>OW026425.1:18295833-20832500 GCA_932274075.1 Diarsia rubi
TTGTTGGGGAGAAAACATATTGACTGCACGCTAACTGTAATTTAAATAACTATTGCTTGTAATCAATCTTGCATTTATGAGTTTGGTAAAGGCAACCCAAGTTCCCGGATTCGCTTTCAAGGATGCCGTTAATCCCGTTGGGGCTGCGGGTTGTTCGAAAAAGGTACCGCAGCCTCGGCACAAGGGCTAAGAAGGAATATGGGTGGGTTTTAGTCAGAAGAAGTATGGCACTCCCTTTCTGCCCAAGAGCGGGAGAGGTTATTTGATGATTTCTCACCCCCAACAAAAAAAGGATGCCTTAGAAGAAATTTTGAAGAACTAGCTTATTCGATTATAACATCACAGCTCAAGTCTCCGAATGGTTAACTAGAGGTGTACTGGTGTAATCACCAGCTATACTGCAATTTTTTTGTTTAGAAACTCACTCGCGGTGATCCTGACCTCAAACCAAATCGAACACAGCAAAAAAATCCAGTCTTTACTCCAATCTTTTAGGATTCATTTTAGCGGCAAACTGTTCTTCGTTCCTCTTTTGCTGTATCCACACATTTTAATTACTTCCTAAAACTGTTTTGGAAATACACGCATTTACGTGACCAGGAAAACTCTTTGCCAAACTACCAGTAAGGAGTTTCCTTCCTCTCCCAAACAAGGCGTATGCCACAAATCTTCCTCCTTACCTATCAATAAACTACTAACTCCAACTAATATTAAAAGCTCGCAAACATAAAAACTCTCCAAGAATAATGAGCCAGTTCTGAAACTTGGCCAATATAAGGCCAAACGATACTTGGCCAATAAGGGCAAACGATACTTGGCCAATAAGGCCAGACGATAAATAACGCACGACGCTCAGAAAAGTGTTATTAAGGCTCCGTCGCCTTAAATATTCTTGGCATTACTCAAGATTAGGGTTGGTGTTGCCAGCTTTGTATTATGTTTTTATTTCGGGGCGTAATCACAGAATATTTTTAGCGAGAAGTGGTGCTGTTAAACTTCGTTTTGTGTTTTTTTAAGTTACAAATAAGATACAAAATTCAGCACAAAGCAGTCAATTGCATTGCAGTTAATTCTACACCCATATTTAAGTTTTTACAGACAAATTGCCAAGAAGAGTGTCCGTTATTTAGCTGTACCTGTAAGTAAGAATCTTACTAGTTCCTAAAATCTAGATTCCTATGAACAATGTGCAACATCGCTCTGAGTTGACTTGTTCAAATTCTGAGCTACCCGATGTCGTCGTAATCTACATATGATTTTAGTCTGACAATGCTCCTCGCTTATGATATTGTGCACGGAAAACATTTGCCTTGTAAAGCGAAATTCATGAATAAATCACCATGGCAAAGGATTCATAAGTCTTGTGTATCGCGAAACTGAACACCGAAGCTATTGGTAAAGCACATCAGAAATTTAGAATAGAGGTGACCAGAAGTATTTTGCAATGTATTCATCATCATCAGCCAATTAATGTTTGCACTGCTGGGACACAGACCTCCTCTCTTTGAGAGAGAATGGGCTATAATCTACCACGCGGGCCCAGGGCGTATTGGTGGATATCACAAGTCTTCGAATTTTTGGTTCAAAGATATATGATGATGCCGGTTTCCTCACGATGTTTTACTTCACCGTTTTGAGAGAATTGCTGATAAAATAAATTACACAAAGTAATAGTGCCGCGGGGCCGCCACTACTGGGGCAACCAAAATAAAATTCATCATGGCGTGGGGTCTATGCATAATGCGAAAAGCGTAATTCATGAATGGCGAACAACCGAATGACAAGACACCGTCGGAGGGAGATCCGTCGATTGCTATTCCAAAGATGACATCATCTGTCTCGTAACCAGCCAGCAATGTTTCTACTGCAGGGACGACATCTCGAATCATTTTTACAATTATATGTATATATTGGCAACTAAAGAACTTTGGCTATGACTCTGCGTGTGGGCCCGATGCTTTTGGTAGATGTCTCAAATCTGTCATGTCTCTTTAATTGTACTATCACTCTGAAACTGGAACAGCTCGCAGCAGAAATAAAAATGGTGACAATGCTTTTCCGGCTCAGTTGGATCCAGCCTGTGCCTTTGCACCACTCCCCAGAGACGCCCTAAGCCGAGATACATCACGTTGTCATTTAGCCTGTAAGTTTTACGTCCAGGGCCCCGAGTCTGCTGTTCAATAGTGTCAGAATGGTCTTTCATTGATCTCATAATTGTTGATTTTGACAACACCAAACTTGTCAAAATCAACAATTAGGAGATCAGTGATAGATCATTCTGACACTATTGAATAGCAGACTCGGGGCCCTAGTTGGAGACCTCACACTCGAGACATCCACAGGATAGTCCGTTTAAACGGAAGCCTGTCATGTAGATAGACTACGAGATTCCACACAGGAAAAAATCTTTTGGATTGGTCTTTAGGTTAAGATAGTGGCCTGAAAATCTGCCAATCAGTCTTACCGAGAATCATATTACCCAGTAGGTACCAACAGGATTGTGGAGGTCAGATAGGCAGTCGATCATGTAACATTTGCATGATGCATGTAACATTTTGCTATGTTCTACGAGTATCTTAGCTAAACATGTTAGAACTTTTTTTTTAATCTATATTTTTTTTTTGTATGCCATTGATATTTTGCAAATATATTATTAATGTTTATGTAGAATACTGGTGTTCAGATACATCTGCTTAGGATGGAAGCTGAACCCAATATAGTTGGGAAAAGATCTATGGGATGATGATCTATTTATGAGAACCAACAAATGAAAGTATGTAGAACCGGATAACCGGCAACCCTATCTGAGACGGATTAGGCAACGTTCACAGGCACGCTGCAAACAGCTCTTATCGGTCGTCTCGAGATACTTGACTTATTAGTCACTTAGTTTGTTTTACTAGGGTACCATGCTACAGTGTAGGTACCTGAGACCGTACTTGCTTACTACTACATAATATGGGGGAAAGTACAATTCAGACGGAAAACATGACCTATTCGGAAAGTTTGCATGTATCTAGGGTTTTATTATTGAGGAAATGACTCATATTCTATCAGTATTCCTGTGGTGTCAACTTATTTTGGCAAAGTCTGAGGTATACTTCATAACGACACTTGGTACACACGGTGACACATCAGGCTGTAAATGTCCAGTATAACTTGACCTCGTTTTGAATGAGCGTCCCATACAATTAGAGATCAGTTTAATTTGCTTTTATATAGGTTAATTATTGGTCATCGTTTCTACTATTGCCATTGCTTTGGATTTAATTTGCTATTTCAATAAGGCTCAAAATTTTTGAGCAATTAGTAATATTAGAAGAATTGATTGTAGTTTCCAAACCGCTGTAATCTGAAGTTAAACCGGTTCTTAGTCACCAAGTCTGTTTAAACACAAACGTTGTAAATTACAACATTGTTGGCGGGGATAAAGAAAATAAGTCAAACGATTATTTATACTGTAAGATTTACAAGCCATGGTTGCTATTGCTAAGTTGGCACATTTATTTTGTTATTTACAATATTATTATAAACTTCAATTTACATACCTAACTACAATTATAATCAAATATGTACCTACAACTATCAGAAAGGGGAGGAATAACAGGGCGTCAAAAAGAAAGTGCCCAAAAGGCTGGACGTTTGATAGCAATGCTGATTCTTTGCAAAAAAATAAATGTTTTGTTTTTGAAAAGAATTCCTACTAACCAGTACCGCAGTCCAAAACTGCACCAATAAACCAGGATTAGGATTAGCCCAACAGATTAAACAATAAAGCAGCAGAACATTCTCCGAAAAAGTACACTATTTAAAAACTAACTATATCCAAACAAAAGTCCTAATACAATAACAATAACACCGGTAAAACGGGAAAGAATAATAAAACAAAAAACGATCCAAATCCACGTGGACATAACGTGGAAACCCCGGACGAAATTCTCACGAAATATTTGGCATGGCAAGCCTTTTAAAAAAAAATTAAGTAACAAAAGAGGTCTACTCGAAATTCGAAATATAAACACAGTTCGAATTCGAATACCGAACGATTTTGGACGCGGAAAAAATGCAGGTAACAAATTATGGGTGACGTAAGCGGGACCGAAGTCAGCCCGGAATAACGTGGCCGTTTTTTTTTTGTTTTGAGGCAAAGGAAATTGCTGGTTTAATTGTTTTTGAATATGGAGGTTTTGGAATGATGTATGTTGCCGAGTACTTTTGAAGAATTTAAACGGACATTTTATTTCAGGATTTGTTTACAAGAATAATTGTTTTGTTGGTGAATTATTTTGTCATTTCTGAAGTTCGTCGACCCATTCAGGTAATTCTATAAAGTAATTAAAGCGAAAACCCCGGAAGTATATTTACGATTTTGCGTTGACCTTTCTCAACTAGATACATTACTTTTCATTAACATAAGTAGTATACCCACATTTCGCCTGTTTTGTTTGTCCCTTGTAATAGAGGGCAAGCCTATTGCCATCAACCGGGCGCAAATCTGAGAAATTCGTAATGAAAAAATACAATGACACTTTACCCGACCGCGATTCGAACCCTGGACCTCAAGAACAGCAGTGGCACTTGCGACCACTAGACCAACGAGGTAGTTTGTAAAATATTTATAAATAACCATAAATTCACCAACTTTTCTTACACAACACGAATAAAATAAACATACACTAACTAAATTATTTCCGAAACGACAAGACTTCCAAAATTAACGCTAATAGAACTGCCACATTATAAAATTATGTTCATATTATTTAGTTGTAATGATAATTTCGTCTGCCTACGGAGGTATTTCAAAATGGCTGAATGATCAGTTGATCACGCGCATGCCCGGCCCATCAAGGCGTTCTTGTAATGGGAATGGACATTAGGAGAATACCATAAATTTCTCCCGCGCCATCCGATTTAGGGTCCCGTCCGTGATCAGCTTATTTAAATAAGCCTTTTATGGGATAAAAGTTAAGCTTAATTACAATCCTATGGACCGCGGTGTTGTTTGTTAGTATTGTTTGTTACTTTATACTTTAAATAAAATTGTGAATATTAGAATTAGTTTTAGTATTAACTTGAAAGGCCAGGCATATTTATACACAAATTTATTTTTAAAATTGTGATATTGTGTCGTGTATAATCACTTGAATCAATAATTGTACGTAGTAATCGATTATAATGGCTAAAGATGTTTTCAATACGATATAAATACAATTCCATCTCTCATATTTTTTTTAGAACAAGCCCGCCACGCTAATACCAAACCACTGTAACTCCGGAAAGCCAGAATCAACAGTGGCGACCACCAGAAAAGCCGGCGCGCCGCCGGCGCTTTTCTGTGGTCGCCAGACTGTGAAGCTCGACAAAGTCCCGGATAAAATCAAAAAATCAAAATCAAAAGTCATTTATTCACATTAGGCTGATAATCACCACTTTTCGAACGTCAAAATTTACTTTACTATTTACAAGAGACAGTCCCCCAAAACGCTGGAAAGAAGAAGTGGCGCAACAAACTCCCCAGCAACAAACAGCAGAAACTACATATTTACCTGTCTTGGATCCCGCAATTCATGAAAACATCACAATTATTGTACTATTTTCACACCAAGATTCAAAAAGAAGTTAAAATGTCTTCAAATACCAATAAAAGGAAAGAAACCATAAGGAACCTTCAAAACCAAACTATTCCTCCAAATACCTCGGCATTCGGTAATCGTGACTAACGGCTCAAAACGAAAGCTTAGAGAATTTACCTTAACTTAGCGTCACCTTAGTTTATGTAATTCGATTGTGTTTACTTCTTTTACTTATCATTCCACACTAACACAATCCAGGCATCTTTTCTTTGGTTTAACTCTCCCCACCCATCCATCAATATTTAAATTCATCACTGTACTTATTTTAAAATGATAATTATGTTTTTTCGGAAGTAAGTAGTAAACATTACTAATTGCGATCCTCAAAGTGATACTATAGAAGTAAAATACGTTTAAAATAAACTGACATTTTATTTGACTCGACTGATTACAAAAAAAAACTCAACAAAACATCCAACCGTTCTGATTTGATTAAACAAAGTGAATCAATAAAATTCTTTAGGATGGCGCAGTATATTGACTGACGATTAAAATTACTAACATATCAAAAGTAAACTCAAATATCTACAACAAATAAGTGCTATAAAAGGTGTTATCTAAAAAATCTGAAGTATCTGTATACTTAACTTGCTGGTAATCGGTTAAAAGCATAGATAACGCACGATATTTGTCGGTTAACTCACAAAAAACGGTTCCAGTTAAGTACAGCTTAAGTAGTAACGGATTTGGAGATGCTTACTTTCTATTAAATGAAATAGTCGAGGTTTAAACGATTTTTGTAGAGAAATTATTGGCAATAAATCATTGAATGTAAAATTGTGATTTGTGTGTTATGTCACAGAAGGAATAAGGACATATTAATTAAGAGGGAACAGAGCCTGTGAGGAATTTAATAAAAACTTATTTGAAGAAACAATTGCCATCGCACTGCATCAAGTCTGCCACTATTGTGAGCGATAGGAATCGCAGCTCCTATTCCCTTTTGTCGGATATAAACCATCTTTAAAAGAAGACACTATAAAATGGTAAAATTAAAAATCTTTTACTCTAGTCTAAAAGATAGTGCCTGTCATCTGCTTATCATTCAATCAGTCGTAAAATACTCGAAAGGGGGAAAAAGAAAGGTGCTGCTTTGGAATCTTCACTCGATATTATACCTACACAACTTATGTTAAAAGGTTTTTGTTGTTGATTACCTACAGTAGTAGTAGTTTCTGGCTACAAAATTATGAAGGTAGGACTACTGATTAATTTTATAAAAGAGAGTGAAAACTGTTGGGATTTTCACGAAATTTACAGATTAACAATACCTACTTACTTTGTAGAACACAAAATCGATCATGAAGTTGAAACTGCAATAAATTGAAACTGTGTTCGCGTCTAAGCAATATTCTTATTTTTATAATTATTGGAGTCATGATTAATGCTATTAAATAATTCAATTAGCGCTTATACACACACTGAAATTCTTTATGAGCTACAAAGAGTGCATTCCGTAAACTCAAAAACAGAACTCAGTCAATCAAAACAAAGCGAATTTCACGTCCCTAATTTTTCAATTACACAACACAAAACAAGACAGACGACAATATCCGTTTTATTATATATTATACACGAAACGGCATCCATAACAGTCGTTTCCACAAAGGAAATTTGTATCAAAACTTGTCATTGTTCAAGTCTTCGCAGTGACGACGTTTCTTAAGAGAACCAGCCCGTTTTCATAACTTCACGTCGGCATCCTAGCACTTATTTTGGAGCAAAATGAATTTTATCTCCTAAAGGATAAAGTTGATTATGTTAGCCAACGTTTTCTGAGATAGGTCGTTATGGAGCGGAGCTAGGAGACAATGGGAGTGCTCAGTATTCGAGTACTGTGCGTGTTTCCCGCGATATCGCGTTAATATTCGTATTAGGTCTCGGATTATGGCTAAGGAATTCGGATACGCATCGAGTAAACGTTTTTAAACGATGTTTTAACTGACACGGGGATATTTTGCGATGTTTCTCGGTTGCCCCTCTTTAGGGTATTAGGTCGGTGGGTAATGTACTGAGGGCAATATGCTCCGGAAATATGATGTCGTTTTTATGAATTAAGTGGATGTTTTTTGCAGGAAGAAGGTGTATAAACAGAGTGTTTGCCTATCCAATTACGTAATGTTATTTTTGTGTGTGAGTTTTGAATATTTCGAACACTTTGTCTTGTTGAATAATTCGCAGTTATTGTATTAAAAAAGCAACGTAATTGATATCAATGTCATTATAAAATATAAAAAAAATACACAACTCATCAATATCTAGCCTTTTCCTATCTATGTTTGGGTCGGCATCCAACCTAACCAGATAAAAAAACACAAGTAAGGAATTTGGAAAAACCAAACGTAAAGACTAATATTAACAATAACTCGTCCATAACATCACAGACCAAAGTACCAAACATCACGTCTTTACCTAAGAACAGTATAGATTAGCTAAACAAAAACAACACTCGTATAGTTGACAATACATTTCCCACGTCCGATAATTATCTAGTCAATGTCAAGTTGAAATGAAGAACTATCATTAGCTAACAATTCCTTCCGTAAAAATATGCGGAATTTGAAAAAAAAATACGAAGTCGTAAAAACTGTTGATGCTAACCGCTTAAACAAGAGATTGCCGAAGCTTTTGCTTATTTTGAAAGATTGAAGAATTTGTATAGTGTGTCGTAACAACAAAAAATTTTTACTGTGGGAAATAATATTTCTACATATTTTATTAAGGTTGAAATGAAGTAATAATAATAATGTATACATTTTAAATGACAAGAAACATCAAAATTACAAAAAGTTTCCAATAACATTCTGTTTAAAAAATTGTATGTACCTTTTTCCAAGCAAATTTTTGTGTTTTAAAACTAGGCAAGCTGTTCTAGGTCTAAGTACGGACCGAAAAAGGTCGTCTAAGCGACATAATATTACAAAAAAACATATCTCCTGAACTATCTACTATCGTAGGCCCTAGTTTCAGGCTCATGCCATTTCTTTCCGGACTAGTCTCGACGAATATAAAACTAGACTACCCCATTTTGTCAAACAGGTTGGGGAAATATAAAATAATTGCCCTCAAAGAATATTACTACAAATACAATACTGTACGTCCAGTGAATTTTGAATTAAATCCTAAAGCAATGTATAAAAGCATTGTTGTTTTGTCGACTGCACATCAGTAGTAACAATTTGACATTTTCAGCGACTTTATGTCGTAGCAGTAAGGGCGACTCTCTTAATGCAAACCTTACCACTGAGGTGCGGTTTCTGTACACCTATGAAACGCATGTACTAGATACACAAGGCCTGACACATCTATACCACATGGACCCGTAACTGCCACTGCTCTCAGCTACATGACAAGGGTAAGAAAACTACTCTAGGGAAATTACCATGATTAAAGTAAACCATAAAACAAAATATAGGTACAAACTATATTTAGGTACCTTCACAATGATGACAATTCTCATATGATAGGGGCAAAATCACTTGGGGAAAACCTAATGGACAAAATAATGACTGGAATAGACAACAAGTTTGTAAGACAGTCTTTCAAAACAACTAGAAAAAATGTAATAGGATATCCGTAGAATATTTGTGCTGGTCATGAGTATTAAAAAAAACTGGCTGAACTCGATCTATGGACCAGAAGATCGCTTCACACGCAACGACACGCGCGATCAAGTCGCTCCAATATTAATAGATTCATAGTAAGCGGTGAGAACGGATGATATACCGCTAGACACACGGGTAAACTTACTGTAGAATGTACATACGAGTGCTTGAAAATTTTACACGCTCGTGTAGCTCGAGAATATCGATTTGGTGTCAAAATACAAAATAATAAGGTAAAGACCAATAACTGATCTCTGAGAAAAAATATGGATTGCGTTATATTCTGCAAAGAACTAAGTCTAATAACTGAAGACAGGGGGACAGATAGTCTAAGTTAATCATTACACCTTTCATCACAAATCATATCAAGTAAATAATAATGTTAAACTAACAGCACATAGCTTAACAGAACCAGTACAAGACCCAAACGAAACAGATAAGATTGAAGCAACTAATATAAAGAATCGTGTGAAAGGTGACTTAGCCGGCGCACAAGCAGCTCTTATTACTCGTAATACTACCGGCCCCGCCTCAAGGCATCGTGTGTACCCGTCCTTAATGCACACTTTCTTGGGAAAGTTACAAAAAATAAAGTAGGTGTAAGGAGTTACAAACGAACTCCAGTAAGGATTAATAATGTAAGACGCCTGCGGGTAAGATAGAGGTGGTTCTTAGAAATTTTGATGTGTTTCGTGCTGTATATAAGCTTTATTATGAGCCCGTTTCACGGTATCTGGGGTCCTCACATTTTTTAAGATTTTTAGGAGGGGCTGATGAAAGCATTTGAAGTCAAGTCGATGAAAAAAATAGGTAAAGGTAAAGGATCGGGTGCTGAAGTGCAACTACGCCATCGGCAATTAGAGGACTGTGTTGGTTTGGTTATGACAGAAATTGAGTATAACTGGGAAGACGATGCACTTCTGATTGAACTAAATTACTAAAGTGGTTCAGATCTAAATACAGCGAAGAATTTGAAACTCAACTTATTTGTATTAAAACATAAATTTGTCGTGATTCATGTGTCATGATCATGAATGAATGAATGAAATGAAATCCCAATATGGCGTTATGAGTATTTAATAATGGAGCAGGTACGTATAATTTGGGCCATCAATCGAATTCTTCGTAAAACTGCGGTGACTGCACTTTTATTACTTATTATTCTAAGTCTGTATTATTTATAAGTCTCAAGTCATATTTACTTCATGGCTAAATATAAAAATGGCTTGACGTAGTCGACGTTCAGCTGAATCCGTCACGTCACGATTTATTGGAATCTTAGCTGTTCCAGTTTGAAGTCAAATGACTATCTATATAAACATAACTCATCTGTGCAGTGTTTGGTTTCAAAAAAATTACATTCAATGAATGTAGCGAGGAGTCGATGCTCTAAAGGGTATTATTTAATGATTTTAGATTCACTTTGGAAATTATGACATTTTCATTATCTAGCTTGTTGAAATTGTACTCGTCCAGTATAATACGTTTTGAATAAATTGAATTCTTAGCAAACATAAAACATGTACGACTAGGTATACGGTAAGTATAAAATGAAATAGCATTATAATTTTGACAAATAGAAAGTTTTTTGAAAGGTTTTTGTGCAAATACATTTTAATATTGTACACACCGCTTTTACTATTACACTAGTCATTAATTAGACGCACATAATGCTCAAAATAATATAAATCTGATACCGCAGCAGGAAATTAAAAATTTTTGAAGATGGCGGACGTATTCAAGTCAACGAACTAAAAAAAAATTACGTAAAAGCGATTAACAGAAACCATGAGAAAGAAAAAGATAAAGAAGCAATTTTATTGTAGAATTTAATAGAGAAACAATTATAGATAATTCCAATAAAATTACAACAATTACTAAAAGAGAGAGAATTCTACTAACAATTGTTAGTAAATCTAGGACACGACGGTTTACTGCCGGCTCACATGAGCTGGGAAATACCTGTTCAATGTACTAGTCATGTTGAACCACTTGATATAATAACACACTTCACTTGTAACGGGTCCAGTTGAGCTTAAATTAATGCCAAAGAACTTGAAAGTGTTTTCTATAAATATAAAACAGTTCCGTGTTTGATTGATTGGTTTGGCTGACTGGCTGTTAAATGGCGTTAACCACTGAGATGGAAAGCCTCATAAGGACATTGCATTTAAATGATTTTGAAAGATATGTTACTGAAAAGATACTGAGGAAGATTTTTGCGAAACTTAACCATTGTCTCTGAGGGCTTTGGCATTTTGGTACTTGCGATGATTGATTACATTACATTGTGTTTTATTTCCTTGTTCGTATCGGTCGATGTCGACCTGTCCACCAGTGTCTGTCCTGCGCTATGATAACTGAAAAGACCTGTCTGGACGACTCATTAACTATATCCTAACTCTAGGTTATGTGATTTTATAAGATTACCTTCTTCTCGTAAAAAATAAGTAACTCCTACAAAACCATTACCACCTGACACTTTCATCCAATTATCATTAAGTTTAACAGTAAATATTTTATTGAATTCAACAAAAAACGTAACGTTGCTACGTATGTTTGCTACATCTCAATAATGTGAGTACACAACTGGGGCGCAGTCTGCCTCATGCAATAGTTTCTTTGCTCTTACAATTACACCATATTTTGTTCCTCACTCTTTACACCTGTGCAAATCGGCGTCACACACGTTAGCTGGTAATTTTTCAACAGTTTACTTATCTTTAGTTTTCATAAAAATAATTGGTTAAGTATTGGTTATTGGAAAGATTTTCGGAAAACGTACATTTTAGCTGTATTTTATTTTGAAAGTTTAGAGAAGTAGGTAGTTAAAGTTTTTTAAGAAAGGATTATGTTTAATTTCATTGCATTTTGGGCGTAGAGACAAGCTCCCATGCGATAACAATGCCCCAATAAAACTTTTATGGAGGAGAATTTAGTTAAAAGTACATAGGTACATCCAGTGGACTCTGGGCAGTCATTATAGCTTCTACCTTTTCGATTGGTTCATATTTCAATCACAATACTGGACAAATTTGTCCCTTAACAAATTCCTTTCATCATCTCCCTGAAATTGTTATGATGTTACACTTACACACACTTAAAATTTTAACATTCCATCGTCGATATAAGTAGTTTGGGGTTAAAGAAGCAAACATCAAGCTTTTCTTGCCACATAATCTTTTCCAATTCATGCACCGAATTTCGCAACAGATGTTTCAACTTAATGTTTCTTACTTACATCATCTCAATACCTACTTGTAATTTGCACATCCTGTAAGCGAATATCGTGGGAATTACTGTAATGCTTAGCAATCAAAGAAAATAACCAGTTATCGCTATACTACTTATCAATGGTGGCCGTAAGTATTTTATAATTACACACATATCATATTTCAGGAAATGGTTCTAGAATATTGACCTGAATAACTTTAGAAGGAAATACTATAAATAACGTATTGACAAGGATAGATAGTAAGGTAGGACGATCGTACCGCTAATACGTTGCTTTAAAAAAGTCATACCAGAGGTTACTGATGAAATGATGAAGACAGTGGAAGCAAATTTGCATATTAATAAGATTACCTCAGGAAACTAAATAATACAACTACAATATCAATTGTTCACAACTATAACCAAAACAATTAACACTCATAAAATCCAGAAGCGTTTGTAATTTTCCAGACATTCACTCAACGCTTACTAAGTTACCACATAATCCATGTTAAGTTAACTAACTGACTCAGGAAACAATGATCTCAAAGGCAGCGCTTAACGACTTCAAAACTTCGCCCCCGGGACCTCGCCACAACTTCATCTAACGTTAGAAACTTACTGACTATAGAAGATAAACAAATAGGAACATTACCTCTTGAATAACTGCTTGTAATGCATCCTAGATCCACACAATGCACATCACAGCACGCCACAAAACAAAACACTAAAGAATTCCAAACACTCAAAGAAAAAACACGCGTCCAGCGGTGGGTATCACGAAAAAATTCTAAACACAAATACTGGGATGCGTGGGAGTCGGGTCGCGGGCGACAGCGGAAGGGGGGATAACGGACAGGTGGGGGCAGGTGTGCACCCTACCCTTACAAAGCAAGACAAGTGCTGCTCGGGCAAGTGCCGGCGATTGACTGAATCAGACTGATCTACCTGGGTGCGCGTGCGCAAGGCTGCTCGATCTATTGTTGTGAGCACAGAATATAACGGATGAAAAGTTTGAATTTTCCTTAGACATGGGATGCGTGGAGTTACGTTGAGTTGTGTAGTAATGACGGTTTTTTTGTGGTTACTCGATATTGTTTGAATGTGTCAATGGGTTAGTCAGTATTATTGTTTAGAATAATAATACTTGTTCTTGTTAGGTTAGGTATGGTAAAGTATGGTTAGGTACATAAGTAGTGTTTGTTTTTCTAAACATCAAGATTCAAAGAAACCCATACAAAAAAAAACAATGTTTTTCCCTATTGTTAAATGGACCTACGAGTACACCACGCATTACCTGACCACGATCACTACTGTCCAAATAAAAACATGGCTGCGTTCAAGAACCACCGAAAAACGCCTCTCTGAATGGAGAAACAGTGAAGGATCTAGGCAAATAAAAAATGAAGTTCCGGCGGCATTAAAAGTTTACTCGCAATCTCATCAAACTTAAAAGGCACAAAATCCTGTAAAATCATAGGACTTTTAACGGGTCACTGTTTCTTAAACAAACATCTACATAGCATAGGTGTAACAGACAGCCCAGGAGGCGGAGGAAACGCCACGGCACGTACTCCTACAGTGCAGGAGCGTGGCCGATCACCGGTCACAACTCTACGATCCCCAATAACTCTCCCAGAAGCCTGCAGCAGTATGGGCTGCTACAATTCTGGGACGACCTATGTCGGTTGGAGTAGGTATTCTCTGAACATCACGCACAATGTCCCAATCAAGAGGCTAAATGCGAATAAAAGCCCAGTTAAACTAAACTAAACTAAGACTTCGATCACGGAAAGCGATGGATGAGGTCTATGATGGAACGAGCGTGCCCAGAATATGCCTGGTTTCTGTTTGTAGAATGCTGGTAAATAGTAAATAGTAAAAGCAACTTAAACGACAGAAATATTTTTGAGTAATTTAGACACCACATTGAGTAATAACACTAGAATTGGAGGAGTTCACAAATAATTTTGTTTTTACTCGTAGTTTTATTAAATTTTTCTACCCAAGCTCTAGACACTAAAATGTGCTGATGCTTTCTTATTTTAAAAGGACCCATTTAAATAATATAGCATAAGTACGCTTAACCCAGAATCGAAATTCTCACAGCATAATTATCTAATTTCAGATTTTTGCAGAATATAATATTTAGGCGTGTTAATAAAATACACTTCGCTAACCTTTAACAAAACCTTCCAAATCCCAGAAATAGACACAGCAGACGTGACATTCTATTGACAAAAATCGAGCTCACTCTCCCGATCAATTGGCCACACATCAATAACTACCCGAATCCATGTCCATTGTGCCAACATTACATTACATTACACACATGAATTATATCGAGTATGGGAAGGTCTGGTAGCCATTGTGTGCATCCACCAACGTACATGGCGAGGGTGGGGTCCGGCGATGCGGAACAGTGATGATTGGACCGCGACTGGTGGCGTTCGAGATTCATGTTCACTTGTTTTTTTTATAGATTCAGGAGGCCTAGAGCTAGACAACATGATTGTGATCTATAAAGTATGAGGTTTCACAAGTACAGACAGAGTGGAAGGGACGGACAAACGTTTCAGAGGAAATGCGGGTGGAGACTTTTGCAAATTAGGTATTTGAAGAAACTATCGCTGTCGCTCTGCGAGAGCGAGGCGAGCTGGGCTTGCGATAAGGACAACTGCAGATCCGACTCAATAGTTTAAGTAAAAAGTCATATGTCTAGGTTTGGCTCTCGCCTATTTCCTCCTTCAATATTGTACCAATTTATAAGATATTTTAGACACTAAATAAGAAGGCTGTAGGTACTGTGGCCCTATGTTTTTCTTTTTCCGTTAATAGTTTTCAAATTTGTTCACTAAACCTTTGTTGATAGCGATCAAAAGCAATTTTGAGCACTTTTTGAGGGTTCTAGTGCTTAGAAAAATAATGTATCATCAAAAAGAAAAACATATTTTTTCATTTTTTTTCATTTATTCATTCATATAACAATTCACATTGTGTTTGAAATATAATAGTACAGGAATTAATTTATCTAAGTTAAAACAATAAAGTATAAGAATCAAACAGTAAACATAAATAATAAAATCAGGAATTTCATAGGGGCCTACAAGTAGTTAAAATTTATTATTCTGTAAAAAGTCATAGCTTTATTAACAAGAAAGAAAACAGGCGAAAGCGTCTCTATGGAGAAAAGACCACCCACATTTCCTCTTAAGTACCACGTATTTCGAACATAGATTTTTCATCGGTAGCAATTTATTTTTTAATCAGCCGTTCGTTATTATATTTCAAAGTCAAAGTCAAAGTCAAAATATTTTATTTCACATAGGCCTACATGGGCACTTGTAAAACGTCGACATAAAAAAGGGGCACGGTTCGGTGCATTGGTCGATTCCTAAGGAGAAGAACCGGCAAGAAACTCCAAAGGTTACTCTTTTAATCTTTTAAAATGGTTTTAAATGGTTAACAATAAGTTTATGGTCCAGACATAATCTTGGGACACACATGAGGGCTATGCAGATTAGTGTCTGAGATGGTCTTTTGAAGAAAGCACCACACAGATTTGAGTGGACCCGTCCAGTCAGTGCAAGCATTTGTCAGTTATTGTCGAGCTCGACTTTTAACTCGAGGAGCTCGAAACAATTTTATGTAAAAAGTTATGAAAAAAAAAAGTTTTTTTGATCAAAAAACGTGTTTATTTTCAATTGAGGGTAGTTTTTTTCCACAATTTTCATTTTACGAGGACGCCTAATTGCTTCCAATCATTATGGAGTTGTTTCATCGCGATAGATAATTTAGTTTAAAAGTTACACCGTTTTGTTTACACTGGGGTCACAATAGCAGACAAAATTTTTAAAAATTCCATATAAAATATTAAAAAATAGTAAAAAAAAATTTAATAATTTTTCCGTCGATAAAATTAAGCATAGATTCCATTTCGATATGTGCACATTATAAAGAATCACACTGTATAATTCAATCATTCAATGCCCATAAATCGAAAAATGGTTTTCAAATTTTTTATAACCGTTTGTTTCTAAGATACATGTACAGATTCTCCTAACCATAACACAGTAAACGTACATCAAAATACTATGAATCAGTTATCCTTATGTGGAAACCCAAACGAATTTGCATTAACTAACGAATAATTAAAAAGCAAAACAATGAGGCTTTTCCAAATCAAACCACTGACCTAGACGGCGGTGGTGGTAAACATAATTATCGGGGAAAATCCAAAACATCTTACAAACGCAATTTTATTTTATTGGGACAAGCAAGGACAGGAAAGAGCGCCGAGACAATGGAGCTCGACGAAGTCCCAGAGAAATAATTTAACTGTCTTGGATCCCGCAACGAAATTAATCAGAAAAGAATAGCGGAGGAGTAGGAAAAACATAATTTCCACTACAAACGTACTAATGTACTACATGTACAAATCTGCTTAATCCGTCAGCAAACACAAGCGCATTTTTATAATTTTTTAACCCACTCATTTTGTTTAATTCCCACGCAACATTTTTGGGTATAATCCCTACAAAACAACACAGTAAATTGAACCCAAAATCCAAAACAACACGCTCCAATATCCAACCAGCTCAGTATCATTCCCCACCTAGATTCAGCACGTACCCTGTGCCTATCATTACCTGACCTCTCTACTAACACCACTTGCCTTCTTCTTTATTAAACGAGGGGTCAGGTAAAGTTGGGCACTGATTGTACCACCTGTCACGTCTCGATCTACAAACGTTCTAGTATTCGAGCACGCACAGTGCTGCCATCTAGCAGATAATGGTGGAGATAACGCGCCTGCGTCAACCAGTGGACAGGAAAATTAACTGGTTGCTTTGGGTTCCTTGGTTTATAGCTAAAAATCACCAGTAAAATATTGTATGGCTGACTCTGAACTGTTCCAGAATAACAAGGTTTACAGCTAAACAAACCTTCATTAATTACTTTATTTAACTTCTAATGGTATAGTTGTAAGCTAGATAATAGCAGACGCTCGGATCAATCTTCAAGGCGTACTGTGGATGGGCTGCGGGTTGTTCACAAGTTACCGCGGCCTCGACATATAGGGCTCAGAAGGACATGGGTTGTTGTAGTTAGTAGAAGTCTGACACTCCCTTTTGCTCTGCCCAAGAGCGGAAGGGGTGATTTGATGATTTTCCACCCGCTAAAAAAGAATGGTGCACTGTGGACGGTGAGTAATGGGCTGGCTCGCCTTCCGCGTCCGTCCGTCTTAGGCCCGGTATCCACCAAAGCGGAGACGAGCTGAGCGGAGAGGAGATGTGCTAAATCCGACCAATCACCAGGAAGGGCGATACCACAACCAAAAAAAAAATAGAAAAAAAGGCGTACTTTCCTACGTTCGTATGTGGCTTGGTGACCACTAATTAAGTAATTCCATACCAAGTTTCGTCCGTGTCTCGTAACGTACGTTAAGCTGTTGGTTCCAGCTGTCATTCGTAGATCTTTGGCAGTCGTAACAGTCACTGACCCGAAAAATCAAAATCAAAACTCATAAACTAGGCTGATAATCAGCACTTTTCGAACGACAAAATTTACTTTATAATTATTTACAAGAGACAGTCCCCCAAAACGCCCACCCTTCGACACTTCCTAGTGTTTAAGCTGGAAAGAAGAAGTGGCGGAACAAACTCCCCAGCAACACATCTGTCTGTTAGGTTGGTTAGAATAACTAAAGTCTGACAAACAGTTCTACCAAGAGACATCTTAGCCAGTACTAAATGGGTTTGTGAAGGTCAAAATGGCAGAAGGCTAGGCAGATGATGATAAGATAGTTACAAGCCATGGAAGAGGACTTCTTACAGTGTCAGTAACAACTTACCCGGCTTTTAAATGACATAGAATTTCACCTCACAGTGTATTCATATAGTAAAATAATAAATAAATAAAAATAAAAATGTTTATTGCATAATCTTATTATCTTATACTAGTTACAATTGGGAGAATCCATTTAAGCAAATAGTATGCTTGTATTAGGACGCTCCGCCCTTCCCCATGTTATTTAATTGTTATTAAGTTATAACTTACGAGAAAAATAAAAACAAAAATATATATAGATAATAAAAATATATAATAGTTTGTATTTCTATTCTTCCAAAGACAAATCAGTTACTGCATCAAAGAGTTTTTAACAAAAAAAAAATCCGCGCTTCTATCCGGAAAATGCTGGGATGAAAGGCAATGTAATAAAATTAAAACGAAACTTTTAGTTTGCTCTGTAGTTCAGCGAGAGGCGTTCGTAGTGGCAAAATGGAGGTGTCAGCGGAACTAACTCGGATAGTTTCTGCGCAAATTGGCATTTGCATCGGTTGCAACTTCAGAGGAAATCAGAAGTTTCATGCAATTTGCAACATATTCATCTGTAAATCTGGGATCTGATCTGAGACCCACTCGTAACTTCGAAAATTAATGGATTTATGGGCTCAATGTCCTTCTAAATTGATATCAGTAAGACGATAGCAGATGCCCTCTAATTTTATTTACTTTTTGCTTTCCTTCGGCATCTCATCATCATCATCATCATCATTCTCTTGCCCTCATTTCAGTTTAAATAAATTAAAGGATTATGTGAGGTCGGCGTAGCATGTCTTCTAGTTCCATGCTTCTCTATTTCTCGTCATCTCAGCAGTCACCTCCTTCCAAGCCATGTCATCCTTCACACAGTTCATCCATCGTTTCTTTGGTCTTCCTCTACCTTCTTTCACTTATTAAACATAATAAGAAAATTAATCAAAAGTACAAAATTACATCGTTAGTGAACCGATCTAACGATGTCGTGCGCGGTTTTCGGTACTCGACATCTTTAACTCTCGGTCCAAATGATCAAATAAACTTACTCGTAGCAGTGCACGTTCATTCCAAGATAATTTTGTTGGTCACGCCTCTTAATAAACAAGTCAAGTCATCGAGAAATATTAAACAGAATCTGCTAAGTTAATAGATGGACTGACTACTCTAATTACATCGGAGTACCTCCGTAGCCTCTCCAAGTATCGTCACTGAAGAGGCTATATTACCTACTAACAGAATTATTAGTTACTTCGTAGTACACGTTCAGAAGGCTACGCTCTAGACCTAGCAGGAAATTGCGGGGCGAGGTGGGCATTACCAACGACCAGCGATCCACGTTGGCCCTGGATCGAAAGATTTTGACGTTATGGGGAAGTCTTTGTTCAGCAATGAGAAGACACAGGCTAACAATAGGTACAAGAGGAACCCATTTATATAAAATACATGCTCATAGACTAAATAAATACTTCAACATACAGAACCCACGAGTCCACTAAGAACAACAGCACAGATACGCAACGCCTACCACCACGCACTCGATACTGGCTACTGACAGATCTGCGCATCACCCAGATGTTATCGCAGCTAATTACGGTATACTACTCATTTGCATAGATCATGCTCGTTAAGTATAATAAATATAAGATGTAGATTATGATGTTATATAAGTTTCTATTATATAGATTAGGTCTTGATTCTTGAAACAAAATCGGAATATTTTATGTCACATGGACTGATGAGCACAAAACGTCGACGTTTCCTGTCGACAAGAACCGGCAAGAAACTCCATGGTTACGAACGATCTAGGTTGTATGTTGTCTTGGTGAAATTGGAATATACCAACATGGAAAATTGGAAACAGTCAAAACGCCATCACGCCAACCTACCCATCTTCATAATGTTCCCACTGCCTTGACGCAGGCATCCTCTAGGAGAAGGATGGGCTATAACCACCACGCGTGCGTGCCCAGTGCGGGATGTCACATGTCTCCAAAATTTTTGGTTCTAAGACATGTCGGTTTACTCACGATGTTTTCCTTCACCGTTTTGAGAGCAGCGGTGATGATATAAATTATTCAAAGTTATGCGCCTGCGCCGTTGTAAAATTAACCGATCGGGTTCGAAACACTACACTGCGCTCCAAAACGCAAATTGTTGACGTGGCTCAAAAGGCTGCCATACTTAAATGGGAATGGGCAGGACATTACATGTCGCATGCCGAACGAGCTGTGAACCCGTAAAGCTCAAGATTGGTGCCCTGGAACAATGACGCGAGGTCGTGGCTGACCACGTGACACATGTTACCTCAGTAATTTTGTTACTATGCTATGCTAGCTTTAACATTGCTAATTTTAAAACCAAAAAGAAGCACCTTATCTAAACAGTTAACCTTGCCAGATTTTTTGTCGAACGTGATCAAGTAACGTTTTTGGAGGTAGCGCAAAAGTCAGAACACTGATGAGACGAATTAACGTTATGGTTATATATACATAACATTACGCCTATAATCCCCGTAGGGTTACGCAGATGTGTATCGAAGTATCGTATCCTGTGGCTAACACTTTTCTGAGACATCGGGTTTCCGTCTGTGTAATCCCAAGAAGTTGCAATCCAAACGGTTAGTTTGGTGCATACCTATTGTCATGTCATCGATTTTTAACCGACTTTACAAAAAGGATGAGGTTCTCAATTCGATTGGTATGTTTTTTTTTCTATGTAGGCATGTACACTGATTACACCGAGATTTATGATCCGATTTATGTGGTTTTTTTTAGTTTGATGCGAAACAGTTGCCATTTGGTCCCATAAAAATTTAACATAGTTCTAGGTTATTCTGGTTACCTTGCGATGTTTGCAACGTTATTGTAAGTTTTAAACATAATACGTAAACATAACACAAAATGACAATAATAGCAGAATTTCCCAAACAAACAAATCTAAACCAAAGTCCGAAGTTCGTAACCAACGTTCGAATACAAATAAAAGTGAACATACATAGACGTACAAAATAATTGCTTACTCGACTGAATATTTTATTGCAATTCAAAACATTTATTTGATGACTCAAGCAATCATAGATCATAGAACAATTGCCATTTGATGACGTCAATAAGGCGTCAGGGATTGCCCAAGATAATAATTAAAAACGTAATACCTACTTATATGTTCACGGAAAATACAACCGTATTGCAACCTAGATTCTTTTTAAAATCCCGTGCACAATTCTGCAATGTTCTTGCCTATTTTATGGCATTAATAACACTAGCATATACGTAGTTACTGGTTAGTATTCAATCATAGTTGAATAATTAAAATTGCCGATGAACTATTCAGAAGTTAATAAATTACAGATGCTGGAGATTGACAGTATAATGTGGTATTAAAATGTATGTCCATTTATAATAAATTATAGATACTTTTATGATGTCAACTCAGAACTGTATAATATAATGCACAAGGGGATGAAAGGGACAAAGAAAGATGTCAAACTTGGCTGGGCCCTGTGGTCACGTACTAGGTATGTTGCCAATGCCTAGTTATTTATTAAGAACTTCGCCCGCGTGGATGTTGAAAAATATTCCAACAAACTTTCATCCTCTATTTAACTCCCTTATACCGAAAAGAAAAACTTAAACCTTCCTCGAGAACCACTCTAACCATTGTTGAAAATAGTATGAAAATCGGTGCAGTAGTTTTTGAGTTTATCGCGAACAGACAGATAGACAGACGCAGCGGAGGACTTATTACCCGACTGCGGCGAAGCCCAAAACGAGGGTTATTTTTATAATAATGTTGTGATACTTCTCCTAGAGACGTCTTTGGATATCATCTACGTATTCGGATATTTCAACAAGTAAGTGAACGCGGAAGATACGTGTGCGCAATAATAATCATTACTTCTCATAATAATAGATATCACTTTAGATTTGCATAAAATTTTATCGTCAACATTATTTTAATCGATAGTACCCATAAAAGGGCTTCAAAACACAGAATTGTAATAGACAATCGAAGATTGCAAGCCATTAAAGTTTAAAATATAACATTCTTACTTGAAATTGAAATATGACAGTTATTAGAGGCCTTATGACCATATTTTATTAACATAACTTCGATTTTAAAGCCCTAACGGTTTCCATGTTACTTGTCACACGGCCCTTCCATTAGAGACAACATGGCGGATACAAAGCCTAGTCTAAACATCTGGGTAGACTACCAAATAAGGAACAAACGAGTATAGTTTCTACCAAGATACTTGCTTACACCATCATGATTTCACTATCTGCAAATATGTCTCCCTTAGGCGTGCTCCACTCCTGCTAGGGTCAGCCTGTGATGCATCATACCGACCATAGGTTGTGCTTGTGCAGTTTTGTCGGTATACTCAAAATGCACATGTATGGATGTGTACAGGAGAGAATGCAAATGCCTATATCTGCACCGTACGGCTCTTCATCTGCCTAGCGTTTTCTCAACTACGGTCAGGTTGGCTTCCAGTCTAACAGGATGCAGCTAAATATCAATATTTTACGCCAAACGACTGTGCAGGCGTGTGTGGTAGGTTGCATGCACAGCTCTCAGTTCTACCAAAGGAATCATCGTGTGTAACCCGTGATGCCATGCTTGCAAATGAACCAACCGACAGGCTTCCTTTAGGGATATTTAATCTATCAGCATCTATGGCCGACCTGATCATATGTGTCGGCTTTACATCTCAGGTAGAAGCCCTTACATCTCAGTGAACAGTGATCCCTTTCAGTAGTATCAACTTTAACACAATAATTTATCATTTATTTGGTCTTCTCTTTATCACGTCTAAATAATACCACACTAGCCCGTTTTCTTTTACACTCACCGAATGGTTAAGTCGGTATACCTTCGATTTCAGCAGTTGATTTTATTTTAGCTTTAATTTAAATGCTGTCCATGGAATGGAAAGGGGCAATACTAAACCAAGAAATGTAACAAAAGCAACTATACTAGTAATTCGCACTATCAAATTCGACACATAATTAAAGCCAAACAGCTTCACAAACTGCAAAGACACACCAGGGACCGCTAATAACGAAATTAAGAACATAATCAAGATAGTGTTACCATTACGAGCCTGTAAGTTGATAGTTGTGATATATGTTCAGCTTAAAAAGACAGGACCGACCTTGGACGGTACGACCGAAGTGCCAATGTTACTGCTTACTAGTTGTTTACTTTCTAAGAATTGGCTTTGTTATTGGCGGTCGTTAATTTGATTGTTCTATGTTTTTTTGTAATTGAATTTAACTGTTTGTCGGTTCAAAATCAGGGAAGCAGTGAATTTTGTGTGTCGATGGCAAGTTTTTGGCCCAAAATTCTATTTATTTATTTATTACAACGTGAGGCAAATTGAGAATGGGGGCAAGAATATGACGACGATGTGTGGTATTGTAGGTACACCAGACTGGGCATGCTTAGTGGAAATAATAAAAGCAAGAGCAATGTTCAACAACATAAAACATGCTGCAATAGCAAGACGACAAGTAGGTATTGTAAAATAATTCTCACAACATAGATGCGATCCGGAATTCCTAATGCACATAATATAATTGCCCCTCTGCAATCGTAAAACATCTTGGTGCAATTAGGAGGGCAACAAAAAATTGGGAAAACAGACTCGCTTACAAACAATGATAATAATATTATATTATAAAAAACTTCGTCCGTTTTGATTATTAGTCAATTTAAGTAAAAAAAGACTGCTGGTCTGAAACCAGCGAGTCATTTTAACTGACCTTTGAAATTGCTAACTAATAACTGGTAACTGTAACGTTTCGAGTTAATCTTCAATCTTGGTTTTCAGCCGTCAACATACAGACGGCAAATGTTAGCTGACTAACGTAAAAATCTTCAATCACGAAGCCGATGCACCTTCTTTTCAAATTCAAGTACGATCAATCAAGTTGACTGCTTTCATTTTCAGTTCCACGTATGAAACACCACGCCCAACGCCCTTTTAAATCTAGAAAGTACAAAATATCATCTAAAACTCACCGGTTCTCTCCAGGTCCAAGTTTATTGTTCTCAACGATAGCCGTAGCCCTGATCCTATGATCAGGCTGTTCGCCAATCAATTTCTCACTTCTGCCGTTATTCAAGTGCTCCCTAGCCACACTATACGGTATGTCACAAATATCTCTATCAACCACCACACCACTGTCACTTTCACAAATCACTTTAATTTTTTCACTAGTGTCAACTTCGTGTTTCTCCGGTTCCACTTTGTCTTCTTCTTTAATTATGTCCTTCTCTTTCTTTTTGTCGAAGCCGTTGGCTATGACGGGGGCTGGTTTCGCCTGGAGGGATTTGGGTTGGGCCTTCGGAGAGGAAATTGTGGGTTTGCTCTCGATTGCTCCGTTCTCGTTTATTGATGTCACGTAGACTGTCGAGTTTGCTATGTAGCCGTTGAGTTCTTGTCTGTTTTCTGGCTGAGTTCGTTTTCGTCGGTTTAACTGGAACAAAGAAAGATATGTTAGTTAAATAATGTGTGCTACGTTGTGGTTCAAAAAGGTGCTTAGTATTTGCAAACTGACAGGCGTGTATGACAATTAAAATGTTTGAAAATGGATGAAGCCGAAAGATTCCTATATAAGGATCGAAGGTGGTAGCTTTCATTCGTTTCTGTCAACCTCATGGATTTTTTTTATGTTTGGGTGCAGTTTCAGTTAATATGATGTGCATCTGTACCATATCCATTCAGAACTGTCGTGTTTGTCATCTTTAGATCAGATTAAAGACAAATTATACAATGTCGTCTTGACCTGATTACGACAGACGTTAGAACTACCGCTGTCACGCAGCTAACATGCAATATTAATGGAATCAAAACTACATTAGTTGCCTATATAATTACATTACTTATAGAATATACTATATTGTTCCAGATTAAGGCTTTATTTGCAATGATGTTGTGCTTAACAAGCGTAAGGCACGTGTCACACTGCTAGCGAGGAAGCTTATGATGAGCGAAGACTTGAACTCGAACTCTTTTTCACACTCAAGACGCGACAAGATCTACTCGTAGATTCGATTCGATTAGATTATTTCTGTATCATTAAATGATCTTAACTTACTGTTATTTATTTTACAGTTAGTACGGATGGATGGGTGTTTGTTACTCTTTTACGCAAAAACCAACCCAACTTTGATGGAACTTTTCAGTAATATAGCATAAACATTAGCTACTATTTATATAACAAGCACAGATATTGGCCCTAGCGAGAACTCTCTCAAACAAACAACTCAATTCTAGTTGCGAGGGCCACTCACTTGTCGCTAATCGCGGACTGTGAGACAAGTCCCTATGAAATATTTGTTCAAATTCTGTATCCACAGAATTGCAACCGGATACACATAATAAATCTATTGAATTACATTTCGATGTCAATCAAGATATGAAAAAAATAGCAATATAATACATTATTAATGATGCAATGACACACCCCTTCCATGACTCTATAATAAAATAAAATAACGGTAGATATAAAACCTTTGATTGTGTTTATTGACTTGCTATAGAACGTACTCAAGGTAATACAACTAATACGGATAATTAAGCAATAAATGACCATAACATAAAAGTGTGTTCGTTTTATTTTGCTTTTTTTTTCATAGACCTGTGCAGTCCAGAGACCACCCACAATTCGTCAGAGAATACTGCTATCAACCGGGTAGAAATCCAAAGTCTGTGCTACTGAGAAATTTTTAAAAAGTAAAGACGGAACTCTGCGAACAGCAAAGTAAGGCCGATCAAACCACGCCTCGCATACACGCACACACTTCTCTCAGACCAAATAAAAAGTTTAAGACCATGGCGTAGTTTATGTTGTACGTATGTGCGTGTATTGTGTATGTACACGGCGAGGCGTAGTTTGACCGGCCTCACTTTGCTGTTCGCAGAGTTCCGTCTTTACTTTTTATTTGGTCTGAGTGGTAAAACTTTAGAATTTCTTGCCGATTCTTCTCAATATAGCAAACAACCGACCGAGGAGCTCGTGGCTTAATAAGAACTGCCACTCGGGTCGATCTTTAGGTTAAGCTGCGCTTGCCTAGGGCGATCTGTGGATGGGTGACCGCCCATTACATACCGAGTTTCCTCCGTGCCTCGGAAAGCACGTTAAGCTGTTGGTCCCGGGTGCCATATATAGATCTTTGGCAGTCGTTACGGGTAGTCAGTGACCTGATTGTCTGACATCCAGTCTTACCAAAGGGTATCGTATTACCTAGTATTAACTGGGTTGTGGAGGTCAGATAGGCAGTCGCTCCATCTAAAAATACTGGTATTCAGCTGCATCCGGTTAGACTGGAAGCCGACCCCAATATAGTTGGGAAAAGGCTAGGCAGATGATAGCAAACAACCGACCCGAACCTTGCACCTTTTGTCGACATTTTATAAGTACTATGTGAAATCTGAACAGAACCAAGGGCCTCACACTGGAATGTTAGCAACCACTAGAACAAACTAGGCAGTCAGTTTTGAGCTGATATAATGTGTAAGAAGTACCTACACATATGAGGATGTTTAGTGAATTGTTAGCGGTATGCGAACCCATCCATGTTCAAGCCATCTCGCAGCCACTTATCGCCGTTCGCAGCACATTTAACACGATTACTGAAGTGTGGGTTCCGTACCGCTTTAAGATGGTGATAAAAAATACACGAATATAGCTAATCTGTGTTATAATAAATACAAATAGACACTGCACACGGATATGCCACAGGGGTTTTACGCGTAGCGTTTGTCAGTCCCATCGTATCCTAAACAAAGGGATGTTTACTGACCAAAAAAAAATATGATTCTAATTCCGTCAGTTAGATTTAATTATCGAAAAATATTGGATACCTACGTATTTTTTGTTAGATAAAACGCGTCAAAGATTTGAGTGAGGGTTTGTGACGTCACTCACCGGTAAAAAAGTCATACTAATGTCTTAGAATATGACGTCACACGAGTTTTCAAGGCACTGTATCGTCTTCATTATTAGTTTAAGTGAAAAACAAAATAATTACGTGTCCAATATTTTTTGGTTACTTATCTTTATGACGGACTAATTAGATTTATTGTACCTACTATCACAAGACGTGGGCCGTGAAGGAAACAGACCCTTCGTATTTTCGCTATGTTAACTTTTAAACCAAAAGTTGGCTTAATTGATGACTCAATAAACCATTTCTCAGGCACCTGCAAACCTAATTTTAACTAATAATCAGTCTATAAATAATATTCCCACTGGTGGACCCCTGGTCTCACCTCTATATGTGCACTTCATCGACTCCATCCTTCACGCAGGCCCAGTGCGGTTCAATGGGTAGTGGTAGTGGTCAAACGCGAGCCTAACTACAATAAAAAAAAAAAAAAAAAAAATGGATGTCCTGTCCAGATATTGATTTTTTTTCAACTACAGATATCAGTGATTAATTAATTTAAACTGAGTAAATTAAATTCTAATCCACGCCTAAGCTAATAGCAGAATAATTATAACAAAAAATGCAAATCATAATAAAATATGCCAAAAACGACAAACATGTTGAAAAATTATGTTCCTCATTACGTTCACCATATGACAGAGTCATGGGTTTTTATGAAAAACGCTAATGGTCCCGAACAATATGTCACCGTAAGCGACCCCAATTAGTAGCAAAAACACCACTCGACTATACGAGCGTTTAAAAATGTGAAATGCAACAAGTGGGCCCTTGATGTGCCTATTATATTGTGGAGCAACCATTTTGTGGAAAAGCTTTTTTATGGGCCGAAGACACATTTGGATGGAATTTGTGGACCTGTAGTAAGTACTTATGTCTTGTGATTTTATTTGGTAACTTATTGGTTGATTTAGAAAGTCTATATAAACGGACCCTTCACGAAACAGTCTTCAAGCATTCGGTACGTCAAACTAATAAGTAACTAACGTAAACATTATTGCTGGTTGACGTTTTACGGTAGGTAGGACTCAATGTAACGCATCCAAAACATTGTGGTGATTGATTGCATTGAATATTACGGAGGTCAAAGAGATATCACTACATATTTTAGAACATGTCTCCCGCCACGTCTGTCCGTCAGTCTGTTCGCGATAAACTGATTTGAATTCTGTTTCCACCAATGGATAGAGTGATTCTCGAGAAAGGTTTTAGTATACCTATAATTTGACCGACATCCACACGGGCGAAGCCGCAGGCATCAGCTAGTTAGAAATATTAAAAACATTCAAACTGCAGCCTTTTTCGATTTCTAAACACGGCCAATATTCGATGTTTGCGACTGCCGCGAGTGTCAGTGATCCTTATTGAATCAACATCAACAATTAGATAATTGCCTATGGTTTGTCACATCAATTGCCAGTTACAGGTTCATGGACCAGACCAAGATCAGAGTCAACCAATTGATAGAATTGATCTAAATGAAATCATCGTTGATGCAAACATTGAAACCAACACTGCAAGAAGCGAAAAGAGACTAAAAATACAAATACATAATAGATCATCTGCCTAGCCTACTTATGTCTGTTGGGATGTCTTCCAGTCTAACTGGACGCAGCATTGTTTCACATGGAACGACTGCCTGTCTGACCTCCACAAGTCCACAACCCAGTTACTGGGTGATAATACGATAACCCGTGGTCATCATAATTATTCTCTGGTCTTTTCCCCAATTTATTTAGGGTCGGCGCAGCTAGTCTACTTCTTCCAGACCTCTCCCCTCTCTCCTCTCTCTTCTTTAGCAGTCGCCTCCTTTCTAGATATATCATCCTTAACATATTTCATCCATCATTTCTTTGGTCTACCTCTACTCTTATAGACATCAATATTCATGCGTCACAACCTAGGGTTATCCCTTGGAAAGCCAAAAAATATCCTTAAAAAAACCTAACATTATAAAGGTAAAGGTTGAAATAAAGTATCCCAATTCCAACGTAGGGAAGGAGATGAAGAAGCTAAAAGAGAAATGTTTTCACCTGCTTTAGCTGCAAATGATATTGAAATAATGTGAAGCGAGCGAGTGAATCAAGTGCTCTCTACGAGTAGCTCCGAGTGAAGTAACGAATCGTCCGGAGACGGTGTCGATGGTACGAAGAGTCTGTTGTGTGGGACAAGTGAGAAACGAAAACAGTTGCAAGCATGCTGAAAATAATTTGCTTGACGACCCAAAAAACAAATTCCAAAAAAAAAAAGTGAAATTACTACCTACTTTACTTTCGGAATTTGGTGACTTGTTTGTGTCATTGATTCTTTTTTTTTGTTTCCCACTTCCGAAAGTAAAACTCCTCGAAAGTCCGTCCATAATTGACGGAAATACATTTCAATAAATTACATTAATAAAAATAGATACAGCTGGACATAAAAACTCCGCCTTTTTTAAGTCGGTTAAAAATGATAAAATTCTATACTATTATCTCATTAAAATAACAACATTATTTCTTCTTCCCAGTTTTTTTAATTTTTTTATAACTACTAGGTTGACGTTTTGGGTTACTGTCAAAAATATGTTAGTTACCTACTGAAAATTTTACTGCAATTAACCCTTTGATTAAGGATATTGATTTAGAAAAAAAAATCTGATTCATGAAACTACTGGAGAACCAAATATTAGAAAAACAAAACTTTAAACAAATGCAAAACGCTATCTCTCTCAACTTGCATCCTCATAGAAGTAGGCTTGCTAAGAGGAGTAGCACTGAATGCGGCCCAGCTCACTTGCTCTCATTGTCCTAGCTAATCTATTGTACGCCTTCCATTATGTGTGCCCGCCATGTACACGCTATCTCTCCCAACTTGGGCCATCATCTCAAGTGGTGGACTGAATGCAAGCCAACTCGCTCACAAACATTGTCCTGGCCAATTTATTGTATGTTGTATTGTATGTATGTGCTGAAATACTCTACAACCTTATGTAAACATACTGTATTTTACAGCATGGGCCTGGAGTCGAGTGGCCTGATGATACTCGACTAGGCCGCTAGGACTAGTCGAGTGTTGGACTTTGGGCAGGCCAGCTCGATTGTTCTAACTTAGCTTGTACATACTCAATACATACAAGTGGGTGTCATGACCATAGTCTGCAGTTGACTGGTCTATTCAAGTAGATTAGTTATAGTGGACTAAATACACGGGGCCGGTCAATGTGGCGACACCTGGGGGAGGCTTTTGTCCAGCAGTGGGCGTCTTCTGGCTAAAATGATGATGGACTAAATACAGGCAAATTCATTTGGTCACTTTTATTTTTAAAGCTTAACCTTTTTCTTGCACACATAGCGTCAAGGTTTATTTATTACTTTATTCCTGTATCATATGTGCGTTTACTTCAAACATTTAAAATCATATCTACAAACAGAGCTGGAACAACTGTAGGCCATACTACACATATTTGTTATTTACGGCAATCGAACCTGCGCTATTCTTTTCAGATTAATTTCGTTGCGGGATCCAAGACAGTTAAATCGTTTCTCTGGGACTTCGTCGGGCTTAATTCTGGCTTAAAGGAGTTACAGTGGTTTGGGAATAGTATGGCGGGCTTGTCCCAATTTAAAAAAAAATCGAACCTACGACAGATGCGCAGCAGCAAATAGCTTGGCCACTGCACCACATGTGTTACAAGTGTAAGATACATACTCCAGGTAGAATGGGATAAAGTAAAGAATATGATGGTGAAGGAGACATCATGTCCCAACTTTGCGTTCTAGTTAGTAAAAAAAATGACTATCTGTTACGTTTTAAAACCTGCATTTATCTTACTAGTTAAACTCTTTTATCTCATGAATCAACTTTTTATGTAAATATTTCGCAAGTGGACTCACAATTAAATTACGTCAACACGCTGTAGTTTACAACTTGGACCACCGAGTCAAGTGGCCTCGTCAAGTAGTGTTGGACTGAATACAGGCCAACGCGCTCACATACAATGTCCTAGCTAATTTATATTATGTTCTATTTAACTGCATGGAGGCACTAGGTATGTAACTATGTAAGTAACGAGACATTTAAATATACAGACGGTAGACAAGAAAAAGTGATCAACCACCTAGTGTATTTGCGATTTTGTTATATGGCTCATTGAGGCTAAGAGTATAAATAATGAACCTTATGTGTATATATATTTATTCGTATGATACGCTTGATTGCAGTCGCTTGTAGGAATATGTACATTAACTTAAAACTTCATAGGAGTCTTTGGTCAAGTGAACCCACTCGAAATGGACCCGTGAGATCAGACGGCCAAGTCACATTTTGACTTGGTCGATTTGTTCACTGTTTGTCGCGGGTCCAGTTGACCAAATACTCGGCTGAGCTAAGCATGTTCTCGACTAGGTTTACTCTCAGCCTGAGACATGGAATCACAGTTTTTCTGTAAATATCTCTCTGACATACTACATATTTATAATACATCTCTTCGGCAGATAAGTAAGCTTGGATAGCTATTTCTAAATAGCATTGATCCTAGTTTTGCAATACATTCTATAACTGTCGCTAGCACGTCGAAATATGCAAGTGATAATAAATACCAAAGACCATTGACTGGAAAGGAAAACAACATTCCAATTTAAACAGCTAATAATGACGATTCATTGTTTACTTTCATAAGGGTGCGCACACATTGCTCTTTAGAATTCCATGACGCGCTTTGCTTGCACGAGTTGCTTGCGTTCCGCGAGCCTATCGCGCATTCATCAATGTATCGTATATAATACCTCGACTACCTACGTAAGGTATCTGCATATATTACGCAAGTAAACAAGACTAGTGCATTAACATGTAGGACATGTTCCATTATCCTTAAGTCTACAGACAGTTTGGACATGTCACGTTGAGAGGCGTGATTCGGTTGAGCGACGATGACCGATGTAGACATTGATGGGCACTTGATAACGGTTGGCTTGTATACCATGCGTTTTTATCATCATCATTTTAGCCAAAAGACGTCCACTGCTGGACATAGGGCAACCCCAAGTGTCGCCTTAATGACGTCCCTAGCGCCTCGCAACCAGCGGGTCTCCGCAACCTTTACCGGGTCATAGGTCCACCTGGTGGGAGGCTTTCTAACGCAACGTCTTCCGGTTCGATGAGTTTTATCTACGGTTATTATGAACATCTTTCTGGAGAGTGAACAAAGGCCCTGTTGATGACATCAAGCGATGCAACATGCTTCCTTGTATCATAGCAGTAACTCGTGGCATGCAAAGTATATCACTGCCGCAACGTATATGCATGTCACTTAAACTTGGAGCGTATCGAGGCCAAGCGTTAGACTTTGTGCCTAACAAGTGCGTCTTTTTTTTTTTTTTTTTTTGGTGGGTGTAAAATCATCGAATAACCCCTCCCGCTCTTGGGCAGAGCGAAAGGGAGTGTCAGACTTCTACTGACTAAAAACCACCCATGTTCCTTCTTCGCCCTCTATGTCGAGGCCGCGATAACCGTTGGACTACCCGCGGCGTTGGACTACCCGCGGCAACAAGTGCGTCTCATACGAAAATAAACCTAAATAACGTCAAGTTATTGTTTAAATTCCTATTTTTGACTTTGATCAAGAGTTTCATGCTAAGTTAGGTAAGAGCTTAAAGCAGCTGCTACTTCTTACAAATAAATAATGGTTTAAGTCCTTACCTCTACAGACAACTTGGACATGTCAACAGGCGTGATCCGCTTGAGGGCTGAAAGCCGCTGCAAACGCTGCCGCGCCTGCTCCTCCACGGCAATGAGGAACGCATCCTGTATGATGTTGTGGCCGATGTCTGATACTGTGGACAAGGGAATATTGGTTAAAGTATGATTGTTGATGAATCTTTCATTAGATTGGCGGTAGTTTGCGTAAGTCAAAGATACAATACAAGTGCTTCTACAGCCCACTGAACTAGAATGATGGGTAATGGCTCATTTCCCATCAAGCAGAAGAAACCAATGTCCTAGAAGTGGGAACGATAACTAATTATGCTATCTAAACGTTGGAGCTTTAAATTTTTATGGTAGAGGCTAAAATAAAACAAAAATAAAAATAAAAACAAGGCTAGATTAACTATGATGATGGGTAAGATAAAATATTACATCAACATGTAATATTACGGTGCTTACTACTGCGAAAAGAATCAAGTATTATTTGGTCGCGCGTTTTTAACGCGTCTATCAATGTGTACGCACACTTAAACGCGTTGAAATGGCTAATGCAGCCGCACAACGTCCAATAGATTAGATTAAGAGCTTACCTACTTCATTAAGCCGTTTTAAAGTAATCCTTATATTAAATACGAGATGGAACGACAAATAAAATAGCTATCGTGTTGAAAGGGAAATCAGCTTATATAGACTACCTGATCTATTTAATTTAATCTACTTAATGACACCACAAAATGAAGACCTACGGGCACAAAACGGTTGAACGGTTAATAGAACCGAATTTAAAACTTGAATTAAAAATATCTGCAGATCAGTAAGTATTTATGAATTTAGGTGCAAAATTGTTGAGTGTAAATCCCTGACACCAGCCAGAAGGCGACGCGGTAGACCTCGCAGGAGGTGGAGAGGCGAGGTTGACAGAACCAACGACCAGCGGTCTACATTGGCCCTGGATCGAAAGATTTGGATGCCATGGGGGATAGCCTTAATTGCCCAGCAATGGGATGACACAGTGCAGCGTAACAATAACAGTAGGTAAAGAAGTTAAACTAAATCCTTTTAAAGTGAATCTCTCCACTAAACATCAACGAAACAACAGATTCATTTCAACTTTGGTTAAAATATCAGCCAGTAATATCATCAAAATACTCCAAAGACACACGTGCATCAAGACAAGATCGATGGAATCAATTCGTGTGCCGATGGCGATGGTGTAATTAATATTCAGCCGGCAATCGAGGGCCTCTCTGATGAGTCAGTCATTGCGACTATGAATATATTAAGGAGTATAGGTAGGAGTTTAGGTCTGAAGCCAGTATTTGAGGTGTAATTCGTTGCAGTGTAATTGGTTGCAGTGTGTTGGTTAAGTAATTGTGGTCTTGTTTGGATTGAGTCATATTAACTTATTCCATTGATAATGGGAACTTGCGGACTTAAGTCTGACTACAGTGTGTATTAAGTTATTGACTAATACAAATATAAAGTCACTTCATCGACCGGGGACATAACATACATTAAGTACGTAGTTTTCCAAAAGGTGTAAGACCGAAAAAACTGTACTTATAAAATAAATTGAGCTACAAAAATACGGACGGTTTACCAATCAGAACCGTTTTTGTTTTTTTTATTAATCAAGAACAAAAAAAGAAAAAGACGTATTTCTTGGTTTCACTCAGGGCAAAAAAAAAATTAAAGATATACATGATGATGAAAGAAATACTTAAAAATAAGGCATACTGTATACAAGACGACGTGGTAATGCGAATGAAGACCCCAATACCAGAGGATTGCACAACAAAGTACAGGTACCCCTGATGTCGCCATGAGGAAAACAACACTAAATATTGCAAGAACAGCAACATAACATAACACCACGCCTGTTACCCCCGAAGGCTTATAATCAAAGGTGTACTTAATAGTACACTCACATTTCACCAGTTACGTTAAAGTTCAATTTAATAGGGGGCACCACTGCTCTCAAAACGGTGAAGGAACACATCGTGAAGAAACCGGCATGTCTTAGAACCAAAAAATTCGAAGACATGATTGTGACATCTACCAATCCGCACCGGGCCTGCGTGGTAGATTATAGCCCATTCCATCTCAAAGAGAGGAGGCCTGTGTCGCAGCAGTGGAAACATTATCAGGCTTGATGATGAGCCTATTGCCATCACCTAGACTCCGTGGCTGCAGCTACTGAGAAATTTCTGAATAAACGATAGACTTAGACGTGTGAACTACCAACTTAGAGTTTTCTACAAAGCTTACGCCCTTCCATGGCGTTGTAGAAAGAGGAACAGAAATAGAAACATTTGTAACTTGGCTAGGCTTGCTGATATTACCATGACGAAAACAATACCAAACCCCACATTTTTATAACCAGTCAACACTTCCCATAATCTGTCCAACATTCGAAACAAACTTCCAAAAATACCCCATCATAACCCACGTAAAAGTTACTCGCAATCTCCCCAAAAAAATCTACTTTCAGTTACAACCCGGATGAAAGGTCTCGACGATGATCAACCGCACCCCAGGGGTAACTAACTTATTTACTATGCCTGAAAGTACACAGTAAGGGGGCGACCATAAAAATGAAAAATGTGCCTCCCTACGGCATTTTGGTGGAGGAAAAGCGCGAAATTTAAGGGATTTCAGAGTTCCTCAGAAAGGTCATTTGGTGTGGAATTCGGGGGTGTGTAAGGTACTGTGAACGCGAATGTTGGGCTTTGGGATTTGAATCCGAGATGGAGTGCTAGAATTTGGTTGGTATATTATGTTGATACGTACTTACTACGTCACTGCCGGTCGAACTGTTCTCAACTTTCTAACTCAGGGTCATAAGGGTGTAAAATGGTTGACTGGTCCGCGTCTTCGGTTTTAATTAGATACTTACAACGTAAAGGGTTTATTATAATCTAAGCTATGTTACAAAGAAGTAAATGAGAATGGAAAGAGAATATTATTATGGAAATATAGTTTTAGAACTCAAATGAAGCAAGCATTACATAGCAAGGCACGGTGATGGCAGGTGGAGTAAAGCTGTGACCGAGTAAAATCAAAATCAAAATATTTTTATTTCACATAGGCCTACATGGGCACTTATAAAACGTCGACAAAAAGGTGCACGGTTCGGTGCATTGGTCAATTCCTAAGGTGAAGAACCGGCAAGAAACTCCAAAGGTTACTCTTTTAAAATCGTTTGGGTTAACAATAAGGTCCGTAGCAGCAGCAGTAGCTTCCAAAAGCTGGAAAGACAAGAGAGATGGATGGACTGGATGGGACTGGCACAAAAGCGTTGAGCTTGTCACAAGTAAAGAGGAGCCTATACCCAACAGTTGATGAAGTCGGGCTTTGAATGATGATTATGAAATTAAAATGAACTAAGAAGTTAAATCAGTCATAATTTTGATGTTTAGTGATTGATTGGAAAAGTATAAGATACCTATGAGAAATAGAAAAAAAACTGAATTGTTTATCCGGACGAGTAGTGCCTGTAAGACTCACAGCTGTTGTAGATGTCCTTACTTTGTCGGTTACTGTGCTTGCAAAATTGGTTTTAACCTAAATAATAAAAGTATCTTTAAACCTACCACTAGCTTCATGAACGCTAACAAATATGTAGTTTAAAACTATGCTAGGTATCAAAACATAACGTATTACAATCGTTACATATCTTCAAAACAGACATTGTGCTACAATATTATCAAATACTCTTCCGTGGTACCGTTCTACGTGTGTGTGTGTGAAATGTTATGAAAGCCTCAATGTTATTGCTTTGTTGCAATTTCAACTCTGAGCGCAGAGACAAGTGTTGAAAATTCATCAATGAGGTTTTATTTGGAACAACAACCTACAAAACATTTACGTTTCACCTAGTAATATTGAAAACGGGGATAACTGTCTCACAATTTGCAAGGAAGTGTCTATCTTTGCGTTAAATTGAGGTGCGCGAGCATTGAACTCTTGAACATGTTAGAATGTTAGATTTTACATAACATGACGTCCGTATTCCCTGAATGATTAAACAGACCTAAAGTACGTATACAGTGTGTAAATTAACCCTTCACACATACGTCAACCAACCATTCTGTACACTAAACTAAGTACCCCTACGCAAAAATGTTTGCTGGGAAACAATTTAATTTTTGGGTTAAAAATCACATTTTACGGTAAAACTCAATGAAGCAATCTTAAAATATTGTGCTAGTGGATGCTTTGAATAGTAAACGGGTCATGGAGGTAGTTCAAGTAAAGTTATAACCTGAAAAACTAGTATTTTAAACAGCTGTGCATAATTTGGAACTTTGACCCCCAATATCTCCGTAACTAGGGGGTTCCCAGGTGTGGTCTAGAACCAAAAAAATGATCGCAGTGGTGGGGAGAACAAGTGCCCTTCGTTTGCGTTAAGGGTACTTTTACACCCTTTATAGCCCTAGCACCAGTAATGTTTTAGCACGTTGTATTAAGGGGCGAGCCTCAATAAATTCCCTTGCCAAAAAGAAGCAAAGACATCTTGCTTCAATTTGGCAAGGGAAATTATTCTTTAAAACTACTCTATTACAATCACCGGCACGATTCTTGAGCGCTTACCTTCACCTGCTCAAAAGTGAGTTATTGGGTCCGTTTTTTTTTTTTTTGGCGGGTGTAAAATCATCGAATAACCCCTTCCGCTCTTGGGCAGAGCGAAAGGGAGTATCAGACTTCTACTGACTAAAAACCACCCATGTTCCTTCTTCGCCCACTATGTCGAGGCCGCGATAACCTGTGGACAACCCGCGGTCCCTTTGGTGGTATAAAGTGAGGCGCGGGGGCGGGGAATGTGCAGTGATTGGCCCGTAGCGCATCGCGTCATAGCCGTCACTCGTGATTTGTTCTTTACTCCTGCTGCTCCAGCTACTCGTACCTTACGACGAATCTATACTAATATTATAAAGCTGAAGAGTTTGTTTGTTTGTTTGTTGGAACGCTAAGATCTCAGGATCTACTGATTGGAATTGAACAATTCTTTTTGTGCTGGATAGTCCATTTATTGAGTAAGGCTTTAGGCTACATAACATTACGCTACGACCAATAGGAGTGGAGCATAAATGAACAATGTTGCATAAACGGGAAACGATATTCCTTATTGGGAGCTTCCGTAGCGTGCGCTGCGAAAATGGATTAAGTTATGCAAATATCATGTATAAAAGAAATGTTCCTTTTTAAAAGTATTACAACTTCGACAGAATATATTATCTATCTATTAAGATTAACTCACTGTAACCATTTTTTACCATTGAAATAGGGTCATTTTTTGCGAAGCTTATTTAACCCAAATGGTATTAATCTATATCTAAATAAATGGGTTTGTTAGAACGGAAATTTAAAATAGAATATTTGTGCTTTTTACTCTATATAGTTTAAACAAATATCTTAGAAGATATCGCAATGTAAAAATGTCCGCGCGACAATATAATTACCCGTCCGTACCAGTCCGTATTATAGAATACGTGGAGAAAAGAGAGAGAGAAAAGAGAGAGAGAGAGCCTCCGGGAAACTCAAATTTAAAATATTTATTGCAACATAATATTTACAAGGTGTTATTGTATAATGTTTTGTGAGCAGTGGTGATCCAGTGGTGGCGACCCCGACTTACGAACAGTTGGTCGTGGGTTCGAACCCAGGCATTACTTTTGTGTAATTTATTTCATCACCACTGCTCTCAAAACGGTGAAGGAAAACATCTTGAGGAAACCTTATCTTAGAACCAAAAATTCGAAGATATGTGACATACGCACTGGGCCCGAGTGGTGGATAGCCCATCCCTCTTCTAGAGAGGAGGCCTGAGTCCCTACAGTGGGCCCAATATAAGGCTGATGATGATGATGATGATGATGATGATGATGATGTTATGTACCTATAGTAATTCTCACTTTAATAATATATTCTAACGCATCTTAACTAATATTATAGAGAGGAAAGATTAGATTTTTTGTTTGTTACGATTTAACTCAAAAATTACTCTGACGACTTTGAAAATTCTTTCCACATTAGAAAGCTAATTGAAAAAATATTACTATGTTGGATAGTCGATCTATCGAGGAAGTTTGTAAGGTATATATTATTGTGATGCAGACGAAGTTGCGTGGGTCAGCTAGTAAATTATAAACGGGTGTACGTTTTATGTGTCTTATGTGTACGATGCGCACAGCGATCACCTCTTCGCCGAGCGCTCAAGAACCGTGCCGGTATCTGTACTTGTCAACTCATCAGACACCCCCTTTTGTTCCATATCATCCTTCACACAGTCTATCTATCGTACCTTTATTCTTTCCATCTACATTCATACTCAAATTTCCAAACGATATTTTTATCTCATAATATGAGCCAGACTCCGAGTCTGATGATGAATTCCTGATGGAACTATCAAATAATATTTTTCTCGCCCTGGGGGAATCGACCTTAGGCCCGGAACTAAACCAAAGAGACAGTAAAGACTTTAATAATATTTTAAAACAAACAAATCTTCAAAATCAAATTTAATATGAGAAAGAACGTATTCATTTGATACCTACAATATGCACGAATCCGCCATGAGTTCTTTGTTTGATGATGATTTGTTATTGTAAGTCATTACTAGATATTTCATTATAACTAGTTTAATGACATCAAGCCTATGTTATCGTATCCAGCAAAGGTTTTAAAACTCATAGCCTTCCATTTCGTGAAATAGTGTAATTTATCCTGTCACCTGCATTGTGCACCCGAAATTGAACGAAAAACATTGTGCGAAAACCTATCTAAGAAGGGTAAAACCTAAAACTTCTAAACTTTTTACACACTTTGGGGGGGGGGGGGGGGTCTAAAATCATCAAATAACCCCTCGCGCTCTGGGGCAGAGCGAAGAGGAGTGTCAGACTTCTACTGACTAAAAACCACCCATGTTCCTTCTTAGCCCTATATGTCAAGGCCACAAATTTTTACACTCTCACATCTCAACAATTCTACAAAGTCCTCGACAGTAACAAAGCCTTAGTCCAACCATTTTTAAAATCGCAAACATCAGCTCTATCCACAGATACCGACACATCGTCCTTGTAAAAAAACTAGACCTCTCAGACCCTAGACCAGACACAAGTACATATAATAAGTACCGTTCAGCCGTTTGCACTGGAATGTATATTAAAAACTGGTTCCGTACTAACCAGAGTACAGTCAAAAGCCAGCATTACCTGACCCCTCTTCTCACACCACTTCTCTATATGAGGGGTCAGGTAAAAATGGGCATTTACTATACTAGCAGACCAACATCTTGGATAAAACTATTGAATAATCTACTCTATAAGTCTTGTGGTAAGTTTTAGTTTGGTTTGGGGGTAGTGGTGGTCGCTTTCTGATGTCAAAGATAGGTGATACATCATCATTAGTGATGTTTTAAGGGAATCTGATGGTTGTGTAGATGTGTTTAAGGGTTATAATGGTTTGGTTTGTGACCATAGACTTAACTAATGAAACTATCTGTAAAAATAATTTATTCACTAGTCATAATAAGATTAAAAAATACATTAAAATTAATAAACGCATTAGAAATATTAAAAAATCCTTGAAACGCCTAAAAGTTAATAAACAAAACACAAAACTGAGGCAAAAAAATGTAAATTTAATTCGAGATCTAAAGAAGTGTGACAGTGAATTAGAATTATGTAGATCAATGTATGAGACTGACATTCAAAACCTTCAGGATGAGCTATTTGTTAGGGAATATGCACTAAAGGATATTTTTAGTAAATATGAGGCTTCTCAACAAGACCTGAGTAAGCGTATGCAAGAGGCCAATGAGCTGGTGGACCTGGTCACGTACAATGCAGAGAGGTACGAGTCTCTGACGAATAACCTTTCTTGTAGCTGTGCCTGCTCAGTTATTCCTCAGCCTCAGCACCAGTCACCTACCCCCTCAGTGGCTCAGCCAGCTGGTAGTATTGATGATAGGAGTAATGAAAGTAATATTTTAACAGATACTACATACTTATTTTCTGATAAGTTTGGTCAAGGATTTGGTACATTATTTAATCAATGTTCACCACACTATGTTATAAATTATTGTTTACCCGGTGCCAGTGTTAGCCAATTAATTAGTAATATTAGATTGACTAAAATAAATCCCAATTCTACTGTTATTTTATTAAATGGGAATAGTTTAAATGTATGGAAAAGGGAAATCATTGAATGTGTCCATTTGATGTTACATCTCAACAAGACTATTAATTGTAAATTCATTTTCTGTGCCTTGCCTTATTCTCAATATTTGTCCGTTGAGCAAAATAAGTACATTTATGATTTAAACTTGTTAATTTATAATAGGACATGTCGTTACAGTGACGTTATTTTGTATTTTGACTGTAATCAATTTATATCTGATTACAGACTCACTGACTTCACAATGTTTTTACCACCTAGTTCTAAGCGACGTATTGCTAACCTTTTAGCATACAATATACACAGCGACACTGGTATGTGTTTACCAACGTTTTCTGTTAGTAGTGATACTAATACTGCTTTTGTTACTAACACTTATACAGATACTAACACTTTTATTGATACACCTTGTAGTTTAAACTGTTAGGTGCGACAACAGGTAGGCCGCATATGTTGAATGTTGTTCATCAAAATATGCAGGGATTATCTGGCAAAGAATTAGAGTTAAGTTTGTTTATGGAGAATTATGATGTTCAGGTTTTATGTCTAACTGAACATTGGTTGAAGGAACATGAAGTAGTATTTATCAATGATGATTTCTATACCGTACAGAGTGCATTTGTGAGAAAATCTGCTATTCGCGGTGGATCTTTAATTCTTGTATCAAACAAATTAAAATGTAAACAACGTTTAGACTTAGTTAATTTGTCAATTGAGCGCACTATTGAGTTGTCTTGCGTTGAACTCGAGCGATACATAGTAATTTGTGTTTATTGACCTCGTAATTTCGAATCAGTAATGGAGGATTCACTTAATAAGTTAAAATCAAGTAATAAATCTATAATTTTATGTGGAGATTTTAATGTTAATATTTTAGATGTTACTCCATTAAGTATCAGATTTCTCAATTTGTTTAGATCATTTAATTTAGTTAACCTGTTTTTTGAACCAACAAGGATCACGGCTTCTTCATCAACTTGCCTTGATAATATGTTTAGTGATTGTGTTGCCGAGGACAAATTAGTGTTAAGTGACTTATCATCTGACCACTGTGGCTTAATAGCTAGCTTCCCTATGTTATTAAAACAAAAGCCGCGCAAAATAGAATGCAGGCCTCATACAGCTAGTCGTTGCAATAAATTCAAAAATAATGTAGCACTTAAAGTAACGCCGTCAATAGTAGAGCACGAGACTCCTAATGAAATTTATAAAGCCCTTTTTGATGTTGTGCAAAATGAATACCAGTCTATTTTTAAGTCTAAAACGATTAACATTAAGGGACCTTCTGTGGGCTTCAACCAATGGGCTACACCAGGTATTTACAAAAGTCGAGCCCGATTGTACGAGTTGTATGGTCTTAAACAATACAGGTTTGATACAACTTTTCTAGAGTATGTTAAAAATTATTCCAAATTATATAGAAAGATTTGTATTATTGCAAAATCAAAATTCTTAAGCGAGACTATTAAAAATTCTAATAATAAAGTTAAAGCCACTTGGAAAATCATTAACAATGAAACGGGTAAATCTGTTAAACAAGATAATCACCTCGAGATCATGGTGGGTAACAAATTAGTTAGTGAAGCAGCCGACTTAGCCGAGGCTTTTAATGAGTATTTTGCCAGCATACCTATAGAGACGACTCGTTCCCTGAGTTCGTCGCCGTCTAAAGCCGAAGATCTTTTGCATAGCAGCGTGTCTAAATGTGGTAAAGTATTTAGTTTCGAACATGTAACGCCTCGTGATGTAGTTAACGTTTTTAATTCACTTAAGTCTAAAAACACAGGTGATTACTGGGGCATTTCTATTAAACTTTTAAGTAACATAATCGACATTGTAGCCCCCTGTCTTGCCGTTACTTTCAATAAATGCGTCGATTTGGGGAGTTTCCCTGACCTTATGAAGAGCAGTAAAGTCATCCCTCTATTTAAATCAGGCAGTAAAAACGATATCGGTAACTTTAGACCAATTTCTATTTTACCTGCTTTTAGCAAAATTTTTGAAAAATTAATTCTCAAACAGTTGTTATTACATTTTAATTTAAATAATCTCCTTCATAATGATCAATATGGCTTTACAAAGGGTCGTTCGACTACGGATGCAGGTGTTGCTTTGTTGAAGCACATATTTGACGCATGGGAGAACGCGAAAAATGCAATCGGTGTTTTCTGCGATCTCTCTAAAGCTTTTGATTGCGTACATCACGACACGCTTTTACGGAAACTGCGTTATTACGGTGTTCAAAATGAGGCCCTAAATGTGATAGATTCGTATTTGCAAAATAGATTCCAATGTGTAGACGTAAATGGCGCGAAATCTTCCGGGCTACCGGTTCGGCTAGGTGTACCTCAAGGTTCAATACTGGGTCCGTCTTTATTCTTGGTTTATATTAATGATCTACCATACTATTTAAAGGGTTTTTGTGACGTTGTACTATTTGCAGATGATACCTCTCTTATCTTTAAAGTAGATAGGAATAGACACGAATTTGACGACGTAAACAGCACGCTATCAATGGTCACGGATTGGTTCACAATAAACAACCTTGTTCTTAATGCCAAGAAAACTAAAATAGTTAAGTTCGCTTTACCCAATGTTAGAAATCTAGGTCCCAATATTATCCTCGCCAATCAGGAGCTGGAAACTGCCGACTCTGCTGTATTTCTGGGCATTACAGTAGATCCAAAATTACAATGGGGTTTACATATATCAAGCCTAGCGGGAAGGCTAAGTTCAGCCGCATACGCCGTCAGAAAAGTAAGACAATTCACTGACGTTGATACAGCACGGTTAGTCTACTTCAGTTATTTTCACAGCGTTATGTCATACGGTATTCTGCTGTGGGGCAAAGCTGCTGATATTCAAAATATATTTGTTCTGCAGAAGCGAGCGGTTCGTGCAATTTATCAGCTGGGTGCCCGAGTTTCTCTTAGAGATTTTTTTAAGGAGATTGGTATCCTCACTGTTGCTTCTCAGTTCATCTTTGCCAACATTTTATATATTAAACAAAATATCCACCTGTACACTAAAAACAGTGATATTCACAACTTTAACACTAGAAATAAGCATAAACTACGCGCTCCTTTTCACCGGCTTCACAAAGTTCATAATTCATTCGTCGGGCTTGGTATAACATTTTATAACAAACTGCCATCTTCTTTTCTAGACTTGCCATTTAATGCGTTTAAAGCCAAAGTAAAATCTAATCTTTGTTTAAAAGCGTACTATTCCATTAACGACTACTTAAATGATAAGAACAGTTGGTCGCTGAGTTGAACACAAGACAATGTTTGTTTTTTATTTATGTTCTTTCTCCAAGATTAGTTTACTGATATGTTATGTCTTTTTTTATTATTATTATATACTTTTTTATACATGCCTTACTATTGTATCGAGTCTGGTTCTTCTAACCAACCTAACAGACAGATGTGTGCTGGGGAGTTTGTTCCGCCACTTCTTCTTTCCAGCAAAAACACTAGGAAGTGTCGAAGGGGGGGCGTTTTGGGGGACTGACTCTTGTAAATAAGTAAAGTAAAGTAAATTTTGACGTTCGAAAAGTGCTGATTATCAGCCTAGTTTGAATAAATGAGTTTTGATTTTGATTTTGATTTTGATTTTGGTAGAGTGTGGGAGTGAGTTTTTCATTGTTTTAATAGGTACAGTGCTTATCTAAGACCAAAAGGAACTGCCGAAGAGGATATTCGAGTCGAGACTGATTATATCAGTGAAACAGCTGTTAAAACTTTAAACGTTTTATGAAAACTATCTTGGGGTAGATCAGGGGGAATGGTCATGTATGAAAAGTCATATTACTACTGCTTCAGTTTAAGCTTAAAACTTGACACAAATTACTCATTTAAGTAGCCAAATATAAAATACTAGCGGACGTCACGTGCTTTCACGCGCATAGTTCCCGTTCCCGTGGGAATACAGGGATAAAAAGTAGCCTATGTCACCCGGGGATAGTGTAGCTTCCCAATGGTGACATAATTTTTCAAATCTGTCCAGTAGTTTCGGAGCCTATTCGTTACAAACAAACAAATCTTTCCTCTTTATAATTTTAGTGTAGATAGAGATTGAGAAAAAGAACTCGTTTGTATAGTGTTCGCAAGTGCAACTGCTGATCATCAGGTCCTGGGGTTGATTCCCAGGTGGGGCGAAGTATAATTAGGACTGGATTTCTTGGCTTATCCCCCATTACATAGAACGTAAACATAACTGTCGATCGCAATCATCATCTACTTAGCCTTTTCCCAACTATGTTGGGGTCGGCTTCCAGTCTAACCGGATGCAACTGAATACCAGTGTACAATAAGGTTAACAAAAAATATCTAATTAGTCAGATAGATTTCCAAAAAATATTGGACACGTATTTTTTTCTTTTTTCACGTAAACAAACAATGATATGATACAGTGCGTTGAAAACTCGTGTGACGTCATTTTCCATTACCGGTGAGTGACGTCACAACCAGCCCCACTCAAATCTTTGACGCATTTTATCTTCGTCAATTTTTATTGATATGATAAAACAAAAAATACGTACTTATCCAATATTTTTCGATAATCTAACAGACGGGACTAATTAGAATCATATTTTTTTACGTCATTAAACATCTCTATTGGGTACATCTCTGCCTTACCCTTCAAGGATTACAAGCGTGATGTTGTGTTATGCGTAAATCACGTCACGCTAATATTATAAACGCGAAAGTTTGTGAGTGTGTATGTTTGTTACTTCTTCACGTCTAAACGGCTGGAGCGATTTTATTAAAATTTAGTATGGAGTTAGCTGACACCCTGGATTAACACATAGGATAGGTAGTTCTTATCCCGATTGTATCTTCCCGTGGGATAATTTTCGAGTTGTAGCGGGCGAAGCCGCTGGCAACAGCTAGTTACTCATAAAAGTAGTCGCGGAAGCAAGACTCAGTAAAATTGAGAAAAACAAAACGAATCGATGGTACATATTATTCAATAAGATTCTGGTGCCAAAGGAATGTCGTAGCACACATTCGATTTCGATTTCAATTTGAATTAATTCATCCAATCGTCATTTATAATAACGTAAATAATGAAAAGAATCCCACAAGCATCACTGTTGCATAATTAAATACTAGTTATGTAGATCGGAATTATTTAAACAATATGTTAACAGAATCATTTCATAATATTGGAGTTGACTTCGAGGTGGACAACTATGTATTTAACTAGGGGTATTTAATACTAAAGTCGAACTGCCGCACTCAGAGATATTTAATGATTACTTAAGCCGTCACTTAGTGATGATTTGAATACATTTGTATGACAAAACTGTCAAAACCGTTACTTAGTGATGGCCTAAGTAATCATTAAAGCTCTCTGAGTGCGGCAGTAAGGCATCGTCATTATCATCATCGTGGACTTTTCCCAACTACTCCGCCTTAAGTGGAACCGAGTGCAGCTGAATACAGACCTGAAGAAGCGGTAAGAAATCAGACATTCTTACAAATCTGATGAAATCAAAATTAAGAACCATGTAGCAAGATACGAGTATATGCACTCTTATGGGGTGTACTGGCTTCATAGCCATGTCTCTTTGCTACAGTAATGCCTATGGCTAAGCCACATTTGTTCATACTTAAATAATATTAAAGTAACCAGTTTCTGGTACGTCAGTAAAGCTAAACCCGTCTCTTACAGATACGATCTCAGCAGGCATAAAAGAAAAAAGTAAAGTGCCGACTGCTGATTACCCAGATAATTCAACATACTTCGAGGCAAGTTACCGTGGCGTTAAAATTCCTCTTCACACGGTTTAGTACGAAGATTTAACCCAAGTTGTGATGGAACGATTCGTCAGTCAGTAATGTTACTGGCAGGGCTGCCAACCACTGACAGGGTTGCGGAATTTGTTCGAAATAGTTACCGCGGGTCTGGAACGCGAAGGGAGTTAGAAGAAATAGGGATGGACTTTAGTCCGTAAAAGTCTGGCACTCCCTTTTGCTTCGCCCAGAGCGGCAGGAGTCAGTTGAGGAATTCCCATCGATAAAAAAAAACGGCGCAGGAAATAAGAAATAAAGTATCGTCAATTTAAAGCTTAGAAATATTGTATACAATATTTAAAAGCTATCTACGATCTCTAGGTGGTCCGTGGATGGGTAAGCCGTTGGTTCCGGCTGCCATAGGTATAGATCTTTGTCAGTCGTTAGGTAGTCAGGGGCCTGAAGGTCTGACAACCGGTCTAACTAAACAGTATCGTTTTACCCAGTACTAGCTGGGTTATGGAGGTCAGACAGGCAGCTCCATGTAACGTACTGGTACTTATTCAGCTGCATCTGGTTAGACTGGGCCGACCCCAACATAGTTGAGAAAATAATTAGTAGATCATCATCCCTGTAATTATTACTTGTCATAGCCTAGTTTCCAAAAGAAGAGACAGATAGTTCAGCAGGGCTATTGCGTATCTTTAAATGACAGTGGCTAACCTATAGTGCCTATCAATTACTGTCAAATGGTTCCATTTTGTACTTTAGTACAAAAAGTGTCTATGGATTAACTGTCAAATTAGTTATGGTTTACCATAACTAATTTGACAGTTAATCCATAGACAATATGATAGCCACTGTCATTTAAAAGATACGCAATAGCCCTGCTGATCGTATACAGGATGACAGACTTAATTAATGAAATGGACGATGCTTTTTAAGCAAATCCTTCTATGAGTTTTCAAACAGCCGAGTGTACTTATTTATGCTGAGAACTACTAAGCTTCAAAGTGCCATAAATAAATCAATTAAATACTCTACTAATGACATTAGTCCATCGGTTAAGTGCAGACGAAAGTTTTCTTTTTGAACTAACTCGATATGACCGAGACACGGAATCCAGAAAGATCTGATTACTATAGTTAGTAACTAAGCACTCAGTTTGGCAAGTAGTCGTCGTTAAGAGAAATATCTTGGTTGACATTGATGTCAGAAAAGACCATTAATAGAATTCCATTGGGAATGAAAGGGATGGTGAGTTCTGGAGATAAGATTTATTTGGTACTTATGTCAAGAATTATACTTCTTTGTGTTATTGTTTGCCTTAATGAGGTTTTTATTTATTTTAATACTTAATTAGTAGCTGTTCTTATCACATTGCTGGCGACAATAGCCCTTTAAATGCAGGTTGTTTGGTTTGTGCATGTGAGTTTAAATGTTTGTAAACGCACCCACGATACAGGAGAAATTCCTAGTGTGGAGCAAAACTCGACCATCAAATTGATCATCAATCTTGCAGAAGTTGTGCCGTTACTATGGTTTTTTAATTAATATAAAGAAAACGATATGATATCTACAAAGATTGCGATGAGATTTTTTTTTTGTAAATTATGAATCTTATCAACGAGGTTCAGGAAACTGGCATCAAATAAAATATTCATAAAAGATGCCAAGATCATTAAGATCTTTGATAAAGAAGCAGATTTACAAGGAAAGTTATTTAAAATCAGATAAAACTAGAGTCTTGCGTGCATAGGCAGATATAAATCTTAACTTCAACTTAAACCCGCTACTTAGAATAGTTAGAAACGTGATAATATCTATAATTTTAAATACTTAGCTATATAACTTTACGTGCGTTGATTAGGTAACACCAACGCACTTTGTTGAGTCATTGCTGTGTCGCAAAGAGGCTGCGGATTGTCGCAGTCTGACGCGATTTGTCGTAACGAACAATGATATGACAATCTCAATCCGGGTATTTACAGTTAGAAAATGGTACCAGTTCACTAGTCATAATATCTAAGCCCCATGCAATATAAGATGAGCCTATAGCAAACATCGGGGCACAAATCAACTTAGCTGCTACTAAAAAAACCCTGAAGTAATAAAGCCTTTCATCTTCGTAGGGCAAGGACAAGAACAAGGACAGGATACAAATAGCCAAATATCAAAAAACGTAAGGAGACAAAATAATAACTAAAACCCGTTATCAAAGACGACAGTAATGCCAAAAGAAAGAGCCAAATTGTAAACACTATACTTTATTGTGAGTATATGTATGTATTATGTATGTATGTATATTATATATTATCAGGCATCAAGGCCCATAGGGTGTTAGTATTACAACTCACTTAAAAGCTATAAGATGCAGGAACATTACTTAAAAAGACAAATAACAAACACAAACACGGGAAGGTTTAACAAGCTTTGTTGCCAACATGTAGCTTGATAAACCTCCCCATTGTAGGCCCATCCATCCTCTCTGTAAACACCCTCAGGATGCTGTTGCTGCTTCCCCTCACTCGGGCTATTACTGAGGCAACTTTCTTCCGAATTATGGCAAAGTAATCGTCAGTGTGCGCATCAGCGAACATGCCTGACGCACTACAGTGAGGTGAGCCTCAACAGTACTCCATTGCACAAGCACATGTCCAACCTTGCTTTGTAAACCATTGCAATATGGAAGAATTTGTTGGCAGCATTCCGTAAAAACTACATAATTGGTTCATCATTGATTAACTCCAGCAATTAGTAGGAAATTCCAATTACTGGCCGATTGGTTATGGAGCAATATATGATACCTACTGGACGTGGAAGGATGAAAAGCAATATAAGCCGCAATTTATCAAGTCTATATGGTCAACCGCAGGATAACTTATGATTGAGATACAAAACAAATAAGATTTGAAGACGATAATATATGTGGGCTAACGAATTATATGGAACCTAACATAATAGGTAAGTTATTTAACGTAGAAGCGATGGATAGTGTGGCTGTAATAAATATGTCTAGAAAAAAACTAAGATATTTTTAAGAAAAAAAAGACATGCTAAGCCGAACCCAAAAAGTTGGAATAAATCAGGCTAATGGTGATGAAGTGCAGTAGGTGTAAAATGTTGTGTCAGAAAATGAAAGAAAACAATTAATTCTGAGTAACCTCAGTTCTAAAATAAACAATCAAAACACAATGATAAATTGTTTTTATGAGAATTGGCATTCCACGAAATCGAGTCGAACTGTAGGCAAAGATATTTAATATTTCAACAGATTGCACATATTCTGCAAAATCTGCATCAATGCAAAATACTAAACGTTTTTTCAGATAACTTGTCTTTCGTAGTACTGGAAACTACATTTATATTAGTTAGCTGCACTAAAACATCACAAATAAATACCGTTACTGCGATTAAAAAACAATTCTGACAGATGAACGAACATTTTGCTTTTATTGCAGTTTAGTAAGGCTAGGGCAGATGATATTGTTACTCGTACCATCGCGAGAATATCCTGGATGAGAATAGCACAAGAATGTGGAGCTTCATACAATCAAAAAGAGGGCAGTTAGTGATTCTGGAGTTAGGACCCTAACTCAGTGTTATGCTAAGCTTGGTAAGTGGGCTCAAAGTACCATCAAACGTTAGTAGTGTGATCACAGCAACAGCACGACTACTTCAAAGAAGTTAAGCCCCTAGATGTGTGTCTCCAACCTCGGTTCCATTGGCAACTTTTCCTAATCTGTCAATCCCAACCCAAACAATCACACCGTCCCAAACTTTTCGCTAGACAATATCTACCCACACGTGGCGCATACAGTTACAATATAAACGTCAGCCATCGTGACGCGTGACGTAACGGCTTGCGGCAGTGATGCCGGGCATTTAAAACCGTACATTGTTGTACATAAGCACACGCATGACGATTTAGGAACAGAAGATCTAATTCATACAAAATATGTCTTTAGATCAATCATATTCATAGAATCTAGAGTTACAATACACCTGTGCTATTTGAAAAGGAAGTGAAACCAAAAGTGACAACCATTTGATTGATTTAGTAAGCCGCTAGAGCTATTACTTAGCATAAGGTTGGATCCTGGATTCATTATCCCAGTCTGATAAAACGTTTTTGGCTTTCCAAATATAAACTTTTACTGTCAGCTCTGTCTGAATTAGGATCAGCGCGAGGTTGATCGCAATAAGCTTGTACTAATACATGGGGCTTTCTGGTAAAATGTGAGGGTACTTTAACTGCGATGATGCCTTCCATTCGATTTCGGCAATAGCGACTGTATCGATGGCTTTCTAAGGTGGCAGTAAATAGGTATCTGGTGTTCTCTTCAAGTGCTCTACAGCGTACTAACATCTCCAACTATTTCAGTATACTACCTAACCTGTGAGTCTGTCTAACCCTTCGGGGATCAAATAATGTATCGAGCGGATCTACTGCCTCTGTTTCTACTCCACCCAGCAGACCACTATTGTCATTACGATGATTCGCGACCGTTACTCGAGACGCCATTGTTCTCAAGACAATATGTTTAAATAACACTCAAATGTAAATCTTTCTGCTCTTTCATTTACGGAGCGACCAGGATTATTATAGAGATGTCATCTGCCGCGTTATAAGATTAAACAATTGTTTGACTTGTACAGGCTACAGCACCTCTGGTATTTTCATTGTGACAGTGCTCTTAATTGTTTTATGATGTTCTCAACATAAATTTGCCTAAAACTTTTGTATTTCTTCATGTTATTAATAAATATGGATGAAAAGAAGCAAAATTGGCTACCTTTTTGTCGTTCTTATTGATCGATACAGTGGCTAGGCCTATAAATGGACAGACTTAGTTACTGTCGCATTTATAATATTTGTATGGATTCTAGGATTCCTGTACTTATTAATCGTTACCCTAAAAATAAAATTTACGTTTAAAATATATGGAAATAATTATTAATATCAGACTTCTACTGCGTTTATACAAGAACCAGGTTACATGGTTCTGCACATCAAAACCGTAAACTAAGCAGACACCAAACACACAAGACATAAACTTCAAATTCGCATTCACGACATAAGCAAAGGAATTAGGATCGTCATAAACTTGACGACCCATATATCCCTAATTCCTAAATCTCGAAAATACCTGCAGAACTCATCTTAAATCATCGTGGCATTAGTTAAGACCCTCGCTCACACACACAGCGGGGTAAGGCCGTGTTTTGAGAACGTCTTAAGCTATGAGAAGCCACGTAATGGCACAAAATAATACTGTCTCGTAAAGTCTAATGTCTGCCTAGAAAATATAGAGAGACGAGGAAATTGTTTCAGGATAATGTCGTGCGTTTCTGGCTAGGTTTTGAGTTGTTTTAACTTGGCCTAGTTCCTAGGATGATCTAGAGATCGATAGTTTAATTTTTATGTACACTAGCTGTTGCTGTTGGGAATTTATATTATACTATGTGCTGACAGCGGTTTCACCCGCTACAACTCGAAAATAATCCCAAGGGAAGATAAAATTGGGATAAAAACTATCCTATGTGTTAGTCCAGGTTATAAACTATCTGTGTACCCAATTTTATCCAAATCCGTTCAGTCGTTTTTGCGTGAAGAAGTAACAAACATACACACTCACAGACAAACTTTCGCCTTTATAATATTAGTGTGATTCTCCATCATACCATAACTACCTAACGTAGTGCATTTTATTTTTTTAGCAATTTCATAACGCCTTGACGCTTCCTGTGGCCCAAAAGGCTGCTTTTACCTTAGTCAGTCTCTTGGGCACATTATCAGCTCATAGCGTTGAAGAGGAGCTTATCGATGCACTTTTAAATTTTGTTGATAGTATAGTTTAGTTTTTTTTTTTTAATATAATTTGTTAGTATGTTTATCATAATTAAATTTAATACAATATTAATATGATTTTAAAAAACACCCAGTGAATCGGGTTTTCATAGAAGACTCTACTAACAGTGCCATCTTTTATCAGCTAATTCGCAAAGAAAAGATCTTTGTAGGATTTTCAATACTCCATTTAGCGCTTGTCCTTATTGTTGAGTTTTCTGCATTACATTTAATCAGTTTTATGTGTTGCAGAAACGGTTACCGAAGGTTCAGCTCGGGAGAGGCGTCTTCAGTGGAATGCGATAAGTTCCTAAATTTTGTTTTTATTGCTAAGGTACTGAAAACTCTATGCATAATTCACACAGACCAATCATTAAAAACATCATCATCAAAATGGCGATAAAATAATGATTACTCCAAAGTATGTAGGGAGAATAAATAGCGCCACCGATTACTACATAGTTATGTACATAATTATAGGTACATAGGTATGTGAACTATTGCCTCAACGTGATACATCGGATACCTAATCTACTGATGACTAATGATCGGTTCTGTGATGTTTATCCGCTAATTACGTCGTATCTCAAGCAGATAGGTATATGGTTTTCCACATGACATGCCAGCAGACTGTAGTCATGTAATAGGGGCCAGTCTATTGCCAACAAGCGGGCACAAAATCAGGCTCCGAGACTACTACTGCAATAGGGTATAGTTGACAAAAAAACTACTTAGTCCGTCAGATAGATTTTCAAAAAATATTGAACACGTTTTTTTCTTTTTTTTACGTAAACAAAAAATGAAGACCCCACTCTCTGACGCGTTTTATCTTCGTCAATTTTTAATAATTTGATAAAACAAAAAACACGTATCCAATATTTTTCGACAATCTAACTGACGGACTAAACAGAGTCATGTTTTTTTTTAGTTAGGAAACATCCCTATTCCTGCAGGGCTATTGCGTATCTTTAAAATGACAGTGGCTAGCATAAAGTGTTCATCAATTAACTGTCAAATGGATAATTTTGTACTAAACCATAACCAATTTGACAGTTAATCCATGGGACAATATGATAGCCACTGAAATTTACAAGATACGCAATAACCCTGCTGGTGGTAACACCTATTAGCACTGTAGGTAATAGTGATTCTCATGCCGTTTCTACAGATCTATCTAGCCATAAAATTGATTCTATGAGGGATGATATAAAATAGAAAGGAGTAAATGCAAGGAGAACGAAATCAAAAATCAAAACGTGTTACTACTCCAAGTACAATGGGTATGGGCAGAAAGACGATGATATGTTATTTATTACACGCACGTTATTTTTGTAACTCATCAATTCACAAGTCGAGAAGATATAGCATGAAATGTTAAACTAGAGAAGATAATTTTAATGCAGACATAAATAAGACATAATTCGCATGCAAAATATGATACAAAACACATGCACAGTTAAACAAGCCAATAAGTATACAGGCAGAAAACTTTATAATTCTATTGCACTGGAAATATTGATTGCGATTTTGGTTTATAAAGCGGTCTCTAAATGTATCTGTATTATCTTAAAAGTAAATGCAAGTTGTACGATGTACCACTGACTAAAGTAAAAAAATAACAGTAATGATAACAATTGCACTAAAATGATAAACGATGATATCAGGACAGTAATCATTGCAGTAGCTATTATAAAAGATAAATATGAACTATTCATATTATTCCTCACGACATTGCACGCGGCTTATGACGTAATCCCAGACAATAATTATCACTGCATCAAACAGATAGCATACAGACTTTTGAGAAAATGTTTCCTGATTGGCGTATGAGAAACACTTTGAAGCCAAGTTATGCGACTAGTGATTTAATGGTAATATAACAACGAAATATCTAAAGCAATGTAGAGAGAGATTCGAACTTATTGAAAAACCAAATGATTTAGAACCCAAAATTCGAACAAATCTCGTCCACCAAAGTCGTACCTAAATAATAACAGCCTCTCGAATTAATCTTCAGGTTGAGCCGCGCTTGCTTAGGTGGATCTGTCGATGGCTGGCTATCAATTATATAACGAGCTTTCTCCGTGCCAGTACGTAACCTGGTACAAATAAATGATAATCGGTAACGGCTTACCTGTAATACGATATCAAATACCTAGTACTAACTGGGTTGTGGAGGTCAGATAAGCAGTCACTTCTTGTTAAATACATGATCCGATTAGACCCCAAAATAGTCGTTTTGGGGTCGGCTTCAGGTAAAAGGCTAAAGAGATGATCATTTCGTCCACCAACAGGCACGGGGCCCGTTATGGTTTACGGCTTGCTACTTCTTCAGGGCTGAGAGGTACCCTTAAATTCATCATGTAGGATGCAGACTACATAGTATTCCGATGGCTGAATATCATGCGCCTTGGGCTTGAAAAAAAATTGTTTATCACCTGTCAAGCGAGAACAGACTTGTTTTATAAATTCTTGTGTTGGCAGTACTGGAATTCTATTTCAAATTTGAATTTGGCCGCTAAAACTTTTTGGCGGGCTGCGATTTGAAAAAGTTGTGATTGAATTGATTTCGTGAACACATTTTTTTGGATTTTCAAAGGTAAGTTGTGCTGTTTTATAAGTATTTTGCTCTTATAAATGGTAAATATTGAGTAGAGCTAGTAAAACTTACAATTATATTAGGCATGACCACTAATCTTGAAAATTTCATTTTGTAGGCCATATCCTACACCATGCATTCAGTATTAAAGTAGAGTATTGTATGAGATATTTATAACAAAGGTACAAAATTATATTTCAGATGGCTAATCAAAGATGGACTGGTTCTGATGATCAAATAAGCCACTACTTGTTTACCTGAGATGGCAATGAATCAGAAGATGGGGCTGAAGAAGAAATTGAGGAAAATTATGAAGATGTGCAGTTTTATAGGGACTGAGATGAAATTCGTTGAGTTTTGTAATCAGAATCTGAAGAGGCTGAATATGATATTCTTTTTGAAGACGAATCTCTTAGTGCTTACTTACACCCTAGTGAAGAGGATCCTCCAATACTCCAAGACCCATAAATTGAAAAGGAACCTGCTATTCATCATTTCAGCCGAAAGACGTCCACTGCTGGACATAGGCCTCCCCTAAGTGTCGCCACATTCCGGTCCCGTGCGTCGTGGCGACCGCGAACCGGAAGACGTTGCGTTGGAAGGCCTCCCACTTGGTGGACCGATGACCTGGTGAAGGTTGCGGGGATCCGCTGGATGCGAGACGCACGGGACGGGTCAATTTGGCGACCTGCTATTCGCAGCGGGCAAACTTCGCGTCAAGTGATGAGAAGATTATTGTGGAAAAAGCAGGGTATGAGAGCATCTGAAGATGACCTAACTTTTGATCTTGCTATGATAAATTCATTATATATGTATAGCTTATAAGAAACCCATGTCACACAAACCTGGATTTAGTGGAAAGCTGTGTAACTTGCACCTTTCGTCTAGAAATAGCTGAACAGCTTTGCCTTTAGAGAAAAAAAATGTAGAAAAAAGGGGTAGACCACGTTCTGCATTACAACTGGAAATACAGGCTAAAAGGTAAAAAGGTGTTTCCCAGGTTGTACCAAGGTGTGGCCAGTTTTTTGTGAATAAAGTACTGAGTGTAAAATGCCTAAGTGTACTGGTTTTACCCAAACAAAATGTGATTAATGTAATGTCTCTCTTTGTTACAATAAAAGAAAATAATGTTTTAGAGATTACCATAATAAATAAAATAAACACTTCATCTGTTTGTTTAAATTTTGAGTAAAACCATACTATGTATATCCCTACTTACTTACATACATTTTTTACTTGGAATGCATAATGTAGGCTGGATCCTACAGAGACAAAATGAAGAATTTAGTGGACTAAGACTTCCCAGATATTTTTTTTATAATTTTTCCAGTAATTACCATACTTTGAGACATCACATACATATTTTTAATATTATAAATTAAAAATCATGCATTTAAGGGTTCGTCCTATCTGGGGAAACCTGTCAGGCAGAAACGTTACCAAAAATGGCAACGTTTTCAAAACCTAGACCCATGAATGTATGTTTTGGAAATTTCGCCATTTCCTCAGTAAATACGTAAAGTCAGAAACCCAGAAGTCAAATAACACAAGGGCCTTAAAACAATCTCTGAAATCTTACTATCAGAGTAAAATTACAAGCGCAAGCTAGCTTATCAAGAGATCTTAGATTTCAAACCCAACATTGATGGTAAATAAAAAGATTCATTGATCCAAAATATAAATAAAAACCAGGAAGATATTCCGTAATCTTTCAAAATTCGGCATTTAAATAATCAACGCACAATGATAGGTATTTAAAATCATCAGGACTGGTGCGTCTAGAATCCAGGCTTCAAAGCCCTACATTGTCGGGCACAGCCTAGTCAGATGTATTCATATTTATACAAGTAACATATATAACTATACGTATAACGCTCATGACTACGTCGACAAGGCCGGCCAGTTTTTTGCGAGCCGATTGTTCGGGGGTACGACAAGGAAGACGAAATCCTTGGAAGAATCTGCCGCTGATATTTATAGCGATATAATTATTCATCTTAATTTGATGCTGATTGAGAATGTTAACTAAAGTTTTATGTTCTTGTTCATATTTATCAGTGATGGAATTTAAGGTAAGGCACTTGGCCGCCGGGGCTGCAGGTTGTTCACAAGTTACCGCGGTCTGGACATATAGGGCTAAGAAGGAACATGGGTGGTTTTTAGTCAGTAGAAGTCTGACACTCCCATTTGCTCTGCCCAATAGCGGTACCCTTATTTGATGGTTTACACACGCCAAAAATAAAAAAGGCACTTGTGAAGAATGAATTATACTGCTTGAGGAAAAAAGAAAATGTCGTGAGGAGTTTTGAGTATGAATTGGGAAGAATCGATGGATGGACTGTGTAAATACTAATATGGCAAGAAGAGGTGTCTGATGATTAATAGAGTAATATGGAAGTAGGAGATATGCTGCGCCGACCCCAAATGGCAGAATGACGACTTGTGAAACTAATTATAAATGTGAAAATGCTTTGGATCTTGTCTTGTCTCATTCATCAGATATTGGGAGATGTGGTTGTAACAAATTGCGAATATCAACTCATAGTTTCAAAGGTTCTCTAGAAATTTAGGTTTATGTTGACTGTTGGCGAATTTAAGAAATTTTGGGCGTAGCTTAGGTATGTAATGATGCTGAATTTCGACAGCACATCAAACTATCATAACAGATTTTCAACTTTATCGCTGAATTCAAAAATAATTGGGAATACATTTTTGAGTAGCTTTATGTGCTGGCATCTGTACATCTACCTACTGTACTGGTTTTATCTTGACCGTCACCGAAATAGAAATTTATTTAGAAGGGAGAGAAGCTTTATGAAATCTATTTTACCTGAATGTGGGATTCAAACTTGTCTAAATCGTTTTATTTTCTGGTCGTAACACGTGTGTCATAAAAAAAGTAATTTATATAGAATTTAATAAACATAATACATATTATTATGAGTACCGCTGGAGATCCGGCCATTTCTAATTTTCACTTTTGTGAAATTGTGACTGCGGCGTTTCTTCGTAGCTGTATCTTCTTGATACCTACGATGAAATTCCTATTATAAGGCAGACAATAAAAGTGAATAATTAACCAGAACGTAACGTGTGTGTTATTTCCAAAGGCAGTAGGAAAAGGCCAAATGATAGAGGCGAGCTTAAACACCCTTCAAATTCAAGGGATGATCTCCGGACACTTCACTCACCAGACACGCTTACAACCACGAAATCTACGAGACAGTTAATAATGCAGATTACATTTATGAAACGCTTTGCTTTGAAATTAAAATTCCATAGTAGTCACGTAAAGTAAATACAAAACATACACATATTTGAACGTACACTTAAGAACGTACGTAGTAATTAAATTGTAATAGCAATACTATTTGAGAAGGTTCCGCCACGTTATCTTAGTGATGTGCAGTTTTTTAATGATGCAATGTGGAACGGGGTCATTACCAAATTCTTTTGTCTTTAATAGATAAGTTTTAAACTACGTCTCTTTGAGGGGAATAAGTGCAAAATAAATGAGTTTGTGTATCTTGTAGCAAGTTTTGGTTAAAGGGACGATAGAAAGCACAAATAATGTACAATGTTGTAATACGAATAAAAAAATAAATATGAATATGATGATGGCATGGGACATTGTTACTTTGCCGGTAGAATCTGAATAAGAGGATCAGATATCGAGAGGATAGGAATGTGGAGTTTGACACTAGTAGAAAGATAGTATGTGACGATTTTGATTTGGTACAAGATACTTAGCGACAAGAGCTAGAGAAGATAATCTGAATGTGACTTGCTTGCTGTCAGTTAGTGACTGAAAGAATATTTCTATTTGAATCGAAAATTGAATCAAAAACGATATCTATCACTCGTTCTATAGCTATCGATCGTTATTACAGTAGTAGAATAACGACTAAGAAGCATGATTAAGTTAGATTTACCTAACATCTTGTAGATAGTTTCCATACTTCTTGAACTATTTATTGGAATTCAAGCGACCAAGTACCAAATCGAGTTCATTTTATCATTCATTCAAAAATTCATCACGATTGCAAGCCTGTGTGCCTTATTGCCAGAAATTGTATTTCACACGAAATTTGGCAAGATTCATGTTCAACTATATGATAATAAGTGGTGAACTGCCACCTGCTCTGGTATTGGAGTTGGCAACCTGTTGCTGACTTATTATTCACTGACGAGGGGTGATAAACAGCTGATAGACCTATTAATTACAAAATTATTTTGTACTGATATAATGAAGATTTACAACCAGAATGTTTTGCATTATTCAAAAAAAAAATAGGTAATTTGATGGTAATAGGCTCGTCTCATAATACATAGAACTCATACATAACTGACGAAATGTTGGTGTTAGGTACGCTTCTGCGTGTCCCCTCGGGAGTTAGAGGTGTCATGTTATGTGACGTTAATGATGTTATGAAATAATAGCTCTCTCTGTTTTTACTTACATCTAAAATTTTAAAAGTTTAAGAGCGACGTATTTTGAAACAAAGACTATTTTCGAAAATTAAAAGATGTTTCTAGCTGATCGGTTAGTGAATCGTAAATATCTTATTACTGGTTTTTAACCTAACTAAAATTAGAAAATCGTGTAATTTTGCAGTAAACACTTATTTAAGTACACAGTCCGTAATTACAGCCAAGTCTCAGAGGATAGTTAGCTGCAATACTGTACATTAACCCTGATATCATGATGATACAAACAACAAAAAAGCAAAGAACTATACAGGTATAAAGACCGGATCCGTCAGACGGTTTTTCATCCCATACAACGCACTTAGAAGATGAATAATTGAATGTGTGTAATTTCACAATACCATTTAAGTGGTACAAAAACGTCTTAACTTTAACACTGACAGTATCGCACAGAAAATGACCATCGACAACGACGACGGCCACTCCAGAATCCAGAAGTAAAGGGCAAAAGCCTTACTGCGTCTAAGTTCACTCACCTCTGACAACCTCCTTGTCGAAACTGTCACTATTTCAACACTGAACACTAAGTACACCACATATTGTTGAAGGAAACGTATCGGTTCATAATAGAAGATTGTTATTAAATATTATTTGACGATGTTTTAAGTGAACACTACACGTAAGTCGTGAACGCTAACAAACCTGTTACGTTCTTTCTCACTCTAGGCTGTATGGTGGGTTGCCGTGCACAGACTTACGTTTTACCGTAATGTCAGTGAGTCATTGATGGCTGGTAAAAAAATTGTAGCTGTCAAATTGAATTTGAATTTGGAACGAGTGTTTTGTTTTACAAGTCTTGTTAGAATAGTTGCTTGGTTTGTTAATATGTTTGTGATAGCTAAATAAATAGTCTAGATTCTATTAAGTTTCTTATTAGAACGATAACTTTGAATTCTTGTGTTTATACAGTAATATCTTTCAGGTTTTATTTTCTTATTTTTCGCTCTCTTTTATTCTGTGAATCTCTTGTTGAAAATAATATTGGTTGCGATTTCTTATTGGAATTGCATAGCTGCATACTGTTGACGTTATAAAATTCAATCCACTTTGATAAAAACTATGTAGAAAACCTATTCGATTCCCTCTACCTATTTATGCAGCTACCTAACCGGAAATTAGTGACACACCCATTTAAATTAAAATAACCTCATCTTAAATCCCTAATTCCCAAAAGTGTTAGGTAGGTAACTCCCAAAGCAACAACGCTCTGACGTCAAAACCGCTTGATTACCCACTTAAAAGTACCCAAGACCGACGCAACGTCTCTAAATATGGCAACACTAAAAATATAACCTCAAAGGCTGCCATGTCCGAGCGAAAACGCGGCGAGCGCGTTCAAAACCACGATTGGGCAATACAGTTACACGAACGAATATGACAAGGTCCCATAAAGTCGAATGCTCGACGACATTAGAACTATGTCACAATAAAACACATTCGTTGTTTTGCGAGCACAATACTGGCGGTGGAATGACGTACTGAAACTTATTCGCTGTCGTTTGGTAATTATGTAAGGGAGTTTAAACTTTAGTGTGTGGTATTAAGGTCGCTGGCGGAGTTTGTAGTTGCATATTGGTGCAGTCGCAGCTGAAGCCATTCGGGCTGGCCGTAATCATATTACTGCAAAGAGAAGTACAATCGTACTAACCGTGGTGCAGCATATATTAGGAAATGTAATTTAGCTTTCTAGATGGCTTTTTCTTTTAATATACGGGTTAATGCGGCTTGCAGGCAAAAGTGTCTAGACACGTTTGTAAATATCATTTATTTAATCATCATTACCATCCTCTTGCTCTTATCCCAATTCAATAGGGATTTTTACTGACTGAAAAAAATATAATTCTAATTAGTCCGTCTGTTAGATTATCGAAAATGATTGGATACGAATTTTTTGTTTTATCAAATCAATAAAAATTTACGAAGATATAACGCGTCAAAGATTTGAGTGGAGGTTTGTGACGTCACTCGCCGGTATAAAATGACATACTGATGTCTAAGAATATGACGTCACGCAGTTTTCAAAGAACAAGAAAAAATATGTGTCCAATATTTTTTGGAAATTTACGAGTATCTGATGGACTAACTAGATTTTTTATTTGTTAGCTACCTTCTCTTCATCCATACCTACTTCTCTATCACTCGTCATGTCACTAGGCACTTTCTTACCATATCATGCTTCACACAGTCGATCCATCATTTCATTTGCATTATCGCTTCAATAAATCATTGCTACCTTTAAAGACTTGACTTCATGTCTTTGTTTGCTCTTTTTATTGAGTTTTTATAACTGTGTCTCCACTTATATTTGAAGAACTGCCATCATCATCATCACTCACAACCTCCTATTTTCTAGTGCCAATCTCCACGCAGAGCAACTATTTCGTCTACCCATCTCGCCATCGGGCGACCCACAGTTCTTTTGGCAGTTTTTGGACGCAAAGTACCGCCAAATAACTTAATTTCCATTTTTCTAAGCTTGAGTACCTACAACTTGAGATAGAAGAACTCACGGGTTTTTTCGATGTGGGTAGACAGAAACCCGATGAGGCTGAGGTTGATCGAAAGAGAGAGATTTCCACCCTCTAAAAAGAAACTACAAAACGCAGTCTTACAATTACATTATCTATACCTTTTGCTACGTCAACGTTGATAAAAAAACTTAAGAGTTAACATTTCCGGGTCACGTTTTTAGAATCGATTAAGGAAAATTTCAAAACGCTTATTATGAATAACTAGCGAACCTGGCAGACGTCGTCCTGCCGTGACAGCAGCGGGTCCGATCCGCCATTGAATTCATTTGTTTCAAAAATGTGATAAATGAAGAAACGCTCGACCAATTTTGTGCAAACTTCACATAAACCATTTACTAAATAGTCCGAACAAAGCCTAAACATTTGGTTTGGATAGGTGTGCCCGTTCTCGAGTTATAAAATTACAACGAAAAGTGGCATTGATTTTTATTTAAATAGATAGATTGACTGCTTAGGTACCTCACATATGGCTCTAAATAGTAGGTAGGCAACTTAAGGATACTCTTAAGACTGCTTAGGTTCCGCCACCAGACAGCGGTTTTTCATGGAAATTTATTGATACCAAGACAATAAATAAATTCAACGGCAAAAAATACGAACGTCTATATCTACCGACATCTTTAAAATATTTAATTATTATCAAACCTCTATATAGGACGAATTAAAAAAAATATATATGCACAGTTTTTTAATGTACAACAACAAAAAACTGCCACATCAAACAGTGTCATTGATAAACCAAATTACCAAACAATAAAATGACGAGTCAAAACACGAGCTACGCACGTTTTATTTTTTTCGAAAAACAACGACTATCGCAGTGAAAAGTGCGAACAATCCGGAATTTTCTGCGGACGTTTTTGAGATGTATCATGAGTTTTTTATAAATCTTTGACATGAACATTTCCTAGTGAGTGTGATACGTGACTTACTGCGGTACTCAGAAATATTTAATGTTTACATAAACCGTCAATTAGTGAAGGTTTTACATACTTTTGTATGACAAAACTGTCAAAACCTTTACTGAGTGAAGGCCTAAGTAATCATTAAAGCTCTCTGAGTTAGGAAAGTGTAACACCTAATATCACGTCCCCGTAAGTTTAAGAATTCGAAACACTTAACCACGAATGCACGCCGCCGCCGCCTCGAAAAACTGGAGGATGAAGGATGGTTGTTGTACGAGTACATTGTCTGTCAGAGAACCCATCATTATTACTTTTGCCTTCAAGCAATTTTACCGGATAGGAAGAAAACAGTGCGCTTCGATCCCAAGTAAATATTCAAATCGACTTCCTATTAAGAACATTGAATCAATCTTTAAGAAAAAGTCAGAAAAGAAAAGAAAAGAAAAGAGAGAGATCAGAAAAGTTCAATTATTATCATCACACTATAATAATTATTATAAAGGCAAAAGTTTGTGAGTGTGTGAGTGTGTATGTTTGTTACTTCTTCACGTAAAAACTACTGAACGGATTTGGATAAAATTTGTTACACAGAAATTTTATAACCTGGATTACAACATAGGATAGTTTTTATCCCAATTTTATCTTCCCGTGGGATAATTTTCGAGTTGCGGGTGAAGCCGCTGGCAACAGCTAGTTACATATAATCTGGAAAATGTTTATCTTTTCCCATTCTTATGGCATTCGTCTCCCACACACAAATCCCAAGTATAATTTTAAAACATTCCTGAATATTTCGTACAAAAAACCGGTTGGAAATTGGCATAATATTTCAGTAAACTCAGCCTATAGCGATAGATAAAAAAAGAAACACGTATCCAATATTTTTCGATAATCTAACAGATTTATTAGGGCTTATTAGATTATTTTGATGAAATACTGTATTTACTTTAAAACTGTCTCGTTTATCTAGTTACTATGACGCAGGTCGGGCAAATATTTAAAAAAAGATTTTCTATCAGGAATTTCTCAGTCAGCATGTACCTCGAAGTCGGTGCCCAGTTAATGGACATAGGAGATAGAGATATGGAATTCATTAGGCATAACTGAAGTAATTTGGAATTACGATTAGATACACCTCTGCCTAACCCTACGGGGATTATAGGCGTGATGTTATTAACAGGCAGTTGCTCCATTTCATTATCTGCCTAGCCTGTTCCCAACTAGTATCACCTGCTACAGAAAATCATAGCTCACCCTGAACAGGTATTCCACCTACTTCCTATTCTTTCCGACAGTTTTATTGAGTTTGAAAGTAAGACTCTCATATCTTCGCAATATTGAATCATTGCCAGGAGACTGTGATTCGATACTGGCAACTTTAGCGCGGACTTTTTCTTCACTTTGAATGCATTAAGTTGTAAAAAGTTTTTCCATGAAAGAGTTTGGTATTGTCAAATATTACGAGGGGTCATAGACGGACTTCTTGGACACGTTTTTTTTAAATGCCAGGTGCGTAGTGCTCGCAACTGGGGGTCTAAAATGGCCACTTTGGCTGATCATAATATGAATGGCGTTAAAATTCGTAAAATTGACTATTAATTATATATAGTAACTGCGTCTGGGACCATTTTACGAATTTTAACGTTATTTATAACAGGGTAGTTAACTAAAAAAAATCTAATTAGTCCGTCCTCAGTTTATTATGTTTGTATATACGAGGGATAAACCTAACCAGCCATTTTACAGGAACAAGAAAAACATACCTATATTACGTAAAAACGTTAACTCTTTACAAAGCGATTTCGTTTTACATTTAAAAGAAATACCGATTGCTAAGAATCCTACGTTACTGAGCGTCTCATAAAATATTTGTAGTACCACGCTATTCCACTATCGCTTGATTAAATATGCATCTTCCGCAGGTGATCGGACAGAAAGAATCCGAGGCATCTCTTATTTATACCTAACAATTGATTGTTAGAGTTGTCGAATATTTCAACATATTCTCTTTGTCAAAGACGTAAGGCAATCGACGACTCTACGTACAGGTAGGGGTTCCAAAATGGGTACTTTAGCAGACCAATATGAATTGGATTAAAAAACGTAAAATGGACACAGACGCAGTTATTCATTAAATATACTACATAATTATTATGGAAGGTATATTTTACGCTTTTTAACGCAATTCATATTATGATCTGCTAAAGTGTCCTTTTTGGGGTCCAGATCCTCTAGAATTTAAGTTATCAACACTAAAACAAGAAGAACACGAAATTCTTGTTTATCACGAATTCTGCAGTCAAATTCTGGTGTCAGAGATTTTATACCGAGTAGGGCCTTCTGACGTGGCTCTACATAATTACTTTATCCGATGTTTACTCTAATCGGTTATCACTGCTGTTAAGATAAAAGTGCATTACACAGCCCTGATGGGATCTCATTTTGCTCTCGCTATTGCAAAGGCCTATACATGGCTGAATGTGTTTACATAATACATTCTACTTTACTCTCTTGCAATAAAATACTTCTAACTCAATATGATGAAGTATTAGAAAACATTTTATTTAATGTTTAGCAACGTTTTATTTCTACAATATCATTTCAAGCATCATTATAATTTCCCACTGACCATTTCTTCTCATTTGCCGGAAGATATTTAATACTAATTGCAGCATACGTAGGTAATACAAGCTTTGTTGCGGACCAAGTTTTGGGAAGCTGTATATCTCTACATGGCTTTGGATCTTATGGGCCATCGTCCTCGCAATGAGAAATCAACCTTACCTTGAAGACCTTGCCTTACCTAATAGATATAGACTAGACAGTAGACCCATGTCTAGTCTATATCTGTGTCTGTCTGTCTCGAATGCTGGGAATAATCTGGATTTTCATTAATTATATGGTACAGATCAGAACTAACCAACTTTCTTCATGGATCCAACATCGTAATATCTAAAAATAATATATCAGCTGTCCTAAACATTATCAACTGCCGATTGTTGCTCGCGTTGGAAAATCATCAAATGTGACTGGTGTCAGCTTTTATACCGCCTATGGGCGTCAGACTTGGCTTCTTTACGTACAGTTCACAAGTCTCTCTCAGGTATCAGTATACCTGAGAGATATTGTTTTGTACATTTGTTGTATGTACATCGTGAGGAAACCAGTGTTTCACGATGTTAAGGATGTAGAACACGATTTGAGGGTCCCGTCGTGGCTGCGAGTTGTTCGAAAGAGATACCGTGGCCTCGGCACAAGGGCTAAGAAGGAACATGGGTGGTTTTTAGTCAGTAAAAGTCTGATACTCCCTACCGCTTTGCCCAGAGCAGCGGGAGGAGTCATTTGATGATATCCCAACCAACAAAAAAAGGCTCTTTTCTGCAGTAAATATAATTATGTTAGATACTAAGAACACGAATTACAACGAATTCGTCGTAACGCCGCCAAAGCTGCAGCAGAAGAGTGTCCTGTAGAGTTAAGGAGAGATGAAGAATTGTTAAATAAGAGAGAGAGAGAGAGAGACATAATGTAGGAGAAGTGTGGTGTAGTAGAATCATGCATTTCTCATACTGTGAAACAATTTGTTATTTAATTCTTGCTCATGTATAACATAGATATGTTCATAATAAATACGCGCATAGTACAGCTGCTATTAAGTTAGAGGGCTTACTGCTGCACTCAGAGAGATTTGCCATACAAAAATATGTCAAACCTTTACTAAGTGACGGCTAAAGTAATCATTAAATATCTCTGAGTACGGCAGTTAGGTTCTAAGTTTAACACTCTCAAGGGAGTCAACCAGGGCGACCCACTGTCTCCTAAACTGTTCACAAGTACGCTAGAAGTAGTCTTTCAGACGTTGGTAGTCACATGAGAAGAATTATCTTTACCGGTAAGTACATCGCCATTCAAAAAACTCCTTCCTCTTCATCGTATAGATATATTGACAAAAGCAAACACTCAGCGAACCAAATGTTTTGCCGCTATTCAAAATAATATGTTTTAGTAACAGTACTCACATAATTTCGTCTCGCTCCGTCGCTTCACCCGCAGTTTGATGACACACGATGAAATGCACTGCAACAAACAATATTGGTGTTGTTGTTAGTTGTCCAAATATTAGCACTATACAGGGTGTAAATTAACCCTTCACACATACGTCAACCAAGCATTCTGTACATCAAATTAAGTACCACTGCGCAAAAATTTTTGCTAGGAAACGACTTTTTTTTTGGGGTCAAAAATCACATTTTACGGTAAAACTCAATGTCGCACTCTTAAAACATTGTGCTAGTGGATGCTTTGAATAGTAAACGAGTCATGGAGGTAATTTAAGTAAAGTTATAACCGGAAAAACTAGTATTTACAAAATCGGCTGTGCAAAATTTGAAACTTTGACCCCCAATATCTCCGTAACTAGGGGGTTCCCAAGTATGGTCTAGAAACAAAAAAATATCGCAGTGGTGGGGAGAACAAAATGCTTTTCGTTTGCGTTAAGGGTACTTTTACACCCTTTATGTTGTATGTTGTTTAAGTGGAGCATACTGGTGGCTGTTTAAATAAACTGAAACGTGTTTATTTTCTCACCAGGCTTTGCTCGCAATTTTGACTGGTGTAACGTAAGTAATAAATATAAATATTGTTGCAATTGGAATACGATTTCCTGTATTTTAACTCTCTTGGATGATTTTTGTTTGATTTATTTTTCACGTTATGATGTTCTCAAAATCAAAACCACTGCTTTCATAACGGTGAAAACATCATGACGACAACGGCATGTCTGAGAAAAAAAAAATCGAAGACAAGTGACATCTACCAATCCGCACTCGGCCCGAGTGGTGGATTATAGCCCATCCTTCTCCCAGAGGAGGTCCCTAAAGTGGGAACATGATAGGCTGATAATGATGATAATGTTCAGTGCTTGCTCAGTCTTAAGTGAGTAACAAGCTAACTCATTTACAAGGTGAGAAAACAAAACAGATCTCTCAAAAAAAAATTTTTTGGTTAGGTACCTACTCCATACATTTTAACATATTTATTTCATAAGTTAGTACTCGTCGCTCTCTTAAAGTACCTTTTATCATTTAACATATCATTCTATATAAACTAATTTAAAGATGAAAACAAACATAAACACGCCCGAGTCCAAAATTGATGGTATATTAGATCTCAGGCGAGTTTTTGTAAAAGGTCCAAAATCAGCCTCGACCAGACTACAGAAGACAGATGCTCCTCCACTCCGCCATTTAGATCGTCATTTATTTAAGTACCCTCCTATTTTCCTCCGAGGCACCCTCTAGCTAGGTCGGAAAAGCGCCCCAATGGCTAGCTCTTTAAAAATAGATTGATTCAACGACTACTCAGTGCGTTTTCTCCCACGTTAAATGATTGTGGTTAAAATGTAATAACTAACATTCAATCAAGCCTTAACTTACTGTTTAACTCTAATAGTTTTACAATTTCCCTCTTGTGATTCATTGATCTAATTCATATCGCACCTTCAGAATGAATGGACTTAACTCAAGAATCTAGGAAATTGAGTTACAGTCATAGAGGTTCACTAAAAGGTACGCACTTTTTGGGTGAATATTAAAGGAACGATGTTTTTATGGTAGAGTAAAGCATAGGTTTCATAAAAACGTCGCTTCTTTCCGTTCATATCATTCTGAAGGTAATACTTCTTTATTTGTCTTTAATTTAGCTGGTGTTACTTGACTAGTTAAGCACAAAACATCATCATCTCCTGTCTTTATCCCAATTCATTTAGGGGTGGTACAGCAGGGCTGCTACTTCCATATTCTCTATAACTCGTCATATCATCAGACACCACCTTTCTTGACAGATCATCCTTTACACAGTTCATCCATCAAACCAAGAAAGAGTCAAGAAAAAATAGAAAAGATTTAAAAACGGAATGTATATTGGTGGAATTGCAAAACTAGTACAGTCGAACAAGTTAATAAGTATGCAGCCAGCCAATTTGTATTTACTTTTAAGATTATACAGATAGGAAAATTTAGACCCCGATGTTAAACGATACAGCTTTTGATATCAGTTGCTTTATACAACAAGATTGCAATAAATATTTTCAGTGTACTAGAATATAAAGATTTCTTGCCCGTACACCTATTAGCTTTTTTTGTGGGGGCCACCAACAAAAACACATGTCTGAGTATGGAGACACAACTTTTTTATTTTTTTTGGCGGGTGGAAAATCATCAAGTAACCCTTCCCGCTCTTGCGCAGAGCGAAAAGGAGTGTCAGACTTCTACTAACTAAAAACCACCCATGTTCCTTCTTAGCCCTATATGTCGACGCCGCGATAACTAGTGTACAACCCGCGGCCCATGGAGACACAACTTCAGGATGCTAATGATAGATCCTTTTTCAGAGCCTTTTGCACCAGTTTGCCCGTATTGTGGAAACCGCAGGAAGAGGAAAGCGTGGGACTTTAAAACAAACAACGTGTGTTTCGTGTAATCCTTTGGTCATTCTTACAGAGGGATAACATAGCTGCTACCATCCTTATTTTAACAAGCTTTTATTCGTAAATTCTGTAAGAGTGGCGCTTTTGAGTCAAGCATGAATATGCCGAAAATATTGGTACTATGATCGAGTCCTTTAATATCGATGACAGTTTTGTATAGTGAATAAATAAGAGTAGGTACATGCTCCATCATAGATAAATACTTTCTTTTTATCAGCAAAATAAGAAATACGTGACAGACAATTCATGATACACTGAACACCTTGTTATATGTGCACCTTTTTTTCGGCGTTTTATAAGTGCCCATGTAGGCCTATGTGAAATAAAAATATTTCGATTTTTGATTTTTTGAACATTTTCTTCTGTTTCAAAATTTTTGTAACTACATTCTCATTTAAAAAATGAACGTTAATTCACCAGAATCAACTGGTTTATTTAGAAGGTGGACCGACGAGACGTTCCGGACAAGATTGTGATTCCCGCAGCCTACCTGTGAGGTTCGATCATGTTTTCGATGCTTGGTAGAGACTTCTACTTCTTCGACCTACCACCTAGGATACAGCGTACCCAATGTTGACACATGCACAGGGTGTCTAAAATGGCCGCTTTAGACCCGCAGATCACCGGTAAACTGCACGTACAGTAATACAGATGTTTCCTGCCTGCATAAAACCATGATTCTGTTAGTCCGTCAGTTAGAAATATTGGATCCGTGTTTTTTGTTTTATAAAAATAATAAAAAATCACGAAGATAAAACGCGTCAAAGATTATGAGTGGGGGCTTGTAACGTGACTTTCCGGTAAAAAATACTGAAATGTGACGTCACACGAGTTTACGAAGGACTGGGTGTCAAAAATGGCCGCTTTAGCAGAATCGTAATATGAATCATGTTAAAAATTTAAAATTCTTAAAATGCACTTTATAGTCACAGACATTAAGTCAATTTTAAGAATTTGAAATTTTAACGTGATTCATTTATTGATGTGACGCCACTTTAGACCCGCTGTATCGTCTTAATTTTTTGTTTACGTGAAAAAAGAAAAATTAAGTGTCCAATATTTTTTGAAAATCTATCTGACGGACTAATTAGTATTTTTTGTATTTACGCGGACTAATACATTCTCTACCACTCAACCAGTGTGGTGGTAAATAGGACAAAACTATCAAGGTCTCCGTCATCCTCTGATAATGAAGAAGCATTTCCAAAGTCCCTCACCTCATGTATATGTCCAAGCACTTCCGTCCTGGACATGTCCTCGAGGCGAGTCTCATTCACGTCCATGATCTCGTCAGCCAGCTCCAAGTTGTCCCAATTTCCAGCTGAGGGTGACCCTGGGGAACAAAGGATAAGTTTAAAGTTAGTTTAGATAGCGTTAAGCCGTTAGTACCTACACACGTCAGCACACCAAGCTTCCCCTAATATCTCTTCGTACGAACCATAACAAATTAACCATGTATCGTTTTTTGTTAGAATTCTCATGTAATTTTTTCTTTTGGTGTGTGGAAAATCATCAAATAACCCCTCCCGCTCTTGGACAGAGCGAAAGGGAGTGTCAGACTGCTACTAACTAAAAACCACCCATGTTCCTTCTTAGCCGCGGTTACTTGTGTACAAAACCCGCAGCCACGACGGGAGAATTCTCATCTCTGACAGACATATTGTTACATGAAGTCAGAAGCTTTAAAAGTCTGCCAATATATAATACTAGTGTCGGCTACTAAAGCCGGGGTGGGCACCCCGGCTTTGCACGGGTGCAAAAAAGATACTAAAACCTTACTCTTGAATCACTCTATCTATTAAAAAAAAACACTCTATCTATTAAAAAAGATTTAAGCATACATAGGGATATAGGGACAGAGCAAGCGACTTTGTTTTATACTATGTTGATACAACCAATCCAGCAAGGGGTCGTGTTTTAAACCGACTTTTTATGTTTCCCGATCACTAGATGGCTGGACCGCTTTTGTTTTTTTATATTAAAAATAAAAATAATTAGCCAATGGTTAGTACACAAATAAACTTATTTTAAGTGTTCGTATTTATAAACTAAATAGGTACACATAATCATTCATCCCTGCCGCACGAGCAAGCGGACACAGTGCCTCAAAATCGTTGCATCGTGCTGTTCAGGTAGGGTTTTCAAAATACTGTTGCAGCTAGCCCTCATTCTGCCTATTAAGGATGCGGTCTTTTTCATTATAATAGCGTAAAAGTCGTCAGTTCGTGCCACAGCAACCAAGCTTGACATTTATGTTTGAAAGGGTAGCTATACGTCGCAGGTGGCCCTATGATCATCAAATCAGGATCTGATGATGGGTTCCTGGAGAAATAGAGAGGTCTCTTCGATTTGGGCAGTTTTTGGAAGAGTGATTTCTCGGAGTGGTTTCATTTTGTAGTACTACCTAACGGGTAGCTAATCTCTCCACGTTAAACACTGGTACTTAGCTGCATACGGTTAGAAGACGGGAGTAGAAGACGACCACAAGATAGTTGGGTATAGTCTAGGCTTTAATATGATTATTGGATGGCGATTGATCTACGGCCTATCTAATTGATTGTGGTCACTGGGTGGACATAAATATCCTTCCTAGAGACCAAACTGAATAGGGGATGGACTGGGTCAAAAAAATATAATTCTAATTAGTCCGTCAGTTTGATTATCGAAAAGTATTGGATACGTGTTTTTTGTTTTATCAAATGAATAAAAATTTACGGAGATAGAACGCCTCAAAGATCATGTGGTGGAGGTTTTGACGTCATTTGTAGGTAAAAAATGTACTGACATGTGACGTTTTCGAGGTATTCAAGAGTCTCCATTTTTTGTTTATGTGAAAAAAGAAAAAATATCTGTTCAATATTTTTTGTAAATCTATCTTACGGATTAATTAGTTTTTTTTTTGTCCTATCCCTTAATGTGTAATTATCTATGGCAGCTGTTTCTTTTTTAACCAGCGTGTAATGTTTCATCCTAGACCTCGTGGCTTAATAATAACTGCCACTCGTGTTGTTAAGCCGCACTTGCCTAGGTTGGCCTGTGAATGGGTGACCGCCCATTATATACCGAGTGTCCTCCGTGCCTCGGTAAGCACGTTAAGCTATTGGTCCCGACTGCCATTTATAGATCAGCAGTCGTTACACAGCTGAAAGTCTAACAACCAGTCTTACCAAAGGGTATCGTATTACTAGGTTATGGAGGTCAGATAGGCAGTCGCTCCATGTAAAATACTGGTAATCAGCTGCATCCGGTTAGACTGGAAGCCGACCCCAACATAGTTGGGAAACGGCTAGGCAGATGATACTATAATGTTTCATCCTCTTTGTAAAAAGGTGTGGTCTATGGTCCACGCGGGTCCGGGTAGTTGCTAAGTGAGGATATTTAATACCTCTACAAAGTACACAACATAAAAGCGTTTGTAATCCTGCCTTTTCTGAACTTTCGCCACTCTTTTGAACTTTGTTGCGTAGCGTAATTTCAAAACAGAAATGTTTTGCAAAAGGGATGTTGCTACCGTGCTTGCTCCCCACTTGGATAGGTGCCTGCCTTTTTATTTTTTTTGGCGGGTGGAAAATCATCAAATAACCCCCCTCCCGCTCTTGGGCAGAGCGAAAGGGAATGTCAGACTTCTTTGTGTCGAGACCGCGGTATCTCTTTCGACCAACCCGCAGCCCCGACGGGTGTCGGCCCCTTCCATGTTGCTGACATTTCGGCTCTTTGAGGCGCGCGTGGAACACGAACACGCCGTCGGCACGGCTTGTCGTGGTGAGAGGGACACCAGAGCAGGACGCGAGAGGTCGCCACTGCCGATCGCCGCTACGAGAACACGACAGAGCTCCGCCCCAGCAGAGCAGACCTCCACTTGCGTCCTCCCTCCGATCCTCACAGTGGTAGCATCCAGGCGTTTCCTCCCGGTGCAGGTACTCGTACCTCCCGAAACAACCGTGTCCGGTGAGTCAAATTCATAGTCAAAATATTTTATTTCACATAGGGCACTTGTAAAACGTCGACAAAAAAGGGGCAGGACCTCGTCAGACGGAAGGTGCCTCTCAAGCCAGTCCTCAGAGAAGAAACTTACCGCCACTTTCGTGGCGTGCCCTAAGTCTCCAGACCTCAGACTAGCTGGCATAGACCGAATTCAGTAGTTGACTGTACCGTTATTCTAGGAAGCTTTGTGTAAATTATCTTCTAAAGAATACATGTTAGTTACTCGGCTGACCCTTTCCCATGTTACCAAACGAGTAATGAGGTAATTGAGAAATTGGCTGCGGGTTGTTCGAAAGCGATACCGAAGGAACATGGGTGGTTTTTAGTCAGTAGAAGTCTGACACTCAATTCCGCTCCGCCTAGAGCGAGAGGAGTCACTTGATGTGTTCGTACCCTCCAAAAAATTGGCTTTTGAGGAATTGATAGTTTTTTTCACAAGAGCAGTTCTTATCATCATCTGCCTAGCCTTTTCCTAACTATGTTGGGGTCGGCTTCCAGTCTAACCGGATGGAGCTGAATACCAATATTTTTGACCTCCACAACCCAGTTAATACTAGGTAATACGATACCCTTTGGTAAGACTGGATGTCAGACTTTTAGTTCACTGACTACCTGTAACGACTGCCAAAGATCTAAATATGGCACCCGGGACCAACATCTTAACGTGCTTTCCGAAGCACGGAGGAAACTCGGTATGTAATGGACGGTCACCCATCCACAGATCGACCTAGGCAAGCGCAGCTTAACCTAAAGATCGACCCGAGTGGCAGTTCTCACAAGAGCAGTTCTAATAGCTTGAAAAATTGTAATCCGCTACGAAAGCATCGTGTTACAATTTTATACTAGAACATGCCATACCGGTTTCCTCATGATGTTTTCCTACACCTTTTAAGATGACACCACATTCTCTCATGATTGAAACAGGCTTGGTAAGTCCCCAGAAGTTGCCAAACGTACCGATTGTACCACCATTGCCAGAACACATAGAACTGATACATCCGTACCCGGTATAATACAGCACCAGTTGAAAACCAGTGTCGAACACAACTTGACCAGCATTATTCTGAACTGGGCCTATTTATAGTGCAGAATTGTTTGTTTAGATTTAAGTATTTATTCTTGTATTGTGTTTGTGTGCTCTACTCTAGTGGTATACTCTATTTAAAAGATTGTCCATGGAGATTCTTGCCCGTTCTTCTCCATGGAGTTCACAAGTTACTCGTATTATGCCTTGTGACTGTGACTGCAGCTTTTATTTGTTTTTATGACATTCAAAAGTGCATGTAATGGTATAATTGAAATAAATGGTTTGATTTTGAGTTGTGTGGCATTTATGTCAAATAAACTTACACTCTTTCTTTCTTTCTTACCTATAAATACGAAAAAAAAATACTAACTAAATGGAAACCAAAATACGAGACCACTTGATATGAAAATGAAACCGCCGCACTTTTACAGTTCCTCTGCACCTAAATAATAAATGAACTAGCCTAATGAAATGGCATATATAGCCTCGGAATCCGGAGGGTGTCTTTGTGAAAGCAATGTTTATAATGGAGTGCTTCGCTAACAGGCTCTTCTTACTTTACTAGATAGTCTACTTGAAATTAATCTATCTTCTACTCTAGGCTGTTAGCCTAGAATGTAGTTGATAGGATGCTTGTTTAAATCATGAAGATTATAATAATAATAATAATAAGTATCTAGATCTGGCTCGCGAGGTTGTCGACATGTGGCACGTGAATACAGCAGTCATTGTGCCGATAGTCGTGTCTGCCAATGGTCTAATAGCCAAGAGCCTCGACGAACATCTAAGGAGGCTCTCGCTTGGTAGCTGGATCAAGGGCTTGATTCAGAAGGCAGTACTTCTGGACACGGCGCGTATTGTCAGGAGGTTCCTCTCTCAAGAGCCCTGACTACCGGTAGCTCGGACCCTGTTCCCAATGCCGGTGGGCTACTATTTTTTATATTTTTAAATGTTTTTTATATGCTTTTTTGTAATAAATATTTAAAAATGTATTAAATATGTTAGAAAGTGAATAAAGGAAATAATAATAATAATATTCCACAACTATCACACAACGCCATCTAGTCCCAAGCTAAGCAGAGCTTGTGATAAGGGTACCTACTAGACAACTGATAAATATTCTCATATATTTCTAAATACATACATATTATAGATAAATTACACCCAGACACAGAACAAATGATCGTGCTCATCACACAAACATTTGTCCTGGGTGGGAATCGAACCCATACGACCTCCGGCATAGCAGGTAGAGTCACTAACCACTAGACCAACAGGCCAATCATATTGATATATATTTTTCACTAGTTTGATGCCTGCGGCTTCACACGCGTGGATGACGGTCAAATTATATGCTAAAACCCACAAGAACTCTCACTCTATCCATTGGTGAACACAACATGAAAAAGTTTAATAAGTTTTCTCTTGTTTTCGTTCGTAAGTCAATTTTTACCCGACTACGGCGAAGCCAAAAGGAAGGAAGTATTTATTAATTTCTTGTTTTGTGTGAGACCAATAAATACATTTTCTTTCTTTCAGAAGTTTTTAGGTTTATCGCGAACAGAGAGACAGACCGATGCGGCGGAGGACTTTGTTTTATAGTATGTAGTGATTGTTGCCGCTAATTGTAATTGATTGTCACCATCAGTTGGCTAGCGTTTTCCCAACTGTGTTGGGGTCAATTTCCAGTCCAATCTGAATGCAGCTCAATACCAGTATTTTACATAGAGCGACTGCCTATCTGATGACCTCCTCGAACTGTAGTTAATACTAGGTAATACAATAGGTACCCTTGTAATAGGGTAGTTGAAAAAAGAATCAAATTAGTCCGTCAGACTGATTTCCAAAAAATATTGGACACATATTTTTTCTTTAAACCGTAAACCGACAATTAAGACATTTATACAGTGCTTTGAAAACTCGTGTGACGCCAAATATGGCGTCTGAAAAAAAAAATGACAAAGGTACGAGGTGTTACAATATGTAACACCTCGTACCTTTGTCATTTTTTACCGGCCAGTGACGTAACAAGCCAAACTCAAATCTTTGACGCGTTTTATCTTCGTCAATTTTTATTGATTTGATTTGACAAAACAAAAAATGCATAATTATCCAATATTTTTCAATAATTTAGCAGACGGATTAATTGGCTTCATATTTTTTGTAGTCCGGAAACATACCCATTGATTGTTTGGGGCCTGGGGTCTAAAATGGCCGCTTTAACAGAATCATAATAAGACAATAAATTACGGGCCTTATATTATAAACCCGCGTAAGAGATACCGCAGCCCCGGACACAAAGGGCTAAACGTAGGTGGTTTTTAGTCAGTAGAGGTCTGATACTCCCTTACGCTTCGCACAGAGTCAGAGTCATTTGATGATTTTCCACCCTGCACAATAAGCCCCCCTGGTCTTGCTAAAAGTGAAAAAACCATGAAAGTAGGTATGACTACTAACCCAATCCTACCTAATTTACTGCCTGCCTGTCTGTATTTTGTGGGGAAATCGAATACCTATTAGGAAGTAGTTTTTTTTTTTTTTTAAGAAGTTAGATGTCTCTAAGATTACCACAAGAAAAGAGAGGCCTCCCAGCAGTGGGTGAATTCGGGCTGTAGATGATAATGATGATGAAGAAAATGTTTCTTGTTTTATCCAGAACAAGGAGCCATGGAAATCTACTCTAATATTATAAAGAGGGAAGATTTGTTTGTTTTTTTGTAACGAATAGGCTCCGAAACTACTGGACCGATCTGAAAAATTCTTTCACCTTTCGGAAGCTACACTATCCCCGGGTGACATAGGCTACTTTTTATCCCTGTCTTCCCACGGGAACGGGAACTACGCGGGTGAAACCGCGTGACGTCCGCTAGTATACAATCATATTATATTCGTTTCACAGAATTCTTACCAACTATGTGTGAAACCTTACAGCTTCAAAAATATTACGAATGTGGAGAAGCGAGATCTTATAAAGCGATACTTTGTAGGTATGTCATTTTTAAATCGAACTTCAAGTAGGTAAGTATCTGTAATCAATCAGACACACGCAATTTAGTCTAACATCATTCTTTTCCTTCAGGACCGACACAACAGGCCTGGAAAACTCAGTCTGTGACCTCGATCCGACTAGAGCCCAGGAAAAAGGGCCCAGCCGAGTCCGAAGTTAGTCGAGCATGACCGAAATATGCACATGAGTAAAGCCGTAAACATGAAGGTACCATACACCTCGTAAATTGGCGAGAGAAATGGATAATAGGGGATAATAACAAGTAAGTATACCCACCTAATGGACAGATATTTTGTTCTGAATTTTAAATTAAAGACTGCTCGGTATTTCCATAAACTCCATATTTTTCTCTACCTGTTAAACAAAGCTAAATAATAAAAATATTTACTTAAAGAAAAGAAACTATACCTAAATCAAAGAAAAATATAGTGACAAAAAATACTGTTTAAAGCTCGCACGATCTACTAAATGCTGAAAGCTGAATGAACTGCAAGCAACAAAGTGAGTTATGTTATGCCAGTAACAACATTAATTAAAAGTTCGTAACTCTAATAATTACAAACAAAAAATTAAGAAATACTGGAAATACTGGGAGTGGAGTAGTAACAATAAACACTATATTAGAAAGATCTTTGCAGAAATCTTTGCGCAATCACACAGCTTTTTGTCTTTTGGGACTGAAAGACAGGCAAACGCCGAAGAAAGAAAAGCTTTTAAAGGAAAATATGTCAACACTAAGGTATTATAAATATTCTTATTTAATTTACAAAGAAATCTTGCTTTAAACTTACCGTATAACTTGATTTTATTATCTTTCGTTTGCACCACTATAATAACATAGCCTTCCAAGTCAACAGATTTACATTTCACCGTTGTCATTTTGTCAATCGCATTTATTTGCGTGGTCGGCGCGTTAAAAGTATTCATCTTGCTATATTATTAAATTAATTACTATGTCTAAACACCAAATAGCTATGAAAAAGATTCCTTCACGCTCCCGTTAGAAGAATCAATGATTATTCTTTTAATTTCATGCCAACGTTTACGCCAACGCCACTTCAGACACAGCCCGCTTTTTGAACAACTATTCATTTTTATAATTTTCCACATTATTTTTAAAATTCTAACCCGGAGATAGTAAATCGGCCATTATTATTTTTGATTCTCACTCGTTACAAACTAAAACACTGCTTTGACATCTAAGCAATAATTATCACAGTTGATTAAAAGTCTGTGTTGGCGTAATTCACATTATTCCAGTGTATTGTCGAGGTATAGGCGAATTTCAGAGCATTTTCACACTGACAAGTCACGTTATGGTGTTTAGAGTAAACGCGATCGGTTTATCACACTCCCTGAATGTTTAGTACATTTTCTTATTCACGTGTACGTAAATTAAAGGTTTTTAGATATTTATTCGGTTATTAATCTAATATTTAAGGCGTATCAACGTGTTTTTGAGAGTGAAAAACCGGTCCCACGTCCGCGGGCTGGGTGGTCGCCGCGAATGGATACGACTATCCCATTTTCGCGCGATCAATAATGCTCCCTACCCAGCATCCCTTCAGACTCGCACAGACGATCGTTCTATATTCCCATTTATATTAATCCGGGGTTTTTTCTTGACTTTATTCTACAACATTTTAGATAATACTTTAATAATGCAGAAAAAGAGTAAAAAAATATATTAAATCATTGAAAACTCCAAAAACGTATTGTCGCAAGGTCCCACCGAGATTTGAACTCGGATCGCTGGATTCAAAGTCCAGAGTGCTAACCATTACACCATGGGACCGCTTGAGTGTCAATGTGAAATTACCGTCAACTACATTGCCATTATATTCATACAAAGTAATGCAACATAAACTCATTAAATAATAGTCATGACAAAACTACAAACATCTTTACAAAAATAGACTCTAGTAGAATCTCCCCAATGTTGATACAAAACTACGCAATAGTTACAGAAATCACATTAGATGGCAGTACGAAACACCATTAGCGACTTGGAATTCGTGTGAACAACGCCATCTACCGATAACTATGGATTCTATAACTGATCATATGTTTTTTATCTTCAGCATTATGTATAAATATTTAAAACAAATATTTAATTGATAGTCACCTGAATGGTAGAAAAATATCGGTGGTTTAACTTAACATTATTATTTAATAACACGGCATTAATTATTTGGGCAAAATGTTTATTTCGAAATCATTTTAAGCACTTGCAAGTATCTTATTTGTGTATTGAGTTTCTAGCAACACTAAATGTCAGTTTGTCACTGACTTCGCTACGGTATGGTTGTCATTTCGTCCGTCTATCAAATAACGTGATAGATGAATGGAAAATAATTAACTTTATCGCAGCGAAGACGCCTCTCGTATCTCCTCGAAACGTAACGTCGCGCGTGTTACAACACATTAGTGATTATAAAAGGGTGCTCGCTTTGATACAACACCGCCATGATCGATGTTAGAAACAAAGATGGCGGAATAATACGGTGATCATAACCAAACGCGTTGTTTTGTCGTGTGTAGCGTTATGTGCTGTGGTGGGCGGCGGCTGCAGCAGTGTCGGGGTGCGTGAGTGAGGAGGAGAGGCGCGATGGGGGCGCGGCCGGGGTGATGCCGCCGCGGCCAGCGGCCGGCCGCGCGGCCATGGCGGCCGACAGCGAACGCCCGCCGCTCGCTCTGTTCACCGCCGTGTACGACTATGTGGCGCAGGGAGAGGACGAGCTCTCCCTGCGCCGCGGCGAGATCGTTGAGGTGCTCTCGAAAGACGCCAACATATCGGGGGACGAAGGCTGGTGGACGGGAAAGATCGGCGACCGCGTCGGTATATTCCCCGCTGTGTACGTGACGGAGGAGGACCCCCTGGCCGTGGAGCCGCCGCGCGTGTCGTTCTCCGAGCTGAAGCTGGAGGAAGTGATCGGTGTGGGCGGCTTCGGTAAAGTGTACCGCGGCTATTGGAACGGTGAGGTAGTGGCGGTGAAGGCGGCTCGCCAGGACGCCAACGAAGACATCGACGTTATAAAAGCGAGTGTGTTACAAGAGGCGAGACTGTTCTGGGTGTTGCAGCATGAGAATATAGTGTCTTTAAAGGGGGTATGTTTGGGGGAGCCAAACTTCTGCTTAGTGATGGAGTATGCGCAAGGCGGGCCGCTGAATCGAGTGTTGTCGGGGCGGAAGATCCGGCCGGATATCCTGGTGGACTGGGCCATCCAGGTGGCGCAGGGCATGGCGTACCTGCATGTTGGAGCCCCCATGTCCCTCATCCATAGAGACCTCAAGAGCTCTAATGGTAAGTGACTTCTATTTCTATCTCATTTTTAAATAAAGCAGAATTGTTGTTAATTAGAACAACAAAATGGTAAACATTGCTGGTTGTTTAGTGGTAACCTACATTGCTTTTATACTCTTTGCAACTTAGCTGATGCCTTAATGTTCAATTATTTATGGTACCAGCAGATGTAATAAGATACATTTACTTATTGAGCTTTCAACACCGCTGCCATGGGGTTCTCGAATACAACAGTTTTTCATTAAAAAAAACTTAAATTCTTCATTAAAATCTCATACTGTAAAGGTTGTGTCTGTGATTCTATGCTTTATGTAGTTATTTAGCAATTATTATTCACAATCCCTTTTTCTGAGTTCTTTGCGTGTGGAGTTGCAGGCTTCAGCCAGATACGTTTCTCATACAGACACATTTTACTATAGTGTACTGCCTCATTTACATGTCCAGTGGTTGTCAAGTGCGACTGCTGAGCATTAGGTGCTGAGTTCCATTCCTGGGCTGGGCTATTATTGGATGTTTCCATCTGGAATTTCTGAGTGTGTCATTGAGTCTGGATTTGTGCCTGGTTGATGCAATAGGCTTGCCTCCTATTACATAAACATGTTGAAATGTGGATGGACTATTAGGTGCATCTCTGCCTAACTCTTTTTACGTGATTATAGGTTTGATGTTAAGTTTTGCTACCTTACTTTTTTTACTGTGCAGCGGGATCTATGAAACAAGATAAAATAACGCAGCCGCTGTTGTCTGTTAATTCTTAAATGTGAGCTTTGAAAGCATATTTTGCATCAACTTTTCATACTTGTTTTGGTGTTTTCAAACAAAAGAAAACTCCAGTTTATCTCATTTATTATCTGTATAATATTGTTTAAATGTCATTAACCTATATCATTATCAGTTGCTAAATATCGTTGAATGTTAAACCCAAGGTCACGTCGACAGCTGTGTTATCAGACGGAAACCGTCCACATTCCAATAGAGATAGCTCTATTGACTGATTGATAACTCTCCTGACAGCTGTCTGTTGCCTAATTTGAAACAATTTTTTATCAATTTCGTACAAGCCCTAACAAGATTAGTTTTGTTTGCTATCTGCCTTTGTTTGGCAATGTATTAGATTTGTTTTAGGCTTGGTGTTTGGAATTGATTGGTTAACAATTTTGTTTAACATTACTAGCATGTTGCCTGTATGGTGGACTTTGACCTATCCTTGTATAACAGTCCTCCGAGTCTCAGCTTTGAAAGTTATGTTGAATAGTCCATATTTGTAGTTTATTTAATGTTGCGGGTGTGTTGGTTAATAAACATGAAATATTATTAAGTTAATAGTTTTTGTTTTATAAGTTTTATTTACTGCATTAAAAGTAGAATGAGGCGAAGTTTAAAATTTTATAAATTTTATCTGAATAAAGCAGTCACCTATTCTATCAAAACAAAAATCATCATTAATTTTTGCTATGACCTCAACCTAGAATAAAAAACAACAAGGTAAAAACACATCACCTGTTTATTCAGTACCACTTATTTTGTTTATGATTACATTAAACCTACATAGAAACCTAGATTGGTTGGAAATCAAAGACTTATCTTTGATTTCCAATCAAACTATTCATAATTTAAGTATTCAATGACCCTTACGCAAGGCTTTGACATGTCTACCCACATTCTCTTTTTATAAACCCGCCTACAGAGATCAAAAACTGACTTATTTTAAACACATGCATAATCTAATCATCCTATAACAGGGATGGCGAACCTTTATAGATCAACGTGCCATTTTTTCTATAGCAACGTTTATTGAGACCTTGCACATGACGTCCAATAATATTGCTTAGCCTTTATTGGCAGATTATTAAACTAAATATTTTCAACTAAAAACTCTGTATTTACCACCAACAAGAAAAAACTTGACCTATAGGTATTGTAATAATGTTTCAATTCTAGATATAATTCAAGTTAAAGTAACATCAGTGTAAGTTCTGTTATTTCTGATTAGATGATAAGTAATTTTTAATGTATGTATAGCTTAAGGGTTGTAAGAGGCTACTTTTAGTAGATTGCATGTTGAACTGGACTCCTCTACCGGTTAACAGTTTCTAATTTAATCTTATGTTAAGATGAATACATCTCTGAAAATAATTTGGTGTGCCTAAAATATTGTGTAATGTGACATTCGCCATCCAAGATGACTCTGTACTTTGAGAAGGAGTGGGAGTTGGTGGAGTGATTATTTGCGTTTTTTTGATCTTTTGTGTATGATGTAATAATTACTTAACACCTTCAATTATTTACTTACCACCTTATAAGTTACAGCTATTCACTATTGTATGCTTTAAATGGCGCCAAAGCAGCAGATTTCAATCGGAATTTTTCTCACCTTTTGGGGACTGCATAATTGACACTTCTTGAAACTTGTCTTAATTGGACGCTCAATGAATGCCATTTTATTGATTACTTTAATGAGCTTGTTTAAAAGTGTGGTAATGTTCTCATGGTATAGTCACGTATTTAAAGAATATACGAATGGGGCTTCATCTAGTTGTTGGGTGTCTCATACTATTCAAGCCGCTGTGCAGTCTCCCCACCAGCAGGGCTATTGCGTATCTTTTAAATGACAGTGGCTATCATATTGTCTATGGATTAATTGTCAAATTGGTTATGGTTTAGTACAAAATGGAACCATTTGACAGTAATTGATAGGCACTATAGGTTAGCCACTGTCATGTAAAAGATACGCAATAGCCCTGCAGGACTCGCTGGTACCATCAGCCATTGTTATTTCGACAAACGTGGCCTACCAATTCAGCCTGCTTACTCGTCATTTAAACTGATTCAATTCAATTTTATTCACAACCAAGGTACATGGTATTTAGAACTACAAAAAAAAAATTAAACATATTCGTAGTGATAACTAGACCAAGTTTAGGACGGGACTACACGATGTCGACGCCGTATGATATGCGCCCCTGTACGCGAACATTCGCGTTAATGAGTCTATAACACCTCAGCTATTCTGGACGTCTTCTTTGAAAATCGCATGAGTTGTGTAATTCTAAAGATTTCAAGGTCTTGCCAAAATGTCAGTATTAAAAAAGGACTGAATAAAACATCTTTTTTTATTTTTGGGGAGTGGGAAATCATCAAATAACACCTCCCGCTCTTGAGCAGAGCGAAAGGTAGTGTCAGACTTCTGCTGACTAAAAACCACCCATGTTCTTCTTCTTAGCCCTATATGTCGAGGCCGCGGTGACTAGTGTACAACCCGCAGCTGGATAAAACATCTTCATTCATTACTCGTCATTTCATTAGAAACCTTACGAGGAACGATGGAGGCACAGTGTAAAAGATGGTACGACATGAAAGGTACAAGTTACATAGTCCATCCATCATTTCTTCAAAACTCAATAAAGCACGCAACAATTAATTTATCACATCTACTAGCTGATGCCCGCCTCGCCCGCGTGGATGTCGGTCAAATTATATACTAAAACCTTCCACGACAACCACTATCCATTGCAGCATTGGTGAAAAAGCATGAAAATCGGTGCAGTGGTTTTTGAGTTCATCGCGAACAGACAGACGCGGCGGAGGACTTTGTTTTATAAAATGTAGTGATAGCGAAGTGATTAATTACGTACCTAACATAGTACATTTCATTACTGAAGTGAACTGGGCCACGAGTGTCATTCCGACTGCTCTAGGGTCTGTGACCTCTTTTCATACGATTTACACAATTCAACAAATTATATTTGTACGCAGTTTTTGTCGCGTACACCTTACTGCTCGGATTATTGTGCAATTATAGTAACACCTAGATGTTTGCGCATTCTTCTTCCGTCAGATAATTAGAATGTCACTAGAATTGGCCGTTGTTACTCTAACAAGACGTGGCACCTAGATAAATGCTTCAATATTATGCACTGTGTTTTTTGATTAGACAGGGTTCTGGACGCAGCTGCAGTTTAGTCGAAACAAAGAAAACTGTCCAGGTTTAGATTCATAAATGACTCTGCCCTGGAGTATGAATGGTGTTGCCCCACAAAAGATGGGACACTTGATATTGCTGACTGTCCTGTTATTTGCACACCACAGGAGCTCGTCGCCAAACTCTAGGCTGACTCAATTCGAATTGTCTTCGACACGCTAAGTAGATCATTTCATTGTTGGATTTTCAACTCTGTCTGCGAAGTTGAGGGTTGAAATCAGGAGTGCGGCTTTTCCTGAGGTTTTCAGTTGGCTCTACGTGAAAACGCTGCATGATGTGTAATAATTTTCATGTTCACCAAGTACCTTCAAGTACCTTCGATCCAGCGCTGGCTGGTCAAACGCATATCTAATACCTACTCGTTATCGCGACGTATTTTTTACATAATCGCGTCTACGCGACGCGCGACGGTGGCACGGCCTCTAAGCGTCGTCAACGCCTACTCGACTAATCTCGAAAAATAATCACGGTAAACTTAAGAATCTTGTCTGCGTAAAGTTCCCAGATGAATAAGGACATGCTTTGCATACTTTGTTTGTACAAATATGGCAAAAGGTAAAAATGAATGGCGTTAGAAACATACCTGATTTTATTATTTACATTATTAATGGCACAGGCAATGCATAAGCGCATGCATTGTCACAAGTAGCCATATCATATTTTTTATGCGGTATTTGCAATGAGACACTAATAAATCTTATAATTGACATCTGTTGTGTAGGTATGACCACAAAGTTGTATGATTAACGTAAATCCACAATTTAATTACGTGTACTAAAAGTCTTAATACACACTTACATACTGTGTTTAGTTTCATCATTGCTTATTTTACACTAACATTAAGTGGCAACTAAATGAAAACTTAAACAAAACCGCTCTGTAGATTTTCGACGCTCGGCTGATAGTCGAAAGTTGAAATTCCAACTCAGCAATAACATTAAGGCATCGTTTATTGTCAGTGAAAACGGGCCATAAGTCTGTCGCCAATATTGAAATAACCTTAAGTTCATCGATCCACGCTTGTAAACAAAGGTTACATTTCAAATGTCACTAACCTTATTAGTAATAAACGCGGAATATACGACAGTACTTACTTACAATATGTATGGCTAAACAGACGGCAATTGTCCTTGATTGAGTGTTTTAATAATAAAGGCTTAATGATTTCGTAAAACAACAGTCTAATTACTTACAGATGCTAATTATCTCGGTGGAACTGTACCTTAATTGCGAAACTTACTTATTAAAGCATTCATTTTTGCCAAAAAAACAAACAAAGACCTTCTATTTCTTTCTTTATACTGTACATTTTGTTACGATGTTTCCTTATGATCTCCCTTGTATGTAACTGAAAAACAAATAAATAAATAAAAATCCTTGCTTTTCGATGTTTGAACGTTCAGTCAATTAACTCTGCAGGTCTGTGGACTGTTTAAACTTTGTATTTACAAAACAAAATTAAAGCTATCTCATTAGGGGTAAGTTACAAAATTATGGTACAGGAGCAGGCCATTCCCTTTCTGGTACGGCAACGCATGTATGTGGTCGTAATTGTACTGTCACAATGTACCATGGACGAACAAAGACAACGTTCATAGGTCTATCTACGTCAGAGTTGTGACGCAAAATTAAAACATGGCGTCATAATATCAGCAATACATGTTGAATGCATTTTACTACCAAATCAAGACACGTTATAGAAACTTTAGACTGTTGTTTTTAGGGTTCCGTACCTCAAAAGGTAAAAACGGAACCCTTATAGGATCACTTTGTTGTCCGTCTGTCTGTCTGTCTGTCTGTCTGTCTGTCAAGACCTTTTTTCTCAGGAACGCGTGGAGGTATCAAGCTGAAATTCATATCAAATACTCAAGTCTATGGTCTCTTGGAGCTGTGAAAAAATCAAACTTCTAAGTCAACGCGATCAAAAGATACTCCCGTTTATGCCGCAAATTTTCGACACTCGCAAGGGAATCAAAACCTACAGGGTACTTCCCGTGAACTCAGAATCTTGAAATTTGGTACGAAGCAACGTCTTATAACACAGATAAAGGAAAAATTGCGAAAAGCATAAATTTTTAGTTACATCATATAATAAAAATATTTTTAATAATTTAAAAAATAAATAAAAAGCGACTCCCCTACTACGATGGTACGGAACCCTTCATGTGCGAGTAGGACTCGCACTTGGCCGGTTTTTTTGTTAGTCCTACGCTACAGAAGGTGGCGAGTAAGCCCTGGATGGGACTCGCACAGACCAGGGTAGCATGGCTCAAACGGGCGGAGTTATACAGTGTGATTCTTTATAATGTGCACATATCGAAATGAGGGAATCTATGCTTAATTTTATCGATGGAAAAAATATTTAAAAAAATCTAAATATTTTTTTATGGAATTTTCAAAAATGTTGTCCGCTGTTGTGACCCCAATGTAAACAAAACGGTGTAACTTTTAAACTAAATTATCTATCGCGATGAAACAATTTTATGTAAAAAGTTATGAAAAAAAAAAGTTTTTTTGATCAAAAAACGTGTTTATTTTCAATTGAGGGTAGTTTTTTTCCACAATTTTCATTTTACGAGGACGCCTAATTGCTTCCAATCATTATGGAGTTTGTTTCATCGCGATAGATAATTTAGTTTAAAAGTTACACCGTTTTGTTTACACTGGGGTCACAGTAGCAGACAAAATTTTTAAAAATTCCATATAAAATATTAAAAAATATTTAGATTTTTTTTAATAATTTTTCCGTCGATAAAATTAAGCATAGATTCCCCCATTTCGATATGTGCACATTATAAAGAATCACACTGTATTTGCTTTTTTTTTCTGGTATTTGGCTGATATTATCTGGTATTTATGATGATCTTTCTTATTTATGCTACTTCCTGCCTTTTTTACCCGACTGAGCAGGGTTAAATACTATCTAAGGAAGTGTCAAAGCCCAAGAGCGGGAGGGGTTATTTGATGATTTCACACCTCCAAAAAAAAAATGTAAGTAGTGTCAAAGATTCCCGTCGGGGCTGCGGGTTGTTCGAAAGAGATACCGCGACCTCGACACAAAGGGCAAAGAAGGAACATGGGTCGTTTTTAGTCAGTAGAAGTCTGACACTCCCTACCGCTCTGCCCAGAGCGGGAGGATTCATTTGATGATATACAAAATACAAAAAAAAAAAAATGGCATGTAGAAAAGGAGCCAATTAAGTATTTTGCATTAAAATCTAAGAGTCTATTACAATGAAATTTTGCTTTATGAGAACTACAAACGCTCAGAGCTTTATTTAATTTGTCAAGGAGTAATTCAAAATATCTCTATGTAGATTAAAAATTGCAGCGACAATCAACCCTGTAATTATAAAGAATCTTTCGAAATTAAAAAAACGCGAGCAAGATTCGACGTCTTTGGGTATCTTGCCAAGAAATACTTCAACGATACCGAGAGGTGAAAATTCCAATATTTCAATCTCCCCTCAGTCGAGCCCCTACGGATGGGGCGCTAACCCTTTTACACCGTCCAATCAGCTGAAAGCTTCCTGTCATCGTAGCTGCCACGTAATTGGACGTTATTAAACGTAAATACGGATTTCCACCGTAATCGCACATTTCTGGGCAACGTTTTGAAAGGATTTTCATTTCCGCTTTTAATGTTATGGCAATTACGCGGCGCTTTTTGGAAGCTTTTCGATGGAAATCCAATGTTTGTTTGGTTATCAAAGTTTCGGAAACTCAGGAATGTTTAAGTGCGTAGAGCAGTTATTTTTAAAAGAAGAAAGATCCCTTATAATATCATCATCATCAATAGCCCACGATCACGGTATCCATCAACCAGCGCCGAGATAGGCCTAGCTCCCTTTGCTTTAACACCCTCCTGTGCGAGTCTCACCCAAGTAAATTTTGCATTGGCTTATCATCTCGCGTTCCCACCACGAAAATCTTCTAAATGTCATCATCTTATTAATTAACAAAACCAGTTATCTCTATGCCACTAATTACCTAATATAACATTTCTCATTTCTGTGCAACCTTGTCTGTATGTCATGGCCTCATTTCCGTTCAATCTCCTCGCATATCCGTTGTTTCATAAGATTTACATCCTTCACCATCAGCCTTGGGATTGAATATGCAAAATACAACACGATAAAGCTTTTTAAGTCCATATTAAAGGTCTAGAATTTTCTCAGGTGTATAGACAAGGAACTGAAGGCGAAATTATCATCTTGAACCTTTTAAAACTCCAGGTGCTACTTAGCCTTTTATTTGACCTGAAATTATACTCTGATCATCATGAACGGATGTTGTGAACCGAACACTATCAACCTCAATCGATGTTAATAAGAAGGTCAAGTATTTTGTGTATCACATGCAGACATAATAATTTCGCAGCTGGAATTCTTAGACTAAAAGCTTACCTCTCCACGCTGGACTTTTAAAATCATTGCGAAGAAACATTGACAGCACCTTGAGATTTCTGCAATCCAGGTGCTGCTATTGACTCTGAAAAGAATTCCACGCTAATTACATAAAACTGTGTCCAACTTTCACTTGTCAACTTGTTATTGAAATACATAATGCCGTTTATAATTGATCGTGCCAAATTCAGGTATTTTGTTAAAGTAATCAGAATGCTCGAACCATAAAGGTTTCGGAACCACATGTGGTGTTGGGAGTGACGTTGTAATGATTGAGGGTACAGCTGCTTATTACGACTCTGACATTTGATGCGACCTGGCTTCAATGGATGTTGTAACGCGGAGACGTGTGTTAAAACAATACCGAGTGCGTATATAGGTTCTTGGTATCGATTGCAATGTAGCATCATCTGCCTTTTCCCAAATATTTGAGGTGGGCTTCCTGTCTAACCGAATGCCGCTGAATACCACAATATTTGGCACATCTATCTGACCCCCTCAACCTTGAAACTGGGTACCACGATTCTCTTTCGTAAGACTGGTTGTCAGTAAGATGGTAAAACTTTTAGGCTTTTGTATAATTTATGAAACTGAATAATGAAAATTCGTCCATAAATATTCTTCAAACTATTCTCTAACAAAACTTAGCGTTAGATAATAACAAATTTCAGCCTTTTGAAGTAACACTAGTGTCCGTATTACGTATGCCACGAAATGGGACATCCGCAGCGGTGTCCGCGATCTAAGGCCAATCGTATCCGTTAGTACGCAACATGAGCATGTGTGACGCAAACCGTCGCCGTAACGGCTTGGGTTTTCTCTAAAGCCTCTATGTTACAGTATCCGTCACGTCTACTTTATAGACCATGATCCCTTCCGTCAGGAAAGGCTTATCTGGAATGTTATTGACATCCTGCGGCAAGGAGGTCCCTTGAAAAGCGGCTAGACGACAATATTCGCACTTAACAGATTTATAGGGGCGATTGTTGTGATAGCTTAGTTTTGGCCAATATAACCTCTCTGTAAATAAAACAACATGGGGCCTATTCCTAGCAATATTTTTTTGTTGTTGGTGAAATCGATTAATTTTCTTCAACTTAATTCACTTGACCTAATCTCAATTTATTGGGCTAGGCGCATCGTGTCTTCTTTTTTTATACTTCTCTATTCCTCGGCATCAGATCTGATGCAAACTAAATCGATAATCCTTCTTCATACAATCTAATTTGCATCTGATCTCGGCCCAGGGCGTATTTTGAGATATTTTTATTTTGTGAAGAACATACAAGCTAGTTTACGAACTTCCATCAACCATTTAGAAACATTTTGTTTCTTTAGTGATAAAACTTCGTCGTCTTTCTCCAAAACTACTTTAAGTTTCCAAATTAATTGTCCTCTCTTCTACAATGTTGACTTCTCGAAAGTTTTAAATTGAGTTCGAGACCGTTTATCTTAAAGTTTACCCAAGACTTTATCATAGTCTTTCGTTATTTTTGTGTAAGACGGAAGCCTTCTGATATTCAGGGGTTATTTGATATCGAGGAATACGTTATAAAAGTAGCATGGTCATCGAAGTAATCCTATTAGTTATAATAACAGGAAAATCATGATGGATGAGACTCCCCTAAGCGATTAAGATGTACGGCTGGTAAGCTGGTTGTAAGGAAAAAAATACGATTACATTTTCTGTTCTTGGTGTCGCTAATTTAAACTAATAGGTACTGTAAGAAAAATTTAGAACTACAAAGTTTTCGGGTATGGTCCAATACAAAAAATAATTGTCGCAATGACGCGGAGGACAAGTCTCTTTCAAGTCCGCTAAGGGTATTTTCACACTCTCTAAAAATTAGACAAAAGTTAAATTATAATCAGTTCTCAATTTCCAAAAAATACTATACCGCTATCAAATGTGTGATCTTTCTTCTAAAGTATGTTACTAGCTTTATCTAAGAGCACATTTATCTTCGAAATGGCGACCATTACCCGCTAAATAACCTTATTTGTTGAATACCGATCGACGGAAGAAAAGCGGATACCGATCGACTTTCGTTTTACCGTGAGAATATTGCGACATTCTACCCATTTCAGTTTTTAATTAAAATACCGATTTTGTAACCCGTATCGCCAGTAGCTATTTGTGCGTGCGAATTGACCACGTTAATCTTTAAAATCGAAATGTTACAGAGATTAATTTTGATTTAAAGCTTGAATTTGTAAAATATTTGTTCTGAAAATATTGCGGCGGTTTCCTGCGAGATATTTCCTTATGTTTTCTGCTCGGTTCTAATAATAAACTTGAAGAAATTGCAGGTTGACACTAATAACACGTCCGTTTGGCTTCTGCTCCCTTTTACCGCTAAGCTTTCATAGCAGCTGTCTCACTTTGTCCGGAAACATTTAAGAGTAGTTGATTAAAATTCCATCTTCATCTGTCTATATTGAAGTCTACTTCCAGTCTAACTGGATGACGAGCAAATTACTACAAATCTTCCAATTTTGTGTTGCGTGATTTTTTTGAATTTAAAATTGTATAGTAGCGAATGGGGGAAACATTCAACTTAATTTAGAAGGCAATAAGATTCTAATAGATAACTGTAACAATAACTGTTACAGTTTGGATTCGAATTTCTCAATTTTAAGCTCTAAAGTAGATCGTAAAACGAAATAATTCAGTTCTTTTTATCTCAATTGAAATCGTTGAAAGTGCTAATTGTGAAGAATACCAATCTTGAATTTTCAAATATCTCGAATGTTAAAGTTACTTTTAATTAACTTTATTTCGTCAAGATTGATGTCAGTGTGTGATACTGATCAACGTTTTTCTTACCCAGCAATGGAATGGCATCGTAGACTGGGTCAAGAAATATGGGCTGAATTTGTTTATTTGCTCTTTTAATTCCTACAAGTTAAACGGTAAAAGTTAACAAGCTAACGTTACCTAAAGGACTGAAAAGTACCTAAGTCCTTGACCCAATACAAAAATAACCCTTTCGAATTAATACAATACCAACAGACCATCAACACAGTAATAATTATCTCAACGAAATCGACTAAAACAATAGATTGATTGATGTTACAATAAATCAAGACCGAATGAAGTTTAGCCGACCTCGTTATTGGTTTACCACTTGATAAAAACGATGATATGTTTTTACCTGACTTGAGGGTTATGTTTGGCGTGTATGTATGTCCTTTTCTTTGTTCCCTCATAACTCCTAAACGGATGAAGGGATTTGAACATACGTCGTTAGATTCGTCTTGATGGCGCGAGTGTCACTGGCTACATTAAAATTAAAAAAAAATCGCTCAAATAAAAAAAAACATTACGATCGAGTAGGGTATCAAAATGAAGAGTTTTAAAAGGAGATTACAAAAATATATGACACTTATATGTATGTTTAAAAGAAATTCAAAGTTACAAAACCTATAAACAAACACAAAAGTTAAATTATCTGCGAAGAATTTTACGCGACCAACGAACGAACTAAAAAGTTGGAAATAAAAAGTAGATGTTAAAAAAGTAAAAAACCCTACTGAAAAAACTGTAAAGCAAAAAAACAAGCACATTTTAAATTAAAGAAAACTTGGAAGCAGGCAGTGGTGAGATCTTTGACCCCTGGCTTCCTGAGCCTGGTTTTAGATCACTCTCGTTTGTCACGTAAGGAACATGGAATGCCTACTGCCAGTGCGAGAAAAACAGGCGAGATGTTATGATGAAACTATCTTCGTTAACGAATTTTTCAGTGTTGCCATGCGGTTCATTTGAATATTAAAATATGAAATGAAAATAGAATGGACTCCGCCTGCTTCCAAGTTTTGTTTAATTTATAATGTGTTTGTTTTTTGCTTTTCAGTTTTTTCGTAGTCGTACCCTTTCTGGCCATATCACCCATGGTTCCATATTCCGCAAAACGTTCATATTCAAAACTTTCCTCACGACATTTTCCTCATTTCACTACTTTTGAGAAAAGTAAATGCTGTTTACTACACAAATATTTTACTGAAACTTACACTGACTATAAACGTGCAAGTGACATTCAATCTTATGGCGATAAAGCAATTAAGAAGTTGACTATACCGACTAAAAACAAATCTACCGTCATAGAACCCAGGGGTTTTCGTAAGATACCCGCATTGCGGTGGTCCATAGCACTACAATTAAATGGGTAGGTATAAGATGAAGGGAAAACTAAAATCGTGGCTAAGATTAATGGGCTATTAACCTAAAATGTTACCGTTAACTTAATTTAGCTGGAAACTAAGTTAACTTTGTTTAAATGATATTTTAGTGCTTCTTAATTCTTTCATGGGAAATTGCTCGTTTGTGCTCATGATAATGTTCATATTTGTTACTTGTGGTATTTTATTAGAGTACATGATTGATTTGATATTTATCTATACAGGGTGTTTGGAAGGGAGCTGTACATACGCCTAGGGTAGAAACTAGGGATAGTCTGCTACCTACCCCCGCCCATTATATTGACCTTGGCCTCAAGGTTTTTTTTTAATTTATTATTATTTTTTATTTGACTTTTTGACTAAAACTACCTGTAGCTCAAAATCTATCCATGGGACCGGTCGGCTAATGGTCTTGTTTTAATCGTTAGAGTCTTAGGGTCCTGCAAAAAATTATTTTACACCAGAAAATTGTGGAGAAGAAAAGTTATGGGGCCTGAAGTACCGTAGTAAGGTAAAGAAATAATTTTAAATTAAAAAAAAACCTTGAGGCCAAGGTCAATATAATGGGCGGGGGTAGGTAGCAGACTATCCCTAGTTTCTACCCTAGGCGTATGTACAGCTCCCTTCCAAACACCCTGTATATCCATAAACTCATTCTTTTTTCCCTTGGCAGACACCACAGACCAATCCTTACTGTATATAATATTCCTTTTACCTCGTCTACATTCATACATCTGGTCATACACGCACGCCGCCGCCGGTTACGAATACTACGAACCTATCCTTTCTGAAGAAAACGTCACCAATGAGATCAATGTATGTCATATTTTGTTTATATTGTACCAACATTAACATAAGGTAAAGGAACACTGTCTTAATTAGTGATGTTCGACGTTGTAGCAAAAAGCGTTTTAACTAGCTATCTGTAATTTCAGCCGGCCCCTTTTGCAAAATACATGAGCTTTTATAATCCTTTTGTTTCCAAAAATTCACGCTCTTTAGTCTCTAAAATATTTAATTGTTCCTACAAATAATTTTCAGTAAATTAAGTTTCTCTGATATTTTGGAAAGAAGCCATATTTGCTGACCGTTCAGTAAAACGCATTGTGGCGTACAAACGAACTTAAATAATGGATAGTTTCAATACTAATATTTACAATGCAATGCAATCCCCATTCCATTCAATATGGATCGAAAGTTCCAGCTCTATTCATTGAACGCAAAAAAAGATAAAGAAATGTAAGTTATTGCAGTATTCATTCAATCCATTGATCCCCTAACAAGTACTTCCAACCGGACGTTCAAACCCACCCCCGGCAGATAGAAGGTGACAAGATAACATCTAATAGAAACGTATGAAAGGTGGAGACATACTTGTGGCAGAAGAGTATAATATGATGAGACAGTGGTTGGTTGTCACAGTCCTCTTGTTGTCCTCACCCTGGCTTCTAATAATCCAGCTCTCTCCTTATTACATAGAACTTAAATATAGCCTTCTAAATGTGGGTGTACAATAGGTAGCCTTCTGTCTCACCTTTTCGAGAATGCTGGCGTGATATTATATCAAGAATCATAATTACAAACCGGCCGGTTACCCGAGACATCGTCGCTGTCTACGCACGCGCCACTCGAGTCAGCCGTGTTATTGTAACACAAGATGTTTTACCAAAAGTGGGCAAAATGAAACCAGCTGTAATACCGCTGTTCTGATTGTAGTGCACTGTGGAATATGCAAGTGATATTTCATGTTTAACACGACTTTTTCTAATTAAAAGTAACTAGTTGTTGCCCGGCTTCGCTCGCTACAACTCGATAATTATCCGACGTGAAGATAAAATCGGGATAAAACTGTGTTAATCCAAGTTATAAACTATCTGTGTATGATATCCTAATCCGTTCAGTAGTTTTTGTGTGAAGAAGTAACAAACATACACACTCACAAACTTTCGCCTTTATAATATTAGTGTGATAATTGTACTCTTTTTACCCGACTACAGAGGATTTTGATTTTAGTTCAAGGTCTGGGACAAAGAAAGTCATAGCGTTTGATGAAGGACAATATTTGTCAAAAGAAGTTTTAGTGATAATGTGTCGTACTGAGCACTATAAATAATCACATCATATATTTTGTTGGTTGATAGTATTGGAGGTCTAATCTGATCGATCAAAATTTGTTGAGGAAATCGAGACTTTCAGGTTGTGGCATTAAAAAAATATGAACTCCAAAGTCTGATTGAGCGGGTCAGAAATATCTTGATGTCGATGCATTAAAAACATAGTTCGACGTGGTGATGATGCTGAATCGCCTAGTCCGCACCAAAGTTATGTCTTTTCACCTTTTGTTGTACTGTTTCTGGCCTTCTTAAACCTATTCGTCGTCAAGGGTGTGGTCCGTTCTTTGATTTGTTTTCCTTCCAATAAACCATTAACCTACCTCATAAATATTCACACTGGTCTAACATTTTTTCAAGCTTTTATGGGTCATAATTAACAAGCAACGCACCCAAACGTGGTCACGGTTTCCATGCCGTTAAACATGGTTTATTATGGCAAAAAGATTGAGTTGTTAAACCGAACATTTTACTCATGAACGGACTTGCGTCACTAGCGTCTGATGCAATATATTTTTAACACTTAAAACATAAAAATGTCTATTTAAAACCACTTAAACGTTGCCCAATTACATTTTGTGTAGTTAACACGAGTTTGCCGTAACTTACACTGATTATTATGAATTGGATGCTGTTAGAGATGGCCTTGTTTACTGAGATCTAACGTGGTAAGATAGGCAATTATCGCAGACGCCTTCTTTCCAGTTTTCATCGATAAAGTTGGCTGACCTGGAAATCTTTAACCAGACTCCGGACCCAGGTCGGTCGCAGCAAAGAAAACCTGCTGAGGTGGAGATACATAAATGACTCTGCACTGGAGTGTAAATGTGGTGCTATCCCTCAAACAATGGGGCACTTAATGTCGTGCCCTGCCTGTCCTGCTGGTTGTTCACTACAGGAACTGATGGACGCTACCGAAAGCACCAAACTAGCAGCCCAATTCTGGGTAGACACAATTTAGTTTTCCATCGACACGCTATGAAGAAGAAGATCGATAAAGTTCAAACAGTCTCCTGATAAAATTGCTACCCGGATAGGTACGCATGACGGAGTTATGAAGGTGTGCTCGTTTTTTGTTATTTGGCTACAAAACTGCGACGAAAGTTAATTGCCATTGAAATCTTCCCGAAATATGGCTCACAATTCTGAGCACAAGTAATTTTCTAGAGATTGGCTGCCTTAACTTTCATCAAGTCATACTATTTTACCTGAAGATAGCAAAGACAAGTATGGGTAAACGTTTCGCAGGTGGAGGTTAGCAAAATTTCACTTACATCGCCTACTAGGTCTCTACATAATCCTTTTTGCTCCGTCATACATTTACCTCGACACGTGTGCCAGAACTTATGTGCTTTAACAACGATTGAGCAAGTATGTTCACGTTGTAAATTCCAAAGAAACTGATACGGTGCACTGATAACTGACCGTCGGCCGACTAGATCGTAAAGCAGGTTAATTGTGAAACGCACAGTAACGAGAACGTTTAGGTTATACGCCCTTTGTTGACTTTATCACCGCGGGTTTACGGCCCGGTGAAAGCTTTAACACTGTTTCCCGTCACATTACCTTTAATCTTTTCAGTTTAACGATGCAGAATAAATTGTCTGGTGTTAGGGCTTGGCTTCATAGGCTGCCATACTAGGTTCACTGGTTTAGATGTGATTGGCTTGTTTACGTTGAGTGACGAAAGTTGTCTGCTGCTTTTGTACATTTTGGTTGCTATTTTTTGGGACAAGTCACGACGCTATTCGCTACCACTACGACTCCTGATAAGCCACTTGAATAACGCTGAGACAATAAAGATAAACGAGTTCAGTTTGATCTTGCCAAACTGCGGGATCCCACAGCAATCTTAGTAAGGAAGTCCAATTGCAGTGTTATTTTCTGTATATAAAATGACTAAAAAGTTAAGGAAAGAACAAAGTGACCATGAAAAGAAGCTATCAGCCCATTGTCACCTTTTAATACCGAATAATAACTTTTATTAACATCCAACCAATAAAAATACAAGCTAAGGGCCGTGGGAAAATATATCCATTCTCAGTACTGTGTTGTTTTTTCTAAGAAAAACACGTCATAAGTTGTCAAGTTGGTACCATTAGCATAGCGTAGCTCTAGATTGATCTCGGAAGGCTGTCAGCGTTTGCAATGTCATTGGGCTCATAATCTTATGACTCTGTAACGACCTGTGACATATTTCATTTAATGTCTGTAGAATTTTGAGATTGATAAATGATTTTTCATCACACATGGGACAGCCCTTCTGGTAAACCTGTTTTGCGAGTAGACGTAGTAAAGCAAGGTCAAGCTACTATTAATTTGCGACTATCTTTGTCTCGTAGGTGAGTGACTGTGATGTAGTTAAACGGCGGCGTGTAATAAATCAATGTTCTTGATTCTTCATCGTACACAAAATTAACTAAGATATGTTTTTAATATGTCAGATTTACCGTGAGGAAACCGGCATGTCCTAGAACAAAAAAATTAAAGACATGTGACATCTACCAACCAACACTGGGCCTGCGTTGTATATTATAGCCCATCCCCTCTCAATACAGAGTAGGCTTGTGTCTCAGCAGTAGGAACATTATAGGCTGATTATGCTTATGTCAGATTATGAACAAATACGAACTTAACCCGGCTCTGAGAGCAATCTTATCTATTTATTTATTTTACTATTTATGTACACAGTAGACAACACAGGAAAATAACAAAATATAACATTAGAGTACAGATGTACTGCTTAATCTTCATAACAATAGTTTACAATTTCCTAGGAATTTCCACTTTCTTCAACAAGCCAAAGTTCCTTTACACATGCAGGCACAACCGACTTTGAAAAGACGTAGAGATTTTTTAATAATGCTGTTTGTTTAGGTTTTGAAACAAGCAAAAGTCTCGGCTAGCAACCACAAATAACGTCTACGGGTCTATCCGTTTCGATCGTGTAGGTAATGTTCACGCAAATTCTGCCCTGCCACCAAGCAAGTTTTATAGACGCCGCGACTAGACCGCCCAGTGCGTTACCAGCCTAGATTCGAAACGGTTAGAGAGATTGAGATATTATGTATTTCTCCATAATTCTCAGAACTCGAAACAACCAGAACCAATTGTTTGCTATAATTCGTCTCGGAACGAGGCCTCTACACAAATTAACGTACTTTTCCGTAAACAGGTATGTTATTTGCGAAAACAATTCGCCTGTTTCAAGTATTTGTCTTTGTTGCTTAATAACCGTTATGTAGACAATGTATCTGTTCAAATTTTAAGTTTTTCGAAAAGCCAGTCGTTGCAAATTCGACGTAAGGATGAAAAAAGCCTGTCGGGGCCGCGGGTAGTCCACCGGTTATCGCGGCCTCGACATAGAGGGCGAAGAAGGAACATGGGTGGTTTTTAGTCAGTAGAAGTCTGACACTCCCTTTCGCTCTGCCCAAGAGCGGGAGGGGTTATTCGATGATTTTACACCCACCAAAAAAAAAAAAAGGATGAAAAAAGCGCCTTTGCATGATTTCTTAGTATTTTTCAATGGAATGTAAGTAGCAATACAATGAAAAACTCATATATTTCGATGTAGTAAGAGCATTGAAAAATCCTTCTATCTATTTACGAAGAACAATATCATGCTTAAAAACCTACATTTCGGCAGTGAGCTTAACTTACCTGAATGTGAAATTTAAAAGAAAAACTTAGTAACAATTCTGCGTACTTTAGTTCTTGATATCACGTCATTCTTTGTAACAAAAACAAAAGCTTAATTTTACAAATCGTCAAATTTTATGTTAATAAGCCCATTGATATCAAAACTGCCGATCCCCCCATTGCGTATAGAATAGTAATGTAAACTAATATACCAACAGTTATTTGCCTTATCGTCCACGCTTCCTCAAAACATGTTTAGCATGCGCCAATGTTATGCAAAATGAACGATTATGGGTAAAACCCAGTACTGTTGTACCGGTAGACGGACGATTGCCACGGAGTAACAAAGGTTCGGTACACACGGCTTAAGTGTTTGTTCGCTTACTGGTAATTAATAACTGTCAATGAAGACAGTGTATGTTGAGAGACGTGATTTTGGGCAACTTGATAGCAGATTTACACCTCTGGGGTGATTTGTCTAAAAATGCAATCCTTTTTAGCTAAGTAATAATCTGTTTTGCCAACAGTATACGTGTTTGTTAATACCTATGTTTAGAACAAGGGACAAGACACCATAGAATTTTAAGTATTACTACTAAACTTAATTAATTATTGTGGTTTCAATATTCAAATAGGGAAAATATTAGTATCACGATATTCTTTGGGGACTATATTTCTTGTCACCAAGTTGTATCACCTAATATATAGAAACGTCACCACTAAATATTTTCGTTCTCAGATAAACAAAAAGTGTTTCCAGAAATGAATTATCAAATTAATGTTAATATAATTATGTGTAAAATAAGAGCAACAAAAAGGTAGTGCATTAGATGAATATAAACTTCGTTCTTATAATAATAGTTTTATTACATAAACAATAGTTTTGTGCCCAGAATGGTAGATCTGTCACCAAATAATGCTGAAAGAAACCCTAACCCTAGAGGGTCGACGTCAAGGTCACCCCGAGGTTCGGTTAGTTAGGTTCCTTTAATCCCTGCAGACAGACCACTGAACTATTATAATACATACAAAAACATTTATTTGCTACTAGAGCCTATATCTCCATGATTTTAGGTGATTTATTGTGGAATTGATTTTATACTGTTTGGAGACTACGTTTTGATGACAAACCTACTATTTTGGGGACAAACCCTATTACTTAAGAAACACAATACTTATTAAATTGGCGATAGCTTAAATGATACCCATATTCTTTGTGTTTTTCTATGCAACCTTGAGAGAAAAATACTGCACGCGATCATATACTTCGAAAACTATTCCATTGAATTCTCTACCAAAGAATTATTCGTGATTGTAAAAGTTTCTAACAAAGAAAAGCATTCCTTGCAATGCGATTTCGTTTTATTTTTAAACACACTTCAAATTAACTTAGACGCCCACATACCATCACTAGTGGGTGACTGACCCAGTCATTGTGATTGCTCGCAGAACAATAAAACGCTTAATTACGAAGCCGTTAACGTTTCATTTCGTTTGTCACATAACCGCCCTTCAATTCCTTTTGCGACTCTCCAATACCTTTTCTAAATCAAATAATGAATACCAGATTTTCTTAACCAATTAAACAAACAACAATTATGTCTTGGCATTGTATGTATAATCATACGTAATCTTTACAACGTAAAGTTCAGTTTCAATTAAACAAGAAATATGCTAATTACGACCTAAATAGTTGGCCTGTATGAACAGGCGACAGCCAATTTAATTGCCGAAATCAAATACTGTCATGCAACATTGCAAATGCGACAGAAGGTACCGTGGGATCCAAATACTTGATCATTAATCCGAAAGTTATTTATTTATGTTATGGAGCGTATGAATATGTATGAGGCTGAGCTTTAAAGTACACCGGTAATACTGGATTACGAAATAGATGTTTATCGATAGACAGACGAACAACAATCGATCAGAGGAAAGAAACGCAGAAGGCCTGCAGCCTGCAGTCTTCAATTTTCATATTAAAAACCGCAAAGCAAGGACTCAAAATCTAGTAGTGTTACATATCTTAAATTTATCCTGGCATCAGAATCTTACTCTACAGCACTGGAAAAGAAACTTCTAAGTCAAGAATCAATAATTGTATGACCAACCCTAACCTAGTTTGCTTTAAACGTTTTTGATACCAGACATGAAAACCACAGCTGTTACTAAAGGGTACTGAAATGGATCTCAAGCATCAGTTGATTTTAACTAGGACGGCATAAATAAATCTAGCATTTTAGAATTTCTGTTCGTGTTGGTGAATCTTCTGTACCCAATTCGTAGTAACATGTTGAATGTAATGCGGATCTGGCCGTCTATTACGGATGTGCTAGTCTAGGTTTTCGTTTTGCTTTATTGCCATTCTGCGGTACAACTGTTTGTTTCGCCCACGCTTTTATCTTTATCGGATAATCAGTTTCTATACAGTGGGATGGTGTTGTAAGTACCTTCGGACATGTGTTTGAATACATCCAACGCGAAATTACGATATCTGCAGGAGCGTTCCGAATTCTGAAGGTTCAATGTCTCCACGTTTCAAATTGACACAAAATTAGACAGCGTACCGTTAGCTTTTTGATGAAGGGGTTTATTCAAACCAAAATCGATTAGGTATCATAAAACAATCTTATATCCATTGCCTGAAGTCAAATTGGGCGACACAAACAGAAATTGGCGTTGATTAAAAAGTAAACGAAGTTCGGGATCCCAAATTGAGTTTTTACGACCTTTTAATGGATCAGAATTTCTTTGGATGTATAAATATTCGATTTTCCTTGATCATTTGCTAAATTGCGAACCGTGTCGTTGTTTGGTGATCTCGTTTTGGAGTTTCGGACCCTTACCAGCTCATTGTAAGTCCGTTGTGAGATTTTAATGCGGTAGTGATTGTTGGGTTCTTAGCATATCGTAATATTTTGATAGGGTGGTATCTCTTAAACATTTTTCATTAAAGCTTCGTCTTTCGGATTCACTGTGATCGTTATATTTTCACTTTTCAGCCAAGTTAATGTCAAGTGAGCTATGTTATTTTAAGAATGATCGCGTCTAACAATATTCAAAATCTGTAGGGATCTAATGTTCCGAAAAACCATGTTTTCACATAAGTTCCGTTATATTTATAAAATGTTAATTTTATAATTCCTTGGCCAATTAACACAAGGAACCGTAATCGTAACCATCCAGCCACGGACTAAACCCGTGACACATATTCAACTACAAGTCGTTTGTATAATCTATAAATAACCAGTTAGTGACCACAATTGTACAGGGGCTCAAGTGGTCCAAATGTACGAAACCTGCCTGCCTAGCTTGACTGCCTGAGTCACGCAGAAAGCGTTGTTTTTAAATCTTGATGATTCATCGCGGAAGAAATCACTTTCGACTGGCCGATCTTGCGAAATTTGGCTGGTTTGATGCATAGAACTTATAATGTGATCATGGATAGAAATGGTTTCGAGCTCTTATAAGTTTTGTATGGTGTGTGTCACTCACTAGCGATATGAAATGTTGTTTGTTTTCAACCAGTTCTGATTAACATGAACTCTCTGTTAGATATTATGACATTCTAATTGAACCATATTGTTGAGTCCAATGTTCGTTCTAGTTCGTAGTATTTTGTATTTTCCAAAGATTGTTTGATAATTAAGATTCGTAGTCAAGAAATTACAACGAAGTATGTGTCAATTTGTCCTTCAGACAAGTCGACCCAGTATCAATTACTTATTTGTAATTATCGACTAATATTCGTGTTAACATTGACAAGTTACCGTATATTTTCACTGTAAGTAAACCAAATATTTTTTTTTAAATTTCACATAGGTCTACATGGGCACTTATAAAACGTCGACAAAAAGGTGCAAACGAATGATAGATCAGAATCTTGATTTCTTTCATGCATCGGTTGAAAATTAGCATCATTACGATAATGAATCCTCCAAACATCGTTATCTTTTGATATTGACCAGAAATATTTGCGCAGTTCACACGGTATCTCTAACTTGTTTACTTCTTTGTATCAAATTCTTGGAATCCTTTACCGTTAAGATCGTACGATTTTAATGTTTAACCTTGACTGTGGCGAGACGAACTGTAGACGACCCCACAGTGCCCATAGTTTGGTTTATAGCCTCTCCAAACAAATACAACTAGTATTTTAGGCAATACCGAATTCTCTCGAAGAGGGAACATATTTTATCTTTATGTTAGCGAATTTGGCAGCTTTTGCTTTTCGAAAACATATTATCTTTATCGTGATTGGATTTGTATCTATTTGAATAAAGAGTAGACACTAATATTGTAAGGGGATTCATCTTCAGAGTGACCCGCGTAAGAAGAATCAATTACCCAATTGCTTTCTGTAGTATGGGTAGTCATGAGAAGGTGAACTAACGATTATATTAGGAACATGAGCGGTGTCCACTTGACTAATGCAGTGCTATTCTCATGAGCTCTAGGAACTATGATCAAACATTGAAGTGGACTCTTGGGAACCGTTTTCTTAATTGTGTAACTATGAATTATTTCATCGTCAGCCTTTGGTAGTCAAGGCATAGGACTCTCCAAATATGATGCCTCTTAATTGAACTCTCGACTACTCTGTACACATCGTTCGTTTATCGTATGTTTCGCTCGTGTGTTTTAAAGGTCAAGTGAATTTTTAATACTAATTGCTTTTAGGTTTTCCCCATATCGAATTTGATTCAATGTTCGAGGTCGCCGTTAGCACGTGTAGACACGCGTTGTTTATTCACGTGCCGTTGGGTAATACAGCCCGCGTAGCTGATGCTGTGTGGCTTCGGATGCATTGCTGACCTTGAGATGGAGATAGGAGAAGACTTAAAGTCTTGTTTCTTTTTCATGTATGTCTTCACTTACCACAAGAGTGCAGTATACATTTTGCTCACCGATGCTAAAAAGTTTTTATTCATTTCTTTTAGTCGATCATAATTTGAACGGATTAAGCATGCAGGTAGAATACTGCTGTGGCAAAGGCGCGTTCGTGTTCCAGGCACGCCTCACAGAGATGTCAGCAAATGAACGGGATCCGCGAAGGCCGATAGCTGGCGGGGCTGTAGGAATCTTCGTAAGAAATATCGTGGTCCCGGAACACAAAAGGCTTAGAAGAAACATGTGTGTGTTTTCGACTACCACGCGGACGCGACGAGAGCGAAAGCTGGTTCTTCCAAGTATTCTACGCAATTACTTGTTCGGTATCATAACTTCATAAGAGATATTTTGAACACACCCACGTGCATTTTATCGGGCTTCCCTAAATCGTTTCGAACTGTAGCTGATCACGCGGCGAGGTTGTGACTTGTGAACCGAAAATTTTCTGCTGATAATAAATCCCGGCACAGTATTACCGTTTCATATATTTGTAATTATCCCTCGCCCAATCAGGAATCGGATCATTGACTTGTAAGTAATGCTCTTCTCCATTATTGGCATATTCTTTCTCTATCTCTCCCGTATCCTTGTTAGAAGTATTATTTATATTTTTTAATGTAGGGTTTATATTAATACTCAGTTTTTTTTTCTGGAATGCTCGTTTTAGTTTTTTCATCATTATTAATAGTTTTATTTATTTCCTATGCTTGTATAAGTTTATATAGTAGGTACTACTTGATCTGTGGGCTCAGTCGCAAAATGTCTATTGGTAGCAAAACGTATCTTTCTCATAATGTCGTTTTCGCAGAAAGTCCCTTTCGCAAAATGCGCTCTAGGTCTTTTGTGCTGTTTGTATTGATATTTCGTAAATCGGTTTTGTTATTATAACTGCGCCTATATTAATTACTGCTGATTCTACTTTTACATGCACAAACATTGGCTGACGTAGTACCAACTTTGCAAATTTTACTAATAGGCTCTGAAATCCAGTTCCAAAGTACATAACATGACACTTAAACAATTTAAAAAAAGCTATTGAAACCACGGATTATTTACGCTTGGTAAGCTGAAACCTAATGTCATGATGACTCTAGGTTTTGTAGCACCGTTCTGTGTCGTTGGCCTGGCTTCCGAAAACTGTGTGTTATTAGCAAACATTGTTATCAGATCTTACCTTGCGTATACAATCTTTCTTTTTTGTGAGATCATCATCATCATCATTTCAGCCGAAGACGTGCATACTGAACATAGCCCAAGTGTCTCCAAATATACTGGTCCCGTGCGTCTCGCATCCAGCGTATCCCCGCAACCTTCACCATGTCATTGGTCCACCTAGTGGGATGCGTTACTAATTCTTTGTGAGACGCCTATTGTCAATCGATCAGCTAAAAAAAAATTGCTGTATTGTAAGCTGATCCAGAAGAGCTGTGTGTTGCCATAGCTCACAGAATATGCACGCTGAAATGGCAATGGGCGACAATATTTAAACCTACTCGTAGAACCGATGACTTGTTGTCGAAATGGTATTCTTGAGTTAAGATCACGGGTCGAGAATCTTAGGTTGTAAATATCTCAGGCTAGGGTGGATCTTTGCGTGATGTCTGATAGCACCTTGATGAGAGTAGCCGAGGATCGATTTGAATGTCATGCCAGTGGCATAGTTTGTAGGACAAAAGTGGATAGTGGAAGTGGATGGACTTTTGCAGTCAATCATTGCTTAAATATGTTATCTCTGTCAGGTTGCATATCGAGTGTTATCGAAGCGAAATTGAATGTGTAGTGATTTGATATCAATAACACAGAGATACTTATAATAAAATTGATTTAATACAATATTAATCTAAGCGTGGAAGCCCATACTCAGTCATGGAAACGAGACTGTCTATGATGATGAATGCTATTCTCAATGCTTTATCATCAACCTATAGCAATCCTTTGCTGGCCTTCCCAGTTCTTCATAAATATTTTCATTAGATCTTACATACATACATACATACACTCACGCTCTTTTCCCATGGGGGTAGGCAGAAACCACAGAACGCCACCTGCTACGATCCTTACATACTCCATTTGCCTCGTACACATTCATACATCTGGTCATACTACGCATCTGTCCGTTCTGAAGAATATCACCATGAAATCTGGTTTTTAAATATTTTATTGTCGATTTCTCAGCTCGTCAAGCAATAGTTTAAAAAGCTCTGTTTACAAAACTAATCTATGACTTGCGTACACCTGTGCCACTTTTGAATTATCTAAAATTCTAGAACCAGTTAATTCCATCTGTATTTGCATATTATCTTGATCCAAGTAAATACCTGCACGGCAGAAGATAAATATAATTGCAATGGACTATTAAACAACCGGATTGATTTCTGATAAGGTATCGACACGTAGGATTATGTGATCTGAGTGATAACACTGATAGCTTATCGTTTATGTATTTCGTTTTGATTATGGTTAATTTTAATCTAGAGCAAACACTCCAGTGAAACTTATGGTTAGAATTTGAACGATTTATTATTATTGTTTAAAGTATACTATTTGACGGCCTTATCCTTCATGTGGGGTTCACGACAAAAATAAGTCACGATCAAGTCATGGGGAGTTTAATGTTCTATTTTGATGAAAATTTTTACGAATATCTGCGTATGACCAGAGAAACATTTAATCTACCTTTCCTTAAGGTTCAAGGAAAACTAACTCACCTTGCTAATGGCAACTAGCAGCTGACTTCTGTATCAATGAGAACGTCGTGAAGGTACATCAGGTACTTGGGCCGCGGGTAGTCCACCGGTTATCGCGGCCTCGACATAGAGGGCGAAGAAGCCACATGGGTGGTTTTTAGTCAGTAGAAGTCTGACACTCCCTTAAAAAAAAAAAGGTATCAGTGGCATGCGACTACGACTGTCCTCTATAATAATTATTAAGTAGAAAACCGCGGTTTAATCAGTCTGAGTTTTTATTCGTAGTCGGGTTTTAGTTTATATATTTTATTATTTTTTATGTCTGTTACGGTTTTTTTTTAAGTTTTTAGTAGAAGGAAAGGAAATTGTTTATGTAACTAATCAAAGCCGAATCGTTCTCAATTTGCATGGGTATATTATGAATTAAATTTTGTTCAGATGAATCCTGGATGTGCCATTCATATTCCTTAGTTCATTAGCTGGATTCTACAGAGGTTCTCTTTTAAAAACTGATGTAATTAATATTTCATCCATTTTTCTCTTCTAAAATGCCTCGCGCCTCGTGACAAAAAACCTCGATACACGCTAAGCGACCAGCTAGACGTCAAGCGCGCAATGCGGTCGTTCGGAAACATACTAGAACGTTTGTTATACTAAGCTACTCGCTAGGTGACCCGCTAGGCTCTAGGCGCTAAGCAAGCCACCTGTCTGTGCGGACATAGCCTTAGGGCTCCAGAGACAGAAACCTCCTCACAATGCGAGCCGTATCGAGGAGTAGTGCCTTCCTTCTGAATCGGGCTCTTGATCCAATCAAAGCCTGAGGAGAGCATCGAAACATATTCGTCGAGGGTCGAGGCTGTTTATTTATTTATTATTAGCCATTTGTGACCCACTGCAGGGCAAAGGCCTCCCTTCCCTCCTTCCACTTATCCCTATCCAGTGATGTTGTTTGCCAATCCCTGCAAAAAGAGTCAAGTTCGTCTCGCCATCTTCTTCTGGGCCTGCCGCGTTGCCGTTTGCTGTTGTTTGGGACCCATCGAGGCAGTTATTTTTATTATTTGTATCCGATGTTTAGGGGTCGAGTGGACACCAATGAACATTTTTTTTTGGGAACGAGGGGCCGAAAGTAAAAAACGCACGTTAAGCTACTTATTACTTCCGAAACGCTACTCGAATTCCGGAAGCACTTCCTCATCATATTCTTTCTAACAATCTAATCCTCAAACCATACATCTAAAACTAAAACGTGACGAACGGCAGTCTTGCTACTGCGGTACCAGTAACCTTGGCCGCTCGTGCCATGCTCGGCCCGGCACTGGTGGCGAGCCGGTCCGCGCTAGTGATGTAAAAAGCTGGGATGTTATGGAGCTCCGTAACCGCAACCGAAACTTTGCGATATCCGCGATAAAAAATTCGAATGAAGGTGGAGTTTAAATTATTTTTCATTATTTTATAACATATTTTTTTAGGAGTACTTTCAGTTAGTTCAGTTATTTCCGGAATTTTGGGGGTTTTTAGTTTTAGGGATAAATGTTTTTAGAGTAAGGATCACTGATTGTTTTGCCCGGCCGAGCCGTCACTAGTCAGTTATATTGTGTTGTAAGATTCTAATGTCCGGAATCGAAACTAGCGAATAATCCGATATCATTTAATATCCGTAATTGGGTATAATCTTATCCCTTTTTTTTTTTTTGGTGGGTGTAAAATCATCGAATAACCCCTCCCGCTCTTGGGCAGAGCGAAAGGGAGTGTCAGACTTCTACTGACTAAAAACCACCCATGTTCCTTCTTCGCCCTCTATGTCGAGGCCGCGATAACCGTTGGACTACCCGCGGCCCATAATCTTATCCCTTAATTCATATCCAGATCCAAAATGTCATATCCATAACAAAAAAAAAAATGTCTTCTAGTCGAGTTCTTTACTCGACTTTTGACACGGTTTGAACGAGGCTCGATATGTTGTGTATGACTGGGGAAAGTTGTATGTTGTGCCTCGGGCCCTGTCTAGATAATATGTCAGATTGACGGAGTGGTGTTATTAATTTCTTACGTGTACTTGATTCCCTAATAAAGTAAAGCTCAGCAAATAATCGCCCAAAGTGCCGAGTGATAAACTTGGTACAATTATTTCAAATAACTTCCTAAAAAAAATTTATTCAACCTATTTTTTAGTTAGAAAAAGCAGTCGATTAGGCACGTCCTAAGCTTTTATACAGAGAAATGTTATGCAAGAGCAGTCAGAGCTCTCCTTTACTTGAAACATTGTTTCTTTTGCTTCGCAAGATATATTACCTAACATAGATTACACCTATCTACCCGACCTACCCGAAGAGGGTTGTAAAATAAATGCAGTTATCAAAATTGATCTATCAGAACAAGTTAATTTAGTCAAATTCCAGGCAAACATTTAAAGTAATATTCTCAGCACTAGTCTCGGACGGCACTGTGCCGTACGAAAATGTCACCGACAGCCGTCTGCTGTGAATGTTTTGCATTTCTTTAGATTGTCTTCATAATGACTCCATTATCTACTGAATTGGTTGTAATTCAATTTCTGCAGTCAATTTAGGGCTAGCCGTTTCTGGTGTTTTTGTTATACCGAAAAATATTCTCCATACAAATCCCCTTTTTACTTCCGGAAAAATGATTCGAGACCAATATATTTTTCAACTTTGTCTCGAGGCTTGACACGACTATTTTTTGATCCTATCCCTTTTTTTTGGCGGGTGGAAAATCATCAAATAACCCCTCCCGCTCATAGGCGGAGCGAAAGGGAGTGTCGAGACTTCTAATGACTAATAAACGGCCATGTTCCTTCTTAGCCCTATATGTCGAGGCTGCGGTAACTTCTGAACAACCCGCAGCCCCGACGGGATTGACCCTATCCCTTGTGATATTTTTTTAGGTCATGTTATCATTATACGACTAACCCTTAAGGGAGAGGCAGAAGTGCATCGATAGAACACCCAAATTTCTCTAGTTACGTTCTAAGTCCTATATTAGAGGACACGATGAACAAATTAGAGCTTTAGCGGTTGAGTAGCATAATTTCCTACACATTTTATTTTAAATTTTTGCATGTTTTCTTTACTTAATTTTCTTTTTTTTTTGTTACAGGTAAACCATCAAAACTTGTCGACTAATCGATCATCATTACGCAGTAAGATTACTCCGACTTAAGCTGCAATTTCGTACAAAAGTACCACGAGCTTTAATATCCACTGGCGTTTTCTCTTTTATATTTTTTATTATAATACACACACAATATCTTAAACGGTTCATCAAATCAGACCAATGACCTGCTCAAAGATTCAAATGTATTCTAAATCAACACTACAGTTTCAAGTGGGGGATAATGTCCGAAGAGATGTCAAAATGTCAACAAAAACGGACAATCTTTTACAGAATACACTTGGACATTTAAACGCACTTAACATCAACCACTTTCACGGTTGTCAGACACCACCTTGCCCCACAAAGTAATTAGTAAACAATTCTCAAAGATACAATAACTTAACCATCGAAGGGGTCTGACTACTCGGAATGCGTGTTCTTTCGTCATTTTCACACGTCACAGTACAAACGACCTTGAAGGTAAAACTGTAAGATCGATTTTGCATTGACAACCCATATTGTTTACGTTCTCGGGTGAAACCTGACGAAACGTTTGAGTGCTCCATAAGGTATGTGGGAGACAGGCCTTGTCTAAAGGTGTGTTGACACGATACGGGTGTGCTCGGTCTCATTTCTTCGTTTTCTAGAACAGACTTTAGTACAAATGGCTTCCACAATAATCGTGACCTGCCTAGCTTTTTACCAAATTATATTGGAGTCGGCTCCAGTTTAACCGGATGCAACTCATTACCAATATTTTATATGGAGCTTCTACTTATGTTACACTTTCAGAATGCTAAACCCAAATATCTATTCAAATCAAAGACGTAGTTGCTCATGTAAACTTACCTTTAAGAATTTGAAGGAACGGCTCCTTCTGCATATTAACTGTTCAAAGGATCTTCCTTAGTGTGTGTAATTAGTGGAAGATTTAAACCCTGAGTATGAGCATGGTATAAGTTGGTTGAAACCATTAATAGTCCAATGATTTCGGCGTCATCTTTAGATAAGTACGAGGATAAATGATGTTGTTTTGGTATGGTCAAGAAATAGTTAATAATTTTTGCCGGTATTAATGGTTGCTTATATACCTACTAGTTCTGTCATTTATTAACTTTCGTAATTTCATCACTTTTCTGAAGACAAATCATTTTGTAAACCGATAAATATCTAGTAATAACACACTATTCTCAATACCAGCAAGAGCCAGATGAAACGAAATATCTGTTATATGAGCACAATTAAGATAAGACTTCATAAGCCCTGTATAAGGCTTGATCGTGGCTCAGGCAGACCTATTAACTTTCGACCGTACACTATTTATGGCGATTGTAATCACCTCGATGGACTGTCCGGTGATTATTTACCAATTAAGAGGATATTAATGTTTATACTTACGTCTATTTGATGACCCAAAGAAATGTCTAATGACAAGGCATATGTCAGAAAAGGCCTCGGTTTTTGCGAGCCTACAACATTTTCAGTAAATGCTTTACTAATATCTTAAGATTTAGAGAAAATAAATGTATTAGTCAATAAGTTATGACTGTTGTAAAGTCCTAGACGTTTCAAGTAGGTATCCTAAGCCTAGCCTATCTAATTACCATAATACATTGTTGAAGAAACAACTCGACTCATTTATAGAACATTGATCTTATACTAGTTTCACAGAAACTCTTAGAACAGGTAACATCTCAAACCGCGCACGTAAACAGCATTTTTTCGAACGTGATGACATTTGCGTCTTTTTGCACGCATCGTGTGAGTTCTATTCGTGTATCGAGGTGGCAGAATTCGTGTATAAACGGATAAGGCAATGTTATTAAAGCCGTAACTGCCATATTAGATTATTATGCAAGATATTTCCATTTCTGATGAGTTTTAAAAAGGCGTTTATCGATTTTATGGGCAGTGATTTAGAACGTTGATGCCTATTGCAATTTTGTTGGGTCAATTTATGGGTCAGCGTTTTGTAAATCGTAAAAAAGACACATCATTTTCTTCTTACCTACCTACTGCAAACATTTTGCATTTCATCGCTAAAATCCATAAAGCCTTCTTTATACCGGCTATTCCCGACCATTTCACTTCTGTTGCAGTCGCAATGAAGACAAATTGTCCAAACGGAAAAAAACTCCTCAACAGCATTCCGTAATGTATTTAAAGTAGGTTGTTAAAACAAAGTGAACATTTAAATTCCTATTTCTCAAGATTTAAAAGCAGACACAATTTGCAAGGATTTTCTTAAGTTTCACGCTTTGCCAGCGAGGCGAGATAATCGGGAGCGGACGTAAAATTGCTGATGAATATTATGATAAGGTAGATTTGGTTCGCTACAAAAGTTTTCCACCGTAACACATTTTTAAGGATGAATTTTACCATTGAAAGTGAGCGATCAGCACATTTAAACCACGTTCAAGAACTGTCAGTGTCATCATTATTGTTGAATATTGACACTGACGTCAACAGTTAATTATCACTAACCAATGATCTAGATAAGATTATGTTATGCTTGTAAACTACGAGTTGCATGCACTTCAAAGTCTATCGTCAAAGTTTTCCAGCGATTTCATGTTGTTTAGCGTCTTATGCAGCTGCATAGAGCGACATTTACAATGAAATCGGACAGATACGAAAAAGGTAGTATAATTGTTCGACATCAGAATTGTCATTTCCGTTCTCCGCTTTTTAAGTTGCAAATAGGACGCGTGGACGCAAAACTGCCCCGACAGTAACTGTCATTTAAAATGCGGTAATCGTTTTCCAATATTTGTCGTTCGACCCTCGATTTACAAGTACAAGTATTATACTCGTCAACTATGAAGGGGAATTTCTTTGCATCTACTAGAGCCAGTCCTAGCAGGACACTGTTTATAATATTATCAACTAATATAAGTTCAACACCTGATGCAATCAGAACTCAATCAAGCAAGCTGCTTCAACCAAGTCAAGATCCGCAAAGCTGGAATGAGTGTTTAACCCAAAATTCAGCAATGCGAACCTTTTGATTAATGTGGTTGCCATTACTTTACCAATGGCGTGGCGTATTCATTTGATGATTAAGAGGACCGTGGGTCATAGGGTCAGATTCCAAGGGACAGCACAAGAGGCCACTTGTTTTCTTAACCCACCACTGTGTATTTGTCATTCTCAGACTTATAACCAGGCAAAGCACAGCACAACATTACCAGAGAAATTCTCGTATTTCACCCACGCCACCCTAGAACCGGTCTGGCCGAATATGTTTACGTTTTAATAGCTACGCTTACTACTGTTCTAGCGATTATAGAGCCAACGATGACGGAGTAAAGTATACTCGCTCATAAAACTGCTATCGCTTTACATGATGCTTTGTGATACTATAATGGACTTTGTCATCGACCTGTCTGGCTGGCAGGTTTGGAAAGCTTTGTTTCTACCTGCGGAACAGTTGGTCGTGAAAAGATTTTTGTTTCTTGGAATTTTCAGGCGGTTTATATGGTTTTATTTTGATAAGCTGTTTAGATTGTTTGTTAATATTATTGATGTATTTAGTAAATATGCTAAGCGCCACAGTTTTGTTTTTAAAGTAGTTTGAAATTAAAAGAAAAAAACGATGCATGGACTATGTTAAGAAAGGATGTGTCTCATGAGATGACGAAAAACAGAGAGGTATGGTAGTGGAAGACATACTGCGCCGACCTCAAATGAATTAGGATAAGGGCACAACGACGGCAGAAATTGCCTCTCTAAGTGACCACTTAATTCCGACCTACCGAGTATCAAACGGCACCGAAACAACAGCAATATATAAAAGGAAAACTGTTAATTTATTACATTAGAAACCCATTTACATGTACAAAGGCGGGCTATAAATAATAGCGACTTAGTGACAACTGGCTTCGAATTCAATGACCGGCAGAACAGAAGCCTGTTTATCCGTCTGTCACCGCTGGCGCCTGATTATAAATACGACTTCGTACCTACACGCGCAAGCGCAGCTATTAGTAAAGCCCGGTTTTGTTCAGACGCTAAACCTCCCGTTATGGGAGAAAAGTTTTATTTTTTTATTGGCTTTTGCGGCTATTAATTGGCGATAGATTCTAGTAGGTACATACTTAAGTATGTTGTTGAAATATTTTATAAATAGAACTTGAAAAGAAAATGTCTGCTGTTTTTCGTTCGATTGCAGTTGTCTTTCTGTTGTTGTAAATGTCCAATACGTGACTTAGTATGAATAAATTAGTAGGTAAATACTTCGGATTATTGTGACTATTTTCTAGTTTAAAAAGTCTTGGTAAAACTTAACCTTGGCACAATTTTTTTCCTAAGTCGTGCCCCGAAACTTGAACAAGAGAATCAAACAGAGTCCTTCTAGCCAAAGTTCTTCAGTGTTGTAGCCAGGTATTCTCAGTTAACTGTAGACCTTAAACTTATTTAAGTTACGACATAATGCAGCTTGCTTATTATACCATTTAACAGTAGCACTATAAAAAATCATATCAGGATATTATATTACACACTTAACAACTCGAACACGAATGCTTACATAAAGTCGTAAATGTACAGTGAGTCTCTATTCCCCTGTCATAAAAAAGATCAACGCACAGACAGCAATTCAGATGTATATCAAACATATAATGTTGTATCGTAGTACAAGTCGTGGGTGGTCCGATGAGGCGCCGCGTTGCAAGCCAATGATGTTTCAACATTTTTGATAAACAGTAAATTTTACAGCAGTTTTATCGTTATTACTAATACTGTTGTTATTTGGTTTTAATTGTTCTATTCGAACATCTGTTCTTGTTTTGTTTGACAGATGGTTAATTAGTTTATTGTATTGTGGCGGGCGAGTGTATTCTCGTTTTCCTGTCGCCAAGCTAAAGAAGCGTGAAATATGGCGACATGCATTTGCTTATGTAAAAAGATATTGAAGGACAATTTAAAGTACATACTTACACTTACTTTTGTTTAGTATGGAATCGACATCGTAATGTGGTAAATGGGCAGACGAGACATTGTTGCCATTGCAGGACTATCCTAGCTATGAGGCTGGCACAAAAGCATGGCGCTTGGCACAAGCAAAGAGAAACCTATCGCCAACAGTGAGTGAAGTCGAGATGTATACGATGATGATGATCTGGTAAACATTCCCACTGAATAAAGAAAAATCCTGTATTTTTGAAGCCTAATTTGGCCTCATTTCGATTTTGGGGGCCACGTCGCGGATTTGAAAAAAAAATTCCGTTACCATCAAGTAGGGTATCAAGATAAAGGGTTTTAAAAGAAGAATACAAAAAGCATTTGTCACAAATCCTATCAACAAACACAAAAGTTAAAAATCATCTGCGAAATTTTACGCGACCAACGAAAGAACAAACACAAAATAACTAAAAAGTTGGAAATAAAAAAAGGTACCTACTTAGTTAAAATTTTTAGTTTTTTTAACTAAAAAACCTGGGTTTTTTAGTTTAATATTCCTTTTTTTTACTAATAGATTTTGTTATCTTGAAGAGTGATGTCATAGAAATTAAATTTCATAAGTTTTCTCACGGCTACTTCATAATACATATTTACATTTTGCGTGACATTGTATTTTCCTGTAGTATTTTCTCCAACCCACGGCAATCAACATAATATGCCGACGACCGTCCAATTCCGTCATTTCCCTACCCACAATCTGTCATTACACTAATTTGCATTGCAAGTATGGGTTCCGAGTTTTACATGATAAATGTTAGCGTTTATACTGTAACGTTTCTGTCCTTTACAACATACTTGGGTAAGTATGTACGTGGTACAAGGGTCTTGGAACGGCTCAGGTTACTAATTGCGAGGAAGAACTAGGTTTTAGATGCGTATTTTAATTATCTAGGCACTGATTTATGTAGCCTCATATAAATTGTAGGTAATTCGAGTGTCATTACATGTAAACATCTCTCTGATATGACTTTAATCATTTTCTCTCACAACTTTGGTCATCTATATGATCTCTAAACTCCACTTCTGTCTCACGTCATTCTCCCTTTCTGTCTTAAGACAGTTTGCAGAACCAAAGAAACTCATCAAAAGCAGGAATGTTAAAGAAAAAGAAAACTTAGTGACAATTTTCTTGGATGTAGCTTAACGTAAAAACTAGGTCACATGTGATATATTTTCAACTTCGAATCTCCATTTTCTTAGACGTATATTCCCCTAAACCGTCGGACTTGAGTGTGCCACACGCTCCGAACATTGATATTCCTATAAGCTGGGATCTGCAGACTTTTCTCTTACGAAACACTCAAAGTCTATAGTTTTAAGCTTTTTATTTTGTATGACACAAATTGCATTATTTTTTATTTTAAGAAAATCTTGAAATAAGAAAGAAACCTGGATGAGACTGGCACAGGAGAGGCATAAACCCAACATTGGGTGAATTCAGGCTGTGAATGATGATGAAGAAGAAACAAAGTGCAAACATTAACTTAATCTAGTAACTTTTTGAATATAAATGGCGTATTGTACTATAATTAAATAATTAGTTATTTAGCGAGTAGATGTGTCTAGTTGATAATTAAATTAATGCTCTCTAAGCGTACGTTACTAAAAAATAATATTTCCACCATATAACCAACCAAAAATCCTTCACTAGCAATTCTAGCTCGGATCCTACCAAACAATAGCGTCTGAGATTCAGGCTCAGCTCCCCGGCTCGTTAATACAAGGGCTCACAGCCTGTTTAATTAAAGACCTACTCATCTCCACTTGTTTTTGTCTCCCTGGTACTAGTCGCTCTGAAATGTTCCCGCGAAATAATTAATGTTGCACTCCCAACATGCTAATTGTGGCAGACGTGTGTTGTTTACGAATTAACAAGGACTCTATTAGCGACTAAGGGCTTGGAGTAATTAAGTGGAAATGTTGATGTTAAGCAAGGTTTTAACTTGTTTAAAAAATAGTCTTAATAGCTTGAAATTATAAGTTTTTAAAATGAAATGGTCACTAACACGGAATATTTACCACGTTTACAAAATGTAAACATGGTAAATATCCCGTTTTCAGTATTAATAATAGCTTGAAATTGTTGAATAGAACGCTTCGCATTGATAAACTACGAGAAAGACTCTTCGAAGTCAAGTAAGTATCTTAAAGATCAATAAGGTATTTTTCAAGATTCAATACGTCAGCTTTCTAAATAAATCCAATTCGCAATGGAAACCCTCGTAATGGGCAAATTTTACCGGCAATAAAACAAGGATCCTAAGTCCATTTACAGGGACGACAGACAAACTGTTTCTCGAGGGAACAAAGAAAGAAAGTAATAGCACAAGATTGTAGCCATCAATAACATTTCCCGTACACAAGTTTTATTTTAGGAAGTCGTTTGTCAATGTCGCCATGACACCCCTACTTCGACAAACAGCGAAGGTGTTATGAATTTATAACTTGTATCGTATAGTTTTAGGACCAAAGTAACTCATAACTTTGTGAACGAGAATTTTATATGCGGTCGTTTGGGACAGACCCTAAAAATTATTTACTACGTTCTTCCATTCCTTTCAGAAGTTATTTTTATGTAAAAATATAGGCCAACCTCTCGACACACGGATAAATTGCCATCAGCGGATATTAGAAACAAATATACGAGGGTGTTCGGTCCCTCAAGGGTTTTATTCTGTCGACAAAATATATCCTGGTTACGAAATAAATTTTCTGTTAACGTGGAACTCGACAAACGCGAAGATTTAGAAAACCCAATAAGTTCTTATTACATGGGAAATTGTATATTTCCTTTAGAAATACTTACACCGACTGCTACTGAAATTTGTAGTGGAAATCGAATTCTAGCAATTTTCTCCGTCAGGCTGTCCATTTCCACATTTCCGACCAGCTGCAACAGCAAAGCGCTGATTAAATTTTAACCTGACTTTAGAAGTCTCTAGCCGCCTGTAACATACATTTTATATCTAAGTAACTGCTGAAATATTTAACTAGGTCCCATTTCGAAGAAAGAACTAGAGGAAAACTGGTCGATTTTTTCCGAGGAAAGGATTGAATTGTATGCAAGACTCTATAATTTTATGTACTCATAAACACAGAAAAGTTAAGATACTATAGCATCCCGTTTTGTCTGCCTCAGTGAGATATTGTACCCAACTGACTTAGGTTATATAAAAATACTGCAAACAAAAGACGCAAGCTGCCGTCTGAAAAATATTCAAATAAGTTCATATTTATTCAGGAACAAGTAGAGGAATAAGTAAATGCAACACGGAATCGTGTATGAATTTGGCAAGCATAAATGTGATGGTTACGTTTACCGGTCTGTCGCAGTAATGTGAGCAATAAAAATATTTTGTAACAGCCGAGGAATTCGATTGCGAAGTTACCAAGCTTCCATATACCTTTCAGTTTAAATTACTGACTAATAGGAATGAACGTATTTATGACATATTTGGACGCCCGTTTCATTTTACTTGCGTATCGATCTGAACCCGAAAGTAACGTCTTCTCATTCCAAAGACTCCACAGGCAAACCTGTTTCTTGCATACTTTGTACATAAAATACCGAACAAACTTTAAAAAGTATTTTGCCAAATAAACTCAACTCTCCCTTAATGCTCCAAACTTTGGCATTAATAATACAATTTATAGGATATTTTCAAGCATTGAAACCACTTCCACCTCGGAGGGCTTCTGAACTTCTTTGTTGGAAGTTCTTTTGAATTATTTTTATAAAGATTTTTTATGAGAGCTGTCACAACCTTTGTGTGAAAAATAACCCTTTGCTGTGCCTGGCACTGGTTTAACGCCGTTTTCAGAAAACTCCTTTTAACCTTCTGTCATTGACAAAGTCTTTTGAGGCGTAGGATTATAACAAAAACGGATCTCACCAGAAACTCATTAGGGCAGAATGGTACGGAAGTCTGAAACAAAGCGCTTTATTCTTCCATCGTACGCCCAATTTCACTTCAAACATCCCGAACACGCCTCTATTTCCATATTATCTACCCTTTCGGCACATAAAATTTGCTCGGCGAGTATAAGGTGATACAAACAATGCACCCTCGTTTCCCTCGCCCTTTCCATGTAAATGCCACGGTAAGACCATTTTCGACCGACGAGTATTTGAGGGTAGGTACAACATTATTCCGAACAAATTCTAAAACTCAGCTAGAAATAACAGACGCTAGGGATTAAACTGCAAGATACGATCCTAAAGTTTTCCGTGTAATCTATTCTACAAATAGAGCAGCGTCTGCCTTTGGGATTATCTTTGAACCGCTTTAGTCAGCAGTTTTACAATTCTTTCCTGATGTTTTTAGATTGAATCCTCCTAGGATAAGTGTTTGTTTTGTTGATGTTTGTACGGATTTGGATGAAATTCTGGCAGATAACAAAACAATGATCAGAGATTAAAATGTTGGACATTTTATCCGGGCTATATAAATCCCGCTTATATGAATCCGGGTTCCTACGTGTAGTAGTTTCCCTCGGATGAGAGTGAATCCACAGCCAACAGCTAGTATTAAAGTAATGTTTTCGTGTTCTGTGGTGGCTTGGTGAAAGAAAACACTGTGTCGGGTGTTAATCATCAAGAGTGGTGTCAACGGAGATGCGTGTGGGTTACTAATGGTTCTCATAAGTAGGCTTGTCACGACTTGAGAGCTTTATTAGTTTCGGTGTTATTTCAAGGGTTACTGTTACAAGATGTTTTGAATATTTATGAACACCCAAAACAAGGTGGCTTTTTCCCAAGGGAGGCAGCAGAAGCCACAGAAACTCGTTTTGCCTCGTCCACGTTCATACATCATGCAGACCTTCCAAACCAAACAATTACACTTACCGATAGTTATTAATAAAGATTACGTATTCAATCGACTTCAGATAAGTCCGCGCTAAAAATAGACCTTCGCTGTAATAAGGTAGCCCTTATCTATAACTTCTATAAAGCATAAGGCCACTGCTAGATAATACCACGGCTTTCTGGAACTTGAAAACAGCCATTGTCTGCGAGAAAGGGAAGCTACGATGTTCAAACACTGTCTCACTCTTGCCTGGAGCAACAACTAAGTCATCAACCGATGCCGTGATCATCATTCTTATTGGATTATTTAGAAATAGTCGCAAAACAACGTTGTATGGGTTTCTTGTTTATGCTCTTAGTAGGGATTTACTTGACGAGAGTTCTTAGAGAAAAAAGGTTTTAAAATGTTCAATGTGTTCTTAAGAATTTTATGATCTTCGTTTTATCATCTAACTTGAATTTTGTACTGCTAAAAATATGCAGATAATTTACTTTCCGGGCGATACCGTGGGCTCCTATAGAAAATTAATTATTTTGAAAAGCGTATTACGATTTTCAGTTATAGACAGACAAATCACACCAAACTCGACAAGCAATTGGTACTTACAAAATTTTTCATAATCTCGGTCTTCTAGGATTCATCGAGAGTTTTTCTCGGGCCGCTGTTGTTCTCGGGTGTGACTGTCATTATTTTGTCGTCGAACCACTTGTGTATTCAGAGGAAACATTACGTATTCACACAGGTAAACCCTACCGCTGTTTCACGTGTCTCGAATCAATACACAAGTACAGTGTCAATTTGTGTCCTGATTTAACACTGATTCTACTGTATGTTGAGCAGTGTTAGATTTGTACAGATATTCTAAAAGCACGTCAAACTTTTGGTCCCGACTGTGATTTGTAGATTTCAGACTTGTTCCAGGTAGTCAGTGGCCCGAATACCTGACAACCAGTCTTACCAACAGGTAATAGGGGATCGGACAAAAAAAAACTAATTAGTGCGTCAGATAGATTTCCAAAAAATATTGGACACATATTTTTTCTTTTTTCACATAAACAAAAGATGAAGACGATACAGTATTTCGAAAAATCGCGAACTTCTTGAAAACTTCACATGTTAGTACATATTTTACCTACAAATGACGTCAGAACCCCCCACTCATGATCTTTGACGCGTCTTATCTTCGTCAATTGTTATTAAATTGATAAAACAAAAAACACGTATCCAATAATATTTTTCGAAAACCTAACTGACGGTCTATTTAAAATCATATTTTTTTGACTCAGTCCGATCCCCTATTGTGTACCATGGAAGTAACATCGATACGAAAAAAGAAGACCTACCGTTTTAGTCCGCTATCTGAGTTGTGGAGGTCAGATTGGCATTCACTCCATGAAAAATACTATGTAGTATAAAACTGCATCCGGTAAGTCTGGAAGCTGATTAGCTGAGCCTAATAAAATTGAGAAAAATTTAGGCATATGGTGATGTGTTGCTGGTTTGCTAGTTCCGCCATATCTGTTCCCCAGCTAAACGACACCTAGTAAAAGACTTGGGAGGACTGAAAGTACTGATTTGTCAGCCTAACTTGTTCCATATTCAGTTATTTCCCTTCAGTATTTTTTTTTAATTACATCATTAATTTAATTAAAACTACGCCCGTGATCTGTAATCCGTACTGCTTCAATCTGGGTCAAATTCGAAGATTGTTTGGATTAAAATACGTTAAGCAAATAAATACTTTTCGGTCAAATGTCAATGCACACTGGTCCTAGTTTAGCAATTTACTCAATTGACGGACAGGGACACGTGTGACGCAAATCGTGTGTTTTTGCCTAGATAAAGCAAATTCCGGTGTTTCATAATCATGATCCGACTTCGCCCACTGCTGGGTTTATGCCTCACGATCACGTGACCTCAAAAATATTGTCTGCCCAGTAAATTTCGATATTTAGTTACAATTAGCCTCGAAAACAATAAATGATACCGTGACGTCCGTTAGGGAAATTAAAAAAGTACCTATTTAAAAACTTAAAAAAACCCGACTGAAAAAACTGAAAGGAAAGGAAAGGAATTGTGACTTTGAATTTCTTTTAAACATATAAGTGTCATATAATTTTGTAATCTCCTTTTAAAACCCTTCATATTGATCCCCCTACCAATCCGCGATGTGGCCCCCAAAATCCTCAATTTTTCTGTTTTTTTTTTTTTAATGTAACCAGTGACACTCGCGCCATCAAGACGAATCCAACGACGTATATTTTATTGAAATCCCTTCATCCGTTTAGAAGTTATGAGGGAAGAAAGAGACATACATACACGCCAAACACGGTGGGTGTCCACCTCCTCCTTTTGGGCTTCGCCGCAGTCGGGTAAAAATAGTGTATTGTATAAGAAATTATTACATTTTTGTTGGTTTGATTCTTGAAACTCACACTAGAATTCGCAGTGTCATGAGTTCCACCTGGCTCTTTCGATCCGCCGACCCCAAGTAGAAAGAGGCAAGGGATGATGACGATGAGGTTCAATTAGCCTTGAATTAAACCCATCCAAAGACGATTAAATAATCCATCATTACCATCATTAAAAAAAAAAAATAATAATATTCCACAACTATCACACAACGCCATCTAGTCCCAAGCTAAGCAGAGCTTGTCATTATCATTAGCAGCCTATAATATTCCCACTGCAGGGACTCATTGGGCTATTATAATCCACCACGCGTGCCCAGTGCGGGTTGGCAGATGTCACATGTCTTCGAATTTTTTGGTTCTAAGACATGCAGGTTTCCTCACGATGTTTCCCTTCACCCTTTTTCTTCGGTGATTAAATAAATTCCACAAAGTAATGCGCCTGCCTGGGATCGAACTCGCGACCTACAGTTCGTAAGTCGAGACCGACACCACTGGACCACCGCTGCACAGCAGTCCATCATAACAATACCCATAAAACCTGTCTACGACTTTAATCCTTTACTTCCTCAAAACATTTCTTCAAAGATATCCCGAACAGACCCGAGGAACCGGAACTGTATCCTGCCGATGGTTCCCGCGCTGAATAATTCATGACGTGTCGAATCGCGTGCGCAACGCATCGATTGACGGCGGATCGGTGAAACTAATTGTTTGGACGATGACATCATCAGACGCTAAACGCTATACCGTAGGACAAATTGTATGACCGTTACTGTTCTGTTAAACATGGGTTTAGGAGTACATGCAAAGTTCTTAGATCTGGGTTGACGAGAGAGGGAGTTTTTTTCCGTTGCAGATATCTGTGCTATGGGTAGATACAGTGCACCTCAGCAAAATGCTAAAAAAAAATAACTCTGCACTATCTCGCACACTTTAAAAGACAGTAAAAATCCCTCGTCTAATCAGATCTTAAATTAAAGTATCTAATGTTTACACTACAGAAAAAAATAAAAAACACGATAAATTCCGAGAAAATTTTTGGTGCTGAATGAATTTTAACCAATTCACTTACGCTTGACGTCACGAAATGATACATATTCTTTGAACGATGAGTGATTTTGGTAACTGGGAGTACCCAGTTCCTGTCTCGATTATAATCTTCGACAACTCATCGATAAAGTGGTGAATCAATCCAGTAAGGTTGAATCCCGACATCGATCAGATTTCGTCTGAAAATATTGATGATGTTTTCCGTTTCAGAAAGTAGGTTATAGATTTCGTTTTGGTACACTTCGAAATACCTAAGTCATCGAAGCTTGTTAACTGGCACCGTAGCTAGGTTCAGTGATCAGTTTAGTAGCGAGAAGCTGAATTATAACGTGGACACTTTAGGGCTTCAAGAAAAATTTTAATATTCAGTCTTCACTCTAACCACAGAATATTTTATCGGTAGAATCGATTTTTGGAAAGACCACAGTTGTAGGAAAATTGAATCTGAGAATTTGTTTTGACTTTGCACGAGTTCCATGGATTAGTGAACGTAGTTCTTAGAAAGGAAGTAACGATACGAGTTATGGTGTTGAGTCTACACCAAAATTACTGATGCACGTGTATTGACGAATCAAACACGTTTCCTGCAGGGCTATTGCGTATCTTTTAAATGACAGTGGCTAACCTAAAGTGCCTATCAATTACTGTCAAATGGTTCCATTTTGTACTAAACCATAACCAATTTGACAGTTAATCCATAGACAATATGATAGCCACTGTCATTTAAAAGATACGCAATAGCCCTGCTGACCTGTCTTGAGTTGGCGAAGCCTTTCGCGGATCCATTGCATCCTGATCCTTATTGCAACAGTAATAATATAAGCTACATGACTTATAGACGTTACAAAAGATTACATCACGCCTGTTATCCCCAAAGGTTAGGATGAGGTATACCCATTAGTATATACACTCACTCTTCGCCAGTTATATTGACGTTACAATAAATATATTAAGGAAAATATTGAAGTGTTTCACTCTGTTTGAAGGATTATCATCATCATCATTATGTCAACCGGCAAACAGGACATTAGCTGGTCCCATTTACTTGACATAATAAAGACGGATTACCGACGGCAAACGTATAATGAGTACTTAAGCCAAATTATCTTCTGTCAACTCTGCACAAAATATTACCAGCAATTTATCCGCGAAGCAGCAACAATATCGTCATGTCACCGTTTTCGTTCAAATTGCTCATCAAAATATCACCGTTTAATCCTCATTACGGACTGTTACAATCGGTTGTCAGTTCACTGACAAGCCTGCCTGTCCCTTTGTGAGATGATGGACGTATGAATTGACTGTGTTCGTTTGTGTGTGTGTGTGCTGTGAGATGGTAATGTGATGTACGTTGAATACTTTTGAGAAATCTGTTGCTGTGGGTAATGAGATGTTAAGACGTGAACTTTAGGAGGATTAAACTGATGAAGCCATTTTCTCTTTTTCATTCTCACAGGTTTTCCACATAAAGTCGTCATCGTTATCTGCTTACGCTTTTTCCGACCTATGTTAGAGTCGGCTTCCAGTCTAAGCGGATGCTGCCGAATACCGTATTTTACATGAGCGACAACCTATCTAACCTCTACAAAAAAGAAAGTACTTAACTACTGTAATGAATAGGCTTGTAGTAACTAAATTTAATTTAAGACCAATTAATAATGGTGTTGAAACACCAATGGGTTGACGCATTGACTTACAAATTTTCCTTTCCAATTGTACTTACTATTACAATACTACTTAACAATTTGGGATTTTTGTGCCTTTGTGTCAAGGAATACCCCAAAATAACGACATTGAAAAATCTTCCACGGCATAATAAATCCAACACAAGAAGGGGTAATAATTAACCGTACTCGATGCAAGTCTGATGAAACCCGCTTCAAGCATAATTTCGTCCAAGACTAGTCGTTATGTCGCAGAGGCGTGGTCGGTGCCTATATATCATCAGAGGATATAAAGACTCGGCGACATTTTCTTTAAAATTACTTCGTGTGCTCGTTTTTCAGTTATTGGTACTTAGGTGAAGAGGCGTGGCTGGTTTTACAGCTATGCGTTGAAAGCTCTGTAGTCAAGAGGATTGGTTTTTGAACGAGCATACTTACATGTTTCAAGGCTATTGGCTAAGGGTTATTGAAGTTGAAATTTACGACTTCAGGCGAATTTAGGCCTTAGGAATTCCTGAAGGTCATTCAATACTTCAACACGGAGTACGACCAGAAATGGGACTTGGCGAAAAAAATGTCGCAGTAAAAGAGGTAGTAAATTCTTCGAGGTACTCATTTTTTTATAACTTGGCCTTCATTCTAAAGCAGTCCCAATTCTTATTTTGATCGCAGCTCAAAATAACATTAATAAAAAAGCAGAAAACGTATCACGCACCCTGAGCTTTTATTTTTAGTTAATCAATATAAAGGGTACGTGAAACCTTCATTTTATCGCTCAAGAAATCAAATTCAAAGGCGAAATCTACAAAATAAAAAGTTATGTCTAATTTTGGGGGAAAGCTTTTCAAAAATGCTTTGATAAAATTCTAGATATCTCTGGAATCTAGATGATACTTTTAAAGTTCTCGTCCGAAACGATTAGATATTTTTTCAGTATATTGTATGATTTTTGTAGAATAATTATCACATTCTTTTATTTCCCCGTTTCAATTAAAAAAAAAACTCCCATTCACTAAAACTGGCATCTGCAAAATCTGGTCAAAGCTGCTTCTTCTCTTGAAGCAAAGACAAATTCATTTAATTAATCAATATTATTTTGGTCCAAAGTATCATAGACCTTCGCAATTTGTGATCTAGATGATTGTTATCTTTTTATCTTGTTTTATGTCTCTTGTGTAGTAATGCTGTAACATGAAAATATTGAAAAAGAAATCATTTTATAAGAGTAATCGTTGTTTTTCATGCATTTTCTTCTCCATAGGAAACGAAAACGACTAACGCGAACCGTGCAGCTTTGCTCGACGTAAGCCCATGTAGGCCTATGTGAAATAAAATATTTTGATTTAGTTTTGGTCGTTTTTCCCAAACGAAGGTATTCCCTAAAATACTGCTCCAACCCAATGCCAGGGGCATATCGTGCGTACCACATACCATTCTTTATTACTTCATCTACAATGTTAATGCACTCACTGGCTGAAGGAGTGTCAATTTTCAATGAGCTCGTTACGTATTCCTTGCTTGTGTGTTTGGGTTGCAGGTCACGTCTCCACACCTTATGGATATGGTGGGACGGTGTGGCATGGTAAATAAGTTGTATGAAGGTCGCCTTTTGATTATTGCTGAGGAGTCTGTGATATTTTATGTGCGCTTTTGGTGATATGGCAGTTTGGGATGGTTAGAGGGGTTTCTTTCTTTATATTTTTATTAAAACGTGAACGTGTCTACTTAAATGAACGTTCTGGGCAACCCGAGCTCCGCTTCCATTTTGCTGGATGGTTAGTTAATATTCTAAAAACCATGTATTCTAAAAATCTAAGTAGGTATCTGTCTGTTTTACTTTCTTGAACTTTAATAATTACTGGAAGGTTTTGGATAAATTTTAGCACGTAGGTAGACCATGACATGGGTTAGAACAACTTACAAGATGCTTTTTTAGTCACCGTCCAAATTATTTCTCAGGCATTAGGTATGATTCACTAACAACATTTTTGAAAAAAATAGATGCGTAGAATTTTCATATTATATCATTTTCTCGAAAGAATTATCCGTTCTATATTAAAAGTTAAAACTTTTGAACTTTTGATCTCAATATTTTTGTATAGAGTGATACTAAAAGGATAAACACGTACCTATTATGATTTTCGCCAAAGATTAATATATCAGAATTTGGACGGTGACAAAAAAATCATCTTGTATAGTAAAGTGGGCGAAGCCGTAGCCAAAAGCTTGTGATATTATAAGGTTCTTGTCGCTTTGAGAAAAAAAATGCAACATTTTATGATCCGCACTGACTAGCATGACATGTAAAGTCTACAAACTCGTTTAAAATTGAACCTCCTTAATCAACTCGAGGGAATACCTACAACAACCACATATAGATAAAATTGTATAGCACTGCATATAATATCTAGATAGCGTAAACGATAAGCCAAGAATTCTGTTGAGTGCATGTGTAACTACAACTGTATGTAATCGAGAAATTGAACAACATGTATTTACATGAACATGTGTATGTCAGGTGACCATTAAAATGATGATGATTTCACAATACTATTCTCAAAATATTGCGCACTTGTAAATTATTGGATATTGAACTGATTAGCATGGATTTCACTACAGAAGTTTTGCTTCTGAAACTCAATCTGCAGATCTAACATCGTTTCAGAGCTGTGGTCACTGTGGGTGTCATCATTTATTTCTATAGATTTTATAATGATGATTCTATGTTCTATGATGATCGTGTTCAGATCAATGTCCGTATTAAACACACCCTTGCTGGAAGGCAAGGGTTCGTCTAACTCCAACATTTCAAACTATTTAATTATCAACCTAAGATATTCTTGTAATTCAGTCTATTATGGAAACCGGGGCGTCAAACCTACAAGGTTTCAGTCTGTATTTAAGCCAGATTTTTTCACGAATCCGCTTTTACTAGCGATAAATTGATACGTTATTGCGTACTCCGCCAAAAATAAAGCTTACTCCAAGCTTCGGTTCATTTGTCTTACATTCCGAACTTCCTTTCTTCCTGTGTATTTATTAGAAACAGGCCAGAACTCGGCGGATGTCCATAAATCAATCGATTCTCGATTTTGGCGCGCTATTCTTGATATCTGAAAGGAGATCGATGCTATTCTTATGGTAATCTTTTTTAACTGGGTCAGGAGAGTAAATGAAAAACTATGCAAGCTGGGATTATTCCGATAATAGCTAAAATATATCGTTATGTCTGCTAAAGCAAGTATTATGTCTTTCAGCAATCTTCGCATTCTAGCTCCCCGTACATAAGTAAGTATAGTATTATTGCTGGTACTGAGTGTTAGGCGATAGTGGGAGGAGATTCTGCTCCTGATCGATTTTAGGGGGCCTAAATAGAGACATATTTTTTTTGACGAATTGTCTTAGGAATAGGATATACTTAGTCTTATTTTCGCTTCAGGCACAGTATCGCAGACAGCAATTTCATTTAATTAATTTCATATGTGAACTTGCATATCAAAATACCTTAAAACCGTTCCTTTAATAAATCTTCACCAAGATAAAGATAGCCTTGTTCGATTAAGTGATGAAGAGATCTGATCACTTAATTGGCGCTCGCGACGATTGCAGCAATTGTTGTGCAATTATCGTTGATTTTGATTGATTTCCTTTGCGTACTACTTTTAAAAACAAAATACTTGCATCAACTTTCAGTTGAGTTATTTCGTGATTTGACTTGGAACTTCTTTTTTTTTTTGGCGGGTGGAAAATCATCGAATAACCCCTCCCGCTCTTGGGCAGAGCGAAAGGGAGTGTCAGACTTCTACTGACTAAAAACCACCCATGTTCCTTCTTAGCCCTCTATGTCGAGACCGCGATAACTAGTGTACAACCCGCGGCCCAACAACTTGAAACAGGATTTTGAATAAACCTCTTGTACAGTCACGAGCAATTATAAGTATACACGTGGCAAACTTCAAACGCAAATTTCTCATGAAATAACGATGGCAACTTTGTGATATGGCCTACTTTGATAATAGGGGTTTCAAAATATTAGTTCTGGAACTTATTATGAAAATTAAACCAATATAGCTGACGAAAATTGCTTCTAAACATTAATAAGTGTATAAATATTGGTGCTCGTGACTGTACTCTCAATAAAATTTATCAAACACCGAGGCTTCTTCTACATCATCACCATATCAGACAAAAGACGTTAACTGCTGGGACTTATCCAACCCCAAGTAAGTACCACCATGACTCGTCTTGTGGGACTTGCATCCATCCGATTCTCGTGGATCATTCCATCAGACTCCATCAGATTTCCTCCATTCATTGTACAACCTTTTTTAAACTACGAATACATAAATTCAAATGTTTGTGAAAGTAAAGTAAAGTAGGAAAATGTTTCTTACTCTTACACGCACAAATCTATACGGATTTGGACGCAATTTCGAACAGATAGTTTATAACCTGAATTAACACTGACACCTTTTTATCCGGGTAGAACGATTCTGTACGATAGGAAGAAGCTGCGGGGGTATAAGCTTCTTTATCCCGTTATTATAATTTATCACATCTATCAAATAGTAAGTTTTTTATTTTATTTAATCTAAGTCAAGCAAGTTTAAGTCTATCCAAATGATTGACGATAACTAATAAATAGCAAATAAACACTTAACGATAAAAATGGAGTAAGTACTGATTGATGGTTTTTGTGATTATAATGACAGTCAAAGTTAAGTTGTTCATTAGTTGGATAGCAACTTTTGCTTCTTCGAAATGATTACCTCACCTAACTAGATAGACTGACAAGTTTTGTTATTGGAAACTGGTTTTCATCATTGTCATTAAGTTTTTGAGTTTGTGCCTAACTATTTATAATATTGATGACTTTTATCATTTAGGGCTGCATAATATTAATGGTCGAGTTATTGGAGAGATTTGACTAGAAAGACGTAAATAATTATGGCTTTAAGATCTATATAAATTGTGTAAAAAACGGGTAGCACTCCGGGAGTGCCGGCAGAAATGAAAACTTGAACATTAAAGTTGTGCATTTTAGAATAATTTGGAATGGTTAGGGAATAATTTTGCGAACTGCTTTATTTATCACCTTAAAAGTACATACCTTCTATCATTTATGTGGTTAATTTTGACTTTTTGACATTTGACACGCACATTCGCGCTTGCGCCCAGCGCCGTCTTACGAATTTTCGATCAGCAGGGCTATTGCGTATCTTTGTCTACGCGTATATTGTCCATGGATTAACTGTCAAATTGGTTATGGTTTAGTACAAAATGGAACCATTTGACAGTTAATTTATGGACACTCTAAGATAGCCACTGTCATTTAAAAGATACGCATTAGCCCTGCAGATCACGTGTCTATCACGATCACGTGCCTCCTGAGTCAGGAGGCACGTGATGGTGATACGGACGGGTAAAAAAGTTAAACTAGCGTCAGGAGTCCTGACGCTAGTTTAACGTTTTTACCCGTCCTAAAAAAAGTGCACAACCGCTAAAGAAGTTTTCACTTTAAAAAAAAAACCAACTATCTCCCATCACCTTGCGACTCATGCCCTGTCTTGTGCATTTGATGGGCCTGCAACATTGACTTACCAAAAAATGATGATGATTATTATTATATTATTATTGCTATGTTGGCCTGCTCTTGGCTTCAATCACACGGCACACCTGATGAACAGCGATGGATGAGCTCTATGTTGGACCAAGCGTGCCCATAAGATGCCTGTTCACTTCTGCTTTGGTGAAATTGGCCCTAAAATATATAATACGAGTATATCCATTCAAGTAACTCCTTAAAACGAACGGAATGTATTTGTGTGGCCAAACTCCGGTCTATATTTGGCATAACACTTCTAAAGTCGGCCAGACGACTCGGATAAAGCGGATCGATTTATGTTGCTTTTGCATGTGAACTACTTTGGAAACGAGACGGAATTTGTGGGTAATGTACCCTGCTAGTGACAGAGGGGGGTCAAGGGTTGGTTTATTTTGAATTAATGCAAATGATCTAAAGTTTACTGTGGCTATTTTGGAAGGTGTTGGTGAAAATGGTACTTTTAACTTCATATAACTTTTTGATCATGAAATCTAAGGGTATATATAATACATATTATACCGCTAACGTAAATAAACTCACTCATTTTTTCCATTGGGGGTTGACAGGAACTAAAAATCGCCACCCAATAAGATTCTGAAATACTCTCGTAGTAGTTTATCCAGTATGTTAAGCGACTTGGGTCTTATTTCTTTTTTAGCCGAAACGTTATATTCATCTGACCGCTTCATAAAATTTGAACTGGAGTCCTCCCAATACTTAAAAATATTCTTTGTCAATTTCCAGTGTTACTGAGCGAGGCTATCCTGCCGGATGACCAGTTGGAGGACAAGACTCTCAAGATTACGGACTTCGGTTTGGCCAGGGAGGTGTACAAGACCACCAGGATGTCTGCTGCGGGAACGTACGCGTGGATGCCGCCTGAGGTGAGAGGAACCTTATTCAACAAGATGGAATATTCCAAATTCATTAGGTACTTAAGGTAGCAGGAATGCAAAAAGTTTGAAATCAACTGCTCTTCGTGAAAGTTCACGAGTGAGAGACTAGTGTCCTGGAGTTGATGGTAAATGCAACTTAAAGGTAGCATTAGACATCGCCTCGACTCGAGCCGTTCGAAATACTTTCCAATTCTTATTCTCCATACTAGAAACACAGACTCAGAGACATCGCTTCTCACCATGATCAACTAGTGTTAATGAGTTGAGGTGATGCCGATCTTATCGAAGAGCAGTGGTGGCCCAGTGGTGGCGGCCTCGACTTACGAGCGTGAGTCGAGGGTTCGAACCTAGTCAGGTGGATTACTTTGTGTAATTTATTTCATCACCACTGCTCTCAAAACGGTGATGGAAAGCATAACAGAACAGAACCAAACATTCGAAAACATGTGATTTCTGCCGATCCGCACTGGGCCTGCGTAGTGGGTATAGCCCACCCCTAGAGAGGAGGCCTGAGTCCCTGCAGTGGGAACATTATAGACTACACAAAGTGCACTCTGAGCTTTTACCACCACTTTGGCATTCGTGACAGCCTAAACCCCTACATTATCTCCAAAGGACCTCTTTGGGTCCTTTATATGTATCAATATATCTTCATCTTCTTACCATCCTACAGTCAGGCTTATGATGTCAGATGCAAACCTCATTACAATGAAAACATGTCAGACTCGGTACATGACCAATAGCTATGTTACTCCTACGAAATCCAAGGTGAGACGGGCAGATCGAAATCATTGCCCACACCGCGTGACCGTGAACTAAAATACGTTAGTTATGAATTAATTACTGCCGAAGTGCCGATACACTATCGATAGCTCTTTCATTGTTCGGTACCGTATGTGGTTTTGGTGTCGTTTTTAGCGTTGATCCTATGCAGTGCTGGTCCAGTGCCGGAGTAAAACAGTTGGAAAGATTTACGGCTTTCAAGTGCGAAGGGTATGTTTTAATTGTCACTATCCCTTGTTAGATAGTAATTATTATAAAGAGGTAAAGTTTGATTGTAAGTGAGTTTGTATATGTAGGGGTAATCTCCGGAACTAGTGATCCAATTTTTAAAAAAAATCACTGGCCGAAAGTCACATTGTTCGTGTATGCTATAAACTAAAAAGCCGCGCTATAACATTTTTTGCGGATGAAGTCGTGGGCGTTGTGCTACTGTTACTCTTAGCCTGTGTCAACCCAATGCTGGGCAAAGGTTTTTTCGATCCAGAGTCCAATGTCGCGAAGTGTTAGGATTACATAATTCTGACCAAACTCGTTATTGCTACTAAAAACAAATAATGTATGTCTGATGTGCCAGGCGTTCATGACAAATGATATCTGCATAATTTTAGTTAAAAGAAACACAAAGACTAATCCAACACAGATTCAATTGTCATAATTATGGAATCACACTAGGAAAGTTCGATGTAAAATTTCAAAGTTGAAATCGCTTCCATTTGAGCTTTGCTCCAGCATAGCATAGAAAATTAAAATACTCCCTTCTAATGTAACGTTAAACTAACAAGAGTATACCTAACCGCTTCCTCTCAAATTCCAGGTGATAAAACACTCAACATTCTCCCACGCGTCAGACGTGTGGTCCTACGGCGTCCTGCTATGGGAACTGCTTACAGGGGAGACTCCATACAAAGGCATCGACGCGCTGGCAGTAGCCTACGGAGTCGCCGTCAACAAGCTGACACTGCCCATACCCAGCACCTGTCCTGAACCCTGGCGGGTGTTGATGGAAGGTAGGTCTGCAGATAAGTTTTTAAACTGACATGGTCACTAACATTATTACTTGTGTTTGATAAACATCCACACGCAGAAACTTCAGCTTATCGATCGGACTTGAAACAAAAAGGAAACATGTTAAATATGATATTTAACATGTTTTCCTTTTGTTTAACACTTAACACTTAATAAATGGGATATTTAAAATATCCCATTTTTTAAGTGTAGCTCACACTGCCTATACCCAACATCTGTCCTGATTTTCTGAACCTTAGCAGGTGTTGATAGAAGATAAGTCTTTTGGAGTTGGAAGAACCTTGTAGAACCTAGAAGTACCATGATATCACCTGTATAACTCACCAGTGCTTCTTTACTTTCTGTATAGGCCCTTTTTTTTTTGGCGGATGTAAAATCATCGAATAACCCCTCCCGCTCTTGGGCAGAGCGAAAGGGAGTGTCAGACTTCTACTGACTAAAAACCACCCATATTCCTTCTTAGCCCTCTATGTCGAGGCCGCGATAACTAGTGTACAACCCGCGGCCCCGACGGGGTGTATAGGCCCTCAGTCAGCAACAGAAACACAGTCACGACCAGAAATATGTATACAATTGGCAAAATTCAAACGCAAAAACTCGTAAAATAACTATTGCAATTTTGAGATATGATATGACAATGAAATCAATACAGTAGGCGAATTACTTCTAAACGTTGCCCAGTGTATAAATATTGGTGCTGCTGTTACTGTGTGGTTCTGACTAGCGACATAACTGCCCCACAAAAGTTAGTTTTAAATGTGTGAACCAGGTTTTCACAGCTCCTGATGACCGATTGTCTAAGTTAGAATGCGAACTAATCATTACCCATCTCTCTTCCACAGCATGCTGGCGGTCAAATCCTCGCGAGAGGCCCCTCTTCCCTGAGATCCTGGAACAACTCGAGAGGATCAGACAGTCTGAGTTCACGCGCGCCCCCCACGAGTCCTTCCACACCATGCAGGACGGCTGGCGGCTGGAGATTGAGGAGGTGCTGCGAGATCTCAGGAGAAAGGAGAAGGTATGATGAAGTGTGGAGGGAATTCGAGTAAGGGTCGATTTTTACCAAAAACAAAAAATATAAGTACATTTAAACAGCATTCAAGAGGTGTATGTCATCTTTCTTTGCTTTAGAATATTTAAAGTGACAGCTCTGATCCGCAAGGAAACTCTTGGAACAGTAAGATCCCTTGTAGATGTTCTGAGAAGACTGGGAAGTTTGATCTAATTCTTGGGGGAGGTGAGCTGGTCAACTTGAAGTATTAAGTGCGGAAAACAAATCCCTAAAGTAGAACGTAGTGATAGCTCTTAAATGCGGTTTAGATGTGCTGATCATGGTGAACTTATTTGGCGAAATTCGCCCTCAGGAGCCTTATTAATGCGCTGTAGGGTCTCGTCGTACCATACTTGTCATGGAATCCCCGTGGTTGACGCTCAAAATTGGATAACGCTGTGAATAGTGCCAGTGATTAGATAGAAAGGAGAGTACCCCTTTTAAAATATCAGGTTTGACCTCTATAACCACAAGAACCACATCTGCTAATCCACTCATACACAAAGGCCTTACCAATCACAAGCCATTTTATAAATTCTTGTAAAACTGCCGGCTATAATCACTTGCACCGTATCAATGCGTAAATTGGTCAGAAAGCTTTTTCTAAACAATTTAAACAGATCAAGCACTGCTAGCTTAAAGGCATACCAGAAGAGTGTGACTCTCGATAGGATTTGATTTCAGTTTGTTTCAAGGTAGAGCTTAAAAACATCACGAGTATCTATGATCAAGAGTCATCCGTGAAAATGGCAATCACAGTGAAACTAAATCATCAGCATTTTCAATCAGCTTTTAAAGTTTATACCGTTGGGACACTACGTTTCTCTCAGTTCTTCTTATGATGAAGAATGAAGTCTAATCTTGGCCATACTATTGGTGCTTGTAATAATCATTCATAAATATTTTCTAAAATAATGCTGGCCCAAAAGTGACAACCAGTACATATGATCGTGTATCATACTCGTAATACCTAACCTAACTGGTTTGTGAAGGTTAGGTAGTGGCTCCACGCAAAATAGGGTATTTACCCAAAAAATTCAAATTAGTCCGTCTGTTAGATTATAAACAAATATTGGATACGTGTTTTTGTTTTATCAAATTAATAAAAATTTGCGAAAATAAAACGTGTCAAAGATAATGAGTCAAGGGCTTTTGACGTCACTTTGTGGGTAAAAAAGTACTAACCTTGTGACGTTACACGACTGTATCGTCTTTTATCTTTTGTTTACGTGAAAACGTCTTATGTCAGTACATTTTTACCTACAAATGACGTCACAACCCCCACTCATGATCTTTGACAGGTTTTATCTTCGTCGTTTTTTATTGATTTGATAAAACAAAAAATACGTATCCAATATTTTTCGATAATCTAACAGACGGACTAATTAGGATAACTTTTTTTAAGCCAGTAAACATTCCTATTGTAGCTTTAAACAATAATAAAAAGAGAATCTAGACTGAAGAAGACTATCATCTACATTATAAATGTGTAATTCTCGTCACTAAACCTATCTATTTATTTATTCTGTATTTATTGTAGACTAGATAGAATGTACTTACTAACATAGATTGAACTCCTACCCATCTACTTACTACTAGGTACTAATACATTGTATTTTCTCACAATGCTTGCGAATAGGAATGCAAAACTATTGAAGAGGTTAGTGATTGATTTTTAGATTGTGTGTGTGTGTGTGCTCATATAAAAGTATTATATCCTGCTTTTTGTACAAAGTATGTGTCCAATCTTAAGCTTTTTATATGAAGTAATATACTTAACAGATGTATATTTAAGTAGTAGTGTAACAATCATTTATCATTTAGTTTTTGCATGTGTACCTGTTATGTTAATTTGTTTCAATGCCATTTTTATATATAGCCACTTACATATTATGCTTCTATAATTATGTTAGCCCTCCCAGGCAAACAATTAAACTATTATTAATTGTGTAGTTTTAATCAGAGTCAGCTGTAATTTTAGTATAATCATTTATCCAGAGGTATTAGTTTGTGTTTAAATTAGCCATATCATAGCATGTGTTTATTGAATTCTGAATTAACTGTTAAAAGTAACTACCTAAAAGATAACTGTAGCAATTCCTTGTAAGATGCCTAATGAACAAGGAATTTCACTAAATGAATGCCATATAACACCAGTCCAATCACCATTATCCTCCGATTATCAGCTCTTCACCAACAAATTAAACCAGAACATATCCTAAAATTTTCCTCTTCATCTTTCCAGGAACTCCGATGCCGTGAAGAAGAGTTGACCCGAGCCCAGCTGCAGCAGCGGCTCATGGAGCAGAACCTCGCACAGAAGGAAAGAGAGTTGGAGATGAGAGAGATCGACCTCGTTGCCAGAGAGCTACACATACTGATCTTTGCGAGCAATATGTCCGCGAATCAACCGCCGCAGCCTAACAAACGAAAAGGTAAATAGCAATTATGTGTGACCAGCATAGCTTGAGATATTAGGGTGGTGATGCTTGCTTAGAAAAATCATCTGTCTTTTATATTCAATACATTTTAATCGCACTTCCAAATTTCACCGCGTCTCAAGCTCAAGCAAATCCAACGGATTTCCATTGATTAATTTTATATTCCACCCAGTTCAGAAAATTTTGGCCATCTGTTAGCCTGCCCCAGTATTTTGTCTGACAAAAAATGCGTGCGCTACAACCCATCTCTGGTGTATTTCAGATAGTCATGAAGTTAGACTAGTAGATATTGTTTCGTGGGTTTAAATCCACTGTTTTATGTACTACTATAACTTCTGCACATTAAGTTAAAATACACACAGCAGCATTTTACCAGAAAGGAGGTAACTGCTGAGGTGACAAGTATTAAAGAATATGGAAGAACAAGTAAACTGCGCCGGCCCTAAGTATATTGGGATAATAACAAGGGAATCATTATGATAAACAGCATTTTGTCACATTTTCACAGTATTGGGTGTCGTCGGTGGCAATGCAAAGGTCACGATACGAATACTACTATTAACCTACTAATATTATAAATGCGAAAGTTTGTAAGTATGTATGTATAGGTTGATGTTTGTTACTCTTTCACGCAAAAACGACTGAACGGATTTTGTTTGTTTTTTTTTTTGTTTTACGTTGCCCCACACTAGGAACTACTCCTGTATCGTGGGTGCGTTCACAGACATTTAAACTCACATACACAAATATCCAGACCCGGAACAATTATCTTTAGGCCATACAAATATAAAATAACCTGGATTAACACATATAATAGTTTTTATCCTGATTTTATCTTCCCGTGGAATAATTTTCGAAGCCGCTGGCAACACTTAGTCACAAATAAAATGTGACTTTCGCATACCGCACCTGTACAAGCAATATAATTGCCTTGACCAACCCTTACAAGCCACACAGTCTTACACCACAACCTGGCATTTCTAACAATCTATAACTCACATAATGATATAAGTAAGTGCTGTGGGTTTTCTCCAATGGCTCAGTGAGTCATCTCATTGACCCAGTGACACGGTTCGGAGTTCGGCGCGCCCTTGGTCATGGTTTCGTTAGTAACCTTGACTATGACAGTTTGACAGTCATAGTTTGCTGTTGTGAAATGTAATGTGTAATAAATAATTATTATGCATTATTTCGTCACTTGAGTTAGTCATTGTTAGTGTGTGATCATATGGTGGAAGTTTGAAGCAATCACAAGTTACTTACAACATTTCACAAAATTCTTCTTTCGTAAAAAAGATTATCTCAATAAGAATTAGAGGAAAGTGTCAAAACCCACTTGCCCTAACCCAATTGATTTAGGATCGGCGCAAAGTGATCGTTTTCATATTCCATAGTTCTCTATTCGCGCGCTATATAGGCGCGTTTGTCTTCAATAAAATTGTGGTTTGGATTCTAAAATGAGACGTCTTAGTTTCTCCAATATGAATGGTTTATTTCCGTGAGAGTAAGTAACTTGGTACAAAAGAAACGGTTCAATTTAAGGGAGTGAAGCTATACAGAGCAAGGCTGAGATGCGAATGTGTTAGTTTTTGATGAAGCACCTAACAGTTAACGTTCCTCGTGAAGATTTCGAGAATCTTCGTGGTCTGCTCCCATTGGTGCTTCTTCGACGACATGCCTCGTGGTCCCCTCAATGGCTGTCCGAAGATAATGAGCTAAGTTTGAGTCATTACGTTTATGTAGGTAGGTTCCCCAGAGAACGGAGCGCCTACGGTTTTTGTGATAGCAATCAGCACACGCTCAACATCTTGCGTGAACACTCATCTCAGTAGGCACCACCTTTCTAGCTACATACAAACTAACAAACAAATTATGCCTCTTTATAGTATTAGTATAGAAAAAGTTAATATGTAATTAAGGCTCTCGTTCACCTGTCTGTTTTTTACCTCCTAACACAATCCTCTCTTGTTCCAGGCAAATTCAGTAAGATAAAGCTCTTAAAGAAGGACACGATCTCGTCTCCCCTGGACTTCCGGCACACGCTGACCGTGCGACCTTCGGAGGACGAGTCCAGCGTCAAGCAGCTCGTGGCCGTCGCCAAGGATACGCCGCCTGGATCGCCCGCCATCATGAGGGCTATTGCCTGTAGGTCTCACTTTATTATTAACTAGCTTTTGACAGTGGCTTCGTTCAAGTTATATGCGGAAAATATTGCACATAACATACTACTGGGATACAAAATAGCCTTTGTTATGCCACAATCTATCTGCCTCTTTGGTATAATGGTCGAGAGTATGAACTATTGCGTACGATTTGCAGAAATCGTCAGAAATCGTACCGTCTCAGTTCATACAAGTTTCAAAAATGCCTTTTTTATCAAGTAATCATTTTTGACACTTGTATGAACTGAGACGTTTGTTTTAATCATTATTACTCAGTAAATAGACAATTGTTACTGCCGCGAATTCCATTTTATTCAACATACGACTTGTCACTGACCGGGAAATTGCAAAAAACGTAAGGAATTCGAATTTCGCGGGCTACCTCGTCGCCTTCGCCTTAATCATCACCACGTCTGCCGAAAATGGATGTAAAGCCGTGCACACCCTAATTATGCAACCTTTGGAGAATGAGTCCTGTGAACGTGAAGCAGTGTTATGGTACGCTCTTTCACGTGGTTTGTAGAACTGTTATTTAAGCTCATCACAATAATGTGCTCTGATGAAGATGTGAAGAATAATTTGGTGTACAATTGGATACATCTGACGACCCCCTTAAAATGTTACATTAGGCAAGAGAATGTAGCCTTCTTCGATCTTTCTTTACATACCAGTTTCACTTTGTCCCCGTTCATACACTCACGCCTGTAGGGAACCATGCACCACACCTGACTTGTGAAGAACACATCTGACACAGTATCGTCATGCATTCCAGTGCCAGCAGACGGCGTGAAGGGCAAGACGTGGGGCCCGTCGACCGTGCACCAGCGCTCGCGGGCGCAGCTGCCGCGCGCCTTGCCGCCGCCGCCCCGCGCCGCGCGCCTGTGCAGCTCGGCGCCCGACCTGCCCCCCCCGCGCCCAGGTAAGCCCGCGCGCGACCTGCCCCGCAAGCGCAGCGGCTCGCACGACGACCTGCTGTACGAGAACACGTCGCCGCGCCGCAACCGCTTCCTGCTCTGTCCCATGTTCACGTCCACGGCCGACATCCCGCACCAGTACGACACGGTGTTCGACGTGCCGCTGGAGCGCGCCCGGCGCAAGGGCAGTCACGGTGACGTCAAGCGCAGCTTCCTCAAGAGTATCCGCTCGAACAGTCTCGCTGGCCTGCTGGCCGTCGCGGGGAACCTCTCCTCCGAAACGACAGAACTACTTCGAGACGATTAGTTTGGGCTAAAGTTCGCATACCCACCGTCCACGTCGAGAATGTTCGAGAAAATTAATGAAAATGCAAAAAAAAACGAAAAATTTATCCGTGGGCGGTGCTGCAGTTTTTTGTTTCGGAATTGTTCCAATACTTTTTTTTTGCTACTACCTTCTGTGGACAGTACAAAAATGTTGCCATATTAAAGACATATCATTTCTTACTAACACATTCCTCCACATTGCATTTGACAGATTTAATTTCTTTTTTAGTAAATTAGAAAAACATTCGTTTAAATTAGAACAACTAAACTTTATCCCAAACTACAATTTCGAATAACGAGATCGATACTTTATTTCTATTCTTCCAGTCTTTGCGAAAAAACGAGTTCACCTTAAATTCGATAATTATTATTTCGACGCGAACTAAATATTTTTCGAAAGACGAAAATTATCTCGAAAATCGGCTGGTACAACTTTCTATCTGTAAATATGTTACTTAGTAAATATCGAAGTTCCAAGGATTTGAATTTAGTACGTAAGTTTAGTTGGTAAGGATTTTAAAAAGACTTATTTTTTTAGTGTGTACTGTTTAGTCGTAATCGTCGATACCAGTGTCTGTCTACTTTTACGTAAAACTACGTGTTTTACCGCGGTAAACTACAGTAAAAAAATATAAAAACGTATATTTTTCGTTTACTTATGAATGAAATTGTAACATAATAGGCATTTATTTCGTAAAAATCATAGTCTACCCTGGTAAAAAAAACTTATTTTACACGCATACAGTTGACAATCAAATGATTTTATTTGAGATCTGTTATTTTTTTACTGAATCTACTTTTCAGCTTTACTTTGTTTATCTTTTTACTCGTTGTTTGGCCAATTGTTCCTATTTAATTCCTAATAAACTAAATGTACAATTAAACATGCATGACACACGCATGTTATTTTTTGTTGGATATCTGTTATAGATTTTAATTTACATAAAAAAAATACTACTTAATTATCTTTTCATTTTTCGACTTTTCAAAACGAATTTTCTATAAACTGAACACTTCGAATTAATTAAAATTATCATTTTGGCAATTTTTTGTGCTTGCTTTCGTAATTGGCCAAACAACAGTAAAAGTTTAAACAGCCAATACCAGCATTCAGAGAAAGGGATGAACGAGAGACGAACTAGTAAATAATTTATCTATGTAGTTAGAAAATTGTTAAGAAACTTCTATTTAAATTAAAAGACTACGTTTTACTGTGAACTGTTTCGACTGACCGAAAATTTTTAATTTTGGATCTTGCCAAATTGTGTAAAAAAATCACGACAAATCAATCGTCAAGAAGAAATATAAAAGTATTTTTTCTTTGTGATTTAAGAAAAAAGATAGCCAATTGTATAAATGTTCTTTTTGGTAAATTATTTGTTTAACGTCAGCCATTTTGTTTGTTTACTTGCTGCGCTAAAGGAACCTCTCAGGACAACTTACTATATCCTTGTGAGTATGTTTTTTTATTCCAAAATTAATTAGGAACGCGTTCTAATTCAATGTCTCGAATTTATAAGTGCTAATGAGACTCGCAAGTAACTGCTATGAGCTACACAACGTGTTAAGTATAGTAGCGATTTTTTTTGTAGATATTTTTAGTGCTTGAATTTTGTTGTTATTTTCAGATGTAGATTTTTTTTAAACCAACTGCATGTTTTATATCATTTTGACTATAGTAAAGGCTAACTGTGGCATGCGTGGTCATAATTAACGTGGGAACGAGACGGTATGATACTCCGTATAGAGTTTGAAAAATTGTGTGTCCTACTCGCACACTTGAAGCCCGCGACTTACAAGTATTAGCGTTTACTATAGTCTTGTTCAGTACAAATATCATGAGCTATTAGTTGCTAGTCTCTGATTTTTAGTGAGGATTAGGACGCGTTTCCTCCTTGTCACAAACCTTTGGCAAATGTGGCAAATTTAAGGGATCACTAGACTTAAGTTAGTTTGTACTGTTTGGAATTGATTTGATTGTATAATATCGTTGTGTCGAACGTGTGATACTCAAGTGTGCTACGTATAGTCCTTTTGTTTATTTTATTATCTGATGACACGGTCAATCAACGATTGAAATAACCACATAAATAGTTGGACCCTCTATTAAAATCAATAGAGGTGTATGCATATTATTTTCAACAAAAAACGGTTCCAAAATACGTTTTTTTTGTTGTTTTCAAAAGGTTATCGATGATTGGCCGTATCATCCTGCACAGTTTGTAATTTTTTATCATTACATTAATCTAGTATCCGTTTTTTTGAAATTTATATATATTTTTTTTTTGTTTGTAAATTGTAAGCATTTGTTTGCTTTCAGCCAAGTTTTTTTTCTATTAATTTTAAACACGTTTATCTATAAGTGCTATGCATGCTTACCAGTTCATAGTATATGCTATATACAGTTTTAAGGTATATATGTATCTGTTGTACTTACTTATTTGTTAGTTATTATGAATTTCGCTTTTATCACCACGTCATTATGGCACGCTTTCAAATGTTTACAATGATTCCGATATCGAATAACGTGTATTTGGATGATTATATGATTTTTTGTACGCCACCGTAGATATTTTTTTAAGCGTTTTTTTTTTCGTAGATACTTTTATGTTAGCGATTTTTGCGTAGATAGATTTTTATTTTTAATGTCTAGACTGCCAGTTTAAGTTCTCGCTTAATATTTTAAATGTCCCACTCGAAAACTAATTTTACAATCACAAAATAATCTCGTATATATATAAAATCATATATTCGTCCAGGTTTTGTAGCGAGTATGTACAGAGTACAAACTGTATCCCCTGTAACAATCAGTAACAATGTTCCTGACGGTGGTGGAATAGTATTACTATACGATATACCTGACCGAGAGGCTCGCGGAGCGCTGGACTGCCCGTATGTCCCGGATTTGGGACATTCGTGACGTAAATGGAACATTCGTGACGGAAATGGGACATTCGTGAAGTTGATGGGACATTCGTGACGTAATTGTGACATTCGTGATAGAAATGGTACATTCCGCTATAACGTTGATATTTTCATAAATGAATCTCTTCTGCTTTGATGATATAAATATGTTGATTTGACTAGTTAAATAGTGTTTTTATATAATAATAGTGTTAAAATTCAGATTATGAATGAAGATTTCCTATAGTTTTGCTAAAGAATACATGTCGCGTTTTAAATGAAAAACTTAGAGGCACTTTTTGAGTCACGTATTTATATATCGTAGTAAATTGAAGTAAATACAAGTAAAACCGGGACATTGAGTTGATAGTTTTAATATATAGATACCGGGACATACGGCAGCCCTAACCTCGATAATTATAAGACGCTCGAAAATCAAATTTGTAAAAAAAAGATTATAGCTCTTCGGTGATCTGGTTCTTTCATAGTTATATAGATTCTTTTTTATATATCAAATAAACCTTTTCCATAAAATCGAAACTGGTGTATTTTTTTAACATGGGTTTACTAATCATTTAGTTACTAACATGATCCCTTTAACATTAAAAAAATCGAAAAAGAGCCATAGAGTTTGAAAATACAGATATTGATAAATTAGATACAGATTAAAAATCGGTGTTGGATGACGCGCTTACGCTTGCTCACTATGGCTATCCTAATTCGGGAAAAAGGTTGAAAATGATAACAAGAATTATTATTAACAATGATATTTTGATTTGTTATAAGTTAAAAAGTGCTATCAAGTATTATTTGCACAATGTAAGTATAATAGATCCTTGTTTTATTTTGTTTGTTATATTTCTATTTTAGAGTTTTTTTTGGCTTTTTATTGAATGAACTGTTTGGCATGTATAGTATGAGATTATTTATTTTTCTTGCATGATAATTATAATCAAAAATAGAGGAAGAATGAAAGGTTCAATATCACTTTTTACCCGACCACAGCCCAAAGAAGGGTAATGTGTTTTAGATTATTTACACAAATCCCTTGGATTCTTTGTATTTTTCCTCTATTTAATTCTTAATCGTTTACGTATTAATTTTATACACTTTACCTCACACTTCGGTATTGATATAATTAATATATGTTTATTTCCTTGTATATAACAGTGTATAAATAGCTGTAATGTCCGGACTGCGTAGTTTTGTTGTGAAATCATATTAGACTTTATTTCATTTGAAATGAAGTTCATTTTCATTAGTGTTATTATGAAAGGTAATCGACCTTTAAGACAATTGCAACACAATAACTTTTCGTTTACCCTGTAGCGTTTTAGTACTTTAGTGCCTGTTATTACCTATGTATTTGTCTGTATCTATTTAAAAAAAAAAAAAAAACATTACCAAAAAAGTTTTAAATTAAGAACTTACTTTAAAAAAAACAGAATGAATTTGAATAACTTTCTACAGATACAATAGTTTCATTTGCAGGACAATAGTTTAATTTCCACTTTTAGATCTCGACAGTAACAATATTATCCAGCCCAAAATCCCAAACCAAATAGAAGCAGGGGTAGAAGAGAACACGATGACTGGCTTCTATCATTTTTTTGTTAGCCTGTTCGCGCTTTAATTTCTTTACGAACCAAAAAAAAGAAAAAAGACATTGAATTGGGCATTGTAGTCTGATAAATAAATGATTATTATTCTCTTTATTTGTTATTATTACATGACATATTAGATTACATTTTTAAATATATCAATAAACTTTTAAAATATAAAAAATAGTAGTCCGCCGGTATCGGGAGCAGGGTCCAAGCTGCCGGTGGTGGCCCCAGAGACATATATTATCATTTATTTCCTTTAATTTTTTTATTAAAGTTTGTGGCAAAGTAACCACAAACTTTATACATTTTTAAATATTCTTTACAAAATAAATTGATTATTATTAGTCAGTATTTCACATCGAAACTCCCCAGCCGCACACAGACGCACGCACATAAACACACTAATACCTATGTTTTCATTCACATAGGTTGTTTTCTTCCTTACACAGACTTCAGTCCCGACGACTGGGGGCCCGAGTTCCCGCTGTCCTCTGCCTCACGATACTCTGTGCCGATGCCGACCTTGTATAGCACTGAAGGTATGTTGATTCAAAAGGGGTGGAAGACATTCCTACTTATATATTTTATCTTTAACACTTTCGGTGCCAAGAATCCAGCATATCAGTCGAACCATAATTAGTTTGTGCGCCGTCAACCCACCTCAGAGTCTATACGTGACTATAGTTGATTTGCGTTCACACGGCATACAAATAAAAATGGATAGTTTGAACTTGGCAGCCAAAGTGTTAAAAGTCGAAATGATATGTGAAAAAAAGACCTTCAAAATTAATTTTCTAAGCCAAAATATTTTTATGTAACTTACCGTTTTGATTTGATTTAAAAGAGCTTCGATGGAGTTTCTTGTCCATTCTATTGAATAGACATCTACGCTTTGGAATGGGCAACTACAGTACTCTCACAAGTTATTATGATTTGTGACTGTAGCTTCGCTTTTTTTTTCTGACATTCAAAAGTGCCTGTAATGCTCTACAAACACATTACGTAACAGTGACTAATTTTCTCCATTTCAACAAATCTGTGACAGTGTACACTATTTGATGGACGCAAACAAATAGTATGCCGGCTTGAAATTCAATATAATTTATAAGATTGAAATTCTAGATTTTAGTTTTATAATGTTGAAATTAGATTTTGACACTCCCTACCAAAGACATTATTTTCACTTTTGTACTTTTAGGACTACCCTAGTAAATGGTTGTTTCTTTATAACATTTACTCAAAAACTTCAAACTTGCAGGTTATAAGTTCAAAAAGCCGAGTATAATCGAGCTAGTCCTGTACAATATGGCGGCACTGCTGGGCGGCGTGGCAGCCGGATATGACGTCAGAGTGTCTAATGTCAGCCCGCTGCACCCCACCTTACAGCCGCACAGGTAAGAAGTAAAATTTGTAAACTTAGTTGCATATAACTAGTATTCTTGTAACTATGCCTTCGCGCTGCCGAACGAATACATTAACATAAAACATGACTATTTCTCAGTCTTAATATAGTCCAAATTTTCTTTCTCATCAGACAACATCATCATCGTACGTCTCGCATACAGCGGATACTCGCAACCTTCACATTCCTATCAGATATTACATCCAAGACATATCGATTCTAAAGAACATTAAGGTTAACTAACATTTATTGTTTTATTGGTTTCAGAGCGGAAATCGAACCGGACCCGCTAAGTTCGGCAGTGTATGAGGGGTTTGGATATGCACATAACACATATCATGGGCCTACGAGACATTTGAGGGCGCCGCTCAACGCTATCACCGGCTCTCCTGTAAGTATTATATCGTTTTTATTGTATTACTTTGAACTGGTGAAACAATAACATAAAACCTTTATTTCTCTGTTTCTCGTGATTGAGCCTGTAGTTTCAAAATAAGTCCCTAAATAATGATACCACTCAGATCCTGTCCCCTTGCTGTCCTTTCTCCTACCCCAGCGACATCCTAAGCCGAGGCTCGTACCCCACAGGGAGTGTCCTTAGCGTGTAGTCCCGCTGTTTGTAACTGTGTTTGCTCTAGCTGGAGGTCTTACACCCAAAGCCACAGGAAACTAAGCAGTCGACAACCAAACAAATCATTGCAAAAAACTCATCTCTAACGCTTTTGTCTCCGGAGAGAGCATGTTTTCGTTTGAATATTTCAACAGTGGGAGCACGTTGTTAGTCATTGTAATAATTATAATTGCAGCCGTAGATGAATCTGAAGTCGTTATTTTACATTCAATAATAATAATAGAGCGTTGGTATTCGAGAAGCACATTGATTTGCAAAGATTCGTCATCATCATTACAAAAAAAATATATATAGGTATATATTATTACTATTTAATCTTGGGTTATGATCTAACGATCCGGATTGTTTCCTTCTTATTACAGATATCGGGAATCCAATCAGACGAACAAAAGCCGATCAGGTTCACAGACTCCCCCACTCACTACGCGCACCCATCGTCCTCGTCCGGCTACGGGCACTCGGCACAGCCGCTGTCCGGTACGTCAGGCCTGGGCACCAACTACACATCCACCCAGCCCCCCACACCTTCCCCCAGAAGAACCTCATCATCCACCTCCGACCACCTCGCAGACCTCTACCACAACTACAGAGAAAACTTTCAACCCTCACCCTCACAAGATAGAGACTACTTCTACAGAGCAGAACCTTACACCTACGACAGAACAGCCGACTATGTCGTCAAACACCCTCCATACTACGGCTATGACGAGTGCTCCTTCGAGTACAGGGAACCGACTCCCGACTACCGACCCTCACCACCGCAGTACCTCACGCACAGAAGAACACCCTCAAACTCCTCCGCGACCAACTCCCACCCTGAAGAATTCTCTCCCTCCAGACAATACAGAAGTAAAGAGAAGAGGGAAGAATATAGACCCAAGACTGAGTACCCGCGTAAATCTAGCGACTATTCCTTACCGAGAGACTTTTACAGACAAGAGTCTCAAGAGAAGAGCGAGGTCGAACGACCCGCGAACCTAGGGCTAGAATTAGCCTCGACGAAACTGAGATCTAGCTTGAAGAAGTACAATAAGAAGTCGAGTGCGTCCGGCGGGAGTTCGGGAGGTGGTACGCCGACTAACCCGACTCCTCCGGACAGTTTGACAAGCGAGACTGACAGTTCTTACGTATCAGCTCGGGACGCATCGAGCGGGTCGCAGTCGCGGGTGCGCTTCAGCCCGGAGACCATGGAGGGTCCCGTGCTCGAGCGCAGGCCGTCGCGGCACACGTAGCGAAGGCTGAAGAAGTTCGACGACTACCTTGTTTGACGCAAACTGTACATACGCTTGCGGGTAGTCCGAACGCTTCGCTTCATAGTTGTTCATTTCAAGTGACAGTACGCAGTTCTGATGTTTGTGGACGTAGCCAAGACGGGCTTGTGACTGTGGTTGAATAAAATTGTAAGGTTGTTCCTGCATTTTTTGTTGAATTGTAACTTCAAACGCATTTAATATGTAAAGGAAAAGACTAAAATGTTTGTACTTATATCAGAGTTCTTGGATTACTGGCTCCAAATGTATTTAAATATTTAATACTTACATATCCTCACTAGACAATTTGACATTTCAGAGGATTTTTTTTTCATTAGATCTTCTAGAATGTATCATGAACGTTGGTCCAACTTAGATGTTGATAGGAAAGTCTTTGGCTACGAATAACTGCAATAAGCTAATGTATAAACGCGATTGTGTTCATTATTTAATGTATGCGTAGTTTCCATTGTACATTTTGTATGATACGTCGTCATAATAAGATGTATTTAGCCGTCAAGCTCTTTCACAGTGCCTATCGCGCGGAAATATTATTAATTTCTAATTGCGTGATGTAGTGATAAAATATGATTATTTGGAGATTTTTTTTGGGCAAGGTAGCTTTGTGAGTCAAGCATGCAGAGAAAAACTTTTCCAGACATTGTAGCGGGAGGAGTAGTTTAAAAGTTTTATTGCCTTTGCAGTGGAACTACAAAAAGCTCTACAGCTACATTAGCAATGCACCTGCGATGTCTGGCTTACACCGAAGCTTCCTTGCATCATATAAGATCTACAATTATCTCGAATTGGTTTAAATTATATTCTGGTTTGATGTTAGCAATGAGGAATAGAATAGGCACAAACTAAGCATTGTACAAATTGTAAATATCTGATCAAAATCTGATGTCACAGTCAGAGAGTAACTCTTTCGTTAACGTGCGAGTTTTGTAATTTCGTTAAATTTATAAATAGTACAAATGTATTTGTAAGTGTCATCGTGTACGAACGCATGGCGAAGAAAAAAAAAGATATTTTTAATTCAAACGTAATCAGTGTATATTTTGAAACTAACAATTAATATATTATGTAACTTATATCACTAAGTTGTATGCATTTTGTACAAAACGTTAGATATTTTTTACTGAAAAATATCAGTAACATTAGTACCTAGTATTGTGAGCAGCTTTTAAATCCCACAATTAAATAATGTAAATTAGGTAAAAAAAATACTAGTCGGAAGTTTGCGGAAATCCTAAATATTGCATATCCAGCTAAAAATTGATATTATATTCGATATTACGCTTCCCTTACCCCAGAAACACTGGATTACTTTCCAATCAATTGAGATATTACAGTTTATTTCCGTTCAAATGTTGGCCTATAATCGGGAAGCTTGAAATTATCACTTAAATTAACGTATAAATTAAACCGTAAGAAAAGTGTTTATCGGAAACATTCGAATAATATTAGCTTTGATAATTATTGTTAGCCCGAATCAGTGCCTAATGTTTGCTGGAACGGTACTTGGAGATTAGACATGGAGTGAAACGATTTTATCAAAACAAATTATTTTTTTTACAATATATTATGGCCAGTAAAATCATATTCGACAACTTGAAAGTTGTATTTATTTTTTCAATTTTTATTTTTATGTGCAATATGTGAAATTATTTTGCGTCCATATTTAATTTAATTATATTTTTATTATTTATGAAACAAATCGTCGTGAATGTAACAGTATTTTATACAGTATTCGAAGTATTGTATATTCGGAAAGATATAATGTATGGTTGTATGTAGTATAATTTATTAAGTTAAAGCTTGAACCAGTGCCAATGTCGTCCAGTGTTTTACATTATCTTTTATTTCCATTTTAGTACAAACCAAATCCTAACCAAATTATCGTAAGAATCTCTTGTAAAATTAAGTTTCAGTTTAACAAGTCACAAATTCCGAGTCAACGATTAAAAAAACGATATTATGTAAATATTTATCTGAGATTCACGGCGCGTTTACTTAAAAAAACTCTAGTCCTGAATTTTTTATTTTATTTAAATATCTGGCTTGTAATCGAATGGTTACGAACGACTGGCGAACGTACTTCGAATGAAAAAATGTAGTTTATTGGGCATTCCTGTGTTTAATATACATTCCATATGTTTTGAAGTGATATTATTGTAATCAGTGAAGCGTTTAAAGACGAGTGGTAAGGTTTTGTGTGCCAATAACATGAGGGGGGAGGATGCCTTACGTCTGTACGTTGAATCGACAAATAAAAATCTAGATTAAGCTTTTCATGAAGTCTTATTATTCCTTCTCCTTCCTAACCTATTTGGATCATTCCCACTAGTTCTACTGCACAGTCATACGATAGAACTAGTGGGGTTTTTCCCCACTAGTTTTACGATTCAAGGTGGTACGAAAGAAATCGTAAACTAATGGGAACGAAAAGTCAATGGAGTTTTTCGTGTCTACTAGTTCTACTATCAAGGGTGTTAGAAAATCGTAAAACCAGCGCGACTCAAGTTTCTCATTCGTTCTATCACACAGTTTAGGGTACAACTACGGCACAAACTACCAGGAGAATAGAAGTAGGCAGAAGGTATTGAAAACATTTTTTTTTTGGAGATGAAAAATAAAAGATAGGTTGTTTTCAATACCTCCTGCCTACTTCTATTGTCCTGGTTGTTTGTGGGACTTTTTACTATCCTGGTTTTCTATCTCGAACAAAAAAAGTGCATGGTATTAGAAAGGAATAATTTAGATTTGATTAAAAGATGCCAATATCTCCTTCCTACTTCTGTTCTCCTGGTAGTTTGTGGGACTTTTTTCGACGTTTACTCAGGAAGAATGTAAATTAGCAAGTCAATGATGTAACTGTCTATCATTTAGATGCAAATCTTGTAACATGAATTCACAAGGCATACACAACTGGATTCTTACCTACTTAGCAATTTTTAATGTGTAAGACAGATTCAGTAACAATAACTTGTTTGTAACGGTTTTGTAGTCGGGGTCAATCGGAAAAAAATATTCAAGATGTAGAGTGTAGACCTAGTTGTTCCTTGGGCTGGTTTTCATTTTAATTAATGTTCACATTCCACGAACTTTTTAATCCAATCCCGCCGTAGTGACGAAAAGTCGGTTTCCATGAATAATCCAATTCCAAGACATAACAGTTCTACAAACACGCTACTTCGTCCGTGACTAACGTGTTAAAGGCGATATTTTTTATTCTTATTAAGAACACACGACTTGTGCTTCTGTTATTTTTAAGTAGGTACGTAAGCATATTCATCGCCAATCTGAAAAATAAGGAAAACCAGGGGAGTCATTTGATGATTCCCCCCCCCCCTCCCCAAAGGTAACCTATTTATTTATTTTTTTGGGGGTAGGAAATCATCAAATAACCCCTTCCGATCTTGGACAGAGAGAGAGTAAAAACCACCCATGTTCTTTCTTAGTCCTTTATGTCGGGGCCGCGGTATCTCTTACAACCTGCAGCCCCGACGGGCCCAGGTACCCCGACATTGATTGTCATCCACGACAAGGTCTACTTTAGAGTTCCGTGCCCGCAGGGTGCCAACAGGACCCTAATATTAAGGCTCAATTGTTTAAGCATCAGTCACAGCACTACCTTTTGACCCGTAAATAGGTAGTCAATTACGTGAAAACCATTATAAAAAAATAAGTTAGAAATTTAAGAGAGGTCCCATTCAAGTAACGTGTTTTTTTCGGCACTGTATAGAACCCTTCGTGTGTGTGTGAGAATTCATTGTTTCTATGAGGAAAATGTTAGTTTCAACCTTTGTGAAGTTTTGTTTAAGAATTTCTGTGTAAAGTTGTCGCCTATAGGTACGCCCCGCAGAGTTTAATTTAGAACATGATAAAATCCCCTTCGAGAGTTATACATATGTACATAATTATTTTAAATTAAGACTTCACATTATTTGGTTACCTATAAAATATGATGTGCATAATTAATGCAACGACATGATAAGCCCTATCCGGGTAGAAAGTAAAATAATATGTATTACAGTAACAGACGTTTCTTAATTTCGTTCAAAGCCATATTACTCTATTCTATTATGTAGTAAACGTAATTTATCAGCTCCACACTCAATGAATCAACCTGTATGTACCTAGGCATACTTGCAAATAACCCGCTCCATTCAATAGCAGGTCGTGTTCTTGAACTCCATCCAGTCGATTGTAGCCAATTAAATGTTCATTACACCCACACTTATCACTTTCTCTTATCTCGTCTACAAGGGTAACAAATGAGACGGGGGCTTTATATAAAAACAATTTATTCAATACTGCATAACTAAAATACTATGTCAGTGCCATGTAAAAATATTCTTAATCAGTAAATAGTGCTCTTACAGGCTAAAATATTTACAGAATAAAAGCTTCTGTCCACCAAGGTGTATCTTCAAAATTACAAATAAGTAGGTACATCAAAATTATACTGCTCTACGGAAAGTAGAAGTGGACCATTTAAAAATAGTTTTATTGTTCTCTCTATTGCAACTGATAGCCGAGTAATGATACGGCAAAGAAGACAGAATACTTATTTCTGTGGTGAGAGGGGAGTGGTGCTTACTGCAAATTAGCTAAGAGCACTTTAGACAAATCGATCGCACATTCTCTCTGTACAATGGACGGGAAATCTCTCGGCTGCTCATTTCTCACGGTAGGTAGGTACTTGTGTAATTTTCTCTACCCGCTACAGTTTATCTTCAAGTCGAAGTTTCGTTAATATTTATTATCACACAGTAACGGTAGTTACATCTGCGACATTATATTATCTCATCAATTTGCTAAAGTGCCATTGCCAACTTTTCTTGTCACCAACATTTTAAAGCTGGAAAATAATCTACTGAAATTGATATTGCTTAAATTATGCCTTTCTCAACAAAAACAAGAAGTGATACATTCTAAGAACTATGTTCAATATCTAATTATCTACACAGGGTAAAGAATTTATAATTCAATTAAATGGAGAACCGTTAAAAAAATGCATATCAAAAACACCCTGAGACAACAATCCAATAAGCATTAATAATTTAGGTTTAGAACCAAAGTTCTTATTTCTAAGTACTGGAAATTACCAGAAATATCACAATAAGTGTCCTTACGTCCTTCTAATCTCTATGTCGCCTTAATTCTAGAGAAGTTGAGTCCATTTGACTAGTGGATAACCATTTATGTTCTTAGAAAGGAAATATTTCTTATGTAGGCAAGTAGTTAGAATATTTTTTCTTCTTTACTTCCGATTCTAAGGACATAGGATAAAATAGTTTGCCAGCTCTATATTTATTTTATTCTGCTTACCAAACGTCTCTTGCATATGATATCATGCCTTTCATATTAAAGTTTTTTTACAATAATTATCTCCAAATCCTGTTTTCATGCATCTAAAAGACTAAATCAGTCTATTAAACGTAAACATTCCGAAATCGCCAGTACCCACTATTATTTCTTTAACATCACACCTAGTTTGTTCACAAAATGATTTATCGTCATACATATACGTGCAGAATGTCTTGCATAAATCCAAACTATAAAGTCGTTTTTAAAACATTACCGACCTCGAATTATGACATTCGAAGCGCAACTCATGTTTATCTTAAATATTAGGAAGCAATAATCTTTAATAATAGTTCAGAGCGGCGGAAAATTGCACATTCTCAATAATAAAGTTATCGCACTTTCGAAATATGCTAATGTGCCATCTATACAGTCGGTACAAATTAATATTTTATTCTAGTCGCTTTTGGTCAAGACGGAAATTAAAATTGTATGTTGTTGGTTGCATGTTTGCCAAGGGGTCCCCCTACCTTTTTTAATTCAACCTGTCTTTACGTACATCGCTCATGTGGCAAGGGGCCAATTATATTACAGTCGTAAGTCAATGTGGCGTACCTATCATCAAACTGGAAAATTTTCATAACACGACCATTCACGCAATACTTGAAGTGCTTTAAAGTACTGTCGTTTCTATCGCTTCCGGGATGTTAACAATGCCTATTTTAATTAATCAGTGTAGAATGATAGGATTATCGATAACATGAAATATTGGCAAAGTGAAATTGAAATGAAAAGCGAAATTTACATTATTATTTCTGCTATTCCAGCAGCGTCACTAAATTGGTACCTTCTTCTGTCTTCTTACCAAGTAAACAACCGTGAACACCTAAACACACATTTTGGTGCTCATTATTCGCCCAATGTTTTTGCTTACATTTTCAGTTTTAGAATATCAATGAGTGATATTTATTTTTATATGCCAGTATTGTAGTTTCAACGCGATCTAAAACCGGTATTCCTGTGCTCGCTCCTTTACAATTAAAATCTTGTTTGCGAATAAATATCTGAATCTTTAAAATTTAGATTGTGTCTCATTTATTTTGTGTTGTTTCAGAAACGCGTCAGTGGTACAGCCTTGACCTTTAGCGTCACATTCATGCGGTTCTATATATTGTTTTTTGAACAGTCTAAGCTTGTTATCGCTAATTAAATCATATGAAATGAAGTTATCGTTCTGGTCAAAAGTTTGTTAGAACTCAAGGGTATTTAATCAATTTGTCGTTCATTGTTTAGGTCCTGCCGTCTATTTCAGTGTAGTCGCGTGGCTTGTGCCCACAACAGCTTCCGCCGCCATAAATCTCGGGTAACGGGAACAGGGAACACGTCATAACATTTTAATATCCGAAGCTTGATAGATTTCGCCAGAATGTATGAGAATCTGCTGCCTACGCAGCAAAATGCGACTCTGTTACACAAAACAAAACTTCAGTGTACCTATAAATATAAGAAAATCATTTTTTATTCACTTTTTGCTTTCTAAATTAAATCCTCAGACAGCAAACGAGCTAAAGCAATCAATGAGATTAACTAGACAAGCGTCGACGCGAATTGAGATAAATTGCAACCACTAAAACCAATACCTAAGACATTCAATGCAAACAAAAAGGATTCGTAGCGTGATTCGAATTGGAATTAGTTTGCTTAGGAAAGTATTCGAAGATCTTCATATCTTATTCTGTCCGGTTATTAACATTATAACGATTGCAAACAGTAACGAAGAATAAAACTGGCTCGGCTGTTTTAGCAGAGACGGTTCATTAGCATATCACCTGTGCAATAAACTTACGAGCGTACAAAAAAACTGTCGGTGTCCTTCGTTTCTGCGTAAATGCATGACCGCGTGTCAAGTCTAATGTTAACACGCTCCTAAATAATTGTTTTAAAACTGACTCATCAAAATCCATCAACCTAGCAATAGCTCGAGGGGCATTTACGTCGACGCGGTAAGCACCCATTACGAAGGAATTGAGGGGATTATTTTTGAAATTCGACCCTCAAAAACACGAAATGTGAAATATACTTTTACGAGCTCCTATTACTTTGCACTGAAAATTTCTCATTACATAGGCTTCGCAGTTTGAAAGGGAAATTCCTAAATCTGAAATGGACTATAGATCTACGATACCGTGCGTATCTAATTCATAGAAGTATACGTTGTAAGAAAATTGCGTGCATGATTTTAGCAGATGATATAACTTAAATGCTACGTATCGTACGAGTTAGCACGTGATTAAAAAAGCGAAAATGAATAAATATTGATCAGAATTTGAGCGATCTAACAAGAAACAACATTTCCTCGTACCTACATTGCCGGACTACTGAGTTCGGAGGCGCATTAAGTGTCTACAGCGCCCTAGGCTAGCACCTCATCCTGGTTGTAGCGGAAAATGGAAACGACGAGAGATGTTGTGTGGTGTTCCACATGGATCGGTTCTGGGGCCGCCCCTGTGGAACACCATTCACAACTGTGTGCTCAGTGTGCTGCGCGCCGTCCTACCTAGCGGCGTAGTTTGCTACGTTAACGACACGCTGCCTCGTGCGACCTCTCACGTGTTAGCACAACACGATGGAGGTCGCACGGGGCGGTGCCCGAAAATATGACCATAGTGGGGTTGCGATAGTAGTAGAGAGGATCCAGTTGGGTCTCGAAGTGGCATTGCACAAATCGAGGCCGTGTGCTTTCATATGCCTCGGAATGCGCCACCGTCGCGATCCTAACTTACGGAAGGGGTTTCCATCGGCCTTGAAGTATCTATAGGACTCGTCCTTGATAGCCGGTGGAATTTCGGGGGGGGAATTTCTCCGACGTTTGGCTCTCAAACTGGAACGGGCCGGGGCTACCTTTAAGCGGCTCTTGCCTAACCTGGGGTTTCCAAAAGCCTCTACGCGCGGATCATGCGGTCCATGGCCCTCATGAGGACGCGTTCTTTGAAGTGGCGAGCCGCCCACTACTTGAACGCGCCCCAAAAGGTGGTAGCCGTAAGGCTAGTCAGGTACCGCACGATCTACGGCGAAGCGGCGAGCCTTGCCAGATTGCCGCCATGGATCTGGAGGCGATAGTTATCGCGCGCCCACACGAAACTCCGCTGCCGAGGCAAATTGCTGCTCAGCGGACGGACCTTCAGGACGATCTCATGGCGACATGAAGAGAGCGGTAGCGAACGCCAAATCTCCTTTTTTGAGTACTGGCTGAAGAGGCGCCACGGCGCCCTCACCTACCGCCTGACGCAGGCCCTCACCGGAGATGGTTGTGACAGAAGGTAACTGCACCGAATCAAGTGGGAGGAAACACCCGGGTGTTTTCATTGCGAAGATCGGCCGGAGGACACGGAGGAGCACACCGTGGAGGTGGAGGTCTGCTACGCTTTTGCGGCTGCGAGACTGTTCGAATGAGATACCGCATCCCCGGAACATAAAGGGCTAATAAGAAGGAATACGGGCGGGTTCTGTCAGGAGAAGTCTGACACTCCCTACTACTCCGCCTAGAACGGCGAGGGAGGGGTCATTTGATGATTTCCCATTCACATTTTATCATTTCTTCGTCCACAAATTTTAATTTACTGCAAAATGAACTAAGGTTCTTAGAAAAAATGTGAGACAATGAGGTGGGACTTTACTTTACGGTTATTCGAATCATTACGCGTAACCGCTATAAGTCTGGTTGCAAACTAAAAATTCAAATTACATACTATATTACGGGCGTCTATCTAGCTTGCCGATAACGGTGGTTGAGTTGTATCACTAAAACTAACAGCATGTTAAATTACCAGACAACTGAATTTGCATAAAATCGGCATTTTCTGTGAAAACAGTCGAGGCTTTTCGTGTTTAATTTTGGCGTAACCTTAGATATTTTAATGATCAAAATTATCACGTCATCTTTGTTAGATATTTTGCTACATTGAATTCTTTACCTTCCATATTATATTCTACCTTCGTTATTAATGCGACTATACCCGCTGTGTCGCTAGTCTAATTCATAGGAAAAATCAATACATATCTAACCCAAAATGCGAAAAGAACTTCTTAGTTGCTAAGTCAAATAATCTTTATCAATCCAATAATTTCAAAATGTCTCAGTCAATGCAAATAAGATTCTAAGTAAATGACATTGAAATCTAGAATATCAAGTTTTCAGATTTTTCTACATTTATTATAAAGACATAGTCCTCTTAGCTTGCGACTAGTCTGGGCGTCAGACATGGGAAAGGTCGTCGAATCTTAGTAAATATTTATATGTATTTTGCCCTTGAAAGGACGGCGAGTCCTAAACTCATTGACCGAGAGTTTGCACACATGCGCCTCGAGACATTTCCACTTAAAGGGCATTTATTTTATGAAACATGACAAAAAAACTACCTAGGCAAAGTATCGTTTTGTTTTACTTCGTTGACGACGCAGACGTCAGTCGATGTATTTTTATCCTCTTAATTTTATTATGATTTAAGGCAGGATCCAGCTAGACAGGACTTTTAGGCCCGTCTATTTTGGGCAAGGACGAAATGTCTGCGACAGCATCCTCAATAAACTTCGTTATCCCTACGAGTTTTTATTTTATATGCCAATAGATATTCAGGAGGCCAACTAGGTAACAAATTCTTACTTAGAATTATCTAGAAAAATCAATCAGAGCCTTGGTCAGAAAATCAATCGAGCTAAAACCAGGCGATACGATAGGCAACTTTTCGCTTTTCATCTCGTGACGTCAATGGACAGGGAAAATGGCGGGAAAAGGCCGTGTGGCCAGAATGTATTAATACCTATGTACACAACACTCAGGGACGAGATATCAATAATAGCTGTCGAGTTTAGCAAGCTTTAATTATCAGTGCATTGGACCGAGTTATCTCTACAAACTACAGTTACGTCATGTGGATAACAAAATGCGTGTTACCGCGACAGCCAACTTGCTGAACGTTGTCAGACATTCTGATCTTTGAAGCTCCAATTACTTTAACAGAAACACGGTTGGCACATGTTTTGGTAACATATTTATGTGCATCTAATAGCACGACGACGGTTGCGAAAAAACAAAAACTGCTGCTAAAAGTAACAGAAACCACTAGCCAAATTTAAACGGTTCCTAATGTAATATTCAGGTATTAAAAAGAACATCGATGGCAAAATTAAAAAAAAAACATTTAGGTCAACTTCCATGACGTCCAGAATTGTTAACGATCGATGAGTCAGTTTGGAAGCAATGTAACGCGAAACATGTACCTACACTGTTGCTGTACTTTTGAAGTTGGGGACGAATGAGTCATATGGGTTTATTGATACGAACAATTACTGATACGGGGCATGAAAGATATTATTTTGACTTTCCAATTATTTAAACGAATTTTAATTTGGCGGTCATATAGGGTAACGAACACGTGCCGGAATTTATAGCATTTCTTACATTACAACTTAGGATTTATCGCAAGAAAAGGCATAAAACTTAACAATGTATAGTTGATGGATTATTGTAACTACCCAATATGTGATAACAGAACACAATCAACATGTAACTAATAAAGTATCAAACATACTAAATTCAAACGACGCTAAGCTATCCCTAGCGGACTAGAATTATCTAAGACTGACAAAATACGTTACGTTTAAAAATAATACATCATTACTCACCATCTAGATGTCACGGCGTAATACTTACTTTCTACTTTCTCTCTCCTAAAACTGTTGTTTTGTACATAATTGTCCCAAGTAAGAGGCATAGAGGGATAGGCACCTAGTGCGGTTACTCTAATTTGTGGCAGATTATTGTGAGTAGGAAAATTAGTTTGAACCACATCAGTGTTGGTATTTCAGTATTATCTTATCGGCTTCCTATGCTCTGGCGCGTCCCCTAAGATAACAAGTATCCTTGGAGCTACAGGCTCGCGAGTCCACGCGCCAGCACGCCCTCTACCTACCTACACTACCCTAATGGACTGACTTGAAGCCTTAAAAATGTATAAGAGATTAAAGCTCACTTTTCATTCGTCCACGACGCGACGGTATTAAATAATAAATACATTCACACAGTTTGTAATGCTACATTTTAGAAATTAGAAGGCCTGACTTGCTACTGCGCCAAAAATAATAAATGAATAAGTAACTATTAATGACGGGATAAAACAATAACGGGAACCATAAACCCTGAGGTAACATAAACAAATAAAAATTTATTTCTGGTCTCTCACTACAAACACAACATGCAATATTTAAGCGGTTTTACACAGCCGACCTGCCGCCGACAGACAATACACACATATAGTACATGTTAAACTACTGCCACAAATAATTATATTATGTATTATTACGTATTATATGTAAGTAAATAAAGGACACGACAGGGCGGGGGATAAGTATATAGAAAAAAAAATAGAGAAATATACAATAAACTCTATTTAAACATGAAATTTATTAAAGATAAAAAACATACAATGTTTTGTTTTACACAAAATAAAATACCTGGAGGGTTATTATCAGGCGCCGGGGCGGCATTCGCTGAGGCGGGGCGCGCCCAGGCGCCCGCGGCAGATATACATAGTGCGACAGGTCCATATATAGTCCAATAATATAATACCATAGCATATGATAAAAAGTGTACACATATATGATACTGTCAAGCCAACCAAAACTCACAAAAAGTCATGTCGCGCTCTCGCGAATATAAAACTATGTTAAATCTTACAAAAATACTTATGTGACTAATTTGAAATGCACATATAGGATCTCGCTTTCCGTCTACAAAAATAATCTGAAATTGGAATGAAAATCTTTCTTAAGCATTCGGCCTGGGAACGATCACAAAAGTTACGGCGTTCACAACGTCCGTACACATATCAATTATTTCTCTTCTGAGTCTTAAAGCTAACTGATAGAACCTGTCCGTTGAGCGTGTATCCATTGAGCGCCTGGATGGCCATAGCGGCCTCATCATACTCACGCATATTCACAAATGCAAAACCTTTGTTTTTCTTTGTCTCAGGATCTTTGATCACTTTTATCGAGTCGATTGCACCGTAGGGACCGAAGAGTTGCCAAAGAGCCAGCTCCTCGGTGTCCTCACCGATGTTATATACATACACTGTGGTCTGATGGGGCGCGGGCGCCGCACCAAGCAACGGCACGGGGCTGGCAGGCGCTCCCAGCAGCGGTAGAGGCGAGTGGTTGCTAGCAGCCATCGGGTTGAACCTCTGCTGGCCCTTGTTGATGAACGGTAGCGCCTTGCCGGGAGACGGCAGTAGCGGCGGCGGGGAGGCCTGTGGGAAACCTGGAGCGAAGGCGGCAGGCCGGGCGCCAAACGCCGCACTGAGGTTGGTGCCGTTGAAAGCAGCGGGCGCGGCACCGTTGAACACTGCCGTGGCGCCGTTGTACGCCAGCGGCGCAGCGCTCACCGTGACGCGGGGCGTCGGCCGCGGCGCGTTCTTATTCGCATTTGGTTTGTTCGCGAACTTTACCACGATGGCGCCCGCGGCCGGAATCGGAGTTTGCCCGTTCATGTGTTTGATTGCTTCTTCTGCCTGTGGCCGCGTCTCGTAGCACACGAACCCGATGCCTTGCGACACACGACTGTTCGTTATGACACCGAACTGACTGAATAAACTATTTAGACGCTCTAACGTCATATCTGGAGGTAGATTACTAATATAAAGGTTAGATTCCGTGTCAGGTTTATGGCTGACCTTATTTTCGGGGTTGAGTAGTGCGAATGACACTTTCAGAGTCTTGCCTTGCATGAGGAGGCCGTTGAACGCCGCCCGCGCCTTCTCGGCATCCTCGTGTTTCTCGTACTCCACAAAGCCGTATCCTCGGTTTGCTATGAGCTTGCAACTCTCTATTTTGCCCATGGCGGAAAAAAGCGCGTACATCATGTCGCGCGTCATCAGCTCGGGTATGTAATTGACCATGAGTTTGGTCGGTGACACATTGTTGGCGTCGCCGCCGCCATTCTCCATTTCGTTTTTTATCATTGTTCTTTTATTGTGAAAACTACACTACAGAAAACAAAATACTAATAAAACTCACACTACGAATAGTTGTTTACTTCATTTGCGACATCTCTATCGAACAAAGAACGAACACAAAAAGTCCCAGTCACACTAAAATGCCACAGCGACGCCGGTTCACAAGTTCATCATCACAGGAACGAGTTTGTTTTTGGAATGTTACCAGGTTTTGCCTTTTTGTTTGGCAACTATGAAATGCAACTAGTAGTTACTTTGAATAATTACATTTCACTTCGTTTATTTCCGTTATTTGTCCAATTTTTATGGACGATTAATTAATTAGGCACGTGTTTGGATATTTGGTTACTGTCAAATTAATAATTTTATAACTTTTTGATCGCGTGGCACATTTTTATTTTGTTGTCTATGATGTAAATAACCGTTAAAAGAACCTAGACCTAAAACGGTTCCAGTGATCGAGGGTTAACTATAATGTCTGAAATAATGTCCATCTACGTTTGATACTTTGAAATCCAAGGATGCTGGTGCTATGTAAGTAGGTCTGATAATTAAGTACTTTGTCTCTGGGAATTTTAATCAACTACCTAAATCATCAGAAAAGGAATTTTATCAACATTGGGAATTAACCATGTCAAGTCATGAAGTCAATCTGCTAAATGGTTTTAGAAATAATCGTTCATTCATGATAATTTTTGTTTTTATTACCGTAGTCATAAACCAAATCTGTAATGGTCTATGGTCAAGACGATAAAAAAAACATTTTTGCATCTTACTTTTTTTGTGAGAGAGGGCTATAAAATGTTTAATATCTAAATCGTCAGCTTGGAATACAACTGGAACATCGAATGAAGACTGCTGATTGGTTCCATTCCAGCCTCTACAACATATTATATTAATAAACTCTTTGCTCTACAATCAGCTGGATTTGTCATATGTCAGCAGCTGCTCTGTGTGTGGCAGGTGGTCGATCATTCATACTGGTTATGTCACTGCCATAAGTTGTCAAACTTGTCAATTGAAATAATGTATGGTGTTTTGCTAGGGTTTTGAGAATTTGTGACTACAATTCACTGGTTTCCATATAACAAGAGGGTTAAAGACTATATCATGTTCCTCACAAATATCTTAATGAAAAAAGCCAAAAGCAAGTCAGTGTTTTACATAAATATTATTAGTGTTTTGTTTTATTCATAGGTTTTGCAAAAAAATTATTGCGACATAACACCATTTCTCATTTTCAGGATGGTCATGGTGTTAATGGAAAGTATGGTCTCTGGTCACCAAGTAACGAGGATAAGGGAGCGTCTGGCTGATAAATTGGAATACATTCGTTTTGATCCATACAGTGAGTAACTTTTGAAATTGTTAATAACCTCAAAATTTAGATAAATTTAAGAGGACGATAGTTAGTGCAGGTTTGTAGTAGACCGCATTGAACTCATACGGCCTTATTACAAAAGTGGATAGACCTGGTTTTAAATTAGACTTGGTTTATCTCGCATGTTGTCACTTTCTTTTCAATATTATCGAAGTGAGACGGCATGCGAGTTAAACCAAGTCTAAGTTAAACCCAGGTTTAACCACTTTTGTAATAAGGCCGATAGAGATTTGTTGTGTTGACTCTTAAGTATTTAATTTTATATTTACGGACTGTGTTTATTTTATTCTTGATGTCTTTGAGAGAAGGACTCCTTCAAAGATACGTAAGTAACACAAGTTTTGTTTGTCTTTTATGACCACATATATGAGACAGAGGCCCTACCTACTAGCCTGAATGGTTGTGCAACCAGCCACCCTGTGGATATAATCACTTCATGCCAGAGGGTTTCCTACTTAATATTTTGCTGTTTACATTCTACAGTATTCTTACAGGTTGATTTATTTAAGGTATAGTAAAAATTATATTCTTCTTATCAGATTCCAGTATGTTTTCCAGTTAGAATGACATAAAATTAGTGAATAGGTATCATTATGCTTTAAACATGATACTTAGACTGCCCCAGTTAATCAAAGAATAAAGATCATTGATCTGACTTGTACCAAAAATTTTACAAAACTTTGTTTTGCAATTGTTTGTCATTCAAAACTGACGCCAATTCTGCTTTGGTTGAGTTTCATAATACCAAACACATATCCACTATGAAATAAGTATGAAACTTTGTAATAATAAAAAAATAATATATTAATGTATGTATGTGGTTGTATTATTTATAAATGTGTTGTACTCCAAATAAAAATATAAGTTGATGTAAAAAATTCGGGCGCCTGGAGTGCACACAAAACTATGCCAAAGATAGACTTACCTGCGGGAGCTTGAGACTTTTAATCTTCAAGCGGGAAGGTATCAATAAAAATCGAGCATGAAAATTATAGAGCGATTTTATTACCCGAAGGCTGCTGGTAGAAATATACAAGAGAATTCCTTCCTTTTATATATAACTAAAACTAAAATGGAACAATCTTTTAAGTCCTGTCATTATTGCACTTTATAAAATAGGTGATCTACGTTATGTATCACAAACCATACCAAATTCCGTCGATTATGTTATCTACCAAAAGATTAATGCTCATCTTAGTGATATGCATTTCCGCTGGGATGCTAAAGGCGGTCCATGATATATTTTGGTAGGGGCGAGCTTCTAAAATTTTAAGTAGTAGAAAAAAACGCCTTGTGGCTGAAAACAAACATGAATAATCGTTAGCTGATATTCAGCGTTGGTAAAAACAATGGGGGACCGAGGTGGTTGCGACCAAAAACAATTAAACTCACCGTTTCTTCCAAAATATATTCCAAAATATCAAAATGTGGTCATCAGTAGATGAATGAATCCAGACAAATAAGTACTTAATCAAGTTAAAAGATCCATAAAAAATATGAGCTATCCAATTAGGATGCTGACAAGGGCAATCGGCTACCACATAATTGGGATTAGATGCCGCCCATCTGAAGTAAAACTTCAAGATTTATATCGGCGCTGAAATTATGCCATTCTGTCCAAAAGCTATAGGTCGAAAAGTGAAAAATGTCAAAGTCAACTTGCCAGCCTCAAAAAGAAAAAGCCAGTGTGACCACTTCACGATTCTAAATCAACCAAAAAGTGAATTATTATATGGCAACACCACCGTGGTGCCTACAAATTAAATCAAACAATACGTATCATGTAACAGGCTTAAAAGACTCGTTACAACTTACGTAAATTTAAAAATAATTTGTATATTTTTTTTTAATTTTGAATATACATATTCAAAAAATGAGAAATGTAATAGGGGATCGGACTCAGTAAAAAAATTTATGATTCTAATTAGTCCGTCAGTTAGATTATCGAAAAATATTGGATACCTACGTGTTTTTTCTTTTATCAAATCAATAAAAATTGACGAAGATAAGACGCGTCAAAGATCTTGAGTGGTGGGTATTGACGTCATCTGATTGTCTACCATCCTTTCACAACAATTTTACTTCTGACTGCAGCAATCCAAAAACAACCCTATTCCAACAAAAATAAAGACCACTGTGATTCTGACGAGACTTGACAGTGGCAGTAAGTCAAAAGGCAACAATGCTGTTAAGGATGCCATTTAGCCAATTTCGGCCGCAGCAACACCATTCATTGCATTTTTAGGTTGATTGTCGAGAGCTTAGAATTCCTGTTTGAGCGTTTTTTCTGTGCCTGGCATATTACTTATACAACAAAGCAGACATGGCAGAACACCATTGTAAGTGTTAGCTGTTGGTGGTCTAGTTTGTTTGTTGCCAGGTTACATGTGAACCATGGCCATGACAAATGTGGTTTCCACCTAAAGGTAATCATGTTACCTTATTGTTTTGGTGATGAAGATCATTGTCCTTTTGACCTTGGAAAGACTGAAAGTGATTAAACATTACTAACATCTCTCAATATGGCATCACCTTGATGCCATATTTCGATTTGTCACATACATAACTGAAAATAACTAGCTAGTTGTTAGTGATGGATTTTTTTTATGTGTTAAAGCAAAGTCGAAGATCTCTTGGTACTTTTCTACCTATCAAACAAGCCTATCACAGCATAGTGCTGGTGGGATCCTTTCTTTTTGCATATGTTCTTTTTCCTAATATGGGTATTTTCGCAAAATATTGCACACGGGTAAAAATGGTTGTCCCATAACTTCAAAAAGCAATGCTATACTTTTTGGTGATCTTTAGCGCAATTCTTTTATTTCTGACATTAGTAAATATGTTTTTTTAATATAAATGATGTAAAAAAACTACATTTAGTTTACCTTTTTGTAACAAAACTTTCATTTTATAATTACAAACTATGCAAATTTGCTATGTCCCATGCTATACCAATCAACTTTGAATGATTCAAACTTGTCGACATATTGAATACCTATTAGATTTATTGATTATACAAATCAATTATTATTGTTTTTATTGGAAATTACGATTGCTTAGCAAAGTTTCTAGGAAAAATAATAAAAAATCCCTGAAATTCGCTTAAGGTGGAAAATCCTACATAGTCACGACAATAAAACGGCGGTTTTTGAATATATTGTATTTTGTGATAAAAACTACTAAAACCTGTTTAATTTTAATTCTGGCAACATTCCCAGCCTTCGGAAGCAGCCATTTTTTAAATATATCCGTTTAACAGGCGTTGAACGCGTGACGACAGGTTTGTTGTTCTGTGTGGTGAAAAAATTGTTTTCCGCAATAGCGACAGCGTTTTTTCTCAATTATGTAAGTATTTTAGTATATTTATAGTACGTTTCGATCATTGTTTAATTGGTAGATGAATAATTAAGTTGGATCACAATTTAATCAGAATAAAACGGTAAAAAATCAAAACCTAGTTGCTTGAGGCAGTTAGCGTCACATCCACATCGTAACGTGACTTATTAGCGGAAAAAAATAGTGACGTTATGGAAATGTTAGGCATTGTTTACATTGTAGTTTACCCGACTACGCAAAATACAAACAGGGGTATGTCTTTATTAGGTAGGTAAATTTCAGAGTTTGTGTAAGTTTGTTTGTTTGTGTGTGTGTTGATAAAATAGATACCAATCGGGTAAAGTTAAATTTTGGACTTTTTCAGTTTTTGGCGATTATGACTTTAGATGACTACTCGTTTTTGATAAAATTTTGTTATGGTGTTTTTAAAGTAGACTAAATTTGCTACAATATAAGACTAAAAATGTCTCTGTAGACCCAATAGTTTCTGAGATTAAGCATTTCAAAGTTTATAATTTTTTTCGAACTTTTCAATTTTTTTCAATATTTTGGACGTCTCTCGAATAGTTTTAGCCGGATTAAGTTGTAGATCTACGCCACAATACCTCACTTCGAAATGATGGCCAGAGACCCACTACATCTCCTGTGAATGATTTCTTGCGATTGCATGAATTTTTGAGTGAACTTTGAAAGACTTAAAACTATTGCATCTGCAGTGTCATTATTAGTCTCATATTGTAGCAAATTTAATTTACTTTAAAAACGTCATGAGAAGGTATTATCAAAAACTAGTCTTTTAGAATCATAATCGCCAAAAACTGAAAAATGTTTAAAATTGTCGCGGTTTTTTTTATTTTTGACAAAGTTGCGTTCGGCGCTCGAGGTCACAAACTTGGATTATTCATTGAGCCAACATCACGAACAAGTCTGCAAAAAATCACATCTACCGGATTTCACGCATACGAGCCCAGCTTCAGACGACAAGGTTACTGGACTTCTAAGATAGTTCTTGATTAGAACCCTGTAATTCACGTTATGTAAACTTACCTTTATATTTCCTAGAAGTCACGATGTGTTTCCTATATAGTAACTGTCCCAGTTTTCTGGACCAAATAATTGTTGATTTTGTTATAATTTTATTATTAAAAGTTGCAAAACGTATTATTAATAATAAGCAGTTATATAAGTTTAATAATGAATAATAAACAAATACGTTTAAAGTAAACTCTGATTAACTGAAGGAAAGTAATGGTACCGAGATTGCCACAAATGTGACGATTCGGATACAAAACTTATGTTTGTTCCCTATTTCATGACGACACATCATTGATTTGACTTGTTTTTGTTTTAATGTATCCTGATTTATTATTATAAAATAAAGTTATTATCTTAAATTGCATAGTTTTACTTGAAAATTCACTGAAAATAGTGACGATGTGGAATGGATTTGCCTGACCGTGTCACGAAAAATACCTTTTTATTCGTTATTTTATGCAGTAAAACCAAATTTAATAAATTGGATATAAACTTGGGTATTCAATAATGTAAAATATGACCTAAAATACTTATATTTTTCTTAAGATTAATAAATATCCGCCTTCGTCACGTCGGCAACATTTCGCGAAAATACCCATATACGTTAATTTTTTTGACATACAGTTTAAGTTGGCATAATTATCTTGAAGGCTAATTTCTTTTGACATACATTTAATACGCATATTGTTGCTAAGCTTAATGACTATTAGCATAATAGTATGGCATACAATTAATATAAATAACGAAAACAAATTTGAGTTATTTTCACGTATTTATTTTGAATTTACATGCAAATGATTATACAAAAGTTAGTGACAGAATCAAATCGCTGCAAAACCGACTCGCCGTAGTATTAATTGTCTGCCCCACACTTTTTTTTTTGGGGCGTGGGAAATCATCAAATAACCCCACCTGCTCTTGTCAGAGCGAAAGGGAGTGTCAGACTTCTACTGACTAAAAACCACCCATGTTCCTTCTTAGCCTTTTATGTCGAGGCCGCGGTATCTCTTACAACATCCCGTAGCCCAGACGGGCGTCTGCCCTTGCGGGCCCTTCCATGTTGCTGACATCTCTTTAAGGCGCGTGTGGTACACGAACAAGCCGTCGACACGGCCTGTCATCGTCATAAGAAGAACGGACGGAGAGCTAGCACATTACTCGCCGTCCACAGGCCCGGGTAATTAAGCCCGCGTAGAAGCGGAGGGGCATGGCGGGCCGTGAACTGAGGAGCAGGTGGCTTAATCGCCCTCCGCCGCGGCTGAGGGTAGCCGGCGGGGTGACCAGTCAGTTAAAAAAAACAACAACTTTACCAAATATTTCACTATGCAAAATAATTATTCGATAACCTTTTATTTAATAGTGTATTATTTTAGAAACAATTCATTATTTTTTAATTGTATTACATAAATAAAGTTTGGAATAAAGACATTACACAAATTTACTTAATATAAGCACAAGCCCCCCCTCCTAGACGGTCGACGCCAGGGGTACCCCGAGGTTCGGTTAGTTAAGTTCCTTTAAAAACTGCAAACAGAAATAGGCGCCTCCGTTGACCTGCTGACGGAAACGCTAACCCTAGACAATCAGTCAATAGTTTAAGGGAGGTAGTTAAATAAAGTTATGCAGAAAAATACCGTCATGATCACTTTGTGACTGGATTCGAAATGTATTGTTGTTAAATGATATTTAGTAGAAACGTGATTTATCCTAATGAATCTAAATGAGAAATGAAAAAAAGTATAAATGATTAAATATTATCTGATGGATTTGTAAAAAAAGGGCTATGGGCAAAAAGGTAAGGCGTATATCAGTGTCTAACATTTTAGGAGTTACTTAGTTATTATGTTTCTTTGTAATGCCTATAGAAAATATATTTTAATATCATCATGCGTAAATAAATTTATGCTTTAGAAAGTTATGCTTAATCATTATTATGCCTTAAAATATATGCGAAATCTGATTATGCGTAAATAATGTTATGGGATAATATCGTTAGGAGAAACAACACTATGCCAAGTTATATTAGATCTTAAAATTGTATGCAAATGGCTACCCAATATTATCCTCGCCAAACAGGAGCTGGAAACTGCCGACTGCTGTATTGCTGGGCATAATAGTAGATGCAAAATTACAATAGGGTTGACATATATCAAGTCTTGCGGGAAGGCTAAGTTCAGCCGCATACGCCGTCAGAAAAGTAAGACAATTCTCTGACGTTGAGACAGCACAGTTAGTCTACTTTAGTTATTTTCACAGCGTTATGTCATACGGTATTCTGCTGTGGGGCAAAGCTGCTGATATTCAAAATATATTTGTTCTAAAGAAGCGAGCGGTTCGTGCAATTTATCAGCTGGGTGTCCGAGTTTCTCTTAGAGATTTTTTAAGGAGATTGGTATCCTCACGGTTGCTTCTCAGTTTATCTTTGCCAACATTTTATATATCAAACAAAATATCCACCTGTACACTAAAAACAGTGATATTCACAACTTTAACACAAGAAATAAGCATAAACTACGCGCTCCTTTTCACCGGCTTCACAACGTTCATAATTCATTCGTCGGGCTTGGTATCACATTTTATAACAAGCTGCCATCTTCTTTTCTAGACTTGCCTTTTAATGCGTTTAAAGCCAAAGTAAAATCTAATCTTTGTTTAAAAGCTTACTATTCCATTAACGACTACTTAAATGATAAGAATAACTTTGGTCGCTGAGTTGAACACAAGACAATGTTTGTTATTTATGTTCTTTCTCCAAGATTAGTTTACTGATATGTTATGTCTTCTTTTTGTTGCTTTGTTGCTTATAATTTGTGGATACTATTGTATCGAGTCTCGTTCTTCAAACCAACCTAACAGACAGATGTGTTGCTGGGGAGTTTGTTCCGCCACTTATTCTTTCCAGCAAAAACACTAGGAAGTATCGAAGTGCGTTTTGGGGGACTGTCTCTTTTAAATAAGTAAAGTAAAAAAGTTCAAAAAGTGCTGATTATCAGCCTAGTTTAAAAGTTTTGATTTGATTGATTTTAAACTTGCTGGTCATAGGACATCATCCTGTACTTTCCGAATCCGAGTCAGACCTACCAGTCACCACGGGTGGGATTATAGTTGTGTTCTGTGTCTAGTAATGTTTTATGTTCTAAATATGGGTGTATAGGGGATATTCCTGAATATTGGTGTTATAAAACCTATAAGTTTATCAGGTAGGTAACCAAAGAACCACTCAAAAATGTATTATTTTGTTCTTGTTTCAGTTCAACAAGAAAGTTTGTACAAGGAAAGAAAGAAGATTAGGAGCATCAAGTCATCATAGGTAACTGTTACTTTTAGTATATGTGTGTAGGCATTAGGATAAAATAATATACAACATGGTTTAAATGTTATAATTTAGTTATTGTACTTTAAACAATAAACAAATCTTTGGATATAATGTGTTTCACTATAATTACTAGAAAATTATGAAACCTCTGTAATTAAGTACTGCATGTTACAATTTGCTACCAAATTTAATTTTACAGAGCAGAGTCTAATATATGTTCAATATAATGAGTTTAGAATATATGCTTTACTTTCCAACTTCTTACGGCTAAGTCCGATACTGTATGCAATTGAAAGAATTTCAAAATTACAAGAAGTTACGTGCTTCTTTCGTCCAACGTGCCTTATTCAGACAAAAAGTGCTAATTAGTGCTAATTAAAATAAATTACAACGTAAAACACCTATTAGTTTAATAATAATTTTCGTCACTACTACGTAGGACCCAGCCCAGATAAATCTAAATCTAATAAATTTTTCAAAAGAGAATTCTCAATTTATAATAATATAATATAGGCCAAATATTGATTAATATACATAATATTTCTCATATCACAATACAAGAACTAAATTAATAATTTAAAATTTCGTTTATGATAATTTTTAATAAATAAAATTATTTTTTCTACATGTTCATATTTTAATATATGAATAATTTTATTATTCCCAATTTTCAAATAAAGTGCAATTCCGATAATTTTTCAACGTTCAGTTTCCAATAAATGTAAATATTTTTTTCCAATCAATAAACATTTTTAAACACTTATTATTTACTCTCACTGTATTCTTTAAATCTATATCGAATCTAGAAGGTTAAATATATGACTTACACCCTTAAAATACCATTTAAGGCTTTATCTATAAGTTCTAATACTGTGGCCACAAACACTGCAACCATGATATTATTGAAAAAATAATAATTTGAATGAAATTGACTAGAATGTAACATTAATGTACTTAGGCACCTAAAAGAATCTCTTTATTATTAAATCTTCCAATAATTGAATACAGCATTTATAAATTTGGTTTATAATTAAAATATTTACACATACAGATGAAATAATTTTGAAAATGTAATATTGACATCAAAAGTGTCCTTAATTGATTTAAAATCAAATAAAACTTATACTCTACCTATGATACATGTACATTATGAGAAAATTCTTTGGCTTACGATAGTTAAATACAAAGTATAATTAAGATTAATAAAGATTTGAAATTATAGGAAGTTGGTCCTCTAACGACACTGTAATGGTAGTATAAAATTTTAATGGAATGATATTTTTTTTAAATTTTATTGTAGTTTTACATACTTATATAGATGCACTTAACATGATTGAAATATTCTGTAACTGGCCCTAAGCATAAAGAACTATTTCTTATGCTGAATGAGTGCGTACCTATTCTTACGGTTAATGAATTTTATAGAGATAAAATAGACCCACAGAGTAGTCATATACATAGGGAAGACAACATATAGGCACAAATGCACTTTCAAATGTCCTAATTGCTTCTTCTATATACTTCATCCATGCAAATATTAGAATTTCTTAGTATCTAAAGAGATTTCTCTCGATAGCTTAAATTTATCCTTATTTTAATTTAATGCTCAGATTTAGTTTAACAGATAGGTACATTAATAACTCTTAAAACAATCGAAAAAAGTTTGATTGATCCCATATCAACAATTTGAATTCTAGATAAATAATATATATAAAAGTAGACAATACATGTCATGGAATACACAAGCATAATAAGTAATAGACTAAGAATAATAATAGAGATGGAAAACATTTACGTATAATAAAATAAATAAAGAAAATGTAATAATGTAAAAAGTTCCTAAAAGACTAGATTGTCACTGAAAGTTACGTATTAAACAAATTACACTTTAAATTATTTGATTAGTAAAATTACACTTTAAATAGTGATTATAATTTAAATTATTTCAGTTGTTGGTTAGAACGATTATTCTCTTCAGTTCAATTTTTTTTTTTTGATATTCTTATAACAGCATGTTTAAAAGTTTATTTAGAATATGTCTACATAATCGTAATTTATACCCGTAAATGTAATTACATATCTGAATTCGATGGATGCTGACAATTTTGTTTTTTCCGGCAAAAATTTAAGAAACGTTTGAAACACCGAGTGTCTAAGCTCTGATTGAATGTTTTTCATTCTACACTTTCTGGTTATAAATGCCCCGGGCCTTGATGTCTCTGGTTTTGGTACCCAGAATACAAATTGTCAGTAATCCTTCTTACCGCAAGTGGAAGCTTACTAAATATCTTAGAAACTATAATTTATTAATTTCGAAAGGCCGAAAAATCACTTTTTTTTGTCGTTAATTTAATCGTTCCAATTTTTCGATAAAATTAATAGATATACAGCTACCAACTTGGCCCAATTGTGGCCTTGTCAACAATTCCTTGCTTGGTCTGAGACCCACCCTTTAATTCCACCACCCTATAAATGTCAATCCATATTAATAAATACATGAATCAATAATAGAATCAAAGAATCCAATAATATCTTAATTTTAGAAACGGCACGCTTTATGAAATATGAAAAATATATCCTTACATAATTTAAAATGGCGGCCTTCCCGCCAAACGTGCCGTCAAATTAATCTTAAAATTACTTGAAACGCATCGATTACAATTTGAAAATAATTTAATTCTTCTACATTAAAATCATTTATCTATTATTATTATCTAGGTACCAATTATAATTTAAAATGTTGAATTGAATAGTTTATCCTAGAGAGATCACTTATTCACTCACTTTTCAAGTCATTCGCTCTAACAGAGGAGCTATGTCGGGATACTTTCATGCAAAGAACTCCGTTTTTGTTGTCATGTCGAACTCGGACTCCTCCATCTTGTACATCTCGATCAGCTGAAATACAATATATGATAATTTCATTATAGTGTATCAATTCTATCACGCCTGCAATCCCTGAAGGGTTAAACAGTGGTTTACCTAATAGTACTAAATCCACAATTAACTTGTAAAGTTATGGTCAAGTCCCATGTAATAAGGAGCGAACCTTTTGCCATCAACTGGGCAGCAATCCAGACTCTGAGTTTGTGATTCGTCAGTAGTAGCAATAAAGTTGCTGCCAGTTAAGATCGCAATATCGGTCATTGACCCACCTACATTTATTAAAGTTCTTAACTTTGAAATCCAAAAATAAGCCTGTTCATGTCTTGAATCGTCATCTATCGTGATCTTCAACGTTTTTTCTAATGATTTCTAATGAAAAACGATAAGTACATGGTTTTTTTGTTTTGGTTCGTACGAAGAGATATTAGGGAAAGGGCAATGACCGCTATTGACATCTTAACTGGCAGCAACTATAGTAGCGATTGCAGCCACTAGGCTAAAAAGACAGCCAAAGGAAAGTAATTAGTATTACATACGTTATCAATATCCTTGGACAGCTCCTCCATCTGCTTGTCGTGGGTGACCTTCAGCTTCTCTTTCTCGCGGTTCTGCTTGATGGTTTGGGTCTGAAAACATATAACACCAGGGTCAGTAATATATATCAAGACTGTTGAGGGATTTGAGGATTGTTTTGTAGGTCTAAAATGACCAGTTTAGCCGACCATAATATGATTTGCGTTAAAAAGCGTAAAATGGACCTTTTATAAAAGTAACTGCGTCTGTGACCAAGTGATGGCCATTTTAGACGCCCCTGATTCATCGTAATTCGGCGATAGTTAGTTTTATGGCTGGGCCAAACAAAATGTATTTGGGTTTAGCAGCCCAGCATTCCTCATCAACGCTAATAGACTTTCTTCACCCTATTACATGCTAGCGAGATCATAAAACTCTGCCAAGTTATTTATTTTTATTTTATTTATTTGCGAAAACAATTGGTCACACATTAATAGTCCTCCTGACCGTTTCCGGTCACGGCGGCCAATCTAAGTGGAGATTAGCCATCGGCGCGGGAGATATTATAGTGCACAACTGTGTGCGCAGGCACAGGTGCACTCTCTGGTCCTTTTTCTCTCATATTCCGATGGGACGGCAATCCGACACGACCGGAGAGAGATCAGGCGCAGGACCAACGGCTTAACGTGCTTTCCGAGGCACGGGGGTATAATACCGCCAACTTCCAAACTCCGGGCTACTACTGGGAAATTTCTAATGAAAAACCCAATAGCACTTTTTGTCCGACCCGGGAATCGAACCCAGAACCTCATGCACAGCAGTCGCGCTTGCGATAACTAGACCAACGAGGCAGGTCACACATTACAATGTACACATAATAGGGAAGTTGAGTAAAAAAATCTCATTAGTCCGGAGACAGATTTTAAAAATATTGGACACATATTTTTTCCTTTTTTCACGTAAGCAAAGAATGACGACGATACAGTGCTTCGAAAAGTCGTGTCACAGTTTGGTACAAAAAGTTACGTCACAAGCCCCCGTATACATGTATCTATTTGACACGTTATATTTCGACATTTTTTATTAATTTGATAAAACAAAAACCACGTAGGTACCCAATATTTTTCGATAATCTAACAGGCGGACTGAACAGAATTATATTTTTTAGTCAAGAAACATTCCTATTAAATCTCGAGTACACAATGGCTGTACCTATACTGTATAATAAACGACATTTTCCACATGTTATGTTCGCGCTATGTACTCTTCTACTATTTCTTTTCTACTCCCACTGCAATGTTCTCAATATAATAGGGTATTTCACCAAAGATATCTAATTTGTCAGTCTGTTAGATTATCGAAAAATATTGGATAGGTACGTGTTTTTTGTTTTATCAAATTAATAAAAAGTGTCGAAAATAAAACGTGTCGAAGATCATGAGTGGGCGCTTTTGACGTCACTTTGTGGGTAAAAAAGTACTAACCTTGTGACGTCACACGACTTATCGAAGCCTGTATCGTATTTATCTTTTGTTTACGTGAAGAAAGAAAAAAATACCTGTCTATAATTTTCTGGAAATCTATCTGACGGATTAATTAGATTTTTTTGGTGAAATACCCTATTTAGTTTTTCCTGTCGAAATCGTGTACTTCATTGTTATTGAGCATTCTAGTAAAACTATCAAAAAAATCTCACCTTTCTCTCATCCAAGAACTTCTTGGTATTGTTCTGCTTCTTCTCTCGCAGCCGGCGGTCCTTCTCCTGCTTAGTTTTCAGAGTCTTATCGTTGGCAACCTCCTTGCTTGTCTCCATGCTGATTTTAGCTTGACGCCCGTTCATTTCTTTCAGCTCCCTGGAATTTTCGATGATTGGAAACGTTTAAAGATACTTATTGGTATTAAAAAATACAGAAAATAACTGTTAAGAGTATTAAAGCTGTTTTTAAACCGACTTCAAAAAGAAGGAGGATCTCAATTCATCAACAAAAAACGAAATCAAACAAACAAAAGTCATCGACTTCAAAAGCTGATTTTTATGCTACAGTGTATTTTTCACCTTTTTGTGTTTTATTTTTGTTGAAGTCGGTTTTTATTTTTTGTTAAAAAGTTTTTTTTATTTCAGAATTTTCTGCCTACTTTTGAAAATTTGATCCCTTACAATGTCACAAATGGTGTTCTGTCCTGACATGTTCGTTGAATGCTCGAAGTTTTTCGCCCTAAGCCGGTTATGATAATGACACTTGACAGTATATGAAAGAGCAGCACACCAAAGCCCTCGGCAACCGCCCGAGAAACCCATCGAATGCAGTCGCTATGGCCGAGATCGGCTAAATGGCACCATCAGTAGATAATAAAATCATTCAGATTTCGACAAAAAGAAACCACTTAGAATTATTTGGTTGTTGTGTTGTGATTTTCTGGTTACATGTCGAAGTTTTATAAAACCAATCACAAAGGCCTCCTAAAGGTCATCATCACAGCTTATAATGTTTCCACCTTAGGGACTCAGGTCTCCTCTGAAGGAGAGGGATGGGCTATAATCGACCACGTGGGCCCAGTGCGGGTTTGTAGATGTCACATGTCTTCGAATTGTTTTTGGTGACATTTGTTTCCTGATGATGTTTTCCTTCACCCGTTTTGAGAGGAGTGGTCATGAAATAAATTACAAAAAGTAATGACTTTCTGGGTGCGAACCCACGAAAAGTCGGGGTCGCCACAACTTGGCCATAATTGCTCACAAAAGCTTGGTAATTTCGAGGCAAATCTCGCGCGGGATGAGTGTAAATAGTTTTTTTAAAGATTATAAGGCGCACACAGTTCACGCGAGCGAATTTCGTCCTGGAACTTGCCTCAGCTTTGGCCAGATCTTAATATTTCATTTATGATTCACTGAGCAGGCTTCCAGAAACAGATTGAGATCAATCACCTATTTTACGCACCATCAAAAAAGAAACAGCTCTCATTCAATCATCGACAACCATTAAAATCTTTTTATCGTACAATCATAAAAAAATATCGGCTAAGAAATGAATCAGAGCAAAAAATAGTTCCGATTTAAATGTTCTCGTTTCAGATTCTAAATTGCAAATGTATTGGATCATTCAATGTTTATGATATATCAAATAAATCTTGAAAGAGTGTTCATCTGTTTTCGCTGAGAAGATAATCGGTGATAATAAATTCAGTTTTAGTAGGTATTTTTAAATAAACTGTTGCTTTGAACATAGCTGGTTCTGCCTGTTAAATGATAGCATTTGCGTCTATTTGCAGGTTTTCTTGCCATAAACTTTTATATGTTCGTTTTTTGGGATCGCTTTTAATGCAAAAATTAAACAAACCTTAAATTATTTTGAGGCAAGGTTTAGGCTGTGTCACCACGTAATAGTTTCAAAGCGAAGCGGCAGGAATAGGTCTAACTCTAAAAAAAAATAAGGCGAACTTTCTCCACTGGTGGACAAACTTTAATAGGCCACCCCTATCTATTTTTACGTCATGACAGTTTATTTAAAAAAATCCGAATATGCAGTTCAAGTTAAATGTATGTTATTTTAATTATAATCAAAGAAAAACTTACAAAAAAAAATCGTAGTTATTAGGTAATCTTTAACACATTCAGTCCATTTAAAAGATGGCCTAAATTTTGTGTTTATCTACCCTCATTTTCATGGTGTTAATGATCCGGAATGTCTAGTAATCACTCACGTGATTGTTGAACTGTGAATACAGTACCCGAGTCGAGCAGTTTCACTGGTATTTTTAACCGACTTAAAAAAGGAGGAGGTTAACAATTCGTCGGCTTTTTTTGGTCAAGAATTCTTTATCAGTAGCCCGTAGTTCCGTTTTGTGGCAATTGTGCCTGCCTGGATTCAACCCACGACTTACTGCTCATTAGTCGGGTTCGCCAACACTGGGCCAGTACTGTTCTTCCTGGCCCCTTTTTTTTTTGGGGACTGGGAAATCATCAATTAACCCCTCCCGTTCTTGGGCAGAGAGAGTGTCAGACTTCTACTGAGTAAAAACCACCCATTTTCCTTCTTAGCCCTATACAGTATGTTAACTAACAGAGGGCGTTCCCGTCAACCAAGCATTCTGTACATCAAACTAAGTACCCCTACTCAAAATTTTTTGCTGGGAAACAACTTTTTTTTTTGGTGTCAAAAATCACATTTTACGGTAAAACTCAAAGTACCACTCTTAAAACATTGTGCTCGTGGATGCTTTAAATAATTAATGGGTCATGGAGGTAATTTAAGTAACGTTATAGCCTGAAAAACTAGAATTTACGAAAACAGCTGTGAAAAATTTAGAACTTTGACCCCCAATATCTCCGTAACCAAGGGGTTTCCAGGTTGGTAATTTTTTTTTTAGCATGTATGGATGCTATACTATTGCGGGTTAACGGGAACGCCCTCTGTTAGTTAACATACCTACTGTATGTCAAGGCCGCGGTATCTCTTAAAAAAAAAGGTTCCCTTCCTCTTACGTACGGCCACCTCCTTCGCTAGCATCACATCTTCGCAGAAGGAGGCGACGGCGTCCCATTCCTCCTCGCCCCGGACCATGGCTTGCACCAGGGCTGGACGCGAGAGGTCGCCGCCGCCGATCGCCACTTCGTAGTGGCGAGAACAAGGCCGGGCTCCGCCCAAGCGGGGCAGATCTCCACCGTGTCCTCCGGTCGATTCTCACAGTGGTGAGAGGGCGTTTTTTCCCGCCTGATTCGGTGCAGTTACCTCCCGAAACAACCTGGGGACTGTGGGGACCTGCGTCAAACGGAAGGTGAGGGCGCCGTGGCGCCTCTCCAGCCACTCCTCAAAGAGGGGACTTACCGCCGCTATCGTGGTGTGCCCTGCATTCATACTGGCCCCTTACTCGTATTATGTATGAATTAAACATAACAACATTCCGCAAAACGTAGAAGGTGTGGGTATTCCGCATACCCCTTATAATTAATCCAAATGCCTTTCTAACCGAAAGGATCACTTCACCTCTCATGTTTCCCCTCCATTTGCTTCATCTGAGCGAGTTGAGTGGCCTCCATCATCTTCTTGAGCAGGTCCCTCTGCTCGTTCAGCCGGCTGCGGGCGCTGGTCCACTCCTCGACGCGGTGCTTCGCCACCAGCTCGCTCCAGGCCGTCGCTTGCTCGTTCACGAGCTTGCGGAACGACGCATCGTTGCTTAGCTGGTCCTTACTGGAAGATTAGGAAGGTTAGGTTAGGTTTTTTCATAGATTTTTTGGTATGGGTTACGAAAAGAAACAATTTTTACCTACGATTCAAATAAAAATCGTGATAATATCTGGAGGAAATCTAAGATTGAACTATGAAAAGTTATTAGATAGTGATTTCTAGAGGCAAACACACCTTCATATTCTTTCTGTTACGAGTACAGTAGTATGTGGCCAGGGAATCAAACTGTAACCGTAATAGGTGTTTTTAACACTGTTTCTTAAAACAGTTCTAACAGAAAAAACACATTTAAATGTAACAGATACAATTATGTTACCGAATAAAACTGTAAACTTTTATATGTGTTAATATGTCTAACTGAAATAATCAGTTTTAGTATAACTTTAGGTATTTAGTAATTGCACAGTACGGCAACAACGCGTAGAGTGTAAGACCTGTTACACTTATTAACACTGTGAATACTTTTATATCTGTTACAGATATGTTACGGTTACACTTTTGTCAGTGTTATGGGTACATACCATATGTGTTACATTGAAAACACATTTAAAAGTGTTACATATTTGATTCTGTTACCAATTCAACATGTAACACTTATAATTCTGTAACCTTTATGAAGGTGATTTTAAGTCCCTGTATGTGGCAAACAAATTGAAACAAAGAACGACTAAAGTAAATTGAAAGCTGATATTAGGTGAATTTTCCTGTGTAGGTACTCTACATCATTATGATATTAGGTATGTTTGTAAATCCGCAATCTTCTTGTATCTGCGAAGGATTTCCCCGAAAAGTATTCTCGCTTCAATGAACGTATTTCACAATGAAACAGTGGTAAACATTTCTTCTTATTTCACGTTTACAAATGCAAGACGTCAAGTGAATACTAACCAGAACCCAGAACTCTAGTGTTTATGAATGTCTGACGTCAACGTCATTTGAAAGGAATTCCCCATAGAATAGGTACCTACGGTACCTACTCATGTAAATTCTTGGAATTAGCGTAAACATCAACAGCATATTAATGTTCCCACTGCTGGGACACAGGTCTCCTCTCTTTTTGAGAGGGAATGGGCTATAATCTACCACGCGGGCCCAGTGCGGATTGGTGTCACTTGTCTTTGAATGTTTGGTTCTAAGCCATGCCGGTTTCCTCACGATGTTTTCCTTCACCGTTTTGAGAGCAGCGGTGATGAAAATAAATTACACAAAGTAATATGCCTGCCTGGGTTCGAACCCACGATCTACTGTTCGTAAGTCAGGGCTGCCACCACTGGGCCACCGCTGCTCGTAGACATAGAGCGTAAACATATTTGCGAATATTAGGTACAGTTTGCACAGGACTCATATTTTCCTTTACCTACTGAATTAAATAAGCACCTATCAAAAATATGCTTCAAAAAAAAACTTTAGTTTTTGCAGTATTATGGGCTTCGTATTAAATGTGATAGCCTTCTTTTCCCGTTTTAACAAGCGCGAACACGCGGGTTTGTTCCCAAATAGGTACCAGGCAAGGTCCTATATCTGAGGTGTTCCAAAATGATATTAACACTAAAGGTAACCATACAAACTGACGACTTTTATGCTGTTATAAGGAAAATAATAATAATAATAATAATGATGCAGAATGAGGGTTAGCCGCAACAGTATTTTGAAAACCCTAGCTAAAAAGCACGATGCACCGATTTTGAGGCACTGTGTCCGGTTGCTCGTGCGGCAAGGTTGATAAATAATTATGTCCTACCTACTTAGTTAATAACTAACACTTAGTTGATAACTGCCGTACTCAGAAATATTTAATGATTACTTAAGCCGTCACTTTGAAAAGGTTTGACATATTTTTGTATGACAAAACTCTCAAAACCATTACTAAGTGATGGCCTAAGTAATCATTAAAGCTCTCTGAGTGCGGCAGTAAGTTTGTTTGTGTACTAACCATTGGACCAATGTTGTCAAATAAAATAAAATATATAATTATTATTACTCAAGGGAGCGTTCCGTAAGGCACATTAAAAAATTGTCTGGCAGTTTGAGTACTATAAGTGACGCACCCAAATGTCCTTTCTTAGGTATTGTTCGTCGTGACGTTAAGCTCCTTTAGTTATAAGTCGAGCTCCACGATAACTGACAAATGCTTGCATCGACCAATGCATCGAACCGTGCCCCTTTTTTTACCGACGTTTTATAGGTGCCCATGTAGGCCTATGTGAAATAAAAATATTTTGATTTTGGAAACGGCGCGAAATCTGAGATAAGTAAACATAACACCACGCCTGTAGGCCCGAAGGCCTTACGCAGGTGTTACCTACCTAATAGTTCACCGATATTCCGCCAGTTTTGTTTTAGCCCCATGTAAGCGTCGCCCCCGCAGCCATAGAGCCTGGATCCGTATCCTGACTCCATGGCTGATATTAAGAAGCTCCTGATGGGAAAACCCAATAACACTGCTCGACTCTGGAAACGAACCTTGCACTCATGGTCAGCAGTCGCGCTTGCAACCACTAGACAAGTATTTTCTGGGATATGTATCTATGTAAATTCAATTACTTACCTGTAGATTGGTTTAATATGGCTACCAATAGGATTGTTTTCTGCCTAAAAAAAATATGATTCTATTTAGTCTGTCAGTTAGATTATCGAAAAATATTGGATACTTACGTGTTTTTTGTTTCAACAAATTAATAAAAATTGACGAAGATAAAACACGTCAAAGATCATGAGCGATCTTTTGACGTCACGACGTGGTATTAAAAAATTTGCGATGTGACGTCACACGAGTTTTCGAAGCACTGTACTTATCGTCCTCATTTTTTAGTTTACGTGAAAAAAGAAAAAATCCAATCCAATATTTTTTGGAAATCTATCTGACGGACTTATTACATTTTTTTTTGTCAACTACCCTATTATTTCTACTCACTTCTTTCCCTTAATCATTTTTTCAAGCGCTGAGCACTGCGTCTTTTGAAGTGCCAACTTCTCTTTGGAGTGGCGCTTCCTCATGGCTTCCAGTTCCTTCTGCTGCTTCCTGCCAGTCTTGATGAAGCCCTTCTCCTGGCGAAGGGACTCGACTGTAATCGGCTCGAACACTAGAGGAGGTTCTAGAAAAAGAAAAATTGGGCTTCAAAATATTGTACAGATTTTGAAGGATGTGACTTAATTTTTCACGTGGAGATTCTAGAATAAAAGAGATATCAAACAATTTCTTGGAAATTTAATTAAAACTTTTTTTTTGCGTGTCTAGACAAGTATTGGTCAGATGACATTAAAACGCTTGTCATCAATAAGCTATGTTTGTGGATAACGAGGTTCTGAAATGCACTAGGATTATGATTGATTGGCGAGTCTATAATTCGACAATTGTGCACTAAGTCCTAGCAGACGCATAGGGTTACGAACTATAGCTATCAAACGATACATCGATACTGTCGACATCCCGGCTAGATCTCCAGAAAGCAAAACAAGTCAAAAATAACTAAATCGTTTCTCAAAAACGCAACCATACCTATTCACGAAAAACAACACCGCGTTACTTCCCAACCATCACTACATTCACACAAGGACTAAGGCCACACTAATAATAAATAAAAACAAAATAATACCTAAACAAAACGACACAGTGCTCATTTCGCTTGGCACACTCGCGCGCAGCCTACTTGAGCGAAACTCGGCGGATAGAAGATATCTGATACGAAACATCTGTATCTTGAAATGTTTAAGGTAATACGTTTGGTGTGTGGTGTGGAGCATAAGCGGCGCGGGTTTGTGTGGAATGCAGATAATTTACAAAGAGCCTTGAAGGATTAAGTGAAACTCTTTTCGTAAATATGACAAATAAGAGGTCTTTATTTCGAAGCCAAGACCACCTCCGATTCATGTGCGTATTGTATAATTATCACTTGCTTCGTTGAAGTTAAATATCATCAAGAATCCAGCCTCCGCGGCTCCGTTGAGAAATACCTCGCAGGCACCGAGGTATTTCTCGACGGAGGCACGTCCTCGTCATAAAATCTCCCAGGGTAGGCACTAACCACGTGATAATGAACGTGATAGGTAAATATGATTTGCCATATGACCCCGTTTGGGTATCCTGGTAAATCTAACATATGAGGCAAACATGACTCTTTGTTAGTTCTAAGTTTCATTTTTTTAGACCCAGTGGCTGCAGCAGTCGAAGATTGACAATAAGCATATTTTAGAATAATTGAAACGTAGCGATCCATTAGCGATTTGGAAAACTAGGAGTAATTTTATTTACCCAACAAAAACATTTATTGTTTTCTTGTCTTTTCAAGTTTTTATACTGACATAGTCCATAGCATTATTCATCATCGCGGTGCTTGTAACATCGCCGACATATCGGGAACTTTGAAATTAATGGTAAATATCCCGTTTTCAGTGTTAATGATACTATTATCTACTTTTCCTTCGAAGAGTAAAGTTTGCACATAGGCTGCACCTAGTTCAGTTACCATACTAAAATCGCGCTCTAAGCGATTAACAATCCGCTCCCTCTTAACCTTTAACCCACACCCCACTACAGAATGATTCTTAAAATATCTGCTGCATGTCATATACTCCGTGGATTAGTTGGGTTAAGCTCCTGCGTAAATACAGGTCAGAATTATGAATCCATATTCTATTTGTAGCTCAGTGCAGAAAAGCAGGTCTCGTTAAACTAAACATACTGGTAAAAATCACCCGTTTACTTCTGACACATCATTTAGGTAAGAATGTATAGTGAAGTGAGGTTGTACAGAATGCCTGGTTTGTTTATGGTATTGAAATGTTTATGTTTGAGCATATTGAGAGTCGGGGTGAATGGAATGTCCGTAAGTAAAGTTTTGAATTGACAGATAGGTAGGCATTTGATTATTTTCTTTGGTCCGGTATTGTGTGGCTAGCTGTAAAACGATTGTCAGTTGTTTTCAGACTTAGCAAGCCTTGAGCTCAATTGGATTTCTCATCAGGCACATGACGAATTCACAAATTTTCACACCCCGCCCTGTAGTAGGCGATTTTGTAGAAGCCTTATATGTCTATAGAACTATTCTACCAAAGAATATTTTTATTCAGTAGATGAAGGGATTCTTATTTTTTATTTTTTTTTATTTTTATTATATTACAATCTAGCCTAAAAAGGCTAATAAGCAATTTTAATCTAACTTAATTTGCTAAAAGTAAAATTATTTCTAAGAACACGTCCATTGCGTTTACTTAGCGTCTGTTAAGGGGAAGTCACTTTGTTCCTGTGACCATCTAAATAGCTAGGTACTATATTACACTCGCGGTAAAGCCACTAATAAGTTACACTGTTACACTACACTAACGGGATTCTTATAATAATTTTAAAATGAAAGGGTGTCCAAATAAATCTTGCACGTTGGTACGGAACCCTTCGCTACCTGGATACCAATATATTTTTTATTCACGCATTCTTACATCAGTACCTATTAAAATTCATCATATATTATTAGGTATGAAAAGCTCACCTCACTCAAGCACATAAAATCAAGATAAACAATAAAGTTTATTTTTGCCGATAGTTTACGTAAACAATAACATGTTATTACCACAGCTGAATACCTATAAAAGCTTCACGGTTTCTCCTACGCAGAAACGTGGATAGGTAGGTCTTACTTTTCGAGTAGAAATGGTAGAAAGAAAGGCCCTCAAGCAAATCGACTAATAACATTCAAAACTTGACGAGGATATTTTGGGCTCTTTCTGAAATCTAAAAGTAGGGTCCTACCATCATGGTTCCTTTCTAAATTTTTTCAGATATAGTTGTGACATGTTTTTACGCGTGTAAAAACCTTTAATATAAATAATGGTGCTCTATTCCCGAGACAAAAGGAACAATTTCAGATAGGCTTCCTACCATCTTTCTTTTCATCAATGTCCACTTTCTTCTTGGCGCCAAAGTTGACAAGTTCACGGCTGTTATGGTAGGTATTAAAGTATTATTTTACCTGCTTTCTTCTCCTCAATCTGTACTTTCTTCTCGGGGCCGGTCTCCTCGATACCCAGCTGCTTCACCTTGTCATTGCGAGCGTCTGCGGCGCCCATGAACGCGCGGGGGTCAGACAGGGCAGCCATGAAATCTGTACAGAACATTAATGAGTTTTGCTTATGTAGTTAAAATCATTGATAATGCTTTAATAAGTCTTGAAAATACCTTGCAAAACAGGGTGGTAAATGAAGGGCATAACCACAACATAAGCATTAGGTCCGCCTTTGTACAGTTTGTTTACTAGTGCATAAAGTTTTAATAAATATATAAATAAGGGCGTAGTGCTTAATTTGAAATACACGCAACTTTTACGGAATCAACTCTAAAATCGGAAAAAGTAATTAGCTTCTCAACTCCAAATAATAAAGAGTTGGTTCTCCAAGCCGACCTATGTGCCTGTCTTACTGACAGGGTTACATTTTGACCTCAGCTTGTGCCACTTTAATTAGATTCGTGTCGATACAACAAGAAAAAATAAAATTGCTGATTAATGCGACTTTGACATAAAAGCATGCATGCGTGTTTTTCACAAAGATCTGCTTAAAGATTCCCGTGTAATAAGTCGGCAACATTTTGATCGTGTAATTTTGAAACAACTGTTCTTTTCGAATGATGTACTGAATACGAGGAAATCGTTTTAGAGTCGGTGTTCCTTCCACTTGTATATTGCCATCAACTGAACACAAACCCGAGCTGGTACTAAGAATTCCCAATGGAAAAACCCAATAAGACATTAACTTAAACACAAGTTACCTTCAAAGCCATCCGGCACGTAGATCTTCAGCTCAATATTACAGAATAGCATAGGCAGCGACATTGGGAAGTTGGCCTCAGTCCTCAGCGAGATGTGCCGGTAGCCAGCCTGCAACCCATCCAGGGGCAGGATGCGTTGGCCGAGCAGCTTGCCGTTCTCGTCGTATACGCCGAAACGCAGGACCGCTAGGTCTGGGAGTACGACCTTGGGAAGAAATGGTGGGTTAGAATGAGGTGAAAATGTGTTTATAGCTTTATTTGCATAGAAAAACAAAGTTGGCAAGATCTTATTAATGGTAGCTTTTTATTTTTAGTGTTTTACTAAGAAAAACAATTTTCACTAAGCTAAAACAATCCACGACTTCACATCAAGTCTTTCTTCAACAAAAGTGAGTACTGTATCCATACCACCTAGACTTTTCATTCTTCTTCGTAGTGTTTTGATGACAATAATCATGAGCCCATTTGACGACAAGTTTGGCACTTTCGCTTCCTTTGTCCTTTGTGTATACATCGATGAACTGACGCCTCTCGCCGAAATCTGTCAGCCGAAGCTCGTAGCAAGAATAGGGGATCGGACAAAAAAAACTAATTAGTCCGTCAGATAGATTTCCAAAAAAAAATGAACACATTTTGTATTTTTTCACAAAAAATGAAGATGAAGAGAGAGAAGAGATGTGCTTCAAAACCTCGTGATCTCCTCAAAAACGTCACATGTCAGTACATTTTTTAACCTATACTCGTGATCTTTGACGCGTTTTATCTTCGTCAATTTTTATTAATTTGGTAAAACAAAAAACACGTATCCAATATTTTTCGTTATTCGAACAGACGGACTAATTAGAATCATATTTTTTGAGTCCGATCCCTGACTGACTTTCCACTAACGAAATGGCCACTACTCACCGAGTCCTCACCTTACATTTCTTCAAGCTTATCTTTCCTTGCTACGTTATTAAACTTTTCGAAAGAAAATTTTCGCATTCAAAAAACTGTCCTCACCTTTCTGAACAAGAACGGCTCCTCATTATAAACAGGATTCAGGCCGTTGGCCGGCACCATGCGTGTCCTGAACTCCTTGCGGATGGTATCTGATGGTAGACCGTACATGTCCACTTCTACGTAGGTACCGATCTTCTTGTCTGATAAGAACTGCCCGGCGATGACCTGGTGACAATTTATGTGTGGTTAGACAGTGCTTATAATACGGTAATGTGATATCAAAAGGTAACGTAGTAGGTAGTGGTGAATATAAGCCCAGGTATTATCAGCCTGCAATCTTACTAATGAGAGACAAATATTCTCTCTGTAAAAGTCAGAGTGCCATAATCAACCACAGGGGCTATTGTGAGTTGGTAAGTATACAATAAGCCGCCTCGAATGCAATGACAAACTTTCCGCACTTGTATCAAAATGTACTATTTCTTGTAGCGTAAGCTGTGCGCAGAACTATTAAAAAGCAAATAAGTCTTGCACAACCTTAGATAGGTATCAATCAATGAGACCTTTATCGGGTCAAAACAAAATAGTATTTGCACAAACACAAGCCATGATAAATTTATCGGATTTTTATATGGATCAGAACCATTTGTGTTCAGACCTATGCATACGCTTAGGTGTACCTAAAACTATACGTATGACACATGCCATCAGAAATGGACCATTGATTAGGTACAACCTATAAGGATTTAGCATTTGTAACCTTGGCCGTACTCCCATTTGATGCTGTTATTTGCACTAAAATGCTTAGCAAAAGAACTTATAGTACCTGAACAGAACACTGAGCAGCAATCACGCCATCTACAGGCGCATCAGCAAACGGGTCGAAGCTCCTGTCAGCTCGCCGCATGAAATCAGGTTTCAGCAGGTACCCGCAGTTGCCGTTGTACTCGAACTTGCCCTGGTTCAGCTGCATCGGCAGGTCAGAGGTCTGGAAGTTTAGGGACACCATCTGACAGCCGGCGTTCCAGAATACCTGGGGAAGACGGGATTCAAATTAGTTGGATGTATAGCATATTCAGGAATTCAGCAGCATCTGGTTTATAGACTGGCTTGGGTCTAAGTCTGGAAAAGGCTAGGCATCTGCCTTTTTTTTCCAAACTTAGACTCTGATGACGATGACTGATAACGATAATATAGCATATTCAGTCGGTCACACGCGGTCTCAGTGCGAATTGGATACGCTAGCGAGTAGGAAGTATTCGGACAAAGAAGTTGATACCTTATGATGTTGACAGCAATATGGTGGTAGTTTCTTTCTTTCTTAGTTTCTAAGTATTTTCTAGGTTTATTGTTAGCCTATATTTGCTGCAGGGCAAAAGCCTCTCTGCTCTTCTTCGATGGTGTATGTCCTTGAGGTAAAAGGGACAATTTGAAAATGTTGGGAACCAGTTGTAGCCCATTGTTCTTGTGACTTTCATCAGAGGTCTAATTCTATTTTATTATAGTCGCTTTGACGAAAAAAAAACTACTTATACAGCAGCCAGACTACTAAAATAGGTACGTGTTAGAGGTTTTAGTTTTTTACCTACTCCTAAATCTGATAATATGTAGACCCATGTGCGGTTTTCCTATACAGGCTCAGTGAAAGATTTGTTTTTGTCAAATTTTCGCTTCTGTGTCGCATCACGCAAATTATAAGTTTTCATACCTGTGGCATGTAGTTGGAGGAATCAGCGCGGGTGCCTTTGGGATAGATACGAGACATCTGTCGCTTGTTGTAGTTTACGAAGTCGATGGCTTGTGTCTTGAGGTAGTTCATGCCGGTGGTCTCCGCAAATGAAGACATATTGTGGTAGATGTTCTTTTCTGTAAGTTTAAAATATAGGTAGTGTAGTTATAATGGTAGAAGAAATCCTTCTCATATTCATTGTCTTAACTCTTAAACAATGAACATGAGAACAACGGAAAACCCCGTGTTATCATGTTAGCAACAATTCACATATTGAATGCAAGGGGTATTCAAATTGTGAATAAAATTGTTGCCACTCTAGATGACATGTTTTATAGTTCTACCACTTCGATAACTTACTGAATGTTTCTACCTAACCTTGACGATATAGTGCCAAGATCAACACAGAACTACCGGGTACTAAATGGGTAACTATACTATCGGTCTTTCGACAGAGATCTGGGGGTCTAAAATGGCCACTTTAGCAGATCGTAGACGTAGACGTAGAATGGTCACAGACGCAGATATGCGCTATTCACTTCATGACCATTTTACGGATTTTAACGTAATTCATATTATGATCCTATTATTATCAGCTAAAGTGGCCATTTTACACCCCTTGTGCATATTTAAATGCTTGCAGTGCCCTCTGCATTGGCATGGTTCCGTCTCGAATGTACAGACTACTTAGCACATCGAGGTAGGTACTACAATCTGTCGAATTTCTTTATTAGATTTTCAACTTCATCACTAAAGCATTAGGTAAAAGATTGATTGGAAACCTTTTACAGTTCCGGGTAGCTTTAAGGCGTTTTATACTTAGTACGTGTCGTCAATAACCCGAAATTAGTCCTCTGCAACTTTTACAGTCAATTGGGCACTTGGCAAAAAAACTAAATAATCCGTCTCATAGATTTCCGAAAAATATTGAAAAAATATTTTTTATTTTTTCACGTAAACAAAAAATTAAGACGACACAGCTCTTCGAAAACTCATGTGGCGTCACATTTTAGAACATTTTTTACTGGAATGTGACTTCACAACTCACAAGCCCCCACTCATGATGTTTGCCTCGTTTTATACTTTTCAATTTTTGTTAATTTGATAAAACAAAAAATACGTATCCAATATTTGTCGATAATCTAACAGAATCGTAATTTCATACATTTTTTGTCAAGAAAGTAGCCAATTGTATTTTCTGATAAGTAATACTCACTGTCAGCCTCCTCGAACCCCTGGAACTTGATGGGCTGCGCGTAGTTGACCATGGAGGACAGCCAGGGGTGCACGTTGGTGGTGGAGCCCGTGTAGGCCACTGGAGGGGGCGCGTCGTCGCCCGCTGATGCTGCTTCCGCTACTATCTCCTCGGGCTGGAGGAAAGGGAATCAAGTTATTGTAAGAATTACATGCAATTCAACTAAAATGATTAACATTACGAATATCGTCGGCACACCGCGCCCGAGCGTAAGGCGGGCCCACCTTACGCTTTTCGATTCGCGGTCTCCACTTCAGAACACTCCTAACAGTCATCGGTCTTGTGGCTAATAAGGCCGACCTACTTTAACTTATACTTATTCTGTGAGCTATGTGGACAACTTTGGCCCCGACGAATCACCACGTTCCTTATGCGATCCCAAAGAGATACTCCAAATATAGCCGGCCATATACAGGGTGTAAAGTAACTCTTCACCACATGTATACGTCAACCAAGCATTCTGTACACCAAACTAATTTTTGCTGGGAAACGATTTCTTTTTTTGGGGCAAAAATCAAATTTTACGGTAAAACTCAATGTAGCACTCTTAAAACATTGTGCTAGTGGCTTTGAATAGTAAACGGGTCATGGAGGTAATTTAAGTAAAGTATTAACCTGAAAAACTAGCAAATTTTGGAACTTTGACCCCCAATATCTCCGTAACTAGGGGATTCCCAGGTATGGTCTAGAACCAAAAAAATATCGCTGTGGTGGGAAGAACAAACGCCCTTCGTTTGCGTTAAGGGTACTTTTACACCACTTCCTGATTATCGTGCGGTTACTGCTTACCCTAAGTTATTTACCCGCCGCTAATGGGCCTTTGTTGTCTACTAATATTAATAAACATTGCTCCACGAAAAGTAGAATCGGTATAGATGGCAGACTTGAGCAAAAGCACCTCTAAAGACCTATGTTCTTCAACTACCAACCTTTTTATCCGTAATAACAACAGCACTGGCATCCTCCTTCTCCTCGTCCTCAATGACGAACTGTCCCTGACGGAACAGCTCCAACTCCTGCTTCTCCACCTCGGTCTTCAGGCGCTTGTTCTTGATGAGGATCTTGCGCCGCAGCGCTGAGGGGGGAGGCAGCGGCACTCCAGGTTCCAGCTGGAATTGTTTGTACTTTGTATTTAGGAGCAGATCTTTAAGCACAGTATGCAATGCATTAGGTAGTTGTCACTAGAAAATAGGAACCACTACTGTACAGACACGAGAGATCAATATTATGTATACACTTGGCAAAGTTTAAACGCGAATCAATCAATGAAAACATTTACACAGTTACAGGCACTTTAATGTCGAGCTCCACCATAACCGACGAATGCTTGCACTGACTGGACGGGTCTACTCAAATCTGTGTGGTACTTTCTTCAAAATACCATCTCAGACATTAATCTGCATGGTCTTCTTTTGTGTATTACGTCTGGACCTTATTGTTAAACTTATTGTTAACACAAACGATTTTAAAAGATTAAAAGAGTAACCTTTGGAGTTTCTTGCCGGTTCTTCTCCTTAGGAATCGACCAATGCACCGAACCGTGCATCTTTTTGTCGACGTTTTATAAGTGCCCATGTAGGCCTATGTGAAATAAAAATATTTTGATTTTGATTTTACAGTTCCAGTCATAACACAAGGCATAATGACTGTGTACTGTAGTTGCCCATTCCTTAGTGTAGATCTCTATGGAGAAGAACGGGCAAGAAACTCCATGGACCCTCTTTTAAATCAGAATATTGTTAATTTCTCGTAAAATAACGATTTCTACTATGAGATAATACCGGGTACCAAAATGCTATGTTCACAAAAATATAAAACGTTAATTAGCACAGTAGAAGAAAACCACGTTTAAAAGTTGCTTTGTGTATAAATATTGGTCATTGTGATTGCCCTGTCCTTATCTCAATTATTCTGACCGACAGAAAATTATAGGATCATGGAAAAATGCGATTCCGCGCTGCTAGATAAAGCACACTGCACAAAAATACCATCTATTAAGGGTTTATTCCTTTGTTGTTTTGGCACTGACACACAATAATACCTTAGGAATACACTATCGGGGTACAAAATCCTATGCCCCTAAACCCAGGGCATGGTCTACCTTTGTGCCAAATTTCGTCGAATTCTGGTCAGCCGTTGCGTGAAAAGAAGACAGATAAAGTTACTTTCGCATTTACAATTTCAATATGTGTTAGTATGAATTTTGTCTTAAGAGCGCTGTCACAGGCCACAGGAATCTTGAGCTTGTTTAATATTTAAGTGTTCGTTTAAGAAAAAGGGTAGGGCTGTGTATTCTGAGTTTTAATGTTAAAACGTATCAATACAGTCAAATTAATAAATGCTTTAGATGACCGAGATCGACCTTTAAACAAAGCAGTTCCCAAAACCCTCCTACACTACAGGGCCCTTTCATCACCACGACGCGAAACCCCAAATCCATCACTCCAATAATACTCACAGGGTGTTCCGACAAAGCTTCTTTCAGCAACAGATCCCCAAGAATCTCATCACAATACTTCGCCAGTTTATACTGCTGAGCTTTGCAGCAATGGTTCTCAAACGACAGGATCACCGGGTAGTCTGATGTTACGAAGGCGGTGTCTCTCAGGGCGTATATAACGTCTTTGAAGAGGATGTCTGTACACATGGCCATGCCGTGGGTGATGATTGGCTCCTCATCTTCTCCTTTACCGTCCCAGCAATCGAGTTCTACGCATCTGGAATGAGGTGGAACTGTGTTATAGAAGTTTTATGTAGGTTAAGTTTGATAATAGAGATAGCCCTGACAAAAAAAATGTTATTCTGTTTAGAACGTCCGTTAGGTTATCGAAAAATATTTGATACTTACGGGTTTTTTGTTCTATCAAATTCATAAAAATTGACGAAGATAAAACGCGTCTAAGATTAAGAGTTTTTGCTTGTGACGTCACTTTCTGGTAAAAAAATACCAAACTGTGACGTCACACGAGTTTTCAAAGCACTGTATCGTCTTCATTTTTTGTTAACGTGAAAAAATAAAAAATAAGTGTCCAATATTTTTTGGAAATCTATCTGACGTATTTGAGAAGAAGAATTGAATTCTCATGATTTTTTCCGAAACGAGACTGAATTTATAAGATAAAAACTGGCCAAGTGAAAGTCGGACTTGCACATGTAGGGTTCCGTACCATTGTAGTAGGTAGATATTGAAAGATTTTCCATGTTATTTTAGCACCATAATCTTATAAGTTTTCTTGTAATTTATAAGTGTTGAACTAATTTCTGTATTTTTTTCAAAATTTTAGGCTCAGTGGTTTAGGATATAAGGAGGGGGGGAATGGTCGGACCAACGACCATACGTCGCCGCGTCGTTGGGTCGGACAGACAGACACAAGAGTGATCCTATAAGGGTTCTGTTTTTTTCTTTTGAGGAGAGGGATGGTCTATAATCCACCACACGGGCCCAGTGCGGATTGGCAGATGTCACATGTCTTCGAATTTTTTGATTCTAAGACATGCCGGTTTCCTCAAGATGTTTTCCTTCGCCGTTTTGAGAGCAGCGGTGATGAAATAAATTACACAAACTAATGCGCCTGCCTGGATTCGAACCCACGACCTATTGTTCGTAAGTCGGGGCCGACACCACTGGGCCACCGCTGCTCTCAAATAGTTCGAAACGACAATTTGGTTTAAGAATTCTAGTAAGTAAAAACAAGAACTTTATAAACACTTAGAAAATTCACTCAATCAAAGAAAACACCTTGCCGCAACAGAAAAGCGGTAATACATCATCGTAGACTCGAAACAACTGAACCAAGTTATAAACTCGGTAATAAGTAGACGCGATTAATTTGTATGACGCGGACGGATCGTGAGACGAAATGGTAGTCTACCAGTTTCATTTGACATGCGGTTAAGAAATTAGCTACTTGATTTGGTATAGATGTAGGAAACTAATTTGATCCATTGTCTGACTTGTGCTCAATAAATGTAAAATAAAAGTAAGTTAAATTGCTGCGGGATGTTGTAAGAGATGCCGCGGCCTTGACATATAGGGCTAAGAAGGAACATGGATGGTTTTTAACCAGTAGAAGTAAGTTAAATTGAAGCCGCACTGGGCCCGCATGGTGAATTACTTATTGCCCATTACCTCTCATAGCGAAGAGACCTGTGTACCAGCTAAATGCTATGATAATATTATGTATGATATATGCTTCACTGAAACAATCTGTAATGTACCGACTGCTGGGATACAGGTCCTCTGTGATACAGAAGTCCAGTTGTGAATTTCTGGCAACAAACCCGCTGACTATTAATTATCGACAATAGGTATATGTACCTACACGTGACGAGAAGTAGTACTTAGGTTCTCGAATTTGATGTATGCAAGAGGCACATTTATCTGTTTCCCCCGAAGAGACTCACAGAAGAATGTATTGACCTACTAAACCGTTTTAACTGAATAGGGTAAGTAGGTAAGTAGTTGACAAAAAAAAAACTAATTAAGTAGTCCGTCAGATAGATTTCCAAAAAATATTGGACATAGTATTTTTTTCTTTACTGACGTCGACAATAAATGAAGAATAGAGTGCTTTGAAAAGGCGCGACGTCATAGTTTGGTACATTTTTTATCAGAAAGTGACGTCACCACTCACGATCTTTATTTTCGTCTGTTTCGTTTTGTTCGTTCGTTTTATTAATTTGATAAAATAATAAACACGTTGTTTTAATAAAAAAGTTGTCTTGAAATCTGCCTTTCCCCACGATCGGCAGACAATTTCCTTACACAATTGTAAGAAATTTTTCTGGATTAACAGTAACACCGTCGCGAAACATTCAATGAAAATATTTCGCAAGTTGCGCCGCCTTGGAAGTCCAAGTTACATTGGGCTCGTCGTAATTAAGTTCCGAACTTTGTCTAGGGCGTGCAACTGTGAAGACAGCGCGGTTAAGGCTTCGCGCAAACGGGCCACCGACCGCTGCCATCGGTGGCTGTCGCGCACCACGGATTTTGGTACCGCGCAAACGAAGGTGGTTAGTGGCTATCACGAGTGGTCGGAGGCCGTCACTAGTAGTTGGTGGCCACAAGTGGATAGACGGGCGGTGAGGGTAGTAGCGAGTGGCCGCTACCGATGGCGTGTCGCGATCACTGATTCGCGAGTGGACGCCACTCGCTCGGCTTTGAGTTTTACCGGATGTAGGTGCAGCTGAATACCAGTATTTTACATGGGGCGACTGCCTATTTGACCTTCATAACCCAATTAGAACTAGGTAATACGATATTCCTTCGTAAGAAAACCCAATTTCTCACAGGTCATGGTAACTTTAAGAGTAAATTATTTTCCTTCAAGCTTGTTGCCTCGCCTTTCTGTCAATGTTCTAGATCTGACTGCGAATATGAACAATCTGCACATCACATTATATGGGAGTGTAGTCTTTAGGAGAATGAACGTAATATTATGTTAAATAGTGTACAGGTTACATCCGGAGTTATTTATTACACGGACCTTGTAGAAACTAGAACAAATTTCCGTGCGTTCCTTCGTAAGACTGGATGTCAGACTTTCGAGCCACTGACAGCCAGGACCAACGGCTTAACGTGCTTTCCAAAACACGGAGGAAACTCGGTATGTAATGGGTGGCCACCCTTCCACGGACCAACCTAGGTAAGAGCGGCTTAACCAGAAGATTGACCCGAACGACTGTTATTAGCCAGGAGTTCCTTCTCCACGCTGATTCCATTACAAAGCATTTTAAAAATCTTGCAAACAGCTTGATGCCAGCCAACCGTGGCTGTAAAAAGTTGCCCGTTTGCGTAGAGCCTAAGACGGAAACTTTCAGTAAGCGACTACCTACTTTGTAAAGCTTCGGAAGAGTTTAAAGCGGCTACAGTTCAGCGCAATTTTCGGTACGTGTTGAAATTTATCGTATGGACTTAAATAACTGTTTTCGCTTTACGAGTAAATCCTGCGAGGTGGTTATCGGAAAAAATATTAGGCTGCGAAGAGAAAGAAGAGTGTTTTTTTATAGACCGTACAAGTGATGACTTCTATGTTCCATACACCTACTTCTTCAGAAATCCTTCCTTTTTTTCCTAATGCCAAAAAGTTTAATAAAATTAAGAGTAATTTCAAGAGTCATCATCAACCCTATTTGTAAATATAAAGTCATGTCACACAATTAAAAGGGTCAGAATGGAAGGGACACCGAAAACGCGAAAACGGTTACTACGTACTCAGTAAATCGCTCTGAACGCCCTCATCGGTAATTTAAGCACGGCCAAATAGCAGTGTTTACACCCCTCATCGAGATATTTCAGCCAGGATGATAGAATGATATTTTTGTTTGTAACCGTTCTCACGTCGGGGTCCCTTCCCCCGTAAACGTACTCAGCAACGAATAGGCTAAGAAAAGTAAAATAAACGCATACCTGCACCCAGCCAGCAAGACCTGCCGATACATTTCCACGGAACTCTTGCCACCGAACTGTCTTCCAGACAAGTAGGTGTTATGAGAAGAGTTGATGTAGTAATGGGCCAGCGGCTGGTCCATATCCATGTAGTTGTCCAGACGATCCAGGAACACTGGGGCGTTCTCGTCGGACATCAGGTAGCGGATCAGACCGTCTTTTGTGAGGCATTCTGGAAGATTAGAAGCGGGGTTTTGAGGTCGGTGATGGTGGAAGCAAAAGGCTTGATTTGAGGACTGTTGAATAAGAAAATCTTCCTTTAAAAAGATAGTTTGTAGTGATGGGTTATGAATAAAGCTACCTACACTTATAAGGTCTACTCCGGATTGGCTTTGCCTCACTTCGTTTTCACTAGCAGACCCTTAAGGAGATGGTTTTTTCGGGTCTGTTTGTGTATATGAGTTTAAAGCAAACGACCAAACCAAACTCCGTGCACCTTTCTCGAAGTTTTTTAAGTGCTCATGTAAGCCTACATGCAGGAGAAAATTTTAGTGTGGAGCTAGGCTAGGAAAAAACAAATGAAGCCTTGCAGCATGAATTTTCCATACAAATAAACCCAACCGGCACGAATGACAACTTTTGAATGGTTTTTTTTAGTTTACGGAGGGTAAAATTCAGAATAAATTAATCAATTGAGAGCCTCCACAAGCTTTTGATAAACAAATTCAGCTGCATTGAAAGGGTTCCAAGTCGTATCAGGCATAATTCAGCAGGTTGAAGCCGTATACAAAGTGTGGGTATCTACATTTTGGCACCTTCACAGACTTCTACTCAGACCAATTGAATGTTAAGAGCTTTTTAACTTCTTTGCTCTTTGTTAAGTTAAGCTGCCAAAATGGTCTAGCTTGAATAAATTCATTTTAGGTACCTACTGTAAACTTGGCAAAACGTCGATTTGTGTTAAAATTCCACCTTTTAACCAAAGATGCAGTTAAGCTCGAAGGGAGGTTTTGGAACAAGTTTTATTCTGGAGCTAAGTCAAATAATCTTGTTAGTAAAAATCCTCCTGACCGTTTTTCGGTCACGGCGGGCAATCTCAGCGGAGATTAGCCATCAGCGCGGGAGATATTATAGTGTACAAGTGTGTGCCGGCCCGTGCACTCTCTGTTCATTTTTCTCTCATAGTCTGATGGGACGGCAATCCGATACGACCGGAGAGAGTTTAGGTGCAGGACCAACGGCTTCACGTGCTTTCCGAAGTACTACTGGGAAATTTCTAATGAACAACACAATGGCACTTTTTGATTTCCGGGTCCGACCCGAACCTCATGGACACTAGACAAACGATGTGTCCTAGTTACTTTTTTATTGGATTGACTGATTGAAAATTGTAAGTACATGGCATGGCCCTTTAACAGCGATCCCATTTAATGGTTAACCCTTTGCCTCAAGTTTAGAGTGCTTCACCCAAGGTGTTGGGATAGGCAATTTATTAAGCTCTAGTTTAGTTTCACAATTTTTTTTTTAATTTGATGAGTCAGCGTATCAGTGAACCCCCGCTAGGCACAACCTGCAAGATATTCAAAGGAATGCAAAACCACGTTAAACCGAATTATTATGGCTATCAAACGTTCTAAATAAAGTAAAAATCAGAAAACTCACTATCAGTCTTAGCCTCATCGCACTGTTCATACGTGTTGATGATCTCAGCAGCTCTCTTCTCATCGTACAGTGGGTAGAGGATCTCGTTGAGTCGAGGGTCACGCTGCTTCTCATTCAGGAAGTTCACGAACTGGTCCAAGTTGATGCGGTCGGACTTGCCTTGTGTGCTGTTGTGGTAGAAAAAAATAAAATCAAAGCCACACTTACAAAACCCTGTTGTTTTTAATTCTGGAAGTGTACTTTGTTCTTAGGTCTGAAGCTGATTTTGGCTATTTAGGAGGTTAGTAGGTTGCGTGTATGTATGAATGTGAACGAGGTAAAAGAGTATGTAAGGATCGTAGCAGGTGGCGTTCTGTGGTTTCTGTACCCCCATGGGAAAAGTACGTATGTATTAGGTTAGGTTTTGAGGATAAATTCCTTCCTCCTACAAAGTTTAGTTTAGCAGTTGCAAAAAAACATAAAAGTGTCGCTTCCTAAAAGATAGCTTTACTTAATGAGGACTTTAAAACTGCTCATCTAATCGATCTACCGTTACAAGGCCATTACTAACTCAATCCTACAATTAAATCGTAAAACATCCAATCATAGGTAATCCGTAAAAGGCAGAGGGTTTCATCGATAAATTAAGCCCTCACATAAAACACTTAAAAGTAAGATAGGTTTAAATCTTAGGTCTCTGTCCCACCGCTAGCGAGTTGATGAGGAAGCGACTACGTACAGTCACTGTCCAGCATTACCTGACCCCTTTATTTTTTGGTAGGTGGGAAATCATCAAATGACTCCGCCCGCTCTGGGCAGAGCGGTAGGGAGTGTCAGACTTCTACTGACTAAACACCACCGATGTTCCTTCTTAGCCCTTATGCCGAGGCCGCGGTATCTCTTTCAAACAACCTGCAGTCCCGACGGGATTACCTGACCCGTCCAATAAAGAAGAAGATGGCAAGTGGCATACCACTTGCCATCTTCTTCTTTATTGGACGGGTTTGTTTGTTTGTTGCTTCTCATAAGAAGAGGGGTCAGGTAATGCTAAGCACTCACTTTAATATCGACTATTTCATCGCTCATGAGACGTACAGTTGGTGATCTCGTGCCAGTAAAAGATGTACATAAGTAATTATACAGGGTCAGGTTCTATTGACTTTAGAAACTCCGCAGCCATGTGTGATAGTTTTATGTAAATAAAGATGTCACAAAAATATTATAACTTTGTTTTGAAATGAACGACCGCTAGTAGTGTAACTACTTTGAGTACGCCTATCACTTTTTTTCTGTATTGATTACATATAGAGAGAGAAGCACACAAAAAAGATTTTTCAGACGACTTTTTCAGTAGGTAGGCATTACCTGCGATAATTGTCTCAAAAATTTCATAAGTTTTTATTGTTTTCATCGGGTTAACTGAACACCTGTCTACGGAGTTAGTCGTACATTAAAAAAAAATGTATGATTGTGTGTTAACATACATTTTGTTTCTAGTCGCTAGCTCCAATCGCTCTCCGCTAGTCGCCAGCAGTGAGACAGAAGGCTTAGAGCTAACCGGGGCCGTGGTACCGTCTCCCCCGGGGGGACGATAAAACGGGGCTTAGGGAATCCTATCAAGTGGATGGACATGGATTAGTTCAGTGTTTCTTTAGAATACAGATTTTTTTAAACGCTATTTGGGTTTGCAAATCTGCTTGTAAACGTGTTATGTGTGGTAATAAGTAATTTCTGAGAATGTATGGTCGAACAAGCTAAGTATACATCCATTAACTTGCATTTACTTATAAGAAAGAAAAACAAAACAAAATTGCAATCAATATTGTCAGTCTACTAGAATTATAAACAATCTGCCGGTACACGTATTAACTTGTTCGACTGTACAAGTTAAATAAGATTTGTTTCACTAACTACATTAAGAAGAAAGGCAGGTTTTCATTTAGATAGAAGTTTTAACGTAATTTTATAGGACATGAAAAATATAGTAGGTACACAATGGTAGGTTATCCCCAAAATCACTGTACACTTAGTTGTTATTTTAATCGACAGTGACCGCCAAGACAATGTGATAGCGGTAATCTTCTAATTTATGACCTTATTTGTGAGGTTCTTCAAAAAGGTCAGGTGCGCAGTACACGCAACCGGCGTGCGTGTATGACCAAATGTATGAAACGTGGACGAGACAAAAGGAGTATTTAAAGATCGTAGCACGCTACCTCGTTCAGTGGATCCTGCCTACCCCCCACAGGAAAAAGGCGTTTGTTTCTATAAATGGTTAGTGTAAATACTTACATAGATCTAAACAGTTCTTCTATATCATTCCTGGGACAGATCTTATGATACAACGCATAGAACTTGTCGAAGGTGAAAGCCTCCTTCTCCATTGCCTCATTCTTCCCTGAAGGTAGACCCAGCTCCGACAAGCACTGGTATACCAGCTTCTCCGTCTTGCCTGATGCGAAGGTCCTGGCCACCACCTTCACTGGGACCTTGCCTCGAGGGTCAGTCAGGAAACAAAGGCGCATCCAACTGGAAATAAGGGTTGATTAGTACGGGAGTATTGGAGGGAGAAGTTGGGTTTTTTTAAGGGTAGAGATTTTTAGAAACTACATAGTTCGTTGTACACACGGTGATACATCAAACTATGTATTTAAATCCAGTATAACCGCCAGGTTTAAAAGAAAGAAAGAAGAAGCTTTGAAAGAGCTTCCCGTACAATGAGAGATCAGCTTAATTTAGTATTTAAAAGCTTTATTGGATGTCGTGTATGTAGGTACTCAGATTTGTACGAACTTTACCTGGCAATAAAAAATAGACTTCAGATGAATTGAGACTCTATTTTCTAATAATCTTAGGTTGGTTTCAGCTCTTATTATGCGGACAATAATTTTAAGTTGCCATTGGTTATTGTTAGTTAGGAGGTTAAGTTGCCATTTTAAATCATTTGAATAAAAGTAAGAAAAAACAGCCAATACACATAAAGTACTAAAGCCACTACAACCATAAATTACATCCTGAACGATCTATTGTTATTCCTATTTACAACGAAAAACTTCAGCATAGTATAAATGATTACAGCCTACCAGCAGTCATAAGCTAGGTATTTTTATGACGAAACGGATGAAAGTATTCCTAACCCAGACTGGGTTGGTTGTTTCAGCTGATACCCAAAATATTAAGCCATTATTACATTAATTTTAGAGCTCTAGAAGTTTTCATTCCTTTCCACAGCATATTGTATTCAAAACCTAAATAATTTCATATTAAAATTCATTAGGGACACAACACACTTCCTACACATCCATCTAGCATATCAATCGTCAAGGTTATCCTTTCAAAAGCTCCCATTGAAAGCACTGTAACGATATACATAGTATTGAATACAAGTCCTATCTCCCCCTATTCACAGAGAGAGACATGCGAACTCTTTGTTAATTTATAATGACGCACACGCTGAATACGGTCCCTGGTGTGCGATGTTCAGTATCTACCTACTGATGAATTGATAACTGCTTTCAAGCATGGTACTTTCACAAGACATACTTGCCTAAGTATGTTTTCAATATTTTAGGTGTAATTTGATTGAAAACTAAGCAAACTTCGGATGCGATTTTCTCGTGAAATAAGGATTGTGAAATTGAGATAGGTAAGGCCCATTTCAAAGAGGTATCGCGGCCTCGACACAAAAGGCTAAGAAGGAACATGGGTGGTTTTTAGTCAGTAGTATTTGATGATTTCCCACCCCTCAAAAATAAAGGCCCATTTCAGAATAGACTTCAATAAACATAACATGCGTCACGTCATCGCCGTCGTCGTCGTCGTCGTCGTTCGCCAGTTACTAGTATAAAGTTTCTTTCATGTAATTCATGTAAGGCGCCTATTGCCATTAACGCGGTGCTTAAAACCAAACTCCGTGGTTTTCATTACTGCCTGTACTTATGTATAAAAATACTAGCTGGGCAACCAGAGGACAAAAAAAAAACAAAATAAGCGGAAAAGCGCCAATCGGATCAACACTCATTTTTTCTCTAACTAATAATTTATGTTCTAATTTTTATTTTCCTCGTATTCGCAATAAAGAATAGACTTCAGATGAATTGAGACTCTATTTTCTAATAATCTTAGGTTGGTTTCAGCTCTTATTATGCGGACAAAAAAAAAACAAAATAAGCGGAAAAGCGCCAATCGGATCAACACTCATTTTTTCTCTAACTAATAATTTATGTTCTAATTTTTATTTTCCTCGTATTCGCAATGAAAAGCACAGTGTTTTTAATTCCTCGAACTATTAGCGCCCTCACTACGTTACGGGCGCCAAACCCGGTCTCGGGACTAATTAAGTAACTTTCACCCCTTTGATAACAATGGACTATTATACTATAATATGCACATACTTTGTAGAAAGGGCAACGACGCACAAATCTTACATTTTTCTGGCTTTTTTTGTTCCTGACGAAAACTCGGAACGTCGGGAACAAATATAGCCTGAAAAAATGTAAACTAAACGTAATATGTGCCTCCATGTCCCCCCTTCCAATAAGTATTAGTGCTCATGACTGTTCATCAGCTGCCATAAACACGATTCGCTTTACATGGAAAGGGCGGGTTATATCGCTATTAATTCTGCTTAGGCATTATGATTTTAGAAAAAGTTTTATACTTAATTTGGGATAAATGGGCCATTTTTAACCACTAAACCAAAGAAAGTATTGTGTTGACAATACGGATGTTTACTGACAAAAAAAAATGTCTTTCTAATTAGTCCGTCTGTTAGATTATCGAAAAATATTGGATACGTATTTTTTGTTTTATCAAATCAATAACAATTTACAAAGATAAAACGCGTCAAAGAGTTGAGTGGGGTTTTTGACGTCACTGACCGGTAAAAAATGCCATACTAATGTCTTAGAATTTTATGACGTCACACGAGTTTTCAAAGCACTGTATCGTCTTCATTGTTTGTTTACTTAAAAAAAGAAAAAATACGTGTCCAATATTTTTTGGAAATCTATCTGATTTTAACTACCCTATTGTTTACGCTCCATGCATGGCATGCGACGGTGGTCTAGTTGACAAAGTCTATACTTTTAAATACAAAGAAAATAGGGTGTAAAACCGTTTATATGATAACCGTTTTAAACTCGTTAGAAACGGGTATAATTAGTTGTTGTTGTCCGTGTGACAAAGAAAACAATACATGTTCTTTCCGTGCCATGAGGTCTACTCTCTAAGTCCGTCAACGGAGATACGGGCCCGTCCGAAATTAGCTAGAAACGAAATGAACCCTAGCCCTACTCCCTATTATATTCGGATTCATGAGTTTTGAAAGCACATTCAGAGTAGGGACAACTTTCCAATCGCGTTGTCATTTATTTTTAGTTCGGGCCTTAGCTAATCTATGTCCGTAAGTGATACAGATTAGGAAACGCTTGGGCCGTAACTACGGGTTTCGTGTTTAGACAGTAGACCTCCTAGAACAGAATAGAATTTATTTATATGCATTGAATGTAGGTATTCATCTTGATACGTTCATAGTGTTACGCCGGTCATCTAGAATCTTCGAGAAACCTCGCTAATAAGTATTAACTGAGAAGTACGCGTGAATTCTAGTAGGTACCTAATTCCATTCTGTAGGTAGTTAGTCCGCACCGGGCGTCGTAGGTACTTGCATTTTCATTTCGACCGTATACCTACGGCGTAAAGTAACTTCTTCTTTGTTGGTTATTTTATCTTTAAGTTTATTTTTTTGTTAGGTAATGTTTTTTCTGGATGCTTTATGGAAAAATAGCGAATTTTCTCGAATATCGTTTGAGTGTGTTTGTGGTATAAAAAGACCGAGAGAGGACGAAGCGAGGCAGTCTACTTTTTAGCGAGACAACGAAAGGTTCGAAGAGATTTCAAGTGCGATAAAGTGTTCAGTAGTATTTTGCGATTGAGTATAAGTGTTTTGCGAGTAATAAAGTAATTCGTGTGTTCAATTGGTAGTGCTTTTATTTATCCCATACCCAGCTCGTAACAATAGTATGGTGTAACAAACTCCGTATGTAGCTAAACATGATTGGTATCGTAAAAAAATCAAATTACTTCAACTAAACGATTTAGCTACATGAAACGAACACAAATTAAGTTGAAACCCCGAAACATTCACTTAACAGAATTACCCCCAGGTTAGCGCTAAAAGCCTGAATCATCCTCCATTTAATAATCATAAATCATTTAGGTAATTCCTCGTTCTATAGCAGTAAATCATAGAGGGCCATTCTGCATAATTTATATCTTCGGTAAGTGGTATTAAATCCGGAGAATTACGGTTAGGATGTTAATTTGCAGGCAACGGCATTGGCCCATCTATGGGAGTGCCTTCTTTGAATCTAGGTGGAGGTCGAACCTTTTTATTTTATTATTGTAAAAGTGTATTATTATTTATTAAAAGGGTAACCGGCATTTTCAATCTAATTGAAAAAGGAGGAGGTTATCAATTCGATTGACTGCCGATTGCTTACATAGGTAATGGAAAATAATACTTGAACACACCAGTTTTGAGAGCCTAGCCTAGCCGGTGGCTTAGTGGTGTCGGCCCTGACTTACGAACAGTAGGTCGTGGGTTCGATTACTTTGTGTAATTTATTTCGTCACCGCTGTTCTCAAAACGGTGAAGAAAAACATCGTGAGAAAATTCTAAGACATGTGACATCTACCTACCAACCCGCACTGGGCCCGCGTGGTGGATTTTAGTCCACCCCTCTTCTAGAGAGGAGGCCTGAGTCCCTGCAGTGGGAACATTATAGTCTGATGATGATGATGACACCATTTTTGTTGTGCTACATAGAAGCCAGGTTTAGTCTGACTATATTAAAAAAACAACATATCATCACACATTCAAATTTCGGCAGATATGCGAGCAATTTGGTAATAAACCAAATTCTTGATGGAAATACACGATCGAACCATCTTCAAGAGTTCATTCAGGTCGTGTTTGCGTCCATCACTAGACCAAAAAAAATATCCACTGTAAAGTAAGTGAACTTGAAGTTTGGTTTTTCCACCTGCATAGGCTCATTGATACATTACCAATTTACATGTTCACATAATTTACTTAATTATAATGAGTTCCATTTTCCAGAGACATCTAAACCAAGGCTGCCTTGTACGTAATTTTTATCCATAATATACTCCGTCGACAAACGTCGTGGGAGGTTGTAAGCTGTGTCAAAACTTGCCTAAGTAGGACAGCACTAGTTATATATTAGTGTTGAACCTCACCGGCAGCTGGGTGTAAGTGAATTATGAAATGGCGATTATTTCTGGAAGGTCCTCTGGGAGAAACTTTCATAATGTGTTGTGTTGTTAGATGTTTTTGCCTCTCTTTTTGTGGAGGTAAACATGGACGATTGACTTTGATTTTTTGACTGTTTTTCTTTCAAAAACTAAGTAATAAAACTAATTCCTTGTATACAGCGAGAATCTCTGTGTAACTAAATGCTTCTTACTACGTAAACCTTCGTTGGCACTTTTCCCATCTCGATTTACAGTCTCAAAGTAACCCACCTACTTCGTTGTAGTCGTCTATACAGGGTGTAAATTAACCCATGACACAGCCGTCAACCAAGCATTCAGTACATTTAAATAAGTACCACTACGCAAACATTTTAGCTGAGAAACGACTTTTTTTTTGGGTCAGTTAGGGTGTTCAAAAATCACATTTTACGGTAAAACTCAATGTAGCACTCTTAAAACTTTGTGCTTGTGGATGCTTTGAATAGTAAATGGATCATGGAGGTAATTCAAGTAAAGTTATAACCTGAAAAACTAGTATTAAGAAAAACAGCTGTGCAAAATTTGGAACTTTGACCCCCAATATCTCCATAACTAGGGGGTTCCCAGGTATGGTCTAGAACAAAAAAACGATTGCAGTGGTGAGGAAAACAAGTGCCCTTCGTTTGCGTTAGGGTACTTTTACACCCTTTATACAAGTAACAGTCAGCCATTATCCTCACGAGCGGGGGTCATTAAGTCATGTTCCAGCCAGTTGGGTATGAACTGTGATCACGTCACATTGAACAGGGAATGTCTTTCTTTTGCGCCACAAAAAAAGAGGGAACATGGGACAACGGAACGGAAAATGGAATACGACGTGAAAAATACGAAGTAGACTTGTGTGGGTTCCTTAGACATACCTAATTGTTAGTTTGGTGCAAAGTAAGGGTAGCAGAAAAAATATTGTGAAAGTAAGACTTTCCTATTGGTACTTATGATATAATTTCTATTATTTATAAGAAAATCAATAGCATCATTATGAAAAAGGAAGTCCAAAGTGGCAGCCGTTTCTTTTTTATTTAGCCCTATATGTCGAGGCCGAGGTAACTTGTAAGCAACCCGCAGCCCCCCGACGGGCAAATTAGCAGCCCTTTTTTTTTTTTTTGGTGGGTGTAAAATCATCGAATAACCCCTCCCGCTCTTGGGCAGAGCGAAAGGGAGTGTCAGACTTCTACTGACTAAAAACCACCCATGTTCCTTCTTCGCCCTCTATGTCGAGGCCGCGATAACCGTTGGACTACCCGCGGCCCCGACAGGCGTCGGCCCTTTCGGGCCCCTCCCATGTTGCTGACATCTCTTTGAGGCGCGCGTGGAACACGAACGCGCCGTCGACACGGCCTGTTTTCGTCGTGAGACGGACGGACGGCGAGTTAGCCCATCACTCACCGTCCACAGGCCCGCGTCTACGGTGGCCGGAGGTCATCGCGGGACCCCCGACGCCCGGAGCGCCTCCCGCGGCGGCTGGGGCGAGAGGTTCTCTCCCTCTCGCGTTCCGCCACCTCCTTCGGCTCTTTCGCCAGCATCACTGCTTCGCAGAAGGAGGCGACGGCGTCCCATTCCTCCTCGCCCCGGACCATGGCTTGCACCAGGGCCGAGCGCGAGAGGTCGCCGCCGCCGATCGCCGCTACGAGAACACGGCGGGGCTCCGAAATTAGCAGCCCTAAGTCCGAATTTGTGCCCGGTTGGCGATAATAAATTCGTCACTTAGGTACTAAAACGTAGGTGTATATGTACCTATAAAACAGTGCGATGTTATAATGTTATATTATGTAGTTTCTATTATAATTCCTCTAGATTCCGAGACCTACAGGGCAAAGACCTCTTCGTACTTATATACATAAAAATAAACAGGAAATACATGTAGGAAGGACACGCACTATTTTTGTGTCATTTGTGTGAGTTATTGTTGTAACTTAATTGTAGCTACTATTCAAAACCCTAAAAACAAGGCACATAATTATAACTCTATTTTAAGTTGCTTGTTTTTTTTATTAATTAACTAGCGGACGTCACGCGGTTTCACCCGTTCCCGTGGGAATACATTAATAAAAGTAGCCTATGTCACCCGGGGATAGTGTAGCTTCCCAACTGTGAAAGAATTTTTCAAAACGGTCTAGTAGTTTTGGAGCCTATTCGTGACAAACAAACAAACAAATCTTTCCTCTTTATAATATTAGTGAAGATTTCTCGTCGTGTGTGAGACCAATAAATATTATTTCTTTCTTCTTTATTTGTCATCCAACTTAGTCTCCGAACCGAACTTATGTTTATCACGAGAAAAACATGGATGAGAGCAAAAAATTATAACGGTAGATATGCGCTCCGTCAAAACAGTTGACAATGACATTTGAATATGTCATGTAGTAAAATCTCGCTCATTTATACTGGTAGTCGTATGATCTTCCGTTCCACGCGAGATCTGTAAGCTTAATCTATATGTAAATACTTTTTTGTTAGATCTAACGCCCGCTCAGTCACTTATCTCTTTCGAAGCAGCGTCGCAGCGACTTGTGCCCAAGCGGTAAGTACGGCGGGCATATCTAAGATTTAAATCTTTGTCTGAAAACATCTAGACAGTTCAAGGCGCCATGAATAGTGGCACCTTTGAATTGGTCACTGGCAAGTTGCCAAGCCGAAGTTAAAGTTGCTACTTTACGGACATAATACGTCGTAAACCAGCGTTTAACGATGTCTGCTGGTTTAATGATTATCTTCGTTGATAAATTAAGATTAGTTGTTATGGGCGCTGTTAAGGTTAGTAGTGGTCTTAACTTGATTTTATAATGACGTAAGCCAACAGGACCTACGGGGGCACAATGCCGGTCTCGACTGTCAAGTCTTGGTAGGCCTACTTGCACCGTGAAATTTCTTTTGTCACTCTTGCTGAAGATATTTGATATCTAACACTGGCCTGCGTCCAAGTAGTGGAAGTGTTAGAGAACGTTTGCGAGAGAATGAACGGGCCTAAAATCTTATACTTTAAACATATTTGGCTCACTTCACCCACTGCTGGATATAGCCATCTTTTTGCTTTTACCAAGCTCCACGTTTTTGGAGCTATACATGTACTTTCTTTCAAATATTGTTATGACCTACAGGTAGTTGCTCTGGGTCAGGTTTCATGTTTGTGAAACTTGCAAATGCACCCACGAAATGAAGGAATTCTTAACCTTGAATTCTTAGGATAACGTTTGTTTTAAAGGAAAAGCTAAAATAATAAAGCTTTTATCTTTTGGCTATTTTTGTCGGTTTAAATCCAAATCGACATCTATTTTCACTCCAATCAACTGATTGGAGTGAAAATTTTCTAAAATCATCCCCCGTCAGTGATTTTTTTGCTCGAATGAATCACCAAATCATCCAAAAGCGCACGTTAGCGAGTTCAACCCCATTAGGGGGTGTTTTGAATGAGAGCCTTCCGCTTCACTAACCTTGTGATCTAACGAACAGTTAAAGATCACTCCAAGTTAAGTTAGGCTTGTGAAATCTACGTCGGGTCGACGACGCGCGACGGTGGAAGAAATGCAATGGGGTTTAAAACTTATAATTCATTGTGGTATCTAGATCCAGAATATCTAAGTTCCTCTAACGGTGAATTTAAATGGATATAATTTCAGATCATTTCATCAGATCAGATTGGCAGATCTGTAAATCTGCCAACATTCTGTATTCATTCTAATGAATAGGGAATTTTACCACAAATATCTAATTAGGTAGTACGTCTGTTAGATTATCGAAAAATATTGGATACGTGTTTTTGTTTTACGTGTTTTTCGATTTAGTACAAAAATACACATCATGACTGCTTATTACTTGGAAAAACGTCATCTACAATATCCTCCACCAGGCTTACACAAAGAACTTTCAAAGTTTCAACTTCAAATAAAATCGATTTAAAATCGTAGAATTTCTGACTTCGGTTTTTCATCGTGGCAACATGTGAGATATTAATATTTGTTCTTCGACGTCGCAGTGTGTAATATCCTGCATTATTGCACTAGTCATGTGAACATATCTTACGATATGTCGCTTCCTATAACACGGTAAGATTAAATGTCAAAGGTGCTAAGGTAATAGAGGAATTTTTACTTTGCAGACTTTGAGATGGGCCACGTTAGATTAATTTACTCCTTTTCGTCCTTTACACTGACTTCTCGATATCTTTTTATTTTCACAGCATTTTTTAATATAAATTTATAAGTAAGTGTTTACATTTCTTGGATCCTAATTTATTGCGCTTATTTTATTATACTTTCGATAGATTTGCAGGAAATTATTTTATTTAGTTTAGTTAACCTTTCTGAAAACAATATAAGCTCTGGGCGTAACGGTCAAATCGCTAACACAAGCGTGATGGTCAATGGCTTTTGTTCGGCCTATTTTTATAAAAAGGACCTTTCTTTTTTAATAACATTAGAAACGTACCAGATACGCATCCGACTGTGATTAAGTATCTCTATGGGTTTCTAAATGCTGTTATAAACCTCATTTAATATTGGTTAAAATACACCTACACAGTCACACCCTTATTTATGGCGGATTTCACCATTGAACGCGATCACCACATGTAAACCGCGTTCCAGAACTGTCAGTGAATGATAATGAATGAAAATGAATGAATGAATGAAAGTGACAATATTTCACAACAATAATGACACTCAGTTGATGAACACACTTACACTTTATTTCTTCCACATATTTTTTTGAAACAAGAATGATTTTGATGGTGCATCAAAACGATAAAAAAACATTATAAAGTTACCACGTTCATAAGTTTTTAAAATGGTCTTTGTGGTCGCAGGAGCGGCGTTTTTATTGATTCCCTGTGCTCGGGGTTTTACCTCTGATTAGACTTGGGTGTAAATATAGACGCTTTTGATGCGGTTTTTAAAAAACTACCGATTTATTTGTGAGTTTGTGAGATAGGTTTTTCTTTACTCAGGTTGTACGTCAAAGGGTCCACGCTAACGTTTTCTATCTATGTAATTTCTATAATTGAACATCGCGTGTTTTGTTTACACAATGTCTTTGTCGTGTACCTATAATTGCTTAGCCAAGAATAATAGCTAGGTACCTGTTTTTACGAGGAAACTATAATAACATACATACTGTTACTATATGTACACAGAGTGTAAATTAACCCTTCACACAAACGTCAACCAAGCATTCTGTACATCAAACTAAGTACCCCTACGCAAAATTTTTGCTGGGAAACGACTTGTTTTTTTGGGGTCAAAAATCACATTTTACTCAATGTTATGTCTTTGAATAGTAAACGGGTCATGGAGGTAATTTAAGTAAAGTTATAACCTGATAAACTAGTACTTACAAAAACAGCTGTGCAAAATTTGAAACTTTGACTACCAATATCTCCGTAACTAGGGGGTTTCCAGGTATGGTCTAGAACCAAAAAAATATTGCAGTGGTGGGGAGGACAAGTGCCCTTCGTTTGCGTTCAGGGTACTTTTACACCTTTTATGTATACTCGTAACATCGCGCCTGTAACTTCAAAACCTTCAGGCGCATGTGTATTCGGTAAAATTACCGGTAATTTTTAGGTCCATGTGACAGGGGGCGAGTCTATCATCATTAATTGGGCGCAATTCCTGGATTTTTTTATTCCGAGTAGGTATAGCAAGCATGTTAAAATCATCATCAGCCTATAATATTCCCATTACAGGGACTCAGGCCTCCTCTCTAGGAGAGGAATGGGCTATAATCCAACACGCGGGCCCAGTGCGGATTGGCAGATGTAACATATCTTCGAATTTTTAGTTCTAAGATATCGGCGGTTTCCTTCACCGTTTTGAGAGCAGTGATGATAAAATAAATTAAACAAAGTAATGCGCCTGCCTGGGTTCTAACCCACGACCAACTGTTTGCACTGGGCCACCACGGCAGTTTAAAATAAACTCTTGTAATTCAAAATATGTTTTTATCATTGCAATTCATCGCGCAACCTAGAGGAGGATCTCTGTTTCACATAATTCCAATTTCCATTTTGAAACACGTGTATTTAAACGTTACACGTGCTCAAATATATTGATGAATAGCTTGTTACATAATTGGGTTGTTTACTGGTGCTGTGTGAGTTTCAATGTTTATAAACGCACCCACGATACAGGAGGAAAAGTCCTAGTGTGGGGTAAAGTTCTTTTTTTGTTATTATGCCTACTATAGGTACAAGTCTGAATAACTAGTAAAACTAGTCCTTTTCCTTATCGTTGCGAGCATTTTTTTGCTCTGGATCATACCTTTTAGTTGCAAAGATATTGGAGTTAAAAGTTCTAAGTTACTCACAATTTAAAAAAAAGTTTATAATTATATAATTTCACTTTATAACCCCCCCCCCACTATGCAATCAGCACAATCATTTCTCAGCAATGATTTTTACGTAGAGCTATTTAGTTTGATCTGCAGAATGCTTGATTGTAGAATTCGTGAAGGCTCAGTTTGCACCTTGTATATAACCGTTGTTATTCTAATACAGGGTGTATTAAAAAGGTACTCTGACCATCAATATCTGGGGGTTTAAAATGGCCACTTTAGCAGATCATAATGTGAATTGCGTTAAACAGTCAGAAACCGCTTGCATGAAGTGAACCTTCATTCCCGAAGACCGCTACGGGTACCACCTATAGCAATGCACAATCGTAGGATTCGATATCAATGGGCTCTTGAACACAGAAATTGGGCAGAAGAACAATGGCGTTTCGTGTGCTTTTCTGATGAGTCTCGTTTTGGTATGAGACCGGATACAAGACGTATACGACACTGGAGAACCCCTGGACGCCAACAGCGATTAAAATCCTGCCAGGAAGTCCATCCTTATAGTGGTGGAACCATCATGGTATGGGCGGGTATTTGGATCGGCGGAAGAACTGAGTTGATTTGGATCAGAGGCAACCTCAACGCTCAAATTTATGCTGAGACGATTGTATCAGACGTCATCGTTCCTCTACAAGTGCAAATCGGTCCCTTATTTCAGTTAATGCATGATAATGCACGACCGCACACCGCAAGAGTTGTAAGACAGACTCTCGCCGCAGCTAACATCAATGTCCTGCCCTGGCCTGCTCAGTCGCCAGACTTGAACCCGATTGAGCATGCATGGGATATGCTACAGAGAAGAGCTCTGCCGAATATGGAGGGTATCCAGTCGCAAGAAGACCTTTTTTTGTTGTTGCAACGAACATGGGCGGCCATTCCACAGCGTGATTTGGATGAACTCATTTTGAGTATGCCAAACCGATGTTCTTGTGTTGTTAGTGTTCGCGGTAGAAACACGGATTATTATTTGTTTAAGTTACCCAATAAAATTTTAAAGAAAACTGTTATTTCAGTCTTTTTTTCGAACTTTAATGTTAGTGGTTCAAATGTCAAAAATCCCTTTATTAGGAAAATGGCAAATTTCTTTATTAATGCAAAGGTGACTTGGTTTATCGTTACTGTGACAAACGAAAACACTTTATTTGATGAATCCTTAAAGAAAATTTTAATTAATATCAATCAGGAGAAAAGTTATTGCAAAAATATATGTTGATCCCTAGACACTTTTGATGTGTGTATTATGATCCGCTAAACTGGCCATTATAGATCCCCTGCTAGCAGTTGACAAAGCTGGCTTCACACAGGATACGAAGAATCAAATGACTATCCACAAGACTTCATTAGGCAAACAGTCTATTCTGTTTGATTTTGATGTAGGTCGTTAGGTAGGTTACAGTTCAGCTTACCTACTAGAATTTGTGATTAGGTAAGTAGTGGTCTTAACTTGATTTTATAATGACGAAAGCCAACAGGACCTGCGGGGGCACAATGCCGGTCTCGACTGTCAAGTCTTGGTAGGCACTTGCACCGTGAAATTTCTTTTGTCACTCTTGCTGAAGATATTTGATATCTAACACTGGCCTGCATCCAAGCAGTGGAAGTGTTAGAGAACGTTTGCGAGAGAATGAACGGGAATAAAATCTTATACTTTAAACATATTTGGCTCACTTCACCCACTGCTGGATATAGCCATCTTTTTGCTTTTACCAAGCTCCACGTTTTTGGAGCTATACATGTACTTTCTTTCAAATATTGTTATGACCTACAGGTAGTTGCTCTGGGTCAGGTTTCATGTTTGTGAAACTTGCAAATGCACCCACGAAATGAATTAATTCTTAGGATATCGTTTGTTTTAAAGGAAAAGCTAAAATAATAAAGCTTTTATCTTTTGGCTATTTTTGTCGGTTTAAATCCAAATCGACATCTATTTTAGAAAATTTTCACTCCAATCAACTGATTGGAGTGAAAATTTTCTAAAATCATCCCCCGTCAGTGATTTTTTTGCTCGAATGAATCACCAAATCATCCAAAAGCGCTCGTTAGCGAGTTCAACCCCATTAGGGGGTGTTTTGAATGAAAGCCTTCCGCTTCACTAACCTTGTGATCTAACGAACAGTTAAAGATCACTCCAAGTTAAGTTAGGCTTGTGAAATCTACGTCGGGTCGACGACGCGCGACGGTGGAAGAAATGCAATGGGGTTTAAAACTTATAATTCATTGTGGTATCTAGATCCAGAATATCTAAGTTCCTCTAACGGTGAATTTAAATGGATATAATTTCAGATCATTTCATCAGATCAGATTGGCAGATCTGTAAATCTGCCAACATTCTGTATTCATTCTAATGAATAGGGAATTTTACCACAAATATCTAATTAGGTAGTACGTCTGTTAGATTATCGAAAAATATTGGATACGTGTTTTTGTTTTACGTGTTTTTCGATTTAGTACAAAAATACACATCATGACTGCTTATTACTTGCAAAAACGTCATCTTCAATATCCTCCACCAGGCTTACACAAAGAACTTTCAAAGTTTCAACTTCAAATAAAATCGATTTAAAATCGTAGAATTTCTGACTTCGGTTTTTCATCGTGGCAACATGTGAGATATTAATATTTGTTCTTCGACGTCGCAGTGTGTAATATCCTGCATTATTGCACTAGTCATGTGAACATATCTTACGATATGTCGCTTCCTGTAACACGGTAAGATTAAATGTCAAAGGTGCTAAGGTAATAGAGGAATTTTTACTTTGCAGACTTTGAGATGGGCCACGTTAGATTAATTTACTCCTTTTCGTCTTTTACACTGACTTCTCGATATCTTTTTATTTTCACAGCATTTTTTAATATAAATGTGGGATTAGTTCGATATAGGCCAAATAAAAGCACTGATCTTTGTAATTAACTTAAATTTTATTTTTAACACGTCTTTGTAGCTAACGTCCTTCGTCTTAGTCCCCTTATAACCCCTCTCCCTCTTTTCACCTTTTTTAACATTTTTTTGCTTTCTCTTTCACTCCTAGACTATTTCATACTTTCATCTCTTTCATTCAACATGCTTCACATCTGTCATTCATCTTTACGCTTCATTCCACTCATCTGTCATAACATTCCGTTCCTACAACTCGGCCATTCTGTTATCTGACTGTCCCCAGTCAGATCTAAACTGAACAAACAAAACAACACCATTCACAACTTGAACTTTATACAATAACAAATTATTTATTTAATAAAATTTTACACACCTTGTCATGCCCTTCTTCATCTAACCACATCATTACTAAGTACATATCAGATTAACAAACTCTTAAACTTATTTTACTTCCAGTTAAATCTTACAATTAGCACAAACATTACAATGAGTGTACACCATACTATAGGGTACACTGCACGAGAACCAATACTTAGCATAAATTAAATTAGGCAAAACTTTTAAAACTAAATTTTACATAACAACAGCTTACTTGTTCTACAACTAGAAATAACAAGACAATCTCCACATCTTCAACTTGTACATCAAATGGTAATTTAAAGAAACTAACACAGAGTACATTTTACAACATTTACATGACATAACCCTAAACATCATAATGGAATATTAGGTCAAGAACAACCATGTATTTCCTAACCTAACACAACCGCTGATAGGATCTGACCTACTCACCTAACTCAAAACTATCGCCAAACACGGGCCATGGCTTCATATTATCGGCTGAGGAAGATGTCACTCGTGAACCATCCGCCATACGATCTATCTTCTCAAGATCATACCGATCATTCCTTTTGACTTTGGTGACCCTATATGGGCCCAAATACTTAGGCTTAAGTTTTAGGCTGCTGCCAAACTGCGTCCGTTTGATGGCTACAATATCTCCTACAACATATTTTCGACTTTCCTTTCTCTTTCTATTGTATGTCCTACAATTTTCATCTTGAATTTTTCTTATTTGATCTTTTGCCTTCATCTTTAAGTCTTCCCTGTCTTGCACAAAATTACTTCTATGCTCTTGCTGAAGCAAATCATAAATCTGTATATCTTCTTTAGTTTTCATCTTCGTACCCAGCATGAGTTCGAAAGGGGTGGTGTCAATGCTTCTCTGATACGTGCTATTCAGTGCTCTCTGCACTCGGCTGACTTGCTTGTACCATTGAGATGGTTCTTCAATACATAGCTTAGCTAACACCGCTATGAGAACTCTGTGTATGCGCTCCACCTGACCATTTCCCCTTGGTACCCCTGTAGTTATGGTTATGTGTTGAATACTTTCCTTTTCACAATACTCCTTGAACTCATTACTGGTAAATGCAGTACCTCGATCTGAAATTAATCGTGTAGGATTACCAAATATCTGCTGATGTATCATTAGTTTATCTATTGTCTCCTTACTGGTAGTTCCCTTCACTGGAAACAGCCACACAAACTTCGTAAATGCATCCACGACTGTTAAGATGTAATTATACATTTTCCTTGTCTCTGAAAGAGGTCCAATGTGATCACAATGCAGGGTGTGCAAAGGAATGCCTCCTTTGTCAATACAGTTTAACAATCCTTCCTGCTTACCCTCTTTTTTCGTTGCTAGCAAGCAAGGTACACATGACAACAAAAGTTCTTCAATTTTTTTGCTTACATTTTTTATGTAGTAATCTTGTTCTAATGATTCTAACATTTTTCTTTTTCCAAAAAGACCCTTTTGATGAATCCTTCTCAAAACCTCAAATTCCAAACTTTTCGGTATCACCAACTTTCTTTCTATTCCCTTGTACAATAAACCATCACTAAAGGAATAGTCATCATATGACTGCAGTTTTAGTATGTCTATAATCGCCTTTACACCATCATCCAACATTTGTGCTTGCTTGATACTCTCATGCAAGCTTAGTTCAATAACTCCAACAAATGGGTTTCTACTTAAGGCATCGGCATGTTGCATCTTACCTCCTGGTCTATGTTCAATAACATAATCATACTCCTCCAGTAACAACACCCATCTGGCTACTCTTGTTGATAAATCCTTTTTACTCAATGTCTTTTGGAATGCTTGACAGTCTGTTACAATTTTAAAATGCTTACCAAACAAATAGTGTCTGAACTTCTTTACTCCTTCAATAATAGCTAATGCTTCCAACTCATAGCTACTATATTTCTTCTCGGCTTCACTAGTCTTCCTACTGTAGTAGTGTACAGGGTGTAACTCACCTGTGTGGTCTCTCTGTAACAAAATAGCACTGTATGCTATTGCAGAGGCATCTGTATGCAACTCCGTTACCAGCTGATGATCATAAATTCTTAGCACAGGGCTACTAGCTAGTGCACTCTTCAACATGTTAAATGCACTTCTCTGAATATCATTAAACTCAAAAGGTACATCTTTTCTTAACAAATCAGTTAACGGCTTAGCTATTAGTGCAAAATCTTTGATGTATTTTCTAAAATATGACGTTAATCCTACGAAACTGTGTAGTTGCCTTATTGTCTTAGGTTCAGGGTACCTGGTTACTGCATCTGTCTTCTCTGTTGAAGGTTGTACCTTCCCATCTTCTATAATATGTCCTAGGTACTCTATACGCCGGCATAGTAGTTGTGCTTTCTTCCAATTTATCTGCAGACCGTACTGTGATGCAACATCCAACACATCTCTCAATCGCTGCAAAGCCTGGCATTCATCAACAGCAGGAATTAATAAATCATCGATGAATATGACTATGATTCCTTTTGCTATAAGATCCTGAAACACCATGGTTACAAATCTCATGAAGTACTTTGGACATACTGACAACCCAAAAGGTGCCCTCAAAAATTCGTACTGACCATTGTGTGTAACAAAGGCAGTATACTTGATGCTGTCTTTATTAACTTTCAAGTGAAAGAAACCATTCTTCAAATCTAATACGCTAAATACACGAGCATCTCTAAGTTTATCTATCAAATCGTCTATAATGGGCAGAGGAAATTCATCCTTAAAAATTTTTTTATTGATTGGCCTATAGTCTACACAAATCCTAGTACTACCATCTTTCTTCTTTATCAACACCAGAGGAGAGGAATATTCAGAAAAACTTACGCGAATGATACCATCCTTGAGCCACTCTGCTACTTGCTTCTCCACCATCTGTTGTTCGGCTAAAGATATACGTCTTGGTCGTTGAGCCACAGGTATGTCATCCTTGAGCACAATGCGCAACTCTATTGGTGCCTCCTTTACCTGATTAGGCTTATAATTCTTCACACAGTCAATAACATCTTGCCGAACTTGCTTATTCTTAATGTTACCTAAAACAAACTGATCCTGACTAACCACACAACAAACCTTTGACAACCAATTGTTTATGTTTGGTGCAATCAGTATTGACCCTTTCGACATTATAGTAAACACGTCCTTGAGGAAGTCTTGACCCAATATAACACTACATGGCATAGCATGCCTTGGAACAACATAAAATGTAGCATTGTAATCGTGTCCGTCTAACAATACAGAAGCAGTTAACTTTTCCGTCGACACTATTCTGCCTCCCAAGCCTACTAGATTCGTCGCGGTTTTTACACATTCCGGAGATCCTAAATGTACGTAAAGCTCGGTACACATTAAGTTCACTTCACTTCCAGAGTCAATTAACGCGGTTACTTCGCACTTATTGATAAATATCGTCTTGCAGGCATTTTCAAAACGTATTTGCGCCGGCGTCTTTATCTCGTCGTAAACATCCGTGAAGTTAGCGTCAGTTCCCACTGCATTCGCCATCTTGTCGGTAAAGTTGGTAAGACTGTCAAATGAGCTGTCATGGCTGCCGTAATCGTCAGGTTTGCCAACCTCGTAAACGTTCGGCGTGAAGTCAGCCACACACATCGCTCGTCTATCTTCGGAAGAGTTCGTTCTTGCTTTTTCACTACGCCATTCTCGTTCCTTGTTCTCTTCACTCGTTCTTGACCGAATGTTTCCGCTTTGTTTACATCAGCGCCAGTCAACTTAGTTAGCCAATCATGCGGCAGTATGACGGGGGCACGTAAGAAATGTTACCATTACAAAAAAAAACATATATTTTATGCCCTAGCAATATTGTAAACTTGTGACATATTTATGTGTTGCTTGACATAATAACAAAAACTGTTTCGAGGACATTCTTTTAATGGCGAAATTTTTATATTGTTATTTTATTAAAGTTTGAAGTATTCATAACTATTAATTTGGGTAGATTATATTAAATTGCTATTACAATTTGCATAAAACCTTGAGCAAGATTACTTGAATACGGTTTAACAAACCTTTGGGGAAGTAAAGGTTTTGCACAATGGCAACTAATTCAACGTAAATAAAATATTCCCTGACAAAGTTAAAACAATTTCAAAACTGCCTGTTGCGTTTTTTCCTAATTCCTTGATATTCCTTACCTTGATATTTCGTTGTTTATATTTCCCTAAATCGAGTCGAGCTGCTGCTCCTCCGTTTAACAGGGATTAACTCAAGTCAAATATAGACTTGATTTCGAGATTGAGATTCTTAGAGCATTTATAAGTTCAGTGCATCTTCTCATAGATTATACTATATATTTGTATTTTTTTAGGTTTCCTTGCCTAGCCTTTGATGGCGGCTACTTCATTTTCTAAGAAATGAAGGAATATCAGAGAAAATGCTTCAAATGCGAGCGCTCGCCACGTGACGACCCGGGTGTAAAGTTATTCCGATTTCCTAAACCTGGAATACGGAATAGCCTTCGGTATGTACCATCTAAATCCGCCCCTAAGACGACCCACTGACCAATATTTTAGATAAAGTCACTTTAGCTGTACACTTAAAAGTAGGTACCTATTGCCTTTCTAATCAATCTCATCAATTCTTTTACAGTTGCGAGTTATGGGCGAAATATTGTTTGCCCAACGACGAGATTTCTACACAACTTTCAATTAAATTGAATGCTGAACACAGAATGCTGTGTGACAAACACTTTAATAGGATGTCCTTCGTCAACTTTTCAACTAAAAAGTTGCAAAAAGATGCAGTGCCAGAGGATATTAATTAAAATAAGGTAATTTATAAACATACTAGTATTTAAAGTTTTCATAAATTGAACAATTTTGATCAGACACACTAATAATTTACAGACAAGGTACTGTGTAAAGCCATCTTGTTTCCGCTGCAAAGAGTGATTGTGATATCATTATGTATAGCTCCATGATGTCATGATGGTATTAACACTTCATTTTTCGTTTAATCATAAGTGCAAACTGTAGGTAATAAAACATACCAAGTATCATGATACAAGTTATTATGACTTCATTCCACCCCATTTTTTTCTACTTCTAATTAAAAAAAACAAAGAAATTATGATTGAAATTTGTCCACCGATTCTAGAGTTTTAGCGAAACTAACACCGCACGATACAAACATTTTAAATTAACAGTCACAGCGAGATGTTTACAGAATAGTAATTAGATAGCACAAGGTCTTACTTTTTTATTTATCTTTTTTCTCAACCACTCACTTTTTATCTATCTGCCCGGCGAGCACGGCCTACAGTGACATGGCATGAGTCACACATTTTATCACAGTTTGGGCGATAAAACCGTTTTGTCTTAAATGCTAGCACGGCGGCGTAAGATAATTTCTTGATATGTGATATAACTTCTTGACGTTTAGTTGGGACTTCTATGTCATAATTGCTAATATGGGCGCACCCATTTTGTAACAAATGTCACATTTTGACAGATGAATATGCTCGTTTATATCACGTTCGTTCGGAGGTGGTGATAAAAGTAAATTAAAAATATAAGTATATTTTTCTGCTTACTACTGCATCAAATGGCAGTAAATTATTATAATTATGTTCTTGCCCGAAGGCAAGAGGTCCAAAGTAGGAAAATATTCCGAAGAAACATTCGGGACTCCTCTAATCCGTTCGAGATGCCAGACAGGGAGTTCCAACGGATTTTCCGCCTGACAAATATATTTCAAAACAAATCACATCAAACTTTTAAAAGAAAAACAGAACTTTTAGTTAGTAGCAAGTTATCAAATAATAAATAAAAAAAGAAAATGAAACACGTGCCGCGTACGTGTTATGTCAAAAATGAATTAGTACCCAAGAAAATTAAAAAGTTGTTTAACTGTATGAACTGTGCTCTTTTATACGTATTATTTTATTTGGTCGCCTATTCAGATGGTCATAGACATTTTTATTTTTTTAATATACTAGGTCACACTATGAAGTCAGCAACAAGAAAGACAAGTCGCGTCTTAAATTATATCACATGTGGTACCCGTGCTAGCATTTATGACAAATTCTAAGACATGACATAATTTATAACGTCTTGTCACCAACGTCTTGGGTACGCCCGTGCTCGCCCCGCTGGTTCTTCTGTGACTGCAGATAGACTTGCTGTACTCATTAAAGAGGTAATAACGAAAACAAGTAAAAATACTAACAAACTATGTTTTTTTTTCAGACACATTGATACATACATAAATTTACACCTTTTTCCCATAGGGGTAGGCAGAAACTACAGAACGCCACCTACTACGATTCTTACATACTCCTTTTGCTTAAGTTACGTCCATACAATACAAAAAAAGAAATATAATTATTATTTTCTATTTTTCAGGTTGTATATAATTGTTTTGATTTTGGATTAATTATATCTGCATCTGTCTGTAACATGGATAGAGCCACTTCACAGAACCTTTGAAATTTAGGATCACTTAATTCCATCAATGTGTGATCTACCGCATCTACTAAAATGTTTTAGAAATTTGATCATGAAGTTATACACTTTGTGATCAAACTGGCAAAGGTATGAATAACAGTTTAATTAAATAAAAATTGATTGTTTCAAAAGTTCTGCATTGTATATTAATTATATTTTCATTTACTTACAGGCATTGCTAAATGTTTGCATATCAAGAATTTTTATGAGCTGGATAATGTAAACCCAACTTCGTGTTTGCTCCTACTTTGCAGCAAGAACACTTAAACCCGAATATGAATACTCAAGTTTTAAGTCACTCTGTTGCAGCTGGAGTGTATTGTAAAATATCTACAGGTAATCTAATCACTAATCTACATTAATATTGTATCACAACATCAAATGTAACTAACATGAATAAATAAAACACATCTTAACTGCCTCAATTATTCATCAAAATCGCAATTATGACCAAGATAACAAATTTTAATAATAATCTTTCAGGTGAACTAACAACGGAAGCTGCTGTCACAGCTACTCTCATGTGGCAAACATGGATACCATTTTTGATTGCCTTAACAGCAACACTCCAGACTAGAGAAAAGGGAAACAACATTCAACAAACCTTACTGGAAAAACAGCACACCTGAAATTATTTAAGGAAATGAAATTGTTTTCCAATCATTGTAGTTAGTTGGATGTCGCTCTAAACCACCAGCTATTGAGGGTTGGGTGTGGATGATATATGCAGTAGTTTTTTTTTAAAAGTTAACTGAACTATATCCCAGGCCTAGCCACGCGAAGATTGCAGCAAGACCCACTAGTTTTTTTTATTTTTTAAACTCATAATATGTTATATCTCGAAACAATAAAACAGCACATTTTATTCAGTACATATACTCTTTTATAGAAAATTAATATTTTAAAGCATGTTTGATTTTTCAATATACAAATATAGAATGTGCTGTTTTATTGGAAAATTATCCTGTCAATCAATCACCCTTGAGGTCAGTAAATGTAATAATATACATAAGTTTTACTGTATTTTTCGTTGCAAATTGTAGTTGTAAGCACTGTTGCAATATTAAATTGGTGATTTGTGGTGGTATTCTATTCTATAAAATACATGGTGAGCTTATTGTAAAAAGTAGAAATCAGTACCTCTAGACATTGTAATGAATACATATTTTTTTTTTGCTTTTGCATATTGAATTATAGCATTTTCAGTTTACTATAATCCTAGTTGACACTAAAATACAATTAGTGTAAAATATACTCAGGATTATGTTTAGATGAGTCATATATTTATTATCTTTAACGTTTTGATTGTAAAATAGGTAGTGTTGTTATTGGTTTCACCATCTAGATTAATATTATTGTAATTTATACACACAAATAAGTAAAAAGTATAATTAGAACTAAAATTTGAATCTGAACTGATTTATGCAACTATATTTTTCTGTTAGACTTAATTCTGTTCTTGATGTTTGTTTATTGATGTTGGTTTGATTGTAATTGAACTTTTAAATAAACTTTGTTTAAATCATCTCCTTATTTTATTATTAAAACCTTTAAAAAACTAAAACCTGTAAGTACATATTTAGAATTGCCGCCACTAAAAGTTTATAGGGGGCGACCAATAGGTGGCATCTTAATCGCTTCTTGCCGCATTTTTTTTGTATGAAGTTGACATTCTTCTCCCGTAGGTGAGTATATGTTCTGTGGTTTACATTGCGTCGAGATATGCCCAAATTCGTTACACTTGAAACATTTCAGACCCTTTTCTTTATTAGGACACTGTGATGATTGGTGATTTCTTTCTCCACAGCTGTAGCACCTCTTGATACTCGTACCAGCACTACCATCACGGCTGTCAGGCTTCTTATTTCGGACGTAATTTGCGCCCATCTTTTCTTTAATCGTTTCGTATATTTTGATTTTCTCCTTAAGCTCCGTGTACGTTATAGCACCATATAACACCATTTTATTCACTTCTGAATCAATTATGCCGTCTATGATGTACTTTATGGCGACATAAACAGGCATTTTGCCGCGCTTTCCCATTTCTTTCATAACTAACAGGTAGTCTAAACAACGTTCGTCTTTCTTCTTCTTTCTAGTTGCCATCATTTCATGTATAGTTTTACTATCTATCGAATCCGGAAATTCTTTCAGCAAACCCGCCTTCAGCTCGTCCCAACTTTTGAATGGTTTTTCAGATTTTAACCACAGGGCTGCAGTTCCCGTCAGAGATCTTCTAGCAACTATCAGAGTCTGTAGGGGCGTCCATTGAAATATTTCAGCGTTATCATCGATGTCGGTCGCCCATTTAGCCACCGAATACGATTTATCTTGTCCGCTGAAATTTGCCACCAAGTTCTCCGTCTGGAATATAGCCTGATCTCGGCAGAACGGTTGTCTCGTCGATGCAGCTGCCACGCGGTCGTCTTCGTCATAGTCCGCTTGACGGCTTTGTCGGCGATCTTTTCCGTGTCCACCCATATTTCGTCTTTGCCTAGTCTTTTGTAACTACTGTTACCGTCTTCTATCGTTTTTTTCCGTCGTTTCGCTAGAGCAAAATCACCGGCCGCTCCACGTCTTTGGCGTCGGGTTTTTCAGCTCTCGTCTTTTCTCGAGCTTTGGCCCAGCAAACTGGAAATATCGAACTATCCCGGACGAGCCCCCAAAACTATGTGGGATTAGTTCGATATAGGCCAAATAAAAGCACTGATCTTTGTAATTAACTTAAATTTTATTTTTAACACGTCTTTGTAGCTAACGTCCTTCGTCTTAGTCCCCTTATAACCCCTCTCCCTCTTTTCACCTTTTTTAACATTTTTTTGCTTTCTCTTTCACTCCTAGACTATTTCATACTTTCATCTCTTTCATTCAACATGCTTCACATCTGTCATTCATCTTTACGCTTCATTCCACTCATCTGTCATAACATTCCGTTCCTACATAAATTTATAAGTAAGTGTTTACATTTCTTGGATCCTAATTTATTGCGCTTATTTATTATACTTTCGATAGATTTACAGGAAATTATTTTATTTAGTTTAGTTAACCTTTCTGAAAACATTATAAGCTCTGGGCGTAACGGTCAAATCGCTAACACAAGCGTGATGGTCAATGGCTTTTGTTCGGCCTATTTTTATAAAAAGGACCTTTCTTTTTTAATAACATTAGAAACGTACCAGATACGCATCCGACTGTGATTAAGTATCTCTATGGGTTTCTAAATGCTGATAAAAACCTCATTTAATATTGGTTAAAATACACCTACACAGTCACACCCTTATTTATGGCGAATTTCACCATTGAACGCGATCACCACATGTAAACCGCGTTCCAGAACTGTCAGTGAATGATAATGAATGAAAATGAATGAATGAATGAAAGTGACAATATTTCACAACAATAATGACACTCAGTTGATGAACACACTTACACTTTATTTCTTCCACATATTTTTTTGAAACAAGAATGATTTTGATGGTGCATCAAAACGATAAAAAAACATTATAAAGTTACCACGTTCATAAGTTTTTAAAATGGTCTTTGTGGTCGCAGGAGCGGCGTTTTTATTGATTCCCTGTGCTCGGGGTTTTACCTCTGATTAGACTTGAGTGTAAATATAGACGCTTTTGATGCGGTTTTAAAAAAAACTACCGATTTATTTGTGAGTTTGTGAGATAGGTTTTTCTTTACTCAGGTTGTACGTACGTCAAAGGGCCCACGCTAACGTTTTCTATTTAATTAAGTAATTTCTATAATTATTGAACATCGCGTGTTTTGTTTACACAATGTCTTTGTCGTGTACCTATAATTGCTTAGCCAAGAATAATAGCTAGGTACCTGTTTTTACGAGGAAACTATCATAACATAAAATCATACTATTACTATATGTACACAGAGTGTAAATTAACCCTTCACACAAACGTCAACCAAGCATTCTGTACATCAAACAAAGTACCCCTACGCAAAATTTTTGCTGGGAAACGACTTGTTTTTATGGGGTCAAAAATCACATTTTACGGTTAAACTCAATGTAGCACTCTTAAAACATTGTGCTAGTGGATGCTTTGATTAGTAAACGGGTCATGGAGGTAATTTAAGTAAAGTTTTAACCTGAAAAAATGGCAAATTTTGGAACTTTGACCCCCAATATCTCCGTAACTAGGAGGTTTCCAGGTACCTATGGTCTAGAACCAAAAAAATATTGCAGTGGTGGGGAGGACAAGTGCCCTTCGTTTGCGTTCAGGGTACTTTTACACCTTTTATGTATACTCGTAACATCGCGCCTGTAACTTCAAAACCTTCAGGCGCATGTGTATTCGGTAAAATTACCGGTAATTTTTAGGTCCATGTGACAGGGGGCGAGTCTATCATCATTAATTGGGCGCAATTCCTGGATTTTTTTATTCCGAGTAGGTATAGCAAGCATGTTAAAATCATCATCAGCCTATAATATTCCCATTACAGGGACTCAGGCCTCCTCTCTAGGAGAGGAATGGGCTATAATCCAACACGCGGGCCCAGTGCGGATTGGCAGATGTAACATATCTTCGAATTTTTAGTTCTAAGATATCGGCGGTTTCCTTCACCGTTTTGAGAGCAGTGATGATAAAATAAATTAAACAAAGTAATGCGCCTGCCTGTGTTCGAACCCACGACCAACTGTTTGCACTGGGCCACCACGGCAGTTTAAAATAAACTCTTGTAATTCAAAATATGTTTTCAACATTGCAATTCATCGCGCAACCTAGAGGAGGATCTCTGTTTCACATAATTCCAATTTCCATTTTGAAACACATGTATTTAAACGTTACACGTGCTCAAATATATTGATGAATAGCTTGTTACATAATTGGGTTGTTTACTGGTGCTGTGTGAGTTTCAATGTTTATAAACGCACCCACGATACAGGAGGAAAAGTCCTAGTGTGGGGTAAAGTTTTTTTTTTCAAGTTTTTTTTTTGTTATTATGCCTACTATAGGTACAAGTCTGAATAACTAGTATAACTACTCCTTTTCCTTATCGTTGCGAGCATTTTTTTGCTCTGGATCATACCTTTTAGTTGCAAAGATATTGGAGTTAAAAGTTCAAAGTTACTCACAATTATATTTATATATTATAATTATATAATTTCACTTTATAAACCCCGGCACTATGCAATCAGCACAATCATTTCTCAGCAATGATTTTTACGTAGAGCTATTTAGTTTGATCTGCATAATGCTTGATTATAGAATTCGTGAAGGCTCAGTTTGCACCTTGTATATAACCGTTGTTATTCTAATACAGGGTGTATTAATGAGGTACTCTGACCATCAATATCTGGGGGTCTAAAATGGCCACTTTAGCAGATCATAATGTGAATTGCGTTAAAATTCGTATCATAAGTATATCGTACCTATATAATAAATATTATGATCCGCTAAACTGGCCATTATAGATCCCCTGCTAGCAGTTGACAAAGCTGGCTTCACACAGGATACGGAGAATCAAATGACTATCCACAAGACTTCATTAGGCAAACAGTCTATTCTGTTTGATTTTGATGTAGGTCGTTAGGTAGGTTACAGTTCAGCTTACCTACTAGAATTTGTGATTAGGTAGGGCTTTAGTGTCCATTGGCAACGAGGCTGTGTTCTATTAATTAGCTTAAAATCAAGGCAGGCATACTTAATATCATCGCTTCAAAACTTCAAACCTTTACTTACTACAGTTGCTGCCAGTTAAGATTGCAATGGCGGTCATTGACGGTCAATGGCCGGACCCACCTACATTTATTAATGTTCTTAACTTTGAAATCCAAAAATAAGCCTGTTCATGTCTTGAATCGTGATCTTTAAAAAAAATCTAATGGAAAACGATACATGTTTCTTTTGTTTTGGTTCATACGAAGAGGTATTGGGGAAAGGGCAATGACCGCTATTGCGATCTTAATTAGCAGCAACTATAGTAACAAACCAACAGCAACTTTATTGTAACGGCATCAAAACTATCTGTGATTTTGAGAACCAAAATCAAAGGTAGGTAGGTACCTAAATAACTGAAATACTTTAATCATTCTTATGAAATAGTAACACAACGTATAAATATCTGCAAAGCTAAAAGACAAAGCGTTAAAATAATTGTTGTTCTAAATCCAAACAATTCGGCACTGGTTTAAAAAACAAGAACGACTAGACTAAAATGTTCATTAGATAAATAATATATTTATTTATCTAATGAACATTTTAGTCTAGTCATAATCACTGATAATACTAAAATTTTCAACCAGTAAAGCAGTGTTCGAATGTTAAAAAAACATTTTTTTAAATAATTACACAATTGCCTGTACTCAGACAAATAACAAAATACATCAATATACACACCAAAATACACCAATTACGTAATTAATTAACTTAAAAACTAATTAGTAAAAAGCAAATGATAATAACTACGTACTGTTTCATAAGGTTCGTCCGAGGGCAGGTGTTGCTAATTTTGTTGTTGTGGAAAATCTCCCGAATAGCCTCTTTCCATGCCTTTGACAAAGAAAGCGAATGAACGAATGAGCATGCAGAACCTCGTGCAGAATAATTTGTGGACTTTTCAGGGGTCTTTCCAGAAGTTGTTTTTATATTCGCCAACGACTTAGCCTTTTCTACTATTTTTACAAGGAACTATGAAAATATCAGTATTTAAGACGCAGGCAAAAAAGTCGGGATAACTTTGATATGGCTTGTGTGTCCTAAGAGATCCTCTGAGTGGATACTTGTCTTTGTTGGACTCTTCATAAGCAAATCCTAGAATGGTACCTACTGTTGAATTAACCCATGGATGGTTTAGTCTGGTCGAGTTCTGATTAAATATGGAGTTGTCTACTAGACAAAAAACTGCCTGAAATTTCAAGCAAGTGCATTGTAAGTCCTCAAAAGACTTTCAAATACAACATATTTGAAGGAAGGTTTTCGTATAAAAGCGAAACCGCCATAATTATTTCATTTTAAAATAATTCTGTAAAAAGTTAAAAAAAGACATGGACAATATCGGTCTGTTCAAACTTTTAAGTAAGCATTTATCCATCACTTTGAGAGATGGTTTACAAGATTTCTTTGAAAGCATTCTTCATAATTTTAGCCTAATTGAAAGAGAAATCATTAATTCAAGAATTTATTAGTTTAATACGCATCATAAATATAAAACTTTGACAATCCAGTAACGAAGATTGACAACAATTAGTTACAACTTCGTTCAAAAATTAAATAAACTCCAAAGACAGTAAAATATTGCAAAGTTCGATACCTATCATGGGTTTTGTCCAAATATTATTGTTCAAAGATTTATGGAACTGTTTTTTATCATTGGAAGTCACCTTGGAAGTTCACAAGTCATTCACATCGACACGAAAAAAATAATCACAACAGAATATTTAAGGAAGCTTCAAAGCAAGTCGAAAATGCCATCAAAATAGACGTGCATTTGACTAAACTCTCTGTTAGTAAAGGAGGTCATATTACAAATCAGCTTAAAGCGCATTAGCTGTCCAGCATAAGCTTTATGACAGCGCTTTCCTGTTTTTAACTGTTACTGCAGTGCAACTGGGTCGTTTAGTATTCCAGAAAGCGCCCAACTTGCTTCAAAGCCTCTGTTACTACCTTACTTTCGCTGCCTCGGAAAAAGCAATTTAACTTTTGATATTTTAAGCACAACTGACATGATTCATTTTAGCAAAAAAAACAATGAAATTGTATATTTTCTTTGTTAGTTTTTCTCAATTCGAGGCAGAAAATAAAGTGGTATTTCTAAAATAGTCACCAACACTGATACCACAACATTAATAATTATATTTAAATCGCCGTGAATCCAAGTCTATAGAAGCCATGCCTCGTAAGCTTTGCTATGAACTTACTGCTTCTTTAGACATGTCATGGGACAGACGTTGTTCGCTTTCACATTGTGGGTGATCCTCCTGAGTCCTTGCAACCATACCTTTTTGGAAATACATCGATTATTTTTAGAACAATTCAAAAAAGTATGACGTCATTTGAAGTCTGCCTCGTGAAAAGCAACGCTGATGCCTCGTAGTGAGTAATTTTGTGCACTTTCAATGAGGCAAAGAGTGCAGTAGTGGGCAAATGGCCAGTGTTGATGATTTCTTGGAAAGGCCTGTTATTGCGTTGCTTGATACTTGAAGTTTTAATGAGAAAAATAGAACTGCAAGTGTGTAATGTTTTAACTGTGACCGTAAAGAGTCAGCTAATATTTTGTTTAATCTAGATAGAACTGAATATATACAGATTATACCGACCTTAGCGGTAGCAGCATCAGGGCACACCACGTGTTGGTAATTGATGTTGATATAGTCTGTGCCGCTACAGATCGTCAAAGACTTCTCTTCAAGATTCTCGCCATGTTTGTTTACCAGGTTCATACTCAATTTTGAGTCCTGTGAGAAAAAAAAACAAAACGTTAAATAAGAACTGAAATTTTGAAAAGAAAGCTTTAATAAGAGGATTGATCAATCAATCACTTTAGTCTAATAGAGTTCACATTACAGCTCAATGCTGGACAAAAGGTCGTCCCAAATTGCGCCATAACAATTGGATTTCAATTTTCCGCATTCAGCAAGTCCACTTCTAGGAGTCTATTTTTATACCACAGCTGATCTAAAAGCTTTTTTCATAAATTTGAATGTTATTTCGAGCAATCTTTACTTCCTGGGGTCGGGTTCAAATTAATCACTTCCCCGAAAATCTAGTCCCTAGGGAATGGTTCTGTTGTTTTGGTTCCATTTCCGACCCATTTCATTTGGTAAAACGCCCTCGGTCAAGTTAAACATTGCTTTAAACGCCCTGTTCACGACCTTAGTTGGTGCGACTTGCTACAAGAGTTACCAGTTCTACATCCGAACTAACCGTTCTAAAGTCCTGACTAAAAGTCGGATGTAAAGATAGAGAAGATGTAAATTTTTAATTACAAACCTGCAGATAAATACAAAACTATTTCTTTTTACTCCTTGTTTTTTGCAGATTTACGTTGGATTGAAAAAAAAAGGAGTTATGACAAGGTCAGAAATACTCCAAAAGTCGGGAGACAAAACCTAGAACTTGTACGAGAACGCGTGTGTGTGAGTCAAATATGGGAGAAAAACTTCCCTATTTGCGACGCGACATAAGTCAAAAACACTTGTCTTGTTTCCGTCGCTTGAGTACCTCGATCTCGTGGCTGATCTGAGCAACAGAGTAAGGCGGGCGTCCTAATTGACACCGGTCGTACGATTAAACTATGCTTTCGCGTCGTACGACTAGATCAAACACATTAGTTTCTTCAGTGTGTCCTAATAGAGCTTGCGAGTGATCGTGCGAACACATTGTACGATCGTCCAATCAAAGTTACAAATCTCTTCTGATTGGTCACGCGTCATCGTGCGCGCAGAACGCGGGGCCGGGGAACGGCACAGGTGAGTCGAGATGCGAGAGAACGCATCGTTCGGTCGTACGATCGATCGTTGCCAGTTAGGACACCACTTGGACTATCGTACGATCATTTTCATCGCACGACGATGAACGCAACGTTTGATCGTACGACCGTTGCCAATTAGGACGCCGAATAACACTCGTGTCGCCTGAACGTGTAGGTCGTGGCCCAGTGTTTATTCCGTAGTCCGTACTAAGACGTCAGTATGTTACGCGGTCGTTTCGCCAATATTTACCTACAATGTTTGTAAGCGTGGAACTACAGTGTTTTCACGCGTTATAGGCTCGGATAACATATTTTTTTTTTCAGGAGAATCAAGCCGCGGAAAAATGTTTGGGAGATTTTAGTGTCAGATTGCATCCATTAGCATTAGAAATCCGGGGATATCTAAACTCAATATTTATCTAATATCATATATCTCCTAACAGAGTGTTCTAAAACTACGAGCACGCCGTATATTTATCTCAATGAAGTGTAATTTAGCAGAGCATAATAATAATGTTTTATAGAGCAGTGGTGGCTCAGTGGTAGCGGCCCCGAACAGTGAGTCGTGGGCGAACCCAGTCAGGCGCATAACGTTGTGTAGTTTATATCATCACCACTGCTCTCAAAACGGTGAAGGAAAACATTGTAAGGAAACCGACATATCTTAGAAAAATTAGAAGACATGTGACATCTATCAATACGCACTGGGCACGCGTGGTGGCCATCCCTCTCTTAGAGAGGACGCCTGAGTCCCTGCAGTGGCAACATTGACAACAAATTGCTACCAACTGTTTAATTTTATTTATTTATACTTCATGTACAAGTGTGGTACATAGGCGGACTTAATGCCAAAAGGCATTCTCTACCAGTCAACCTTTGGGTTAAAAAGGACAGCACTGTGGTACCATTTTGTTTTTTCGTGGTGAATATGGACATACCACGAATAATTTCATACATAATTATTATTTCATTAATCAATTCTTTCATTAGCTTTTTTCCTATTCCAAACCTGATCAAAATTCATCCCATCTCCACCAAATGCCTTGAACATAATTTTTCACTCAGATTAATTATAATAATTTAACGTTACCTTAGGCACTCCCCCGGATCTGACGTCACTGACTTGGCACAGCTCGACGACATCTCCGTCCTGTAACAACAGAAACAGATTATGTTAATAAAGTTTAACTGAAGGCTGAAATACAAAGAGGAGGAGTTTTATAGATTATATTTTATCTATACTTAATATTACAAACAGGAAAGATTTGTATTTTTGTGTTACGAATAAACTTGAAAACTACTGGATCGATTTGAAAAATTCTTTCACCGTGTCATGGGCTACTTTTTATCCCTGTATTCCCACGGGAACAGTTACTACGCGAGTGAAACCGAGTCACGTCTGCTCTGCTACAATATTTTTGAAGTTAATTTAATGTGTAGTAATTCAGTGTAAACTTTAGTATTTTTTCCTCCCAAGGGCAGGGTAAGGGCCTGTCCCATATCGTTTGCGCTTATCGCATCCTCTGTGCGCTTTTCTCCGGCCAAAGTCTAATATTTTGCAATTTAGGGCCTGTTTCGCCATCTACGATTAAGTCTCCATTAACTTACATAGCACAAAATTTCATACAAAATCTTTTTTTTCGATTCTGTTCCATTATTGAATTTATTCTGTAAGTAGTGGCTATTCAGACATTGTGAAATAGGCCCTTAGCGTGGCAGATCACCGGACACAAACTCTAAGATCCCCATTAACTCTTCCAGAAGCATGCAGCAGTTGGTTGGAGTAGGTATTATTTAAACATCACGCACAATGACCCAATTAAGAGGCTAAGTGCGGATAAAAACCTAGTTCCACCAAACCAACTACAAAAAAATATCTCGTCTAAAAATAAATGCGCAGCCTTCTTCAAATTATTCAAAACCACCTTCACAAAGTACCTGGGTAAACTCACTCACAAAACCCATCAATTCACGCCCTACGACCATAAGCCCCACTATTATTTAAATCGTGCATAATTCAAATTGAATTCCTACTGCTCTTCTTTACTAAGGATCATATAGAATCGCTCTGATGATGGAGGCGTTCTGGCAACTCCAATTTGTACCCTAAGCTTATTAGTACCGCAATTTGTCTTTAGACAGGGTTGTTGGTTGGAGGAGTAATTACGTCATCGTTCGAGGCTTGATTTTAGTTACACCTGAGTTTATTATACTTATGTTGTAAAATAGGTTCATTTACGGGTTTTCAGTTTTGAGTGGAATTAAAATTTGTTGCTCAGACATACGGTTCTTAGTTTAGTAACTTATTTCATTATTTATTTATAAAATATGTGATACTTTATTTACTTATTACTACTTTTAAGTTGGACTGCCTTCGAGTGGTTTAGGCGTTTACCTTGTGATCCTTGTGATGTGATGGTCGAGGTTTCAATTCCCATGGGAAGCCTACTTTGTAAAGTTGTTTCCAGTTTGGCTAGGATGTTGCAGGCTTTTTTTTTTTTTTGGCGGTTGGAAAATCATCGAATAACCCCTCCCGCTCTTGGGCAGAGCGAAAGGCAGTGTCAGACTTCTACTGACTAAAAACCACCCATGTTCCTTCTTCGCCCTCTATGTCGAGGCCGCGATAACTAGTGTACAACCCGCGGCCCCCCCTCCCATGTTGCTGACATCTCTTTGAGGCGCGCGTGGAACACGAACGCACCGTCGACACGGCCTGTTTTCGTCGTAAGACGGACGGACGGCGAGTTAGCCCATCACTCACCGTCCACAGGCCCGCGTCTACGGTGGCCGGAGGTCATCGCGTGACCCCCGACGCCCCGCAGGCTTGACTCTTGATTGTCTGATAAAAAGATGATTCCATGCTTCGGAAGGCACGTATAAGCCGGTGGTCCCGGCCTAAAAATGGCGGTCATCAAATCATGTCGGAGGCCGTCAAAAACTGTGACACTAGTGTGTGTGGGGTCGTTAGACCTTACTACCCAAATACACGATAAGAACTTTTTAATTAGCGTGTGGTTCATTTTTTTGTTGATAACATAGGACTGTACACTACTAGAGAATAAGTTTAGTAATGTGTGGATTATGTGACGCATCTCTAAACGCGTTTAGCACTTTAAATATCTAAATTTTCATTCTTCGTCTGGTTTTCAAACGATATACAGAAATAGAACGATTGTTTAAATACATTAAGCATTTACACATTTAACAATTTTTGGTACTTATGTGCGACTTATTAAGCTATACAAATAAATGGGCCTAAAAACGCTACAGTCACATTTCTTTTTGTTAATTTTCCTTAACGGAATATTTATTCAAAGACAATACCTAGGTATCATAAATTTTTCTATGTAACCAATAGTACGGTCGAACAAGCTATTAAGTATGCAGCCAGCTAACTTGCATATTTTACTTTTAAGATTGTACACATACATTTAGAGACCGATGTTAAACGATACAGCGTTTGACATCTGCCACACGATTTATGAAACAAAATTGCAATCAATATTTTCAGTGTACCTACTAGAATTATAAAGATTTCTTCCTACACTTAATTATTACTACTGTAGTAGAGATAACAATGCCAGTAGTTCAGTAGTTCCCACATTTATAAACTAGGACAATGCAAATTCTTCAACCTTTCTAGAACACCCACGCTGTAAGAACCTTTGTTCAGTCGAATAGACATGTCGCCTCGATAATGGCTATAATTTATAGTAAGTAAGAATGCTTGCTTTAATTACAGTGTTTACTACGACGCAATAGTTTTTTACTAGTACTGCAACTTTTACTGAAAACAAATAAACCTACCAATACAAACGAAAAATGTAACTGAATATTTTGAACAATTACGATGTTGCATACCTAACTGCCACACTCAGAGAGCTTTAATGATTACTTAGGCCATCACTAAGTAAAGGTTTTGACATAATTTTGTATGACAAAACTGTCAAAACCATTACTAAGCGATGACTTAAGTAATCATTAAAGGTCTCTGATTACGGCAGTAAGCTCATCATCATCACCTGGCTAGCAGTTTCCCAACTATGTTGGGGTCGGCTTCCAGTCTAACTGGATGCAGCTGAATACCAGTATTTTACATGGAGCTACTGCCTAATCTAATCTCCACAGCCCAGTTAGTACTGGATAATATATGATATCCTTTGCTAAGACTGGTTGTCAGACTTTCGGGCAACCGACTACCTGTTCCGATCGTAAAAGATGAACAAATGACTTACCCTTAACTCGTTGGAGTTTTACCATGCACTATAATCATATGAGAAGTCAGTCATTTTGCATCAAAACGCCTTGATTTCATTTGTGTAGGTTTACTCATCGAATGATCTAAGTTACCTACATTATAATCTACCAGAACAGCACATCCCGCGTTTTACAATGAAAAAAAGTGAATACTAATTAAATTTATTTCATCTTAGTAGCCTCAGATACAGACTAATCAACAACAACCCTACACATAATCGTACTACCCTTTCACCCCATGAATCCCCCTTTCCCTGCATCGGACATAGAACTCCCCCTGAGCATTTAAATCATAATAAGTTACCCCCCAGTGCTGACCTTTTCACGAACAAGTCTTGAACACTCGTGCGACAAAGGAAACGATTCTCAATGGGAAATGAAGTTTCTAACTACGTCCTTTTTGCCTGAGCTCAGTAACTGAGTGTGAATGTATTAGGATTGTAAGTTATTGTACTTTGTGATAGGTTAAAAGTTTTCTATATTGTAAGTTAGTGGCTAAGTTGCCTGCTAGTTACGATGTCAATAACGGTCATTGCCCTCTCCCTATCCTATCTCCTATCTCTTCTTACCAACCAAAACAAATGAACAATGTATCGTTTTTCATTTAAAAAAATATTCAAGATCACGATTCAAGACATGAACAGGCTTATTTTTAGAGAACTTGAATTTTTATTTATATTTTCACGAAAATAATCTTGAATTCATTAAATGTTTAATTTTTTAAGAAAGTGTTGTTTGTTTTTCATGGGATAGAGCTTCAGTCGTGTCGTGTGCGTGTTTTTTCTGCGATTTTTGGCAAATCGAAACCGCTGTTCTGAATAATGCCTATGCCAACCCAAACAAGAATTTCTAAGCACGTGTTAGGTGGTAACGAGGATTTTTTTATCGGCGTTTTCGAGCATTTTGATAAAAATGTGTAAACTTTGTTATTGCTTTCGAAGCGGAATTCAAACCGAGCTGCATGGGAGGTTGTTATGGAGCCGAAAACTGCAGTAACAAATGCCCACGTGTATCAAACGATTTTTCAATAGGCACTTTAAAATTCTTATGGAATTCTTAATTCTTCTTTTCTTACAAGAAAATATCATCTCCCATCTAAGCCTTCCAAGAGACGAATTCTCAAGAACCCTTCTTTTTGAGGGTTTTCATCAAATAACTTCTCCCGCTCTGAGCAGAGCAGTAGTGTCGGACTTCTACTGACTAAATAGCACCCATGTTCCTTCTTAGCCCTTTGTGTCGAGGCCGCGGTATATCTTTCGAACAACCCGCAGTCCCAACGAGTTCTCAAGAACCCTTTCTTACTGCTCGTCTGTTATATTAATTTGTAACTCTTGAGGTACAACGAAGCTTAAGTATAAACCTAGTGGTTTAACCGATGTCTACCACGAAGTGAACGAGTTTAACTCTTGCCTAAAACGGGCCTAACTTTGAAGATGCATAATTATACTAACTTCAGACAGGAGACCGAACTTTCTGATTGTCAATTCAGGGCACCTATGACTAGGTTTTGAGAAAGTAAAGTTTAGGCTTCGTATTTATGGGAGAAGCCCGCCATACTATTCCCAAACCACTGTAACTTCTGTAAGCCAGAATCAACAGTGGCGACCACAAGAAAAGCGCTGAGACAATGAAGCTCGACGAAGTCCCTGAGAAACGATTTAACTGTCTTGGATCCCGCAACGAAATTAATCAGAAAAGAATAGCGGAGGTGTAGTAAAAACATAATTTCCACTTCCCTCCATATCAGCAGGAGACAGAACAGAACATGGCCAACAGGCTTCGTATGTTAAATCTCTCTCTGGTCGGTCCCTCATGTCTACGGATCGTGGTCAATATGTAGCTTGCATCTGGAGCGGATGATCTGCCTCTACCGGTTTCTGTCCAGCACGTCTGTCATAATCTCACTGAATTTGGATGACGTCGTTTCTTTTATTTGGTCGGTCTATCTAGTTGGCGAACGACCGCGCCATCTTTTGCCTTCGGTTCTCCCAACCATAATCAACTTTTCCAAATTGTCGTCGTCCCTTCGCACTGTGTGGCCGAAGTATGATAAGATGCGTTGCCTGCATATAGTGGACAAGCGAATTTTTATATGTAGCTGGCTCAGGATCGATGCATTAGTGCGTTTCGTTTGCATTTTTTAAATTTTTCCGGTTCATTCTTCTTCATCGTTTAGACTTCATCGTTACTGGCGAAATGTGGGTGTACTATCAGGTACACCTCTGCCTAATCCTTCGGAGATTACAGGCGTGATGTTATGTTACGTAAGGAATGGGTTGAAATTTTTATATTTTCACAGTAGCAGCCCGGGTCTCAATTTATATTCACTTGATGTCAATAGTCTCACATCCTATTACAAAAACATATCTGGGAAATGTAATTAAAGTGTATACTGCTGAAGTGCCTATCCCTTCGAAGACATAGCCTGTAGGCGTGATGGTACAGTCGAACAAGCTAATTATGTGTACAGCCAGCTAACTTCTATTTACTTTTAAGATTGTACGGATAGTACAATGTTTGACATCAGTCGCTTAAAACGCAACAAAATAGCAATCAATATTTTCAGTGTTCTAGAATTATAAACCTGTGTAGGTACTTATTAACTTGTTCGACTGTACGTTATTTAAGCCGACCTTTCAACACACATTACTACTACAATTTTCAACTTCAAAGCCTAGTACCTATCGCCGTTGTAAAGGAAGCACAACTGAAGAGGAAATGGACTTCCTAACTAGATCTTGCGTAGGATGAAACCGACTCGCGCTAGATATTGCACGCGACACGATTAACCACTTAGCTCCTAACTTATTCGATGCAATTCTTTGACTAACTTTGTGAACAAAGAACGGGGAAGACTTCTTTAAAGAAATCTCTCAGAATCGCGTTACTGACTAGCATGGTGAATAGAATGTAGGGGCCATAATTTGCGCGCGTGGTCCATTTTTACATGAGTGCCCCAATAAAAAGAGTGAGCAAAAAAAGAGTCACCATGACTGCAAGACATTGGAAGATATAATTATTCCGGTTTTCAACGTTTCTATTTGCTGGAATTCTTTAGTTATGCTCTCCCCGAAAATACAGGTCAGATTGGTAGAAACTATCAACAGCAACCATATAGTTTGAATTTCTGCCCTGTTGATGCCAATATACTAAACTATAAGGCCTCATTTACGGAGACGCAGGGCGTCGCGAGGCCCGTTGTGCGTTTTTAGTGCACACACATGGCGATGTATGAAAACGTTAACGATTTCAAACGACGATTTTACGAGAAGCGATTTTTCGCTCGGTAGTTTAAAATGCAGCGTTCGTTGCGGTGGACCCGCCTCTCAGTAAATTAATAAAAAAGCACGCGACGAGCCTTCTGTACGCGTCGCGCGACGCCCCACGTCTCCGTAAACGAGCCCTAAGGGTGTATTATTAACGGGGCTGCAGGTTGTTCGAAAGAGATACCGCGGCCTCGGCACATGGGCTAAGAAGGAACATGGGTGGTTTTTAGTCAGTAGAACACTGACACTCCCTTTCGCTCTGCCCCAGAGCGGGAGGGGTTATTTGACGATTTTACACCCCTCAAAAAAAATAAATAAACAATGCGTGTATTTTTATAAGATACCTACACCTCAGTCTTTCGGGGATTACCGGTGTGATGTTATACTATGTCCTTACCCGTCAAAGACCAAGGCAAATAATCAAATCAATTGCCTACAAACATTAATTCAGCCAACCCCAGGAGGTAGGTACATACCCAAGGAGTGTTTGTACCGTTGACCTCGCATCAAGGGTTGTCGGTAACCATTATAGGGTCATTAGGGTCACTCGTAGGGTCGAGGGTAGTACGCAAATCTGCCCCAGAATGGTAATACGATGACTAGAGTGTTTGAGGGTGTAATGATTTAATATCGCACTGGGAAGGGAACAGATTGAGGCGGTTGCTAAAATGATTTAGGACCGATGTTGCTCTAATTTATAAGGAACCTTCAAATACTGAATATTAAATATTGCAGAGGTAATTATTATGTCACTAATTATACAGTATGTTAGTTTGAACGAGGGACATATTGAAACCTGCTTTAAGGCATGCTTACATGATACTAATAAAAATATGATAAAAAAAACACTGATAAATAACAGACAAAAGCATACCAAATACTTCGGAAAAGTCTTGCAACCCTTGCGTTTAAATCACAGAAAATGTTAGCGGATCAATGACTTTTAGGCGTAATCCATTTTCCCTTCATATTTTAAAACTGGCGTAGGAAATAAAACACGGCACAATTACGTCACAAATTAAGGTTTATCGTTTTTTTACATATTTGGGACGAGAATCAGATTCTGAATGCCCCAATATATCCCTCGTTTAACCTAACATCCTATAAAGCTAACCATGCCGAACGAAGAAGAGAAATATGTTTTGTGAAGTTTTTGTTTTATTTGTCGTTTTCAGGGTTCTGTTCCTACCCAAAGGGTAAAAACGGGACCCTACTACTAAGACTTCCCTGTCTGTCCGTCCGTCCGTCTGTCTATCAGCAGGCTGTATCTCAACTCAAGAACCGCGATAGCGATAGACTGTTGAAATTTTCACAAATTATGTATTTCTGTTGCTGCTATAACAAAAAATACAAAAAAAAATATTTAAGGGGGTTTCCCATTCAAAAAATCGCGATTTTTATGGATAATGGTACGGAACCCATCGTGCGCGAGTCTGACTAGCACTTGGTCAGTTTCTATCTATTACAGTTGTTGGTATCGGTGATAGTCTTCATAGACCTTTGATAGACGTAAATGGGTGGTCAGAAAATCTAACATCCAGTCTCACCAAGAAGAATCCTACTCATTATGAATAATGTACTCAGTAGATTGTGGAGGTTAGTTAAATTTTATTTTCTTAACCGGTCATGGATCCTACTGCTAGGCAAAGACCTCCCGTTTTATCTTCCAACAACATTTGTTCGTCTAAAAAGATCAGATAGTTTCAGGTATGGAAAACTGTTTACTTAAAAACCTAGTATGGTCCGCCAATGTTTTCACCTCAAACAATAGGTAAAGCAATTTCGCTGAAACGTGGCATGATAAACAGCTGACGGGTACGATATATCAACTCACAACAAAAAACCGGTCAAGTGCGAGTCGGACTCGCGCACGAAGGATTCCGTAACGTTAAAAAATCACATTAGTTGTATGGCAACCCCCACTTAAATCATTTAAGTGGGGGTTGCCATACAACTAATGTGATTTTAACATTTAAGTTAAATGTTTATTTTATTCTGTTTTTAGTACCTATTTGTTGTTATAGCAGCAACAGAAACATATCATCTATGGAAATTTTAACTGTCTAGCTATGACGGTTCATGAGATACATCCTGGTTACAGACGGATAGTGGAGTCTTAGTAACAGGGTCCCGTTTTTACCCTTTGGCTATGGAACCCTATAAATGGCGGCAAATGTAACGGTCGGAATATCATAACTAAAATGGCGAAATATTCGCAATAAAGTTTGAAAGACGTGACAAGATGGATACGACTTGATTTTACTTTGATACTGTTTGTTTATTGTTTTCGTTATTATTGGAGTTAGGGAGCTCGTATCAATATGCTTGCGACGTCTGGTGTCTCGTTAGTTTATCAAAGAACAAGACTTGATTCTTTTGTTTGGAGACGTGTTTTGTTTTCTCGTAAATTGGGCCAGATAATGTTGATGATACACTATTCTCAATCTACCCGAAGCGTTAGGTGGATGTGTAACCTTTTTTTTTTGGCGGGTGTGTCAGACTCCTACTGACTAAAAACCACCCATGTTCCTTCTTAGCCCTTTATGTTGAGGCCGCGGTATCTCTGTCAAACAACCCGCAACCCCGACGGGAAGAACCCGCAGCCCCGACGGGGATATTGTCAGATCTAAGAATCAAACCAAAGGTCTCATGGCCAAAAGTCAGGCTTGCTGCAGACCCCGTCGTAAACTCACAGCTATGATTCAGTAGCAGATGACTTTAACATTTCCAAAAAACACTGTTTTTTATTTTATCCTGTAGCAGTCAAAAGCTACAATTTTTTCTCAAAAACACGAATTAGTAAGCGAAGAAGAAATCCTACAATATTATAAACAGCTTTAATAAAAACCTCATAACAAAATTCATCTTACAAAACTTCCTGATATTAAATCCGCATTTCGCGGAGCCTCTAAAAGTCTTTCTCCAAAATTAATATCACATTTCACGGGAGAAGTTACCTCGCAAAAATTCAAATACGTTTCGGGTAACAAAAATCTTGAGTTCTCAAGTTGAAGTGTACTTTGGGTGAAGGCTACAGGGTCCACTTTGGGTTGTCGTTAGGGGTTGCGCAAGGTCGAGTGTATGAGGGATGGGTCTCACTCTAAAGGCCTCTTGAGAGATAATCGTGGACTTTATAATGACCTGGTGTTTATGGGAGCAGTCATTAGTAGCCGTGACCTTCTTTGAGGGGTCTTTGGGAATGTATGTCAATGAATTTGAGCCGACAGCTGATGATTGCCATTTGTAAGGGGTTGTAGATGAAATTGAATTAAACTGTGATTTTTCCTGCCCTCCCATTTTTCTGCCATTATTCCACTTAAGGTCTTCCATCCTGGGCCGCGGGTTGTACACTAGTTATCGCGGCCTCGACATAGAGGGCTAAGAAGGAACTAGGGTGGTTTTTTTTTAGTCATTGGAAGTTTGACACTCCCTTTCGCTTTGCCCAAGAGCGGGAGGGGTTATTCGATGATTTTCCACCCAAAAAGGTCTTCCATCCTCCCTTGTAAATGATCACGCTATCATTTACTCCACCAACATTTTTGAAACGGAAATTGGGTTATGATACTAGCTATACACCTCGCTATTGACGCAGAATCGGCTAAAGCTGATCAATACCTCTCTGTAATCAGAATCACATTTGTCGCGTTTGTTTCAGTACGGTGTTGTGGTGAATGACAAATAAACGTCTTTTTATCCAGCTCAAACCGCTAACACGTCGGGTATGTGTGTTTACTTCCTAAGTATGAATGCTTCAGCGTTCCTTTGAAGTCTGAAGTACACTCGGAATCAGAACATCTTTCAAACCTTGCAGGCAACATCGAGAAGATACTTCCGAAAAAAGATAAAATAAGACATGACGAAAATTTATTTGATGTGACTGCAAATACGATTTCCTTCGGCCTTCATATGATTAAGAGACCCTATAAAACTCACAAGCCTATATTTTCCATAAAGAGAGTTCCTTTAATCTTTGACCTTCACACATCCAGGTTACGACGGTATCCACCGACAGGGGGCGCTGAAGATACACAAACTTTTCGCTTCTTTGTTGCGATGTTCTCGAATAAATAGGAAAAGTTTGGAGAAAAACGAACAAATTTATTTTGGCACTGTCGTGTAATGAATAATGCCGTCTGGGTTTTATGGAGTCGCATGTCCTGAAGGTATTTTTCTTTTATTTAAGTATATTGTTCAAGTAGAGGGTGATACTTTATTGTTGTTATGTAGTTTTGATGTGAATAAATCTATCCAAGGCGCCTTCACTCAATGAGTGGAGATTTTAGAACAAAATGGCGTCATTCGTTTTGAAATTCTTGTGGTACCGAAATGTTGTACAGGGGTACTTACCAGAGGTCAGCTGTAAACGCAATCAATTTAGAAGAAATTCAGTCTTCGTTAAACTACTGAGAAATTTGGGGTTGGGAAATCATCAAATAACCCCCCCGCTCTTGGGCAGAGCGAAATTGTCAGACTTCTACTGACAAAAACCACCCATGTTCCTTCTTAGCCCTATATATATGTCAAGGCCGCGGTATCTCTTACAACATCCCGCAGCCCCGACGGGAGTAAACTTTTTTTGAATCATTTCTGGTATTTTATTTAATAAAACTACATAATATTACCTCACGCCTGTTATCGCCGAAGGGTTAAGCTGCCTTTGATAAAAAAAATGGTTTTAGGAACCTCAATGTCATTTTTAAAGACCTGTCTATAGACACCCCCACACGTACAGGTTTGATGGAAAAGTTTGATTTAGTTTCAGTTTCATGTATGGGACTTACCCCCCTTATTCTATTAATTTTTTAATTTTTGTATAAAAATCTTAAAGCGGTTCACAGATATACATCTACATACCAAGTTTCAACTGTGTAGTATTAATATTTATTTTCCGAAGTGGCTGTGACATACGGACAGACAGACATGACGCATCTATAAGGGTTCTGTTTTTTTTCCATTCGGCAACGGAACCCTAAAAGATCTTCTAGCCTTCCACCCTACTCTACCCAACCATTTATAACCCAACCCAAATCAAGACTAAAACATCTCAATCACATTTCTAGCTAAATTAAAAGATAAGCACTAGACATGTCTACATTCAAAGCAATCTAGCTCACAACCATATAATACCCTCTTTGAAACCGATAATACCTTCGCAAACCCTTGACGGAAACTACCGAGGTACTTATCATAGTACCCCTGGAGTGCCTCTGAGGAAGTCTATTGTCCCATATGTACCTTTGTAGGGGACTTCGGTCCATTGTGACCTGTAATGGGTAAAATGACGCAAAATGGGTCACCTGATAGCCGTTTAGTGGTAAATGGGTGTCTTTGTCTCGTTAATGTGTTTTTGCCTTTATTGTTGGCAGTTGTATTTTTTTGTGCGTTTGAGGGATCTGTTTGAGGTGGATAGACTAGTGAAGTTTTAGAAAGAACGGTTTATTTCTAAAAAGTTTGAAGAAAAATAGTATACTGTCGTTTACTCTCCGGGAGCATTCGCCTGTAATGCATCTGTTTGAATTCGAGCCTTACATCAGTGAATAAATAGTGCATTACAGTGCGCAACTTGTAATGATAGAAACAATTTGTGACAAAAAGTTGTTCCTGAACAAAATCTAATCGGCAATTGTTGCATTACAAGCGAATGATTCAGTGATGCTGGCACATTATTGAGATCCTTCATGGGGTTTTAGGATCAGTACCGATTACTCAACGCAATTGCAACGGCAAATACGGGAACTGGCAGCAATGACGCAATTAAAGGAAGCATTTTCGTAGAAACTAGTCGTGTCACAGCGAGGAACCTTACCGACACCCTGTTCCTTATAACCCTTTCTTTTTTTTAGGGTGGGAATTCATCAAATTACTCCTCCCGTTCTGGGCGGAGTGGTAGGGAGTGTCAGACTTCTACTGACTAAAAACCACTCATGTTCCTCCTTAGCCGTTTGTGCCGAGGCCTTATCTTTTTGGAACAACCCGCAGTTTCCATAAACCGGTTCGTTGGTTGTGAAAGGTTAGAGTCGTTTCAAAACTGTACCTCGTCTAGAAATACGTACTTACAAGTATTTACAGTTCACAACATTTTCTATCACTGGATAAATGCAAATGGTTATTGCAAACGTAATTCCTTAACCCAAGTTACCTACCATATTCCATTATCCGATATTTCGCCATTTTCACGTACTTACTCAATATTGTTCGAGAATCCTACAAAGACCCTCTCTCGTCGGCGAATAAAAAAGTGGGGATTACGTAACTTACTGAGTAAAGACGTCAAAAGTTGCAGAAGTATGCAAAATACTTCCATTCTTGTGAACTTTACGTGCTTTTTTTTCTTTAAAAGTAAAATGTGAAGACTTCTGAACCATTTTCACGATATAAAGTGAAGTGAATTTTTAAGTGAAATTACTCGTTTCGTTTTCAGAACTTTATTAGCTGTAAGTAAGAGGGTGACTGCTGACATGACGAGGAATAGTTAAAAAAGAATAAAACCATAATATATCATCTATTAGTAGTTAATCAAATTATTTTCTCTCATTTGGCTCCAACTTGAACGTCCTAATTATTTTAGAGCTTGCCGATATGGAATCTTCTTAACAGATTTAAGCAGAGGAGTGCCTTATGTCACAGTAATATTATCATGCAGTATTCCAACTTTATACAAACGGACGAAGCGCGAACTATACGCGACTCGATTTCGGGCATTTTCGGGATGTGCTCGAGATGCAGAAAGTCTCGACTGTACCGCAGTGGCGAACGGACGTGTGTTCCGGGTTTTTTTTAACAATAATCGCGCGATTTTTTCACTAAAAATAAGTCAAGCACATATTTTTATATTTAATTTGCCGAGTAGGAAATATTGTGCTGTTTTTAGTTGCATTAATTCGTCAATAACACATTCAGAGATTACTTTTTTTAAATTACCTGGAGACTTTGAAGGTAACACTTTAAAATAATTTTACTTACTAGTCGGTAGGTATATAATGTGTAACTACGTCTTTTTAATGGATAAGTATTTTTTTGTCCCGAAAAAAAATAGGTAAAAAAACTTTTTAAGTTAAACGGTTTTATGAACATACATTGCAATGTTTAAGATAAATGTACTAAAAACCAAAAAATAATAAAATAGATACAGTCGTGGGAATTATAAACATATGCATAGACTAGACTAAAATAAAACCGTGGGGCACGTCTCTTTTATTTACATGGAGTGTATAACTATTGGAATTTCCATGAGCAAGAAAATAGTAAGTAATTTCCTCACCGTCTGCGGGCCAACTGCCTATTTTAACGACGAATTAAATGATTCTTCTATCGCACATTAAGTCGATAATTTGTAGACAATTGACGTGCCCCACGGTTTTATTTTAGTCTAGTCTATGCATATGTTTATAATTCCCACGACTGTATCTATTTTATTATTTTTTGGTTTTTAGTACATTTATCTTAAACATTGCAATGTATGTTTAACATAAAACCGTTTAACTTAAAAAGTTTTTTTACCTATTTTTATTTTCTAGTTTTTATTTCGCATTCTGTTTAATTCATTTAGTGCTTCATTATTGCAAGGTTTCTTGCCCGTTAGTTTATTGCAGTCCAACTCCTCTATACGTAATTTAAAAAAAAAAAAAAAAAATTTCTATTTCCGCCATTTTGTAGCGGCCGCCATTTTGTATTTCAATTTTTTATAGTATATTGTATTCTGCTTGTTGAGCCCTTTCATTTGATACCCATATTGATGGGATTAATAAAACATAAATTATCCGCCATTTTGTAGCGGCGGCCATCTTGAATTTATAATGATAATGAATAAACATAATTGTATTGTCACCAAAATCCAAAGTGTATACAAAATTTCAGATTAATCGGTTGACAGGAAGAGGGTGAAATTTGAATTACTAAATTTGACCCAAGAATAATAAATAAAACAAACGGGGTGAGCTAAATAAAACCGTTTAAAAAAAGGGCCGGGTTTAATAAATAAAGTGAGTAGAGTATTTGCTTATTTAAAAAAAAATATTAGGGTGCAATCACAAAACTAAATGGAAACACAAAGTAGGCAAATGTAATTAAAATACTGGAGTCAGGCAGCCCTATCGCACGGTTACATACCGCGCGGCTGCAGGCATTTATTTCAAAGATACGGCTAAGTTACAATACTGATGATATTTATATCTACTGTGCTTATATCAAACCTAATTTTAGCCAGTCCTAGTTTTATGTGACAGGGGCAGGGGCGCGCTTGTGGCCACTAGACCTTCGAGACAGTCTCTCTTCTAACCGTAGGAAGGAATCGGGGTTGCGGGTTGTTCGAAAGAGATACCGCGGCCTCGACACAAAGGGCTAAGAAGGAACATGGGTGGTTTTTAGTCAGTAGAAGTCTGACACTCACTACCGCTCTGCCCAGAGCGGGAGGAGTCATTTGATGATGTCCCATACTCAATAATTTTTTTCCAAGATCAAAGAAACGATTGATGAACTAGGCTGTTTGGCAAAAAAGGTGTCTGAAGAGATGACGAGAAGATAAAAAAAAACGTTTTGGAAAAAAAAATACCGATTACAAAAACACGAAAAGTGAAAAAACTAAAAGACAAAAAAGTGAAAAATAAACTCCAGAAGAAAAATCAACTTCTGAAGTTGGTGACATTTGTTTGTTTGATTTCGTTTTTTTTTGCCACCGACTTCAGAAGTAGATTTTTAATTTAGGTGCCCCAGTTGCAAACCCAACAAACCCACACAAAGGAAACCCATAAAATCGTTACCCTCCTTTTCTCCTCCATAAAGGCCCGTTACCACGGTCCACTTGATGCCTGTCAATACCACTACACCCCTCTACACCCCCTCACTTCTCAGGCCTTGTCGCTTGTCGCGAGTGCAACTGACAGGCGATCTAGATTGAACAGATACACGCCGGGATGCCAGGGGGATGCAAGTGGGACGCTGGCGCATTGAACACGATGACAGTGAGTGAGGGCATTTATTGAAGAGCCGCGGGTAGTCCAACGGTTATCGCGGCCTCGACATAGAGGGCGAAGAAGGAACATGGGTGGTTTTTAGTCAGTAGAAGTCTGACACTCCCTTTCGCTCTGCCCAAGAGCGGGAGGGGTTATTCGATGATTTTACACCCACCAAAAAAAAAAAAAAAGGGCATTTATTGATTCGTTAAATAGGGTTGTTGTTTTGCCTGGGGATAGTACTGGGTGGAGGTACTGTGCTGTATTTTGTTTTGATAGAGGTGCAATTTTTTTGGGAAATCAGATAAGTTACTAGGTACCTATAGATGTTGCCACTTTAGATGTCAATAGCGGTCATTGCCCTTTCCCTAATATTATGTCTTCGTTCGAACCAAAACAAATGAACTTAGCATCGTTTTTTATTAGAAAAAATGTTGAAGATCACGATAGACAATGATTCAAGACATGAACAGGCTTATTTTTGGATTTAAAGTTAAGAAAAATAAATGTAGGTGGGTCAATGACCGCCAATGACATCTTAACTGACAGCAATCTATAGTATTTTTACCCGACTACGGCGAAACCAAAAGGAAGGGCAATGATTTTGGCAGTCTATGTATGTATGTTTGTTCCACCATAGTGCCTTAACTACTGAACGTATTTTTATAAATGAGGTGTCAATAGATTCGTAAGAATAGGGGTGACATAGGCTATAAAAAATTTAACAATTCTTTTTATTACGGAATTTAAATGTCAACTTCTCAGCTCGAAAAAAATTAAATGGAGATAATCATAACTTGTTTGGTATCAAATGAAAGGTCTTGGCAAGTACATCACAAATATGCACGAGTAAATAGTCGTAGTCGAATGCCACTTTGCTAATGGCAACTAGCAGTTGACTTCTGTATCAATGAGAACGCCATGAAGGCGCATCAGGTATCAGTGGCATGCGACTACGACTGTCCTCTATAATAATTATTAAATAATCTACTTACTAGACAATTTTTCTTGTTTAATACTTTTTAAACCGCGGTTTTATTAGTCTGCGTTTCAATTCGTAGTCGGGTGTTAGTTTTTAAACGAATTTTTTTAATACTATATTTAAATCTCCAAGGCCTTCTTCGTTACAAATTATTTATTTTTAACCTTGTAATCGATAGTCATTTTATTTCTATGACCAATCGTTTTTCGTATGGTCCAGATACACTCCCGTGGTCATAAACCCTGCCTAAATTTAATTTTGAAATCTTCTTAACCTGGTTAGGTTAAGAAGATTTCAAAATTAAATTCTGTCATAAAAAAATGTAGGTATATAGGGTGTAAATTAACCCTTCACACATACGTCAACCAAGCATTCTGTACATCAAACTAAGTAGGTACCCCTACGATATTTTTTTGCTGGGAAACTGCTTTTTTTTTTGAGGTCAAAAATCACATTTTACGGCAAAACTCAATGTAGTACTCTTAAAACATTGTGCTAGTGGATGCTTTGAATAGTAAACGGGTCATGGAGGTAATTTAAGTAAAGTTATAATCTGTAAAACTAGTTTTTACAAAAACACCTGTGCAAAATTTGGAACTTTGACCCCCAATATCTCCGTAATAAGGGGGTTCCCAGGTATGGTCTAAAACCAAAAAATTATCATAGTGGTGGGGAAAACAAATGCCCTTCGTTTGCTTTAAGGGTACTTTTAAACCCTTTATAGCCTATGTTACCCCGCTATTCTCACAAAGCTATTGACACCTCATTTATAAAAATCCTATCTGTAGTTTATGCGCTATCGTGAAACATACATTATACACACATAAACTGGCAAAATCATAACCCCTCCTTTTGAATTCGCCGCTGTCCGGTCAAAAGCCTTTTCGTAAATTAAGTTATTATTTACATCAACCAGTAGAAAAGTAACTAAAACAATAAATCAACTGGAGTTACCCTCAGTTCCTTATTTTTCTTAAGGAAAAGTAACTTTTTCTGTTAAAGTAAGTCCCTTTTACAACAAATGTTACTCTGTGACGGTCATTAGTGCTTGGATCAAGTAATTAATGATATTATATAGCACTGAGGAATAAGTGGAAATCTATGTTTTCAGTAATTGAACGAACGATTTAGTTATTTTTGTAGGTTATTATTTCTAGGTGGATTACTTCCTTTTCATTAGGCGAAAACAAACAATATTATGAAAGATACTAAGTTATCAAAAAAAGCTTATACTATTTCTATTCCAACGTTGCCAACGTTGGAAACAAACGTGTGTTGAATTTTTAACACATTACATAAAGGCTGTAAAAGTACCCTTAACGCAAACGACAAGCACTTATTCTCCCAACCACTGCGATCATTAATTTGTTCTAGACTATACTTGGGAACCCCCTAGTTACTTATTGTTAGATATTGGGGGTCAATGTTTCAAATTAAACACAGCTGTTTTTGTAAATACCAGTTTTTCAGGTTATAACTTTACTTAAATTACTTCCATGGCCCCTTTACTATCCAAAGCATCCACTAGCTTAACGTTTCAAGAGTTTTCATTGAGGTTTACCGTAAAATATGATTGTTAGACCCAAAAAAAAAATCGTTTCCAAACAAAATTTTTTGCGTAGGGTTACTTAGTTTGATGTACAGAACGCTTGGTTCACGGATGTGTGAAGGGTTAATTTACACCCTGTATAGAGTTTCCTCCGTGCCTTGAAAACCACGTTAAGCCGTTGGTCCCGGCTGTTTGTAGAACTTTGACTACAAAGCACATACACTATCTTTGACCGACATTACTTGTAATCAGTGTCCCGAAAGTCTGACAACTAGTCGTACGAAGAGGTATTCGTATTGCTCGATACTAAATGAGTAGTGGAGTTCTGTCAGGCAGTCGCACTTACAACAGGATCTCCTATATTGTCTTGACTTTCGTACGATTTTTCACGGGTGACCACTGAAAACCAGCGCTGTGCTGTGGGTCCCCATAGCACAGCACTATGCTGAGCGGTAACCTGCTTGTCGCAATCATGACGTGCAACTTTTTTTGCCCCTGCTTGTTGTATTTTTTTTTCTTTGAAAGAAGAAGAAGAAGATTGTACAACTATCTTTGCAATGTATAAATTCAATCTCTTTAGTATTATATAGTCGCATAGCACATATTGTGTGAGTACTATGTACTAGAAAGCTGTCATTCTCTGGAAACCTACATTTATTTTTCTATTTTTTATTTGACTTGGATATGCCCTGGCGATTGAGAGTGTGTCATGCTCACTAAAATGTCTCGCTGATGGTGGCGGGTGTGTCGGGTTATTTCGTTCCCTTTAAAATGGTTGAGTGGAATGGTGGCTGATCCATACCGCGTCATGCTTGTGAACGGGTGCTGTCAGTTGTGACTGGTCACCTCTTAGTTGTCACGGTTTGTCTGAATTATTATATTGTTTTTAAATCGTCGTTTTGGCTTTACTGTCGACACTTATCGTGCACAACTTGCTACATCGTTCTCACATGATAATATACCAATCTCGATATGAATGATGTAACCAAAGTTTTGTAACAATATTATGATTTAAAAGAGTATCCATGAAGTTTCTTGCCATTCTTCTCATGAGACCAACGCTTTGGAATCGGCAACTACAGTACACTGACAGTTATTATGCCTTGTGAGTGGGACTGTAGCTTAGTTTATTAGCTTATTAAAATTTAGTATTTGTTCGACTATTCAAAAGAGCCTGTAACTGGCCAACTTGAAATAAATGATTTTGATTGATTGATTTGATTTGATTTGTTTTATATTTGTAATGTCTCATTGTATGCTCGTCATGTTTCTGCGACAAATAAATATATTTCTTTCTTTCTATTGTTAGTAAACCTCGATACGTATGGCTGTTCTTATTAAACCTTGCCCAACAACATTTTTATTTAAGTTGCATGCCCAATTTTGCATCACAACAGTTTAGGAACCAACTAAAATTGAGTCTAAAATTGAGTCTAGATTTCCCTAGACGCCCCGCCTACTACATACAATAGCTGCACTAACAAAACGATTCGTAAAAATATAAGTTAAAAACTAAAACCCGACTACGAACCGCGGTCTTAAAAGTAGTAAATAATTCTTGTCTGATATTCATATATTGAATTTTTATATTTCTATTTAAATATTAGTAAACTTATTATAGAGGACCGCCGTAGTCGCATGCCACTGATGCCTATTGCTATTCTTACGAATCGATTGACACCTCATTTATTAAAATATGTTCAGTAGTATAGGCGCTACGGTGGAACATACAAACATACATGCATACATACATACATACATAGACTGCCAAAATCATTACCCTTCCTTTTGGCTTCGCCGTAGTCGGGTAAAAAACTTATATTTTATTCCAGCGAGTTTGCCCGAGTATGGCCTGAGAGCGCTCCATTTAATTTCATTTAGTATTCTCAGTGATCACTAGGAACTAAAAACCACCCATTTTCCTTCTTAGCCCGCGAGGCCGCGGTATCTCTTTCGACCCGCAGCCCCGAAGTTCACAATAGGACCCTCGGTAGGCGTATTTCAGGGCGGGTATGTGTTTTTAGGTTTTTATATCAGGAAATTCAATAGCATTCACGGAGTCTGAACTTGTGAGCGGTTGATGACAAAAGACTTACTTACCCCTTAAAACATAATTGGCAAAATGCGAGTGTACCCTTGAAAGAAATAGGGTTGTTGTTATTATACATACGAGTATTACCAAGGACTTATGAATACGAGGGGGTCGCTAGGAGCCTTATCATTGGAGGGTGAATTTTCAGGGATCCTAAACATAAAGGTGCCAGGGGAAATCCTGTTGATACCGTTGTGCGTTGGAGTGTTGATCTGACCAAATAAGCCATTACATTTCAAAGGGTTCGAAATAATAGTTAAAATAGGACATTGTTTACTTGTACCTAAGGAGGTTTACTCAGGGAGAGAACCTCTCGTGGGAGAGAACCTCTCGTCCCAGCCGCCGCGGGAGGCGCTCCGGGCGTCGGGGGTCCCGCGATGACCTCCGGCCACCGTAGACGCGGGCCTGTGGACGGTGAGTGATGGGCTAACTCGCCGTCCGTCCGTCTCACGACGAAAACAGGCCGTGTCGACGGCGCGTTCGTGTTCCACGCGCGCCTCAAAGAGATGTCAGCAACATGGGAGGGGCCCGAAAGGGCCGACGCCTGTCGGGGCCGCGGGTAGTCCAACGGTTATCGCGGCCTCGACATAGAGGACGAAGAAGGAACATGGGTGGTTTTTAGTCAGTAGAAGTCTGACACTCCCTTTCGCTCTGCCCAAGAGCGGGAGGGGTTATTCGATGATTTTACACCCACCAAAAAAAAAAAAAAAAAGGGGGGTTTACTCAAGGGTTGCCCCAGTAACCTTTGCTGTAGGTTGGTTGAAATCTATATGTATAAATAACTAGCAACTGAGCGCAGCTTTGCCCGCGTGCTACCCGGATAAAAATTAGCTTATGTCCAACCGGATTTATGTACCTTACAAATGGTGAAAGTAATTTTCAACTAGGTGCACCTTCTCTTTATATACTTGTTCGTAACTTCATCCTTGTAAACTTTCTTATTTTAACAAAAAAAAAACTATTGCGAAAGCGAAGCAGCTTCCTGTCAGTGAAAGAATTTCTGAACAAACTTTAAAATTACTACTTTTATGCAGAAGTTTAAATTAGTCATCAAAAACCTTCCATAACAGACAATAAATATTTGTAAGTCTTGGTGACCTCGCTTGACACACGACGCGAAACTGTTCGACCATCCCAAAAATTGTGTGTGAGCGAAGTCATACAAAGTGTAATTAAACTTATCGCCCATTCTTTATTGGCTAATCTATCATAACATGACGCCTGTAATCCCCGGAGGGTTAGACAGAGGTGTACCCTGAAGGACATCCACATTTTGCCAGTTTTATGTGATACCCACTTAATACAGGGTATAAATTAACCCTTCACACAAACGTCAACCAAGCATTCTGTACATCAAACTAAGTACCCCTACGCAAACATTTTTGTTGGGAAACATCGTTTTTTTTTTGGGGTCAAATATCACATTTTACGGTAAAACTCAATGAAGCACTCTTAAAACATTGTGCTAGTGGATGCTTTGAATAGTAAACGGATCATGGAGGTAATTTAAGTAAAGTTATAATCTGAAAAACTAGTATTTACAAAAACAGCTGTGCAAAATTTGGTACTTTAACCCCCAATATCTCCGTAACTAGGGGGTTCCCAGGTATGGTCCAGAACCAGAAATTGATCGCAGTGGTGGGGAGAACAAGTGCCCTTCGTTTGGGTTAAGGGTACTTTTACACCCTTTATAGGGTAAGCCTATTATCATAAACTGGACCCAAGTCCAGGGGATCTAAAATGACCACTTTAGCAGATCATAATATGAATTGAGTTAAAATTCGTAAAATCTTCACAGACGCAGTTACTATTATGAGTGGTCCATTTTACGCTTTTTAACTCAATTCATATTATGATATCATAAAATAGCAATTTTAGACCCGCAGACCAAGTAATCGACTAACTATCTACTCTACGTTTTTTAAAAGTAAGTCAAATATGTCTGGCAACTACATAAATGTCTTTTATTCTTTTTTGGAGATTGCGAAATCATCAAATGACTCCTCTCACTCTGGACGGAGCGGAAGGGAGCGTCAGACTTCTACTGACTATAAACCATCCATGTTTCTTCTGTGTCAGGGGCCGCGGTATCTCTTTCGAACTACTCGCAGCCCCGACAGGCGTCGCGTCGGCCCTTGCGGGCCTCTGCAATGCTGATATCTCTTTCGACGACCCGGCCTGTCATCGTCATAGGACGGACGGACGGTGAGCTAGCCCATTACTCACCGTCCACAGGCCCGCGCCTATAGTGACCGTAAGCCGTTACCTACCTAAATGTCTGCGACTGAAAAGCAAGAAGAGACATCAGTACCTATATATTTTTTGTGTTATTGCAAATTTTAAATCAATTTATTTTGTCCTGTGTGAGATCAATAAATACTTTTTCTTTATTTTTTTCTGTATACATATTGCAGTGGTTATCTTTTTTTACGACGATGTTATTTTTCTGTGGGACAACCCGATGCACACCTGACCGAACTGAAGTTAAATATTTCATACGGATGCATAAATCATATTTCCATTTCGACCCTAGTTGGACTAAAATGTGAGAAAGGTTGTGTTTTGTATGATTTAGTGGGGTTGAAATGAACTGAAGGTTTTTTATGGCTTTTTGAATAAAGGGTTAGATTATGTAGAACCTAGTTGTGGTAAAACTGTAGGAATACTTAGAAATACAAAGAATGTCAGTATTTTACATAGAGCAATCTGACCTCCACAACCCAGTTAGTACTTATTTATACGATAGGTCATCTTGGTAAGACTGGTTGTCGAGACTTTGAGGCCAGAGACTACCTTACCTGTAAATACGCCAGAGATCTACAAATTACAGCCAGGACCAATGGCTTAACGCGCTTTCCGAGGCTCGGTGGAATTCGGTTTGTAATGGTTGGTCACCATCCACGGACCAACCTAGACAAGATCGACCCGAGTGGCTGGTATTATTTACTAAAAAGTAAAAAAAAAAAAAATGAATATAATTACTCTTACATAAAAATAGCCACAATTCTTAGAAGACAACCGAAATAGAACTCTGACAGCAACCGATTGGATTCTGTTTACCGTATCAATCGGATTGCATATTAACAAATTGAAATGGAGCACCCGATGCGACCCGGATGCGGCCCGATCGACTTGTTGACTATCTACGTAATAGAAACGTGAACGTAATGACGTCACGTCAGTAACCCCTCACTCGCTGACGTCTGTTACAGCAATTGGTAACAGGGATTTGCAGATATTTGCTGACGATAAAAATATGTCGAATCCATGTTTCGTTATCTGTGTTTGAATTGTTTGTAAAGATTTGTGACTTATAAAAGGGCGTTGCATCTACCGGTCCTAAATCTAAGATTTCCTTCGATTTAGCGTACCTCACACACTAATTAGTATACCTATGAGTGGTCTTATTTATTTATTTACGATCTCCAACTAAGGATGTACACATATTATAGTGCGAAATAAATAGTGCACGACAAAAGTATCACGTAAGTGTACTCCTTCACTTACAGGAGATCACAGAATGCAAAATAATGTTCTTCTCTTGCTCGGGAAATCTAGTTTCATTCAATGCGGAGGTTCTTCTAACATTTCATCTTTACAATTCTACCAAAAATAACCAAGGTTTTACCATGCTATTCACATTGTGGGATTTGACGACACGGTTGGCGCAGTGGTTGAGCGATTGACTGCTGCGCAGCATGTCGCGGGTTCGATTCCCGCACGGAACAAATATTTGTACGACCTACAAGTATTTGTTCCGAGTCTGGGTGTTTTTCTATCTATAATATGTATGTATTTACAAAAAAAAATGTATATAAGTAGTTTATCAGCCATCTCGTTACCATAACACAAGCATTAGGTTGCTTAGCTTGGGACTAGATGGCGTTGTGTGAAATGTCCAAGGATATTTATTTATTTATTTATTTATTCATTATTTTAATCCATTAGTTACATTACCACACCCACGGGTAACATAGAAAAGGCCTATTCTGTGAAACACTTAAGCAATTAATTTCATAAGTCTACTGGATAATGTAACTCTCGAGTGTAGGAATACCATTGGCATATGTTTACTAAATTGTATTTTGATTTTCCAAATAATCACTTTTATGAGTTGCACCCTTTCCTGTAATAAATCAAAAGTGATTTGCATACTGGACGTGTTCATGACTTTTTATATACATTCTTAGATAAGACAAGAATATGTTCATGGAGTGGACATCACACGTAATACAATTTTTTATCAATTGATAGCAAAAAATTAAATGGTTTTGTTTGTGCATTTTTAAATGCACTTCATACTCCTCGTATAATTCCGGATTTCTTTTTTAAATCAAACAATCTACTGCCGCACTCAGAGTGCTTTAATGATTACTTAGGCCATCACTTAGTAAAGGTTTTGACAGTTTTGTCATACATAAATATGTCAAACCTTTACTAAGTGACGGCTTAAGTAATCATTCTAATCAAATATCTCTGAGTACCGCAGTAAGTATGTAACTCAAAATCGGTAGATCGTTCTTTGGCTTATTTTCTGCACACATTTCTCAACATTGGTTCACCAACTTAGTGTTACAGAAATTGTGGGAAACTATCTAGAACAGTTTTAGTTACTAAAGAAAATTGCAGATTCGACATCCATCACTATTAGTTAGAAATTTTGAAGTAGAAGATTGTATTAATAGTAGCAATTTGAAACAAGAAATAAATCTTGTCAGTTCAATTGATGTCTTATAACCACGCGTATCTTGAATGCGTCATGACCACAGATATAGGCAGATATTTGTTCGACTATTCAAAAGAGCCTGTAACTGGCCAACTTGAATTATTGGGTAATTATACTATAACTAAGTAGAAATTTTTAGTCTGTTTACCCAGTTATCAAATAAAATTGTTCTTGTTTATGTAACTTCAATCATGCTAAAACCACTTAGACGGCGATTAAATGTTTTTCCCGGCGAAAAATATTGCTAACAAAGCAAAAACATTGCTTTAACCGATACTTATTGGATTTTGTCTGTTCTTTATTTTAAAAATCTCCTGCTATGTCACTTTCGCTGGAAGCTCAATCCAGAACGGAGCGTCATTTTGGAAAATGGGTTTTACCTGTATGTAGATTTTGAAAAGGAGATTCTAACGGTATCTGTAACTCAATTTTGCCCATAAGTGACTTTAGTTGGTATTTACTTTAAGGGCACGATATTTATACACTTGGCAAAGTTCAAACGTGAATTTCTCATTAAATAACGATTGCAACCAACACTTTTGACCTACAACATGATAAAATTGGTTTCAAAATATTATTTTCGTTACGTTACATGAAAATAAAATCAGTACAACAGGTGAAAATTGCTTCTAAACATTGCCAAGTGTTTACATATTGCTGCTGCTGACTGTACCTCCCAGAAACCCAGGACCTTGTGTTCAGAAATAATGAATAAAGAACCTTTTTGAACAAACACGATGTTCTCATCTAATTCAATAAATTAATTAATGTATACCCTAATATTTATATCATTTGAGAGGCTAGTTAGATGATGATGCTGGTTTTAGTCCTTCGAGCCGGATGAGCCAAGCGACCTGGGGCAGACTACGTCAAATTAAGCTATTTATTAATTTTCAAGGTCAGAATAGTGTCCTTGCTTAATAAGTGTACTTTCCGAATGAAACGACAGCCTACTGTTCAGTACAATAAGTACTTATTGTAATGAATTAATAAGGTAACTTTTCATTAAACTAATGAACCACAAAGTCCACAAATGGTACCGAGTGCAATTTCATTAATTCCCATACTCTCTGACTGAATACGTCGATGTTCATTAGTTGTCAATAATTAGTAATCACGGCGAAATTAAAGCTCTTATTTACTACATAATCCAAATACGGACTTAATTAATGCAAGTTAATTATAGCTTAAAACAGAATTACTCATAGTTTGTTGACGATTCAAAATTTTTAAAACTATCTATGGACAGTCAATGTCCAGCATTACCTGACCCTTCGGACAAGGAAGAAGAGAGCAAGTGGGGTGAGAAGAAGGGTCAGGTAATTCACTGTACTTATACAGGAAAATCAAAGTGAAGTAGGTACTTACTTATTCAAAAATATTGGTGCATGACGAAGTTTTAAAACAATGGGAAGGCCAATGGTTTTTATATCAAGACCCATGTGTCACTGAGTCCTTTGTATGTATAATGTATCTGTACTTTCATATGGAGTACATAAAAAGGGTGTAAAAGTACCCTTAACGCAAACTAAAGGCACTTGTTTTCCCTACCACTATGATCATTTTTTGGTTCTAGACCATACCTGGGAACCCCCTAGCTACGGAGATATTAGGGGTCAAAGTTCCAAATTTTGCACAGCTGTTTTTGTAAATACTAGTTTTTCAGGTTATAACTTTACTTAAATTAGCACAATGTTTTAAGAATGCTAAATTGAGTTTTACCGTAAAATGTGATTTTTGACACCAAAAAAAAGTCGTTTCCCAGCAAAAAAAATTGCGTAGAAGTACTTAGTTTGATGTACAGAATGCTTGGTTGACGTATGTGTGAAGGATTAATTTACACCCTGTATAATATCCATCATGTGACTCTCCATGAGTCTCCATAAGTCTACTGAGCATGTGGTCCGGGTTCGATTTCCGGGTCATGCAAAGTGTTATCGGGTGTTCCCATCAAGAATTTTTCAATAGCAGCAACGGAGTCTTAATTTCTGCCCGTTTGATGGTAATAAGCTTACCCCCTATTACATAGGACTTAAACATAATTGGCGAAATGTCCGTACGCCTTACGTATAAGGACACAGCAGCATTGTTATAACACGGAATTATTCACACACACCCACTTAGACTGACAGACACACTCATACACACACACACACACAATCTTTAAGTAAACTCTCTTTTTAATTTCTTATTTTTATTAGACTAGACTTAGTTACTTATTCCAAACTAAACTTGAACATTTTAAAAATATTGTGTTAATTATCACGCTACACAAAATATGGAGGGGCGGAGTCTTCTACTACAGGCATTATTTGTCTAAAAGAAGATTCCGAACACAACAATTGTAAACCAATTATTTGACACAATATTTATTTTTATTCATTATTTTTTTACACCTCTGCCGTACCCAATGGGGATTACAGGCGTGATGTTATGCGTGACCTATTCTCATACAACTCATACAAATACACGTCGATACCAACCAAACAAACAATAACTAAACCTCCTGAAGGTGACATGGAAACCAATATCACATCAGCAAGACTTATTTATTTATTAATTGAATCTACAACAGCAGATTTCCCAAGCGATATTCATAGGGAACTTTGAGAACAAATTGGTTATGTATAAAGTAAGTACTAGCTGATGCCCGCGTCTTCGCCCTCGTGGAGTTTGATAATAGAGTAGTTGACAAAAAAAATCGAATTAGTCCGTCAGATAGATTTCCAAAAAATATTAGACCTATATTTTTTTCACGTAAACCAACAATGAAGAGGATACTGTGCTTTGAAAACTCGTGTGACGTCATATTCTTAGACATTAGTATGTAAATTTTAAGCGGTCAGTGACGTCACAAACCTATGACGCGTTTTATCTTCGCCAATTTTTATTGTTTTTAAAAAACAAAAAATACGTATTCAATATTTTTCGATAATCTAACAGACGGACTAATTAGAATCATATTTTTTTATTCAGGAAACTTACCTATTGTCCCACAAAATCTCTGGTATCCCATGTGTTAATCCTGGCCCCTTATTCACAACGCTTCGATTCGATTTTCGATTCGGAAAGTCGTATGTCCATCTAGCTCGATTTCATAATGTCAAAAAAAGATAGACATACGACTTTCCGAATCGAAAATCGAATCGAAGAGTTGTGAATAAGGGGCCAGGTTCAAAACCATATATGTGCTAAATTTCATTCAAATCCCTTCAGTAGTTTTTGCGTAAAAGAGTAACAAACATACGTCCATTCACACAAACTTTCGCATCTCTTTAATATTAGTGGTGGTTATCAAGGTCTTGTATGTCCGTTGGGAGACCAGCTTTCCTTGTACCCTTGTAGTATCGATATCAATTAGCCTAGCTCGAGGCTAGGTTAATGTTCTGTAATTGTTTAGTAGGTAATTTGAGGGCTTTACCCTGGGGTAGTGGTATGATTTTAGGTTTGTACCCAATGTAAGTGTTTGATGATTAATTTGATGATTTTTGGAATACCTCTCTAGAACAACATAAAACATTGTTCTATTAGCAAAAATTATAAACAGAAAAGTAAACTAGACGAAATTCGAATCTGAAAATTTTGAAATTTTCGTTTGTCACTGGTTTTTTTCTGCCACGCTGTTTGGCAATTAAAATCTGGCATCCTGGCGCTGACGTGATGTTTTGTACAACGTGCATTTGAATAGGTTCGTCTTCTCCACTCGTATTGGCAGCTCAAACCGTGATGAAATATTGTATTAGCGGAGCCTACGACTTCGGGCGTTCTCTAATCAGCGGGGCGAGCACGGGCGTAACCAAGACGTTGGTGACAAGACGTTATAAATTATGTCATGTCTTAGAATTTGTCTTAAATGCTAGCACTGGTACCACATGTGATATAATTTAAGACGCGACTTGTCTTTCTTGTTGCTGACTTCATAGTGTGACCTAGTATATTAAAAAAATAAAAATGTCTATGACCATCTGAATAGGCGACCAAATAAAATAATACGTATAAAAGAGCACAGTTCATACAGTTAAACAACTTTTTAATTTTCTTGGGTACTAATTCATTTTTGACATAACACGTACGCGGCACGTCTTTCATTTTCTTTTTTTATTTATTATTTGATAACTTGCTACTAACTAAAAGTTCTGTTTTTCTTTTAAAAGTTTGATGTGATTTGTTTTGAAATATATTTGTCAGGCGGAAAATCCGTTGGAACTCCCTGTCTGGCAACTCGAACGGATTAGAGGAGTCCCGAATGTTTCTTCGGAATATTTTCCTACTTTGGACCTCTTGCCTTCGGGCAAGAACATAATTATAATAATTTACTGCCATTTGATGCAGTAGTAAGCAGAAAAATATACTTATATTTTTAATTTACTTTTATCACCACCTCCGAACGAACGTGATATAAACGAGCATATTCATCTGTCAAAATGTGACATTTGTTACAAAATGGGTGCGCCCATATTAGCAAATAAGACATAGGAGTCCCAACTAAACGTCAAGAAGTTATATCACGTATCAAGAAATTATCTTAAGCCGCCGTGCTAGCATTTAAGACAAAACGGTTTTATCGCCCAAACTGTGATAAAATGTGTGACTCATGCCATGTCACTGTAGGCCGTGCTCGCCGGGCAGTTCAGAAACAGTTATTCTTCAGGAGGTTCAGTTCTTCTTTTCACGTTACGAAGTTTTGGGAATAGTGTGGCAGGCTTGTCCAAAACAGTTCTCATAGTTTTGAGCTATGGTTCAGTTTTGTTGTCCTAGCACATGAAATAAAAATGCCTCGCCAATTTTTACCCGACTGCGGCGAAGCCCAAAAGGAGGGTTGTGTTTGGCGTGTATGTATGTATGTCCGTTTCTTTGTTCCCTCATAACTCATAAACGAATGAAGGGATTTGAATAAAATATACGTCGTTATATGTATTTGTTTTGATGGCGCGAGTGTCACTGGCTATATTAAAACAAAGAAATTTGGCCTCATAGCGTATTTTAAAAAATAAAAAAAATCCATTACGATCGAGTAGGGTATCAAAATGAAGGGTTTTAAAAGGAGATTACAAAAATATAACAACATTTATATGTTTAAAATAAATTCAAACTCACAAATCCTATAAACAAACGCAAAAGTTAAATCATTTGCGAAAAATTTTACGCGACCAAGGATATAACAAACACTAAAAAGTTGGAAATAAAAAAAAGTAGTTAAAAAAACCAAAAAAAGTAGTTCAAAAAACTAAAAAACCCGACTGAAAAAACTGAAAAGCAAACAACAAGCACATTTTAAATTAAACAAAACTTGGAAGCAGGCGGGGTTCATTTGAACATTAAATTATGAAATGAAAATAGAATGGACCCCGCCTGCTTTTTCAGTCGAGTTTTTCAGTGTTTTGACTACTTTTTTATGATGATATCTTATGATCTACCTACAAACGCCAGATCGATTGCTCCAATAACCCAACCATGACCTACCTACCTACCTATTTCCAGTTTAAAACGTAACCTCCAAAACTAACCTAAATCCGGTTCTAATCCATAAATAATTTCCGAGCAAGAACCCCTGGGAAATACTACTTCATGATAGACTGTTGGACGATTAAAATTTGTCATTCCGTCACATTAAGTAGTTAGTTTCCAACTCGTCATGGTAACGTGGTCCTATGTCAAAGTTGACGGGGGATAGAAATGTGTTTTATTTGAAAGGGTTTTAGTTACCTGGTTAAAAATGGTTGGGAAGTGTCGTTGATCTAGAAAGGTGTGGATTTAGACTGCTTAATATAGGTTTAGACGGTAAACGAACTCTTTGAAAGACATCGTTTTAGATCGATAGATTTTATTTGAAACTAGCTGAACCCGCATGCCTTGCAATGCCCTTTTTCCTACCTACTACCTGCCTACTACCTACCTACTACTTACCTACCTACCTACTAAATACATACCTACCTACCTACCTACTACCTACCTACTACCTACCTACTACCTACCTACTACCTACCTACTACCTACCTACTACCTACCTACTACCTACCTACTACCTACCTACTACCTACCTACTACCTACCTACTACCTACCTACTACCTACCTACTACCTACCTACTACCTACCTACTACCTACCTACTACCTACCTACTACCTACCTACTACCTACCTACTACCTACCTACTACCTACCTACTACCTACCTACTACCTACCTACTACCTACCTACTACCTACCTACTACCTACCTACTACCTACCTACTACCTACCTACTACCTACCTACTACCTACCTACTACCTACCTACTACCTACCTACTACCTACCTACTACCTACCTACTACCTACCTACTACCTACCTACTACCTACCTACTACCTACCTACTACCTACCTACTACCTACCTACTACCTACCTACTACCTACCTACTACCTACCTACTACCTACCTACTACCTACCTACTACCTACCTACTACCTACCTACTACCTACCTACTACCTACCTACTACCTACCTACTACCTACCTACTACCTACCTACTACCTACCTACTACCTACCTACTACCTACCTACTACCTACCTACTACCTACCTACTACCTACCTACTACCTACCTACTACCTACCTACTACCTACCTACTACCTACCTACTACCTACCTACTACCTACCTACTACCTACCTACTACCTACCTACTACCTACCTACTACCTACCTACTACCTACCTACTACCTACCTACTACCTACCTACTACCTACCTACTACCTACCTACTACCTACCTACTACCTACCTACTACCTACCTACTACCTACCTACTACCTACCTACTACCTACCTACTACCTACCTACTACCTACCTACTACCTACCTACTACCTACCTACTACCTACCTACTACCTACCTACTACCTACCTACTACCTACCTACTACCTACCTACTACCTACCTACTACCTACCTACTACCTACCTACTACCTACCTACTACCTACCTACTACCTACCTACTACCTACCTACTACCTACCTACTACCTACCTACTACCTACCTACTACCTACCTACTACCTACCTACTACCTACCTACTACCTACCTACTACCTACCTACTACCTACCTACTACCTACCTACTACCTACCTACTACCTACCTACTACCTACCTACTACCTACCTACTACCTACCTACTACCTACCTACTACCTACCTACTACCTACCTACTACCTACCTACTACCTACCTACTACCTACCTACTACCTACCTACTACCTACCTACTACCTACCTACTACCTACCTACTACCTACCTACTACCTACCTACTACCTACCTACTACCTACCTACTACCTACCTACTACCTACCTACTACCTACCTACTACCTACCTACTACCTACCTACTACCTACCTACTACCTACCTACTACCTACCTACTACCTACCTACTACCTACCTACTACCTACCTACTACCTACCTACTACCTACCTACTACCTACCTACTACCTACCTACTACCTACCTACTACCTACCTACTACCTACCTACTACCTACCTACTACCTACCTACTACCTACCTACTACCTACCTACTACCTACCTACTACCTACCTACTACCTACCTACTACCTACCTACTACCTACCTACTACCTACCTACTACCTACCTACTACCTACCTACTACCTACCTACTACCTACCTACTACCTACCTACTACCTACCTACTACCTACCTACTACCTACCTACTACCTACCTACTACCTACCTACTACCTACCTACTACCTACCTACTACCTACCTACTACCTACCTACTACCTACCTACTACCTACCTACTACCTACCTACTACCTACCTACTACCTACCTACTACCTACCTACTACCTACCTACTACCTACCTACTACCTACCTACTACCTACCTACTACCTACCTACTACCTACCTACTACCTACCTACTACCTACCTACTACCTACCTACTACCTACCTACTACCTACCTACTACCTACCTACTACCTACCTACTACCTACCTACTACCTACCTACTACCTACCTACTACCTACCTACTACCTACCTACTACCTACCTACTACCTACCTACTACCTACCTACTACCTACCTACTACCTACCTACTACCTACCTACTACCTACCTACTACCTACCTACTACCTACCTACTACCTACCTACTACCTACCTACTACCTACCTACTACCTACCTACTACCTACCTACTACCTACCTACTACCTACCTACTACCTACCTACTACCTACCTACTACCTACCTACTACCTACCTACTACCTACCTACTACCTACCTACTACCTACCTACTACCTACCTACTACCTACCTACTACCTACCTACTACCTACCTACTACCTACCTACTACCTACCTACTACCTACCTACTACCTACCTACTACCTACCTACTACCTACCTACTACCTACCTACTACCTACCTACTACCTACCTACTACCTACCTACTACCTACCTACTACCTACCTACTACCTACCTACTACCTACCTACTACCTACCTACTACCTACCTACTACCTACCTACTACCTACCTACTACCTACCTACTACCTACCTACTACCTACCTACTACCTACCTACTACCTACCTACTACCTACCTACTACCTACCTACTACCTACCTACTACCTACCTACTACCTACCTACTACCTACCTACTACCTACCTACTACCTACCTACTACCTACCTACTACCTACCTACTACCTACCTACTACCTACCTACTACCTACCTACTACCTACCTACTACCTACCTACTACCTACCTACTACCTACCTACTACCTACCTACTACCTACCTACTACCTACCTACTACCTACCTACTACCTACCTACTACCTACCTACTACCTACCTACTACCTACCTACTACCTACCTACTACCTACCTACTACCTACCTACTACCTACCTACTACCTACCTACTACCTACCTACTACCTACCTACTACCTACCTACTACCTACCTACTACCTACCTACTACCTACCTACTACCTACCTACTACCTACCTACTACCTACCTACTACCTACCTACTACCTACCTACTACCTACCTACTACCTACCTACTACCTACCTACTACCTACCTACTACCTACCTACTACCTACCTACTACCTACCTACTACCTACCTACTACCTAACTACTACCTACCTACTACCTACCTACTACCTAACTACTACCTACCTACTACCTACCTACTACCTACCTACTACCTACCTACTACCTACCTACTACCTACCTACTACCTACCTACTACCTACCTACTACCTACCTACTACCTACCTACTACCTACCTACTACCTACCTACTACCTACCTACTACCTACCTACTACCTACCTACTACCTACCTACTACCTACCTACTACCTACCTACTACCTACCTACTACCTAACTACTACCTACCTACTACCTACCTACTACCTAACTACTACCTACCTACTACCTACCTACTACCTACCTACTACCTACCTACTACCTACCTACTACCTACCTACTACCTACCTACTACCTACCTACTACCTACCTACTACCTACCTACTACCTACCTACTACCTACCTACTACCTACCTACTACCTACCTACTACCTACCTACTACCTACCTACTACCTACCTACTACCTACCTACTACCTACCTACTACCTACCTACTACCTACCTACTACCTACCTACTACCTACCTACTACCTACCTACTACCTACCTACTACCTACCTACTACCTACCTAAATACTACCTACCTACTACCTACCTAAATACTACCTACCTACCTATCTACCTACCTACAACCTAACTATCTACTTACCCAAAAAAAAAAAAAAAAAAAAAATTATCCTATGTCCTTCTCCTGGCTCTAAACTACCTCCCTGCCAATTTTCAGCTAAATCGGTTCAGCCGTTCTTGAGTTATAAGTGAAGTAACTAACACGACTTTCTTTTATATATATAGATGAAATGAATGCGAGACGCACGGGACTTGACGGGACCGGGAATGTGGCGACACTTGGGGAAGGCTTATGTCCGGCAGTGGACGTCTTTTGGCTGAAATGCTGATGAAGTTTATTTTAATAAGTTGAGTTTAGTATACTTATAACTATAACTAACTTAGGGTGTAAATTAACCCTTCACACATACGTCAACCAAGCATTCTGTACATCAAACTAAGTACTTCTACGCAATTTTTTTTGCTGGGAAACGACTTTTTTTTTTGGGTTTAAAAAACAACATTTTACCGTAAAACTCAATGTAGCACTCTTAAAACATTGTGGTAGTGGATGCTTTGAATAGTAAATGGGTCATGGAGGTAATTTAAGTAAATTTATAACCTGAAAAACTAGTATTTACAAAAAAAGCTGTGCAAAATTTGGGACTTAGACCCCCAATATCTCCGTAACTAGGGGGTATGGTCTAGAACCAAAAAATGATCGCAATGGTGGAGAGAACAAGTGCCCTTCGTTTGAGTTAAGAGTACTTTTACACCCTTTATAAGTGGACTGTATTTAAAAACAAGATGGCTGGTATTTCCTACCTGACGTCATAGTTAATGACCTCATTAGAACGTAGGTAGGTAATATGTATAATCAATAGTCGAAAAAGAAGAACTATAAAAGGATCGCGACGGTTGTTCTATAGCTCCTGCCTATGCCCATTCCTCCAAACGTGTGTGTGTTTAATTTGTACGCACGCCTAACGATGTAGGACCATGTCTACAAGTGCCCTTGCATGAATTCATTCACGTAATAACGATCAGTGAAGGCATAGACGTAGTCTGTCTCAATTCTCCATTCTCCTTACTAAAACCTTTGAGAATTAAAAGACATAATTCCCGTTAAGTAATTGAATGCAACTGTAACATCCTTTAAATAGTTCAATCTGTGACCCCAGCATTACCTGACTCCTCATGTAAAGAAGAAGGAGGTACATTGGTTTGAGAATAGGGGTTAGATAATGCTGGGCACTGACTGTAGTACAACAGGCTTTGACAATTCACAGAATTCAAAGCAGTCAGTTACAAAGCTCCGAAATAGTGTGTGATTTGTAAGTTCAATGTGTGAGTTGCGCTAAGACTAACTTTGGGCTGAAGGGAACTTTGTGTGTCGAGGGTGTCTAAAATGGCCACTTTAGCAGATCATAATATAATTTTGCATTAAAAAGCGGAAATTAAATTTAATAAAAATAGAACAAATAGGCCTACAGACCTACAGTTAGTTGATTCCGGTCTAAATGTTTGTAAATGCACCCACGATACAGGAGAACCCCTTTCAGTGAATAAAACAATAAAAAAATAATAAAAAAAGACACAGGAGAAGTTCCTAGTCCATTTCACGCTTTTTAACGCAATTCATATAATGATCTGATAAAGTGGCCATTTTAGACCCCCAGTATGCAATGTGCAGGGTGTGAGCCAATCCCACTTCTAAAGTTTTAATTAATTTGCCTGGGCAGCTCTTGTCAGATATGAAACTGTCGCTTATTCACTTGCAAATGAATTGATATGTTACACATAACGTCACGACTGTACTAACTGTGACTCTGTCTGTGACAGTGTCTCTGTCTGACTGTGTTTAAGGTGAATTCTTCAGGGTAGCCCGCGATTTTTTTAGGTTTTTGCAATTTGCCCATCCGTGTCAGGTTGTGTGACAACCCTCGCCGTTCATATATAACTTCCTTGAATGCCTTTTTCATCAAATCAAATAGTCACTCGAGGAACTTTTATGAACTGAGAGGGTTGTATTGGTGATTTTAATTACATTTGTTATGTTCGCGGACCCTATTTCACTATCCGCTGGATGCAAGACGCACGGGATCGGTCCATGTCGCGACACTTGGGGAAGTCCTATATCTCATCATCATCATTTCAGCAAATGACGTCCACTGCTGGACATAGGCCTCCCCCAGGTGTCGCCACATTGACCGATCCCGTGCGTCTCGCATTCAGCGGGTCCCCGCAACCATCATCAGGTCATCGGTCCACCTAGTGGGAGGCCTTCCAACGCAACGTCTTCAGGTTCGCGGTCGTCACTCCAGAACTTTTCGGCCCCATCGGCTATCCGTTCTGCGAGCAATGTGTCCTGCCCGTTGCCACTCAAGTCTGGCAATTCTTCGGGCTACGTCGGTAGCCATGGTTCTCATGCGGATGTCCTATATCTAGCACGTCCTATATCTATGCTTTCGTTTGAAATGAAGATGATGATGATGACTTTAGGATAATTCTCACGGGCTGCGGGTTGTTCGAAAACGATACCGCAGCCTCGGACACAAAGGGTTATGAAGGAAGGGTGGTTCTTAGTCCGTAGAGGTCTTACACTCCTTTCCGCTCCGTCCAGAGCGGGAGAAGTCATTTGATGACTTCCCACATACCAAAAAAAGAAATTGATGATAGTTGACACACATTTGTAGTCAGATCGAAGCCATCCCTTTGATTCCGACGGGCGTATGTGGCCGTAAACCTTTGACGTAATTAGTGCTAGGTGGTGTAAGGACTTACCTTGCCCTCGCTCTTCCAGTATATAAAGAAGCCATACTCGTCGACTTTGAAGAGGCAGTTCTGCTCGAACTCTGTGTTGTCCTTCTCTTCCGTCCATCGGTCGAACACGGCACCCTGAGAAAGGAATGGAAATTATTATCCTTACTTCCTTACTTATATCATAAATGCGAAAGTAACTCTGTCTGTCTATCTGTCGCACTGTAACGCCAAAACTACTAAACAAATTTCAATGAAATTTGGTACACAGATAGTCTAGAGCTTGAGAAAGAACAAAAAATACAAACACATACTTTTTAATGCGAAAAAAAGATAATTTTTGGAATCTTTGTTGTAGACCATACCTGGGAACCCCCTAGTTACGGAGATATTGGGGGTCAAAGTTAAAAATTTTGCACAGCTGTTTTTTGTAAATACTAGTTTTACAGGTTATAACTTTACTTAAATTACCTTCATGACCCGTTCACTATTCAAAGCATCCACTAGCACAATGTTTTAATAGTGCTACATTGAGTTTTACCTTAAAATGAGATTTTTGACCCCAAAAAAGTCGTTTCCCAGCCAAATTTTTTGCGTAGGGTTACTTAGTTTGATGTACAGAATGCTTGGTTGACGTATGTGTGAAGGGTTAATTTACACCCTGTATAATTGGGAAAAGGTGAAGATTAGGTCCCACCGTATCATAAAATCTAACTTCATAAAACATAATTCTGTTTTATTCAATAGAGCTTAAATCAAAACAACGATTCATGAAAAAAAAGTAATAATTCTATTATTTGACTCGTTAAACGAAGCATTAGATTTCATTTCTGCAATTTCGGGCGAAAAATGATACCTACTTTTTTTCTCCCTACATTTTTACGGCACCATTTAACTGCCTGTTTCATTCTGCATGGCTCTAAAGCGTAGCTTTTAACAGCCAATTAAAACCGTGGGTTCCGATAAAGGTCTATAAAGTTCGAGCCGTTTATTGGCCGAGGCCATTCCGTCGTGTCAATATCGCTACTGTCTTTGGTTACTTGAGCACCGCAGCAGGGACCCGCTGCGTTATAAAATTGAGCTGTTTGTACATCGTAAAAAGGCGTTGTGGTTCCAATTAGTGGTCATTTTAAATTGTATTGGACAATAAAAACTTCAGTAATAACTCGGTTGAGATATTATTTTCTTGAGGATGTACGGAAAAGTCAATGGAATTGAGAAGTTCTACACTAGAATTACTAGAAGAACTATAATGACAGTGCTTCTATAGCCTTCCATCGAACTCCGAAATTCTTTTTTAAATATATCCACCTAAACATGGAGGAAACCGACATCGCCCTCGCGGTGGACTAAAGTTAATTTCCTCTCATAGAAACGAAGCCTGTGTCCCAGCAGTGAGAAAATTGTAGGCTGATTATGAGTTTTGCCACCTATTTGTCTAATGAGATGACAGACACAGGAGGTGTCTAAAGAGATTAGAATTTTCTGGACATATCATTTTTAACTCCCTTTTGACTACTAACTACCGACTTCAATATTTTCACAAAAAGAGATTGCGAAAAGAAAAGTTGACTTGCGAACATAAACACCAACTACCCATACGAATTACAAATAAAACAATAAAAGGAAATCCTTGTACAAATCAAATGGGAAAGACATTAAACCTGTCTTTTGAATCGGGAGCGGAGGCTGCAAGGTGAGAAGATTATGTGAACATACCTCGACTGAGCAGCTTGCGATACGACGCCGCGTCGGGCAGACACAGACGGTAACTAGGGATTGGGTTTGGTGTGAGCGGAAAGCGGGTTTACATCGATATACGTTTTTAAACTGTCATGGTCACTAACACTATCATTAACACTGAAGATGGGAGCAACGTAACACTGAATATCAGGAACTCGAAACAAAAAAGAAAATATGGTAAAAATCCCGTTTTCAATGTTCATGATACGGCTTTTTTTTGGCGGGTGGAAAATCATCAAATAAGGGGTCCCGCTCTTGGGCAGAGCGAAAGGGAGTGTCAGACTTCTACTGACTAAAAACCACCCATGTTCCTATTTAGCCCTATATGTCGAGGCCGCGGTAACTTCTGAACAACCCGCAGCCTTGGATCGGCTTTACTAGAGGAATAGGTCAGGTATGACAGCTCACAATATTGGACACTAATTTTTAGCGTGACAGTCGGAAATTACATCCTCGATCTGTGAGGCAGACGCGTATCTAATAATACTAACATGTGCATTTTCCTAGTTATATTTAGGTAAGTTATAGATAATTTTTTTTGGCTGCTACTGAGGAATTCCTGATTCAAAAACAAAATTACAGTTTGACCAACCCGAGATTCGAACCCGATTCGATTGGTTCTGGTCCTTGTCCTGGCTCAGCAGTAGAGCTTGCGTCATCTCGATTAATGAGCCCATAGGTTAGTTAACTAAAAAAAAACTAATTAGTCCGTCATATAGATTACTAAAAAATATTGGACACGTATTTTTTCTTTTTAAACAAACAATGAAGACGATACAAGGCTTTAAAAACTCGTGTGACGTCATACTAGGCCGTTAGTATGACAAGTTTTAGCGGTCAGTGACGTCATCAACCCCCACTCAAATCAAAGACGGACTCATTTGAATCACATTTTTTTTAAGTCAAAACATCCCTTTTAGAGCGATTTAAATATTGTTTTACATTTGGAGATAATAAAGTTACCCATTAGTGAAAGGATTTTCAGAATCCCATCAACAGTTCTCAAAATTACCCCCTCCATCCAAACTTACAAGCTTTAAGAGATTCTTTTGATCCGTACACAAGGAACGGACATTAAACATGTGTTGTTTGTCTGATAAAGCAGGAGCTTAGGTAAAAAGATTATGTGAGCGCACAGACTGGGCTGAACGGCTTAATAGCTATACAACGGCTAGATGTAGCCAGTAACATGGGACCTGTGTTGGTGCCAGTATGAGGAGAAAGCGGATTGATTGCAGTTTTGTGAAAGTAACAGGTGTGTGTCAGGCAGGATGCATCCCCCATCCTGACTCAGGATGGAGTGGAAATCACAATATCACGGTAATGGTGGCCCAAAACTGAAACGATTAATCACACTAATATTATAAAGTCGAAAGTTTCTGAGTGTGTGAGTGTGTATGTTTGTTACTTCTTCACGTAAAAACTACTGAACGGATTTGGATAAAATTTGGTACACAGATAGTTTATAACCTGGATGATTACATAGGCTAGTTTTTATCCCGATTTTATCTTCCCGTGGGATAATTTTCGAGTTGTAGCGGGTGAAGCCGCTGGCTACAGCTAGTGAAGACTATACGTCTGTTAGGTTGAAAGAAGGCCCATCTCAGTAGACATATGGTCCATGACGACTGTCATTGAAAGAGGCCTACAAAAGCTGACGTGATGACTTGAAAACGTTTAATACCCTATCGTGGGACTAGTAACAACTTAGTTAGTAGTTAGTGTACGTCGAAAGTTAAATTGTCATTGACACGCTAAAAAGAACTAACAATTCAGAATTATTCTCTAACTAGCTGTTGCCAGCGGCTTCACCCGCTACAACTCGAAAACTATCCCACGGATCATAAAATTGGGATAAAAACTATCCTATATGTTAATCCAGGGTATAACCTATCTACATACCAAATTTCAACCACATCGGTCCAGCCGTTTATGCGTGAAAGAGTAACAAACTTGACTGGCCTGTTGGTCTAGTGGTTAGTGACCCTAATTGCTATGCCGGAGGTCGTGGGTTCGATTCCCACCCAGGACAAATGTTTGTGTGATGAGCACGATCATTTGTTCTGTGTCTGGGTGTAATTTATCTATAATATGTATGTATTTAGAAATATATAAGTATGTTTACCAGTTGTCTAGTACCCATAACACAAGCTCTGCTTAGCTTGGGACTAGATGGCGTTGTGTGATAGTTGTGGAATATTATTATTATTATTATTATTATTCCCTTTATTTATTTTGTTACAAACTTATTACATTTTTAAATATTCTTTACAAAAAAAAAACAATAAAAAACATTTAAAAATATAAAAATTGTAGCCCACCGGTATCGGGAACAGGGTCCAAGCTACCGGCGGTCAGGGCTCCAGAGAAAGGAACCTCCTAACAATGCGTGCCGTGTCCAGGAGTACCGCTCTCTGTATCAAACCCTTGATCCAGCTGCCTAACGAGAGCCTCCTCAGGTGTTGGTCGAGGCTCTTGGCTATTAAGCCATTGGCTGAAACGACTATCGGCACAATGATCGCTAAGTCCACATCCCACATGTCGACAACCTCGCGAGCCAAGTCAAGATACTTGATTTGCTTATCTTTCTCGGCTTTCACGAGGTTCTCGTCATGCGGGACGGTTATGTCAACGATCATTGCGCGCCGCTCTGATCGATCCACCACCACTATATCAGGTTTATTAGCTATAATAGTCCTGTCAGTGATGATGGATTGATCCCAGTACAGTGTGATATGGCCATTTTCGAGAACTGGGTCGGGCACATACCTGTAGTACGGCACTTCTGATTCCACAAGGTTGTACTGCAGAGCAAGTTGCTGATGGATAATCCTGGCTACAAGGTTGTGTCTATGTAAATATTCTCCGTTAGCCAGACGAGAACACCCGGAGATAATGTGACGGATTGATTCGCCCGGACGGTGGCATGCCCGACATATGTCAACCGTACCGTCCTTCACAATAAATCTCCGGTAGTTATTCGTCATCATAACTTCGTCCATAATTGCACAGACAAAACCTTCGGTTTCTCCGAAGAGTTCCCCGGAACGTAGCCAGGCCACGGACGCTAGGAAGTCTACATCAGGCCCGTGTAGGGCCCGGAAAAAGCGTCCGTGAAGCTCCTTACTCTGCCATACCTCCATGCGGTCGTTAGTGTCAAGCACTACAGTTTTGCGCCAATTCTCTTTAGCCAAGGAGAGCGCGGTAAGGCCCCTGTCCACTGCTACAACATCTCGATGCATCCCCACGTCGGCTTCTAGGAAATATTCCCTGAGACTGCATATCTCACGATTATGAAGAGTCTTAGCATTTAAAAAGCCTCGACCTCCACACTTCCGTGGGATATACAGTCTCATAACCGAAGAACGTGGGTGATGCATTCGATAAGCCGTCAACAATGTACGGACCCGCCTATCCAGGGCGTCTAGCTCTGTTTGAGTCCATTTGAGTATACCGAAAGAGTACATCAAAACCGTTGAAGGCTCGCACTTTATTTCCGCCTGATAAAAGACTATTAAATACTTTTCTCAGGCGGCCAAAGAAGCGCTCCCTCAACGATTGTTTCATGTCGGCAACGTTGATGCCCAGTGCTTCCGACATACCCAAATACTTATAGGTTTCGGTTGCTGAGAGGGATCTAAGATTTATGGAATCTGTGAGCTGGGTTCCCACAGATTCCACAATCCCCCCTCGCTTTACATGCATGACCGCACATTTGTCCACACCGAATTCCATCCTGATAGCGCTACTGAAAGTTTCAGTGACCTTCAATAGCTCCATCAGTTGCAAATCGTTGGGGGCAAAGAGTTTCAGGTCATCCATGTAAAGGAGGTGAGATATAACCTGACCACCTCTTTTCAACCGATAGCCTAGACCTGAATCCTCCAGCAGCGTGCTAAGAGGATTCAAGGCTAAGCAGAACCAAAGTGGACTCAAACTGTCGCCCTGAAATATACCCCGCTCTATTCTTATCGGCTCACTATTCCTATGGATTTGCCGACATCCTGGATAGCGAAGGACTGTCCTCCATTGCCTCATACACGACATCAGGAAGGTGCGCAGGGTTGTATCAATTTTATACAACTCTAGCACCCTTATGAGCCATGTATGTGGCACCGAGTCATAGGCCTTCTTATAGTCTATCCAACATGTCGACAGATCCTTTCGGAAACGGCGAACCTGTTGACTAATGGCCATATCAATGAGGAGTAACTCCTTAGTACCACGGGACCCGTTCTTACATCCGTTTTGAGAAGCAGACATAACAGAATTCTCGTTAATATGTTTATTTATTTTAGCTCTCAAAATGGAGGTAAGAACTTTATAGACCGTTGGAAGACACGTAATCGGTCTATAATTTTTGGGTTCCGCAGTACTACCCGATTTATGGAGCAGGTGAGTTATTCCAGTCGTCAGGAACTCTGGTAGCGACCCTGACTCTAAGGCTAACTGGAATAGGGTTGCCAAGCAAGCATGCGATCTTGTGAACCATTTAATCCAGAAGTTGTGCAGTCCGTCCGGCCCTGGTGATTTCCAATTTGGCAACGGACGAACTGCACAACCTACATCTTGGGGGCTGATCGTTATTGCCCCCATTTCTGTTATTGGATCGCATGCTCGCTCGACGTCCCGAGTCCACTCACCCTCGGTATGACTGACAGGTACCGACCAGATGTTACGCCAAAATGAACACATGGCGTTATCATCCGGTAGGCACGTGTCAGTCACACCTTGGTCCGGTCGCTCCCATGCTCTGTAAACCCACCTTTCATCGCTTTGGAAGGTGCGATTTAGAGTGTACCGTTCCACCCGACGCTTATACCTACGAATACGGTTTGCCCATGCATACACTTTCTGCTTCCAGAAGTCGATGCGCTCTGTGACACGGGACATGTAGTCTTGAGGACTGATATCAGTCCCCGTAAACGCCCGTCTCACAAAGCGCATCACTCGAGGGCGATTGTTGCCCTCCCGGAAGCAGATTAGTTTGCCGATGAACGCCCTGGCCCCAGCAATGCGTCTTTCAATCCTATACTGCCATGCCGGTACGGCTGGTTTCGGTCGTGTAGCTCTGTCATCCGGAAATTTGACATGAGCTACACGACATGCCGTTATATTATTATTATAAACATCCACACATCCATTCTCACAAACTTTCACATTTATAATATTAGTAGGATTAGTAGGATAATATATAATATATATATATAGGAAGTAGGAAGTAGGAAGTAGGATTTTATGCGAGCCCCAAGCTCATCGACATACCACAATTCACATATTGTTAATTTTAATAGCTGCTACACAAAAACGTAAACCGCTCCTCGCTATCACGTACACCACACCCTCCCGTACGTTCGGTAAGCATGTGCGATGCTCTGATTTACGGCGTGATCACACGGACTGGCTCGCAGGCATCTTACAGTTCTTCACGTAACGGGCACAACTGATTGCAAAAGGATTTGCTTCACTAATAATATTGGATCAGGTCTTTGTGTAGGTATTGGCAAATTGGGAACTGATGGTACTGGTTATGCTGTTTTGTGTTTCTGGTATTGAAAGGTTCTAAGGTTTGTGAGTTTCCAATAAATTAATAGGGATGTTTACTGACTAGAAAAAATGTGTTTCTAATTAGTCCGTCTGTTAGATTATTGAAAAATATTGGATACGTATTTTTTGTTTTATCAAATCACTAAGAATTGACGAAGATAAAACGCGTCAAAGATTTGAGTGGGGGTTTGTGACGTCACTGACCGCAAAAAAATGTCATACTAATGAGAATGAGAATAAGACGTCACACGAGTTTTCAAAGCACTGTATCGTCATCATTGTTCGTTTATGTGAAAAATGTCCAATATTTTTTGGAAATGTATCTAACGGATTAAGTGAACCAACCGGTGAATTTCGATACCGGTGACAGTTGGTGAATTTGGTCTGTAAACAGGGCGAAACTTCTGAACTGTGCATGGAAAAGGATTAATTCACTCGGGAAATACAAATGTGAGTGTAAATTTGTTCATATAATAGTGATAGAGGTGTTAAAGAATAACCATATTATTGAAAAGCGGTTGCTTTTTCAAGAATGTAAACAGATCACAGCTGACTCATCGATATTGTACAAAAATAAACATCTGACCAATCCAAGCGCACCACGAAATCGATGACACAAAATCTGTCGTTCGGAAATCGAATCTTTGAAGTTTAAACACCAGCACTTTGGGACTGCGCTCCGCTACACGCATAGTTTGCATATCAGCGATCTGTCGCAATATATTTCAATATATCTTGCTATTAAAATATAGTCAGGCGTAAAAAGTAATCGAAGCTACAAAGGATTGCTATAACTTTATTGATCAATCGAATTTAAACCATGAATTCATTCTTGGAACATGTTACATTCCGACGCACCCGTACACGCTCGGAACCAGATGATGACAATGGAAACAAATCAAAAAATTTGGACAGTACAACAAATAGCATGCCTGAGTTATCTGAGGACGAAGAGGACATTCAACTAATCGCCTATAAAGATGAAATCAAAAAACTTCAATCCCAATTACAAAGTGCACATAACGAAATTGAGTTGCTATCGCTGCAAAACAGCTACCTAAAACAGATTAACAATGAATTAATGAAGAAAAATGATATATTCAAGAACATTGCAAGTAGCCCAATCAAGAAAAAAGTAAAAACACCGCTGAAGAAAACTATTAACAGCAGCATGAAAACCAAACAAACACAAACTACAGAATACCCTACATCTAAACTATGTACACAAGAAGACAAGACAAAAATCACTCCTCAAGATATCAAACAGCCGAAGATCCAACTACTTCCTATGAGACATAAAATCTGCATTGTGAGCAGTGAAACATCTGACAGGATTTATAAAATAAGTGAAAGAACTCAGCTCGCTAACTATAGTAGGTGTCATTATCGCACTCCACGATGTGGTTTAAAACATGTCTTATGTAATATTTATGAAAAAGTTCGTAATTTCACTTTCTTTGACTACTGTATTATAGTTATTGGCGAAGAAGATTTCAGACAAACTAATAACTATATGGAACTTGTTTCATATATCCGGGAAACACTACTCCCATTAAACCATACTAATTTTATTATAAGTCTTCCAACATTTAAATATATGGAGAACAATGCTAATATAATGTTTAATAGTAGAATAGATATTTTTAATAATTTGATTTATATGGACGCCGAGACGCATAAATATGCGTATATTCTAGACTCAAACCTCAATCTGCCGTATTCATACGACTCATATAACCAACGGTCCGGCAGTATAAATAACAAAGCTCTAAATATTATTGTAACGGACTTAGAGAGCTTTATTTTAAACCTAAACGCACTGAATACTACCTACCAAGATATTAATTGTATACAAAATCTTAGCACGGGTAAAATCATAACACAAAATGATATTTCTGTTATAAATGACACTAAGCACTGTGATGAGGATAGTTTTTTTCGTGTATAAAAATCTCAATATTATGCATCAAAATATAAATGGCCTCTTAAATAAATCCAATGTATTTACTGTACTGCTAGAGGAACTACATAATTCAGGGAAAATAGTGCATGTATTATGCTTTTCTGAGCACAATATGATATTGTCGGATGTAAACCTATTACATATACCTAATTTTACTTTAGCCACACATTTCACTAGAGAATCCAGACATGGAGGCACATGTATAATGATAAGAAAGGGTATTAAATATAGAACTTTGGAGTCAGTTGCGAAATATGGTGTATCCAATATTTTTGAATGCTGTGCAGTGGAACTCACCGACCACAATATTATTATAATATGTTTATATAGGAGTCCACATAGTACCGAAGTAAAAAGCAAACATGAAATATTTTTTAATAAATTAGACAGTCTGTTAAATTCTTTATCCATTCGCTCAAATAAAAAAGTGCTTCTGTGCGGTGACTACAATATTGATTTGCTAAAAGATACCACAAGTTCGCAGCAATTCAAGCACTTAATAATGGGTTATAATCTTAAATTTGCCGTAAACGTTCCAACTAGATTAAGCAGTGGGACCTGCATTGATAATATAATCCACAATGTGCGAGGAGCAAAAGGAGAAGTTTTGGAACTAGCAGTATCCGATCACACAGCACAATTTTTACAATGCCCAGTTAAACAAACGTGCCTTTTAGACTACTGGCACTGTACAAAACGGGACTACTCAAAAGAAAATATAGAAAAATTCGCAAACTATTTAAAACAACTGTCATTTTCTGATGTTTATGAGGAAATAGACCCTGAAAAAGCATTCAAATTGTTCTATGACTGGTTTAAATTGCTATATGCCTTATGTTTTCCTAACATTAAAATAAAAATATCGACGAAAGTAAAACCAAACTGGATTAGTCGCGGTATTAGATTATGTAGCAAGAAAAAAAGAGATTTGTTATGGAAATACAGGTTATCACCGACTGAACATAATAAAACAAACTTCAAAGCGTTGTCTAACCGGCTTAAAAGAATTGTCAATCTCACGCAGAGAGCCCACAATAACCGTTACATTCACTCGGCTAAGAATCGATGTAAGGCAACGTGGAAAGTCATAAATAAAAACAAACATAATTTACCAAATCAATCCACAATGAGAATTAAAGCAAATGATAAAACACTTACCAACCCTCTTGATATAGCAGAGGCTTTTAACAATTATTTTGCTGATCAAGTCAAATCAATTAATAGTTCAAATAATAATAATAAATTACCAATAAATACAATAAATTCGTCCATGTTTATGAAACCTACAATACCACAAGATATTCATAAAATTATTATGTCTTTAAAGAATACTCCCAGCACTGGATATGATGGTATTAGCACAAAAATAATTAAAACAGTATCTACAATAATTGCACCAGTCCTTAGTCACCTGATCAATATGTGCATCTTGCATGGTGTTTTTCCAAAAGAATTAAAAATTAGTATCATAAAACCGCTTTTCAAAAAAGATAATAAAGACAACATGTCTTCCTATAGACCTATAGCACTGATACCTATTTTGTCAAAAATATTTGAAAGAGTAATATACAATCAAATCAATTCATATTTTGAGAAAAATAAATTATTTGTCGATAGCCAAAAGGGCTTCCGGAAAAATAAGTCCATTGACATGGCAATCTATGATTTTTTAAAACTCGTTAGCAACAGAGTAGATAAAAGAAAACCGGCTCTGGCTCTATATATGGACATGTCGAAAGCCTTTGACCGCGTAGACCATAGAATATTAATTAATAAACTTGACGCATACGGGATTAGAGGTAACATATCAAATTTAATTAAATCATACCTACAAGATAGACAGCAAATAACAGTTATTAATAGAATATGTAAAAAACATGAAACAACATTTAAATCTAGCCCGAGAACAGTGATGTATGGAGTTCCACAAGGTAGCATACTTGGACCTCTCCTATTTATTATATATATAAATGACTTCCCAAAAGCATCGACTTATCCCATGACAATGTTTGCAGATGACAGCACTCTACTTTTCAACAGTGACCAATTAGATACATTAGAATCAGACATTAACTCTAACATAAAATCAGTTATAAATTGGCTAGAGAATAATAATTTGGTAATAAATTTAGATAAGACAGTAATAGTGAAATTTCAACAAACAGTAAATCAGAATTTAAATTTAGATATAAGATATAATGATAAAAGGATTGATGAGACGAATGTGACAAAATTTCTGGGATTAAATATTGAAAGTACATTAAAATGGAATACCCAGATTGACAAAGTATGTAGTAAAGTAAACCAATTTTCTCATGCGCTGCGTATGCTAAGTAAAACGGCCAATCGAAACACCGTACTAACTGCATATCATGGTCTAGTAGCCTCAACATTAAGATATGGCATTATGTTTTGGGGAAACGCCTCGGGTAAAGATATGGTGTTTAAGTGTCAGAAAAGGTGTATTAGAGCGATCTGTAACCTGCAAACCACTGACAGCTGTAAACAATATTTTAAAAGTATGAAAATTTTAACAGTGCCCTCATTGTACATATACCAGACATCTATGTTCGTCAAAAATAATATGTATAAATTTGACCGAGTAGGTAGTCAGCGTCGAGCTGACCGGCTACAAACTGTTGGATCTAAAACTGCTTTATACAAGAACAGTATTTTCGTAATGGCTCCAAAATTATACAATAAATTGCCAAAATGTATCAGAAGTGAGGAAAATGTCAGCCATTTTAAAAAAAAGTTGTTCCTGTTTTTAGTTGAAAAGACGTATTACTCGATTGAAGACTATTTAAATGACAAATTATGACTAAATTTAATTTTCTTTGACATTCTTAATAATTAATAATCTAATTCAATTACTTTATTTTATGCGGCTCATGACATTTTTCAATTGCTTCATTTCTTTTATCCTAGACTTTATTCATTATGATAGTAAAAATGACCTGCTTACTAATATTATATTTGTATGCCGATTATTGGCCGAACATACAGATCAGCTAAAATGTATAAATAACATCTTTTTGTACTTATGTTCACAAATAAAGATTTGATTTGATTTGATTTGATTAATTTTTTTTCTTAGTTAACTACCCTATTTTGTAATTTATTTATATCATAATCTGCCTAGCCTTTTCCTAACTATGATGGGTTAGCTTTCAGTCATACTAGATCCACCTAAATATCAGTATTTCACATGGAGTGACTGCCCAGTTGGTACTTACTGGTTTATACGATAACTTTTGTAAGGCTGGTTGTCAGACTTTCAGGGCCATTGACTACTTGAAACGACTGTCCAAGATGTAAAAATAACAGCCTCAAACACTTTCGACGCCTGCTGTAAACTTGGTATGTAATGGGTGGGCACCCATCCACGGACCAATCAGGCAAGCGCAGCTTAACCTGAAGATCGATCCGAATGGCTGTAATTATGCCATGAGCTCCTCCTCTGATGTAATGTTATAATGGTTAGTATTTACCTGAAGCAGCAGTTCAGGGACCGGGATCTGCCAGTTGAACTCAAACTTCTTGGTCATGCTGCTCGCTTTTCAACACCTTTCCGCTCAAATATTTAGCATACGGACATTCTTAACGCCCTGTGGACAAGGAGAAAATAGAGGTTAACATTTTTGTAATATAATTTCATGGATTGACTAAAAAAATATCTAATTAGTCCGTCAGATAGATTTCCATTAAATACACACGTATCTATTTTTTTTCACGTAAGTAAACAATAAATGAAGACGATACAGTGCTTCGAAAAGTAGCGCGACGTCACAGTTTGATAAGTGTTTTTGCCAGAAAGTGACGTCACCAGCCCCCACTCACGATCTTTGACTCGTTTTATTTATGTCAATTTTTATTAATTTGATGAAACAAAAAACACGTATCCAATGTTTTTCGATAATCTAAAAGACGGACTGAACAGAATTATATTTTTTTAGTCAGTCAACTACCCTATTCAAAATCTAATGAAGAGGGAGAGGAAGGTCAAATAAAAGATGGATGGATTGTGTGAGAAATGATATGAATGAGATAGGAGTAAATGCCACCGTGACGTCTAACAGGGAAGAATGGAAGATGGAAACGTGTTGCGCCGACCCCAAATAGAAGACATAAGATGATGATGATGTATTCTCGTATTTCCAGTGAACCTTGGTTTGAAGCTCTAAATAACATTTTCGCAAACCTGAGGGATTACTATGATGTCTTAAATGATGTCTCGGCGTTTGCGCACATACAGTTCGAACAAATTGTCTTGGCAGGTCCGAACTTCGTGCAGAACGCTGCGCAGTAACATTTATTAGGAACCAAATGGTGACATGAGGTGAACTTCGGGGGGCGGTAGTCTAGGCTAGAGATGCACCTTACATAAACACAATCAATCCTTTATACGATCAAATATCGTAATCGATTAGTTTTATTTGGAATACGTTATTATTAGTGTTTAAAAGATATTTAAGTGAATACATTAACTAATAAAGTGAATTTAATCATTAATAATTGAGTTTTTGTCTGTAGTACATAAAAAATGTATAGTAACATTATGTTTTCTCTGTTAAAAGACATGATTTACTTATATTTTAGAAATCTATTACAGACTTCTTGAATAACGAATGTTTACGAATATTTAAAACCTCAATATAAAATTGAATAGAAACATCTTTTTATTACTTAATTTCAATCGATTCTAAGAATAATCGATTAAACGACACCCATTGCACATGCACATGCACATCTCTTTTTGTTAACTTCGTGACCTTCGTGCAAGTTCGGCAATATTCGGTACGAGGTATTATATCTCAGTCACACGACAGCATTTGTTTAGTGTTTGTGTTGCTATCTCTGTCTTGAGCACATTCGATTAGAAAAGTTTTCGTTGTGTTTTTGTTTGTTGTTTTTAATATTACAGTTATTTTTTATTATTTGTTAGAAAAGTTAGTGGGCACTTATTTCGTCAAATATGCCACCAAAGTATAGTAGTGTTTTAAATCGCCAGGCGAGAAAAAATATTTACGATTTAACTCAATATTTGAAAGGGGAAAAAGAAAATGGAGTTAAAAATGTAGACTAGGTATCTAAAAGTGTTTTGATATTTATTTCATTTGTATTTTCTCACTGTATTAGGTATTTTCTGATCGTATAATATTATGTGTTTATCTGGCAATAACAGTTTTCTTCGCGAGTATACATGCGCAAAAGTTCGCAGAGCCTATGTTCAGACCTGCCAAGATAATTTGATCGTACTGTACCTAGTTGTGCACTTTGATTAATATTTAATTCTTTCTGATATGATTGACCGCCATGACCGAAACAGGAAATATTTATATTTATACCAGTAAATAAATTGAAGAGTCTGTTTAACATATTTTCTAAAACGACTGGATCTATTTAGACGTGGCTTTTACTGGTAGGTAGAAAGCTGATGTTTTAGTGAGTAATTCATGTTATTTTATTTTAGAAAAAGGTATCCGAGTAAAAAAATTAAATTCTTCACAAAACTAGATTCAAATACGGACGGACAATTTTTACAATAATTTCACGCGTACGATAATTCCGGCCAACACCTTGAAAGATATAATTACTTGTTACTAGCTATTGCCAGCGGCTTCACCCGCCACAATACTCGAAAATTATCCCACGGGAAAATACAATCGGGAAAGAACGATCCTATGTGTTAATCCAGGTTATAAACCATCGGTGTACCAAATTTTATCCCAATCCGTTCAGTAGTTTTTACGTGAAGAAGTAACAAACATACACACTCACAAACTTTCGCCTTTATAATATTAGTGTGATATCGGTCATCATATAACTTAACTAAGTTATGTGATGACCAACTGATCAACTGATCTTGACGGATGACACTTTAATTATTATTGTATACATCAGCGCTGACAGCTAATTTGCACAACCATGTATGACCCGCGTGTCTGTACCAGAATCCGTTAGCAATTAATTGTAAGTTTGTTGTTGTTAATCGACATTGTCGAGTGCAAGGGACACGGGTCTTGAAGGCTTGTTCAACAAAATCACATGGTAAGTCATTTGAATAGCTATCTATGGTCTTTTGGAGAACCATGGAGAATTATTGGATACATAGGTACTCTTAGGAAACTTGATCATAATATTGAGTCGAATTAACTACAGTGGAAATTAAACTTCACAGATTTGATTGGAAGCGGTATCTAAACACGATAACTACTCTACAAACAATAATTTATTATTATTATTATTGTGGAATATTATTATATTAATAATAATAATATTATAATAACAATAATAATATTTGTAATAACTAGCAGGGAGCACCCCCCCCGAAAGGCTTTAAGACTCGTAAGACCTAAAACAAAGCACAACCATCAAGATAACACAACTATTTACCCTCCCGCAGCGATAGCGTGATGTTATCCCGTAAAGTGTCTGTCGGCCTAATGATATCCTGCCGTTGTCACTTGACGAATTATTTCCGGACTATTTAGGCGTCTTTTTCTGAGAAGGAGTTGTTTAAGCTTGAGGCTTACAAGGGTGGGGCTGCGGGTTGTTGTAAGAGATACCGCGGCCTCGACATAAAGGGCTAAGAAGGAACATGGGTGGTTTTTAGTCAGTAGAAGTCTGACAGTCCCTTTCGTTCTGCCCAAGAGCGGGGTTATTTGATGATTTCCTAACCCCAAAAAAAAAAGGGTATCCATTCTAAATCTATTTCTACACATAGAAATAGTGTTCTCCTGACTACGAATGAGGTTGAGGATATTGACAGTCACACCTCAGGTAACTGGAATTACGGCAACAAGTTCTTTTTAATTTTCCAAATAATCCATACAAATGAATAAAATTGAAGTGTCCGATTGTAATTTCAAAATAACAAGTTTTTACTGAATGCAGTTGGATGGAGCAGCATGTCTTCTTCCAGACTTTCTGTTTCTCGTCGTCTCATCAGACACCTCCTTTGTTGGCATATTATCCTCTATCCACTAATTTCTTTAGTCTTCCTCTACTCTTAAATCCCTCCCTTAAAACTTCCCTCGCGACATTTTCCTCCAGCGTTGCCAGATTTTTTTTTGCCAAGTCGGGCTTTCCGAAATTTTTAAGTGAGTTGAGTGAAAAAAGCGGGATTTTTTCGTCGAAACCGAGACATAGTAAAAAAAAACCTGCATTATCAGAAGTTTATAAATAATTATCTTTAAAATTGAGTTGAAATTACGTTAACGCGACAATAGATAGCAAAATACTCGTAGCCATAGAAAATGTATTTTAATTAAAATTATTTTTTTTATATCAGATTAACCTTAACGTTCAATAGTTTGAGTCTTATTCGTCTTCTGATAAAAAGAAAAAAAACAGTAATTAAAAAATTTAATCAAAAAAGCTATTCTTCACATAAATAGGCTTCACAAACCATAGAAGTGTTACAACAGCCTGCTCACAGCGTGCCACCCTAGCCGGCCAATGACAGCTAACCATAGCCATGCCACTCTAGCAAACCATAGCCATGCCACTCTAGCCAGCGTATGACAGGCAACCATAGCCAAGCGACTCTAGCAACCACTAGCGAGCCAATCATAGTCAAGCGAAGACACCGCCATAACTACCGGATGCCTCCGGTGGGGATATTTAAATCTATATAATGCCCTGTAAGCTCAGTTTCGAGGTCTGGTCGCGCTCGATTGTTAAACTTCTAAGTGGAGACTTTGCCCGAATAAAATAATTAATCAGTTCCTGTCTATTTTTTACCACTGTCGTTACAGAAGTTTAAGATTGGAAAAATTGTTGTGAGCATGTAAAAAAAATATTGAGAAAGAGAACTATGATTTATTTATTTATTTATTTAATATTAATTATAGCAACATTACAGAGTATCTTAACCGATGCTATAAAAACACAAAAAAAAATTACAATTAAAATTAAAAATTAAACTATAGCTATAACCACAATAGATATTGTACAGGAACAAAAAATAACAAATAATAAACAAAAAAGAATGATAAGAATGACTTCTAAGCACATGATATTTCTTTGAAGATTTAACTTCTTTTAAAGTCTGTGCCACCCGCCATCGCTTCCTCAGCACGCTGCACACACGGTCGAGTTATACCCGAAAAGCGGGACTGAGCTCCCCACGAGCGATTTTTAATTTTGAATTAAAAATCGGGATGTCCCGCCAAAGTCGGGACGTCTGGCAACGCTGTTATCCTCATTCCTCTGCATCACTGCCCATATCACGGCAAACGACTTTTCTATCTTATGTTCCTATATCCTGAAGTTTGAAGTATGTAAAATATGAAACATAAACCACGTCTAGAAGCTCGCTGGTTGACATAATAGTTCAACGAATTTGAACTCCTGACCTTAATCGTCAATCAACGCCCTGTGCCGTCGTCAGGCGCCGCGACCACGATAGAGCAATACAGCTCAGAGATCATAGATTAGTGTAGCATAGACTAATATAGACTTTAGTGATGGCCTAGTCGGCGATCGTGTTACATGGAGAGGGTCAGAAAGATTCGCTGTTTATTAGGATCTTGGGAGATGCTTTAGAGTGATTTATTTTGACTTTTGGGCTCGTTTAACGCGTACAACTACATTAGTGAAATGTCTCAAGTCTGCTTGCTTCATCATCATCGTCATCAACTCGACTTCACCCACTGAAGGCGTAGTTTAAACGTAACGCCGCATTATTAAGTCTTCAATGAATGTAACCATTTTCGCAAAATAGTATTTCGAAGTCACATAGGGAACCCCTGCTGGGTGTAAACAAAGAGAGCATACGCAAAGAGAAGCCCTCTTTGCTTGTGTCATGCTCCATATTCTTGTCAGCTTCATCCAGGATGTTCCCGCGATGTCAACAATGGCGTCTGCCCATCTCGCCCAACACTACACAACATTCCTCTTGCACCACAAGTCCATAATTACATTCGACATTCGTCATTTGTTCGATGTTTATTAACATGATTTCTGTTTTGACACGAGTTTGAAGTTGACAGTGACTGAAGCAGGGCTTACTGCGGTACTCAGAGTTGTGTCACTCAGTCAAGATTTGACATACTTTTGTATGACTGAACTGTCAAACCTTTACTAAGTGGCGGCTTAACTAATCATTAAATATCTCTGAGTACGGCAGTTCATCAATTAGATGTGTGCAGAAATTGAATAAACGAAATTATCAGAGAAAACAAATGGTCAAATTGGTCATCTCGATTTAATAAGGGGCGGTTTCTTCTTCGAAGACTAGTTAGATCTTGCTATAGGATAGGTACAGGCCATAGATACAATAAATAATGTACAGGCAGATGGGAAATTTAATAAGAACAACGGTAAAACGTACCAGGAAGATGGTAGATTGATTTGTCTCCTCATAAACACCCAAAAGCAATAACTTCAGTTTACCGGTGATCGTAGTGCTTGCAATAGAGCCGATATACGAGTAATATAAACAGTAAACGTGGTATTATTTCCCGTTTTCAGTGTTGATGATCGTGTTAGTGACCATGTCAGTTTAAAAACTTATATCGGCAGAACGGATGGCCAATGGGGCCCAAAAGTCTGAGTGGCGACCGCAAACCGGAAGACTTTGTGTTGGACGGCCTAGAGCTCCCAGTAGAGGGGAGAAGTTTCCTGGTCCCGCTGGATACGAGACGGATGGAACCGCTCAATGCGGCGACACCTGGGGTAGGTCTATGTCCAGCAGTAGAAGTCTTTCGGGTGAAATGATGATGATGATGTTCGGCTAAACCCAAGTCAGAGGGTCATGGGCGGCACACAAACCTTAACACCAGCTTAGGTAGTTCCCGTCGGGGCTGCGGGTTGTTTGAAAGAGATACCGCGGCCTCGGCACAAGGGTTTAGAAGGAACATGGGTGGTTTTAGTCAGAAGATGACTGACACTGAGGAGTCATTTCATGAGTTCCCTCACCCCCCAAAAAAAGGCTAGGTACTAACCACACGATATAAAGAAGAAGAATATCGGTAAAAAAAACATAACCCCTTTCCTTGCAGTCGGGTAAAAACAAAGCAAAATCTGTTCGAAGCCTCGTGAACCTACATCACGTGCGTATAGCTCACGGAATGGAGTGGGCTGTGCGGTGGACAAACAAATCACGTTCTCAAACATGCCAGTGAACAAATGTTGCTATACAAATGTTTGATCCAAAACTGTGTTTGGTATTGCAAGCTCTGGAGTTATATAAGGGGCTTCATATTATTATGAGTCATAGTTATTTGCTTAAAATTTAGACTGTTACTTGATGTAGAAATGGTGGTGAAAACAAAGACTATCTTTTTGGGGCTTTTACACTAATAAATACGTTATGGGTATTTTATATGTTGATAAGCTAAACTAATTCAAAGCAATTACTACATATACTCGGCTTTTGTTAGAGTCGTACCGATCGATAAACTCCGATCGGCATTTATCATATATCATCTTTCAAGGTGGAACACTATGCAGAAAGACTTTTTCTCGAACGCAGATTTATTCCATTCTGTTCGGCAATGCGGGGACACTCTGACCCCAACCAGTGTACCTATAGTGCCCCCAACATTTCACCACGTCTGACATTTCCCTATACGACCTTATATTGGTTAAAGCACGCTTACAAAAAACTACCACGTGTCACATCTCTATTTAGGTCAATGCTACCCTCAACGATCGCATGTCAAGCAAAAATGACTCGGAAATCTTGCCTCAGTATTTCTTGTCAAGTCCAATTTACCCAGATTGAGTTCTTCAGCCCTCATTAACTATCTTATCTAGGGTCTACCGAGGTCGTCAGCTGACCCGGTACACCCGGTATAAAGCTTGCTTACGACCGGACTAGAGCCCTTCGTAAGGCATCGGTCCTACTGCCAGCGGTTATCGAGAAACGAGTAGCTACTAACTATTAGTGATTTGGACTAAGTTATCTGCTGTGTGAACAGACAGAACCATTAATATAATAAGTTAATTATAAAGGGTGTAAAAGTACCCTTAACGCAAACGAAGGGCACTTGTTCTCTCCACCACTGCGATATTTTTTTTGTTCTAGACCATACCTGAGAACCCCCCCGTTACGGAGATATTGAGGGTCAAAGTACCAAATTTTGCACTTTGGGCTTCGCCGCAGTCGAGTAAAAAATATGTTTCTAATTAGTCAGTCTGTTGGATTATCAAAAAATATTGAATCCGTATTTTTTGTTTTATCAGATCAATAAAAATTGACGAAGATAAAACGCGTGGGTGCTTGTGACGTCACTGACCGCTAAAAAATGTCATACTAATGTCTAAGAATATGACGTGACAGTACGAGTTTTCAAAGCACTGTATCGTCTTCACTGTTTGTTTACGTGAAAAAGTAAAAAAATATGTGTCCAATATTTTTTGAAAATCTATCTGACGGACTAATTAGATTTTATTTGTTAACTACCCTCTAGGTATTTATGTATCTCTTGAAGCGACACATTCTTTGATACGTTTTGATCGAGAAAATAGTCGATAGTAAGTCGCTTCTCAGTCGGCTTTAGGGCAGATACCTAAGTAAGACAGAGGAAAAATGCCAGCTATTTCAAAGGCTTTGCTCAACGTCGAGTTTTTGCGTAATTCGGGAAAGTATTTCGAAAGTTTGTTTCAGTTCAAGGAAAGTTCGGGATTGTTGAAATTGCGAAATTATGGGGGTTTTATTAGATGTTAAGGGTGGATTTTTATGGCTGCTAGTCCGTAATTTATTAACCCGTTAATATTAACAGAGGAGGTGATGAACTGCCGGGGTTGAGTCTATTAATTAATGATCAGCAGGGCTATTGCGTATCTTTTAAATGTAAATGTCAGTGGCTATCATTTTGTCCATGGATTAACTGTCAAATTGGTTATGCTTTAGTACAAAATGGAACAATTTGACAGCTAATTGATGGACAATATATAGCCACTGTCATTCAAAAGATACGCTATAGTCCTGCTGTACGGTAGAGTGACATTGTTTGACTTACGGCCGAATACTGAAACGCCACTCAAATATAAGTAACGCTCAAATCTAGTGCTGTCTCGGTCGCTCTATACTGAAGTAACAGAGACAGAACGAGATTTAAGGGCAACTTAAAATTGAGTAGCGTTTCAGTATTCGGCCGTATGTCCATGTTTTCGAGGAAGAAAGTTTTAAGTATTTTAATAACAAACAATTTAAACACACACACACACCGACACTGGCTCCTGCAACACGGTTTCAACTATCGTACGAGCCAAAGAATCTCAATACGGAACCCTAAAAATTGTGTAGGTACAAAATCAAATCAAAATCAAAACTCATTTATTCAAACTAGGCTGATAACCAGCACTTTTCGAACGTCAAAATTTACTTTACTTTACTTATTTACAAGAGACAGTCCCCCAAAACGCCCCCCTTCGACACTTCCTAGTGTTTTTGCTGGAAAGAAGAAGTGGCGGAACAAACTCCCCAGCACACATCTGTCTGTTAGGTTGGTTAGAACAACTATGTCACTAAATATTTTTTTGATTTAGCGGCTGGTTAGAAGAATATAGTTCTTGTTTCATTTTCGGGGCGGCATGCGGCAGACGGAAATAAACGCTAGTTCGCTCGTAAGGTAGCTCGCCGTCCGTCCGTCTAATGACGACGACAGGCCGTGTCGACGGCGCGTTCGTGTTCCACGCGCGCCTCAAAGAGATGTCAGCAACATGGAAGGGGCCCGCAAGGGCCTACGCCCGTCGGGGCTGCGGAATGCTGTAAGAGATACCGCGGCCTTGACATATAGGGCTAAGAAGGAACATGGGTGGTTTTTAGTCAGTAGAAGTCTGACACTCCCTTTCGCTCTGCCCAAGAGCGGGAGGAGATATTTGATGATTTCCCAACACCAAAAAAAAAAGGCTAGTTTGAAAAGCCGCCCGAGTGCAACGGCTTATAGCATGGAAAAAACTCCACTGCTTTATTGTCCTTGTTATTTTTTTGTCACATAGTCCCGATGACAATTCACTATCTGATCTGATAAACAGAACCTGACACTGCCTAGCTCCGCTCCCGCGGACCCCACCATGCTACGCTAGTGCACCCTGTGTACCTTCCCCTACAAATACTGAAATGTCCTCTACCGTCCCCTACCTTCGACCTCTTTATAACAAACGTCACGATTGTTGAGTAAACAAATTGTTTTCAGCAAGCCATAGAGACGCGAGGGAGAACTCTCGCCCGCTTTCTCTATGGCTTCCTAAACGAACTTGTTTATTTCACTCAGTCTATATTAAAATGCCGCTCACGTTTCTGAACGCGTTTAAAAACGTGACCGTGCTTCAAACGATTTGTTTAAAACTTGCCAGGATTAAAAATTAAAATGCTTTTAGTAGTTTCTTAAATTTTAAATGGCGAATGTAAATGGGTTCCCGGGATGGGATATGTATACGAAGTAAATGATTTCTTTTTTGTTGAGTGAGAAATTGTTTGTACTTTACTAGAGCGGAATATTTGTATAACTATGTAGCAATCGAAACCACCCGGTGTAGATTGCTACTATATTTCAAGATTTCCTTGGACGTATGATAAGCTGCATGAATTCATATCCTGATGAACGCTACAAGCTCAACTTTTTTAGACTCTGCTGTTCTGGGTCGATAATATTGATGATTAGATTGCCATCACAGGCTGTGAAAATGAATTCATATTTCCATGTTCGGCAGACAATATTCCGGTCGGGGCTGCGGGTTGTACACAAGTTACCGCAGCCTCGACATATAGGGCTAAGAAGGAACATGGGTGGTTTTTAGTCAGTAGAAGTCTGACACTCCCTTTCGCTCTGCCCAAGAGCGGGATTATTTGATGATTTTCCAATCGCCAAAAAAAAAGGCAGACAATATTAAATAAATTTTGGTCTGTCTGTTATTCTTCATGCTAAATCAACCGACACCACTCAATCGATTGTTAAAATGTTTACAGATTGACTGCCCTCGTGTTTTTTTGTACGGTTTATCCGTACAAAAAAACACGAGGGCAGTCGTGAGCTTGCATTTTAGATAACAATTTTGCACTATCTACAACACGATAAATCATCCTATATCACTATCATACATTTTTTATGAACCCACGCACACCACACGACATACGTGGACCGCGGCCGCATTTATATGCAATGAATATAACATAACATCACGCCTGTAATCCTCTAAGAGGCAGAGAGTTACCTAATAGTACACTCACTTTCTGACAGTTATGTTTTTAAGTACTATATTATAACATAGGGCGAGCCAATTGGCATCAACCGGGCACAAATACAAAATTCACGGCTGCTACTAAGAGGTTCCTGATGGAAAACTCCAACCTGCTTCCAAGTTTTGTTTAATTTAAAATGTGCTTTTGCTTTTCAGTTTTTTCAGTTGGGCTTTTTATTAGTTTTTTGTACTTTACCCGACCTGGGACTCGGCCTCAAGACCGTATACTGAGCTGTCGTGCTCACGACAACTAGACGTACGAGTAATACAATGAAATGGAGTGTTATGTGCACCTGACTCAGGTGCAAGGTGAATGTGTCAAAGTCAGGTGACCTGACTTATGAGTTACTAGCGGACGTCACGCGGTTTCACCCGCGTAGTTCCCGTTCCCGTGGCAATACAGGAATAAAAAGTAGCTTAAGTTACTCAAGGTGAATGTAGCTTTCTAATGGTGATAGAATTTTTGAAATCAAAGCAGTAGTTTTTGAGTTTATTCATCACAAACATACGTACACACACACAAAAATACAAATCTTTTCTCTTTATAATATTAGTGTAGATGACACATTCACCTTTCAAAACTCTCCCTAGTTATTAAAATATGAACTTCTATGAAATACTAACTAAACATTATCACAAAGGTTATCTCATAACAGTAGAGGGGTCTGCAAAGATCAAACCACACATGTACTTAATTGCGCATCCTTATATTATGTGGAAAGGCTTATCATTCTTATCATTGTAGGCAAAGTCCGTTGCGTAAACTTGAAGAGATTTCAATGCACTGCGAGATTTTTGATTTAAGTAGCTCTGCTCTGTTAACATTATCTGTGTTCATCGATCACTTTATTTATTAGTGATGGATTTCTGTGTTCATGTCGAACGAAACTTAGGGACATATAACAAAAACCATATCCGCCGCAGATGATGGAAGATGGAGGCAGTAAGTGCTGGAGTGGAGACCACGGACGGGACGGAGGATTGTAGGAAGATAACAAACTATGTAGACAGACGATCTCATTAAAGTGGCCAGTAGAAACTGGATGGAAACTGTTAACACACATAACCACCAAAACTGGAGTGATTTGGAAAAGACTCACACTCAGAATTGGGTGACCAAAGTTTGAAGAAGAGAAGGGATGTTCAGGTCAATATTTTCCTTTTTAATAGGTAAAGTGAAAGATCGACTATAATAGTTTTAACAACACCCAGTCAATGGCAATGACACTCACATTGAAACTATCACGTTGTCAAATACACTCTAAGATAGACATTTAACGTGGCTACACTGTCTATAAAAATGTATTGTTTTGACATTTATGCTACGGATAAACTTCAAATGTAAAAAGCGATTGATCTTGGCCCTCTGATTAAATATATTTAAGTAGTTTAAATGATTTCCAACCTTAAATGATAATTACAATGGGTAGAAATAAATGACATTTACAATGGTTGGAAATAGCTGGCTGCTAAATTAGGTACTGGTTTGTTTTTAGTATATTTTAGACTCAATGTACCTTTTTTCACGGAATACATAATATAAATGTCCAATTGCCTACCCAACCTACCTACTTCGTCTTTTCGCTAATCTCGGGCGACGGATGTAGCGTGAAAACTCCCATTTGTATCGCTAAATGTTAACAAATGACTCCAAGTTCCTATTCAAATTAATTGACAATAACAAATGACGAACTAATTTGAGATCGTAAATAATCGAGCAGAACAAGGAAACATTCATTTATTTAAAAGCAGGATTGACAGTTTTTACGATTTTTCGTGTTGACCTTATTGCTCTGTTGAGTTGTCCTCTAGCTTGAACAAACTCAACAATAATGAACCAAAAATAGAGGGAAAAATTAAGGTTTGGTACTTACCTACTTATTTACAAGTTTTCCCATACCTATCCTTTTTTTTTCCCACAGAACAGAGAGGAGTGGCGGAGTAAAGGGAAGGCCTATACCTAACAGTGGGTGATTACGGGCTGAAATGATGATCCTTTTATTGTGACTACTTGACTCAGGACCTTGATTTCTGTACACCTAATAGGGATATAGGTATACCTCAGTATCTGGTATAAATTTCAACTTGCTAGGTCCACCGGTTCCTGAGAAAATCGGTGGTGACACACGAACAGGCAGACGGACAAGAGATAACGAACCCTAAAAATACCTGTGTATACCTATTTTGGGCTTACATACCACCTTAATATTGTAATATTTTATGTGAAACTTTTAGTATGTCATGTATTGCTGTTGGTGTACCTAATAAATAAATAAATAACATTCATACATTCAGATGAAAGTTTGTTGGGATATTATTCGACATCCACGCGGGCGAAGACGCGAGCAAAAGCTAGTCAAAACTAAACCACAATAATAGTCAACTCTTAATCCAGCCTCCCCAAGTCATCTATAAACTCGTAAATCGCGCAGTGTCGCGAGAGTTATGACACTAAGTGGCAAGTTGCCGCAATACGGACACCAGTGTCGGACACTAATGGATTGCGGACACCGGCCACAGTAATGCGGTAATGGCTGAGTTTTTTTTTTTTTTTTTCTGGACGGTGAAAACTTTGTTAGTGAAGTTTAGTGTCGTAGGTTGGAAATCTGTATTCTTTGAAAGACTGATGGAAAGTTCTGCCTTCGATCCCACGACCCACGACAGGTATGACAGGGCCACATTACTACTGTTCGACACCATTGCTTGCTCCCTGTAGAATCTGCCATAATTTAGTGCCAGTCTCAGACCAAATAAAAAGTAAAGACGGAACTCTGCGAACAGCAAAGTGAAGCCCGTCAAACTACGCCTCGCATACACGCACACACGTCTCAGACCAAATAAAAAGTTTAAGACCAAGGCGTAGTTTATGTTGTACGTGAGTGCGTGTATTGTGTATGTAGACGGCGAAGCGTAGTTTGACCGGCCTCACTTTGCTGTTCGCGGAGTTCCGTCTTTACTTTTCATTTGGTCTGAGCTGCCAGTATCTAATTCCTACCTTAGCAATTCCTTCTGCCTGTTCTCTTTATTGATACACACTTCCCTCTATAAGCAACCAAATATACAAATACATAGATCCTTAGTCACACCTATAACATAGCTAATCTTTGCGTAGGGTGGCACTCCGTCGCGACAAAGAGTGACCGGCACAAAGTACAATAGCTGTACCTACTTGACTTTCTTGCTCACTAATTAACGTATTTTGTTACAAAAGCATTTCCAGGAGTTGGCACTTGCTCTCAGAAAGCTTCATCAATGATGTTTTGTTTTACTACAGGATCATATTGTTGCTTTTGTGAGCGTTAGTGGGTAGCTGAACAATGGTTCTTGCGAGTGCTACAAAGAAAATCTTTAGAAAAAATTGGTGTGTAATTTTGTGAGGAATATCGAGGTGAAGCTGGAAATAAAATATCGTAAGGGACATAACATCACGCCCTTTTTTTTGGCGGGTAGAAAATCATCAAATAACATAGGAGTGTCAGCCTTCTACTGACTAAAAACCACCCATGTTAAAGTGACCAAATGACCGAAATTTATTATATATTAAAGGGCACAAATAGTTATTGAAAATGGGGTGCAACTATGAGCTTTGTCATGTTTTACGGATTTTTCTATAGTTTAATTTAATTTTACGTTTTTGTTTTATATTGTGTCTTATAGCATCGTATTGGATGTATTGTCTATAATGTTGCTATAACTAGTGGTAAATAAATAAATAATAATAATAAATAATAATAATAAATAATAATAATAATTTTTATTAAAGAAAAATAACACAAAAAGGTGTACATTTAGGCACAGTAGTGTTGTTTCACAAATTCACATACAAAGTTATAATTAGTACTTATAAGTTAACTATAACTATAATATATTTAAGAGTTACAAGTAGTGGTAATTTTAACTCCAAATGTTTGTATAGCGACCTGCCCGATCTAGGTTTATTTAAACCTGTGTTTCAGGTCATCACTTTACATAGTATAATTTAATTAGGACAACATAATTATAAAATAAAATACATCTAATAACAACTATAGGAACAAGCATAATGATACAAAAAACTAGCTTAACTATTTATATATATATACAATTAGATACGAAGTAAAACATAATCAAACGACAACTTCTAGAAGTTTTTCTGTGTCAAATGTTCCTTCTTAACCCTGTATGTCAAGGCAGCGAAGGCAGCGAATTTTTTGGTAGTAATCTGGGGTTCTTTTCTGTTAGGCGTTTAAACACAAGCCCTATGTTATCTACTACACATTTATGTTAGTAAACGCATCCAGAATTCAACCGAAAAACCGACCCCGTCGGAACGTTATTTAAAAACTCCTCTACCCGAAAGCGTTCCAGTATATTCCAGCTGCTACAGCACTTTGCATACAGAAGCGGGTCGTAAACTATCAAGCGCTCCAGCTAATTTATTTACTATGTGACCTGGTTTTACTTCGACAAGGTAGTGTTATGTGACCTGTGCTAGTACTAGCCCTAGGTGCTCTAGAGAAGACTAGCGTACTCTGTGTGTAAACGGCATGAATTAAGAGTTGAGTGAAACTGTGAATTTGCTACTATGTATCATTTTGTGTGGTACAGTTGAACGAGCATTTTGGTATAAACGCAGCAATATTTATAATTCTAATACATTTGCTTTATTGATTGCAATTTTGTTTTTTATAGCGTTTGACATTAAGAGACTGATGTTTATTCTATTCTATTTTTGCTTAATGGCAATGAAAGCCGATGTCGACTTGACTGATGTCAAAAGCTGTATCGTTTGACATCAGTGTCATTCGAATTAGCTAGCTCTATATCAAAAACCTTGTTCGACTGTAATTAAATAGTTCTTGGAATTTCGAAGCGTACGGGTGTGGTAATTCTTACATGTATAGCATAACATAACGCCTGTAAGAGCGTAACGCCAAAGGAATAGGCGGAGATGTACCTAATATTACATCCTCATTTCGCCAGTTTTGTTAAAGTCCCATGTAATAGGTAGGGGTCGACCCTATTGCCAGCGAACTATCCGACGATGTCGTTTTTTTTTTCTAGACCGTACCTGGGAACCCCCTAGTTACGGAGATATTGGGGGTCAAAGATCCATATTTTTCACAGCTGTTTTTGTAAATACTAGTTTTGCAAGTTAAAACTTTACTTAAATTAGCTCCATGACCCGTTTAAGATTCAAAGCATCCACTAGCTTAGTGTTTTAAGAGTGCCACATTGAGTTTTACTGTAAAATTAGATTTTTCACCCCAAAAAAAAAGTCGTTTCCCAGCAATATTTTTTACATAAGGGTACTTAGTTTGATGTACATAATGCTTCGTTAACGGCACCGTGAAGGGTTCGTTTACACCCGTTCGTTTGCAAAGTTTTTGTGCTTATTATTGCACAAATCAAACTCCTGTAGAAAATTATTATTAATATTATACTTTGTCCTATCTTAGAATCAGATATAACACCCCATGAGTGCTCAGTTCATAATCATTAGATGTTTATTTTACCAAACTATATTTTATGACTTAATTAGTGAGTAATAAATAAAAGATACTCGATTAATGAAAGTTTTAAAATGAAAGTATAGCTGTAAATATGTGCATAGCATCATAGCCTAGTTTATTAACTCGTGTAAAGAAGAACTAGAAAGCAGTTCGGTTAATTAAATTATCGGCTGAGCTAATTAAATAATACGCGCATTCCTTATTGATCGGAAGGGTAGACTGCCCTTTGTTGTCGGATTTTCTACGAACTGTGCAGTAACTAACATGACATAACATCACGCCTGTAATCACCAAAGGGATCGGCATATCGTATCATATGCAAGAAAAGAAAACGTGGTACTGCAGCCCCAAGTAACAAGGCACAATGGTAGGAAGTCGTCGCCCGTCGGGGCTGCGGGATGTTGTAAGAGAAACCGCGGCCTTGACATAAAGGGCCAAGAAGGAACATGGGTGGTTTTTATTTAGTAGAAGTCTGACACTGCCTTTCGCTCTGCCCAAGAGCGGGAGGGGTTATGTGACGATTTACCCCCCCCCCCCCCCCAAAGGTTTCGGCAGAATTGAACCTAATAGCAGATTACACCTATATTTCGCCAGTTATATTCAAGCCCTATAGAATAATGGGCGAGCCTATTCCCATCAATCAGACCCAAATTCAGACTCTATGGCTGCTACTTAGAAATTCCTTATGTAAAAACCCAATAACCTGTTGCGTGACCCGGGAATCGAACCCAGAATCTCATACTTAACAGTCGCGATTGCAATCACTAGACCAACGCAGTAACTAAGCAACAAATATTACAATAAATAGTAACTAAGTAACAAGTATTACAATAAATAGTAACTAAGTAACAAGTATTACAATAAATAGTAACTAAGTAACAAGTATTACAATAAATAGACACAATATTATAGTGTAAGCTTAAACTTAACAGTCGCGATTGCAATCACTAGACCAACGCAGTAACTAAGCAACAAATATTACAATAAATAGTAACTAAGTAACAAGTATTACAATAAATAGTAACTAAGTAACAAGTATTACAATAAATAGTAACTAAGTAACAAGTATTACAATAAATAGACACAATATTATAGTGTAAGTAGTTGACATGAATCTAAAACGTTTACAAGTTTACATGCGAAGTCAAACTCGAAAAAAAAAGTAGTTAAAAAACTAAAAAACTTGACTGAAAAAACTGAAAAGCAAACAACAAGCACATTTTAAATTAAACAAAACTTGTTTGTATATTTTATTCAAATCCCTACATCTGTTCAAGAGTTATGAGGGAACAAGGAAAAGGACATACATACATACCTACACGATAAACACATAACCCTCCTTTTGGGCATCATCTGTCATCTTTTCCCAACTGTGCTGTGGTCGGCTTCCAGTCTAGCCGAAGGCAGCTGAGTATCAATTTACATGGAGCGACTGCTTATCTGACCTCCATAGCCCAGTTAGTAATGGGTCATACGAGATATCGTAGGGATACCTTGGTAAGACAGGTAGTCATACCTTTGGGTCACTGACTACCCTTTTTTTTATTAGAAATATGATCTACGAACAATTTGTTAGTATCAGCCTTTTTCTTTTTTGGCGGGTGGAACATCATCGATTAACCCCTTCCGCTCTTGGGCAGAGCGAAAGGGAGCGTCAGACTTCTACTGACTAAAAAGAACATGGGTGGTACTGAGCCCTATATGTCGAGGCCGCGGTAACTTGTGAACAACCTGCAGCCCCGATGGGAGTCACTGACTACCCTTAGAGACTACTAAGGATCTATAAATGACAGCAGTCACAAATGACTTCACGTGCTTTCCGAGACACGGAGGAAACTCTGTAGGATATGGGTGGTCACCTGATCATGCATCCACCGACCAACCTAGGTTGGTAAGCACGGCTTACTTGAAGATCGATCCAAGCGTCTGATTTAACCATAAACATCACACGTAAATGTTTATATCACCTTTATAAAGGGTGTAAAAGTACTCTTAACGCAAACGAAGAGCAGGTTCTCCCCACCACTGCGATATTTTTTTGGTTTATTATACCTGGAAACCCCCTAGTGACGGAGATATTGAGGGTCAAAGTTCCAAATTTTGCACAGCTGTTTTTGTAAATATAAATTTTTCAGGTTATAACTTTACTTAAATTACCTCCATGGCCCGTTTACTATTCAAAGCATCCACTAGCACAATGTTTTAAGAGCTTGCTACATTGAGTTTTACCGTAAAATGTGATTTTTGACACCAAAAAAAGTCATTTCCTTTGCTTGGTTGACGTATGTGTGAAGGGTTAATTTACACCCTGTATGTTTCAAGTACGAAAAAAGCCTTTCAAACCTAATTCTCCACAATGACATTACTGAAGCCAGTCCTCGGTAATGTCATTATAGTATTATGACGTGTTAGGCCTCTGCCCCCCGACCCTCAGGCCTGGCCCTACGTAGCCCCGGTAATTGGATTTTGTTGTACGCAACTCGTGCGCAAGGTCGAGGGATTTATCGCTAAGGGTGTTTAGCGTTGTATGGAATACTTATTTGTCGTATTGAATCGAATGCCGGTGAGAAGTGTCAATAAAATGATGTCAGAATAAATTGGGACACCCATTTTATTTTGGAGCCGCCTGTAACGTGTTTTTATTTTTGTTAGGCTTCGCTTATGTTAAAGTATTAGCAACAATGCGAAAATAAATCGGTAGTTAACTTGACAGTTTGAACTGGACACCAAAAGTGCTTACTGCTTACGTAATTTAATTTTATGAAGTTTCTCGCCGTTCTTCTCCATGGAAATCTACACTAGGGAATGGGCAACTACAGAACACTCACAGTTATTATGCTTTGTGACTGGACCTGTAGCTTCTTTTATTTTGTATTTGTTCGATTGTTAAACAGTGCCTGTAGCGCCTACTTGAAATAAATGTTTTGATTTTGATTTATTATTTTTCAGGAACTTTACAGCTAATATGAACGCTGTTCTTAAATAGTGTTTAAACTCAGATTGGTCGCTATGTTAAAAATATCACAGAAACAAATCCTCGACTATATAATTAATTAATACACATGATTTAGGTTAGTGAAATAACCGCCAACGACCGACAACAGCGGTGCCAAGGGCACACACACACCATGTCACAGACGTTTGTATACATTTGTACACGTATCGGACTATTCCTCGTTTGACTAGTTTATGTTTTGTGCATCTTTATTAACGGACTAAGATTAACTTTCTCTCCGTTGGCTAGAAAATAATTTTAAAAAAAGTAGTTAAAAAACTAAAAAACCCGACTGAATAAACTGAAAAGCAAAAAACAAGCACATTTTAAATTAAACAAAACTTGGAAGCAGGCGTGGTCCATTTGAATATAAAATTATGGGTTTTGCCGCAGTCGGGTAAAAAGTAAGTTCAAAGGATTTTTTCCCTGATGCAGAAGGGGCTAATGTAGTCATGAATCCATTTTACATTGTACCTAACTAAGTAGAAGTTATATTCAGGAAAACCAAACTAGTGAACCGATTCTTATGAAATTTCTAAGAGAACAATCTGATTGAAAGTTATAAAACCCTAAAAAATATTGAAACGATATTTTGTCTATTCTCTAATACTTTCCAATGACGACCGCACAACACGTCGGTGTTGCACTTCATTATGCATTTAGTGTCGGAACCAATTTAAAACCGTGAAGTTTTAAGTAGTGCTAGTTACTAATAAAATTAAATTATTCTATTTAGAAGTTGGACATGAGTGTTAAAACAATCATGATTTTTCAGTAGTAGACCCGAGTTAAGACTTGTGCCCGATTGATAGTAATAGGCTGGCCCCCATAGACGTAATGAATGAAAAAGCATGTATTCTTCTTCCTTATTCTCTATAACTCGTCATACCATCAGACACCTTCGTTCTAACCATGTCATCCTTCACACAGTCCATCCATAGTTTCTTTGGTCTTCCTCTACTCTTATACCCCCTGCACTCTCTCCTTTCATGGGACAGAAACAAAACTGGTGATTTGTGGGTATGTACGGTCAGCAACAGAAGTAGATTAACACTACTTAAAGTTGTGAAGCAGGTTTCTTAACAGAAATATGTTAGATATTACTCGTTACTAACAAGTTATTAAAGAGAATAAAAATGCAAAGGAATCATTTTCTGAAACATTAAAAATAATAGCTGGAGTCCTGTACCTACATCAAACAATTAAAATTCTTAAATATTAAGGTACTTTTGTTGCTGACCGTACTAGGTGCCTTTATAGTTTTTACGTTAAATTAAATATAAAATCTTTTAAGCATCTCTTAGCAACGAAATCTCTTAGGGCTCGTTTACGGAGACGCGGCACGTCGCGTGCTTTTTTATTAATTTACTGAGAGGCGGGTCCACTGCAACGAACGCTGCATTCTAAACTAACGAGCGAAAAATCGCTTCTCGTAAAATCGTCGTTTTGAAATCGTTAACGTTTTCATAAATATAGTTTCATAAATTCGCCATGTGTTTGAATTAAAAACGCACCACGCGCCGCGCGCCACCCCGCGTCTCCGTAAACGAGCCCTTATAGATTCCGAAAATGAAATTGGCAAGTCGGTAAACTCGCTCACCGTAAATTTTGCAACGGGGCGGTTTCCACTTGATGGAATTGCAAGTAAGGGAAAATATAGAATAGGTACTTTAAATATCTCCACGAGCTCGAAACGAGGCCTTTACTCATTGCTAGGTCGGTCCGAGGATCGGTGACCACCAGTGGATTGGGCCGTAGTCCACCCCTTGGAAAAAGTGGGGATTGCTGGATGTTACAGGGTTTAGACATTTTTGGTTCAAGGATAAGCCAGTTTAATCACTTTTTTCTTTCTTCAACGTTTTGAGAGCAGTGGTGATGACATTTTTTCTTCAAGATTCTGTCCTACGACCTGCGAGTGCAACTGCTATGTTAGGCATTGATACCTTTAAGTAGTCCTGTCCACTGCAATTTCTGAAAGCCAGAATCAACAGTGGCGACCAGCAGAAAAGCCCCAAGACAATGGAGCTCGACGAAGTCCCAGAAAAAAGATTTAACTGTCTTCGATCCCGCTACGAAATTAATCAGAAAAGAATAACCGGGGAGTAGGAAAAACGTTATTTCCACTGATACTTTCCACGGGTGGAAGTAAAGTCGACCTTGATACAAAATCAGCGACACAAAAAAATCAGCGTTACATTATATTTACTCTGAAAAGTATTTCCATGTTACTTCCCAACAAAATATCACGCTTCGTCACGCTTTTCGTCACGGGACATTTCGTCAATACCGTGACGGATTGCCACGTCACAGGCGTGCCGAAATCCATTTACCTGTCGGTATTACTTATACGTGATAATAAAATTGGTGGAGACAAAAAGTTAGTGTTCCTATTGATTTTTGAAAAAAGATACGAGTACTTTTTTTTGTAAAGGTTTGTTTGGATCGGACTGGACAAAATTGTGGACTAGCTCCTCTGACACTGGATTGCGAGATATGAGGCACTTTATTAGCTACATTCATCACTAGGGTATCACTACAAGTACAGTTCGAACAAATTATCTTGGCAGGTCGGAACTTCGTGCAGAACGCTGCGCAGTAACATTTATTAGGAACCTAATGGTGACATGAGGTGAAGTTCGGGGGGCGGTGGTCTAGGCTAGAGATGCACCTTACATAAACAATCAATCCTTTATACGATCAAATATCGTAATCGATTAGTTTTATTTGGAATACGTTATTATTAGTGTTAAGAAGATATTTAAGTGAATACATTAACTAATAAAGTGAATTTAATCATTAATAATTGAGTTTTCGTCTTTATTACATAAAAAATGTATAGTAACATTATGTTTTCTCTGATAAAAGACATGATTTACTTATATTTTAGAAATCTATTACAGACTTCTTGAATAACGAATGTTTACGAATATTTTAAACCTCAATATAAAATTGAATAGAAACATCTTTTTATTACTTAATTTCAATCGATTCTAAGAGAAATCGATTAAACGACACCCATTGCACATGCACATGCACATCTCTTTTTGTTAACTTCGTGACCTTCGTGCAAGTTCGGCAATATTCGGTACGAGGTATTATATCTCAGTCACACGACAGCATTTGTTTAGTGTTTGTGTTGCTATCTCTGTCTTGAGCACATTCGATTAGAAAAGTTTTCGTTGTGTTTTTGTTTGTTCTTTTTAATATTACTGTTATTTTTTATTATTTGTTAGAAAAGTTAGTGGGCACTTATTTCGTCAAATATGCCACCAAAGTATAGTAGTGTTTTAAATCGCCAGGCGAGAAAAAATATTTACGATTTAACTCAGTATATGAAAGGGGAAAAAGAAAATGGAGTTAAAAATGTAGACTAGGTATCTAAAAGTGTTTTAATATTTATTTCATTTGTATTTTCTGACTGTATTAGGTATTTTCTGATCGTATATGTGTTTATCTGGCAATAACAGTTTTCTTCGCGAGTATACATGCGCAAAGTTCGCAGAGCCTATGTTCAGACCTGCCAAGATAATTTGATCGTACTGTAGCAGTGAGTAATAGGTGGTGATAGGCTACTTGTGACGATGGGACTTGAGTTCTAACCGAACACCTTTGATTTATCGGGTTCTTGTGCGTATCCCACTATTATCATTCATCATCATTTCAGCCAAAGGACTAAAAGACGCCTACTGCTGGACATAGGCCTCCCCCAGGTGTCGCCACTATCACACTAATATTATAGGTAAAGGCGAAAGTTTGTGTGTATAATACAAATCTTTCCTCTTTATAATATTAGTGTAGATTATTACTAGTTTTGGTGAAAGAAAACAGCCTTTTTTTTTTTTTTTTTTTTTTTTGGTGGGTGTAAAATCATCGAATAACCCCTCCCGCTCTTGGGCAGAGCGAAAGGGAGTGTCAGACTTCTACTGACTAAAAACCACCCATGTTCCTTCTTCGCCCTCTATGTCGAGGCCGCGATAACCAGAGGACTACCCGCGGCCCCGACAGGCGTCGGCCCTTTCGGGCCCCTCCCATGTTGCTGACATCTCTTTGAGGCGCGCGTGGAACACGAACGCGCCGTCGACACGGCCTGTTTTCGTCGTGAGACGGACGGACGGCGAGTTAGCCCATCACTCACCGTCCACAGGCCCGCGTCTACGGTGGCCGGAGGTCATCGCGGGAAAGAAAACAGCCTGAGAGATATTTCTCGACAGCATGTATAGCCAAGGGCATAAAAACTCTGATACTCAGTTAAGCACTCACCTAACGAAAAAGAAGAAGAATACATTTATACATTAGCTGTCAAAGTCCAGAGCAGCATTCGCATTTTATCCGTACTAGTTTGACCGGATAAAACAATGTTGACATTAATTCTGTATTGTTTCTCTTTGATACAAAACAACTCGTATTATTATGTAGTAAGATAAAGAATTTTGATAAGTCCGTACTTTTCTGGCGTGTGTTTCACTGGCCGTGATTAAAAAAGGAGACTTCGTAAATTAAGTAAGCACTTTTCTTATTTCATCTGCCTAGCCTTTTCCCAACTATATTGGGGTCGGCTTCCAGTCTAACCGGATGCAGCTGAGTACCAGTATTTTACATGGAGCGACTGCCTATCTGACCTCCACAACCCAGTTAATACTAGGTAATACGATACCCTTTGGTAAGACTGGATGTCAGACTTTCAGGTCACTGACTACCGTAACGACTGCCAAAGATCTATATATGGCACCCGGGACCAACAGCTTAACGTGCTTTTCGAGGCACGGAGGAAACTCGGTATGTAATGGGCGGTCACCCATCCACAGATCGACCTAGGCAAGCGCAGCTTAACCTAAAGATCGACCCGAGTGGCAGTTCTTATTAAGCCACGAGCTCCTCAAGCACTTTTCTTATTAAATAAGAAAAGTAAATAAGCACTTTTCTTATTTACAGTTCAAAATTGCTTCGTAGTACCGAAATTCTCTCAATTTTCATTCTAGACATTTTCCTTGTCAATAATGGTAGGAAATTCAGGAGCGAATATAGGTACCATCGGCGAGGCGTCGCGCGTCGCAAAGCTGCCATAAAGAGCTTCATGTTACAAAACTGATTTTGCAACGCTGTATCTCCAAATGGCTATAACCGGGAAAAACGCGCTTTTTCATTTTTACAGGCCTTGTTATTCATCCGTTTTTCTTTTTGCTCGTTAATTCGTGCCGGATAAAACATTCAGGCTGGAACATACGCTGTTCCAGCGTTGGTAGTTTATGTAAGAGCGGGTAAAACATACATTCTGGGTCACGTGGAACATTCTTGTTGCAATAGGTCGTGTGTTGGTGCCTGATGCTTTGTGTGGATGTTTAATTTCTTTCTTTATTTATTTAGTGAGTTCACAGTCGGACAAGCTAATAAGTAAACAGGTATCTTTATAATTATAGTACAATGAAAACATTGATTGAAATTTTGTTTTTTATAGCGTTTCGCATTAAGCGACTTATGTCAAACGCTGTATCATTTCACATCAGTCTCTAAATGCATCTGTATAATCTTAAAAGTAAGTACAAGTTAGCTGGTTGTAAACTCATTAACATGTTCGACTGTACATTAGTTGCGCTTGTGAGCACTCTGAATTAAGAGTTGCAAGACAGTCGTAACTCGTATTCTGTCTTCTAAGGTAAGTATCATAGGAAGTCAAGCAGTAGACTAACATGATTACGTATTTATTACGTAGATAAGAAAAGCTCCGTAAAAACCAAAATCATGTTCAGAATTACTTAATAACAATGAATTTGTGATTCGATGCGATTCAAGGTGAAACGAGATCAAATCAAGATTTATTGATTCGAGCCAATTTCAGACTCCGTACCTGGTCGATTCGTATTTCAATTTGAGAACGAATTTGATTCAATTAGAGAAAAAATCGTTTTGATTTAATCAAGTCTCAATTTTAAGACGTGAACGTAGAAACGCTTAAACCCGTTTTCAGTAATGCTATGTGACACCTAAACGTAATACCTTAAGGTGAAAGCGTCAGGATAGCCGCGAAATTCAAATTTTCTTACGTTTTTTGCAATTTGCAGGCCACTTTGACCTCGAAAAAGTCGTTCCTCGAATTATATGAACTTGGAGGGTTGTATTGATGATTTTGATGATTATAATTCTGTAACTACATACGTCTTACACTCGCGTCCAACATTTCAATCAACATACAACCTAGCACTGGCCTGCAAATTGCAAAAAACGTAAGAAAATTTGAATTTCGCGGCTATCCTGACGCTTTCACCTTAAGTATTAAATTGTACTGCAAGTTTGGATCTTCGGTATTGAGACTAGCATTGAAATGAAATGAAATGAAAACGGGCATAGTGCAAACGGGCGTTGCTCTCTACGCTTTTTTTTTAAAAGCTGGTAAATCATCAAACGACACCTCCTGGTCAGACTTCTACTGACTAAAAACCACCCACGTTCCTTCTTAGCCCTTTGAGTCGAGGTCGCGGTATTTCTTTCGAACAACCGCTACTCTTTACACCTTAAAAGGGTCTTCACTGAATAAACACTTCCACAACCTAGGTATCACTGACAGTCCCCTGTGCAGAGCATGCGTGGAGGCGGAGGAAACGGTGGCACATGTGCTCCTTGAGTGCACAGCACAGGCGTTACCAAGATTCGTGAGGAGACCCTTGGAACACCAAGATCCCTTGCGGATGTCCTGAGGAGACCGGGAAGTGTGATCTGCTTCTGGAGGGAGGTGGGCTGGCTGGAGTAATCGGCCACCATGGCTCACGCACAAAGGTCCACTTCAAGGACTAAGTGCAGAAACCTGAACCCCATAGAGAAGGGTCTTAATCTCCCAATACGTTGCTATCAGCCACCCTGTGAAGATCGTCACTCCACCCAGCCTGAGAGTTCCGAATGATGTTCTGAACACATGGTAGGTAACCATTTACCCGTCGGTGTCCTTTACAACCTGTCTACACTAATATTATAAAGAGGAAAGATTTGTTTGTTTGTTTGTAACGAATAGGCTCCGAAACTGCTGAACCGATTTGAAAAATTCTTTTACCGTTGGGAAGCTACACTATCCCCGGGTGACATAGGCTACTTTTTATCCTTGTATTCCCACGGGAACGGAAACTATGCGGGTGAAACCGCGTGACGCCCGCTAGTATATTATTTAGCGATGTAAAAGCAATATATTTTTACGTGTGTACTTTTACCTTTTTTTTCAGACACATCAGATGTATTTTAAAACGATTGACCCTTTCATTCCCAAGGGTATCGTAAATTGTAAGTAAAGATCTGACCAGTAAGATACAATGCTGGCAGAAAAACCAATTCACTTGTCAGGTCTTTATTATAGATTTCTGTGTTACATACTTTTAACATCGCGCTTGATATCCCAGAAGGGTGACAGATAGAGGTGTGCTTATGGTAGCCGTACACATTTCGTTAGTTTATTTCGGTCCCATAGGATTCAGTTTATTAGATTATGCTTTAGCCGACTTGGTAATCGCACTCATGACCTCGTGCTGAGCATTAGCGCTTACGACCAACTAGTCACTTTCCGTGTGGATCACTCAACATTTTATGTCACTGCAGAAAAGGTTTACGTTTTATTAATGTAGGAAGTTTTAATCCTATACATAATGTATGGGAGTGCAGGTCTCAAAACTGTAAATGTAGGTTTGTTCTATTTTTACAATAAAAATCATCGTTTGGAGGCAGGTAGGAAGGGTGGTTAATAATCAGTTTAGTTAGTTCTTGGGCAACTACGGAACCCTACATTGTGTGTGGTCCGACATGCACTTGGCCGGTTTTTTCTCTTATCTGGGGTCAGCACAGGTCTTCAAATCTCCATGCAAAAATATTCTTTAAAATCCGACACAGATTTGCCAATCCGTCTATCGTCGCGTACATTTACTTACAGTCTTTGTAACATCTCTACAATAGGCGTGACGACATAGTCAAAGAATCAATGATTTAATGATATTAGGGGAAATTACATACGAGAAGGATTTAAAACACTGATTTAGTTTTATTTAAAAAATTAAGATTAGTAAGATTTTTAATAAAATAAAAGATTAAAATACTGATATCGGCCATTTTGATTGAAACACCAATCATAGCGCACTACGTCACGCCAATGTAAACATCACTAGCTGTCACTAGCTCACTGTGTTGTTTTGTTGCCGATTACGCATTTGGATATTTTTTTGTTACTACAATACTTTGTGAACATCTTTAGCAATGGAATCAGGCTTTGTAAAAGCAAACAGTTCAAATTTGCCCAGGATAGATTTACTGATGTTGGGCGATTTCCTTGGGTCAAATAAAGAATTTTGCTCGTCCGAGTTCCGAAATATGAAAACCTCCCTGTAAGTAAATTTTGTAAGTATCTAACACTATAAAAATACAACAAACTCGTTTTGAGCTTGTAGGAGTTTAGTTTATTTTCACTTTCATATGTTATTTTTACAATAAACTTGTCAGTTTATTTTTGAGGTTAGCTCCTTCGCAACTTGTAATAAAAGTTTGCTACTGAGTTAATAACCAACAAAAGGAGTAAATTTCTGTAACTACAAAGCATGTACTAGTATCTTTTCTCATAGTAACAACCTACTATCATAATCACCGGGTCAGCTATGCAGGTCCAGAGGACAACATTTTTGGCATTCAATGTAATGCTAAAACTATTGCTATTGATGTGTTTTTACACTGAGGCACCGCACACCACTTATAAACTTTGTTATTCATTTTTAACACACGAATTATGGTAATGTTTGTTTTAGTTTCCTCTAGCTGCGCTTTGACATTTCCATGTTTACATAGGCGTGACGTCAGACCCGACGCCATGACACTGCGAGCTGTTTTCGCGCTCTATTAAATTTTTTTTTCAAAAATGGCTTATATCTTCGTTAAACTTTACTTTATTACTGAAATAAAGGTTTTTTCGTAAATAAAAAAGATGTACCCACATTACGGAAGAGGATTTCAAAATCTTTCGTCATGCCTATTGTGTATGTCAATTGTCGCAACCAATTATTGGTAATTAATTAGGTCAAATTAGATAAGATTCCTAGTATAAATAGGATAAGATACTCTGAGAGCTCTCGCTCAAGCGTCGCAATAAGCAATGTTAACCTCAGTTACTGAATAACTAACTTTTAATAGAAAGTATGTGAGTATAAAATATCTGTCAGGCATACTGGATTGGTTTCCTTAAGATGTTTTTGCAAGTGATAGGGTAGTTGACAAAAAAAAAACTAATTAGTCCGTCAGATAGATTTCCAAAAAATATTGGACACATATTTTTTCTATTTCACGTAAACAAAAATTGAAGACGATACAGTGCTTCGAAAACTCATGTGACATCACATCGCACTACATTTTTCACCACGTAGTGACGTTAAAAGCTCCCACTCCCGATCTTTTTGTCATTAAACTGATTAAAAAAAACAATATCCAATATTTTTCGATAATCTAACTGACGGGCTACACAAAATCATATATTTTTTAGTCAGTTATCATCCCTTACAATGCGCGCTTGGGTATTTCACCAAAAAAATCTAATTAGTCCATTAGTTAGACTTTCAAAATGTAATGGGCACGTTTTTTTTATTTTTTCACGTTACCAAAAGTTAAAAACTCACTGACTCACTGCTGGCCAGTGTTAGGATTTAGGCAAAGCGTTTGCTCCATTGGGTAATTAACCATCACTACTGCTCTCAAAACAGTGTAGGAATATCTTGAGAAAGCTGACATGTCCTAGAATCAAACATTCGAAGACATGTTGCATCTACCAACTCGCTCTGAGCCTGGTGGGTCTTGACCCAGTCGCTTCTTACGGCTTGTATGACCTGTGTCCCAGCTGTGGGAATAGTGTGGGCTGATTATATTAATATTTGCAAGAATCAATAGATAAATAACCCGAATAAAGAAAATGTTATGAAGAAAACCTTGGCGTTTTAAGCTCGATTTATCATTTCATCGCTCTGTCAAGGATATTTACACAAAGATAAATTCGTTCTGTTGAATCTATAAAAACAAATGCGTTTTCTGAATTTAAAGTAATAAAAAATATTTTTTATAGTAGGCAAAGCTGTAATAAACTGTTCATAAAAAACGGATCAAAAGAAATTCGCTATTAAACAAAGATTTGTCCTTGTTTTGATCGCGATTAAAAAAGCAAGATGTGGAGAGAATAAAAAAATATGATAATTTTATTAGTCCTTTTGATGTGGTTCTAGGACTTCACTATTTGAATTGTTACGGTATTCTAACCTAGTTTTTTTTTTGCACTCAGAGGATATTGAAGAAACGATGGATGGACTGTGTGTATGATGAAATGGATCATTCCCACTAGTTCTTCTGCACAGTCCTGCGATAGAACTAGTGGGACTTTTTGTTCCCACTAGTTCTACGATTTATGGGAGTTACAAAATCGTAAAACTAGCGGGACTCAAGTTTCTCATTCGTTCTATCACACAATTTAGGGTACAATTACGGCGGATTGTTTTTCTCCTAGACAAATAAGAAGCAAAGAGGCTAGTAAAGTACCACAAACTACCAGGAGAATAGAAGTAGGCAGGAGGCATTGTATTTTTGGCTAAAAAGGGTGACTGCTGAAATGACGAGTAGGTACCTAATAGAGAAGAATGGAAGAAGACATAAAGGGTGTAAAAGTACCCTTAACGCAAACGAAGGGCACTTGTTCTCCCCACCACTGCATTTTTTTTGTTCTAGACCATACATGGGAACCCCCTAGTTACGGAGATATTGGGGGTCAAAGTTCCAATTTTTTTTCTGCTTTTGTAAATACTAGTTTTTCAGGTTATAACGTTTCTTAAATTACCTCCATGACCCGTGCATTATTCAAAGCATCCACTAACACAATATTTTAAGAGAGCTACTTTGAGTTTCACCGTAAAATGTAATTTTGGACCCCAAAAAAAAAAGTAAGCAGCAAAAAAATAGTACTTAGTTTGATGTACAGAATGCTTGGTTGACGGCTGTGTGATGGGTTGATTTACACCCTGTACTACGCCGATCTCAAATAAATTGGGATAAGAGCAGGAGAATGATGACTTCTCCCGGGATTATGTAGCTGCATCTACTTAGACTGAAAGCCAACATTATTAAGAGTTCCGTCGTTTTATGGTCACAGTCGCCATTTTTCCAACAGCTTAACATCCCGTGAAAAAGACTCATGACTAGGGTTAACACACGGTTGGATTTTCCGGACACATCTAACTTCTTGGCTTCCCATCTGAATTTTATCTATCCCCCTCATTTATCCGGACTTTTGGAAGAAGCAAAGGCTGAAATATTTCAAAAGAAAATCTTGACTTTTTTGGAAAATGAGCGGGTTTTCGTCAAGTCACGACATGGTAACCAGCTGCGTACGGCAAACAGATCTCGTTTACAATGAGACATAAATCATATTACAAGTTCATTTTCACGCGGCCTTGATACTCGGTTTTTAATAGAAATTATATGGAAACAACATAACATAATAAATAATATCAAAAATAGCCCGTCCGTACGTACGTACAGTCTGTGCATGTGCCCTGTTTCCTCTCAAGGCGGTGTGTAAGGAAAATATCTTGGATAATTGTTATCTTCTCCAGGAAATAGACGTTTCATGTAAATATATTCGACTTTGGTGATTGAGATATAGACTACAAATGATTTGAATCGTAATGTTTCAAGTTTGGTGTTATTTTTTGACGCACATTGAACAGTGTTGTAATCTTCTGGATGTCTGGATGAAGTACTAACATTGTGACGTCACACGACTTTTCAAAGCACTGTATCGTCTTCATCTTTTGTTTACGTGAAGAAAAAAAAAATACGTGTCCATTAATTTTTGGAAATCTACCTGACGGACTAATTAGATTTTTTGATGAAATACCTATTCCACAAGCCAGTAGGTACTGGGTAATACGATGCCTATGGTAAAACTGGTTGTCACACCTTTCACCCTACACCTTTAACGACTGTCAATAGTCTTCAAATGACAGCCGGGACATAATAAAAGTACTCTGTTACCGGGACTAACAGCTAAATGTGCTTTTCAAGGCGCACGGGGAGGGAACTCGGTGTGTAATGAGTGGTCGCCACTAGCCTATCCACTGACCAACCTAGAGAAGAGCGCCAAGGTCGACCCGAGCACCAGGAGGTCCTCTCTAATAGAAACGTTTTAATTTTTTTGGAGGGTGAAAAATCATCAAATGACTCCTCCCGCTTTGGACGGAGCGGAAGGGACTGTCAGACTTCTACTGACTAAAAACACCCATGTTCCTTCTTAGCCCTTTGTGTCGAGGCCGCGGTATCTCTTTCGAACAACCCGCAGCCCCGGCTCTATAGAAACCTACACCATGAATGCAACATAAACAATTTTGTAGTTGAAAAGTTACAATTACTGCAAGAATGGCTCACGTGCTGTTTTCAAGGTAAGTTACATATGCTAAATAACAAGCTGATTATAATATCTGGAACACGTACCTATACCAGTATTATAAGTAACAATACTTACATACTAACAATAGTCTCAAGTATGGCTAAGTGGCGAACTATGGAGCTATTGTCTAAGGTTTGGTAAATCATCATCATCATCATTTCAGCCAATTACAGGTTCGGTAATTAGGAGGTCTTTCTATACTCCAAAGTGAATCCAATTACTAAGGAACTGTTTAGCTGTATATAAAAAAAAATAGACTAAGAATTTCGTGTGATAAATTTGGGGAGAAGATTCGAAAACCTGTTTAAGAGTTTTTTTGGGAGAGGTGATGATGATGATGAATGAAGATAGTTGCTAGTAGGAGTTTCGCAAATAATGTCACCATGTTAAGAGTTGAGTTCGACCACAGATATAGATTAACCTAGATAACGCAAGAGCACGCTTACGTACAAAAATCGTAAGTGGCCACTTTCGCGCTCAGTCTGCATCGATGAATAGCGCTAGCCGGACGTCGGCTCTGGTGCAAAAGTGGGGGTTAGGGCAAAGAGGACGCCGTACGCGCGCCGTCTTTGAATCGTTTTGATTTTCCGAATTTCCCATCATTAAATAGTGCTTGTGACGTCATAATAGGTTGTCAAGAAATAGCACGCGTGGTTTTCATACAGATCGTGATACGTGCGTTATCACGGTCTATCTATATCTGTGATGACGACGCATCGAGGCTGATACCTCAATGCGTTGAACGTAACGTCATATACATAACAAGTAATTTTTTCAATACAAACTCATCCACAACAAACAATGCCAAGACTTCACTTTTCCTATATAAAAAATACGTGTTCATGTACGGAAAAAACCGATGCAATACTTGACGGGTAGTCCCAAGTAGGAAAGCCGGTAACGTCCTCGGTACCGAAGACCGATAAAAATGCTGTAGAAAATTTTTCAATTTTCAACTTACCGCGCGAGATTGAAATTTTTCTCCTTGAATATTGGCTGGAAGCCGGATCAGTTGGAAATTGGAATCGGAGTTAACTGTCATCTTTGAGGGACTCGCGGTTCAATAACTGGGTTGATGGAACTAGCGCATAGACATAGCATCACGCATTCACGCATGTACCCTCGTTAGTATACCCACATCACGTTTAAATCCCATGAATTACTATGGGGCGATCCTATTGCCATCAACTGGGCACAAATCCAGACTCCGTGGCTGCTACTTAAAAAGCTGCCTGCGCTGTCTACTGTGTGTACATAAATAGTAAAATAAATAAAATTCTGATGGAAAAACCCAATAACACTTTGTCCGATCTGGGAATCATGTGGGAGTCGAACCCAGAATCTTATGCACAGCAAGCGCGTTTATGAACACCAGCCCAACGTGACATTCCAAATGCATCGGGGCTGCGGGTTGTTCACAAGTTACCGCGGCCTCGACATAATAATACGGCTAAGAAGGAACATGGATGGTTTTTAGTCAGTAGAAGTCTGACACTCCCTTTCGCTCTGCCGAAAAGTGGGAGGGGTTATTTGATGATTTTCCACTCGCCAAAAAAAATAATGTAGGATGATAGGGCTAGAGAGGAGGTGACTGTTAATGAAGATTTTTACAGGACCAGCCCGGATTTTGGAAGTTAGTGCTATGATAATCCTATGCCTCGGAAAGCACGTACAGCTGTTGTTCCTGCACCTAAGTTTCTCCAGTCGTGCCAAATAGCCGTCCCATCGAACTTTCAGAATGAGGGAAGAGAGAGTGTGCAAATGCAAACGCGCAAACATTCATACTCCCTTTTCTAATGCGGCCACCACACTATGCTCCTCGCGCTGCTCATCGCTATGCTCGTTGCGCTCCCGCTATTTGCCGCGATGTTGCCCGCTCTGCCCACACTGCTCTACTCGCGCAATTAATCCCGACGCTCCTACAAATCAAAAACCGACAACATAGGGAGCGATGGGCAGGACGAGGAGCATGACGTGCGGCATGACGAGTAAAGTGGCCACACTGTGTCTCTGCCTCCTTTCCTCGCTACTTCCCATGCCACTCGTCGAGTGTGTGGCGGCTGCATTAGAGAATGAAGAACTTTACACGTTGTTCTCCTTCCCCCTAAATGACCTAAACCTACATGGTCCAAACCTGAAAGTTTGATACTTCATCATTGTAATGATGAAGTATCGTAGGCAGGTAAGGACACGATCTTAGTCCGAAGGTCTGCTACCATGAGAATACTAATGACACAGGGAAACTGCGATGGGTCCTGGCGTTTCCTGTTGGCAAACTGTTGAAGGATATTTTGAAGGTAACGTGGAAGTTTCTATAGGGATACTCGGAGAGAATTTTGTAGCTTTTAAGTATTCTGATCGGATATTGTTTATACTCGTTTGGAGACGCAACATGTTGGAAAATCGTTTAAGTAACAAAGTCTTTTTAAATATTAAATGGGCCTACTGTTGATCTCAATCTGGTCCTGAGGTCGACTATGGAACCCGTCGGGTCTGCGGGTCCCGTCAGGGCTGCGGGTTATTGTAAGAAATACCGCGGTCTCGACATAAAGGGCTAATAAGGAATATGAATAATAATATCTTTCGCTCTGCCCAAGAGCGGGAGGGGCGTTATTTGATGATTTCCCATCTACCAAAAAAAAAGGTGGACGATGGAACTCCCTTCTCAAAATATGATAATTGATTCAATCCGAAACCTTATCTGGTAACAGAGTTTTTAAGTCGTCCACGGACGGACTTAAAAATGAACTTTACTGTCAAGAAATACCTCTTAGGCAGGCTAGTTTGGTTTCTTCACGATATTTTTCTTCACCGAGCTAAGTAATAATTTTACAATGCAAATCTGCGGTGCTCTGTGCTTGTCTTGGGTTTGATGATGATTTATCAGTCCAATGGTCACAGCACTAGGCTATCACATAAGTAATAGATACTACTTATGCAGGGGAACACCTACCATTTTCATCTTCTCAATTTTCCTTTAAGACCCAGTACCACAAAGAAAGAGCAAGAAATCGATACGTGGAGGCTTCTCACTTATAAATTCAATCCTTGTTTATAATGGTGTGTCTCAAGTTGACATGTTTCACGTGGTCATGCATCAGTAATCTCCGCAAGGCTAATGTGTATTATTTCTAGACATAGGACAAAATAATTCATGTATATTATAATGTTAGACAGTTTGTTGTCTTTGTGTCGAGGTGTCTGTTCTTTAGCTACAGAAACTGTAAATCTTTTGCTGAGTATTTAATGCCTGAAAAAAATATTATATGAACTATATTTATTTGTTGAATTAATGTTTAATGATTCAAACGACACATTTAGCTGTTGGTCCCAGATGTTGGTAACAGGTCTTTGGCCAAAAAGTCTGACAACCGATCTTACCAAGGTGTATCGTATTACCCAGTCTAACTGGTTTGTGGAGGTCAGATAGGAAGTCGCTCCATGTAAAATACTGGTATTCAGCTGCATCTGGTTAGACTGGAAGCCGAATCCAACATAGTTGGGACCAGGCTGGGCAGTTGATCATGAATGTTCAATGAATCAATAATGCAAAATTAAATTCATATTTAAAATATACATACTGCGAATGAGAAATTAAATTAAATGAAAAACTTAGTGTAGCACATGTAATTCCATATAAACTCCTTGATATTTTAATTAAGTACTTAATAGGGTAGATAACAAAAGAAAACTAATTAGTCCCGTCATATAGAGTACTAAAAAATATTGGACACGTATTTTTTCTTTTTTCGCGTAAACAAACAATGAAGTACAGCGATACAGTGCTTTGAAAACTCGTGTGACATCATACTCTAAGACATTAGTATGAAATTTTTAGCGGTCAGTGACGTCACCAACCCCCACTCAAATCTTTGATGCGTTTAATCTTCGTCAATTTTTATTGATTTGATAAAAGAAAAAAATACGTATCCAATATTTTTCGAGAATTTAACAGACGGACTAATTAGAATCACATTTTTTAAAGTCAGTAAAGATCCTTATTGTTGCTACTGGAATCCAAGCAATTACTTTACACTTTTCACGTTTTCCAAGAACAAAGGCTTTCTATACTGCAATCAACAGATTTCAGCAAAAGCTCTTCCACGAATAAACAAATGAAAAGCTGGAGTCGCAGGAATCTGGTACACCGGTTTACTACCCGAAAAAATACCGATATGAATCTGACTGCTGCACTCAGAGACGTCTAATAATTACTTAAGCTATACGTTCTCTTCAGTCTCAAATTCAGGATTATAAGAATTTGTGTTTTTCTGTCCTCAAATGTTGTTTTACCATTTCGGTTTTTATTTTAATAAGTATGCTTGTTTTTTTAACATTTTTTTTTCTTATATCTCTGTTATGTGCATGCTGTGGTCTCAGATAATTTAAGGAACACACCAAAAATTTCCTTTTAAATAATTGTGAGTTTTATTGCATATGCATGTCCTTTGTTTGACATTCACCAAACCAAACATCTTTTTACCCGACTGCGGCGAAGCCCAAAAAGAGGGTTATGTGTTTGGCGTGTATGTATGTATGTATGTATGTCCGTTTCTTTGTTCCCTCATAACTCCTAAACGGATGAAGGGATTTGAATGAAATATACGTCGTTAGATTTGTCTTTATGGCGCGAGTGTCACTGGATACATTAAAATTAAAAAAAAACAAAGATAATTGCTGGTTTTGGGGGCCAAATCGTGGATTTGAAAAAATAAAAAAATCCTTTACCGTCGAGTAGGGTATCAAAATGAAGGGTTTTAAAAGGAGATTACTAAAATATATGACATATATATGTTTAAAATAAATTCAAAGTCACAAATTCTATAAAAAAACACAAAAGTTAAATCATCTGCGAAGTATTTTACGCGACCAATGAAAGAACAAACACTAAAGAACTAAAAAGTTAGAAATAAAAAAAGTATTTAAAAAACTAAAAAACCCGACCGAAAAGACTGAAAAGCAAAAAACAAGCACATTTAAACAAAACTTGGAAGCAGGTGGGGTTCATTTGAATATTAAATTATGAAATGAAAATAGAATGGACCCCGCCTGCTTCCAAGTTTTGTTTCATTTAAAATGTGCTTGTTTTTTGCTTTTCAGTCGGGTTTTTTAGTTTTTTAACTACTTCTTTTTTCTAATCGTCATATTATGCTCAAGTCACTAAAAAATCTTAAAAAGGTTGCCAGAAAATTAATACACTATAAGCGTATTCGCCGTATAAATAAACGTGCAAACAAAATTAAATAGAATTACATTTCCGCTTACGAATTCAAGGCAAATGAAAGTTTGGGAAAATCGCTTTTCATTTATTTTATCTCGTTCGAATTTTGCAGCTAGGTCTGTGGTTGCAGCTTTGCGGTCCACTCAGAAACATTCCAATTATTAAAATATTTTCGTAAATGATTTCAGTAATAAATTAAATCACGCTTGTGAAATTTAAAGGGTAAGGCAGAGGCCTCCCTCTGCCTAAATATGCATGCTATAGATAATAGATTACTCCTCAGTAGTCTATGGTACCTACATACTACATACATGCATATTTATCCAGTCAAGTTTAAGCCCCACGTAATAGGGGGGGCGAGCCTTTTCACATCAACCGGCACACGAACCCAAGACCTCAATAAACCATTCCAATTATTAAAATATTTTCTTACATTGTATCGTAGTAATAATGCATTTGGACAAAACGACATTTTAATAGTAAGTATCTGCAATAATAATATCATCGCCTCCCTAGCGTGACATACTTAGCTTATGCCACGACAAATTGATCGTAATAATATCGGGCTGTTATGTCCGATAATATCGCTCGTATCTTTTATAGTCTAATGGATTTATCATGCGGTAGCAAGCTTGTATTTTATTTATAGTTGTGTTATTTAGAACTTGTATTTTCCTTTTTTTTTCTATTTATTACTGCACGAACAAAGGCCGACTTTTTTTTCTTCTCTTTTGGCAATTGAACCGATGGCCATTGCGATTCAAACTCAAACTCAAAGCATTTATTTCAATTAAACCTTTATAGGCACTTTTGAATGTCAGAAGAACAATTTAATTTCATAAAAACAAAATTACGAGTGCATTACGTCATTCCGAAAGCCACCACGCCAAATCACACGCCGCCGAATGCCAGCAACAACGAGCACCGTGAGCACGAAAGCACGCAGCAACGCACACCGCTACAACCAATGATATATTAAAACTATAGATACATTGGCCGCCCTCAAAACTGGCAACATGAAATGAAGCCAATTGGCCACATCGTGCTTAGTTACGCACCAACCTCTCGCGCGATGCAACGTTTGTTGCAAACGTTTGTGCGCGAAACATAAAGACAACAGGCATCCCGCTGTACGGTGTCATATTTTCTTTCCCTTTCTTTACGCGTAAACGTAGTTATATAATATTTTCGCCGTTTTGAAGCTCCGCCATGTTAGTTCATGACGTGTCTATATATAATACGTCATTGGCTACAACGAATGCACGAGACGCCGAATCATGGAACAACGAATGCACGCCGCAACGCGCAACCGCCGCCCCGCAACCCAGAGCCCCGCGCACCCGCTGCCACGGCACGTGCCGCCGCACGCCCCCGCACCCGCAGCACTCGCCGCCGCAAACATCCGGCGGCGCCGCGTAACTCGACGCAGTAACCCCCGGAACGACGCATTGCTTTCTTAAGCTACAGTCACAGACACAAGGCATAATAACTTGTGAAAGTACTGTAGTTGCCCATTCCATAGCGTAGATTCTGACAGCGTCGTGTGGTGAAAAGGTGAAATTAAAGCATTTATACTTAGGAGATCAGTGGTGACCCAGTGGTGGTGGTCCCGACTTACAAACAATGAGTCATGGGTTCGAATTCAATCAAGCGCATTATTTTGTGTACCTACATCACCACTGCTCTCAAAATGGTAAAAGAAAACATCGTGAGGAAACCGGCATGTCTTAGAACCAAAAAATTTGAAGACATGTGACATCTACCAATCCGCACTGGGCACGCGTGGTGGATTATAGCCCATCCCTCTCCTAGAGAGGAGGCCTGAGTCCCTGCAGTGGGAACATTATAGGCTGATGATAATGATGATTCATACATAACTGAACCTATACTAACTGTTTAAATGTCAAAATTCAAGTATGTAAGTGACCTGAAAATCCTGCTTTTGGCTATTACCTATCATCACCCAAATTATACTGATTGGAAATACATAATTATCATTAGGTTTAGCAATGGATTTGTTTCTGTTGGTTGTTTATTTTTATTCTCCCCTCAAGTAAAAAAAGTCGAAATATTTTTAAGTTATAAGCCATAAGTTTTGTTTTAAGTTCATCAGATAGATTTCCAAAAAATATTAGACACGTATTTTTTCTTTTTTCACGTGAACAAACATTGAAGACGATACAGTGCTTTGAAAACTCGTGTGACGTCATTTTCTAAGACATTAGTCTAACATTCCTTACCGGTGAGTGACGTCACAACCCCCCACTCAAATCTTTGACGCGTTTTATCTTCGTATTTTTTTATTGATTTGACAAAACTAAAAATATGTACCTAAGTATCCAATATTTTTGGATAATCTAAAAGACGGACTAATTATAATCATATTTTTTAAGTCAGTAAATATCCCTATTATGATGAATCAGACATGAACGTGGACTGAAACAGAAATGAACATTCACTCTAGGTAAGTGTCTGATATCAGTTTGTTTTTTTTTTTTTTTTTTTTTCAGTTTATGTTTATCAAAGCTGAAATAGGACATGGTGGCTTGAGACTAATTGCCAAGACCACTGTGGTTAACCAATAAATACTCCTAGTATATTGTACAAGCCTACAACACAGTAATGTACAGATGTTACATACCTAATAGTAAGAATTCAATACAATAAGGGCTGAAATAAAGGTAAAAAAGTAGGGACTACAGTCTGGTGACTACATTTTTAGACCCAAGTAGGCTTCTAAAGTGAACTAAATAATGCAAGAATTTCATAAGTTTCATTTCTTTAAGATTAATGTGATATGTTTGTACCTTATGTACCTACCTAATAACTGCCGTATTCAGACACGTTTAATGATTACTTAAGCCATCAAATCTTAGTAAAGGTTTTGTATGTGAAACCTTTACTAAGTGACGGCTTAATTAAGTAATCATTAAATATCTCTGAGCACAGCTGTAAGTTAAGTTCAAGACAATTTATTTCCATATCCTGACAATATCGAGAAAATGAAGGCTAGTTTCAGCTGAGAGGTCTTATTAACTTGCCAACAATTATGCTATAGGATAATTATACTGCGATCTACAGTCTGCTTTAGTATCAGCAGACTTTAATTAAAGCTGTGTTCCAAACTATAACTATCTCAATGTTTTGTGACGTGTTAAGTAGAACGTGTCTGCTTATATTACCGTAAATAAATTCTGCTATCTGCAATGATAAATAAATGTCAACTTGTACACATAAAAGCGCTTTGGTGTCGGTCCACAAAGTGCGTAGCTAGCAAAGTTACTTATAAAATATTCAACAACCCCCACGTCAGCATTCAAAAAGAAAGCGTTGAAGCTTTCAGCATTCAACTCGACAAAAGTGTTTTATACCTACCCACTTGTGGAGTCTGCCTTTAAATGAGCCTCGAAACAGGACAATGAAACTGACAGTTCGTGTATAAGGGAAGTGTCATGGCGGCCGCGTTGGCGGGAAAACGTTCCGGTGACGCGCCATCTTGTATTGTTTTGCATGAAAACTTCTTTTAACATTACCTGTGGAAGATACGAGTGAACAACTGTATATTGTGGGCACAGCGGGTATTTTTGCATGTTTATATGACAATGATTAGAGTTCCATTGTTATTTTTTGAATTAATGTGTTGTTTGGCTGTTTTGGTCTCGGCCATAGTCTCTGCCGAAAATAAACCGTCCCTTTTCTGCCCACACTTTTATAAGAGTAAGTGAACGTTGTAAGGAGTGATGCTTGCTGTATCCTTCCACCCACATAAAGCCAAACTTTTGAAGTTATTGGTAATTCTAGAGTCAAATGCAAAGTGAAGCTAATTATACACTTTCTTCGCAGACTTGAAATGCCAAAATAATACCTATAATGCCTTCGAAATTAAGTTTTGAATAAAACATTAAATGGCTATGGATGATCTGGATCTGGAATATTGCCTTACAACATTCGATCACAAAATAGAAAAAGGCGAGGGAGGTGTTTGCCCTGCAGAAGGAGAATATAGGCTCATCATCATCAAACACCTGATATACCCATTTAAAACCACAACTTACAAACCTTTAAGCGAAATAGGTATAATATCGTTTAAAGATAGCTTTGCTTCATTTAGTCTCAGTTTACCCGGTAGGTGTACAGTGAAAACAGTGAACCATTTCCTTAATTGACTGCCCCGACTCAGCAAACAATCAAACAGAATTGTTCTTACACTAAAGAGCTGTGGAAGTTCCGAGTCTATCATTTAATGTTACTTAGCTTTATTAAATTGTGGCTTAATAAAGGGTGTAAAAGTACTCACTGCGTTAATTTTTTGATTCTAGACCATACCTCGGAACCCCCTAGTTACGTTAGATATTGGGGGTTAAAGTTCCAAATTTTTCACAGCTGTTTTGGAAATACTAGTTTTTCAGGTTATAACTTTAATTAAATTACTTCCATGACCCGTGTACTATTCAAAGCATCCACTAGCACAATATTTTAAGAGTGCTACATTGAGTTTTACCGTAAAATGTGATATTTGACCCCATAAAAAAAGATTTTTGCGTAGAGGTACTAAGTTTGATGTACAGAATGCTTGGTTGACGTATGTGTGAAAGGTTAATTTACACTCTGTATAATAAGGCAAATAGCCTTAAGCTTCTTGTCTTCTCGTTGAGCCACTGAAAGTGAAGAAGGGATGAAAGTCATAACTTTCATCATATTTTGACTGAACTGAATAGTTTTTTCAATTTCTTTAAACGCTGCGCTGGTATGACGATTTGGACTCATTCCTGGCTGACTGGTCAGAGAAGGTAAAACACCGGGGGAGATGGAATAATCATGTGGGAGGGTGCAGTTGGGCTCGGGGCTGCGGGATGCTCGGGGCTGCGGGATGTTCGGGGCTGCGGGATGCTCGGGGCTGCGGGATGTCGACAAGGGTGGTTTTTAGTCAGTAGAAGTCTGACACTCCCTTTCGCTCTGCCCAAGAGCGGGAGGGGTTATTTGATAATTTCCCACCCCACAAAAACAAAAAATGTTGCAGTGGGGCAAACTAGGCTAATTTAAGAAAAAATACTTGTGGTAAATCAAGAAAATGTTAGATAATATCAGCATTTATGTATCTTTCAGCACCATTAGTTTTCCATTTGCTCCAATATGCTATGCTATGTTTTATATATTAATAGCAGCTTACCAACAGTACACAAAATTTCATGGACCATGTAAACACGCCTAAAGATACAGAAATGTGGCCCATTCCCAGCGCCACCTGCTGTTTGAATCATGATACTGTGTAAGTTATTGTTTAACTTGTACCTACTCCATGTTAACCGTTCCGTTATTTATGTTGTAACTTACATGTGCTAGTATTTGACTAGGTATAATTCCCTATGTTTACACGAGAATTAGCGGAGACATTGTTGGAGAGTGTGTGTTTCCATGCATGCATGCCTAAGCGGGTTTGTTCGCATTTTCTTGTGATAATATTGTCTTTAAATGTGCTTTGGGATTTCGCATTGTTCTACCATTAAAAAATAAACAGTACAAATAAAAGATTGACTTGGCCATCGCATTGCATTCGCCAATGTTAAACAGGCCATTGTAATAGCATATCGCCATGGCATTGGCCAATGTGATGCAGTGGCCAAGTCAATCTTGTATTTAAAACATCAAAGGTTTTTAAGTAGGGATTAAATATATTAACTGACTTGGTATTACATGGATCTCACTACTTTTTACGGTAAAAGTGAGTTGCTCGGCTTGGCTTTTTTTACAAGTTTTGTTTTTGTTGGGAACTCATTTCTTTTTAAAGTGTCTCCCATTCTATCTATTTCGTTTAATGAATCAACAATACAACCTATGTATATTCGAATTTGAAGCAGTCTTATTCATCGATTTGAAGTACTGCTAAAGTATCTACTCGACAAGCTGAATCAAACGAGTAAAAACTCGACAAGGTCAAGTCGTTTTATTAGGGAATTCCTATGGCCACCTTCAAGCTCCATCAACAGATCTTGGAGACCATCCAAAGACGAATCAAACGAGTCTTAACTCGATGGGTTATGTCGTTCTATAACGGAGTTCCTATGGCCACCTTCCAGCTTCATCTTCAGATCCTGGTTACCAACTAAAGACAGAGTACTCATCAAGACAAATCAAATAAGCTCAAACTCGATGGGGTTATGTGGTTTTATAACGGAATTCCTATGGCCACCTTCCAGCTCCATCATCAGAACTATTCAGAACCCTGAACATCATCTAAAGACAAACTACTCGACAAGACAAATCAAACGAGACCAAACTCGATAGGGCTATGTCGTTTTATAACAGAATTCCTATGGCCACCTTCCAGCTCCATCATCAGAACTATTCAGAACCCTGAACATCATCTAAAGACAAACTACTCGACAAGACAAATCAAACGAGACCAAACTCGATAGGGCTATGTCGTTTTACAACAGAATTCCTATGGCCACCTTCCAGCTCCACCCACAGACCCTGGACACCAGCATAAGACAAACTACTCGACAAGACGAATCAAACGAGTCCAAACTAGATGGGGTTATGATATTCTAAAATGGAGTTCCTATGGTCAACTTCCAGCTCCATCATCAGATCAGTTCCATATCATCATAATATTGCATTGATTGATTTTATGTTGCTAAAATTCAGGCTTCTAGTTTTATCCACAACGAAGTTATAGGAGGTCGAAAATGGCCTAAACTGGTTCGAGAAAAGGATAGTACGGCCGTGCCGCTTTATTGCTCGACTTGGCGGAGGCACTGCCGTGCCCCCAGATATAGGTACGTTTGTATATTATACATCCGTCTTTTATGTGGTAAATCGAATCGATAGACATAATTTTCTTAAAATAAATCAAGTAGATTGAGTGTATTTATGTGTTGTATAAATAGGAAAACAGATCTATAGTAATATAAATTCATAATATCATGACTATTGCACAACACGTTTCAATTAAAGCTTCAAATTAACTTTACTACTTTCAAATTACGCTTCTATTTGCCTCAGCTAAATTCAGGTTTACATCGTGGTAATGAGAGGATTATCCATACATAAACCACGGTATTGCTACACCAACTTCGTATCTGTTCGCTATAAATTTTTGATTGTGATTTAACCCCGATTTATTGCAACATTTCACCGAAACTTTAGGCAGAGTTTAACCTAATAATTTATACGTTCATTTCGCTAGTTATGTAAAAATATCATCATCTGGTTAGCCTTTCCTAACTATTTTGGGGTCGGCTTCCAGTCTAACCAGATGCAGCTGAGTACCAGTATTTTACATGGAGCGACTGCCAATCTGACCTCCACAACCCAGTTAATACTGGGTAATAAGATACCCTTTGGTGAGACTGGTTGTCAGACTTTCAGGTCACTGACCTGTAACGACTGCCAAAGATCTATATGGCAGCCGGGACCAACAGCTTAACGTGTTTTCCGAGGCACGGAGGAAACTCGGTATATAATGGGCGGTCACCCATCCACAGACCAACCTAGGCAAGCGCGGCTTAACCTAAAGATCGACCGAGTGGCGGTAATCCAATTAGCATCAACTAGGCACAAATCAAAACTGCTAAATCATCTAAAACTAACATGAGACTAATATTAAATTTTCTCTAATACTATTAAATGTTCTATAGTACTATTAAATTAATAAGGACTTGATCCAACCTTTTCTACTGACGTCACTAAAAGCCGTTTGGGACTTTTGTAGGTAGATAACGATTTTGTTCTACGTCACGTGTACTAAGTATATTGTCAGATATTATTAATGTTGTGTGGGAGTTAATAGTAAAGTTTTGAACCCGTGCTTCTTAGAATATTGAAGTCTTTAACGTAGGTATCCTGTAAAATATTTCATGCCGATTTGCCGCAGAAGGGACAAGAGCAAGAAGATGATTATAATGTAGGTACAACCATACGCTCTAGGTCGACATTATTATCCGTTTTTGTAGCACTATCGCGCGCACTGAACGTCGATCACTTGTAACCCTTATGCCCTGAGAAATAAGGTAGAAAAACGGTGAAACGAAAGTGAACACTTTAAGCAAATTTCTCCTACTGTATTGATTATCGTTTAACGTTTACACGAACATAATATTTTGGAAGCCGTAATATAAAGAAAAATGCCTTACTTATCTCAAATAAGAAACTGTTATTTCAAGACAAAATCGGTTTTGAAATTTGGCGTTGCTCATGACTGTGAGATAATAGCTGAGTATAATAAAAGAGCGAGTTTGTGTTATTTCAGTTTCATTAGGCGCCAGCTTTTAACTAAATTAATTAGTAAATAACGTAATCAAGGTAATTAGTAGCATAGGAGCTGTGGGGTTGGCTTTAAAACGAACGTCATTGCGTGATCTATTTAATTATAAATAAATTTTGACTGGCCTGTTGGTCTAGTGGTTAGTGACCCTAACTGCTATGCCGGAGGTCGTGGGTTCGATTCCCACCCAGGACAAATGTTTGTGTGATGAGCACGATCATTTGTTCTGTGTCTGGGTGTAATTTATCTATAATATGTATGTATTTAGAAATATATAAGTATGTTTATCAGTTGTCTAGTACCCATAACACAAGCTCTGCTTAGCTTGGGACTAGATGGCGTTGTGTGATAGTTGTGGAATATTATTATTATAATTATATTTTTTTTTTTAACCTGCAAAAGAAGGAAAAAGCTTTATCAATCTCACCGTGGTTTTGACGTCATACGAAAGAGGAATAGGTACGTCATTACAGGAATGTTTTCACATTATAAATTGAATTCTATTTAGATTCAAGATCACCATGTATCAGGGTTTTTTGGACATATTATACATCAAGCCGTCAATTGGTGGCGAAGGCAAGTAAAACAAGGTTTAATGTCCGGCCTTTTCTGCACTTGTTGTCAATTTGTCCGGACTTTTTAAATACCAAATTGGTTACCCTACTTACTGCCGTACTCAGAGAGCTTTAATGATTGCTTAGGCCTATACTTAGTAAAGGTTTTGACAGTTTTGTCATACAAAAGTATGTCAAGTGACGGCTTAAGTAATCCTTAAATATCTCTGAGTACCGCAGTTAGACTTAACCTATCAAATCATTTCCATGGAGTTTCTAGTCGGTTCTTCTCCATAGAAAACCACCAACCCGAACCATGCACCTTTTCTCGACGTTTTGTAAGGTCCCCATGTAGGCCTATATGAAATTGACCTTTGACGGTGACTTTTTTCCAGTTCACAAATCTCGTTATCAAGATACAGTAAGTTTATTTGCCTTCGTCTGTAAACATGTTGTTACGACAATAAATTCATATTATTGCTTTATCTGACGTAAATAAAACGTAGCTACTGTTATGAACCGTTTTTCTGAGGAGCTTGGTATCTGCGGTAAGACAGATTTCGTGCCATTTACGGAAAAAAAAATTGGGACGTCTCGTTTTTAGCCAGGGGTGTCGAACGAATGATTAAAAGAGGTCCTCTTTATAGTCGGATCTGCTTTAATCCTTTTCTTTATTCCTTTTCACAATAATTATGTTTTAATAAACAACAACAACAACAACATTACATACATCAACGGTACCTTATCATTTTCCTATTGCAGGGCTAAGAAGATGTCCCCGTCGGGGCTGCGGGTTGTTCGCAAGAGATACCACGGCCTCGACATCAAGGGCTAAGAAGGAACATGGACAACAGTAGAAGTCTAACACTCCCTTTCGCTCTGCCCAAGAGCGGGAGGGGTTATTTGATGATAGGAGGGGTTATATGAATTATGAGAAGGCGACCCAAGGCGAATTGGCTTACAGGCCGTGTCGACGGCGCGTTCGATTTCCACGCGTGCCTCAAAGAGATGTCAGCAACATAGGAGGGGCCCGAAAGGGCCGACGCCCGTCGGGGCTGCGGGTTGTACACTAGTCACCGCGGCCTCGACATATAGGGCTAAGAAGGAACATAGGTGGCTTTTAGTCAGTAGAAGTCTGTCACTCCCTTTCGCTCTGCCCAAGAGCGGGAGGGGTTATTTGATGATTCCCCCCCCCCCCCAAAAGACGAATTGGCTTCTCAATGAATTGACGACCATTGATCAAGAAGAAACAGAGGCTGCAATTCTCCATCAAAATTAATTGCCTTTTATCTTGCCTCTAGAGCAATCATTTTTTTTACATAATTCAAGGTATTCTGTGGACACGTCGATGTCATTCTTTTCAGCAACTAATACAGAAAATAATGACCGTCCAACTATTTACAAAAATTTTTGGAGGGGCATATTTTCTTAACGTATTATAGTACTATCAGACAAATTCGAAATGTTTTAAGGTAAAATAAATTGATAGGAACCTAGACATAGGTGCTAAGTACTTCTTTTTCAATTTGAATTTGAATCTGCGCAGTTTTCGAAAGGATAAAATGGGGTAAGTTTACGAAATGTCGATCTCGAAAACAATTTGGACGAGATCTTGCAACTCCTCAAACACTGTAAAATAATCAAAACAATGGAACAGTGAATGAATGCTATGTAACAAGATCTACTTTTCCCATGAATTACATTTCACAAACAAATCAGTGACGAAGTAAGGAAGCGAAATGTTTCAATTTGGTTTCCATTTTCCTCGTATAATGTGGTCTTTTCATGTTTCTCATAGTCTTTGATGTCGACTGTTGTTTAGCTAAATTACATCTCCCTAATTATTATTCCTTTTTTTATTTATGTACATGTGACACACAATGTTTTTACTGATTTGTTTTGTTTTGGACAAACAAACATGAACATTTTGCTTCTGTATTGAGATTTTTGTTAGATGTGGTAAATCCGTGTAGCTGTTTTCTAAATAAATATGTACCTTGGGTATCTCAAGCAACTCGCGTGTTTTGACGGCGGAGAAACCGAATGAAATAAATGCTTAAGGGTATGCCACGATTTGTGGCGACGCGACGCGACAGTAATCAGGCGAAGAAAACAAACGTTGTGGGCGCTTGACACTAGACGTATTAACCTGAGGTATATAGGAAAAAAACCGCAAAGAGAACTAAAAATAAACGAAAATGTCACCAAAGCTTTAAAGGAGACAACACTAACTGCCGCACACAGAGATATTTAATGATTTCTTAAGCCGTCACTTAGTAAAGATTTGACATACTCTTGTGTATGACATAACTGTCAAAACCTTTACTAAGTGATGACCTAAATAATCATTAAAGCTCTCTGAGTGCTGCAGTTAGTAAAGGTTTGACATACTTTTGTATGACAAAACTGTCAAAACCTTTACTAAGTGATGGTCTATGTAATCATTAAAGCTCTCTGAGTGTGGCAGTTAAAAGGACAAGAAGTACTTGTCTATCTTTGAGTGACAAAGAATTTAATCACTCCTGTACATAATGGTCGAATTGCTTGCCCAGGAACGATGTTTGTGGTCAACCTAAGCTTATCTGCACACAAGAAATATTACGCCGTTTTGGTCTAATATTTGAATAGGTGGCCGACCATTTTTGTAGGCCGTATGGGCGCAGCTTACCATCATTTGTAATCCCTTAGGGCCCCAGACTTAAGCCGAGAGTACACACTTTAGTACCCCCGTTTGAAATGTTGAATGAAACCCTGTAAATCTCTGTAAGACTACGTTTCCTACCTTGGATGGTTGGGTATTAAAGCTGCTATGATTTTCAGGGAAGCTTTTGTTTAATTGTGGGCAGATAGCGATACCCTTAGTAGGTTAGTGGGCATTTTCAGGGACGATTATCTACCTTCACTTGCTTAAACAATAGCTTTAACTGCCGCACTCAGACAGCTTTAATGATTACTTTGGTCATCACTTAGTAAACGTTTTGACAGTTTTGTCATACAAAATTATGTCAAATCTTTACTAAGTGACGACTTAAGAAATCATTAAATATCTTCTATTATCATCAATCATTTAATCTTATTAAAAGGATTAATAGGGATGTTTCCTCACTAAAAAAAAATAATGATTATCGAAAATATTGGATACTTACGTGTTTTTTGTTTTATCAAATTAATAAAAACTCACAAAAATAAAACGTGGCAAAGATCGTGAGATCTTTTTGTTTACTTGAAAAAATATTTTTTGTCAAATACTCTAAGAGTATTGCCGTGGGACTTCTTATTTTATGTAGCCGTTAGAAAAAGTGGTACTGCGTTTTTTCTGTTTCAACCTGTATCATATCGCACCCTTGCCCACCTACATACGTCAGGGGGTCTAACAAGCGTATAATACGGGGTCCATCTGAGCTATAAATAATATGATTTTCCCTCATGCACGCCGCATTAACGAAGATCTTGGGTCACTTCACATTTAGTATTATTTATTCACGATAGAAGGCGTATGGGTCACGGGACCTATGCGCTGTGACTCGAATTATTCTTTATTTTATTTTATGTAACGTAAGCTTAGTGTGAATTTTTATTCTGTTTCTAGGTTTTGATCTTTTTTAAGCGTAGTTTTTTAATTTAAAACTAGGTGTAGCTGATATAAAGGGTGTAAGTGTAACCTTAACAAAACGGAGAGCACCTGTTCTCCCCACCACTGCGATATTTTTTTTTGTTCTCTAGACCATACCTGGGAAACCCCTAGTTACGGAAATATTGGGGGTCAAGGTCCCTTTTTTTCACAGAAGTTTTTGTAAATACTAGTTTTTAGGTTATAACTTTACTTAAATTACTTCTATGGCCCGTTTATTATTCAAAGCATACACTAGCACAATGTTTTAAGAGTGCTACTTTGAGTTGTACCGTAAAATGTGTTTTTTGACTCCAAAAAAAATGTCGTTTCTACCAATCTCAAATACAAACGATGTAAGCAAACAAATAAGAATAATGTGCTCATCAGACAAAATAAACGCAGCGAGACAGTGAAAACTATACGCACTAACATTTGCAAGTCTATTGCTTACGTTGAGGTACAAATATTTACATTTCAAATACAGTGTTTCAGCTTACCTAAGGCCCGTTTGCCACTAGAGCGGAGAGATGTGCCAAATTCGACCAATCATAGGAAGGGCGAAAGACCAAATGTAAATTTTAACGAATGTGGTTGGTCGATAGGTAAGCTAAGTAACTAAAATTTCTTTTTTCACGTAAGCAAACAATTAAGACGATACAGTGCTTTGAAAACTCGTGTGACGTCTTATTCTAAGACTAATTTAGTATACATTTTTTTAGCGGTTAGTAACGTCACAAACCCACACTCAAACCTTTGACGCATTTTGTCTTCGTCATTTTTTATTGATTTGATCAAACAAAAAATACGTATGCAATATTTTTCGATAATCTAACAGACGGACTAATTAGAATCATATTGTTTTAAGTCAGTAAACATCCCTATTTCCGCACATCTCTCGTGTCCGCTCCACTCCGCTTTGGTGGAAACCGGGCCTCAGGGGTCTAATCACGGCCGCGGGTTGTACACTAGTTATCGCGGCCTCGACATAGAGGGCTAAGAAGGAACATGGGTGGTTTTTAGTCAGCAGAATTATTCGATGATTTTCCACCCGCCAAAAAAATAAAAAAAGGGTGTCTAATCACATCATGTTCGATGCAGATAGATAAATCGTTAGCGGTCATTCGGTTCGTACCGTTGGGCAAACTCCGTTTTGCATGTACAATACCTACTGCTTATTCCATTAGACGGGCCAGCTCGTTCCTGTCTGAAGCACCCCTAACTTGTACCTAAATACAAAATTGTATTATCTGTCTGTCATTTTAAAACATTGTTAGTTCGTTGTATTGAATATTATGTATTTTCTATATTTGTTTACCTATTCGTATAGCATGTGTTCTGTCTGTCACCATGTGGTGTGTATTGTATGTTTTTCCTTCCGTGTATATTTAATTCAGTTTCAAATATAATAATTGATGTTTATAGATACCCAGGTATTCTTTAAATATTCAATTATAATAGGGGATCGGACAAAAAAAGAACTAGTTAGTCCGTCAGATAGATTTCCAAAAAATATTGAACATGTATTTTTTTTTCAGATAAACAAAAAATAAAGACGATACAGTGCTCGTGAAATCCTCGAAAACGTCACATGTTAGAATTTTTTTTACTTACAAATGACGTCACAACCCCCCCCCCCCCACTCATGGTCTTTGACGCGTCTTACCTTCGTCAATATTCATTAATTTGATAAAACAAAAAACACGTATCCAATATTTTTCGGTAATCTAACTGACGGTCTAATCCTATTCTCTAATCTATTTTTGTTAAGCCGATGTCGACTATTCTGACAATGTCCAGTGAATTGGAAAAACAAGTGTGCAGAGTAAAAAAATAAAAACATGAATGCAATGTTAATTAATCAAGATCGCAAATTAAATTCTTCGATACCAGACGAACTAATTAGAATCATATTTTTTTTACTCAGTCCGATCCCCTATTGATCGCAAGCGATGCAGCGATGGTTATCACTGCTCGTTCCTTCTCCGAGTTGAAAGGACGAAGCACTTAAAGTGGTGAAATTAAACGCCAAACATGAACTATGTCATGCTAGCAATATGAAGAAGATAGCTAGTGAGCCATAATCATCATCATCATCATCATCATCGGCGCAAGATGGCTTCTTCGGCCATATTAGCCTTACATACAAAAAACACCTACTTACTAAAAATTGTATTGATTTCATCGTAATTCTAACTTGCATTTGAAGTATTGGCTATTAATTTATTAGGTGTGGGGATAATCAAACTTCACTCTTTAGGTTAACTTTCAATATGAACTTTTAATTTAACCTTTATATTGTATTGAGAAGTAATGTGACTAGTTCCTAGCACACGAACGGGACGAATGAAATACTGAACGGAGGCCAGGCGCGTACGAATGAATAGGTTCTTTGTCTCAGAAATATAAACAGATTAATATTTGCTGCTAAGTAATTTCTTAGAAACTCAACACGCCCCCTCAAAAATTAATCGGTAGTTATACAAACAAAAATCGATATAAATCGACTACCTAACTAAATCACATTAACTTCCAAATACTTGCTGGGGAATTACAATTTGGTCCAACATTCGTTCGAGGGTTGAGGAAAACCCAGTAAAACCTTCAACCAGACCAATTCAAATCAAAATCAATACTTAAGTTAAATATAACTGACTTAAGTTCTAAAGTCAACAAAAATATGTACTTCAGTTGTACTCATTAAGTTATGTACACACTATATCATATTATATAATTATAATGTATGTACACTATACACTTATTTACACTATCGCTGTACTCCCATTTGAGATCTTAGCTTTTGGAAAGTGATTGCAGGTAGAGCTTTTGTCAATGCATCGGCCAACTGTTCACCTGTGGGAATATAATTTAATGTTATTACATTTTTCTCAACTTGTTCCCGAGAAAAGTGATATTTTATGTCAATATGTTTTGACCGTTTATGACATGTTGGGTTATTGGCTATACTTATACAGCCATTATTGTCTTCATAAATGACAATTGGTACAGTGATTAGTATATTTATACTGGCCGCTAGAGACTTAAGCCACAATGCTTCTCTAACTGCCTCAAACAATGCCATATACTCGGCTTCAGTTGAAGAAGCCGCGACTGACGATTGTTTTCGTGTATTCCAGGAAATTGTGCACTGATTAAAAAGTTTAAACAAGTACCCAGTTGTACTCTTTCTATCATGTGTATCATTGCCACCCCAATCTGAGTCTACGTACCCACACAAAATATCATTGTATTTACACCTCTTGTAAACCAATTTTAGATTAGTTGTGCCTTTTAAGTACCTTAGTACCCGTTTAAGACATTGCCATAACTCTTTATTATTTTTGTGTGTGTACCTACTCAGGATGTTTACACTGACGCTTAAATCGGGCCTAGTACAAAGCATAATATACATAAGGCATCCTATGACGTTTCGACAGGGTGCGTCATATTTCTCCTCAGAGTTCAATGCGTCATAATTTAACTTATTTTCTAAGGGGGTCGACACAGGTTTACACTCGTGCATATTAAACTTAGTTAAGACTGTTTTGATGTATGCACTTTGATCCAACAGCATTTGATCACTTTCTCTAGTGATTTTTATGCCTAGAAACAGTTTTATTTCATTTAAATCGGTCATTTCGAATTTGCTCATTAAATATGTTTTGAAATTAGTCATCGTATTAAAGTCATCACATACTACTACTAAATCATCAACGTAAAGCACTACGTATATATTTTTACATATATTCCCTCTATCTAGTATGTATATACATTTGTCAACTGATGAATTCTGAAATCCTTTTTCTTTTAAAGCGTGTTCGAATACTTCGAACCAACATCTAGCCGCTTGTTTAAGCCCATATAACGCCTTTTTTAATTTACAAACATAACCTTCTTTACATGATATACCTTCAGGAACCCTTAAATAGATTTCCTCTTTTAATTTGCCATTAAGGAAGGCAGTTTTAACGTCCAAATGATGAATTAATAAATTAAACTGATTTGCAAAGCTAATAATGAATCTAAAACTGGCTATTCTCGCAACAGGTGCAAATGTTTCGTTGTAGTCTGTCAGATACTCTTGACTAAAACCTCGCGCAACTAAACGGGCCTTATATCGTTGAGGATATCCAAATTCATCATTTTTGACAGTAAAAATCCATTTACAATCTACGATGTTTTTGTTTGGCGGTCGTGGTACTAAAGTCCACGTTTCGTTTTTATGTAATGAATTAATTTCCTCCCTAATTGCGCTTTCCCATTTATATCTATCATTTCTATATTTAATTTCTGCAAATGATTTTGGTAAACTGTATAAAACAGACTGAGCGCACATCAAATAGTCTTTGTGATCAATTTCATTATAAGACACAGGGGTTTTGTCTTTAATCCTGTCACTCCTCCTTAATCCAGTATTTTTGTTTGTACTTTCAATAGAACTACTCATTGAATTATCAAAACGTACCTTGCTTAGCGTATCATGGTTCGATTTGCGAATTTTAGCAGGATTTTCATCTTGCCCACTAGATTTTAAACTATCTAGTTTCTTTTCAACATGGTCTGACCCACTAGATTTTAAACTATCTAGTTTCATTTCAACATGGTCTAACCCACTAGATTTTAAACTATCTAGTTTCTTTTCAACATGGTCTGACCCACTAGATTTTAAACTATCTAGTTTCATTTCAACATGGTCTGACCTACTAGATTTTGAACTATCTAGTTTTATTCCATGGTCACGAGACTTTTTTGTTGACACTGATTTAGAAGACACAATGTCCTTATCAGTTTTGTCATGAGAACTTCCAATATTCTCTTCAGGCTTCCAAGAAGGCCTGGACCTCAAAAAGGCAGTTTCGTCCACGATAACATCTCTGACCACTACAAACTTTTCGCAATCTGGCTTCCAAACTTTATAACCATTTGGTACATAGCCCACCAGAATACCTTTCCATGATTTATCATCAAATTTAGCTTTGGTCGTTTTGTTATGCACATAAACAGTTGATCCAAAAATCTTTAAAAATTTTACTTCAGGTTTCTTATCGTGCCACATCTCATATGGTGTTTTTAAAAGTTTGAGAGCTTTAGTCGGTGTTAAATTTATTAAGTAAACAGCAGTCAAAACTGCTTGACCCCAAAAAACTTTATCTAATCGTGCACCACTTAAGATTGAACGAGCTTTCTCAGTAATGGTTCTCACCATTCTTTCAGAGACACCATTTTGCTGTGGAGTTCTAGGAACTGTTAAATGGTATGAAATACCCTTTTCAGCACAGTAGTTCTTCATTTCGGCGGATAAATACTCACCACCGTTATCGCAAAACAAGTTAGCTACCTTTAAATTAAATTTAGCTTCACTTTTTGCAACAAAGTCTTTAAACGCTGCAAATACGTCTGATTTGTATGTTATCAGATACGTAACGCAATAATGAGTATACTGGTCAACAAACATTACGAAATAGTTTTTATTTTCAACGGTCGTTGGAGTGATAGGACCACAGACATCAGAACTGACAGCAAATAGAGGTCGATTTATGTGACTTTTGTCCTTGGTGTGATTAAACGGAAGTCGGCTTTGCTTTCCATAAATGCAAGCTTCACACAATTCGTCATCCGGTACTACAGTGCTTAATTTACTTACGTCTTTAAACAACTCGTGCCGTTTTATTTCTATAAATTTGTTTTTACTCAAGTGACCGAGGCGCTGATGCCATAATTTATAATTATTTTTGTCACTAATGCATGCTTGGGAAACAAGACGACACACGTTTACCGACACTACAAAATCTACAGCAATTAGATTATTAAAAGACATACCTTTCATTACTGTTTTACCATTTTTGCATATCCTTGCACCGTCAGTACTGAATATGACAGTGTAGCCAGCTCGCTGCATTTTAGATACCGACAGCAAATTGTACGGTACCTCAGGGCAGTACAGAACACCATCCAAACATCCCTGGACACCCATGTTGCTAGTAACCTGCAGGGTACCTCTTTTTGTAGCTGAAATAAATTCGCCATTTTTAGCAACTGACATTTTAAGTGGTGTATCTAAAACAACAAAGTTAGTAAACAAGTCTTCTCTATTGATGATGTGATTCGAGGCGCCGGAATCCAGAATAAAAGTAACTTTGTTATCATCGTCTTGCGTTTCATGTTCGCCGGTCATGAAAGCAAATCCTGAGAACTCATTCGATGCTGACTGTTTATTTTGGCTTATCTTGACTGACTGTAGTGTTCTTAGTCGGTCATTGTTATTATTGCCCTTTTGCTGATTCCTTTGTTTTAAATGGTAACAATCATTCCGTTTATGTCCTTTACGCCCACAGTGATGACATTTTACGAACTTAGCGTTCTCTTTCCTGCGTTTTATATATTTATTTGACTGTTTGTTTTCAAATTTTCTTTTCTTCGACTTGTCATTGTTTTGCATTTCTATTTGCAACACTTTTTCGCTCATTTCGCCTGACTCATTTTTCAACTTCACTTCATGGTCTAATAGCCGTGTTTTAACGAAAGCTAACGTTATATTATCTTCCGATAACGTCTCGATCGCTGTAATGACTCCGTCATAAGATGAGGGTAAACTTAGTAGTAAATGAGCCACTTTATCGGTTTCTTCTAACTTCGCACCAGCAGCAAGTAGTTCAGTGATGAGATCATTGAACGTTGTAAAATGTTGTATGAGCGACACTTCACTTTTTAATTTCAACGACAACAACTTTTTTCTTAGTGCCAACTGCGTCGCGATACTCTTACGTTCGTGCAACGTATCTAAATTTTTCAAAATATATTTTGCCGAAACATCTTCTTTAGCGAAACCAAGATAAGAATCGGAAAGATATTCTATGATCACACTTTTGGCAATTTTATTGTTTTTCTCCCAATTTTCGTTGCCAGGTACTGGGTCTTCGTCGATAATGTTTATCACATTTATTTCACTTAGCAACGCACGAATACGAAACTTCCATACACTGTACTTCTCACCGTCGAATGGCTTGATATTTCTTTTAACCTTGAAATAGTCCATTTTTTTATTTTTATTTTTTATTTATTGTTCAACGGCAGATTTTCAAAACTATTGTTCAACACAGTGAATATTTCACTCGCGAACACCTGGGCACATAACCTATTAATTTATTAGGTGTGGGGATAATCAAACTTCACTCTTTAGGTTAACTTTCAATATGAACTTTTAATTTAACCTTTATATTGTATTGAGAAGTAATGTGACTAGTTCCTAGCACACGAACGGGACGAATGAAATACTGAACGGAGGCCAGGCGCGTACGAATGAATAGGTTCTTTGTCTCAGAAATATAAACAGATTAATATTTGCTGCTAAGTAATTTCTTAGAAACTCAACATTGGCCACTGGATGTTTGTATGGAACAGGTCCACTTTAGTGGAATCCGGGCAGTAGCCATTCGTCTGAATTGTGATTGGTAAACCGTTCACAAACATAATTTGTTTACATTAACTGTTACTACAAAGTTCACAAACCCTGATTGTTTATTCAACATCTGATTCAAGATCAAAAAGTTTGGTCTAGAATATTTGTATGGGATTTCGATTTTGTTATCGTTTTGCAAAAACATTGATTCAACAAAGCTTTGTCATCTTTGCCTAGATGGTTATTTTATTGGGCTACTGTATTTAAAGTAAAGTAATCATCCAAATTTATCTTAGCTAATGGGATAGGCAGGGTCTTACAAAATAGTAGTTGTCTTGTCTTATGATGACGGTCGTTCTGGTGCCCGTTTTGATAACATAAAATCACGCCTGAAAACCGTGAAGGATTAGGCAAAAGTGGACTTCATAGTACACCCTTATTTCGCCAATTTCATCCTTTCTTAATTTTCTACGAGTGCTTAATTCTTACTTTCTCTTGCATGTCTACTGTTTCTTATGCTACCCTTAAAATGTCAGTGAAAACTTTTAATTGGCCTTCTTTCACTTTCTGTCGACTATCTGTATCCTAGCTGTAAGTTTTCTTATGAAATAAATAAATAAATAAAAGATGTCGAGCTCATGGTCATGATCTGTGGAAACAAAATACAGACGACATAGCATAGCCGAGCATTCAAATCAAAATGACGGCACGGTTGGCGCAATGGCTCAATCAGTTGACTGCTGCGCTGCGTGTCGTGGGTTCGATCTCCGCACGGAACAGATATTTATATGGTCTACAGATGTTTCGGGTCTGGGTATTTGTATATGCGAGTTTAAATGTTTGTGAACACACCAACGATACAGGAGAAATTCTACCACCGACGTTCCTCCTACTCCTATCGTTTCTACCTAGATCTCTGCTGGAAAAGAGTATAAGTAGATACAACATTCATTGAGTGAAACACGGAACCATGTATTCGTTGAAAAACAGGAAACAAATTATTATTTTTAAACTGCCCGTAGTTACGCATGTATGATTACAAATAAATCCGTAAAACTGGATTTATATTTTAAACTAGCGGACGTCACGCGGTTTCACCCACGTAGTTCCCGTTCCCGTGGGGATACAGGGATAAAAAGTAGCCTATGTCAACCGGGGATAGTGTAGCTTCCCAACGGTGAAAGAATTTTTCAAATCGGTCCAGAAGTTTCGGAGCCTATTCGTTACAAACAAACAAACAAATCTTTCCTCTTTATAATATTAGTTTTAAATAAGTAGACTAGGTGTTTAGAAGCGTTAAAATGTATATTTTTGTTGTATTAAAATGAATAAAATGTGTTTCTGATGCATGCTTTTTCTTTGTAAATAGCTACGTATGTCTAAAGCCCTACTGTTTTCCCGGGCATTGGCGAGGAAAGCGTTGATTGAAACAAACAAGAGGCAAGTCTTCGGAAAGTCTTCACATTTTGCAACATTACCACCTGTTTTTGTGAAACAAGCTTATTGAAGCTTCTAAAACTTTAATTACAATAAATTGGAGTTTTAAATAGATCAGCAATGTCAAACTTAATGAGTGCTCCATGCAGATCGGCCTTCCTTTCTGATATGGACATATATTATACTAGCTGTTGCCAGCGGCTTCACCCGCTACAACCCACTGGAATATAAAATCGGGATAAAAACTATCCTATTTGCTAATCTAGGTTATAAACTACCTATGTACCAAATTTCATCCAAATCCGTGCAGTAGTTTTTGCGTGAAGAAGTAACAAACATACACACTTACACACTCACAAACTTTCGCCTTTATAACATTAGTGTGATTAGGTTCCCATTGCAAAGGCGGGTTATTTTCCGTCTTTATCCGTGAAAAACAAAAAAAAACACGGAAATCCGAAAATCATGGAACTGGTGCGATAAGTGCCTGGTTATTCCACCTAATTGATGGTCATAGACACCTGTGACAGGTGTCCATGACCATCAATTAGGTTTATCATTGTTGGCAGGTGCCAACAATGGCATTGTCGATGTTCTGCCGACCATGAACAATGACAGGCATATGGTATGGTATTACACTGATTACATTTTAACGGACGTCAGATAGTTCCATGTAAAATAGGCTGGCTCTTCAGCTTCATCCAGTTAGACTGGAAGCCGACACCAACATAGTTTGGACAAAGGCAGCTAGATTATAATAATACAGTAGTGCTGTTGTTACTCCCTTGTTGATACTCCCTTTTCCATAGATTTTTCATAATTGTTTCCCAAACCAGTATTTTTCGCACAATTTGTACTAATTTTTGTAGGACCTCAACGGTCGTACCATCTTACCCCTCATAGGGAGGGGACTGTGCAAGAATTTCGAAAAAAAGTATCTATTAATTGAAGTATAACACAATGAGTGATCATGGCCTAGGTAAGACAGGATAGGGGCCCGTCGGGGCTGCGGGTTCCGTCGGGGTTGTTCGAAAGAGACACCGCGGCCTCGACACAAAGGGCTTAGAAGGAGCTTGGGTGGTTTTTAGTCAGTAGAAGTCTGACACTCCCTACCGTCCAAAAAAAAAAGACAGGATAGAGTGAGTGGCTTTTTCCAAAGAGATTTCTTTGCGTGTTTTCGATATCTATGGAACGGAGCCGCGGATGCAAAAGCTCGTGATAAATTAAATACCTACCTAATTTGAATGCATGGTTTCCCAAAGAGCCGTACTTAGTACAAATCAATAGACTGGCCTCAGTATATTTCGGCAACACACGTGAGTTGATTGACGTGATAAATGATTGATATCAGTAGCTCTGTTTATCCGTACACACTGATTACGGAGTATGAAATCAAAATACAGATTGTAATCGTTATGCTGGCGCTAGACAGATTACTTTAGTCTTTCAATTTGGTAAAAGCAACCAAATTCACTCGTATTAATAGAAAAGTGAATCATTTAATGTCGACTGAGCAATGGAAATTATTCTGAGTGATTTTTTTAAACGTTGGCAACAGATAGTATTCATGAAAATAAAATTGTGAAACTGACTTTTCATATAATATAGGTAATCGCGAAAAAATATCAGCTGCTTCTCCTTCTTGAGTGTGTGTCAAAGTCAAAGTCAAAATATTTTATTTCACATATGCCTACATGGGCACTTGTAAAACGTCGACATAAAAAAGGGGCACGGTTCGGAGCATTGGTCGATTCCTAAGGAGATGAACCGGCAAGAAACTCCAAAGGTTACTCTTTTAATCTTTTAAAATGGTTTTAAATGGTTAACAATAAGTTTAAGGTCCAGACATAATCTTGGGACACACATGAGGGCTATGCAGATTAGTGTCTGAGATGGTCTTTTGAAGAAAGCACCACACAGATTTGAGTGGACTCGTCCAGTCAGTGCAAGCGTTTGTCAGTTATTGTCGAGCTCGACTTTTAACTCAAGGAGCTCGACGTCACGACGAACCAAGGAAAGGACATTTGGGTATAGGTCGCTTATAGTACTCAAACTGCCTCAAGCTGCTGTGGTCCCGTATCTCGAAAAATGTAGGCAGCAGCAGATATTGTTTCCTTTCTGGGCCGCGGGTTGTTCGTAAGAGATACCGCGGCGTCGACACAAAGGGCTAAAAAGGAACATGGGTGGTTTTTAGACAGTAGAAGTCTGACACTCCCTACCTCCTACCTATTATTATCTACTTTCCTAAATAGTCACAGACGCAGTAACTATGAAAGGTCCACTTTTCCAACGCAATTCATATTATGATCTGCTAAAGTGGCTATTTTAGACGCCCTGGTCAATAATTTAAGTTCATGGACACGTTAAGAAGAAGAAGAATAGGGAAGAAGTAAGCGATGAAGAATGTTTATGATGAAACAGTTATTTCAATGAGTTCACGCCTCGGTCACAAATACACAGACTGGTCACACGGTAAAACTACTTATGACTAAACGCATTATCAACCGCTTATCAGCCGTGTTATCTACATAACAATATTATTTGTGTTGAACCACTATGTTTATTTTATTTCGTTTTAGGTATAACTGTTTGTTTGTTTTTTTTTTGTATGGATTTTTCACATGGTTTTCAGGTGTTTTTTGTAGCAAGCATGGACATTATGCTGCTGGACTATTCTTCAATGGCATGGCATTCAACTATACACCGGCGGAGGACATCGTGCTACGTACGCCAGAAGATCAGCGGGAGTGCAGTTGCTTGAGTCGCGCCGCAATGTCAACTTGAAGGCGTTCGCGGTGCCGAATACTGACATTAATTGTTATGTGCACCTCGTTTTACATACCGCACATAAACGCTCTGTGACAGTGCATAAGTGAAGTGATACTAATATAGTTTTAAAGTTCTATTTAATATCACAAGCTGCATAAGTTCTACGGCTAATACGGCCTGCCCGTTGTAATTTCAGGTTATATGTTAGGCAACATAAACTCATTAGATTATCAGGGTACCCCAAAGACTAGTTTAACGAAAGGTCAAATAAGACATCGATATAAGTAATGTAAGTAGTTTCAAGTAATCTCATGATTGAAATTTTTTGTAGTTATAACATACTATTTTGGGACCCATAAAACTATGAAATAGATCTATAATCAAAGTCGGTAATATTCCCCGAGTTCTTTAAATCCTGCTGAAGATCTCCCACCTGGACATGGACTTGCATGGTTAACATGGAAGTCTTTAAGCTTTAAACAGACTCCGGGCTCAGACCAAAGCAAGAAAAACGTGCTCAGGTGGAAATTCATAAATGACTCTGGACTCTCTCGCGTGTGGACCAACGACAAAACACTTGATATTGTGTGCGTATACTTAATGTAGATATGTTTTCTTTGTTGGTATCAAGCACTTATTTACGGATGCTACTGAAGACGCCAAACTCGTAGCCAAATTCTGCCATGACTCATTTTGATTGTCAACACGTTAACAAGAAGCGGTTTAAAACTCTTCCAATAAATAGACCACCTGACTACAGGTTATTATATCATGTTAAAAATCATTACCCTTCCGTTTGGATTCGCCGTAGTCGGGTAAAAAACCCTGCATATTTTGCCAGACATTCAACGATTCCGAATAAATATTTATTGGCATCGGAAACAGTTCTTCGAACTCAAATATTTATCTGTTTCGTGGCGCTTACAAAACAGAGAAAAGCATTAGTAATACACAAGGCTATGATGTTTTATCTTCATGACGAAAATAGGTTTTCGACAGGTATTCCCAAAGACGTTTGTTTTAATAGCACTTATTTCTCATAACCGTAACAAAACATAATCATCATCATCATTTCAGCCAAAAGATGTCCACCGCTGGACATAGGCCTCCCCCAGGTGTCGCCACATTCACCGGTCCCGTGCGTCTCGCATCCAGCGGGTCCCCGCAACCTTCACCAGGTCATCGGTCCACCTAGTGGGAGGCCTTCTAACGCAACGTCTTCCGGTTCGCGGTCACCATTACAGAACTTTTCGGAACCATCGGCCATCCGTTCTGCGAGCAATGTGCCATGCCCATTGCCACTTAAGTCTGGCGATTCTTCGAGCCACGTCGGTAACATTGGTTCTCATGCGGATGTCCTCATTTCTGATTCGATCACGCAAGGAAACTCAAAAGGGCAATGAAAAACTCCGAGCATAGCCCTCTCGGCTATGCTCGGAGTTTTTCATTGCCCTTTAGGTGACTTTGAGCTTTCTGATGAGGCCCATTGTGAGCGACCTCGTTTCGGTCCCGTATGTAATCACTGGCAACACACACTGGTCATAGACTTTCGTCTTGAGACACTGTGGTAAGTTGGACGAGAAGATACCTCGCAACTTCCCGAACGCTGCCCAGCCGAGTCGGATTCGATGATTGACCTCTTTCTCGAAATTAGACCTACCCAACTGGACCGTTTGTCCCAGGTAGACAATACATAATCGTTCACAACTTCTAGTGTAGAGTCCCCGATCTTGATAAGGACATAATATCACGGCTATATTTCGCAGAAAAGTTAGGCATAGGTGTCCCTATAAATAACACGTCCAGGCTGCGGTTTGTTCGAAAGAGATACCGCGTCGTCGACACAAGGGGTAAGAAGGAACATGGGTGGTTTTTAGTCAGTAGAATTGTCCCTATACGTAGCATGTTCATCAGCTATGTTTAAGTCCCATGTAATAGGGGGCGAGCCTATTGCCATACACCAGGGCCACTCGATGGATGTAGTGTTATCATCCACCGAGCTACCGAAAACTTCCAGGTAAAAATCTACTCATTCCTATTTCATATTCACACACTGATGGTTTCTCGACGTATATTTTTATCTCGACTAAAATAATAAACATGGCGATTTGATGATTTTGACCAGATCAGGCAATACACGCTGTGGAGTTGTTTTAAAACCATGAGCAGGTGCCGACTCAATTTAAACTGTCATCGACAAGCCAAGAAGAAGAAGACTCCTGTTCCGTAACAGGACTCTTCACGAGACTATTCTTGCCAACTATTATGCGGCCGACACTCGTCGAGTGGCATGACATGCTCCTCGTCCTGCCCATCGCTTCCTATGTAGTCGGTTTTTGTTTTTGTAGGAGCGTCGCGATTATTTGCGCGAGTATTAGAGCAGTGTGGTCAGAGCGGGCAACATCGCGGCAAATAGCGGCAGCGCGAGGAGCATAGCGATGAGCAGGCGGCCGAATTACATGGGATGTCCGGTGAAACTTACAACGTGTATAAATCACTGTTTAGATAGAGGTGTTTTTCCCGATGGATTAAAGATTGCTAAGGTTATCCCAATTCATAAATCTTGGAGTAAATTTGATCCCTGTAACTACCGTCCCATATCTGTGCTTCCAGTAATCTCAAAAATGTTTGAAAAAATTCTATACAGTCGTCTAGAAGCTACCATTGATCTTATAACAAAAATTTAAAACAAAATCGATCTGAAACAATCTGCTTTGGGTATTTTTATCGACCTTAAAAAAGCGTTTGATACGATTAGTCCAAATTTATTGCTACATAAACTGTCTCGCATAGGTATCACAGGCCAAGCACTCCAAATGTTTTTAGTCGTATCTGCAAAATCGCCAATAATAGTTAAATTAGGACAATATCAAAGTAGTGCACAAACTGTCACCTTCGGCGTACCCCAGGGATCAATTTTGGGACCACTTTTGTTTTTGATTTATATTAATAGTATATCCCAGATTGGTCTTAAAGGAGACATCTCGCTTTACGCAGATGACACAAGTCTTTTTTATTTCAGGCATTCAATCGATGCTATGCTACCTCATATACAAGACGATTTGAACTTACTTAATGAATGGTTCCAATCAAATTTACTCACCATTAATATTACAAAAACTAACTATGTTGTGATAGCACCCAAAAATAAACAAATAGGTAAGCGATAATATTGAACTTAAAATAAATGACCAATTAATTCAAAGGAAGACGAAAGAGAAATATTTAGGTTTAGTTTTAGATAACTACCTGAGTTGGAAACCTCACATAGAGAAAATCAGATCTAAACTGCTATCTCTTTCAGGAGCCCTTTACAGCATAAACAAATGTCTTCCACAGTAAGTTCGATACCTACATCATTTATAATTCTTTAGTTAAACCACACATAGACTACCTAATAGAAATCTGGGGGACCGCAGCTAAATCTAATCTAGAAGTATTACAACTATCACAAAACAGATTAATCAAAATATTATTTAATTACAGTTTTAGAACATCAACTCAGAAAATATATAAAGATACAAAAATAATGAATATTTCACAAACATATTTGTACTATACGTGCATACTTATACGAAAAATACTACATAAAGAGATTCATACAACACTGAATTTCACAAAAAAACATCAGGTACATAAAATTTAACTCCGAAACCACAATCACCTAGTGACGCGTCATCCCAGAACAGTAAATTACGGTAAGAAAAATATTGAATTTGGAGGTGTTAACATGTACAATAAAATACCATTGGTTAAAAAAGAATCAAAAAGTATGCCTTGTTTTAAAAAAATGCTGAAATCATTTAAAATGAGCAAATAATATTAATTAAAAGGACACATTATTAATTACTACGAAGCCATGTATTGCACATCTAGCACTTTTAGTCTGTTTCCGTGTTTGCTTGGTTGAAGATTGGCTTACTTGTTTTGTTATTGTGATCGCTTACCCTCAAACTTGTTAAATTTTTAATGTGAACGTAAATCTCTGTACGCTCAAACATATTATTTAAATTTTGTTTCTCAGTAAGTGAATTATTGTTAATTCTTGATGAGGAATAATAAAGTTCTTAAACCAGAAATACAGATGTAGGAACTACAGCTACACGTCCTGCCTAGCCCTTGATAGACAATCACGCGAATAATAAGTGGTAAAGAGATGTAGTAATCATAAACCCTTTGCCTAGGTACCGAAATAATACTCCTCTCTTTTGCAACCTAAGAAAACCAATCAATAGTTTTTCTACTTTCTTTAATTAAAGTGAGGGTGGAAGGTGTCATGTAGCTCAAGGTACAATAAAGAAACTTTAATTAGAAAAGGTCTCAAATGTCAAATTGTGAAAGGGGGTAGTGTAGGTAACTACTTGGCTGAGTAATAATTGAAAACTGGACAAATTGAAAGACTGCTCGATTGGAAAGTTTTCTAATTAATCTATTGCATTTGCAGCTGGGACCTGCTCTGATTTTCTTTGTTTAAGGTTCGGATAGATTGCGGACATGACACCGGACACAAGCAAATATTTCAAGTGTATCTGTCCGAGTCTGGTATCCGGTGAAGTCACCAGACATCGGACTCGGACGGAGACATTGCCGCAGGGCGAAACTAAATGTTCCGGACAAGTGTACAAAACTTTTAGGTAAGGCCTGTGGTAGTTGTATACTCGTGTCCCTGTGTGCCTATTGGCCTTGTCTTGTTCTGTCTCCTGCTGATATGGAGGGAAGTGGAAATTATGTTTTTCCTACTCTTCCGTTATTTTCTGATTAATTTCGTTGCGGGATCCAAGACAGTTAAATCGATTCTCTGGAACTTCGTCGAGCTTCATTGTCTCGGCGCTCTTCTGGTGGTCGCCACTGTTGATTCTGGCTTTTAGGAGTTACAGTGGTTTGGGAATGCTTGTCCCAATAAAAAAGCCAGTGGTAATGGTCTCGAGTTACTACAGGCTAGAAGGGATATTGAAGACTGGACTGGACGGGTCCACTCAAATTTGTGTGGTGCTTTCTTCAAAAGACCATCTCAGACATTAATCTGCATGGTCTTCATGTGTGTATTATACCTTATTGTTAACCCAAACGATTTTAAAAGATTAAAAGAGTAACCTTTGCGGCCTTATTACAAAAGTGGATAGACCTGGTTTTAACTTAGACTTGGTTTATCTCGCAAGTTGTCACTTTCTTTTCAATATTATCGAAGTGAGACGGCATGCGAGTTAAACCAAGTCTAAGTTAAACCCAGGTTTAACCACTTTTGTAATAAGGCCGTTGGAGTTTCTTGCCGGTTCTTCTCCTTAGGAATCGACCAATGCACCGAACCGTGCCCCTTTTTACCGACGTTTTTATAAGTGCCCATGTAGGCCTATATGAAATAAAAATATTTTGATTTTGATTTTTTTTTGAAGCACAATCAGTTATTAAAAACAAACCGCTGTTCGATACATTTTGACCGTGTAGGTAGTATAGCTAGGTATTTTGTAGTTAACAGCAGTTTTTTTTATAACTGATGAAGAATTTGTTTGTGAGGGGAGGGGGTTGTTATGTCTGAACAGATGGTGACGTTACTGCGTCGATATCCCTTCTACCTTGAATGTCGCAGGTCGTGTGTTCGAATCGAACCCATCAAGCAGGCACATTACCTACTTTGTGAAATTTATTGAATAAGTAACCACTGCTATCAAAACGGTGAAGAAAAATCGTGATGATACCGGTGCCTAAGAGTATCAGTTTGACAACCAAAGGCATTTGACATCCACCAACACACCAAGGGCTCAGGACGCGAGCAGAGGGGACGTTAGGATTGTAAATAATAGTAGCTCATTCGTTTTCGGTGAAGGAAAACATCGTGAGGAACCCAGCATGTAGTATGGGATCATCAAATGACTCCTCCTGCACTGGGCGGAAGGGAGTGTCAGACTTCTACGGACTAAAAACCACCCACGTTTCTTCTTAGCCGTCCGCGGTATATCTTTCGAACAACCCACAGCTCCGAGAAACCAGATTGCCTGAATGATAAATCTCGACAGCATTGAAAACCAAGTCAGAACCCCTTTTTTTTGGAAAATCGTCAAATAACCCCTTTCGCTCTGCCCAAGAGCGGAAGGGGTTATTTGACGATTTTGTGTCAGACTTCTACTGACTAAAAACCATCAATGTTTCTTCTTAGCCCTTTATGTCGAGGCCGCGGTATCTCTTACAACATTCCGCAGCCCCGACGGGCAAGTCAGACCCACTTGGGCGGCATAAATACTCTGATACCAGGTACACACGGCTACATACAAGCTATGTAACATTTCCAGTATAAACTGGTCTCGCATTCTATAGAATTTCCGTATAGTGCCAGATCAGCGTTACTTACCATGCGATAAAGATAAATGTTGCTACTCTTCCTATCTGACTAAGTGGACCAAAGACTGATGAGAGATGAACTGATATTTCAAACTGAGCAATCGGAATCTGAAAAGCAGGAAATTTAATCAGAATTTTATGCAGTATCTATTCCTGAAAAGTCGATAGGAAGTATCGATATCTCTGTAAGATGTTATCACTAAATTCCATCTGCCAAATCATGTTTTATCCCAAGATCCAACCAGTTTGAACCTGGTTTACATGCATTTTCTAGTCGGATTAAGATTTAAAATGTATAGAAATCGAGAGCCGACGACCCTCGTAAGGTCCCATTTGTACTTTTAAGCTAAATCTAGCCCCTGGGACTTTGTGTTCCCGAACAAAGGTAACGTACTAAGTAGGTACTTATGAGTGACGATTGAAAGGGTACCTACTTCTTTTCATATTGGAGCATCCTAAAGACCCTCGTCTTTGGCCCTAGGTTCCGAAAGACTATACCTATTTATAAAACATTTTTTTGGCTAATAAGATAATTTTGTTCGAAACGTTATTTCAAAGGGCCAATAGATGTCTGAAATCGGCAATCCGCCTTGAGTGATCACTGCTCGTAACTCTGTATGGGAAAAGATATTTGCCCAGCAGTGGGAACATTAGAAACCGATTCATGGGTGTATTATCAATAAATTATGATGTTTGAAGACATGCTTGGAAATGTCATTTGATAATTGATTAAATTTTATAACAGAAGGATATGTTGAATGCTGTTCTATCAAAAGTAACCATTGTTGCCAATGTATCATTAGTTATTGACAATCGATTGGTAGGTACCTATCGACCGTTAAAATAAATTAAATAGCACACATTGTAATGTAAATAACGAAGTAATATGCATTGGTAACGCTCAAATCAATTGTTCCTACCATTACGAATTTCACGTCTAACAGGAATGTTTGTATTTCAGCCCAATCAGTTCTAAAATTAGATAGGTAGGTATTTCTACATAAAATAATCTACTCTGTGGTTAAAATAGTTTATGGTATGCGCTGTCTTTTTTTTTATTTTAAATTAAAACCTCAACATCGATTTGCTAGGTAGCTGTCAAAATTTTGACAGATCAACTAGTGTTTCTCAACCTTTTGTTTCAATCATTACAACTATTTATTTTTCTTGAAATATGCAGTTTTTGTTTACGCCAGAAGCCGTGCCTCACCTAAACACACGGTAGACTAAATAGAGAACTGTTTAGACAAAGAAATCCTTCAGTTTCAATGAAATTTCAAGTGTAAATCAAGCAGAGAGGCACTCGTAAAAAGACACCATTACTTCTGTGCTGCTGTGCAATAAAAAAAACTAACGATCCACAGTCCGATCGCAACTATACATCAACAAACAGACAGGCAAACAAACCGGGGTATGGATTGAACCTATTAACAGCGCATAGAATTGTAGAAACGTGACAGCTTAAAAGATTATCGAAATACTAACCTTTAAAAGTGTAGATGCGCTGTTCCGGGGGTCACGACACACACAATAACAACTGGCCACGTCGAGATTGAGATAGGAATGGTGTTTATTTGATTTAGGTGAGGTTTTTTGTGTTATCACGCGGCCGCGGTGTCGCGTAGTCGCGAAGTGAGACGCTGCCGCGGCGGAGCGCTGTCGCGGACTGTCGAGCGCCACCGAAGTGCGGCTGGATGGGTCGGCAGGCCGCGACACCGCGCATGCGCGCCGTCAAGGTCATGCGCGAGAATACCGCTTGTGTACTCCCGGTGTTTACACACCGACTGTGATCACTACTAATAACGCTGCCACCATTGCGCATAAAGTCCCCACGATGTTTGAGTTATGAGATTTATGGCGCGCAATGTATAGTATCAACCGTTTCCTACATAGCAATGTCCCTCGTTTCAAGTTATCAGCTGCACTGGGAGGTGACAGCTGTAATCACCACGCCCACCGCTACCGGTGATTACCACACAGGTCTCAGAGGAAGTTAGACCTCGGTGATAAAGCTTAACATAATCGGGGCAAATATTTGTTGATACAGCCATGAAACATTCCACAATTTAAATTTATCTGACCAGTTTTTATAACTGTTAACTACATTCTATAATTTTATCAATACTTACGTACCTACCTAGTTGGTAATAATAGCTAGGTAAAATTGTCAAAGTTATAAAAAAATGCCTTGGTATTTAAATACCTACAGTAGTTTTAAATAGCAACATTATATTGTGAAATAAAGTAAACAAAATGTAAAACAGATAAACCTTTATTTAAATTCTAGCTCTTATGAAATTAACAATATTTAAAAATAGACAAAGAAATAAATAACGAGATCTTTCAAACTAGTAGCAAAATAGCTCAAGAACTAGATCACCAAAAAAAAACTAAATAAATGTCAACTTTGATAACCAAACTTCATGATTTCAAAACAGTGATTGTAAAATAAAATCTTTGCTCTTATATTGTGTACATTAAATAGTATACTGTAACCTCCACCAAAACCCAATAACTATCAAAAGTATTTAGTAACTTATGGCTAATTTCATAAACTGCTTAATAAATAAATATTTCTACAAAGTTTCAACTATGATTACAATTTAAAACCGTATAACAAGATCTAACAAAGTTTTACCTAAATTGGAAAACAAAATAAATTTAAAGTATAGGTAATCAAATAAATAAACGTTTCCCTAAAAATAAATAGAAGTTTTAAATCTACTGACTTTGAAAGTCAGGATTTTTTAGAGAATATGAGTGTGACGCAAAACCTAATTTTACTGAATTTTGAAAGTTCATTCCTTTTACCTACTATAAATAATTAACAATTTAAAAAAAAACTAAAAGAAAACAGTCTTACTATCAGCCTTCAACAACTAAAATAATACTTTTAATTAAACTTTTAACATTTTTAGCAAAATTTTGAAGATTAACTTCCCAATGAAAATATTTTTTTTTATTTCATAATCAACTTTTTCTAGATCCTTGAACTAGAAAAAGTTCGTACTACAGGGCCTAGGCAAGTGATCATCATCAGCCTACAGCAGTCAGTCTACTGCTGGATATAGGCCTCTTCAATCGCACGCTACTTAACTGGATTCTTGGCAAATCTCACCCAGTACCACCCTGCGAAGATTGTGGCTCAACCGATACTGAGGGCGTCTTTACAAGTGTTAAACGCCTTCAAAGTGTTTCGAATTTCTTCAGGTACTATAACAGGACTGACATAAACTCCTAGGCTTAACAAGTATATCCAAGTCATTATTAGTTCTCCACGAATCGTTAACGCTGTCACTTTCTCTAGGCCCTCAGTACGCTCCAAAATTATCAAAAAAAAAAATCTAGCTAATGGACCAGCCATTGGCTACTTTCTATTCTTTTTCCATCTTAGCAATCTTTTAGCTGGAGGTATCACAGTATCATGCTCCTCCGTACAATGCCTCTTTAACTCTGAATACTTCCTAAACCTGGATCCGCAGACCAAACAGTCCACAATCATCTTTCTAACATTATGAACTGTCCATTCATGGTCCCACTTCTCTTTTAAACTCCTAAAGTATTGTCGGCAGAACCTACACCTAGATTTGCTCGACGTAATTTTAGTATGCGAGCATCGTATATGCTTATTCAACATCGATTCAAAATGGAAAGTTTTGTCGCAGTATTGACAGTTGATAGGTCGATTTTTTTTGTGATACTCCATATGCTGAGTTATCATTTTTTTAGAGTTGAACTTACGTTGACACAAGTCACATTGGAAGTAGGTTGAGCCATGGATCTTTTTGTGCTTTGAAAAGTTGCTGGAGTCACTAAAGGATTTGTCGCAAAAGGTGCATTTGTACAGTGTTAGTTTCGCGTGTTCCCTCAAGTGGGCTTTATATCTATCAATCTTTGTAAATACCTTTTCCTGACAGATTTCACATCGGATGTTGAGGACCCCGAACTTGTTCACTGGGTTCTTGGCAAGGGTGCTCCTGATTACATGTTCAATGAGATGCCTCTTGAGGTCACCGATACGGTCAAACTTTTTGAGACATACTTCGCAGCTCTGAAAATGTATTTTACTTACATTACAATAAGATCACAACTGTTATGTAATGAAGAATTAGGTAGATATATCGGGGGGGGGGGGGGGGGGTGTAACATTTCACGAAACAGAAAGAAGGTCGAAGAAGGTCTAGGCCTTCAACTGGGTACAAATCCAGTAGTAGTCTTCAGGTGGCTACTAAGAAATTCCTGATGGAATAATCCTTTCTATAATCCTTTGGGAATGGAATCCAGAACCTGACGACCACCAGTGGCGTTTACGATCCCAAGACCAACGTGGCACATTGTATATTTAAATAGCGTAAATTGTGTAACACATGTCGCCAAAAACTCAGAACAGGATTTTAAGTTGTAAAGGTGACAAGTCATTTTAATTCTGCTTGGCGAAATAAGCATTAGGTACCTACAGCGCGTCGACAATACTAAGTTGGGAATAACAAAGGACAGTTAAGATCATATTAAATCACATCAGGCCTTATAAGCCTATGGCTGAACATGGATTTGATAATAGTCGCTACAATGACCTGCCATTAAGGAAAATGAGCAAAACATCACGTTTAGCAAACAGAATGAGAGAGAATTTGCAAGAAGATAAGTAACAGCCACATAAAATCGGGATCTCAAACTAAATAAATCGCTACAATGACCTGCCATTAAGGAAAATGGGCAAAACATCACGTTTAGCAAACAGAATGAGAGAGAGAGAGAAAATTTGCAAGAAGAAGACAGTCACATAAAATCGGGATTTAAAACTAAATATCTACTAAAAACAGTGACAAAAGCTTAGCGTACCTTGTTATACTTCCTCTGTTTCTTGTTCGTCATGCTGTGAGCTCGAAATATCTTGTTAGACATCACCTTCGCGATCACAGAATCAGGAGTTTGAAGATGTGCATCTTCTTCTTGCTTAACTAACTCTTCTGTCACCGAAATATCACTGATGCCCTCAAATACACCTTCAGCGAAATCAGATTCACTGGAAGCCTTTGAAGAGTTCGATTCTTTCATATGTACCATTTTCTTGTGAGCCATCAATTCCTCCAAAGAATCGCAAATAAAGGAACATAATTCACACATAAAAGTCAAGTGAAATTTCGCTGAATGTGCGTGCAGTTCCTGCACTGTTGAAAATCTCCTGGAGCAGTAATCGCAGGAGAACATTCGGGAATGTATCTTACGGTGATTGCGTAAGGTGAATTTTGATGCGAAAACTTTGTGGCACTTGTTACATTCTAGATCTGGGTCGCCGTGGCCGAGGCAGTGTTGCTCAAACTTTTCTTGGTTTTTCAATGTTTTGCCGCAGTCTGAACACATGAACGTGAGGTTACCGGAGACAGAAAGCCGGTGGCTGCTCACCATGTGCTGTTTGAATTCAGATAGTTGGTCGAATATCTGCTTGCATTTATTGCACTGATATTTTTTGGAGCGTGGATTGTTTGTAAAGGTCCTCATAGAGTCCTCTGAAAAAAAAAAAATAGTTTATACATACTAAGGTATAGTAATACCAGCCAGTTACTGTCCCACTGCTGGGCAAAGGCCTATTCTCGTACAGAAATAGCACGACCATTGATGACCGATTTAGACATAGAGTACATATGAATTTTAAAAGGTTCTTGCCAGGTTTTGAACACATAACCTCAAGCATCAGAGGCGAGGCCTTAACCCCTGGGCCATCACGGCATACCATAATAATAGCATACATAATAATTATATGTACCTAAATAAAAGTTTTACATCTACTAGCTGGAGTTTCCGCTAAAATAAATTCACTAAATAGTTTGTTTGGTACGTATTACTTGATAATGTTGTTTTTAAATTCAAGAAACTAGTAACTTAGGGCTACCTTGTTGGTTTAGTGGTTGCAAGCGCGACTGCTGAGCATGAGGTTCTCGGTTGGATTCCCAGGTTGGGCAAAGGGTTATTGAGGTTTTTCCAACAGGGATATCTCAGTAGCAGCCCAGATTCTAGATTTATGTGGGCGTGTTTGTGTGTACGATACAGGAGAAATTCCTAGTGTTGGGCAACATATTCAAAAAAAAAAAATATGCCCGGTTAATGGCAATAAGCTTGCACCCTATTATGTGGGACTTAAACAAAACTGGCTAAATGTGGGTGTACAAATGGGTACACCTCTGCCTAACCCTTCGGGGAATACAGGCGTGATATTATGTTATGTAAACTAGGAACTTAAAAACATAACTTTAGAACCCAACACACAAACCTGCTTCCACGTTAAAAGTTTAAACAAATATAAGTTACTGTTAATTTCAAATTTAACAACTGATTCCTATATTCTTTACAATATCATTCTTCTGTATGTGTGTATGTCACTGAACTCATCCTAAACGGCTGGACCGATTTGGGTGAATTTTTTTTGTTGTTCCAGTGGATTCGAGAATAATTTATATTCACAATTGGAGCGGATAGGTGGCGCTGCTGTCCGGGCAGGACGACGTTTACCAGGTTCGCTAGTGTCTAATATAAATCTACCATGTTCAATGCAGTGTATTGGAGTATTAATTTATAACAGGTATTTTACTTTAGGTAACAGAAATTTAGCTAAATCTGTACTGTGGTTGAAAATATTCTGATTTAACTAATTGGTCTGCTTTATAACAAACATTTAAGATATTCTATCAAGATGAAAAACTAAGGTAATAATTATTATAATGGAAAAATAACTCACCAATAGTAACTTCACTCTCTACATCACCAGCTCCAACGCACTCCATCGAAGGATCATTGATAGCAATATTCTGCACAGTCTGTCCCGAACCAGAATCATGACCTAAAAACAATATAGTTTTCTGTTGTTTCGACACAGACTGTATGTTTGTAGACATCAGCTGTTTCAAAGCACCATTCTCTGTCTGAAGACCAATAAACTTCCTCTCATCTTTTGACCTAGCATCCTTCTCATTAATTTCTTCAGACAACTGAGTAAGAAATACACCGCATTCAAACTCATCTTCTTCATATAAATGATAACCGTCAGAGGTTTGTACATTCTCTTGTATCTTCTTGACCGTCTTTTGTTCTTCCGCAGGTGAGTACCGAATAGCTTCATTGTAATTATACACATTTTGTGTGATGTATGTATTATGCTGTTCGATAGTAACATGATTCTCATTAGACTCATGTATGGTGTACGTCTCCATAGGTGGGGAGTCACAACGGTTGTACACAAACGGGCTCCTAGTCGGGTCGATCCACACTTGAGAGTCATTGTAAGCAGGTATTGTGATCTGGTTAGCTTCATTAAGAATCACGGGCATGTTGTCAAGACTTGAGTAACTATTTGATGATTCACATGATAAGATGTTGATATCCATACCTTCCATGACCTTCACATTACAGAAACCCTTGTATATCACAGTCTCATTGCCTTCTGTGTCTGGGGATGAGATGTTCAAGTGTAAAAACACATTTTCTGATAAGCCACAGTTTGTTTCCAACATCGTACACACTCTTGGTAGGAACAGTATTGGGTAGGGCACTTGGACACCCAAGTTACTCTCTTCGCCTTCCATTTTCGTAATTTAAACCTGGAAAATATCGGAAGATACATGTTGCTTAGAGCTTCTAGTTCCAAGTTATCAAGTTAATCCAAATGAAGGTAAATTAAGAAAATAATAATCATAAAAAAGAAGTTTTTTTAATAAATTGAAGGCGTCTTACCTCGTGTCGCTTTGGTGTCGGCCAAGAAAAGGGTGCGCGGAGGTAGAAGTAACAGACGAGTATTTTGAATATATTCCACTCTACCCTCCATTTTTTGTTTTCTATTATTAATGATCATTTTTGTAGGTAACCCGATAAAAATGTAGTGAGTTAGCCCGTTATTCGATACACAAGCACTTTTTTAATCGAAATATACGCATTAATTGGGCATTTTAATGATTCTAAGTTGAGATTCCCACAAAATATAATCGCCGACTTTGTTTTGTTTTGAATTGGTTTGGTTTGGTTTTGATTAAAATACAAACTTGTGAATGCTGTGTAGTCCTCACAAAATAGCCGTTACTACTTTGTGGTAAGGTTCATTACAGTTCAAATGAAGTGTTAATCGAAAAAAGTGACGTTTGACAAGCGGTACGTTCGGATTTACGTAACACTGAACACGTTTAAAATGACGACTGATACAAAAAGTTGAATAAATATTGAGAATTCTTTCTTATTTAATTATTTGTAAACAAACGTTAAAGTCAATTTTTTTCACTTGTTAAGTTAATCTTAAACCTCGATTTCTTTGAATTAAACAATTTGAGTAGTACGGTATTTTAGTAGTTTTATTTTTTTTGTCTTGATAGGTTGAGTTAATTGCCAGTAGTGGTACAATTTTTTGTCTCATATCTATGGGACCTACCTATCTATTGCTATTTAATGTCTACGTGACTATTCCTTAGACATAAAAGAGCTCAATGGACTATCTACTATTTAGACAACGGAGACTTACAGGCGAATTAGGTAGGTACCTACCTATATTAAAAAAAAAACGTAACATTAAATAACATTTTATTTAAGTAAAACAACAACGTGGCCTTTTTGACAACAAACTTGGCAACAAAAAGGCTACGTTAAAAAAAACTATATTATTTAAATTATAGGCAGATCTCTTTCACTACATTACTGATATAATCCCATGTGGTATTTAATCCAGCCCGCATATGGACTGAGCCTGGTATGCATGTCTGGTACTCCAACGGCGCACGGGAAGGCCCAGGATGTGATACCGATTTGGACACCAGTTTTATTTGACATTAGTGGACTGCCGGAATCACCCTGAAAAATAGAATATCAGGTGTTACTAAGTCCCGTCAGGGCTGCGGGTTGCTCGAAACAGATACCACGGTCTCGACACAAAGGGCTAAGAAAGAACATGGGTGGTTTTTAGTCAGTAGAAGTCATTTAATGATTTCCAACCCTCCCAAAAAAAAAGAAAACAAACTAAACAGGTCGTAAATTAACCCTTCACTCAGCCGTCAACCAAGCATTCTGTACATCAAAATAGGTACTTAACCCAACACAAAAATGTTTGCTGGGAAAAGACTTTTTTTTTGAGTCAAAAGTCACATTTTACGGTAAAACTCAACGTAGCACTCTTAAACCATTGTGCTAGTTGATGCTTTGAATAGTTGACGGGTCATGGAGGTAATTTAAGTCAAGTTATAACCTGAAAAACCAGTATTTACAAAAACAGCTGTGAAAAGTTTGGAACTTTGACCCCCAATATCTCCGTAACTAGGGGGTTCCCAAGTATGTGCCTTTCGTTTGCGTTATGGGTACTTTTATACCCTTTAAAGTTAAACTGAAAACCGGCCCAAACACAGTTGGGAAATGGCTAAACAGATAATGATGAGATAATTAAGTTAGATCACAGGGTTAGATGCTTAGTCAATTGATAATTGTATGTAGGATCTAATCAACAGCCATACCAATTTGGACCACAGCGTAGCTATTTTAAATGATGTTTCCAAAACCTGGGCGTTATAACCTTAGTTTTCTTTCTTCCAATTTGGATATTAAAATATATACCTAAGTACCTACTTACTTTTTTGATTTCTTTTTTGAATGGGAGGTTTTGAAGCGTACCTACTTAGCAATAGTACTTTCCGTTATTATGCGTTTGGCAGGTAGGTACAGCTTTAACATAGAAAATACTCACATAACATAAGCCAGGGGTAAATTGCTGTAATCCACCAGCGTAGAATGAGCAGATCTCAAGATCTGGGTCAACAGTTGGTGCATCTGGCCATATGGCGGCGCTAGCTTCGCTGACTACATCCACGCAAACTTGCGGAGTTAGGGTGTTCACCTCTAGGATCTGAAGGTTAAAGGGTGTGATGGCCGGCCGGGTCTGGAGAGGAAAGATGATAAAGATGGTTATAGTTTATAAGTACCAACGGTTCATCATCATCAGCCTATAATGTTCTTACTGCAGGGACTCAGGCCTCCTCTCTAGAAGAGGGATGGGCTATAATCCAAGTTTAGTCGCAAAATTCGTCTCCTGAGGCAAACAATAGTGAAACAAGCGGGTTTAAGACAACTAGCATATACACGTAACTTTCTTGGTCGATATTTTTGATGTTATTGAAAACCATTGTATTAGTGATTGCTTACTACTTGATGTGCTTACTACTTTAAAACAATGATAAATAATTTGATTAATTTGCTTTTGAAAAACGATATATGCTCGTACTCAGAAACCTCGCGCTTTTAAAAACTCTGCGGTTCTCTAATGAAAATACCTAGAAACAATAAAACCTTGGAAAGGTCACATAACTCACTTCCGCCTCAGATATACCTATACCTATAAGGAATGTAATCATCAACACATCTCCTTTAAGCCATAAAAGATGGCGAAGGTCACCATAATATTCGCATCACAAGACAGAATAGGGCAGCCATAACTCCTTTTTATGCCTGTAATCTTAATAACCCCCGAAATGTTCGTTAAATATTATTTCTAACTGCGCAAATAGCAAATAGCCCTTGGATTCGTTAACCCAAAGCAAACGTTTGTTCTGGCAAAAGTTGAAGAAAATTTGATTCCACAAAACTGGTATAACAATGGTAATAGAATTTTAATTGACGATTCTAGGCTGACCTGGATTTGGGAGTTATTTAAACAAGACTGTTTTTGTTCGCCCACTTTGAAGGTATAATTTATTTATGCTAGGTTTATGTATAGAAATCTCTCCTCTGTAAAAGTTGCGTAAAGCGTAACGAAAAGGTAGAAAATTAATACTTTAAGGCTAATTGCTAAGTGACCTACGGTTATTTATAAGTGACTCAAGCCATCCTCTGTTCAATTTTATAAAGCTGAAAATATCTAGGGTTTAAGTCCTACTTGAAACGTCATCGTTCCATGCCATGCGTCATAACTACATAAGGCTGTTACTAAAACTAGGCCTCCTAGGTCAGCATGACTTCTGAGTGTGGGGGCCCGGGCGGGTTCCATTTACTGGTCTGCGAAGAGTGTTCGTTTGAATCGTTTTTTATGTTTGTGTAATCTCAACATTAGGGTAGGTAGGCAGGCAGGTCACGGGAACAATATGCGATTCCCGTATTCCCCTTAAACTCAAGGGCAAGATTTATAAAACCATGGTTAGACCTGCTGTCGTGTATGGATCAGAATGTTAGGCCACACAAGGGATAAATGAAAGGTAATTGCATGTGGCTGAGATGAGAATGTTAAGGGGAATGTGTGGTGTGACGCGAATGGATAAAATAAGGAATGAGTACATAAGAGGAAGTCTGAAAGTGGCGCCGTAGAATGAAAAGTTGTGTGGTAATCGATTGGCGTGGTATGGACACGTGATGCGGAGGAATGAAGAAAGTGTTGTGAGGAAAATGTTAAGTATGAATGTAGATGGGTATAAGAGTAGGGGAAGACCAAAGAAACGATGGATGGACTGTGTGAAGGATGATATGGCTAGGAAGGAGGTGACTACTGACATGACGAGAAATAGAGAAGCATGGAAGAAAAAGACATGTTGCGCCGACCCCAAATAAATTGGGATAAGGGCAGGAGAATGATGATGATGAGTACACAAAGGGAAGTCTGTGAGTGGTGCCGGTGACTAAAAAGTTAATCATCATCGTTAATCGTCATTGTAAAACAAGTAGCAAATGCCGTGATGAAAGTGTTGAGTATGAATGTGGATGGGTGGTACCTATATGAGTGAAGGAGACCAAAGAAACAATGGATGGACATTGTTAAGGATAGTATGGTAAAAAAGAGGTATCTCATGAGATGATGAGTAGTGGAAAAGTATTAAAAAAGAAGACACGTTGTGCCGTGTGAATGATCATTTTGAGTTTGAATTTGGCTTACCGCAATCAATCCCCACCCCACCACAAAACTCGGTTCTTCTTCACGCATAAAGTCGAAGCCTACGGACACCAGTTGTATTGCCTTACTGAGCTTCAGCAATTCTGTCAGGTGGAGCAATCCTAGGTCGTTCTTCATGGTGTCACGGTTCCAGTCTGGGTGGATGTGGTAGCCTTCAAACTGGACTGTTATGCCTCCTGATCTAAAGTTGTTGGATCCTACCGATCCGTGGAACGTTCTGGAAGTAATGAGAAGCGAAAATTATTGAATGTGGAAGTGAAGCTAACTGAGGAGTTTTTGAACAACATTTTTTTGTATCTCAGAATTAAATAACTACATTGACTTACCTCATCAATCCACCATCAGGGACCTCATAGACGTCAATGCAATGCGCTGCAGTGAGAAGCAGGTTTGGCAGCAAGATGGAGCCTCCACAGGCCACCATGACGAAGTCGTCTCCGATCAGGATGGCGGCCACGTATGGGAACTGGCCTTCAGGGGCGTCTGATCCTCCTATGATGCGGTGGTCGAAGTATCTGGCCATGTTGGTGGAGGCAGCTTCTAAGGGGGCTCCTGAAGAGAAAGTGTTGTTGTAATTGTAAGATCAGTGGGTCTAAAATGGCCGCTTTATCAGAATCCACGCAGAATCTCAGTATGAATCACGTAAAAATTTAAATTCTTAAAATGGACTTTATGTAACTATAAAGTCCATTTTAAGAATTTTAAATTATTAACATTATAAATATTACGATTCTGCTAAAGCGGCCATTTTAGTCACCCAGGCTTTAGTAGTTACATACAGCTATGTAACTGAATCGAAGGTAAGTATATGGATAAGTATTAGGAAAATATGATGGTTTCAACTCTGGTTTCTTGTAGCCTTGCTGAGTAATACACTATGTATGTGGCATTCTCGTTTTACTAGAACACCATAAGAGATAGCACAAGAAAAGCAGCAGTGGTGATATTATTTAGTAAGGATTTCTACATTATAATGTGGATATCTGGATCTCTTGAGTGTGTCCACCCTGGTTCGCATCATCACTGTACATCAGGTGAACAGCGGCCAAAAGCTAGCCTAACAGTGTTAAATAAATCATATATTAATTACTTACCATTAACGCAATATCTTACAACGAAGAACAGGGTAAACAATACTTTGAACTGCATTTTCAAAATTGATAAATGTTATTCAGAATAATTAAAAAAAACAAGTAATCTTCCCTTATTACTGTTGTATTAGTAACTGATGCATAATAGACAAAATAAATACTATTTATACTACAAGTAATATTACTCCTAAGCTCAATAGTCCGTTGACTGATAAACACAATAATAAAATTAAAATTAATTAAAGACTTTGACTTTGAGACTGTTCATTTGGTTTTCTTCAAAACAACTCGCTTTCCCGGAAGGTTACGGCGAAGCGATAAAGAATTTACGTTCAACTTCAAAACAGTTAAGTAACTAAGTTATGTATTTTCAGTAAAAAAATTGCATATTACTAAAATTTACAAGGGTTGAGAAAAAGCTAGAAGGCTGCTTCGTAAAATCGTCTTCCAGATGATATTCCAATGAAAATAGAATGCTACTTACCAACGGCATAATATCACGCCCATAGAAATATAAATGACAGTATTATATATATGATCACGCCCTTCATGTATATCAGTGAAGGGGCAGACAGGGTTACTTACAATAGACATCGTTTGCCCGTTGTCTAATTAAAATCAATAATACTTAGCCCTACCTCGGACCCGAACCCTAATCCTCATATTCAGCTGTAGCGTTTGTATTTACTCAGCCTATAATGTCCCCACTGCATGGACTCAGGCCTCCTCTCTAGGAGAGGGATGGGCTATAATCCACCAAGCGGGCCCAGTGCGGGTTGGCAGATGAGCTTGTGTTTGTCATCATGTTGTATTTGCTCAGTTTCTGATCACCGTCACCTCCACGATGCACAAAGAGTAGGTAAGAGATTCGTTTCACCTGGTCGTCTACTAACGTATAAGTCCCCGTCTTCACCGTTACAAGATGTTTAAGAAGAACGGCATCCATCAAATTATAAGCATTTATTTCAATTAGAACATTACAGGCACTTTTGACTGAGAGAATAATAAAAACTCAAACTACAGTCAAAGCCACCCAAACTACCCATTCCATCTGCTGGTCAATCACCAGACAATGGATCAAAACATTACCTAGCTTAGCCTACAGTCCGTTTACCCTATATTACAAACAGATTCGGTAAATCAGGCAGAATGTTATCGCATCAAGGTTACTAATGAGGGAAAGTGCATTCAACGTTGATTAGTAGATAATGATTTGACTGTCGGACATTGCACTATGTAGTCTGGCGTACTGTTTTAATTTCAGCCACAACATAAGTCCCTGAATTATGTAGATATTAAATATACTGGTCTACCAGACTAGACAAAAGCCTGGCCTGACCCAGGCCGATGGCCTTTTTCCCAACTACATATGTCGGGGTCGACTTTCAGTCGAATATTTTACTTCGATCACCACAACCTGGTTTTAACTTTTTGGGTGACACGATACCCTGGTAATACCAACACATCATCTGACTATACGTAACGACAGTTGAAGATCAGCAAACGACAATCGGAATCAGTAACTTAACGTGTCTTGTAAGACACGGAGGTGCCACGGTGCCTATATTGGAGATTATAGCCCACCGTTCGACCAACTTCAGCAGGTTTTGCATATCCTTGAAGATCAACCAGTAATGCTGTTACGATTTATCCATAAGCTTCGCTAGCAGGTTAATCACCACTTTTATGCATTAAAACATTATCTGGCTTACTTAAAACTTTGTTTACCTGCAATATTACCTACTACTAACAAATAGATGCATAAATAAAATCAGACATTATAATGTTATCGCATCAAGGTGCATTCAAAAAGTGCATTCAACGTAGATTAGTAGATAATGTTTCGGCTGCCAGACGTTATCCTATGTAGTCTGTCTAGATAGGGACTTATCGACTATTTAGCAGACGAAACAGGGTCGTTGATAATGCAACGATTACTAGGTCAGTTTCCGGTTTACAAAAACAGAAGCCCTTTCCTTCTGTTTTTGTTAGAAACGACCTACCCAATAAAACATTCATATTTCGCATATCGTTAAGTCACAAGTTCTATATTTAAGAGACTTCGACCAAGGCTTTTTTTTTATTTGGGACAAGCTCGCCTCACTATTCCCAAACCACTGTAACTCCTGAAAGCCAGAATCAACAGTGGCGACCACAAGAAAACCGACGAAGTCCTAGAGGAACGATTTAATGTCTTGGATCCCGCAACGATATTAATCAGAAAAGAATAACGGAAAAAAAAACAAAATTTTCGCTTCCCTCCATATCAGCAGGAGACAGAATAGCTGCTACTAAGAATAATTCAAGTACAATTTTGTCAACCTAACTGCTGTACTCGGAGACATTTAATGATTACTCTGCTTAAGTAATCATCATCACTTAGTAAAGGTTAGACATCATTTTTGTATGAGAAAACTGTCAAACCCGTTACTAAGTGATGGCCTAAGGAATCATTAAGCTCTCTGAGTGCGGCAGTAAGAATCGAATCCACGACCTCATGCCCAGCAGTCGAGTTGGGCATTAGAGACATTAGACCAACGAAGAGACCTGACCTTTGTAAAAAAAAAAAGGAAAGAAAGAAAAAATATTTATTTGTCGCAGAAACATGACGAGCATACAATGAGACATTCATCATCATTATTATTTTGATGCGGAATCAGAGACAGCTGAATAGTTTCTCCAGTGTCGAGGTGGCTTCGTAGCTTTCTCGTGGTTTACACTTTTGATTCTGCCCAGCAGGAGTTGCAGTGATAGGGAATAGTGTGATGGACTTGGAATTCCTATTTCTGACTGCGTGGTGTTTTAAAGTTTGGTTTATTGCAGTACCAGCTTCACCCGCTACAACTCGAAAATTATCCCACGGGAAGATAAAATCGGGGAAAAATCTATCCTATGTGTTAATCCAGATTATAAACCATCTGTGTACCAAATTTTATTCAAATCCGTTCAGTAGTTTTTACGTGAAGAAGTAACAAACATACACACTCACACACTCACAAACTTTCGCCTTTATAATATTAGTGTGATGGGGGCTGATTTCTTTGACCCCCAGACTAATCGGAAGCCAGGTGGGACTCGGTGGGAGTACCTAATTGGTTTCGAATTATATCTTTAGTTATCAATACCACTGTTAAATAGTGTTTTGCCTTGTGACCCACTTACTCATGTACTATGCTACATTTTCTCATTAGCTCGACAAACAGACCTGTTGTGCGAGTATTAATTGATTTGAAGTTGCGATAATGCTGCAAGCCGACCCTTTGCGAATCTGGAAGCCGACTCGCAAAGAGGCGGGTCCCACCGAATGCAGCTGACTATATGTATTCTATATGAAATTACTGTCAATCTGACCTCCACAACCACAACCTACTGGGCAACACGAGATCCCTGCTAAAGGCTGGATGTCAGACTGACGAGCTCTCGATACAGATTCATCTTATCTCTTATGACAAAACGTGTCTCACATGTGAATGAATGTTTATTTATTTTCGGAAATTATATCTTCTTATCACATTTAGAAGCGACAGCACAATCATCAAGGTTAAGTAAAGTGCAACAAACTGATTACTCATATTTGTTTACTAATTAATTTATCTTCAACTAATTATCGTAATGAGTCGTAAGTTTTTTGATGTCAAGGGCAAGGGTTTGCCGAAAATAGTCTGAAAATGAAAGGGTTATTAACCAAATGCTATCGGTTGTAGACTAGAAAAGAAGGTTTTGTATAAATTGTAAATAATTTATTGGTGAGGCATCAGTTGTCATCGGTTTGTTAGGAAATAAAGTATTTGGAGTGAACAAGTGGAAATGGAGACCCTGGCTTACGCTCTTTTGGTTGGACTGATAGCGAGAGAAGCTTTCGGTATGGATACCTTCAGATAGAGATACCTTAGTGACTATAGCTTTTTCCTTTAGTTAAGCCACGCTTAATCTAGGCCCAGTGGTGGCGGCCCCGACTTACGAACAGTAGGTAGTGGGTTCGAACCCAGGCAGGCACATTACTTTGTGTAATTTATTTCATCACCGCTGCTCTCAAGACGGTGAAGGTTAAGGCCCTAAAATTCGAAGACATGTGACATCTACCAATCCGCACTGGGCCCGCGTGGTTGATTATAGCCCATTCTCTCAAAGAGAGGAGGCCTGTGTCCCAGCAGTGGGAACATTAATAGGCTGTAGATGATGAAACTAGGTCCGTGGATGGGAGCCCATCCATTACCTACCGAGTTTTCTCTGAGCCACGAAAAGCCGTTGCTCCTTACTGTCATTTGCAGATCTTCCTCTTACAGTCAGTAGCCCGAAGGTCTGACAACCAGTGTTACTGAGGGGTACTTATCATAATATTACATAGTATTAACTAGTTTGTGGAGGTCAGATAAGCAGTCGCTCCATCTACAATAATATTATAAAGAGGAAAGATTTGTTTGTATCGAATAGGCTTCGAAATTACTGGACCGATTTGAAAAATACTTTAACAGTTTGGAAGCTACACTTTCCCCGGGTGACATAGGCTACCTTTTATCCCTGTATTCCCACGGGAACGGGAACTACGCGGGTGAAACGTGACGTCCGCTAGTGTATTATAAAAATTACTGGTATTCAATAGCAGATGATATGAAATGATAACTAGTTGACCCAAACATTTGTATCGTTATTTTGGTTGTGACAGGTGATTATTATTACCGGATTAATAATGTTCATTACATGAAAAATGTTCAGCTTGGTGTTCTTCATAATCACACCTTTATTTATTCTTGATACGCACAAGGTATAAAGGGTGTAAAAGTACCCTTAACGCAAACGAAGGGCACTTGTTCTTCCCACCCCTGCGATATTTTTTTTTGTTCTAGAATTAAATTCTTTTCTATACCTGGGAACCCCCTAGTTACGGAGATATTGGGGGTCAAAGTTCCAAATTTTTCGCAGCTGTTTTTTGTAAATACTAGTTTTTCAGGTTATATTTTTTCTCAAATAAGCTCCATGTCCAGCTTACTATTCAAAGCATCCACTAGCACAATATATTAAGAGTGCTGCATTGAGTTTTACCGTAAAATGTAATTTTTGACCCCAAAAAAAAAATCGTTTCCCAGCAAACGTTTTTGCGTAGGGGTACTTAGTTTGATGTACAGAATGCTTGGTTGACGGCTGCGTAAAGGGTTAATTTATTGAATATTTTTTTATGTTTCCAGGAGTCCCATTACTACCCTCAGACGTCAAGCCCTTCATATATGGTGGAGAGGATGCCCCAGAGGAATACGCTCCCTACATGGCCGCCTTGGTCATTGGAGACCGTGTGAGGTCTCAATGGTGTGGTGGTTCCATCATCTCCAAGAATTTGGTGCTGTCTACTGCCAATTGCGTGGGGCCGCTTATAATGGAAGATGGCAGTTTGTTTGAGTAAGTGGCCAACTTTGTAGGTTCGATAGGAATACTTCATTATCCTCTGAGGATTTAAAGCCGCGGATAGGCCTTAACAGTGTCAAGTGGGTATATTTTCCCTTTTTTTATCAAATAACCTCTCCCGCTCTTGGGCAGAGCGAAAGGGAGTGTCAGACTTCTACTGACTAAAAACCAATCATGTTCCTTCTTTGCCCTTTATGTCGAGGCCACGGTATCTCTTGTGAAGAACAACCCGCAGCCCCGACGGTTATATTTTCCCCTCCAATGCAATATTCTGTATATCAGTTGTCATGCTGTTGGGGACCTTTTGGCACTACAACAACCGCACGCTAAGCGGTTAAAGTTTATGCTGATCTACGAACGACGGTTGGATCAATCCAACCGTCGTTCGTAGATCAGCATAAACTTTCCTAAAGGAGGTAACTGGGTTGTCGGAATCGAATAGGCAGTTGCTGAATCAGAAAGCAGCTGCATTTGGCTAGACTTGAAACCGACCCCACTATACTTGAGTAAAGACTAAGTATACCATGAGTACTTAGCTCAAACGCCACTCACTGACGTACCTAATTATTCTTCTCTCCCACAGATCTTTTCACATTCGTGTAGGATCCAACCAATGGAACTCTGGAGGCACTATAGTCGACATCAAAGACTTCCACATTCATCCCAAATTCGACTCCAATAATTACTACAAGAATGATTTGGCAGTATTGGTCATAGAGAAAATAGTACTGTCAGAAAAAGTGGCCATTATTGGAATGGCTTTCGACTACGTAGGAGGAAACGAGAAGTGTTTGGTAGCTGGCTGGGGAAGAACTGGGCCTAGAATGGAAGGAGATGTTTTGGTAAGTAGTAAGTTCTTGAGCTAAGAGGAACAGAGTTCCACATCTTCCATTCATCATCATCAGCCTATAAAGTTCCCACTGCAGGGACTCAGGCCTCCTCTCTAGGAGAGGGATGGGCTATAATCCACCACGCGTGCCCAGTGCGGATTGGTAGATGTCACATGTCTTCGAATGTTTTGGTACTAAGACATGCCGGTTTCCTCACGATGTTTTCCTTCACCATTTTGAGAGCAGTGGTGTAAATAAATTACACAAAGTAATGCGCCTGACTGGATTCGAAGCCACGACTCACTGTTCGTAAGTCGGGGCCACCACTGCTCTGCATCTGCATCTTCCATTAAACCCAATTAAATCCTTCGACCGTTCGGTTCGGTCGGCTGATTAAACAGCCGTTTTCATTTTTAAACTGACATCATCATTCAATCGGTGGAAAAAAAGGAAATCAAAACAAACAAAAGTCACCGACTTCACAAGCTGATTCTTCGTCTGAGGTTTATTTTTCACTATAGTTGTTTATGAAGTCTGTTCTTTTAGTGACCATAACAGTTTAAAAATATAAACAGCTGTTTGATCAGTCATTGGTGATTCTGGGTTTTTGTCCATGAGATTTTGGCCATGTGCTTTGTCTGAAAATGTGTGCCTTGTAACTTACACAAATTGCACCCAACCAACTAAAGACTTGGGTATGAAATATACATCATACGTCATATATCCTACACATATGAAACCTACGTCACAAAAAAAGAAGGTTCGCCCTGAAACTCCTTCTGATGATGCCTTATATCTCTTCCAGCACATGCAACCAACACCCGATGACCTACAAGCCTTGTACACGACCACCATGAGCTATGAGCGGTGCCAGGAACGGATGAGAGAGATCACAGGTGGTCGCGGGCCGTCCATAGAGGATCCCAAGGAGGTCTGCACCTTCCATTCTGTGGGACATGGCATGTGCCTTGTAAGTACCTTGACTAACATCACGTCTGTAATTCCTTAAAGATTAGGCATAAAAAATATGTAGGTATACACAAGGAGGAGCTCGTGGCTTAATAAGAACTGCCACTCGGGTCGATCTTTAGGTTAAGCTGCGCTTGCCTAGGTCGATCGGTGGATGGGTGACCGCCCATTACATACCGAGTTTCCTCCGTGCCTCGGAAAGCACGTTAAGCTGTTGGTCCCGGGTGCCATAATAGATCTTTGGCAGTCGTTACGGGTAGTCAGTGACCTGAAAGTCTGACATCCAGTCTTACCAAAGGGTATCGTTACCTAGTACTAACTGGGTTGTGGAGGTCAGATAGGCAGTCGCTCCATGTAAAATACTGGTATTCAGCTGCATCCGGTTAGACTGGAAGCCGACCCCAATATAGTTGGGAAAAGGCTAGGCAGATGATGATGACACAAATATGTAAGTGTAAATAATATGTAGGTAGGTATATACTTAGCAAAGTTTGAACTTGGGTTGCGCGGCGCCGGATGTTTGCAGCGGCGAGTGCTGCGGGTGCGGGGCGGCGGTTGCTCGTTGCGGCGTGCATTCGTTGTTCCGTGATTCGGAGTCTCGTGCATTCGTTGGTGCGGTGTGCGTCGCTGCGTGCTTTCGTGCTCGCAGGTGTTCGTTGTTCGGCGTGGTGGCTTTCGGAATGGCGTATTGCACTCGTAGTTTTGTTTTATGAATTGTTCTTCTGACATTCAAAAGTGCCTTTAATGGCTTAATTGAAATAAATGCTTTGAGTTTGAGTTTGTGTGCAACATTTAGATATAACCTAATCTTCTAATCATCATCACGATCTTTTTTTTTAGTAGGTAGTTAGTTAGTTCCTTCTTAGCTCTTTATGTCGAGGCCGCGGTATCTCTTACAACATCCCGCAGCCCCGACGGGCGTCGGCCCTTACAGGCGCCTCCCATGTTGGTGACATCTCTTTGAGGCGCGCGTGTAACACGAACGCGCCGTCGACAAGGCCTGTCGTCGTCATAAGACAGACGGACGACAAGCTAGCCCATCACTCACCGTCCACAGGCCCGCGTCTACGGTGACCGAAAGCCATCACGTGGCCCCCGACGCCCGGAGCGCCTCCCACGGCGACTGGGACGAGAGGTTCTCGCCTGCTCTTGTCGCATTATATTTCGGGACGGCGCATCATGTTTTCTTCTACTTTTGAATAATAAGGGTTCCAAAATATTGGTTTCGTTTCGTAACATGATAATGAAATTATTACGACCTGCGAAAATTGCTTCTAAACGTTGTTAAGTGGTGCTGCTGACTACAAACATCCACGTGCCACCAATTCGTTTAAGCCCCATATAATTAGGAGACAAGACTATTTTATCAAAAAGGGGGACGGGCACACATTCAGAATCTGGTGTACCTACCACTGTGAAATTTAAAATATCTAAGTGTAAGTCTTGTTTGGATGAATCCATTAAGAACATGCAAACATACATTATTTTCAATAAAAATAAAATATTGAAATTGCCAAGCGGTTGGTCGACTCTTCACGTGACCAGAGGGCTGGCCTATTTTTTGGCCAAAGAATCAGCATTGCCATCCAACGTGGGAATGCAGCCAGCCTTCTGTGCACTTTTCCTATTGACAGCAATGAGGACGAATTTTTTGACGCCCTGTAATTCTTCTCTTTTTGATATTTGTATATAGTTTTAGTTCTGTAAATTGTAGTTTTTTCAATAAGAATCTCCTTTTGTCCTCAGGGTGACGCCGGCAATGCCCTCGTTAGGGTAAGCACAGGGAAACAGATCGGAGTCGTGTCCTGGGGAACTGGCTGTGCTGATGGGGGTCCAGATGTATCCGCCAGGATAAGCGGGCCCTCCATCAAAGAATTTTTGGAGTCAATCCTAAACTTGTATCAAGACTGACTAGGTTGAATTAATGATTTGATATTTGTTGTCTAGTTTTAGAAGCTGTCATTGTTTACTTTATTTTGAGTAGCTATTAATAATATTTAATAAATATTTAAAATAAAATCCACTTGTATTACTTATTCTTCACCAGAAACATTACATAAAAAAACTAACATCAACCTAAATATGCTTTCTCTCCAACCCTGTCAACCGGTATGGTGCCCAAAATAAAGTAAACAAGGTAAAAGTCAGCCCTTGCGTCATGCATGGGCGATACTAACCGTTTAATAAAAAAATATAAGCTAAAAAACTAAAACTCGACTACAAACCGCGGTCATAAAAGTAGAAAACAAGAAAATGATTCTTGTCTGATATTCATATAATTTGTATATTTCTATTTAAATATAAGTAAAATTATTATAGAGGACCGCCATAGTCGCATGCCACTGATACCTGATGCTCCTTCATGGCGTTTTCATTGATACAGAAGTCAGCCGCTGTTGTCGTTAGCAAGGTGGCATACGACATACATACATACATAGACTGCCAAAATCATTACCCTTCCTTTTGGCTTCGCCGTAGTCGGGTAAAAAGGCAGCGAGAACTCGGAACTCACGGTTTTAACCACAAACGGCCCGAAAATTTGATTGCAAATGCTTACAGTGTGAAAGGGCAGAACGGTGATTAGTATTCAGTGGCGTGTACATCATTCTGAGTAACAACCGATGTAAAATTTTTATTTGGCGGGCCACATAGAAGTTCTCCATGAGTTATTAAAAAATAATCAACGGTCCATACATTTTGGCCGGCCAGAGCCCGCTGTTTTTTTCTATAAACTCCTAAGTACCTAAATAGAAACTTTACATCACGAGGTTCGCAATAAAACCAGAACTATTTTTAAGATAATATCAAAAATAATTTCTGCTTAATTAAAACGTGTACGGCTTTCTAACATCTTTCCCACAAAAAGAGTAAAAAAGGAAACATCAACGTAACTTTCAAAGCATATATTTAAAACTTAAAAAAGTCTTTATAGCCGTAATCATAAAGCAGCTCCAAGTCCAAAATAAGAAGCAGTCGTTTCTTGTTCATCTACGGTGGTCCACCTTCTCAGGTCTTCAAACAGTGTTTGCTCCTAACCAGTTCTGGTAAGCGCTGACCCTGACGAACATGTCAGGTGCTCCACGGGCGCAAGGGAAGCCCCAGGAGACGATACCGAATTGCTGGCCGTTATCAGCGCGTCTCAGAGCGCTGCCGGAGTCACCCTAAAAGCGTAAAGAAAGAAGGTCAGCAACTGTGTTGATGAAAATACCTACATGTAAATGGCTTGAATGGATGAATGGTTAAATGGCTCAATTAAAAAAAAATAAACTTTTAAAGGAACATTACGAATTAAGTGCACTTAATTCGTAATCTTCCTTTTACAAATGTAGGTATTTTCATCAACACAGTGAACGTAAACGTGGAAGAAGAGAGGAATTATATATTATTGTAATGCTATAATAGAGAGGCCATTGATACAAAAAGGAATGTTTGACCAAAAAAGGGAGCACTCATTACACGATTCTTAAGCAATTGTCAAAATGTATCAATTGGAATGAGCCACTGCGCCAACCGTCACTTAAACACCGGCGAAATTTGGTGTACTAATAGGTACACCTCTACCCAACCCTTTGAGGATTACAGGTGTGATGTTATGTTATGTGTTAGTTAGTACTTGTATACTTAAACAAAATACTCACGTTGCATGTACCGAATCCGGCGGAGTGGAAGGTGCAGACCTCAATGTGAGGCTCAACCGGAGGAGCGCGTACGTTCAACTCAACGGAGGCGCGAGCTACACGAGCTACGCAATCGTTGCCCTCGAGGGTGCTGGCTTGCAGCTCCAGAAGAGTCGCAGACAAAGCACCACCAGCCTGGAAAGTGAAGAATGATATTGAGTCTTATGTGGTAATTTATAAATCAGTCTTGTTACCGATAGAAGAAGTTTATTTCTGTATTACATAAAGTACGTTTGTTCAAACACGTCAACGACGTATTAAATAATATAAATTCAAAAACAACAACTTCATCTTTGTTATTAGACCTAAGTAAAGCCTTCGACTTCGTAAATCATTCATTCTTGTTCATAAGTTGAATAAAATTGGCATTCGAGACCCAGCCTTACAATGATTCAAATCGTACCTATATCATAACGATAAAGTTACGATTCCCAACCACGAAACAATTACTTTGGTGTTCCGCAGGGAACAATTTTAGGGCCACCGTTATTCCTTATAAATGTGAAACATCTATTTAATTGATGACACAACCATTATTTTAGATAATAAAAATTATGAATTAAATGAGGGTAATATAAACAACAGCTTGAATAAAATGATTACATGGTTAGATTTAAACGCTTTAAAAATAACATATTTCTCATAAAGATTGAACAAATTTTTCAACTTTCCCAACTTGTCTTTTTCTGTTTTAACAATTTCTTTGTTTGCTTTCTAGTGTTTAACAGAAAAAATCTTATTCGTTAATATTTGCATGGCAACTTCATGGTGAAATTTGTAATTTTATTATTTTTTCATATTTTGTATCACATTTTCTGCAAATAATTTGACTTTGACCTTGAAAACAACCTTTGGAAAAATGTTATGAGACAGTGTTTCATATAGTTATCAATAAAAAATCTTATGGTTCAATCTTCAGATAACAGTACAAAAAGAGTAAAAAAAGTAGTAAATTGACTATCTAAATACTATATGTAATGTGCTGTGTCATACATCTCATAAAGTAGAAACTCATACAGAGTGGACACCAGAGATGTCTATATCTGTGGTGGACACCGACGTGAAAACTGTTACCGCTTACTCAGTACATCATTCTGAACGTCGAAATATTTTTTATCTACATACTACATATAATACAAAAAAAGAGAGATGATTCCTGAAAAACTGCAACACCTACACGGTCTTAATGGACCCTTAACACAAACGAAAAGCACTCATTCGCCCCACCACTGTGATATTTTTTTTGTTCTAGACCTAACCTGGGAAGTTCCAAAATTTTCAAAGATGTGTTTGCAAAAACTAGTTTTTCAGGTTATAACTTTACTTAAATTACCTTCATGACCCGTTTACTATTTAAAGCATCCATTAGCACAATGTTTTAAGAGTGCCACATTGAGTTTTAAAATGTGATTTTTGACCCCAAAACAAAAAGTCGTTTCCCAGCAAAAAAAATTGCGTAGGGTACTTAGTTTGATGTACAGAATGCTTGGTTGACGTATGTGTGAAGGGTTAATTTACACCCTGTATGTGAGTGAACAACTGATTTATAAAGTTAATACTGGTATTTTTTTTCGGAATGCTGTATACTGAATACGTGGTAACCGTTTTAGAGTGTATGACAATTAGGATATTATATAGTAATAACGCAGTTGAACTAATTTAGAAAGGCAAAGTATTTTTTATTATTATTAACTTACCCTGATCCTGCCCCACCCAGCGACCCTGGAGGCAACACCACCGCCGATGAAGGAGTATGTCAAGGGCACAGTACGAACGTTGTTGGTCAGGGCAACAGTGCTGACCGTGATGAGGATACCGATGTCATTCTTGATGGTGGCGGCTACGTAGTTGGGGTGGGTGACGTTGCGAGCCAGGGTGTAAGCGGTGCCTCCGCTGTTCCAGTTGTTGGTTCCGACTGTCACGCGAAGGGAGCTGTGGAGGTGATTTGGAAATGAGATAACATTTTCTCATTATACAGGCTGTCCTTTTGCATCCTCTTCAAATTCAAGGGGTAATTGTACTAATGATTCTCGACCCGAATCAATAATAACATGGATAAGTACTAATAGGTAATGTAAATAAAAAAATATGTCATGTCTTTATGAAAATTTACTCAATTTTGGCCAGGGTGCAAAACTGCACCTTGTAACTTTGTATGATTCCAATATCTTTGGTATCTTTTACTAAGAACTAGAACATCTCACATGAGTATTTTCGTTTCTTTTGCTTTTACTAAATACTAGGATATATCTGAAATGAGTATTTCGTTTCTTTTGATGATCAAAATGTTTAATAAATTGAGCAAATCTTGCAACCGTTGAATTTAATTATCTTTTTGTTCACACTCCTATGCTCAATAGGGATGTTTTTCGACTAAACAAAATATGATTCTGTTTAGTCCGTCAGTTAGATTATCGGAAAATATTGGATACATGTTTTTTGTTTTATCAAAACAATAAAGATTGAACAAGATAAAACGCGTCAAAGAACATGAGTGGGGGGCTTTTGACGTCACTACGTAGTAAAAAATGCAGTGCGATGTGACGTCACACGAGTTTTTGAAGCACAGTAACGTCTTCATTTTTTGTTTATGTGAAAAAAGAAAAAATATGTGACCAATACGTTTTGGAAATCTATCTGACGGACTATTCAGATTTTTTTGTGCATTTACAAATATGTAATTAAACGGACAAGTAATTTGATTTAATTATGTCCCAAAGAAAGAATATTAATCATGACCGTTTAGATATTTGTGCTTGCTTTTTAACAAAATTAAAATGATCGTTTAAAATATTTTTCGGATGAATATTAAACAACTAAAGTATACCTACACATTTGCCTAAGCGTTCGAAGATTACACGTGTGATGTTAAATAACTTAATAACAATGCTATGAATAATATATAATAGTGCATAAGAACAACACATTCTTACCTAGTCAAAGAACCGCCGCTGAAAACAGCAGCGATACAATGAGCAGCGGTCAGGACAGTGCGCTGAGAGATGAGGGACCCTCCACAGAGGAAGCTCCTAATCAGCACTCCGCTGGACAAAGCCACCATGTGAGGGTGGCTGCCGGCAGCTGCCTGGGTCCCGCCGACGATGCGAGCGCTCGCATCGGTGTGGTCGAAGAAGATGGACATGTCATCTTCGGGCGTTGGGAGGGCTGGAATTGGAAAATAAGAAGAATATGATTAATAAGTACTTAAAGATGGTCCTCAAACTGAGCAGCACTTGTGTCTAGAAGGAGTAAGCCTCTTAATTGCCATCAACAACGAGGCAGTCTAACCCTGTTTTCAACATTTTTATTTTTTGTTCCCCACACAAATGTCTTCTGTAGATTATTTTTATGGCAAAAACGATTAATTTAAAATCATAATTAATTGGTTTTGCTTCGGTTAAAAATGACTTGAGTCTAATCCGCTAATGACGAAGAATTAATACGATTTAAATACTCTTTATCATCCTAATTGAATCAAGTCATATCAGATAGCCCATAAATTATGAGTGCTAATTATTTTTTCTTATCAGTGGCACGTGAATTACGATTAAAATAGATAAACGCTACATATAAATTATACTGCAGTAGTCTATCATACTTGAGTATCTACCAATTGGCTTCATAATGTTCAAAACCCCTGAACTGTAGGTACTTTTGTTGTGTTTTTAAAACGTTGCCGAACACTATAGAATTTTCTCCTGTAGCGTATGTTTATAAACATTAGAACTTATAAACACAAACAGACGGATCTACTTCAACTACCTAGTAGGCCATACAATTGCTTTTCCCTGTGCAAGTCGAACTCGCGACACACAGTGCAGCAGCCAATCGCTCAACCACTGCGGCAACAGTAAAAAAGCCCGATAGAAAGTTTGCAATCTGCGGGGAATCTTAGTTATCCCCTGAAATAATCAATGGGGGGGGGGGGGTGTTTATATGTGGAATACATTTTTTCGTTTTGTTAAAATTCATTATGTTTGAATTATTTTTTTGTTGTTATCACTTAATCTGATCTGTTTGGTGAAACAAAACGCGAGATAAGATTTTATTTAGTAATTAATTGATATGAAACCGTGATTGGGCAATTTTTATTTGTGTTTAAGATTCGTATCGATTCGCTGTGAAAATATTGGGTAATCATTTAAACAATATAATTGATTAGTTATATTTGGTCGGGAAACAATCATAGTATAGACAGGTCCCAATAAGCGCCTGATAAATCTTATCATTGTAAAAAAAACAAAATGTAGAACTTATTTACTGAGAGGATAAAGAAATAAATATTCCTGAAGATACAATAAAGTTAAAATAGTTTCATTCCTTTGATTTTTAAGGACGTTTTCTTAATCGTAACTTAATATGGTACCTACTTATACTGAGTGCTCATAGCCTTTTTAAGGAAATTTCTAAACGCTTAGTTGACGCTTCTCGTGACCCAAGGGCTGGCTTTTATCTTGGCCAGAGGCTAAGCGTTGCCATACAACGTTGCAATGCCGTCAGTCTTATGGGCACATTACCGGCTGACAGCGTTGAGTAGCAATATTTCGATGCCCTTTTATAGTTTCTTGTTAGTTTATTTTATAGTTTTTAAGTAATGTACATAGTTACCTATATCAAATTAAAGTTCTTTTTTGCTTATAAATAACAAATGAACCCCGAAGTGTTGGAGGTATGCATCCACTTTTCCCCATTAATATTTAAGTCCCACGTTATAGGGGGAGCACTTTATATTACTATTTATTGAGCTCATCCAGATCCAAAAACACTTTCACCGATCCGGGAATCGAACCCAGGACGTTATACTCAGCAGTCGGCAGTCGAGTCGAGAATAAAAAGCTGGAGTGACTTAGATGATGACAAGTGAAAGTGTAGAAGAAATGAATCATAATAATATAATAAAAGTAAATAGGCCAGGAAGGCGATGAAGGAATTATTTAAATACTAGAATTTTTAGTAGAAAACGTAGGTAAATCCATCGGAACGAAATGTTTTTAAATGTATTAATTTAGGCAGGGAGGTGATGAAATCGAATAGAAGAATAAAATAATTATTTTTAAGCTTCAGGAGAGATTAACGTAGTTCAAAATAAAATCACTCACCGAAGCACCCAACCAGGAGCGTAAACACCAGAAGTCCGGTTTTAATGTCCATTTTTATTAACGCCCGAAGACAGTTTGATGGTTTTACAATACATACTCATATTTATAACAGTAATGAACGAGATAATCATTAACACTGATTGATTAACGGTGATAAGCCCTCCAAAATAGTACGCAATACTGTGTCATCGAAATATTATCAATGATTAGGTTTGGTGACGGCCGTGTGACAAGTAAACAAATTAACTATGGACCAATAGTGATGGTGCAGCAAATGAATTTCGCATTGAGAGGAATAAATGCAATAATATAGCAGATATTTTTATTTAGGAATTTAGGGACAAGGGTACAAGAAATTCCGTCGGGGCTGCAGGTTGCTGGAAAGAGATACCGCGGTCTCGGCACAAGGGCTAAGAATATACCTACAGTAGAAGTCTGACACTCCCTTTCGCTCTGCCCAAGCGCGGGAAGCGTTACTTGATGATTTTCCAACCCAAAAAAGAAAGTGAGAAAGAATATTCAAAAATAAAATTAATCAAAAACAGCAGAGTGTAGAAGAAGGACCGGAAGAGTTGTTCAGTTCAGAATTTTTAAATCTTTTAAGACAAGTTCAACAGGGTCGAATTTGATTCAGATTATAACATTTCTAACGCATCCTAAATGATGTTTAAATCACTCTGCTTAGGCATTTTTAACACTGGAGCCATCCAGTGTTAAAAATGCCTATATGTATATTGAAAACTGAGTGATTCCTCCAACACGGGAAGGCTGTGTCCCATCCCAGTAATAATGCTTGAATAGCTACAAGCCTAAAGTAAAAATTGTACATTTTGATCAAATAGTCGTCCCAAACTCACGTGAACTATCTTAACTAAATCCTGGTTAGTTAAAGTACAGTGACTTTTGACACATTAGGTACCTACTTCGTACGTAATTGGCAAAACCCATCATATTTTTCAACTTAAATAAAATTGAAATAATCTTAATCCGTAGATAATGATGTGATGATTGTTGTTCGTGATGAATGATGATGAATCAAGTTTGTTATTAACCAATGAAATCGATGATAAGCGTAGACAGACCATTACTATAGCGATATCCAGATTTGATACCTATCCACCTACCGCACAAACACAGGTAATCACTTAACAGTTGTAGTAATGTTACTGTTGTATTTCATGTTACAGCGAAGATGTGTTGCAACGCCGCGCCGGGAGGGTACGCCGATGATGACCGTAGACGAGGCAAAAGGAGTAGGTAGGGAGCTAGTTTAATCGTAAATTCGTGATCAAGAGAAAAAAGATAAAAACAAACTTCGAAAGAAAAATCTGCATCTGAAGTGACATTTTGTTTGTTTGATTTCTTTTGCCACAGACTTCAGAAGCAGATTTTTGGGTTTTTGCAGTCGTTTTTGTATTTTTTTATTTTTCTATCTTTAGTTGCCTCCTTTACAAATATTTACTATGCATTCAACATTTAAACTAAGAAACATAACCCTTAAACTTTAAGATTCCCTTATTATTGCTTTCAACTTTTAACCGTTGGGGAGCAGTAGGAACCTTCGTTAATCAGCTCATCAACATGAAGTGATGACAGCTAGATGCGAATACTTGAAAATATTTAGAATAAGCACAAAACACACGTAATACGTGCCTATAAATTTCTCTGGGATGCGATCAACATCAGGTTAACATAATAGCCTAAAAAAATACAACTATCGACCCTAGTACCTAATAATTTTGAAAGAATTTTCATTTCTTTTTTTTTTTTAAACGTTGCCCCACACTAGGAATTTCTCCTGTATCGTGGGTGCGTTCACAAACATTTATACTCACATACACAAATACCCGGACCAGGAACATCTATCTGTATGTAATACAAATATTTGTTCCGTGCGGGAATCGAACCCGTGACACGCAGCGCAGCAGTTCATTGCTTGACTAACTGCGCCAACCGTGCCGTCTTTCAACGCTTAACCGTTGAGGAGTTGTACCTTCCATCATCAGCACCACTTGAGATAATCTATCAGACGTAAATGCATGAACAGCTTAAGAATAGTACATTGTAATACAAGGGCCTAAAATGACCCATTATATACGAGGTAGTTTTACTACCGAGCTTTAGCGAGGTAGTAAATAGGAACCGAGTTGTAATGGGATTTTAGCGCCGTGTGTTACACCGTACTTTTCACTACGATTGCGAGAAAATAAAATAACCATTTTCAATATGAAAGTTTATTTTTTATTAAAAATTAAATGTACAATTTGTACAGTTGTTCAAATTTAATGATATGTTTTTTCCTGGCAACTTAATTTCAGTCCTCTGTGAAGACGAACATTGTGTAATCTGTGGGGTAAACGTAGGAGACACAAAACGTTGTTCAAGGTTTGAGGGTCCCTCGTTCGAATTTTCTGAATAATAAATGCTTTGTGATTTTGACGGCAACAGATTGAAAATTATTTCTTTTCCCTTCTCTTCCATCTGCAAATTAGGGTCTCTCTCTCCATTCTCACTAGATGATGACATTATATTGTTGTAAAATATTACGGTCACCAATAAATTCAATTTAATAATACAATTCCAAAAATTTCGCGCCAATGTCTTTTTTTTTCTTCTGTAGCTGCAATGCAACGCACGAATTCTACCAAAGAGTTCGGCATTCGGCGCGTTTAGTTCCATTTTTAAAAACAAAACATTTTTATACTTGAAGCTAAATGCATCACGCACTGCGCAGGTCGCGGCAGACGGGGGAGAGCACGTCGAGATTTACTTTTTCCCCTAGGGCAATAAATGCAATTTTACGCCCGCTCTGGTACGCTATTATGACGGTCTTTTTGAGCAAGAGGAGTGAAAAATATATTGCAAACGTAACAAGTTCCTATTTTGAGGGTTGCCCTCGATTTTCCTGGGATTCCACCATTAGATCCTGACTTGGTGACAATGGAACCACCTCGGGAGTATATTCGTTTGTATATAAAAATAATTTTGAAAGTCGGTCATTAATGACGGAGATATCCGGAAACAAACTTATAAGGTAAAAAACATAACAGACGAATTGAGAACCTCCTCCTTTTTTGAAAGTCGGTTAAAAACTCAATATTTATATTAAAATTAAAAACTATTTTCAGCAGTAAAATCATGGCACAAAGTTAAAATACAACAGACGCAGAACACGTCAATCTATTCAATTCATCATGTTGGATTGAATCCAGGACTGGTAAGCGCTGACTCTGACGTAGACGTCAGGGAAGCCACGGGCGCAGGGAAACATCCAGGAGACGATACCAATCTGTTGGCCGTTGTCGACGCGGGTCAGGGCACTGCCGGAGTCGAACTGGAAACAAAAATTGAGATAAAGTAATGAACTGGTATTACGTGAACGGAAGAGTTGAGCGCATATGGGGAAGTCTTCGAGTACCGCTGGAGGCTGAGTAGTGTGGCTTTCCCATTTGATTCGGAGAAATCAGGAGAAAAGTCGTAAGGATAGTTTTAAGTTTAGAGGGTGTAAAAGTACCCTTAACGCAAACGAAGGGCACTTGTTCTCCCCACCACTGCAATATTATTTTTGGTTCTAGACCACACCTGGGTAAAACCAAACAAATCATGAATAAATTCTGAAATGATACCGCCAGAAAGAGGTTAACTATCATAAGATGATGTGAACGAAATATCCTTGAAAAATGAACCGAATAAAGATAACAATGAAACTTACGTTGCAAAAGCCATGACCAGCTGAGTGGAATGTGCAGATCTCGGTTTGGGGATCAACTTGTGGCGGATTCATGGCAGCGGCTGCCGACCAGCGGTTGATACAGTTGCCATCGTTGCCATCGATGGTGGTGGTCGTCAGCTCCATTAGAGTCACAGGGCTGGAGCCGGCGAACTGAAATGTTGGGAGTAGAAATTAGAAAACCAAATCAAAAAAAGAAGCCATTGACAAATCATATTATTTTATGATGACGATCAAGCTACGTTTAATTTTCTAATCCTTAATTAATGCTTACTCAAATGAGGCACTGTCCTATATAAAACCTTCGTTAAACGTCCGGACTTTGTAATACAAAATTGCATTATGAACATTTTATAGGTTAGATTAGAAGTCGATGACGGGCATTGAGCAAGCGAACCGAGTAAGCCCCAGTGAATCAGGGTTGTAAACATATATATGGTAAATTAACTCACTGAGGTCCTACCCCACCCTGCTACCCTGGAGGGAACTCCGTGAGGGACAAACGAGAAGCCGAGGGTCGCTGGCCGAACAAGGTTGTTTAAAACCACATTTGAGGTGGTATGAAGGAGGGCTATATCACTCTCGTAGATAGGGTCACCTCTGTAGTTGGGGTGTATCAAACTGCGAGATAAAACGTAGGAAGTACCGCCGAAGTTCCAACGGTTGCTGCCGACAACCGCGAACACAGATCTGTGGAAAAAACATTTGAGGACTGATAAGACTGATATGACGTAAAATACCACATTGATTTGAATTTGTAGATAAGTTCCCCTTTTTTTGGTGGGTTTGAAAATCATCAAACCATCGCAAAAAAATTCCTGCTCTGGGCGAAGCAAAAGTGTCAGACTTCAACTCACTATAAACCACCATTGTTCTTTTAGCCCTTTGTCTTTAATCGGTCGAACAGTCCCGCAGCCCTGGCAGGCGACGGCTTTTGCGTAGGCGCGCGTGGAACACGAACGCGCCGTCGACACGCCCTGTCGTCATAAGACGGACGGACTGCTAGCTCATGACTCACCGTCCACAGGCCCATGTAAGTTCCCGTGAATGACCCAGAATTACTGTATGCATGAAAAGTATCACAATAATATGCTTACTGTGTTGCAACGTTAACAAATTCAACACAATGCGCAGCAGTCAGAACAGTTCGCTGGCTGATCAGAGAAGCTCCGCAGACCAAACCCCTGACCGATATTCCCATGGTCAAAGCGACCATGTGAGGGTGGCTTCGTAATCGAAGAACTTGGACAGATCATCCTGAGGCCCTTGGAGCGTTGGCAGGGCTGAGAAATTAATAATAATATGAATTATTGCTGGGAGGCTTGTTCCCCCACTTCCTCTTCCCAGCTAAAACACTAGGAAGTGTGGGCATTTTGGGGGACTGAAAGTGATTTTCAGCTTTGTTTGAATAAATGACTTTTTTGATTTGATTTGAGTACCTTGTTCTATCCTATTATTGACAATATTCAAGTGTTTTTTTGCGTAGCGTTGTTGTTATTAGTTTATATACATTTGCGTTAAGGTCCTTGACAATCTTTGGGTCTATATTCCAGTAAATAAATGGTTTGTTATTAGATTTTATTTCAATACAGTTACTCACCAATGCTCCCAGCCAGAAACGTAAATACCAGAAATCCGGTTTTGATGTCCATATTTTAACAACGCCAGAATATACTATTCCTGTTAATGGGTTTTTAATGGTATTTATCATCATAGTTATCTCATTCATATTGACTAATGGATTGATTAGCCCGTTGCCAAAAACCCCAATACGCAGTGATGAGAATTTGTGCACAGAAATATTTTCTAGATTCTTATCGGAGGGTGAAGGAAATGTTTAGTCATTTTTCATAAAAGAGATATGAAAGGTGAGGTCAATGACCAGTTCTTTTATACATGCCTTTTTTCATAGGGGTAGGCAGAAACCACGAGCCTACTGCCACAAACTCATTTTCAGAGGGTACTGAGATATCGCTTGATCTTGCAATTGAAAGGAGGACCTCATCAGCACTGCAGTAGCGCTTATGATCACCAGTAGGGCTATTGCGTATCTTTTAAATCACAGTGGCTATTATATTGTCTATAGATTAACTGTCAAATTGGTTATGGTTTAGTACAAAATGGAACCATTTGACAGTAATTGAAAGGCACTATAGGTTAGCCACTGTCATTTAAAAGATACGCAATAGCCCTGCTGACCCAAGAGCACACCAACGTGTTTGAAAAGCGTGGTAGTGAAAATGTAATTAGTTATTGATTCATAATCAGTTGGGACACAGACTATCGGTGAGGAAGATTAATTGGGCCACAATCCACCACGTTGACTTCTTATATTTCGTGTCAAAATATAAACATTGTCACAACTTAATTTTTTTTAAATACATGTTAGCCCAGAACTTCGCCACTTCTAACATTTCATCGGTAGTAGCTCAACTGTAACTCTAGCTAGTGATTTGGCATTTGTTAGTTATTAACTTAATTATTTTCTAATTCGTTATTGCACCCAGCTTAACACCAGAAGTCCATGTATTCATACAAACATGTGTTACGTACAAAGAGAATTGAGTAGTTTTACAATACATAGGTGCTGATATTAATTATATATTCTTGTTACTTAATTATCTGTCTATCACTGATTTAGTTGATAAGCAGAAAGCAAAAAACCCCGATATAATTTTGATGAGTAGGTGACCCTGTTCAAAATTCAATCTAATAAATAATCATTTGATACGCGTGTCGTTTTGGGAGCAGTGATTTTTGTACCTAACATAAATACAACTAGTAGGTACACTGTAGTGTTGCCAACCTTACGATTTAAATATATTATTTCGGTATTACTTTTGTCGTATATTTAGATTAACTAATAATAATACCTCCTCCTGATCAGATGGTCTAAGGAGCTAAATGTCCATCAACGTAAAACGTCTAATGAACAGTAAGTCTACTTAGCAAATGTCCATGTAGCAAAACGAGTGTTCTGCCTTTTTGCTGAAAATAGTTTGGCAGATTATCACTTTGACAACTAACGATTACCAAATTTTTGTATGACAACGTTTCATTTGGTAGAATTATTGTTAAGCTGGTTATAAAATGACACAAAACGGTTTGGACATTAATCATTTGCCAAACATTTCACTGGGCCACACAACTGTTAGACGAATGACGTTTTGTCTGTGAAACAGTTCCCTTTTCATACATTTATAATTATAATGAAAAATAATTAACCAATATTTCACCCTAAGCGAAGCGAGCTCGTGACTTGGGGCACCCTGATTAGGACAGGTTAGGTTAGAAGGGGATGGCAGGGTCATGTGAGCGAAACGAGCGAATAGACCCCGCCATCCCCTACATGGTTAACTTTTTTTAAACCACCCAGAAGTAGGAGCCAGTCAGATTCTCAAAATGTCTGGATACTCAGGGCTCATGCACAAAATTCATAAATTGCCTGTGGGCAATTTATGAATTGCCCAGAAGCCGTGTCTACTTCTACTACTGTTCCGAGATGATTCAGGAACTACTAAGTGGACCTTGGACCCAGCCGGAGATCGTTTCAAGTTTTGGGCCAATAAATACAATAATATAATAATAATAATAATGAATAATATACTTAATAAATACAATAATATAATAATAATAATGAATAATATACTTAATAAATACAATAATATAATAATAATAATGAATAATATACTTACCTACAACTGTACAACATGTCAGTGACATGATAATTAAAATTAACTCACTTCGATAATAACCAACAAAATACCAAAATTCTAGATAATATCTTAGCCCCACATACAACGTTTAATAAGATAGGAAAAACCAGTTTTTAGGGGAAAATAATATAATAAATAAATAAATAAATAAATATCCTTGGACATTTCACACAACGCCATCTAGTCCCAAGCTAAGCAACCTAATGCTTGTGTTATGGTAACGAGATGGCTGATAAACTACTTATATACATTTTTTTTTGTAAATACATACATATTATAGATAGAAAAACACCCAGACTCGGAACAAATACTTGTAGGTCGTACAAATATTTGTTCCGTGCGGGAATCGAACCCGCGACATGCTGCGCAGCAGTCAATCGCTCAACCACTGCGCCAACCGTGTCGTCAAGTATTTTTATATAATTCGACGGTTGAAAGGCCAATTGGTCTAAGCGACATTTTTTGCGATATTGAGTTTTATACATATTCGGAATCGGCAAATTTTTCTCCATCGTTTGAATCAGGTTTCAATTTTTTTTTACTACTTTTTTGGCGCTTAGCACCCACAGCAAAACAGGCCTCATTTCTAAGCCCATTGATCCATACGACAGAAAATTAGGCAAATTTGAGGACTCGATGACTTAAACCAATTTGATGTTTCGTACTTTTATAACGTATGTCGATTAAGGCATTTAGCTTTTTCGCCATTTTTGTGGTTTTGTCGTTTGGCTTATTTTGCATTAAACTAAAACAATAAGCTATGTCGTTTGGCCCATTTTGCACTCAACTACATTAAAATACCGTGTCGCTTGAACTATTTTGCATTAAGTTATAATAATTGTCTATGTCTCTTGACCCGTTTAGCCTCTATTGAGGATAATGAGTAATGCCACTTCGGCTAATTTGACCTAACTATCTCATTAGTATTATGGCGGTTAAAACGTTTTGATTAAGATCAGTATTTGTTAAATTGGTATTTCCATCACTTTATCAAATCGGTTTTAACACATAGGCTGTCTAACAAATTAATAAGATTGCTGCTCCTTAGACGCTTGTAACTAAGTTTTATTTATTCCGCGCTCTGTGTAAGTGTCCGTTACGAGTACCTCACCCGCCCGCGCGGGCGCGTCAGTCAGCCGCCAACACTAAGGGAAGCGCGTTGTGTGCGAGTGAGCTGTGAAGACAGACGGTTGATTTTCTGGTAAGTACAAATTATTTTGTTTTATCTAAGTGATAATAAATGAAACGATCTGTAAATACGATAGGAATATAGAACAAGGAAGACATTGTTTTGATTTACAATAGGTACCTACCTACATTAAATTCAAGCTAGGTTCGTGTCGTGACTTGTTCACGAAATAACTTTTGTACGTAACTGTGTAATAGTAATATTCTTAACGACGGTATGTATAAGTGAAAAAAATAATTATTTAACTACCTACTCGTAATTAGAAAATCTGTAGGTATGTGAGAATAGTGAATAGTGAAAGTACTTTGCAGTACTAATACCTACCTACGAGTAGTTTTGGGTTAAACCCAAAACTACTCGTAGGTAGGTATTAGTACTCGTACTTATTAGGTACTTACTGCAACGATACTTGAATAGGTAAACTGATTCGAGTAGTTAGGTAATTATCGTCCATTTACAATACTTCCGTCTTTTTACACATACTCTTTTACTTTTTTCTAACAAGGTTTTTTGCTTTTTTGCGTTTATTTTTTTCTCTTTTGCAATCCTGCTTTACTATCCTTACCGTCTTCTGATGTTACCTTTTTTTTGAGGTTCGTTGCTTTCAGTTGATAAAGATTCATCCCCAGTTTATTTCTATAATTACTTATCAATATAAAATGTTCTTAAATCGGTTTTAATTTCATTTCAGCAATTATGGAATCACAACGCCGATTGTATTTTAAAAAACAGATTGTGAAAGAGTTGTCTGAACAGAAGACTGAAGTACCTAAAACTGCTGAAAATGAAAATAATGAAGCTGATGAAGATTGTGATCTCACACTATTAGGAAGTCAATCCTACTATGACCAAATCCAAACATTTTCATGTGTGAAAACGATTCCTTCAAACCCAGATAACAGCAATATGGAAAAAGAGTCACATGTAAATGAAGCTTTAAAGCCATATTAATTTTGTTATTCTATCATGAGCTCCGTTCATTTAAGTAATTATTTTTTTTTCTTTTAGGATGACAGTACCACCAAAGCTCTATTAGAAGATATTACTAACAAATACCTAACCAAAGAAAATAGTTATACAGAGAATATAGAACATATACAAATAGATATTGAATTTGAGTCGGTATGTAATTAATTATAATACTAGCTTTTACCTACGACTTCATCCGTGTGGAAATCGCATTTCTGATTTATTTTATTTTTTAGACGGAGAATACTGAAGGAGTGTGGAATAACGAAAACTCGAGTGAAATATTTCCACAAAAAGAAAGCTATGATGACGAACTGATATCTAAAAATGGAAAAACTGAAAATGAAAAAGAACCTGAACTTATTTCTACATTAACGGAAGTAATTGCTGAGAGTGAGATGGAGTTGCTGAGAAAGTCTCTTGAAGCAGATGAAGATGACATGGAAGCAGAGAAAAATAATGATACAAATGATGATCAAGTCAAATCCAAGAAAAGGAACAAAAGAACCAAAATTAATAAAAGTTATGTCGATTTTCTATCTGAGGAAGAGGACTTCGTATGGGATTCCTCTTCTTGGAATGAAACTGGGGATGAATCTTCATCAAATGAAAGCAATGAACCTCAAAAAAAGATAAAAAAAGTAACATCAGAAAACGGCAAGGTGAGTGAAGCAGGATTGAAAAAGAAAAAAAAGAATAAACGCAAAGAGGCTAAAAACTTGCGAGAAAAAGGAAAAGAGTATGTCAAAAAAGACGGAAGTATTGTAAGTGGAAGATCACTTAAGCCTAATCCATGCCTAGGAAAAAACTGTGGTAACGCCTGCAATGATGTTTCTGAAGAAAAAAGAAAAAATATCTTTGATTATTTTTGGGGATTACCATCCCAAAGAAAAAAAGATTGGCTAGTTGGCATGACTGCTAAAACTGACATAAAACGAAAGAGATCAAAGGACTCTGGTGTGAGGCACAATACATATTTCTACTATATTAATGATGGTGAAGGCCGACGTAAGGTTTGTAAAAAATTTCTAGTGGACACTTTGGGTGTTAGCCCAAAATATGTTACTTATACCTTAGCCAATGCATCGTCTGGGTTGGCAAAAGAGGAGAGCAGAGGTAAAACTGTTCCTAAAAATAAAACACCTCACTCAGTAAAGGAGTCGGCCATTAATTTTATCAAAAGTTTACCAGCATTACCATCCCATTACTGTCGTAAAGACAGTACCAGGTTATATCTCCCCACTGAATTTAAAAACATAAAAAACCTATACAGGATTTATAAACAGTCAAAAACATCAGAGGGTGTAGATGTTGTTGGTGAAAAAATATTTCGTGACATTTTCAACAAAGATTTCAATGTTGGTTTCCACGTTCCAAAGAAGGATAAATGTACCAAATGTTTACGTTTTGAAGGCCAGAATGAAAAAGAAAATCCTGAAATGTTAAATCATTTAAAAGAAAAAAAGGCATCAAAAGATAGATTATCTTTTCACTGTGAACTAAGCAAGAAAAATAACGCAATGCTTTGTACTTCTTTTGATCTACAAAAGGTACTGAACACCCCACATGGGGAGAGTATGCTGCTATTTTATACTAGAAAATATACAGTGTATAACCTTTGTTTTTACGAAAGTGGTACCAGAAATGGATTTTGTTATACGTGGGGAGAAACCGAAGGAAAAAGAGGAGGCAACGAAATAGCTACAATCTTACAAAAATATATTGCTGAAGTTGATTCCCGTGGGTCTGTAACAAATTTAATTCTTTATTCAGACTCATGCCCAGGGCAGAATAAAAACAAAATAGTTTTAGCCGCCATACATAGCGCATTGCTTGAAACAAAACACATTGAAACCATACAAATGAATTATCTGCTTCCAGGGCATACCGAAATGACTGTCGATAGCATCCATGCCACAATTGAAAATTCTGTTAGAAATACTATAATATGGGCACCATCGCAGTGGCCAACTGTTTTTCAGTTGGCTCGTAAAGAACCCGGCCCATATTACGTAGAAACTCTTAAGCACAACGATTTCATGAATTACGAAGAGTTCTCAGAAAAGTATTTCAAAGGCAATTTAAGTGGAAAGATTAGTAAGATTCGGGTGGCGACATTCAAAAAGTCGTCACCCAATGTCATGACTGTCAAATACAGCATGGATAAAGATGCTGAGACCGATTCTATAGCCATAATTTCAAGACCAAAGGTAGTGCAACCAAAGTATAAAACATCTGTGCCTATAACTACGGCCAAATACAAAGATCTTAAGAAACTGTGTGATACAGGGGTTATTCCCAAAATTTTTCACCTAGAATACACTAACTTTCCGCACCGCATTGGTAAAGATGTTCTGATAGATACAGACATTGAAGATGAGATAGAAGCATAAGGTTCTTTCTTTGTCACCGTCAACATTTTTTTTTTCATAAAGATACATTTTCTTTCTTTTTGGTTTTTAATGATAGATACTATATCTATATTTGTTTGTTTTTTCTTGTCGATATTGTATTGTTTTTGATAGAGAATGTTAACTTTTATTTGTTTTCTGACGAAATTGTTATTTTTTTCTACTTCTGATTTATCTCAAGTTAGTGAAAAGAGATTTTTTGAAGTTTTTTTTTATAACATTAATGTTTGACTGATTTTAATTAGGTACGTCCATGTCGAAGACTGATTTTGAATAAATTATAACTAATAGCAATTTATTTGTTGTTTTATTTATAAAGTGATGCTAAAGTACAGTGGTGATACTACTACATAGGCTTAGGGTGATATACCATCTTATCTAATACCTTGTTCCAAGACACATTGAATCAACATCTTGAATGATTCCTCTACACATTTTTTTTATATTAAAAATATACAATACACTTTCTAAAATTGTATAAAGTGGCATACCAACCTGAAAAATATCTTATGGACGTTGCTGAATAATGATGGCCTAAGCATCAATATCTACTATCATCTAGCTCAAGGGCTCATTTTGTTTCATCTTGCAGTCCCTCTTATGGGCATCTATATCAAATTACTTAACTCTGGTGCAACACCATCATGTTGCTTAGGGTCATTGGGCATATTCAACTGTTAGTTAGCTTGGCGCTAAATTCATTTTCTCTCGTATTCGTTTATTCTAGATCGATGCTTGAGCCAGTTTACTTTCAACTATTTTATTTACGGTAGGCATTTGAACCATTTTGCCTTTCTCAAAAAATAACAAAAGTTGATGCATTTTGGGCTAACCAACATAAATTTTCTTAAATAATACAAAATTTTCAACAGTTATAACTTAAAAATCTTCCTTATTTAATTAGGGATATACTGTATTAAAAATTTAAAAGTCTATCAAATAGTTGATTTTTTATGATTTTTTTTTACAAAAAAAAAAACTTTGATCCGTCCTCCTGCAAGTTTTGCAAAATGTCGCCTAGATCAATTAGCCTTGCAACCGTCGATATGTATTTACCTAATCTGGTAAAAATTGAAAGTAGGATCATCAGATAATGAAAGTCAGATAGTATTTCTTAATTAAGTAATCATGTTATATTATTATAATGTTAATCGTAAAAAAGTAAGTTCCTATTGCTCTATATGAAATTAACAGATTTAAAAAACTTTTATTAAATCCAATGATAACAATAAAGATATGGGACATCTATATTTATTTATTTATTTAATATTAATTATAGCAACATTACAGAATATACAAACCGATGCTTTAAACACACAAAAAAAAATAATAATTAAAATTTAAATTAAATTAAACTATAGCTTTATCCACATAGATATTGTACAGGAACAAAAAATAACAAATAATAAACAAAAAAGAGAAAAGTTGCCTTTCGTGCATCATCAATCAAAACAAGCTTAAGAAAAATCATCTTTCGTTCATCCTCTCACAGAAACTCAAACGATATATGTGACGACTTACGCATTACGCCGACCATCGCCGACAAGTAGGGAACGACAAGTGTCAACAGAGGCGCCACTGCATTACTGAGGTGTGACGTCATACAATCCGAAATCACGTAAGTCAAGTTACTGCTGTTAAAGCCCACTGTGTGAGAGTCTAACGTTGCTGTCGTGGTGGGGCTTGTGTCTCGATGATCCTTGGAGCACTGCCGGTAGATATACTCATGCCGGAAAGGTCCAAGTGCGAGATACCAGACAAAGGACACGCGAGGGTCGCACCGCCCGGAGACGTAAACAGTGTTCGGGTTCCCGGGCGGTCCTTCTGCGAAGCAGTGATGCTAGCGAAGGAGGTGGCGGAACGTGAGAGGAAGAGAATTTCGCGTCCCAGCCGCCGCAGGAGACGTTCCGGGCGTCGGGGGCCACGTCACGTCACGGCTTCCGGCCATCGTAGACGCAGGCCTGTGAACGGTGGATAATGGCCTAGCTCGCCGTCCGTCCGACTTATGACGACGACAGGCCGTGTCGACGGCGCGTTCGTGTTCCACGCGCGCCTGGAAAGTTGTCAGCAACATGGAAGGGCCGACGCCCGTCGGGGCTGCGGGATGTTGTAAGAGATACCGCGGCTTCAACATATAGGGCTAAGAAGGAACATGGGTGGTTTTTAGTCAGTAGAAGTCTGACACTCCCTTTCGCTCTGCCCAAGAGTGGGATTATTCGATGATTTTCCACCCGCCATAAAAAAAGGAAAGGGCTTGACCCTATGACCCTAACTTTTTGGGTCACAGTTAGCTAAACATTTTCAAAAACAACTTAACGTGCTTTGCGAACCACAGGGGAAACACGGTATGCACTGGGTGGTCACCCATCCCCGGACCAACCTGCTCGAAAGTCTTCGAATAACAAGAGAAAAATGAAAAAAAAAAATATTTTCAAGTTTTATTTCGTAAGTTCATGTATGGCGATAATACAATAATATCACATTGTTCTTATACATTACCATAGCCAGAATTACTTATTAATATGAGTTCAAATATAACTCGCATCATAGATGGAATATTTACACATTTTACGACTTTTAAGAAGTAATATTTGGTGGGTAACCAGTGTAAATGCCATAAAACTGGTATCTTAGGCAATTAAGATTACGGTATGTTAATACAGATTAATTTAGATATTCCAATTTCTTATAACAGTTAATTACGGATAAGATACAAATTCATGAAAGAAGCAAGCTGATTCATTAAGTGCGTATTTTATTTTAAAACCACTGCACAGCAGATACGAAAAAATAAATTAATATTCAAACAATCAAGATTTACCAGGTTCTTATCTAAATCTTACAACTGTTTCATAAGTTACATATTTATGATCGTACCAGTAAGTGATGCAATGCCTGCGGGAGCTTTAGGGAGCGTTCAAGTATTACGTAACGCGTTTGAGGGTAAGGGAAAAAAGAAAGGGGGTCTTGTAAAACGTTACGATGCGTTACAGGGACGAGAGGGTTTGATCTACGCGTTACAAAACATTGTTTATTTAACGTTGGTGGTTATGTAACGTTTAACAAGGGGGATGGGGATAAACAGAAAAACGTTACGGCGCGTTACTAGAGGGGGAGGGGTCAAAAATCTCATAAAAACTGCGTTACGTAATACTTGAACGCTCCCTACCTTTGCTGAATTGTTGTAATTTAAATCTTAAGCAGTAGTCTTTTAGTCACATATTCCTAATGGTAGCACAAATCAGTGACATATTGAGATATCGAGCTTCATTGTATTCCCAACCTTATACAGATTTTAACCTCTCATTCCTAATGACCACACATGCCCGTAACAGTGTGCGCAAAACATTGACATAAAGATACTTTATATCTTAGCCCTTAAGCCACATATTTCTGGTAACACCAGCCAGTGACAAAAGGACCCAGAAACACGTCCGGGTTGTTACGTTAATCTAAACCTTGTACCAAGGTCCATAAGTCCCATAAACCTAATGGTCGCACCATTCGGTAACACAAAGCCCGCGACACTGCGACCGGGTGACGATGGCACGCGACAGTGCGCGAGATCATCTCAGCAGTTCGGCCACGGCGCGGTACGCTTCTGCTGATGCCCCTTCTAGCGCTAGCAGGACTGATAGCTCGTCGTCACCTGGAATGTAGAAGAGAGAGGGTTAATACAGTGTTAAAAATCAGCCGTTTCTCTTTTAATCTGCAGATTTTTTTTTAATAACAGATGTGTTGCTGGGGAGTTTGTTCCGCCACTTCTTCTTTCCAGCTAAAACACTAGGAAGTGTCGAAGGGGGTGGGCGTTTTGGGGGACTGTCTTTTGTAAATAAGTAAAGTAAATTTTAACGTTCGAAAAGTGCAGTAGCTCTACCATGAGTTGTCATAGAAAACTTACTCGCTAACGTTGTACTCGCTAGCGTGCTAACGTGTATCAAATAGATTTCGATAATGCTTGCACCATGAGATTTACGGAGTCTTACGCAGGCGCTAATGTAAGCTCGATAGATTGTGTCGTCTAGCTAACTTCACTCTACTCATGTTTTGTTTCTTTCTTTCCCACTAATAAGAGGAGAGATCGATATATACACAAATAAACCGACAAAATAGAAAAGTTGACGGTTATTAGACTACTTATAGTATTTAGTGGTTTTTGAATTTTTATTCCTTATAATATGTTACTGTCGTGTATTCAATTTGTATTTTTTTTTGTTGACCTTGTGTCACAGAGCTGTGTTGTGTTGTTTAACAGTTTACATTAGTAGATTCAAACAGATTATTTAAAACAATGAGAACCCTGTGCCTCAGTTTCAATTGTTGGTAGAGTTCATAGAAAGGTATGTTTCAACTTTCTTCAAAATTATTGTGTTTTGTTTTGAGAGAACTGCATGGTACCTTTAGTTCTAATGAAACTCGTTGTGTTGACATCAAATCCGTAACATTATTCATACATCATTCAACCTTTAAAGTATTCTTTAAAGAGTCTATAATGTTTAATAAACCTTCATTCATTTATATTTTGCAATTGGTGTCTAACATGAATTCTCATTTCGGAAAATAATTTCTCGAAATTCACCTTATTCACGTCGTTGGTCTTCAAATTCAGCGGCCACCAACATATTTCATACCAAATAAGCTTTGCAAACATTATTTTGACTGCATTAGACTCAAAAACGTACATAATTTTGTTGTAAACATATGTTTCACCCGCCAAAATGCTAGTGAGCTACGTAACCACTAAAGTAAGCGAATTATTCGATAGGTTCAGTGAAATTAGTGACTCATGGTACCGTTTTGTATGGTGACAGCTGAAAAACGTTAGTAACTATAGAATAGATTACGTTAGGTTTTTAACCTATCGTCATCTATAGTGCTCATGTTACGGATTGTAATTCTTTCCGTGACCGCTAGAGGCGCTGTACGATATTTCATACAAATAATTTACGTAGACGCTTGCGAGATTTGGCTGTGTAAACTCATGGTAGAGGTACTGATTATCAGCCTAGTTTGAATAAATGAGTTTTGATTTTGATTTTTACCGACAAACATTTCAACATTTTTGTTTCATGTCTTGTCATGTGGGCCTGGGTCAGCACTCAGCACGTGATAAATAAAATACCATATTTCTGATGAAATATTGAGACGTGTCTTTGGGTTCTTTTTTCTTTATATGGTGTCTTTGATGCATAATTATACATATATGTAGTAAGTATTGAGTCATGCTGACAATCTAATGTATGAGTAGAAAAAGATATTATGTTGAATGAATATGAAAAAAATATACCTATATAAAAAAAAAAAAAAAGGATGTTTAAAACATATGTTTGTAATATGACTATGGAGAGCAGTGGTGGCTCAGTGGTAGCGGCCCTAACTTACGAACAGTGAGTCTTGGGTTCGAACCCAGTCAGGCGCATTACTTTGTGTAATTTATTTCATCATCGCTGCTCTCAAAACGGTGAAGGAAAACATCGTGAGGAAACCGGCATGTCGTAGAACCAAAGAATTCGAAGACATGTGACATGTACCAATCCGCACTGGGCACGCGTGGTGGATTATAGTCCATTCCTCTCTTAGAGAGGAGGCCTGAGTCCCTACAGTGGGAATATTATGGGCTGATGATGATGATGATGATGAATATAAATAATATTTATGCAAATAGCTAGTGAAAGCAAAACATTATTATGACAGGATATCTTTAATAAATTTGCCTATTCTTCACCTGTCGGCGAGGTCACGGAACGGTAAATATCCGTCTTCCACAACCCAGTTGACGAGTAGATTGCTATTTGATAATCAAGCTAAACTACAAACTCAAACACAACTTACCAACAGAATCCTTCAAAGCACCTTTCGGCATATCATGATAAACAAGGAACCCGCTCAGAATCTTCTTCACATCATCATCACACGTACTGATCTTTCTACTGCTAGGTAGTCCAAGATACTTCCTCAAAAACGGAGTTAATCTAGCTTCAGAGCTATCGAATATGTTAGATACTCTTTGTTTGATGGCTAGAGTGAACTCGCTAGATATTAAAGGCTCGTTCGATGTTTCTTGACCATCGACCTTCATTTCGTTCATCGTTCGCCTGTTGTGGTTCTCTATCTGTGATAGTAGGAGCTTGATTTGCCAAATGTGATACGATGAGGGGTCTTGTTTCATTGTTTTAATTATCTGTAAAGAAATAACGAAATATTTGTTGTTTTGTACAAATTCATATTTTTGTACTGACTGCTTCGTTGGTATAGTGGTCCGAAGCGCGACTGTTGTGCATGAGATTCCACGCTCGGACAAATATCGGGCCCTAGAACACAAAGGGCTAAGAAGGTACATGGGTGGGTATAAGTCAGTACAAGTCTGACACTCTTTTCAATTGATGATTACAAATCAGCAAAAAAAAGGGCAAAGAGTAATTGAGTTATTCCATCAGGAATGTCTCAGTAGCGGCCATGGAGTCTGGATTTGTGCCCAGTTGATACCAATAGGGATGTTAACTGACTTAAAAAAAATATGATTCTAATTAGTCCGTCTGTTAGATTATCGAAAAATATTAGATACGTATTTTTTGTTTTATCAAATCAATAAAAATTTATGAACATAAAACGCGTCAAAAATTTGAGTCCGCTTGTGACGTCACTCACCGGTAAGAAATGTCATACTTAAGTCTTAGAATATGACGTCACACGAGTTTTCAAAGCACTATATCGTCTTCATTGTTTGTTTCCGTGAAAAAAGAAAAAAAATGTGTCCAATATTTTTTGAAAATCTATCTGACAAAATATCTAAGTAGTCCACTTAGATATTTTTTGTTAACTACCCTATTGGCCCGCCCGCGATTACATGGGACTTAAGCAAGAGCATAACATCTAAAAACAATTTGAGCCATTCTCACCTTCAAAAATGTGGTCCAAATCGGCAGCGCACACAATATATCCTTAACCACACACTCATAGGTAACCATCCCCAAGGTCTGCAGATGTTCACTCTCCTCCTTAGTGTATTTCCTACACTGACACTGTTTTATCAACACCGGTTCTTTCACCCCCTTCTTCTTCTTAGCCAACACCAAACAATCCGGACAAACATTTGGCCCACCATCCTCCACCAAGTACTGTCTCACGAAGTTCCGGATCTTATCGTCGTTGGTAAAGAGCTCAATGTTGTCTGTGTTGGCGGACCAGATGTTGGCTTGGTCGAGGGTCAGTTGTTGGGCCAGGATGGTGAGGAAGCCTTGTGGGTCGTCGATGTAGGAGAGACAGCCGGCGCGTTGTTTTATGTCAATGCACCAGGAGTAATCGAGGAATAATCTGAAAAAAAAAAATACAAATATTTTTTAAATTTTCGTTTTTATTGAAGAGCTACCTATTGAGATAGTTTCCTAAATTATACAATCTCCTTGTGTTAAAAAACGACTACTAGTGTACACCTAACGATTTGTAAAAAAATGAGAATGTAACTAAATGCTAATTAAATCGAGGAATAGAAGAAAGAAATAAAAAAAATGTAAAAAATAATGTTTTTTAAAAGATGAAAGTTTGTTATTGCATTTGAGGCGGGTCGAGAAACGCAATAACAAATTCGCACGTGTATCAAACGACGTTTTATAATACACTTTCGACGAAATTAACTAATACGAGAAGTATTTTTGTCATCAATTTTAAGGAGACTTTTATGATTTAATTTGCTTTTTTTTCACGAGTTTGATTTCTTTAAGTTGAAGAAGAAGCAAAGGTATGAAGCCGCTAAACCGCCTCACAGGAAAAATATAAAATTCAAATATTTTTAATTAAGAACACAAATAAATGTTTACTTGTTCATAAAAATAAATACCTAATTGTTTAAAATAATCATGTTTGTTCATAGTAAACTTTTTACAAACACAATTTAATAAAATGATGTATGCTTTATAGACGCAAATCAAAATGACGAAATAAAAAAAACACCTCCGACTCAATAGTCGGCGGTGATATTTTTTTAAATTTCTTATGTTTTAATCGATTTGGACATATTTTAAGGAATTATCTGTGGTAATTTTCTTTCCCGCCCTTGGTTGCGGAAAAATAAGATTACCGCACACGTGCTAAATACGATGAATGTCAAACCTAATTGTAGTGCAATAAGAGCCAGATTTCGAGGAAGTGTATTGAAAAAATCATTTATCAGAACATCATCATTATTCTATGAACATGTCGCATAAATCAAAACGAAAGCACGTAAAGGTGTAGCTATACAGGACTTAGATAACGTGCGAAATGAGGCTGGGATATCTGTTCAATAAATTCTATTCTTCAATAAATTAAAGATTGTATTGTGGAATTATATTTTCCATTCAATAAGTTGTCCAGAACATATCCAAAGGAAATACATTATAGTCCGGTCAAATTAGACCAAAAAATAAGGGTGAGGTAACATTAGTTCCCACCCAGCTAAAAATTGGTGGGATTGTACAAATCACTATTATAAATGAAATGTGAAAAGTCCTCGTCGATACTAAACCTGGAAAAGGAAAAAAATTACAGTGTAAAAGGTCACAAAAAACGGTTTTATTCCAAATATCTCGTGGTCCAATATTTAGGTAGAATTTATTTGTTTCAATCTACAATTTTCAGCTGGGTGGGAATTAATGTAACCTAGGATGTCTAAAGTCACATTAATTCCCACCGCCGCGGGAGGCGCTCCGGGCGTCGGGGGTCCCGCGATGACCTCCGGCCACCGTAGACGCGGGCCTGTGGACGGTGAGTGATGGGCTAACTCGCCGTCCGTCCGTCTCACGACGAAAACAGGCCGTGTCGACGGCGCGTTCGTGTTCCACGCGCGCCTTAAAGAGATGTCAGCAACATGGGAGGGGCCCGAAAGGGCCGAAAAAAAAAGGATGTCTAAAGTCAAAATTGACCGGACTAATAAGCAGATTGAGTTACGCCTTTAACATTATTTTTTCAATCAAACAAAAAAACCTTTTTCATAAAAAAATACAATTAATCGTTTTGACATAATAAAAATTCAGAAAACTTACTTCAGCTGATCCCAATTCCGGTCTCTCTGGAATGTGATGGGCCAGTACCGCGGGTCGTTTATCTTCACTTCTTTCAACGTGTTCAGTTCAGGAATTATGCAAGGCGCCTTCATCTCTTTTACAGCGCCGTTAAGGTCGATAACCTATGGGCAAAAATAATTTATGCTCTATTTATTGCTAGTTTATGGTGCAAAATAAATAAACGTGAGCCGTACTTCGGGCTGCTATCGTTACCGAACCTTCAGAATCCTCCCTTGTAGCTTAATAATCGGGGATTAAAAGATGCTTGTATTTGTGCTAGCAATGTACAACAACCAAAAAAAAAAGTTTTTTGGTTGTTGTGCAGTGATGGCTTTTGGTGAAATAATAAAGTTACCTGTATATGGGCATAACAAAGCTTCTCTGTACTGATGTCTCTGGGCAAAATCAATCTCGCTTCAACAGCCAACACGTAAAGATGTCTGAAAGCTTGCAAGTGATACCTGCAAAAAACACATCACTTATTTAGAAATATTGTATTAATAAGACCGCAATACATTATGGCTAAACATACACATACATATATAAACTCACGCCCTTTTCCTATGGGGGTAGGCAGAAACCACAGAACGCCACCTGCTACGATCCTTACATATTCCTTTTGCTTCGTTCACATTCATACATCAGGTCATACAAGCGCGCTGGTTAAGAGTACTACGCACCTGTCCTTTTTGAAGAACAATGATGAACAATGATTATAGCTAAACATGCATTTGAATTAAGATTTTATTATACACGGATGCGTCAACTTCCGATATCGATATAATATTAATAATCGCTCGCGAAGTAGGTGTAAAGTTAAGTTAAGAAGGTTAGTGCTAGCCGCTGGCACATGTAAAGCTGGGTTCCCACGGTGTGTGATTCTGCGGATCGTCACGCACAGCCGACGAGCACGGACGGCAACGTACACAATCACGGCTCTTTTAACGGTGCGGTCTGTGTAAATCTTTTGATTAGCTTCATTTCAAAATGCAAAGTGAAAGAGAACGTATCGTCGCTCTCTTTCACTTTGTACCGCACCTTTGAAGTTACCGCCTCGCGACGGATACCGGCACACCGCTACAGACGTCCTGTGATGATACCACTTACGAGACCGTTCCCACGGTGTGTCGTGCCACGTCCGTCCGCGATAACACGGATTGTGGGAAGCTAGGTTTACAATAGGGAATCGGACAAAAAAAACTAATTAGTCCGTCAGATAGATTTAGATTTTTTTGTTTTCACATAAACAAAAAATTAAAACGATACGGTGCTTCGAAAACTCGTGAACTCCTCGAAAACGTCACATTAGTACATTGTTTACCTACAAATGACGTCACGCCACTCATGATCTTTGACGCGTCTTATCTTCGTCAATTTTTATTAATTTGATAGAACAAAAAACACGTAAGTATCCAATATATTACTCAGTCCGATCCCCTATCCGGGACGGCGCGCGCAGCCCATACCTCGGGATGATACAGCAACCCAAGCAGTAAACTCGCTACGTACTTCACTAACGTCTCTTCTTACTGCCGGCCTGGTGTACCCAACCATGCTCAAGACGAACTGACTTGGGTACATCAGGGGATAAAACGAATTAACTCCGTGGAATGAAATTATCTTCCTATTTTTGTCACCGACAAGATGAGAAGAGATATTAAGATGACGTGTTACCTATTATCTTCGCTATGTGTGGGGAACTTAGGGAAGAAGGCAGCTAGCAACGCTGCTACTGCTGTGGGTGTTGTGCTGAGCGTGGCGCGGCCTCCGCCCAGGAATAACAGGCCTACGGTACAGTGGACTGCCATCTGAAAATTGCATAGAGACAATGGTATAATGTAAATACTAATATTATACAGGGTTATTTGTAAAACACCGTTAACCTCTCAGGACTAACTTGCTAACATCATAATCAACAACTTTTGTTTTATGACTTTTAAAAATTAATCATATTTTAGTTCATCAGATTTACTTACGAAAATAAAAAAAATATTTAAATTGTACGCTCTAAATGTTACCAAGTCTTGGCACAATAGCGAGGGGAGCGGGGTAAGGGCGGCGGGGTAATCGTAGCGAGTTACGACAGTGCGCGACAGGCGTAGGTAGGTACAGCAAAATACAGAGTTGAAATGTGTTAGATAGGACAACGAAATCTTGAGCTAACCGAACTTTTGTTTTTGGTAAATGTATTATGATTTGTAAAAAGTCATAGAACAAAAGTTGTTGTTTATGACGATAGTAATACAGTCTTGCATGGTTAACGGTGTTTTAGAAATAACCCTGTATAGAGATAAGTTAACAGGGAAAATCTTCGAAACAACGGGTGAAATATAAAAAAAAAATATTTACTGATTGAAAGATACATTATTCATAAGTGCTATAGGATATCTACACTAATCTACGCTAATATTATAAAGAGGAAGGATTTGTATTTTTATGTGTGTGTGTTTGTAATGAATAAACTCAAAAACTGCTGCGCCGATTTCTAAAATTCTCTCACCATGGAAAGCTACATTCACCCTGAGTAACATGGGCTACTTTATATCCCTGTATTCCCACGGGAACGTGAAACTACGCGGGTGAAACCGCGTGACGTCAGCTAGTAAATTATATTTACATCACATATATTAGCCGAGCTATTACAACTGTTTTGGACGAAATCGCGGGGAAGCGCTAGTCAATCGTGAAAATATATCGATTTAGTCCGGTAACGTTTTTATGCTATTTCTTTTCAATGTCAGATGTCCAAGTATTCCTCGACATATAGGGCTAAGAAGGAACATGGGTGGTTTTTAGTCAGTAGAAGTCCGATACTCCCTTTCGCTCTGCCCAAGAGCGGGAGGGGTTATTCGATGTTTTTCTACCCGCCAAAAAAAAAAAAGATGTCCAAGTAGTCAAACTACATCCTTCGTGGTCAGTCTCGTAATTATGGGGCTTCACAACTCGTTAAAATATAACCACACTATTAGAGTAAGACACCAGGGCCACCAGACGTCACATAATTTCTGACGAAGCAAATGTGGACGATTCAGTAGTGTTAGCATGTTCTAAGAACGCATGCCTTACCAGCTAGCTTGCTTAGACGGCCAATTTTAAGGTATCAGGTTATCATCTCACGTAAATTCTCCAATCCTTCAATCTCGCCCTAGGATCTTGAACTATATTATATTTTCGATTCTTTCATTTTAACCCTTACTTACCAGACCTTTAAGTGACTGGTCTGGTATATTGCAAACTTTATGTGAGTTGTCCTATAAAGAGTTAAGGTTTTTATAGAAACAGTATTTTTAAATTATGCCGTTAGTAAGAAGAAAATGTTTGCATTATAAATGTCACCCGCAACAAAAATTAATCACGGTTGATTTCGCTATCAATGCACAGAAGAATTCTATTTTATGTATCTCCGAACGCATTCATCAGATTTACGCAGGAAAATCAGATTACTGACTTCAGAGACTACAAGTATACAGGGTGTAAATCAACCTATCACACCGCCGTAAACTAAACATTCTATACATCAAACTAAGTACCGCCACGCAAAAATTTTTGCTGGGAAACGACTTCTTTTTTTGGGGTTAAAATCAAAAATCATGTTTTACGGAAAAAACGCAATGTAGCACTCTTATAACATTGTGCTAGTGGATGCTTTGAATAGTAAACGGGTCATGGAGGTAATTTAAGTAAAGTTATAACCTGAAAAACTAGTATTTACAAAAGCAGCTTTGAAAAAATTTGAACTTTGACCCCCAATATCTCCGTAACTAAGGGGTTCCCAGGTATGGTCTAGAACAAAAAAATATCGCAGTGGTGGGGAAAAGAAGTGTCCTTCGTTTGCGTTAAGGGTACTTTTACACCCTTTATGTAATCACAGCCAAAATAATATGTAAAATCTGAGGCAATAAGACTCCGCTTCTTGGTGATTAATTTTGGTTGCGGGATTCGAGACGTCTCACTTCATTGTCTCGGCGCTACACTGGTGGTCGCCACTTTTGATTTTGGCGCATAGGAGTTGCAGTGGGTAGAGAGCACTTTTTGTGTTTTATTTTTTTGTTAAAGTCGGTTTATTTTTTTGGTACAAAAGTTTTATTTTTCACTTTTTAGTGGTTCACATGTGCTTACCCCAAAGCGTACCGGCGTGATGTTACGTTATGAACTGGTGTAAACAATAGACAGACATGAGATTTCAGCAATCCCAGTACATTTGCTATCGTTTATTGAGAAGTTTCCTTACCTATATCCGTAGTTCTTCATGAGATCTTCACCAAATTGAAATAGGATCACTCTGAGAAGGTACTCCACTACTTAAATCACTTCAATTGCCTATAAAATTTGAAGAGTTCTCTCAAAATTTTCAGGATGCCATCGTCAGATCCTGACTTGATGATCATGGGACTACCTGGGAAGCACTATGCGAGCCAACTAAGAATAGCGCTGTCAAGACGCCATTTAGTTCAGCAATACTCGCGAACTTCATAACCAAAGCGTACGGTGTGCAGAAAAATCAATGAAGAAACTATACTCTGTTTAATTATTTAATGTTCACTTTTTTGGTATTTCTAATCTTATTTACGCCAAATTAGTTATACATGAGTAGGATATGAAAACAAGTATGTTAATAAAATGAACAAAGTCAACAATGATAACAAAAAAATAACAATGAAGTCCAGTCCGTCCATGAATACTGTTTCCACAAATTATTAATTTATCCAGAATTATTTATTTATGGAATTCAAGAAACAATATTTTATAAAATTGAACATAATTATAATAATTCAATCTATGAATAAAAAACATAATTTTTTTTATTTGCATTTCTTTTTGTGCTGACCGTACTTATCTGTCAGGTAAGTACTGCTATCGTGTGAAGTTGGCAGCGAGCGCGATCCTATTCTTAATTGGCTCGCATAGTATACCCTTTCAAACAAAACAAAAAATATTGAAATCGGCCCAGTCATCTTCGAATAATCGGGGAACATACATAAAAAAAGAAAACGATCCGACGAATTGAGAACCTTCTCCTTTTGGCTGTCGGTTAAAAAAAGTACCTGTCCACCATGCGTGAGTGCGGGCGCGGTAGGTGTGGGCGCGTGCGCAGGAGTGCGTGCGCGCAGGCGGCGACACGTGCGCAGTACTTGTATGTCGCCGCGACCGCACATTACCTGGTAAAACAACAATTTTTGACTGGCCTGTTGGTCTAGTGGTTAGTGACCCTGACTGCTAGGCCGGAGGTCGTGGGTTCGATTCCCACCCAGGACAAATGTTTGTGTGATGAGCACGATCATTTGTTCTGTGTCTGGGTGTAATTTATCTATAATATGTATGTATTTAGAAATATATAAGTATGTTTATCAGTTGTCTAGTACCCATAACACAAGCTCTGCTTAGCTTGGGACTAGATGGCGTTGTGTGATAGTTGTGGAATATTATTATTATTATTATTATTATTAATAAGCTTAGTTTGTCAACATTTAAAGGTATATGAAGCATTTTGTTTAAATAAAAAAAAAAATTGGCTTTTCGGATAGCATTTAAGGTACATAAAAAAATGGGGAATTCAAAGTTTTCTCTATTACAGAGAAAAGAAAAGTTATATGTGAGTAAAAGTTTTATTTATTAAAAACGTACAAGTTGAAATAATCTATTTAAATACGAAGTTGCATGAAATGAGCAAATAATAGGTACATTTATTTATTTTTACTTTTGAACACGATCTTTTGTATTGAAACTTTTTTAAGAACAAAGTCACTAAACCAATAGAAAAATATCTATAACTCACTTGTGAGTAATTGCAATGAAAAAGTCACAGTTTGATTACTGGTGTCATTGCATGCCTAATTGCGGTGAAACTAGACCCATTTTATGAGCAAGTGTGTTGAAAATTATTATTACACGACTGCCCTAAAAAAAAAGTGTTATGTTTTTGTTATAATAACATTGTTGAATTACAATGCGAAATGCAATGAAAACAAAGTAAAGAGATAATTATATTATATAATACACGTATAAATATATGTACAAATAGTTGTTTCGGGTCTGGGTATTTGTGTATGTGAGTTTAAATATTTGTGAACGCACCCACGATACAGAAATTAGTGTGGGGCAACGTTGTAAGAAACAAAAATTTTCTTGCCTTACTTACATGGAATGTCAATGTAATACTACCATTGAACAATAAGGATAAGAAAATTACTATACAACTGTTTGCGCAGTACTTTTTTTCTGTATTCTTTTGCGTTCCATGAGTCTAATGGTCACAAAAGTATACAGAGTTGATACGACAGAGAGGCTTTCCTTTAAACAGCATAAACTAGGTACCATTTTCAAGCTCTGTACCAAAAATCATTTGAATAGGAGCAGTAGTTTAGACGCAATTGATTTTTTAAGTTTTTGCCCCGTTTGAACACGATGTCTCTTTCCTAACAGCTGATTATGTCATACGCATAGGTCATGAACCTTAAAACGATAAATCTGAGATGCATTGTTCTGACGCCGCCGCCGCCTGCGCCACCGGCAACGCCGCGCGTCGCCCGACCGCTTTGACCTTTGGCTTTGACCGTGACGCGACGCGCGCGTGCGACGTTGCCAATTTGTTACCTAGGCATCTAAGGTCAGTTAAATTTATTTATAAAGGGTGTTTGCGTTTTACTCTGATTTGTAAGCTATTTAGTTTGTTTGAAAAAAAAATACTCATTTTTGGTGCTTTTTATTTTTGTACCGTATCAAATTAATACTAAACACGTATAGTATACGTAGTGTAATTTAATGCCCCTCTCTCATATCAACTCTGTATAACATATAACTCACCATGCCCGCAGCCAACAGACACACACACAGACAGGCCTCCAGCGTGGAGCGCCCAGCCAGTTCAGCCACACTCTTGCCCCCCACAGCTATAAACAGTCGCGCGTAGTGCAGGGCAGTGTCTCGTGCCTCTTCATCGCCGGAGCCCGCGAAACGAAGGCCCATCGCGAAACAGGCGCCTGCTATTATGTTGCAGTAGGCTTGGCTGGCGGAATGGACAAAAAAAATGCAATTTAAAAAAGAAACAATAAAACTGAACAGAATACCGCGGGAAAGTCGACTAACGGAAGCAAGGCATTCACGGTTCGAGGCTTACTCAGCTATATTTCTGATTGTTATTTATATTCTTTCTCCAAGATTAGTTGACTGATGTGTTGCCTTTATTTTAATGTTTAAAGGAGAATGAGCAAAATGGTACCCGGCTCCAATAGATATGATTGTAGTGTCGTTTAAAAGGTCTTACCAAGAGGAACAATTTTTACTATAGTCGCCACTCTCAAATCTGATTGCGTTTGAAGATAAACGACAGTCTTACTAACTAATAAAAACCCTGTTCCTTCAGTTTCCCTTTGCTTTCCAGGGCCACAGTAACCTGTTTAGACAGTCTCGTGGCCCCGGCGATAAACATACATATACGAGTATATTAGTTACCACTTATTTATGTAAGAAAATGAGTACCAAGGTAATATTTTCGGCATTTCCGTTCATGTTTTCTATTAATAACGTTTTTACGTAAGACTTTGCCATGCACTCCTCATTTTAACTCGAGTCCCGTTGCTCCTGAGCGCGGGGTGTGCGCAAGAGCAGCGGGGGAGGGAGAGGAGGGGATCGACTGACACCAGACGTGTTCGCGTCCTGCGTCAGTCGCTCGTTCGTTTTGCGCTCGTGACGACGTTTAGCTGCTGTTTGAGTTTCTTTTGTGCTTTCATAACTCGGTTTTATTAACTACTGACCCCTGCGCTCCTACTGGACTTGTTACCCGCTCTAATTAACGCTGACCTGTGCTAGTGTTGTGGACTATACTGATTTGCTTTTACAATCCAACGAAGCTCGATCGGTAACGCTATGCCGGTGGGTTGTGGAAGTGGCAAATGGCCGGTTTAAACGTGATTTTAAGCTCTTGCGGCAAAAATATTTTAATAAGTCACTGCCCAATATGTTCACTGATTTTAAGATTGCCGCAGCTATCACGAATCACTTCCACCAACCCATCGTGGATAGCGTACACGCAGACGAATTCGTCCATATAATAAGGCAGAAAATAGATACCCCGAATCTTCTGCATATGTATGTAGAGAGAAAACGGCTTAACCACAGAAGAGTAGATTTTCAGAGGATGGAAGCGAGCCAGATTGAAAACTTCCCTTCAATGACGGAGGAGGATATAATTCTATTAGCGCTAGGTACATACCAACTCAAGCTGGCAAGATCTTACTGTGCCGAGCATTTATCAAATGGTCTATATATAATTGAAACGTACAGAGAGGGAGCACTTGATGATCTGCCAGACTATGGCATACACGAAGATGCCTGGCTTTTGCGTGGACGAATCCAGTCGCGACATGTCCGTGTAAAAACATATTTTTGTTATATATTAATCAGCAGTGCAAATAATATTGTCCAACAGTATTGCACATGTTTAACCGGGCGACGTACGATCGGCACTTGTGCACATATAGTGTCCATCGTATGGTACTTAGGCTATGCGAGGCATACGGGATTTACTGCTCCGGCATCTTTCCTCAATGCTGTTATAGTTGATACCGATATGTAATGTTTTAAATCTACTCACTTATTGATAAAATATATGTTTTGTATTTAAAGAATGCTTGTTTTCTTACTTCTTTTAATAATAGAATCCTAAATGTGTTATATCATGTTATTCTAGCTTTATTTTACTTATACAGGGTGTCCAAGAACCTGGCGTCCAACTGGATTCCCACGATGCCCCAAGTTCTAACAGTACTCAGAAAAATATTTTAAAAAATCAACCCCATGTATTTACAGAATTATACTGATTTAAAAAAAAAAGGGGAAATGAGCACCCTGTGACATACTTTTGAATGCTGTGACTGCTAATGCTGATAATTTCGATATTTCTTGGAGGTTTTGTAATCTAGGGTATTGCTGTGTCTAAATAGAATGTAAAAATAATGTACTTATTGTACCATTTTAAAATAAAATATTATTTTAACTAAAGGTGATATGGAAAACTATTGAATTTCGCAACTTTGACCGACTGTAGTGTAAAAAAAATGTACCAAAATAGTATGGCAAGTGACGTCAAATTTTGACGCGTTTATTCCTCTTTTTAAAAAGGTATAATACTTACACATTAATTTGAAAAAAAAAAATTTTGATAATATTTTTACTCAACAACCCAATTTTTACGATGTCTTACAGAATTCTTAGAAAGAAAAATTTACGACGAATTGAATCTAACCTCTAAAGAATTACTATTGTATGCTCATAAAAATAACAACAGGCCTCTCAAAAAACAGGTTAGACCGTAAGGGACAGTATGTGCATGCATCTCACCATAGTGATTCGTTATTACAACAGGAGGGAGCAAGACAGAAACTATCTTTGCGATTTGCTGGTTCTTCTTTATGGTACCCCATTATTCAGGTAAGAGTGAGGGAGAAAAAGGTTAGAGGTGCGAGTGAGATAGATAGTGACGCTATCTGGGATCGTGCTATTTAGGATAACAGTACGGTCAGTACGCGTCACTGCCTCCTGCCGTTACTACGCACCTCTCTCTTATTGTTACCATTGATCACGTACTACGATTTAAAGCTTTGTTTATTGGACTCGATTACTCTTTGTGCTCTGGACTTTGAAACGAACTCTTTACGACGACCTTTGCCTGTGTTTGGACAGTTTGTGTTTTGTGTGTGCTACCATGGCGACCTACACTCCGCAAGAATACGCAAATATGCACTACATTTATGGAGAATGTAGAGGTAATGGACGAGCTGCAGCGAGACTTTACAGAGAAAGGTATCCGAGGGCTACGCGATATCCCGACCATCGAGTTTTCATTAATGTGCACAGATCACTATGTGACGGGCGGTTCCCCAATCAAGTAGCTGGTGAAGGACGACCCGTAAATGACTTCATACGCGATGAAGTTTTAGAGGCGGTGTCGGCAAATCCAAGCATCTCTGTGCGAGGAATAGAAGCTGATACGGGGATACCGAAGAGCACAGCACACAGTATTCTCCAAAAAGAAGAATATCATCCGTACCACGTACAGCGAGTGCAAAGTCTTTTACCTCGAGACTATCCGAGCCGAGTCGCGTTTTGTGAAACAATCCTGCAAAAACATCGAGAAGACGAAAACTTTATCGACAAAATTTTGTGGTCAGATGAATCAACATTTAAGAAGGATGGCTACATGAACCTACACAACTTGCACGAGTGGCATGTGGAAAATCCGCACTTGATGCGAGAAGATAGATCCCAGTACCGGTTCAAAGTGAACATGTGGACCGGTATTCTCTGTGGGAATATTATTGGTCCATTTGAGATGCCCGAGAATTTGACTGGCGAATCATATTTAAATTTTCTTCAAAATGATTTGCCAAACTTACTAGAAGAGACCCCACCAGATATGTGGTTCCAACACGACGGCTGTCCAGCACATTTTCGCGTATCCGTTAGAGAGTTTTTGGACGAGCAATACCCGAACAGGTGGATTGGGCGATCAGGAACAATCCCGTGGCCAGCCCGCTCACCTGACTTAAATCCGCTGGATTTTTTTTTCTGGGGAACTATGAAGGAGCTCGTTTATGCGAAGCCCATTAATGACATCGCTGACCTTCGTGAGAAGATAACACAAGCAGTGCAGGTGATACGTCAAAAAAGTTACTCGCGAAACATAAAGCGGTCCTTTTTAAGGAGAGTGAGAGCTTGTATTGCCGCGGGTGGTCAACATTTTGAACATTTATTGTAATAAAATATCTTTAAACTAACATTCTTTGCTTTTATTCTACTGGGAACCCATCTACCTGTGTGTATTTCCTTCTTGCTCACTCTTGGAACCGAAGTAAATAATAGTAGTAACATAACAGTTTCTAAGATAAGAAAGGGTCCGACAGTTACCGTTAGTAGGTAGGCACTTCGTAAAAATTGGGTTGTTGAGTAAAAATATTATCAAAAATTTTTTTTTTCAAATTAATGTGTAAGTATTATACCTTTTTAAAAAGAGGAATAAACGCGTCAAAATTTGACGTCACTTGCCATACTATTTTGGTACATTTTTTTTACACTACAGTCGGTCAAAGTTGCGAAATTCAATAGTTTTCCATATCACCTTTAGTTAAAATAATATTTTATTTTAAAATGGTACAATAAGTACTTTATTTTTACATTCTATTTAGACACAGCAATACCCTAGATTACAAAACCTCCAAGAAATATCGAAATTATCAGCATTAGCAGTCACAGCATTCAAAAGTATGTCACAGGGTGCTCATTTCCCCTTTTTTTTTGAAATCAGTATAATTCTGTAAGTACATGGGGTGGATTTTTTAAAATATTTTTCTGAGTACTGTTAGAACTTGGGGCATCGTGGGAATCCAGTTGGACGCCAGGTTCTTGGACACCCTGTATAAGTAGTTTGTAATAAATTCTTCATCATTTATAAAACACAAGCTGTTCCCCGTGGTTTCACCCCTGCTGCTCGGCTCCTTTTAGTCGTAGCGTAGCGATGATATATAGCTTATAGCCTTCCTCAATAAATGGGCTATCTAACACTGAAAGAATTTTTTAAATCGGACTAGCAGTTCCTGAGATTAAAGCTTTATAATAATAAGTATAGATAGTGAGATTACTGCTTTCCAAACGTGAATAGGGACAGGCGCCATGGTAGACGTTTTTCTGCATCAAAATGTCTATTCAATGATATATTAATGAGGACTATTGGAGCGGGTACCACGTTCCATACATTTTTGCCCATTGTCCTTTTTATTTTTATATACTTTTTAATTATTGATTAAAATTTGTGTCTGTAGTCATTAACTTGCACCATACTATTGTATCGAGTCTGGTTCTTCTAACCAACCTAACAGACAGGTGAGTTGCTGGGGAGTTTGTTCCGCCACTTCTTTCCAGCTAAAACACTAGGAAGTGTCGAAGGGGGGGCATTTTGGGGGAATGTCTCCTGTAAATAAGTTAAGTTACGTAAAGTAAATTTTGACGTTCGCAAAGTGCTGATTATCAGCCTAATTTGAATAAATGAGTTTTGAGTTTGATTTCCAATGACGATGATGGCTAAAACATTTAACATATATTTTTTAATAGCCTATTCTGGCAAAGGCCGGTTTCTGTCTCCTCTGCCCAATCGTTTCTGAATGATTGGAAGTCGTTACGCCAGCGCTCATTAATATAATTACCGTAGAAAGTTTAACCTTTTCATTTATTCCACGATAACAATAAGAATTGAAGATGGAGTTACAGACAGTACCATACAATGTTTTAGAAACTTATAACACAGTGTAAATTACATTTAAAAGTAACATCTGACCTTCACGATTATGAAAAGTACGATTGAGAAAAAATGGCTTTATTCATTTATTAAAACTTTATGCACAAGTAATAAAACCGTACGAAGGTGGACTTAATGCTAAACTGCTGCTGCTTTGCTTAATGATTTACGAACCTCAATGTCATTTTCAGAGACCTATCTTCTATAGACACCCCACACAAATAGGTTTGTTGAAAAAAGTTTATTTTAGTTTTAGTTAAATGTATGGGGACCCTTAACCTTTTATTTTTTTTACGTGGTCTCACATAGAATTTCAACAAAAAAAAATATATAAAATTTAAAGTGCGTTATGTGGCTATAATTTAAAATTTATTTGGTTTCTGTACGACGACTACGGCCAACCGGGTCACATTTGGGCCATGACCTTTGGTACACAGATAGTTTATAACCTGGATTAACACATAGGATAGGTATTATTCCGATTTTATTTTCCCGTAGGATAATTTTCGAGTTGTAGCGGGCGAAGCCGCTAAACAACACCGAGTTAATACAGGGTGTAAATTAACTCTTCACACATACGTCAACCAAGCATTTCGTACATCAAACTAAGTACCCCTACGCAAAAACGACTTTTTTTTGGGGTCAAAAATCACATTTTACGGTAAAACTTAATGAAGCACTATTAAAATATAGTGCTAGTGGATGCTTTGAATAGTAAACGGGTCATGGAGTTAATATAAGTAAAGTTATAACCAGAAAAACTAGCATTTACAAAAAAAGCTGTGCAAAATTTGGCATTTTGACCCCCAATATCTCCGTAACTAGGGGGTTCCCAGGTATGGTCTTCATCAAAAAAAATATCGCAGTAGTGGGGAGAACAAGTGCCCTTCGTTTGCGTTAAGGGTACTTTTACACCCTTTATATTAATTACAAAATAAAACTCACTTCATAGCTTCATAATCGATGTTATCTTCAGTAGGTTTGACAAAACAGTACGGTTTGATAGTAGCGGGCACTTGACTCTCCACCCAGTCTTCAGTCGGCTCGATACTGTCCCAAAGCACCAAACCTGAAATGAGGATGGTTTTTGAACTAACCTTGAATTAAAATAACTAACCTTGAATTTAAATTATTCTAATATTAACAGTAGATTTTATGTGTGATGTTATGGCTGCGGGTTGTACGAAAGAGATACCGCGGCCTCGGCACAAAGGGCTAAGAAGGAACATAGGTGGTTTTTAGTCAGTAGAAGTCTGACACTCCCTTCCGCTTCGTCCATAGCCAGGTACACTCCAAAGAAAAGAAAAAAAAGGCGTTATGTTGAAACATATCAAAGTTTTTCTTATATTTTTTTTGTTAGTCGAGTTTTAGATTTTTTGCTCGTCATTTTGCTATTTGACTTTAATTTTTTTCTGCTAAAGGACGTGAAAACCTACCTCTCGCAATAATCCTGAGCATCAACAGATCCGGTCTCACAAAGTCTAGCTGATAGGCAGTATGTGGAGGTTCCAACCAGCTCGCTAGCGCCTCGTTGTTGGAGCGAAGGTAGATCAGTCCTAGCGCTAGTGTAGCACCCGGTGACGTCACGTCCAAGTTCACAGTGGCGCCCTCGCGGATCGCGAACGAACCTTGCTTGTATTTCTCTTTTTGGGAACCTTTGAATAAAGATATAATATAGATATATAATTTGTTTATTCCCATCAGCTCCCACTGGTGGAATTTGCAACTATTAGCCACATTTAGTGGTGGGTGCATTTGTATTTTGCATTTGATTCGAACTGTTTCCACTGGTGGCAGATGATACTTTAATTTGTGGTATTTTTCACCAACACCATGATTAAGTAGCCGTCGGACTGGAAATCAACCAAACTAAACGGTTGTCAATTTTCAACTAACAAATATAAAGAAGATTGACTTTTCTGGGCTCAGTTATCACTCAGACGCAACCACCACCAGTGGCGGTAGGTGGTATAGCTAATTGCAACTGCCACCGGTGTGGGCAGCTGGGAATATCCGTTATCTGATATCCAGGGAGTGTTTGATCAAGTCCCACTGACCAGTAAGTGGATGTTTATCGCCGCCCAGCATGTAGGTCCGCAGCTTGTGTGCGAGCGCGCCGAGCTGCAGCGCGGGCAGGGCGGCGGCGCCCGCCATGACCATGCCCAGCGCCAGGCCGGCCGCCAGCGCGTAGCCCTCGCGCTCCACGCAGTTCTCCATCTCGGGCCCGGGGGGCTTGCCTGGGGACCAGCATTTTGGTTCAAACTCGAACTACACTAATTATTATATATTATTAAATTACACCCGACTTTTCACATCAGCATAATCATTGCTGGGACCTTATTTGAGTGTATATTCATTCACATGATAACGGATGTTTTGAATGCTACGGGGATCGTAGAAGTATTTACAGTAAAGTACGAACACTACATTAAAAACTTGTGATTATTAGAGATAAGAAAGTTTGCAGGTATGGTCCAGAACAAAAAAATATCTCAATAACAGGGACAACAAGTGCTGCTCAGCTTCGTTAAGAATCTTTTTGAACTTATATACCGTACACAAGGTCTCCAACTATGTGAATCGACGACCTGGTGAAGGTTGCAAAGATCCGCTGGTTGCGAGACGCACGAGACTGGTCAATGTACACTTCGGTGAAGGACTATGTCCAACAGTGGACGCCGTTCAGCTGATACGATGTTGCTGAATGATGATACCGTACACATACCGATCTCATTGAGCAATACTTGCGCGTAGTGCGTGTGCCCAGTAGCTTGATAGATCAGTCCCACGCCCAGCAGTGCAGCTACCAGGATGTTCTGTTGGATGTCTAGCTCGATAGATGTCGGTGGCAATAAGGGTTCCAGGTGTATGCTCATCATCTTTGTCGCTTGGACGTCCATGGTTCCTGTGGAGGAAAAATATTTTAAGTATGGAATATTTTACGTTTTTTAATCAATATGAATTCGGTGATTTTGGACCGTAATTTCTGCATAAGTAAAGATTACAGAAAACATGCTGTCGACTCTTAATAAATTGAAATAAGGATAGGAGAATGATGATTTTCTCATTGAAACCGTTACAGAAAGATGGGGCCATCTTACATCTTCTTTAATAGGGGATCGGACTGAGTCAAAAAACAATGATTCTAATTAGTCCGTCAGTTAGATTATCGAAAAATATTGGATACTTTTGCCATTGCATATGGGTAATAGCCGACATGAAATCATACGTGTGTATCCAAAAGAGTAAGTAGAAGTATACACATAAAAAAAAACAAAGTTCGCCGACGAATTGATAACTTCCTAAGCGGGAGGGGGGGGGGTTATTTGATAATTTACCACCCCCCAAAAAAAATTGGATTGGATATTTAAGACACTGACTATGTCAAAATCAAAATCAATCAAAATCAAAATCATTTATTTCAAGTTGGCCAGTTACAGTTATGTAATATCTACACCTATGTTACTTTGCGCATCTGGGATAAATGGAAAAGGATTTTAGGATGGCATTTAAAAATTACGAGAAAAGTACTTCCCAGAAGCAATTTAAAGCACAAAAATAACTGGAAGTGTATATCGTTGCCAACAGTACACAACCGGTTATGCCATAAGAGACTAGTTCGCGGCTGCAATTTCTATGATTCCGTAGCAAGCTTCTTCACATTACCTCTATAAGTAGCAGCCAGTCCCAACAGTAGCCCAACGCTGATCATCTCGTTACACTTGACGAGATACTCGTAGATGTTCATGAAGGGCATATCCCGCAGGTGACCGTTCAGTCCTAACGCCATCAGGAAGCCTGCGTGCTCCATTGACATTTCTGCTGTGCCCTGTTAGAATAAAAGTTTTAGGGTTTATTTGTGTTCTTCTTCGTTGATATTTTAAAACTGTAATGGCGATCAAAAACAGATGCGGTCGTCTGTAGCGTTCGGTACAAGCTATATTAATTTAATTATTGTTTTTGATCCTGTTTTATAAAAAATACGTTGATCTCATGCTAGGAATTTCTCCTGTGTCGTGGGTGCGTTTACAAACATTTATACTCACATACACAGACACCAGCAGTGAGCAGTGAGCAGTGAGCAGTGGTGGCCCAGTGGTGGCGGCCTCGACTTACGAACTGTGAGTCGTGGGTTCGAATCCAGTTAGGCGCATTACTTTGTGTAATTTATTTCAACACCACTGCTCTCAAAACGGTGAAGGAAAACATCGTGAGGAAACCGGCATGTCTTAGAACCAAACAATTCGAAGACATGTGACATGTACCAATCCGCACTGGGCACGCGTGGTGGATTATAGCCCATCCCTCTCCTAGAGAGGAGGCCTGAGTCCCTACAGTGGGAACATTATAGGCTGATGATGATGATGACACAGACACCCAGACTCGGAATAACTATCCGTAGGCCATGCACATATTTGTTCCGTGCGGGGATCGAACCCGCGATACGCAACGCAGCAGTCCAATTGCTCAGTTACTGTGCCAACCGTGTCGTCCACTCTGAATTGTCACTTATGTTTACAATGAGGTAGGTGTTGAGTATGAGGTCATAAAATGGAAAATCGAAAAATAATATTCTGGTCAGTGGTGGCGGCCTCGACTTACGAACAGGTGGTCGTGGGTTCGAACCCAGGCAGGTCCATTACTTTGTGTAATTTATTTCACCACCACTGCTCTCAAAACGGTGAAGATGTCTTATAACCAAAAAATCGAAGATATGTGACATCTACCAATCCGCACTGGGCACGCGTGGTGGATTATAGCCCATCCTTCTCCTAGAGAGGAGACCTGAATCCCTACAGTAAGAACATTATAGACTGATGATGATGATGAGGTTTTTGCTGTCTGTTCAATTTTACTGAAAGGTTTTTGAAAACATGTCATATTTACTTTTGCGATTTTTTTTTTTTTTTTTATAAATTGACATCCCTATCTAAGGATTGTTACTATGGTTAGCTAAACGAAGTTCATCAATGAGATATTAGAATATCACACAATGAGATGAGAATCTCTACTTACGAAAATGATTTCCTCTGTACATAAGCAGAACCACAAGTACGACTCACCCTAGGCTTATTATAGATGACCCACTCGGAGTCGATAGTGAACCCGGAGAGCGGCACGAGCGCCAGGCCGGCCGCAGCCCCGTTGTGGAAGGCGGGCCACGCGGCGGGCGGCAGCGGCTCGCCCGCGCCGCGCCCGCGCCAGCGCCCCCACACGCACACGCGCGGCAGCTCCACCGCCTCCGTGGCCCCGCACGGCACCGTGCGCAGGCTCGCCATGCCTCTGTCGGGCGACAACCGGCTCTTGTACAACGTACGGGGTGGAAGAAACATGGACACGAAAACCGTTAACACAAATTCAGTAGTCCATTCCGAGCCCCTCGCTGAATCCGGTGCTAAGGCCCAGTATACAGCCGTCGAAGCGACGGGATGTTGTAAGAGATACCGCGGCCTCGACATAAAGGGCTAGAAAGGAACATGGGTGGTTTTTAGTCAGTAGAATTCTCACACACCCTTTCGATCTGCCTAAGAGTGACAGGGGTTATTTAATGATTTCTCACTCCTCAAAAAAAAAGGCCCAGTATCCACAGCGCAGAGCAGAGACATGTGTCAAATTTGACCTATCGCAGGAAGGGCGAAAGACCTAGGACCCTACATGTAAAGAATCATGTTCATAGATAAGTATATGGAATTCCGTACCAAAATGCATCAAAATCAAAATTTATTTTTCATTGTCTACACTTATCATATTAATCCTACAAAAGTTCTTTTTGTGAACTAAATCCGAGTTTCGGAGTAATTTTATAAAATCCAAAATTACCACAAAACTAGGCAAGCAGATATTGTAGAGAAACGTCTTTAATATGAAGTCAGCCCAACTGTCAAAATCAACCGACAGATCTAACAGAACGACTTTTGAACTGGTTGTGTGAACGCCATTTTTATAGGGAGTAAAACAATATTCATACTTTAAATAAATCAAATCCCAGCCGCATAATGTCGTAAAAAATTATGAAAATTATTACTATACAATTTAATCTTAAAACATGAGAATTCTTGGTAGGTACGAGTTTTGGTCACTGTCTTTTAACTAATGTAATTGGCCGATTTCCGCACATCTCCGCTCGTCTCCGCTCCTCTTCGCTTTGGTGGATACCGGGCCTAATAGAAAAAGACCACACTTATCACCGTGAATGAAATTAAACCCTTTCGATTAAAAAACGAAATAAACATAATTCGCCTCGAATTTGAAAACACGGCGACTCGATACCGCGTTTGACTATTTGACATACGGCCGAATACTGGAACGCTACTCAATTTTAAGTTGCCATTAAATCTCGTTCTGTCCCTGTTACTTCAGCATGGAGCGACCGAGACAGCACTAGATTTGAGCGTTACTTATATTTGAGTGGCGTTTCAGTATTCGGCCGTTATAAAACTTTTTGTGACCGACTGAAGCCTACTCGCATCGCTAAGTGTGATGATGTGATTACTCTAATAATCCACGTCAGAACTGTTTAAACAAAAGTCAGATATCTTTTTTGCATGTTGAAGTTTTTCAATCTTTTTTTTTACATTGACTCCAACATAAAATGTAAAGACGTGGCGCACATTAAGCGATAAAGTTGAAAATCCTTGGTTCCTGCATAAAAAAAAAATATTCTGTTCAGCCCGTCTCGTTAGATTATCGAAAAATATTGGATACTTATTTTTTATTTTATCAAATTAACAAAAGAAATACAAAAATAAAACGTATCAAAGATCATGAGTGAGGACTTGTGACGTCATACGACTATTCGAAGCACTGTATCGTCTTCAATTTTTAAACGACTGCCCAAAAAAAAGAGTTATTGTTTACGTGAAAAAAATAAAAAAATATTTTTTGGAAAATCTGACAGATTAATTTGTTTTTGTTTTGTCCACTGCCCTGTTGTAATAGCTCAATGTGCTGGCGTCTGTACAATACTAAATTTTCACGAACATCAACAATTAAAACTAAAAACTCACCTAGCAATCGGCAGCGCCATAGTCCTCGTACTGACAGCAAACAAGTACTTCTCCTGCTCTTCAATGAAGTCATGGTCGGACACTTCGGGACGCTGCGTCAAGTTGATGGTCACAGGGATCGAAGATTGAAGCAGGTTTATTACTTCTGTCATTCTGGAAATGAATGTTATTGAGATTTATCATTATTCAAAATCAAATTTAAAATAACACTAACTGCCGTACTCAAAGATATTTAACGATTACTTAAGCCGTCACTTAGTAAAGGTTTGACATATTTTTGTATGACAAAACTGTCAAAACTATTACTAAGTGATGGCCTAAGTAATCATTAAAGCTCTCTGAGTGCGGTCTGAGTGAGTGTCGGAAACACTCAGGTCGGAAATACTCAGTGTGAATGTGGTGCCGACTAGACCATGTCCTACTCGCTGGAATCTCCAGTGTATATAAGCACGAGCACTGCTGTGCAAAGTACTTAGCAAAGTTTAAAAGCGACCTTTTCGTGAAATAACGGTTTCTACTTAGAGAAAATACCTATTTCGTAATATGCATGACTTTTAAATTACTATGTTTGTGAAAACGTAAAACATTGCAGTAGAAAAAAAACACTTTTAAATACGAAATATGCGGTGCAGCCGGTACAGTTCCCGTCATATAACTTTGCCCCTCTGAAGTTAGCCATTAGCATAGATCGCGCAGGTTCAGTTACGTAGAAAAGCGTTTTAACACAATAAATATATATTTTTAAAAGATAACGTAATTTTTAAGTCAGGTGAATTGAAAGAAAGAGGGAAATTGTCAATTCCACCTGTGCAACATTATGCACGCCTTCGTCTTTCTCCTTTTTCATATGATTCACCACATTGTAAATTATTTTTCTGGCCTGACCGTATTCCGTTTAGGCATTTTAGTCAAAAAACTAATACACAAAACTAAGTAACAATGTTAACAAGAAATAACAAGATAACAAATCAAAAACGACTAAGTAATAACAAAAACAAATAACAACATGCACAATAACGCAACACTTGTGGCATCAAATGTCTATCGTACGGAGCAAGCGGGACGCAAGCATGCATCAAAAGTAAACGAGTGAGTGAGACATAAAATCGCGCCGCCATAATGCCCGCCCGCATGTCTCGCGCATGCGCAGTTGCAGTATTGTTCGTCATTTTGACTGCTGCGCAGCCACTTGTAGGCAACTTCAGAGGAGCACAGTTATTTGACACGAACTATACCGTATCTTGCATCATTTTTGGTAGCTACTGCAAGTCGCGATTATCATCCCCTGATGGTCTACCGTGTCAAAAAAAAAAATCTAGTCATTTATTCAAACTAGGCTGATAATCAGCACCTTTTTACAAGAGACAGTCCCCGCAAAACGCCCACCCTTCGACACTTCCTAGTGTTTTAGCTGGAAAGTGGCAAACTCCCCAGCAACACATCTGTTTGTTAGGTTAGAAGAACCGAAGTCTTAAAGCATGTTATTCCAGTGTGGAAAAGAGATGGCGCTAGACACCCTGTACAGCCCTGTCGCTTTCCAACACTGGGATGAAACTGGTGAAGATCGTACCTCGAGCTCGGCTATAGTCTCACCTGTGGTCCCTCGGGTACAGCAAACTGAGCAGCTGAGTGTTGAGGTGTTCCATGCCGGTGATGACGTCAGCATCCTCAGGGTTGCTGCGAGTGGCATCCACTGGTCTCTTAGCTAGTGTGTACACCGTGTCTTTCTCCAGAACTTCCAGGGCTATGACTGAAATCATATTTTTTTATGTGAAAAGTGACCTAAGTTTTGGTTGGGGTTATTTACACATTGATAAATGAATAATAATATAATTTGAGAGGAAATAATGATAGAAAATATGTTATTTGGGACAAGGTATATTAAAAAAAAATAGGGTTAATATTTTTCGCAGTGATGCAACAGTCACACCGGTAACAAAATCAGGGATGTTTAAGTCCCACTTAATAGCAATCCTATTGCCATCAACTGTGCACAAATTCAGACTATAGTTGCTACTATTTTAACTGCCGTACTCAGAGATATTTAATGATTACTTAAGCCATCACTTAGTAAAGGTTTGACATATTTTTGTATGACAAAACTGTCAAAACCATTACTAAGTAATGGCCTAAGTAATCGTTAAAGCTCTCCGAGTGCGGCAGTATGTGTTTCTTTTATGTTTACTCTTTTATTTAATTTTAAATTTTTTGTCAATTTGTTTTGTCCTGTGTGAAACCAATAAATACTTTTTTTTTCTTTCCATCTAAGAACTGATACTGATTTCAACAACAATTTGCTCGACTCGGGAGTCGAACCTACGACCTTATGCGTAGCAGTCTCAACAAAAACCTTAATTTTAGTTTTCTGTGTTTAGTTACTACAAATCAAATCAAATCAAATCAAAATATTTTTATTTCACATAGGCGTACATGGGCACTTATAAAACGTCGGTAAAAAGGGGCACAAGGCCATAGGTACTTCACAAATACTCACACTCCATATAATCGGACGCAGTCTTCATAGTATGCGCGACCTCGGCCTGATGCGCCAGGTCCTCCCGCATGACCAGGTTGTAGGCCTGCGGGGGCCAGTCGGCCGGCGGGGAGGACTTGCAGCGACTGAACAACGTCAGCAGCAGCAGCGCCAGCGCGGGCGGCAGAGCGTCTATGTCGCGGAGGGTTATACCTGCGGGGGGAGAAATGTTCAAACATAAGTGTTCGCTCCGGGTGTGTAATCAATTATATTTTCTCTGTGGCCTTCTTATTAGCGCGACGACGATGAAAAAACTCTTCGCGAAAAAAGAACCGATTATTATACATATTTTATTCTAAAAAAACACAAAAAAAAATGAAGTCTGTTCATAAATGACGGAATTATGAGGTATATAAGAAACCAAACGTCAAATAGGGTATTTCACCAAAAAAATTTAATTAGTCCGTCAGCTAGATTTTCAAAAAATAATGGATATATATTTTTTCTTTTTTCACTTAGACAAAAGATGAAGACAGTGATACAGTGCTTCGAAAAGTCGTGTCAAGTCGTGTGACCTCACTAGGTTAGTACTTTTTTACCCACAAAGTGACAGCCCCCAGTCATGATCTTTGACACGTTTTATTTTCGTATTTTTTTAATAATTTGATAAAACAAAAAACGCGTATCCAATATTTTTCGATAATCTAACAGACGGACTTATTACACTTTTTTGGTAAAATACCCCTATTAAATTTTCCTTTGTTTTTACAATTGGACGTGTGTATAGAGGACAATATAAATTAAGGTAACCAATATTTTGGCGAGGGATTTTGCACTTATAGTAGCATCTATAAAATCCTATGGTGTGCAAGCAACTGTACAGGCAAGACGCGATATCATTTTTCTTATGGTTTATGGCGCAACACTATATTTTCACTCCAGAGTTGCGAAATTTCTTTGAAAGAGTTACCGCGACCCTGGAACGCAAAGGAACACGGATGGGTTTTAGTCAGTATGAGTCTGACACTCCTTCCTGCTCCGCCCAGAGCGGGATGAGTCATTAGATGATTTCCCATAAGTAAAAGATAGGATAGAGTAATCTATAAATCTCCACCTGAACAAAATTGCTTTGCTTCGGCCAACCTGTGACAATTCGGAATCTATTCAAAGAATTCCAGGTCAGCCATTGCAAAGCCAATGGCCTAATTGAAATCCATGGTTTGATTTGTATGCCTTATCGTCTAGTTCACATACCCTTATCACACGCCATGATAACAGCTTGGCAGTACGGTGAGTAGTAATTGTTAGTATCACGCCGCGCCCGAGGGGTACTGCTAGCGGTCACAGTGTCGCGACTTGAGATAGTTTGTATCCCAGCGCTGCGACCACAACCAACCGTCGTTAGAATCTGAAATTGAAATTACACGATATTTTGTATTAACACAATCTAGTATTAAACATGACAGAGTGGTCGGAGACATAAGGTGTCGCTATGTCTTTTTTAATGAAACCCACACACGATATAGGAGGAATTTCTCCTGTATCATGGGTGCGTTTACAAACATTTAAATACACATAAAAAAACATCCAGTTTTGTTTAAATCATGTGGTTGCGCAGACGTCTAAAAGTATTTTTTTTAACTGATATGGTCACTAACATCATCATTAATACTGGAAGCGGGATATTTTGCATGTTTAATTTTCCCCGAGGTTACGATATTTCGCAAGCAAGCACTGTGATCACGGATAAACTGAAGTTATTGCGGATGTATGTTTATGAGCAGAAAAAACTGTCTACCCTCTTCCTTGTTCGTTTTTTGTTTACGGTACCCTGTCACTCACAACTCGATTCTATTCCGCTTTTCAGTGGTAATTATAGCGCCGAAAAGTGTTTCCTATACAACGCTACACTCTCATAATAATAATAATATTCCACAACTATCACACAACGCCATCTAGTCCCAAGCTAAGCAGAGCTTGTGTTATGGGTACTAGACAACTGATAAACATACTTATATATTTCTAAATACATACATATTATAGATAAATTACACCCAGACACAGAACAAATGATCGTGCTCATCACACAAACATTTGTCCTGGGTGGAAATCGAACCCACGACCTCCGGCATAGCAGTTAGGGTCACTAACCACTAGACCAACAGGCCAGTCAAAGAATGATGGTTTATAAACTAGTTATTTAGCCACCAACTGCGGTACTCCGAGATATTTAATGATTACTTAAGCCGTCACTGAGTAAAGATTTGACATATTTTTGTATGACAAAACTGTCAAAACCTTTACTAAGTGATTGCTTAAGTAATCATTAAAACTCTAAGAGTACGGCAGATAGACCCCATAGAGTTTTCCCAAGTCTTCCAGATACTCTTTTCATTTTTATATCTCAAAAAAAAACTAGACCATTTAATAGGGATGTTTCCTGAGATAAAACGCGTCAAAGATTTGAGAGGGGGGTTGTGACGTCACTCACCGGTAAAGAATGTCATACTAGTGTCTTGGACAATGACGTCACACGAGTTTTAAAAGCACTGTATCGTCTTCATTGTTTGTTTACGTGAAGAAAGAAAAAATACGTGTCCAATATTTTTTGGAAATCTATCTGACGGACTAATTAGATTTTTTTTGTTAACAACCCATTTAATGATGATTGTATTCGAAAATGAACATTTTAAACAAAACAACAGACTTTTTACTAACCTCAATAATATCCCTGGACATATTATTAACCTCAGCCAAATACGGGTAGTAGCCCACGTCCAAATCCTTCAGCATCGAGTTCAAATACGAATAAACATTGGGCGGGTCCCGACTAAAGTACACCGGTTCACACAACTTTTTCAAACTACCCTCATTTATCTGAGAATTGTCTTCGTATTCCAGATTCACTTCAGTTGGAAAATCAAGCCAGTAGTGGTTGACATACGCATCGAGTTTCAAATCCTTCGCTATTTGATATAGGAAGGCTGAAAGCGGCTTTAAATTACTCCACAAAAGAGTGTTTAGTTTTATTTCTTCGTAAACTAAATGTAAGGAGTATAACACTTGTAAAACATAAGGGAATAAGACTGAGTTTGTATTGAATAAATTAGATTTCTCAGGTTCAATGCTTGTTCGTTTTCCTTTGCGATATCCATCTGAGGTTGGCATGGGTAGTTTAAGTATGGTCAAAGATTGTCCTATGGCTTTATGCATTGTTGAATTTAGAAGGTATTCCCAGTCGTCTGAGGTCCCATCGCTAGATGTTCTTTGTTTTTTAGTGGCGACCTGGAATGTAAAGAAAATATATTTATTTGAGATGAACAGAGTTACGGCAGTTGGTGAAGTCAGACTGTAGATGATAATGATGAAGGCATATACAGGGTGTAAATTAACCCTTCACACATACGTCAACCAAGCATTCTGTACATCAAACTAAGTACCTCTACGCAAAAATTAATATTTTTGCTGGGAAACAACTTCTTTTTTTGGGGTCAATAATTTCATATTACGGTATAACTCAATGTAGCACTCTTAACCCTTCGTGTGCCGGAACGTAGTTCCACGCGAGACACAATGGCTTTTTAATTGTGTCTCTAAACTCGGCATACGATAAGTTAAAACATTGTGCTAGTGGATGCTTTGAATAGTAAAAGGGTCATGGAGGTAATTTGAGTAAAGTTATAACCTGAAAAACTAGTATTTACAAAAACAGCTGTGCAAAATTAGGAACTTTGACCCCCAATATCTCCGTAACTACTACTAACTGATCGCAGTGGTGGGGATAACAAGTGCCCTTCGTTTGCGTTGAGGGTACTTTTACACCCTTTATAGGATGTTGAGGATTTTGTTATTCTTGGCAAACGAAGGTGAATTTACTATTGCTCTTAAGATACAATTAGGAACTCTGAGCAGGCAGAGAATGTTGGATTTCCTGGCTACGCCCCATTGGGTTGGAACTTGGAAGGTGTAATTTGGGTTGGAAGGTGTAATTTATTGTTTTAGGACTTATTAAATACTTGTACGAAATACCCAAGCTCGGCAGAAAAACCATACAAGTAGTCTTTTCACAGTTTTACCCTTTTTTTTTGGACAGTGGAAAATCATCAAATGACTCCTCTCGCTCTGGGCGGAGTGTCAGACTTTTACTGACTAAAAACCTCCCATGTTCCTTCTTAGCCCTTTGTGTCGAGGCCGCGGTATCTCTTTCAAACAACCCGCAGCCCCGACGGGACAATTTTACCCCTGAGTTTGCACTACATATGTCGAATTGCAGCTAATGGCAAATTGATTATAATCACAGTGTTACATATTCTCGCTACATTAATAAGTGTTTAGTCACGGCCGCGGGTTGTACACTAGTTATCGCAGCCTCGACATAGAGGGCTAAGAAGGAACATGGGTTGTTTTTAGTCAGTAGAAGTCTGACACTCCCTTTCGCTCTGCCCAAGAGCGGGAGGGGTTATTCGATAATTATCCACCCGCTAAAAAAAAAAAAAAGTGTTGAGTCACTCTTTTAAAAAATCTTTGAAAAGACTAGGTATAGTTTCTGACGGTGATTATCAACTAACCTCTGCGTTATCGATGACGTCATCGCTCTGCTTAGCGTGCAGTCGCTCGACGTCGTAGCCAATGAGCGAGAGCAGAAGATTCGAGAACATCGACCATTCTTGTTCCGGAGTTAGGTCTTGAGTGCCGGGGGCGTTGCGGACGCCGTACCATTTTATTATTACCTGCGTTAATGTATATTTAAGTTGTTTATTTGAATGGTATAAGGGAAAACATTTGCGCTGACCCGAAGTAACTTGGGACAAGGGTAGTTTGTAATATATGGTATATACAGGTTGTTGGAATGAACGAGGGACATAATATATGGTATACACAGGTTGTTGGAATGAACGAGGGACATAATATATGGTATATACAGGTTGTTGGAATGAACGTGGGACATATTGAAGCAGGGTTATTCAGTATTCGATTCTCGTCCTAAATATTATGTAAAAAACTATAAGTAACCTTAATTTGTGACGTAATTGTGCCATGGCCCCCGCACGCTCTTCAGATCTCACTTTATTAGAGGTTTCTTTTAGCCATTGTCCTACGCCAATTTTAAAATATTAAGGTAAAATGGATTATACCTAAAAGTGGGGCGAGTAAGGGTGGCGAGATTTTTCCGAAGTATTTGGTAGCTATGGTTCTGTCTGTTATTTATAAATGTTTTTTTTTTGTTCATATGGCAGGTTTCAATATGTCAATATGTATGTATGTAACATACTGTAGAATAGGGTAACTGACAAAAAAATCAATTAGTCGTCAGATAGATTTTCAAAAAATATTGGACACGTATTTTTTCTGTTTTCACGTAAACAATAAATGAAGACGATACAGTCCTTCGAAAAGTCGCGCGACGTCACAGTTTAGTACATTTTTACCAGAAAGTGACGTCACCAGCCACCACTCACGATCTTTGACACGTTTTATTTTAGTCAATTTGTGTTAAATTGATAAAATCAAAAATACGTGTCCGATATTTTTCGATAATCTAACAGACGGACTAAACAGAAACATATTTTTTTAAATCAGTCGTCTACCCTATTAAATATAATCGAAGACAGAACATTCTGCGCATTTTACGTGATCTGGATAGGAAAAATAATTAATCTATTGGGCGATGACTTCTTTAAGTCTACCAAACTACCCTGAATCGATTTGTGTTCATTTCATGGCTATAACATCGCCCAGTATTACAGGCGACTCAAACATGGCAGGCCAAATTTGGCTGTACAGTCAGTAAGCAATAAAAATGTCTTCACTTGGCAAAGTTCAAACGTGAATTTCTCGTGAAATAACGACGACGATTGCAGCTTTAAGCTATGATATTCTTTATGATAATAATGGTTTCTAAAATTTTAGTTTCGTTACGTAACACGAAAATAAAATTAATACAGTAGGCGAAAAATGTTTCAAAACGTTGCTAAGTATGTAGATATTGGCGCTGCTGTCTGTACCACAGTTTTGCCTAAACACTAAGGAAAAATAACTAACCTGCATCGTAACGTCTTTAGGCAGAATGGCTCTCAAAGCAGTATAACACCGAGTGACCAGCGTCGAACAAGTCAACGGCGGTAACGATATCCGATACATCGGACCTGCTTCAAACTGCAGTGTGAGACGGTTACCTGATGCGTCGCAGAGTCCGCATAGACCTGGGAATAATAGGGAAAAGTGTTTAAACCATTTTGAATAATATTATCTCTCCTGACTTGTACAGAGGAAAACAAGGCCGGGGGCCGGGTCTATTTGATTTGTACTACGTAACTATGGCGGTATGAAATATGACGTCACATTACTGTAGCGCTGTCTTTGTCTAGCGCACCATTTAAAATCAGTTAAAACTTAGCCATTTTTTGATCGATGTTATTACTTTTTTCACACATCGTGTTATTTCTGTTAGTTCTTTGAAATAACATAACATTTGCGTGATTTTTTTTTACTAAATCAATATAGTCAAATAGCCAATTAGCTTTTTATCAGGGCTGATCAAGATTCATGATTTTGACTGTGTGAAGCAAAGGTCTTGGCTGATATGATGACCACTCGTGACCAAACTTGGAGTCGGGAGATATCTAGTTGTTCCTCAGTATTTTTTTTTTGGAATGTGCGAAATCATCAAATGACTAGCCCTGCTCTGGGCGGAGCGGAAGGGAGTGTCAGACTTCTACTGACTAAAAACCACCCATGTTCCTTCTTAGCCCTTTGTGTCAGAGCCGCGGTATCTCTGTCGAACATCAGCCCCGACAGGCTTCTGCTGAATTCTAACAGCAGCTGAAGTATGTGGCATTGGCGCCAGAAACTGCATCTCCGTATCATCAAAATTGAAGGGTATCTTACACAGGCAGTCTTACAACTAATACTAACTATGTCCATCCAAAAAAACCTCTCACCTAAGCTCTCTTTCTGCTCAATCCTAGCGGCTGCAGAAGTATGAGGCACTGGGGACAGGAGATGTAGCGCTGAATCATCAAAGTTGGAGGTTTCATTACATCTGCTGGGTAACAAACTGCTTCGACGTGGGAACGGCGACTGGAATGTGGCTCGCTTGGTGTACGGCGAATCTATTAGACGAGCTAGGACACCGCCTACGTGGACCTAAAAGAAGATTGATTTATTATTAGAAGTTCTAGGACATTTCCTAAAGCGAAGACATGTGACATCTACCAATCGCACTGGGCCCGCGTGGTGGAATAGTCCATTCTCTCTCACAGAGAGGAGGACTGAGTCCTAGCAGTGAAAACATTATTGGCTGATTGTGCTATACTTATACTATTGCTATAAGAAGTTCTTTTCGGCTCGCCAAACTACAGGCTGGCTTCACGAGGCCTAGAATTATCCATAGGAACCTTGTGTCTGACCCAAGTCATAATTTACCTGCGATACATAGAAACCTGTCGAGAATAAGGCGTGAAAAAAGAAAATGACAGTTCTTTCGCTCCTATAATGTAAGTGTTCAATGGCTGGGTTGCGGAAAGATTCGTGCAAAGATTTTAATTTTTAGTTGAGAAAGTTTTCGACACCTCTTGAATGGAAACCAGAGCATAATAATATTATAGTTTTGATGACTTACCTTCCCAACAACATAATTCCCAGACTGCAATATAATATTCCCGGCTTCATCAATCAACGCGATCATATTTAAATGTTCCAGTACCACAGCATCTTTAGCCAAAACTGTTGAGACCACACCAACCATCAGATTGGTCTTAGACGTTTGTCCGAGCGAGTGGGAGCGTTGTAACCTGACTATTTGCAACCTGCTTACACCGCCCACTTTGATTATAAAGCATAAGTAATCGTGACCAACTAGATCAGTGTGGAGAAACGTTTTCATGTCGCTTGGTGACTCAATGGGATCTCGACGTATAGTTTGGGTATCCGTCCATATATGGTCCAGGCAGATATCAGGATATAAAGGCAGCGATGGAGGATTTTGAGCACCATTGTTAGCCATCATAGAAGTGTAAGATGCTTGACCGATAGACGCATGAGGTGATAGACCTTGTTGATGGAACACGTTTGCCATGGGACTGTTGATTCTTGAACGAGACATTGTAGGAGTAGTCGGCATCTTCTTCGATTGGTACGGACTCCCTAATCCAGTTGCCCAGCTTGTGGCGTTTCTCTGGCTTTGCATTGGACTGCCAATGTAGTCACAGGATTGGCTAAAGACTGTAGTTGTAGAGTTCATATTCGGGCACATAGACAAACACTCATCTCGAAGAGTTTTTCTGATCCTCCAAAGTGAGTGGATGCCTAACTTCCAATCATAGAGTAAAATAATACTCGGGTTTGAACTCACAAACATAATTTGCGTATCCCCATCGTTATAGTACTGAAGTCCTTGTGAAGGTGACTTCATCAAAATAGGAGTAACCTCATCCAACGGATGAGTTAAAGAAAAGCAGGTTGGTAGTGACACATCCTGGTCAAATCCGGAGACAGATTCCTGACGTATTTTGGAACTCGTGTTAAATGGAAAATTGGACTTCGACTTTGAAAAGGTACTGTTCTGAGAATCGTTGAACTTCAAAAAAGAGTGTGGCAGCATAGAGGTTTGACCTAAAGGTGTTGCTTCTTTTTCGAGTAAAACTCCGTACCTCATTGACCAGACTTTTTTCACTTGAAAGGGAATACTTGTTATGTATTCCCTACCTTCATTTGCGTATACTTTCATACACTTATTGTCTATTAACAAAATAGCTGGCATGATTTTAGTTTGTATATGTTCCGTGGTATCTTCAATCTTAATGTTTTTCTTGACGTCGCCTATTTGGGTGTTCAAAGCGTCTATAAGCATGGTGTTCTTGATGTCAACATGGAATTTGCAAAAGGCTGCATGTTTAATAGGGTTCTCTATGGTGTAGCAAGCAATGGTTTCTCTATGCTCTGGGTCTGATAGTTTTGTGGCTGGAGTTGAGATTAGACCTGAAACATAAGAACGGCGTTTATTGCCTACCCAAAGAAATGCATAGGTCTCACGAAGTGTATTTATCCAAAGACATTACATCATAGTTCTCGTGGCTGTGTTATTGGGTTTTTCTGGATTTGTGATGGCAATAGGCTATTATATTTATAGGACTTAAACATAAATGGCGAAATATTGGTGAATTACGCCATTTTGCCAGTTATATTATTTTATAGCAGTAGCACAATATTTTAGGCACACCACCGATTTTTTACCATATTCAACTGACCGATCCGAACCGATTTTTTTTCATTTTCAACTATGCATATAAGTCATTAATTTCAGGGATAAACAACATAAGATTCGATCAGAAACCGTTTGGTAGAGAAGTCCATCCTGTTCAAAATGCAATCTACTAAAAGTAATCTCTTACAACCCTTTTACCATACATTTAAGTTACTTATCATCAAATCAGCAACAACAGAAGTTAAACTAATGTTACTTTGAATTACACGTGGAATTGAAACAATACGACGTCGGTCAAGATTATTCTTTTCTGTAGCAAAGAAAGAGTTTTTAGTTAAAAATATTTAGTTTAATTATTATATGCCAATAAAGACTAAGCAATAATATTGGATGGCACGTGTAAGGTCTCAAACAACATTCTTTAGAAAAAAATGGCATGTTGATCCATAAAGGTTCGCCGTCCCAGTCTTATAGTAATGATATACACCTCTGCCTAACCCTTCAGAGTTAGCAGGCTTGATGTAATGTTATGTTCTCGTGGTGCCTATACTTACGTATTGTATCCTGAGTACCCACTTGAATACATGTTTTGAGTTGTGTCATGGTGTCTTTTTGTTCTCTGTTCTCAAGGGTTCAAAGCATAATAAAACAGTCTTCTTACCTTTAGACCACACAGCAGTACATCCCTTAACATACAACTCTTCCTCATAAGAGCTGTCAGTCTTCGGATTCATCTTAGCTTTAGAGCTCTTACTCGGCCCTGAATTTAAGTTAAACTTCTTGGACATATTGCTAGAACTGTTCGCGCTACCACCGCGAGAGGGGCCGGCAGAGTTTAAGCCTTCAGGGTCCATTTTCTTCATCCCACTGATGAGCTCTGATTTGATGGATATGTTGAAGTCATTCTTGAGACGGCTCGGTGCTCGGAATGATTCGGAGTTGAACTCGTATTTGGAGTCTTTCGGCTGCTGTGGTTCGTCTTTGAAATCTATAGCAGAGTGACGAGGAAACGACATTATGTAGTTATAAGGTCTGCGCAATGCCACATGTTAATGTTGACCAACATTAGAATTACCAATTCTTATGCAGTGGTGACATAGTGTGTCATCATTCCTTTTTTTAGGGTTTTACTAATTTCGAATTAGTGACATAAGTATTGCAAAATGAAAGACACTACAAAAATAGACCAAAATAAAATATTTTTATTTCACATAGGCCTACATGGACACAAAACATAGAAAAATTGGTACATGGTTCAGGTTGGTTGTTTGTGTATGTTGTGTTTGTTTGTTTACTTTATTGTATAATACCTATTTGGTTTTACAATTTAAAGTATTTTTTTCACGCCACACTGTTCCAAATTCAATGAAGCTCCTGAAAACCAGAATCAACAGTGGCAACCACCAAAAAAGAACTGAGACAAAGCTCGACAAAGTCCCAGACAGACAATTTAACTGTCACCCAACGAAATTATATGAGAAAACGATAGTGGATGAGTAGGAAAAATATAATATCCACTTCACACTTTTACAATAAGTATAAAAGAAAAAGTTTCTAGAAATTGAGTTTAAAAGTGAGAGTCTTCTTCTTATTGTGTGGGCAGTAACGTCTAACAACCCCAGACACCCTAGTGTCAGTTTCTAAACCACTGCAAGGGCCTCTGACATGGCTGCGGGATGTTGTAAGAGATACCGCGGCCTTGACATTTAGGGTTAAGAAGGAACATGGGTGGTTTTTAGTCGGTAGAAGTCTGACACTCCCTTTCGCTCTGCCCAAGAGCGGGTTATTTTATTATTTCCCACCGCCCAAAAAAAAAAAGGGTCTCTGACATGATTTGACTATCTCCATTTGGCAGCTGGGTCTACCAGCTTATATGTGCCTTCTGAAGCACGGAATCATCTTTTTATCGGACAATCGAGTGATTTGAGTCTGTAATGTCCTACCCAAACTGGAAACAACTATACAAAGTATTCTTCCCGTGGGAATTGCACCCACTGCACCCGGTTCACAAGGCGAGTTTATTGAGGTTCAAAAACACTGTTGCTCAGCCTCAACCAAGTAGATGCCTTATGATTTTGATTTGAGATAAGTAATCTAAAATTCAAAATCACATAAAATATGACTTCAAAACACAAACCATCACAACTCCTGTAATAAACCTCCCGTATACACCACCACTCGGCCTCCCTTGCTTCCAGCAGGCTTTCATCTTTGATAGCAAAGTTAGTGAGCTTATACAGCAGGGAGTTCTCCGACGCTGATGTGTTGTGCTTGCTGTAGATCTGACCTGGGTGCTTCGCCAACACTGTTCTACCGTGTGGCACAAACTCCTGGAAAATGCGAAGACATACAGAATGGCTCGATAGAATTAGCCTAGTTTCACTAATAACAAAAGCCCTTCCATTGTATAGTACTGTAATCTTTATAATTCTAACGGCACGGTTGGCGCAGTTGGTCAAGCAATGGACTGCTGCGCTGCGTGTCGCGGGTTCGATTCCCGCACGGAACAAATATTTGTATGACCTACAGATAGTTGTTCCTGGTCTGGGTATTTGTGTATGTGAGTTTAAATGTTTGTGAACGCACCCACGACACAGGAGAAATTCCTAGTGTGGGGCAACGTTATTTTAAAAAAAAAATCTGGAACTACCATGACTTAACTAATGAGAGGTTTAAAACAACACTTTCTCATTCACAAAATTCGCCCCTAAGACAAGACATTACGTTTTGATATTAATCTAGATGGGGCCAATTTTTTGTAATTAATAATACTCTGAGAAGAAGCAGCCATAACAAAGTCAAAGGTAACTCCAGCAAAATACACCATCACACATGCTTTCTAAATGATTAAATCATGTTTGATAGGGTTAACAGTCAGAAGTAGGCAGACAAATGTACTTTGTACAAATAATTGTCCTCTTTCTTTATTGGCAAGGAATATTGATCTTACTTTATGTAGCAGTTTTAAAGGGGGTGTCCCTTTTATCAATTAAATGCAATGTCAATCAAGTGTGTCATTTCTCATTCTCTGACTACATAGGTAGTAAAGTTTTAGCTCTTATTATGACGAGGCCTTCTTGTAAGAAACAAGAAATAATACAAGAGTTACTGTTGTCTATTGAAAGAAAATAAAAACAATAACATACCAGAGGCTCAGACGCAGCGATCATAGTATCTTCATCCAGATTTGCAACAATATTTGTAACTACACATACACGTGAGCATAAAATGACGTTGGGGTTATTTTTTGGCACACCAAAGTAAAGATTTGCTGAAATTATTCGCTAGTTTTTATTTAGATTTTTGTAACGAACGAAACCGCATCCAACAGCATCTTAATTTTTTTTTGACAGTTTTGCGAGTTTGACATTGACAGCCGGTGGTTGGCCAGTTGCGTTTCGTATCATCAATATTGTAGTCTTTGCTTTAACGTTTTAAAATCAAACAGTATAAATCCTTTTTTTTTTTAATTCAACGAATTTTCTTCAACTAATTTAGGTTCAATTAAACAAAATACAGAAATATCTGTATAGACTCTTGATTAAATCAATGAAACACGTTTTCTTACACGTGACTTCGATAGTAATGTCGTTATCGTCATGCATGATGCATAATCTATGATTCTATGCTAGTTCACATTGACAAAGCGGTTTTTCCCCAAGAAAGCTATCGTGAAGCAAGCATAATCAAATCTCTAAGTATAAACAAAACAGGGGGCTTAGCCATACATTTTAGTGATCGTTTGTCCAACTAAAATATCACAGTGCCCTGCGGCACTCGTACACACAGCTACACATTAAGCTTTACATTTCCAGTATAAGCTGGTCTCGCATTGTATAGGATTTCCGTACAGTGCGACATCAGCGTAAACTGGAAAAGTACAGCTTGATGCTATTCAAAAACCGAAACAATCGAATCGACACCGCATCGAATACCTAGCAAGGGCGTATGTTTTTTTTATATTTTTGGCATCATGAAAGTGATCGAGATAGACAAACTTTCCGAATCGAAGAGTTTGGATTAACTGGCCAGCGTACTATTCACAAACAATCGAATCAAAACCAGATAAATGTCGTATGTCTTAACTATGGGGCCAGAACAGTGATTTAGTTTTCAATCAAAAAAGTCTGCTAAAAAAATCTGCAAATGCGGACACATCTCAGTTTCTTGGTTTGAGGGACACATCAGGATTATCTTCTCATTATCACCAACCCTGGGCTTGCAGTCTCTACAAAGATAGCGATCGCTTTACGACAAAATTCGGTCGCAAAGCTATAACGATGCGGATTTAAGGTGGACGTGAGCCGGGCGCGACCCGCCGGTATTAGCTACCAATTTTGTCGTAAAGCGATCGCTATCTTTGTACAGACTGCAGGCCCTGGATTGGATTTGTTTGCTGATGAATGGAAGACGGTAATGTTAGAATGCTTGTGGTTCTGCGAGAAGACCGAGTAAAAGGATTAATTAATTTAATGTTAATGGCTTTTGCTGTACTAAATGTAATAAAAAAATAAAAATAGTGTACCAGCAAACTAATATTAAATAGGTACATTTTTTATGCGTGTCATTGACTCTGGCTGGGCCACCATCAAGGATTTCAATTTTGATAACACAAAAATTTTGCTGTTGATTTGTGTCCAAAGTCATGAAATATCAGAATTTGTCGTTCACTGGTTCAAAAGATATAAGAGTTTATAGGTGGCCCTGCTGGAAAGAGTCTCCCCAGCAGGGCCAAATTTGTATCTCAAAAACTAGGGCACCTAGTGATTTCTCCTATATTTTGTCACCTATAAACCCATAGATCTTTTGAACCAGTGAATGACAAATTCTGATATTTGTTGCCAAATTTGGATATCCTATCGAAAAAATTTTTGTTATCAAAATTAAAATCCCTGATGATGGTCCTGCCAGAGTCAGTGACACCATTTATGCCGACAAAAACAAAAGCCTCCGTCCTGTACCTAACCACCTATTTTAGTTTGTTTATCCTACAGCACACAGCACATTACTTGGCATCAGCAACTTTACGGTTGCAAGTGAGCGTATCCGACTACTTATAAAATCATATATCAGAAGGGTGAGCTTATTAGATCAACATAACATCACGCCTCTAATCCCCGTAGCGTTAGGCAGGGGAGTACACCCATATTTCGCCAGTTATACATTTAAGTCCCATGCTATAGGGGGCGACCATATTGCCATTAAACGGGTACAAATCCGGATTTCGAGACCGCTACTGAGAAAATCATTATGGAAAATCTCAATAACATTGCCTAACCCGGATATTAAACACAGGATCTCGTGCTTAGCAGTCGCAGTTGCGACCACTCGAATAAAAAAGCAGTCAATTGGGCACTCATCCAGTCTACAATATGCTATTGATGAGGAATTCCTGGTTGAAAAACCCAAAAACACGCTGGCTGCCCTAGGAATCGAACCTAAGACACCAGCAGTAGCGATTTTCAACCAATACTTAGCTAGACCGTGGTTTTGATTGACACTATTCGAAAATTATACGTGATTAAATCATCGTCTTATTAAACTGCATTAATCATTACGATTATTGCTCATACTTACAGTAGCGTGATTTCAGTTAAAAATAATTATACGACAAGACAATTGTTATGTTTTGCCTGCATTTATCTAGATCCAGTTTCCTACAAACACACAAATACATACATAGATACAGTTCTTATGAGTAAAATAAAACAAAAGCATTCTTCCATTCATCAGCAAACAAATCCAATCCAGGGCCTGCAGTCTCTACAAAGATAGCGATCGCTTTACGACAAAATTCGGTCGCAAAGCTATAACGATGCGGATTTAAGGTGGACGTGAGCCGGGCGCGACCCGCCGGTATTAGCTACCAATTTTGTCGTAAAGCGATCGCTATCTTTGTACAGACTGCAGGCCCTGGATTGGATTTGTTTGCTGATGAATGGAAGACGGTAATGTTAGAATGCTTGTGGTTCTGCGAGAAGACCGAGTAAAAGGATTAATTAATTTAATGTTAATGGCTTTTGCTGTACTAAATGTAATAAAAAAATAAAAATAGTGTACCAGCAAACTAATATTAAATAGGTACATTTTTTATGCGTGTCATTGACTCTGGCAGGGCCACCATCAAGGATTTCAATTTTGATAACACAAAAATTTTGCTGTTGATTTGTGTCCAAAGTCATGAAATATCAGAATTTGTCGTTCACTGGTTCAAAAGATATAAGAGTTTATAGGTGGCCCTGCTGGAAAGAGTCTCCCCAGCAGGGCCAAATTTGTATCTCAAAAACTAGGGCACCTAATGATTTCTCCTATATTTTGTCACCTATAAACCCATAGATCTTTTGAACCAGTGAATGACAAATTCTGATATTTGTTGCCAAATTTGGATATCCTATCGAAAAAATTTTTGTTATCAAAATTAAAATCCCTGATGATGGTCCTGCCAGAGTCAGTGACACCATTTATGCCGACAAAAACAAAAGCCTCCGTCCTGTACCTAACCACCTATTTTAGTTTGTTTATCCTACAGCACACAGCACATTACTTGGCATCAGCAACTTTACGGTTGCAAGTGAGCGTATCCGACTACTTATAAAATCATATATCAGAAGGGTGAGCTTATTAGATCAACATAACATCACGCCTCTAATCCCCGTAGCGTTAGGCAGGGGAGTACACCCATATTTCGCCAGTTATACATTTAAGTCCCATGCTATAGGGGGCGACCATATTGCCATTAAACGGGTACAAATCCGGATTTCGAGACCGCTACTGAGAAAATCATTATGGAAAATCTCAATAACATTGCCTAACCCGGATATTAAACACAGGATCTCGTGCTTAGCAGTCGCAGTTGCGACCACTCGAATAAAAAAGCAGTCAATTGGGCACTCATCCAGTCTACAATATGCTATTGATGAGGAATTCCTGGTTGAAAAACCCAAAAACACGCTGGCTGCCCTAGGAATCGAACCTAAGACACCAGCAGTAGCGATTTTCAACCAATACTTAGCTAGACCGTGGTTTTGATTGACACTATTCGAAAATTATACGTGATTAAATCATCGTCTTATTAAACTGCATTAATCATTACGATTATTGCTCATACTTACAGTAGCGTGATTTCAGTTAAAAATAATTATACGACAAGACAATTGTTATGTTTTGCCTGCATTTATCTAGATCCAGTTTCCTACAAACACACAAATACATACATAGATACAGTTCTTATGAGTAAAATAAAAGAAAAGCATTGTTAATATGAATAAACTTTATTACTACAATAAAAGGATATAGATTGAACCGCGGTTTGTAACAAAACATTCAACAATATACTTTGGAACCGAACAGGTAAACACTTTGGGTAGGTACCGACTTATTATGCCCTAACTTATTTTAAAACAGACCAGTGTTTCTCAAACTACATAAAATTTCCCGTACCGATACAAAAATCATCAACAATCAGTTTGCGCTAAAACAATGTACTGTTTGTTCAAGATATTTCATATAAATACATAGCACAAAGTGATTGTGATTATCTTAAAAATAACGATAATAATTCATTACAATACCTACTTTGACTTGCAGTCCCTCGTGAACACAAAGGACTGCGTTTCTTAAAATATTTTTAATACAGATCTTCCAGCACCATATTTATTTAAATCGGATCCTACAGGTTTTACTATAGAGATTTCCATTTTAATCTCACAATTTCCATAAATATATTTGTGAGGGTTTGATAATATAATATTAAAATTGTGTGATTACTCCTAAATTCCCTTTTCCGATACTGGCCCCCCTCAGTTAGCCTTAATACTAGTTTATTTCAATTTAAAATAAGGCTCTATCTTGACAAGGCAAAATATATTTTTTCATAAGTAATCTGTAACCTGTAGATATTTTATTAGATTTATTTTCATTGATATAGTAAAGCCCTGTAAAGCTCATCATTAAAAATCTCGTATAGGAACCATCAAAAGCTCTCCTTTCTAATAAAACGTAACAATTAATTAAACTTTACATAAAAATCAACAATTATTTAGTTTAAAATCTATGGGGAAACAATTTTTCTTTGAAAAACCAAAAATAATGCAACAAATGAAATAATAAAGAGTAACATGAAAATTTGGACATTTGGAATGCCACATTATTGACGAGTTGTTTAGATATTTATAATACATAATATTTCATATATCACCTATATTATTACATATACAATATCTACAGCCTAGCTTTTCTATTCTAAATACATTTGGTCTTTGGATGAGCATGTCACATTATGGCTTGTGTCATCGTTTGTAACTTTAAAAATATAAGTGCACTTTTCGAATTTCGTACTTGATCATATATTTTTTCATTAAAAACCTTAAACTAGACTAGACCTGCAAACGAAATCTTCACGCCGGCAACCTTAACATAGGAGATAGAATAAAATCACAGAAACCCCTTAAAATTCATTACAGAAATAAACAAGAACAAAAATTTGAGAAACACTGTTCTTAAAAACACGTAATCTACTACATTTACTTTAAAACTTAAAAATGGTTTCCAAATGATCTTATTTATTTTAGTTTTTTTTTTCTTTTTCTCACATGAAATTCGTGAATTTTCGATAAACTTCAGGTACCTAATAGGGACAAGATTAATCTAATCAGTGTACGTTCAATCGAAATGATATTTTTTTTTTTCGATTTTTATGATGAGTAAAACTTTTTTTTGATGACATTCGATAAATAATAATTATGAAACAAGGATGATATATTTTTTAAGTTAAAACTAACAACACCTAGTCAAATATTTTATCACAAAGAAATGTTTGGCGAGTTTGACTCGCGTGATACGGCCGGTATTGTGAGGCCTCATCTGGCAACTATAAAAATTACTATCATCGCCTCTTTCGCCAATTGCTCCACCTTCTTTATAAATAACATCACGTTTCCTTTCTACAAAAGATTTTCCAATACCCCATACAGTTGTTCCTTTATTAAACTTCAGGTAAGTATAAAAATCTTCCAAAAAGACAAATATATCTTCGTTTTTTTTTAAGATTGGGACTATTGTTGATCTAGCTATTAACTATAAATATACGTTCTTTAATAAATATGTACAAGGAATTGCACGGGTACTATCTTTAGGTTTTCTACAATAGCTTGAACAAAGGTCCCAATCCTAGGCTGGAAAGATTATCATTTTTAATGCTGGCCTAATACACGAACTAAAGAGGTGGACTGTCAGTCGCAATACTTGATCAAAAGTTGTGGTTTGATGATTTTAATATGCCTCAAAATTGCTCGTTACGAAGCCAGCTTTCAAGCTTCGACCTGTAGCTAACAGATCTGGCCTACTTATTTAGTTTATTTGGTCTATGCGAGGCCAACTAGCAGTTTACTCATTCGATTATTTGCGAGTTTACGCGATGGCATGCCGAATATGGTGTTACAATTTTGCCATTTATTGAGTCATTACAGTCGATCGCGGTATCTATCGTATGTTTCTGACAGTCAGAACTACACACTGACAGTCAGCTGCAACTACCTCAAAAATTTATCAGGGTGTCTAAAATGGCTGCTTTAGCAGAATCGTAATATGAATCATATTAAAAATTTAAAATTCTTACTATGGACTTTATAGTTATAGACATTAAGTACATTTTAAGAATTTGAAATTTTAACGTGATTCATACTAAGATTCTGCGTGGATTCTAATAAAGCGGCCATTTTAGACCCGCTGGTCAGGCCACATTTAATTTAAAGCTATTGATATAATTTCATATATATTTCCAGCCTTATTAAAAAAATCTACATATTTCCTTCCTCCAGTTGCCATAATATTAGTTGTGATAAATTCGCTTTATACAAAAACATGTGACTCTTGCCACTAATGTATAATATAAATATAATATTATATAAATGATAATAATTGCACGTGTGCAATTCAACGAGAAATAAGCCACCTTAAAAATGCAATGCAGTCTATGCATGTATTGTGGTGTACCTTTTCTTTAAATCTCTAAATTATTAAGGCGATTCGAATAACCTAGCTTTACACGTAATGAGGTTTACAATTATCTTAAAATGACTTATTTGTTTGGCGTTTTATTACCGTTATGATGTGATGAACTGACGTCGAGAAATCCCACGACACCTAAGATTTCATAATTGTATTTTATTTGTATCTCTTCTTACTATAAGTAAAATCATTATGCTTTGTTGTTATTCGTGAGGACATTAACCTATCACACTTATATGTTCTAGTCCTAACAAAGCAGTATTTAGCAGCCTAAATGACGTAACTAAAATAAGGTATACATATAGTTATTTTTTCTATTTTCAATATAAATAGTTCTTTAACTATGTTATAAAAACTACGTTTAAAAGTGTACAATAATATTAATTTTATGCGTACAATGTAAAATTAGATCTATATATAAATATTATCTGATTACAAAGTAAATAATATTTGGAATTTTTGTTAAGGCTAGTTGGGATGGTAAGTTATACCATGGAAGCGTGGGAGTCGCTTGCTTTGGCGGCCATGTTCAGTATGACGGAGGAGTCGTCCAGCTTGGAGGTGTGCGACGCGACCTCGGCCAGCGTGGCCAGAGCCATCAGGTCCACGTTTTGCTGCGACTGGTTGCAGATCTCCATGTTCAGGGCATCGGTGCGGGGCGCTTCCGTAGCTATCATTATCTCGGGACTTATGTTCTTAGTATGCAAGTTGACTGCTTGGTGTCCCAAGCTGCTTACCTCGAAGCGCGCGATGCTGACCTTGCGCGGCTTGCGCTTCTGGCTGCCAATGACCTGGTCGCGCCAGTCCTCCACCAACTGCCGCCGCTCGTCCAACATGGACCTAGGAACTGAATTGACTATGTGCGAAGGCTCCATCGGTTTCGGTTTCAAGTTGACAGTTTTCTTCTTGCGTTTATTATCGCGTTTCTTTTGTTGGAATTTCTCTAAGCTCAGTGAAGGCAGAGCTCGTATCTTAGCGTCCAAGTCGAAGTCCGCAGCCTTGAATGTTTTGTTACTATTATTGTCGGGTTCAGGCGTGTCGGTTTGTTCGGTTTTCTCGTCGCTGTCGGCCGGCTTCTCGTGAGTCGAGGTGTTATACATGTGCTCGTCCTCTGCGTCATCTCGCAGACTGCCAGGGTCCCAGCTACAGGCGGCGCTGTAGTTCTCGTCTGGCTTGTCCGAGTCTCTCTTCTGCCGCTTGTTGACTATGAGACCCCCAACAGCCATAAACTCCTGGTACCTCTTCCCCTTGCACGATCTACCAGATCTCATGTTCTTCTCGTCATCGGAATAGTTCCTCTGATAAGCGTACTCGTCTTCCTTAGATGAATATCTCTTATCAACTATTTGGTCTATCACATCTTGGTTAGTGAACTGGTCGTTAGGTGCACCGTAGTATATCTTCTTGTCATCATCGAAGTCTTCTTCGAAGACGCGGGAGGTCTCAGTGAGTGCGTTCTGCAGCTCAAGTAAGCACTCTTCTTTGCGAGGACCGTTCGCCCTGGCCCTCTCTATTAAGTTATGAGATCTGTATTCGTTTGGTGTTGAGATCGCGTTGAACTTAAAGCATGGGGGTGAGTAATAAGGGTTTGTGGTTTGAGTTTCAGTCTTAGTGGCTAGGAGGCTGCTGAGGCCTCCCATTTGGGCTTCGTCAGCGAGTTTCCCGGGAGTGAACATGGAGAGTGGTTTAGATTCAGTTTCGTACGGTCCCTCTTTAGACTTCTTGTTTAAGTCTACTTTAGTGGAGTTATTGTTGGTTTTCTCCAGTTCGTCTTGGTTGGGGCTGTTCGGGGAGTCGACGGGCTTGTCGGTCTCTCTGGGCCGGGAAGACAACGTGCGAAGCGGTGGTGCGGGCAGCTTGTACCACTTAAAGTCGGGATTAGCGCTGAAGAAGGCGTCTTTGTACTGGAGAGACAGAAAACGAACAATGAGTAAAAGGGAGAATCGAATAGGTTCTGTTTAAACTAGAAGGAAAATGGGCTCGTCTAAAGATGAAATGCGAATACCTACTAGGATGTTTTTAAGTGCATCAGAAGTTGTCAAACGTTGCCATACCTGTTTAGCAAGACCTGTATAGCAAGCCTTTTCGTCCTTGTCCAAGTTTGCCCACCACTCGCCGAGGATTTTAGTTATGGACCTGTAAGGTAACAATTAGTAGTTAGAGTATAAAATCGTGTAAACTGCTGTATCTTATCAGTTTTATCGAATGCTATAGGCACTTGGAGCGTTTATGTAAACATGTATTTTTCTTGCATGCCTATTTGAAGCAATTTCTCTAATCTTTTCGACTATGAATTTACAATGTGGCAACATTACAATAGCCCGGGGACAAAGTAACTCTAACTGCCGCACTCAGAAAGCTTTAATGATTACTTAGGCCATCACTTAGTAAAGGTTTTGACAGTTCTGCCATACAAAACTATGTCAAATATTTACTAAGTGACGGCTTATGTTATCATTAAATATTTCTGAGTACCGCAGTAGGTAATGTTTATTTGATAATGACCGTGTGTTTCTCGTCTTCAAAACTACGCAACGTATTTTGATGCGGTTTTTTTTAATAGATAGAGTGATTCAAGAGGAAGGTTTTTTCTTTTTTGCACCCGTGCGAAGCCGGGGCGGGTCACTAGTACTATATATATAACAATTATGTTTAAGCCTTATGTAATAGGGGGCAACACTATTACCATCATTTGCCATTAACCGGGCACAAATCCAGATTCCGTGGCTGCTACCGAGACATTTTATGATGGGAACACGAAACATCCAATAACACTGTCCGGGAATCGAACCCCGGTTCTAATGGCGATTGCACTGGCGACCACTGCACTCACGAGCTAGTCTGATTATATTAATGCTATGCTAAGGTATATATCCCAAACATACCTGTTCTCAAGATTGGGATATTTATCGCGCACGACGCTCCTGTGTCGTTTGCAGAAAATAAGGAAGGCATTCATTGGCCGACGCGCGTGGTGCGCCGGCTCGCCGTCTTGCTCTTGATCGTGCATTTTAAACTATCTGAAACAAGTTAATAATACTATTATAGCAATTCTTTTGCATAGGTTACTTTTATTTTTGATTATTAGACCTTATTGTTCCACTCCTGATCAAAGACCGGGACCATTTGTTCGACTGCCCGAATACCGCAAGACTAGAGCCCTGATACAGCTAGACGGGTTCGTAGCAGATTGAGGGTAAGTTGGCGGGACTTCTTGGAAGTCTTCCTCATCAATGGCGAGAAGGTGCTTCAGGTTGATGCGACAAGGTAGCCCGTGAAATTCGAATTTTCTTAAGTTTTTGCCTTTTTTATCAAATAGTCACTCTTGAGACTTATATGAACTGAGACGGTTGTAGGTATTAATGATTTTAGTAATTATTGTTCAGTAAATAGACATTTTGTTACTGCCGTGAATCCCATTTTATTTAAGATACGAGTTGAGAGTGACCGGGAAATTGCAAAAAACGTAAGAAAATTCGAATTTCGCGGGCTTCTTGTCGCCTTCACCTTAAGATAGAAAAGAAAATACATTTGTTTGCTCTAAACAAGACCTAAGAAAAAAAATGTACAAAGACTAGAAGAGGGGAGCCCTTCTAGTCTTTGTACATTTAAAAAAAAAATGTATTTCAAATGTATTTTCTTTGTAAAGTGGTCACTAGTTCACCGTATTATTAATAAATGATTAGGTTTTCAGGCGAACACAATGTTAGTTTATGACGTCAATATTCAACACAATTATAATTACAATATGCTTCAGAAGCTAAACCCACACATTTCCATATATCGTTTCGGAGATGAAGAAGAATTGAAAATAAATAACATCGTTGTTTGTTTAGGAAAAAGGTTATTGGGTTATTTAAGTTGTTACAAGAACATAGCCGTGCGTTTCCAGTGTCATAAGTGACACTCAGAAACTCACTCAATCACTTTTCACTTGGGAAATACTTGGGAATTTTCAGACTTATCCCACAGTTGCTGGCGACCTACGAACGTAGATTCATTAGTGAACTTGCGAAAGTTCTGTCTAATCAAACAATTCATTACTGAAAAGGAAATGCGGTCTAAGAACGTGGATGCAGTGATGTAGGAATCTGTATGTCTGCCTCACACCCGTGGACAAGACAGGACTTTATTTATCTATGTATGGGTACTTGTTTGTATTGATGTTGACGGATGGAGAGGGAGAGGAAGGCCAAAGAAAAGATGGATGGATTGTGTGAAGAATGATATGAAAAAGATAAAGGAGTAAATAATGCGACGACGTCTGACAGGGTAGAATGGAAAAAGAATACGTTGGGCCGACCCCAAATGGAATGAGACAAGGGCAGGCCGATGACGAGTTGTTTAATAACCTGTAAGTGCATTGCTAGTCTTCTAGTACCGTCATTTTACTTTGTGTTTTTCATCTTTAATAATAAGACTAGCTACGTCTTGTTCTTGCTGCGGGTTGTTCAGAGGTTCCCGCGGCCTCGACATATAGGGCTAAGAAGGAACATGGGTGGGTTTTAGTCAGTAGAAGTCTAACACACGCTTTCGCTCTGCTCAAGAGCGGGAGGGGTTATTTGATGATTTTCCACCCGCCAATAAAAAAAGACTAGCTACGTCATCATTTTCTTATGCGGAGTTGTGTACGTTTGTAATTTTCGTAGACTAAGGATCTACAAATAGATTTCCGTCACTTTTCGTGGGAGTCGGCAAGACTATATTAAGAAGGTGGGTAATTGATTCGACCTGTGATAGTCATTGTGATATATATGCTTGAATAGTGATCGCGTTTGCAAATTCTTCAATAGGAATGTTTACTGACTTAAAAAATGTTATTCTAATTAGTCCGTCAGTTAGATTATCAAAAAATATTGGATATGTATTTTTTGTTTTATCAAATCAATAAAAGTTGACGAAGATAAAACGCGTCAAAGATTTGAGTGGCGGTTGGTGACGTCACTGACCGCCAAAAAATGTCGTACTAATGTCTAAGACTATGACGTTACACGAGTTTTCAAAGCACTGTATCGTCTTCATTGTTTGTTTACGTGAAAAAAGAAAAAATAAATATCCAATATTTTTTAGTAATCTATGTAAATTACGGTTGTTTTTTTTTGTTAACTACCCTATTATTTTTGAGGCTTTGATTGGCATTGAAACAAGCGGTGATCTACGTTTAAAATCAGTGAAAGCTACCATGAACATTATCTTGTCCTTATCACGATTTAATTGGGATTTCATAGTCCAGTCAGTCTCATTATCTGCCTAGCCTTTTCCCAACTAAGTTGTGGTCAGCATACTGTCTAACCAGACGAAGCTGAATGCTAGGATTTAATATAGAGCGACTGCCTATCTGACAATCCAGTTAGCACTGAGTGATACGATACTATTTAGTAGTCCAACTGCCGTACTCAGAGATATTTAACGATTACTTAAGCCGTCAATTAGTAAAGGTTTGACATATTTTTGTATGACAAAACTGTCAAAACCATTACTAAGTGATGGCCTAAGTAATCATTAAAGCTCTCTAAGTGCGGCAGTAGGTCTATTTAAAATCTGAAATTAGGCCATAGGGCCAACGAAGATTATTTTAGAAGACAAAAAGTATGTTTATGGTTGATTAATATACTGACTCTAAGCAGTCTTTGTTAATCGTTATTAACTTTCAGTGTTGCATTGCATCTCTAAATAAATATCTATGTTTCTGCGTAATTATCTACACGTTAATTATCAAGCAATATCAACATGATAATTTGAAATAAATCAAAGTGTTGCAATCTGAATCCGTGATAGAATTTATTTAAACCAGTTTAGTATGTTTTGTTTGGGTTTTACACTCGTAGTAAGTTGTTAAGGAAAACCGGTCCTTATCGGTAAAAATAAATAAACAATACTGTATTAAAAGATGTTTAAGATACATGGTTTATGTATAGATAGGTAAATGCAGGATATAGGTACTGCATTGAATATTGACTCTCGGTTTTAAGACAATAAGTGCAAATTCAGATAACTTCGTTTTCAGATCGTTCAATGATCCGTCAACCAAGCATTCTGCTCTTCAATCACGTAATAGTGTGAAAAAATATTGCTGTATTTTATTTTGGGTGTAAAGTCTCGGTTTACATTAGCGCTCAATGAGCACTTTAAATAATGTGCAGAAGGAGACCGTGACCCTCAATATCTCCGTTACTAAAAGTTTTGCAGGTATGGCCTAAAACAACAAAAAAACCAAAGGCCGAGACGAACACAAGTGTAACTCTGTTTCGTTTGTGGTGTATTGTTCTATATTTTGTGCGCAGGCTACACTTTTGGAAGTACAGTCAGCGCCCTGCATTCAAAATTTCACCACAGTCATCAGAACAAAGCGACACATACGACAGATACACCCACTGTGCTGTATCACCTGTTATCAGCGATATCAGGTTTCTTTGCCAAGAGCAGTTTCCTAACGTGATAGCGATAACAGGGGTCGATGATCGCTGGCTGTAGGTTACTCTACTATCCTATGTTGTTGTTTTTTTAAGGGACGATTTCTAAAATGCTTGTTTTTAATTCAAGAAGGATAACGAAGAACTCTGTAAGATCCGTTTTTCCCGAGAGGAGTCGAGTGAGATGCGTGTCGCGGTCGTGAACCACCAATAGAATATTATTATTCATAGTTTTCTTCTAAGCTTTAGTGGAAATGGTTGGCAGAGATGAGTTCAGGTGTTTTATATTGTTTAGGCCAATTTCCTTATAACCATATTCATAATAGAAGAATGGGAGAAGAAAACGTGTTGCGCCAACCCCAAGTAGATCGAGCTAATGCAGGAAGATGATGATCCAAAACGTGTCCCGCCAACCCCAAGTAGATCGAGCAAATGCAGGAAGATGATGATCCAAAACGTGTTGCGCCAACCCCAGCTAGATCGAGCAAATGCAGGAAGATGATGATTCAAAACGTGTTGCGCCAACCCCAGCTAGATCGAGCAAATGCAGGAAGATGATGATCCAAACCGTGTGTCGCCAACCCCAACTAGATCGAGCAAATGCAGAAAGATGACGATCCAAAACGTGTTGCGACAACCCCAGCTAGATCGAGCAAATGCAGGAAGATGATAATCCAAAACGTGTTGCGCCAACCCCAAGTAGATCGAGCTAATGCAGGAAGATGATGATCCAAAACGTGTTGCACCAACACTAGCTAGATCGAGCAAATGCAGGAAGATGATGATCCAAAACGTGTTGCGCCAACCCCAGCTACACTCGCGAGCAACCAAATCGACTCAAGCCTTGTCGGCGCACACATACATTGATACAACTAAAATCATGAATGGAAATTATTAAAATGATATGTCATTCGAAAGCTTAAGATGTCAGCTTTAATTTGATATCATTATCATTGAAATCCATCCATCATTTTTGAAATAAATGATGTCTGAATGCAAGAGTAGGAAAAACGGCAATTTAGGAAAAAGGGTATGTGTCTCGTATTTGACAAATTAAACAAACAAAATTAAAAATAAAATTATTTTATTTAAATCAGTATTTCGTATTGCCCCCTCTAGCCCTAATTACATCCCGTAGTCTGTTTTTCATGGACCTTATCAATTTTTTGACATTTTCTTGAGGAATGCCGTCCCACTCCTCTAATAATGCTGTCTTTAGCTCGTCTACGCTTGAAGGGACTGGATTTCTGGCCCGAACTCTTCTTTTAAGCTCGTCCCATAAGTGCTCGATGGGATTCATGTCAGGACTGAGCGCAGGCCAGTCCATCGTGCGTAATTCGACCTCTTGCAGAAACTGTCGAGTGACTCGTGCCGTGTGACAGCGGGCATTTTTCGTGCATTAACACGAAGTCTTCACCAACAAACCCTGCGTAGGGCACAACATGATCCAGTAGAATGTCGGTGATGTACCGATCAGCTGTTAGCCCGCCTCCTCGGCCGCCCCCAGGCACGAAAACAAGTTCGGTTTTTCCCTCTAAAGAGATACCAGCCCACATCATGCAGGAACCGCCGCCATATGCCACTGTTTCAGCGAAACAACATTGGGCAAATCGTTCTCCCGGACGCCTGTAGACTCGGCCTCTCCTGTCACTGCCATGCAGACACATTCTGCACTCATCAGTAAACAGGACCGATCGCCATTGCGCAACGCTCCAATTGAGATGCTCTCGAGCAAATTGAAGGCGCGCTTGTCGGTGGCCTGCAGTCAACTTAGGGCCCGTCGCAGGTCTTTTTGGCGTCAAGTTGGCTTCCTTCAAGCGTCTTCTCACTGTCCACTCGCTGACAGCCACTTGTCGTACACGTCTCAGTTCTTGCTGCACATCAACGCCCGTAAGGTGTCGATTGCGCAGCGAGGTTGAGACAATGAAGCGGTCGTCTCTCTCTGAAGTGCACCGGTGGCGGCTCGTTCTTGGTCTCCGATTGAAGGCACCAGTCTCTTGGAACCGTCTGTATACTCGGGATACAGAAGACTGGCTCAAGTGGAGCTGGGCAGCGATTGCTCGCTGACTTAACCCTTGTTGCAAGAAGGCAACCACTTGAGCGGCTTCTTCTGGTGTGGTATCCATGGGTTAGCGAAAACAAGGAATGCAATTTACGGAGATATGTACCGGTCAACTTGTAACAAGCAACTGATAAGATAAACCGGAAGTGGGGGGGTTTTATAGCGGGAGCAGGTAGCGCAAGTCGTGGATTCCTAAAGAGGTAATTTACGCTGACGGCCAATTAAAATGTGTCAATAAATCAGCGCTTAGTTTTTTTTTTAAGGTATTGATGTTAATTGAAAGCCTAATTCTTCAGCTTTCGAATGACATATCACTTTTGTAATTACCATTTATCGTTTTAGGAAAATCAATGTATATGTGCGCCGTCTAGGCTTGAGTCGATTTGGTTGCTCGCGAGTGTAGATCGAGCAAATGCAGGAAGATAATGATCCAAAACGTGTTGCGCCAACCCCAAGTAGATCGAGCTAATGCAGGAAGATGATGATCCAAAACGTGTTGCACCAACCCCAGCTAGATCAAGCAAATGCAGGAAGATGATGATCCAAAACGTGTTGCGCCAACCCCAAGTAGATCGAGCTAATGCAGGAAGATGATGATCCAAAACGTGTCCCGCCAACCCCAAGTAGATCGAGCAAATGCAGGAAGATGATGATCCAAAATGCGAAATGAGAAGTAGCTGTGTTCTATATAGTCTGCCACAAACAATATGCCTGAATAGTAATTAGCCCGTCATACTTTAGATAACACCTTCTATCATTCTTATCATAACTTCTGGCTAGTCTGATGGTAATGGTACCTAAATGGTCAATGTTCCGGACCAGTCGAACCATACCTTGTTATTTTCTAAGAAAAAACATGTCTCCCGTGTCTCCTACCATTCAAGCTGCTAAGAAAATTAGCATTACAAAGCCATAATTAAGTATTGTGCAGGTGATGTCACTTAAAAAAAAAACTAATCACATTTCTCAATTCCTATCAGTTGTATGAAATGGCTAAGTGACGTAGTGTGTCAATTTCATAAACAATTAATATCCTTGAATAAAACAAGCTACATAGACTGACATTCAACAAAGTATACCAAAGTCCGAAGCAAAAGCAGTACCTACAACGATAGTTGCAGGAGGATATCTGTAGATTCAAAATCAAAAATCAAAATCAAAATATTTTTATTTCACTTAGGCCTACATGGGCACTTTTAAAACGTCGGTAAAAAGGGGCACGGTTCGGTGCATTGGTCGATTCCTAAGGAGAAGAACCGGCAAGAAACTCCAAAGGTTACTCTTTTGATCTTTTAAAATCGTTTGTGTTAACAATAAGAATATACAGATTGCTTCTGTAGGCACAGACTAAATATTAGAAGTGATTTTACTGTTTGTATGTAAATCTACCGACAAATCTAGAAGAGCTACAAGAAAAATATCAACTAGCAATTAGGCGTATTTTTTGCATAGATTTTTATCCGGTTTGAAGGGCAGTCTCTCAAAGCTACAATGGAACTTGGGAACTTGAGAAGACCCCACTTGACGTCGCTAGCCGACACGATAATAAAGCCGCTGGAACATTTTTTTTTGCATTTTTTATGTACGTACCTAGTTAGTTGGTTCGTCGGTCTTAATACCGACTGCACTACGGTAAAGACAGGGTTAAGTTTTGTCTTATCTAGTGGTATATTAAGCTTTGTTTTTGTGACATTGTTATTATTAAAAGCATATTATTATAATAAAATCAAAGACCACGTCTCTTCGACGTGGTCCTTGATTTTATATATGCTTTTTTTTATTCAAAAAACATATAATATTATAAAATCAAGGACTACGTCGAAGATAAAAAAGTTTGGCTTTAGCTTCTTCTGCGCATGCGGCTTCCCTGGTAACTCTTAGCCGGTACAAATTTGTGGATGTCTCTATCTATTCTCAATTTTATTATTTATTTTTTCTCTTCCATTAATTACTCTCTTTTACAGTGGTTTTTAATCATCCAGACGCCCTTTAGTACGAATAGTTACAGCACTGATATCAACATTTGTGCCTTACCTACAATACAAAAATTTGTTAACTGATATGTTATGTACTTTTTTATTTTTACATTGTTTATAATTATATAATTTTTTGTTATTGATTTGTGTCTGTAGTAAATCTAAATTGAACTTACATCTTACTATTGTATCGAGTCTGGTTCTTCTAACCAACATAACAGACAGAATGTGTTGCTGGGGAGTTTGTTCCGTCACTTCTTCTTTCCAGCTAAACACTAGGAAGTGCCGAAGGGTGGGCGTTTTGGGGGACTGTCTCTTGTAAATAAGTAGAGTAGAGTAAATTTTGACGTTCGAAAAGTTCTGATTATCAGCCTAATTTGTATAAATGACTTTTGATTTTGAATATAATCAAAGCTATCGCTGCTAAAGAAAAAAGGAGATCGATAGATCAGAAGCTCGGCTTTTGTGAAGACCTACCCACCTATTGATTTACCCCACAAATACCCTATAAAACGTTACCACTGATGGCACATACGTTTATCTTCTCTGGCAAGGAACGGGTGATTATCCACCACGCAGACCCAGTGTGAGTTGGTAGACGTCACATTTTTTATGAAGTTCTGGTGGTTTATCTAGGATAACACGGCTTCCTCAAGATGTTTCCTTTCACCGTTTTGAGAGCAGTAGTGATGAAGTCACATACAAACCAATAATTACACAATTTTGCTGTCAAATCTCTTTAAGCTCCATAATAGACGAAACATGACAACAACTATTGATTCCAGCTCGTTTCAAATCACAAAAATTTGCTAGTCATGCATGGCTTTGCCAACTCGGGCACGAGTAGAAGATAAATAAACAAATAACATATTTTTTATCAAAAAGAAGTAAGTATAACAAAAACACGTTATCTGTCGAGATAAACAAAGCTGGGGGCAACAGCACACATGTGTCTACACAGATTTGTCAACATGTGTATCGAAACGTGATGGCTTTTGTCGAGATTAGCATTAGTTTGGGATCGAATTTGACTGAACAAATCCGGCTTTACGGTTCCTGGTCTGGACTTCATCCGATCTCTCCATATTTTGTTCGGATTAGATAAATGATTTACATTATATTTTAGAAACTCATCATCTGGCTAGCCTTTTCCCAACTATGTTGGGGTCGGCTTCCAGTCTAACCGGGGGCAGCTGAAGACCAGTATTTTACATGGAGCGACTGCCTATCTGACTTCCACAACCTAGTTAACACTAGGTATACGATACCGAGAAAATAATGATTAAAAAGTCTGCCTATCCGTTTAAGGATAACAAGCATGCCATGTGAAAAAACATGTCAGCCTTTTTAGGGTTCCGTTGGGTGGGGGGAAATCATCAAATAACACCTCCCGCTCTTGGGCAAAGCGAAAGGGAGTGTCAGACTTCTACTGACTAAAAACCACCCATGTTCCTTCTTAGCCCTATTTGACAAGGCCGCGGTATCTCTTACAACATCCCTCAGCCACCACCTTCCCCCCTTATCTCCCATCTTTTCTTACTACTGAGCCTAAAATTTTGAGAAAAAAAAAATAGAAAGTCCGACTTGCACTTGGCCAGCTCTTTTATAAAACTTAAAAAAAAATATTTTTAACCCTAGTCAAGTGACACTGACGGCAGAAAATAGTTATTAGTTATCGGTAGACTTTACTCGGTAAATAACTTATTGAAAATCGTGTTTGTAAGTTTCGAAGGTACCAAAATTAGGTTAATACATCAATGATTCAACACGAGCAGTTTGAAAACGATAACGAAGTAGTAGGGTTGCCAGAAGGAATAAAGAACTGAAGGAAATGCTTTTGGTAGCCGTTTGGATTTATTGAAGCTGGCATGGACACATTTTTATTCTTGCTAGTGAATTTGTGGTTTTTCTTTGCATACAAATTAAGAGACGATTTTTCCTTTGAGTCGAACACGATTAGCCAATAAATTTTTCGTAACAAACAATGATTTTATAATTAAATTTTTGTTACTGTTTTTTTTTTCAAAGAAGACTGATAATTATACTGATGGTTATTTTTGGACCGAATACTGACCGATAAATGAACCGGTCTGTTGGCACATAATTGAGTATAAGTGTAGGTCCGTATGGTACACACAGTGACACATCAAACTAAACATGTTAGCCTAGCTTTGTATATATTTTCTGCACAATGAGGGATCCGCATAAACTGGTATTGTATATCTTGCTCAGTCGTCGACCGTACTTAAAAGAAAAGACACTACACTGCCAGTGCAGCTTATCTCTTTGTATATTTGTATCTGACAAAGTGACAACCCTGCAAACGAGGAATGTGTGTTAATTATTCGTTCACGATATTCTTTTTCCGTGTTGAAGTAGATCAGCCAGGTTATTGTTCAAACCAACTTTAGAGTATTGTTATTTTACTCTGTTGAAGTTAACTGTGACGTCAGTTTCGCGTCTATACACTACGGTTTAAAATAATAAGTTGTCAAGAGCATCATTCTTGCTAATCAAGCATAATTAACCTATATTGTTCCCACTGCTGGGACAAAGGCCTCTTCTCTATGAGATGGAATGGCTTATAATTCACCACGCGGGCACAGATTACGCGGCGGGCTGGTAGATTCTATGTCACATGTTTTCGAATTTTTGTTGTGTTGTGTTTGCTCACGTTTTCTTCTACCGTTTACCTCATTATTCTGATTTATTCAGTGTAGTCATACTTCTCTCCTTAGCCATATTATAATTTTTCCTCCACACCATTAATCGTGTGTAAGGCCTTCCTCCATCCTGTCGGGGCCGCGGGTAGTCCACCGGTTATCGCGGCCTCGACGTAGAGGGCGAAGAAGGAACATGGGTGGTTTTTAGTCAGTAGAAGTCTGACACTCCCTTTCGCTCTGCCCAAGAGCGGGAGGGGTTATTCGATGATTTTACACCCAACAAAAAAAAAAAGGCCTTCCTCCATTTCCAGCCTCACTATCTCAATACTGTATATTTCTGACAATCCAAAATATCGAGAACTATTCAGACCAGAAAAGAAGTTCAGATAAATAGTCATAAATCAATTTAACGACATATTTAACTGTTCAATAAATCCCATAAAAATTGGCAAACTAACTAACCTATAAAACTATGGATTTATCTTCTAATAAATATTCTCATCGCGTCCTAAATTCGAAGGTCATGTCCCCATATCACTCCAAAATCCCGTCCATCTAACCTTGACCCAAAGAGCCGAAGTGTGCCGAGGTTGGCCGAAGGGGCAACGGCCCGTGAAAGTGAAAACTCGTGCGCACCGACCGCAGGTCGCATGCGCACAGCGAAGCTTTCGACTTTTTAAAGTGGAACCGCAAGAATTTAGGTTACATCATTGTATACTTAGTACAATGTGGTTGTGTGAAAATAGTCAGATTAGTGAAGAATTTGAAGTATTTAATTTAAAAAACTGATTGGAAAAACTCTTCTCCAATCTCCAGCTGTGAAGCTCTGAAGGTGCTCGTGGCTAAATAAGAACACCCGCTCGGGTGGATCTTTAGATTAAGCCGTGTTGCCAAGGTCCATGGATGGGTGACCTATGACATACCGAGTTTCCTCCGTGCTTCGGAATTGCCTAGATCTTTGGCAGTCGTTATAGGTTCGGTAGTCAGTGGCCTGAAAGTCTGACAACCATTATTTTCAAAGGGTATCGTATTACCCATTACTAGCTGGGTTGTGAAGGTCAGATAGGCAGTCGATGATGATGATGATGTAAAATATCTCTAAAAAGCCTCTACCAAGTTGGTATCTCCAAATGTTCAGTTTTGCCAAACAGTTACATTCACAAAAGTGTTTTAGGTATGGCACCTGTAATCTACAATAAGATTCCAAATAGCATCAAGGAGCAACCTTTGAGAATTTTTAAAAAACAGCTGACATCATTTTTAATACAAAAATGCTATTATTCTGTGTCAGATTTCCTTTAGAATAAAATATAGCCATAATTATGTTATATTAATTTAGTTTTTGTTTAAATTAAAAGTTTTTAAATTAATTTTGTTTCATTTAAAACTATAAATTTGTATATTAATTATATTATTAAGCACGAATTTGTATTATTGTTTAGTAGTATAAACTTCTATAATAATATTATACTTATTTATAAATAAAAGCACGAATCTGTGTAATTGTTTATAAGTATAATTTTTTGCATGCCAAATGGTTTAATGTTCCAGGAACAAAACTACTACTGTAACACCTTAAATGTATATACCTACCTACATTCAATGCAAATAAATAAATTCTATTCAAACGCAAAAGTGATACTTTGAGCTAATTCAAACCACTCAATTAATCACTCAGAGAACATTTAGAAAGCAGAGTGACAAAAACATAATTTCCTTTCCAGAAAATCTGAAACTACACAAGAAAATGCACTGATTGCAATCATTGAACTACTTTATATGTATAGGTACAGGATATAAATCGCGTTAAACAAAGTAATTATAATCACCTTACACGCGATAACAGGTTCGATGGTCTATCAAAAATTGTTTCTAAAGACAAGGTTACCCCCAACTTCAAGAGACTGCAGTTATCAGAACACCGTAATAGCGAACGGTTGGTTGGTGTTTGGGTACGCAGTCAACCAGTTCACTTGGTTTAAGTTAACCGTACCGTGGAGTTATGAAGAAGGCATTATCAAGTATTATTTAACATCTTTAGCCAAGGAGGGGGTGAGGGGGGGATATAATTGGCTGGCATTCACAACACGGTTTTTATTCTACATCTACTCAAGGAACAATAGCTGTGATTTTAATCGAATTAGTAATTAGTATTTTTAATTAAACAAGAGGCTAAACCTGAATTTTCTTAAAGGTCAGGTTTGAATATACAAAAATAAAATAATGTCCGAATCGACATTTAAAAGTTGAATGAGGCAAAAACAGTAACAAGCTAATATTGTTATTAAATGAGAAGTGGAACTATGTTCAATATTATCAGAATCTAACATGTCCGACGTTGACAATGTTATCATTGCGTCTCAAAGTGGCGCTGCTTGCTTTTGAAACATGTCAAACATCTGTGAAATCCCCTACAGCTCACTTTAGTTCCATTTTTCGCCACCAGCACAGTTAAGTTTGTCGGTATTTGTATTCTGTTAGGTTTTTCACACATGTCATAATCCAAGGTCAGGTTTGTCAAAACGTTTGCCAAGGTCGAGGTTGTCAGCCATTTTGGCAAAGTGTGCATTGAGAAGGTCATTCTGTTATGAAATGTGAGTAGGTAGGTACTAACGCTAAACGGTGGACAAGTGCGTTAATCGCTGGCTTAGGTATTTATTGTTTGTTTTGAAAGACAAATTTATTGTTCTACTATTTTTTTAAATAATTTATGGAAGTACTTATTCGATGAGATGACGCGACATTATGCGGTCTTTGACGTTACATAACATAGTATATTTAATACCTTAAAATGACTTGAATAAGCATGTCTAAAGTATCTGCATAAGGAGCGAATAAAAATTACGAAGCCGTGGCTAGAGTCTAGAGACCTAATTACATTAGGCAATAAATTATGTACCTAGGTTAGTATGAGATTGAGTACCTACCTATCTTTCTACGTAATAACTAAAATGGGAGACTAAAAAAAAAACTGAAAACCGTCTAAGTTTTCTGTGTTATCCTGAATCACGAGACTACACACCTTTTGAACTTGTCAAATTTTAGTTAGTTATAATTATCAATTAAACTAATGAGCATGGTATTATGCCAGTCAAACTATCAACACAATTTTTAACTATGTATTTGTATAACAGTTGAGTTATTGTATAGTTATGTTTATTAATTTAATATACGATAGCTCAATTAAAGACCACGCTAACGCATTCGGAATTCCCTGTAATTTTAGTAGAAATTGTGAAAAAATATATACATTTTGGCATACAATAAAGTACTTATATTGTTCTATTAAATTCGCACGAAACCGGCAAGCAGTAACAAAAACCAGTTGTCACGCGGAAAAGTTCAACAAATACGTCGGGTGTGCGCGTGCGCTTATCAATCAACAAAATACTAAAACAATAAGCAGGCGTGAGCGGTGAGGGGTCAACAATCAGCTATGCGGCCCACACATCCTGCTTGATAACGCTAAACACTACCTAAACTAGACGGAAAGAAAGTCGAGTTTTTAATGTATAGTGCAAAATGTACGCAGGGGCTATAGGTCGAAAGACCGTGTGCGGGGGAGCACCGAGCCCCAGTGCGATTTTAGTCAGTAGGAGTCCTTACAGCTCTTACGGATTTTTTTTTAATCAGTTACCGCGGCCCCGGCACGTAAAGGTCATAAGGAACACGGATGGGTTTTAGTCAACAAGAGTCAGACACTCCCTTCTGCTCAGTTCCGAGCGGAAGAAGTTATTTGATGAAGTCCCGTCGTTAAAAAAAAGGCCGGAGGACATCCATTGTGGATTTCCATATGGTGATAAAAGTCTTGAGGCCCGGCCTACCGGATCAGAAAGGAGAAGAAATGTGCACGAATAGGACAATCGAGAAACAATCAGGAGAAACGTGACGCGATGTGGATCATACCAAATATCGGTCATTTACAGTCAAAGATTGGAAACACCTGAACAACGCTGGACGGAGTCTAGATAAGTGCCTGGTTGATGGTAATATTCTCTATTACATGAGACTTCAATAAACATACACTATGGGTACACTGGGTACTATTGGTACACCTCTGCCTAGCATCACCTGCAGACAATCTAGCCAAATACGGTATACTCGATCCATCCCAAATAAATTGCTAGTCTGGCTGGAGCCCTTCTGCAGGATATGCACCACCTCCTATCCTGCACAACCACTTGCACCTTTCAGGACTTACTCGAAGCAAATGATAGAGTTGTCCAGGTGTCCTTATTGTACTTATTCAAAAAACATATAATATTATAAAATCAAGGACTACGTCGAAGATAAAAAAGTTTGGCTTTAGCTTTTTCTGCGCATGCGGCTTCCCTGGTAATTCTTAGCCGGTACAAATTTGTGGATGTCTCTAACTATTCTCAATTTTATTATTTATTTTTCTCTTCCTTTAATAACTCGCTTTTACAGTGGTTTTTAATCATTCATACGCCCTTTGGTATGAATAGTTACAGCACTGATATCAACATTTGTGCCTTACCCATATTACAAAAAATAGTTAACTGATATGTTATGTACTTTTTATTTTTACATTGTTTATAAACATATACTTTTTTGTTATTGATTTGTGTCTGTAGTAAATCTAAATTGAACTTACACCTTACTATTGTATCGAGTCTGGTTCTTCTAACCAACATAACAGACATATTATGTGTTGCTGGGGACTCTGTTCTGGTACTTCTTCTTTCCAGCTTAAACACTAGGAAGTGCCGAAGGGTGGGCGTTTTGGGGGACTGTCTCTTGTAAATAAGTAAAGTAAATTTTGACGTTCGAAAAGTGCTGATTATCAGCCTAATTTGAATAAATGACTTTTGATTTGATTTGTCCATACTGGTCTAATACAATTTCAGCACATCGACACGTAAAGAAGAAGCATCAGTAATAGTCCTATAATATTCACTATACACGAGACCAGAATAACCCAACAAAAACATTTTCATTCTCTATAACCTTAGTCCGACACCGTTCACGACGCACGTTGTTTGACGATCATTTCGACAAACAAACAGCAGTTCTAATAAAACCTATTTGTTCGGAGCACGTGTTCTTTCGAGTATTGATTTCAACACGAGCCGATAGCTAATCGAAGTTACTTCTATTAGGCACTATGAGTGACAGGAACCGCCGCGGTGGAAGCCTAGCTATGAATAATTGAGTTACTACCTATTTAGTTTACAAATTGGATAACGTTGCAATTTCAACTTTAACGTCACAGTTTTAGGGCTTTTGAAAGTGACGTTATATTTAGTTGACAATTTAGTTGCAACGTTGTAATTTCAACTTTATCGCCACTGTTTTAAGTAGGGTTTGTAATATAAGTCAAGTTACATTTTGTTGAGTTGCATACAACACACACCAATCAATTTGTAACTCTATTATTGTATAATTGAGTGAAAATTAGTTAGACGTTTTATTTGATGGTACAGGTTACTCGTAAAGATATAATTAGAATGTAAGGTTCTACTAGAAATTGCAGCCTTAAAAAAAATCCAATAACCATTTAAGAGAGAACAAAAATTAAGTACCTAGTACTTAATTGGAAAGTTTTACAGTACCTTCCTAAGAGGTACTGTAAAGAGCTATTTAAAAGAAAGAAAAAGATGAGAGACAAAAAAGAGATTATATAGCCGTAAGAGACAACCAGCGCAAGAAAGTTCATGGGTGATAAAGTTCTGGCAAACTATCAATTTGAAATAAAGCTGCTGCCATGCTGTAACCGACCTTAACCTAGACCATAACCTTAATCCAACCTAAAAATATTCAGAGCCTTTTGGGATTTGAGTCTTTAGTAGTTATAACCATTTTATTCTATCGAATTATCTAGTAGTAAGCTTTGAAGTTCTTGAGACAGGAAAGTTACCTAAGCATGCGTAAAAGACTACAAGAAAAACAAGATAACTGAAGTTTTTTTTTTTTGGCTGGTGTAAAATCATCAAATAACCCCTCCCGCTCTTGGGCAGAGCGAAAGGAAGTGTCAGACTTCTACTGACTAAAAACCAGCCAAGTTCCTTCTTAGCCGAGGCCGCGGTAACTTGTGAACAACCCGCAGCCCCGACGGGAAATTAATTTACCTCCAAATATCAACCATACTCGTATTATAATCATCATTCTCTTGCCCATAGATCATGAAATTGGTGCAGCATCTCTTCTTCTACCATATTTCTCCATTGCTCGTCATCAGACACCTCCTTTCTTGCCATATCATCCTCTAGTCTATCCATCGTATAATCGTCCAACCATAATGAAAAAGTAATAAGCAACAAAGCGAGATGCAAATATACTAGAATTTAAATATTATCGATTCGCCGCAAAACCAGGCATAGTACAGTCATTTGGGGCGAAAAATGGGGGTTACCTGGAAAGTAATCCGGGAGTTTTTTTAAATGGGTAATTTTATAGATTTCGACGTGATCTTTTCGAATGTTCACTTTGCCACCTCGTAACTGTGCCGCTCGCGCCGCCATTTTGGGAAAATGGCGCTCAAAAACAGTTTTTTGAGAATTACTCCGTTCCGACTCATTTTACGATGGGGAAGGTGGCAAAGTGAAAATTCGAAAAGAGCACGTCGAAATCTATAAAATTTCCCATTTTAAAAAACTCCCGGAAAACCTCCCAGCTAACTAGTAGTCTTGGAGGCTTGGATTCTAGGAAACCGCTCCATATAACAGCACCTTGATTTCCATGAACTTAGTAAAAAATACGTCGCTAGAGAAATACTACTCTGTGTAAAAAGTATCGGGAATATGTCAATAAAAAGACCCGCGTAAAAGAGGTCGTTCTAATTTTTTTACTGCATGTTGGTAGCACTGTACTGATTAAGCGCGCAAAATTTGAGCGGGATCTGTCATTTAATTTGTTTTAAACTACACTTTTTGTTGGTGATAGTTTTGAGTCCTCGGCGATTTTTACAATGGAAAATATTGTTGAACAAAGAGTGTGCCTTAAATTTTGTGTTTCGAATGATATTTCATGTGGTGAATCACTAAAAATGTTGCGAAATACCTACGGCGAATCGTGTATATCGAAAACAAGGGCTTATGAATGGTATAAGGCTTTTAAAGAAGGCCGAGAAGTAGTAGTAGACTTGCCTCGTTCTGGTAGACCTTCAACCGCTACGACCAAAGAAAACATCGACAGAATCAAGAAGCTAGTGCTCGAAAATCGACGTATGAGTCTGAGAGAGTTGGCTAGTGAGGTGAACATATCTTTTAAGTCCGTCCACAACATTCTCATTGACAATTTAGGCATGAAACGCGTCGCCGCTCGACTAGTTCCAAAAGAGCTTAATTTTGTTCAAAAAGCGCAGCGAAAGCATGTCGCTGAAGACATGGTTTCCCGAGCTTCTACGGATCCGACCTTTATGAAACGTATAATAACTGGCGACGAGACATGGGTTTATGAGTACGACATGCAAACAAGCCAACAGTCTTCAGAATGGCGTCTCGAAAACGAGCCGAAACCAAAAAAACCGCGGCAATGTCGCTCCAAAATCAAGGTGATGCTGACAGTTTTTTTTGACTACCGTGGTGTGGTTCACTCCGAATTCCTTCCAGAGGGAGAAACAGTGAATAAAGAATATTATTTAGGCGTCATAAAGCGTTTGCGTGAGAGTATCCGCCGAAAACGTCCAGATTTGTGGCAACACAACTCATGGATGCTGCACCATGATAATGCACCATCACACACAGCCATTATAGTGAAAGAGTTTTTAACGAAAAATTCAACAAAAGTTCTCGACCAAGCACCGTATTCACCTGATATGGCTCCGCCTGACTTGTTTTATTTCCCAAGTTAAAATTACCACTTCGAGGAAAACGTTTTGAGTCGATAGAAGCCATAAAAGAAAATTCGCTGAATGAGCTAAAGGCCATACCGCAAATAGCCTATGAAAAATGTATGGAAGACTGGGTGAAGCGGTGGAGATTTTGTATTGCAAGCGATGGGGCCTACTTTGAAGGCGATAAAATAAATTTAGATGAATAATTTGTATTTTTTGTTTTATTGACAAATTCCCGATACTTAGTACACGGTACAGTTTCATTCGTGATTGGTGTAATTGGCACTAATGATTTGGTAATTGGTTGCAGTTCATTATATTGTGGCATAGTGGCTTGTAATAAATCATGATGTAGAATGTGGATCGTAAGATCTTTAGTATAATAGGTATTTAATGAAATGGGAAGGTTCTAGAAGACAAATCATTGTTCTATTTACCTAATTCCCAACCTCCGAACATTTCCTTACGCCAACATTTACATTTTGCTGTTTTTAGGGTTACGTACCTCCAAAGGAAAAAACGGAACCCTACCCTTTGTTATGTCTGTCTGTCTGTCAAGAATCTTTTCTCAGAAACGCGTAGAGGTATCAAGCTGATATTTCATCAAAAAAATCAAATTAGTCCGTCAGATAGATTTTCAAAAACTAATGGGCACGTATTTTTTCGTTTTTCACTTAAACAAAAGATGAAGACGATACAGTGCTTCGAAAAGTCGCGTCTAGTCGTGTGACGTCACAAGTCCTTTTTCACCCACAAAGTGACGTCAAAAGCCCCCACTCATGATCTTTGACACGTTTTATTTTCGTCAATTTTTATTATTTTGATAAAACAAAAAACACGTATCCAATATTTTTCGATAATCTAACAGACAGACTAATTAGTTTTTTTTGGTGAAATACCCTATTTATTTGGGATCAGTGCAGCACGTCTTATTGTACGTCTCGTCATCTTAATAGCTACATGGAGTAACTTCAGGGGGTCCTTGTCATATTATCTACCACAGTCTATCCATCGTATCTTTGGTCTTCATCTACTCTTAAAGCCCAAAGTAAAGGTCCAAGAGGACAAAGAAGACAACAATTTTTCACAAAGGAGCATATTCTTTATTTCTGCAAACATGCCGTTTGGATGCATTATCGGTAGACTTAATGACGTGATAATGTATTTAAGCGATCAAGATAAGGTCACAATCCTATTGTCATTCCGCCATATTGTTTTTCCAGCTGCTCTGTAAGATCTGTAACTAGTTAATTGCAGTTGATCGTTAGCTAATTTTGTATGGAAGGTGCTGACTCATCCATTGTAGTGCATCGACTATCCTACTATGGTCAAAGTCAAGGGCAAATTAACTTATATCTTGATGATAATTTGTAGTTTAATGACATAGACATCAAATCAAGTACAGGATTACTACGGCAACCTGAAGCACAACTGCTCGTTAATAGATTATCATAATCAGCTTTTCATTTTCCACATTTGTGCATGGGACACAGGCGTCTCCATGAGAGTGGGGTGTATACCACTTTGCAGGTCCAGTGCGGGCTGGTAGACGTTACAATGCTTCGAAAGTTTTGATTGTGGGACCTGCCAGTTTTCCAACAAGTCACACCTTCCGTACGATGTTTTCCTTCAACGTTTCGGGAGAAGTGGTGATGAAGTAAATTGCACAAAGTAATGCGACTGCCTTGGTTCCACCTACGATCGCCATTTTTAAGTATTATACAATATAATATTATTAGATATTTATAAAACTAAATACGACCCATCACGTAGTTTAGCACCGCTGTATCACCATTAATCTACTCGTACCTAGGAAGATATTATGATCACATAAGTAATAATGGTGTGTCATTGTCAATTTAATTCATTATTCAGTAATATCATCATTTGCAAGAATATCGTTAGCTGTCAGCATGAAACTCTTTATTTTGAGCTTATATTCCGGAAAGTGTAGAGAATGCTTCGAGTCAGTACGACACTTCTTTAATGACGCGGAAATAAATAACCAGAGTTCTAAAACAAACTTAAAAAAAAGTACAACAGAATTGCCTCCTCATTTTTGGGAAGTCCGATTCTATATTTAATTTAACCACGATTGTGGCTTAAAATTAAAAACTGAAAGCCAACATTTTATTGCAGTTGGGGGACAGTTCTGTGAAAAATAACTTAAGTCTTCCGACATCGAAAAAAAATTGATTTTTAATTTTTAGACACAATTGCGGTTTCATTATAAGTTTCTCTAAACTAAAGTGTCAAAATAACCTATTACCTCAAACTCGAAGATCATCACTGCGAATCGATAGCCAACTAAAAGGATATTTTTTTAACGGACTAAAAATCTCCCGTGTCCACATTCAAAGTGTAAACTTTTTTGATGTCGTTTTGTTTCTCGCTGAAAGCGTTCCATCCATGCTTAATACGGAATATAGGTCGTTCAGAGGCTGTCCGTTGAACCAATAAAGTGTCTGATGCATTTTTTTAAACCACTCACGTACTACGTATGCAGGGAGTGGTGAACGCTAAAAGGTCTTTCGGGTCGGCACGTTCAGTTCGGCACTATTTGTTGCAAGCAAGCCGACCCGGAGCATTGTCTGCATACATTTTTCTTTCATTCATCTCGTGTTATTTAGCAAGCTACGTTCAGCATCTTCCATTACTGGATCGGTTCAGCCCTTATGCCATGCCATTATCCTGAACTTGTACCATGTTACGCGTAACACGTTTTTTTCTTCCATTCCGTCTATCACCCGTCGCGCTATTTTTTACTACTTTTTCTTTAATTATCCATTCATCGTTACCTTGGGTCGTCCTCTCTCTCTCCAATTTTACTGACCGGCTGTGTAATCCCTAACCGAAAGCCTGATGAATTCTGACAGGTAATTATACTAGTTCCAATTGAATTCTGCGAAATAGTTCGCAAAAATAGCCTGGGTAGGCATTGTTTCAGTGTTTTTAGGTTAGTTGTATAATAATAATCGGATAAGGAACAACCTTTAGTACCGTTAAAAGGTTAACGGTCCGTTCAGTTTGTCGCGATGAACGTTCAGAGCAACATTTATGTAATAAATAATACATTGCTGTTTGACATAATCAGCATCAGTTAAGGAAAAGAAAAGAACCCGTCCGATACGAAGGTGGGGCGAAGATCATAAAGCGACAGCGGAGTCAATGTGGAAGAGAGAAACCCAAGATGTCATTATGTGCAAGACAGTCTAAGACAGCTCTGATGCATAGAAGTGTTTTCTGCATGGCACCAATTATACATATATGATCACATACCAGAGTCAATTAAAACCTTAAATGGTAATTTGTTTAAAAGCCACCAAGTTTCTGATCTGTAAATCATATTATAATATCTCGGAGTTCCTATCGGATAAAAAAATGTAGGTCCTAGGTGGGATCTAATATCTGTTTTGTCGCAAAATTGTAATGGCTTTTTGTTACACTTTAAAAAAATTAAAACGTAAATTGATAGACCCACTGAATTATTTCTTTGTATTTTGCTAAACAGATGTCTGTAGAATGAAATTTTGCAGTGAAGGCCTGAAGAAGGGCGTTGTATTGTAATCGCGACAGCTCCAAGAAATGTTGATGTGACAATCAATTTATAGACTTGTTCCTAAATGATTGTTATGAGAAGGCTACACAAAGAAAAATGGAAAGGTATGGGATGGGCCTTTGGCCGACAGCTGCAGGACCAAATAACATAACATCACGTCAGTAATCTTCAAAGGAAAAGGCAGACGTGTATCTGATAGTACATCCAGATTACGCAAGTTATGTTTAAGAAATATGGGGCAAGCGTAGGACCAAATAGATTTAACAAAAATATATATACGTACCCCCAAACAAAGGTAGGTCAACACAACTGTTTTCACAAACTCATACTTGCAAAAGAATCCTATCATGCGCGTGCGACTCCGCGTCTTGTTTACAAACACACGCTTGGCACAATTGCTATCTTATTTTAGTGCCGGTAAAACGAAGGGACGGCTATTACTCAGATAATTACACTCAATTAAGTAATTAATTAGTGCTATACTTAGAAACATTGAGCTGGGGTTAATTGATATTTTTGCTGATGGGTAAGCAGAATTGGTAGTCTCATTAAAATTGGTCGCGGAGAATGATATCACGCCTGTAATCTTCAAAGGGTTAGGCGGAGGTCCACCCATCAGGGCACCCACATGTCGCGAGTTATATTAAGACCCATGTTATAGGGGGTAAGCCTATTGCCATCAACCCGGCACAAATCTAGACTCCGTGGCTGCTAGGTACTGAGAAATTTCTAATGGAAAAATCCAATATCACTTTGCCGACTTGCGAATCAAACCCACGACCACATGCACAACACTCACGCTTCCGACCACTTAACCAGCGAGGCAGTATTAGTAGTTAAATTAATATTGGCTGGAGGTCGCATAACTGTAGTTGTATTGGTCCCTGAGGTGTATGGTTGAAGCGTTTCGTCGCATACAATGCGCATACGCTTCATACGCTTAAAGACAAGTAGGCTGATATTGACCCACTGCAGCAAGACAGAGCAAAAACCTCTTCTAATTGACAGAAAGCGTTGTTGAAGTTAAAATCTTATTTTATGCCAGTTAGCATGATAACTTTTGTCTTCTGGTCGCGTGTTGGAGATTTCGGATCAAGTCCAGTTCTCTTTCACAATCAAAATCAAAATCAAAACTGATTTATTCAAACTAGGCTGATAATCAGCACTTTTCGAACGTCAAAAATTTACTTTACTTTACTTATTTACAAGAGACAGCCCCCAAAAACGCCCACCCTTCGACACTTCCTAGTGTTTTAGCTGGAAAGAAGAAGTGGCGGAACAAACTTCCCAGCAACATATCTGTCTGATAGGTTGGTTAGATATATATTATGAGATAATATTAAATCATTATTGTCATATGTCTACCCAAGACAAAAAGAAAAAGTAATTATTTGTCTCCTGCAGTACAGAACAAAACAAAAATAAGTGAGGGAGTCTTGGCATAGCAGTTTGCATTGGTATCAAAATAAATTTAATATACATAGATAATACTATAGCATTTGTGTGGCTTATTCCAACACACATTCATGGTTGGAAAGGTTTGATTAAAAAATAAACTAAAATGTAAAACAAGCTATTTAAGGACCTAGTATTCAGTGTTAACGGTTGTTGCTCGGCTATCTGATGTCATTGAACCTCGTTAATTAATTTGGTCTGTAATTAATTAATGAAAGAATGTATTAACAACTTTTTTAAATACAATTCCTTTTGTACATCATTCCAATGTGAAATATGTGGATTATTTTGTAATACACTACAACAAGTACCTACTCAAATATTCGTACAATGCTAACCCCGTGGCCACGAGCTACCCAATCAAGCGACTCGCGGCTTGGATATGTTGCTGGGGAGTTTGTTCGGCCACTTCTTTTTCCCTGCTAAAACACTAAGAAGTGTCGAACGGCGTTTTGATTTGGGTCTCTTAAAATTTGCTTATTAACAGCCTAATTTGAATGAATGACTTTTGTTTTAAATTTAATTAAAGAAGCTGTTTAGAGCGTGCTCCGAGTCACCGAAACGCGATCTTTAGAATGACCGTCAGGAAAAGCGCGAGCGGGTCGCTTGAAGTACCCAAGTCGCATCGCCCCAGACCGTAAACCTGGCCTTAGTTATCATATCACACAACACCGCTCGTTTGCAAGAACGAGCGGTGTCGCATCAGAATCGCCTAAGGCTACACTTACGTTTAAAACAATAATTATCGCTTTAATATAAAAGCTGTAGAACGGGTGACCTTATTGACAATGACATGCTGTCTTCAATCGATATCTGTTTAATTTATAAAACAGTAGTTTCTAATAGCGGCTTTCCAATTTTCATTATGATTACTAACGCGCACTGGGCCCGCGCGTATTATAACCCGCTTCCACGCAAAGAGACGAAGCCTAAATTCCAGCAGTGGGAAGATTTTCCAAAATTTAAATAAACAAAATATAGGCTTGTTAATGATGAAGTGCTGCCTTAAGTCATATTGTTATTAAATACTTATTTGTCTACGTTAGCCGTAGATCAAAATAACTTGAATTCTACGGAGAGTTCTTTGTCCAGTTATCAGAAACTTTTATTTATTTTCAAAGTCAAGTTTCAAACATAAGAGACGGAGTAATAATTAAATATCCACCATCAAATATTTCTAATCTAAATAGATTCTACATATAATTAATAACTTCCTTTGATGTAATAGTTTATGCATAAAACTCATACACCTATTTTTTGCTGACCGTACCTATATTAATTTAATCGCAGTCGGCACGTGCCGTGCATGCGACATACCTAAGTGTACGCAACTTGTATAGTGGGGGCGTGCCTTTATATTACACGTTTAGTTATGCATTTTAGTCACTAATTAGTGTGTTACGGTGATATGACAAAGTTACGGTTTAAAAGGAGATGTAACTTATGAAGGTCAACTCACGCCTTTTTTCCATAGGGGTAGACAGAAACTTAAGTATCTGGGCCATCTGCTACGACTATTGCTATATGATAATGTCATAATGATAAACGTTGAATAGAGGAAGGTTTAATGGGTTTGTTTGGTCACGCTGAGAGGAAAGGTATGGTAGTAATAAGGCAGGTTGATATCGCTGGAAGAGGGACGTCCTAGAAAGACATACGTTGGCCTTACAAAAGACAAAAAATACTATAGCAACATCTATGACAAAAATAAAGAACTAACATCGAATTCCTAAAACCGCGCAGTTCAAGTTACCTGCGAGTTACGACTATATATATATATAAATAACCCGAAAATAGTCGGGCAGTAGTGGACTAAGCAACACCCTCATAGAAACCGGAGAATTCTCCGATCAGCATAGCTATTCAAAACCACTCGAAAGTCCGTCGTTTCCAATCGATCGATCGTACTATCGAAAATCGCTATTCACAAAACCGAATAAGATTATCAATCCTGCCGACAGCTATTTGCTATCGGAAGTGTAATCCAATCAGAATAACGACGCCAATTTGTACTTTACTATAAACAAGAGTCGTTGCGTAGTATCCATTTAAAATTAAAATTGTTTTTATTCAAATGTTGAGTTACTCGACGGATATTTAGTACAATATACGGGGTGTAAATTTAACCCTTCACAAATACGTCAACCAAGCATTCTGTACATCAAACTAAGTACCCCAACGCAAAAATTTTTGCTGGGAAACTACTTTTTTTTTGGGGTCAAAAATCTCATTTTACGATAAAATTCAATGTAGCTCTTAAAACATTGTGCTAGTGGTTGCTTTGAGTATTAAAAGGGTCATGGAGGTAATTTAAGTAAAGTTATAACCTGAAAAACTAGTATTTACAAAAACAGCTGTGCAAAATTTTGAACTTTGACCCGCAATATCTCCGTAACTAGGGGGTTCCCAGGTGTAGCCTAGAACAAAAAAAATTATCGCAGTGGTGGGGAGAACAAGTGCCCTTAGTTTGCGTTAAGGGTAATTTTACAGCCTTTAAAGTAAAACTTATAGAAATACTCTTTAAAGACAATTTACTGGCTACATAAAATTTTTCACCACGAGTGTTGTAGTACTATGTCGATCGAATCTGTGAATAGAATTTGTCAATCATTCGATCCAATAATGTGATACTCGAAAAAGTGGCAAGTTCGATTTGACTTCGATTCGTTTGTTTGTGAATAGTTATGCTGATATCCGAGAATTCTCCCTTTTTAGCGATGAAGAACTTTACACCCTGCTCTTTATGCCCTTAAACTGCCATAAAACGATTGTTTTACAAGACTTGTCTACTTTAATCAATTGCCAAGTTACCCATGTCAGTGTTCCGTCCAAGTTTCAGAGAAATTATCACCATATTTAGACTGAATTTCAATAATTTAGATAATTTTCATGATAATTTAGGAAATTCACACACTAAACACACACACAAGAACTAATTTATGAATAGCACTTAATTACAGAGCAAGTTTATTAAATTATTGTCTAGATAACGATTTTAATTTAAGATTGTCACAAACTAAACTAACAGACACTTTGCTAATAGATTTTATCACACTGAACTACAATTTATTGATTGTTCATTAATTATAAATTATTTTACTGATAATTATGCAAGCATCTATTCTAAAACCGTCCTACGCTACACAAATACGTACTATAAGCCACAGTAGCACATACATAGAGTTCAAAAAGTGTTTTTAATTTAACACTTTATTACACTAAGAAAGTTTAATCAGAGGTATTGTCACGATTACAACACTACACAAATACACAGACGAACACACAAGAGCTTCTAGGCAAGAAATCCAGAATATTTTATCTCTGTAATCCAGGAAGAGTCCCGCAGCGCAGCTGACAACACGACCGTATCGCACAGAGCGGCGAAATAAACTGGCATATTTTGATTCGCCCTTTGATAAAACAGGAGTGAAAATGTCCAACTACCCTCTCTCTAAAACTAGGTCACTATTAATTTTTTTTTTTTTTATTTAGCACGTATTGTCCCACTCCTGAGCAAAGGCCTCACTATTAATTAAAGAGCATATATGCTCTTTAATTAATAGATTCCATGAATAGAGCCTGGGATATTTCCTGGAAAATGTAGGAAGAGAGCTTTGTGAAAAATACTAGGAATCCTAGCTGCATTGCGTTCGCGTTGCATCAACCAATGAGGGAGCTTTAACCAATCTGAGAGCTTCGTTGAATTGAACGTGTCATTCGGTCTGACTATGGAAGGAATTATTGATGTCCGTTCCATGTCAATTTATCTGTGGAATTCAGTGCCTGTTTAATTGAATTTTCAAGCTGTTAGGTTCAAAATTTTATAGGTGGATATCCAATAATAGAAATTTTTGGAACACTTCAAATAGAATTTAAATGTAGAAAATAACATCACGCCTGTAATTCTCAAAGGGCAGAGGTGTACCTAGAACACCCACATTTCGCCTGTAATGTTTAATGTCCCATGTAATAGAGGGCAAGCCTATTGAAATCATCATCATCATCAGCCTATTCATGTTCCCACTGCAGGGACTCAGGCCTCCTCTCTAGTAGAGGGATGGGCTATGATCCAGCGCCCAGTGCGGGTTGGTAGATGTCAGATGTCTTTGATTTTGATTCTAAGACATGCCGGTTTCCTCACGATGTTTTGCTTCACAGTTTTGAGAGCAGCGGTGATGCAATCAATTACACAAAGAAATGCGCCTGCCTGGATTCGAACCCGCGACCTACTGTTCGTAAGTCGGGGCCGACACCACTCACTGGGCCACCGCTGCTGCTATTGCCATCAACTGGGTACAAATCCAGACTCCGTGGTTGCTACTGCGATTTTTTTGATGGAAAAACCCAATAACACTTTTAAAACAATATATAAACAATAATAACTGAACCCTGGCCCTCATGCACAGCAGTCACGCATGCGATCACTAAACCAACGTGGCATTCAAGACTGAAGAATTAGATCAAGTCAAGAAGAAAACTTGATGACTCAGAGATATTTAATGATTACTTAAGCCGTCACTTAGTCAAGATTTGACATACTTTTGTATGACATAACTGTCAAAACCTTTACTAAGTGTTGGCCTAAGTAATCATTAAAGCTCTCTGAGTGCGACAGTTAGCTTTACATTATAATAATTAAAGTCTTCCAATAATCAATAGGTAATTACATTTTTAACCCCCGACGCAAAAACGACGACAGGGGATTTATAAGTTTGACGTGTCTGTGTGTCTGTCTGTGACATCAAAGCTCCCGAACGCTTGAACCAATTTAGATTTTTTTTTGTTTGAAAGTTAAATTGGCCGAGTGTTCTTAGCTATGTTTGAAGAAAATTTTTTTTTTTTATTATTTGATTCGTTTTGCCAAGTAAAGGTATAGTCACGAAAACGACAGCTCATAAGCTAGTTCCAGAAGCAACATTAAAAGGGATGAAACAGCAAAAATCCCGACTATAATATTCTAGAATTTTCCGCCTTGGCGTGTAATACCGGAACCCTTTTTACAAACAATTTCCTTTCCCGGGAAACTGACAAACGCCAGAGCCTTAGTCTTGTTACAGTCTATGGTATGGCACAATATTAAAGAATGTTCCTAACACATAACATCACGCCTATAATCCCCAAATGGTTAGGCAGAGGTGTACCTAATAGAACACCGACATTTCGACAGTTTAGACCTTATGATATAGGGGGCAATTGGGTAGTTAACAAAAAAATCTAATTAGTCCGTCAGATAGATTTCCAAAAAATATTGGACACGTATTTTTTTTTTTTTCACGTAAACAAATAATGAAGACGATACAGTGCCTTGAAAACTCGTGTGACGTCATATTCTAAGACATAAGTATGGCATTTTTACCGGTCAGTGACGTCACAAACCCCCACTTTAATCTTTGACGCGTTTTATCTTCGTCAATTTTTATTGATTTGATAAAACAAAAAATACGTTAGTATCGAATATTTCTCGATAATCTAACAGACGGACTAATTAGAATCTCATTTTTTTAAGTCGGTTAACATTCCTATTGTCATCAACCGGGCACAATTTTTTTTCTTGATAGAAAAACCCCAAAAGTACTTTTCCCCACCTGGGAATCGAACTCAGAACCATGCCCCGCAGTCGCACTTGCGGCCACTAAAGAAAAAAAAAGGAAAATTCTGTTCTCAGAAATTTAGTAGAATACTAGTTACCTATCTGCAGTTTCTTATCATTGCTCGTTTTTGCATCCGGTATTACGAAACCAAAATTAGCATAGTGTTGCCAATGAATGAAAAAAGTCAATGCCTAGTATCGCATGTTAGTATTATTTGAATTAGCCTATAACGCTCCCACTCCTGGGACACAGGCCTTCTGCCTGTGAGAGCCGCGAGAAGGAGTGGGCCGTAACGTTACGACTTTATTACCTATACAGTTTTCAAAAAAAAAAAAATTTTTCAGATTTCAATACCTCCTGCTACTTCCATTCTCCTGGTAGTTTGTGGGACTTTATTATCCTATTTTTATCATCTCCTACTTGTCCTTGCCTATCTACACTTCTACACTAATTTTATAAAGAGGAAAGATTTGTATTTTTGTATGTTTGTAATGAATAAACTTAAAAACTACTGGACCGATTTGAAAATTCATTCGGTGTTGGGGAGCTACACTATCCTTGGGTGACATAGGCTAATTTTTATCCCTGAATTCCCACAGGAACGGGAACTACGCGAGCGAAAACGCGTGGCGTCCGCTAGTTTAAAATAATACAAATGCACGTAGCAGTTGCTTACAGACTGTAACAAACAACTTAAAAAAAAATCTAGATCATTTCACCCAGGTGAACACACTAAATTAGTGTCCTCAATTCACCTGGGTGAAACTGATATCTCGCAGGTGAATTGAGGACACTAATTAAAAAACTTACAAAATACTAACTTATCTTACTAAATATTTTTTCTTTCTTTCTTTACTTTAGTATTTAATGTACTAGATACTAATCCAGTCCAGTACGGGTTAGTGAAAAAATGATGATACAGTGTTAAGAGAATTATTTAAATTCTGGCGGTGTTTTTTTTTCAGATATTTGCAAATTATTTATTTGCAAATGAAGAAATTATTTATTTGGAATGAAGGAGGTCCAGCAGTGGGAACCTAAAAAAGTCCTATGAAAATCCGATCACTATAAATTGCGTTACTTACTCCTCTTCGTATTTTTTGGCTAATTGCACTTGCCTGTAAGTACCACCCAAAGTGATTTCTCAATGAGTGATTTATCACAAAGCTAAGAAAGCGTACAAAATAACACGTATTGTAATGTAGCTAATTACATAAGCTTCCGCCCATTGAGTGTAACGAGCGACCGTTTACAACGGTTAGCTCCTAACAAACACGAAGCATTATTTGAAAAGAGACCATGAATCATTTTCTAATTGTTTCAGAGTTAAATTTAAAGAAAGTGTATGATTTGTTTTGGTTGAAAGAGTGTGTGAGTGTTTATAGAAAACGTAGGTCAGTTCCGTGTTTCTTGTCCCATCACACTATCACACTAATCACACTAATATTATAAAGGCGAAAGTTTGTGTGTGTGTGAGTGTGTATGTTTGTTACTTCTTCACGCAAAAACTACTGCACGGATTTGGATGAAATTTGGTACACAGATAGTTTATAACCTGGATTAACAAATAGGATAGTTTTTATACCGATTTTATATTCCCGTGGGTTGTAGCGGGTGAAGCCGCTGGCAACAGCTAGTTGTTAATAAGTATTTATTTTGACTAGATCTTAACGATAATTAATGTATTCTTGCACTAATTGACGGAAACCCATACTCTAGCTGTCTGAACCACTGTTTCTAAACACAGCAATTTGCCCAAGAGTCTTTAGGTCCATATGAAGAAGATGAATTCTCAGAAAGAAATTCGTAAGTTGGCGAAATTTCTCAGTAGGAACCAGATTGTGCTCAGTTGATGGTAATATGCTGTATTTCATGGGACTTGGACATAACTGCCAAAATGTTGGTGTACTTTTAGGTACACCTTTGCCTAACCCTTCGGGATTAAAGACGGTGATGTTTTGTCATGAACCCTCAGAAGAAAGAAAATGACAACCGAGACCTACTGTTTGACATGCTTTCCGAGACACAATCGAGATATTTAATGAATGATTACCCATTCACGGACCGATCGTGAACATTGGTACTATTAGCACCGTATGGCTGTTATAGTCATGAGCCCCTTCTTTTCTACTAGTTACTTGATTAAATTAACGTTGAACAGGAAACATGGTAGTATCTAGTTCCTCAAGATGGGAGTTCAATTCGTGTCAAGTGCTCACAAGTAAACATAGATCACTAGTACAATCGAAGCGAAATGAAATGAATTTTGTCGGCTGGATTTCAATAGGTAGAAAGCTATCGTTATAAATAATAAGGATACTTCTATTATCCAAAAAAAAAACTGCAAAACACAGTTATGTACAAAAAATTACAAAATTCGATGCATAAGTTTATGCAACGGGTAGAAAACTTTTAAAAACTAAGATCTGTTGTTATTATACACTGAAGGATATACTATCTAAATTATCAAACAAAATGTATGCAATGCTAATGATTCACCTAATTTTATTAGGATGAGTTGTTCTTTAGATAAGATAGGCGTTAGTACAGCTTCAACAGTAGTAGCAGTCTTGAGCTAATTCCTTACATCCCGTCCGTCGGGGCTGCGGATTGGTCATAAGTTACCGCGGCCTCGATATATAGGGCTCCGAAGGAACATGGGTGGTTTTTAGTCAGTAGAAGTCTGACACTCCCTTTTGCTCTGCCCAAATGCGGGAGGGGTTATTTGATGATTTTCCACCCGCCAAAAAACCTTACATCATTGCACAATAACGCAAATTCATCATGATCTCCAATGAGGCAGATGTAGCTGAATACCAGTATTTCAGGTGGAGTGGCAGCCTATCTCACCTCCACAACCCGGTTAGCTCTGGGTTCTATGATAACCCTTAGTAAGACTGGTTGTCAGAAGTCTCACGAATTTTATTCAGCATCATTATCTACCTCAATTTATTTGGGGTCGGTGTAGCATGCCTTCTTCCATATTTCTCTATAACTTTAATCTTACCAGTCACCTCCTTTCTATAGCCATATCATCCTTCACAATTCATCTATAGTTTCTTTAAGTCTTCGTCTACTCTTGTAGCCGTGTCTCATAAATTATATTCCTCATAAAGTAATTGAATTTGTAGATGTTCAGTACGGGAACTCCCAATACCGTCATCGGTAGAATTGCCAATTACATTACAAAGATCGAATACTTCGACTTTATTGTGAGCGACTTCCTTAGATTGAGTCATCGTGTCCGTTGCTACGACATTATACTTTGCATTACTCTTATATTTCGTTATGAATGAATATTTCAGTTTAAAGTTTCTCCTAATATCACCATCACGGTTATTAAACATTTTAGATCGATTTGTTTCCTATACTGTTACTAGCATATTCCTTATATTGACGGAAGACTCAATTTTTGGCACTTCTTCAGAAATGTCTTTTTATAGTCATCATTTTATGGTTATTTCGCTTTTTGAGATGTTTTGACCGGCAGTTGTTTATGATGCAGCCAGCAACTAGGTCAGATGAGATGTATGAAAATAAACCGATCAATTTCTTTATTTATTTTTGGTCGTTGTCGATCAACCCTAATATGAATAATATAAAAAAAATATGTTACAATTTGCAGAAACGTTGTGATTACAAATTAGGACCACAGTGGCCAAGAGAAAGATGTATTTGAGGAAGACGAAATTGCATTTAAAACTCGACTTTAAGTCTTTAAGTTTCCTCTGGTTTGTTTGCAAGGAAATTGTAAATTATTCCTTTACGTCAATGCCACAATTTCCCCCTCATGTGTCATTATTTTCATAGTATTACACAACTTTACTCAAGCATTTACTGAATGGAATGACAATTCATCTGACGTGCCAAATAATGCTTAGAGGAGCGAAAGCGTACTGATTAATTTGAATATATTTAGTCGCACGTGTGGCCATGTCTGTGTGATATCATAAGCGGTTATTATCTGTAATGCAAATATGTTTCAGATATCTTTTCCTCGACTTGTAGTAGTAGTAAGTACAGTACAATATTGTGCAATAGCCACACGCTTTTGTTCTTAATTTGTTCAGAAACCTGGTGTTATTCACTGACACCTATGCAATGCTGGCTAAAATCATTGTGAGGAAGAGAGATAGATGACGACGGTTAGATTCGCAAATCTACGATGTAGTCTGATTTTGGTGAGAAGTTTGTTTCTCCGACTAGAACACTGGCATTTTGGGGCTCAGGCGTATTGATTTTCAATTAAATTTGAATAAAACACTAAGTATCAAGCCTCGTGATTCTGAAGATGATGTGTACAGTCATGAACACTAACATGTTTTAAAAGTGATGAAATCTCTTGATTGCAAATATTACTATTTTAGGACCCATAAAAGTATGAAAATGAAACAGATCTTTCTTCAATGTTGCAAAAGTTGTTCCGCGAGAAAATCACTCACGAATCTTCCTTAGTGAATTCATATTAGTGCTCGTGACTGTACCAGTAAGTGATGCTACTAGCTAATGTTGTTATGATTGTCATAATAATAACATAAGTACTTGTATCGGGATGTGAACCCACGCCTGTGATTTCATTTCCGCGCGCACTACGCTAAGAATAGAACAGCCTGTCAATTTCCGTTGGAGCCATAACTCATTCTATGATTACAGGTAGGCAGCCAACACTGTGTTCTATCTAAGGAGATTAATAGTCAATTTTTAAGACCCAGAAGTTAATGGTAAAAGAAAAAGCTTCTATCTATGCGGTATTTAACATTAAGAACTTAGGAAGCTCTATCGGGCTGGGGCATGCCTAATATTAGGCAGAATTCGTTACCATCATAATCGGCCTAGTCTTTTACGAACCAAGTTGGTTTTAGCTACCATCCTAACTGGATGTAGCTGAGTAGACGACCAGTCTATGCGGATATCTTATTGTACGGGAAATCTATGCAAGGCGTGGCCATGTTATACTAGAAATGTATGGTGTGTAGTATTCTATGCGTCAACCTATCTCTCCATTACAAACCAGTAACTTGGTAATACGATACTCTTTGGTAAGACTGGACGTCACATTTTCGTGTTTTCGAGCGGGTCCCGCACACACCCGTAACAGCGTAAAAACGTTATTCGTCGTGCCTATTGCCATGGACTGGGCACAAATCCATAGTCCATGGTTGATGCTGAAAATTTTTATGGGAAAACCTAATAACACTTACTCTGGGACTCGAATCCATGCACAGCAGTCGAGCTTGCGACCACAAGACAAACGAGGCAGTAGGACTCAGAGAGCTTTAATGATTACTTAAGCTGTCACTTAGTAAAGATTTGACATACCAACTTTTGTTTGTATGACAAAACTGTCAAAACCTTTACTAAGTGGGGTTATTGTACATTCGTCACAAAGTAAATTTGCCACGAAAAAAGTATGTGTATTCATGAAGAAAAATCCGCCATATTGGTTATTTCCGTACATACAGCAGAGGAATCAAACAATAACTAGAATAAAACCGAAATGACCCTATTTTTTTAAAGTTTATAATTAATTAGATTATTATTTTTAATGGGCAAGGACAAGTAGGAAGAAAAATGGATAGTAAAGTCCCACAAAGTAGCAGGAGGGTTGAAATAGGCAGGAGGTATTGAAAACTGGAACGAAATTTGGAAAAAATGGCCTAAGTCATCATTAAAGCTCTCTGAGTGCGGTAGTGGGCCGCCTTAAATTATATGGCACCGCTTTCAGATTGTAAAATTAATGATGTGTCTTTAATGTGTCCAGATGGCCATGGCTTCGCTAATTTCTCATCGAGTTGTTTGTAATTGAAGTTCCACTGCTTGTTTTAAAATGACCGAGCTAGTATGATGACGATGATTTAATAGATCGCGATTAGATAATTCGCTTGTTTTGGTACGGAAGACGACTCGAAGGTCACTCATAATTATATCGGACAATGGAGCGAGCTGTTCTTAGTCGTGAGAAGTCAAAACGTGTTCTAAACCCAAGCAAACTGTTTATCAGCCATTTAAAATATAGATTTTTAGGATGGGTGTGTTCCATAATTCTTTAATTTTATAAAAATGGGTCAGCTCCTGACAGTAGATGAGGTCGATGTTGGAACGAGCGTGCCCATAAGATTCCTGTTCACCATCGCTTTGAAGAAAAACAGGTAAAATGTGGGAGGAAACACATCGATATAAATTGTAAATATATCATCAATTTAATTAAGTAAGATGGAAATAGCTTTTAATTTTGCAAAGGTCGATGATCGTAGAATGGACGAAATAAATATGACTTGTTCTAGTTATTTTTAAGGATTTTATGTAATATTTTTTTATTATTAACTGTGCAATAGCTACGATTTTAGTTTAATATTGTCCATTTTTTTAATTTTTTTAAATAGAAATGAGCTTGCTCTTGACCTCATTCTTGTCCTAAGGGCAGAGATGAGGTCGACGATGGAACGAGCTTACCCAGAAGAAGCCTATTTACTCGCGACTTAAATATATTGGGGTTATACTTAATGAACTCGGGAAAACCGACGCAGGCATGAGTTCCACTCCTTGGCCACAGTACAATTAATATGTTGTGCCTTGGCTGTGCGCATAATAAATACGCGTGCGCATATTTTTTCATTACTCAGGCTTTGAAAGTAAGTTATAACATGCCTGCGGAGCGGATTGAAAGTACCTACTACTTCTCAGCCCTAGGGAGAATCAGTTTCAGCTGACAGGTGTCAAATTATTAAAAAAAAAACTATGTCTATTTTCACATTGTTAAGTTACTTACTCTCCAACATTTTATACAGCCACTAAATTACAGCGCAATTTAAAATTAAAACAACAATAAGTTAACTTATGAATATAATATTATACTATGACTTTAATATAATTAAGTTTTAACTATTTCTCTAAAATAACATAGATTTCGGCAAATTCTTTGCTATTTTTTTTAATGATAAACATGAAAAAATACTGTCTGTATAGCTGCCTTCTGGTCGGACAAAAAAAAAAACAAAATAAGCGGGAAAGCGACAATCCGATCAACACTATTTTTTCCTTTAGCTAATAATTTATGCTCTTATTTTTACTTTCCCCGTATTCGTAATGAAAAGCAGTGTTTACCTGGGGTAAATTACTTATTTAGTTTCTCGAACTATTAGCGCCCTCACTACGTTACGGGCGCCAAACCCCGTCTCTAAAACTAAATAAGAAACTTTCACCCCTTGGATAACAATGTACTATTACACGAGACTGCACTTTTTGTTAAACGACTTCCTACCCATTATTTTTTTGGGGGGGTGGGTAATCATCAAATAACCCCTCCCGCTCTTGGGCAGAGCGAAAGGGAGTGTCAGACTTCTACTGACTAAAAACCACCCATGTTCCTTCTTGGCCCTTTATGTCAAGGCCGCGGTATCTCTTACAACATCCCGCAGCCCCGACGGGCGACGACTCCTTGTGCCTTGTTGCTTGGGGCTGTAGAACCACGTTTTCTTTTCTTGCATATGATACGATATAATATTCCTCACAAAACCTATCCAACATTATCCAGTAAGGTCAATCAATATACTCCGTAAAATCTCAAGATTGTTTCTAGTGTAATAGCTTGAGACCAAATTAATTAGAAACTCTCTGAGAAATGGGGCATCAAGCCAAACAAGCGAAGTTGAAGCAGCTAACTTAAATAACCGGCTACCGGGTCGGCGACCAAATGAATAATTAATCAATCGTTTGATGTTTCTCTTAATTGTTTATTTATCTTTTAATAATATACCTTCGCACTTGTCTAGTTTGCTCCGTGAATAGGTGACCACCCGTTTGTGATTGTTAATTGTCTTTTTAAGTAATGTTTACTGCATCTTACTAACATAGCTTTTAAGTGAGATGTAATGCTAACACCCTATGGGCCTTGATGCCTGATAATACATTTATTTTTTATTATTATTACATACATTTGAAGATCTTTGACAGTCGTTATAGGCTGTCAGTGGCCTTGTGCCGAAAGTCTGACTATCAGAATTACCAAGGAGTATAATTTATTCCCCAATACTAATTGCGTTGTAGAGGTTAGTCAAAGTCAAAGTCAAAGTTAAAATATTTTATTTCACATCTAGGCCTACATGGGCACTTGTAAAACGTCAACATAAAAAAAGGGGCACGGTTCGGTGCATTGGTCGATTCCTAAGGAGAAGAACCGGCAAGAAACTCCAAAAGTTAGATAGGCAGTGGCTCCATGTAAAATACTGGTATTCACCTGCATCCGGTTAGACTAGAAGCTGACGCCAACATAGTTGATAAAAGGCCAGACAGATGATGATGATTACACCTTCGTACTGCAGATAGCAAACAATTTGTACTTGTCTTTGTACTATTTCAGATTAACACTGCTCTCAAAATGGTGAATGAAAACATTGTGAGGAAACCAGTAGGATCTAATGCGGCCACCACACTATGCTCCTCGCGCTGCTCATCGCTATGCTCCTCGCGCTGCCGCTATTGGCCGCGATGTTGCCACACTGATATACTCCCGCAATTAATCGCGACGCTCCTACAAAAACAAAAACCGACAACATAGGGAGCGATGGGCAGGACGAGGAGCATGACGTGCGGCATGACGAGTAAAGTGGCCACACTATGTCTCTGCCTCCTTTCCCCGCTACGTCCCATGCCACTCGTCGAGTGTGTGGCGGCCGCATAAAACCAAAGAATCGAATATTGTAGCATCCACTTATACGAATTGGTCGCTAGTAGTGGGATCTCTATCACAAGAGGCATTAGTCCAGCAGTGGGACAGTTGGCTGGATCATGCGCTGTTTGGACTGCTGATTTTCAGATCTTATAGAGAAAGAAGAAGATAGGATACTTTAGCGATAAAGTTGAATATCTTTTAAACGAATTTGACAAATTAGTAGCTTGAACTGGCGTCTGCACAAACACGGATGTAATTCTCTGTTGTATGGAACATTTCCATTGCTAAACAACCGAATCGATTTTGGTAGATTTTGGCAGTGAGTAGCTTGGCACTCGGAGAAGGACATGGACTACTCAGACGATTAAAAACTTTATGATATTGGATGGGAAAGGAGGTAAATAAACGCCTCGATAATGGTAAGAGGCTTTCGTTCACTATGATATCAGCTGTCTGAGTGAGCTCCGCTTTGGATAAGCATTATTTACAATCATAAGTAAACAGCTAAATTACCCGAAGGGTTAGACAGAGGTGTAAACCGAATACAATTTACCAGTTTAAATCCCAAGTAATAAGGGCGAGCCTATTACACTCAAATTCAAATTCAAATTGTTTATTGCACTCGCCGAGCACAAATCGCTGAGAATATTTATAAAGGTGAAAAAACCCAATACCACGGTTTTATTTATTGGAAAAAATGTTTATAATAACTTGCATTTTAGATCCACTTTAACCAGAAGTAAAAGTTGTAATAAAAGTAAAAACTGTAGTGAGACTGGTTGCCAAATGTCAGCGATCAGCCATATTACCGCCGGTTTGGATCGAACGCAAAACTATTTAAATGAAGTGGGTAACTGTGTAGGTATAATAACGAAAATGGTTTCTATTTATTCAAGCTGTGTGCATGGTGGGATTTCCAATAGGAAAAAATAAGGAGTTCCTTATAAACTTACATACATATTTTAAAGGAGCCTGCCCAATATGGTTGATTTAGGAATAATAATTCTGGATGTAATCAGGAAGGAAAACAACATCCCGACTAGCTAACTGCGATCCTAGCCTAACGTCAATTTAATAAACTAGGTGACAGTTTCCTTACCTTTTTGGTGGTTAATTTCGTTTTTAAGTACACATTTAGTCTTGAGTTTGTGTTCTTCTGTAAGGATGGATTACCGCTGAACCAGACAGTAAAATCCAGGCTAGTAAACAATCGTTTATAAGTTCCTATACTGCCTATGTATGGATTTTTATCGGGCTTGATAAAAATAAGATTACTAGTACTAGATGACACGCTGGAGTTTCACACCGATTAGCTCTGAAAATAAACGCCAAAACAAATTCAGAGGTCAGGGTTTTTTCACGTCCAGACATAATGCTACAGAATTATGTAAGTGACACAATGCCGTGCGAATTGCTGAAATGGCGGCTAGAGGAAAAACTGGTGACGGTCAATTTTTTTTTATGTTATCGTGTGCCAAACAAGCAGACCTGGTGAAGGTTACGGGAATCCGCGAGATACAAGAACCAAAGGATCGGTTGACGTGGCGACACTTGGGAGAGGCCTATGTCTAGCAGGCGGTCTATCTAACGGTAAGAGGTCACTGAGGAGTTCCTTCAGTAAGATGATAATTTTTCTGCTCTTATCACAATTTATTGCAATTTATTAGGCCACGATAGTGGTGGCGGCCCAGACAGGCACTTAACTTTGTGTAATTTATTTCATCACCGCTGCTCTCCAAACGGTGAAGGAAAACATCGTGAGGAAACCGGCTTGTCTTAGAACCAAAAATTAGAAGACATGACGTGACATTTACCAATCCGCACTGGGCCCGCGTGGTTTTAGCCCATTCCCTCTCAAAGAGAGAAGGCCTGTGTCCCAACAGTAGGAACATTAATAGGCTGTTGCTGATGATGATCTCAATTATTTAGAATCGGTACAGCATTTTTCTTCTCTTATGCTTCTCTATTCCTCGTCATCTCAGCAGGCCTCCTTTCTAGACATATCATCCATCGGGTGATAAGACCACTAACTGCGGTTTTCAGAGATATTTATTGTTTACTTAAGCCGTCACTTAGTAAAGATTTGACATAGGTAGGTAGGTACTTTTGTATGACAATGCTGTCAAAACCTTTACTAAGTGATGGCCTAAGTAATCATTAAAGCTCTCTGAGTGCGGCAATAAGACCGTATTTTGTAATCAAAACAAGTCATTTTCATACAAATTAGAATGAAAGTCGAGCCTTTTTTCAACATCAATATTACTGACGGACAACCAATACGCCCTTCGGCGCTTTCCTGGTAATTTCGTTGGAAAGAAGTGGTGGAACAAATTCCTTAGCTAAGTTTACACGTCATAACATCACGCCTGTAATCTCCGAAGGGTAAGGCAGAGGTGTACCTAATAGTAGGTACACGGACATTTCGCCAGTTTAAATCCGATGTACACACGCTACACATCAAACTATAAATTTCCAGTATAAGATGGTATCGCATTGTATAGGATTTCCGTACAGTGCGAGATCAGCGTAAACTGGAAATGTATGGCTTGATGTGAAGCCGTGTGTACCTAATAGGGGCCAGCCTATTGACATCAACCGGGCATAAATTCAAACTCCGTGGGACTATTGGAAAAAACCCGGGAATACACATCCCGGACGGACCTGAAACCTGATGCTTAGTAGAAGTTGCGCTTGTGACCACTAGCTAGATCAACACGGCAGTCAAGGTTAGGCTAAGGTTACATACAATAGTTGAAAGCAGGAAGTACTAGGGTAGGTAGGTATTTCACCAAAAAAATCTATTTAGTACGTCAGATAGATTTTCAAAAAATAATGGACACGTAGGTACCTACCTACCTATTTTTTCTTTTTTCACGTAAACAAAAGATGAAGACGACCAAGTGCTTCGAAAAGTCGTGTCAACTTGTGTGACGTCACAAGGTTAGTACTTTTTACCCACAAAGTGACGTCAAAAGCCCCCACTCATGATCTTTGACACGTTTTATTTTTGTAAATTTTTATTAGTTTGATAAAACAAAAAACATATTTTTCGATAATCTAACAGACGGACTGGATAGGTAGGTACCTACCTACTTAATTAGATTTTTTTGTTGAAATAAGTAGGTACCTACCCTACCTTTCCAAACTTGTGGTAGGTACCTACCTTTATAAATAGTGTCTGACAGCGTGAGAACTAATGCACCTGACGTCACGACGTGAAGGTCATTAATTCACTATCCAAGGTCATAACAGACGCCATCTTTGATAATTTGATCGTCACGTCTTTTGGCATAATTTTGTATGAAAATTGCAGAGATGTGTAATCATTTTAAAATGGGTACCTAGTTGATGTTGTTGTTATTTTTTTTTTATAATGCGGAGTAGGTATGAATAAATAAATTAATAGTTTTTTCCTGTAAGTTACGTTTTACTGTTAGGTACTTACCTACCTACCTACACCATGGGTGAATAAACTGTTTGAAAACGCTCAGTATCCCGTTCAACTTGGTACCTACCTAGGTACCTAGGTACCTAGGTATTTAATATCCTTGATTGACGTAACATAGGTAGGTACCTACCTACCTACTTAATAAAGGAAAGTAACTAACAGTGATTAAAAAGTATTCACAAAAGCACTACCTACTCCTAACAAAATAGGTACCTGGTCTAGTACTTGTGTATTGTCGAGTGACAATTACCTACCTATGTCTATTTATCAGAGAGTTTCATCATGTAGGTAGTGAAATATTTGTACGTAATAATGTTGGTAGGTACCTACTCGCCTACCTATTCAATTATGTTAATAAAATGCTAAGAAAACTTGTATTTACACAGTTTTTAACGACCAACAACGCAAAGTTGTGGATGAAATGTTTTTTTATTCATAAATTCACAGCACTTTCAGAGGAAAAACATGCACTTAACGGCAATTTCACGCTTGAATAACATTTAGGGAACATTAAACAACTTGTTTTGTTACAAAACTCAAGAACCAATTTGCAAGTTCCTCTATCATAAAATTATCATTATGCGATTACTGTGCACACAATAACAACAATCATGTCCGTCTATGTACACGAAACCTTAGATTCTGAACAACATATTACTCAAAATTAGGTTGTGTGCACAACGACCGCGGTTACTTCGCGGCACGTGATCATAAACTACTTACAATAAAAAAAGTACTTCTATGTCGATGGAATTATAAAATAATGAATCCGATCGGATACTCCGTCTAATAATAGCTGTTCCTAACTTATTCATTTACAATAAGTCATGTTTATTTTGTGTGTACATAAGCACACATAACACCGATTGTACAGATACCTACACACAACTAAAAACAAACTCGTGTTATTGAATAATGCTAGTTGTATGGGGAAGTACCCATACATACATGACATGTATGGATGATTGTATGAGTAACGCCCACCTCTAATAAGCGAGCTATATTAGCAAGTAGGTATTACACGTAAACACTGCTAATGTAAAAATAGAGAGTAGGGATGGCAAATATTTCCGATCGCGATGCAGATGTAAAATATTCGTACCGAATGCAGGTATTGACTCAATGTTTGCATTCTACCTACATAGCACACATAAATGAAAAGGAAAGTGAGAGAAAAATATGTTACTCGAGTTATAAAGGGTTATCGTGTCGATAAACAGATATATCACACACTTTCGATGTTGAAGAACAATACTTTCTATGAGTCTCGAGCGTTCCATTTTTAGTCCGTGGACGTTCGTTGCTAAGCGAAATGTTAAGGCAATCTTCTCGACAACAAAATACACAACATCATGAATGGAACTGTGTACTGCTTCTGCTATTAAACACATAGACCATCGGCCCAGCAACGACGCGATTTTTGCTGCATAATTTTCAAGGGCATCTGTACCCAACACAATCCGACGCGTATGGACAACCGAAGGGGCCCCTCGGATTCCTAACGATTCATGAATGAAACAAACAACATGCACTTATGGAAAATTACACATAATCAACTATGAATTAATGAAATTAACACAGGAATAAAAGAAAATACTTACAAACTCGTCAGCCGCGATACGTGTATAATCACATACATGACGTCATTTGACGCAACACAAACCCGAAAAATCGAGTAAAATATATAGTAACTGCTTCGAAAACAACACCAATATGAAATATGCACGATACTTTATTAGATACAATAAGATAGTTATGTCATTTAGAGCGATTTAAGACATTTTACAATATTTATTTGTTGTCACCGACTCCGAGTTTTGACAAGATGGTCGCGCACCGACTGTTTTGCTTTGGTTGTCAGCTGATACGAAAGACTGTTCTACTTGGAACGAAATCGCGAAATACATCATCTCGCTCTTGCGCATGAAATCTGCGCCGAAGTGCGAAGGAGACAAACAACATGACTCTCGTATTTGAACGGGACTTCAAATACAACAAACGTCATTTTCTTGTTGCATTTATTATTGCAAAGGAAAAGTCGCAATTAAAACAATTTCTTTCATGTGATGAATTGAAAAGCGGTACGATATCGGTAAAAAGATGTTTCTATTTCACAAGAACACGTAATCATGCATCATTTAGTTATATTTGGGCGTGACATATATAGTTGTTTTCATATTACTAGCGCCATCTAGTGACGAATAATGGAGCCATTTCCCATTGACGACGGGCAAGGTCATGGTTGCAATTTCTTTTCGAGCCGTTAGTTTCCTAAATAAACTAGAATTGTGTATGGTTAGAAATTAATATTTTTAGTGTCGATGTATAGGTTGACGAAGAGATTTACAACCCAACCAGTAAAAAACGTTTATCACGGAGACTACGTGGTAACTTTTGAATTCCTTGGCAGTGCAAAGGTTACTAGATAGATGGCAGCACTGACGCGTATATCATGAAACTTTTTTGTTGTCGATGGAATAAAGTAATTTTCTGTTATTTTGTACAAGTCGCTAGAACAGAATTAACGTAGGATTTGTCATTATTTATCAAATTGATAGATATGGTATTTCACCGTTTACTTATCAGAATTTTCACGTCCCATCTCTGCCTACCTCTTCGGAGGCTTTAAGGGTGATGTTGTTCCTATTCACGAAGGGATTTAAAACGTGAGGAACAACTCACAAGACAATTGATTGCGTTAGTCCCAAAACTCGACAAGTTTCTGAATGATTCACAATCAGATTTACAGAACCCTAATCTAAAGAGACGTTTGTAGATGAATATTCTAGTTTGAAACTGAAAGATTACTTTGCCCGTCCGTTCTCTGAGTACCCAAGGGTGTCGTCAAAGATCGAGGGATAAATACGAAGTCCCTACCTAATGTCAAAGTAATAAGACTGGCACTGGGTAGTATCTGACTAAAGAATTTGAACTTGAGATTAAAAAAAACTTTTTTGCAATATCTACTTACCCAGTTATTTTAACGTAATCTTTTATTTTCCCCTTTTCAGTAGGTAATCATATTTCACACAAAGACTTCGTCATTTCAGCCGAAATACGTCCACTGCTGGACATAGACCTCCCCTAGGTGTCGCCACATTGACCAGTCCCGTACCTACGTCTCGCATCCAACGGATCCCCGCAACTTCACCAGGTCATCGGTCCACCTAGTGAGAGGCCTTCCAACAGGAAAAAATACACAGGTCCAATACAAAACAGGTATAAATCAGGTTACAGGTATAAATTTTACCTAAACGTTTCAAAGAAGGATGCTGTAGACGTAGAATGCTGATGGTAATGATGAGATTATCACAAAATAATGATTAATAATGATCATTTACTCTCCTTTTGTCTTAGTTTCGAGGCGTTACGGGAGGGCACGAAGGAGATGGCGAGACGAACTGGACAGGTTCCGTTAGAACTGGAAGGAGGTCGCGTGGGAAATGTAAAGACTGGAGGGAGAGGACTTTACCCTTGAGTGAAAAAACGGCCTCGTAGTAATTTATTTTAAAATTTATTGTTTTATTGTGTTTAATTTGTTTAAATTCAATTATTTATATTAGAATCAACATATTAAGTGACACACGGTGTTTGTGACCAGTTTTATTGTGAAAATTCAAAAACATATCATATTTCATTACTTCATGTACGGGCTGTCAACGTTTGAACTGTGGATTTGAATTCTTCGAACCGGGGGAGTATTTTGTTTTGATTTACTAATTATTGCTTGTTATTTAGTATATTACACATTACAAAAACACTGCTCAGGGCTCTGAGCGACGTCCAGTACACACCGGCTACGTTTATGTCTCATTTTGCTTGACGAATTGTGGAAGCAAAATCGAGGACGAAAACACTTGCCCCATACAAAACATACACTGCAAACCTTACTACACAAAATGTGTCTGTAATAAGCCATAAATATTATAAATTATATTATTAGTAAAATCCACTTTCCTGAGACGACCCACTGACCCTTTGTTCATTGTTAATTCAGAAAATCCCACTAAAAACTCATGTTATTTGCAATCCTATTTTATAAATCAAATCAATAATGAAATAGGTAGCTTGTCCTTGAAGTATTAACTGTAATATTTAAATTGGGGATTATCAAATCAAATAGCTTTTCTTTAGTTCTTAGTTTTCTCTTATACACCTACCTCCATATTTTTATAATCTTTTCTAAAAATTTTCTATTCTTTTTAATTATTTTACTTCTTTCTAAATTCAAAACCCCTCTAAATTTCTCAAGTCTCAACTGATATATTACTTATTCTCTTCATATACTCAGCTGTTTCCTGTCACATTCCAGGTCTGGCTTGTGGATAACACTCAATATGATGACCCGTGGAGCTACCATTCGTGACATGAGTGACAAACTGAAAGCAGCGCTGAGGGAGCTGGATGCTTCTAGAAATGAGTGCGCCAAACTGCTGCGGGAAAGAGAAGAAAGTGAAGTGGAAATTGAGTTGATGGTGAACAAAAATACTCAACTCAAGAATGAGCTTGCAGAACTACACACACAGCATATGGACATACTTGACCAACATAAACACCTCCGTGAACTTGTTGCAAATTTCCAGCATTGTAGCGACACCTACGATCAGGCGTTGAGTCGCATATCTGAACTGGAACATGAACTAAGTAGGGCCCAACACTCAATAACTCACTTAGAATCGCTTAGAGACCTTGAAGAGACTGCGAACACCTGCAGTCTTTATGATGAGTTGGTTGGTAGCCGGTCAGGACCTGTGTGTGTTGAGCCAATTGTGACCATAGACTTAACTAATGAAACTATCTGTAAAAATAATTTATTCACTAGTCATAATAAGATTAAAAAATACATTAAAATTAATAAACGCATTAGAAATATTAAAAAATCCTTGAAACGCCTAAAAGTTAATAAACAAAACACAAAACTGAGGCAAAAAAATGTAAATTTAATTCGAGATCTAAAGAAGTGTGACAGTGAATTAGAATTATGTAGATCAATGTATGAGACTGACATTCAAAACCTTCAGGATGAGCTATTTGTTAGGGAATATGCACTAAAGGATATTTTTAGTAAATATGAGGCTTCTCAACAAGACCTGAGTAAGCGTATGCAAGAGGCCAATGAGCTGGTGGACCTGGTCACGTACAATGCAGAGAGGTACGAGTCTCTGACGAATAACCTTTCTTGTAGCTGTGCCTGCTCAGTTATTCCCCAGCCTCAGCACCAGTCACCTACCCCCTCAGTGGCTCAGCCAGCTGGTAGTATTGATGATAGGAGTAATGAAAGTAATATTTTAACAGATACTACATACTTATTTTCTGATAAGTTTGGTCAAGGATTTGGTACATTATTTAATCAATGTTCACCACACTATGTTATAAATTATTGTTTACCCGGTGCCAGTGTTAGCCAATTAATTAGTAATATTAGATTGACTAAAATAAATCCCAATTCTACTGTTATTTTATTATATGGGAATAGTTTAAATGTATGGAAAAGGGACATCATTGAATGTGTCCATTTGATGTTACATCTCAACAAGACTATTAATTGTAAATTCATTTTCTGTGCCTTGCCTTATTCTCAATATTTGTCCGTTGAGCAAAATAAGTACATTTATGATTTAAACTTGTTAATTTATAATAGGACATGTCGTCACAGTGACGTTATTTTGTATTTTGACTGTAATCAATTTATATCTGATTACAGACTCACTGACTTCACAATGTTTTTACCACCTAGTTCTAAGCGACGTATTGCTAACCTTTTAGCATACAATATACACAGCGACACTGGTATGTGTTTGCCAACGTTTTCTGTTAGTAGTGATACTAATACTTCTTTTGTTACTAACACTTATACAGATACTAACACTTTTATTGATACACCTTGTAGTTTAAACTGTTAGGTGCGACAACAGGTAGGCCGCATATGTTGAATGTTGTTCATCAAAATATGCAGGGATTATCTGGCAAAGAATTAGAGTTAAGTTTGTTTATGGAGAATTATGATGTTCAGGTTTTATGTCTAACTGAACATTGGTTGAAGGAACATGAAGTAGTATTTATCAATGATGATTTCTATACCGTACAGAGTGCATTTGTGAGAAAATCTGCTATTCGCGGTGGATCTTTAATTCTTGTATCAAACAAATTAAAATGTAAACAACGTTTAGACTTAGTTAATTTGTCAATTGAGCGCACTATTGAGTTGTCTTGCGTTGAACTCGAGCGATACATAGTAATTTGTGTTTATAGACCCCCTTCTGGGGACTTTACTCATTTCGAATCAGTAATGGAGGATTCACTTAATAAGTTAAAATCAAGTAATAAATCTATAATTTTATGTGGAGATTTTAATGTTAATATTTTAGATGTTACTCCATTAAGTATCAGATTTCTTAATTTGTTTAGATCATTTAATTTAGTTAACCTGTTTTTTGAACCAACAAGGATCACGGCTTCTTCATCAACTTGCCTTGATAATATGTTTAGTGATTGTGTTGCCGAGGACAAATTAGTGTTAAGTGACTTATCATCTGACCACTGTGGCTTAATAGCTAGCTTCCCTATGTTATTAAAACAAAAGCCGCGCAAAATAGAATGCAGGCCTCATACAGCTAGTCGTTGCAATAAATTCAAAAATAATGTAGCACATAAAGTAACGCCGTCAATAGTAGAGCACGAGACTCCTAATGAAATTTATAAAGCCCTTTTTGATGTTGTGCAAAATGAATACCAGTCTATTTTTAAGTCTAAAACGATTAACATTAAGGGACCTTCTGTGGGCTTCAACCAATGGGCTACACCAGGTATTTACAAAAGTCGAGCCCGATTGTACGAGTTGTATGGTCTTAAACAATACAAGTTTGATACAACTTTTCTAGAGTATGTTAAAAATTATTCCAAATTATTTAAAAAGATTTGTATTATTGCAAAATCAAAATTCTTAAGCGAGACTATTAAAAATTCTAATAATAAAGTTAAAGCCACTTGGAAAATCATTAACAATGAAACGGGTAAATCTGTTAAACAAGATAATCACCTCGAGATCATGGTGGGTAACAAATTAGTTAGTGAAGCAGCCGACGTAGCCGAGGCTTTTAATGAGTATTTTGCCAGCATACCTATAGCGACGACTCGTTCCCTGAGTTCGTCGCCGTCTAAAGCCGAAGATCTTTTGCATAGCAGCGTGTCTAAATGTGGTAAAGTATTTAGTTTCGAACATGTAACGCCTCGTGATGTAGTTAACGTTTTTAATTCACTTAAGTCTAAAAACACAGGTGATTACTGGGGCATTTCTATTAAACTTTTAAGTAACATAATCGACATTGTAGCCCCCTGTCTTGCCGTTACTTTCAATAAATGCGTCGATTTGGGGACTTTCCCTGACCTTATGAAGAGCAGTAAAGTCATCCCTCTATTTAAATCAGGCAGTAAAAACGATATCGGTAACTTTAGACCAATTTCTATTTTACCTGCTTTTAGCAAAATTTTTGAAAAATTGATTCTCAAACAGTTGTTATTACATTTTAATTTAAATAATCTCCTTCATAATGATCAATATGGCTTTACAAAGGGTCGTTCGACTACGGATGCAGGTGTTGCTTTGTTGAAACACATATTTGACGCATGGGAGAACGCGCAAAATGCAATCGGTGTTTTCTGCGATCTCTCTAAAGCTTTTGATTGCGTACATCACGACACGCTTTTACGGAAACTGCGTTATTACGGTGTTCAAAATGAGGCCCTAAATGTGATAGATTCGTATTTGCAAAATAGATTCCAATGTGTAGACGTAAATGGCGCGAAATCTTCCGGGCTACCGGTTCGGCTAGGTGTACCTCAAGGTTCAATACTGGGTCCGTTTTTATTCTTGGTTTATATTAATGATCTACCATACTATTTAAAGGGTTTTTGTGACGTTGTACTATTTGCAGATGATACCTCTCTTATCTTTAAAGTAGATAGGAATAGACACGATTTTGACGACGTAAACAGCACGCTATCAATGGTCACGGATTGGTTCACAATAAACAACCTTGTTCTTAATGCCAAGAAAACTAAAATAGTTAAGTTCGCTTTACCCAATGTTAGAAATCTAGGTCCCAATATTATCCTCGCCAATCAGGAGCTGGAAACTGCCGACTCTGCTGTATTTCTGGGCATAACAGTAGATCCAAAATTACAATGGGGTTTACATATATCAAGCCTAGCGGGAAGGCTAAGTTCAGCCGCATACGCCGTCAGAAAAGTAAGACAATTCACTGACGTTGATACAGCACGGTTAGTCTACTTCAGTTATTTTCACAGCGTTATGTCATACGGTATTCTGCTGTGGGGCAAAGCTGCTGATATTCAAAATATATTTGTTCTGCAGAAGCGAGCGGTTCGTGCAATTTATCAGCTGGGTGCCCGAGTTTCTCTTAGAGATTTTTTTAAGGAGATTGGTATCCTCACTGTTGCTTCTCAGTTCATCTTTGCCAACATTTTATATATTAAACAAAATATCCACCTGTACACTAAAAACAGTGATATTCACAACTTTAACACTAGAAATAAGCATAAACTACGCGCTCCTTTTCACCGGCTTCACAAAGTTCATAATTCATTCGTCGGGCTTGGTATAACATTTTATAACAAACTGCCATCTTCTTTTCTAGACTTGCCATTTAATGCGTTTAAAGCCAAAGTAAAATCTAATCTTTGTTTAAAAGCGTACTATTCCATTAACGACTACTTAAATGATAAGAACAGTTGGTCGCTGAGTTGAACACAAGACAATGTTTGTTATTTATTTATGTTCTTTCTCCAAGATTAGTTTACTGATATGTTATGTCTTTTTTTATTATTATTATATACTTTTTTATACTTGCCTTACTATTGTATCGAGTCTGGTTCTTCTAACCAACCTAACAGACAGATGTGTGCTGGGGAGTTTGTTCCGCCACTTCTTCTTTCCAGCAAAAACACTAGGAAGTGTCGAAGGGGGGGCGTTTTGGGGGACTGTCTCTTGTAAATAAGTAAAGTAAAGTAAATTTTGACGTTCGAAAAGTGCTGATTATCAGCCTAGTTTGAATAAATGAGTTTTGATTTTGATTTTGATTTTGATTTTGAGTGGGGCAGAAAAGTTGGGATAAGCTTGCAGTTTAACAGAATGCAGCTGAATACCAGTATTTTAAATGAAGCGATTGCCTATATGACTTCCACAAGTCGGTTACAATAGGACACGGTGGGCGCAGTGGCTCAGGCAATGGACTGCTGCGCTGCGTGTCGCGGGTTCGATCCCCGCACGGAACAAATATTTGTAAGGCCTACAGATAGTTGTTCCGGGTCTGGGTATTTGTGTATGTGAGTTTAAATGTTTGTGAACGCACCCACGATACAGGAGAAATTCCTAGTGTAAAAAAATAGGGATTTTTACTGACTTAAAAAAAAGAGATATGTTTAGAGCGTCTGAACGTCTGTTCTGAATTAGTCCGTCTGTTAGATTTTCGAAAAATATTAGATACGCAATTTTTGTTTTATCAAATCAATAAAAATTGACGAAGATAAAACGCGTTAAAGATTTGAGTGGGGGTAAGTGACCGCAAAAAAATGTCATAAATGTCTTAGAGAATGACGTCACACGAGTTTTCAAAGCACTATATCGTCTTTATTGCTTGTTTACATGAAAAAAGAAAAAATACGTGTCCAATATTTTTTGGAAATCTTTATGAGGGACCACTTAGATTTTTTTTGTTATCTACCCTATTTGGGTCCCCTTGGTAAAACTGATTGTTAGTTTTTGATGCAACTGACTACTTGCAACGACAGCCGAGACTAACGTGCTTTCCGAGGGATGGATGAAACTCGGTGTGTGATGGGTGACCACCCTTCCTCGGGCCTAGACAAGCACAGCTTATCCTATTGATCAACCATTCATTTAGGTGTATCTAATCAAAGTAACTTTTCCCTAAACTTAGACTCAAGGATTTATACAATGGGCTGCGGGATGATGAAAGAGATACCGCGGCCATAACATAGAGGGCTAAGAAGGAACATGGGTGGGTTTTAGTCAGTAGAAGTCTGACACTCCCTTTCGCTCTGCCCAAGAGCGGGAGGGGTTATTTGATGATTTCCCACACCCCAAAATAAAAATGGATTTATACAATTCAAAGTTCATAGTAACATCACGCCTGTTATCCCCGAAGGGTTAGGTTAGGATAGGGTTAGGGTAGAGGTGTACCTAATAGTACCTCCATTCGCTAGTTATGTATTGTAATAGGAAAAAAAAGGAAAAATTCAATGAATCTTTGCTCGACCCGGCAATCGAACCCCGGACCTCTTGTTCAGGAGCTAATTTCTCACCGAGACTAGTAAATAGGACCGCCATTATTATTGTGGTCCGGTAGAACCATAACTTAGGAGTTATGACGGTGAGACACAATGGTGCGTGGTTTTGTTTTCTTGAATTATGGCGCTGGAATGATGGCTATATGGGGATGCATGATTAAATTTTGCGTGTGTAATTTGTTTTGAGCGTTTCTGGCGGTGCCCTAATTTTAAAGCCGGCTTATTACATCCTGAGATATAATATTTTATCGCTCGTCATACATTTTGCAGCAATCGCGGGATCAGGAATGTAATATAATATTACATCTCATAGTCAAAAGCCGGCTTTAATGGGTGTTCTCCGATTTTATAGCGTTTTTTTAAGCTATCAGTTTGGATTTCGGGTTCAATTTTACATACCTTTTTTTTACTTACCTACGACCTGTTTTTTTTTTGTTTAAGGTTTTTTTTTCTGGGCTTCCTTAGTGCCTTGGAAACACGTTACGTTTCTGCAGCTGTCATTTGTAGATCTATAGCAGTCGTAACAGGTAGGTAGTCAGTGGCCAAAAAGTGACAGCCAGTTGTCATTCATCATTCCCACTAGTTCTACTGCACAGTCATACGATAGAACTAGTGGTATTTTTTTCCCCACTAGTTTTACGATTCAAGGTGGTACGAAAGAAATCGTAAACTAATGGGAACGAAAAGTCAATGGAGTTTTTCGTCCCAAACTAGTTCTACTATCAAGGGTGTTAAAAAATCGTAAAACCACCGCGACTCAAGTTTCTCATTCGTTCTATCACACAGTTTAGGGTACAACTACGGCTGATTGTATATCTCCTACTTTTCAATATGTTCTATAATAGTAGAATTAATGAGTGTATTACTGCTTATTTTGCAAATTGGTTTTAACAAACACTTTTACACGTAATTTACTTAGACCCGATGGGGCTGCTATTTCGTACCTGACTAATCTAAGAAGATACAGTCGAAAGCAACTCAGAGGCTATAGGCTGCGGGATGTTGTAAGAGATACATGGGTGGTTTTTAATCAGTAGAAGTCTGAGACTCCCTTTCGCTCCGCCCAAGAGCGGGAGGGGTTATTTGATGATCCCCCCCCCCCTCCAAATGGTGTAGTTTCTCCCGTCGTTGTTCCGAATTATTCGAAAGAGATACCTCGGCCTCGGCACAAGGGCCTAAGAAGGAACATGGGTGGTTTTTAGTCAGTAGAAGTTAGACACTCCCTTTCGCTCAGCCCGAGAGCGGGAGGGGTTATTTGATGATTCCACACCCCTCAAAAAAAAGGCCACAGTTCTTACAGTTTAGTCACAATCTTGGCCACTTACAGAAGACTATGTAAAGTATCTGAGATGGACTTTTGAAGTAAGAACCAAACAGATTTGAGTGAACCTGTCAAATCAGTGCATGCTTTTGTCAGATATCGTGTGGCTCGATTTATAACTCACTAGCGGACGTTACGCGGTTTTACCCGCGTAGTTCCCGTTCCCGTGGAAATACAGGGATAAAAAGTAGCCTATGTAGCTTCGCAACGGTGAAAGAATTTTTCAAATCGGTCCAGTAGTTTCGGAGCCTATTCGTTACAAACAAACAAACAAATCTTTCCTCTATATAATATTAGTGTAGACGAATTTCATCCTGGGTCTTCCCCGTGATGTACTCAGCATCACGCATCTTCGATATATCGACCACAAATCCTCCATTCAAATAAACCATGTCAATCAGTTCCCTCTACAAATTGGTCCAATCCATGACACGAAGGCGAACAATAAAAATTACGCCTCGACCAATTACGTCTGACCTGGCTTTCTGTTTGATTGAAAGCGATTGGGTAATGAAATGTATGGATCGTTATTCTGCATAGCTCAGCAATTACTGGTTGAAATATGTATCGTGTAATTGGAACGGTCTTTGATGAAAGATTTTACAGATTTTGGAAGGCAGTCGATATAATTTGTGGGGATTTTTTTTATGTTATTTTGGACTTTAATTAATATGTCATAACATGACGCTTGTAATCCTGAAGGGTTAGGCAGAGGTGTTATACCATTACTACACCGACATTTTAATAGTTACGTTTAAGTTCTATGTTGCCCCGTCGGGGCTGCGGATCCCGTCGGGACTGCGCGTTGTTCACAAGTTACCACGGTCGCGACATATAGGGCTCAGAGGGAACATGGGTGGTTTTTAGTCAGTAGAAGTCTTTTTTTATTTATTTTTTTTGGTGGGTGTAAAATCATCGAATAACCCCTCCCGCTCTTGGGCAGAGCGAAAGGGAGTGTCAGACTTCTACTGACTAAAAACCACCCATGTTCTTTCTTCGCCCTCTATGTCGAGGCCGCGATAACCGTTGGACTACCCGCGGCCCCGACAGGCGTCGGCCCTTTCGGGCCCCTCCCATGTTGCTGACATCTCTTTGAGGCGCGCGTGGAACACGAACGCGCCGTCGACACGGCCTGTTTTCGTCGTGAGACGGACGGACGGCGAGTTAGCCCATCACTCACCGTCCACAGGCCCGCGTCTACGGTGGCCGGAGGTCATCGCGGGAGTCAGTAGAAGTCTGACACTCCCTTTCGCTCTGCCCAAGAGCAGGAGGGGTTATTTGGTGATTAAACACCCGCCAAAAAAAAAAAGAAGTCTGTATGTTAAACAAAATATGATTAACGATCGTTACACGTTATTGTAGTTACAGATATTCTTTTTTGGAATAAAACTCACAAACACATAATGCACCGTTTATTTCAACATCAATAAATACAACTTTATTTTATGTTTTACTAACATTTATATTTATACAGGTAATATTTACAAATTCATACACACTTATATGTACATCTTTGGCAAGATATCTCTGACTAGAGTATTATACACTGTTTTTTCTATAAGGTAATAATTGATAAAAAAAAATGTAAACAGACACATAACATCACGCCTGTATTCCCCGAAGGGTTAAGCAGAGGTGTACCTAATAGTACACCCATAATTCGCCAGTTAAGTTCTTAAGTCGCTTGTAATAGGGGTTAAAGTTGAAAAACATAAATAGATGAATAATTGATTAGTTAGTTCGTTGTTAAAGTTCCGTCATCATCGTTCTCACTGCAGGGACTCAGGCCTCCTCTCTAGGAGAGGGATGGGCTATAATATATAAACCACGCGGGCTCAGTGCGGATTTGTAGGTGTCACATGACTTCGAATTTTTCGGTTCTAAGACATGCCGGTTTCCTCACGATGTTTTCCGTCACCGTTTTGAGAGCAGCGGTGATGATATAAACAACACAAAGTAATGCGCAGGACTTGCTGTTTGGAAGTTTTGCCGCCGCTGTTCTTTAGAGTTCCGTAAAACTTAAGTTTTTTATTCCAACTATGGAGCCCTTCACTGTACGCATCCCAAATCACTCTTGGCCGATTTTTAAAATGCCTATGACTATTATTACGTTTTGAAACTAAAAGAAATAAAAACACACATCACAAAGTTATTCTTTTTGGATCTAGGACGTTTTCAGACGATGATTAAAGCAGTGGTAATCAAATAAATTATTTCTACTAAGTAAAGTTCTTGCCTGAGTTCGAACATACGACACGTAGGTCGGAGTATTTACCACTGAATCACCACTGCTTTTTGACTAAAAAACAATATTTCTTTGAAACATTGACAAACAGTTGTATTGTGCGTTGAAAAGAATATCTAAATACATAATTATATTATAAGGTGCCAAAAAAATATCCGTTTTTTTTTTCAGTCAACCATTTTTAAACACCTACAACAATGCTGAGCATACATAATTATTTATTTTCTTACATTACCTTAATTATAGGACGAGATCTATACAAGTTACTTACTGCGGTACTTGATATTTAATGATAACTTAAGCCGTCACTTAGTAAATATAGTACTTTTGTATGACAAAACTGTCGAAACCTTTACTTACTGCCGACCTCAGAGAGCTTTAATGATTACTTAGGCCATCACTAAGTAAAGGTTTTGACAGATTTTGTCATACAAAAGCATGTCAAATCTTTATTAAGTTGTCGCCTAAGTAATCATTAAATATCTTTGAGTACCGCAGTTAGTAAAGGCCTAAGTACCTATTCATTAAAGCTCTCTGAGTGTGGCAATTAGAGCTCTTGGCTAGGCGTTATTTCTGTCATTTTCGTACGACTGTCAAACTTTACGTGCAATGACAGAAACACAAACAAACATCTAGGGGCCTATTTCACGATGTCCAAATAGCAATTATAGAATACCCTCCCCTTGACATAAAAAAATCTGACAGCAAAATGGCTGTCAAAAGAACTGTTCGCAAGCACTTTTTAAAATCGGACTGAGTCACTCATAAATACTCATAATGTGTGGTTGTCATGATAATTGTTGTTTGGTTTCTCGTTTTATGAGCTATTTGTATGTATTATAATATATATTATATATTTAATGCCATATTTATATACTTAGTTTATCAATGTATTAGTATGTACCATTTATGTAGGTATATTAATTTATGTTTACAAAATAGTATTCTCCTAATTTATTTATTTTTGAACTCTATCACAACGCTGTCCTATTTGACCAAGGTTGACTGGTAGAGAATGCCGTGTGGCATTAAGTCCGCCTAAGTACCACGTTTGTGCAAGAAGTTTAAATAAATAAATAAAATTAAAACAAAATTTATATGAAAATCATTGAAAGGTTTGTATGAAACAGGCCATTTTTATCTTTTCTTGTAATTATGGAAATCATCATGACTCCTGCTGCTTTGGGCAGAGCGGAAGGGTGTTTTAGACTTCTACTGGCTAAAAACCACCCCTGATGTCACCCTTTATGTCCGGGGCCACGGTATTTTTTTTTAATTGGGACAAGCCCGCCACACTATTCCCAAACCACTGTAACTCCTGTAAGCCAGAATCAACAGTGGCGACCACAAGAAAAGCGCCGAGACAATGAAGCCCGACGAAGTCCCAGAGAAACGATTTAACTGTCTTGGATCCCGCAACGAAATTAATCAGAAAAGAATAGCGGAGGAGTAGGAAAACCATAATTTTCACGGGCCACTGTATCTCTTTTAAACAACCCACAGCCCCGGCAGGCGGTGAAACAGGTCCTTAGGCAAAGATAGTGTTAAGTAGCGTATACAGATCTCGACCCAATATACAGTCGAACATACATAGCTAGTTCATTTATTACTTATATATACAGAAACATTCATTTATTGCTTCACTTCGCTAAAGGAACATCACAACCACAAGGATAAAATTAGACAAAGGTAGAAAATCGACGTGTTTACATAGAATTCTAACATTTATCTCAGAATTTATAAGCTTCAAAATTCAGTGTAGAAATGCAACTGGTAGCGGGTTAAAGGACTACGGGTAAAGGTCAGAGAGTTTTGTTTGCTTTGCCCGGGTTTTGTCAGCAATTACCCGCGCGGTTTGGGTAATGTTTGATACATGAAAAGTTTTTAGGCAGACAGCAGTACACTTGGCAAAGCCCAAACGCGAATTTCTCGTGAAAGAATGATTGCAATTTTGAGATAATTGACCTAATTTGTAATATGGGTCCAAAATATTAGTTTCGTGACGTAACATGCAAATAAAATTTTAGGCAAATTGTTTCTAAGCGATGGTAAGTGTATACATATTGATGCTGCTGACTGTACCGTCTCTTATTTTCTTGTCTCTTTTTTTTTCTTTTTTTTTCTTGTGTTCTCTTATTTCACCATATAAAACTGTCAAACTGAACGCGGTCAACATTAAAACCGCGTTCGAGAGGTATTACTATCGTTTTGCTATGGAATATAAGAACATAACTTTGTATTTTACGTAAGTTTCAGTAGTTTGTATTTTACATGGAAAGCAAGCTCTATGAGGTTAGTTATTTACAGTGACTTATAATGGTTACATCGTTATTGAATAACTTATAAAAATTGACATTATATTAATACAATTTAGGTTACAGTGTTACAGTGCTACAAGAGTCTTTTGGCGGTCGGAAAATTTGTTGAAATAAGGTGGTCGTTTGTTCCAATTTTTGCCACGCACCATAAAACCAATATACTTATAAAACGTTTCGTTTTTGGCTGCTTGAACTGCAGGGATTTACGACCGTTTATGAAGAATCCTTCCATTTCAATAAACGCGTCTTTGAGACACAGCTCTAATATCTACTCAGACGGATACATACATTAGAAGAATACAGACCAAAGCTTTACTTTATATAAAGTACCATTATTTCACTAAAAGTATCTTTATTCTTATAAAGTACTACGTAGTTATACCAACTTGAGCTCAGACTATAATTTACAAATAAACTATGTACAAATAATCACCACTTTGCAATGGTGATTTGGAGCATTAATCACCACTTCAAAGTGGGGATAAAGTTGACGAAACCTGCATTTAAAACTACTAGCAATAAGAAGTCAAGTGTAACACTTGATCGGGTTCAGGTTCATAAGCTTTTACACGTATAGTTTTAAATTATTGGAATTCTAATTGAGAACACAGAGTTGTTTCGAGATGTATTGCAATTGGGCCCCGATTTGACGTCAACCGTCAAATCCTTGGCTTCATAATTTTTTATAGAGAGTCAAATAATTATGTTATTATCACTTTAGGTAAAGACCCTTGTTTTTATCCTGATCTACGAGGTCAAGCACGCGTTATTTATGGAGACTGTTCCGGACCGGTTACTGAATGGCGTTGCAAACAATATCACCTGGCAGGATGCTTCATTTTATACCAGAGGAACATCAGTTCTTACTTCCATCTGCAAAGCTGTTGGATTCAAGTAGACGAACTCCGTATAACCACATAATTATTGCGAACAAGGACCCCACCTGTATATGAAAAGCTAAGATCTTCGGCATTACACTACTCCAATAAAAAAAGAATATCACTTAAACTTTGAGCGAGTTCAATCATAAATTACGTAGTAATCCCCTAGCTAGGTGCCACAGTGGAGTATCTTCCTGAATGCCTTCCGGAACTCGGGGTTGAAGATCGTGTAGATAACAGGGTTTAGGAACGAGTTGATGTAGCCCAGCCACGTGGTTAGGATGAACACGGTGACGCCGGGGGAGTATGGGAGCCCAAACTTGTAGCACATGGCGTCGAGGACTGAGCATGTGAAGAATGGTGCCCAGCAGAAGAGGAACACTCCTGGAAGAGAAGAAGCTCGTGTTAGGTGATTTTGATTTAAAGGTTGATAATATCATGTCTACGGCCTGATTACTAAAAATGTGAATGTAGGCACAGTTAGAAAAACTGAAATCCACCTATACAAAATTGAGGAAATGTGTACTTTGTTTTTAGATTATTAAGTTTCCGTTATATTAACTACCTTCTTCTTCTTTACGACAGATGAGCTCAAATCGTGTTAGAGCAGTATATCCACCTGCACAGCTCTATCATTTGATTCGAGTAAATCCTTAAAGGTGCAAGTGGTTGTGCAGGATGGGCAGAATAGAGGTGGCGCATATCCTGCAGAGGGACACCACGCAGGCAATTTTTTTAATTTACTACCGTTAACGAAAATAACGTTGCTTACGTTGCGCAACGCAAACTAGCTGTTTAATGATGAAATAACATTTATTATGAGAAATTGGTCTGACTGAGACTTTCAAATTATTTATTCTTCTTTATTTATAATTCTTCTTTCTTTCGAGACAAAAGTATTTTTATACATTTCTTAGCTAAAGTCAATATGCTTAATGTCTTCAATCTTTGACATTTTAGCTAGCTGAGGAAAAATCTAAATTAATGTTCCTAAACTCACCTAACACAATAGCAAGTGTCTGCGTCGCCTTCTTCTCCTTCTTGGCGAAAGACTTGGCCCTTAGCTTGCCAGCTCGGTTGGCTCTGAAGATGGTGAATCTGGCCGCTGATGCTGCACTCCTGAACCTCCTCCGAGGAGTCGAGATGAGGGAGCTGGTGCTTATCCTGCTTAACTTCTTTCTGAAAAAGGAGCGAAGAATTTTAATGGGTGTCCTTTTTTAAATACGTGACCACGGTCATTTATGGTTGTCGGTAATGGAAAGTAAGGGAAATTTCATGGCTCATATTATAAAACCAAGTCCTCCACCGCGTCTGTCTCCTGATGAACTCAAAAACTACAACACCGATTTTGATGCTGCTTTCAACAATGGATAAAGTGGTTCTCGAGGAAGGTTTTAGTAATTTGATGCGGGCGAAGCAGGGGGGGCATCAGCAAGTTTTATGTAAAATTTCTTGCATCTGTTCATGATGATGTTAAACCATTAAGTGTAACGCAGTATATGACATTACGAGTTTTTTATTCATTAATAACAAAGGCAGATGTAGTAGTTAATTGACGTATGCGTATGCTGTTACTGTTCCAGCCAAATTGATGAATGTGGAAAATATTTAAAATAGACAGAGCATAAAACAAAGTTTTACAAAGTACTCGGTTTCAATTAAAAAACTGTAATATTGTTACGAGCTGGGTATGGGATAAATAAAAGCACTACCAATTGAACACACGAAATAACTTTATTACTCGCAAAACACTTATAAACAATCGCAAATCACTACTGAACACTTTATCACACTAGATATCTCTTCGAACCTTCCGTTGTCTCGCTTCAAAGTAGACTGACTACTGCGTCCTCTCTCGGTCCTTATAGACCCCAAACACACAATAGATATTCGAGAAAGTTCGCTATTATTCCATAAAGCATCCAGAAAAACATTAACAAAAAAATAAACTTAAAGATAAAATAACCAACAAAGAAGAATTTACTTTACGCCGTAGGTATACGTTTGAAATTACAATGCAAATACCGCTGACGCCGGGCGCAGTAGTTACCTACAGAATGGAATTAGGTACCTACTAGATTTCACGCGTGCTTCTCAGTTATTAAGCGAGGTTTCTCAAAGATTCTAGATGACCGGCGTAACAATATATACGGATTTTATTAAAAATACTATTTTGTTTGCGATTCTCGGAAAATATTTTCAAATACCTAACAGCAGCAGAACAGTTTGTCGGCATGGACACACTTTATTTCCAAAATAAAAAAAAATATAATATAACTATGCACTATACAGGGACGGTGTAAATTAACCCTTCACACATACGTCAACCAAGCATTCTGTACATCAAACTAAGTACACCTACGTAATAATTTTTGCTGCGAAACGACTTTTTTTTTTGGGGTCAAAAATCTAATTTTACGGTAAAACTCAATGTAGCACTCATAAAACATTGTGCTAGTGGGTGCTTTGAATAGTAAACGGGTCATGGAGCTAATTTAAGTAAAGATATAACCTGAAAAACTAGTATTTACAAAAACAGCTGTGCCAAATTTGGAACTTTGACACCCAATATCTCCGTTACTAGGTATGGTCTAGAACCAAAAAATGATCGCAGTGGTAGGGAGAACAAATGCCCTTCGTTTGCGTTAAGGGTACTTTTACACCCTTTATAACTTGTACTCTGCTTGTGAACATGTGGCCCATTGCACAAATGAAAATGTCAGTAGTACAATGGTGTCAGAAATGTGAAGATTTGCAAGGGAATCTACAAAGACAAGACAAAATGACCTAACAGGGGCGCTATTGAAATATATCTAATTAAATATATATAATAGATCTGGTTAAATACCTCAAAAGATCCTGGGTCGCTTCGATACTATGACACTGGGCTGGAAAAACGTCCTCTAGTTTATGTAATGCAATACAAGATGAATTAAAATTTTCTGTTAGATACTTACATTCGCACTGAAAATTTCAATTGTATGCATTTACTTTGAAGTAAAGAGCAAACAATTGAAGCGCTAGTATTACAACAGTTTGTAAACACAATCTGTGCTGTAACTAAGAGTAACTTCAAGCTCGTATTTGCACGTCCACCTGTACCCCGTAGCTACCCGAGATGCAGTTACTAAGTATTGTTGGATTTTGGCACGAGGAGCGACAATTTAGAATTTGTTTTAGTTTCAGATTCTTATTGCAACGTATTTGTCGTACTAGCAACCTTTCTGTAGTGAGAGTCTGAATTATTTGCAGCATTTGTGTTTAATAATTCTAGCTAAAATAAGGACCCATTAAACATTCAGACCTCCAAAATAAGGACTATGGTAAAAATAGAAAATAAGAATAACGCATTAGAAACTTACTAGAAAAAAAATCTGTTAACGAAAATACACTAAAATACCTCCTTTTAAGTAAAAATAAAATGACTTGAATCAGTGTTTTTTCGCTTTGATATATTTGGGTAGGCGTACTGAACATTGTGTTAAAATTTGTCTATTTATTTTAATGGGACCTTATATTATAATAAACACTTAAGTTCCACGTGGTGGATGCCCCACTCCCTATCGCAGACCGGGGAAAAACCTATCTGAACAGTAAGAACGATACGTCCGATAATGCTGTTTATAGATAAGTTGTTAGAAATAACAAAGCTGCCTATCTACTTTCCATAATCCTCTCCTCATCTTCAAAGACACGAAAGTGACCTATTCTTTACTGAGAATTACCAAAACAGGCGTATCTAAGCCTATTTTAGTACACAATTCGACGAAGATCGGATCAAAAGGTGTCAGCAAGTCTCGGCAAGCCGTGAAGCCAATTTCACGAAGTTTTTGACTTAATAACTTGAACGTGACCTTTACCATCGAAAGTTTAACTTTAAATTTTGACGGAAATTAGAATTTAACTCGATCCATCAAAGTGAACATTTGGTATCCACCTCGTGGTGTAGCTTTAATTTATGTTCCGACGCTGTAGTGGAAGTGGTAAAGACAACATTAAAGTACACCCCTGCCTGCGAAACGTAACCGAGTCATCATCATCAATTCGGCCGAAAGACGGCCACTGCTGGACATAGGTCTCCACCAACTTTGGCCACATTGACCGGCCCTGTGCGTTAGGTCATCAGTCCACCTAGTGGGAGGCCTTTGTCTTCCGGCCAACCTTTGTAACCCACAGTTTTTTCTGCGAGCAATGTGCTTATGGTGTACTATAAGATCCCGTCGGAGATGCGTGTTGTTCGCAAGAGATACCGCGGCCTCGACATAAAGGGCTAAGAAGGAACATGGTGGTTTTTAGTCAGTCAAGTCTGACACTCTCTTTCGCTCTACCCAAGAGCGGGATGGGTTAATTGATGATATCACCCCCCCAAAGGGGTACTAGAAGGTATACGTACCTCTGCCTCTTTTAGGATTTTAGGCGTAATTTTATTTTTATAATACCTAAATTCTATGCAAATAAAGCATTTTATTCTATTCTCTATCTATTCATCTATCTATCTATTCAATTCCTTACAATTGGGCATGCCTAATTTTTTTTTTCAAGCGCTGTCTTAAAACCATTTCGAGGGTTAGCTTAGGTGAATTCATGCCTGTTACCAGATTTGAAAAATACATACTATTTCAAAAGTTATAGGTGTTTTAACGAATGACTTTCATTTTGACCTTTCAGACCCTCCAACAATATAACACTAGGCATAATAGAACATTCCTTTGTCATTCTATCATTCTTGAAAAAAAAAACATTCGGTTGCGAGGCTGTCAATGTCAACATTTTGTAAGTTATGTTTAGCCAGCTTTGTTGAAGTTTGTTTTTGTGAAATATTGTGAATTGTTGTAATGGCTTCTTTAAATTATACTAAGGCGGATTCCCGTAACATACCTACGGTCAATAATGCTATGATTGTTGAGTATATGATGTTGTCCACTCAACACAATATAGCGGAAATACGAGGAGCAAAGGCTCTAATGTAAGTATTCTATATCATTGTTTTGATTTATATAAGATTGGTTTATCTCTTGTCATCAATGAACTTATTATATACTAGCGACCCGCCCCGGCTTCGCATAGGTGTTTTTCTCTACTATATTATGCATGTATTATACTTAAAAACCTTCCTCTTGAATCACTGTATCAATCTCAACTGTCAAGGATATGTCACTGGATTTAGATTGACATTGTATTCTTTTTTAATTTGTCTGTGGCACAACACCGCACTACATACAGCCTCATAGTGATATTGAGAGCACCTCGAATTTAAAAAATCCTAAAAAAATGTACAACCCCTAAAAAAATAAAATAAGCAAATTAGTTCCTTGAAATGGTCTATATTTTGTAAAAAAAATATAAAAAAAATATAAAAAAAATCAAGTCATGGCCAATTGAAGACACAAAAGGAAGTTTATCTCCAATATCGATATGAAGCCTTACCATATCCAGGTACTAAAGGACTTACAGATAAGGTCTACTATTCTAAATAACTACACGGTATCCTCATCAAAGAGTTTGTTATACCTTTAGTACCGGACTCGATACTATTCGATAGCCACATTATGTTATTGTAAAGTAGTTCCATTATTTGGGTTTTCTTTACGTTTATGGACTTAGACTGCCTTTTTGTTTGGAGGATGGGAAATCATCAAATACTCCTCCTCTTTGGGAGGGGGAGTGTCAGACTTCTACTGACTTAAAACCACCCATGTTCCTCCTTAGCCCTTTGCGGCCGCGGTATCTTTTTCGAGGAACGCCGCATAGAAGACTGCCTCGTTTGTATATGCAAACGCGACTACTATGCATGAAGTCCTCAGTGATTTTAGATGTTTATATTTAGACATCCCAGGGTAGTACTGACCGAAAACCAGGTATTCAGTACATCATTCTGAACCCACATAGAAATTTTCATCGGTATGGAATAACAGATATAAAAAAAAATCTAATTCTAGTCTGTCTGTTAGATTTTCGAAAAATAAGTATTGGATGCGTGTTTTTTGTTTCATCAAATTAATAAAAATTGTCGAAAATAAAACGTGTCAAAGATAATGAGTGGGGGCTTTTGACGTCACTTTGTGAGTAAAAAAGTACTAACCTTGTGACGTCACACGACTTTTTTTTTTTTGGCGGGTGTAAAATTGTCGAATAACCCCTTCCGCTCTTGGGCAAAGCGAAAGGGAGTGTCAGACTTCTACTGACTAAAAACCACCCATGTTCCTTCTTCGCCCTCTATGTCGAGGCCGCGATAACCTGTGGACAACCCGAACGTGACGCGACTTTTCGAAGCACTGTATCGACTTCATCTTTTGTTTAAGTGAAAAAAGAAAAAATACGTGTCCATTGTTTTTTGAAAACCTATCTGACGGACTAATTAGATTTTTTTAGTGAACCTAAACAAAACAAAACTTAACCCAATAGGGAATCCTATTGGGTTACCAAAGGGGTAACCCAAAACTCCAAAGGGTTAGGGTATCCAATAGGGTACCCAATAGGGTATCCTATTGGGTTTAGGATGATTCATTTAAAGGCGCTGGTAACTACTCAACGATAAACAGGCTTACTGGCACTGGCCTATTTAACAGATAACCCATCAGCATCTGGCTAGCCCACTCCCAACTATATTGGGGTCAGCTACCAGTCTAACCAACTGAATATCAGTATAAAAAGAAAACGCATAACTTATTTAAAAATTAAGACTAGAAAGTTATAGCTATGTAGCTTCACTACATAATCCGAATTGCAACCTCATTTAAATCTGTACCAACTGTCACAGGATTTTGTACTATCTCCTTATTCCCGATAAGCAGGTAGTCAGGGAAGTTCTAAGCACATCTACTTAGTCTTCATGTATATTCACAGTCGATCCAATACGGCTGTATAGGATCGGCTGTTAAGCCTGACCTGGGTGCTTACTCTGGAAGACAAATCCGATAGATCGACATTGGTCAAACGTCACTTGGTTGAGTTAAACGTCAGGGATTGGCTATAGACTCAGTGAGTCCAGCCAATCCCTGACGTTTGACTGAAAATTCCAATGTCGATCTATCGGAATTATATTCGAGAGTAAGCACCCTGACCCTTCGCTGGATATTATATAATAAAGATACGACTTAAGATTCTGTAGGAGGGTTTATTAAATATGGAGTTATAATTATGTAATGCGTATCTGGTATTAGAACTTGTTGTGTTGGTTCCGTATCTCAAAACAAACAACAAAGTGATCCTATATGGGTTCTGTATTTTTCCTTTCGAGGTACGGAACCCTAAAAAGTACAATCGATTTGACATCATTTGTTGAGTAGGTATATCATATACATGTCGAATTATCACAATTTGTCAGACTCAAGCATTAAGCTGGCTTTTGACTATAGGATATATATTACATCTTGAGATACACATTTTATCGCTCGTCATACATTTTGTACGTGACCATTCACACTGCGCTATGATATATTATGTTACATCTCAAACGCGGGATGTAATATATAGCTCAAGATGAATATACATTACATCCCATAGTCAAAAGCCGGCTTTATGTGAGCAGAAAATGTGTTTCTTGCAATGATAATTACATTGTTTTTATTAAACTAACAAACCACTTGATATTACAATTTAACACAGGGGCGTCTCTATTTCTTTACGATTAGACACTAAACATACATTCTCGTATTAAGCGCTAGTCACCTTTAAAGTAAGTATCCCCCAAACCTTCACAAATAGGCATAACATTCATCATTCCAGCCTTGTAAAACACACGACCCTCTTCATAACCTAGCTGGACCTAGAATGCCTTTGAGGTATCCTATATAGAATGCTTGATAAGTTAAATATTCTATCAACGTAACCCTCCTGTAAGGGGGTACTTCACACATGTTCGGTTCGGTATGAAGGAATATAACAAGGAACGGTAGTTGACTGACTAATAATAATATGATTCTGTTAGCCCGTCTGTTAGATTATCAAAAAATATTGGATACGATTTTTTGTTTTATCAAATCAATAATAATTGACGAAGATAAAACGCGTCATAGACTTGAGTGGGGGTTTGTGATGTCACTGACCGGTACGAAATGCCATACTGATGAAACACGACGAGTAGAATATGATGGATATGATAGAATATGACGTCACACGAGTTTTCAAAGCGCTGTATCGTCTTCATAGTTTGTTTACGTGAAAAAAGAAAAAAATTGTGTCTAATATCTTTTGGAAATCTATCTGACGGACTTATTATTTTTTTTTTTTAACTACCCTATTGTAAATGCCGATCGGATTGACAGCCAAATGTGTGAACTATACTCCATAAAAGATAGCTTGATCTCTGCGACATATGTCAATTTGACATTCCTAGGGCTGCCAGGATATCAAAAATTGTCGATAAAAATTTTCGACGTATCGTACTATTATTGATGCTCATGTAACATATAATATTAAAATATACAATAAAATTAAAAGAAAAATTCATTTTAATTTTAGTTTTATTTAAAAAATCTCGATAGGTCTGTGGTTGCGATGAATCATCGCCCATCACTAATTAGGTCGGCATGCCCATAAAGTATGACATTGACAGGTACTGTCTGCAGTACTATGAAATTCAGTACTTCATAGGCGTGTTCGACATTGGCAGAATAGTCGACATCGGCTTCAATTGCCATTCGTTAAAAATAGAATAGAATTCATAGGCGTGATTTTACTGACAGCTGTCGCAGAGATCAAGCTATCTTATAATGGAGTATAGTTGTTTCAGATCGACTATGTTGTCTCTCAAATATTTCCGAGTTAAATGAACCGTGGCCGCACCTAACAAGAGTGTAGTGCCCCCTTACTTCCTTCGTTCACTACCGTCCAGGTGAGGCCCAAAACAAGCCATTAGCATTTAAATTTGATATCAACAGGATTTAACATAACAATTGGGTGGATCCTCCACTATTTATTGATAATTCAGTGCACCGATGTAATTAAATTGGGCTAGTGACGGGCAGACGCAAATTGCCGGATTTATAAGGGTAAAAAGGGGTCCCGTCGGGGCTGCAGGTTGTTCACAAGAGATACCGCGACCTCGACATAAAGGGCTAAGAAGGAACATGGATGGTTTTTAGTTAGTAGAAGAGTGACACTCCATTTCTTGGGCAGACCCAAAAGTGGGAGGGGTTTTTTAATGACTTCTCACCCAAAAAAAAAATGGTTAAAAGGGCGTTTCTTCATAATACCGACATGTGAAAGATATTCAAGAAAAATATTAGGTGTGTAAAAATAACGTGGAATTGCTCTATTTCGTCCATTTGTTTTTTTTTTTATAAATTCTTGTCTTATTATAGTCACATTGTCCACCATATCCTTCCGATAAGTACCTAATGAATAAAAAAAATAAAAAAATGTATATTTGTAATTTTTTTGGCTTTTCTTTTAACTGTCGTACAATATTTTTTGAACATAAAGCTAAAAATGCTATTTGTATTACAATAAATAAAAAAAAAGTAAAACAAAAAAATCTCAACAAAGCGCTTTAGAAATCGAATGTTGTAATAATTCATTGGTAACCGCCGGTAAAATAATTGCAGTGTACGTTGTTGCAGGCAAACCACAGAAGCAATTTGCAAAACAATTATCGGAAACGGGGTAGCGAGGGCTCGGTAAAGTTTCGGATATCCGGTGGATTTGAGGTTACATCACTTGTAATTGAGAAGCGTTTATGCTCGCCTTCGTCATTATATTTTACTAAACTTTTAATCGTGATAAACCTAGTATTTTCCTTGGCATCAACCTTTAATCTTGTGTAGCGCATGCTACGGCGTAGCACATTTACTACGTCGTAGCATGTATTTTTGTACCATTTGCTTGGTCGTCATGATTTTGAACCGTCTTTTTGTAAAGAAGATCACCTTCCGTTGTGTTACTTTTTCAAACTCAAACTCAAAGCATTTCTTTCAATAAGATCTTTACAAGTATTTCGCAATGTAAATCTTTATGGAGAAGTATGGGCTAGAAACTCCATGGATTCTTAATTGTTGCTAAATCTATCATCCTTCAAGTTGAGATAATATATTGTGAAAGACGTAGAAAGACGTTTAAGAGCGTCCAGAGTAAAAAGACATGAACCAAAACCATAAAAAAAATCTGTACCTATTAAAAGTTATTTTGAGGAGGCTTGAGCCTTCAATAGTTTTTTAAAGAGACTTATGTTACGAGCTGGGTATGGGATAAATAAAAGCACTACCAATTGAACACACGAAATAACTTTATTACTCGAAAAACACTTATAGACAATCGCAAAACACTACTGAACACTTTAGCGCACTTGAAATCTCTTCGAACCTTCCGTTGTCTCGCTTAAAAGTAGACTGACTCGCTGCGTCCTCTCTCGGTCCTTTTATACCACTAACAAACAAAAGATATTCGAGAAAATTCGCTACTATTCCATAAAGCATCCAGAAAAAAACATTAACAAAAAAATAAACTTAAAGATAAATTAACCAACAAAGAAGAAGTTACTTTACGCTGTAGGCATACGTAGGTCGAAATTACAATGCAAGTACCGCTGACGCCGCGCGCCGGGCGCCGCGCGCCGTAGTTACCTACAGAATGGAATTAGGTACCTACTAGAATTCACGCGTACTTCTCAGTTATTAGCGAGGTTTCTCGAAGATACTATATGACCGGCGTAACACTTAAAACTGTCATTATATCCAATATCTTGCCAATTCCAATTCCGGTTTTATATTTCTTAACAAAAAGTGAAAATAACACAAATTGGCTATGTATGAGTTCATGAAAGACAAAGTTTCCGTCTTTTTAACGAGATTAAGAACCAAGTGGGAACTCATAGGGGTTGCTTTATAAGTGGGTTTAACTTTTAAGGGTATAATTTGGCTCAATGGCTGTATCATTTAAAATGTATAATGTAGGAGTAAGTGAGTTGAGAGGATGTTCAGAATTATGGGTTAGGGATGTATAGGTATAGATATTTGTGGGGAATGGGGTGGGAAATATTTCTCCCATGTCCGTCTGTCCGTCCGCACTCACACACATATCTCAAAGACTCTTAGTACGAGAAAGGTAATTTGGCATGAATATAGAAATGAGTTACGCCGACAAAGTTCTAAAGTAAAATACTGAACATTTTTTTTTTTAAGGTATCTCCAGTACACATTAAACTGGGGGGGGGGGGCTCACTTACTCCTACATTATACATTTTAAATGATACAGCCATTGAGCCAAATTATACCCTTAAAAGTTAAACCCACTTATAAAGCAACCCCTATGAGTTCCCACTTGGTTCTTAATCTCGTTAAAAAGACGGAAACCTTATCTTTCATGAACTCATACATAGCCAATTTGTGTTATTTTCACTTTTTGTTAAGAAATATAAAACCGGAATTGGAATCAATCAATCAAATCAATGTTTTTTAAAGACTTATCCACCATTAAGGTATCTCCAGTACACATTAAACTGCCCCCCCCCCCCCCCCCCAGTTTAATGTGTACTGGAGATACCTTAATGGTGGATAAGTCTTTAAAAAACATTGATTTGCTCAAACAGTTTTTCCATTAAACGATTCGTTTGTGATAATTATATTAAGCTTTAAAGTGCATTTTTTATGTTAGACTCAAGTGTGCCAACCTGAACCACCTATACGGGTTGTGTTTGGGCATGTGAAAAAAGTCATGGTAGTAGCATATATAACGAAAATGAACGGAAAACTATCACAGCTAAGAAGGCTTTACAAGTTTACGAGTAATAGTCGACCAACTTATAAAATGTACTTGTATGAAATATTTTCCTATACATAATGTATGGGAGCACAGGTCTCAAAACAAATATAGGTTTGTTTTATTTTTACAATAAAAATCATCGTTCGGAAGCTAGGCTAGGGTAGGCAGGGTGGTTTATCAGTTTAGTAGGTTCGCATATTTTGATGGGCAACTACGGAACCCTACATTGTACGTGGTCCGACATGCACTTGGCCGGTTTTTGTATAATTATAAACCTGATTTATTAGGAAGAAGGAGGAAAATTCTCCACCGTCCTAAATTTTCTGGGTTTTCCTTTAAATACAAAACTTGGAAACGTTATAACTAAATATCACGACACGGTTAGTGCAGTGGCTGAGCGATTGGACTGCTGCCCTGCGTGTCGCGGGTTCGATCCCCGCACGGAACAAATATTTAGATAGTTGTTTCGGGTCTGGGTATTTGTGTATGTGAGTTTGAATGTTTGTAAACGTACCCACGACACAGAAGAAAGTCCTAGTGTCGGGAAACGTTCTTTATAAAAAAAAATATGTAAAAGAACATTAGGTAAGTTTTAAAGTATGGTATTACTAATTACATTTTTGTTGTCGAAAAACTTAAACTTACCCATTTTCCCAAACCCGTGCAGGTGAATAGGAGTGTGTAGAGTCCGTCCCATCAAATTCTCATCATCAATTTATTATATTTCACTGTCATATTCACGCTCATATGGCGTGCAGGGTTAACAGACATAATGAAATGTCGTTCATCAACATGACGTCAGCCGAGCGAAATGTAATGTGGAAATTAAACGAAAAATTATGAGACTTCCGGTACGGTAGGCAAAGAATGTACGTTGACAAATTACATTCAGAAGAGATAGTCACGTTATTTTATGTTATTTACCTAATTCTGATTTTTATTAACAAGACCAGTGACAAAAAATATTGAATACTAGCGGACGTCACCCGGGATGATGTAGCTTCCCAACGGTGAAAGAATTTTTCAAATCGGTCCAGTAGCTTCGGAGCCTATGCGTTACAAACAAACAAACAAATCTTTCCTCTTTATAATATTACTATTATATTACATATATTATTATATAAGTATAGTTTAGTGTAGATAATATTACTGCCTCGCTGGTCTAGCTGAGCCTGAGGTTCAAGGTTCGATTTCCGAGTCGTGAATTTTTTTGTTGTTTTTCCAAAAAATATTTATCTATCAGTCTGTAACAGCCACAGAGTCTGGATTTGTAGTCAGTTAAAGACAATGGATTCGCGTCCTAATACATAGAACTTAAACAAAGTATCTGTAGAAAGGTCGATGTACTTTTAGGTAGCACACCTCTATGTACCTTTTCGAGGATAAGAGTTCTGATATTACATAGCAGCTTTGCCCGCGTGGAGTCCTATAATTGTCCCACGGGATCATACTACCGCGATAAGAAGTATCCTATGTGTTAATCCAGGTTATAAAATATCTGTGTTTTAAATTTTATCCACATCCGTTCTGTGGTTTTTGCGTGAAAGAGTAACAAACATCCATTCATCCATACATCCTCACAAACTTTCGCATTTATAATATTAAGTAGGATAACACGAATATAATCAGCGTCGTGTTAGACAGAACTTTCTTAAATGAGTTTAATTTGTATTTCCCTAGGTTTTTTTTAAATTCCATAATAAGGAGCGAAGCTGTAGCTACAACCGGGCACAAACTCAAAAAAAATGTTACGTTTTTGTAAGAAAGTAATTTTAGTGCCGACTGTACCATTTATCACAACTACCACTGTGCCTCTTTCTCGTCTTTTTGAGGCTATATTCTTTGTTTGTTTTTAATTAACTGGTCTGTCAAATATTGTCACACAGCTTCAACAACCCTTCACCCTCTTGGGGGTGTTTTAATAAATCATACTTTAGTTGCCTCGCTGGTTTGTTTTGTAAAAATAGCTTAGCGTCTTGTGGCCTTGGCATACTTGTTTCAGGTTCCTTGAGGTATCTACTATTTATGTTTGTTTTTTGTTAATTCTACTGTATTGTTTAAATTGTTTTTGCAGCCAGGCACTGTTTATATCAGATGATTCTTTGAATATATTGCTTTGTTATTATTTATGATGCTTCTTTGCCCAGAGGTGGGAGTTAATCAAAGGTTCATACAAAAAAAAGGAAAAAAAAAAACACTTTTTTGAAAAACCGACATCAAAAACACAAAAAAAATTAAATCATGTAAAATAAAGGTCCCCGACTTCAGAAGCCGATTTTTCTTTTGAGGTATATTTTTCACTTTTTTGTGATTTTATTTTTTCAGTTTGGGTTTTGAAGTCGGTTTTTTTTTTGCAAAAAAGTTTTTTTTTTTCATTTTTAGTTGTAATAGGTACCTATCACATACAAATATTTACTATGTATTTAACATTCAACCCTTAAACTTCAAGATTCCCTTATTATTGCTTTTAACTCCTAACCGTTGAGGAGTAGTACCTTCCATAATCAGGTCACCTAGATAGCCAGAAATAATACAACGATATATGCGTCCCCATAATATTTTATTAAAGATTTATCCTCCAAATCCTAACCGTTGAGAAGTTATACCTTCCATCATCAGCTCATCAACATGTAATGATGACTGCGCTAGAAGCTCTAAAGTTTTTCAAGTATTTGCAATACTTGAAAAACTTTAGAAAAAGCACAAAACACGTTGTAAGTGCCTATAAAATTTGCAGATTGCCCTCGATGCCATCACCAGATCCTGATTACCTTATCATGGTACCACCCTTGAGATATTTCCTTCCCATCTAAAAAAGATTTTTTTAAATCGGTTCAGGCGTCATCGAGTAATCGGTGATTATACATAAAAAAGATTCCGACGAATTGAGAACCTCCATTTTTATTAAGTCGGTTAATGAGATTTACCATCTATCATCAGGTCAACCTAATAACCTGAAAGAATACAACTATCGATCCGTAGGTACGTATAATTTTGAAGGAATTTTCTTTCAACTCCAAACCGTTGAGGAGCTGTACCTTGCACCATCAGTGCAGCCACATGAGATCATGATAATCAGACGCAAATATTTAAACAGCTTCAGAAAATATATGAAAAATGTAATGTGTGCCTTTAAAATTCGAGGGTTGTCCTCGATTTCTCAGGGTTTCCATCATCAGATCCTGTCTTGATGACAATTGGACAACCTCGAAGTATACTCTTTCGAATAGGTACAAAAATACTTTTGAAAATTGGTTCGTTAATGACGGAGATGAATTGAGAACCTCCTCCTTTTTGGAAGTCGGTTAATAAGACATAGTTTGGACTAAATTGGTCCTGCACAAGGCCACGAGACGTATCAAAGTGTAGTGTGTATACTTAAAGAAATACATAGAGAGGATCCAATAGCTTGTACGTTGAAAAAAAACTGTCTGTCTCACCCGGACTTCTGATGAGCTTGCAGGAAGGCCAAGGTGTTATTGAGTTTATCCAACAGGAATTGAATCGTATCGAAGGCATGTGCCATATTCCAACTCGCACTGGGCCCGCGTGGTGGCCCATCCCTCTACTAGAGAGGAGGCCTGAGTCCATGCAGTAGGAACATTATAGGTTGATGATGATGATGATGATCAGGAATCGTAGATGTACGTAATCTGTATTTATGCCCATTTGGTAGAAATAATCTGGCTCTTTTAACATGGGATTTAGATTAAAGGTAAATCTGACAAACCCCTATGGATTACAGGCGTCAATTTATGTAAAAAAATGGTTCAATGGCACACACAGTTATAAGTTACGTAGGGTTCATGTTTGCAAACATTTGCTAGTAATTTATCACGTTTGTGATGTCTGTCCTGGCGGGGCTATTTCCAGAGCCTGTCTGATGTTATCGCGGCTTATAAATGCGAGCTCTGGCTATAGGCAGATTTTTTTCAAAGTTAATTGTATGTGTCAGCCGAAGGGTAAAAGGGTATTAGTTTAGTAGGTAAGCATTAAAGTGCTTTAATAGTAACTAGCTGATGGCGGTTAATTACCGGACCAAGTTACAGGAAATATTAGGCTTCGCCTGCATTGATGTCGGTTATATTATATGCTAAAACCATCTTCGAGAACCATTCTATCTATTGGTGAAAACAGCTTGAAAATCGGTGCAGTAGTTTTAGTTAATCACGAACAGACGGACAGACAGACGCGGTGGAGGACTTTGTTTTATAATTTATATGCAGTGATAAAATCCCTGTTAAACGAGATTTGAAACATAACTGGCGTAATGTGGGTGTACTAACAGGTACAACTGTGCCTGACCCTTCGGGATCACAGGCACCTACCAGTTTGTACTGGCAGACTTTTTGTCTACTGACAATCTTTAACAATAGTCAAAGGTTTACGAATCTCGATATGTAATGGACGGAGAGCGGCGGTGGTCCAGTGGCAGCCACGACTTACGAACAGTAAGTCGTGGGTTCGAACTCAGGCAGGCGCAATTCTTTGTGTAATTTACTTCATCACCACTGCTCTCAAAAACGATGCAGGAAAACATCGTGAGGAAACCGACATGTCCTAGAACCTAAAACTCGAAGACTTGTGACATCCTACTAATCCACACTGAGCCCGCGTAGCAGATTACAGCCTATTCGCTGTCAAAGAGAGGATGCCTGTGTCCCTGCAGTGGGAACATTAACAGGCTGATGATGATGAATAGATGGTCACCCATCCACAGACCAACCTCAACCACATCAATTCGAGCAGCTATTGCTATTTAGAAACGTGTAATACATTTCACTCTCCGGGTTATCTAAACGAGTCCATGTTAAAATGAACTAAATGATGCTAGATATGAATGAGGTCACCCAGCTGCGTCCGTAACGCCTAATGAGAATAAGATGAGATGTAATAATGATAAATCTTTATTTGGATGAAGCGAAATGTACGCGGTAGTGGAGCTTTAGAGATTTGAGTAGGATATTGTTTATTTGTGTGTCAGAGGCATTTGTGTCTGTGTTTTGACGTGACAAGTTTATGTAAATGATGTTTATTTTTACCCGACTACGGCAAAGCCAAAGGAAGGTTATGATTTTGACTGGCTATATGTATGTATGTGTGTATGTTCATTTGTTCCCTCATAGCTCAATAGAACCGCCTTAATTGTCCGGTGAACATCGGGTACGTGTCGTGTCACAAAAATCGATATGGCGCCCTCTAGCAAACAAAATGTAATGTGTCAAAAATAAAAATGGAGATAAATACGCCGTGTTTGGAGTCATTTGAAAGGGCTTCACTTGTACATTTCCAAAATATTGCTCAAATTTAATGTGACGCCCTCTTGCGGACAAAAAAGTAATGTATTAAAAAAATATTAAACACCACAATTGTTTAAAATAAACAAAAAAGCCGCAGTCACACACAGTGTTTAGGTTGGTACCTATTAAACGTGTGAGTGCGGCTTTTCTTTTTCAGCATCCTAAAAATCTTGTTTTATACTTTTTGTCGTTGTCGGGTTTTAGTTTTTAGCTTTTTCGGAAATAATAATAATAATCATTTATTTCAGATTCATCCTAAAATTACATCCATATTTGTTAGTAAAATTGCGAGCTTACAAACTAGTGTTAGTAATAAATAATGGAATTTTAAACAAAGTGGCAGGTCCGGGTGGACTTCCCGATAATGGCGGCAAATCACTAAACGACTGCATGCAGCCGTATCTATCTATCTATCCGAAATAACTAGTTGGGGCCGGTGCGGTGTAGCGATTGCCTGTCATTATCAAGGTCTTGATAATGGATCATGATCATGGTCATTTTGACTGGCCTGTTGGTCTAGTGGTTAGTGACCCTAACTGCTATGCCGGAGGTCGTGGGTTCGATTCCCACCCAGGACAAATGTTTGTGTGATGAGCACCTCATTTGTTCTGTGTCTGGGTGTAATTTATCTATAATATGTATGTATTTAGAAGTATATAAGTATGTTTATCAGTTGTCTAGTACCCATAACACAAGCTCTGCTTAGCTTGGGACTAGATGGCGTTGTGTGATAGTTGTGGAATATTATTATTATTATTATTATCATCATTTTCCAGCCATTATCCCATTATATTATATTTGGGGTCGGCGCAACACGTTTTCTTCTTCCATTCTTCCCTGTTAGACGTCACGGTGGCATTTACACCTTTCTCTTTTTCATATCACTCTTCACACAATCCATCCATCTTTTCTTTGGCCTTCCTCTCCCTCTCCATCCATCAACATTAATATCCATCACTTTTTTAGTCTCATGCGTTTCATCCTTCCTCATTACCTCATACCAAAATAGAAGACTTCTTTTTAAATTTTTCTGTAACAGGCGCCACTTTCAAACTTTCTCTAATATACTCATTCCTTATTACTATCAATTTATTGTTAATAGGTATTGGCAGGGATTGCGGTATTGAAGATATTCCAAACTTGCTAGAACTATAAAAGTATTCCATATCAAACGAAAGTACGTGCTTTATTTTTATGTTTAACAATAAACCCAATAATATTCTAGGCATTTATTATAGACTAGGAACGTGAAAGGCTTCTATGTATAGTCAAATAGTAATTACAATTTACGAGCGCACGTTAGCACGTTGATCACTATGAATATAAACCTTATGACATCATCATCATCCTATTTTTCTTCCCACCGCTGAGAGACAGGCCACTCTACTCTTTGAGAGGGAATGGACTATAATCTACCACGCGGGCCCAGTGCGGGTGGGTAGATGTTACAAGTCATCGAAGTTCTGATTCTAGGACATGCGGGTTTCCTCACGATGATTTCCTTCACCGTTTTTGAGAGCAGTGGTCATGAAATAAATGACACAAAGTATTGCGCCAGCTTTGGTTCGAACCCACGACTTACTATTCGCAAGTAGGGGCCGCCACCACTAGGCCACCGCTGCTCTCCTTACGTATGCCTGCCTGCATGTACCTAAAACTAATGCGGCCGCCACACTATGCTCCTTGCGCTGCTAATCGCTATGCTTCTCGCGCTGCTCATCGCTATGCTCCTCGCGCTGCTCATCGCTATGCCCCTCGCGCTGCTCATCGCTATGCCCCTTTTTTTTTTTTTGGCGGGTGTAAAATCATCGAATAACCCCTTCCGCTCTTGGGCAGAGCGAAAGGGAGTGTCAGACTTTTATTGACTAAAAACCACCCATGTTCCTTCTTCGCCCTCTATGTCGAGGCCGCTATAACCTGTGGACAACCCGCGGCCCCGACGGGCATCGGCCCTTTCGGGCCCCTCCCATGTTGCTGACATCTCTTTGAGGCGCGCGTGGAACACGAACGCGCCGTCGTCACGGCCTGTTTTCGTCGTAAGACGGACGGACGGCGAGTTAGCCCATCACTCACCGTCCACAGGCCCGCGTCTACGGTGGCCGGAGGTCATCGCGGGACCCCCGACGCCCGGAGCGCCTCCCGCGGCGGCTGGGACGAGAGGTTCTCTCCCTCTCGCGTTCCGCCACCTCCTTCGCTAGCATCACTGCTTCGCAGAAGGAGGCGACGGCGTCAAATTCCTCCTCGCCCCGGACCATGGCTTGCACCAGGGCCGGGCGCGAGAGGTCGCCACTGCATCGCTATGCCCCTCGCGCTGCCGCTATTTGCTGCGATGTTGCCCGCTCTGCCCACACTGCTCTACTCGCGCAATTAATCACGACGCTCCTACAAAAACAAAAACCGACCACATAGGGAGCGATGTGCAGGACGAGGAGCATGACGTGCGGCATGACGAGTAAAGTGGCCACACTATGTCTCTGCCTCCTTTCCTCGCTACTTCCCACGCCACTCGTCGAGTGTGTGGCGGCCGCATTATGTATGTTTAATAATAAATATCGCACACTTAAATTTTTCAACAAGCATCATCATACAAATTCAACCGAAAAACGTTGATTACTGGCTATATTATGAAAGTGGACCCTCTCAATAGGGAAGTTGACGAAAAAATATAATTATTCCATCTGATAGATTTCCAAAAAATATTGGACATTTATTTTTTTAGTTTTTCACGTAAACAATAAATGAAGACGATACACTACTCTGAAAAGTCGCGCGACGTCACAGTTTGTTACAGAAAGTGACGTCACGATCTTTGACACGTTTCATTTTCGACAATTTTTATTAATTTGGTAAAATAAAAAACACGTACCTATCCAATATTTTTCGATAATCTAACAGACGGACTAAATAAATAATATTTTTTTTAGTCAGTCAACTACCCTTTTATTACATTTTTTACTTACTTTAACTCAGGTTTAGGTTTAGGCACCTCAGTGCCATCTTCCGTCTTCTTCTCCTCCTTAGTGGTGGGGGAGGCTGGTGGTGTGTGTTCCTTATCTGCCTCCATGTTGGAGGGGGCGTACCCCGAGTCGTTGTTGGTGTTGGGGTCCATCATCGGGATTGGGGACGCTAGGTTTGCCATTATTCTGTGGAAAAGAGAGTGGGTTAGCGGTTTTTGACATAAGTTAATCTGTCATAAAAACCGGGAAGAATGGCGTGCACTGGAAGAGACCTACACTCAGCATTGGGTGGTGAAAGGTTGAAGAAGAAGAATCTGCTAGACTTTTTAATTGATGTTGGGTTGGCTTCCAGTCTGATGGGGTGCAGCTGATATTTTCATGGAAAAACTACCTATTTGCCCTCCAGAATACAGTGACTGGAAATAAATAACACAATACATGATGTTTATTTGGCACAATGTGAAATCAAAGAAGGAAATAAAAAATAACATATATTTATGTAAGCAAAAAAAGATAATATTGTATGTCTCACGGCTGCGCCAAGTAGACCCAAATAGGTTCTTGGTTAACATATACGGCCCGGACTATTGTTTTTTTCGTACTATCGAATTGTATGATTTATTTTGTTCTTATAATAACCCTCATCAGTATTGGTAAACAACTCAATAATTGTGTCAGTAAATATCGAAAAATGCTCGTTTACAGGGCACGTACTATGTTTGTGAGAAAAGTTTGGAATGATTGCAAACGAAGGTACCGCGGCCTCGACATATAGGGCTAAGAAGGAACATGGGTGGTTTTTTGTCAGTAGAAGTCTGACACACTACTATTTGATGATTTTCCACCCGCCAAAAACAAAAAGGTACCAACGATTTAGATGAAAGTCGAGATGGGTGATTGAGTAAACCACAATATAAATATGGAACTTCTCTTGTGCAGTTTAAAGCGGCAGAACTCTCTTAAACCAAGTGCAGAGTACAGATAGAAATGCAGTTCCAGCTCGTCGGGTCACTTACCTCGTCTTTGTGACCACGACCACGCGGACCTAATATGGGTCGTCATGTCTCCAAATTTTTGGACAGTACAATATTCGAAAAATGTATGGTTATTCTAAAGAATTTGACCAAATAAAAAGGTTGTGTTCTAAAAGAGGGAATTTGTATTAAGGTGGTTAAGGGTGCGTACTAATTCAGATCATCATCAGCCTATATTGTTCCCACTGCAGGGACTCAGACCTCCTCTCTAGGAGAGGGATGGGCTATAATCCACCACGCGGGCCCAGTGCGGGTTGGTAGATGTCACACATCTTCGAATTTTTAATTCTAAGGTATGCCGGTTTCCTCACGATGTTTTCCTTCACCGTTTTGAGAGCAGTGGTGATGAAATAAATTACACAAAGTAATGCGCCTGCCCGGGTTCGAACCCACGACCAACTGTTCGTAAGCAACCACTGGGCCACCACTGCCCTACCAGATATCCACAAGTAATTACTACGACGAATAGTCCATTCATAGACCTCACTATAAGGAAACCCGGTCAGAAGTCCAGTAAACACTAATCTAGTCCAGAGCGGACAAGATGGCGTCTACAAATCAAGTTAAACAAACCGGTTCAGACTAGATTTACTATCAGCGGGACTACGAATAATAGGGTTGTTTGTTTACCCTACTGCGGTGGGGTGGTGTAATGTTTTTACGTGTTTTTGGTGATGTTGTTAGAACACGGGTTGTAGAAATATTTTAAGTGTCGAGGTGATAATCATAAGTATTTTGAGATAAGGTTATTTCTAAGTTATATTTCTGAGATGATTTATTTTTGTTTCCGTCTTTTTTGTTTGATTCTCTTTGCAATGCATTTATTTATTTATGCACAAACAAAAACGAACTTAATGTCTTAGGCACTTTAATGGTAGTACCTAGAGAGATAACATGAAAGGATATTTTGAAGCTAAATCAGATATTATTAAGAGCTGGGAATATTATGTGATTCGAACGTCACATAATGTTCTCGTAAAAGCCGGCATAACATTAAATATTTGCATTTCCATATCATTTGACAGATTTTTACAACCACAGGTAATGTTGAAAATAATCGTTTTTACCTTTAAGCCCCTAAAATATACCCTGTTTACCCCCTTTTTTGTGGCTGGTGGCAAAATCTTCGAATAACCCGTCCCGCTCTCCGGGCAGAGCGAAAGGGAGTGTCAGACTTCTACTGACATAAAACCCCCCATGTTTCTTCTTAGCCCTTTATGTCGAGGCCACGGTATCTCTTACAACATCCCGCAGCGGCCCGGTTAACCATTTTTTTTTTGGGATGGGAAATCATCAAATAACCCCTTGGGCAGAGCGAAAGGGAGTGTCAGACTTCTACTGACAAAAAACCACCCATGTTCCTTCTAAGCCCTATATGTCAAGGCCGTGGCATCTCTTACAACATCCCGCAGCCCCCTGTTTACCCCCTTACTGACCTTTCAGAGTTCACAAACACAAGGTCAGAAGTTCCTCAGAAATCAATAAAAGCATTCCCAGACTATTGACATCATAACAACCACATAAAGTCAGATTTATCCCAAAGTACACCTGTTACTTTACTAAATTGAACTTTAAAATAAGTGGAATAGCATTCAATATGACGATCATTTTTTGAAACCAACGAACCGCATTGAGTGGTGCACTCAATTTATCACACTTCTAATCTTTTGAAGAATTTTAGATTTTCTAAGAGAATTGTGATGAAAGAATTCTCGTGAGTGCAGGTTAATTTGAGGTCTTGATAACAGGTTATTGAGTTGTTAAAGGGTAAGCTCGTTCAATAAAATATATGTTAGAGAAATTGAAAAAGGTTATTTGAAGAAAAGGTCAAATTACGATATCGTTACTTTTTAAAGCAACGCAATTTTATGTCCCTATCTTTGTTTGCTGGTGGGATCACTCGTCAGGTTAAGCCGCGCTTGCCTAGGCTGGTCTGTGGGTGGGTGGCCACCCATTTCATATCGAGTTTCCTCCGTGCCTCGGAAAACATGTTAAGACAGTGGTTGGTGGTCTGACAACCAGTCTTACCAAGGGGTATGATATAGCCTAGTATAAACTGGGTTGAGGAGGTCAGATAGGCGGTCGCTCCATGGTGTAGATTATTTGTATTAAGCTGCATCCAGTAAGACTGGAAGGCCAGCCCAAGCCCCCAACATAGGAAAAAGTCTAGGCAAATGAGGCAGATCTCTGTAGTACATAGTACGATTAAATTGGGAAAAAATTATGAATGTTATGAACACCTGCATGTAACCCATGTATCACAAATAAACGATTTGATTTGATTTGAAATTAAATTCTTGCAGGAACACGAAATAATTTTTTTACCCCATTTCTGATTTTATACGATAAATTGCAACTGAATCTTCAAAATATTATTTTGAAAGTCATTATTTTACACATGTGTTTCCATCACACTAATATTATAAAGGCGAAAGTTTGTGAGTGTGTGAGTGTGTATGTTTGTTACTTCTTCACGCAAAAACTACTAAACGGATTTAGATAAAATTTGGTACTCAGATAGTTTATAACCTGGATTAGACATAGGATAGTTTTTATCCCGATTTCTTCTTTTCGTGGGATAATTTTCAATTTGTAGCGGGTGAAGCCGCTGGCAACAGCTAGTTTTAAATAGGTATGGGGCGTTTTCCATTTGACCATTGTGTCATGGTGTACATGCTCTAAGCTATTAAACAAGTGTGAGTTGTCCTTAAAAATGATTTGGCAACAAAAGCTGCTATGGACAGACTACAACTAATTAAATACTTTATTACCAAACGGTTCCTACAAAAAAATCCCTGTAGCTCTTATGAATTCGATTTTCAACATAAAATATACAAAAACAAAATAAGTTTAGGAAACAGACTATATTAAAAATACTCACAGCCCAGTCTCCTCCACCACAGCAGCCAGCATGAATCTGGCAGACCTGGAGTTGACCAGCTCCTCAGCATACGCTCCCATCTCCGTCCGCCCGAAGCTGTAAGAACTGTACCTTTAAGTTTCAGTCTTACATGAATTACAACTACACCATATTTTGATGCCAGCAAAACAGTTTGGTCACATTACCTGCGGCGGACCAACCAGTTTCGTTCAAGAAACTGTTCAGTCATGCCATAAGTCGTGGGTGAACTGCGAGGTACACAAGGTTTCGTAGGCATATATAATTATAGTCACAGTATATTATCGGTATTATAGGCCAAAATAAAATGATCAACATTTTTTTAACAAATTATGTTTCTCCATAGGAGGTCTCCTGAGGAGCTCGTGGCTTAATAAGAACTGCCACTCGGGTCGATCTTTAGGTTAAGCTGCGCTTGCCTAGGTCGATCTGTGGATGGGTGACCGCCCATTACATACAGAGTTTCCTCCGTGCCTCGGAAAGCACGTTAAGCTGTTGGTCCCGGGTGCCATATATAGATCTTTGGCAGTCGTTACGGGTAGTCAGTGACCTGAAAAGTCTGACATCCAGTCTTACCAAAGGGTATCGTATTACCTAGTAACTGGGTTGTGGAGGTCAGATAGGCAGTCGCTCCATGTAAAATACTGGTATTCAGCTGCATCCGGTTAGACTGGAAGCCGACCCCAATATAGTTGGGAAAAGGCTAGGCAGATGATATCTTTCTCCATAGAGATCTCCACTTTGGTATGGGCAGCTATACATAGTAGTTTACAAGTTACTATGCATTGTAACTGTAGATTCACTTTCTTTGTTTTTGTAGACATTGAGCGCCAGGAATGGTCTAATTGAAATAAATGCTTTGAGTTTCGACAGTTGGTCGTAGACAGGTGCACTGCCCACGGTACCTACTCAAGACGTAGGTATATTTAAATATCGACACACGTGGAGTTTCCGTAGAAGTTCCTCCAAAGTATTCCGGAGTTCAAAACTTAATATAATAGCGTGCGTGGAATGTTAATAGATATGTTTACTTCCGAAAGTTTTTGTAAGAAAGACGCAGTTACGGAATTGATATTAAAGTTCTTTGGGAATGCTTACTTCTTTGCTATTTAATGACATGTAAAAGTTTAGAATGTCGTTAAAACATACTAAATGTTGGCCTTTTGGCACGTGGTGTTTTGAACAAAAAATAAGGAGGAGAATAAGGACGCAAAAATATTCTTTCCTTAGAATATATTTTTTCAACGCTCTGTAGGCAATGAAAGGGTAAAATTTATTGCTAAATGAATTGGGACAAGCCCGCCGCACTATTCCCAAACCACTGTAACTCCTGTAAGCCAGAATCAACAGTGGCGACCACAAGAAAAGCGCCGAGACAATGAAGCCCGACGAAGTCCCAGAGAAACGATTTAACTGTCTTGGATCCCGCAACGAAATTAATCAGAAAAGAATAGCGGAGGAGTAGAAAAACGGTGGAAAACGGCGGTGGAAAATTTATTGCTAATATGCTTGCCATGTTTCTCTAGCATTTTGATTTTTTTTCACAATTTGGTTTCCTGTTCTACACCGCGAAAGATGATATTTATGTCCTCTTTATTTCTATCCTCTACTTGTGATGAACAATATTGTGTTGATCACCAGCATCATTCTACCAAAAGACGTTTCCAGCTGGACACAGCTCCCCAAAATATCACAACAACGAACAGTTAAGCTATGTCCACATCTAATAACGTCCTCTAGTAAGAGCAGGGATACGTATCGAATTCCCGAATTTGAAAAGATCGACTTTTTTAAATACCGATGGTCGAAATCCCGAAAATTGAAACGCCGCCGCGCCGCCACGCCGAATGGTTGTTTGGTCGAAAGTTTAAAATCCCGAAAGTTTAAAATCCGATAACCTGTGGACAACCCGCGGCCCCGATTACACCTCAGTTTAAATACCAGAAAGAAACCCTAACCCTAGACGGTCGACGTCAGGGGCACCCCGAGGTTCGGTTAGTTAGGTTCCTTTAAACCCTGCAGACAGAAATAGGAGCCCCGTCGACATGCTAACAGAAACGCTTTCGGGCATTTGAACATCAGTATTATGTGTATATATAATAACTTTCGGCATTTCAGACTTATTTGTAATTAGGTATTTTGAATTTCGATATTTTGGACGTCGGTATTTCAATCATAGGTATTTTTTTTTTTTAATTGGGACAAGCCCGCCACACTATTCCCAAACCACTGTAACTCCTGTAAGCCAGAATCAACAGTGGCGACCACAAGAAAAGCGCCGAGACAATGAAGCCCGACGAAGTCCCAGGGAAACGATTTAACTGTCTTGGATCCCGCAACGAAATTAATCAGAAAAGAATAGCGGAGGAGTAGGAAAAACATAATTTTCACTTCCCTCCATATCAGCAGGAGACAGAACTGAACAAGGCCAATAGGCACACAGGGACATATACAACTGGGATAAGCCCAGTTGCCTAGCACCACGGATATTATTGTCATTAATATTACTGGGTCCTAAGTTGTGAGCTGTTATATTTGATTCCAATAATAGGTATGACAAAAATGCTTGAACGCACGGAAATTTGTTCTAGTTTGTACAAGGTCCGTGTAATAAATAACTCCGGAAGTAACCTGTACACTATTTAACATAATATTACGTTCATTCTCCCAAAGACTACACTCCCATAAGATGTGATGTGCAGATTGTTCATATTCGCAGTCAGATGTAGAACATTGACAGAAAGGTGAGGCAACAAGCTTGAAGGAAAATAATTTACTCTTAAAGTTACCATGACCTGTGAGAAATTGGGCAACACAGTGATCCACCTCCAGCCATGTCCTGGCCAGCCGCTCACGAACGGATGGAAAGAACTGGTGGAGGTGTCGGCCTTTGATGGAATTATCCCACCTACATTGCCATTCAGACAAAAGTTCCTCCCACACGTCAGTCTGTGGTTTAAGTAATCTAGCTACTTTAGCACGGTCACGTCTCGTGCGCAGTAGTACATTGAAGCACGGCGCTGCACTTCAAGATCGACTGGAAGTACCCCTGCCAGTACCGGTAAGGCTTCAGTATACGCTTTACACAAGAAAATCAAAGCCAACCGCTGGCTTTGAAGTAATTTACGTCGTGCCGCTCCTATGGTGGCCCTATCTCCTATAATCATAGGTATTATGAACTTTCGGGATTTTGATACGTTCCCTAAAAGCAGACATAGGATCCCTCGGACTTAGATTGCTTATGATAATGAGTTGTTCACTAGGTGATGATGGGAACGGGTTGGAATTCTTAATCTTACTTCCTTACTCTATGTATAATATTATAAATGCGAAAGAAACTCGTCTGTCCGTCTGTCTGCCTGTCTGACTGTAGCTTTCACGCCAAAATACTGAATCGATTTAAATGAAATTTGATACACATATAGTATAGATCCTGGGAAAGGACATAGGCTTTTAGGACTTTTTAATGCGAAAAAAGTGGCCTCGACATACAGGGCTAAGAAGAAACATGGGTGGTTTTTAGACAGTAGAAGTCTGACACTCCCTTTCGCTCTGCCCAAGAGCGGGAGGGGTTATTAGATGATTATTATTTGACCCCCATAAAAAGGGGTTGAAAGGCGGGGATGTGAAGATTACTTTTGGTCGTGATAACCGACATCCAAGCGGACGAAGCCGCGGACATCAGCTAGTAAAGAATATTTTGGTCTAATTACTTCTCTTCGTCCTCATCTTCATTGCTCCCTGAAGCAGTATTGGTTGGTGCGTCGTTCATAGACCCATCCAGCCGCTGCGTTTGCGCTACATTTTCTATTACTACTGCAGCCGTACCGCTGGATACAGCGGAACTAAGCGCTGCTGATGTCTTCTTTGCTATCCGCTGCTTTTTCGCTCTTTGTCGTATTGCCTGTTGAGAGAAATATTTGATTTTATTACTGTTGTTGTTTTTTTTAAGTTTGGCGGAGTGTTGCCAAAGTGAATTTGAGGTTTTGTAAGAGCCCTATTGGGGCTGCAAGTTTCCAGAGGGATACCGCGGCCTCAGACACAAAGGGCTAAGAAGGAATATGGGTGGTTTTTAGTCAGTACAACTGACACTCCCTGCCGGTCCACCCAAAGCGGGAGGAGTCGTTTGATGATTTCCCAACCTTCAAAGAAAAGGCTTGAAAGAGCGTCATGGTGACCAATGTCTATTATTTCCCTAAAATATAACAAGACTTATTTCCCCTGCTCAAAACTACTTAGACTATATGAGTCCGGTTCTGGATATACTCGTATATATCCCTGTCCATATGCTACTTAACTCGATGAGAGCGTAAATTCATTACCTACTACGAACCATCCTCTGAAGATCATCCCTCCAGGCAAAGCCAGCCTGAGGGTGACTTAACCTAGGGCACGCCACGATAGTGGCGGTAAGTCCCCTCTTTGAGGAGTGGCTTGAGAGGCGCCACGGCGCCCTCACCTTCCGTCTGACGCAGGTCCTCACCGGACACGGTTGTTTCGGGAGGTACCTGCACCGAATCAGGCGGGAGGAAACGCCCGGATGCCACCATTGTGAGGATCGGCCGGAGGACACGGTGGAGCACACAGTGGAGGTGTGCCCCGCTTGGGCGGAGCCCCGCCGTGTTCTCGTAGCGGCGATCGGCGGCGGCGACCTCTCGCGCCCGGCCCTGGTGCAAGCCATGGTCCGGGGCGAGGAGGAATGGGACGCCGTCGCCTCCTTCTGCGAAGCAGTGATGCTAGCGAAGGAGGTGGCGGAACGCGAGAGGGAGAGAACCTCTCGTCCCTGCCGCCGCGGGAGGCGCTCTGGGCGTCGGGGGTCCCGCGATGACCTCCGGCCACCGTAGACGCGGGCCTGTGGACGGTGAGTGATGGGCTAACTCGCCGTCCGTCCGTCTCACGACGAAAACAGGCCGTGTCGACGGCGCGTTCGTGTTCCACGCGCGCCTCAAAGAGATGTCAGCAACATGGGAGGGGCCCGAAAGGGCCGACGCCTGTCGGGGCCGCGGGTAGTCCAACGGTTATCGCGGCCTCGACATAGAGGGCGAAGAAGGAACATGGGTGGTTTTTAGTCAGTAGAAGTCTGACACTCCCTTTCGCTCTGCCCAAGAGTGGGAGGGGTTATTCGATGATTTTACACCCACCAAAAAAAAAAAAAAAAAAAAAAAAAAAAAAAAAAAAAGGGTGACTTAACCTACATAAACCGACCAACTTAACATAATCATTTCAAAATAAACTACATTTATTCAATTCAAAGACCGACCTAAGAAAACATTGAATACAAAATACTCATAGTACAAATATTTTTCGATCAAGAGGAAAAATAACGAGAAATATTACTGCCAGTTAAGTTTCCTTCACTTATCGGCAGGTCAAGTTATTTTAAGGCCTGATAAAAACACGGTTTTGTAACAATTTTGAAGCTAAGTGATTACTTCCTACATAGATTTCATGTTTATAAGCACAGAGGTATCTGCTACTGTTATAATATCATCATCATAATTTACAAAAACGTTGTCATTTGTGTAAATATAATATTTTGGTTAAGGAAAACATCGTGAGGAAGCGGGTCGTGGGGCTTTCGGGACCGGGACCGTGGTCCCGAAAGCCACCTGTAATATTTGAATTAATTTGGAGTAGTACATCGGGACCACAAGAAAACAAAGTTAAAGTACAGTTAGCAAAAAAGTGATAAAATATTATGATCAACAATTACATGAATGTTGTACTTATGTATACTATTGATCATATATTATTAAAAGATTTTCTTAATGTTAAGACAATCAATGATGTTCATGGTAGAAAGTTCAAATTTAAGAACAAATTTAAATTATTTTCTTCAAACCATCAGGGAGTCATGACCCCCCCCCCCCCCACCGGTGTCAAGATTCAGTTAAAGATTAGCTACAGGGTGACCGTCCGAAAGAAACGATTAATCTCCAATTAACTTATGATCCCTAGTACTACATAACACATTACACTACTCCTGTTAACTCTTGCATTTAGTGACACTCTGAAAGAAATGATTATTCTCCTATTAACTTATGATACCCTAGTACTTCATAACACATTACATTCACTCCTGCAAACTTTCAATAAACTTTTGTATGCTTTCATAATATTTTATTTTTTTATATTTCATTCTAAGTCAGGCTACTATTTTTGAAATAAAAGAAATGTTTTAACATTTAATAAAATTAGTTCTATTGGTTAACTAATTTTTTTTTGTTGACCGTATTTTTTAAAGGCATAAGTTTATTTATTTTATTTGTGGTCTCGAAATACCACTAAAACATAATTATTATTATTTAGGGGGAATCCTGGACCGCGGTCCTAGTCCAAGAAGCCCCACGATCCGAGGAAACCTGCATGTCTTAGAACCAAAAAAATTGAAGACGTGACATCTCCCAAACTCCCAACCCGCACTGGGCCCGAGTGGTGGTTCATAGTCTATCCCTATCCTAGAGAGGAGTCTGAGCCTGAGTCCCTGCAGTGGGAACATTATAGGCTGATGATGATGATGAATGGAATCAGAATGATGATTTGTGGTTAGATAGTCAGTCGCTATCAGTAAAATACTGGAAATCAGTTGCATTCGGTTTACCTGGATGTCGACCAGCATCTTCTTTCTTTCTATAGTGGTTGCCAGTTAAGATACCAATAGCGGTCATTGACCCACCTACATTTTATAAAATTCTTAACTTTGAAATCCAAAAGTAAGTCAGCCACGTCTTGAATCCTCCTTTATCGTGATCTTCAACCTTTTTTCTAATAAAAAACTAAACATGGTTCAGTTTAATTGGTTCGTACGAATATTATGGGGTAAGGGCAATGACCGTTATTGACATCTTAACTGGCAGCATCTATACGACCTAGCCGACTAGGCCTAGTTTACCTAGATAGAAGACCTAGAGAGAACCTAACCTAACACAGTTGAAAAAAGGCTAGGTAGATTGTTTTTTAAACGATTGTTGGTATACGGTGACTCGCTTGGTCTATTAAAATGTTGAAAATGCCGGGTCTAGCAGCAGTCGTCGAGGTGTCTTCGTGCTCTGTGGCTTTACTACAGCGCAGTACTTTGGTACTTAGATTTATTTATTTTCTATGTAAACTTAGTTGTCGGGTTTCGTCCTCATGTCAAAGGAATGGTCTTTTTGTTTTTGTAGCTACCGAGAGTAAATAGAAAAACATTATGTAATAACTAAACAGTTTTATTGCTCGTATATGTATTTTCTAGTACCTACGTAAATAACGTTTTCACTAGGATTAGTTACGTACCTAAGTGAAGGAAAGTTTCTATTCAGCATTATAAAAACTCTATTAATGATCTAGTGACCTTGTGGTCAAATCAAGTCATCTTTATCTAGTAAAACTCTACAGAAGTTGATACCGGGATCGAGTTCTACAGGTCTGTGACCCAGTAGTGGAAACATTATTAGCCTTTTTTGATGGGTGGGAAATCATCAAATGACTTTTCCCGCTCTGGGCAGAGCGGTAGGGAGTGTCAGACTTCTACTGACTAAAAACCACCCATGTTCCTTCTTAGCCCTTTGTGTCGAGGCCGCGGTATATCTTTCGAACAACCCGCAGCCGCAGCCCCAACTGCCCCCCTCGGCCCTTTGGTCTTTATATCTGTGGTAATGGCTAAATAATTTGATTTGAATCGTACCAAAATCAAAATGTTTTATGTCACACAGGCCTACATGGACACTTATAAAACATCGAGAAAAGGTACAGGATCGGTGGTGTTTCCTATGGAGTAGAACCGGCAGAAAGCTTCATGGTTACTCTTTTGAATTGATTTCACAATATTTTTATGTTACAACATTAGTATTGAGATATAGGGGACAACGGCAACATAGGCTCGACAAAAAATCGTAGACTACTTACTAAAAAAACGTTACACAAAACAAAAAGTTACCAAGCATCTAAGAATGTGACAACAGTTGGGGAAGCAAGGTTCTCGAGTGGCGACCACGAACCGTAAGACGCAGCGTTAGTAGGCCTCCCACCAGGTGGACCGACGACATTGTGAGAGTCGCGGGCAACCGGTGGATGCAAATTCGTTATGGCATTCTATGGAAGAGGCCTTTGTCCAACAGTGGACGTCTTATGGCTGATGATGATGAAGAATGTGACACTCACCTTGAAAATACTATAATACAAAAACATCATGATAATGCAGGGTATGTAGAAGGATCCCAGCGAGGAGTATATAACATAGTCCTTGTTATTGAACAGGCAGTCGCCAGACCGCCTGTCCAGAGTGTTGTTCAGACCGAGGACTATGGGCGAGCCGATGGCGCCGGAGACCAACCACGCCACGCCAATCATAGACCAGACGCGAGCGTTGCTTTTGTGTTTCGCGTATTTGATTGGTTGGGTCACTGCTATGTATCTGTGGACAAGGAAAGGTATGGTTTAGTCTTTAGTAGAATGTCATTGAAATTTGAAGTATAATAACAAACAGTATATTAGGTTCACCTCTGCCTAACCCTTCGCGAATTACAGGTATGATGTTAAGTGTAAACAGTCTAAAATACTCCCACGGCTGGGAAACGGGCCACCTATCCGTGATATGCAGGGGTTGTAGACTGCCCAGCGCGGGATGGTAGATGGTTACATGTCTTCGAATTTGTGATTTTAGGTCTCTAAATAATGAAGGATATCCTGAAGAACTGTACCGAATTCTTCAGGATATTTTCCATCATCGTTTTGAGAGAATCCGAACTCACGACCGCGGGGTCCAATATCGATGCGCCGCTACTGGTCTTTTTTGCTTACAAAGTATTATGTAAGTGGATATCGTCCACTTACATAATACTTTGTAACGACTACATTTTTAAATACACAAACGAAGCTTAATCGCGAATCTGTGGAGCACTGGCTTTACTATTGAACTTGTTGCGAAGCAAAACTGTGTTCCGGTTTAGAAAGGTACGCTTCTGCCTACCCCTTCGGAGAATACGGGCGTGATATTTTGTTAAATTATTTTATCAATCGTACAAGGTCTAATTTTAGAACTAAATCAGTAACTTATACGTCATATCAAAATTAAATACTAAGCACGAAACATCTTCCAACTCAAACTCCAAGCATGTATTACAAATAAGTTATGTACAGCTGCTTTTGAATTATTAAGCAGTCGATCATTTAGTCGGCGAATCGAAGCTGCCTGTCTATCATAATTAGTAGTTCCTAAGGAGACGAACGGGTAAGAATTTTCTTTACTGAAACTTTTAAATCAGGTATTACAAAAACCAGGGTACATTATTCTAATGGCTTCTAATGTGCGTGAAAACCATTTAAAAAGGAAATAAGTAGATTTAATCTTAGCCTTTAGGTAAAGGGATGACTAGTCTCAACTGATGAATCAGCAACATTCAACTCATCCATTTTGAACCCATAACTTTACGAAACATCCCTATAACATTTAAGTATCACTTACTTTTTACGAGCATCAAAACAAGCTGTTCCCTAAGTTAACATCGTAATCATTAAGTTGCCCAGAAAACAGCACTTAACCTGCCTTATTAAGACAATTTAGTTCTGCCATAATCAGCGTGTTCTACAGTCTGTAGTTATGGTGTTTTTAGTGCAATTTACCCTCATTTAATAACATGGGACTTTTACATAACTGGAAAATGTGAGTTTACTGTCAGCAGAACTAACCAGTATACACGCAGCGACAATTAACTTATTGAGCACCTTATTATAGACACAATAGGGATGTTAACTGACTTTAAAATATGTGATTCTAATTACGTAGTCCGTATGTTAGATTATCGAAAAATATTGGATACGTATTTTTTGTTTTATCAAATCAATACAAATTGACGAAGATAAAACGCGTCAAAGATTTGACGGGGGGGTTGTGACGTCACTGACCGCTAAAGAATGTCATAGGTACTAATGTCTCAGAAAATGACGTCACACGAGTTTTCAAAGCACTGTATCGTCTTCATTGTTTGTTTACGCAAAAAAAGAAAAAAAACGTGTCTAATATTTTTTGGAAATCTATCTGACGGACTAATTAGATTTATTTTATTAACTACCCTATTAACTGTCAAATGGTGGCCATTTTGTACTAAACCATAACCAATTTGACAGTTAATCGATGGACACTATGATACCCACTGACATTTAAAAAGATACTCAATAGCCCTGCTGAAAGCAGACAGTATTGCCACGTTGGATAGCACGTTGGATAGCTCTTTGGCTAAATAACCCTCCTTTTGGGCTTCGCCGCAGTCGGGTAAAAATAGGCCAACCCTCGGTTCACATGACGAGTCGACCATCTGCTTGGCGATTTTCTTCTAATTTCTTTATTGTTATTTGATGTAGTTACGAACATTCTATTTTAATAACCACACATTTTTGAAAAAAATCTTTGATCAAACTTGCAATAGTTATTCCACGAGAAAAGCACTCTCCAATCTTCCTGTGACTGTCCTATAGGTAAACCTCTACCCACCTTTTCGAGGGATTAGCGCGTGATGTTATGTAATGTGTACAACCATTTGGAAGGGTTTTGCCATATTGTCGCTGTAGAGGGTAATCACAGTACAGCCATGATGGTGTTGGTACTGCTCAGGTTAATAGTGCAGTTTAGTACAATATCCCTGAAAATCGGAGGGAAAAGGGTCTCGTTTAAGATTTTGATGACACTTATGTAGTACTTTGTTTACTGGTCGTCATCATCTGCCTAACCCATTTCTAAATATGCTGGGATCTAAGATTTTAAAATGACATGCGGGTCTAAAATGGCCGCTTTAGCAGATCATAAAAGGATCAAACACGAATTGCGTTAAAATTCGTAAAATGGTCACAGACGCAGAGCAGTCACTTTTATGAATCCATCCAGTCCATTTTACGAATTTTAACGCAATTCATATTATGAACCTATTATGATCTGCTAAATTAAAGCCATTTAAGACCCCATGGTCACTAAAATTAAAATTGAATATTCTTATGACATGATTGCTATTTGTATTATAGATCCCGATAAAGTAAACATGGTCAATATCTTGTTTTCAGTGTGAATGTTGGGGTCGGCTTTCAGTCTAAACGAATGCGGCCCGTTATCTGAATTTGACATGGACCGTCTGCCTATCTGACCTTCACAACCCAGTTATTATTGGGTAGTACTATGACGAGTGGCAATGGGCAGGCCACATCGCGCGAAGAACCTACGACCGATGGGGAAGAAAGGTTCTCGAGTAGCGACCACGAACCGGAAGACGCAGCGTTGGTAGGCCTCCCACCAGGTGGACCGACGACATCGTGAGAGTTGCGGGCAACCGGTGGATGCAAACGGCAGGCTGCCGTTCTGTATGGCGTTCTATGGGGGTGGCCTTTGTCCAGCAGTGGACATCTTATGGCTGATGATGATGATGATGAGTACTATGACGCTCAATAAGACGGGTTGTCAGACTTTCGTGTCACTGATTACTCATAAGAAATTTCTTAGTAGTTGTCACGGAATCTGGATTTGCGCTCGATTGATCGACGGCACGGTTGGCGCAGTGGCTCAAGCAATGGACTGCTACGCTGCGTATCGCGGGTTCGATCCCCGCACGGAACAAATATTTGTATGACCTACAGATAGTTGTTCCGGGTCTGGGTATTTGTGTATGTGAGTTAAAATGTTTGTGAACGCACCCACGAGACAGGAGAAATTCCTAGTGTGGGGCAACGTTAAAAAAAAAAAAAGATAGCAATTGGCACGCCCCCTTTTATAAAAAAAAAAACACTAACACTGAAAAACACTGACACTGACACTGGGACTGAAAAATATCTTAGTGAAATGTGAGTGATCTTGTTAGCTATATCTCAGCCTAACCCTTAACCTAACCTTCACAGGATAACTCAGTATATCTTTTTAACAAGATATTATAAGGCACACAGCTGGGTGAGTAGCAGCAAATGAGGCGTGTGCTTTATGCTATCGCTCTCGACCCACTGGCTTGTAACGTCAGCCCGTATTATAACGGATCAATTTTGGTTTACAATAGGCTCGGCAGGGTTATCGCAGGATGTGTAATACGGTTCGTAATTGGAAGGGTTAATCGAATTGATAATCGAATTTGAGAGGTAGGAATTATTTGAGGAGGAAATAAGGACTTGAAACCGTAAGGAAGGGAGTTTGCTCTCAAAATCTAGAAGATATAGACGAATTATATAAACGATTGGCCTGTTGGTCTAGAGGTTAGTGACCCTAACTGCTATGCCGGAGGTCGTGGGTTCGATTCCCACCCAGGACAAATGTTTGTGTGATGAGCACGATCATTTGTTCTGTGTCTGGGTGTAATTTATCTATAATAATGTATGTATTTAGAAATATATAAGTATGTTTATCAGTTGTCTAGTACCCATAACACAAGCTCTGCTTAGCTTGGGACTAGATGGCGTTGTATGATAGTTGTGGAATATTATTAAAAAAAATCACAATGTTTGATCAATTTTTATAAAACTCACAATGCATCTCTGTGTCTCTCTTATACCACAGAATACATAATAGTACTACGTACTTATACTTATAAGTCATAACGATTTCACTTTAGGACCTCGAAGTCGAACCACCCGAATCACCGATCTGCGAAAGGTAACTTAATTAGTTTTTCGCTACTCATAAATACTCATCATTTATAGAATCTCCAGCTGTTGAAATTAGGTTTTTTTCAACATCGTAATTTTCACCCACTGTAACTGTAAGTATAGGTACGCAATATACTTAATATTTACGAAGCCCTACCCTTTTGTCTGCAACTCTTTCTCTGTTCTGTGTGTCCCTTGTCATTTTGCACGATTTGGACGATATCGTCAATCCAACGCTTTTGGACGGCCTTGGTTTCTAAGGCCCAATCTTGACCATTATCCGGTCAAAACCTTACTTCATTGGCAGACACGGAGGTCTGTGCGTCTAGTAGATGTCCTCAACATCGAAGACTTTCTGTTTGAGTTTTTAAAGCGAAAACTTCTTTAGCAGCGTTGTACACTTTTTTTGCGTCATAAGGTCACGTGTCCTGACCGTAAGACGACGCAGAGCGCTTGCACGAATGTGCGTGTGTGTCAAATGTGAAAAAAAATAATGTCAAGTTGATTTTCTGAGACATAAACTTTTTAATCTACACTAATATTCTAAAGAGGAAAGATTTGTTTGTTTGTTTGTAACGAATAGGCTCCGAAAGTACTGGACCGATTTGAAAAATTATTTCACCGTTGGGAAGCTACACTATCCCCGGGTGACATAGGCTATATACTTTTATCCATGTATTTCCCCGGAAACGGGAAATACACGGGTGAAACTGCGTGACGTCCGCTAGTGTAAAATAATTGTAATAGTTCTGAAGTGTTTTTGTTATGTAATAAAAATTGTCATGTTTGTGTACGAGAGCGCAATAAATGAATATTGTATTTAACCACGATAAGTGATGATACTTTTATGTTGATAAATAAAGCAATTCGTGCGAAATTATTCCCTAACCATTCCAAAATATTCAAAAATGCACAACGTTAATGTTCAAGGTTTTTTTTAGTTCCATAACCTAATTCCATTTCACTCAGTAGCAATAGATAGCACAGTTATACGTCCTAATCCGGAAACTACGCTATTCCAGAAAACTAATAATATCTTGACACATCCATTTTAATTAACCCATGGGCTCGTGGACGCATAACCTGAACTGTATGGGCTCTTAAAGTCAATAATTAAGACCGGTCTATAGATAGTTGTGCAGGACAATAGGCTGAAGTGTTGATAGGCTATCGGAAGGTCAGAGGTTCATAGACTGTGCGGTCAACATGGTTATAACTTTTTGTTAAATTGAGGGCGGGAGAAACAAAAATAAGGTTACATAATAATAATTGTTAATTATGCTCATTTGTTTGTCAGGGTTCGAACCCCGTCAGGCGCTTTACTTTGTGTAATTTATTTCATCACCACTGCTCTCAAAACGGCGAAGTAAAACATCGTGAGGAAACCGTCATGTCTTAGAAAAAAATCGAAGACATGTGACATCTACCAAACCGCAATGCCAAAAAAACCACGCGGGCCATGGTGGATTATAGCCCATTCTATAATCCAACACCCGGGCCCAGTGCGGTTTGGTCGAATTGTTTGGTTCTAAGACATGCCGATTTCCTAACGATGTTTTCCTTCACCGTTTTGAGAGCAGTGGTGATGAAATAGATTACACAAAGTAATGGGCCTGCCTGGGTTCGAATCCATGACTTACTTTTCGTAAGTCAGGGCCGCAACCACCCCGTCGGGGCAGCGGGATGTTGTAAGAGATACCGCGGCCTCGACATAAAGGGCTAAGAAAGAACATGGGTGGTTTTTAGTCAGTAGAAGTCTGACACTCCCTTTCGCTGTGCCCCAGAGCGGAAGGGGTTATTCGATGATTTTTCACCAGCCAAAAAAATAAAAAGTTCCGCAACCACAGGGCCACCTCGTTTCTTTATGTATAAGTAAACATAAAATTGTCATGTCTTTCAGTCCCGTTTAACCAGTCACAATGTAATGAAAAAAAACCTGGCCAAATGAAAGTCGAACTTGCACATGAAGGGTTCCGTATCATCGTAATAGGGAATCCCCCTTTAATTTGTATAATTTCTTGTTAAAGGTTACCACGTTGGAAGTCTATATCTTACAAACGATTGCATTTGAGAAAAAATGGTTTTAGGAATCTGAATGTAATTTTTAAAGACCTGTCTATAGACACCCCGCACGTATAAAGGATGTAAAAGTATCCTTAACGCAAACGAAGGGCACTTGTTCTCCCCACCACTGCGATCATTTTTTTGTTCTAGACCATACCTGGGAACCCACTAGTTACGGAGATATTGGGGGTCAAAGTTAGTTAGTTAGTTTGATGTACAGAATGCTTGGTTGACGAATGTGTGAAGGGTTGATTTACACCTTGTATATAGGTTTGATGAAAAAAGTTTTTTCTAGTTTCAGTTCTATGTATGTGGAGACAGTGGAGACCCCTTATTTTTTTATCTATTTATTTTTGTATAAAAATCGCAAAGCAGTTTACAGAATACATCACCTACCAATTTTCAACTGTGTAGTCTTTTTAGTTTCCAAATAAAGTGTCTGTGACATACGGCCAGACGGACAGACAGACATGACAAATCTATAAGGGTTCCGTTTTTGCCATTCGGCTACGGAACCCCCGAAAAAAGGGATCGGTCTCGTACATATTCTTACGGAAACTAAGGGAATGGAAGAAAGAATGATGAAATAGGTGTCGGACAAAATTGAACGACGAAGGACCGACACTCCGACAGTAAGAGTTTTCCTTTGATTGAAACGCCTGCTTTTGTAAATAGATTTCTGAAATAGGAAACTGAATTTGAGTTGGCTGTAGGAAGGAAGTGGGCGTGCCTAATACTAACGTGGATCTTGTATTTGTGAACAAGCTGACAATTTTTTTTCTGTTGTGAATGAAGTCGTCGGTTTGATTCCCCGGTTGGGGACAGTGTTATTAGGATCTGTGATCCCATCAGGGATTTTTCAGAAGCTTCCTTTTCTCGATGTCTGGATTTGTGGGCTCGTGTTTTTAAACCGTAGATATCTATTACCTGTGTGAAGTTTTACCAGCTATGTTAATGTGACTCAATATTTATTACTATGGATATCCATGTTCGACATACAGGCGAGTGAGTTGCGAGTTTTATTGACGTCGTACTCTCTTTCCGCACAAGTACTAACTCTTAGAGTTGCCAACTTTTTGCAAGAAAAGAAAATCAACAGTATTTTAATAAAATAAACAGTGCTTTATTGTTTTAATGATAAAACCACCAATCTTCAAACAGCGCTGACCACCTACTATGCATATGCTTACGCATGGCTAAGCTACGGTGTTATCCTTTGGGGAAATAGCACAGATGCACCCTCACTCTTTAACCTTCAAAAAAAAATTGTTAGGATCCTGACGAATATTGATCAAACTGACAGCTGCAAACCTCACCTCCATAATTATAAAATCTTGACTCCCCAGTATATACATATTAGAAATCTGCAAATTTGTTCGTAAATATCAAGAGTTTTACACAAAGCGCGAAGATATAATTGTTGCACTTGTAAATGTTACTATAGTCATTAAGTCACAAATGTATATAGTTTAAACAATTGTTGGTTAACCTAAATAAATAAAATAAATAAATAAATATACAATCACGTTTCACACTCCGACATAAATCAAGATTAAACACTCCTCATTCTCGACTAAAAATACATTCAACAAGCCCCAATGTAATGTCTATAAAAATATACAACAAACTACCTGAAATGATAAAAAAGAAGAAAAAATAAACATATTTATAAGAAAACTAAAACAATTTTTAACAGAAAAATGCTCTTATAGTTTAAATGAATATTTAATCGATAAAATATAAATAATTTATAAAATTTAAATGTAAAAATAATATGGATTTATTTTAGATATAGGTTTTTGAACTTTGTAAAGCTTCCTCTCTCCTACTAAATTTTTTGTCTTTTGCTGTGCCCGACAGGGTCCATAATGATCTTATTTTTTAATTTACCACCTAAGTACACATTGTGGAATGCAAATAAAGTTTGTGTATTGAGTATATTTCATGGTGCTTCTCGCACGACTTAGCAATTTAGTGTCATTTTTGAAGGATTTAAAGTACCTAAATGAGGAGCTCATTTTTTTTATTCTTCTCTTTCTGTCGGCCCGCCACTTTGCATTTATTACAGAAAAAAACATAGATGTACTAGTGATGTTAAAATTTGTATTTTTTATACTGTTTTTTTGACCGACAGTAAAAAGTATAATGTAGTGAAGAACAGTATAATACTGTTTGTAACAGTATAGTTGGCAACCCTAATAACTCTCGTATCTAACAATATTTAATATTCACTTCTATGTCGTTTTTCTACCTTCCAACTCAGATTACTTTCAATAACCTTGTATGACGGGTATTACCAAAAACAACCGGAACCTATTAACGTTGATTACAGCCCCATCTGGCGTAAACCTCTTTAATTATTGGCATCTGTTCAGAGTAAACTACGGCTGGTTTATGTAGGCCATTTATTATCACGTCGAGCCCAAGAAAATAGGATTCTAAGTAAGCTTTTAAAAACGTAAGTAGCGGCGTTTTAACAACTCAGTTTGAGGTTAGGAAAATAATGATAATAATGAGGGCACGAGTGTTTTTTTTTTTTTTTTTTTTATTTAGCCCGTATTGTCCCACTCCTGAGCAAAGGCCTCCCCCCATTCCTTCCACTTCTTACGATGGTGTGCTTCATCTTGCCAGTTGGTGAGAAAGCCATCCAAGGCGTCCCGCCATCTTCTCCTCGGTCTACCGCGACCCTGAGGGCTCGAGTGTTTTGTAAATTCATATTTTTGAGGTTAAAAAGCTGTACCTTAATGATATTATTAAAGGATGGTAATAATTACTACTAGCGTTACTCTTGACTGCATAGATGTTATGGTTTATTTTTTATGGGACAAGCCCGCCACCCTATTCCCAAACCACTGTAACTCCTGTAAGCCAGAATCAACAGTGGCGGCCACAAGAAAAGCGCCGAGACAATGAAGCCCGACGAAGTCCCAGAGAAACGATTTAACTGTCTTGAATCCCGCAACGAAATTAATCAGAAAATATTAACGGAGGAGTAGGAAAAAAACATAATACTACTATCTGTCTGACCACAAAAACCCAGCTAGTATCTTGGGTTAATACGTATCCTTTTGGTAAGACTGGTTATTCGGATAACTAGGCCACTGAATACCTGCAACGACTGTTTAAGAAAGAAAAGTAAAACAAACCAAAGGATTGTGCCAAGAACTAATAACCAAGCCACAGAAAAAAGATATTCCAGAAAAACCCACCTAAGTATTTTAAAATTGGGTTGACTTTCGCTTTCCACGACAATCGTGAAAAGGAAATAATCCTCTGAGATTATGCAAAGTACGTAAATGGACAGTAGACTATATTCAAATCGACTCCAAAAAGGTTTAAGAAATCGCTGAAATCGGAACGGTTTAGGCTAGCGTATGTGAGAATATCCCAGGTGTATAGGCGACCGCGTAGATATCTGTTCTACATCAAGCCTTAATCCCCGAAGTGTTGGGCAGAAGTGTACCTACCTATTAGTACACCCATTTTATTCTTTATATTTAAAAGAAAAAAAAAGATAAAATATGTTTAAGTTCCATGTTATACAGGGTGTAAATTAACCCTTCACACATACGTCAACCAAGTATTCTGTACATCAAACTAAGTACGCAATTTTTTTTGCTGGGAAACGACTTTTTTTTTGCGGTAAAAAAAAAGTAATTTTACGATAAAACTCAATGTAGCACTCTTAAAACATTGTACTAGTGGATGCTTTGAATAGTAAAAGGGTCATGGAGGTAATTTAAGTAAAGTTATGACCTGAAAAACTAGTATTTACAAAAATAGCTGCTCTGTGCAAAATTTGGAACTTTGACCCCCAATATCTCCATAACTAGGGGGTTCCCAGGTATGGTCTAGAACAAAAAAAAAATCGCAGTGGTGGGGAGAACAAGTGCCCTTCATTTGCGTTAAGGGTACTTTTACACCCTTTATACATAGATTAAGGACAGTCTCACTGTCTGCTCCGGAAGGGTTCATACGTGACATTATAGCCTACATTTGCTTAGACAGGGTCCGAGAGGTTGGGCAGGTCCAGGGTAAGTTTAAGTAGTTTCGGAAATGACCCGTAGATCTTATGTTATGACGTAACATCACGCTTGTTATCCCCGAAGGGTTAAATAGAGGTGTATGTAATAGTATAACCATATTTCGGGAGTTATGTCGTAGTCCCATGTATTTGGGGGCGAGTCTAGCGCCATTTTCATTTTATTTATTTATTGAAATATAATAAAACGTATAAAATTCGAAATGTTTCTGATGATTTTATTCCATGTGAACCGCTGTGACTAGTTGGCAAAATTAATTATAAACATAAGTATATTATTACGATGTTTACGTGGTTTTAAAATATTTTGGCAAAAAAAAATAAGTTCAAAAACTAAAACCCGACTACGAATATAAACGCAGACTAATAAAACCGCGGTCTTAAAAGTATTAAACAAGAGAAATCGTCAAATATGTAGATAACTTGATAATTATTATAGAGGACAGCCGTAGTCGCATGCCACTGATACCTGATGTGCCTTCATGGCGTTCCCATTGAAACAGAAGTCAGCTGCTAGTTGCCATTAGCAAAGCGCTACGGTGGAACATACAAACATACATAGACTGTCAAAATCATTACCCTTCCTTTTGGCTTCGCTGTAGTCGGGTAAAAAGGAGGTCCTTAATGAGATTATGAGTATTAGAGCTAGTTAATATGGAAGAAGAAAACGTCCTGCGCCGACCCAAAAAAGAATTTTTTGATCTACGTTCTTGAATTTAAACCATTTTGCAGCTAAATATTCCAAGGATGAATAACTTAACATAAACAAAATATCTTTTAGGAGCTAGTGTTAAATTATTCCAACATTATTTTCTTAACAAACACTTTGTTTTTCTCACAAAGAAAAAGAAAAGTCGTCGGAAGTGTGTGTTTTCATCGTTTCACGTCAAAGTGACGTAAAAACGTTTTCTTTGAAAACTCGTTGTACTCGTAAATTATGATGTGTAAAAGGCGGATATAACGAAAATACGACAAGACTTTAGCAAGCATTACGATTAAAGATAGCAAACTTTTGTTACAGTACAACGGGGTGAATAGACACGCAGGGGTAAATACAGAGCCCGGCCCTGGTGCAAGCCATGGTCCGGGGCGAGGAGGAATGGGACGCCGTCGCCTCCTTCTGCGAAGCAGTGATGTTGGCGAAGGAGGTGGCGGAACGCGAGAGGGAGAGAACCTCTCGCCCCAGCCGCCGCAGGAGGCGCTCCGGGCGTCGGGGGTCCCGCGATGACCTCCGGCCACCGTAGACGCGGGCCTGTGGACGGTGAGTGATGGGCTAACTCGCCGTCCGTCCGTCTCACGACGAAAACAGGCCGTGTCGACGGCGCGTTCGTGTTCCACGCGCGCCTCAAAGAGATGTCAGCAACATGGGAGGGGCCCGAAAGGGCCGACGCCTGTCGGGGCCGCGGGTAGTCCAACGGTTATCGCGGCCTCGACATAGAGGGCGAAGAAGGAACATGGGTGGTTTTTAGTCAGTAGAAGTCTGACACTCCCTTTCGCTCTGCCCAAGAGCGGGAGGGGTTATTCGATGATTTTACACCCACAAAAAAAAAAAAAAAAAAGGCGTAAATACAGACCCTGTTCGACAGAGATACCGCGGCCTCGACGCAAAGGGCTAAGAAGGAGCATGGGTGGTTTTTAGTCAGTAGAAGTCTGACACTCCCTACCGCTCTGCTCAGAGCAGGAGGGGTCGCTTGATGATTTAACACCCTCAAAAAAAAAGAGGTAATAGGGTACCTAGTTAACAAAAAAATCTAATTAGTCCGTCATATAGACTACCAAAAAATATAGGACACGTATTTTTTCTTTTTCCACGTAAACAAACAATGTAGATGATACAGTGCTTTGAAAACTCGAGTGACGTCATACTCTAAAACATTAGTATGAGTTTTTTTAGCGGTCAGTGACGTCACCAACCCCCACTCAAACCTTTGACGCGTTTTGTAGTCGTAAATTTTTATTGATTTGATTAAAAAAAAAATACGTATCCATTATTTTTTGATAATCTAACAGACGGACTTATTAGAATCGCATGTTTGAATGTCAGTAAACATCCCTAGTACAGACAAACGTTTTGAAGGGATAGCATTGAAATACTTTGATAGGTTACCAACTCGTACGGCCGACTACTCAAACGCCACTCAAATACAATGTGGAGCAGGACGATTGACATTCCTCTAAACCACGTAAAGAAAGGCATGCTCTTGACCCGTATACAAAAAATCAATCAAATCCAATGACTACTTTAGCCACAGGAAATTATTTTTCATTTTCTTATTTTTCAACATGATGTAGATCGGAGTCCGTAATAATAGGTAAACATTGTAAGGTCAGGAACCTGTGCAAAAACCTACGATTCTATTCTCAACGTCTCAATACGCTTGAAAGACAGAGAAAGGTGTCATACGATCCCACTCTGACGCGCCCCGCACACTCCCACAAAATACTACAATTATAAAGAAAAAGTAATATTACTTACGCAAATAATGCATTAGTGGTGCATAGAAAATTGCGAGTGTGTGTGTGAGCGGAATTTTTTTCGGCAAAAAGTCCTTGACTCGGTAACTATGTCAGTCAGTGCATAGCGGCGCCCTTTGAGGAGAGCACACGCCTACTTTTTTTATCACAAGACGAGCCGCGCGCGCATTGTCGTGATTTTATGAAAAGTTTGTTGTTATTGTGATTAAAGACGATTTATGATATTTGGATTAGTGCATAGGTTACTGTGACTTATTGGTGTTAGTGTAATATTAGTTATTTAGGCATTTATTAGGTAGCTAGTTTTGTGATTTAGGTTAAGTTAGTAAGTTTTTTAGTTTAATTATGCCTCAAATAAGGTTTTAAGTGATTAATTATTCAATCAGTGATCTTTTATTAATTAACAACTCGCAACTTAGTGAGTTTATGCCGCTGATTTGTTGTTCTCCGATAAAAAGTACCTACGCCCAACATCGCCGCCGCTCGCTGCACCCCGCGCACTAGGTCAGTGACTTTTCGTAGTTAAAGCGTGTTTACTTTTTATGCAGTTGATTCTGCTATTTATTTTGTTTGAAAATTGCAATTTTTAAATTTTCCACTAACTACTAATCTTCGTGTTTTAAAATGTTTCGATGGACTAGTACAGTGCTAGTTTTAATTTAATGTCGTAGTTCCAGATCCACATTGTATAAGTAACGCTCAAATCTAGTGCTGTCTCGGTCGCTCTATGCTGAAGTAACAGAGACAGAACGAAATTTAAGGACAACTTAAAATTGAGTAGCGTTTCAGTATTCGGCCGGTAGTCTATTTAATTGCTTATTTTTATTTAATAAATTTTTTTATATACGTTTTTGGCAACAAAACCACTTTAATACAACGCCCCCTCAAAGTGTTGCTTTTATTCACTCCGTTTTGCGATATTCAAACGTTTATTTTTCTATACACGGAGAGTGTTATGTGAGAACTACCCGCGTTAAAAATGAAATGAAATACTGTTAAATTATATGTATAACAACTAAACCAATAACGTATTGAATAGGTACCTAAATAAAAAAAGTCTGAAGACATGTGACATCTACCAAACCGCACTGGGCGCGCATGGTGGATTATAACCCATCCCTGTCCTAGAGAGGAGGCCTGAGTCCCTGCAGTGGGAACATAGTAGGCTGATGAAGATGAAAAAGAAATAAAAAAAAACACTCACCTGTCAACAGATATGGCGACTAAGTTGAATATGCTAGAGGTGGAGCAAATGACGTCGATGGCAATATAGCAGTCACACACCACCGGCGGCAGACCCCATACCCCAGCGTTGAACTGTAAACAAGGAAATTGCACTGTTATAGTACAAAAAATTGTTATTGCATTTGAGCTGGAATTAACAACTGAGCCGCAGGTGAAGTTGTTACGGAGCCAAGAAATTGGCAGTCTATGTATGTATGTTTGAATGTTCCACCGTAGCGCCTAGACTACTGAACGTATTTTAACAAATGAGGTGTCAATAGATTCGTAAGAATACCCCGGGTGACATAGGCTATATAAATTTATTTATTTATTAACAATTATTTTTATGTCGGAATTTAAATGTCAAATTCTATGCTCGAAAATAAATAAATTGAGATAATCATAACATGTTTGGTATCAAATGAGAGGTCTTGGCGCGCACATTACAAATATGTATATTATATTATAGTTTTGGTCAACATACACGTTTAAAAAAGTTCTCGCGGTCTAGTCTGCTATTTACTCGTACTATTTATATAGCAAACCAATATTCAGTAGATTTTTACATCATGCAAGTAATATACTATAACGGACAAGTATAACACTAAAATTAAATTCAAATAAAAAAATAAGTTTAAAAACTAAAACCCGACTATAAAATAATTCTTGTCTCATATGAATTGAATTTGTATATTTCTATTTAAATATAAGCAAAAATATTATAGAGGTCAGTCGTAGTCGCATGCCACCTTGCTAACGACAACAGCGGCTGACTTCTGTATCAATGAAAACGCCATGAAGGAGCATCAAGTATCCGTGGCATGCGACTACGGCGGTCCTTTGTAATTTTGTAAATTTGTTTTACTTGTTTTTAGATAGAAATATACAAATACAATATATGAATATCAGACAAGAATTATTTTCTTGTTTTCTACTTTTAAGACCGCGGTTTGTAGTCGGGATTTAGTTTTAAAAACTATTTTTTTTAGTTTGTCCAGAATCTGGTACTATATCTGTGACAGAAGTTTGCGCTAAAATGTCCCTTAAGGTCCGTACATAATATATTTTAACATGTTATAACACGTTTTTATATAACATGCTTCAGTAACGTGGAAACTGAATATTTTAAAACATGTTTTAATAACATGTAACAAATGCACATGAAACATGTACTCAAGTGAAACGACAATGTTATATAACACTGTTATATTACATTTATATTCTATTTAATGTTATATGTTGCAATATAATATTTAAAAATAATGTAAGATATTGTGGACGTGTTATAAAACACAAGTTATACAACATGTTACATAAACTGTGCGCACCTTATTACCATATAAATTAAATGCAACTTTAATGGAATGCTTGTCGGCCGAGCGGCACGGGTACACCGGCCGCTCGCCCGACAGCACTGAAGTCTGAGTTTCATACATCACTGAGGCTGAGAGCCGCGCATGCGCGCAGACAACCACGCTGTAGTTACCACGCTAAACCTATGAAGGGTCATTGCACTCATTATTATTTACCAATTTAACAGTAGAAACTTAACGTGAGGCAAAATAATCAGCCGTGTCGACGGCGCGTTCGTGTTCCACGCGCGCCTCAAAGAGATGTCAGCAACATGGGAGGGGCCGACGCCTGTCGGGGCTGCGGGTAGTCCTCTGGTTATCGCGGCCTCGACATAGAGGGCGAAGAAGGAACATGGGTGGTTTTTAGTCGTTAGAAGTCTGACACTCCCTTTCGCTCTGCCCAAGAGCGGGAGGGGTTATTCGATGATTTTACACCCACCAAAAAAAAAAAAAAAGGCAAAATAATCAGTTTTCTTATACATTTCTGTTCAGTACCTACTTCACATTATTTTTATGGTTTTTTACAGGACCCTACAGGTTTTTGGTTAACAGATGCAGTGGCTGAAAAACCTGGGATTTTTAACGAAAAAAGCTACCACTAAGAAAAGTTTCCTGGTATAGAAATTCAGCTTCGTAAAATATCTCTGAACACCGTGATCAGTATTTTGTTTTTCCTAGCCATAGATATCGTGATCGGCGGGTAAAAACATATCAGTGGATACAATTCGCCGTGATTCGTGGCTAATTCAGTCTAATAAAGTGATACCCACAGTTATGTCTAGGGGCCATGTAATAGGTGGCCAGCCTATTGCCATCAAACGGGCACAAATCCCGACTCCGTAGCTGTTACTGCAAAATTCAAATGACTTCTACCCTGATTTCTAAAGACATTGTTACTCATGTAGGCAGCAACTTGTGTCAATTAGTTGAATAGAATTTATTAAGTCCTAATAATAGGCGTCTTACAATAGGGCACTGGAGCTAGGTGACTGGGACTCGAACCCGCTCCATTGTTGAGGGAACCCATTCCAAGATACTATTGTGACTTTAATGGAAGGACGAGGTAGGTGACTTCGAATTTCTTTATCGATTTAATTCAAAAGAAATGTGTCCATTGGGGTGTGTTACTAATGTATTTGTATTTTGAATGTAACGGATACACCTTAAAAACATTTGAAAAATTATTTCTATTTATTATATTAGGCTAGTTTCTATCCCTGCATTCCCACGGGAACGGGAACTACGCGGGTGAATGCGCGTGACGTCCGCTAGTCATTTATAATCTTCTACTTTGAAAGAAATGGTTAGTTTAAACTTTTGACTGACTCTTCGGCTTTGTGGTCTCCAGCGCAACTGTTGAACATGAAGATCTGCTTTCGATTCCCACTTGTTATTGTTTTTAAGGTTCCGTACCTCAAAGTATTTACCTTATAGGATGTCTGTCTGTCTGTCTGTCTGTCCAACCACCCCCCCCCCCCTTATCTCCAAAACGAATGAGCCTAAAGATTTGAAAAAAGAAATACAGAAATTAGTTCAACACGTATAGATTACACGAAAATCTATAAGAGGTCTTGGTACGGACCCCTCATGTGCAAGTCCGACTTGCACTTAGGCAGTTTTTTTAGGCAGGATAGCTAGCCTTTCTTTTTATGGGGGCGGGTGGAAAATTATCAAATAACCCCTGAGCGAAAGGGAGTGTCAGACTTCTACTGACTAAAAACCACCCATGTTCCTTCTTACCCCTATGTGTAATAAATATTTTTTATCTCTCTTTATATGTCAAGGCGCGGTATCTCTTCTAACATTCCACAGCCCCGACGGGCAACGCAGCCCCGACGCCCAACCTAGAGTCTGAAATCGTGGCTGGTTAAAGGCGATAGGCTAGCCACCTGCATGGGGCTAAAATATAAGTAGGGCAATGTGGGTGTAGCTTCCAAGATACCTCTGTGTAATCTAATCCTTCGGGGTTTATAGAAAACAACAGTGTATAAAACAAGGCATTTTGGATGTGTTATTTTACTAGTGGAATTAGCTTTGTAATGGTATTGTATTTTTACCCGACTGCTTGCAGGAAAGGGTAATGTTTCTCGCGACTATCTTTGTTTGTTATATTTTTTATTACAAGGAGTTTTATTTAACAGAGCTTTTTGTTGGGTCATGTCTATGCCTATGTGAAAAAATACCTCATGATGATTTGTGGTTATTTTATTTTATTTTATTTATTAGGGATAACAAACAACTACAACATATATATAATGCACAAGGTTAACAATGTTAGAGTAATAATGTTGCAGTCAACTGCATTATCCGCAAATATTCATATTTAAGGATCAGTGGTAGCCACTCTCTGGTAGACACACAGACGACATAACCGCAATTAAGAATTAGGCAAAGTAAATAAATGACTAAGTACTATACAGCTATAGCTACAAAATCAAAAATAATAATAAATTAAATAAATAGTGAATATAATTTATTTATATTATTTTTTTGTATAGTGAATTTAATATATTATTATTTTTGATTTTATCTGCTTTGATTTATACTGATCTTACTTCTCCTTCCTTCCTTTTTCTTCTTCTTTCTTTTCTTTCTTCTTCTTTCTTTCTTGATTTTACTGATCTTTTTTTTTTCTTTATATTATATCCAAATCAATCATTATAATCAGTTATAAGGGATAGGAAAATATTTTTTTTGTAAAAAGATACTGCAACTATTCTGTACATCTTTTTCTTTTAATAATTCGTGTCGCAAATGCTCATTTCATTTTTGTACGAAAATTAAATTTATTAATTAAAATTAAATTTTCTCTTTGCCTTATTATAAAGTATGATCTGCTAACCAAAACATTGTCGCTCAAAGGCTACGATCTAGAAAGATATTCTTGACCAAAAAAAAAAACATAATATTGTTGGTTCAAAGTACCGTCTTAGGAAAAGTTAACCGCTCATTGTCAAGATTACGTACGTAACTCCTTTTTCCGGATTACAAGAAAAAACAAGTAAGTGTTCTTTCTATCTCGAGGTCAAGGTCAACATGGGGTAAATAAGGACGAAATAACAAATGTCACGTGTCCTTTTGCTGTAGTTGATGTTCGGGTCATGTTTGACATTTGTGTTTTGTTTATGGTTCATGGAGTTTTATACCTTCAGGCCCCTCCTTTGACGAATCGGATATAATAATATCGTGGACTGAAAAATGTTATTGCTAGACAATACAAACATTGATATAAACCACTTGTTAGGTATTTCATAACCCCGCGATGACCTCCGGCCACCGTAGACGCGGGCCTGTGGACGGTGAGTGATGGGCTAACTCGCCGTCCGTCCGTCTCACGACGAAAACAGGCCGTGTCGACGGCGCGTTCGTGTTCCACGCGCGCCTCAAAGAGATGTCAGCAACATGGGAGGGGCCCGAAAGGGCCGACGCCTGTCGGGGCTGTGGGTAGTCCTCTGGTTATCGCGGCCTCGACATAGAGGGCGAAGAAGGAACATGGGTGGTTTTTAGTCAGTACAAGTCTGACACTCCCTTTCGCTCTGCCCAAGAGCGCGAGGGGTTATTCGATGATTTTACACCCACCAAAAAAAAAAAAAAGGCATTTCATAACAATGATAAATATCAGCCCATTTCTTCAATTTTGCTGTGAGCGCTTGAAATTACGGAACGGAAATGTTTCATTTTAACCCGATTTCCATAGCTTAATACATTTTTTGATTACAAGGAATCCATTAGGTACAGATCCATAGTAACACAATCATAATTAATAGATCTCATAAAAAATAAAACCGACTTCAACGAAAACTGAAACACAAAAAAGTGAAAGTGGAGTCGGTGACTTTTGTTTGTTTTATTTATTTATTTTTTTGCCACCGTCATCAGAAACTGATTTTTCTTCCAAAGTTTATTTTTCACATTTTTGTTTTATTTTTTGTTAAAATGTTTTTATTTTAAACTTTTTAGTGGTTCACAAGTGCTTACCCCTGCATAGCGTACCGACTAGATGTTATGTTATGAATTTTTGATTCCAGGAGATGCTGGTTTCCTCACGGTGCCCTTTTTGAAAGGATAGTTGATGGTAATGAAATACATTAGAGGAAAGTCACCAAATATGAAATAGTATCTTAATATGGAATACCTTCATTTCTCTAAGACTATAAGTATGAAACGCAACACTCGACCATCTTCTGTTCCATTCGGTCTATTGCACCACGTACGTGTTAGTAGACCGAATGGAACAGAAGATGGTCGAGTGTTGCGTTTCATACTTATAGTCTTAGAGAAATGAAGGTATTCCATATTAAGATACTATTTCATATTTGGTGACTTTCCTCTATTAGCGCAAAATTAATTTCGACGAAAATAGAACGAAATACGAGTAGTTCATACGATGACGGAATAGGTGAACGCCTCGCGTTAGGCTCGGAATATTTCGGACAGACAGAGCTCGTTACCGACCATTATTCCAGCCGCTTAGCCGATTGCTGCCGGACATGAGTGTTCACCGTATGGCTGGACTGGCAACTAAGAACTTTCATATAGTAATTCACGAAGGGGTAGGTAGGCGAATAGGGTATTTCACCAAAAAAATCTAATTGTCTGTTAGATTATCGAAAAATATTGGATACGTGTTTTTTGTTTTATGAAATTAATAAAAATTTACGAAAATAAAACGTGTCAAAGATCATGAGTCTGAGAGGGGCTTTTGACGTAAGTTGGTGGGTAAAAAAGTACTAACCTTGTGACGTCACATGACTTGACACGACTTTCACTTCTTTCACGACTCAAAGCACTGTATCGTCATCATCTGGGGGCACGGCAGTGCCTCCGCCAAGGCGAGCAATAATTCGGGACGGCCGTACTATCCTTTTCTCAAACCAGTTCAGGCCATTTTCGACCTCCTATAACTTCGTTGTGGATAAAACTAGAAGCCTGAATTTTTAATAACTCTTTTGTTTACGTGAATAAAGAAAAAAATACGTGTCCACTATTTTTTGGAAATCTATATTATGGACTAATTAGATTTTTTCGGTGAAAAACTTTATTATGTTTTAGGTGCTACTTATAAGTTTTGCATGGGCATAAAAATCCATATTCCATTTTATTACATAATCTACTGTTTTGATAGTCTAGTGGTCGCAAGTAGGTCTGCTGAGCACGAGGTTATAGAATTCAATTACCAGGTCGGGCAAAATGTTATTGGGGATCCATGAGTTTAAAATTTTAGCTGCCATATGCATTTTATAGTAGGTAAAGGCAATCGGCACACCACCCATTACTTCAGACTTAAACATAACTGGCGCAATGTTGGTATTCCATCAGGTATACCTCTACCTTAACCTATTTTTATTTTTTGCGGGTTGGGAAATCATCAAATAACCCCTCCCGCTCTTGGGCAGAGCGAAAGGGAGTGTCAGACTTCTACTGACTAAAAACCACCCATGTTCCATCTTAGGCCTATATGTCAAGGCCGCGGTATCTGTTAACACATCCCGCAGCGCCGACGGGACCTCTACCTTAACCCTTGGGGATCACAGGCGTGTTACGTTGTATAAATAATCTTTTTAATAATATGTTTTAACTCTGTGTGTTTCAATATGTCTGTGTTTTCTCGTCTAGTTTTAAAGACATTTATTTATTTATTTATTAAACTTTATGCACAAGCAAAAAACTGTACAAAGGCGGACCTAATGCCTTGGGCATTTTCTACCGGTCTACCTTAGGGTGATGCAGAGACAATATTCAGTAGGTGCAACAACAGAAAAAAGACAAGAAATATTTATAAATAAAACATATAAGAATAAATACATATATACATACATATAACAAAATATATAAACTTAAGAGAGATCAACAAGAAAAACTACAACAACTTAGTCTTGAGACGAATCTGCCAACTTCTTGTGAATATGCTCACGAGCTTTCACTTTGAACGTGAACCGACTGGTCACCGTCCTGATACTCTGAGGGAGCGCATTCCAAAGGAAGACCGCCTGGACAAAGAAAGAGGATTTTATAAAACCAGAGCGGTGAGAAGGACATCGTAGAAGACAGTTTTTGGCGGAACGAAGATTCTTGCTGTGCGCAGAGCATAAGTATTGACAATTAGAAGTGAGATAAGAAGAAGTGGGTTTGTGAAGAAGAGAAAACAGGGTTGTCAAGGCTCTCAATGCTCTGCGCACAAAAACATTGCGAAAAGACATTAAAGACATTGCGTTGTAACAATTTTTATATTTGATGAATTTCTTGGTGAAAGAGTAGGTTAGGTTTTTCTAAATAACTAGCAAAGTAAAAAATATCGTAACCAACTTGAATACCCTATTTGGCTCCCTTACGGGTTGAATTTAAAAAAAATACTAAAACCTTCCTCTACAACCACTCTCTCTATCCATCGGTAAAAACAGCATTAACATCGGTGCAGTAGTTTTTGAGTTTTTCACGAACAGACAGACAGACGCGGTGGAGGACTTTGTTTTATAATATGTTAATTATAATGATAGCATACATGTCATTGACCAATTTACTGAACTTATCTCAAAGAAGGAAAAAAAAGGAAATAGAAAATAAATAAATAAAAAGGAACCACACAAACAAAAAAGTAGTAAAAAAATCCCTAAACTCATACAATATTCAAATCTCATAACATACAAGTATCAGCTACCCTCTTTCACATACATAATTAACCCTTACATACACACACAAGTACGTAAGTACATAAAAAACTCGTACCATATCGTACTCGTGCCATATCCTACATTCATCTCATTAGGAGGCATGTTTGACCTTCCAAATGTAGGCAGAGCTAGGGTTACACCATTTTGAAATTTGAAAAAACTGTGATATCAAGCCGGATTATTTTTGATAACAGTACTTTTAATCAGACTAAGAGACTTGTTAAGAGGAACTCATACTCGTAGCTATAATAACAGCCGTACTGATCAACTTTTAGGTGCACTTGCCTTTTCAAGTTACTCCTCCCGCTCTGGGTTTTTTTTTTTAATCTTCTTTATTTATGGGATTTATGTACACAATTCCGACGATGTCAATCCTATCGTGCTTTTACAAATATTTACTTACTTCCTAGACTTATTTAACTTATAAAATACCCCACACCTTAATCCAATTTCTTATCTAATAAAAGTGTATAATATTTTTGCTGCTTCAGATGTAGTCTTAGCTAAAATACCATGGAACATTCCAACATCAAACTCAAAACTCAAACTCAAAGCATTTATTTCAATTAAACCATTACTGGCACTTTTGAATGTCATAAGAACAATTCATAAAACAAAACTACGAAAAACTACGAGTGCAATACGTCATACCATCCATTACCGACAATTTCATTAATAAACTACCGCCCGTTTATACTAGAGTCTGAAACGAACATAGTTAGGAAGGGCAGGCAGATTAATTAATTAATTGATTACCTATTAATCCGAAAAACTGCCGTACTCAGAGATACTTAATGATTACTTAAGCCGTCACTTAGTAACAGTTGGACATATTTTTGTATGACAAATCTGTCAAAACCATTACTAAGTGATGGCCTAAATAATCATTAAAACTTTCTGAGTGCGGCAGTAAGAGACTTTTCTTAAAGTATGAAATATTTCAGTACTTTTTTATTTGAAAGAGTGTCCGTGTAGTTATTTTAAAAACTTTTTTAACAATAAATAAAACAGACTTCAACAAAAAACTTGGGAATAAAAATCAGTTTCTGAAGTCGGTGACTTTTGATTATTTTTTTTTTGCCACCGACTTATGTAACAGATTTTTCCTCCAGTTTATTTTTCACTTTTTAGTGGTTCACATGTGCTTACTCCTACAGCGTACCGGCGCGTGTTGTAATGTTATGAACTGGTGAAAACAATAGATAGACATGGGATTTCAGCAATCCCAGTCCAATTGCTATCATTTTTGAGGAGTTCCGTTGCCCATCTCCGTAGTTCTTCATCAGATCTTCACCAAACTGAAGTAGGACCACTCCGAGAAAGTACTCTTCCAAAAACTACTCAAACATTTCAAGTGTGCCTATAAAATTTGAAGAGTTCTCTCTATTTTTCTAGGATCCCATTGTCAGATCCTGACTTGATGATCATGGGACCACCCTTTCAAACAAAACAACAAAAATCGAAATCGGTCCAGCCATCTTTGAGTAATTGGGGAAAATACATAAAAAAAAGATCGCCAACAAATTGAAAACCTCCTCCCTTTTGAAGTCGGTTAAAAATGGGCAAGTTTTCCACCACCACACACACACACACCTTTCAAACTTACAGTACCTGGTTGATCGCAATTATAATTCTAAATACCTTGACTCAAAGTAACTTTTTTCTACATTTTTAAATGTTTCTGAAAAAAATCCCATAATAAAGGTCGGGCAAAGTTAAGGCGGTGTGCCAAAATACGTGGAAAGGTCCGAACAAATTCTGACGAATGGTAACCCTACACGGAACAGGAACAAAGTCACACACTGCCAGAAACTGATAATACTATTTAAATATGCTTATTAAACCCTTTTTGGAGGTGAGTTAATGCTCATTAGATTTTACGAAGCTTTGGAAAGGTAAGATAATAATAATATAATAATGTGAGAATGATGTCCATTTTGAAACTTTTAACTAATTAATTTCGGCGAAAATGTTGCTCGATGTTCCTCGGTGCAGTGCTCGCGACTAACAAGATAGGCCATTCTATCTGTTAGTCGCAAGCACTATTGCTGTTTGGGAGTCTTCGATTCGATTCCTTACCGGGTTTACCCAATATAAATGTCTCAGTAGCAGTCCGATCTCTAGATTAGGCGCCGGTGTCCAACGATGCCACAGTTTTGATAGACCGCCTGGCTTGCTCCACATATTAAGTAAGTAACTTACGCGAACAAAGCGAATGCTTGTGAAATTTACTGCCAGCTTTTCTCTTCTCTAATCATTATGATCTGTATACATTCAAAGTTCGAGTGATCCGGTTTCTTTTAGGCCAGCGTGCTCTACCCTAGACCGCACCATCGCGCCACATTAGGCCTGTGGCGGCCAAACGCAAGCCTGTCTATACAAATATTATAAAGCAGAAGAGTTTGTTTGGTTGAACGCGCTTATCTCAAGAGCTACTGGTTGGAATTGCAATTTTTTTTTGTGTTGGATAGTCCATTTATTGAGGAAGGCTTTAGGCTATATTCCACGGGCCTGCTGATGGCCAGTAATGGGCTAGCTCGCCGTCCGTCCATCTTATGACGACGACAGGCCGACGGCACGTTCGTGTTCCACGCCGACGCCAGTCGGGGCTACAGGTTGTTCGAAAGAGATACTGCGGCCTCGACGCAAATGGCTAAAAAAGAACATGGGTGGTTTTTAGTCAGTAGAAGTCTGACACTAACTACGGCTCTGCCTATAATAAAACCTATCTTCCACGCGGATGAAGTAGTTAGCCTAGTCCTACTAATATTATAAATGTGAAAGTTTGTGAGAATGGATGTGTGGATGTTTGTTACTCTTTCACGCATAAACGGTTGGACCGATTTGGTTGAAATTTGGTATGTAGATAGGTTATACCCTGGATTAACATTCCTACTAATATTATAAATGTGAAAGTTTGTGAGAATGGATGTGTGGATGTTTGTTACTCTTTCACGCATAAACGGTTGGACCGATTTGGTTGAAATTTGGTATGTAGATAGGTTATACCCTGGATTAACATATAGGATTTTTATCCCGATTTTATCTTCCCGTGGGATAATTTTCGAGATGTAGCGGGTGAAGCCGCTGGCAACAGCTAGTTCACTATAAAAATCACAAAAGACAGACGTAACTAGCGAAATGTGAACGACTCTGCTAAGCCTTTCGCGAACCAGAAATCGTGATGTTACACAATTAAGGATGCTTGTAATGTCTCTATATTTTGAAGATAAATGAGCACAACGATTAAGAAAGAACTGAATAACATCCTCTAGATACTTTAGCTTGTTTTTCCAATCTTGATACCAAAAATAAACGTTATTTTCGCAATGAATTTGCAAGTTTGTCGATTCAAAGGAGCTTTCTAACGTAAAATGGAACAAAAGTATTATTATGTAGAAGGGATAACGTCACCGGAACATAATATCATCTATTTGTAACCTTGGTTTTTGTAGTAATAAGTGCTGATTCATTACTAATTGTAGTGATAATGAACCGTAAGACCTTGAAAAACAGGTTAAGCTTAAGTTATTTATCTTTTCAAACTAGTTTAGGAACACTCTTTTTATGACACTTCAACGACTCACTCACTAAATACATCACGAACAGTTTTAAGTATAGTAAATTCGTCACTTACAAAAGCGCACAGCACTCGCAGAATAAAATAGGCCAATTACAATACTTAAAAGTGGGCTTTGTAAATAAAGCCAGAGGGAAATTCAAAATTATATAACGCTAGCGGACGTCACGCGGTTTCACCCGCGTATTTCTCGTTCCCGTGGGAACAAAGGGATAAAAAAACTGTGTTACTCAGTGTGAATGTAGCTTTCTAATGGTGAAAGAGTTTTTGAAATCGGCACAGTAGTTTTTGAGTTTATTCATTACAAACATACACAGAAAAATACAAATCTTTCCTCTTTATAATATTAGTGTAGAAAAAAAGACAATAATTTAAACGACTGAAAAGAAGTGGTGAAAGTGGATGCAATTTATAACCCTGTGTAAAACGTTTCGAGACTCCGAGCTGGTTAACAGCTTCATACAGTTTTGACGGAAGGGGTAAGAGAAGATATTGTCGTTAATATTGGTTCGTGCAGCAATTTTGTCATTCTTAATACTTGAACTTTCTTATTGTGCGATTGGCTGGTACGAGGGTAATTAGATACCTCTGCCTTTTTTTTTGTTGGTGGGAAATCATCAAATAACCCCTCCCGCTCTTGGGCAGAGCGAAAGGGAATGTCAGACTACTACTGATTAAAAACCACCCATGTTCTTTCTTAGCCCTTTGTGTCGAGGTCGCAGTATCTCTTTCGAACAACCCGCAGCTCCGATTGGACTCGCAGCCCATATGGGACCCGCAGCCCCTATGGAACCCGCAGCCCCTATGGAACCCGCAGCCCCGATGGGACCCGCAACCTTGATGGGACACGCAGCCTCGATGGGACCCGCAGCCTAGATGGGACCCGCAGCCCATATGGGACCCGCAGCCCCGATGGGACCCGCAGCCCATATCCCCATATATGCCCATATCCCCAACGGGGATACACCTCTGCTTTACGTATAATCGATTTACCGTTTGTTGGCTGATAGTCGTCATATCACCCAGTTACAGCTTCCCACTATACTTCATAGTTTCCCTCCATCATACAGTCCCAGTTCGCCAGTCCCCAAATAATACGCCTAATCGCCAGCTTATGACGATGTGACGTAGTCATTAGGGCTCATACACATCCCCGCTAGCCGTGTATATTATACAACGTTCATATAATTGAGTTGGCTTGATTGATTAATTACTTATTGAATGAAGCCTAGGTTTGATGAAGGTGCTAAGTTGAGATAGGGTTCATAGATGATGGAGGTCTGCAGGTTAGATTTTAGGTTCTGTTGGGACATGTTTCGGGTGAAGGAAAATTATTGGGTGAAAACCATATGTGCTGATTTTTAAGTTTTGAAATCAGGCATTAGTTTGAGGGTATTATGTTATGCAATTTAATTTGTCGCATTGCCAGGCAATTGCCTGCCCCATGGTGTTCTTAATTTGTTTCCAAAATCCTGTCTACGACCAATCCGTTAAGAAATTGATGCAATTTTAAATTATCAAGTTGCAATATGCAGCTTTAACGAGCATTATTAGCTCTCGACTTGGTGTTTCGATATCTTCTGAAGATTTCATGTAGAGGTGTGAAACATGTGTTGAGGGAGGGCTTTCGCCGTCGGGGCTGCGGGTTGTTCGGAAGAGGTACCGCGGCCTCGACATAAAGATCTAAGAAGGAACATAGGTGGTTTTTAGTCAGTAGAATTCTGACACTCCCTACCGCTCTACCCAAGAGCAGGACGGGTTATTTGATGATATCCCACCCCCGAAAAAAAAAGGAAAGGCTTTCTGCATGCTGCATTCAAGACTGCTTGATGTAATCTAGGGTGATTGATTCACCCTAGATTCCGTCCCGACATGCAGGACACGATATTAAGTGCCCCATTGTTTGAGTAACAGCACATTCAATACAGTTGGCATTTGAAACAAATGCTGAGAATGGTAAAGGGAATATGGTACCTTTTGGCAACCAAACAAAGACCATTGTCCAGACACACCACAAAACCACCCAACACATTCTAATAAAATGCCATAGCACCATAATATAAATGCCAAGCACCAATTCAAGCAACCACCTCAATACACCGCTATCATTCCACAGATAGGTCACTCCATACAAAGTTCCCGAGACATGAATAGTTCTATTCAGCACACGTTCAAATGGCACATGTAAATAAATGACTACAGAATTAGGATCAACGGTCAGCTGTGAGCATTCCGTGGCTGCGGGACTGATCGAAAGAGATGCCGCGACCCTGGACACAAAGGGCTAAGAAGTAACATGGGTGGGTTTAAGTCAGTAGTCAGTAGCGTTCAGCGTCTACGCTACTAGTTTTCACTAGAGCGTGCGTACGAGCGGGGCGTCGAAGCACGTTGACCAATCGGAGGCCGCCATTCAAGGGCAAGTATCATCCCGGGAGTGTTGCCAATAAAAAATTCTGGATTCCCCAGCGTCATTGTTTTCAAATCCCGAAAAAATCACCAATGTCCCATATGGAGTCACGTCTGATTCCGTTCAATGCTGACACGTGTGCGCTGATCTTAAGCAGTATTGTGGTGAAACTTCACAGCTTCTGACTTCGGTACGAACCTTCGGAGTTGGTATGGAAGGTCGTAAAGTATTCATTGTTATTGTGTCCTCAGTTTCTGGTGACCTTTTAGCATGAGTTGAGTGTGTGTAGACTTTAGATCAGAAACTTTGGTCTATTCGCTTGTTTGCTGAATGTGAAAGGTCTTGTTTGCAAATAACTGTTAACTTGTTATAATATTAATATTCTGTAAAGTGCATTTAGAACTTCAGTAAGTGACACACAATCCAAGGGGAACGTATTAAAGTACCTATATCATCGCAGATTCATAGGGCCGTCGTGATGAAGTAAAATACGGGTTCGAATTCATTACTCACAACTTGTTTTATAGCCACTGGGCCAACAATTATCTGAAAATTATAGTAAAGTAGTAGTATGTTTTATTTTAGTAGTGTGTTTTATTTTGAGGAGCTCGTGGCTTAATAAGAACTGCCACTCGGGTCGATCTTTAGGTTAAGCTGCGCTTGCCTAGGTCGATCTGTGGATGGGTGACCGCCCATTATATAACGAGTTTCCTCCGTGCCTCGGAAAGCACGTTAAGCTGTTGGTCCCGGGTGCCATATAGTATAGATCTTTGGCAGTCGTAACGGGTAGTCAGTGACCTGAAAGTCTGACATCCAGTCTTACCAAAGGGTATCGTATTACCTAGTATTAACTGGGTTGTGGAGGTCAGATAGGCAGTCGCTCCATGTAAAATACTGGTATTCAGCTGCATCCGGTTAGACTGGAAGCCGACCCCAATATAGTTGGGAAAAGGCTAGGCAGATGATGAGTAGTATGTTTTATTTTGATATTTGTTACAATATTGATTAGTTTATGTTATTTTTATATCTGTATTAGTATTTATATATATATTTTAAATGATATTGTTTTTTTTCTAGTTAGTTTGTAGCCTACCACAATGATGTCTTGTTTGACCCTAAGGTTGACTGGTAGAGAATGCCTTGTGGCATTAAGTCCGCCTATGTATCACTATTGTGCATAAAGTTTAAATAAATAAATAAATAAAGTAGTTCAAACAAAGGCTTTAGATTTCTGCAAAGACTTTTTAAATGATTGACATTATCTTTCCATTTTATTTATCGAATGGATTAAATAATAATATTTTTAGGAACCAGAAGTGAAAAACAAATAAAAAAAAACAATATCGGACAACCTAAAACTAATTTATTCTTTAAATAGACTTCGATCAAACAATAATTCAATAAAACATCAGAATTCAGGTGATCACAAACAAACAGCCGTTAATATTAAAAAACAATAATCATGATAGAACACAAATTATAGCACGAAATAAATAATACACAAAATGAAAAACCACTGCAGTAAAATATGGAACGAACATACTGTAAAGTAGCGTAGGTACCACCTTACCGGTCGACGACTCGCAACAAAAATGACCGTCACTCTGTAGAGTGCTTGCTTTTATAAGGATCGGCGGGGGTACCCCCACTACCAACCGTAAGTTTGCTTATAATATAATAATATACAATAGAATTAGATACGTTGTGAAACAGTTGTGTTTAATTTTATTTTTTTGAGACGTTGCCCCACACTAGGATTTTCTCCTGTATCGTGGGTGGGTGCGCTGTATCGTGGGTGGTGAGTTTAAATTAACCCTTCACACAGCCGTCAACCAAGCATACTTTACATCAAACCAGTACCCTACGCAAAAATTTTTTGGCGTTACAAATCACATTTCTTGGTAAAACTCAATGTAGCATTCTTAAAACATTTTGCATTAGGCTTTGAATAGTAAACAAGTCATAAAGGTAATTTAGGTAAAGTTTTAACCTGAAAAACTAGTATTTACAAAAACAGCTGTGAAAAATATGGAACTTTTACCCACAATATCTCCGTATCTAGAAGGTTCCCAGGTATAGTCTAGAACAAAAAAAATATCATAGTGGTGGGGAGAACAAGTGCCTTTCGTTTGCGTTAAGGGTACTTTTACACCCTTAATATAGTAAGTGGTACTTTGAATAGAGAGTGCCTTGTAACATCACGCCATAATTCGTCAATTTAACCAAAACAACAACTTAATCCAACAGCATTATAAACACACCCCTTACACATTCCTATAGGCGGACTCAAGTGAACGGGCGAGCGATAGGCATCGCTAAACACTTCGCCTCCATCCAAGCTTAACACCTGGTTCTAGACTTCAAGCGATGCAACTGAAGCCGGCTATAGACGACATTGTATCGCGTCGCGTAAAACGTGTGTGTATACATACACACTACAAACGTATCGCCTTCGTATAGTACCTCCTAGAACATAATGCACCACGCGGGCCCAGTGCGAGTTGGTACGTGATGCCACATGTTTAATGACTATTTGCTTAGAGAACTTGCTTGTTTCCTCAAAATGTTTTCTTTGCAGTTTTGAGAGTCGTGGTCATGATAAATGATAAATGGCACAAAACGCTTTAAAATTTATAAGCTACAGCTGTTGTCAGCGGCTTCACCCGCTACAACTCGAAAATTATCCCACGGGAAGATAAAATCGGGGTAAAAACTATCCTATGTGTTAATCCAGGTTATAAACTATCTGTGTACAAAATTTTATCTAAATCCGTTCAGTAGTTTTTACGTGAAGAAGTAACAAACATACACAATCACAAACTTTCGCCTTTAAAATATTAATAATGTGAAAGTGTGATTTCTTAAATTTGTGTTGTCCGCTGTCGCATCTCGGATGTCGTTCGATCGTGTGGTTCATGGCCATGCAGTACCGATCAATACATCAGCTTACAGCCAGGCTGACTAGCTAGGTGAGAATGAAGTGCCGATGGGATTTCCTCGTGAAATATTGAGGCTGATACGGGGAAGGCTGATATGGTGAATATGTTTTTGTTAGCGGTTTTGCTCCTACTTTAAGTATCTAGATAAAAAAAAATCTTTTAACAGTGACAACAGCATGTTACAGGAGATGCAAAACATTATTTATCTTTCAGCCACGGTAATGAATAAACTCGTGTGACGTCATTTTCTAAGACATTAGTATGACATTCTTTACCGGTGAGTCCTCTCAAATCTTTGACGCGTTGTATCCTCGTCAATTTTTATTGATTTGATAAAACAAAAAATACGTATCCAATATTTTTCGATGATTTAAATGACGGACTAATTAGAATTATATTTTTTTTAAGTCAGTAAACATTCCTATGGAACCATGACGAAAGTTTTTTGAATCATTTTGTTATAGGTATAGTTATTAGCGTTCCGTAGAAAAATGGCAAAAAACGGAACCCTTATAGATTCGTCATGTCTGTCTGTCCGTACGTATCTCACAGCTCTTTTCTAGTAGGTAGATGTATTCTGTGAATTACTTCACATTTTTTTTTACAAAAAAAATATTAAGGGGGTCTATTAAACATATTCGTATGTCTGTAGACAGGCCTTTCAAAATGACGGTTTCTAAAACCATTTTTTCTCAAAGTCAATCGTTTGAAAGATAGACACTTCGAAAGTGGTAAAATGTGTGTGTGTAACTTCTAAACTAAGAGAGAGAAAAATCTAAAAAAAAGTATATGCAATAAAAACTTTCAACCAATATTGGTTTGAACGATATGTAGTAAATAGTTTTTGAGATATAGCACAGAGACAAATATAACTTTGTCATTCATACAAACACTATGAAAAACGAAGTTATCACAAAATATGTTTTTCTGTTGCCGCTTTCACAAGAAATAATACAAATGAAAAGGGATGCTTTGATGGCACGGAACCCTTCATATGCAAGTTCGACTTGCACTTGGCCAGTTTTTTTTTATTATGTTAGACAAATAATTTATTTCTTTTTTATACTGTACGGAGGTGTGGCCCTAATATTCATTACTATGCAACATAAAAAAAGGTGTCGATGGGCTTCATACGTGAGATATTCGCGTGAGAGCGGTATTAAGACCATTTGGGAGAAAACAAGGTAATTTGTAACCAGGTATTATGAAGTATGGAGAGCGTACGTGGTGTATCTCGTGTTTTATATATTTTCACCTTATGAGACCTAAAAACTGAGGCTCTAGTACGAGCGTGCGGTGTAAATGTTACGTAAATTGTTCTTTTTTTTTCATTCGAAAATATAAATATTCCATCAGTTGGATTGTGCGCTCACAATCAGTATCGTCCATAGATATGGTTATGTTCTTAAAACTATGAAAATATGTTTTTAGTGTTTAAAAAAACGTTGTCACACACTTGTAATTTCTCTGTATCGTGTGTGTTTACAAAAATAAACATAAACTCACATACACAAATACCCAGACGCGGAAACCGTTCAATGGCAGCTATGGCTGTGTCTTTAATTTGGATTCGGTTGATGGCAAAAGGCCTAATTACATGAGACTTAAGCAGAACTGGGGAAATATGAGCATACTGGGTAAAAAGTGCACCTCTGAGTATCCTTACGGGGATTGCGTTATGTCATTCGCAATTTTTTTCCAAAAACCCTACATCTTACAAAGCCCGAAAATCTTACTAAAAGTAAAAGTTACACGCTTGATTTCACCATTGATCAATGGACTGCACACCATTGAATCATAGCTTTTAACCATAGGACCCCTTTCTATTGCTGTATTGAAGATAAGTCACTTGGAGCACTTAGGTCTATTCAAGGCATTACTTTAGGGGAGCGAAAGTAATTTCTGGGTAATTCTGTGTAGGCTTTTTGTATTTGTAAAATCTTTTGTGTGATTTCTTTTTTCTTCGTTGCTACAAGACTTTTATATTTGAAGGTTTTTCTTTGCTTATTTGTGTAGTATCTAATTCTGATTGAAATAATGGGTTAAAAAATTAAACAGGCGCCTAAAAGATCGGTCAATGAATTGGTGACCGTAAATTAAGGTCCAAAAGTCTGAGAATGAGTGTTATTTCCAGGGGTATCGGGGGTATATATCCAACCCAATGAAATTTGGAAAAAGGCTATGAAGACGATGATATTTTTTTCGTTATAATACACTTAGGTACACAATTAGGTAATAGGTTAGTTGACTGACTAAAAAAAACTGATTCCGTTTAGTCCGTCTGTTAGATTATCGAAAAATATTGGATACGTGTTTTAGTTATATCAAATTAATAAAATTTGACGAAAATAAAACGTGTCAAAGATCGTGAGTGGGGGCTGGTGACGTCATTTTCTGGTAAAAACTGTACCAATCTGTAACGCCGCGAGACTTTTCGAAGCACTGCATCGTCTTCATTTATTGTTTACGTGAAAAAAGAAAAAAATCTCCAGTTTTTTTTGTCAACTATATACTCTATGACACAACATTGAACACAAAATAAGCTATTGGTTACGTATAAATCTCTCATAGTAAACATTTCGTTGTTCATTTTACATTCCTAGTTTATCTACAAAGTCAGATAAAACATCTAAGCGAAGACAGTAAAACGTTTTTATCCCTCTCGATCTGAAAGCAATTACAAAGTCTTGCAGTTAGCTCAGTCGTTGTCAGAAAGTTTTAAGGGCCAATAGATGGCAGATAACACAATGTAGGACATAGATCAGTGACCTATCGTAATGTTACCTACCGAATAAGTCCTGCAATCTGAGAGATTCCTATATTTTAGGAGCTCGTCGTTAAATAATAAGAGTCACTGGGTTTGATTGAGGTGGTCTGTAGGTTGGAAACCACTTATTACAGGCCGTGGTTCCTCCGTAAGCTGCGGGATGTTGTAAGAGATACCGCGGCCTTGACATAGGGGGCTAAGAAGGAACATGGGTGGTTTTTAGTCAGTAGAAGTCTGACGCTCCATTTCGCTCTGCCCAAGAGCGGGAGGGGTTTTGATGATTTCCCATTGCCCAAAAAAAAAAAGGTTCCTCCGTAAGTTGGAAAACACGTTGAGCCGTCTGTTCCGGCTGCTATTTGTAGATCTTCGACAGGCATTATAGGTCAGTAACCTAAAAAGTCTGACCACTAGCCACTAGTCTTCCATCGGGGCTGCGGGATGTTAGAAAGAGATACCGCGGCCTCAACACAAACGGCTAAGAAGGAACATGGGAGAGAAGAGCGGGAGGAGTTATTTGATTAAAATAATTTCCCACCCCCCTTAAAAAAGGGTATCGTATTACCCAGTGTTAACTGGGTTGTGGAGGTCAGATAGGCAGTCGCTCCATGTAAAATACTAATATTCCGACGCATTCGGTTAGACTGGGAAGCCGACCTCAATATTGTTGGGAAATGGCTTGGCAAATGATGATTATTCTGTTATTTTGTTCTTGATTCGTAAAAGGATTTACCAAATCAAATAATGGCTTTAAAATCTTTTGTAAGGTTTTTTTTATTATCTTTATTTTTCAACAAATTAATGATAACAGGAAAGTCGGGATATAACACTGATCTAATTGTTGCAAACCACTGACACTGTTCACATACGAATTCTAGGAAGCCCGCACCTTCAAATTCAGTATGGTTGTCAGATTTTCGTAGTTATATACAGCCTTGAGTGTAAAATTATTATTACGAACATGAAAGGCATGTAACATTATACAGTTTCAGAATAACATGTTCTTAAAGTTTTTACTATGGATAGAGGGTAGTTTAACAGAGTCTGACTTTATGATTTATGTTTTCATCAACAGCCTATTAATGTTCCCACTGCTGGGACACAGGCCTCCTCTGTTTGAGAGGGAATGTGCTATAATCCACCACGCGGGCCCAGTGCGAATTGGTAGAAGTCACATGTCTTCGAATTTTTGGTTCTAAGACATGCCGGTTTCCTCACGATCCTTCACCGTTTTGAGAGCAGCGGTGATGAAATAAATTACACAAAGTAATGTGCCTGCCTGGGTTTGAACCCACGACCTATTCATAAGTCGGGGCCACCACCACCGGGCCACCGCTGCTCTCTGATTTATGTACCCAATATTTATTTATTTATTTTACTATTTATGTACACACAGTAGACAGCACAGGAAAATAACATAAAATAATATATGAGTACAAAGGTACTGCTTATTTCTCAAGAAATTAATACGTACCAATATTAATACGTTTATGAATGAATTTTGGAAGAAACGTAATAATAATATAATGATGTCATTTCGACTTTAAAAAAATTTATCTCAACAGAACAAGGCGTTGCGGTAGACCCAGAAGGAGATGGCGTGACGAGCTGGACTCTCATCAAAAGCAATGGGCCCAAATAGCCTAGGACAGGGATAAATAAAAAAGAGATAGATAGAGATAGAGAGAAGGCCCGTGTTCCAGCAGTGGGAACAGTATAGCCTGATCATACTTATGCTATTCTATGCGCGGACTGAAATTACTACAATTATAGCAGCAGCCACTGCGCTCGCGCCGTCAGTTATGAATATAGAGATGTGATATGTGACATCTCCTATATTATATATTATGAGAAGAATACGAATAATCGGACTGAATTGTTCTAAATTTAGTCACTAGTCTTAAAGTAGCAGGTAATTATTTTAAGGTTTCTCGTATTTGTATGTATTAAAATTTATATTAGTTTATTTAATTCTATCAGTATATGTGTGTATGCATTAGTGATGTATGTATTAGTATGCACCAATTTATGTATTTGGTTTACAAAATGGCATTATCCTTATTTTTTTTTACTGTATTTGTACTCTACCACAGTGCTGTCCTTTTTTAACCCAATGGTTGACTGGTAGAGAATGTCTTCTGGCATTAAGTCCGCCTATGTACCACACTTGTACATGAAGTTTAAATAAATAAATAATAATAACTATTTATACATTTATTATTCTGTAAAAAATTATAGTTTTTTAGTCATTAACAAAAGAGAAAACAGGCCAGAGCGTTTCTATGGAGAAAAGACCTCCCGCATTTCCTCTTAATAACTAATTTTATTGTTCTGTTCTGTTAAATAAACCGCAGGATATCAATACACAATATCAATATACTCAGCCCGCGTGATGGATAATGGGCCATCCCCATCACACATACAATACACGTAAAGCTCTGTAAACTAAGTGAAGTTAAAAATAACGGTTGTAATAAAAGAACATTAAACCACGTTCATCCTTTTCCGAAAACGTTTCACCAGCCATTAACACAGCCCCAATTTCAAAGCATTTTAAACTTTTAATCACCATCTAGAATCTTAAGTCATTACGTAAAAAGTTTCGGACCAAATCTATTTAGTAGGTCATAGATTTAGGACGGGGAGGAAGTAGACAAGATATTATATAATTCTCTGACCAAACATTTAACATAAAAAGTGCATGCACCGTTACAACATAAAAATAAAATATGGGATGCAAACGTTTGATAACTAAAATTGAGATTTTTAATATACAGGATGTAAATTAATCCAAGCAACCAAGCATTCTGTACATCAAACTAATTACCCCTACGCAAAATTTTTTCCTGGGAAACGACTTTGTTTTAGAGGTCAAAAATCTTATTTTATGGTAAAACTCGTAAGATATTGTGCTAGTGGATGCTTTGAATAATAAACGGGACATGCAGGTAATTTAAGTAAAGTTATTTATAACCTGAAAAACTACAAGTAGTATTCACAAAAACAGCTGTGCAAAATTTGAAACTTTGACCCCCAATATCTCCGTAACTAGGGGGTTCCCAGCTATGGTCTAGAGCCAAAAAGTGATCGCAGTAGAGGGGAAAACAAGTGCCCTTCCTTTGCAATAAGGGTACTTTTGTGTGCTCCACCGCTGCCTCCGGCCGATCCTCACAGTGGTTTTAATGAATATAAATAAAATCACACCTTTTGACAGCAACACAGCACCGTAACATAACAGAAAAAATGTACAAAAACAATTTAAATTTGAAATACGTTAAATACGAGAAAAAGTATAAAACACCAAAGGGTACGTAACATCGACATTCGGACGTTTCTTTCCGCCTGGTTCGGTGCAGGTATCTCCCGAAACAACTCTGTCCAGTGAGGACCTGCGTCAGACGGAAGGTGAGGGCGCCGTGGCGCCTCTCTAACCACTCCTCAAATAGGGGACTTACCGCCGCTATCGTGGCGTGCCCTGCACGGGGTTGCGACAGTCGCTCTCTCCATGTCGCTATGAGATCACACCGGAGGTCTGTCCGCTGCGCAGTTATTTGCCACGGCAACGGAGTGACCCCCTGGTGCAGCGCCTCCGGGCGCCATTCATGCAAGCGCGCGAGGACTATCGCCTCCAGATCCCACGGCGGCAATCCGGCAAGAAAGTTCGCCACCTCACCTCGACTAGCCTTACGACCATCACCTTTTGTAGCGCGTTCAGGTAGTACTCCTGAGGGCCTGCGACAACGATAGACTCCCCGATTTATCGCCTACTAGACCAACCGCATCTAGATCCCATCAATGACGAAGTCGAAATTCTCATAACTGCAACATTATGCTCGTTTAATATCATGTGAAGTTAGTAGCAAGTCATGCTCAGGTCTCAGGTATAACACAAATAGAATAGGCACAAAAATGTGCGAACTAATGCTCTCACAATATAAATAATTGATCAAAACGTGAGCACCTTACGCTCACGGCGAATACATATCTAGAGTATTCCACGAATGATAGAAATGAGCTCTATTCAAGTGAGAAATGGTTCCTAATAAAAAGAGAAACTTCTTGATGTAGGATATTGGGACTAGGGCATAGGCAATCGAATTCAATTATTTTTTTGTGAAGACTTGTGAAGTTATGTGAAGTCAAGTTCATGTCAATGATGCAAAATAGTGCTGCACTGAACTGACAGGCATTAGAATCGATTTCAAAATGTCCAAATTTTCATCATTCGACGGCGCGATTGGCGCAGTAGCTTAGCTAATGGCTGCCGTTCTGCGTGTCGCGGGTTCGATCCCCGAACGAAACAAATATTTGTAAGTCGAACACGTACTTCTTCTGAAACGATACAGAAGAAATAGTTTATGTAGGGCAAGGTTTTTTGTCTTTTTAAACTAAAGATAACAAAAGAAGACACTATTCGGCCTCGATCAATAAAAAATGTGAAATATCACTATTTTTGGTGCAACAAACAGGATATAACGCTAATACTAGCACCCACCTTTCCTCTCCTACCCGAGGGCCTCCTATCTGTTTCTTTTTTAAATGTATCATTCTCTCATCACGCCTACTCAGCTTTTAAGTTTTCATGCTAAATATCATACCTACTCACTAAAGAATCCCCTTGGCTTCCTTAACATTTGTATTAACGTTTCTTAAGTCCAAACGGTATAGTGATCTACAGTTACAGAGTTACCTTTCTTTTTTTTTTTGCGGGTAGAAACTCATCAAATGCCCGCTTTTGGGCAGAGCGAAAGGGAGTGCCAGACTTCTACTGACTAAAAACCACCCATGTTCCTTCTGAACCCTTTATGTCGAGGCCGCGGTAACTTGTGTACAACCCGCAGCCCCGACGGGTGCCTGCAGCCCCGACGGAAACCCGCAGCCCCGACGGAAACCCGCAGCCCCGACGGAAACCCGCAGCCCCAACGGGAACGAGATAGGCCTTGTTTAACATAACACACATAACATCACGCGTGTGATACCCGAAGGGTTAGGCATAGGTGTACCTAATATTACACTCACATTTCGCCAGTTATGTAAAGATCTATGTGATAGGAGGGGCGATCCTATTGCCATCAACCATGCACGAATTCGTGATGAAAAAATCCAATAAAAATTTACTCGATCCGGGAATCGAACCCAGGTCCTCTAGCAAGTTACCGCGTTCTCGACATATAGGGCTCAGAAGGAACATGGGTGGTTTTTAGTCAGTAGAAGTCTGACACTCCCTTTAGCTCTGCCCAAGAGCGGAAGGGGTTATGAGATGATTTTACATCCGCCAAAAAAAAAATGCTCTTCTAGCTCAGCAGTCGCGATTGCTATCACTCGGCCAACAAAGCTCTCCAGTCCAGACGAAGCTGGTTAAATCAAACCTAACATGTTTAGGCCAAATTAGTTCGTAGTCGTAAACTAAGTCAAGGTGCCATTAGCTTTAAAAACAATAAACAAACTGAAGAATATTCGTTTAATTTTACTATTCTTGCCGTCAAAAGTATACTACAAAGAATAAGGTCCATTGATCAACTTTCAACACAAACGTAAGTAATTAAGTTCCCGATAAATTAATTATTTCATTCAGGGCATAACCATTGTTATCAACAATACTATTGGTAATTGAATGTATTCTTTTCCGAGATCTAGATGCCGATACCTATTGCATCATTTATAGTTGATGGTACTTACTCGTAGTATTGATTTAAAGTCACGTGCCTTTAAATCAATACTACGAGTGGCAATTAGCGCGAAGCGAGTAAAGTCGGTACAATAAAATAAGCGATTAAAAACGAGTTATATATTTGACAGAGTTTTCACCGGAAATGTGTATCAACTATTAACATAATTCAAGGCGCTCGCGGCCAGGGCACGCCACGAAAAGTGGCGGTAAGTCCCCTCTTTGAGGAGTGGCTGGAGAGGCGCCACGGCCCACCGAATCCGGTATCGGAAACCGGAACTGGGAGGCTTCACCTTCCGTCTGACGCAGGTCCTCACCGGACACGGTTGTTTCGGGAGCGAGATGGAATAGGACGCCGTCGCCTCTTTTGGTGAAGCAGTGATGCTAGCGAGGAGGTGGCGGAACGTGAGAAGGAGAGAACCTCTTGTCCCAGCCGCCACGGGAGACGCTCTGGGCGTCGGGGGGCACGTGACGGCTTCCAGCCACTGTAGACGCGTTGCTGTGGACTGTGAGTAATGGGCTAGCTCGCCGTCCGTCCGTCTTACGACGACAACAGGCCGTGTTGACGGCGCGTTCGCGTTCCACGTGCGCCTCAAGAAAGATGTCAGCAACGTGGAAGGGGCAAGGGCCGACGCCCGTCGGAGCTGTGGGTTGTTTGCAAGAGATACCGCATCATTTCCCAACCACCAAAAAAAAGGTGTACAGTTGTACATGGTTACTTCAAGAAGCCGTCACCTAAGCATTTTGTACATCCAACCGCATAAGTACACTACTCGAAATTGCTGGGAAACGACTCTGGCCCCTGAATATCTCCCTGACTGGAAGGTTCCCAGGTATGGTCTATTATTATTATAGCTAGCCAGTGTTGTCCCACTGCTGAGCAAAGGCCTCCCTCCATTCCTTCTAACGGTCACGATTCAGTGCAATGTCTCTCCAATTCTCAAGGAAGACATTCAGTTCGTCCCGCCACCTCCTTCGTGGTCTGCCACGACCTCGCGTCACTGTTTCAGGGCACCAATCCTGAGCTTTACGTCTTTTTAGGTATGGTCTAGAACAAAAAAAAAAAATCGCAATGACGGGTAAAACAAGTACCTACCTGTGTCTTCATTAGGGGTATTTTTACACCTGGTATGTACCAGGGGCTGCAGTCTCTACAAAGATAGCGATCGCTTTACGACAAAATTCGGTCGCAAAGCTATAACGATGCGGATTTAAGGTGGACGTGAGCCGGACGCGACCCGCCGGTATTAGCTACCAACTTAAATCCGCATCGTTATAGCTTTGCGACCGAATTATGTCGTAAAGCGATCGCTATCTTTGTACAGACTGCAGGCCCAGACCCCTTCAATGTTCAAAAGTTCACATCACATGGAACGGTGCGAATATTTAGTTGATAGCAAGTTCCTTCTCCGTCGGGGCGGTAGGACGAATGCCTAAGATACTAACTAATGTACCTCCCACCGAGGTATACAAAGGAACTTAATTCGTGTCTACATAGTTACGAATGCCTGCCACTTAGTTACTGACATTCCTTAGGTAAATAGTGTAGTAATTAATGTGCTATTTATAGTATGCCTGTGTAATTTATCATTTAGTATGTATTGTGGTATTTAACGCATAACCTACATAGATACTCCCTTTCTCCTATTGTTAGCTGAATACCTTTTTTACCCGACTACGGTGAAGCCAAAAGGAAGGGTAATGATTTTGGCAGTCTATGTGTGTATGTATGTTTCACCGTAGCGCCTAAACTACTGAACGGATTTTAATAAATGTGGTGGTGTCAATAGTTTCGGAAGAATAGTCCGGGTGACATAGGCTTTAAATTTTAACAATTATTTGTATGACGGAATTTAAATGTCAAATTCTAAGCTCGAAAAAAATTAAATTGAGATAATCATAAGATGTTGGGTATCAAATGAAAGGTCTTGGCAAGTACATCACAAAAATGTATATTATATTCAAGTTTAAGTAAACATTTACGTTTAGATCGCGGTCAAATAGTTCTAGCGGCCTAGTCTGTGTTATTTACTCGTATTATGTAAATAACAAACCAACATTAAGTAGAATAATACAATTATGAAAGCAACATTATTATTACGTATTTATTAAATAACACACAAAAATAAAATTCAAATAAAAAAACAAGTATGAAACTATAACCCAACTACGAATAAAAACACAGACTAATAAAACCGCGGTCTTAAAAGTAGAAAACAAGAAAAATCGTGCTAATGGCAACAAGCACCTTGTTAATGGCAACTAGCAGCTGAGTTCTGTATCAATGAGAACGCAATGAAGGAGCATCAGGTATCATTGGCATGCAACCACGGCTGTCCTCTATAATAATTATCAAATTATCTACTTACTAGACGATTTTTCTTGTTTTCTACTTTTGAGACCGCGGTTTTATTAGTCTGCGTTTTTATTTGTAGCTTTTTTTTTTGTCTGTGGTTTGAAAATCATCAAATGACTCCTCTCGCTCTGGGCGAAGCGGAAGGCAGTATCATACTTGTCTTGTACTGACTAAACACTACCTATGTTCCTTCTTAGCCCTTTGTGTTTCGGGCCGCGGTATCTCTTCGAACAAACTGCAGCCTAGGATTGCTACCTGATACTGTTATCCTGAATCATCCCACAGCTGGGCAAAGACCTCTCCCCATGGCTTTCAGTTGTTTCGATCTAAAGCCAATGTGTACCACTGGTTGTTAATCGCCATCTTCTACGAGGTCTGCCACGACGCCTTCTGGCTGTGTCGGGCTCTAGACAGAAGCCTACCGCTTGACATTTATTCCATGACTTGAGCTGTTTTTGTTGAATGCAGTGCGGCTCAGCAAAGCCACACAGGTGGTAAGAAGGTTAAGCTACGGTTGCCGAGGTCACTCGGAGGATGTGTTTCCGTCCTAAATATGAGCAATGAACTAAACTGAGCATTTTTTTTAGACGTTTTCCCACACTAGGAATTTTGGAAATTTTATTCGTGATTGGTAAGGTGTAAGCCCACATAATAGAATTTTCCTTTCTTTGCCTTCTATCAGACGGGACATGTCTGACAGGACTGTATGACACTCACAACATCACGCCAAGTTTCTTCAACTGGTTAAGCCTAGATGCTGTTAACCTTTTGGCGGTATGTTTTCGTGAATTTGTGTGGTGATAAGTCTTTTTCAAGTTTCAAACTCAATACATAACCTTAAAAGAGACTTAAAAACTGCTAAATATATGTGTTTAGTTTACCACGTCACCAAAACACATCCAGTTAACCCTAAACTAAAATAACGTGACAACCTGTCTTTTCATCACACATTAACCCTTATCTCGCCGAAACAACCTAATTGTTTGAGCCAACAACCCGTTGATAAATTCTAATTGTTGGTCTAAACGACCGCTTGTGATTAGTAGGGTTAAATAATGAAGGTTGCTTTGACCAATGTTACGGTGAGGGCACAGAGTTAAGGTAAGTAGTAAATCAACTGACACCTTTTTACAAACTAAACTAAATGATGATTAATTTCAGTTAAATGATTTCTCTGGGACTACGTCGAGCTTCATTGTCTCGGCGCTTTTCTTGTGGTCGCCACTGTTGATTCTGGCTTACAGGAGTTACAGTGGTTTGGGAATAGTGAGGCGGGCTTGTAAACTAAACTAAATGCTGCGTATTCTTAAGCATCAGCACCACATACCAGCCCTTCTATATTTTGTAGGTAACTAAAATAATAATAAAACTTATTGGAATTAATAAATACCGTTTGTTTCAGATTAGAATACTGTCCTTATGGTCTAAGTGCCGGTGAAGATCGACCTTCACCGCTCTGATAACCAGATGAGACGTATTTCTTATCAATTATAATTTATAAATAAATATGCCTTTGATAACTTATATCAAAAATTGGTTATAACTATTTTAAATTTAATTTAATTTTAATCAATTTTCTTTTATCACCTTCACTCTTTTGATAACTGGATGAATTTTATCTTAACTGATAGTTTTTAACACACAGAATGTAGGTAGGCTTGCCTACTCATTTCTGTGTATGGCTACGTGGCAAGCTGTGAACAGGTTAGTCAATATAGGTAACTACACCGATCTGCTTACCAATCGAAAGCCCTATTTTAAGCGTTATTTTTTTAAAAATAATTAATAGAGATAGAGTTCCGGGAGTCGGACCTTTTTAATTGGAAATTTCCTCTTTTTTCAAAATTTCTTAGGTATTTAGTAATTATTAACAAAAACAAAATATCTTAATATTTTTTTCTTATTTTGTTCATAACAATCTAAATTTTTTAAGTGCTAAATACCCTTGAAAATCATTTTTCTAAGCGTCATTCCGAATCGAATGAGCTATTGCATATATTTTTAGGAGCTTAACTTCTATTTAACACGTTTGTGAACTTGTTGACTAGACTATAGAATTTGTGTAAACCTTTGCATGTGTGTGAGACGATTTCAACTATTGTTCCTAATCGAATTACTGTATGTTAATACTGATACGTGAACTGTGGTGAGAGTAACGTGATTAGCACATCCGTGACGTTTTCTGAGGTCGTTTTTAATTGCCAGGTGTAGTTTTAAAAGTGTAGGGGATTTTGACCTTGAATTTTACGAGGTAGTATTCTGTTGAAAAGCGACCGAAATAGGTAAGTATAAAGTTAGACAAAAAGTTTTGGATGTAAATAATTTATTTAGAATTTTAGAATAGATTCAGTCTATTATCTAAAGTTAGATAACAATTTCTTTATTTTTTTCTAATATCAGAACGATTTCGTGTAATGGCCAAAAACTCAGCAAAGGCAGAACTTCATTAAAAAATTAATATTTACACAGAGTAACCCATATGAGATAGGTTATTAAAAATACTACCGCGATCGTAGCACTACGTGTGCTACGCCGTAGCAACGCAGTGCAAAGCATAGTAAAGCGGCGTAGTACCTATAGTAAAACTTTAGTTAAAAAACTAAAAAACTCGACAAAAAAACTGAAAAGCAAACAACAAGCACATTTTAAATTAAACATAAACTTGGAAGCAGGCGGGGTAAATTCTATTTTTATTTCATTTCATAATTTAATGTTCAAATGAACCACACCTGCTTTCAAGTTTTGTTTAATTTAAAATGTGATTGATGTTTGCTTTTCAGTTAGTCAGTCGGGTTTTTTAGTTTTCAACTACTTTTTTTTAAATGTGCTATATCTAAAAAAATATTCAAACCAATTTCGGTTGAAAGTTTACGTTGCGATCTACATTATATATTTTCGCGATGTTATACTGTGTTGCTGTCAATAAATTACCATCCCATTTTCAACGTGTATTCGGATAAATAACAATAGTTATAACTATAGGTATCTACTACGCAAACAGAATACATAAACATCGTTACAGTATATGAAGGCTGTGAGCTATAATCGCGCGTATTATGACTACTAATGGCCGAATGTACTCGTATCTATTATGTTGATTGAGTGGAAACCAGAGCCATTGGAATAGTTAATGTTCATTAGTAAATGTTTGTGTGTATGAGTTTTTAATGCGGTTTATGACAAGGACAACCTTGTCAACAGAAAAACGGACTCGAACGAGTCTTAAGGCCATAGCAAAACGGCAATTGGCGGCCTCTCGCGTCCGGTCCTGGTTTAAGCCATGGTCCGGGGTGAGAGGGAATGGAACGCCGTCGCCTCTTTCTGCGAAGCAGTGATGCTAGCGAAGGAGGTGCCGGAACGTAGGAGGGAGAAAACTGCTCGTTCCAGCCGCCGCGAGAAAAAAAATTAAACGAAAGAAAATCCCGACGTTTTTTAAATATTTTCCTTAAAATAATCATTCTTCTATTTACTACATCAGAAAATTCTTCATAGATTTATAGATATTTTATGAAATATAAAATATCCCTAGACTTTGTTGATGTGTACCTTGGTGATTGTTCCATGAATATTTACCTGTTTGGTTCTAGAGCCAAAGGAATCATTCATCACGGTGAACACTAAAAAATAATTAAATAATATTTTTGGCTAAGTCACGAGGTAAATTACCTTCATAGTACAGCAGTGGATGGAAGCAATAATCTTTCAATATAAAAGTACTAAGTTCATAGCAATCAAATTAATGTGTTAAGGAATACTATCTCCTCGTGATAGTCAGTTTTATGCTATACGGGATAGGGCTGTCTAAAGACAGCCTTACCATATTTAAATTGTACCATTTCACATTAAAATATGTATTTTGTGTTTATTATTAAGTTAATCTGTATGGTTGTCTCAAACTCGTAAATAAATAAAATATGAATAACCGAACATAACAATCGTTGCACTTCTATCCGCACATACCGCGTGATCCTTTGTTACCCGCGTATTGTTAGAGAGTGCGGGCTGCGATACGCTGCTCCATGACGGATCATACGCTAATTAATTTCTGTTTACGTTTATCTACTTAGGTAGTTTATTACATTTTTTTTTTACGTGACTGGAAGGACTTAGTGTGTGACTTTCAAAAATTAAATTGTATGTCTGCGCGCAGTTTCTTGTGTGATGCTTTGTCATTTGCGTATTGTTATACGCAAATGACAAAGCATCACACAAAAACTGCAGTGGAGTTCGGTAGCTGTTTTATCTCGTATCTTAATTGTGCGTATGGGATTTACTTGGTTATTTGACGTTTTCACTGAAAATAACTGCAGTTATTATGTGGCTCGAACAATAGAATTTCTCTTATTATTGTAATGTTTTTATACACGTAAAGTAAAGCAAGTAAATAAGATTTTTTGTCGCTCGCGTATTGTTATTGCTGAGTGTGGACTACGGTTCGGACTACAGTGATAGGTTGATTTGGTCGATTGACGACAACGAGACGACGAACGAGGACGAGGTTAATGAAAATAATTATAAAGTAGTAAAAATGTTTTAGTAAAACCAACAGTATGCTCTGGTCTTTAAAGTAGAACTCAGTAATTTAAAGAAAAAAGAGTTCTTGTGTAAAATCGGGGAAAAGTTTTGGATAAAAGTTTAATTACAAAAGTTATTTTGGCTCGAAGGAACTTAAGAACTAATTCTATCTATGTGTGTTCGTGCATAATGTAGTATTTGAACTTCTTCTTTTAACCAAGTAAAAAAAAAACCATTCTTTTTAAATTAAACGGATGGGCCACATAAATAAATCAACTGTTGGATACGAATTCATTAATGTAATATAAATTAAGCTGATAATCATTTTGATTATGTAGTAATGAAGATAAATGTCGCTAATGTTTTGTTTTCATTTAATAATTTCTGTGCTCTGGCTCTGGCTTCTGGCTGGGAGTTCATTTAAATAACGATATTACTCTTAGTTAATAAAATTATAACCCCGATGATCAATAACAAGTCTTTATTTGTAGTCTAATTTTAGTTAAGTTTTAATAATGCCAGATTTTTACCGTCCAGCTGCGATAAAACGCTTTTACTTATGCAGAGACAGATCATCACGCTTGTTTAACGCAGATTGGTGTTCATTTTTTTTTTTTTTGGCGGGTGGAAAATCATCGAACCCGCTCTCGGGCAGAGCGAAAGGGAGTGTCCGACTTCTACTGACTAAACCACCCATGTTCTTTCTTAGCCCTCTATGTCGAGCCCGCGATAACTAGTGTACAACCCGCGGCCCAGATTGGTGATCCTTAAGTGTCGATGCTAGTCAAGGAAAATCGAATAGAATAACATTTATTGTGGTTGTATATCATCATCATCACAATTATTAACCCGGAATCACCCACTGGGTACAGGTGGATCACAATTAATGGTAAAAAAACTCTGCAACATACAATAAGAGTGTAGGTTGGATTATTTTACATCTTTTACAAAAAAGCTATCAACTCAACCCAAATAATTAAACCTAATAATATTTTTATTTTTCTAATATTTTATTTAGGTATCTTACAAAATCTTTTATGCTTGCAACCAAATAAAAGTAATAACAACACTATATAAGCATAAACCCATTACGAAGGAGATCCGTTCCTTTGTGGAGCGCGTATTGTTGACGAGAGTGGTAGACAGCGATACTGGCCGGATTATACGGTAATTATCGTCAGGATAGGGATGTGCCTTAACAGTTACTCGAGTTTTGCAATATATTTAGCGATACACTGTTGTACATGATATGATATTTGAAGTTTTATTTAAAAAATACTATGATTGGATTGATTAGCTTTATGAAGTCGCTAGGTCGCAGGTCGCTACCTAACATTTGATTTCGACACTATCGTAACTTGCAACAGTTACATATACTTTACTTATAGATTACTTATAAGCACTAATTATACAATTGTTTAGAAATAACACTACTGCACCTAAATGTACATTTTTGTAATACCTACTTTTTTAGAAATAAATTATTCTTAAATTTAATTATTACAGTGGAAATACGTTTCTTTGTGAACCGCGTATTGTTGTTATAGAGTGGTAGAGAGCGATACTCCCCGGATTATACGGTAATTACCGTCAAGATAGGAATGTGGCTTTCCACTTAATTAATAGGTAGTCGAATTTGGCAATATATTTAGCATTACGCTGCTGTATATATGGTAGGTATTATCATTTTATTAAAAAATTCTATGTTTGGACTGATTAGCTTTATGTAACAACATCGAATCGAATCTAAAAAACGAATTTCCACTGTAATAATTTAATTTAAGAATAATTTATTTCTAAAAAAGTAGGTATTACAAAAATGTACATTTAGGTGCAGTAGTGTTATTTCTAAACAATTGTATAATTAGTGCTTATAAGTAATCTATAAGTAAAGTATATGTAACTGTTGCAAGTTACGATAGTGGCGAAATCAAATGTTAGGTAGCGACCTGCCTGATCTAGGTTTATTTGAACCTGTGTTTCAGGCCATCACTTTACATTGTATAATTTAATTAGGACAGGAAAAGTTTTAAAATAAAGTAAATCTAGGAACAAAAACACATTAAAACTAACTTAATTACAATATGTACAGCTAAATACAAGGGGATGACTTATTAAATCAAACCAGGACATCTAGAAGTTTTTCTGTGTCCGTGTAATTAAGCGTCGCTAAATAATCAGATATTAAAAAATTACATTTCCTATAACTTAGACTATAGCGGCCTTATTACAAAAGTGGTTAAACCTGGGTTTAACTTAGACTTGGTTAATCTCGCATGCCGTCTCACTTCGATAATATTCAAAAGAAAGTGACGGCATGTGAGATAAACCAAGTTTAAGTTAAACCCAGGTTTAACGACTTTTATAATAAGGCCGCAAAAGTTTAGTTTCTTGTTGAGTCTATTATACAGAAAAGGTCCTAAAAACACATAAAATCGACTAAATGACTAAACTAATGTAATGACTGTCCATTGCAATGGAAATTTGTTTGTGAAACGCGTATTGATATTACAGACCGGTAGACAGTGATACTCGCTGAAAACGTTGACTGTAGTTTTTGATATTACTTTCTACAAAATTAAGTGATTACTTTAGGTTCATCATCATTTCAGGCCCCATTTGCCATCCGTTCTGGTAGCAATGTGTCCTGCCCACTGCCACTTAAGTTTGGCAATTCTTCAGGCTAGTCTGTTAGGTTAGTGATTGTTTTATTAAATTCCACGTAAGTGAAACGGTTTTAATTCCTTGTCATTTTATTGAAGTCAAGATAAAAGAACATTAATAAGTAAGAAATTCATCTTTTACGAATTTGTCAGATTAATCCAGACATTAGTTTCTAAAACACATAAAATCTTTTCGCGGCTTGAATAAGTAAAGAGAATAAAAGAGATTTGAATTAATTTGTTTCTATTACTGATCCAATTAGTAAACTTAGGGTCTGAATAAAAACATCGTTTGTCTGGCGTCTGGGTCACATAGTCAATAAACTTATTCAGGGAATAATTAAATCAATTAAGACTGAAAACGTTTTTTTTTCTAAATGAAATCTTTTCAACATTCCTTTCGCTTTAATGAAAATTCGATACTATGGTACAAAAAAAACTTTGTATTTCGTAATACTTTAAGGTATCAAACCGACATAAGCTAACCTCTTATTCTATTAAATCTCCGTACCACCGTAGGCCAGCTGAAACAGCTTTTAAAACTATACAATTAATAAAATACTGTTATAATACTAATTACTTACCAAATAATAAACTCCAAACGGCATCACGACCACAGCTACAAGCAAGTCCGCAACCGCCAAACTGACTATAAAATAGTTCGTGGCAGTTTGCAAACTCCTTTCTCTTGAAACACTTAATATCACTAACACATTACCAAATAACGTCAGCAAAGGAAACACTAGCAATGATAACGCCCAAAAATTATAGTCCACATCACTACATGTTCCATTTTTGAACGTACAATTCAAATCACTGAATGTTTCGTTAAAATAGTCGATGTTGAATTCCGAATCGGAATTGTTCGAATCGATGTAATGATGATAGAGGAACGTCGCGTTGGGATCCGGAGGCTTTATATCGAATGATATTTTTGATGAATTTTGACATTCGTTCGTATTGCATAGTTTCGGTATCGTCATGTTTTTTATTAGTTCGCCGTTGTGATTCATTTTAGAGCCTCGATCGGAAAGCTCTAAAAGGCGAAGTTGTTTTTCTACATTGTCCAAATATTTGGTTTTGGTTGTTGTTTTTCCTGTTTATTGTTTGTTTACTTCTGTATTATGTATTCATAGTTATGTGCCTCCATACCCAATTCTCTCGCACGATTAACTTGTCTGTAAATCTTTCCATTCTGTCATTTATTGTATTCTATTTTTTATTCTGTTAAACATTTTATTTTCACTCAGCCGTTGTTCGGGAACCCGGTTGCCCTTTTCATTGTGTCTGTACCTGTAACAAAATTGTTTTTCATTATAGATGAAACATTTTTGAAATGAAATGTTAGCTAAAGAACAAAGGTAGTGATTTTCGTTACTCTCAGCTTGATCGGCATTGGGATTTTATTAAAATTCCTTTGCATATATATGGATTTTCGAAATTGAAATTGTAAATGTACGGCTGCTGAAGTTCATATTGAATCCTTTCGTAAATCTAATTAAATGAAGTATTGGTGACTTCATTTTACGTTTCTTTGAAAACAGATTTATTTTATCGTTCTTACAGGAATTAAGTTATTTGCATGTGAACAAAAACTTCAGTTTTTAAACTGACATGGTCACTAACATTATTATTAAACTGACATGGTCACTAACATTATTGTTAAACTGACATGGTCACTAACATTATTATTAAACTGACATGGTCACTAACATTATTATTAATAAGAACGGGATATTTGCCATGTTTATTGTTTGTTTAGGAAATATCGGGAAATCGAAACAAACACGTTGCCCCCGACCCACCCATGGGCCGGGCATGGCTGATTTGGCTTTACACACCGTCGAGAAATCACTCAGAAGAAACTTATGAAAACAATAAGAACAAAGGAACAAGGAACTAAATAGTTTAGGCAGTTTACTTCAACAAACTGCTTTCAAACAGAATCATTCCTTGAACTGAATGGTTATTTACAAAGTTAATTAGTGACAAATATACGAGCGCAGTAATGAACGAGTCTCCTTCAGTTACTGTCGCGTGTTCTCATGCAATGAAGGTGTAGTTTCCTTACCTTGCCTGTGAACCTTCACACTGGGAAATAAGTAGACTGTGCTGCTTTACATTGCCATTGAAACTACCCTTAATTAAATACTCTTTAAGGGTTATGGGTTAGGGTTTATGTCTTACGGTGGAGCACACAGTGGAGGTGTGCCCCGCTTGGGCGGAGCCCCGCCGTGTTCTCGTAGCGGCGATCGGCGGCGGCGACCTCTCGCACCCGGCCCTGGTGCAAGCCATGGTCCGGGGCGAGGAGGAATGGGACGCCGTCGCCTCCTTCTGCGAAGCAGTGATGCTGGCGAAGGAGGTGGCGGAACGCGAGAGGGAGAGAACCTCTCGTCCCAGCCGCCGCGGGAGGCGCTCCGGGCGTCGGGGGTCCCGCGATGACCTCCGGCCACCGTAGACGCGGGCCTGTGGACGGTGAGTGATGGGCTAACTCGCCGTCCGTCCGTCTCACGACGAAAACAGGCCGTGTCGACGGCCACCAACAACAGTCAGCAACATGGGAGGGGCCCGAAAGGGCCGACGCCTGTCGGGGCCGCGGGTTGTCCTCTGGTTATCGCGGCCTCGACATAGAGGGCGAAGAAGGAACATGGGTGGTTTTTAGTCAGTAGAAGTCTGACACTCCCTTTCGCTCTGCCCAAGAGCGGGATTTATTCGATGATTTTACACCCACCAAAAAAAAAAAAAAGGGTTTATGTCTTTGCTGGTTGCTTGCAAATAAACTGCTATCCGGTACCGATTTTGCGGCATCTTTAAATATCTATTTTACTTATAATTTTTTCCATATTATATTTTTTTTTTACTCCTTGGATAGTGAAGTGGGTTGCCGTTGTAAGACGACTAAAAAGTCACGGGGTATACTGACTTGTACATATTATTATTTGAATATCTGTCTAATTGGAAAAAGTGGTGTTTTTAAGAATTAGGCATTTATCGACCAAGCCCACAAAAACGGCCACACAGTCGATACTAATAATGTATCGCGTATCAAATGACCGTTTTGCAGGCTAGCAGAAAAATAATTCCCGATATACTGGGGTATCCCGTTTTGGTTGTGAGAGTTGCAGAGGTTGTGGTTGAACCCATGACAAACGTGTGATTCGCTTTTACAATGGGTTTTCAACAATGCTATTATAGCTTGAAATTGAATTACTTATTTAAAAATAAAATCACGCCTGTAATCCCGAAAGAGTAAGGCCGAGGTGCATCCATTACACCAATATAAAAAAGAACTATTTAAAAATGTCCAAACAATTAGTGTTAATTTGTCCATTATAGATAAAAATCATGAGTAGTCACTAAAATAATAGTGTCCTTGAACTTTGTTGAAAATATACTAATGGATAACGCAATTAGGACAAGGAAAGTATTTATTGTATAAAGGAAAGTCTGATACAATCTTAACGGACTCAATTAAATCGTATATTTTACCAATAACTTTGTAACCTGCAGTAGGTTACAAAGTTTACAAATTATCTATACAACCTAAATATTTATAATAATTGCTGTATATCATATCATTTGTTTCATTAGATATTTTCACGGATGCCCCTCAAGTTAAAGGAAAAAATATACAAGTCCGTGATTACTGTCGTACTGTATGGATTGGATGGGAACGCTGGTCTGTGAAGAAGATGAATGAAAACAGATAGCATGTAGCAGAGATGAAAATTTCAAGGTGGTTGTGTGCTGTGACAAGAATGAATGAGGTATATATCATCATATTAGAGGAAGTTTAAAAGTTGCACCAGTTATAGAAAAGTTGGAAAGGAATCTACTGTCTTGGTATGGTCATGGTAATGAGAAGTAATGAAACGCATGTGACTTAAAAATACTAGTTATCAGTTGTTGTTGTATAGGCATGTGATGCGGAGGAACGAGGATAATGTCATGAGCAAAGTTTTAACTATGAATGTGGATGGGAACAAGAGTAATGGTAAACCAAAGAAACGTCAGATGGGCTTCGTAAAGAATGATTTGCCAAAAAAAGAAGTGTCTGATGAGTTATCGAATAAAAGAGAAGTGTGGAAGAAGCAGTCATGCTGCACCAACCCCAAAGGCCCAGTCAAGTAAGTAGCCAAGAGAGGTTCTCTCCCTCTCACGTTCCGCCACCTCCTTCTCTAGAATCACTGCTTCGCAGAAGGAGGCGACTGCGTCCCGTTCCATCTCGCCCCGGACCATGGCTTGCACCAGGGCCGGACGCGAGAGGTCGCTGGTAAAATATACTCTTGAAGTCCATTCCGCTTGGATCGCACACACACCACAACATCATTAACAAAATATCACCTTTTTACAAACATCCTATATACTCCCCTAAAATCGAAACCGATTGAATTTTCCGATGTCAGCTGCGAAAATTTAATAGAAGTGGTATCGGATTGATGTGTGGCAGCCATTATGCCGGTAATTGGATCGCTCCACACGTATGTTCGGTTATATCGGACTCTTATTTAGTGCCCGGAGAGGGTTGGCTGGTTTAGGGTTAAATTTATATGTGCATTGGAAGTAATTTTGAGTTCATGGGTTGATCGTGAAGAGTTTGATAAGTAACTTAAACCGAAATACATATTGGTATAAGGTAAAGGTTGACTGGTAGACCATGCCTTGTGGCATTAAGTCCGCCTATGTACCACTCTTGTACATGAAGTTTAAATCACACTTATCACACTAATCACATCACATCACACTAATATTATAAAGGCGAAAGTTTGTGAGTGTGTGAGTGTGTATGTTTGTTACTTCTTCACGTAAAAACTACTGAACGGATTTGGATAAAATTTGGTTCACAGATAGTTTATAACCTGGATTAACACACAGGACACTGTTTTTTATCCCGATTTTATCTTCCCGTGGCGTGGTCCGCTGGCATCAGCTAGTAAATAAATAAAACGTTTGTTGAACTTACTTTCAATAGTTAAAATTATTATGGGTTTAGAAAACTGACTCGTTGGTGTAGTGGTTGCAATCGCGACAGCTGAAAAATAGCGACTGATGGTCGTGGGTTCGATTTCCAGGTTGGGCACATTGTTATTAAAGGGTTTAATCAGGAATTTCTCAGAAGTAGTTACGGAGTTTGAATTTGTGCCCGGTTGAAACAATAGGCCCCAAATGACATAGGCCGTAGACATAACTGGATAAATGTGGGTACACCCCTGCCTAACATTTCGGGGATTACAGGCGTTATGTTATATTATGTGGTCACCCATCCATGAGGCGACCTCAGTAAGCGTAGCTTAACGTTTGACAGACCAGTGTGGTTCTTTCGAAAAACAAAGGTGTGATTGTTTTGTAAAGCCATAAATATGAAACTGTCGCCATAAACTCGGTTCAGGTTTCATGTTTTATTATGAAAGCTTCGAATTTCAGTCATTTGCAAATAAAATCGTTTTCCAACTCGTTTGCTTTACCGTTTAAACCGACGATAAAATACTATGTATGATTGAAAAATGTTGACTTACAGATTTCATGTACCTACCTACCTCATATGTTTTGTTGCGTATTTACGAATGCCTGTTTCATTGGTCTTTGATTAATTTCCAGGGTAACCTGGGGGTCTAAAATGGCCACTTTACCAGATCATAATATGGTCGCAGACGCATTTACTATTATGAAAGGTCCATTTTAACGCAATTCATATTATGATCTGCTAAAGTGGCCATTTTAGACCACCTGGCTGAATTTTAATTGTCTAATACCAATATTAATGCCAACGCGACGCCAAGTGCGACCAGTAGGGCTATTGCGTATCTTTAAAATGTCAGTGGCTATCATATTGTCCATGGATAAACTATCAAATTGGTTATGGTTTAGTACAAAATGGAACCATTTGACAGTATTTGATAGGCACTATAGGTTAGCCACTGTCATTTAAAAGATACGCAATAGCCCTACAGGACTCGCACATGAAGGGTTTCGTACCAAAAAGGCAAAAAATCATGTAAAAAAAAAACACGGCAAAAAAAAACACGGCGAAATAAAGTTTGTATGGGATGGGCATCCCATACAGCAAACATTTAAAAAAAAAAAATATTTAAGGGGTTAAATAATAATTTTATTTAGTTTTTAGTATTTGTTGATAGCGGCAACAGAAATACATGATTTGTGAACATACTTGAACAATGTTCATATAAATTTGTTATTTATTCATCATCATAATCTGCCTCCCTTGTCCAACAAGTAGCTATCGCGGTTCTTGACATACAGCCTGGTGACAGACAGATGGACGGATAGACTGAGGGACAGCGAAGTCTTAGTAATAGGGTCCCGTTTTTATCCTTTGGGTACGGAATTCTAAAAATAAATTCTATTTTGTGTGGGGTTCTATTTTCTGTAGTTTATTATTTTATTGCCGATATCTTAGAAAATGTTAATAATAACCCCTAACAATAAAACTTTAAGGTTAAGACTTCATTACATTTATCTTTGTTAAATTATATTACATTTAATCAAATAAATGCATACATACTCGTACAGACCTACGTACCTACTAGTAGGGTCAGTAAAATATTATTCAAACATTGTCTTGAGCTCTGAAACTACTTCCAAAGTAAGTTCGGACAGAGGGTTAAAACTTAGACAGATAGACAGACACCGACCTGGTACCTTCTCATTTTATACGAAGTTTTAAAAATAAATTAAAATTGGTAAAGAAAATTATTTGTTAGGGGTATCCGGTGTGGGCCGCGGGTAGTCCAACGGTTATCGCGGCCTCGACATAGAGGGCGAAGAAGGAACATGGGTGGTTTTTAGTCAGTAGAAGTCTGACACTCCCTTTCGCTCTGCCCAAGAGCGGGAGGGGTTATTCGATAATTTTACAACCACCAAAAAAAAAAAAAAAAAAGGGATATCCGGTGTTTTTTATTAGTTATGTAGGTAACTGACACATTATTTGCGTCTAGAGCGGTCGGCAGTCTTGATTTGTGTTCTGTTGATGTCATTAGGCTCGACAGTTTTATGTATTTCCATGTAATAGGATATGGGACATATCTACCGATATGTGGGACGGAGTGTAGGGGGTTCGATCCCCGCACGGAACAAATAAAGAAAGAAAGAAAAGTATTTTGGTTTCACACAGGGCAGAACAAATTGACAAAAAATTAAAAGCTAAAAACATAAGAGAAACACTTAAAATTAGGACATATTTAGTTTAAATTAAAATGAGTCCCGTACGAAGCCACTATCTCAGTATGGTGCTGTAACATCTATGACAAATGTCACAGCGCTGGTATTCTGGTAGGACCCAAGGTGAGGCCACGGTCAAATATTTTTATGCCCTACAGATAAATGTTTCGGGTCTAGGTGTGTTTGTGTATGTGCATTAAAATTTTTGTAAACGCTCACACGACACAGGAGAAATTCTTAGTGCGGCGGTTTTGTTTTGTCAAAAAACGGACACCTTTCCGGGATTACGGGCGTAATGTTATGTAAATTAATTTTAAGGAATGTTTAGCATCTTGCAGAACGATAATATAAGGCAAAACTAAAACATGACTAACAAACTGGTTTTCATTATACTCGGAAACGTAACGCCGATACCCTTCTTAGGCTAACTATGGTTACGGCAAACTTTCCGAGTAATAGGTTATTTCATCATAAAAATGTAATTAGTCCGTCAGATAGATTTCCAAAAAATAATGGACACGTATTTTTTCTTTTTTCACTTACCTAAGGTGAGGTTCCGGCAGTGCAAAACTCCGAAATTCACAGAAAAAACAAAAACACATCGCGTGTGAGCGGGAGGCGCGGGAGCTCTCCTTTGACTAGGTAGTCGTACGTATTTTTTTGATATGATCGTTGAACTGCTCAACTTGTCTATTAACTGACTTAAAAATAAAGAAAGTTATAAATTCGAACCTTATAATTTATTCTTATTTCCAGAAATCACCATAACAATGGCGAAATAGAAAAAGATGTTTTTTTATGGGGAAGAAACGAGCAAAATTAAAAAAAACACTTAAGCGGTATGAATTTGAGTAAGCGAAACATTAACAAAACTAACGACGAATATTGATTAATAATAAAATCCAGAACGAGCTTACAAAAAGTAGGTTGTGATAAATCCAAGCGAGCGACTAGAAAACTACTGAACGGATTTGGAGAAAATTTGGCACACAGATAGTTTATAACCTGGATTAATACATAGGATAGTTTTTATCCCAATTTTATTATCCCGTGGGATAATTTCCGAATTGTAGTTGGCGAAGCCGCTGGCAACTGCTAGTATAACATGACTGGCTAAATGTAGGTGGATTACTGGCGTGTTTTTATGTTATGTTGGTTTAAGGACCAATGCTGGCATTTGCAAAGGAATTTCTCAATTTCCTTGATATGATTAGTTTTGTTTAAAAGGTCAAGCTGCGTGACCTCTTTGTTGGAGTCCTTCAAAAGGTCAGGTAAGTTATTTCAATCGAAGAATTGCAAGAGGAAGTGTTAACGAGTGCCTACGTAATCAAATTAAATTCCGTTTGTGTTAGGTTACGGTTAAGTTTATTAAATGACTTTTGCTGTTCCGAAAGTAATTTTTCACTTATAATACCACAAGAGCTTCAAAATTATCGGGTATTTCCCGATAGGTTCGTTGCAAACAAATGAAGGAGTCAAGTTTATCAGGATAAAAAATCACGAGCGCGAAGCGCGAGTGATTTTTCCTGAAAAACTTGACGATTTTTACTTTTGAAGCTCGATAATTTTGAAGCTCGTGTGGTATTCGGGGGATTATTTTTCCGTCCCAAATGTCGGCCAATAGAATTGCACCATGAGACGAAATGTACAGTTAACAAATAAGAATTTCATAATGAACATTTCCTTTGACTTTTTTATCGATGGTGGACAGAGAACAAACTCCAAATCGACTCATTTTCATGCAAAATCTCCAATTTTCACAATTGAATTCAACCTGTCAGTTTGACGTGTGGTTAATTTGACTGGATCATGTTTTGTTTTTTATATATAGCAACTACCAGAGAAAATTTTCAAAAAATTATCAGTATAATACCATGTAGGTTGTACCACGTGACGTCGAATGGTGCAATTCTATTGGTCGATATTTGGGTCGGAAAAATAATCATATATATTTTTTCGAATTTCATTGTTAAAATTTTTTTGCAAACCCATCCATCTGAACAAGGTTATACTCAGTATAAAATATCAAAATGATATTTTATAGTGACACTCAGGACGTTTGAGTATCGATATTAACACTGATTTAATATACTACAGTACATACACAGAAAGAAATCAAATGCAGTTGTGCCGTGGTCGAAATCGGCTAAATGGCATCATAATAATTATAAGCAATCTTTTATTAGGGTTCCGTACCTAAAAAGGAAAAACGGGACCTTTATAAGATCACTTGTGTGTCTGTCTGTCTGTCCGACCATTCCCAATTCCCGAAACTACTGAGCCTAAAATTTTGAAAAAAACATACAGATATTACTTCAACACTTATAGATAACAGGAAAACCTATAAGAAGTCTAAGTACGGAACCCTTAAAAACTACAAACCGTTCTGATAAAATTCGTTAAACTTTCGTCTTATTTGGCCCAGAGCTTGATACTCTACAAACACTGCAAATTCCAAAACATTTCGTCGTCAAATGAGATAAATCGTAGTCGTTCAGATCTTCCGTTTGAACGGGCATTCTCTGACTGAACAGTTGAAATGCTATTCGAATGATCCCAGTTGATCGATTAAATTCACTCGATTTTAGTTGACCGCTGTGTCGTCTGGTCCGTAAGACTTGGTTCGTAATATATTTAATATAATTTGAGGTCTTGATACTTTATTCTGGAGAAGAACTATTTAAAACCGGTTTAAGTACGTTGGCCTCTGATAGAAAGCTGTTGGATATTTTTAAAACACTAGGTTACTATCATGGTTTTATAAATCAGAATCCAGGTCATTCGATAACAATGTATAATTAGTTATAAGGTAACCTGTAGTCCCGAAAACGTAAGAAAGGAGTGAAATTAGTGCACAGCGTGGAGGTCTGCCCGTCTGTAGCGGCGATCGCCGGGGGTGACCTCTCGCGTCCGGCCCTGGTGCAAGCCATGGTCCGGGGCGAGGAGGAATAGGACGCCGTCACCTCTTTCGCTTCTTTTGCGAAGCAGTGATGCTAGCGAAGCAGGTGGCGGAACGTGAGAGGGAGAGAACCTCACGTCCCAGCCGTGGGAGCGTCCGGGCGTCAGGGGCCACCGTAGACGCGGGCCTAGCTCGCCGTCCGTCCATCTTATGACGACGACAGGCAGTGTCGACGGCGCGTTTGTGTTCCTCTCATGCACGCCTCAAAGAGATGTCAGCAACATAGAAGGCGACGCCCGTCGGGGCTGCGGGATGTTGTAAGAGATACCGCGGCCTTGACATATAGGGCTAAGAAAGAACAAGGGTGGTTTTTAGTCAGTAGAAGTCTGACACTCCCTTTCGCTCTGCCCAAGAGCGGGAGGGGTTATTTGATGATTTTCCACCGCCAAAAAAAAAGGAAAATATAAATAAATAAAGAAGTATGACTGTGAAGTGAACTTAGTGGTACACCCATGTTTAACCAGTTGTCTTTAAGTCCAATGCAATAGGTGGTGATCCTATCACCATCCGGACCAAATTCATAATCCGAGGCGGCTACCAAAAAAATCTGGGTGACAAATCCCAGGAAATCATGCTCTGCTGTCCTGTGGCTACTTAAATTGGTTATAATTATCTATGAACTGCTCTTAAACGGTGCACGAAAACATCGTAAGGAAACCGGCATGACTTAGAACCAAAAAAAATGTAGACCGGTGACATCTGCCAAACCCCACTGGGCCCACGTTGTGGATTGTAGTCCATCCCTCTCCAAGAGAGGAGGCCTGAGTCCCTGCAGTTAGAACATTACAGGTTGATGATGATCTATGAACTGTGACAAGACCACGACCACGTAATGTATCACTAATAAAAAGCAAAGCTATTACAAAGCGTGAATTCACTTATCAAATTGAATGTCGCAATGAGTCACATTCAAACACAGCTGTACAAAATTGGGACCAAAGCAATACGTCAGGACAGAGGATGAAAAAAATATTATACGAAAATCGAGTTATCCAATTTTGGCCCCAATGACCTTTCGACATTTTGAAAGAAATCGTATGTATCCTCATTATTCTCTTTTTCTGATTTTGTTTCTTTTTTCGAAAGACTAAATACTGGTGATGAAACTTCGATTCAACAACAATAGGGGATCGGACTGAGTCAAAAAAATATGATTCTAATTAGTCCGTCAGTTAGATTATCGAAAAATATTGGATACGTGTTTTTTGTTTCATCAAATTAATCTAAATTGACGAAGATAAGACGCGTCAAAGATCATCAGTGGGGGGTTGTGACGTCACTTGTAGGTGAAAAATGTACTAACATGTGACGTTTTCGAGGAATTCACGAGTTTTCGAAGCACTGTATCGACTTAATTTATTGTTTATGTGAAAAAAGAAAAAATACGTGTCAAATATTTTTTGGAAATCTATCTGACGGACTAATTATTATTTTTTCGTCCGATCCCCTATTGTTGGCTGTCGTGGAATCGAATTCGAAACACTATACTAAACGCTCCAAACGCAGATCGTTGACGTGGCTCATACATATGGTTGCCCAGCTTAAGTGGGACTTGCCGAACGAGAGGTGAATTCATAATCAGAATTGTAACCCTGTAACCAGGAATCAGGATCAAATCAGACCACGATAGAGATGGTGGAATTTGGCAAAAAGTAGCTCATAGTTGAAGTTTCAATTGTAAAAGTATCACTTCGTCGGTGAAGGAAAAAATCTTGAGGAAACGAGCATATTATTATCAGAGATATTAATGAACGGCATGTACAGCCAAGTCAGACGCTCAAGGGCGTCATCAAAACTTTGACACCAGGTCAGGCACTAACCACTCGATAGAGAGAGAGAGATATAGAGAGAGACACCCAAAAAAGATGATACCACAACGGAAAATATAATTTTTGAAAATAATATTTAAAAGTTCCTGTATTTAGTATTAACAAACGTAACAATACCAGCCATTTATCATGAACGGAGAACACATACACGACCCTAAATAAATATTGGTTGTACCATAAATAAATACAGTCCTTTGTGGTTACTATGACTCGCATTGCTTTCCATTGGGTGTCCCTTTTGTAGAGAAAGGCTAATGGATAATGTCAGGTGGAGAGAAATATAGTATATTCGTGTGCAGTGGACCTTAAAGACTTGTTAATAGTTTGTCTTGAATTTCACACGTGGATAAATCTTTTGTAAGTCCTAGAAATTTTACACTTACTATCAGAGCATTAGGTCTTTGGATGGTAAATCATCATATCGAGTTTCCCTCTTGCCTTGGAAAACATGTTAATCTGTGGGTCCCTGCTATCCTTTATAGATCTTTAACATTCATAGATTTCGAGTTGTCAGAAACCTAAAGTCTGACATCCAAACCATGGGGGTATCCGGGTATCGTACCCCGTTGGGGCTGCGGGTTGTTCGAAAGAGATACTGCTGCCTCGACACAAAGGGCTAAGAAGGAACATGTGTGATTTTTAGTCAGTAGAAGTCTGACATTCCCTTCCGCTCCGCCCAGAGCGGAAGGAGTCTTTTGATGATTTCCCACCCCCCCAAAAAAAAGACGGGTATCGTATTACCCAGTTTCTGGCTTGTGGAGGTCAGACAGAAAGTCTCGTTTTCACCTACATTTTTAGACAGCTTTTTGTTTCCGATATTCTAATAATCATTAATTTGTGTCAAACATTAATATTAAACTTACATAAAGTAAATCTTGATTGCAAGTCGTAAAACCATTCGAAGGATGGGCGAATCGCTAGTCACATAACTGTTTTGATAAAACCGCACCGTTTTTAACTCTATATGGTTTTAATTTCACAATGCAATTATTGCACTGGTTAAACATAACACGGTTCTTCATGTCTATATATTTTATTAATTCACAGTCTTTAAGTTTTCACAGGACCATATCAGAAGCAGTCCTAGTTGACTCAACATTGCAACTCAAACAATCTCCATCATTACTTTAATCGAGCCAATTGTAGTTTATGACTTTATGTCACTTCGCACGCACTGATTCATATAGCGTAAATGGCTCATTGTTCTGAATAATGATCGTTACACATGCTAGTTCTAGAATTACTGGGTAATTTCTTACATTTTCTGTAAGCTAGTAAACTAAATTAGCAGATTACTACTCTTCGTCATCACATTATCATCCTAATTCATTTGGGCCAGCATGTCTTCCTCTTCCATACGTCTCCATTACATTACATTAGATTGTTTTACATTTCAGCAGTCACCTCTTTTCTTTACATATATATTCTTCATCATTCTTCACACAGTCCATCCATCGTTACTTTGGTCTTCCTCTACTCTTATACCCATCCACGAGCATAGCCAAAATGTTTAAAGCGACTTTTTCCATTTTATATCTTTCAAATCATTTTCCATTGTTTTTTGTACACTTTATAAAGTTCTTCATAATACGGTTTTAAATACACGTGCGAATTCTAGACCTAATGAAACTTGAGTACACCCTACTGGGTGCTTTTTTAGCATCTTCTGTCTTCAATCAATCTTTTCAAACTTCCTTAGATGACATTCTTCGTCCTGTGTGTTTTTAGTTCGCCCTTTTGCAGGATTCTGTCATCCACAACAGTCGTTTTCTCAGCAGTTCCAGTTATTTCATTATTTAATCTATACGTAAAATACGTAACCATAATATCATGACTAAATTCTCAACAAATCTCAGTTCATTGAATTAATTTTACTCGTTGCTATAGGTCAATTTAGGTCAGTAACCTCTGGTATTTGAATAAATCAATCAATCAAACTTTTGGAAAAATATTTTTTCTGTTCAAAACTTCTGACGAGTGTTATCACAATTTCTACACATAAACACTACACTTACGTTTCTTAGTCTTATAGCACAATATCGTATAGCTTTTCTACGTAAAACAGCTATCACGAGATCAAGCAGACCTACCACGAGGAACGATTTCACGGAATCCCTTCCTACCGGTGCATATTTAATATTTAATCAGGGTCTACCGCTATGAAAGGTAAAAAAACTGCTCTCGCCGGGAGCTCCCGTACAATTGAATTAGAACTACTGAGACACTCCTAATGGAATACTGGCAGGATTGCTACAGTTCGGTGGACAAGTGATAGGACAAAATATAGTGACGTAAGGGCCGTTGTAATAGGGATGTTAACTGACTTAAAAAAATGTGATTCTAATTAGTCCGTCTGTTAGATTATCGAAAAATATTGGATACGTATTTTTTGTTATTTTTTGTTTTCAAGTCAATCAAAATTGACGAAGATAAAACGCATCAAAGATTTGCGTGGGGGTAGTTGACGTCACTGACCGCTAAAAAATGTCATACTAATGTCTTAGAGTATGACGTCACACGAGTTTTCAAAGCACTGTATCGTATTCATTGTTTGCTAACGTGAAAAAAAAATACGTGTCTAAAGTTTTTTGGTAATCTATATGACGGACTATAATTAGTTTTTTTTTTGTTAACTACCCTATTCCTTTATTTAATTTGGTCTTGTTAAACAAAGCAGCGGTGGCCCAGTAGAGAACAGCGGCCCCGACTTACACATTACGTTGTGAAATTTATTTCATCACCGCTGCTCTCAGGACGGTGAAGGAAATCATCGTGAGGAAACCGGCATGTCTTAGAACCAACAAATTCGAGGACATGTGACATCCACCAATCCGCACATCATCTACTTAGTCTTTTCCCAAATATGTTGAGATCGGCAAAATACTGTCATTCAACTGCATTCGGTAGGACTGAAAGTCCTACCGAATGCAGTTGAATGACAGTATTTTACATGGAACGACTGCCTATCTGACCACAACATACTGCTCCAATGCGTAAATAATGTTTTACTCATATAAATGGTGTAAAGTACCCTTAACGCAAACGAAGGGCACTTGATCTCCCGTCGGGGCTGCGGGTTGTACACTAGTTATCGCGGCCTCGACATAGAGGGCTAAGAAGGAACATGGGTGGTTTTTAGTCAGTAGAAGTCTGACACTCCCTTTCGCTCTGCCCAAGAGCGGGAGGGGTTATTCGATGATTTTCCACCCGCCAAAAAAAAAAAGGGCACTTGATCTCCCCACCACTGCGATATTTTTTTTTGTTCTAGACATATATAAATAAATATTAGGGGTCAAAGTTATAATAATAATAATAATAAATATTTATTCACAAACCAAAGTTACAGATCATCATCACAAAATCAATTAACAAATGTTGCAATTTCTGTACAAAAATTTACACAACCCTGCCTCTTAAACTAGGGTAACCTGTATTTTAAGAGACAGTGTTCGGCCGAGCAGTTCACTAAACATTAGTTTACATCAATTGAAGGTGCAAAGATTATTCAATATATTATTATGTTACAATACATAGATTGGTTGTGTGAAGTGTGAGTATGCTGTGTGCGTGTATGTATGTGTGTGTGTGTGCGTGAGTGAGTGTGCGCTTGCGTGTGTGTGTGTGTGTGTGTGTGTGTGTGTGTGCGTGCGTGTGAGTGTGCGTGCGTGTATGTGTGCATGTGTGTCAAGTGTGGTTTAAGTACGAGTTTTTGGTTGGGAGATATAGTCTTGTATGTCTTTTTAATGTAAGTGTAAGTGTGTGTTAGACAGTGAGTATTTATGTTATTACTTGATGTATGTGAGTAGAGACTCCGTGTAAGCATAGTCCTTTTGTAGAAGCCACTCCGTTACTTTGGGTTTTAGTTTGTTTGTGTTTAAATTTATAATATTTAATTGTGAATTAATTTGTTGGTAAATGTGTGTACTTAGTGTGTAGTATTGATGCGTTGCAAAGGTAGTTTTATGCTGTGATCTTGGAAGAAGATTTACTCGCTTATTTGGATATGGCGGAGGCAGACATACATGTGTTTAAAGCAGTGTTCGAAGCACATAGAGTTGCCGTACTGTCAGAACTTTGCAGTCAGAGTACAATTCCGTAGTTGGGTATCTGTAAGGTTTTTTGGTCATGACTTTGAGTACGGCTCTTTGCGCTCTTTCCACCTTCAGAACACCGGTTTTTATAGTACCGCCCCATGCAGTTATGCAGTAACCCAGAACCGACTGACAAAGAGCATAATAAACCATCTTTAATATATCAAGATCAGCCGAATCTCTAAGGGACTTAAAGATGTGGATAAGGCGCATTGTTCTTGTGGTTACAGTTTCAATCTGCTTGTCCCATCTTAGGCCACTATCGATCTGCACTCCAAGATACTTTGCACAGTCGGCTCTGGTGAGTGCTGAGCAGACACAGGGTCCGATTGAATTTGAGCAAGAATGAGCAACTATGGTGAAGCTATGAGAAGGTGCAGTATTGCGTCTAATCGCGAAAGGGATGTATGTCGTTTTACCTAAGTTAAGTGTCATTATTTTGCATAACGCTTCTTCTGCAGTCGCCTTGACCATATCCCATGAAGGTCCGTAAACGAGAATCGCGGTATCATCAGCATACGCATAGATATTACAGTTGGTAAGGCACATCCTACACAAGTCGTTCACATAAATTTGGAAAAGTGTAGGTCCAAGTATGCTTCTCTGAGGCACGCCATATGTTACTGGTTTTTCGTCGCTGTAATATGTGTCAATTTTGACCACTTGTGTTCGATTTTTGAGGTAGTTTTTGAACATCTCAAGTGATAATCCACGTACACCGACGAGTTCCAGTTTATCGATAAGTCTAGGAACAGAAACGGTATCAAATGCTTTAGAGAGGTCAGGGAAAATAGCGAGTTCCAAATTTTACACAGATGTTTTCGTATATACCAGTTTTTCAGGTAATAACTTTACTTAGATTACTTTCATGGTCCCTTTACTACTCAAAGCACCCACTAGCACAATGTTTTAAGAGTGCTAAATTGAGTTTCACCGTAAAAATTAATTTTTGAACCAAAAAAAAAATCGTTTCCAAGCAAAAATGTTTGCGTAGGGGTACTTAGTTTGATGAACAGAATGCTTGGTTGACATATTATGTGTGGAGGGTTGATTTACACCCTGCATATTAATTGCTTTTCATTGGCTTTTAAAAGTTATGTAAACAAAATTCCACTCATGAAGTTTTATTTTATCCAGCAGACTCTTAGTTGTAGAATTCCACTCATTAAGAAAATTCCATTTGTTTTTGTTTTTCTACTTAGTTAATTAAAGAATTCAATATAAATTAGTCTAATTTCATTTCCGTGTACAGACGACCCGGATGTAATTGAGAGGTGTATTTACATAATTGATTCACTTTATTGCTGACAAAATTGGCAATAGCTTAATTCAGGGGTTACCAAAAAGGTTACCCGTTCTGGTGCCTTTCCATGACGCCATTAGGCACCATGGTAGAAGCCCAGATGTAAAGGTTAACCTGTATATTATGGTTAATTAACCTATATTAACCTGTTCATACGCAAAAATATATTAAACGCAAATGCAAACCACGAAGTTAGCCGATGCTCGATTTTTTGTCTCAGATTGCCTCTTTCATGCTGATTAATATTAGCCTAATAATTTGAGAGCTATTTCGTAAGTTTTTCCTTGTCAAGATTATTAAGAAAGCTCTTTAAATATCAGCACATCCTATATCTACAATACCTAACTATTTTGTTCTCAGGGTGAAACATTGAAACGGCGCGCGAACGGTATTGGGAGGTGAGACCAGGAAATGCGGGATTTCTACCTCAATAAAGTCACCCCGATGATCACATATAGTATACCTACAGACCATAGAGACACGTGCAACATGGCCTACATAACACGACATGCGACTGTCAGTGACGTCACAGATCCCATGCCAAGATACGGCCGTTTGCACAACTGATTGCAATGATAAACGTTCTTGATATTTATCATTTACTGTTGTTTGCTGTTTTATTTTATGTGATTTATGGTGTTTAATTACTGTACCTATTAGGTTAACTACATAACTAATATATTTCCTAAATAATTGGACAGAAACGTACCTACCTAGTGTACACTTTTAGTTAGTTTTAATTAGCAGTAGAACACTGTCTCTTAAGTAACAGGTTTTCTTAGTTTGGGAGTCAGTGTTTTAGCTTTTGTTCGCATAACTTTTGTGAATTTTTTTAGATATTAAGAATATATTGTAAGGATTTGTATCAATAAAGTATTATTATAGAACGTTATGTTTTTCTCTAAAATAGGGACGAGCTAATTTAGTGACCGAATACTACAAAAATAAAGAAAAGGTGCCATAGTACCTACAAAAACCACAAAAACATGTCCCAGCTTTTGGGCTCAGCTTCCAGTCAATCCTGCTTTTTAAGTTTTCGCAACCTCTGGGTTGCGAAAACTTAAAAGGCAGGGTGTGGCCGCCGCCACACCCTTTTTTTTTTTTCTCGGGTGTAAAATCATCGAATAACCCCTTCCGCTCTTGGGCAGAGCGAAAGGGAGTGTCAGACTTCTACTGACTAAAAACCACCCATGTTCCTTCTTCGCCCTCTATGTCGAGGCGATAACCTGTGGACAACCCGCGGCCCCAACGGGCGCCGCCACACCCTTGCGTTGTTAAATTATCCCCTGCTATGGTACATACTAGTATCTGTAGTACATTTTCATTTCACTATTCCATAATTATTCTCCTCTTTTTTCCCAATTAAAGTGCAATAAATGCCAGTGACCTTGAGCGAGTGGATGTAACTTGCGTCACTCCCCGTGACCGCGAAAAGCATCCCCGCAATGCATGCACGTAATTTCGTAGGGTAACTATACGTTTCAAATAGTAAGGATTGTCCAGCGCGAATTTTTATTACCTTTTAAATTGTGTGCGGGAAGGAAGGAAGAATATGCGATTTACAAAAAAACTATTGATTGGACTAATAAAAATGAAACACTACGACTTTAGTATGTTGCTTGTAGAATTAGTTGCCACACTATGTCAGTAGCGTATATCCTGAAGAATATCATATATTTTTCTGATTTTGTCTACTGCAGTAATTCAAATATCTTAACGCATTATAAAACTCGCGTCTAGCTCCTGTTGTCACCTTATTTTGGGGTCGCCATAGCAAAGTCTTCTTCTTCCATACTCGTCAAGTCGTCACGTCAGCAGTCACCTCCTTTCCAGCCATATCATCCTGCACACAATCCATCCATATTTTCTTTGGTCTTCCTCTACTCTCACAGCCATCTACATTCAAACTCAATACTTTTTTTTATTACACTGTCCCGAAGAAACTAAAATAAAACTACTACTTACCTTGAGCAGTAAACTAAGTAAATACTAATTAAACAGTGTAGTTTTATTTCTTCAATCCTGTTTGCTGCAAATAGCGTTAAAAATGCAAGTTTCTTGTAAATAAAAAATAATGAAACGCTTAAAGGAAGCAAAATTGAGATCTTAGAGAGCGAAAGGAAAAGCGTTGGTAATTTTCTGTACCATATTCTTTATTAACCGGGAGAGGTACCGGCGGTATCGTGGATTTTTTGTCTTTGCAACGAAGAAGTTGTCCGTGATTTAAGTTTTAGCATCTGAAAGTAGTTAATTCACATACAATTCTTAATAAGTATGCGTTAATTTTTTTATTAAAGATCAATTTTAACCAGGTGTACAGGTTTTAAAATAGTTAAACATAATCAAAACATATTATTATCCACTGGGAAAATAACGAAATGAATGTTGTTCAAAATCAGGTTTAGGCCGGGACTCCACCAAAGCGGAGACGAGACGAGCGGAGAGGAGATGTTTTTTAAACAACCAATAGAATTGAGTTATTGACACGTCTCCTCTCCGCTCAGCTTCAGTGGAGATCGCTGTGCGGAGATGTGTAATATTTGTATGTCGCGATGGAAGCGGAGATGTGAGCTGTGCGCGGACGACGCGCAGTGGAGACGAGAGATGTGAGCGGCGTGCAGTGAGCGATGTCACCCTCCCCCCTCTCGCCCGCTAGCAACCCGCAGAACCCCGCGCGCGCGCCGGCCGGCCATCTTGCTAGTACCGTGCACGTGTACTGAGCACTCAACGCCTCGCACCCGAGCTGAAAAACATCTCTTCTCGCACAGCACACAGCACACCGCACACATCTCCGCTTTGGTGGAGTCCCGCGAGCTGAAAAACATCTCTTCTCGCACAGCACACAGCACACCGCACACATCTCCGCTTTGGTGGAGTCCCGGCCTTACACTAAGTTTCATGTGCATGAAAAAGTTTTGTCAACTACCAACTGACTTCTAAGGTTGGGATGGTTTACTAAGTGAGTGTTACCTCTGGTATGAAAGAGGCCTAAATTCAGGGTCCCGCGAGTTTTGGACTTTGGCTGGTGAGTGCTTAGGCCGTTTACTTAGCTATCAAAATCATCAGGGCAGATTTGAGAGGGAACCTCAGGAGAGAACGCTCTAGAAATACATACACTAAACCTTTTGTTTAGGTTCTTCAGAAAAGACAAATGCGCAGTACTCGCAACCGGCGTAAGTGTATGAAAAGATGTGACGTGAACAAGATTTAAGGAGTATGTTAGTGTCGTAATAGGTGGCTGTGGTTTCTGCCTACTCCCATTGAAAAGGCGTGAATTCATGTATGTACATACATGAACTCACGCCTTTTAGGATACGAACGATACGGATACGATACGGATTTTTAAGATACGTACGTATCCTAATGATTATCCTTATTGATACATGTGATAGAGCAATAGGGTAGTAACAAAAAAACTAATTAGTCAGTCAGATAGATATCCAAAAAATATTGGACACGTATTTTTTCTTTTTTGACGTAAACAAACAATGAAGACGATACAGTGCTTTGAAAATTCGTATGACATCATATTCTAAGACATTAGCATTGCATTTTTTACCGGTCAGTGACGTCACGAACCCCCACTCAAATCTTTGAGGGCTTTTATCTTCGTATTTTTTTATTGATTTGATAAAACAAACACGTATCCAATATTTTTCAATAATCTAACAGACGGACTAATTAGAATCACATTTTTTTAAGTCAGTAAACATCCCTATTACCGCAACGTTTTAACCATGCGATTAAAGTGATAGTAATTTCGCAAACAAAAGCGTAATGTGTTTGTTTTCGTGTACTGGGAGGAGTTTAGAACCATTAGTCATGTCCACCATTATAACTACACGTGAAAACAACATTCTTTGCAAAAAACATAGTGATGGATGGCTTATAAAGTATTTTTAATTACATGTCTATGTTCAAGGTCAATTTAATACAAAGAAAAACCTTAAACTTAGGTTTTATACCGCGCAAGTAATGTCTGTTGAAGGTCTACTGAGCGTTGAAGGAAAAGAAACCTTGAAATCAGAATGGAAAGGTAGCACATTGCGTTGGCTAGAAGACGGAGTACAATGTGTTGTAATAACGTTTAAATCGTACGAACCATTTATCAAAAACTTCGCTTTTAATATCGTATCGTAATCCTGACTTTCAAAAGTATGCTGACATCTACACTCGGGCTCCGTTTAATCTTTAGATATATCAGAAAAGGCCCAATTGAGGTGAGTTTCCATCATAAATGAGGATCATGGAAAACTCAATAATGCCTGGAAAATGAACCCTAATTGCAAAAATATAATGATTTTTTCGTATGATAAGCTTGATCACAATCGCTTACAGGAATAACCATATTCATTTTATGCAGATAAGGTTCATTTTTGAACGAAGCGCGACTGGTCTATTTTCATCCCATATTTCTAAAGCAAGCGTTTCCTTCGCGTTAGTACGGACTAACGCGAAGGCAACAATTGAATCCTGCTTTTCACTTCAGAACTTAACCTGAGCCTACTTATTTATTTAACACTTCATACACAAAGTACACAGAGTTACTTAAATCCGTAGGCATTTTGCACTCAACCTTTGGCCTTATTTCACCCTTGAAACGCCCCGCTCTTAGTCTATCACAGATCACACGCTCACGTTTCTCAGACACAACAAACTATCAACATTCCATTGTCAACATGGAAATTGACAAAAAAGTAGCATCGCTTGTTTTTATTAAACTCTTTACTAACTTTTCTTTTGCTTTTTCTAGCAATAAACTGCTCAAGTAATTCTCTCGGTGGCGAAATTAAATTCCTCTTCGTGTATTTTGTGTGCGAGTGTACGAACAAATAATAATTGAGCCGGTCTTGTATAATTTAGGATACTTTATTAAACATGCTTCACTGGCCAAATAACTCATGTATACAAACATGAATGTGTTTGTAAATTGAAATCGGTTTCTCAATATCATATATGTGCATTGATTGAAATGAACTTCAAAAGCAAGTGAGTTATACTGACTAATTTTGACGCTACAAATTGAAATTTACTGTTCTTGGCCGGGTTTTTTACTGGCCAAATGCGAGTCAGACTCGCATGCATATGAAGGGTTCCGTCCCATCGTAGACCCCTTCCACTATGGCCCCTTTAATTTTAATTATTTGTTGGGATAAGGGCAACAAAATCCCGAAATCGGCGACCTCTCACGTCCGGCCCTGGTGCAAGTCATGGTCCGGGGCGGCGATGGGACGCCGTCGCCTTTTTCTGTGAAGCCGTGATGCTAGCGAAGTAGGTGGCGGAACGTGAGCGGGAGAGAACCTCTCGTCCCAGCCGCCGCGAGAGACGCTCCGGGCGTTGGGGGCCACGTGACGGCTTCCGGCCACCGTAGACGAGGGCCTGGGCCCGGACGGTGAGTAATGGGCTAGCTCGCCGTCCGTCCGTCTTATGACGACGACAGGCTGTGTCGATGGCGCGTTCGTGTTCCACGCGCGCCTCATAGAGATGTCAGCAACGTGGGAGGGGCCCGCAAGGGCCGACGCCCGTCTGGGCTGCGGGATGTTGTAAGAGATACCGCGGCCTCGACAAAAAAGTCTAACAAGGAACATAAGTGGTTTTTAGTCAGTAGAAGTCCGACACTTCCGATCTTGGGCAGAGCGAAAGTGGTTATTTGATGAAATCCAACACCCAAAAAAAAAGGCGACGACATATGAAAATGCCTACCTTTTACAGATTACGAAATATATTCCGCTGACAGACTGGCGAATGGACGGACGGACAGCAGAGGCTTAGAAATAGGGTCCCGTTGGTTACTCTTTGGGTACGGAACTCTAACAGATAATAAAAAACCCATAGTGATTTTTATAGATAACTACATAGGTACGAGTTCATACCTTTAACTAGCTTTTTCCCAGCTGTGTTGGGGTCGGCTTCCAGTCTACCCGGATGAAGCAGAATACCAGTATTTTACATGGAGCGACTGCCTATTGGACCTCTACAACCCACTTAATACTAGATACCCTTCGATAAGATTTCTTGTTAGAATTTCAAGTCTCTGTCTACCTGTTACGACTGCCAAAGATCTATAAATGGCAGACGGGACCAATAGCTTAACGTGCTTTCCGAAAAAACTCGGTAATTAATGCAGTCTTCATTAAGCCACGAGCTCCTCAATAGAGTACGAGTAAAACCAGCAAAATTACATTTTATTTTCAACTTTGTCCGCGAGTGTACACACAATTGAGCTAGCACCGTCTCTGATTGCGCCTGTCCAGTGTCTAGTACGCCGGTAGATATTGATGAATAGTACTTATATTACTGCCGCCGTTGCTTCCTGGCGGTGACGTGAGAAGTGGTGGTCATTCGTTTAGATTTAGATGTTCAATCTAGTGTTGTTCACCTGTCGGGTACTTGTTAACGGATACTGTTGTATATTGGAGATTATTATAATAGATAATTCTAGTTTTTCTAATTATATACTAGGAGATTTTTATGACTTTGATTATCTTGAGTTATGAGCAGAAAGTTGTGGGTTCGAACTCAGGCAGACGGTAATGTTATGGGATACTGGTAACCCCATGTATCAGACGAGTACTGGTACCACAAAACAATAGATGAAAGCACTTCATATCGCAATCGAATCGAATTTGTAATTATTTATTGTTAATTGATTCGTCTTGACCTATAGTGCACAGACTTGGTCTTTGTCAAACATCCAGAAGTCCAAACACAAGGTTTGCCAACGAGCAATGGGGCGCAGTGTACTAGGTGTTAAATTAAAAATAAAACCAAAACAAAAATAACTGACGTGGCCCAAAAGGCTCCTCAACTCAAATAGGAGGGCATGTCTACCGCATGTCTGCAGACAAACTGTGGACCACAATAGCAGGAAACTAGTGCCCTGACACAGTAAGACGGGGTCGTGGCGAAGGAGACGGTGGCATGAACTAGATCGGTTCCGTCAAAACTGGAAGGAGGACGCGCGAGTTCGAGAGAAGTGGAAAGAGTGGAGGGAGGCCGTTGCCCTGGAGCGGGACAGAGCAGGCTAGTAAAAAAAATGATATGTTGCTACGGAATTTAGTAGAGTTCTTTATACATACAATTAGATAATATTGACCTGGTGAAGGTTGCGGGGATCCGCTGGATGCGAGACGCGCGGGACCAGCCTTTGTCCAGCAGTGGACGTCTTTCGGCTCAAATGATAATGATAGATAATAAATATTATAAATGTAGAAGCTCCCTAGTGCTCCCTACGTTGCGTTCGTCGCTATCACTTGGTGCGTTCGCACCAGTTCACAATTCGAGCTCATTAACTAAATCTATCAGATTAGTGTTCGAACGCTAATTAAATAGTTAAATCACTTGCCCGCAGCTAATTTGTAGTTTGTGAGCTATTTAATGATTGGTTTGATGAAACGGTGTCCATTTTGTGGCTGGTTTGGGTGTTTGAAACTTGATTAGCTAAAATTGATTTAGAATTGTTTGAAATTAGTGGTTCTAGCTCGAGTTGTAATTAATTTCGCCACGTCAAAACCTAGGCCTGGACTTTTCCAAGTATATAAAAGGGTATGTAAAGCACGGGTATAGCATACTAAGCCATTGCTTCTCTCTCCGATCGTGTCGGATATCCGTCCCATCAAAAAAGAACAGAGAGTCCACCTGTGTCTGCGTACATACTTGTGCACTATAATATCACACGCGCTGATGGCTAAACTTCGCTAAAATTGATCGCCGTAACAGAAAACGGTCAGGAGGATCATCATCAGCCTATATTGTTCCCACTGCAGGGACTCCTCTTTAGAAGAGGGATGGGCTATCCTCCACCAGTCCCCAGTGCGGGTTGGTAGATGTCACATGTCTTCGAATTTTTCGGTTATATGACATTTAATTCTAAGACATTTAATTTTTTTTTTGATGTTATCCTTCACGCTTTTCAGAATATATTAGGTTAGGAGGATATACAAGTATTAGGGTAAATAGGGCTTTTGGTATAGCTAGGCACAAGTCAATACTTGTCTGTCTATCTCACTCTAAAAACCCAGTTACTGGTTCTTTCATATTACTTATAAACTATCTACAAATACAGCCGGGACTGTACAGCTTCACTTGCTTTTCGAGGTACGCTTGCAATTCCCAAGCCTCGTTGAGAAGCTCATGTTTTTTTTTTAGGGCGTTAGATGTCATCAATAACCGGATTGATATTCGGACTCATCTCGCTCTGGGCAGAGCGGAACGCTGACTGACTAAAAACCAACCAAGTTCCTTCTTAGCCCTTGTGCCGAGGCCGCGGTATCTCTTTTGAACAACCCGCAGCCCCGGTGGGAAGAAGCTCATCTCAAAAAAATACAGTAAACAAAAACATAAAAAGCAAAGAATCGCATTCCATTCACTACGTTGGAACTTATCGAACATGCAATCATAGAAATATCTATTACTCGGATTTTTATTACGATTTATTGGTAGGAACTGCGAAAGTTTATTGAAAAATGCTGAAGGAAGATCAGGGGTTTTAAATTACGTGGATTTAATAGTATGGGAGTAGATGATATTATACTCCGGATTGAGAGATACGGTTTCAGCGTTTGATTTCTGATTTTGATGTTGAAAGGGGGAAATTGTTGAAATGAATAGGCACCTCAATCATCCAAAGAGGTCTGAAAATTGTTACCATAAGTCGTTTTAACACAAAATAAAATGAGACAACAATTATTTAATTAATTTAATTAATGCAAACCTAATTAAATCGTTCACAGCCCTTTTTGATATAAAAAACGTTGCCCTACACTAGGAAATTCTCCTGTATCGTGGCTGCGTTTACAAACATTTGAACTCACATACACAAACACCCACATCCGGAACAACTAAGTATCTGCAGGCCATACAAATATTGGTTCCGTGCGGGGATCGATCCCACGACACGCACAGCGCCAACCGTGTCGTAATGCATAAAATAATGCTGGGTTGATGATATCATCAGGATTGGAAAGAGAAGAGCGGCAGAAGACAGGGGAGAATACTCCTCAGTAAGTGTTGCGGTTTGAAATAATGAAGGAGAACCTTGTATTCAGTAGCATAAAGACTACCTTTGTCAAAATGTTTATACCTTGAATATCATACTATAATTGGTATTTTAGGGTTATATAGGGAGAGTAGCGGTGGGCCAGTGGTGGCGGCCCCGACTTACCAACAGTAGGTCATGAGTTCCAACGCATTCAGGCACATTACTTTGTGTAATTTATTTCATCACCGCTGCTCTCAAAACGGTGAAGGAAAACATCGTGAGGAAACCGGCATGTCTTAGAATCAAAAATTCGAAGACTTGTGACATCTAGCTATCCGCACTAGGCCCGCCCCTCTCAAATAGAAGAGGCCTGTGTCCCAACAGTGGGAACATTAATAGGCTGTTGATAATGATTGATTACCTAGGTATTTATTCCGTAAGCAATCTGTAGTTTCTGCTTATCCCCATGGTAAAAATGCGTTATAGTAAAAAACACTTCAGTGGAGATTAAGTTATGACGTCAAATACAATGATAAAGCTTTTTAATATCTCATTTAACTGTAAATTTTCCTAAACAATAAGAGGGTAGATATCGGTTGAGTGCTGAAATATAATCCGATTTTAATTTTATTCCTGTTTTCAGATAAAACGCGATGTTTATGATTTAGTTATTTTTGTAGAATAGGTATTTTGAGGCTTAAAAAAATATGTATGATTTTTTTTGAAGCTTCAAAATACCTATGCAAAGTGTTGGCGAAATAGATCGTCGTGTGCATAGAATTAGCACTGGATGGATGAAATGGCAGCAAGTCACGGGAACAATATGCGACTCCCGCATTCCCCTTAAACTCAAGGGGAAGATTTATAAAACCATGGTTAGACCTGCTGTCGTGTATGGATCAGAATGTTGAGTCACAAAAGGGATAAATGAAAGGCAATTGCATGTGGCTGAGTGAGAATGCTAAGGGGGATGTGTGGTGTGACGCGAATGGATAAAATAAGGAATAACTACATAAGAGGAAGACTGAAAGTGGCGCCGTTGAATGAAAATTTGTGTGGTAATCGATTGGCGTAGTATGGACATGTGATGCGAAGGAATGAAGAAAGTGTTGTGAGGAAAATGTTGAATATTAATTTCGAATGTCGCATGCCACTGATACCTGATGCTCCTTCATGGCGTTCTCATTGACACAGAAGTCAGCTGTTAGTTGCCATTAGCAAGGTGGCATGCGACTACGACTGTCCTCTATAATAATTATCAAATTATCTACTTACTAGACGATTTTTCTTGTTTAATACTATTAAGACCGCGGTTTTATTAGTCTGCGTTTTTATTCGTAGTCGGGTTTTAGTTTTTAAACTTATTTTTTTATTTTTGATGGCACGGTTGGCGCAATGGCTGAGCTATTGCTGCGCTGTTTGTCGCAAGTTTGGTCCCCGGAGGAAACAAATATTTGACACAGATACCTACACATTTGACTACAGATACTTTAAATGTTTTGCACTTATGATGCTGGAGAAATACTTTTTCCGTTTAAAAAAAAACGTTCGTCCGGAATTCGAAACTAAATATTTGTTACTTCCTGACACACTGAAAATCGTTTCTAGTATTTTAAGCGGGATATGATGTAAGCTTATTTTTTTCATTGTAAATACAATCATGTTTCGCACACCCTCATAGTGGGGACAAGGTAAGGGTACATTTAAGGAGTTAAAATGTTAGATAGTAAGTGGCTTGATACCAAATATTTCGTTGAACTTTTCACAAACGTAACCCGAAGTCTGTTTCAGAGAGGGTTCAACTCGATGTAGGTAAAAATCTTGCCAAAACCCCTTTCTTCGAGTAAAACAGAAAACATGAATATTCTTCGGAATTGCCTGTCGAAATTCATTTGTCTGATCATAAATTGGGATGGTAGATATCCAATATGAATTTGAAAGGAAATATTTAATGTGTACGTCATACGGGTACGGAACCAATTTAATGGATCATTGAGTATTGGGTTGATATACTATATGATATAGTATAAAATGCCAATTGCCATTTGTGAAGCGTCTCTAATGGGCGAAGTATTTAAGGGTTTAGATTCTCCTTTGATGTGAGTATGGATGTTCGTAAATAAACTAGAAATGAACTGTATTAGGAATTCCTACTGTACTAGGTCTTCAGGGTTTTTTGTGATTTCAAGTTCTCATAAACGATGAGTTTAAGTTCAGGCAAAATGTTATTGGGTTTTATTAATCATAAATTACAGCCACGGACTCTGGGGACGAAATGTGGGTAAACACCTCTGATGAACTCTTTGGGGCACGCGTGATGTTTTGTTATGTATGTTCTACATCAATGACTACGACCGCGACCAAGTTACTGACACATTATGACCAAGTTACTCACAAATCTTCGTTTATCAGGTTTTATGAATCAATTCTTTTTGTAACCTCATTATTGAATACAATGTTTCTCATCCAACCTACAAATGAGCAAGTACTCGTAACGTAAATTAATCATATTACGACAACCATAAAATTGTCAGTAAAAATAATACTCTGTGTCCTAATGTCTGCTGCGCTAACAATATTGCTAAATTAAGTTTAAGTACTACTATTAGTAGTAAAACTTAGTTCTGCTCGTAACAAGACTGTTTTTTTTTAAATGTGATGATGTAATTTTATGCGTTTTATATGGTGGTGTAAGTTTGCTTATGCTGTAGATTAAGGTGCAAACGAGCCTTATTGAATTCCAAAAAGCATTAAATGCCAAAGGAAAATTCATATTTTGTATTATTAGTCACGTTTTGACTTATTTTAGCGTCTCTCGGCAAATTTAGAGCTTTACAAGAGCGATGAGAGTCAAATTATACGAATTAGTTTAATTATGGCTCCTTGAGAAATTGCCATATTGTTTGATCGTTAAATTGAAATGACAAGGGGACTGTAATTTCGTTTTTTGTTGACAACAATTATTTTGAGGCTGAAGGACATCATTATAAAGAGAATGCGCAGTAATAAAACCGGTCAAGTGCGAGTTGAACTCGCGTGAAGAGGGTTCCGTACGATGAATATAATATATCTACCTTTTTAGACCATTGACTTCTTATAGGTTTTCCTGTAATCTACAGGTATAGAACTATTTTCTGTATTTTTTTCAAAATTTTAGGCTCAGTAGTTTCGGAGATAAGGGGGGGGGAACGGTCAATTTTCGTCTATTTTCTTAAATAACTTTAAAACTATTTATTTTAAAATTATTAAAAAAATATATTTGAGACCCTCATAGTAAGCCCTTTCATTTGATGTGTCACATGGTACAGTTTGCAAAACTTTTTTTTTAATTTTCTTATTTGCCCCGTAAAAGCGACGACCCCCATATTCAAAATTCATTTATTTACTTTAGCCGTACATGTTTGGGTCACAAAAATCCATATGTATACCAAATTCCAACTTAATCGGTCCATTAGATTCGGAGCAAATTGGCTGTGACAGACGGACAGACAGACAGACAGACACACGAGTGATCCTATAAGGGTTCCGTTTTTTCCTTTTGAGGTACGGAACCCTAAAAATGAATAATTTGGTGTTCCAAGTCAAATACAATTTTAGAAAAAGTGGAAAAATAAATGCCTTTCAAGAAAATAAAAAGAATGTATCACTGAATTATAAAATCACTTAACAGGTTTTGCATCCTGGTCATACTTACCAATTTGAAGCGACAAACAATGTCTTGATTCATTTACTCAGAATAAGTTTTAGTTATCTGGCAAAAACCACGTAAACAACTCAAAAAAAAAAACAAAGAATAATTACAAGTGTTTACGTCATTATAATAAGCGCAAAGTTCAACGACCAAATGGAATTTCGAAGCAGGCAATTTCAACTATTAAAACTATACTTATTTCTGTCGTTTGAAGTTAGATATGAATTCTATAACTATCCCCCAAACGATGTAATCGCGACAATCTAGCGCAAACAATCACAACTTACGGTTATTCGTAATTTCCTGTCTCTATTCTTCCTTATCCTCATTGCTTCTTCCCCACAATAAATCTGCAAGTTTCTCTAATAAACGCATTGTTGTACAAAGAGTTATTTACGGTTAACGGACACAATTGAAACCCTCACAAGTATCAACCCTTTCGGACAATAAATCACTGCTGAACGAGTCGTCAAAACATGTTGATACTTGAACCACTGTACAAATATGTTCAGAAGTATCATTTCTTACATTTACGAATATTCATAGTCATTTATCATTTTCCATCCATGATCCAATAGCACCTCTTTCAATAGCTGATTACTAGAATAATGCAGGTTAGCTGGTTAACTAATTTGGATGAAGTCAAGTCACTAGGTGTCTTTCTATTGAATAAAATTGATGTTAATGATGAGGGTACTTGATCACTTTGAAATGTTTAAGACATTTGCAGATTGCAGGATTCTTACTCAGATAAAATATATGTCATGTTTTTAGGCTAATGTTTTGCAGCAACTCCTTTTTTTTTTTTGTGCCGGGTGGAAAATTATCGAGTAACCCCTCCCGCTCTTGGGCAGAGCGAAAGGGAGTGTCAGACTTCTACTGACTAAAAACCACCCATGTTCCTTCTTAACCCTCTATGTCGAGGCCGCGATAACTAGTGTTTTGTGTTTACTAGTGTGTGTGTGTGTAGTTTGCCGCAACTCCTCTGAAGAGAATCAACGACGTGGCCTGGGGTGAAGTACGCCTGCCTCATAAATCCCGAAGAGATCTAGATAATTATGCTCGGAAAACAGACAAGCTGGCAGTGGATTCCACATTGGTTTGCGTTCGTCGAAATTCATCAGGATGACAGTGACGCTTCGACGCATCTCTGCTCGGCTATGATAGAAGAATGGGGATGTGAGAATCAGATTCTGTAATTTAATTCCAAAGCTTACTCTCCGAAATGTCAAACAAGTATAGAGCCTAACCATTATAAGCCACACCTCTAAGAATAGTAATTCTTAACTTGCCAATGAAGTGATCCAGCCCTTGGAATAGGCATTGGTCGGAGTGGAACTTCTGTTGCGCATTACCTGTTGTTCAATCTGACCTACTGACCTGTCAGAGTGTTTTCCTTACTCTTTGATTCTTACAGTGTTTTGCCACGTGGCGCTTACATAAAAATAATAGTTATTCCCTTGTTGATGTCGCGATGAAAGGGCATTGTCCTGTTGGGGAAGAAACTTGTTCTTTTACGATGTTTTTTGATAGCCGTACATTTTTATGCATTAAATTTTGTTTTGGTAGGGAAAAATACGAACAATAATATAAAGGGTTGATTTTATTTTCATGTTAACGCGATGTAAAATTCAACTTGGGAATAGGGTAGGTAGGGTATTTCAAAAAAAAATCTTATTAGTCCGTCTGTCAGATTATCGAAAAATATTGGATACGTGTTTTTTGTTTTATCAAATTAATAAAAAAATACGAAAATAAAACGTTTTTGACGTCACTTTGTGGGTAAAAAAGTACTAACCTTATGACGTCACATGACTTGACACGACTTTTCGAAGCACTGTATCGTCTTCATCTTTTGTTTACGTGAAAAAAGAAAAAAAACGTGTCCATTATTTTTTTGGAAATCGGACGGACTAATTAGATTTTTTTGGCGAAATACCCTATTGTAAACATAGATGCTCGTGATCATCAGTTTCTGAGATTTTGCCATTAGTTCAAAATCTAAAAATTCTATTTTTTTAACCGAAGTCGGTTAAAAATAGATTCTCAATTCGATTGGTGTGTTTTTTTTATATATTGTACACCGATTACGCTGAGATTTATGATCCGAATTACGTGATTCTTTTTTTTGTTAAATCCGCTAGATTAATTTTTTAAGAAAAATATTTATAATGATTTACTCAGCTAACCAAACTGAAAGAAAAAAAGTTAGTATGAAGCTGAAGGTAAACAAACCAATTCATTAACAAACACTGTAATTCTAGTCCTGAAATAAAAACAGCCCAAACCTCGGTATGATATATCATCCGAACTTGTCCGCAAAGAGCAGCCCATTGAACTTGATTCAACAAACAAACAAGTAGTAAATAGCTACAGGATACCCCATAAAAATGACAGGCTAAAGGTTTTTTTCACTTGGCAACAAAATGTTGACTGTTACCCCAGACTAAAATGAGTGTTTTGGTTACTAATACCATGGGGAACAATCACCTTTTGAGCCATTTTGCCTTACGATTCATACAAGAAAAATATTTGGCACTGTACATTTTATTTAGTCGTCTTAGAAGAGAAAGAGTAATGAATAGCGTCAAGTCTTGCCACTTAAATGGATGATTTTGTACAGAACTGGTAAGCTTTGTTTAGGTCTTGAGAGACTCAAATTTTCAGGCCTAAACCAAGATTTAAACGTTCTGTTACAAATCTCGTTCTACAATTTAAGAAAGCACATTTCTTTCATTTTGCTTACCAAAAATAGTCTGAGGATTGGTGATCGTCCATAACATATCAATTTTCTCCGTGTCTCGGAAAGCACGTAAAGCTGTTGGTTCCAGCTGTAGAACAAAATACCAACAACCAATCTTACCAAGGGTTATTGTATTACCCAGTGCTAACTACGTTGCGGAGGTCAGATAGGTGCTCCAAGTAAAATCTTGGTATTCAGCTGCATCCGGTCAGATTGAAAGCAGACCTCAATAAAGTAGGGAGAGGGCTAGTCAGATGATGAATTTTATTTAATTCCCCTAAAAACTCTTTAAAAATAAATGTTTCTCTCAATCAACATAATAACATCGTTTTCTTGCCAGCAACTAGAGTTGGCTTCTGATTCAATAACTGAGTGAGTAGTCAGCCTTACCCAACGCCTCATAACAAAACGTTGAACCTCGCAAGTAAACGAAAAACTTCGAGTTGATTCCTTGAAATATTACTCCGAAAACTTTAATATCGTTACAGTTCGTGTTGGGAACTGAGAAATGAGACGCTGTGGTTCTTTTACTGATAGTAAACTTGACGTTTGTTTTAATAATGGTGGAAAAGTCAGAGAAGGATAATAATTTATGAAAGTTGAAGATGATATTATAAGATAAGAAACTTATTATAATTCAACTTGCGCAGGTTAGCACAACAAGAAACACTTCAGTTGTATGTTTTCCGCTGTTTATTCCTTTTTATTTTATTTGAGTGTACTGTGTATGTGTTTAAGTGCTTTATCATAAGCTGTTAATGGCTAAAACACAAGCTTTTTGCTTAGTTCAGGAGTCAAAGGTTCCTGCCGAGGCCGCGTAAACTGTCTCTGTTGTACAACTTAATCTTATTCACCAGATAGGGTAGTTGACAAAAAATCTAATTTGCCCGTCAAATGGATTTCGAAAAAATATTGGACGCATCGAAGTGTGTTAAGTCACATTGCAGTACATTTCTACCGACCACTGACGTCAAAAGCCGACTCATGATCTTTGACGCGGTTTATCTTCGTAATTCTTTAATAATTTCATAACAAAAAACACGAATCCAATATTTTTCGATAATTTAACTGACGGACTAAATAATAGTTTTTTTTTTGTCAGGAAACTTCCATTGTATTGTTTTGTTTTTATATACAAAATATAACAATTATGAAAATGAGTTTAGTGCCCACTCTCAAAAAGATCCTTAGTTTCAACCCATATCAACCCATATGACATTAAAATCACTAGACATTTCCGCAAAAAAAAACAACAACGCATAAACTCAGTAAAAGAGTGCCAATAATATTAACCTAAATGAACTAACATTTGCGATAACGTAAACAGGTTTAATACACTTGTTTTTTTTTTTTCCTGTTCTCTATCTAGATAAAAAGTGCTGTGGATCACGCAGTAACATTACACCTCCTCGCCGCAGTAGGGTAAGCAAACAATGCTATAAATCAGCACTCCTGGTGATAGTAAATCTGGTCTGAACCGGTTAAGGACGCCATCTTGGTTCGACTAGATTTGTGTTTGCTGGATCACATTGGGACCCGTTTCACCATTAGCGATTAGCGACGTTTACCTCTAACAATGAACCTTATGTCAACTAAAAGAAATCAAAAGCAAAATCAGACAGCACGTAGAACAGCGCCACGGGTCGTTCTTCAAAGTAAGCACCTACCAAGGTTGGTCCATAGATGGGTGACCGACCATCACTCATTGCATACCAAGTGTCCTCAGTGCCTCGGAAATCACGGTAAGCCGTTGGATCCGTCTGTCATTTTTGGATCAAGAACAGTCGTTAGAGGTAGTTAGTATGTAGTTCGAAAATCTGATGACCAGTCTCTAAATAACGGGTGTAAAATAAATAGGGACCATAGATCTCAGTATCTGGTACAAATTTCAACTTGCTATGTCCATCTTTTCCTGAGAAAATCGGCAATGACACACGCACAGACAGACGGGCAGACGGATAAGAGAGTGATCTTATAACGGTTCCTTTTTTACCTTTTGACGTACGGAACGAATCGTAATGACGGCATTGTGATTCAATAATATTTTTTTTGTGTAGAGTTACTCAGTTTCATGTGTACAATACTTGGTTAATGGTTTCGTGACGGGTTTGTTTACAACTTGTTTTTAACCGACTTCCAAAATGGAGGAGGTTCTCAATAAATTCATTTGTAAGGTTTTTTTTTGCTCCCGTCCTGCGGGTTGTTCACAAGTTACCGCGGCCTCGACATATAGGGCTAAGAAGGAACATGGGTGGTTTTTAGTCAGTAGAAGTTTGACACTCCCTTTCGCTCTGCCCAAGAGCGGGAGGGGATATTTGATGATTTTCCAACCGGCAAAAAAAAAAGTATACTCCCGAGGTGGTTCCATTGTCACCATGTCAGGATCTGATCCCAGAGCAATCGGGGATCCCAGGGCAACCTTAACATTTTATAGGCATTTGTTAAGTTTTTCATGAATTTTCTGATGCTGTTCAAGTATTGTTATTGAAACGAAACTTTAGATACGTATATTATAGAGGTTTCGTGTCGTTGTAAGTTTCTTGACCTAGAGAGTCGTATATAGCTAGTCATTTCCTCGTCGGCAGAGGTAACGTGTGGTCCCTAATGAAGTATCCTATTAATTCTAATGAGTGTCTTGAGGTAACGCGGTGGTTTCCCTTGTAATAGAAAGCTTGATTACAGCATCAGCGGTGGTAATTAGGTGGTTCCGTAATGTATTGGGGTTGCCTTGTGCCTCAATAAATTGTTTTACCATTTACCGTTTTACAGTTTATAATAATTAACGAGGAAAAGGTGAATTGGTTTCGTAACCACCTGAATTTATTGTTGTGCTCTGATGAGGTCTAATTCTTACAGTGTGTATTTTTGAGCTTATTGATACAATGTGATGGAATACGGCTCACTCCTTCTCGCTTAGCGTAGCAGGGCCAGCAGTATAAGTAAATAATGATGTATGCTGATTAAGCTACGTACTCAGCTGCATCCAGTTAGACTGGGAGCCGACCCCAAGGCTAGCCAGATGATGATGACATAAACTCACACCCTTGTCCCATGGAGGTAAGCAGAAAACACAGAACTACTACGATCCTTACTTATTCCTTTTGCCTCTTCTACATAATATTTGGTCTTACAAGCCATTACAAGCACACTGGTTGTTAGTAGGTACAGTACGCACCTATCATTTCTGAAGAACCTCACAAATAAAGTTAATGTGTCCTTCAAGGAACTCAAACATAACTGAGAACACCAAATCATATCAAAATCAAAACTCATTTATTCAAACTAGGCTGATAATCAGCACTTTTCGAACGTCAAAATTTACTTTACTTTACTTATTTACAAGAGACAGTCCCTCAAAACGCCCCCCCCTCGACACTTCCTAGTGTTTTTGCTGAAAAGAAGAAGTGGCGGAACAAACCCAGCAACACATCTGTCTGTTAGGTTGGTTAGAAGAACCAGACTCGATATAATAGTAGGGCAATAGTTAAAAAGTATATAATACTTAATAATAAAAAATAAGTCATAACACAGCAGTAAATTAATCTTGGAGAAAGACACCTCAGCCTGACCCTTCGGTGATTACTGGCGAGATGTGCTGTTATTTTTAGACCTTGGTAGATATCTTGATTGGGAATGTAGTTCTGCTGAATGCTATATAAGGTCTCTCTATTCATATTTGAAATCTCTTAAAACGTCATTGTACTCATTAATAGTAACAACTCTTCGTAAACGAACGACGAAAACTCAGCTGTTCCTGTATACATTTTTACGAGTTTTTTTTTAATTTTTTTTTATTTCAGCTTTGGTTCAATTGTAAAAGTTGATGAGTACAATGACCCCGTAAGATATTTTGAGTATGAATAGAAATCCCATATAACATTATGATCACCCATAAGTAAAATTTTCTCAAAATACGCAATTACCGTACCCTCATCGCCACATACTTCCGTTCGGACCCAAAGCTATTACAGCGACCACACAGCTGACCCCAGCGAATCAGAGCGTGAAAATAAAACAATTTCTCTTGCCACAAGAGCCCGTCCTCGTAACTTAAGGAAAAAACTTAACTTCAAACTTTCAGACGTTTTTCTTAGCAAATTGCAACTTATTAAAGATTGGATGTAACCACAAAGGTAATACGCAAAATCGGATCTGACTTGATGAATATTAAATGACGGAATGGAATAGGAAGACCAAAGAAAAGATGGATTTTGCTTTTCAGTTTTTTAGTTTTTTAACTACTTTTTTTAGTTCCAACTTTTTAGTTCTTTTGTGTTTGTTCTTTCGTTGGTCGCGTAAAATTCTTCGCTGATGATTTAAATGTGTTTGTTTATATGATTTGTGACTTTGAATTTATTTTAAAAATATAAGTGTCATATATTTTTGTAATCTCCTTTTAAAACCCTTCATTTTGATACCCTACTCGATGGTAATGGTTTTTTTTTTAAATACGCTATATGCCCCCAAAATCCGTAAATTTCCTTTCTTTTTTAATTTTAATGTAAGCAGTGACACTCGCGCCATCAAGACGAATCTAACGACGTATATTTCAAATCCCTTCATCTGTTTAGGAATTATGAGGGAACAAAGAAACGGACATACATACATACACTCCAAACACATAACCTTCCTTTTGGGCTCCGCCGCAGTCGGGTAAAAACAAAACTTATAAGCAGGTATTCATTTGAATATTAAATTATGAAATGAAAACACATAACACTCCTTTTGGGCTTCGCCGGTTGATCAGTGGACCATCAATTTACATATCGAGTTTCCTCCGTGTCTCAGAAAACATGTTTTTAAAAAGCGGTTGGTCCCGGCTGTCATTTGTAGATTATTAACAGTCGTTACAGGTTGTCAGTGACCCCAAAATCTGACAAGTATCCGGTAAGACTGAAAGCCGACCCCAACATAGTGATGGTCAAAGGCTAGGCTATGATGAGTATGTGAAATTAGGTACATTTACTATTTACTTCTGTGAACAGATAACTTACCTGGAGTTTACGTAAACTTTTGACTGACTGATGCATAAATTCAAGTTAGTTACGCCTTAACTTTTAGGCACTTCCCTCAAAGCAAGGGCGTGTCTAAAAAGCTTTGTACTTAATATCTCTCCCGCAAAACTTTGTGTTTGTTTCGAGTAAATGTGAGCTTAAGTTAGATATTAAACCTTCACCTGGCATGGTTGGAGTTTAGATCTCAACTGCTCTTGAAGTATTGTGAGTTTATATTGAAAAGGGCTTAGCTGGTGTTTTCATGGGGGGAAGTAGATATGGTTGTTTTGTTTTGCAGTCTATTGAGATAACTATTTTCTGCTAGCGTGGAAATATACAGACGCCAGCACATTAAGCTACCCGAAACTAACAAAATTCCCAATCAACCTTGAACCTAATATTTCAGCGATAAAATTGAAAATCTATTATTGTAGTAGTGTGATGTGTTGGTTTCTGAACTACCGTATTAAAAAGTATCTTGTGTCTGTTGTGTATTACGAGTTTTCTTTGCAAGTGGTACGAGTAATTGTGTGCCAAATTGTATCGGAAACCGTTCGAACAAAAGGTAACGAACAGACAGATGGACCAATCTTAGCACTTCTAAAAGTAGCAAGTTAAATTCTTTTAACTCAGGGTTGAAGTATTTCTCTGTAGAATACCGTGGAAGCAAAATGTTAAATTAAAACCTTATCTTTATTGAAGAGGAAAAGACAGAGTTTTATTCAAACAATTCTCTGCACCGTTTATTCCCCACATACAGGGTGTAAATTAACCCTTCACACATACGTCAACCAAGCATTCTGTACATCAAACTAAGTAGGTACCCCGCAAAAATGTTTTTTTTTTGGGAAATTATTGTAGAGGACCGCCGTAGTCGCATGCCACTGATACCTGATGCTCCTTCATGGCGTTTTCATTGATACAGAAGTCAGCTGCTGTTGCCGTTAGCAAGGTGGCATGCGACTACGTCTGACCTCTATAATAATTTTACTTATATTTAAATAGAAATATACAAATTCATTAGATGAATATCAGACAAGAATAATATTCTTGTTTTCTACTTTTAAAACCGCGGTTTGTAGTCGGGTTTTAGTTTTTAAGCATATATTTTTATTAGAATTTTATTTTAGTGTTATTTAATAAATCCGTTCTATTAAATTACTTTCATGATGTAGAAATCTACTGAATGGTGGTTTTGATATTTAAATTGTACGAGTAAATAGCAGACTAGACTTTTCGACCGCATTCTAAACGTTAATGTTGGCCAAAACTATAATATAATATACATATTTGTAATGTGCTCGCCAAGACCTCTCATTTGATACCAAACATGTTATGATTATCTCAATTAAATTTTTTTCGAGCTTAGAATTTGACATTTAAATTCCGTCATAAAAAGAATTGTTAAAGTTTATAAAGCCTGTGTCACCCGGGCTATTCTTACGAATCTATTGACACCTCATTTAATAAAATAAGTTCAGTAGTCTACGCGCTACGGTGGAACATAAAAAAATAAATGCATACATACATAGACTACCAAAATCATTACCCTTCCTTTTGGCTTCGCCGTAGTCGGGTAAAAATATTGGATACGTATTTTTTGTTTTATCAAATCAATAAAAAATTACGAAGATAAAACGCATCAATGATTTGAGTGGGGGTTTGAGACGTCACTCACCGGTAAAAATTTGGAATATGTTCCAAGACATTAGTATGACATTTTTTACTAGTCACGTCACGAGTTTTCAAAGCACTGTATCGTCTTAATTGTTTGTTTACGTGAAAAATAAAAACATACGTGTCTAATATTTTTTTAAATTTCTATAATATGACGGACTAATTAATTGTTTTTGTTAACTACCCTATTGGGATAAGTAAGGATTATGATGATGATAATATCCTAAAGAAAGACGATATAAAATCTACCTACCTATCTTTCTGAACACCAAACGGCTAGTAAGTGCTAAGTACTTTCTACACTTCATCGTTGAAATATTTATTTATTTTATTTATTTATTCAATAACACATACATTTGTTTTAACAGGTAAGACCCAAGCTAACAAAAGTAGTCATAAATTGTTAAAAGTCTAGTCCCAAGTAGCGGGTCTGTGTAGGAATACAGCTATACAGTGGACAACATACTAAGTGTCACCCTCTGGAATTCCGCCAAAGAACAAGAAAATACACACATCAAAAGTGTCTAGGGATCAACATATATTTTTGCAATAACTTTTCTCCTGATTGATATTAATTAAAATTTTCTTTAAGGATTCATCAAATAAAGTGTTTTCGTTTGTCACAGTAACGATAAACCAAGTCACCTTTGCATTAATAAAGAAATTTGCCATTTTCCTAATAAAGGGATTTTTGACATTTGAACCACTAACATTAAAGTTCGAAAAAAAGACTGAAATAACAGTTTTCTTTAAAATTTTATTGGGTAACTTAAACAATTAATAATCCGTGTTTCTACCGCGAACACTAACAACACAAGAACATCGGTTTGGCATACTCAAAATGAGTTCATCCAAATCACGCTGTGGAATGGCCGCCCATGTTCGTTGCAACAACAAAAAAAGGTCTTCTTGCGACTGGATACCCTCCATATTCGGCAGAGCTCTTCTCTGTAGCATATCCCATGCATGCTCAATCGGGTTCAAGTCTGGCGACTGAGCAGGCCAGGGCAGGACATTGATGTTAGCTGCGGCGAGAGTCTGTCTTACAACTCTTGCGGTGTGCGGTCGTGCATTATCATGCATTAACTGAAATAAGGGACCGATTTGCACTTGTAGAGGAACGATGACGTCTGATACAATCGTCTCAGCATAAATTTGAGCGTTGAGGTTGCCTCTGATCCAAATCAACTCAGTTCTTCCGCCGATCCAAATACCCGCCCATACCATGATGGTTCCACCACTATAAGGATAGACTTCCTGGCAGGATTTTAATCGCTGTTGGCGTCCAGGGATTCTCCAGTGTCGTATACGTCTTGTATCCGGTCTCATACCAAAACGAGACTCATCAGAAAAGCACACGAAACGCCATTGTTCTTCTGCCCAATTTCTGTGTTCAAGAGCCCATTGATATCGAATCCTACGATTGTGCATTGCTATAGGTGGTACCCGTAGCGGTCTTCGGGAATGAAGGTTCACTTCATGCAAGCGGTTTCTGACTGTTTGGTCGCTAATTAAGTTCCCTGAAGAGTGATGAAGCCTCACGGCTAACATCATGGCGGTTATTGTTGGAGCTCTTCGAGTTAAGATTTGAATGTATCGATCTTGTCTCCGTGTGGTGCAGCGATACCGTGCTCCATGGCACTCAGCCACGGTACCAGTGCTTCGGTAACGTGTCCAAAGTCGACTGATAACACTCTGACTTGTATTCAGAGCTAAAGCCACAGTACGTTGCCGGGAACCAGCTTCTATCATTCCCACGGCTCTGAGCATTTCTTCCCTGCTTAAATGACGTCGCCGCTCCATAATAACGTTGGTTTTAATCAGTAGTAGGGAAACAGTAGCACTAATAATGTCTTCAATGCGTTGTATGTTTTTATAGGGAAAATATTGACAGCTGATTTTCATCTTTTACTCGAATTTGATTCACAGTTCCTGATTCAAATTATGAAATGCACCAAAAAGGATCCACATAAATTTATAAAATCATAAATTTATTACAAAGCCACATCTCAATCTCAAGAAATCCGCATAAAAATGCTTGATCCCTAGACACTTTTGATCACACATCAAAAGTGTCTAGGGATCAAGCATTTTTTATTATGTCCAAAAATATCCCTTTTTTTGATATTGTCCTGACCAATCCACCATAATTTTAACAAAAGCGCCCAAGTGCATGTCGGACAACGCACAAGGTAGGGTTCCGTAGTTGTCAATCAAAATATGAACGATGTTTTTTATTATAAAAATAAAACAAACTTACATTTGCAGTTTTATGAGCTGCATACACTGTTAAGGAAAATATTTCATACAAGTACATTTTATAAGATGGTCGACTATTACTCGTAAACTTGTAAAGCCTACTTAGCTGTGATAGTTTTCCTTTTATTTTTGTTATATATGCTACTACCATGTTTTAATCTCTAATTTTAATCCCCACTTTAATGTGAACTGGCCTAATGTGACCTTAAAAAGATCCAAATTTTATACTTTGTCGGCGTAACTCATTTGTATGTTTAAAGCCAAATTACAGCTTTCTAGTACAAAGTCTTAGAGATATAGTGCAGACGGACGGACAGACACACAGACATACAGACAAAGAGACAGAGGCAGACAGACGGACATGGCGAAACTATAAGGGTTCCATGTTGACTACGGAATCCTAAAAATTAACGGAATAATAACAACGAAAAGCAAGCTAACTTAATTTACTCATTCCCAACTCTTGATAAGAGCAAAACCAACATAAAATAACGAATTATCCAACACTCTACCTGTACCCAAACTAGGGTGTACCTATTATTTCATTACATTTGGGTCGTCTCATTACGAGGGGTCCAAGCAGGCCCTAGAAGTAATTGTTGGGGTACCTTTTCGATCCCTTTGGAACGGAAGGGTTTAATTCCTCCCGGCTGCTGGATGATTATGATATAATCTGGAGAAATGTTTATTTTTAAGTTTTTAGTTATAAGAAGGAGTGTTTCTCTGTGATTGTTAGTTAAAAGGGTTAATTTAGGGGAGGATTTAAACCCAAAATAAGTGTGAGTTAACATTCACGTGACTATTGTTAAAGGAGCTGACGAAATATTATTTTTTGTTGTATTATTTAGGGTTTTAGGAGATGGTGGCTAATAATAAAAGCAGTACGAGTCGATCTTCAAATTTAATGTCGGTTTGCGGATGGGTGACCATCACTCATAAACATATCGAGTTTGTCATAATTATGTGGATACGTCGTAGTCAGTACCACAGAAGGTTTTTTTTTGGCGGGTGGAATATCATAAAATAACCCCTCCCGCTCTTGGGTAGAGCGAAAGGGAGGGTCAGACTTCTACTGACTAAAAACCACCCATGTTCTTTCTTAGCCCTATATGTCGAGGCCGCGGTAACTTGCGAACAACCCGCAGCCCCGACGGGGTACCACAGACGGCTGACAAGCAGTTTTGACCAAAGCTAACCAAATTGTGAAGGTCAGATAGGCAGTCATTCCGTGTCAAATACTGGTATTTAACTGCATGTTATACTGGAAGCCGACCCATACATAGTTGGACAAAGGAAAGGTATAATGATATATAGATTTTTGGGTAAAAATAATATTGACTTCCACTAACCATAGAGTCCCAAGAGGACGTTCAATTTCGAAACCTTTGAAGACGAAATTGTTACTATATGCGAAGGACTGGCAACCTTGAGGGTAGATTCATTATAACCACGAACCGAATCAACCTACATCAATTCCACTGCTGGGACTTCCGGCTGGGTTGTTGATTCAGTAACTTGATTAGTCGATATAACATAACATCAGGCCTGTATACACCATGTCATTGGGCACGAACCTCCAACCATCAGGCACAGATTCAGAATTCGTGGCTGCTTATGAAAAATTGACTGTTCATAAAATCAAATCAAATCAAAAGTCATTTATTCAAATTAGGCTGATAATCAGCACTTTTCGAACGTCAAAATTTCTGATTCGATCACGCAAGGAATCTTTTAGTGTCGAAGGATAAATATACATCGCCAAATTACTTATCATTGAAAAAGAAAAAATATGGTACAAGCTCTAGTTTCTACTCTTAAACAGGGTGTTATAAAACCAGTAAAGTAACCTATTTGTATGTGTTGAGTGCTGTACTAACAAGCTGTCGGTCTAATGCACTGAGACCTTAAACCTGACACTTTATTTTATAAACCTTGTATGAACCACATTTTATACAGCTTGCATGTGTTGGGACACTGAAATATTGGATGTGGTTTCTTACGGGGAATTAAAAAGGAGTTAAAAAAAGCTAAGCGACTGCTGATGAGATGCTGTTTTAATAACTTGAGCGGTATGAATTTTAGTAAGCGAAAAAATAACTAAACTAACGACGAATATTAATTAATAATAAAATGCAGAACGAGCTTATAAAAAGTGACTTGTGATTAATCCATTTCAGATATTAAAATTACCTAAGTGAGCGACATAACTATATTTACTTGGATTGGACTTGGGGCTCCCCGACTCGTACAGGTTAGGTTAGAAGGGGATAGTGGAATCAAGTGAGCGAGCGAAGCGAGCGAATAGACCCCGCCATCCCCATCGTGGTTTTTTTTTAACCACCAAGAAGTAGGAGCCCCGCAGACCGGGGCTCCGTCGACTAGGCCTGGGGAAGTTAAGTAGTTATTCTATTCGAAACAAACTTAGTATGAATAAATCATTTGTTAAATATTGAATAAAATGTACGACGTACCGTTCACACTCAAACAAATATTAGGTCGCTTAAATATTATGAAGCTACTCATTTTGTATTTTAAGTAACTGAATTTTTTGTTTGTAAGTTGCTGCTCTGTTGATTTCTCGTCACTCGCAGTCAGTCACTCACTTAGTAATTCTATGACCCAAATAAATTATTTTTGTCACTCAACACATTATAGTCACTCGTTTAAATTAAATCTGTTTCGTACTTTCAAAACAGGAATGGGGAAAATAAATGTGGGTCGTCCGCTAGCGCGATGGGCAGACGCCATAAATGCCATTGTGAGTAAAACCTAGATGAGCTTGGCACAGAAACGTGGAAATTGGCACCAGAAAAGAGAGGGCTATACCCAGCAGTGGGTGAATTTGGGCTGTGTATGGTAATGATAGTTTCAGTGTTAGCAGTTTTTTTTTTTTTTAAAACGTTGCCCCACACTAGGAATTTCTCCTGTATCGTGGGTGCGAACATTTAAACTCACGACCACGAATACCCAGACCAGAAGTAACTATCTGTAGATCATACAAATATTTGTTCCGTGCGGGAATCGAACCCGCGACACGCAGCGCAACAGTCCAATCGCTCAGGTTCAGGACTTAGCTGCCTAGTGTGTATTTTTCATTTCAAAATCCTGTGTTCTTCGTCTTAAGCACAATTTAAATTGAGTCAGACCAAATTTTGGCGACGACTGTTTGGCATACTTTCAGTAGCCTCCATCAGCTCCTGTGATGTGCAAATAACAGGACAGACAGGATACGATATCAAGTGCCCCATAGTATGCGGCACAACACCATATTGATACTCCAGGGCAGAGTCATCTATGAATCTCCACCTGTATCTCCATCGTGTGATTACTAAATAATTTTTTTTATTTTATTTTTTTTTATTTTTTTAATATATAAGTATGTTTATCAGTTGTCTAGTACCCATAACACAAGCTCTGCTTAGCTTGGGACTAGATGGCGTTGTGTGATAGTTGTGGAATATTATTTATTTATTTTTTTATTTATTTTGTATTTTTTTCTCTAACACGATATTTCATGAGGAGTGACCAGTAACCTGTGAACCCTTTTCCTTTGAAATGTAAATGTTTTACATAAATCATCGTCTTGGCATTAATTTCAAAGACACAGCTCGTATCAATATTCAACAAAAGCCCGCAATAAAATAAACAGTGTTAGTGAGATTACCAAACGAAGCACGTTCTGCGTAAACAGTAACTTATTGTGGCGACGCGTTATATTGTGGTTTGTTCACACAATGTTAGTTAGTGAGCTAGTAGATTAATTCATGACTTTATTTGAATTATTTAATTCTAGTTTTATCAATAAAGTCAATTTGCAGGATCATTACATTAAAAGGAGTAAAAAATAAACGATGCAGCACACAAGGAATAGGGTAGTTGACCAACTAAAGAAAATATGATTCTGTTTAATCTGTCTGATAGATTATCGACACACTTCCCTCCATATCAGCAGGAGACAGAACAGAACAAGGCCAATAGGCACGCAGGGACGTATACAACTGGGATAAGCCAAGTTGTCTCGGGTCCTAAGACTTGACAGTCCACCGATGGATTTTTTTTTAAAAAAAAAAAAAGGCCACCGATGGTACCATTAGGCTAGTACTGTTTTTTAGCTGCTGAGGTCCCGTATTTAAGTCCCAGACCGGGTAAAGCAACAATGAATTTTTCGTTCTCGAATTTTTACGTTTCACCAAAAAGTCATCTTTTAACTGTTTTAAAACGTAAATTTGCATTTCAGGCGCGTAAACCGAGCGATGACTACACGAGAGAGTCAAAATAAATTGCCACGAATTAATACCGACTGGCCTGTTGGTCTAGTGGTTAGTGACCCTAACTGCTATGCCGGAGGTCGTGGGTTCGATTCCCACCCAGGACAAATGTTTGTGTGATGAGCACGATCATTTGTTCTGTGTCTGGGTGTAATTTATCTATAATATGTATGTATTTAGAAATATATAAGTATGTTTATCAGTTGTCTAGTACCCATAACACAAGCTCTGCTTAGCTTGGGACTAGATGGCGTTGTGTGATAGTTGTGGAATATTATTATTAATACCTACCGTCCCAAGAGCATGAATATAAGGAGATAGCTACTGGCGCAAGTAGGTACTCGCGTGTTAATTTCACACGCAATCTGTACAAGTCCTGTGTTACGCATTGATAATGGCGTAACGTATCAAATGTTTATTGGGTTTCAGTGTAGTGAACACACGGGTTTGTATTGCAAAAGAACACGCAGCGGGTTTATTTATGGTTCCGTAACGACAGTTTTAAAAACGCTGTACTTAAAGTTATGAACAATCTTCTTCTTAAAAAAAATTTTTTGCGTGTTAAAAATCATCGAATAACCCCTTACGCTCTTGGGCAGAGCGAAAGGGAGTGTCAGACTTCTACTGACTAAAAACTACCCATGTTCCTTCTTACCCCTTTATGTCGAGGCCGCGGTATCACTTACAACATCCCGCTGCCCTGACGGGCGTCGGCCCTTACGGGCCCCTCCCATGTTGCTGACATCTCTTTGAGGCGCGCGCGGAACACGAACGCGCCGTCGACACGGCCTGTCGTCGTAATAAGACAGACGGACGGCGAGCTAGCCCATCACTCACCGTCCACAGGCCCACGTCTGCGGTGGCCGGAAGCCATCACGTGGCGACGACCTACATTTAGGCTCAGTAAGAGACCAAGTTTGACTAATTTCCCCTTTTCCTATACCAGATACGTTCCAGAGAACCTAATGCGTAGTACTGATTAGCGTTCTTGCCCTCACATATCCACAGTATGTTTTCTCAATCCGATTCCAAACGATCCCACCGATGGTTTACGGTCGTTTCTGAGCTTTTAAATTATTCAAAATGCGTCACCACCCCCAAATTCCTATTACTTTGCATTATTCCCTACTGAAGCAGTCCTAAGGGACTGTAATTGGATTTTCGTTGGATAGCCGTTGCTCCTAGCTGGTTAAAATGTTCGTTGTGGAATTGCGTTTAGATGAGCACATTTTTGAGTATGCAGGAAAGGTAAGAAGAAACAAACATATTTATTAATAGGTAAAGTATAGATATTATTAATAATAGATTGCCTTGCAGACTCTTCCACCATTGTTTTTTTTTAAGTTTGTAACATCAGAATATCTCCAGAATTTGATGCGGCTTATACAGTGTGATTCTTTATAATGTGCACATATCGAAATGAGGGGGAATCTATGCTTAATTTTATCGATGGAAAAAATATTTAAAAAAATCTAAATATTTTTTAATATTTTTTATGGAATTTTCAAAAATGTTGTCCGCTGTTGTGACCCCAATGTAAACAAAACGGTGTAACTTTTAAACTAAATTATCTATCGCGATGAAACAATTTTATGTAAAAAGTTATGAAAAAAAAAAGTTTTTTTGATCAAAAAACGTGTTTATTTTCAATTGAGGATAGTTTTTTTCCACAATTTTCATTTTACGAGGACGCCTAATTGCTTTCAATCATTATGGAGTTTGTTTCTCAAAAAGCTCCTCCAATACGGATAGACAATCCTTCAAAATGAAAGCTGGTATAGCGTCTGGTCCATAAGCGGAAGAAGTTTTAAGCCTGCGGACTGCTCGACGTAACTCTAAAGTACTAATATGGTCTACACTGATCATAGGCAAACATCCTCTATCAGTTGCATCACGCTCAGCGGCTTCAGGATCCAACTTTGGTGGGTCGCTATGAAAAACGGAACTGAAATAATCGGCAAAAGCGTTAACGGCTTCCTGTCCTTTCACAACCTTGTCTTCATACACGAACTCTTTATTTTGATGGCGATTTTTCCTTTTATCTTTAACATAGTCCCAAAACTTTGAAGGATCACGACTTATAGTTTGCTCCATGGCATTAACATAATTTTTAAAAGCAATTTTAGTCAGATCTTTAACTTTAGTTCTATAGTATCTAAACAATTCTCTGTTGAATTGAAGGCCATTCTGCTTAAATTTTTTTAAGTTAAAATATTTTAATTTAATATAGTGCTTAATTTCAGAAGTATACCAAGTAGGATAAACATATTTAGAATTAAAATCTGCAATCCTCTTTTTCGGGACGTTGTCATTGAATACGCCGAATAGGCTTCTATACATTAAGTCTACTGCTACATCAACATCTTGCTGTAGCAGTAGGTCAGTCCAGTCTATCGCAGCAATACCCATGTATAACCCATAGAGATTAGCCTTGCGAAAATTCCATTCAGAGCTTTGACGGTTGGGTCATGTAGATGGTCGGTCCTTGACAACTGCACTTCTCGGCAAAGAAACCGTTATCTCTAAGGTAGGATGATACGCATCCATTGGAACTAAAGGGTCAACATAAGATGCCACACTAACGATTTCCGAGTCACAAGTTGATAACACCAGATCCAAAATGCCGCCATATTTGTTGCTAATTCTGTTAAATTGCTGTAGTTTACAGTAGTCAGTAAAATGATTAAATTGTGTTACAACATTATTAGTACATGATTTTAGATTAAAGTCGCCAACTATCACAATTCTATATTCCGAAAATGTATTTATCACGTTCTCTAAGCACTCCAAAACATCCAGGTATTGTTTATTACTATAGCTGGGAGGTAAAAGTTCAGCATCACTCACGGAACTATTAAGAAAAGTTTCCGTTATTGCTATTAGATCACCAGAACAGAGGGCTACATTGTGGGCAAAAGTCGCAGTTTTTGTTCGGAGGCCTCGTACATTCTGGTAGATGATTATAATCTTCTTAGTTGGTTTCCTGCTCCTGAGATGGCTTGGTACTTTTGTTACGAAAATTCTGCCGCCATGGTTTTAAGCAGACATTCACTGGCCAGTTTTCTGAATCCACTACACAGTTCTCCAGCCTAGACGGTACGCCCAGCTTAAACGAAGCATAGTTGCCACGTGCTTTCAGGCCTTCTACTGTGTATCCTTCACTATCAAAGACTGATTTTAGGTGATTGAGTACCTGTTCTTCAGTAGTGCCCATCTTCACATAGTAAAGATGTAAATATCGAACCCGCTCAGCCGCTTCCAGTTGCGTTAGACCAGGAGTAGCAGAACCTCTTACAATGTCTTTAGGTGGTTTGTTACGCCATTTTTTGGTAACCTCTACCCATTCACCGTGACTGTGGTCAGAATTGTCATGATGGTCTTGCATACTGATAGCAGATGAATTCAAGTCAGCCATTTTTTTGGTGATTTCCACTTGCTGATCGCGCAGTGTTACAGAAGGCAGTGAAGACTTAGCCATGGTAGGCGCTTTTAGAGGTTGACTGGTGCTTTGGGGAAGACTGGACACTGGTACAGTAATTGTAATTTTCTCTGAGTTAGGTGCTGTTTGAGGCTTGACCGTGTTTCCTTGCATAATAGTTGTTGGCTCTGCATTCATATTTTGGCTGTTACCTATATTGTTGGAGGCATCTAGCTTCCCATTACTTTGTTCGCAGTTGGCTGAACTAAAGACAGGTCGCGAACTTATCAACTTAAGTTGTTTCTCAAGGCTCATGATTTGGTCATTCAGTTTAGAGAAACATTTTCCCACAATAAGAGAAACTTGCTACCAACACCTCACAAAAAGAGCAGTGCTCACTCGGATTTGATCTTACGACCAGTTGGTCATCAGTCGCCCGCTATTTGAACTACGCTATTTGTACATTGGTAGTTTGTTCGAAATTGTAGTTCTGGCTCGACGAGAAATATTTTAAAGTTTAGAAAGTCGTTATTCATGGTGCAAAAATGTTGCGCACTGACAGACATGAACTGTCCACTTGTATACTATTTTACTATTTGTTAGTTTTTACTTTTCTTCGTCGACACTGCTTTATTGTCGTTATTTCATTTTGAGTAAATGATAAATGTACCTTTAGACACTGCTTTTGCTTTTAACACACTTTACTTTGTTCTGTGTTTTGGTCAATTCACTTTGTTCAGTTGTACACGTAAATGCACTGCACTTGAGTCTAGATAACAATACCACGGTTATATCGATTTTAGTCCGACGTTTATAACATCACTTTTTACATTATTTACACTTTATTTTAATTATAATTGAATTTTATTTACGGAGCGATTGTTGACTTGAGAACGCTACCCACTTTTTTTTTTTTAATATGCCGAGCAAAAAATTAAAACCTTTTTTTACAAAATCCTACTCAAATAGGAACATAATTAAAATAATTATATTGTAATTTTTTAATAGCTAGTCCAAATAAGTACGAACAGAGAATTTACTTCGTCTTATACCAGGTATGTAGAGAAATAATAATGTTTCTACAGAAAACAATTTATATACTGTACTGTACTGTACTGAATACGGAGGAAATTTTCACAAAATGTTTCTGCTGGCAACAGAACTCAACTTAGCGCATATAAGTCCCACGAGTCCAAGTTCATATTTCTTGCTTCTTGTTTTAAGAAAAACGTAGACAACTAGTATATTTTAACGTTCACACTTTGTAGCGCTTTATTTCCTTGCTCGGAAAAGCCTGAGAAAGTAGCAAAGTTTTTATAGCTTCTTTAAATAATAACTCTTTAAAAGCTTACTAATTGAGGAAGCTTTTAATCAAGCACTTGTTATTTTAGCAACTTTTTAAGAGGAACGGGAATAAATTGGCTTATAAAAGTCACAGTTTGACTTGTGCTTTTTGCCCGACTGCGCGACGCAAAGGAGGGTAATGTGTTTATCAGTCTATGTACGTATGTTTGTTTCTATGTAGCGTTCTGAGACCAAATGCGTAGGCCGATTTTGATAATTCTTACGTCAAACGATTCGTCTTAACCTTGCGAGTGTCACTAAAGACATGACAGTAATCAAAATTCACCACAGCGACAACCAGACGCCGTATTGTCAAAATTAAAAAAAAAAGGCGATGAAGTATGTCAAGTGGGGTGTCGATGAATAGGTATTTTAAAATTATATTTAGGTTCCTTTTATCGTTTTTCATTTGAAATAATAGTTTAGGATATACAATGTGGATCTGGAACTACGACATTAAATTAAAACTAGCACTGTACTAGTCCATCGAAACATTTTAAAACACGAAGATTAGTAGTTAGTGGAAAATTTAAAAATTGCAATTTTCAAACAAAATAAATAGCAGAATCAACTGCATAAAAAGTAAACACGCTTTAACTACGAAAAGTCACTGACCTAGTGCGCGGGGTGCAGCGAGCGGCGGCGATGTTGGGCGTAGGTACTTTTTATCGGAGAACAACAAATCAGCGGCATAAACTCACTAAGTTGCGAGTTGTTAATTAATAAAAGATCACTGATTGAATAATTAATCACTTAAAACCTTATTTGAGGCATAATTAAACTAAAAAACTTACTAACTTAACCTAAATCACAAAACTAGCTACCTAATAAATGCCTAAATAACTAATATTACACTAACACCAATAAGTCACAGTAACCTATGCACTAATCCAAATATCATAAATCGTCTTTAATCACAATAACAACAAACTTTTCATAAAATCACGACAATGCGCGCGCGGCTCGTCTTGTGATAAAAAAAGTAGGCGTGTGCTCTCCTCAAAGGGCGCCGCTATGCACTGACTGACATAGTTACCGAGTCAAGGACTTTTTGCCGAAAAAAATTCCGCTCACACACACACTCGCAATTTTCTATGCACCACTAATGCATTATTTGCGTAAGTAATATTACTTTTTCTTTATAATTGTAGTATTTTGTGGGAGTGTGCGGGGCGCGTCAGAGTGGGATCGTATGACACCTTTCTCTGTCTTTCAAGCGTATTGAGACGTTGAGAATAGAATCGTAGGTTTTTGCACAGGTTCCTGACCTTACAATGTTTACCTATTATTACGGACTCCGATCTACATCATGTTGAAAAATAAGAAAATGAAAAATAATTTCCTGTGGCTAAAGTAGTCATTGGATTTGATTGATTTTTTGTATACGGGTCAAGAGCATGCCTTTCTTTACGTGGTTTAGAGGAATGTCAATCGTCCTGCTCCACATTGTATAACGTTTTAAAGTTGTTTAATTTGATTTGATATAACAAAACAATCATTCTCGCTAATTTTCTTACTTATTGATTTAAGTTTTTTATTTCAAGTATAAACGATATACGAACAAGAAAACAGTGAAAAAACATGTATGTAAACAAATATTTTTGGTAAAAAAATAACTTTTATTCATCGCCAACTCGCCGAGTAAAAAAAGTTTACCACCAAGCTCGATAGATGACGTTGTTTATTTGATGCACGTTTGTGCATCACGGTGTTAAGATTCTCCGCGTCTACTAATTGAATGCTTTGTTAAGGATTTAAGTTTCATACTTTACTACTGATTTTAGCTCACTAAGAGATAATAGTTAACTGACTTTAGTACGTAGGTACGTTGAAAATATTTAATTTGGATTCATGCAGATGCTATCGTTGAATATTTGGACAGTTGGTTCCAAATTCACGTTCAATATCAAATAGTTATAGTGATTGGCTAAATTCGTTAAACCAACTGAGTCACAAATTTTGTTTTATTCTTTTTACATGATTTTACTGTTTTTCGATCCGAAAGCTCAAATCCAATGTTTCAACCTCAGCCTAAAAAGATAATTGGAAAAAGGCTTAGAGATAAGGCTATACTGTGAAATGAGCAGAGACATTTCTCGCTTAGCTAAGTTATTGTTTGCCCTTACTGGTCTGTCCCAACTAGTGTTAGTATCACTATTGATCGCATCTACCACCACTGGTGGTGGTTTTCTCTGATTCAGTCGCATTTGCTCCTACCCGTCTGGTGGCAGATGACACTTAAATTAGTAGGACTAATAATATGGTCATTACAAACGTTTTAGTTTATCACAGTTATCATCGAACTTCCTCACATAATGGTTTAAAGGATAACACTGCGATGATGACTTCTTTAGCACGATTCGTGGTGCTGATTGTTTGTATTCGAAAACTGGAGCTGTTTATCCTTTATCAACTCTATCAAAAACATCATTAAGTTAAATTTTTAGAGGAATGTTTATAACTATTTACATTACGAAACAGGGACGAGTTACTAGTTTTCCGCAAAATACTTTCCAATCCGTTTATTCCGCCGCTCAGCTAACGATGAGACCTCGCCCAAACGTAATGAAAGGACCCAATCGTTTGGGATAGTGGAGGCGGCCTTATCAGGGTCGAGGCCGAAACCAGCCAGTTTCGTCTTGATTAATGTAATGAACTGAATATTGTTGTTAAACCCAGTTATAACGGGTTAATCTGTGAATGGGGCAGTAACCTATATTTGGTAAGGGTTGGAATTAGATAGTTTCTGGTTCATTTAGTATCTACTCATGTCTTAAACTGAGAGAGAGAGGGAAAGAGACTGCTTCATAGGTCTAGTGGTCGTAAGCGCGACTGCTGCATAAAGGGTCATGAGATTCGATTTCCAGGTTTAAGTGTTAATGGGATTTTCCATCAGTCATTACTCATTACAAGCATGAGTCTAAGTTTCGGCCTGGTATCAACCAGGCCATAACCGGGTATCAGCCAATAGGTTCGACCCTATTACATGGAACTTAAAAGTCTCTGGCAAAATCTGGTATTACAGGCCTAATGGAGGAACTAGATTTGATCACAATGCTTCCAGCATGGCGATGATTGGATAAACAAGTTATACAATATTTCCACAATATATGCGACCGACCGAACGCGGTGAAGCTCAAAAGGAGGGTTATTTAAAATAATAATCTAGGTTTTACATTTAATGTTTCATCTAGAACGGTCTAACCCGCAGTGTGAACTTTCATGGGGCAGAACCTAATACATGATTGTGTTATTAATGTAATTCTAACAAAATACAAATAATTTACACGAAATAAAAGCAAGCTTTGAAAACTTAAGCTAATTAATTTTAAAGAAAGAACCAGTCAAATTATGAATGCCGAGAGAAAGATTTTCTCAAAAACAATAACTCTCATGCTGGTCCCATACTCCGAGGGACAATACATGGGTCCGTTTTTATAGCACAAAGTAAACACATATCAACCCAAATTTCAGGGGACTAAAAATCATAAAAGATGGACGTCCCTAACGCATTTTACGGGTCCTATCAAAAAGATAAAAGAAACTAACAATATCAATAGTAAGTTACAACACTTCTTATATAAGTTACAAAGATATTTTGTTGGATCTTTTGTCTTGATGCCCGTCGGGGACAAAGTTTTACGTTTCTTACGTAAATGTTCGTAGAGGTCGAACGATAATTGAACAGGAATCTCTTTCTATTATTCTTATAAATATCAAAGTAATATTATGAAAATGTTAACTTTCTTTGTCTTTGTAAAATACTAGCGGACGTCACGCGGTTTCACCCGCGTAGTTCCCGTTCCCGTAGGAATACAGGAAAAAAATATAGCCTATGTCACCCGCGAATAGTGTAGCTTCCCAACGGTGCAAGAATTTTACAAATCGGTCCAGTAGTTACGGAGCCTATTCGTTACAAACAAACAAAATCTTTCCTCTTTATAATATTAGTGTAGACTAGCATAGGCCCGCGGCTGCGCTCGTTTATGGTCGAGAAATATCCTACAATAACGTTTTTGAATAGCCTCTGACACTCGAGGATAAAGTAGCTTCCCAAAAGTGAACGATTTTTCGGAAACGGATCAGTAGTTACGGAGATCACCGCCGAAATTAAAACTTACAAACTTGACCTCTTTGTAGAGTGTTACAGAAAGTATAAACAGACGATTAGGCTGAACAACTTTATCGATAAGATAGACGATGTAATTGCGAAAAAATATCAGCTGTCTCATACTTTTAATACCTACTCGATCAAATGATATGAGGCTTTCATATTAGTACAAAGAAACTTATGTACCTACCTAGCTCTGCTTACATGCGAAATACTTTATAATGTTGTTTTATTATCAGTAATGACTAATGTAATATCGAGATATTGGACGTTAATGTTGTTATCTACAGGATTGATAACAATTTAAATCTACCAAGGTGAGCGATAAAAGGATTTCTCATAAAAAAAATAATTTAACTAATTTTATGTGTCGAACTCAATAAGAAGAATTAGTGGTTTTTTTGATAATAAGGTAGGTACTTGACAAACAAAAAATCTAATTAGTCCGTCAGATAGATTTTCGAAAATTGTTGGATATCTATCTGATATATATTCTTTTTTCACGTTAACTAAAAATAAAGAAGATGCATAGTACCTACGGTGCTTCGGAAACTCGTATGACGACACATTTCAGCACATTTTTTACCGGAAAGTGACGTCATAAGCCCCAACTCATGATCTTTGACGCGATTTACCTTCGTCAATTTTAATTAAATTGATAAAACAAAAAACACGTATCCAATACTTTTCGATAATCTGACGGATTAAACAGTATGATATTTTTTTAAGTAATGAAATTACCGAAATGCTATAAAAAAAACCTTAAAATTAAAACTTAATTTTCAAAAACGAAATTAAATGCCAATGAAGAATTGCAAAAAGATTCTCTCCGGCGGGGAATCGAACCCCGGTCTCCCGCGTGACAGGCGGGGATACTTACCACTATACTACCGAAGACTTGCAGAAGTTGTCGAAATATCGGTTTCATTACAACAGGATATAAAAGTAGGTATAGAGTTTAAAAATATTGATAGCATGGAATAGATATCATGCGTAGTGACTACTTTTTTGGCGTCAGTGTGTGATTCCGTGTGTTTTTTAAATTAAACTAGCTTTTGCCCGCCGCTTCACCAACGTGGATGTCGGATAATATCCCAACAAACTTTCATCCCTTGTTTAACTCTCAAGGAGTAGAATTTAGAAAAAAAACTAGAACCTTCCTCGAGAATCACTCTATCCATTGGTGAAAACAGCATGAAAATCGGTGCTCTAGTTTTTGAGTTTATTGCGACACGGTGGAGGAATTTGTTTTAAAATATGTAGTGATATACCTTCTTAGTGCTTTGTTTATCCTGACAGACAAGTTGTCATTTGAAACAATTCGAATTGAATCGAATTTTGTCATGATTTTGTGAGTTAGGTTTCTAGACTAACTGCCGCACTCAGAGAGCTTTAATGATTACTTAGGCCATCACTTAGTAATGGTTTTGACAGTGTTGTCATACAAACATAATATGTCAAACCTTTACTAAGTGACGGCTTAAGTAATCATTAAAGCTCTCTGAGTGCGGCAGTAAGTGAACAATATCTTATTATTATTATTATTTAAGCCTTTTATTTCCCAAATATTACAATTTAATTTATTACATAAATATCTAAATAAAATTAGAATCAAAATTAACAGTTAAATTTGAATTAAGATTAAAATTAACAATCAAAATTAAGCCTGACAATCAAAATTAAAATCAACAATCAAAATTAAAAATAACATTCAAAATCAAAATTAACAAACAAAATTAAAAAAAAAAAATATTCATTTGGTTCTTACAAACTAATGAATTCATTCGCGATAGTTTAACATGCATTTTAACAATAATCAACCATAAAATTATAACAAAAAAATTAATTTTCAATAAAATAGACTTGATTAACTTCATCAAAATACAATAAATTAAATTTGCTACAACATCATTCATTCAATAACTATAGTTGGGTGCCCATTTAAGGGCGAAGGCCTCCTCCATCTTATGCCATTCCTCTCTGTCTTGGGCTATTCTAGTCCAGGTGGGGCCGGCCACGGCCACAATATCATCGCACCACCTACGCCTGGGTCTGCCTCGGGTGCGTGGTGCATCGCGAGGGTACCAATGGAGAACCCTCTCACTCCAGCGTCCATCTGTCGCTCTGGCTACGTGACCTGCCCATCGCCATTTCAACCTGCAAGCCAATTCCACAGCATCTATAATTTTGGTGCATAGCCGTATGTCTTTGCTTCTTTTGCGGTCTCGGAGTTTAATTCACAACATACTCCTCTCCATTGCTCGTTGGAAGGCTTGCAGTTTGTATGTGATTGCTTTCGTAAGCGTCCAAGTTTGACAACCGTACAGTAGAGTGGGTAATATAACGGTGTCCATAGCTTTCTTTTCAAGCGAATCGGGATGCGTGATCTAAAAACTTCTTTCAATGACCAATATCTTCTCCATGCACTGTTTATTCTACGATCTACTTCGTTCTCTGTCGGTCTGTTAAATGAAATGCATTGCCCAAGATAAACACAGCTGTCCACGTATGCGACTGATGTGTCTTGTATCATCGTAGGTACTCTTATGCTGTTGGTTAAGAGGCATGTTTTTTCAGCATTCATGTGTAGACCATATTTGCGGCTCTCCTCATCTAGAGACTTTAGCATGCGCTCATGTGTTTCGCTTAGCAGAATAATGTCATCTGCAAAGCGGAGATGGCTGAGAAACTCACCGTTTATTTTGATACCGACATTACACCAGTTGAGCTGTCTGAAGACATGCTCCAAAACGGCGTTAAATAAATTTGATGAGATGGGATCACCCTGCCTGACTCCTTTTTGAATTTTAAATGGTTCTCCCTTTTTCTCCAGTTTTATTATCGCTTTGCTGTTCTTGTAAACCTCTTTCAAAATGTTTATATATTTTATGGACTCCTTGTTCACAAAGAGAGCACCATAGAGATTCATGGGAGATAGAATCTAAATAATGAATATCTTATAGTTTACCTAATATGCAACAACATGTTTGATGGTCACAATTTAATATAGTGATAAGACGACCAACGATCTGGGAGTCTTTAAACAGACTACGGACACAGGTTGACCGAAGCAAGGACAACCTGTTAAGGTGGAGATTTAAAGATGACTTTGTCCTGTGTCCTGAAACTCCACAAACGATGGATCACTTTATATCATGTCTTGCATGTTCTGTTACAGTCACCTGCAAAATTGCATGGATACTTTGCTATTTTACGTATCCAATATTTTTCGAAAATTTAACAAACAGTCTAATTATTTTTTTATACATCCCTATTGTCATCGACACGTTAAGAAGAATAAGACGACATACATTTTCATCTATCTGCCTCATTCGTAAATATGTTGGGATTGGCTTCCAGTTTTTTTTTTTATGGGACAAGCCTGCCATACTATACCACAACCACTGTTACTCCTGTTCGCCAGAATCAACAGTGGCGACCACAAGAAAAGCGCCGAGACAATGAAGCTCGACGAAGTCCCAGAGAAACGATTTTACTGTCTTGGATCCCGCAAAGAAATTAATCTGAAAAGAATAGAGGAGGAGTAGGAAAAACATAATTTCCACTTCCCTCCATATCAGCAGGAGACAGAACAGAACAAGGCCAATAGGCACACAGGGAAGTATACAACTGGGATAAGCCTAGTTGCCTAGCACCACGGATATTATTATCATTAATATTACTGGGTCCTGATTCCAGTCTTACCGGTTTCGGGTTGGGTATAGTTACTTCCTTGAATTTGACGCAATTGCAAACTGACATCTTGTATACATTATTAGTTGCATCACCCGAAAAAATGTAGATAACTTACAGCAGCTTTTTTATCATATTTCAAAGTAAATTTCTTTGTAAAGTAATTCACATTTACGAGTAATTCACTCTGTATATCTAGATTCTTACAAACAATAAAAGTGAACAACTAACACTAGACATTTTTAACAACTACCCTTTGTTGCTACATTTAATTTCAACAAAGAACCATTCACATCTTACTCTCAACAAGTTTCTGTTTAGTTTGCACTAAATGCAGTAAATGAACTCGGAGTTAACTAATTAAGAACCTTTGTTAGTTAAAGTTGCTATTGGATATTGTTCCACAAACACTGGAACTTCGAGCGTTTTTATTTAGGAACTAAACGGACTTTAAGAGACACCTAAAACAAATGCTACTCCGTCGTAATATTACTCCGTCGTTGAAAATTCAACCTTCAGTGCTAAGCCTAGAGCTGAAAATTCAATACTACGCTTTGTGTTCTGCTTACTGATGGTGAACATGGTGATAAGACTAGACCGCACCCAAGAGATGCCTGTAATCACTATTGTGTCTTAATTCTTTTCAAATACCAAGTGCATTTGGAAACTAGTCGACTGAAATAATGAATGAGGTTTGGCTAATTGTATTAAAGTTGTAGCCTAAAACTTCGTACTGTTTGCTAGAATATTCTACAAGATTAGTTTACTGATACGTTATGTCTTTTTTTATTATTTTAATTATTGCTTAAAATTTGTGTGTGTAGTCATTAACTTGCCTTACTATTATATCGAGTCTGGTTCTTCTAACCAACCTAACAGACAGATGTGTTGCTGGGTTTGTTCCGCCACTTCTTCTTTTCAGCAAAAACACTAGGAAGTGTCGAGGGGGGGGGGGGGGCGTTTTGGGGGACTGTCTCTTGTAAATAAGTAAAGTAAAGTAAATTTTGACGTTCGAAAAGTGCTGATTATCAGCCTAGTTTGAAAAAATGATTTTTGATTGATGATCAGTAGCCATCGTTAATAAAAACACGTTTTATTTTCTTTTTTTATTCAAGAAAAAGGACTTTGTCGCACTCGGCGATTATGCTGCCCTGGTTAGTTTTACAAATTTTAAGAAATAACACATTTTTTTACTTACTCTTCGCAAAACTAGTCTGTAAAGTACTCTGGTTGCGTCAGGAAGTGGCGCAGACAGAACACTGTTGCAAAAACATATTTTTATAAGCCTGCAATCTAATCTGTAACTAAACTCTTCGTTGCGGACACACTCGGCAAATATGTGATAAACATCAACGGAATTATTACTAAAATCACACTTAGATGTTGGTGATTTTCCATAAGTACAAGAACTTATGGCACGGTATGTGTCCGGAATGAAGTCTTAGTGCCACGACATTATCGCATCTGTTCAACAACTGGTTATATATCCACAGTGGATTCAAGGTTCTTCAAATAAGATATTCTTTCCAAAATACACAGCAATCCTGTTTAATTTTAGGTATAAGGTTTGAAAAGTAAGGAGAAAAGCTTACGGGAATACCATCACTTACGGCTTGCTTGGCTAGTAGATCAACAGTTTCATTGCCTTTTATTCCAATATGTGATGGAATCCATTGAAGTATCACGTGCTTTTCGTTAGATTGTAACTTCAAAATAGTTTTCAGTATAGTGTAGGCTATCGGTATTCCTCGAAAAGTCGAGGTACACCACGCCAAGTGTTGTAGTGAATTTCTGGAATCTGTGAGAATTACAATACGTTTTTGTGCGATTGATTCTGCATAAGACAGAGCTTCTGCAATTGCAAACAGTTCAGCTTCCATTATAGACACACTGGCATTGATTTGAAATTTAATTGAGTTTCCTTTTGACTCGTAAAACGCAGCCCCTATATTGTCCCCGTGCTTAGATCCGTCTGTAAATATTTGTACATAGCTCGAGTATTCAGAATTAATGTAATCAATAAATAAATTTCTTAAGCTTTTAGGACTGTATTGCCCTTTTGGACCAGACATGAAGTTTACGTCGAGTTTTATAATATTTTCAGTATCAATACTACTAACCCAAATATTCAGGGAAAACATTTCTAGTTTCTGACTGCTGTGAATTTTAAAGGTGTTTAGTGAGTTGTTTACAGTGACTAAAAGGGGAATTCTTTTGTTTCGCCAATATGAGGAATTATTACATAACGTAGATAGTTCGGATAGTAAATTCATACCTCCGATATTTGCCTGCAAAGCTTTACTCTTAAGCCAAAATTTGCTAGCCAAGAACTGTCGACGTAAGTTTAATGGTTGTAGGCATAATTCGCTCTCCCGAGCTCTCACGTGAAATGGCTCGGTTTTCTTAAAACTACCCAGTACTCTCATGGCTTGGTTTTGTAATGTATTTAATTTTTCTAAGTGCGCTTTGGAGCTGTTGTCATAGAAAATGCTTCCGTAGTCAATACGACTTCTAATTAAAGTTAAATAAAGTTTTCTTAAATATTTTGGGTGCATACCCCAACTCGAATCGGCTAATGCGATAAAGATTCTAATGAATTTTTGAACGTCATCATAAATCCCAGTGATATGTTTTTTCCACTTGAGCGAACGATCCAACCACACACCAAGATATCGTACCGTGTCAACGACCTCCAAACTTTTATTTCTAATTGATAAGTTAATCGACTGTTTCCTTGAAACGTTGTCAAATATACAAATTTTACTTTTATTTGATGATATATTGAGATTAAGGGAATCAAATTGATCGCTTATGATATTTAGCGCTTCCTGTAACTCAGCGGTTGCTTGGTCAGTATTATGACAAGTTGTATAAAGTACAAAGTCATCAGCGCATTGAGATACAGATATAGAGCTGGGTATTGTTTTACAGATATTGATAGTAGCTATATTAAATAGCAATGGCGACAGGGGGTCACCCTGAGCCAAACCCCTGCTGGCAATTCTAGTTATATTATTATCTAAGCCACTAATGGATAAATACCTTTCTTTAAGAAATTCCCAAAGATACCTACAGTACTGTGATCCAACACCATGTTGGTCCAAAGTTAACAGAAGAGCGGTGACGTCAACGTTATGATAAGCGTTATCGATGACAAGGAAACATCCAATAGTTACAAGTTTTTTTGAAAAACCTATTTGTATTTTTGAGATAAGTAAATTTAAGTTATCTAGACATGAGCGAGCTTTCCTGAACCCAAAAGTTTCATCAGAAAAAAGTCCTTTGCTCTCGAAGTACCACTCAAGCCTCTTATTAATAATGGAATGAAAGATTTTACATAGACATGACAATAACGAAATAGGTCTTATTGCAGACACGTAAGTTAAATCTCGACCAGGTTTGGGGATAGGTACTATGCGGACCTGCCGCCATTGTTCAGGAACAAAATTTAACCTAAATAATAAATTATAAAGACGTAGTAAAATATTTTTAGCAACGTCAGGGAGGTTTTTAACCATCGAATAGGAAATATCATCGCAGCCCGGTGCAGTGTTTTTAGATTTCACACTTTTGTCTAACTCCTGTCTTGTTATATCTACTTCCAATTTATGATTGATGATATGAGACCTAAAACTAGGTTGTGGGGGGCATGCAAAATCAGGAGTTAAATTAAAAAGGACTTGTTCAGCCAACGTATCATTAACATGGAGTCCAGCTGAATAATATCCTTTTAACCAGCGCATGCGTCGCCACATGTCACTAGCCGAAGTGATTTCATCCACGGAACAACAGAACTTACGGAATTTCCCCTTACTAGCACTTCTGGTTAGTCTTTGAGCTTTACGAGTTTTGTCCCGTAACACTTCTAAATTATCTGGAGTTGGGTTTTTCCTAAAACACTTTAAAGCTAATCGTCTTTCCGCCACTGCTTTAGACAACACCGGTAACCAATAATACTTTGGTTTAAAATTACTGCAGGGGTTTTGACTAAATTTAAAATAAGGAATGCTTACATCTGCTGCTTTGCTGATGATATTTAAAAAAGAATTATAAGCTTCTTGGGGGTTAACAGGCAAAGTATACTTAACAAGTGCGTCTTGAATAAAGGTACGGTAAGCTGTCCAGTCAGCTTTTTCGTAATTTCTTTTCTTTTCCTTGCGTGGAACATAACTATCTGACGTTTTGAGTTTGATTATCATGTGGTCGCTGCCTAGTGTTTCGTTAGTAACGCTCCACTCAAACATTAAAGATATGTCTGGAGAAGCAATAGATAAATCAGGTGCCGATTCTGCTCGAGTCGGTTTACCGTCATTCAAAATTACAAATCTACGGTCAATTAAAGAGTCAAAAATTTGGGTACCCCTTGAATCTGTTTTCGTGGACCAACTTGAGTGATGACCATTGTAATCTCCTAAGATAAGGGTTTTACACTTAGCTATAGAAAATAACGATTCCCAATCATTTTGTGTAGTGCTGACTTTAGGTGCACAATAAACAGAAATCATATTTTCAATGGAACTACAATTAAAAATTTTAACATGAACTATCTCAATACCGGGATTTGTAATAGTACTGCGACACTGTTCTGCTTTGATGGATTTATGAGTCAGAATTGCTACTCCTCCGTATGAATCTGGTCTGTCGCAACGAAACACGTCATAATCTTTTATATTAAAGGTGGAGTTGGAGTCCAGCCACGTTTCACATAGCGCGGCAATGTGTACTTTTTCACTAAACAAGATTTGTTCCAATTTTATCGTTTTGCGTAGTATACTATGTGAGTTCCATTGCAAAATGTTTAGTTTAGTATTCATTACACAAATACATTTTGAAAGAGTAAATCACTAATTGGTAGTATATTCTTTATGAAGAAATGTGCTTTTGATATTGCCCAATTTGCGCTAAGTTTAAAAACGGATATAAGTTTTGCTGTTATAGTGTCATTCCTCACAAAAATAATGTCTCTAATTTTATCTACCAGCCATTGGAGTGACTTATCGTCTTCCGAATCCTCATGTGTGTTGTCTTCTGTTACGTCTCGACTGCATGTATCCTCTTGATTGAGTTGAGGTGATTTTTTCTGCTGTTTTTTCATATTATTTTTCTTTGTTGTTTCTTCTTCTTTCTCCATCTGTGCTGTGTCTGTTTGCGGTATATTGTCTCTTTGGGTGGATACAGGTTCCTTAGTCGGTACACGGTGTGCTGTTTTTTGCGCGTAGGTAGTTTTTGATTGTAACACAGGTGTAGTTGAGCTCATAGGATGTGCTTCCATAACTACGTCTCCAACATAGGATGTTGTAGGTGTCTGGGTGTTATCATCTGCCTCAAAGGCGGATATAGAAGGTGGTATATAAAAATCCTTGGCTTTTCTATATGAACAATTTTTCTCACTCATAATACTACGTATTTTTTTTTCCTTGATGTATACAGTGCAAGGTTTGTCTATTGCCATGTGATTCTTTAAACAATTAACACATTTATAGGAATCGGTCTCACAATTTTTGTGTTTACCTGCGCATTTTGGACATATAACTTTAATTGTCGGACACATTTTACGTGAGTGACCATACTTCCAGCAATTGGAACATTGCGTTACAGGAAAAACGTAACGTTCTACCAAAATGCTCATATCGTATATGTATACAGAAGAGGGCAAAATATCTCCTTCAAATCCTATTCTCCACGTTTCGCTATCAGTCCACTTCTCGGCTTCTTTGTCTCTTCGTTGTAGGCGTTTCACATTAAGAATCTTATTATTATTTGGGCATTTCATACATGTACGTAATTCGTCCTCTGAAATGTCTAAGTCGATATTTCTTATGACTCCATAAGATATTCCAACGTCATCAGGCCGCCGAAATTGCCATCCTAAAACTCTAGTAAAATGATCAGAGTTTGATAATGACCTATCACTGTCGACGTCATTAAGCTCAATTTTAATTTTGTATGGATTTATATATTTCACTTTGGTGATATTTGATATTCCTTTTTCTTTAAACAATTTTGCTAGGGCGAATTGTTTAGGAAATGTTTCTTTACAAGTAACACTTAATTCCGTAATCCCGCTTGATTCTGTCGTCCTTTGTTTTCTAATAACTTCAGTCCATTCATCGTCTTCTCTCCCTCTTTTTGAAGGTCTTGCTCTGTCTGGCAACGTCTCAGTATCCTTCATCTCATATATTTCTGGTATGTCTTCTATATTTGTATTTGGTTCGGCATCTATTAAAAACTCGTTGAGTATATCTTCATGGTGCCTATCGACGGAACTCATTACGCATTAAGTTTAAATTCGCGCTAGCGATAACCGTTGGATCGGCCGGACGGCCGATCAAGATAGGTACGCAACTGATAACGATGCAATCAGCTAATGATCGCAAAAAAACACGTCTAAGCAACACCGTACGCGCTTCGACACTGAATTACGATAATGGTCGCAAGCACAACTGCCGGACACGAGGCCTAAAAGTGTAGGCTGCGGGATTTTGTAAGAGATACCGCGGCCTTGACATATAGGGCTAAGAAGGAACATAGGTGGTTTTTAGTCAGAAGAAGTCTGACACTCCCTTTCGCTCTGCCCAAGAGCGGGAGGGGTTATTAAATGATTTCCAATCCACCAAAAAAAAAGGCCAAAAAGTGTTATCGGCTTTTTCCAACGGGACATTTTGAGTTACACTCACGAGGTTTGCATTTATACCTCGTTAATGACAATCAACGCTAGTCCCCTTTTTACATGGGATTAGAAACCATAACTGGCGCAATGTGGTTGAATATTCTATAAGATATAGGTTCTGCCTCACCCTTCGGTTATAACAGGCGTCATGATAAGTAATTCAAATAAGCCGTGGGAACTAAGTTGTCCAGTTACAAACCTGACGCGGATCATCATCATTTAGTTTATTTAATGATTCTGATCCATGCGTCATGTTTAATGTATTTATTACTAGCGACTCGACCTTCTTTTTGAATTATACTATCTATTGTTGTAAACATTCAATAAAATCCGTTGCGTAGTTTAAAAGATCTAAGCGTAGCATCACCGGGAGCGATTTTAATATTATAAAGAGGTAAAGTCTGAGAGGTTGTAGTGCAGGGGGTAATCTGAGGATTTACAACGATTTCGAAAATTCTTTTAACAATAGAAAGCCACATAATTTACGAGTGTCTTATGCTTATATTAACCCGAAAACCAGACCGAGTTAGTATTATCTAAAGAAGAAACCACAAATCATTGTGTACTTACCAGAACCGTACACACTCCAAATCAAAGCACCCATTTCTCGCGCCCCATAAAAAGTGGCACACACGATTGGTCGTACTTATTACATCAAAGTTACTACGAGGGATATTTCCTCCATAACATTATACTCTTAGGTTAGTACCTACCAACGGTCACGGTCACTTTTTATGATAAGCCGTCGAGGGGACATCGACACCATAGTGTAACAAGGACGATATTTTTTTTTTCTTTTTGCACAGATAAATAAATTGGGTAGGTAATAGAGTGGAAGGAAATTGAAGGATACTTGGGTTGTTCAAGGTCAAGAGTAAGGAGTTTTCTTTGTGAAAGGACACATAAATTGCGTGTACATAATATATCTTCTTTAGATCGAAATGAACTTTGTCGTGCGGTTAGTAAAAGAACAATTTCACTGTAGATTATTAAGTTTTGTTGAGCTTAAAAACCGACTTGTTTGTATAGTGATTGTTAGTAGCTACTGTTAAGAATAAGGTCCAAAGTTCGATTCCCAGGCCAATCAATATTTGATAAGTTTTTTTCTAAATCAGAAATAACTGGCGAACAAGGGTATACCATATAATTGACAGCTTGGTTGACGCAGTGGCTGCGCAATTACACCTGTGCTGCGGGTCGCGGGTTAGATAAATGGCCTACCATAGTTGTTCCGGGTCTGGGTATTTATGTATGTCCCTTTAAATGTTTGTAAATTCACCCACGATACAGGAGAAATTCCTAATACAGGGTTTTTTATATAAAATAATTAAATACATTTAACTAGTTTTGGTTTGCTACTATCCGCTTTGGTGGAAACCGGCCACAGCACACGTCTCCACTGGCCTCAATAATTACGAGACATCTCTTTGCTTAACTGTTTCCACTAAAACTAAGCGGAGCCGAGAAGTGTTAATCACGAAATTCTGTGGTTGTTATAAAACACATCTGCTCTCCGCTTCTGGGGTTTCCAGCCCTTAAACTGTTGAACAAAAGTCCTCACCAAAATGTGCCACAATACCTTACCCTTAGGTTATAGGGAATTGTGGCACAATACTATATATGAGGTTGTTACCCGCTTCTTAAGCAACACTTTAAGTGGCTGTTTAGATTCAGAAAACAACCCCAAATAACCATGAATACATTCTTTCTTTCTTTCTTTGCTTTTATACGTTTCTAGGGAACGATTACAGAGGCCATTCACAGAAAAAAACAGTCGACAATACTTGGGTTCATAAATATAGTTTTATGAAGTGGTCCTAACGATAAGATTGGGTATAAATGGTATAAAATAGTACTGTGCATGGTGAATTGTTTTTCCAATTGCTACGGAAATGGCTTTTAGGATTTATTAGGCAATAATAGTTTACGAAAGGTTAACAGCCCGTTTATTGACTTGTAAGTACTTAAAGTACTTGAAATACCTCTTCTTCGTCTTTCTGCACAACAGCGTACCTTATTGAAATAAAAGAGATGCGGATTTCAAATCATGTGATTGGTGAATCGCGGCACAACTCGTCTCCGCTCTGCTCCGCACCGCCTCAGTGGAACCGCAGCCTAAATGGTGTCTTAACGGTGCCGCGGTGTAATGTGTGCGGTGTGATGTGTGCGGCGTGCTGTGAGCGGTGTGCTGTAAGCGAAGTGCTGTTAGTGGCGTGCCGCTTTGCACATACACAGTTTCGGTGGATAAAACCTAGCTTTAAAGCATCGCCTCGCCTCTCCGTTTCGCACATCTCTGCACGTCTTTTATTGGGTGGTACCTGTGCCTTAATGGATGATGAAGTAATCTATGCTTTAAACTATGCGTTTTAATATGTTAGGCTATTCTTTTGGGTATACATTTAGGACTAGTTTTAGTTAAATGTCGATACTGTCTCATAAAAATGCAGCATATCTGACTCTTCGTCTTCTATATTTGGCGAATTTTCTGTATTCTAGAAAACGTTTGACACTATACAGCCTGCAGGCTTATATTATTTTCTTCGTTCTCAGATACTCGTAGAAGACTTTATCGTGATCTTATGCATCGATGCCTATCTAGATCTTTACAATATCACCCCAGATACCATCCTGTGCTATAAAGAAATTTATTTAAAATACAAATGCCCTACATTTTCCTACTGGCAGATTTCAATTCACATGTACCAAGCCTTGGTTTCCTCGTATTTCCCTTGGGACCATATTGTAAAGTGTCGCTTTTGATCTTTGCAGTTTCATAAGAAAAAATCTTAATTTTACTTCGTATTAGTTTGAATAATGTGCTAGTGATGGAATAGGAATGTTTACTGACTAATAAAAATATGATTCTAATTAGTCCGTCTGTTAGATTAGGTATCGAAAAATATTGGATACGTATTTTTTATTTTTATCAAATCAATAAAATATACGAAGATGAAACGCGTCAAAGGTTTGAGTGCGGGTTTGTGACGACACTGACCGGTAAAAAATGTCATACTAATGTCTTAGAATATGACGTCACACGAGTTTTCAAACCACTGTATCGTCTTCATTGTTTGTTTACGTGATAAAAAAAAAACGGGGCCAATATATTTTTTAGAAAACTATCTGACGGAGTAATTAATACCCCATTGGATATTGAATTTATAAAATAGTTTGGTGGAATTTCGTTTGCTGAAAGAATTGAATTATTTGTTTATTATTTTATTGGAAATCCCTGTAATAATATGAACAAACGAATACGACCTTGTTTCATAGAGATCTCAAAGAGGTGTAACACCGAGAAAAAAAGGAAGAAGCGGTGTAGGCCTTTGCCCAGCAGTAGGACAGTTCAGGCTAACATCAAAATAAGATGGGATCGCCTATTATTTATTATTCCACTGCAGATGAAAAAAGATTTTACGATTATTTTTGTATTGCGTCTTTAGATTGGGGATGGGTTGCAATAAAGCCAGAATTATTATTTACATTACAAAGATTCTTCAACTCTTTCATACAAAGAGTTCGATAGGTCTAGACGTGGCAGAATGCAATGCTCTGAAATCTTATCATCCTCATCATTATCATTTCAGCCAGAAGACGTCTACTGCTGGACCTTCCCCTGGTGTAGCCAAATTGACTGGTCCCGTGCGACTCGCATCCAGTGGGTCCCAGGATCCTTCACCAGGTCATTGGTCCACCTAGCGGGAGGCCTTCCAACGCAACGTCTTCTGGTTCGCGGTCGCCACTCCAGAACTTTTCGGCCCCATCGGCCATTAAGTCTAAATGCTTTTAAAGCGTACGCCTCTTATGGAATACACATTTTGTTTTGACATAGCCACTAGACATAAAGCTTTTCTACAGCTGAAAACTATTATTATTATATTACTTATAAATATTTTGTTCGCTCTTTCATTGTCTTATGCGGTGTTTTCGAGACAAAAGCTAAAGGTAAGCGTTGGTTTACTTAAGGGACTGGTATTCAAATCTGTCACCGTACGAATTACTCTTCTTAACAATTCTTTACTTACTTACTATGCGTGATAAATCCAAAATGATTGCTGAAGAGCTATTAAACATTTTATAACACATAAATTAGATTTTACGCGTTTAATTAGAACTTAGTTTTATCGAGGGGAATTTAAGGCCGTTAATCTTTAACGAGAGATATCGCGTAAACGATGTGGGGATTAAATAATAAAATACATTGTTTCCCATAAGTGGTCTGTTTAAAGAAATACTTGCGTATTTTATCAATACTGTGTACGAGGAGTCTGGCATTTACCTGATGGTTTAACATGGTCTAGATCAGTGGCGTGCAGTGGTCCCCCACGATGGGTAGGCTACGAATAAATGACAGCAAAAAAAAAATTAAAAGTAAGCCTATAAAAACAAAACTTTTAAATACAATTCAAAAACTCACCACATTATTCAAGGTTTAACTCACGATTTTCTAATGACGATGCAAACAGAAGAAAGATTCGGCCACCTCAAATATCTCATCCAAGTGAGTGGGTGATAGTTTACAGAACACGTAACTTGCAAGATTTTGGATAAATTTTCGTAATTCGGGTACATGTCTACCTTTAGATACAACTTGAATCTTATCATTATACGATCCGCCCCTAAGACGACCCACTGACCGATAATTGAGAACACTTATTACCTTTAACATGTAATAAACACACATTATCAGCACAAACTTCACAAGTAAATACCATTGTTATTTGTTACGTGAATAAACAAGTAATACACAACAAAATTAATATTTACACTACTGTTAATAACTGTACGTTTTCGGTTTCAAAACAAAATCGCATTATTTATTGCTTGTCACAACAATGAAACAGTAATGTCTTCCTCTTACGTAAAAAATAATTTCTAGGTTATTATTGTCGATAGAAAAATACTAGCAAATAAAATTGCATCATTTTCATATCGAGTTTGTTCACAACAGCGGTCAACATTTTTTGCAGGATTATACGAAATCCAATGAATGAGGTGACAAGTTGACAACATTGCGAACATCGAACTAAACAGGTGCTGCGCTCTATGCACGGAAGCCCGAAGTTCGCGAAGCGCGAAATTAAAATTTCCTTACGTTTTTGCAATTTACAGGCCAGTGCTAGGTTGTATGTTCATTAAAATATGATTCCCGGTTTTAAGACGTATGTAGTCATATTTTATTCAACATACAACCTAGCACTGGCCTACAAATTGCAAAAAAATGCAAGTTTTGAACTTCGCGGGTTATAGATTGGTTGTGTTGTTGCAGCCAATCACAGCCCACTCAGCTACAGTCGCAGGAGCTGCTGCGTTAAAATTGCTAAAATCTATGTATGTGTGCGGTTCATAGACACGGCCATACGTACCGATGTGACGCTGTGTGCATACAATTATGAATGGGTTTTAGACAAGTCGAGTGTTTGTCTATAAGATTCGTACTAATCGTAATCCTTGTCAATGAGTTTTAGTGGGACGCGAAAAATTGCTATAAGTATTTTAACAGGAGTTTGAACTTTTTTATGATTAATTTGTACATAGTGTTATTTTATTGCATCGTTAATTAGTTATAAGAAATGCTCAGTTGGTAAGGTAGGCTAAGCCTAAGAGCCTATATAGGGCGCACGCCCCTGGTCTAGATATAAAGATTATGTTCTTTCTCCAAAATTTGTTACTGATATGTTTTGTATTTTTTATTCTTTTTTACATTGTATGTAATTAAATACTTTTTTTTTAAATGATTGATTTGTGTCTGTAGTAAACCGTAATTTAACTTACACCTTACTATTTTATCGAGTCAGGTTCTTCTAACCTAACAGACAGATGTGTTGGTAGGGAGTTTGTTCCGCCACTTCTTCTTTCCAACTAAAACACTAGGATGTGTCGAAGGGTGGGCGTTTTGGGGGACTGTTTCTTGTAAATAAGTAAATTTTGACGGTCGAAAAGTGCTGATTATCAGCCTAGTTTGGATAAATTACTTTTGATTTAATTTTATTTGACGTAAAATAACATCATGCCTGTAAACCTTGATAGGCAGAGGTGTGCCCAAATTAGCTAGTTTTGTTTTAGTCCAATGTAATAGGGTAATGCCAGTCTAGAGCCATATCATCATCATCATCATCATTCCAGCCGAAAGACGTCCACTGCTGGACATAGGCCTGCCCTAAGTGTCGCGACATTGACCGGTCCCGTGCGTCTCGCATCCAGCGGATCCCCACAACCTTCACCAGGTCGTCGGTCCACCTAGTGGGAGGCCTTCCAACGCATCGTCTTCCGGTTCGCGGTCGCCACTCCAGGCTTTCCAGCCCCATCAGTCATCCGTTTATCGAGCAATGCGCAGTACAGCCACTTAAGTTATAACCTTAAACCGGTTATAAATACAGACTTTGACTGCTACAGAGAAAATTCTGATGAAAAATCACAGGACTCGGGAACTGGACCCAGGACCTCATGCTAAACAGCCGCGCTTGCGATCATTAGGCCAACGAGGCAGTATATTATAATATTATTACACTATTAGGTACATCAACACCTCTGCCTAAGTCTTCGGGGATTACAGGCGTGAATGGCGTTATGATTAGCGCAATATCCTAAAGAATTTTCCACCAAACCAATTTCAGGAGCCTCTTCACGTTCTCTTTTAATACTAGGTCATCATTTGCGCGAAAATTAACCAATATTTCAGCGACACTAGCTCACGTATCCCTGCTTTATTTTAACAAGTTTGTTTTATTAGGCCTCAAAAGCCCTTAAGGAGAAACGTCTCAGTATGATGTTATTATCCTAGACATTTACGTGATGTTATTTCATAGTCTGCGTTTATGACACTCTTGGGCTTGCTGCGCTCACTCCTAGCTATACATATCCAGTTTACAATGACCTTGGATTGTGTAAATTTTCTTTGCAATGAGAGGTCAGGTTAGACTGGATAATTAGGCGTTGATGAGTCGTAGTATAACCATTGTGTGTTTTTTATGACTCGGTGACTGATGTCTACTCATCATAGCAGCATTAGACTTGTACTAGCTTATTTAGTGCTCATGACTATTTTGCTCTTGATTTAGTTGCCTCTAGTGGCTTTTCTTTCTTGGAAAATACTTGCTTTTCCTTACGCTAATGTTTGTAATAGAGGAAACTATGACTGATGAACATTTGTATATTTCAAATCCTTACTTTGTCTTCACGGTTTTAGGGTTTTTTTATTCAAATTTGTGTACCGGTACTTTTGTCAGACCATTAAATTAATCAGCTGTGTACTATACAAACTTCTAATACTTCCTAGTCTCTTATGCAAGGGGCAGGTGATTATTTTTATTTTATTCGCGATTCCGGTACCAGTGCCATGAACATGTAGTTTTATGGCTTGAACAAACCTTTCCCTTTTGACTGCTACCAGTACCAGCGGCAAATCTCAGCGGAGATAAGCTATCGGTGCAGGAGATCATTATTCGTAGAGCACACGAATCTGTGCATTCACAAGTGCACTCTCTGTTCCCTATAGTCCAATGGGACAGCAATACGACACGACTGGAGAAAATTGCACTTTTTGTGCTACCCGGGAATAGAACTTAAAAGACGCTCAGCAGCATCGTTTGCAACCGCGAGACCAACAGGGCAGTCAAGTCACAGACCTTTCTGATACACGCTGCATGGACATGAAACGTGCAAGAAAACTGACACTTTGACCACTCAAGTAAGTAATAATTAAGTTATTCTGCCATTGAAGTTTTACATCATAAGCTGCCTCATTTGTCCTCATAAATATACATTTAATCAGCTTCAGCAATTAGTTATTATAGTTAGAAATGCACATTCAGAACAGCTATAAATTCAGCAGACAGTATCATAAAGAAAGCTCGTTTGGGCCATAGAGCATTACAAGACAAAGAGAATCCAGAAGGTTCACCTCACTCACACTAATGGCGATATTTTCGTACAAACCTAAAAGCTTGCCCTTATTAGTTAAGGGTTTGTATTCTTAAGGCAGTGACAGCTTAGAGGCCTAGTAGCCTTTTGGCTGAAATGATGATGATCATGATGATGTTGATGCCTAGTGGTATCAAAAGTCCCTAGTCCAAACCAAGACACGATCCTCTGATTTTTCGTAAACATGTGCATATTATAATGATCACTTGCTCCGGTGAAGGAAATCATTGTGAGAATAGTATGCCATTTTTGGAGGTTGGTAAAACATCAATTGACTCTTCCCGTTCTAGGCAGAGCGGTAGGGAATGTCAGACTTCTACTGACTAAAAACCACCTGTGTTTCATCTTAACCTCGGTATCTCTTTCGAAGAAACCGCAACTCCGACGGGCGTCGACCGCGTCGACTTACGGGCCGCTTCCATATTGCTGACATCAGTCTCTTTGAGGCTACAGAATAGTATGCCTGAGGCCTCATTTACGGAAACGAAGGATGTCGCGCCGCGCATTGTGCGTTTTTAATTCAAGCACATGGCTACGTATGAAAACGGTAACGGTTTCAAACGACGATACCAAACTTTAAATTTAAACCAATAAGCATTGCTACAATTATAAACGCGTTCAAAAGTCTCAAATTAAAAAATACTGAAGACTTATGGGGGATATTCGTTAGGGTTCTTGGAGATATTATTGACTCAATTGCTCCTATCTTAACAGGCATATTCAATCAATGTTTGGACAGTGGCAAGTTTCCCGACTTAATGAAACATATTAAAGTAGTACCAATTTTCAAATCAGGCTGTAAGAGTGACCCCTCTAACTATAGACCTATATCCGTGCTTCCAGTAATGAGTAAAATCTATGAAAAAATAATGCTGGACCAGATGTTGTCTCACTTCAATTCAAATGGGATTCTGCATAGTCAGCAGTTCGGTTTCACGAAGGGTAGGTCGACAACGGACGCGGGAGTAAAACTTATCAGTCACATTTTAGAATCTTGGGAGAAGTCCAAGGATGCCATTGGCATTTTCTGTGATCTCTCAAAAGCGTTCGACTGCGTCGACCACAACACATTGATCCGTAAATTACACCACTACGGAATTCGTGGTCAGGCTGCTGATCTTGTGCTGTCCTATTTATCGAACAGGCAGCAAAAAGTAAATGTTAATGGGGCGACGTCCTCCGGGTCACTAGTCAAGATGGGCGTGCCTCAAGGTTCGATTCTCGGCCCCTTCCTCTTTCTTGTTTATATTAATGATCTCCCATATATGATGGCCAAATTCTCGGATATAATTCTATTTGCTGATGATACTTCACTAATTTTTAAAATAGATAGGAAAGATACGGATGTCTTACTGGTCAACGAAAGTCTAACTGTTCTCTCGAAATGGTTTGCAGCTAACAATCTTTTACTGAATGCGAACAAAACAAAATGTCTAAAGTTCTCTTTACCAAATGTACCACAACGTGACCTAAATTTGACTCTTGACGGCAAAAAACTTGAAGTTATAGCGGAAACGGTATTCTTAGGGATTACTATCGATTCAAAATTGCAGTGGGGCGCACACATAAGAACTCTTTCGGGTAGGTTAAGCTCAGCTGCATACGCAGTAAGGAAAATAAGGCAGTTAACTGATGTAGCCACAGCTAGGTTAGTATACTATGCTTATTTCCACAGTATTATATCCTACGGCATTCTGCTGTGGGGATCGGCAGCGGACGTTGATTCAATTCTCATTTTACAGAAGAGGGCAGTCCGCGCGATCTATAAGATGGGCCCTCGCGAGTCTCTCAGAGAAAAATTTAAAGAGATTGATATCCTGACTCTGCCTTCACTTTATATCTTAGAGTGTATTTTGTATGTCCGCAAAAACCGAGGGCTTTTCAAAACTAGAAGCGATTTTCATAATTTAAATACTCGCAGTAAACACGAAATAGTAATACCCAAATTCAGATTAACGAAAACTAGCAAGTCTTTTCTTATAAACAGTATACGCTTTTATAACAAGTTGCCTAAGTCAGTTATAGAACTGACCGATGGAAAGTTTAAAAACTACATTAAACGTGTCCTTATTCAAAAAGCATATTATAAAATCAAGGACCACGTCGAAGATAAAAAAGTTTGGCTTTAGCTTCTGCGCATGCGGCTTCCCTGGTAACTCTTAGCCGGTACAAAGTTGTGGATGTCTCTAACTATTCTCAATTTTATTATTTATTTTTTCTCTTCCATTAAATTCTCTCTTTTACAGTGGTTTTTAATCATCCAGACGCCCTTTGGTACGAATAGTTACAGCACTGATATCAACATTTGTGCCTTACCTTCATTACAAAAATTTGTTAATTGATATGTTATGTACTTTTTAATTTTTACATTGTTTATAATTATATAATTTTTTATTATTTATTTGTGTCTGTAGTAACTCTAAAATGAACGTACACCTTACTATTGTATCGAGTCTGGTTCTTCTAACCAACATAACAGACAGAATGTGTTGCTGGGGAGTTTGTTCCGTCACTTCTTCTTTCCAGCTAAACACTAGGAAGTGCCGAAGGGTGGGCGTTTTGGGGGACTGTCTCTTGTAAATAAGTAGAGTAAAGTAAATTTTGACGTTCGAAAAGTGCTGATTATCAGCCTAATTTGAATAAATGACTTTTGATTTGATTTGATTTGATTTGATTTTACGAGAAACGAGTTTTCGCTCATTTGTTTAAAATGCAGTGTTTGTTGCGGTGGACCCGCCTTCTGCATGCGCTGCGCGACGCCCCGGGAGCTTGAGAGATATTTTTTTTTTATAAACCATGTGAAGCACAAACCACAAGATAAAGAAAGAAGGGTTTTATCAGTCTGCTTGTCTTATGAGCTTATTAAATAAGCTCGAGCACGAACCCATTTTTAACCTGTTTGTAAAATATTTTCTTGGAACAACTCGTTTAAGTTTCAGGAGTGGCCCTTCTGCCTTTAACTATTATACGGCTATGTAGTTCGGACATGTTTGCACTTGTTTAATTAGTTGCCTGCTTTACACTCGCAGTTAAATGGCTTTGCTCATATTATTATGTTATATAACATGTCTGGAGGGGTTTCAATGTTTCCAGAACAAAAGGGAAAAGTTTCATCTGAAAATCTTTTGAGCGGATTTGGGTAAGCCATGAATTTAATGTGTATTTTTAGGAGCAATTCGTTTTTGTGTGTAATATGAAAGGAGTTATGATGTTGACATAGCTTTTTAATAGTGTTTCGAAGTAGCGTAGGGAACCCTTTTTAAAGTATTAGCATGTTGTTATTGCTATTTATAACACAGTTCTACAAAAAAGAAATATTTTTGTGTTGCCTTCAATATTTTTGCGAGATCTTTTTATATATCACATCTCTTAAGAATAAAGTCATTGGTGTACTGAATCAGGTCAATTTTATTTATTTATTACGGTATGTGTAGAGATATGGGCCTGTTTCCACAAGAATTCACATTAAATCGAGTCAAGTGAAGCGTTACTAACATAGATTCAAGTTGCTTATACTAACAAAAAATATGTTATTAGCATTTTCATTTAGGTTTAGGTTATCTATGGGTCCTTAATACCTGAAAATAAATTATTCTATTCTATTACATATTGAGTGTAAAAATGAAACTAAGAAGAGGAAAGTTATTTGCTCCCAATTGATGTAAAACATAAAATCGCGATTTAATATGTTTTTGTTGAACCCGTATAGAATGATTTTTAAAATAACTAAGCGAAAAATTGGTTATTAATAAAAATAAAAATCTGCTCCTCCATAAATTGGTCTATTTCATACAAACTATAAACCGCAATAAAAAAACTAGTAACTAATATTTCGTCATTGCTGGGTACAAGGGCAATCTAAAACCACTCTCATATCAAGAGCAACAAATTCACAGAATCAGAATCAGAATCATTTATTCGTAAACATAGGTAATAATTACATATAAGCTCTTAAAAATAGAGTGGTGCGCTATGTTTTGCCAATTGACATACAAATTACATTAAGGACGATTATACATACTATTAAAATATAAATGTCTTACAATACAATTAGTTTCATGGCAATTCAATTTTATTATTATTCATAATCAATTTCATTTCATGTCAAAGTTAATAAAAGGTCAATTCAATTCATTCAAGTTAAAGATATAAATGTAAAATATTAAATGGTATGTCAGTATTATATAGTTACAGAGATTCATCTTTAAAAAAATCGTTAAGGGTATAATAACATTTGTCAAGCAGTAACCCGTTAAGCGTTTTTTTAAACTTCTCCAATGGCAATTTTTTTATTCCATCAGGTATTTTATTGTATATTTGTGGTGCAAGACCAAAGAAGCTTTTTTTCATTAGAGACGTTTTACATTTTACAAGGCACAGTTCATTTTGATATTGAGCACGCATCGGAGTTTTCTTTACTAAACAAAACTTTTTGAAAAACACACTTTTCACTGTAGACTAGTGTTATTATTGTAGTTTTGTCATACTTAAATATTATTTTAATTAAGTAATTTCACGTTACATCACTCCTGTAATCGCCGATGTGTTAGGTTAATGTGTACACCTATAACTAGAGGCTAACTTTTATTTTTGTTATTTAATTCGTTACTACTCTGCTCTCAAAAGTGTGAAGGAAAATTTATTTATTTATTTATAACAACCTTACCTACACTATCATTACAGATCTATGATCCAATGCGACAGAGTGGCCTTACTAACTGAATCTTAAATCTACACCTTATACCTAGTTAAAATAAAAAATATCATGATGCCATCGGCATGTCCAACCAGACTAAACCTCCCTGTAGTAAGAAGGTCATTAGTGGAGGAACTAAGTACGCTAATAGGGTAGTTAACGAAAAAAATCTAATTAGTCCCTCAGATAGATTTCCAAAAAATATTGGACACGTGTTTTGTCTTTTTTCACGTAAACAAACAATGAAGACAAAACATTGCTTTGAAAACTCGTGTGACGCCATATTTCAACACATCAGTATGGCATTTTATACCGGTCAGTGACGTCACAAACACCCACTCAAATCTTTGGCGCGTTTTATCTTCGTCAATTTTTATTGATTACAAAAAATACGTATCTAATATTTTTTGATAATCTATAACAGACGGACTAATTAGAATCACATTTTTTTAGTCAGCAAACATCCCTATTGATTCATTGTCGTCTGAGGTACAATCATCATCATCATTCTTGGGCTTCTCTTGCCCTTGCCTCAATTTATTTGTGCTCACGAATTCCATTCCCATTTCTTATTTTATCCATTAGCGTATAACCAACACAACCCCTTAAGCATTCTCATCTCATCGAAGTTATACATCAAGGAAGTATAAAAAGCAATCACGCAAATAGCAAACCAACTTACAACCAAATAACCTTTTACATAAATCAGTCACTTTGCTTACTAACTTAACTACAACAGTAAACTTTCCCAACTCTTGAAAACAATCGCAAACATAAGGACACTCCATTCTAAAGCAACTTGTAAGTTGCGACCGAACTTGTCAAAACTACTCGCCCTGAGGTCCAAAGCCATGAAGTTAGTGGTCTGTCTTAATAAATTACCCTTTACAAACCCTTTTGGAGGCCTCCAAGGACCCCTGAAAGAACCACAAAGGTTTGGAAGCTGATTTTGATGTAGACGATTTTTGCTTGAAGTCGATGTGGGGAGGCCTTCGTGTGCATTTGATTATTTTGTTGAAAAATACCTTTTGTTGGTTGCCCTCAATGGGGCGATGACAATTTTATTTGGTGTTGAGAATGTTTTTATGAGTAAGGGTTATTATTGTAGAGCTCATTGGCGACTGTCTGGGCATTGGTGTTTGAATCTAAGGGTCACTGGGACGGGAGGCGCTCCGGGCGTCGGGGGTCCCGCGATGACCTCCGGCCACCGTAGACGCGGGCCTGTGGACGGTGAGTGATGGGCTAACTCGCCGTCCGTCCGTCTCACGACGAAAACAGGCCGTGTCGACGGCGCGTTCGTGTTCCACGCGCGCCTCAAAGAGATGTCAGCAACATGGGAGGGGCCGGAAAGAGCCGACGCCTGTCGGGGCTGCGGGTAGTCCTCTGGTTATCGCGGCCTCGACATAGAGGGCTAAAAAGGAACGTGGGTGGTTTTTAGTCAGTAGAAGTCTGACACTCCCTTTCGCTCTGCCCAAGAGCGGGAGGGGTTATTTGATGATTTTCCACCCGCTAAAAAAAAAAAAGAGTCACAGGGACCACTTTGGCGACTCAAGGTATTTTGGTTTCCCGTCTTATTCGAAAGAGATACCGCGGCCTCGACACAAAGGGCTAAGAAGGAACATGAGTCGTTTTGAGGTTTTCAGTCAGGAGAAGTCTGACATTCCCATTGCTCTGCGGGAGGAGTCATTTGATTATTTCCCACACACCAAAAAAAGGCAATTTGTTTTGTTTCTGGAAGTCGATTCCAATTCGATTTGGTGTCAGAAGATAGATCCAAAATATCTTGATTATACTATCTACTATTCATATTGTATGAATTAAATATACTTATATAAAGTGAGGCCAAGTTTTCGACAGAGGTTAAGCTAGGTAAAGCCAAAGAGGAGACCCAGAGAAGCCTATTTACTCGCGACTTGGACGACATCGTCCAATCCACGAATGATCCAAGTAATAAGTCCATCGTCCGCGAGTAAATAGGCTTCTTCTGGGTAAGCTCGTTCCATATTCGACCTCATCTCTGGCATTGGGGCAAGATTGAGGTCAAGAGTAAGCATATTTAAAAAAAAAAACTTCTGGATTAAACCTGCATAAACCGAGGAATGTGGCAGAAAGAAGGGGACTATACCCAGTATTGGGTGATTCCTATCTGATACGAAGTGAACTTTGTTAAACTCATCAATAAAAATATAAGCAAGACAACTTTAGAATAAACTGATGGTAACAATAAATAAAGCTACGTAACAAAGTGTCAGGTGTCTTTCTTGTTAAGTTTAACAAACTTCTGCTAAGTGGAATTTTACGAGTTGGCGCGAAATAGGTACTTAGATAGTTTATCGAGAGGCGGATGGAAACTTTGTTTTGTCGAGAATGTGGTTTTGTATATAACTGAATGATGCATTTTACACCGTGATTTTGTTTTTTAACTTCCTCAAATTGGATTTGCCTCGTATGCACAGCAGGATATAGGTAAAACATGACATCATTTTTTACATGGTCAGTTTGACCAGTATTCTATTAGTAGTATGTTTACAGTATTCTCTTTTGAGCAACTATAAATAACTGTATGCATTAACTGAATGCATATTTAATAGGTTCCCTATGTTACTTCGAAACACTATTCTGCGATATTTTTTTTTACCTAAAACTATTCACCGAAGCCTTCATACTGCGACCTTATGTTTGGTCTACGCCATTTTTGTTCGATTTTTCTTTACACCGAAAACCTTACATCGACTTTTGTTTCTCCAAGGTTTGTTTGTGCTATGTAACGTTACTTCGAAAATATTTTGTCAACACAATAATACCAGGGTGGTTAATTAGTTCAGTAAGTTCACAATACAACATAAAAGTTTGATGGGCAATTATGGAACCCTACATTGTGCGTGGCCGTTTTTTATCTATTTAAAAACCACAATTAAACCCCGCTTTCAACGCGGGGTTTTAATTGTGGTTTTCAATTGGTTTGCCAAAATTCCCTCTATCGGAATTTTTTTTTGTTCAGATATTCTGACAGTATTTAAGATAGAAAAAGAGAGATCAAAGAAAAAAAAACACTGTGATCTTATTTTACAATAATGGGCTAGCTCGCCGTCCGTCCGTCTTATGACGACGACAGGACGTGTCGACGACGGCGCGTTCGTGTTCCACACGCGCCTCAAAGAGATGTCACCAACATGGAAGGGGCCCGCAAATGCCGACGCCCGTTGGGGCTGCGGGATGTTGTAAGAGATACTGCGGCCTTGGGTGCAACATGGGTGGTTTTTAGTCAGTGGAAGGCTGACATTCCCTTTCGCTCTGCCCAAGAGCGGGAGGGGTTATTTGACGATTTTCCACCCGCCAAAAAAAAAGACCTGCGTAGTAAGACAACAATAAATATACAAATTAAAAAAATATATGTTTGATTAGAGAGGAGGCTTGAGTCTCTGCAGTAGAAACGTTATAGGCTGATGATGATGATGATGATGATGAATACCAAATAATCATAATATGCTACTATAATGCAACGAGGTCCTTCCCCAGAGAGACTAGTTAATTAGTGGTTAAGCCTATTACACAATGGTAATTAGCACACGATTACAACACAAGCAGATAAGCTAAGTAGCTGATTTTCTGGTCATTAGGCTGCCTATTTCGGGTTAAAATAATTTTCTATCGAATGATGGCTAGAATATTAATAATTTCTGCTTTGTTTCTTGATAAAACTGTGTTCTTGGGTGTTTTTTTTTGACTGACCTGTTGGTCTAGTGGTTAGTGACCCTAACTGCTATGCCGGAGGTCGTGGGTTCGATTCCCACCCAGGACAAATGTTTGTGTGATGAGCACGATCATTTGTTCTGTGTCTGGGTGTAATTTATCTATAATATGTATGTATTTAGAAATATATAAGTATGTTTATCAGTTGTCTAGTACCCATAACACAAGCTCTGCTTAGCTTGGGACTAGATGGCGTTGTGTGATAGATGTGGAATATTATTATTTATATTATAAAAACTGCCTCGAGTAAAGTTGTCGCACACGTGGCTGCCTAGCATGTGGTCTTGAGGTCGATGCCCGAGTCGGACAAAGTGTTATTGGGTTTTTCCATCAGTAATTGTGTCCGGTAGATGGTAATATCCCACTCCTAGAGAAGAGGCCTGTGTCCCTGCAGTGGAAACATTATAGGCTGACGATGATGATGATGGCAATAGGCTCGACCCAATAACGTGGGACTTAAATATAACTTACGAAATATGGGTGTATTATTAGGTACACCTCTGCTTAACCCTTCGGAGATAATTCTTTTTTACTCTTACAATCTAATATGAGTCAATCTAAGATGTTGCGGGATCCAAGACAGTTAAATCATTTCTCTGGGACTTCGTCGAGCTTCATTGTCTCGGCGCTCTTCTGGTGGTCGCCACTGTTGATTCTGGCTTACAGGAGTTACAGTGGTTTGGGAATAGTGTGGCGGGCTTGTGCCATTTATAAATCTAATATGACAACACGGTTGGCAGTGGCTGAGAGATTTGACTGGTGCGCTGCGTGTCGCTAGTTCGATCCCCGCACGGAACAAATATTTGTATGGCCTACAGATAGTTGTTTCGGGTCTGGGTGTGTTTGTGTATGTGAGTTCAAATGTTTGTAAACGCACCCACGATACAGGCGGAATTCCTAGTGTGGGGAAACGTATGAAAAAAAAAAAGGAAATTGATACAATAAAACTATTCTCATAAGGGTAAGACAACCAAAAATCTTTGGTGAAAAAGGTGTTGTTATAATATCTTTGTCGCTTACTGATGACTGATTGCTTGATTACTACGAGATAGTCCCATGCATATGATAGCATGGTATGCATAGCCTAATCAGCACACAATGTCCACACTAAGACGTGGGCCTTAACAATTTATGAGTTTGAGTAAGTGGGCCGTAATATATCACGAGGACCCAGAGCGGGCTGGAAAATATGACATAACTTGGAATTTTTGTACACTCTCGCAATCGTAACTTCTGTTTCTTATCGTATGGTAGTAAGGTCTAACGACCCCACATACCCTAGTTTCAGAGTTTCTAAACCGCCGCCCCGCCAAGAGCCTCTGACATGGTTTAACGACCGCCATTTGATGGCCGGGACCACCGGCTTATGGGTACATGCCTTCCGAAGCACGCAGCAAGCAGCTTTGTAGACGGGGCCCACTACGGCCAGTGCCTGCTATGGTTGCGGAATTTGTTCGAAGAGTTATCGCGGTCCTAAAACGCAAAGGGCTGAAGAAGGAACATGAATGGATTTAAGTCAGTAAGAGTCTGACACTCCCTCCTGCTCCTCCCAGAGCGGGAGATGGTTAAAAAGCATGAGAAATGTCAATTTATTGTCGAAGTTGGTTTTTGTGGTTGGAAGTACCGTAAAAGCAATGTAATCCTGCTAATAGGTTTAGAATTTCTTTTTCCTTTAACATCGTGGTTACTGGCGGAACTAACAACTTTTGTAATGAGCACTAATTGCAGTTAAATACGGTTTATGGAGCAGCGGTGGCCCAGTGGTATCAGCCCCGACTTACGAAAAGTAGGTCGTGCGTTCGAACCCAGCAGGCGCATTACTTTGTGTAATTTATTTTCATCATCGCTGCTCTCAAAACGGTGAAGGAAAACATCGTGAGGAAACCGGCATGTCATAGAACCAAAAAATTCGAGGACATGTGACATCTACCAACCCGCACTGGGCACGCGTGGTGGATAATAGCCCATCCCTCTCCTAGAGAGGAGGCCTGAGTCCCGGCAGTGGGAACAACATAGGCTGATGATGACGGTTTATGGCCCGGAATGGGTTTCTGCAATTAGAAATAGCTGTTAAGAAGTTGGTGGTTGATCCTGATTTTGAATGGCTATTGTTTTATTTTTAGGAACTAACATCGTAGCAGCAGATAAGTTTTACTATATTTAGGTATAAGTCCAAATTGTTGGACAGTTACATAAAACCATGAAAGGAATTTGGCACCCTGAAATTATGAGTCATGGGAAAAAGCAAAATTGTACCTAGGTACTTAAAAAAAATCAGATAAAAAAAATTAAAAGACCCGCCTGCCATGTCAAAAAGTGACCTAAAAAAATTTAAAAACAAGTTAAACGATTTCAGTGATAAAATGAGAAAAAGGGTCCCGTAATAGGGATAACTGACTAAAAAAAAATATGATTCTAATTAGTCCGTCTGTTCGATTACCGAAAAATATAGGAAACGTATTTCTTGTTTTATCAAATCGATAAACATTGACGAAGATAAAATGCGTCAAGATTTGAGTGGGGTTTTGTGACGTTACTCACCGGTAAAAAAAATCGTACTAATAATATGACGTCACACGAGTTTTCAAATACTGTATCGTCTTCATTGTTTGTTTACGTGAAAAAAGGAAAAAATACGTATTTTTTTGGAAATCTATCTGACGGACTAATTAGTTTTTTTTTAACTTTGAGTTTTCTTTTAATTTTTGTTTTTTTTTAGTGTTTGAATACCTAAAATTTTAATCTCATTCCGGGGGACCTGTAAAAAAATGATTCACCGAACTGTCCCCGCACTGATAAAAAAAATTTAGTTTTCAGTTCTCCATCTTCTCCTACTTTTAAAACACATTCTTTTAAGAAAATTAAAATTCGGTGCCTTTTGCAATTTGTCCTCACTATAATACTTGACTGTAAAGACACCCCCGGGAAATAGGATGGCTATTCTTATCGACCACGAAGTTTTATGCCCTGCTTTGTATATTCATAAACCACTCCAGCATTGTTGTGCAAATAAAAGAAAAGATTTGAAAAGACAAAGCAATGGAAATGGAACGAAAAGATATCGTCGCAAAAAACTTAATTCACATTCAAATCTGTGTGGGTCTAGGATATATACGGCCTGACTTTTGAAATATAATAGAGAGAAGAGAAAATTCTTTATCTGCCAAACTTTATTGTTTTCAGGCTTTGGTAGCTAAAATAGCAGTCACAATCTATTTCATTTGCTAGTTGAACAGTCGAGTCAGAAAGTTGTGAAATATTGTATTAGGTTCAATGAATATTGTAGAACTGCCAAAATTAAAGCAATTTTACTGTCTTCTGATTTTTGGCGTCAATGAAGATGGTTAGATACTGATTGATACTATTGAATATTTTTACAATAAGGCTTATTTTGAAAACCGTCGTTTTGGAAATGATATGGGTATGGGTGGGTGTTTTCAGTGTTCTTGTGAATGAATCGATTACAACAATCAAAATATTGGCAGTTGTTGGCTGCGAGTGCCTCATAGCCTGTTTAAGGAAATTTCAAAACGCTTTGTTACCGCTTCTCGTGACCCAAGGGCTGGCTTTTGTCTTGGCCAGAGGGTAAATGTTGCCATACAACGTTGCAATGCCGCCAGTCTTTTGGCACTTTTATCGTTTTGTCAGTTTTTGATGCTGTTTTATAGTTTCTTGTTAGTTGATAATATACTTTATAGTTTTTTTTTTATTAAAGCACAAGGTGAATTTACTTCCCGTCGGGGCTGCGGGATTTTCAGAAGTTACCGCGGCCTCAACATATAAGGCTAAGAAGAAACATGGGTGGTCTTTAGTCAGTAGAAGTCTGACACTCCCTTTCGCTCTGCCCTCGGGCAGAGCGAAAGTGTCAGACTTCTACTGCGCGGACTTTTTCTGAGCGGGAGAGGTTATTTGATGATTATGATTTATCTGCATGGTCTGCATGTGTGTACCTACAAAAATTATGTCTGGACCTTATTGTTAAACTTATTGTTAACCCAAACGATTTTAAAAGATTAAAAGAGTAACCTTTGGAGTTTCTTGCCGGTTCTTCTCCTTAGGAATCGACCAATGCACCTTTTATAATACCCTATAAAAATATTTTGATTTTGATGATTTTCAACCCGCCAAAAAAAATGTTTAATTTAATTTCATAATCAACTAGCTACAACTTTAAAACGTCGACATTGACGAACGACACAATACAGGTAGGCCCAAAAGTCTGACAAGCAGTCTTACGAAGGGATATGGTATTACCATAGATATATTTATTGGAATTACCTAGTAATGTAATAACTTTTTAACATATATTATGAATGCAAAAAAGAGTTTGAGTTCAACTAGGTAGGCCCGTCGGGGCTGCGGGATGTTGTAAGAGATACCGCGGCCTTGATATGATAGGGCTAAGAAGGAACATGGGTGGTTTTTAGTCAGTAGAAGTCTGACACTCTCTTTCGATCTGCCCAAGAGCGGGAGGGGTTATTTGATGGTTTTCCAACCGCAAAAAAAGAAACAAAATGATGAATTAGGTTGTGGAGGTCAGATAAGCAGATCCGTGTAAAATATTGTTATTCGCAGCTGCATTCGCTTACACTGAAAGCCGACCCCAACATAGTTGGGAAAAGGCCAGGCAGGTGATGACGACTTGCTTTTGTCATTAATTGGTCATTTGTCAGGTTGAGCGAAGTTGACCTTGTATACTAATCTGTATCAGTGAATTGATGTGATCGGTTGGGTACGATCAGGTAAAACCTTTAAGAAAATAAATAGTGTTTATCTCAAACCTCTGTCAGTATAAAGTACGGGCGGTCTATCTAGATTCTAGACCCCTTTACTGTGACTTAGGGTGAGGTTGTGCCTAAAATTTTCTCAGTGTGAATTGGTTACATATATATGAAACTAGCTGTTGCCAGCGGCTTCACCCGCTGCAACTCGAAAATTATCCCACGGGAAGATAAAATCGGGATCAAAACTATCCTGTGTTAATCCAGGCTATAAACTATCTGTGTACCAAATTTTATCTAAATCCGTTCAGTAGTTTTTGCTTGAAGAAGTAACAAACATACACACTCACAAACTTTCGGCTTTGTAATACTCGTATTATAGTGTGATTATTGCTGTGGAATTAAATAACACTGGAGAATGTTGACCTGAAATTGAGCAGGACCAAAAGTTTTTGAGTTTATTCTTAACAAACATACACACGCACACACACACACACAAAAATACAAATCTTTAGTCTTTATAATATAAAAGTGTAGATTAGTGTAGGTTACGGTATTTATCTACGGGTCTTTGAAACCTGATAAAAAAAATCTATTCTATTCTAATCTATCTATCTTATGCTGATTGACTGAGGATCAACGCACAGGTACCCCATAAGGCTAGAAACTAGAAAATTCGCACACGTACCTATTACTTTCATGTCGTAGCCATGCTGACCTGATCCAAAAATCCTTTATTAGTGTATACTAAGAAAGGATTTTTCAAAATTCGACCTCTAAGCACAAGAGTAAAAAAAATTAAAAAAATAAAACTACTCTTGTGCTCTAAGGTTAAATAGGGGATGAAAGTTGGTATGGATATTATGGACAATCGTCATTTTGACGCGGTCGAAGCAGTTGGCAAAAGCTAGTAAAACTATAACCTGAGCAATCATAGACTTCAATTTATACAGTATGTTAACTAACAGAGGGCGTTCCCGTCAACCAAGCATTCTGTACATCAAAGTAAGTACCCCTACTCAATTTTTTTTGCTGGGAAACAACTTTTTCTTTTGGTGTCAAAAATCACATTTTACGGTAAAACTCAAAGTACCACTCTTAAAACATTGTGCTAGTGGATGCTTTAAATAATTAATGGGTCATGGAGGTAATTTAAGTAACGTTATAGCCTGAAACACTAGAATTTACGAAAACAGCTGTGAAAAATTTGGAACTTTGACCCCCAATATCTCCGTAACCAAGGGGTTTCCAGGTTGGTAATTTTTTTTTTAGCATGTATGGATGCTATAATATTGCGGGTTAACGGGTTCCCTCTGTTAGTTAACATACTGTCTAAGAACCCTAATGTCTTTCCCACCAACTTTATGTCAGTATTTTGGCCATGAACTGAAATAAATAATAGAAATAAGTCAATACATGGGCCAAAACTATGACAAATTGTGCGATTAATTTAGTGTCATAATCCGCTGTCTGCTTGATATGGGGTTATTTCCCAGCGTATTTAGTTTATTACGAGATACATTTAAGAGCGATAAGTTTGCATGCCCACTACCCTATTCACGACCTCGGGCGACACGTATCTTGTTTTCTGCATGGAGCACCGTCACTCCGCAAGTCACGTCGCGATACGGTTGTAGCGACCAGTACAAAAAGTAAAATTGCAATTGCAATGTAGTTGAAAAAGTGTTACAGCGCCATCTATGCCACAACAAAAGAACTAACATTAGAATTCTGAATCGCACCATTAAACTTATCCGCATAAGAAAATCCGTCACTAAGTGGCAGGCAAACCCGCCACATTATTCTAAAACCATTGTAACTTCTGAAATTCATTAGAGTTTATGTTTGAGTGTAATTTAGGGTTAGATAAATGTGTGTACAAAAAAAAACACGATTAATTTTGATATTAATTGTTTAAGATTCATAATATACATGTTTATATTTAGTATCAAGTGTGACCAATGTAAATAGCGTAGTAGTAGACGCGGCATACGATATGCCGCGTCTAGCGGCGGATATGTCGTCATGACTAAAACGTAAATAACTTTGTGCCTACCATATCCTACGAATGAATGTCTTTGTCATTGTCTTTGAAAGCCAGAATCTACTGTGTCGACCATCAAAAAAGCGCTGAGACAATGAAGCTCGCAATTGCATCGAATTTTGGATACAGCCACGAAAAAAAAACAATCGCAGAGTATTAGGAAAAACATGACAGTAGTCCACTAGGCAACACCCGTCTGGTTGGAGGACCCTCCATAGTCTCCATAGTAGTATTGTGGATGATGTAGGCCCACCAGAAGTTTGTGAATAACTAACTACGCAAACCAGACGGATGAAAAAAAGGTCTGACAATAAACGACGTAGTATTTTCCCCTAAAATACACATAAATTACTCCAAACCTAAATAAAAAATTGTAAACCAGAATAAATGTACCCAAAAGTTTTTAAATTCCTGCGAATTTAACAAACAAACCAGACACAATTTTTGTCCTTCAATAAAATGTCCAGAACATGCTAATTTAAAAATGTTAACAAAACAAAAATACCTTTACATCCGACCGTCTGGTCATAATTGAGTGACATTGAACAAATTCGGCTAGGCTCGGCGCAGACTAAGTTAATTTGTTTTTGTTTTGACTATCGTTACTAAAATGGCACAATGTCGAAAAGAGATGGTTGAAAATACATGGCTACTGAAATTCAATGATGTCCCAAAATATTTTTAGAATCGTAAATCAGTTTTTTTTTAATATTTTAATAATAATAATATTCCACAACTATCACACAAGCCATCTAGTCCCAAGCTAAGCAGAGCTTGTGTTATGGATACTAGACAACTGATAAATAAATAAAATAAAAATAAAAAGCCTTTATTGTTGTTAACTAGTTTTACACAGAGTATTTTCGTGTGCCTAAAATTAATTTACTTATGACTACTGTCTAAAAACACATTTTGACTATTAACTAGAGTTTAACTAATATATTAACAATTTTAATATTATTGATTATCGGCAAACGGTAGTTCGGTTACAACTTGTCTTCCGACAAAGGCCTCCTCTAAAGCTCTCCAGTCTTTTCTCATTTTTGCAGTGCGAGTCCATGTTGAACCCGCTATTTTCTTAACGTCATCCTCCCATCTCTTAGCCTGTCTTCCTCTATGTCTCTTTCCGTCTAAAGGGTACCATTCTGTGATAAGTTTTGTCCATTTTTCTTGCTTTTCTCTCATCATATGCCCTGTCCACCTCCACTTCAGCTGTTTGTATGTTGTGTATGCATTCTTAAACTTGGTTTTACTTTTTATGTTTATTAATTTTTCTCGGTCTTTTCTTTTGACACCTATTGTACTTCTTTCTATGCTGTTTTGACAAACTTTAATTTTATTTGCTAGATGTTCTGTCAATGCCCAAGTTTGACACCCGTAAAGTAAACATGGTAGAATGCACATGTTATATACCTTCCTCTTTTCTTTCATAGGCATATCTTTGTTCTTCATCACTTCACTGAGTGACCAATATCTTTTCCAAGTATTGGTAACTCTTCTTTCAATCTCTTTTTCCATGCAGCCTTCAGTAGATATTAGCTGTCCTAAGTATACATATTCCTGTACGTACTCTATTTGCTCATTATTTACTTTTATCGTGTCTGTTTGTGATGAGTTTGTCATGATTTTTGTTTTATTTAAATTCATCGATAGTCCAGCTTTGTCACTTACATCTGCTAGTTGTTGCAGCATCATTTCTAGAGATCTTGAATTTTCCGAGAATATTATTAAGTCGTCTGCAAAGCGTAGGTGGCTCAAGTTTTCACCGTTTATGTTTAGTCCCTTTATTTGTCCAGTCTAGGTTCCTAAATATTATTTCCAAAACGGCAGAAAATAATTTGGGTGAGATAGGGTCTCCTTGGCGTACACCTTTCATGATAGGGAATTCTTCGCCTATAGCTTCTAACTTGACTTGCGCAGTACTCTTGGTGTATACATTTCGAAGTAATCGTATGTATTTTGTTTGTACACCCTGTATTTTTAGTGCATCCCAGATATATCCGTGTTCTAGTGTGTCGAATGCTTTATTGAAATCGACAAACCCTAGGTAGTAGCTCTTGTTGTATTCTTTATATTTTTGTAATATTTGTCTAAGGGTGTGTATATGATCTATGGTTGAAAAATTTCGACGGAATCCAGCTTGTTCTTTGGGCTGATTCTCTTCAAGAATATTTGTAATCCTCAATAGTATGATTTTAGAAAATACCTTATAAATATTAGACATTAAGCTTATGGGCCTGTAATTTGCTATATCTCCTTTGTCCCCTTTTTTGTGTAGTAATATAATTGTAGATTTAGTCCAATCCTCTGGAATATTTTCCGTTTTAATAATTTCGTTAAATATATTTGTAAGCATCGGACCAATAACTGGTGATGTAATTTTCAGTATTTCATTTGTAATGAGGTCTGATCCTGGAGCTTTATCATTCTTTTGTGTACTAATTGCTTTTATGGTTTCTTCGTTTAGTATTTCAGGTATTTCCTCTTCATCGGTAGATGTATCATATTCACTTACCACTTGTCCCAACTTTTGACTTTGATATAAATTTCGATAAAATTCTGAAGCAGCTTTTAGTATCTCGGGTCTCTTTTCTGTAATTTTACCATCCTTCTTTTTTATATTTAGTATCCAATCCTTTTTTCGATTTAGTTCTTTCAGTGCCTTTTTTATTCCTCCGGTTTTTTCTATATAATTCTTCATAGTATTAAATCGTTTCGTTTTTCTTTCGTTCCGTAGTTCTTTGCTTATGCTTTTGCTTATTTCTGCGATTTTTCGGCGGTTGTCTTTAGTTTTCTTTTCTTGTAGTAGTTCCTTACGTTTCTGTAGTAGTTGTTTACTTTTGAGTGAGACTCGCTTCTTGCTGTTTGTGTTTACTTTTCTAGGTACAGTTTTTAGTTGGTTTAGTAGTTTGTTGTATTTTTCTTGTATTGCTACGCCTTCTTTATTGTCTATTGATATTTGTAAATTATTAAGTAGGACTTCTGGTTTGCCTTTGTATTGAATAGCTGCGTATTTATTATGAAATCGTCTTGTCTTCTTAGGGCGTATCCCTGTCAGTGTAGCTCGAATCATTCTATGGTCTGTGTTAAAATTTAAGTTATGTATGACCGACACATCTTTAAATATTTTTCTATTGTTAGTCATAATAAAGTCGATTTCGTTCTTATAAAGGCCGTTCGGTGAGATCCATGTCCATTTATTCCTTAATTTCTTTTTATAAAAGCTATTTAGGATACTTAGTCTGTTTTGTAATGCAAAATTTACCAACCTTGTTCCATTTTTGCTTCTAGTTCCAAACCCGTAGCTTCCTATACTAAGTTCTTCTCCGATATTTTGTGTACCGATTTGGCCATTAAAATCTCCCATTATTATGACGTTTTTATATGCAGTTTCAATTGTATTTTGGAGGTCTTCGTAAAATTTCTCGATTTCTTCCTTTTTGCTAGATTCCGTTGGTGAATACGCCTGGATAATGGACCAATTTTCTTCTTTTTCTATATTAAGTTTAATGTTAAGAATTGCGATACGTTCAGTTATTCCCCTTAGTTCTTCTATTTTGTTTATAAGATGTCTTTTAACCATGAATCCTATTCCATACATACCCGGCGTCTCTCCTTTATGATATAATATATACTTTCCGTGATCTTCTATATGTTCTCCAAATCTTCGCATTTCGCTGATCCCTATAATATCCCATTTTATTTCTTGTATAGCTAGTTCAAGTTCTTCAAGTTTTTCGGGTGTTCTAAGAGATCGACAGTTGATGGTTGCTATTTGAATATCATTCGTTTTCTTTTTAGTGTGAGTATTGACGTTGACGTCATTTTTAACCTTTAGAGGGTCGTGGTCATTTTCCCCCACGATGACCAGTCGGCTTGGGGGAGCGTGGTGTTTCGTACTTGTGTTGTTTATGTTATAGGTATGTTGTGTTTTCCGTTTACCGATATTTAATTGTTATTGCTTATTATCTATCGAGTTGGAGGGAAGAGAATTGCTTCTAATTCGCATTAAATCAAAAGCATTTAATCTGTTGACGTTCGATGTCATGAAGGTTTGTTGTTTCCTTGGTTGGTTATTATTTTCTGGGGATGTTGATGTTTCTCTTTTCCGTTTTTCATTGCTTGTATTATTTTTTCCTTTTATTATTATTTTATCGAATTTTAAGTATGCGATATTTCCTTTCTTTCTCTCCTCTATAAGTTGCGGCTGCAGCGATTTCCTTTTCTCCAGCACTTCCTTAGTATAATCTTCTGAAATGTATACATCTTTAAGATTTTTCTTCATTTTCATTATTTCGTTCTTTTTCCATTCATTCACGAAAGATACCAAGGTAGGTCTTGACTTATCACCTGCTTTTCCAATGCGATAGATGTTATTCACATCGTGATCTTCAATATTTATGCTTAAGTCGGTTTTAAAAACATTTTTAACTTTTTGTAGTAGTTCTAGGTTAGAGTTTTCGTCCTCTTTTATATCAAAAACTATTAAATTATTCTGTTTCTTAGCTCTTTTTAAGCTTTCCAGCTCTTTCTCGACGTTTTCTAATTTTGTTTTTAGGATTTTATTTTCTGCTATGATAGGTTGTAATTTTTCATCCATTCTCTCCATTATTTTGTTAGTTATAGAAGTTTGTAGCTCCGTGGTTTGTTTTTGCATTTCATTTTTCACTTTGTCAAATAAAAGTTGAAATTGATCATCCATTTTATGTTTGTTGTTAAAAAATTTACCTGTATAGAATGGAACGTGATGAGTATTCGTTCTTATCTTTCTTAGGTTGGTACAACTGGTAATGTCATAAGACGTCTTGGCTGGCACTATTGACAGTATTGTATTGACAATTTGACAATGTCAATATAGTGGGTATGATCTATGATTGACACATTTTCTAACCTCAGTAATCCAGCCGGCGACTTTTTAACACAAAATAATACAGTTTAATGTCCAGGATCACGTGTAATCAACACTTCTGCCGCATTCACAACACTTTATTTATAGTTCGTGATGTTGTAATAACAACAAGTGAGCGTAAATATTTTCAAAGCACAATATTATCGGGAGCTGCACAACTATGATGTTTACTATTTGACGTCCGGAAAATGACACCTAAATATTTCTAAATATTATTATTTTATTAATTTATACGATACATCGAGCAAATGGCTTCCATGGCTTTGCTGACACACACAGACTATTTTGTTTTGACCATTTAGCAAAAATGTAGCACAATTTCTTAAATCTTGGATTGACTTCAAAAATAGCCGCATAAATAGAGATCAGGACCAAAACGAGCCAGTTCAAAACATCATCCAGTTGTTAAATGTCTTTACGGGTTGTATGACGTTGTTCTTTCGTGTAATATTTAATGTTGACTAACCCTTACTTACCCGTAGAGCAGCGGTGGCCTACTGGTGTCGGCCCCGACTTACGAAAAGTAGGTCGTGGGTTCGAATCCAGGCAGGCGCATTACTTTGTGCAATATATTACCGCTGCTCTCCAAACGGTGAGAGAAAACATCGTAAGGAAACCGGCATGTCTTAGAATCAAAAAAATCGAAGCGTGACATCTACCAACCCGCACTGTGCCTCTCTCCTAGAGAGGACGCCTGAGTCCCTGCAGTGGGGACATTATAGGCTGATGATGATGATGATGATGATGAACCCTTACCTGTCAGCTGTCAAACTGTATTCTTTTTGGTTGTCTGCTCCTGGACAAATGGCGGCTAACTCAAGTCTTGCATAAGTTTTAAGACAACCGATACAAAAAAGATTAAAGACATTTTATCTTGTGTTAATTTTTTTTATAGTTAGTTCATTATGTCTATCAAATAGACACAATAGGGTATCCCACCAAAACAATTTAATTAGTCCGTAATGATAGATCATAAAATAATGAACACGTATTATTTCTTTATTTATTTATTAAAACTTTATGCACAAGTAATGAAACCGTACAAAGGCGGACTTAATGCCTTGGGCATTTTCTACCAGTCTACCCACCCAGTTTATCCACTTAAACAAAAGATAAAGACGATACAGTGCTTCGAAAAGTCGCGTCAAGTCATGTGACGTCACAAGGTTAGTACTTTTTTACCCACAAAGTGACGTCGAAAGCTCATGATCTTAGACACGTTTTATTTTCGTAATTTTTTATTAATTTGATAAAACAAAAAACACGTATCCAATATTTTTCGATAAAAAATGGTGAAATACCCTAGTGCTTGTCAAACAATACTCTGTCTTACGAGTCTTGACTCCGGTCTGCCCACAGTCTTATTTAACAACTTTTACCCTTTTCAAAATAATACACACCCGGAGACCAGTCACACATTACTTTTCCGACGATAAGTGGAATAAAATCGGAAGAGCCGAGTGGCTGCTCAAATATTTATAAGAGGGTTTCGTACATTTTATAGATATTACCTTGATTTTTCCCCAGTGATTTGATTTGCCTTTTCGGTTTGTGTAGGTATGGTAATCTTGTTAATGGGGGATAAACTTGTATTTTTTAGAATGATTTAGGTTTACTGTAGAAAAGACAGGGAAGAAAATCAAAATAAAAGAGGATAAAAACAAGGGACAATCGCTGAAATGCATTCGATAAATATTTTTTGATAATTATAACAGCTCCATATATTTTTGTCATTTTCATCATTGCGCTTGACGTATTTTCTTTTTATCCAAAGAAATTTCTGGTTAAGTCAATTCTTCTTCGTAGCAATAATAATTAAAATAGTATCACCCCATAATTTGCCAACGAGTTTAGTAAAGTAAGTTGATGATGATGATGACTTGGTTAATGAAATAGCTATAATTTTAAAATCAGGTGCACAATATTGTGCTTTCTTTAATGTTAACTGTAGCAAATGTTTTTCTTTTCTGATATAATTAAGTGTTCTGATATTACTAGAAAACCTCAGTTTGGAATAGTAACATCAGAACTTGACCCGATATCAAATTCGATACGCTTACTACTTACTAGTAAGCATACCGAATGCAATCTATACCCGTATTCTCATAAATAAGACACCTAAAAATATGACACTAACGATGTGCTGCGTCTGACATAGGAATGTCCAAAGTTATCGAATGTTATTATCGGATAACTTACACTGATACTGTTGAGGTAGAAAATCACAAGAATATTACACAAACGTTTGAGTAAAACATAAAGGACTTTAAGCTATAATTGTTTCAAGAAAGCCTCATTATTGAACGGCTTTGCTTATGTAGATTTAAGCCCAAAATGGCTAATTAATAATTTTACACACGAATATTATAATTATGTCGGTAACTTTTTATTGTAGGACAGGTCCTCTGACTTTTCTGTGAAAATAATGTAGTTAAATAATGTATGAAATCAAACACTTAAATATTTTGCCGGAAAAGGTTCTTAGTTTATATTCATCGATCGTGTTACTTTGTTTGTTTATTGTTACCTTTTTTTTTTTTGTTGTTTTTTTCTTTGTTTTCGTGTTTTATCTGTGGAAACCTGTAATTGGCCTTCAAATGTTTATTAATTAAGTACATTGTCTGTATTAGCTGTAAGTTTCCCAAAAATAATAAAATAAAATAAAAAAATAAATACATAATTCATAAATCTATTTCTATTTTTAATAAAATTAAGTATAATAAAAATCTAAAATAAACTCGATATATTTTTCAATGGTTTGACGGATTTGGTGCACATCTCAAACAACGTAACATATAATTGGAATTATATTTTTCATAATAGTCAAACCATCCATCATTCGCACATCATCCATTCCATTACTAGTCGAATGCACCCATGTTAAAAAGGCAATTATAATAATAGGCAATTATAATATACAGGGTGTCCAAGAACCTGGCGTCCAACTGAATTCCCACGATGCCCCAAGTTCTAACAGTACTCAGAAAAATATTTTAAAAAATCCACCCCATGTACTTACAGAATTATACTGATTTAAAAAAAAAAGGGGAAATGAGCACCCTGTGACATACTTTTGAATGCTGTGACTGCTAATGCTGATAATTTCGATATTTCTTGGAGGTTTTGTAATCTAGGGTATTGCTGTGTCTAAATAGAATGTAAAAATAAAGTACTTATTGTACCATTTTAAAATAAAATATTATTTTAACTAAAGGTGATATGGAAAACTATTGAATTTCGCAACTTTGACCGACTGTAGTGTAAAAAAAATGTACCAAAATAGTATGGCAAGTGACGTCAAATTTTGACGCGTTTATTCCTCTTTTTAAAAAGGTATAATACTTACACATTAATTTGAAAAAAAAAAATTTTGATAATATTTTTACTCAACAACCCAATTTTTACGATGTCTTACAGAATTCTTAGAAAGAAAAATTTACGACGAATTGAATCTAACCTCTAAAGAATTACTATTGTATGCTCATAAAAATAACAACAGGCCTCTCAAAAAACAGGTTAGACCGTAAGGGACGGTATGTGCATGCATCTCACCATAGTGATTCGTTATTACAACAGGAGGGAGCAAGACAGAAACTATCTTTGCGATTTGCTGGTTCTTCTTTATGGTACCCCATTATTCAGGTAAGAGTGAGGGAGAAAAAGGTTAGAGGTGCGAGTGAGATAGATAGTGACGCTATCTGGGATCGTGCTATTTAGGATAACAGTACGGTCAGTACGCGTCACTGCCTCCTGCCGTTACTACGCACCTCTCTCTTATTGTTACCATTGATCACGTACTACGATTTAAAGCTTTGTTTATTGGACTCGATTACTCTTTGTGCTCTGGACTTTGAAACGAACTCTTTACGACGACCTTTGCCTGTGTTTGGACAGTTTGTGTTTTGTGTGTGCTACCATGGCGACCTACACTCCGCAAGAATACGCAAATATGCACTACATTTATGGAGAATGTAGAGGTAATGGACGAGCTGCAGCGAGACTTTACAGAGAAAGGTATCCGAGGGCTACGCGATATCCCGACCATCGAGTTTTCATTAATGTGCACAGATCACTATGTGACGGGCGGTTCCCCAATCAAGTAGCTGGTGAAGGACGACCCGTAAATGACTTCATACGCGATGAAGTTTTAGAGGCGGTGTCGGCAAATCCAAGCATCTCTGTGCGAGGAATAGAAGCTGATACGGGGATACCGAAGAGCACAGCACACAGTATTCTCCAAAAAGAAGAATATCATCCGTACCACGTACAGCGAGTGCAAAGTCTTTTACCTCGAGACTATCCGAGCCGAGTCGCGTTTTGTGAAACAATCCTGCAAAAACATCGAGAAGACGAAAACTTTATCGACAAAATTTTGTGGTCAGATGAATCAACATTTAAGAAGGATGGCTACATGAACCTACACAACTTGCACGAGTGGCATGTGGAAAATCCGCACTTGATGCGAGAAGATAGATCCCAGTACCGGTTCAAAGTGAACATGTGGACCGGTATTCTCTGTGGGAATATTATTGGTCCATTTGAGATGCCCGAGAATTTGACTGGCGAATCATATTTAAATTTTCTTCAAAATGATTTGCCAAACTTACTAGAAGAGACCCCACCAGATATGTGGTTCCAACACGACGGCTGTCCAGCACATTTTCGCGTATCCGTTAGAGAGTTTTTGGACGAGCAATACCCGAACAGGTGGATTGGGCGATCAGGAACAATCCCGTGGCCAGCCCGCTCACCTGACTTAAATCCGCTGGATTTTTTTTTCTGGGGAACTATGAAGGAGCTCGTTTATGCGAAGCCCATTAATGACATCGCTGACCTTCGTGAGAAGATAACACAAGCAGTGCAGGTGATACGTCAAAAAAGTTACTCGCGAAACATAAAGCGGTCCTTTTTAAGGAGAGTGAGAGCTTGTATTGCCGCGGGTGGTCAACATTTTGAACATTTATTGTAATAAAATATCTTTAAACTAACATTCTTTGCTTTTATTCTACTGGGAACCCATCTACCTGTGTGTATTTCCTTCTTGCTCACTCTTGGAACCGAAGTAAATAATAGTAGTAACATAACAGTTTCTAAGATAAGAAAGGGTCCGACAGTTACCGTTAGTAGGTAGGCACTTCGTAAAAATTGGGTTGTTGAGTAAAAATATTATCAAAAATTTTTTTTTTCAAATTAATGTGTAAGTATTATACCTTTTTAAAAAGAGGAATAAACGCGTCAAAATTTGACGTCACTTGCCATACTATTTTGGTACATTTTTTTTACACTACAGTCGGTCAAAGTTGCGAAATTCAATAGTTTTCCATATCACCTTTAGTTAAAATAATATTTTATTTTAAAATGGTACAATAAGTACTTTATTTTTACATTCTATTTAGACACAGCAATACCCTAGATTACAAAACCTCCAAGAAATATCGAAATTATCAGCATTAGCAGTCACAGCATTCAAAAGTATGTCACAGGGTGCTCATTTCCCCTTTTTTTTTTAAATCAGTATAATTCTGTAAGTACATGGGGTGGATTTTTTAAAATATTTTTCTGAGTACTGTTAGAACTTGGGGCATCGTGGGAATCCAGTTGGACGCCAGGTTCTTGGACACCCTGTATATCTGCCTATTATTGTCCCAGTGCTGGGCAAAGGGGCTCTCATATTACAGAGAAGGCACGAGTATTGATCACCACGTTTGCTCAAGACATACGGGTTGGTGACTTCAGGAAATCACTATTTCAGTCCGGGTTGTACCACTTAATAAAACTAGTTCTGAACAACCCGTTCACGTCACACCACTATACTGAACACAGACACTACTATAGCACTCACTGTAGCAACAAGGATGAAGATACAGTAAAACAATTAAATAAATTTCCACTGATGTATTAAGATCAATATGAGTGACCTTGTTAAAGGCCGGAGAATCATAACATCGCGATTTAAAAACGTGACGTAATTGAACAACGCCATCTAGTGTCACAAATTAATACTAATATTATGTCTTTTACTCAAACAATTTCTAGAGCCACTGATTAACTGTAACAACTATCTCCAAATAACAGCCGGGACTAAACGCTCAACGAGATTTCCGAGGTAAGAAAGAAATCGGTATGATGTAATGAGTTGTCAACCATCCACGAGTCAACCTAGGCAAACACCGCTTAACTTAAAGATAGACGTCGGCAGCTGTTATTATTTAGCTACAAGGTGCTCCTCGGTTCAAGGATACATTTTGAAACATATTAAATTAAAAGTAAGCAATGTAATTGAAAAACATAAATCACAAAAAAGAAAATTGCCATTTATAATAACTGCAATAAATACAAGTTTTTTTTATAGTTTTCATTTCTTCTGGCGGCGGTTAACTTGAATGTGGTTTAGACTGGGTTTCGAAGCCCGCCGTAAATCAGACAGCAAGGGTTAAAAAAGTAATTCACTTTGTATAAAACATGTTCTATACGTTTCTTGTATCGCAACAATAAGATCACAATCTTCAGTGGAATTCCACTGAAATGTTAACATTTCTAATCCGCTTATTTAAAACAATGTTATAATCATCATCTGCCTAGCCTTTTCCCAACTAAGTTAGAGTTAGATTTCACAACAACACTGGCTTTTACCCGCGACTTTAACGTTTCACCCAGACGTTTGTCACGTTTTTCGGCAATAAGATAATTGACGGCACGGTTGGCACTGTGGCTAAGCTATTGGCTGCTGAACTGCGAGTCGCGGGTTCAATCCGCAGACGAAACAAATGGTTGTGTAACTATGTGAGTTTCAATGTTAAACGCATTCACGATTTTTGGGAAAAAGTGTGTATAGCGGTCCGTCACTGAAAGATTGTTTGAAATCAGATAAGTAGTTTGAGAGATTACCTTACACATACAAATGTCTGCCCTGACTGCTGGCCTCTTAGAGAAGTTTAGAGGCACGCAAAAAGCCATAGAGAGCTCTGCTCGGAGTTTCTTTGACCGACAAAAACCGAAATGAGGAAATTCGCATAAGAACCAGGGTCACTGGCATAGCTCTCAGAATATGCAAGTTGAAGTGGCAATGGGCAGGCCACATCACTCGAAGAACCGATAACCGGTACTCGAGTGGCGACCACGAGTCGGAAGACACAGCGTTGGTAGGCCAGGTGGACCGACCACATCGTGACAATTGCGGCAACCGGTGGATGCAAACAGCAGGTTGCCGTTCGTTATGGCGTTGTATGGGGGAGGCCTTTGTCCAGCAGTGGACGTCTTATGGCTGATAATGATGATGATGATAATAATCTTAATATTTAAGAAGCGACGGTTTATTCACAACCCAGTATACCTTTTAGTAAGACTGGCTGGAAATATCAATCACTCATTTCAATCGCAGACTTATTAACAGCAAAACACACAATTGAAAAGCAATTTACAAAATCAAAGTACAACTTATTCATTTTAATACCTCAGAATGCAGATTAAACCATAACTAGTCTTTGACTCTGCTCCTTACAATCACTGATTAATCCGCATTTCCAATAAATCCTTACCTTAAATTGAAACCCAAGAATCCCCGCCATTTTTATTGAATTAAATCCTGCAGCTGCTTAAGAAATAATACCTCACAATAATTAAGATTTGCAGAAGGGTAACTTGCTGCAAAATAAAAAAATATCGAACAAATAACTCAAAATTAAATGTTGCCACAATGTTATTGTTGATACAAACTAGCTGCTGTTGTTAGCGAATTTTGTCTGCGTGAAATTATTTAATTATTTAAAAAAAATATTACTTGTCTATTTGAATCAGATGTTGTTAAGAAAATTATGAGTTTTAATTCGATGGCAAGCAATAATTGTAATCCTTTTTTTTTACCAAAAGTATGTCCAATACGAATTATTTTGGAAATTTCAGACACTTTAGTTTTATTATTTTGTCGAGATGTAAAGTAAGTTTCGATGATTTAACCGTAGTGTAAGTTTGCAAGCTACGGTGTAGCGCTACGACCGTAGCACACGTCTATATAGTATACGGGTATTTTTTTCTATGTTAGTAAATCTTTTGCTGTGTGATAGTTTATTTTTAACCCCAACACAGAAATGAGGTGTTATAAGTTTGACATGTCTCTCTGTGTGCGTGCCTGTTTGTGGCATCGTAGCTCTCGAACGCCTGAACCGTTTTCTTTTTGTTTTAGTAATTATTTTGTGAAGCATACATAATTATATGATCCTAAACCGCATGTTTTATATTATCAAACCTCAAAATCTCTAATTCAATCATTCCAAGCTTAAACAACCTACTAATTGTATTTTTGTTTGCATTTTCAATCTTCTGGTTATATCTACTCGATTCTACTACCGAGATATAGCTTTAGCTTTAGCTTTCCCCCTGTTAGCTCCTTTAGCTGAATAGAATCGCTATTCTAATAGAATTATGAATTGCATTCAAATTCTACATCCTATTTAAAAATCTGCTCGTAAGCGCTTAGCATATGCGCTTCCGTAAGCGGGTAGATTTTCCGTTTTAAACGTATTCAGATTCGAGATTTTTGTCATAGCATTGCTTACGTAGCTTGGATTTTATATCGGAGATGTACTATCTCGGTATTCCGAAGATAGGTAAGTAGCATGCCAGTGAATTCGACTGAATTTGGACCCGATCCTGACTGGGTATCAGGAGAATTGGAAAGGAATGTTGATGGTGAAGGCCTTTGCTTAGCAGTGAGATAGTACAGGATATTAAAAAAAAAAAGATGTTATGTGACGTGTCAAGCGAAATTGAACCATGTGTCACTTTTACTATTACCTTGACATAGCTCGTGGTTAGGTAAAGGCTAGACTATAATTATGTTGAGATCTACCCTACAAAAGTACAGCTTAGGTACAGACCTACATAAAATAATGACTTTTTAATTGTGTCTATAAACTAGATATGCGATGGGTTAAGAGCCATGTGCTGAGGAGGGACAAATCACATGTGACTAAAATCGTGTGATAAATAAATGTTAATTGATAAAGAGAGGGAGGAAGACCAAAGAAAAGATGGAGTGTATTGAAAAAATGTGTACAATCATGATAGCAAGGCGATTGACCAGGAAGAGTGGAAATAAGACGTGTTGCTTCAACATCACCAAGGAAACCGTCGGGTTGTTCGAAAGATACAACAACACAAAGGGCTAAGAAGAAACATGGGTGGTTTTTAGTCAGTAGAAGTCTGACACTCCCTATCGTTCTACCCAAAGGAGCGGGAGAAGTCATTTGATGAATTCCTAACGCCCTTAAAGTAAGGGCAGGAAGGTGAGTACAAGTTAGATTTTAATAATTGCCTAAAATTTACTACTCTATCTAAACAATTTTACTGTTTTCCCACATCATCTAAAAGTTAAAATGCTCGTTGGTTAAATTTTAAGAAATAATAGCAGTTACAAACAGCAATCTGTTTCCAAACTAAAACCTTTATAATTACAAGCATTTTGTGTAAGAAATTTCATGAAAGTCTGGGAAATCCGTCAAGTAATCCAAAACTCGTTTTTGAGTCCATTATTCAGGTAAATAAATAGGTATTTAGTACTCATTTCTCATTGTTCAGTTTTGATTTCAGTGTAAAAGGCGGTGACTATGAAATTGTAATGTGAAAATGATATTCACGTTTCAGCAATGTTAATTCATTGTTATAGTTTAGATAATTATAGGCTGTGACTGTCTTCTTTTATATGTTCTTCAATATAGTTCATATCCGTAAATATATAATTGTACAACTAATAAAACAAATAAATAAAATATCGGCGAAACCAAATGTAGGTTACCCTTTGTTGGTTCTCCTTTTTGGAAGTCAGTTAAAAGACTACATTTTTGTTTTTGAATGTCAAGATTTAAGTTCATAAGTTAGATTCGTCTTGATGGCGCGGGTGTGTGGTGGTGGGTGGATGGTGGGGTCCATATCGCGAATTTCAAAGTGTTTTAAAAGGAAATTACAAAAGTATATGACACTTATATGTTTAAAACAAATTCAAAGTCACAAAACCTATAAACAAACACAAATGTTAAATCATCTGCGAAGAATTTTACGCGACCAACAAAAGAACAAACACAAAATAACTAAAAAGTTGGAAATAGTTAAAAAACTAAAAAAACCCGAATGAAAAAACTGAACATCAAAAAACAAGCACATTTTTAATTAAACAAAACTTGGAAGCAGGCGGGGTTCATTTGAATAATAAATTATGAAATGAAAATAGAATGGACCCTGCCTGCTGCCTCACTATGTAAGTAAAAAAAGATTAATTTCTTCACTTAAAGTGAATGCATAATATCTTCCAAAGTAGTTTGAAGATTTAAACAGTGGAGTTTGGAGTCACTATCTAGATTAAACCTCTTTTAATAAAACTATGAAAGCTTTGTACGACAGTGGCTAAAGGATTGTTTGCTTGGTAACTTGTTTCTGTGATTAAAATAAGCGCTTTGCTCGGTAAGTACTGCTTTGCACCTAGAAAGAATATGTTAAAGTTATAAAGGTTGGGATGTTCTTTTTTCCCAATTCAATTTTATAATGCACCAATACCTTTAAATTGCAAGATATTAAGTTGTCTTACCTAAGATTATGGCTGCAACTGTAACATACAAATTTGCTTACCTTTCTTTTTTTATTAATGAGGGAGAAATCATCAAATGGCTCACTGACTAAAAAACACAATTTTTTTTCTTAGCCCTATATGTTCTAAGGCCGCGGTATCTCTATCGAACAACCCACAGACCTTCGAGTCCTTTTTTTTTGGGGTGTGGGAAGTCATCAAATAACCCCCGCTCTTGGGCAGAGCGAAAGGGAGTGTCAGACTTCTAGTGACTGAAAACCACCCATTTTCCTTCTTAGCCATAGGGCTAAGAAGGAAAATGGGTAGTTTTCAGTGGTTTTTTCGCGGCCTTGACATATAGATGTCAAGGCCGCGGTATCTCTTACAACATCCCGCAGCCCACAACATCCCACACCCCACAACATCCCGCAGCCCACAACATCCCGCAGCCCGACCTTCTACCCCTCAAGAAGAAAACACAATTTTATTTATAACAAATAACTCAATGATAATTAATATGTAAACCCAAGTTGTTGAAAAATACTGATAACAAAAGACAGCTAACAAATAAAACTATCAATGACGACGTCCACAGATGCAGAAAGTTCCAGTTCAAATTTGGTAACACAATAAGCATACTACAACGCACCCAAAACATTTCCTATAATGCTTATTTTCCAACTGTAACAGTTTCATTAGGTTCACTCCTCGAAAGCTCGTTCTCAGGGCTTTGCACTCAGAACAATGCATCCAGGATCATTCATCTTCTTTTCAGTTGTAAGCGAAACATTGTGGGTGTTATCTAAACACCCATATTATACGAGTAGTACAAACTCAAGTCCATTTTCTGAACATGTCGTTGTCATGATAACGAGACACCTAATCAATCCTTGACTATTTTTCCCGCAACTGACTGATCCTCGAAAAAGGTACTTAATTCCTTCGTATATGTACGTTGCCTCCTACATCAGCCATCCTTATCAATCCCATAGTTGCATACTGATTTAATCAATGCTAAATAAGTCATATGTCACTGTAATCAATGTTAAAGGTGTCTATAAGGTGTGTGTGTATAGGTGTCATTCTGTATTGAAAAGTCGGTACTGTTTATATCAAATTATAAAAACAATCTAGAGCTGTCTAATAGTGCAGAATGTATACATGTCAAGTCCGACTTAAGTTAAGTCCACGACTAACGATACCAATGATAGCATTGCAACGCTTGAATTTGAATTAAAGTTTCATTTACGACGCTTTTGTAAGGAATTTGTTTGCAGCGCGATATCAAGGTGGTTGCGCGGCTTTTAATTTAGAATTTAATTAATAGTTCAGTATAAAGAGGTATTTAATTTCAGAGTTAGTGAAAGAAGACAATAAAGATGGGAAATGAAATTCTACAGATGCCATATTTGTAACATAAATATTATTTTGCTAACTACAATACATCGTTGCTATAATAAATGGTCGCAAGTGTAAGCGGTATGCCAAAGTGTTATTGTTTAATGCCTACGTCGGTACCAAAGGCTTAACGTGCAGTGGCTACCTATCTCCCCGTGTCGTAACCTATATACTTACCTGGGTAACATTTTCGCTTAATCAGTCTATTACGTTCCCACTGCTGGGGCACAGACCACCTATCTATGAAAGGGAATGGGCTATAATCCAGGTCCAGTGCGGTTTAGTAAATGTCACATGTCTCCGAATTTTTTAGTCCCCTACCGAAGTTTTCTTCCACAGATTTTGAGAGCAACGGTGATGAAATACTTAAATTACACAAAAGTAATCCTGGGTTCGAACCCACGACTAGCTGCTCGTATGTCGGGGCACCGCTGCTCACACGCGATATTAAAGTTTAAGTATTTGTTTTTCCAATAAATCAAACACTTGACTTCCCACATCATTTTTACCGAGATACGCCATAAAAACGTAAATGTCAAGATTCCCAGTCGTATTTCACTCTTCAATTGAATTCCCATAAAAAGGGTAATAAAATGATAAGAGAATTGTGAGCAGGTGTTAACGCCCCCATAAAATGGCTACTGTCTAGAGAAAAGGTCATGTTTTGAAGACGCTATGCCTGACTTTAGTATTCTTTTGTTTGTTTTTGAGATTTGCTGAGATTTCTTTATTATGCCAAGACAGGCTTAGGTCTTGTAATATCAGCGCACGGGTCAATATTCAAGGTTAAGCATCAATTCAACAATTCACTCCAAGACCCCTTCTTATTTTTATTTATTTAACACTTCAAGCTCTAAGTAGGTACAGAGGCGGACTTAATGCCGTACCTTTTATATTCGTGTTTCTTTGAAAATTGTTACTGCTTGTCAGAAACCTGAAAGTGTGACAACCAGTCTTCCCAAGAGGGTATCATATCATCCGGTAACAGGGTTGTGGAGGTCAGAAAGATAGTCTCTTCTTGCAAAATACTGCATCTAGTTAGACGGGAAACCAACCGATACAACTGACAGAATTAGGGGATCGGACAAAAAAAAAACTAATTAGTCCGTCAGATAGATTTCCAAAAAATATTGAACACATATTTTTTCTTTTTTCACATAAACAAAAAATGAAGGCATATACAGCGCTTCGAAACCTCGTGAACTCCTCGAAAACGTCACATGTCAGTACATTTTTTACCTACAAATGACGTCACAACCCCCCACTCATAATCTTTGAGGCGTTTTTCCGTCAATTTTTATTAATTTGATAAAACAAAAAACACGTATCCAAATTTTTTCGATAATCTAACTGACGGACTAATTAGAATCATATTTTTTTGACCCAGTCCGATCTCCTATTATATATTTCCTAGTCCTCCGCTATTATTTTCTGATTCATTTCGTAGCGAGCTCCAAGACAGTTCAATTGTTTCTCTGGTACTTCATTTCGTCGAGCTTCATTGTCTCGTGTCTTCTGACAGATTCTTGCTTTCACGATTGCAATGGTTTGAAAATAGTGCAGTGATTTAGTCCCAATAAAAAGAAACACTAATCAGTACTTTAAAGTAGTTTAATAATTACCTATAACCCACCAAACGCTTTGTTTAACATACAGGGTGTTAGGTTACATACTGAACGAGGGCCCATTGCGGGTTTCAATATGTCCCTTGTTTAAACTAACATACCGTATAATGGAAGCGTGTGCTTATTTTTACCACTGCTACAAAATCCATGTTTTCCCATACTTCAAAATATAATAAACCCACGTAAACTTGAGAGCAATACCCTAATAATGTGTTTACACGCCGCTCATAGCAATTCAGTATAATAATGTACGTGTTTCTATTAATATGACTTCGACTCCAAATTGTTGAAAGCTGAGTGCGTTAATAATACATTATTTGTTCCATTGTTAGTATTCATGTAAAGGGTTGTTTTGCGACCATTATGTATATTTTGGGGAATAATACGTTGGTTAGAAGGTAGTGTTTGTTTTTGTGATTTAGTGTTTAATCTAGACTAGACGGAATAGGTGAGTGGCAATCATTTTGCCAAAGTAATGCATTTAAGACAAACTGAAATAAAACCTTTCCTAGGACCGTTTAACTTTTTAATGGGCAAGCTCATCCAGCTACTCGAAACTAAAATTTAATGGGCAAGCTCATCCAGCTACTCGAAACTAAAATTTAATGGGCAAGCTCATCCAGCTACTCGAAACTAAAATTTAATGGGCAAGCTCATCCAGCTACTCGAAACTAAAATTTAATGGGCAAGCTCATCCAGCTACTCGAAACTAAAATTTTTAATGGGCAAGCTCATCCAGCTACTCGAAACTAAAATTTTCCCAATCAACCTTGAACCCAAGGGTTTAGCAATTTATTTGAAAATCTATTAAATAAATCTGACTGATTTTGATGTGCTGGCGCATGTACATTATGTACGTATGTATGTGTTGCTGTAACTGCCTCGTTGGTCTAGTGGTCGCAAGCGCGACTGCTGTGCATGAGGTCCTGGGTTCAATTCCCGGGTCGGACAAAAAGTGCTATTGGGTTTTTCATTAGAAATTTCCCAGTAGTAGCCCGGAGTTTGGAAGTTGGCGGTATTATACCACCGTGCCTCGGAAAGCACGTTAAGCCGTTGGTCCTGCGCCTGATCTCTCTCCGGTCGTGTCGGATTGCCGTCCCATCGGAATATGAGAGAAAAAGGAACAGAGAGTGCACCTGTGCCTGCGCACACACTTGTGCACTATAATATCTCCCGCGCCGATGGCTAATCTCCACTTAGATTAGCCGCCGTGACCGGAAACGGTCAGGAGGACTATTATGTATGTGTTGACGGCACAGTTGGTGCAGTGGCTGAGCGATTGGACTGCTGCGCTGCGTGTCGCGGGTTCGATCCCCGCACGGAACAAATATTTGTATAGCCTACAGTTTCGGGTCTGGGTATTTGTGTATGTGAGTTTATATGTTTGTGAACGCACCCACGATACAAGAGACATTCCAAGTGTGGGGCGACGTTTTAAAAAATAATACTTAGTGGATGGAAACGCATAGGTAACGTTTGTGAAATAATTTTTATCAAAATAACTTCTAAAGTTACATATTCTAGCCACAAACTATATCAAACTTTTCCGTATCTGTGAATATTTAGGATTATACGACACCTGTTTTTATACCCAATCGTAATAAAATACAGTCGTCTTTCACATATTTTTGAGAAAGAAACAAGAATATTTTGTTCAGGTGTCACAATTTTGACAGTACTTACTCAGATGGATGGCAGGTGGAAAGTACTGTTACAGATCCCACCGGACGAATATCGGCTAAAAGAAAACATAAAATTCACAGGAGAGGTTAGATAAAGGCTAGTATATCCGTCAATCTAGCCTTGGTTCTCTAGACTCTTGTTTGTGTTTGGTTTACTGACTACCTATCTGATATTATTTTAATAACGTTGCCCCACACTAGGAATTTCTCCTGTATCGTGGGTGCGTTCACAAACATTTAAACTCACATACACAAATACCCAGACCCGGAACAACTATATGTAGGTCATACATATATTTATTCCGTGCGGGAATCGAACCCGCGACACGCAGCGCAGCAGTCCATTGCTTTAGCCACTGCGCCAACCGTGCCGTCTCATATTGAGTTGCTGACATCTCTTTAAGGCGCGCGTGGAACACGAACGCGCCGTCGTCGTCATAGGACGGACGGACGGCGAGCTAGCCCATTACTCACCGTCCACATGCCCCGGAATGCCCACATGTGGCCGGAAGCCATCACGTGACCCCCGACGCCCGGAGCGTCTCGTCAGCGGCGGAGTTAATAGACCCTTTTTTTTTTGGCGGGTGGAAAATCACCAAACTACCCCTTCCGCTCTTGGGCAGAGCGGAAGGGAGTGTCAGACTTCTACTGACTAAAAACCACCCATGTTCCTTCTTAGCACTGTATGTTGAGGCCGCGGTATCTTTGTGTACAACCCGCAGGTAAGACTGTTTGTCAGACTTTCAGGACACTGACTACCTGTTATGACTATCAAATATCTACAATTGACAGCTGGAACCAACGTGCTTTCCAAGGCACTGCAGATTATTATAAGGTCACCCATTCACAGACCAAACTACCTCGGGTAAGACAGAACCGCCTCGAACTTAAAAACTCAAGTCCTGAAAACTTGCTGAACTTAATCGCCGTTAAAGACGTTTGTACCCAAAGAGATTAAACTTTTTAAGACACTAAAACAAACAATAAAATTTCAATCGAAATCTGTCTAAAACAATTGTTTTCGTCTGATTAAAATGCGTATAGGTAAAAACTTTCGAGTTCGTGACGAGTTTTAAAACTCTAATTTGTGAAATTTAAAATACTTTTATAGAAAGTTTTGGTTTAAACCATTTGATGTAAATTCAAGTTTTGGATTTAATAGCTATTGTTTTATGTTTGTACTTGAATTTTTGTCTTTTTTTACTACATAAACTAAAAGAATATTTTTATAATATGTGGCAGCCGTATAGTTTAGTGTAGTCGCAAGCGCTTCTGCTAAGCATGAGGTGCTATTATAGGTTCGATTCCATGTATTTTTACAGTGAAATGACTTCAGAGTTAGAACTGCTACCTGGTTCAAGGTAATAAGCGCAACTTCTATTACATGTGATTAAAACATCACTGGAGACATGTATGTAGCTGCCGGTTGTTCGAAAGTGATACCGCGGCCTCGGCACAAGGGCTAACAAAGAACATAGGTGGTTTTTAGTCGGTAGAAGTCTGACACTCCCTACTGCTCTGCCCAGAGCGGGAGAAGTCATTTAATGTTTTCCCCCCCCCCCCCCCCCAAAAGGGGTTACTAGCTGGTTTCGATATTTATTTTTTTAAACGTTGCCCCACACTAGGAATTTCTCCTGTATCGTGGGTGCGTTCACAAACATTTAAACTCACATACACAAATACCCAGACCCGGAACAACTATCTGTAGGTCATACAAATATTTGTTCCGTGCGGGGATCGAACCCGCGACACGCAGCGCAGCAGTCCATTGCCTGAGCCACTGCGCCAACCGTGTCGTCAAACTTCTTCTTACGATGAAATTGTACCCTAATATTAACATGTCAACTAAGTCTAGGTAATAAGCAATGGAGATTGACAACCGCCCTATTTCTTGTTAAGACAGCATGTTATTGCGTTGTTTTGAAGCCAGAAAGTAATTTTCTGGTAAATGGGGATATGAGGGTGAACGAAAAACATCCAAGTGTCTGGTACTCGTTTGGATATTATGTTTTTTTAGGTGTATCATCTTTTATATAACTTAACAACAGCTGTTAAGAAATCATTACCCCCTTTTTTGGACGGTGGGAATTCATCAAAGGGAGCGTCAGATTTCTGATGACTCGGGGCTGTGGGTTGTTTGAAAGAGATACCACGGCCTTAGACACAAAAGGCTAAGAAGGAACATGGGTGATTTTTAGTTAGTAGAAGTCTGACACTCCTTACCGCTCCGCCCAGAGCTGGAGGAGTCATTTGATAATTTCCAATCCTCAAAAAAAAAATACCTCCACCTTAAACAGTCTTTGCTTTGCACTTTTTTCTACGGTCTCGTTATAGTCTAATATCATGTGCAATATTTTAGATGGAACTTCAAAATTTATAACGATACTCATTTGAGAGACTGCTAGATCCTGGCTTTCAGGCATCTGGGACTGTCTAAAATACAGGAACGACTGCGTAGAACTTGACTTATTTATACCATAGAATAAAATCTCAACAACAATCGAAAATTTAGGAGTGCCCTGAAAGTACTTAAATTCCCGCTCCCTACAGAAATAATACCAAACTCGAGTAACTGACGAGGACACTTTTGCTTACCCTACAGTACTTTCAAAAGTTTGATGTTATACAGATACATTTGTACTGAGAAATATTTTTACCTGAAGTGTGCACTTTGGCCGTTTCATATTAAAAGCGAGCTCCTGAACCGAGTTACTTTTATCTCAAAATGTTCACTGAAAACTGAGAACGCTTGTTTAATAATAAAACATGGTATTTGAAATATTACCTACAAGAAAATCTTATTTTTGAATTGTGAAAAGTTTAGGTTACAAGCAATTACTATAGAGGATTTAAATCAGCATCGGTTTTATATGAAATCATTAAAAAACGGAGACTATGTAACGGAATGTGTAACATTTTCTTTCGTTTTTATTTTGAATAAGCTTTTTACAAGTTCTGAATAGTGACAAAAAACATCTGAAATCAAAAACGTGTTTAATAAGGCGCAGGACACACATAAATAGCGTCGGGCGCGGACATGGCGCGAGCGGCTTCCTATTCCATTCGAATTGTATACCAAGTGCATAGAAATAAAGCGCAATTTAGGATACACGGAATGTCGTGGTTCGGGCGTGGATATGACGCGCCATTTCGGCGCCCGCGTATCCTAAATTGCGCTTTATTTCCATTCAGTGGTGGCCCAGTGGTTGCGGCCCCGACTTACGAACAGTAGGTCGTGGGTTCGAACCCAGGCAGGCGCATTACTTTGTGTAATTTTTTTTTCATCACCACTGCTCTCAAAACGGTAAAAGAAAACATCGTGAGGAAACCTGAATATCTTAGAGCCAAAAATTCGAAGATATGTGACATCTACCAATCCGCACTGGGCACGCGTGGTGGATCATATCATATCATCGCCCATCCCTCTGAGAGAGGAGGCCTAAGTCCCTACAGTGGGAACAATATAGGCTGATGATGGTATAAAATTTGAATGGAATAGAAAGCCGCCCGCGACATGTCCGCGCCCGACGCCATTTAAGTGTAACCTGCGCCTAAGTTGTTTAATTCCTTTTATCATAGTAGGTACAGTAAAGTGCTTTATATTAAGGCGCATCCCGGCTTTAAAAGTTACAAGTTTACGAGTAATAGTCGACCAGCTAATAAAATGTACTTGAATGAATTATTTTCCGATACATAATGTGTGGGAGCGCAGATCTCTAAACTGCAAATGTAAGTTTGTTTTATTTTTACAATAAAAATCATCGTTCGGAGGCAGGTAGGCAGGGTGGTTCATCAGTTTAGTAAGTTCACATATTTTGACGGGCAACTACGGAAACCTACATTGTGCGTGACCGACATGCTGATTTTTTATGTATTATAATTATTTTTGGTGATGGAAGGAATAATGATATGAATTAAAATGAAGTATATAAATGGTTCTCCGCACTGAGCACTCGTGGTGTATTACAGCCTACACCTCTCCTAGAGAAGAGGCCTGAGTCCCTGCAGTGGGAACATTATAGGCTGATGATGTTATAAATGGTAGCGTGACAAAAGGGTATTGCACGAAAAAAATCTAATTAGTCCGTCAGATAGATTTTCAAAAAATAATGGACATGTATTTTTTCTTTTTTCACTTGAACAAAATATGAAGACGATACAGTGCTTTGAAAAGTCGCGTCAAGTCGTGTGACGTGGGGCTGCGGGATGTTGGAAGAGATACCGCGGCCTCAGCATAAAGGGCTAAGAAGGAACACTGATAGCTTTTAGTCAGTAGAAGTCTGACACTCCCTTTCGCTCTGCCCAAGAGCGGGAGCGGATTTCCCACTCCCCAAAAAAATAAAAAAGTCGTGTGACGTCACAAGGTTAGTACGTTTTTACCCACAAAGTGACGCCAAAAGACACGTTTTATTTTCGTCAATTTTTATTAAATTGATGAAAAAAAAGCACGTAACTAATAGTTTTCGATTATCTAAAAGACGGACTAATTAGATTTTTTTGTTGAAATACCCTATTGACAATGGGGAAAAGGAGAAAAAACGTGTTGCTCCGACCCCAACCAACATGATACTAGGGCCGAAAGAAAATGATAAAGAATTCAGATTCAAATGATTAATTTGGTAAAGCAAATTATTTCTCAGTTTAATACTTGGCAACAAACACCAGTGCCAACAATACTAAGCATTAAGCTTTACTTTAGACTATAATATTTCAGCTTTCAGTAATAAATAAGTGCTTTCCAAGCTATATGAAAGATGAGGGTCGTTAACACATGTTATTATTAAAACATGAGTCTGTGGCACAGGGTACCTATGTACCAGGGTAAGTACTTGGCAGGAGACGGGCGGGTTAGTGACCTTAGTGCTTAAATAATAGTTTGAATAGTTATGTTATTTTAGTTGTTGGAATTTTTTTTTTAGTTGTTACTGTCATGAGACTATGTTTATTTGGGCTGCGGGTTGTTGTAAGAGATACCGCGGCCTCGACATAAAGGACTAAGAAGGAATATGGGTGGTTTTTAGTCAGTAGAAGTCTGACACTCTCTTTCGCTCTGCCCAAGAGCGGGAGCTATTTGATGATTTTCCACCAGTCAAAAAAAAAGACTGTTTATTTTGTTTTTCGATAGATGTAAAATGTATCTGCGAAAATTGTTCCCAACTATGTTGGGGTCGGCTTTCAGTTTCGCAGGATGCTTAATACCAGCGTTTTACATGGAGAGACTGCCTATTTGCCGGGGCACAACCCAGTTAGGTCTTGGTAAGACTGGTTTTTGAGAATTTCAAGCTTGGTCAAGCTATTGAAATATTATTAGGAGGGACATAGCTGTGGCTATATCTTGTTATGTTACAAAAATATGTCCAGTTTAGTTATGTGGGCAGTAACAGTAGTCTGGCCATGAATTGCTACGATTGGAACTCTATAAATAGACACTGGACACAGGTTGGCCGTAGCCAGGACAGCCGAGGATGGTGGAAGTTCAATTCAATACCCTATGGTATTGATGGCTCTGCCCTGGAGTGTAAATGTGGTGCTACCCCAAAAACGGTGGGATACTTGATATCAAGTCCTGTCGGTCCTGTTGCCAGCACATCACCGGAGCTGATGAACGATACTGAAATTGGCAAACTTGTCGCTAAATAATACAATAGTTGCAGCCATACCCGCTCCGAAAATAGCACAAAAAAGCCAAGAGGTGGTTACCTCTCGAGCTTCAAGGGTAAGCGGAAAGGCTTAGTCCGTGAACGAATGGCAACAGGTCCGTATTACGTCGAGAACGAGCAAATTGGTCCAAAAGATTCCCTTCGTTTTTTTGCTGACGATTTTAGTCACGTCATTTCTAAAATACGTTTTAGTTTTGCTGCGAAAAATAGACGACTGTTTTAAGCTTTCACAGCTTATCTTTAAATTGTCACTTACGTGGTATCTACAGTGAATATACATTATTTAGAACTTCCGATATTTAAAAACAAAACAGTTGAAATATGTGCTCTTCATGACACGTTTTACTTTACTGCAATAAGGTTTTAGCACTCAAGTCTCTTTACAATTTGTTCCACTTTTATTAACATAACTTCAAAAAAAAACAGAGTAACAGACTCATATTTTTGTGCTATTATTAAATTAAATTATCCGCCAAAACACGCTTTTACTTTCAGTCACATAAAAGTTATTCACCAAAAACAGCTGGAAACAATAAGTTACAGTACAAAAATTACAAAAAACCAGAAAATTTGCGGATAAAATAATGTTATCGCAGTTCTGTACAAAAATATACTAGAATCTGAAATAGCTTGTAGCAGAGCTGAAAGTTTCAACATTGATTTGCTGCGGTCCAAGTTACTAAGTCGTCACAGCGTATTTTCAAACAGTAGAACAACAATTTGCAGATTAAAAAGTTTTTGTCAGTATTTGCATTTATCTTCCATGCAGTATTTGCAAATGCTTTCATGTCACCCTATTCTTTTATAAACACAAAATAATGATAGTCTTGTGGTGTAACTGTCGGATTGCCAAGTTATAGGTCTCAAGTTCGAACCTAAAACGCCCCTATGAAAAGTTTAAATATGTTGTATTTTGTTTTCTTATTGTTTTTTGTGCAGTGTTGTTATGATTATTTTAACGTGTCTAAATTTTCTCTCTCTCCTTTTGTTATTTAATTTCAATTTTCTTTTTATACAGACTAAAAACTATAATTGTTCGTGTTCATGTGCTTATAATTGCCACTTGCTTCAATGATGGAAAACATAGATCAAAAACAACAAAAACATAATTATAAGAAACCAACATAACTTTTTTTTTTTTTTTGGTGGGTGTAAAATCATCGATTAACCCCTCCCGCTCTTGGGCAGAGCGAAAGGGAGTGTCAGACTTCTACTGACTAAAAACCACCCATGTTCCTTCTTCGCAAACCAACATACCTGGGAGATATTTCTCAACGGCATGTACAGGCAAATCAGAAGGCTAGGGGCAGCATAAAAACTCTAACACCAGATTAATCACTAACCTCAGCCACGGTTGTGGAATTTGTTCGAAAGAGTTACCGCAGCCCAGGAACGCAAAGCTATTAAGAATTAACACGGATGGGTTTCAGTCAGTTAGAGGTTGACACTCACTTATGCTATGCCCAGAACGGAAGGACTCGTTAAAAAAAAGTTAAATCAATAACCACACAATAAAGAAGATTGAGTTTACCTACTGTCTATATTGACTCTGTGACACAATATCAGTTCATGGTCGCTATGTGTAGTGTCACTGAATTCACTTGAAAACCTCGCTCCATATGGTAATATTACTTGTTTGTTGACTTCTAGTTTCTGATATAAACCACTTTCTCGTAAATTCGGAATAAGTGGCGTTAAACTAGAAAGTTTTAAAAGCTAGACTAGAAACAATTACCATTTTGGAGCGAGTTTCCGAAAATAAAAATAAAATAACATTTAATACTGAAATTATATTGCATTTTTTTTTCATGCGAGGAAACAGGTCCAATGAGATTTACCAATCTTTCGATCGGAAAGATATAAAAGTTTTACGACACGGAAACTATAAAATAAGATCCCCTTTCAGTTCAATCTTATAATGGAATTATAATATTTTATGGCTGCACTCGCAGATCCTTCCACGTGTAGGAATAGTGGTAAGTATTCTTTGTACAGTTTTTTTTTATTAATTAACTAACGCCATAACATCATCATCATCATTTGCTCAGCCTTTTCCTAACGATGTTTGGGTTGGCTTCCAGTCTTACCGGATACACGATCTATGGCTGCTGGCATATTCATTGTACCCAGAGTCACCAATTATTTTGGTGACAGAACACTAAACAAAAGAATACAGTACCTATTGAACAGTCTGCCGGCAGACATAAGGAGTGAAATAAACACAATAAGATTAAGACGTAAATTGAAATTATATTATTTAGAAATCATCACCATAACTTGTCAATAAAATTATTATTATAAAATATTATTATTATTATAAAAATGTCTTAAGTTTTTTTTTTTTTATATATACATATGTATGTATTTAAGTATGTCTAGAGACTCATCAATTGCAACCATTGCATCGGTTTTTAGTGGTTAGCTTATAAGTTACTTACCTTTCTGGAATAAAGATAAATAAAAAAAACTAAATACTAGTATTTACATCATCATCAATCATCGCCATAAGATACAACGCCATATAAAATGCAGTTCTATAGCAATAAGCGCGAAATTAAACAAAGAAACTAAATGCGATCAACAAACCTGAAACACGTTCAAGAGCTTTCACTCTGTCAGTGAAACCATCGTGGTGTTAGATTATGATTTGCTCTAAAAGTGCCAAAAAGTGCCTAATACTTCTAGTGTTTTCCTGATGCTTCTTGGGTTATAGTCATTTTATTTATTGCAAGAATTAATAAAAAAGGCAAAATATCTCGGCAGTGCCCCCGCCAAGTCGAGCAATAAATCAGCTCGGCCGTACCATCCTTTCCTCGAACTAGTTCAGGCCATATTCGACCTCCTATAATACAAGTTTTGTTTTTAGTCACATTTTCAGGATGGATCAGGACAGATAGGCCAATTTTTTTACAAAGTGGGTGCTTGAAGACGATCGTCGTCATCGAGGCAGACAAAAAACGCTGGCGCGACAATTTTGGGTCCTTCTTGACTGATTGACTAAAGAAGGCAATACACCGAAAAAGTTGGAAAGAGGGAGGCCTTGGTCCAGCAGTGAGATAAAAAAAGGCGAAAGGCTTATTGCGAGAACGTAAACAAGAGCAAAAAATCTCAACTTTTAATCTACGTTTATACTAAATTACAGATTTATTTATTTTATTAAGCATATTAAAACTCCCACTGTTCCACACGCGGCAAAAAATCACAAAGAGAAAATTCCTTTAAAAATTTATAACACACTTACATACGTTTCACGTACGGAACAAAATGTACCATCAACATAAAAAGTTGATTAAAACATTTTTTTTTCAGCGATGTCCGACCGAATTTTAATATTACGTTGCAAAATGAACGAAGTTTGTTATTCAAACGAGTTTCGATAAAAAATGTCGGAACGTTTTATTTAATCCTCTTATCTGTTTTTCGGTACGATTAGTATTTGTGTTCGTGGTCAGATTTCCTAATAAATCTTGTTGTCCAATTGAGTTTTGTGTCGCTTCAATTTGGGCTGAATAATACGATTGTTTTCGTATGAATTATGTATTTGTTTCTTTGTAGAAAGGGAAAATAAAGCGAAAGTGCTTTTTGTTTTAGCTTGTGTTTTCCATACAGAGTATTCAATCAAATTATAATATATCGATTTTAATGCTTGAAAATCATCATATATTTTTATTTTTTATAAGTTTTGAATTTACCATCGCTTTCATTAAGCACATAACATCATGACAGTAAAAAAAACTTAAGAAATTCAACCCCTTCAGATCAAAAATACGATACAAAAAAACCACTTTCCAACGTACCTTTAAAATAATTCCTATGCGAACGGTACAAAAGGGAATTTTTGCTTTCGGAACAAAAAAGTTGGTCGGTATGGTAGGACTGAAGTTCGTCGTACGTACTCGTACAAAGGCGTCACAGTACTTTGTTGGTGCCGTGCCCCTATGTGTCTGTCTGTGTCGCTTTTGTATGTGAAGGAGGATGAAATAAATGTTCTAGTAAAGTGCTTAATGTAAGTGCCTGTTTAAGGCATCTAGCGATGCAACTTGCGTTAAATAAACGTGTCGCTTGTCCATTTAAATTGTAGCTAAGGAATAACGCTAGGTTGTTTTACCAATATAACATAACACCTGTGATCCCCGAATGGTGAACTGTTAGGTACAGTTCTGCCTACACCTAGCCAGGCCGTACCAAATTAATAGACCCACATTAAGCCAGTTATATTATATTTCGTACATATTTTCCCTTTTTTTTTTTGGAAATCATTAAACCACCCCTCTCTGGGCGGAGCGGAAGGGAGTGTCACCCATGTTCCTTCTTAGCCCTTTGTGTTGAGGCCACGGTATCTTTTTCGAACAACCCGTAGCCCCGATGGAACTAACAACATACCTTGTCTCCTATATTCCGTTGTCTCTATGTGAAATGTTTTCTTTTATGTATATTGTTTGTATGGTGCACTTAAAGAACTTTACAGATTTTGCCAATTTTACATGGTTCTTCCTTGCTATTTCTGTTTTTTGATCGGTTCCTTGCCAGTAATGTGAATTTTCTCACTTTTGATAAACATATCACATTATCATCGTTCTGTTCTTGAATTAATCACCAAAATAACTGTTAAACAGGTACCCAAAATAAAGTACGGAAAAACATTGCCAAGTTCCTTGACTCTGATTTGTCTGGCTCAATAATACTAGCTTACGAAGCTAAGTACCTTCGTCCCGGTTTTATCGAAACCCAATAACTGACAAACAAGGGTTTTTGGAATCGTAACCTTGCGGCTAAACCTTGGCAAAATAAAAGGAATCTATGGACGATTTCAGGGTTCATGGTCGCGGTTCTTACTAACAATGTTTTTCATTTGTTTTTGATCGACTAAAGATGAAAGAGGTTATCTACAGAATGAGTTTACTATGTATGTGTGTTTGGCGATGACTTAGTTAATACATAATTGTAAATTGATTTTTTGTTTAGATAAGAGTCACACTAATACTTTAAAGGCGAAAGTTTGTGAGTGTTTGTTCTAAACGGCTGGAGTGATTTTAATAAAATTTGGTATAAAGTTAGCTGACACCCTGGATTTATAGCTGGCTTTATAGGATAGCCTAGGATATAAGTTTTTATCCCGATTTAATCTTCTCGCGGGATAATTTTCGAGTTGTAGCGGGTGAAGCCGCTGGCAACAGCTAGTTAAAAATAAAACATACTGATTACCTGTAACGACTTCAAAGATCTAAAAGACAGGCGGGACCAACAACGGCTTAACATGCTTTACGAGGAATCGCAGTAATGAGTGATCACCCATCTACAGATAAACCTAGCCAAGCACGGTTTAACCTGAAGATAGATTCGGAGGGCTGTTAATATCTAGCCACGAGCTCCTGATGACTATTGAAATCACTAATTAATAGAATTAAAACAACGTTGTTTGCATTACAAAATCTGACGTTGTAAGCAACAAATGTCAGTGAAACCAATTTGCTAAGCGATTGCTCGCTGTAGCTACCATCATTAACGTACCGTTCATTAAAGAAATATTCACCAGATGCGCTCAGTTAATGAAGCCACTGTGCCTATGTGCAGTTAAATTAATCCCATCGAACGTGTAAAGGTGCATTTCGAATAGATGCTGTCTATAAATTGGGGTCACAACTTTGGTACCCTTGTCTATAAGCCAAACAGCCTGTTGACATAATGTGAATGGGTCTCAATGCTAAACAATAAAATCAGCCAATGATTTTCAGTTCTTTAGGTCCAGGGCTAAAATAGGGAGAGATGTCAGGGGACCACTAGGGTCAGCGCCAGTAAGGGTTGCGGAATTTGTTCGCATGAGTCACCGAGGCCCTGGAACGCAAAGGGAATTAGAAGAATCACGGCTGGCTTTTAGTCGTTAAGAGTCTGACACTCCCTGGGCTTATCCCAGTTGTTTACGTCCCTGTGTGCCTATTGGCCTTATTCTGTTCTGTCTCCTGCTGATATGGAGGGAAGTGGAAATTTTGTTTTTCCTACTCCTCCGCTATTCTTTTCTGATTAATTTCGTTGCGGGATCCAAGACAGTTAAATCGTTTCTCTGGGACTTCGTCGAGCTTCATTGTCCCGGCGCTTTTTTTGTGGTCGCCACTGTTGATTCTGGCTTACAGGAGTAATAGTGGTTAGGGAATAGTGTGGCGGGCTTGTTCCAATTTAAAAAAAAATGTTGACACTCCCTTTTGCTCCACCCAGAGCGGTAGGAATAATTTAATAATATCCCAACCTTAATTAGCATAAAAGGGATAATATGGAGTTTTAAAAGCCTTCCTATCATTTTGAGGTATTTTTTAATTTTTTATTATTGGCTCATCAACCATTGTTTACACAGGGTTCATGATAATTATTACATGCAAAAACGTAAATGCAACAGTGCAACAATCACTTACATTTAAACTCCGCATGCATAAAATAAAAGTCTTCACCTCAGTAACTAAGGTATTCATGTTAGCAACACAAAAAAGCTGACTTTCATAACGAAATACAATGAAAACTACAAACGTACCAGTTGTCTCATTAGCGGCAATTTTCGTGATAATTTCAGATTCGTTCGAAGCTTCTGCAGCGGTTTCACTGTTATTTTATCGATGAATTTGTGCTATAACATCACGCCTGTACTCCGCGAAGGGTTAGGCACAGGTGCTCCCATTAGTTCATCCTCATATCGCCAGTTAAGTATTAGGTCCCAAGTAATAGGGGGCTAGCTTATTGACATCAACTGGGCACAAATCCAGACTCAGTAACTGTGTACCCACTGAGAAATTTCTGATGGAATAAACCTAATAACACTTTGCACGACCTGGCAATCGAATTCAGGACCTCATGCACAGTAGTCGCGCTTACGACCACTAGACATACAAGGCAGTCAAGATATTGTCATTGTCAAAATAAAAGTAATCTTTATTCTATATAAAATTGCTGTTTGTAAAAGAGTGAATATAACTACGAAAGTACTGTAGTTCCGATAAAAATCTTTACGTCAAACACATTCGGACTACAACGTGAGTTTCGGAATCATTAAAAACCTTTTGTTTTCGGCATTGTGAGATAGAGAATGCAGAGAAATACATGCTCCAATCATTTCAATATGATTGAAGAACGTTGTTGAAAACAAACTGTTGAAAAAAACTGGAAGAATGAAGCACCAAATTAGTATCGAGAGTTCGTTGTAGGAAAATATGTGGACTGTATTTTTATGGCTATTAAAACGCTGAGTCGCTGACTTTTATTATTATTTTAGACAATCGTATAAACAACTATTGTCATCATCTGCCTAGCCGCTTTTATAGTATGTATGGGCCGGCTTCCTGTCTAACAGGGTGCAGCTAAATACCAGTATTTTACATGACACGTCAGTTATTATTTGGAAATATGATACCCTTTTTTTTGGGGGGTGGGTAATCATCAAATAATCGGGGGTATTAATAAGAGGGTGGGTAATCACTCTGGGCAGAGCGGAAGAGAGTGTCAGACTTCTTCTGACTAAAATCCGCCCATGTTCCTTCTTAGCCCTTTGTGACGAGGCTGCGGTATCCCGCACCCCCGACGGGCGTCGGCCCTTGCGGGCCCCTTCCATGTTGCTGACATCTCTTTGAGGAGAACACGGACGGACGGCGAGCTAGCTCATTAATGACCGTCCACAAGCCCGTGTTTATGGTGGCCGGAATTCATCACGTGGACCCCGACGCCTGAAGCGTCACCCGCGGCGGCTGGGACGAGAGGTTGTCTCCCTCTCACGTTCCGACCACTTCCTTCGCTAGCACCACTGCTTCGCAGAAGTAAGCGATGGGGTCCCATCTATTTTTTCAAGACAGCAGGGGAACGGTGTATGTTATGGGATGTCACCAATACACATAGACAAGGGCTGTTTAACCTAAAAATTGACTCTCATTAGTCGGTAGCAACAACAGAAGTTTTCTTGCCTCAGTACTATACATAGTTTGTTGAAGTAACGCTGTTAAATGTGTAGTTGAAATATGGCAGGTTAAATAATCTGGTATACTGGATTTCGGTGTTTCGAACTTAACTTGATACGCTGTCTTGTGATCTGAACCTGTTAGTCGCAGGCGGTCTAACAAAGTAATTCAACGGTTAAGGTTGTATTGTCGTGGTAAGCATTTATAAGTTCTTATGTCTCTTGATACTTCATCAATATTCTTACTCTAATTATATCCTTATCACATGTGGCTTTAAGCTTCTGCCTGGCCCTTCAAAGACAATAAATATAATGTTATCAGGGTTAGGAGAATCAATGGAAATAGCTGGCCATTTATCTAAAAATTATTTATTACCTCCAATAAAATTCAAGAACACAAATTACACCTACATACAAAACATCCGAATACTCAAGATAATCCGTGAGGCGAATACCCAATATTTACAGCTTGTAATGGAAGCTAAACAATTTGTCGGTGAAGTATGTAGATAAAAATTCCTTGAGTCAATAAGCTCCGGGCCGACGTTCCAACGTGCCCGTTTGATCAACAGCATGCCAAATGTTCTGCGCTCCTGGGTAGCTATGTAATAGGGATAGAGTTAGGTATCAGCAGATCCCTACTTATCTTCTTTAGATATAATATGTTCCAGTGGATTCGAGAATGGATGAGTTTAAAAATCGGATCCGGTAGGTGGCGCTGCTGTCCGGGCAGGACGACGTCTGCCAGGTTAGCTAGTTTTATAATTATGTATACAATTTTAACCGACTTCCAAAAAAGAAGAGGTTCTCAATTCGTCTGTATGTTTTTTTTTTTTGTATATGTTTTCGGATATTTCAGTCATTAATGAACGGATTTAAAAAAATCTTTTTGTATTCGAAAGAGTATACTTCTGAAGTGGTTCCATTGTCACCAAGTCAGGATCTGATGATGGAAACCCTGAGAAATCGAGGGCAACCCTCAAATTTTATAGGCACACATAACGTTTTTCATAAATTTTCTGAAGCTGTTCAAGTATTTGCGTCTGATAAATTATAATCTCATGTGGTTGCGCTGATGATGGCAGGTACAACTCCTCAACGGTTTGGAGTTGGAGGAGCATTGTTTAGTAAAATATTATGGGGACGTTTATATCGTTAGGTATATTATTTCAGGTTATCTGATTATTGAAGGTTAGGAGTTGAAAGCAATAATAAGGGAATCTTGAATGTTAAAGGATAGGTAAATATTTGTTTGTGTTTTCTATTACAACTAAAAATGGAAAAATAAAAAACATTCTTGAAAAAAAAACCGACTTCAAAAACACAAAAAGTGAAAAAAACTAAATCACAAAAAAGTTTGTGATTTCAAAAACGGTTTTTTTTTTTTGCAAAAAAAGTTTTATAATTTTATGCGTAGTGCATCAAAGCAAGCTATTGGATGTTTCCATCAAGATATTCACAAATGCAGAGCTGTGTATATCTTAAAAATCCAATACAGCGGTAACTAATTTATTTTTCAAGTTTTTATTGAAAGTTTTAGAAATAAATAAGTGGATGTGTTATTAGGTATATTCTACAACAGCTCATCCTAATAAGTAGCTAAAATGCGAATAACATGATAGTTTGGTATTCCTGTTTATGTTTATTTTCAATTCAAACAATCCTTAGATTTCTCCAGGGACCTGGAGTATGGTATTCTACTGAATTGCAACTTTTTACTGTTGTTGTTAATTAACACAGAAAGAGAAAATTAATGTTATATACGAGTTTAGTATTTTTCCGAATCAGGTTATATCCTAACTAATAATGCGAAAGAACTCTGTCTGTCTATCTGTGCCGAAACACTGAACCGATTTACGTGAAATTAGGTACACAGATAGTCTAAAGCTTGAGAAAGGACATAGGATATGTATATATATGTTTACTGTGAAAAAAGGGTTGCAAAGGGTTCAAAAGGGGATGTAAAGATACTTTTGGTCGAAAGAAAAAGATAGAAAGAAAGAAAACATATTTTATTTGGCACATACCAAAGTACACACAACAAAAAATATAAAACTAACAACTAAACAAGGAATAAAAAAGAGACAAAATTGTGTGTGTCACTGCAGCGCCAAATAGGACACGCGATAACTGACATCCACGCGGGCGGATCCGCGGGCATCAGCTAGTATAACTTTCACCGCTACGGACATCATCATCTGCTTAACCTTCTCTGAATAATGTTGGGATCGGCTTCCGAGGTAATCGGGTGCAGCTAAATACCAGTACCTTACATGGAACGACTGCCTATCTGACCTCCATAACGACACGGTTGGCGCAGTGGCTCAAGCAGTTGCCTGCTTGAGCCACTTTAGCCGGTTTAGCCAGCTTTAGCCAGTTGATTTGCTCTAAATAGATTTTTTTTGAGAACATTCTAAAAACTTCAATTTTTATGATTTTTGTTTACAGAAGGTATTCCGTGAATACAGGTTTAGTAATATGCAGCGGTTACGCTCAGAAATATCGTTATTTCCAGGAAAACAACTAGGCAACCAAACATAAAAATATAGCTTTAAGGTGGAAGCTCACATCTGGCCCGCGAAATTCTAATTTTCTTACGTTTTTGGCAATTTGCAGGCCAGTGCTTGGTTGTATGTTTATGAAAATTTGATTTGCGACTGTAAGACGTATGAAGTTACCGAATTATAACCATCAAAATTACTAACTACTAAAGAACGACGACTAAATTACTAAAGAATGACTTTTACATGCAAAAATCAATCTTGACATGAAAATGAACTTGGAGGGTTGTATTGATAATTTTGATGGTTATAATTCGGTAACTTCATACGTCTTACAGTCGCAAATCAAATTTTCATAAACATACAACCAAGCACTGGCCTGCAAATTGCCAAAAACGTAAGAAAATTAGAATTTCGCGGGCCAGATGTGAGCTTCCACCTTAAACTGACATACACAAATACCCAGACCCGAAACAAATATATCTGTAGGCCATACAAATATTTGTGTAATTATAACCATCAAAATTACTAACTACTAAAGAACGACGACTAAATTACTAAAGAATGACTTTTACATGCAAAAAGTCATTCTTTAGTAATTTAGTCGTCGTTCTTTAGTAGTTAGTAATTTTGATGGTTATAATTCGGTAACTTCATACGTCTTACAGTCGCAAATCAAATTTTCATAAACATACAACCAAGCACTGGCCTGCAAATTGCCAAAAACGTAAGAAAATTAGAATTTCGCGGGCCAGATGTGAGCTTCCACCTTAAACTGACATACACAAATACCCAGACCCGAAACAAATATATCTGTAGGCCATACAAATATTTGTGTAATTATAACCATCAAAATTACTAACTACTAAAGAACGACGACTAAATTACTAAAGAATGACTTTTACATGCAAAAAGTCATTCTTTAGTAATTTAGTCGTCGTTCTTTAGTAGTTAGTAATTTTGATGGTTATAATTCGGTAACTTCATACGTCTTACAGTCGCAAATCAAATTTTCATAAACATACAACCAAGCACTGGCCTGCAAATTGCCAAAAACGTAAGAAAATTAGAATTTCGCGGGCCAGATGTGAGCTTCCACCTTAAACTGACATACACAAATACCCAGACCCGAAACAAATATATCTGTAGGCCATACAAATATTTGTGTAATTATAACCATCAAAATTACTAACTACTAAAGAACGACGACTAAATTACTAAAGAATGATTTTTGCAAAAGTCATTCTTTAGTAATTTAGTCGTCGTTCTTTAGTAGTTAGTAATTTTGATGGTTATTATTCGGTAACTTCATACGTCTTACAGTCGCAAATCAAATTTTCATAAACATACAACCAAGCACTGGCCTGCAAATTGCCAAAAACGTAAGAAAATTAGAATTTCGCGGGCCGGATGTGAGCTTCCACCTTAACATAGTGTTGTAAGTTTAACTTACAATTCTGCCTAAGCAGCGGTTTTTCAAAAACCAGCAGCGAAAAAGTTCGCGTACGGAATTTCTTATGTTGGAAACAGAATCCATCCCGAAAAAAGTTTGCGAGCGAACAGTGAGTTTCGTGTTATGAAAGTGGAATCCAGTTGTGAGTGACCGAGCGCCTAAAATGCTTAAAGAAGAAGGTAAATCGATTTGTCTGAGCATAAACACCCATCGAAAACATATGACAAAATGTGATGATGATGATGTGTGTGATGTGTGTGTGTGTGTGTGTGTGTGTGTGTGTAAATTCGAAGACATGTGACATCTAACAACCCGCACTGGGCCCGCGTGGTGGATTATAGCCCATCCCTTTTCTAGAGAGGAGGCCTGAGTCCCTGCAGTGGGAACATTATAGGCTGATGACGAAACACCCATCCGCAATAATTTTAGTGTACCCGCGATATTTCGGTGCTAAATATCGGCCGAAATATCGGAAACTCTGAATTAATAGTAAATGTTGTGAATACTCCCTTTGTAGTGTTAACTATACATCATCTACCTAGCCCTTTTCCCAACTATGTTGGGGTCGGCTTCCAGTCTAACCAGATGCAGCTAAATACCAGTATTTTAAATGGAGCGACTGCCTATCTGACCTCCGCAACCCAGTTTATACTGGCTAACATGATATCCTTTGGTAAGACTGGTTGTCAGACTAAGGCCGTATATAGCAAGAAAGCTGGTAGCTGACGCCGATCTATCTTATCGGCGCGGTAGATCGGCGTCGTTGTTGTACGTGTTGTTGTGCTCGTTCAATAATGTTATAAGTATGGCGGGTGGCGCCAGCGCTGATGACCAGCGCGTGTCTAAGATTTTCAGAACTTGTCGGCGACGTTTGGCGCTTATCGGCTTGTTGTTGTGTGTTGTGTTGTGTGCTTGCGCCGGTTACCTGCATGGACCGGTTCCTATAAGCGCTGGTAGATGGGCACCGGCTACCAGCTTTCTTTCTGTATACGGCCTGATAATATCTCATATTTGGCCTGATAGGTCAGAGTGCCAAAGATAATGGCAGCTTGGACCAACAGCTTAACGTGCTTTCGGACAACGGATTAACGGATTTGAATAAAATTTGGTACATAGATAGTTTAAAACCTGGATTAAAAAAAAAAGTAAAGGATAGTTTTTATCCCGATTTTATCATCCCGTGGGATGATTTTCGAGTTGTAGCGGGCGAAGCCGCTGGCAGCACCTATACAATATAAAACACAGCATAAAACTATAACAACGGTGTAAAGCCATAACCAGTCCAACTAACGAATACTAGGATAAGCCTAGATCCCAATTAGCATTCACCATTTGTATTATAATGATTCGGTACATTTTATACTTTACTTTTTACATTCTCTGTAGACGCGAAGTAAACATCACCTGGATTTTTGTGTCATACTTCAATACAAAAATATGTTTCGTGCGTACGTGCGTGTGTGTTGACGGTTTAACGTACTTTTGCACGGAGGAAACTCGGTAGAGTGGTCGGCCACGTACAGACCAACCTAGACAAGCGCGGCTTTACCTTTTTTTTTTGGGGTGGGAAACCATCAAATAACCCCACCCGCTCTTGGGCAGAGCGAAGGATTTACCTGAAGATCGATCCGAGAGGCTGTTACTTACGTGTTACTCCAATAACTCGATATCATTAAACATTGCTGAAATATTAACTCCATCGAGAAAACCAGACCTTCTCAGTTTCTCTCAAAATTCCTGTAACGTGGAAAGCGTGGAATAAATAAGGAGCTTGAAACTGAACGCGTCCATATTACGGGAAACGTAATAAGCCTTTTGTACTCCATCTAATGGATTTGCTCGTAGGAGGTAAAAATGTGGGTGCGAATGAATAAGGGCTTCGGATATGAGGATGGTTGAAAGAAGTGGTTAAGGAAATCGGAGTGTTTATTAAAGTTTCCAAGTTTTGATGAACTAAACCGCGCGGAGAGCAGTGGTGGCCCAGTGGTTGTGGGCCCGACTTACGAACACTTAGCCGTGGGTTCGAACCCAGGCGGGCGCATTACTTTGTGCAATTAATTTTATCACCACTGCTCTTAAAACGGTGAAAGTGACAAATATATGTGACATCTACCAATCCGCACTGGGTCCGCGTGGTGCCCATCCCTCTCCTAGAGAGAAGGCCTGAGTCCCTGCAGTGGGAACAATATAGGCTGATGATGATGAAACCGCGTGGCAAAAGAACAGACTGCCAGACAAACTATCATCCTGTCTTATATGTATAAGTATTTTGGGGACGTACTGTAGCATAAATTAGTCGATTCACTAAAAACCGACTAATTCTAAAAAGTTGTCACCTCACTAAATTATAGGTACAACCCTAAATGTTCTGTAATGTCACAATGGAGGGAGAACGTCGCTCAGGACCTCTTTTAAAAACGGCTGCACGCATAGGTTCTGCCCTTTCTACATCAAGCAGCAGCCTACTAGATAAGTCCCCAGTTATTGGGTAAGTGAACTCCGCCATTGTGTTCTTTTGCTGCTAAATTTATGTCCCGGCAAGCCATATCTATTTGTAATCTTTGTGTCTATTTAACATGGCTGCCGGCAATGTATTCTGTATTTAATATTAACTAGCACCTAGTTATTCACTATGCACATGTGCTCTAATAGGTTTATATGGTTCTCCGCATGGCATGCATCCTATTCTATTCTCTATAAACTAAATCATGCTCATCCATGCTGTATCATAAACCGGCGACGCGAGTCAACGGTCAATGAGAACCACGTGGCGATGTGACGCCACGCCTTGTCTTTAGTCTATCAACTATTCACCTATCAACTAATCACTGTAAACCACTGCGATGTGTGAGTACCCATCTTCCATCTTCTTCACTGCCTTGAGCTTGCCGCATCTAACGCATGGCTGGGACACGCACATCGTAGGGGCTTACAGGAACCATCTTGGAGCTCAAGCGTCCCCTTGGCGCTGTTTCAGGGTTCCTAGCGCTGGCTAGCCAACTATGGCTGCTTCGCTCACGCTGCACTGTTCTGCTGCTCTGCTGTGCTCCCGCGCATCTACCAACGCGGTGAGAAGCACGCATCTGCACGGCCGCCCTACCGCGTGCCGCTTCTAAACTGTGACGCCTACGCGTCCGGCACAAGACGACGGCGTGGCCGTGTAGACAGCGGCCTGCCACCGCTACCTACTGGCCGTCTGCGCTGCCGCTACCTGCCTACCACCAACGCTGCCTAGGGCTAGTTGCCCTGAGCCCGCTGCCCACCTGGTCGACCGCCCTGCCGCGCGTCCCTACCGACGCGTGAGGCCGCCTGACCCGGCCTACCTACCGTGCGTGGCGATCGCCCTGCCGCGCGTCCCTACCGACGCGTGAGGCCGCCAGACCCGGCCTACCTACCGTGCGTGGCGATCGACGTCTTCTGGTTGCTCAGGGCAGTACCGTTTTCCTACCTTTAGTGACAGTGCGTGACCTTAGACCCTAGAACCTTAGACCCTAGAACCTATTTTGTAAGTGTAGTGCAAAAGTAAATGTATAACTAAGTCTTCCTTGTCTCATTTACCTACCACAAAAAGCACTACGCCACAGTACTTTGCAAAAATCATAATCGTTTTCTTAAATTAGCATTTCCGCTTAACCTATTTTATACAGCCTTTTTGGCAATAAAAAATTAAGATACCGAAAAATAAAAACAATAGAATGAAAGGTCAATGACCAACCGTTTACAAAAGGATTGCGCATTCGTCAATATCAGACATCTCTTTACTAAACACAGAAAACCGCAAAGAAAAAATTTTAGCCAAGTATGAAATACTAGATTTGCCGGATATATCCGTTGACAGAAACGGATACAATCTACGTTGTCTTTTTACTTCTTGTTTAAAAGGGAACATGTATTTTGGCGCACAGCCCAGCTGTTCACAAGCTCCGTTTTGGGTCATCTCCTTTTTATTTTTAATTAAAAGACTATCTGACCAAGCCGACGAGTTAATTGTTCGGTCTGTAGGTTTGTTGTAAAATGTTTTAAAATTGATGGAAATCCAGTTTATTTTTTATTTTAGACAACATAACATCACGCCTGTAATACCTGAAGACTTAGGCAGAAGTGTAACTAATAGTGCACCTACATTTAACCAGTCCCATGTGTTGGCGAGCCTATTGCCATCAATCCTGATGCAAAAACCCAATAACACTTTGCCTGACCCGGGTTTCAGACCCAGTACCTCTTGTTCAGCACTCGTGCTTTCGACCACAACCTACGAGGCACTCGAGGCAGGATGTGATCTGTAGTCGATTTGATTGGCTTCAGCTAAACGTTGACTATATAAGTACTCGTAGATTCTCATTATGTTCGTGATGGAAAAATCAATTAATCGAATTAAAAGCTGTGGAATAAAAGTTGACCCAATCAGTAAAAAAATGTGTACCTTGTTTTTAAGTACATATAAGAGCCAGGTTGACCAATCAACTAATTGATATAGTTTCAGAACCCATTTGCAAATTGTGTTACTGATGTCATATTCTCTTAACGTAAAGTAACATCATGCTTATAATTTTAAAAAATTCCAGTGGAGGCGTACCTGTGGTAAACGAACCTTTTTTTTTGGCGGGTCAAATCATCGAATAATCCCTCCCACTCTTGGGCAAAGCGAAAGGGAGTGTCAGACTTCTACTGACTAAAAACCAGCCATGTTCCTTCTCAGCCCTCTAAGTCGAGGCCGCGATAACTAGTGTACAACCCCCGGCCCCGACAGGCGTCGGCCCTTTCGAGCCCCTCCCATGTTGCTCACATCTCTTTGAGGCGCGCGTGGAACACGAACGCGCCGTCGACACGGCCTGTTTTCGTCGTAAGACGGACGGACGGCGAGTTAGCCCATCACTCACCGTCCACAAGCCCGCGTCTACGGTGGCCGGAGGTCATCGCGTGACCCCCGACGTCCGGAGCGCCTTCCGCGGCGGTGGTAAACGAACCTCGTGACAATAACATGCATCACATAAAATCACGCCTGTTATATCCGAAGGGTTAGGCAGAGGTGTACCTAACAAGTACACCCACACAATAAAAACAATAGGGTAGTTAAAAAAAAAATCTAATTAGTCCGTCAGATAGATTTCCAAAAAATATTGGACACGTATTTTTTCTTTTTTCACGTAAACAAACAATGAAGACGATACAGTGCTTTGAAATCTCGTGTGACGTCAATTTCTGAGACATTTGTCTGACATTCTTTAGCGGTCAGTGACGTCACATACACCCACTCAAATCTTTGACGCGTTTTATCTACGTCATTTTTTATTGATTTGAAAAAACAAAAAATACGTATGCAATATTTTTCGGTAATCTAACAGACGGACTAATCAGAATCATATTTTTATATGTCAGTAAACATTCCTATTGAGATGTCAGCAACATCGAAGGGGGCCGAAATCGCGTCGGAGTTGCGGGTTGTTTGCAAAAGATACCGCAGCTTCGACACAAAAGGCTAAGAAGGAACGTGGGTGGTTTTTTGTCAGTAGAAGTCTGACACTCTTTTCCGCTCAGCTCAGAGCGGGAGTGGTTATTTGATGATTTCCCAACCCCAAAAAAAAGGGGTTTCTTTCACCCCTCCGCGTCGGAACTGCGGGTTGTTCTCTTCGGGGCTGAGGATTTTTCGAAAGAGAAACCGCGATCTCGACATAAAGGGCTAAGAAGGAACATAGGTCGTTTTTAGTCAGTAGAAGTCTGACTCTCCCTTCCGCTCTGCACGGGAGGGGTTATTTGATGATTCCCCACCCCAATAAAAAGGGTCTCTTTCACTATCTACGATTAAGTTTCAGTTTACATAATTGTCAGATAACATATTTGACGGCACGGTTAGCGCAGTGGTTCAAGCATAGATAAATAAAAAATATATACTTTTAGGCTCAAGCAGTTGACTGTTGCGCTACGTGTCGCGAATTTTATACCCGCACGGGACAAATATTTGTATGGCCTACAGATATATTTGTTTCGGGTCTGGGTATTTGTGTATGTCAGTTTAAGGTGGAAGCTCACATCTGGCCCGCGAAATTCTAATTTTCTTACGTTTTTGGCAATTTGCAGGCCAGTGCTTGGTTGTATGTTTATGAAAATTTGATTTGCGACTGTAAGACGTATGAAGTTACCGAATTATAACCATCAAAATTATCAATACAACCCTACAAGTTCATTTTCATGTCAAGATTGATTTTTGCATGTAAAAGTCATTCTTTAGTAATTTAGTCGTCGTTCTTTAGTAGTTAGTAATTTTGATGGTTATAATTCGGTAACTTCATACGTCTTACAGTCGCAAATCAAATTTTCATAAACATACAACCAAGCACTGGCCTGCAAATTGCCAAAAACGTAAGAAAATTAGAATTTCGCGGGCCAGATGTGAGCTTCCACCTTAAATGTTTGTGAACGCACCCACGATACGGGGAAAATTCCTAGAGAGGGTGTTTTTTAAAAAAAAATGTAATACATTTTTTTTTTATTGAATTTATTCTGTAAGTAGTAGCTACTCGGACTTCTGTGATATAAACCTTAAGTTTGAAATCAATAATTGTCACATAGATATGAATGCCGTAATTCTATGACGTGCAAGTAATTATGGCGTAGACTGTATAAGGTCCCTTTAAAATAAATGGACAAACTTGTAGAAATCATTCAAACCACCAAGAAAAAGACAGTGGTTAAAAAAATACGCATTATACACATAAAAGAAAAAAAACAGTCAACGAAGACACATACACTAAAAATGGTAGTTACCCAATAACCCAATCTAATATATTATATTTTGTTAAACGTACTGAAGGCTGTGTTAAAATTTAGGTATTCCCGTTAGAGCACCGATTTTTTTTGTCCGTCTATTTTAAAGGGACCTTATAAATACTTCCAGATTTCGCCAGTTCGCTCAACACTTACCGTGATATATTTAAGTAGTTCCACATTCAACAACGCTCGTTTTCGGTCTGATAATATCAGAATCGGTTTGTGTTACAATTAAACAAATGGAAGTTCTATTAATCAAACAGGACCGACTAAAAGCTTGCTCTAATTTAAACACACATTTCATTTACATTGCTTTAGAGATTCATTTCTAAAATAGTCTAAAAGCAACGCAAACAATTTACAGTAACATTACATTTTCAAATGATGCTGCTTTCCTTTTATTTTTACCATTCAAAGCATTTAGAACTCTTTTTTCTTGGCAGTAAATACGGTTTTTATGAATACTATAGATAAGAGTTACGACTTACTACAAAGAACAAACTACCTACGCTGTTTATACGTTTTTTAAAGCCACGTCTAAAGAAATCACTTTTTATGTCACAGGGTAGGCAGAGTTTTCTTAATCTCTACTTTACCAGTCGCAGTAAAAGAATACTTACAAAAAAACATAATATTATTAGGTTCATAAAGAATTCATAAAGATATTCTCAACGAATATAACACAGGTTGTAAACAGAATCTCCACGAAACAGTCAGCCAAGCATGATGTAGGTATCTACATCAAACTAAGTAACCCTACGCAAAGATTATTGCTGGGAAACGACTTCTGGGTGTGAATTATGAGGTTTACCATAAAACCCAACGTAACACAAAACATTGTGCTGATGGATGCTTTGAGTATTCAAAGGGCCATGGAAGTTCACTTAAGTAAATATAACTCAATTTAAAACTTGTGAGTTTGTAGTTAAGTAAAAGGTTCCCAAAAACGGTCAAGAATAAGAGTTTTTTTTATTTTACACGATAGACTATTATTGGCTTTTCTATACAGATCAAAGTAATCTTGTTAATAAGATAGACATAGTAATGACAGTATTATATATCATTAAATCAAACCCAGGTAATAAACCGCTTGTAAACATCTTATCAGAGACTTATTGATAACCGAAAATAACTTCATGGACTAAGCAATTTGTCAACTCAGCTCTGAATGTACGTGATATGATTTCTAATGAAGGAATCTGTTTTTGGATGAATCCTTTGCTTTTAATTTTCCGTCGTCAACTTTGGCCGCTATTTTTAATTTCTCCAAATTTGTTCATCGGAAGCTTCAAAAAAGCTTATATCACAAATAACTACGAGTAATATTTTTCAGAGAATTATAATTATATGGTTTTTTATTAAACACCGAGCTAGTTTTAGCAAGTTTTTTATTAAACACCGAGCTAGATTTAGCAAGTTTTTTTATTAAACACCGAGCTAGATTTAGCTAGTTTTTTTATTAAAATCGGTTTATGACTTTCGAAATCATAAGTCAGTGTTATTATGCATACATACATGCATAAACTCATGCCCTTATTCCATGGGGTAGGCAGAAACCGAAGAACGCCACCTGCTACGATGCTTACATACTTATTTTGCCTCGTCCACATTCATACATCTGGTCATACACACAGGCCGAGAGACGCCGGGAGATATTTTATTTTATTGAGAGAAAAATAAATATAATTATATGTATGTTTAATTATCTTCCATTTTATACTGTCACCTAAGGGATATCTTCCGCTAGCTCGCCGTCCGTCCGTCTTATGACGACGACAAGCCGTGTTGACGGCGAGTTCGTGTTTCACGCGCGCCTCAAAGAGATGTCAGCAACATAAAAGGGCGGGCCCCGTTGCAAGGGCCGACGCCCATCTTGGCTGAGGGGTGTTGTAAGAGATACCGTGGCCTCTACATAAAGGGTTAAGAAGGAACTTGGGTGTTTTTTAGTCAGTAGAAGTCTGACACTCTTTTTCGCTCTGCCCAAAAGCGGGACCCCATTTGATGATTTCCCAACCCTTGATTCTGAATTATTCACAGGTTTCAATATTTCGATGATTTTTCGTAAGTGACAGTGACACCCATCGACCGTCAACGGTCATTTTCGCGCATTCGCCAAATTGTCCACCAAAATTCCCGTTTTTTTACGAAATTCGGCGCGCCTGATTAAAACGACGATATCTCCGAAATTACGTTAGTTAGCTCGATACCAGTTATATCATTGGAATCGTTATTAAATTAGCTAACAGGTTATGTATGGTTTAGTATAGTTTTGCCTTGTAATGTATTAGTAATTGTAATGTGTGTTCAGTGTTAGGGATTTTTACCAGTTTCTTGTGTAAAGGTAATTTTAATAAAAAAAGTAAACCATTATTTCAAAAACTTATTGTTTTATTTCCACTAGTACACATTAGGTAACATAAATCAAACAAAAGAATACAGGTTGCCACATATTTTTATCGTCTCGCAAGCATAACAAAACATGACGTCATTTACGAGTGCCGGATTCTAAACAAAAGAATGGGTTTGTTTACACTTCTATTCTCAGAAAGCTCAGCGCTAAGTGGCTCGAGTTACATTTTTATAATAATGTTTGGTTCACATACTTGACACCAGAAGAGTGTCAGCTGTTACAAGTTATTAGTTATTTAGATAAAAAATACCAAGGGAGACACTTGAAATCAGGCGTAAAAAACACCTACTCATACTTTGCATCACTATTTCAATTCTCCTGCCTCAATTTTAAATCTTATTTATCTTTCTCCATGTTGAAGATATTTCCAAAACGTTAGGCACATAAAAATGCACACTGCCTAAGAAAAATATCACACAAACCAACAATCAAAACGAACAATTTGACTAAAAAAACACAGGTACATGAACATAGATCATAGAAAATATGGATACGGCAAATACTGTCACGTGTGAACAAGAAAAAATTATATTGAAATCAAAAACATTATTGATACTTCTACATAGTTTTATTATTTTAAGTCTTTTATCGTGTAGATATATTATGTATAACATACATAAAAAAAAAAATTATAAGCAGCATTGCAATAGATGACAATCTTTTCCTGCGCTCCTTCCTGACTTGCAGGGGCGTTTCCAAAGGCTCCCCCGGTTTCTGCTACGGCCAGTAGCACCACCCTGATCTGCCCCCACCACCGCCACCACCGCTGCCTCGGCAGCAGCAGCCGTGCCACCGCGCATACGCACACGCCCACCACGTCGCGGTCCGCGCGTGCGAGGTCGTCGTCTGCACTAAAGAAAAAAAAAAGAAAGAAAAACTTGTAAAACATTCTTAGAAAAGGAAGTAGTAAAAAGTACGTAAAAAAGAAACTTACACTGAGGCCGTCCGCTTCCACGTCCGCGTCCGCTTCCACGTCCGCGTCCGCTTCCACGTCCGCGTCCGCTTCCACGTCCGCGTCCGCTTCCACGTCCGCATCCGCCTCCGACTGCGTCTTGGTCTTGGAATACGAGAAAAAATTAAAAACATGCCTTTCCGAGAAAGTTGTGACAGACAGACAGACAACCAAACAAACGAACGAACAAATTTATATATATATATATATATATATATATATACATGCACACGCACACCTACAAAATTTTCAGTTCCAATGCGTTCAACATTCAGACGTGCATAATTTATAACCTCTTTTTTTAAGTCGGTTAAAATCACGATTAAAAAAAAACATATTTACATACATTCATATACACACACACACCTACTACATTTACAGTTAAAATACGTTCAACATTTAAAATCACTCATAAAAAAAAGGCGACACGAAATTTTCAAATTGTAACCATGCCGCTTCCATAATTTGAATGATCTATGGAATCACACGGAAAGGTGACCTTGACTTCAAATTCCGGCGCTCTGATTGGTTAGCGCGACCGCAACGGTTCTTGTGCTTTACGTAATATTTTTTTTAAATTGAACACAATTAGAATACGATAATATTCAAATACAACGCCTAATATCTGTAATACGACACATAAAAACACACGTAATAGCCATATTTTGCATTTCTATCAATAAGTAGTGCCAAAATACCGCCAAATGTTTCAACGGTTTTTCATGTTCGTTGAAATGACAATTTTAGGCCGAAATCTCCTGTTTCTACAATTAAAAATGTTTATTACTTACCCAGGCATGTTATATTATCGATTTACAATTCACACGACGCGATTAAGCAAAAGAATTTGAAGAAATCAATTTATTTATTTTCGTCGACCGCCTGCGCGCAGAGCGAAATTTGTACTGAAGTGTGCACTTTGTGTGGTACGTTCGAAAATTCGTTCGTTGTTGAACAAAGACAAAATGTCGTTCTTGTTTTTTCTCCTACACTCTGTGCAAGTTTGAGCGAGAGAGATAAAAGTTTAAGGCTCAATATCAACAAAAAGTAAGGCATGGGAAATCGTGTTTTTTGCAAACCCGTTTCGGGTGTTTGACAGACAGCGGTCCAAAACCCGTTTCGGGTGTTTGACATCGATAATATAACATGCCTGGGTAAGTAATAAACATTTTTAATTGTAGAAACAGGAGATTTCGGCCTAAAATTGTCATTTCAACGAACATGAAAAACCGTTGAAACATTTGGCGGTATTTTGGCACTACTTATTGATAGAAATGCAAAATATGGCTATTACGTGTGTTTTTATGTGTCGTATTACAGATATTAGGCGTTGTATTTGAATATTATCGTATTCTAATTGTGTTCAATTTAAAAAAAATATTACGTAAAGCAAAAGAACCGTTGCGGTCGCGCTAACCAATCAGAGCGCCGGAATTTGAAGTCAAGGTCACCTTTCCGTGTGATTCCATAGATCATTCAAATTATGGAAGCGGCATGGTTACAATTTGAAAATTTCGTGTCGCCTTTTTTTTATGAGTGATTTTAAATGTTGAACGTATTTTAACTGTAAATGTAGTAGGTGTGTGTGTGTATATGAATGTATGTAAATATGTTTTTTTTTAATCGTGATTTTAACCGACTTAAAAAAAGAGGTTATAAATTATGCACGTCTGAATGTTGAACGCATTGGAACTGAAAATTTTGTAGGTGTGCGTGTGCATGTATATATATATATATATATATATATATAAATTTGTTCGTTCGTTTGTTTGGTTGTCTGTCTGTCTGTCACAACTTTCTCGGAAAGGCATGTTTTTAATTTTTTCTCGTATTCCAAGACCAAGACGCAGTCGGAGGCGGATGCGGACGTGGAAGCGGACGCGGACGTGGAAGCGGACGGCCTCAGTGTAAGTTTCTTTTTTACGTACTTTTTACTACTTCCTTTTCTAAGAATGTTTTACAAGTTTTTCTTTCTTTTTTTTTTCTTTAGTGCAGACGACGACCTCGCACGCGCGGACCGCGACGTGGTGGGCGTGTGCGTATGCGCGGTGGCACGGCTGCTGCTGCCGAGGCAGCGGTGGTGGCGGTGGTGGGGGCAGATCAGGGTGGTGCTACTAGCCGTAGCAGAAACCGGGGGAGCCTTTGGAAACGCCCCTGCAAGTCAGGAAGGAGCGCAGGAAAAGATTGTCATCTATTGCAATGCTGCTTATAATTTTTTTTTTTATGTATGTTATACATAATATATCTACACGATAAAAGACTTAAAATAATAAAACTATGTAGAAGTATCAATAATGTTTTTGATTTCAATATAATTTTTTCTTGTTCACACGTGACAGTATTTGCCGTATCCATATTTTCTATGATCTATGTTCATGTACCTGTGTTTTTTTAGTCAAATTGTTCGTTTTGATTGTTGGTTTGTGTGATATTTTTCTTAGGCAGTGTGCATTTTTATGTGCCTAACGTTTTGGAAATATCTTCAACATGGAGAAAGATAAATAAGATTTAAAATTGAGGCAGGAGAATTGAAATAGTGATGCAAAGTATGAGTAGGTGTTTTTTACGCCTGATTTCAAGTGTCTCCCTTGGTATTTTTTATCTAAATAACTAATAACTTGTAACAGCTGACACTCTTCTGGTGTCAAGTATGTGAACCAAACATTATTATAAAAATGTAACTCGAGCCACTTAGCGCTGAGCTTTCTGAGAATAGAAGTGTAAACAAACCCATTCTTTTGTTTAGAATCCGGCACTCGTAAATGACGTCATGTTTTGTTATGCTTGCGAGACGATAAAAATATGTGGCAACCTGTATTCTTTTGTTTGATTTATGTTACCTAATGTGTACTAGTGGAAATAAAACAATAAGTTTTTGAAATAATGGTTTACTTTTTTTATTAAAATTACCTTTACACAAGAAACTGGTAAAAATCCCTAACACTGAACACACATTACAATTACTAATACATTACAAGGCAAAACTATACTAAACCATACATAACCTGTTAGCTAATTTAATAACGATTCCAATGATATAACTGGTATCGAGCTAACTAACGTAATTTCGGAGATATCGTCGTTTTAATCAGGCGCGCCGAATTTCGTAAAAAAACGGGAATTTTGGTGGACAATTTGGCGAATGCGCGAAAATGACCGTTGACGGTCGATGGGGTAAGCCATGTCTGCGAGTACCATTTTTTTTTAAACAAAAATATGACCTTTATTTTCTTCATCAAGACGACGTCATTTCCTTAAACCATTTGTACACAAAAACCCACGGGAAAAGTGATTCATTTTAATCCGGTAATCGCTCAAGGAAATTCACCCAAAAAACCGTTTCCATAATCCGTAAACATAAATAAACCAAGACAATTTATCATCAGTCTTTTTCCCTCACAAATAACACGAGGCAGATGGAGTCTCCTAAAAACATCTATGTACTGCGACAGGACCGGTTTCAAAATGGGACGCAAAACCTCACCTGCCGTGGTTTGCGTTCGGCTTAACGCTCGGCCACGTATTACACGTTCACGCGACACGTATCTTGTGACGATGGCGGAGAAAACAAATGAAGGAGACGCACGTGCGAGTCGCATTGCCTGAAGTGTACTAATTCTCTGTTTTTGGTTGTATATTATTTTAATATTTGTATTTCCTTTTTTGCAGCACGTAATTATTTTCAATTTAATTTAATATTTGACATACTGATTGTTTTACTTTTTTTTTCTCTTGTTTAATTTTTATAACATGGTTCAACTAATTCAATACTGTATCAGCTTTGTTTCATTTTTATAATGTAATTTTTATTATGATTGTATTGGCATTCAATTAATGTTTTAACTTTACTGTTTACTAAGACTGCTGAAGTGATTTATTTACACAACATAAAAGACTTGAGATTAATTGTGTCAATCTTTGTAAGACGTGACTTTCGAAGAAGTATGACATCTGCCAACCCTTACTGGGCCCGCGTGGTGGATTATATCCCATCCCTCTCCTAGAGAGGAGGTCTGAGTCCCTGCAGTGGGAACATTGTAGGCTGATGATGATGAATCTTTGTAAATATTTTGTCATCATCATCATCATTTCAGCCGAAAGACGTCCACTGCTGGACATAGGACTTTGTGATAAAATAAAATAAATAATACACGCGTAACTCTTGATTCTCACACGACGCCACTTACCACCTCTACCCGACCGCGTGTACGAGCGGTGTTGCGTGAGAATCGCCTAACTTGTGGCCGTAGAAGTTACGTTTCAGAGAACCGAGGTCCGGATTGTGGTGTTCCTATAGCCTACCTATATCTATTGTTATCTGTTACGCATCTGAAATTGTGTCATCGTCATCCTCAGGCGGGAATATTGGTTTTAGTATGACATTTCAAATTTCAATTAGATAGGGAAGATAGTTGAAGTTGGCGCATTCAGGCGCCCGAATATGTGAGTGTATGGTAAGAAAGAAAGACCTTAAATTTATTTTTCACATGCCACAAGTGCACCCAGTATTTAACTAATATAATATAAGAATAAAAACACAGCAACTGGCCTAAAACATTGGAGAAAAAAAAAGTAGTTAAAAAACTAAAAAACTAAAATCCAAAAAACAAGCTCACTTTAAATTAAACTAAACTTGGAAGCAGGCGGGGTCCATTCTATTTTCATTTCATTTCATTTCATAATTTATTCTTTCCAATTTTTTGGTTATTTTTGATTGTTCGTGTACTTTTACACCCTTTATAACCACAGTTTTTTTATACAAGCTGGTTACATCCAAGGATGCAATGTATTCATAATGGGTAATAATAAAATCACTTGTTTTCTCTGTCAGTGCGATATTTATTTTAATGTTCCGGACTACCTTCCAGTTACGGAAATATTTGGGGTCAAAGATTGTTTTTTTGCAAGTTTTCTTTAATACAGTTTTAAATGTTGTTACTTAACTTTAAATAGCTCCACAACCGCTGTACTGTTCAATATATTGGTCAGTACAATGTTTATTTTGATTTAACTTTTTTTACGTTACTTAACTTGATGTACAGAATCCTTGGTTGACGGTTTCATGAAGGGTCCGTTTATACCTTGTATTTCCTTTGACACTCTCGTGATTAAGACTGGCTTTGACGATGGCATGAAATAGGTTTGGGCAGGCAAGCGTCGTCGGCAATCTATGGTAGGAACAACAAAACTGAGATGGTTCTAGGTATATCGATCGGGGCTTTTGAAACTCATGTAGCAATCATGGGTCCTCCTTCCGATGACCCGGCTTTGTAAGCATTATAGACTGACCAAGCATATATCTGAGGCTCGTGGCAGCATTAAATCTCTCGCAACTTGTTAGGCAAACACCACACAAAAAAAAAAACAAAAAAAAGATTTTGGATTAAGTATTGGGGAGATATTAATTACGTACTTTGTATAAAAAAGATCGCCGACGAATTGATAACCTCCTTGTTTTTGAAGTCGGTTAAAAAAGGTAAACATTAAAGGATTTATTCGTTATCGCTGTTTTAAGTTAAAAGGCTTTAAAACATTCAAAAATATATGGTTAAGCAGATGTGACTGTGATTTTTGTCATACCTATTATTGGAATCGAATATAACAGCTCACAACTTAGGACCCAGTAATATTAATGACAATAATATCCGTGGTGCTAGGCAACTGGGCTTATCCCAGTTGTACACGTCCCTGCGTGCCTATTGGCCTTGTTCTGTTCTGTCTCCTGCTGATATGGAGGGAAGTGGAAATAATGTTTTTCCTACTCCTCCGCTATTCTTTTCTGATTAATTTCGTTGCGGGATCCAAGACAGTTAAATCGTTTCTCTGGGACTTCGTCGAGCTTCATTGTCTCGGCGCTTTTCTTGTGGTCGCCACTTTTGATTATGGCTTTCAGAAGTTACAGTGGTATGGGAATAGTGTGACGGGCTTGTCCCAATAAAGATGTGACTGAACTTTAAGCATTGGTTATGGAAACACCCCCAAGTTTCTAAGAAATAATACGGAAAAGAACTTATCATTTTCTGCAAAAGCAACCAATAAACCACCCAGTAATGTATTTACCTACACATCAATTCCCTCTTCGTATTTTTCCTATAACTCACTATTATTAATAAAGTTCGTATAAGAGTTGCCATTATCGAGATCGGGAGAATAGGTAACTCTTTATTACGGAACTTGTAAATCGAGGGTACGCGTATTGACAGTGAAGGGAAACTAGTTAATTACTCTGAGCAATACAGGTAAAGTTTGAAAAGTAGTGCGGCGAGAAATGAGCAAAAAAGGAACCGTACCTAGTTCGGTTTATAGCTCATTTTCTATCTGATGGTACTTGGGTAGATATATCTTTACAAATTTAAGTCTGGAATTAAGAATATTAATTTTTGTACTCTCTACTGCTTACATTTTCTAGTGCGGAAAGTTTTGAGCATAAATATGGAAAGGTATAAGGCCTCATTTATGGAGACGCGGGGCGTCGCGCGGCGCGTTGTGCTTTTTTAATTCAAGTATATGGCGGTGTATGAAAACGGTAAAGATTTCAAACGACGATATTACGAGAAGTGATTTTTCGTTAGTTCAAAATGCAAATCCTCTCAGTAAATGCAGGCGACTAGCCTTCTGCACGTGCCGCGCGACTCCCCGCGTCTCCGTAAACAAGGCCTTAGAGTATGTAGAGGAAGAGCGAAACAATGGATGGACTGTGTGATAGAAAAAGAAAGAAGAGGTATATTTATTACTAGTGACCCGCTCCGGCTTCGCACGGGTGTAAAAAAGATAATAAAACCTTCCTCTTGAATCAATCTATCTATTAAAAAAACCGCATCAAAATCCGTTTCGTAGTTTTAAAGATTTAAGAATACTTTGGGATATAGGGAGAGAGGAAGCGACTTTGTTTTATACTATGTAGTGATGATATTGAGTAATAGAAATATGGATTTAAGAGACAGAAGAGTGACCGGATTAATGATATTTTTAAGTTTTTGCAGAAAAACGCGAAGCAAGCATTTTTCTTTATTCCCTTTCAAAGTAAATTTTAAGCCAGCTAGATATTTTACTTTAACATAAGAAATCTTACCTGTACATTATTAGTATGTTATAATGTCTTGGTTCCTATTGGTTTATTATTATCGGAAGGAGACTAATCTCTACGACACAGGGAATCCTACTGTGGAGGCTAGTGATATTATTTTTTTATAATACTTTCTTGAACAATAAAGATTTATTATTATTCTTATTAAAATATTATTTTTTTATGCTCTATTAAACCAAATGTTCAAAGTCCTTAAAAACGTCAAAATTTTGACTTTAGGAAGGAACTTTGTAGGTTAGACTTCCACAGGTACCTTAATAAACCAAAATAATAAATTAGATTAGGCTTGTTACCAAACCCCTATTGGTGACAAGCCTAATCTAATTTATTATTTTATCGGACAAAAAAAAACAAATTAGTCCGTCAGATAGATTTCCAAAAAATATTGGACACGTATTTTTTCTTTTGTCACATAAACAAAAAAAATAAAATGATACAGTGCTTTCAAAACTCGTGAACTCCTCGAAAACGTCACATGTTAGTACATTTCTTAGCTACAAATGAAGTCACAACTCATGATCTTTGACGCGTCTTATCTTCGTCAATTTTTATTTATTTGATAAAACAAAAAACACGTATCCAATATTTTTCGATAATCTAACTGACGGACTAATTAGAATCATATTTTTTGACTCAGTCCGATCCCCTATTACCGCTACTTCTATTGCAAGCTTGAAATTAAGTTCTGATTACGGGTTCATTTCTGATTACATGAAATACATTACCTTAAATTAGATTGGTGACTTCCAGATCCTATAAAAAAACTACGGAACAATTGGACTCTGACACGAAAAGTGATTTCACCAAGGTACTATCTTAGGACCCCTTTTTTTTTTCAGACTTCATTAACTACTAAGAGAATTAGGTAGCATAGGTAGGTTGTACTTACATTAGGAAGATGTTTTGGTCGGTAGAATTATCTTGTACCTGTAATTAGAAAAAATGTTCGGTAGGTAATTGATCATTGAGACCAGTTAGGTACTAAAGGTAGGATAGGATGGTAGGTAATCACAAAAAGGATAAATAGGGATTGAATTTTTTTTTTGCATTTATTTCTGATTTACAATGTATGTAGCAAAGTGTTAAATATCAATTATGAACCCTGAGGTCCTGGGTTGGATTCTCGGGTCAAATAAAGTGGAATTGGGTTGTTGGGTGTTGTGGAAACTCAGTAATAGCCACGGAGCCTGGGTTTGTGTCAGGCTGATGGCAATAAGCTCGTTCCTTAATCCGTGGGGCTTCAAAAATTAGCGTGCAAAATTTTGGTGTGTATAGTCAGCAGCGCCAATATGTATATGTATTTAGCAACGTATAGAAGCAATTTTCACCAACTCATCAACAGCCTATTAATATTCCCACTGCTGGGACACAGGCCTCCTCTCTTTGAGACGGAAAAGGCTGTAGAACAGTGCGGGGCAGTGGTCCAACTGCTCTGTACAACTAGTTGGACCATGGGTCTTTACTAGGGGCAGTTGTCCAACTTTAAAAATAGTTGGACAACAGCACCTTTTGAGAGTTCCGTGATTCAATTCATTTAAAAAATAACTTGCCAACTCTAAAAACCTCAACTGCATCTTTATGTGTGTATGGTACCTACTGGTTTACGGTTATATTGAACCTCTTTGCAGTAAAATAGCAAAATTAAAGGCGGGTGACTAATTTTTAAACTTTATTTTTTTACAATGTATTACAACATTCAACGAAATTTATCTAAAGCATGACCTACAGTAATATCGCCTTTCGAGGTGGCGCTCGCCGGCCGCTACCGCGGCACCGCTCGCTCCGCTCGCTCGGCTCGCGCGTAGTTGGTCACAATTCTAACCTAACCTAACCTACTGAGTCGGTTTTGCTCTAGTAGTTTTTTTTAATACTCTCAAAAGGTGCTGTTGTCCAACTATTTTTAAAGTTGGACAACTGCCCCTAGTAAAGACCCATGGTCCAACTAGTTGTACAGAGCAGTTGGACCACTGCCCCGCACCTATATAATCTACCACACGGGCCCAGTACGGATTGATAGATGTCACATATCTTCGAATTCTTGGTTCAAAGATATGCCGGTTTCCTCACGATATTTACCTTTACCGTTTTGAGAGCAGTGGTGATGAAATTAATTACAAAAAGTAATGCGCCTGCCTGGGTTCGAACCCACACACAACTGTTCGTAAGTCGGGGCCGCCACCACTGGGTCACCACAGGTGAATTATTAAGTCAGGTGGTGCTCTAAAACCGGTGAAGGAAAATATCGTGAGGAAACCGGCATATCATTGAACCAAAAATTCGAAGATATGTGACATCTATCAATCCGTACTGGGCCCGTGTGGTAGATTATAGCCTATTCCCTCTCAAAGAGAGGAGGCCTGTGTCCCAGCAGTGGGCTTGGGTTAGTTTTAAGTATTTACAAGACTTATTTACGCCAAAATTTAAGCCGTCTGTTCATTTACCATTTACTTTTTATAGACACCGACTTTAATAAAGTTTCTGAACTAGGTTTAAATTTTTTTCGACGCACCCTGATGGTTTTCGTTTCGTCTGTAAAATGTTTCATGTTTATTAAAGGGTTTTTAATAAAAATGTTGTGGCGGGTGCCGCAGATTGGTTAAGGGTTGGTAGACTTTTTAGTTTATGCATGCGACCAGGATAATGACTGTGGAAGGGTTTATGACTTAATATATCAGCTACAGGGGTTATTGTTCAATATTTCAGTCGACATCTCATATAACGCAGACAGACAGACGGAACGTACAGAGAAGGCTTAGTAATAAAGTCCCGATGACGATACTTTTAAGAGCTTTGTCTAATTATCCAAAAAAACACCCAAAAATAATTTAAAGTAGTTACCTACATCCCTCACGGAATTTAAAACTGACATACTACCAAAACACGTCACATTACCCTCCATCACGCAAGCTGTCTTTCATTGTCAGTCCCATCGTAACCATGGCAATTTGGCGGTAAATCTTCGTCATTTGCGCCTTCCCAATGGGGGTGGTAACCTTAAAACGAATGGCACTAGCATAGCTGGTTGAAGTTGGCTGGTTGGTGGGTTCGTCATTGGTTGAAAAATCTGTTAATGACATTTTATTTTCAAAATATAACTTGACCTTATTGGCTAGATTGCCTGCAATGACGTTTGACATGCTTTTTTTTTACACAAAGTAAATATACGCAACCTCAAAGATAAATACGTATTACAGAACAACAGCTTTTTACTGATTATGAAAGTATGCCAAAAATCTTTTTAATTTTGTCAGCAATGTTTGTCCCGGTTAATCTCCAAAACGGCAGTACCAATTTTGACGGGACTTTTACTGGTAGGTGATGTTATAACGAGTACCGCAAGCTAAATATGGATTCCATATGAAATCCCTTGAAATAGTTAACAATAGCCGATTAAAAAAATAATTATATTTCACCAAGGTCACGAGCAACAGCCACTTTTTTACATAAATGTTAGTATAATATTAATATACCCACCTGCTTTTATATCGAAAATAAATGATCTTAGGTACATCCATCTCCCATACTAAACTTGGTCATAAAACGTCACACGATCCATTACCCGCGACACATACTGTCTGTCACATCGTAACCTTTCCAGTTGAGCGGTAAATCCTTGTCATTTGCGTACGAGTGTGCCTAAATACCGTATGGACCTGTGTGACGGAATTAAGCAGACAGCTTTCTGTCTTTAATTTTTGGGAGCGTTGATGCATGAAGTTTTTAATGGAAGGTTTGATTAAGGGTTGTAAGAATGTGACGGAGTTTGTAAAAGGTTTAAGTATAAATATATATTTTTTTCACATAAATAAATACAATGAAAAGTTCCTCCATGTACGTCCAGAGACGAACACACAAACGAACAGTTATGTCCCCTATTCAAAATCAAAACTCATTAAAATATATCAGGCTGATAATAATCAGCATTTTGTGACGTAAAAATTTCGAAGTTTATAAGACACAGTACCCTGAAACACCAGCCCTTCGACACTTCCTATAAATAGTGGTTCGGCTGAAGAGAAGTGGTGAAACAAATAGCCTAGCAACATAAATATATTTGTATGAGGTTAAGTTTTTATACAAACAGTTAGTACAATAATATGTTTAGATTAAAGTCGATGCCTCTATTTACATTAAAAAGACACTGTTCAAGACATCATTGCTCGTGGTCAGTTGATTGGCGAAAAACAAGGAAAAGATTTTAAAATCAACTTGTTTAAACAACAGGGAATATAAAAAAAATACAAAAGCTTCACAATCGCATAAAGCTATCTCAATTCCTCATTCCTCTTACACTTGACTTTCATCTCACGAAAGATAAGCCGATAACTCATTTCATATTTCTTTCATTCCGAACAGAGTTAAATCAAATAAAAGTAATCATACTTTTTTAAGGGAAGGAATTCACGGAATATTTTGAATTCTCTTTCTTGTGCTGTCCGTTGTAAATTACATTTGATTTACGACTGAAAAATTATTTATTTTTGGGGAATAGAATCTGTCGATTTGTTTTATCTTTTACTTATTGTTAAGTAAACAATTTTGTGTACAAGACAGTCGGCTTTATCTGAAAAGCAATTTTTTAACGGGGAATGAGAAATCTTTAAGTACTTTTTCACATGTTATTTTATTAAATACCTACAGAAAGTTTTTTTTTCTTTTCTTAGAGGATGTAAAAGTACCCATAACACTGCGATATTTTTTTGTTGTAGACCATACCTGGGAAACCCCTAGTTATAAAGATATTGAGGTAAAAGTAAAAAAAAAATCACAGCTGTTTTTGTAAATACCTACTGGTTTTTTAGGTTATAACTTTACTAAAAATTACCTCCATAATCCGTTTACTATTCCAAGTATCCACAAGCACAATGTTTTAAGAGTGCTAGATTGAGTTTTACCGTAAAATGTGATTTTTGACCTCTAAAAGAAAAGTTATTTCCTAGCAAAATTAGATAGGGGTACTTAATTTGATGTACAGAATGCTTAGTTGACGGCTGTGTGAAGGGTTAATTTACACCCTGTTTTCATAACGTCACGCCTGTAATCCCCAAAGGCAAGGGTGTACCTTAGAGTACACCCAGATTTTGTCAGTTATGTTACAGTTCCGTGTAACAGGCGGCGGGCCTATTGCTATCAATCAGGCACACATCCAGATTCAGTGGATGTAACTGAGAAAATCCGCATGGATGAACTTAATAACACATTACACGACCCGTGAATCGAAACCAGGACCTCATGGTTAGCACCGCCAGATCTTCGACGCATCGTCATCATCATCATCACCATCATCATCACCACCATTATCATCATCAACAGCCCGAACTCACCCACTGCTGGGTATCGGCCTCTCTATTCTTGTGCCAATCTCCACGGTCCTGTGCAAGCCTCATCCAGGTTTTGCGAGGCAGTAGCCCCTTATTTAGTGGTCTTTAAAGTTCTAGGGGTCTAAAATGTCCACTTTAGCAGATCATAATATGAATGGCGTTAAAAAGCGTAAAATAGACCTATCATAATAGTAATGCGTCTGTGAACAATTAGGAAAATAGACCAAAGTTGAAAAATAATATGGATTGCTTTTTAATTCGTAAAATGTTCACAGACGCAGTTTCTATGATAAAAAGAACATTTTGCAATTTTTAACATTCATATTATGATCTGCTAAAGTGGCCATTTTAGACCCTCAGCACAGACATTAAGAGGAAATGCGTGAGGTTTTTTCTCCATAGGAACGCTAACTATTTAAATATAACGCGAAATATTGACTACTTGTACGCCCCTATATTTTTCATTTTGGTGATACATTTTTTTTTCAAATAGGCTAGAGTCAAACCTAGAAATATGACTTTTTACTTAAGCTATTGAGTCAGATCTGCAGTTGTCCTTATCTGCCGCCCGGGCTGCCGACAGCGATAGTTTCTTCAAATACCTAATTTCCAAAAGTCTCTCCGCACGCATCCCCTCTTAAAATTTTGTCCCGCAAAATGACTGTAATACAATACTGTCAATCCATAACCGATTCTATTCCTAGAAAGAGCTCAAAGAGCTCAGTTATCTCAGTTCTAAATTGATGACAGCACAACTTCGTTTCACAAGCGACGTACTTACAGATTCTGCTACTCTCTGATCGGACCCAATTTTCTGGAAATTCGTAGGATCAACTGCAAAACTGAAATAAACTGGTTCCTTTCTTAAGTTGTCCTGTCAGGCCTTCTTCAAATTATATTGAATTCTGTGCCTATTTCTAAAATGTTCGTGTCATACCGTTGTCCTTGTCTGTATTTAATAAAAGGGCTGCTTGATTTCTTGGATTTCTAAGCAATCTGTTTTGTTATGTTTATAAGGTTTGTAATTAGGTAAAGTGCTGTAACTGGATTTTAGACAATTTCACTGCTATTTGAGGTAGTCTAAATTGTACATAATATGGATATTGCTTTTAAAATAATGACTGGGTGTATGTGTAGAAAACTAAAACTTTTAGTGGCACGTACTAAGAGTACTTCAAGGTTTGTGAATGGAATTAAATGATTCTAGGACATCCAATAATATTAAATTTAATAAATAAGTAAGCTTGTCTGGACACGCAATAAAATAACTAAGAAATCATAATTTTTTGCCCACATTTTTCCAAGTGAGTGTATCCGTATGCTGGCTGCATACGGTTACACTAAAAGTCAACAACACCAATTGACATAGAGAGACTGCGGTATCTCTTTCGAATAATCCGCAGCCAACACAGTACCCCTAAGAAAACGAAGCTTTCATAACGATTGTCATGATCTACAAACGACAGACAGGACCGACAAAAAATCTAAGCAATGTTGAGCACACAAACACGAGCTCTTACATACACAAACAAACAGATGACAGCAGATACCTACATTACTCTTCTTTAAAACAGCAACTAGCCGCTCTGTATCAAGCTCTTATTCTGTAATCAAACTCAAACAGCTATCGCTATCCTTTAGATCCAATATTCCAGAACAAGTATTCTCAAGAGCTAGGGACGCACGATACTTGCATTAGAGGTATTTTGAATCGATGCGAATCGCAAGAATGCGATTCGATTCTAGGGTGTTATTGAGTAGCTTCCATCGAATTCAATTCATCAAATTTTGAAATTAAATGCACGATTCTTAGGATCGATACAAATGCAAGAATATTATCGTACTTATTAATCTTCTAAAAGACTTATTCAAACAGGAATTTATTTGTACTATTTTAGTGTCTTCTTTTGTATTCGTTTGGATCGATCGATCATACGAGGAGCCTATGGCTATATAATAACAGCTTTTGGGTTGATCTTCAGGTTAAGCCACCCCAGACCTACCTAGGTAAGGTTGGTCTGGGGTGGCTGATCGCCCATTCATGCCGAGTTTTCTCTGTGCCTCGGAAAGCCGTTGGCCCCGGATGTCACATAAAGATATTTGGCAGTCGCTACAAGTATTTAGTGGCCCAAAAATCTAACAACTACTCCTAGAGCATCGTATTACCCAGTATTAACTGTGCTGTGTATCAAGATAGGCAGTCGCTCCATGTAAACTGTATTCACCTGCATCCAGTTGACTGTAAGCCGATTCCAAAAGGCTTAGCAGAGGATAAATATAATCGACTGATCATACAATTAATGTCAATGTTATAATATAATATGATCCATTTATTATAATACCCGGCACTTTTATATCGATCTTTAATATCAGAGTATCACATCACGTTGTATCGGTACTGCAAAGTCGTGCATCACTTCGAGACGGTCCAAAGGCGCTATTGCCAGAATACTAAACATAGACAAGATCGTTTAGTTTCTGCTCAACACTGCACTTTATTTCAAAGGAATTGCATTTAGTTTGCGTTGTTAAACACGCCAGTCAGGTCTTGTCTTGCTGTCGTAGCTAATTCTGTGAGGGCGTTAGCCTTTGATGGTGTTAGGCGAGTTTCTGCAACATTTTCTAGAGATTAAAACGTTAAATTAAGGCCTTAAGCGCTTGGATACTGTGGATTGAAAGACGTGGTTAGCATTTTAGTCTGTTGATGATGCAAATAATTAGCAAACTCCTTCGCAAGATTGAGGAAGCCATTTGAGATTGAAATTGATGTGTTCTTCAGATCAATGTACATATTATTCTTATGAAATTCTTATAACATAACAACACCTATAATCCTTGGAGGGTTTAACAGAGATGTACCCATTAGAACACTCTCATTTGGCCAGTTTTGTTTAACTTAAGTCCTATGTAAAAAAATGCAAGTCTACTGACACCAACCGGACACAAAGCCAGATTGATTGATGAAAAAATCCAATAGCATTTTTCCCCGATCAGGAAATCTTATCCAGGACTTCATACTGAGCAGTTATGCTTGCGACCACTAGACTATCGAGGTAGTCCACTCTTCATCATCATCATCATCAGCCATAAGATGTCCACTACTGGAAAAAGGCCTCTCTTATCTCAGCCTAATACATATAGTATGCACGCCTGTGACACTCTTCCTAAAGCTTGCTAAGTCATTATAGGCCTTCGCATACTCGAACCTATCTAGCTTCAAAAGAATATTCTTTTTTAACAAAAAGTAGCTATCAAGAATCACAATTAAAAACAAAGCTTTACGACGCTTTCATAAAACTTTAATTTGATACCGGCAATGTTCTTTTAAAGTCACCAAAGTTATCTGCTCAGAGATTAATAAAAAAAAGCTCTGTAAGCGGTTGAAAGTACCAGTTAACAGCCCACAGAATCTACAAAGTGTCTCTTTGTGAATTAATTGACAAAATTTTAGCTTCTATCATGTCTTGGGATGAGACGTGGTAATTAGTGTCTTTATAGCTGCTGCAGATGGCTTTACTATTGAGGTTACGTTATCTTTGAAGTTTATATTGTGCTTTATGAGTTCACTATGGAAGGCTGTTTTGTTGAGAGAATTCTTAGACTCGTATGTATGATTGTATGGGAATGTGTGAACATTGTATGTCTTTTTATATTGATGGATTGGTCAAATGATTCCTCCCGCTTTGAGTGGAAGGGAATCTCAGACTTCTACTTACTAAAAACCACCCATGTTCTTTCTCAGCTCTTTGTGTCCGGCGATATTTCTTTCGAACAACGCGCAGCCAGCGATTTGGACTAGCTCCTAACCGATTGGCCGACGACATACTCATAGCACACTTTGGACTAGATAATTGAGAAGTTACAGAACCCTATTTGGCACAAATATTTGAATTTTTGTAAACCTATCCGTGTTTTTACTTGTTACAGGCGAAGACCCTTGCGCGTCCCTTCTGTGTTGCTTATATCTCTTTGAGGCGCGTGGAACACGAATGCGCCGTCGCCCGTCGTAGACACGCCAACATGTATGCTATGTAGATTCCTAGATGCTTGTTAACTTTTTATTTTGTTTTAAGTTTTTGTTTTGTTTAGTAGCTTACAACTTCTTGTCGGACCTGCGTTATCCCTCCATACCTAATGTTTAATGCTGATTATGAAAATCTTGTAAAACTAAACCATTTGAAAAGACTTACCATGAAACTTCTGACCGGGGCGGGTGAGATCAGTGATAGACCATTCTGACACTATTGAATAGCAGACTCGGTGCCAACCAAACCATGCACCTTTTTTCGACGTTTTACAGGTGCCCTAGGTAAAATATTTTGATTTTGACGTGTCGGTCTCAGTTTTCTAAAACGTAACATCTCGTTAGGATTCCCTAAAGGTTTGGAATAAAAATGTGGGTATAACATTTCACAAATGGAAAAGTTTTATGGTGAATGCCACGGTGTATAAAATTTATGTTGCGTGGGACTTAGAGTTTGATTGAATATTTTCATGGTGCTACGGTCTGGGGTTGGAACGGGTCCGTCATGGCTCTAGACTAAAAGTACATGATATTTTTTTAGTCATCATCATTATCATTTCAGCTGAAAGACGTCCACCGCTGGACATGGGCTTTCTCTTAACTGTCACCACATTGACCAGTCCCGTACGTCTCGCATCCAACGGATCCCCGCAACCTTCACCAGGTCAACGGTCCACCTAGTGGGAAGCCTTCCAACGCAACGTCTTTTGGTTCGCGGTCGCCGCTCCAGTCAGTGAAGTGCTGAAAACTACCTAGTTTTATTTAAAATCTACATTGTGAGTGGCAATGCCGGGAGGAGACGCTCTAGAAAGATGATGATGGCTGATGTTAATGGTTCCGTTCTTCAGAAAGGACAGGTGCGTAGTACTAGTAACCGGCGTGTGTGTATGACCAGATGTATGAATGTGGACGGGGTAAAAGGAGTATGTAAGGATCGTTCCGGGTGGAGTTCTGTGGTTTCTGGCTTCCCCCATGGAATAAGGGCGTGAGTTTAAGTGTGTTGCTAACTGCTGATAACCAGATTGCTTCAGAAAGCTTACTGTATACTTACCCAAAAAATAATTACAATTACCCATTTAAAACCTAACCAAGTAACCATTATGTACGAAGAACTCTCATTCTCAAGAAATCTAAACAACTTTAAATCGAATTTCGGCGAAAAGAAATCTCCTACCTAAATAATATTCTGCTTAGTTACCCCCAAAGAAACACAAGAAAAAAAACTGCGTTCATAAATACTTTCCTTTAAAAAGGCAGAGACGATTACGTTCCGTTTTACGAAACCATTTCCTTGCCGTCTTAAGACAAAACGGTTCACAATTTATGTTAAGATAATTTACCCGCTGTATTGTACCGAGTTCTTTTCTCTTCTAGACGGGATTCATAATCTGAAGATTGATCGTATGATAATGAGAACTTAAGGATGGCAGATTTTTCTTTTACATTATTTAAACGTCTTCTTGTACGTTGTCTACCTACAAAATAATGCTTAGGCTGACGTCATATTTTTCCTTAAGAGTGCAAAAGTTTGAGCGAATGAAACCGTGAATAAAAACTTTTAGAAATTGTTGCAAAATTTAAAAACGTAATCGCGAAATCAAGATGGGATTCATGGTCTAGTGATCGCAATCACGACGATGAAGTTCTGGATTCTATGATTGTATTTGATTTGTTATAACTTTTGGGGTGTTCCGCATCTTACACCTACCTTGTACTCGTACATGCATATCGTTTGTTACTTGCCTTTCACTCAAATTATCCCTGACCAAAACAAGAAAAAAACCACTTTTCCATTACTTATTCATTCCCAAACAAGCATATTATATAGCAAACAACACTAAGTCTACCAGCATCCGGCTGAATTGATCACATTATAGCAAATCTACTGAAACTGGCACAAAGTTCCTGATTGGCGCTCCCTAGCTCAGCGCGAGTTTCTACGTAAAGCGAATATATGGAGCTAAGAGTAAACATGCATGGATTGACTTGTGTTTGTGTAGTATAGAAGTTGTCTGGATTTATTTATGAACTAATAAACGTACACAATTATACTCGTTAGTGCTAGTAAAAGTGGTTTAGTTTTCAAGTTTCCATTTTTCTTATGTTTTTTTGGATAATAGTACCTACCTATTTCACCAAAAAATCGAATAATGTTTTTTTTTCTTTTATGCTTGTGATATCGCTTTCTGGGTAAAAAAGTGACGTGACCTTGTGACGTCACACAACTTGACACGACTTTTCGAAGCACAATATCATCTTCGTCTTTTGTTTATGTGAAAAAAGAAAAAAAAATGTGTTCAAAGTCAAAGTCAAAGTCAAAGTCAAATAAAGATCACTTTTAATTTAAAAATGACACAAAATCAAAGATAAAAAATAACGGTGAAAGACTCATACATGTTTCGAACGAATGGCTGAAATAATCATCGTTTCGGCAAAATGCTGACTGCATTTTGCCGAAAATTGCCACTAATAAGACAGTTGCTAGATACGTTCGTAGTTTGTAGTTTTAATTGTATTTCGTTATGAAAGTCAGTGTTTTCGGTTTGTTCACACGAATACCTAGTTATTAAGACTGAGATTTCGAATTGGTAATATATGGATAGGGAGACAAATCGACAAATGAGTACAAAGACAATCAATAGGCGCTAAATTGAAGGCAAATAATCACTCCCAGGCTATATTATTATTATATTAATATTATTATATTATTATGCGCACGAGAAAATCGCTTCGCATCGCAATGAAACGCTAACGTTATGTCAAAGAATAGTTTTCTCGTGCTCCTAATAGTGTGAAATGTACCTACTCTCTTTGAATAAACAGTAATAATAATAATCAACGCCTATAGACACAAGGTCTATTTTTTATGTGGTTATTAGTTATATCTATATCTTCAAATATCTCGATAACGTGAAGTTGGAACCTTACTTAAATTACCTCCATGACCCGTGCACTATTCAAAACATCCACTAGCACAATGTTTTATGAGTGCTACATTAAGTTTTAATGTGATTTTTAACCCCAAAAAAAAAGTCGTTTCCCAGCAAAAAACATTGCATAGGGGTACTTAACTACTTAGTTTGATGTACAGAATGCTTTTTTTTTTTTTTTTGGCGGGTGGAAAATCATCGGATAACCCCTCCCGCTCTTGGGCGGAGCGCAATTGAGTGTCAGACTTCTACTGGCTAAAAACCACCCATGTTCCTTCTTAGCCCTCTATGTCGAGGCCGCGATAACTAGTGTAGAACCCGCGGCCTCGACGGCGACGGGATGTACACAATGCTTGATTTACGTTTGTATGAAGTTTTAGTTTTCACCCTGTAGGTCTGACACAACAGAAGACGACTATACGTGGTGGTATTACCTCGTAGAAAAGGGCGGGACGAGCTGGACAAGACCAGCAACCAATGGTCCACATTGGCCCTGGATCGAGATAAGTTGAACCTAGACCTCTGTCTTCCGTTCCATTGAGATACCCTTCGGAGATTACAGGCACGTTGATATATTGTTTTTGAATATATGGAGGTAAGCATATTACTTTTCATTACTCATACTCTGAAAGTAGGTCATTACATGCCTGCGGAGCGGGTTGAAAGTACTACTTTTCAGCCCTAGGGAGAATCACTTTCAACTGACAGCTGTCAAATTATAAAAAAAAAACTTGGTCTATTATCAAATTTTTATTGAACCATGTTCCAACTTTTTGTAAACCCACTCAATTACAGCGCCTTTTAAAATTAAAATAACATAAACTAAACTTTAGAATTTATTATGACTTTAATCTATTTTAGTTTTAACTATTTCTCTAAAATAACATAGATTTTGACAAAATTGCCATTTTTTTTTAATGATGAACATGAAAATACTTGCAAGCGGGAAAGTGACAACATTTGATCAGCACTCATTTTTTCTTTAGTTAATATTTATGTTCTTATTTTCTATTCGTATTGAAAAGCACAGTGTTTACCTCGGGTAATTACTTATTTAGTCCCAAACAAACCCCGTCTCGGGACATAAATAAGTAATTTTCGCCCCTTGGATAACAATGTACTATTTTTTATCTTTTATTTCTAAAAAATACATTAGAGACTAGAAAACGCGCCGCAAGAACATATTATTATATCCAACATACAAATATGAAGATACCTAATAATTTACCAACCCGCAGGGATTTCATATAAATCTTATATCTTGTAACAGAGCTTCTGTTTTCCTTTAATTTTGTCTTTGAGATAAATTATATTCTCCAAGGTATATGTTCTAGATATAATATTGTTTTTATTTTAAAAGGAGTTTGTAGAAGAATGAAAAGGGTTTTTAGAAACCTAAAAAAAATATGATATAATACTCATACTTTTAGTGTTCGGTTGCATGAACCGATGAATGAACCTGATTCTCTAGAAATGTCATTGAAATATTTTAATTAAATTCAAAAGCAATTACTTCCTAGAAATGTTGTTGATTGTTATCGAAAACATAATTCTATTATCTTTATTACGGTAAAAGCGCTAGGGTAACCAAACAAACAAAAATTTTCTTACTTGTCTCACATTCGGTCAGTGTTCAAAATACCTTTCTCAGCTCACCTAGATAACCTAATAGAATACCTACAACCATATATTTCGTCTGCATAATTTTTATTAAAAAATGATCCTCCAACTCTTAACCGTTGAGGAGTTATACCTTCCATCATTAGCTCATCAACATGAAATGAATACTGCTAGATGCAAATACTTGAAAAGCTTTAGAAAAAGAACGAAACACGTAGGTATAATTTGAGGCTTTGCTCTCGATTTCTTTGGAATGCCACCAACAGATCCTGACTTGATGAGACCACCTCGGATCAATGGGACCACCTCGGGAGTATACTCTTTAGATTACAAATGGAGTTTTGAAAATCGGTTCGTTAATGACAGAGATAACCGGAAAGAAACATACAAAAAAAACATTCAGACGAATTGAGAACCTCCTCCTTTTTGGAAGTTAGTTAAAAATAGGATTCGCGACCGTAACAAGTGTGACTTTACTGAGTAATAAGTATAAAAATCACCAATGGGGTTGTATTGGTAAAACAGACGACTAATTTTCAGGTGCCAAGTCTATAAGCTTTACTGGCTCTTGCGGAATTTGATCGAAGGAGTCACCGTAGCCTTGGAACGCAAAGGGCGTCAGGAGGAACACGGATGTATTTTGATCAATAGAAACCTGGCAGTCCCTTCTGCTCCGCCCAGAGCGGGAGGAGATTTCCTATTCTTAAAAAAAGGTCTTTTTGCTTTCCGCTCATCGTCAGTGAATGGGACAGTGACTAAGTAAGAAAGTTATTTAAAGTTTAAATATGAGTAGAGTTTATTTTCATGAACTAACTTAATGTGACTGCGGTACACATTGTAGCTAAGTTTGGCAATACGTATCTTATTGTGTAGACTTTAGAGTACATAATTATATTAAGTTCTGCTATACGACGCGTCGTAGAACGTTATACACATAACTACCAAAATGTTGGACTTGGTATAGGTACTATTAGGTACCAAATGAAAATTATAGTTGTGATGTTATTTTTGAAAAGCACTCCATGCTCAAGTGACAATTGTTGGAAGATAAAGACTTACAATAATTATGCCTTTTGAAGACTTTTCCAGCCATAGCTCATTATGATGATGGCTTCTGCTAAATCATTCAAGCTCTAGATCCTGAAATGTTGAGGTTAGGTTGGCGCGTTCTTCAACCTGTGACCACTGTGTGTGTGTAGGTATTTTCCAAATCTCTTCACTTTTGTGTCCAGGCTAACCAGTTTGTTCCGACCACTTTAATGAGATCGTCTGTCCACCTATCCATTTCGTTATTTCACGAACAAAAAATTATATTATATGTGTACACCTAAAAATTTAAAAATTTCACTGAGTTCTGAACCTCTGACACCCAAGCTAAGATTAAACTTGTGTTTAAAAAGTCGCTAACATAAAGCTTGCTTACTAACAGAAGCTATGAGGTTTAATTTAAAAGTTTTAAAACATTTTTTATGGCAGATTATATTTAATAGTACTACACCAATCTGAGCACAACAAATACAATATATCTTGGGACAGGTGTTGCAGAAGTTACAGGCAATTTTGAAACAAAAGGTTTCTAGAAAATGGATCTATTTCGAAGAGAATGCAGGATATTTGAAACACCTGTTTGCTGGAAATGCTTCCGATAAGAACTGGTTCTTACAAATTGATGTAAGAAATGTAAGCTTCGCTTTGGAACGCTGGTCCCTATGCAACTCGTAGTTGAAAGTAGTTACCGTTTGCAATTCTTGGTATATAATTTTTACACCAACACATTTTCCACTTTTGATACGTCTACAGGGATTCAAAAATAATTGCACACTACGGCAACAACGCGTGGCCGTAAGAGTGTAGGACCTGTTACACTTATAAACACTGTTAACACTTTTATATCTGTTACAGATATGTTACGGTTACACTTTTGTAAATGTTTTGGGTTAACACATTGAAAACACATAAGTGTTACATATTTAATTCTGTTACCAATTCAACATGTATCTAACACTTAGAATTCTGTAACCTTTATGAAGGTGATTTTAAGTCCCTCGGTGTACATTTATTTTTATTAAGATTTTAAGTTTCTTTCGTTTTTTGTTGAGCGTTTGCCACGAGCTCCCGTAGCAAGAAAATATATATACGCTCAGATCAAACTTCAGATCAAGGTTAGTCCGTGAATGGGTGACCACACATAGTTTCCGAGGGTCGTCCATGCCTCGAAAAACACGTGAAGCCGTTGTTCCCGACTGCCTATTGTAAGTGTTTAACAGTCGTTAAGAGTAGTCAATCCGTAGTTGCTACCAGTCTTACAAAGGTATACTGGCATTCAGCTGCATCCAGTTGTCATCATCATCATCATCAGCCAATATTGTTCCCACTGCAGGGACTCAGGCCTCATCTCTAAAAGAGGGATCCACCACGCGGGCCCAGTGTCGCTTGGTAGATGTCACAAATCCTCGAATTTTTGGTTCTTATATTATGCTGGTTTCCTCACGATGTTTTTCTTCACAGTTTTGAGAGCATTAGTGATGAAATAAATTACACAAGGTCGGGCCAAGTCGGTGCCGGCACCACTGGGTCACCGCTGCTCTTAGACCATGACTGCTCTTCATCCAGTTATTAAGTAAAATATGTAAATAAACGCGGTTTGGTTCTATAAGCTGTTATCTGTCTTTCTGTATTCAATACATGAATGTTATGTTATATTTGTATAATGTAATGTTATAGTCTCCGCTGATATTGGTTACCATGACCTTTGGTCTGGAGGACTGGCATTAACGAATTCCTTAATAGATGGAATAGAAATTTCCTTATTACTTCAGAAGTCAGACTTGAAATATAAAGGTCGTAACCTTTATATTTCAAGTCTGACTTCTGAAGTAGTAATATATTAATAAAGTGTTATTCACAAATGTCCGGTTTTATTACTGGACCTAACAACTATGTATTCTCTCCCAAACTGTACCTTTTTCGACATAAACTAGAATATAACATAACATAACCTTTAACAATGATAACTTTAGTGTCCCTAAAGCAAAACAAAATGGTTTATTTGCGTATACAAGTGTCCTAAACACATGATACTAGACGTAAATCTCGAACTATCGTAAAAGCTTTCTTTTATATAAGATTTATTTATCGCAAAACTTGGGTTATCACTGTTTTTATATCGGCGATAGAAACGTGGAATTTATGTCTGGGGGTCGGAGAAACATCACGTCATGACCCTTTCACGTACAGAAATAGCAAGTGGGATTATAAATCTACAGGAACTATATTTTCCTTCTTCGCCACTAATCGGATTTCTTTGGCGGTTTCTGATGGAATAAAATCTATATGTGCAAAAAATAAAAACACTGTAGAGTTATTTTAAAAAAAAAAACATTGAAATTAACATATCTTTTATCTATATACATAAAATTCTTTGTCCTGAATGACTGACGGATCAACGCACAGCCTAAACCGCGGATCGCAGATCTATGACTTGAAACTTGGAGGGTGTGTTCTTTGTATGACGTCAGGATCCGATAAGAAAGGATTTTCCGATATTCTACCCCTAAGGGGGTGAAAAAGAGGGGCAGTTTGTATTTGTATGGGACAACGTGATTCTTTGGTCCAATCCACTTCAAATTTTGCAAAAACCTTCTTTAACATAATGGACGGAAGACGTATTTCGTATTTTATTGATATTTACCCCCTAAAGGGGTTAAAAAGGTGTAGAAAATTATGTTGGGGGTGATTTGCTTCAAAGTTGATATCAATACTCCTTAGTTACTTTTGATTTAAATGACATTTTGTTTTGACACATGTTTGAAAACTCAAATCAACCTACGTCAAATGAAGTTGCATAGAATGTTGGGACCGTGTTGGACATAAATTTTCTAAGCTGGATACATGCGGGATATTATTAAAAATTGGGAGCCATGATAACATATTGCATCGAATAAGTGAAATCCATCGCTCATACGATGCATTACAGTGGGTACCCACTTTTTTTTGCTGCGGCGAGGATGAAGACTACATTTCTATACCCCAGTGCGATCCTAAGACCAAACAACTGCTTAAAAAAATGGTATCTGCTGCAAATTTTTTATTCCTACCGTATTTAAATGATTAGGAAAGGAGAAGACAATAATCTGTGATATTATCGTTCGTTGTTTAGGTAGTTTTTTTAAGCGACATGTTTGTGAAAATCGAGACGGAAAGGTTGAGTTAGGAACAATCGGGCGCAGCTTAGTGCGGACAGTTATTTACACTTGCAAGATACGATAAGGAGATAGGACGATGATGCTGATCAGCTTTATCAAAAGGTAGTGTTGCCTTCTTCTACTGTGGAGCCACGTTGTATGAATGAGCAGACACAAGACGACATGACGTACAGGATTTTTCACCCGAAAGTCAAGAAAATAATGGCACTTCTAACCAAAGGCAATTGGGCCTTATCCACTTATCCACACTTATTCTGGATGGTTAACCGCATTTCGCTTGACATGGTGAATGAACATAAATGTGCTGAGATACCAAATCTAAATGAAGATCCTCATTTATTCGTCATTTAAAGTGCAAGTTTTTTGTGAACTTTTTCTATAATCCTGGTAACTATTCTGTCAGATTACTGACACACTTATTCCTTCTGTAATCTACAGGAACAGCCTATCAGAAGACTACAAGCGACAAGTGGAAAGGCTGTCTGGCATTATAGATGAACATCTAGCAGATGAAATCTACAGTAAGTGTGTGGTCACAATAGGTGCATTAAGAGGACAAAGCCTACAGCAGTACCGGTTGCCTTAGCCGCAAAAGTCTGAAGGCTTACACAATACAAGACACGATGTCAATTCCTTAGTAGAAGTGGTATTAAGTAGTGAAGGCTTGGGAAGGACCTTTAAATTATAATAAAGATTGTTATATTTTTTAAGAATTCAAACAATTTAACAAAATAATTTATATGGTTGAACTAAATGAATAACGTAAAAAACAAATTAAAAATCTTATTGGAACCATTTTCGACTTCTACGCAGAAGAAGTCGCGGGCAAAGGCTAGTAATACATATAATCTCTGAAGGGTTAGGCACGCAGTACACCTAACTTTTGGCCTCGTACAGGACTAATTTAGTTTATTAACATTAAGAATAACATTTATTCATTTAAAACTATATAAGTAAAACTTCACTTGTGCACTGGGTCACTGTGCGTTCATGCAGTACCTGTCAATACAATGTAATGTGAACCCTATTATATAGATGCTCTCATTTCATTTATAGTCTTAAAATAGTCTTTATACCATACCTACTCTAAAAAGCTTATTTTATTCACGCAAAACAGTGAATAAAAAGGCCTTTTTTTCACTGTTTTGTTTTTATTCACTATTTTGGTGTTTGAATTCGGAATACAATAATATATCCGGTCTCTATTTCAATGCTTACACAAACTCCTTGCGCTTAGATTCGAAATTCAAAACTCTTTGGTGCAAATAAATTCTCGAGATTTGATTGGTCGATATTTGCGACAAGGAGTTTGGCATTAGATTAAAATATTTTTTCACAAGTTGACCACCCTAATGATAATAATAAGAAAATTACGCTTAATTTCAGTCATTGCTCTAATTTTAATGTCTATTTCAATTAATGTAACAATTCTTATTTCTTGATTAAATTTCTATTTGCGCTTAAATTATGTCTTTTCTCGTAGTGGTATAAAGTATAGTATGCAACTCCTGAATAAAGTACGAATTTATATCGAGGGCCATGAATCACTCGCGTCGTTCAGGATTCTAACAGTTGAATCACTCGCTGCGTTCGTGATTCAATCATTAGAATCCTTCACTTGCTCGTGACTCATCTACGGCCCTCGCTTTAAATCCGTCCTTTATTCACTAGTTGCATAATATACTATTCTTTCTTTATTTACATCAGCATGATTTGAAATTGCCCAGCTGTGCTGAAACATGTCCAATGCGAGCGAGTGTATAGCACGCATCTTTCAGCATGGATGAAACATACCAACTATACATGCTTGGCCATATTTTTGCAAAACGCCAACCACATTTTTGTTGCAAAAATAGTTACCACTGCCTTTGACAACCTGCAACATCAAAGGCCAATCCTTATATGTTGCAGCGTTTGTACCATGTATTTTACCAACAAAGTTTAAAACTCACACGTGCCTAACATTTCTGTGGTACATAGAAATGTTAGGCACTTGTTCCGTGCCCTTTGCATTGAAATGCAAATATATTTAAAAGCGAAAATAGATGAGTGTAACAGTAAGGCCAGAAGCACAAGGCGTATTTTCATCAGCGCCGACGACGCGCGTTCCTGAAACGTGCGTCGTCGGCGCCGTATATGGCGTTTTCGTTATTATAGATACAAACGCACGTCTGAAACGCGTTTGAAACTCGTTTGAAGCGCGTAAAAAGGGTTGCATGTGGTTGGTACGATCGCCCTGTGCGTTTAGTGTTACAAGATTGCGTTCAAATCTCGTTTGAAGTGCGTATGCGCGCGTCGTCAGCGCGTAGTCAGCTCCATGTGACTCCATGACCAGTCATTTATCTCATCGCTATCATTTCTGCTACTGGAAGAGAAAAAGAAGAGAATAGAAGCATTAACAACCTGGTTTAGGGCGACCCAGATGCTTCCACCAAAGACGATATCGTCACCCTAACCTGTGAGTGTGTGCTTTAGAATTAGCTAGAAGTCTACCAGCAGATTAATAATAATAATATTCCACAACTATCACACAACGCCATCTAGTCCCAAGCTAATCAGAGCTTGTGTTATGGGTACTAGACAACTAATAAACATACTTATATATTTCTAAATACATACATAGTATAGATAAATTACACCCAGACACAGAACAAATGATCGTGCTCATCACACAAACATTTGTCCTGGGTGGGAATCGAACCCACGACCTCCGGCATAGCAGTTAGGGTCACTAACCACTAGACCAACAGGCCAATCAAAGATTGTGATTGCTATAGTTGGTTTATGATAAGATAATTAATTTGTGTAGTAATATACAAATACAAATACAACAAATACAAATATTTATTGGAACATAAAAAACGTTATAACAATTTTTGTGTACGTTAATACTGCGTTAGTTAAGTAACTGTGTCGCAGTTATTAGCGCCCACCCCTGGATCGAAAGGCAACAGAAGTTCCAAAACAATAATTTTGGTGCTTAAAAGTAGGTAGAAACTAGTTACAACAAATTAATAATAATAAAACTAAAACTAAACATCTATTAACAATACTGGTAGCAACTTAAGGGGGTGTGTGAGTGAATGTGTGTGCGTGTGTGTGTGTGTGTTAGTGTGTGTTACAGAAGAGTGAAAGTGCGTGCGTCAGTGTGTTTGTGTGTGTGTGGGAAGGGTAAGTATATGTGTATGCGGAGGAAGTGAACGAATATGATTTAAATTTTTACGAGGCTCTCTGTTTCTTCATAAGTCATATTTTGGAGCCATTTTTCAATTTTCAGTTTACACTCTCGTGACGAGAGCGGATATATTTGTAATTTTTCATTAATTTTGTTATAAATAACAGGACTTAAAAAATTATAATGTCTTCTTACAATTGTGAGATTAACACTCTCTGTCGGGCATACTCTTTTAACTCGTCGTTTTTGAGTATTGAGATTAGGGTCATATTTTACATCAGTATGCTTCCGTAATAAAGTGGAAACCAGAAATGCTTTCCTATTATTATATTAAATGTACATACTATATTAAATGTACATTAACTTAAGTTCGACTGTGGCGATGGAAAACACTTCCTAGAAGTATTTAGGGGAGGCTTAAACGCCTATAATATTATAGGCTATAAAAACACATTAAGTGCCGCACTCAGAGTGTTTTAATTAGTACTTAGGCCATCACTAGGTAAATATTTTAACAGTTTTGTCATACAAAAGTATGTCAAATCTTTAATAAGTGATGGCTTAAGTAATCATTAAGTATCTCCGAGTACCAGTGAGTCAGTAATCAAGAATTGTACTAATTTTTCCCTTTATCTGATCTCAATTATCTCTTATTTCATTAAATGCATTAAGGTAAAATATAGCAGTAAGTAAGTTCGCTTTAAGACACCGTACGACCAATCAATTAGTTGCTAAAGTAAGTTAGTGCATCACGGTCATTAGGAGGAATGGTCAATACATTACGAACAGGGTTTATTGTTCTACCGGTACGGAATACGATCAGCACGTTACAGACGGATTATTTCAATGTTGTAAATGAGTAGATCTAATACATTAAGCAAAAAAAACTGTTTTAAAGGTAAGTTTTTCTACCCAACCTTTTCCCAACTATGTTGGGTCGGATTCCAGTCTACACGAATGCAATTGAGTATCCGAATAGGGTAGTTACCTAAAAAAACATTAACTAATTAGTCCGTTAGATAGATTTCCAAAAAATATTGGATACGTATTTTTTCTTTATTCACGTAAGCAACTGCAATGAAGAGATACAGTGCTTTGAAAACTCGTGTGACGTCATATTCTATGACATTTTTTTTACGGTTAGTGTGGTCACAAACCCCCACTCACATTTTTGACGCGTTTTATCTTCGTAAATTTTTATTGATGTGATGAAACAAAAAATACGTATCCAATATTTTTCGATAATCTAACAGACGGACTAATTAGAATCATATTTTTTTGAGTCCATAAACATCCCTACGCTCCACGCGCGCCTCAAAGAGATGTCAGCTACATGGAAAGGGCCCGCAAGGGCCGACGCCCGTCGGGGCTGCGGAATGCTGTAAGAGATACCGCGGCTTTGACATATAGGGCTAAGAAGGAACATTGGTGGTTTTTAGTCCGTAGAAGTCTTTTTTTTTTTTTTTTTTTTTTTGGTGGGTGTAAAATCATCGAATAACCCCTCCCGCTCTTGGGCAGAGCGAAAGGGAGTGTCAGACTTCTACTGACTAAAAACCACCCATGTTCCTTCTTCGCCCTCTATGTCGAGGCCGCGATAACCAGAGGACTACCCGCGGCCCCGACAGGCGTCGGCCCTTTCGGGCCCCTCCCATGTTGCTGACATCTCTTTGAGGCGCGCGTGGAACACGAACGCGCCGTCGACACGGCCTGTTTTCGTCGTGAGACGGACGGACGGCGAGTTAGCCCATCACTAGTCCAGTAGTCAGTTAGTCCGTAGAAGTCTGACACTCCCTTTCGCTCTGCCCAAGAGCGGAAAGGGCTATTTGATGATACCCACCACGCAAAAAAAAGAAGGTCTAATAATTTTTAAAAATGGAGACTGAAAGTTTGACACTTAAGGTGAAAGCGACGAGGTAGCCCGCGAAATTCGAATTTCCTTACGTTTTTTGCAATTATTAGAGCGATTATTTTTGACGAAAAAGGCATTCTTGACACTTGTGTGAACGACGACGCACGAACTAAAACTTGGAAAAAAGAATAAAATCAAATTATCAAGAACATTTTTTTTCATCGCATCCTGATAACAAACTGATACTAATATTTTTCGCCTTTATACCTATATAAGTGATGAAAGACCCTATCGGCCTTTCATATTAAGTCGGGAAAAGATACTCCGTTTTATTGAAGCTAAAACAAAAAAATGCCAACAGTTTTTTCGGTGACGACACAAGAACTAAATAGCAACCCGATACCAAATTAAAACTTGGTCCTGCTCAAAATAACTTTTCATTATGTAACTAGAACCAATGACCTTTTCAAAATTAATATCCCTAAACTAAATACATATAAAGCTAGGTATAGAAGAATGATCCCTCAAGAGAAATCTCCCATAATTAGTAAAGAATGAGCTAGCTTAGGACAGTGTCCCCTTACCTTTTAATTAAATTCATTTAGTGTGGGACCTTAGTGTTCGAATTAATTTCGGAGTTCAGATAAAGACAGAACAATGTAGTCTTTATAGGTAGGTTATGTGGTCAAATAAAAATATATTGGAACAAAACGTACATAATCGGATTGTTTATAGTGCTACTTAACTATTACTTTAATTTTAATAGAGATATTTACTGACTTTAAAAAAATGTGATTCTAATTAGTCCGTCTGTTAGATTATTGAAAATATTGGAAACGTATTTTTTATTTTATCAAATCAATCAAAATTGACGAAGATACAATACGTCAAAGATTTGAGAGGGGGTAGGTGACGTCACTGACCTCTAAAAATGTCATACTAATGTCTTAGACTATGGCGTCACACGAGTTTTCAAAGCACTGTATCGTCTTCATTGATTGCTTACGTGAAAAAAGAAAAAATGCGTGTGCAATATTTTTTGGTAATCTAAATGTCGGACTAATTAGATTTTTTTGTTTACTACCCTATTTCTTTTTTATTGAGTTTTTACCGTGCTTGTTAGTGATCCTAAGATTTTATAAACTTATTCTGTTTTATCCATTTATTACAGCTGTTGGTTCTGATATTTATAAATAAATACTAAGGTCACAAAAATACATTCGTTAAACATAATATGCCTCACGCCGAATTTCTCTGGAGCCACGTAAACACTCATGATCGCTATAATTATTTTATAGATCATAGACATAATTTTAAACATGCATAAAACACTAGCTCATTCCCGCGGTTTTGTCCAGGTTATAAACTATTTCGGCTATATTTCAAAATGGTTAAACCTGGTTTTAACTTAGACTTGGTTTATCTCGCATGTCTCACTAAGTTAGTATTCAAAAGAAAGTGATGGCATGCGAGATAAACCAAGTGCTAATTTTTATCCAAATCCTTTCAGTAGTTCTGGCTATTATGAGTTACAAATCTCAGTCCATACATTCTGTCATCATCAGTCATCATTCATTCATGACTGGCCTGTTGGTCTAGTGGTTAGTGACCCTAACTGCTATGCCGGAGGTCGTGGGTTCGATTCCCACCCAGGACAAATGTTTGTGTGATGAGCACGATCATTTGTTCTGTGTCTGGGTGTAATTTATTTATCTATAATATGTATGTATTTAGAAATATATAAGTATGTTTATCAGTTGTCTAGTACCCATAACACAAGCTCTGCTTAGCTTGGGACTAGATGGCGTTGTGTGATAGTTGTGGAATATTATTATATTATTATTATTATTCTCACAAACTTTCGCATGAAATTCACAATAGTAGTTGCTGGATACATAAGAGCATGCCTGTTTTACAAAGGGCTAAGCAGAGGTCATCTGTCATAGACATCATCGGCCTTATTACAAAAGTGGTAACTGTCTAGACTTTTCTCAACTATGTTAGGGTCCGTTTTGTGTCTAACCGGGTGCACCAGAATACCATTATTTGACATGAATAACTATGTCAAACTAATCCTTAATTATAGGCCTGGGGTGGGGTGGCCTCAAAGAGATGTCAGCAACATGGAAGGGGCCCGCAAGGGCCGACGCCCGTCGGGGCTGCGGAATGTTGTAAGAGATCCCGCACCCTTTACATATAGGGCTAAGAAGGAACATGGGTGGTTTTTAGTCAGTAGAAGTCTGTCACTCCCTTTCGCTCTGCCCAAGAGCGGGAGGGGTTATAAGATGATTTCCCACCCCCAAAAAAAAAAAAAGGTTTGGGGTGGCCTACGCCTAAACGTATTTTTTAAATTGGGAAAAGCCCGCCACACTGTTCCCAAACCACTGTAACTCCTGTAAGCCAGAATCAACAGTGGCGACCACAAGAAAAGCGCCGAGACAATGAAGCTCGACGAGGTCCCAGAGAAACGATTTTACTGTCTTGGATCCCGCAACGAAATTAATCAGAAAAGAATAGCGGAGGAGGAGAAAAACATAATTTCCACTTCCCTCCATGGAAGTGGAAATTATGTTTTTTCCTACTCCAGCAGGATACAGAACAGAACTAGCCAGTATGCACACAGGGACGTATACAACTAGGATAAGCCCAGTTGCCTAGCACCACGGATTATTGTCACTAATATTACTGGGTCCTATGTTGTGAGCCAATAATTTGTATGACAAAAATGCTTGAACGCACTGAAATTTGTTCTAGTTTCTACAAGGTTCGTATAGTAAATAACTCCGGATGTGACCTGTACACTATTTAACATAATGTTACGGTCATTCTGCCAAAGACTACACTCCCATAAAATGTGATGTGCAGATTCAAATTCGCAGTCAGATGTAGAACATTGACAAAAACACGCCTAAACGTATATTAATTATACGAAACTGGACTCGATTCCTAGGTAATTTATAATTTCCTCACAGAATCACTTCACGAAAAGCTTTACAAATTGTTCCATAATTATGTTACCCTTGGCTCTAGTTAACTTAGACCTTCAAAGAATCCGAATTCTGTTAATATTCCTTTTAAACCGTTTTCAGTAGGTACAACACTTGATGTTTTTCTTTATCCCCATTTTGTACCCAAAGACCTTTTGCGACAGCGAATTTTCTTTAAAATTTTATCCTCCCGACATTTGTATCTTTTACCATTATCTTTCAGCCTCATAATCACAAATAGACTTTTTTTTTCCATTAACGAAGACATTTCGCAAATTACTTTTTGAAGATTAACCGGAATCCTTTATTTGCAAGGTTTATTCATCATCAACAACAGCCTATTAATGTTCCCACTGCTGGGACACAGGCCTCCTCTCTTTGAGAGGGAATGGGCTATAATCTACCACGCAGGCCCAGTGCGGATTGGTAGATGTCACATGTCTTCGAATTTTTTGGTTCTAAGACATGCCGGTTTCCTCACGATGTTTTCCTTCACCGTTTTGAGAGCAGCGGTGATGAAATAAATTACACAAAGTAATGTGCCTGCCTGGATTCGAACCCACGACCTACTGTTCGTAAGTCGGGGCCGCCACCACTGGGCCACCGCTGCTCCAAGGTTTATTAGAAGTAAATAATTATTATGTTAATCCTGGTTTTAAAAGACATAATTAAAGGGAGGATTTAAGTATGATATTAACGAGTTTATTACAATAGTAATTTCACACAAAAAAAATTGTCTGTCTGTTAGATTATCGAAAAATATTGGATCCATGTTTTTTATTATATCAAATTAATAAAAATTGACGAAAATAAAACGTTTTTGACGTCACTTTGTGGGTTAAAAGTACTAAACTTGTGACGTCACATGACTTGACACGACTTTTCGAAGCACTATATCGTTTTCATCTTTTGTTTACGTGAAAAAAGAAAAAATACGTGTCCATTATTTTTTGAAAATCTATCTGACGGACTTATTACATTTTTTTGGTGAAATACTCTATTACTAGATTGCACAACCTACGTCACATTCGAACTATTATATTGAATAGAATAAATAAAGCCGCATGAATAGAATAGAATATTGAGGGCAAAGGACCATATTATTTTATTATTATTTGAATAATCAGGCCAAAGGACTCCTAATTTTCTTTCCAGTCCTCGCTTTTACCTGTAATTCGATCAGTCCAGATCGGATCAGACAACTCTCCACGAGTATAGTCAAAAATCTTTTTGAACCTAGACTTCAACAATAGGCACCAAAATGTAAACACAAACAGCACTGTTTATTTCTCCAATATAAGCACTCGTTATGTCATGTTATGTTTCAATTCATGAAGCTTCTAAATTCATAGACTGCCTCCACCATTAGTAGGCATACCCTAGGGCGTCATTCAGGCTATTCTTAGGTTAAGTTCGTTGTATGTCCCTGAGGTTGACTTGGCGGTAAACTAGTGAGACAACGCTTAAGGTGGAAGCTCACATCTGGCCCGCGAAATTCTAATTTTCTTACGTTTTTAAAATTGGCAATTTGCAGGCCAGTGCTTGGTTGTATGTTTATGAAAATTTGATTTGCGACTGTAAGACGTATGAAGTTACCGAATTATAACCATCAAAATTATCAATACAACCCTCCAAGTTCATTTTCATGTCAAGATTGATTTTTGCATGTAAAAGTCATTCTTTAGTAATTTAGTCGTCGTTCTTTAGTAGTTAGTAATTTTGATGGTTATAATTCGGTAACTTCATACGTCTTACAGTCGCAAATCAAATTTTCATAAACATACAACCAAGCACTGGCCTGCAAATTGCCAAAAACGTAAGAAAATTAGAATTTCGCGGGCCAGATGTGAGCTTCCACCTTAACTACTGGCTTAATTAGCTATTAGAGTTTAGTGTCATTTTCCCCAGGTAAATGTTGCTGTAATTTCTGCTTAGTCTGTTTTAAATTAAAATTTGATTTCATATTTCAGACTCCGTGTGAGCCAGAAATGCGTGATCACATTTTTTTTTAATTTATAGGGTCGTTTCGACCACTAAACATTTCAGTTTAATGGTCTGTTGGTGTAGCATACTGGTTTTGATAAATGACAAGCAATTTCAGCCTAAACCAGCATTAAAACTTTAGAACTCATTATTCATCAAACGAACTCAAACAATCACAAATTGCTATAACTCAAATCTACAAGTTGTGACGTACGAATATTTCACACGTAACGCTAGCTCGTGTCTATCTAGTACAGTAAGCAAAGGAAATAAGTGGTCAGGCCATAAAAATATATAATTACTAGCTTATCATAAATATATAATTACTAGCTGAACCCGGCATGCCTTGCAATGCCCTTTTTCCTACCTAGTACCTGCCTACTACCTACCTACCTACTACCTACCTATCTACCTACTACTTACCTACCTACTACCTACCTACCTACCTACTACCTATCTACCTACCTACCTATCTACCTACTACTTACCTACCTACTACCTACCTACCTACCTACCTACCTACTACCTACCTACCTACCTACCTACTACCTACCTACTACCTATCTACCTACCTACCTACCTACCTACCTACTACCTACCTACCTACTACCTACCTACCTACCTACCTACTACCTACCTATCTACCTACTACTTACCTACCTACTACCTACCTACCTACCTACTACCTATCTACCTACCTACCTATCTACCTACTACTTACCTACCTACTACCTACCTACCTACCTACCTACCTACTACCTACCTACCTACCTACCTACTACCTACCTACTACCTATCTACCTACCTACCTACCTACCTACCTACTACCTACCTACCTACTACCTACCTACCTACCTACCTACTACCTACCTATCTACCTACTACTTACCTACCTACTACCTACCTACCTACCTACCTACCTACTACCTACCTACCTACAACCTAACTACCAAAAAAAAAGAAAAAAACTATCTTATGTCCGTCTCCTGGTTCTAAGCTACCTCCCCACCAATTTTCAGCCAAATCGGTTCAGCCGTTCTTGAGTTATAAATAGTGTAACTAACACGACTTTCTTTTATGGGTGTCCAAGAACCTGGCGTCCAACTGGATTCCCACGATGCCCCAAGTTCTAACAGTACTCAGAAAAATATTTTAAAAAATCCACCCCATGTACTTACAGAATTATACTGATTTCAAAAAAAAAGGGGAAATGAGCACCCTGTGACATACTTTTGAATGCTGTGACTGCTAATGCTGATAATTTCGATATTTCTTGGAGGTTTTGTAATCTAGGGTATTGCTGTGTCTAAATAGAATGTAAAAATAATGTACTTATTGTACCATTTTAAAATAAAATATTATTTTAACTAAAGGTGATATGGAAAACTATTGAATTTCGCAACTTTGACCGACTGTAGTGTAAAAAAAATGTACCAAAATAGTATGGCAAGTGACGTCAAATTTTGACGCGTTTATTCCTCTTTTTAAAAAGGTATAATACTTACACATTAATTTGAAAAAAAAAAATTTTGATAATATTTTTACTCAACAACCCAATTTTTACGATGTCTTACAGAATTCTTAGAAAGAAAAATTTACGACGAATTGAATCTAACCTCTAAAGAATTACTATTGTATGCTCATAAAAATAACAACAGGCCTCTCAAAAAACAGGTTAGACCGTAAGGGACGGTATGTGCATGCATCTCACCATAGTGATTCGTTATTACAACAGGAGGGAGCAAGACAGAAACTATCTTTGCGATTTGCTGGTTCTTCTTTATGGTACCCCATTATTCAGGTAAGAGTGAGGGAAAAAAAGGTTAGAGGTGCGAGTGTGATAGATAGTGACGCTATCTGGGATCGTGCTATTTAGGATAACAGTACGGTCAGTACGCGTCACTGCCTCCTGCCGTTACTACGCACCTCTCTCTTATTGTTACCATTGATCACGTACTACGATTTAAAGCTTTGTTTATTGGACTCGATTACTCTTTGTGCTCTGGACTTTGAAACGAACTCTTTACGACGACCTTTGCCTGTGTTTGGACAGTTTGTGTTTTGTGTGTGCTACCATGGCGACCTACACTCCGCAAGAATACGCAAATATGCACTACATTTATGGAGAATGTAGAGGTAATGGACGAGCTGCAGCGAGACTTTACAGAGAAAGGTATCCGAGGGCTACGCGATATCCCGACCATCGAGTTTTCATTAATGTGCACAGATCACTATGTGACGGGCGGTTCCCCAATCAAGTAGCTGGTGAAGGACGACCCGTAAATGACTTCATACGCGATGAAGTTTTAGAGGCGGTGTCGGCAAATCCAAGCATCTCTGTGCGAGGAATAGAAGCTGATACGGGGATACCGAAGAGCACAGCACACAGTATTCTCCAAAAAGAAGAATATCATCCGTACCACGTACAGCGAGTGCAAAGTCTTTTACCTCGAGACTATCCGAGCCGAGTCGCGTTTTGTGAAACAATCCTGCAAAAACATCGAGAAGACGAAAACTTTATCGACAAAATTTTGTGGTCAGATGAATCAACATTTAAGAAGGATGGCTACATGAACCTACACAACTTGCACGAGTGGCATGTGGAAAATCCGCACTTGATGCGAGAAGATAGATCCCAGTACCGGTTCAAAGTGAACATGTGGACCGGTATTCTCTGTGGGAATATTATTGGTCCATTTGAGATGCCCGAGAATTTGACTGGCGAATCATATTTAAATTTTCTTCAAAATGATTTGCCAAACTTACTAGAAGAGACCCCACCAGATATGTGGTTCCAACACGACGGCTGTCCAGCACATTTTCGCGTATCCGTTAGAGAGTTTTTGGACGAGCAATACCCGAACAGGTGGATTGGGCGATCAGGAACAATCCCGTGGCCAGCCCGCTCACCTGACTTAAATCCGCTGGATTTTTTTTTCTGGGGAACTATGAAGGAGCTCGTTTATGCGAAGCCCATTAATGACATCGCTGACCTTCGTGAGAAGATAACACAAGCAGTGCTGCCCGGCGAGCACGGCCTACAGTGACATGGCATGAGTCACACATTTTATCACAGTTTGGGCGATAAAACCGTTTTGTCTTAAATGCTAGCACGGCGGCGTAAGATAATTTCTTGATATGTGATATAACTTCTTGACGTTTAGTTGGGACTCCTATGTCTTATTTGCTAATATGGGCGCACCCATTTTGTAACAAATGTCACATTTTGACAGATGAATATGCTCGTTTATATCACGTTCGTTCGGAGGTGGTGATAAAAGTAAATTAAAAATATAAGTATATTTTTCTGCTTACTACTGCATCAAATGGCAGTAAATTATTATAATTATGTTCTTGCCCGAAGGCAAGAGGTCCAAAGTAGGAAAATATTCCGAAGAAACATTCGGGACTCCTCTAATCCGTTCGAGTTGCCAGACAGGGAGTTCCAACGGATTTTCCGCCTGACAAATATATTTCAAAACAAATCACATCAAACTTTTAAAAGAAAAACAGAACTTTTAGTTAGTAGCAAGTTATCAAAGAATAAATAAAAAAAGAAAATGAAAGACGTGCCGCGTACGTGGTATGTCAAAAATGAATTAGTACCCAAGAAAATTAAAAAGTTGTTTAACTGTATGAACTGTGCTCTTTTATACGTATTATTTTATTTGGTCGCCTATTCAGATGGTCATAGACATTTTTATTTTTTTAATATACTAGGTCACACTATGAAGTCAGCAACAAGAAAGACAAGTCGCGTCTTAAATTATATCACATGTGGTACCCGTGCTAGCATTTAAGACAAATTCTAAGACATGACATAATTTATAACGTCTTGTCACCAACGTCTTGGGTACGCCCGTGCTCGCCCCGCTGGTGATACGTCAAAAAAGTTACTCGCGAAACATAAAGCGGTCCTTTTTAAGGAGAGTGAGAGCTTGTATTGCCGCGGGTGGTCAACATTTTGAACATTTATTGTAATAAAATATCTTTAAACTAACATTCTTTGCTTTTATTCTACTGGGAACCCATCTACCTGTGTGTATTTCCTTCTTGCTCACTCTTGGAACCGAAGTAAATAATAGTAGTAACATAACAGTTTCTAAGATAAGAAAGGGTCCGACAGTTACCGTTAGTAGGTAGGCACTTCGTAAAAATTGGGTTGTTGAGTAAAAATATTATCAAATTTTTTTTTTTTCAAATTAATGTGTAAGTATTATACCTTTTTAAAAAGAGGAATAAACGCGTCAAAATTTGACGTCACTTGCCATACTATTTTGGTACATTTTTTTTACACTACAGTCGGTCAAAGTTGCGAAATTCAATAGTTTTCCATATCACCTTTAGTTAAAATAATATTTTATTTTAAAATGGTACAATAAGTACATTATTTTTACATTCTATTTAGACACAGCAATACCCTAGATTACAAAACCTCCAAGAAATATCGAAATTATCAGCATTAGCAGTCACAGCATTCAAAAGTATGTCACAGGGTGCTCATTTCCCCTTTTTTTTTTAAATCAGTATAATTCTGTAAGTACATGGGGTGGATTTTTTAAAATATTTTTCTGAGTACTGTTAGAACTTGGGGCATCGTGGGAATCCAGTTGGACGCCAGGTTCTTGGACACCCTGTATAGATTTACTAGGTTATAAACTATCTGTGTGCAAAATTTCATTCAAATCCTTTCAGTAGTTCTGGCTTGAATGAGTAACAAACTCACAATTTTTTCTCATTTATAATATTAGTAGGATCATCAATGCTTGTTCAAGGGGATCGGGGGGATTTCCCATCCCCCCCCCCAAAAAAGGGGATGGCAAAGTAGACCGTTACGCACCAGAAAACTTAGGATGGATTAAATGGCGACTAGTCACTAGAACAAGAGCTTATGACCCACCGATGTACCGTAAATTAAAAAATATACAAGTCCGTGATAAGACCTATCGTATTGTATAAATCGGAATACTGAAACACTATACTACACTATACTATGAATTATAGCTGTTTCCCCAAAACTTTTTTCAATTAGACTTTTTGGAACCAACTAGGTATCATCACTATCATAATTATAAAACAAAGTCCTCTGCCGTGTCTGTCTGTCTGTCCGTATGTTTGCGATAAACTCAAAGACTACCGCATCGATTTTCATGCTGTTTTCACCAACGGATAGAGTGGTTCTCGAGATGGTTTTAATACATAATTTATCCCATGGGTTTCGGGAACGGGATCAAAATATCATGATAACTTTTGGTGGCCTTAATCGACATCCACGCGGGCATCAGCTAGTTAAATACAATAAAAAAATGTTTCTTTTAAGTTTGATGTTAATCTTTACCTTTATAATGGCTTTCTCTGATACCTTAACACATTCACTTTACAGAATAATTCATGTCACTCTAACATGAAAGCCTAGCGGAAAGTCGTAGTCGTGCCAAGATTACAATCAAAACAATAAACTAAGTCCAATACCTTGAACTGAGCTACATTGAATAGCTTATCGTGTTGGTAAATCTATTACCGTTATTAATGTTCGGTTGTAACCCTTCGTTTTGTATGACATGGATTACTTACTATTGTTTTCAAGGTCAAATTAAATAAGCTTGAGATATTTCATAGCATACTTTTTTACCCATGGGAAATCACTCTAATATTATAAAGCCGAAAGTTTGTGAGTGTGTATGTTTGTTACTTCTTCACGCAAAAACTACTAAACGGATTTGGATAAAATTTCGTACACAGATAGTTTATAATTTGGATTAAAACATAGGATAGTTTCTATTCCGAGATTATCTTACCAGGGGTTAATTTTCCAGTTGTAGCGGGTGAAGTCGCTGGCAACAGCTAGTCATCAAATCAAATTAAGTAGGAGTGTCTGACTCTTACTAAATATACCCGTCCGTGTTCCTTTTATACCCTTTGCGTTAAAATTACGCAACCCAGATGGGCTTTGGCCTTAGTGGGCCCCGATACACAATACTACTACTTAAAACTTAGTGATTCAAATATTTTAAACAGATTTTTCAGTAAAAATAAGTACAGTTCTGGGACATCTCAACTTCGCTGCGATCACTGAATGTCGTCCTCGCTGAGAGTTCAAAGCATCCTGACTCTGTAGTATATCACTGTTGTGCGGGTAGTGTACCAATGACTGAAGCTGACAAGTAAATATCAAGCAAATATTATGAACTAAACATGGTAATATTCCTTTACCAGCAGGGCTATTGCGTATCTTTTAAATGACAGTGGCTAACCTATAGTGCCTATCAATTACTGTCAAATGGTTCTATTTTGTACTAAACCATAACCAATTTGACAGTTAATCCATAGACAATATGATAGCCACTGTCATTTAAAAGATACGCAATAGCCCTGCTGAGTAAAAAACAATTGACAGGAAAACAATTGACAGGAAAACATCGTAAAAAGAAATTGTAATGGCAAACAATAATATCAACTGCGAAAATCACTGAGGCGATGCTAGGGTATGCTATTCACAGTCTGTATTTTTAAAAGAATGCTTTAATGTTAAAAATAGTACAGTCATTAGCATTTCCTTATTTTTTTCCCAACCACGCAGGGGTTGGTTTCCAGTCTGACTGGATGTGCCTAAGTGAATTAGAGTGTTACAATTTACAGTGAAATATAAAAAAGTATAGGTAACATCTCGGGTAGGATAGAATATAATATTTCCAGGATAATATCCCGATATTGAGGCTATTCTGTCTTCTTTCTATAATATAATTCCAATTAAATAATCTAATAATCATATCATCAAATAAATAATTATTAAATCAAAAATTTTTTTTTTTTTTTTTTTTTTAATAATTTAATTTTAATTATATCATTATATAATCTGGGCTTAGTGCGAGTAGAAAGACATAAAACGTAATCAAATTGTTGGAGGGACATTCGAGTTTTGCCAGAATCTAAAATCCAAATGATAAATGAAAAAATCTTTACTTATCCCAGCCAAAAGTCACCACCATATTGAAATAGAAGAAGGCGGAAAATATAAAGGCGGTCGCATTTAGTGCCAAAATATTGATGAATTGGAATGACACAAATAGGAAACAGCTCTAGGCTAAACTAAGCTAAACTTGGCACAGAAAGAGTTGTGATTGACAAATTTTCAACACAATTAATTGAATTGGCCTTCGTGGCGTAGTAAACGCCCCAAAGCTTTTCGATTACTGCAAGATTTCAAAATTTATTTTCCAAGAACTTCATTTTGAATGGTGCCTTCTTTTTTATAAAAAAAAAAACATAAATAAAAAAGAACATACATACATACATAGACTGCCAAAATCATTACCGTTCTTTTGGCTTCTCCCTTGTCGGGCAAAAATAAATTGAAGCCTTGTGAAGTTTAAATCACACTGGTACGGCCAAAATGTGAGTTTCCTGAGGACACCGGAGACTGACAGGAACTTTCTGTCCGGAACTTTTCCAACAATTTTTCAAAAAGTTTTTGGTGGGCAAAAACTTTTTCTAAAAAACTACAAGCCTAGACGAAATAGTTTCCTTTAGCTTCAACTCAGCAGTAACTATGAACGAAATCGTTTCTGTAAATCAGATGGATTTATTAGGTCGTCCTGTTAACTTTATTACTTAGTTTATTGCGAGCGAATAAACTTTTTTATGCCTTATTAACGTCAATGGCTTGATTTGTTCTAGATAATTTGACAATAGTTAGTGATCTGTGGTATGGATAATTTTCGGTTTAATGGCAACTAAGGAATCACATAGTATAACATCACTAGGTTAGGCAGGGTGTACCTAATAGTTCACCCACATAAAAAGTCAACCAGCGAGTTTCTTGCCACCTACAGGGCACAACACTATACTCTGTGGATGCTTCTGAAAAAAATCTTATGGAAATACCCAGTGACACAACTGCCCCATAGCTGAGATATCAAATGACTACTTGAGTACCGAAATGAGCACTGGAACAACCAAAGCTTTCATGGTACTGTAATTAGTGATGTAGCTTGGCTGTTGCGTCACTTGTTCAATCCGGTAAAGTATTTGTATGGCCTACCGATAGTTGTTCCGGGTCTCACTGTTTGTGAATGAGAGAAAATGTTAGTAAAAGCATCCGAGATACGATAAAAATTCCAAGTGTGTGTCCATTTACTATAATAAAAATTTACGAGGAAAAATTATAGGGCTAAAAAGAGGTCAGATGATGGCTGGCTGAGTAGATAGAGTAAAGTCATGCTGCCCACCACCAAAACCACTATGGAGGTCTAGAACGGCGGTGCCTGGCTACAACGAAATCTAAATTTTTAGGGTTCCGTAGTCAATACGGAACCCTTATAGTTTTGCCATGTCCGCCTGTCTGTCCGTCCGTCCGCACTATATCTCAAAAACTCTTAGTACGAGAAAGCTGTAATTTGGCATGAATATACAAATGAGTAACGCCGCCAAAGTGCTAAAGTAAAATATTGTTTTTTTTTACCCCAGTACCAGCACATTAAAGTGGGGATGATTTTTTTGCAGCATATTTGTCAGTAACCGCACAATTAACTTTCCTAGAAACTTTTTTACACGTATCCCAAAAACTCTTACACGATCCGGCTTCAACTATTTTTTTAATACAAAATGTATGAAAAATCTTTCTGTTTCTAGAATTAATTCTAGTACAAAATTAAATACACGTGAGACATGCTATAGCCGGAAATATACTGAAAACTGCAATGATTGAAAAAAAGGAAGAAAAACATTGAATATTTCGCTAAACTCCAAAATAAATTAACATAAAAAGGTACAAATATAATAAAAACAAATACTAATTAATATTTTTTTATTCTTCACCGTGTTTTGTAATCAACTTGGTTCTTAAATATGTTAATCATAATGTTAGCACTATGTAATAATATAAATTGTGTAGGTACTGTAATAATCTTACTATCACTGCATGGAACTATCAACGTTCCACTCAAAGGTCCCAGCACCACTTGTTTTATGTCCACTCCAAAATCATTACTTTTTACACCTTTTAAAGGAATCAATTGGAAACACGGAAAAACTAGTCGTACATTTTTCTCCACACGCACGAGTAACTTTCCTAGAAGCGACACAACATTTTACACGTGTACGTTCGTCCGAGTTCAACCTCCTTGAACTATTTTTAAAACACAAAGGAAAATCAAAAATCACGTGTTTCTATAATACTTGTGAACAAAATTGAAAGCAAACTCTTAGAGAAAGTTTATCACAGTGTCATTTACACCAGTTTCTTTCAAAAAGGAGAACTTCGGACTGGACTGTGAAGAACCTCCATTGGGGGTTCAAATGGGGGATGATAGGATTGAACACACTCATTTTCTGGTTGCTTAATAATGACAATTTGATTTTCAAGTAAAACTGCGCTAGGCTAGATTGGCCCGTAGATGGGACACCGCCCATTATGCACAGAGTTTTCTCCGTGAGAGTACGTTGAGCCTTTCTCAATTGTAAATCTTTGACAGTCGTTCATATAATTATAGTCACACAAACAGTCATACCAAGGGGTATAATCGTCGGAGGACACAGTGGAGCACACCGTGGAGGTCTTCCCCGCTTGGGTGGAGCCCCGCCGTGTTCTCGTAGCGGCTATCGGCAGCGGTGACCGCTCGCGTCCGGCCCTGGTGCAAGCTATGGTCCGAGGCGAGATGGAATGGGACACCGTCGCCTTTTTCTGCGAAGCAGTGATGCTAGCGAAGGAAGTGGCGGAACGTGAGAGGGAGAGAACCTCTCGTCCCAGCTGCCGCTGGAGACGCTCCGGGCGTCGGAGGCCACGTGACGACTTCCGGCCACCATAGACGTGGGCCTGTGGATGGTGAGTAATTTGCTAGCTCTCCGTCCAACCGTCTCGTGACGACGACAGGCCGTGTCGACCCATGTACCCAGTACCTACTAACTGGGTTGTGGTGATCAGATAGGTAGCAGTCTATATCGGCTTAGAACGTTCCCATTGACTAAGACCAGTGGGCTTCCTCTCATTGAGCAAAAGTGTACTGTAATTGACCACCACCACGAACGCGGGTCCTGCCCTGTTGAAGTATTTTACATGTCTTCGAATTTTGGTTCTAGAGACCAAAAGATACATTAAAAGTATGCAGTGTAGCTGCAGCCTCTGTCCCTGCTGTACCCCTATTTGCTAATGTCACGGCGGACAGCAAACCTATCGCTGTGAAGTCAAGGAAACACAGCATGGATAATAATGCCTTTATAAAAGCAGAAGTGGAGAAACTTTTAAAAGAAGGAATCATAGAAGAAAGTCTATCACCTTGGCGAGCGCAGGTTTTAATCACAAAAACACACACACAATCGGCTTCTTCAGAGTATATCTGTTCACCGTTAAAACCACTACTAATTTCAATAGGATTCGGTTTTCAGGACTTTCTCGTCATTTTTGTGAGTGATAGAAACATACCTCATAATCACCATCTTTCGCCCGAATCCGCCCGATTTTCGTCCCAATCTCCACGCTCCTGTACCAGCGACATCCAGGGTTTTCCTCAATGGCAACCATGTAGTATACTTATACGTTGTTGTGAGTCAAAATAACTTGAGACTATGACTCCTTCGAATAGAGGCTAAAGTGTCATATGAACCAGCCTAAGAAAATCGTAACTAAGATTTTTTTTAACAAAATAAAGCGATAAATCTGTCTAGTGGATATTTATGAGTCTTCAAACTCTCGAACTATTTCAACTTGTTGCTTCGTGCGGTATTAATAATAGGTTCAAAAAATTTCCATTAGCGGCATTTTAAGTTCAGAATGTAACAGCTATCATATTACAAAACTATCAGACCTGTAATCTTTAAAGGATTCAGCAGAGGTGTACACAATACTACACTCAAATTACGTCAGTTATTTTAAAATCCCATGTATTAGGGGGTGAGCTTATTGCCATCAACCGAGCACAAATTCATTCTCTGTGGCTGTTACTGAGAAATTACTGATGGTGAATCCCAATAAAAATTTCGATCCAGTAATAGAAACCGGGACCCTCATACACAGCTGTTGCACTTACGACGTTACGACCACTCGGCCATCGAGAAAGATATTCAATAACAAACAGCAGTAGCTAGATTTAAAATCGGACAGGTAACTTACTGGGTAATTTTGTCTCGTATCCACTGCTCAAACAAGGAAGAAAATCGGCATTTCCTGGAACAATAAAATCGGTGTTATTTCACATGTTTCAAACACCCATAGACCAGTGCCAAAAGCCTTCAAAAAAGGTAAAAAAGTAAAGAAAATTATAGTAGGATGAAACCCATTGGAAAATATAACAAAAAATAACGAAGTAGGGGTGGGGTGAAAAACGTTTGAACTCTATTTCCGGTAAAACTATAAGTCCTATGGAAAAAAGTTCAATAGCAAAGTTGTAGGCATTTTCACTTAACCTCAAAATGCATGTGAAAAATTCAGATAACCAAGTTTCTGAAAATTCACCCGTCAAAATATCTGTTTTTTTTTAAAGTCAAATCTCTTCTTTTTGCTGATATAAAAACATATACATTACAATGGTAAATTTTCTCAGAAAATGCAAAAACAGCTGCTATGAAATAACAGGTAGTAAGGGCCAGACCCTCCTAGCCCCTAGCTCCTAGCTCTGTGAAATACCTTTTGGTGGGTACATAAATTATCTTAAAATAGCGATCAATAGGCGTAAAATAATAATAAATACGCTTATAATTTCTTGTCTGGGCCTTACTTACTTTTATATAAAGATATTCCTTTTCCAATGGGTTTCATCTTACTATATATTTTTTTTGTTTTCAAACATTATCCCCTGGTCTAACACTGGTCCTGTTTGTTGGGATACGACACGTCATTCCAAAGAGAGAACTTTTTAAAGGACTCATCAACCAAATTACAGTTTTCAATTGGACACATTCTATCATTGAAAACAGTAATGGCTTTATCGGTAAAGAAAATGTGTGATGTTTTATAACCATAAAACTTCGAAGTTATGTGATATGTTGCATATCTCCTAAAGAAGCCTGTTTCCCAGAATTGGAAACGGTAGTAGCTGATTTTATCTCCGTATTGTGCCTTATAAAACCATGATGGCTAAAACAAAGGTAGGAACATCATTTTAAATTAAAGCCACTTCCAAAAATTGAAATCGTACCAACATTCAAATTGGTGTCAAACTGAATACCTTCCATTACTCTCAGCTTTGAATGTTCAAATTTTTTACCCCAATAACATTAGTAGATGTCGCTTTTACATCCGAATACGAAGGAAAGAAAATGAATGAAATTCTTGATCAAAATTCCTAGAATCTTCGAGAAATATTCAGTGATTAAATGCTGTTTCAGAACTTCCGTGAAATGTTTTGCTTTTGACTATATTTTCGTTCAGTACGCGGCTTGGAGAAATGGTGGACAGGGTAGAGAGAATCTTGAATTCAAGGAATTTGGAGATGAACAGGTGCACTGGTACTAAGTCTGCTTGAGCTGCAAGTTCTGCATTTTAATTATTTACCATTCTGTGTTTAAATGGAATGAATGAAGTTAAAATTAAACGAATAGTTTGAGTGTTCGATATTTTAACAGGTCAAATTAAATTAAAACTCCGCAGATGTGGTTGGATATACACATACAAACAAATCGGCCAAGAGCTTGTTGGACTCGGTCAGGAGAGATTCCGTAGCACTATATAATATGTATTATATAAATGTTTGTAATGCTCGTTAATATGTCAATTTAGCTCGCAGTGAACTGTCTATGTGAAAAGCAGTCTTACCAAAGGATATCGCACTATCCAATATTTGGTGGGTTGTGGAGGTCAGACTGGAAGTCGGTCGATGTTATTTAGAAATTATGTTAGTTTTTGGAAGGGGACTTTTCGCCGCAGGGAGTGATGTTCCGTCACAGGCTAGTAATACATAGACGCACAAAATCATAGTGCAAAAGCACAGAATACATAATAATAGCAAAAGTAAAGTGTTACTAGGTTTTAGGGTTCTATTTGCTAACATAAATTGTATTGTCAAACTAATATTATAAAAGCGAAAGTTTGTGAGTGTGAATTAGAATTAGAATTAGAATTAGAATTTATTTATTTGTAAGAATGCAGTTGTACATTGTATGGTGTTAGGTTTGTGTATGTTTGTTACTTCTTCACGTATAAACTACTGAACGGATTTGTATAAAATTTGGTACACAGATAGTTTATAACCTGGATTAACACATAAGAAATCAAAAATCAATCAAAAGTCATTTATTCAAATTAGGCTGATAATCAGCACTTTTCGAACGTCAAAATTTGCTTTACTCTACTTATTTACAAGAGACAGTCCCCCAAAACGCCCATCCTTCGAATCCCTAAGATAGTTTTTATCCCGATTTTATCTTCCCGTGGGATAATTTTTGAGTTGCAGCTGGTGAAGCCGCTGGCAACAGCTAGTTTCTCATAATTATGTATGTTAATTTGTAAGGTATACCTATAAATCAAAGTTACCAGATAACACAGATTTTTTTTATTATTAAATTACAGGGTGAGTGAGCACAATCTTCACGTGAATATCTTATCAATCATCTTCAAAGGTGCTACCTGTATTCTAAAACAATGTAATCCTCCACCATCTCAAACGTACTATAAGAAGCGACCACTAAGACACCCTTGAGGTAACCACTCCACATTATAATCCAACTCATCGCTTTGTAAGAGTCTTGAGAATTGTTTGAGGGATTATATTGTGAAGATGAGATGAAGATTTTATCTGTTCTTGTTGTTTTGAAGGATTTGTGTAGGTATTGTTCGTTTCATCTTCGTTCGCTGATTGGAGTTTTAAAGTGTGTGAATTAGGACTTATTTTACTATGAAGACTTCGTTCCTTTCCTTCAGAAGTATTTGAGTAGCAGTCATGGAGTTTAAATTTGTGCCCTGTTGATGGCAAGAGTATTGCCCCCAGTCACAATGCATGGGTCTTCAATATAGAGAAAAAATTACAAGCTCATGATAGAACGCTCCATGTAAAATACTGGTATTCAGTTGCATCCGGTTAGACTGGAAGCCGACCCCAATATAGTTGGGAAAAAGGCTAGGCAGATGATGATAGAACGGGAACAACTTTCTGTAGGTCATACCTACAGAATGTTGTTCCGGGTCTGGGTATTTATGTATGTGAGTTTAAATTTTTTTGAACGCACCCACGATTCAAGAGAAATTCCTAGTGTGGGGCAACGTTTTATACAAAAAAAAATGTACAGTAAGGCAAGACAAGTGCATGGGCACGCTAAGGATTGTATTTCTGTGAGCGCACGGGCGAGCGTTCATGCGTTTGTATGTGTAAGTGGTCTTGCTCTATACAGTAAGCACACCACAGCCACAGAGATCGCCCGCTATCGTATCATGTCGTCGGCGTAGTCGCGTCGGGCGTCGCACTCCACGAAATAGCACAACAAAATATATTTCCGTCTCTTTCGTTATAATCGCAGCAAACGCAATATTTAATGAATTGCTAAAATTCGCGTTTAACTTACAAGTGTCGATAGCTGTTTGGGCTAAGCAGTGGATCTACGATCAATGAGGTCCGAGTTCAAATCTCACACACCACAAGATATTGCTTTTTGTTTCATTGTAATCATTTTTTTCTTTTTGTCATTGTAAACCCATTACAATACTTATTTTATATAAGAAGTTAAATATATAGGATATAAACCCAACGTATTATTATTTACTATTTATGTGGTTGTGATTATGTTATCACTTCGGGTGTTTGTTGGGTGGTAAGGTAGAAAAAAAGTCGTGTTTAATGACAAAACAATGTATTATTCGTCATAATTATTTATAAAATTAATTAACAATCATCAGAATTGTGACGTCAAAACCTACCTAAATAAAAACAGTTCTCTTGTAATCGTTTATAAATCATAACATTTTGATTGTATACCCACTAAGTCAATTCTTAACAAGGAAAAGATAATTTTATCACAGAAATACAATTGATTATACCCACTTATTATAGATAGAGTTTTTTGGCAAATAATATGATTTAGACTTTATGAACCTGTTTTTTTTGTAACGTCACAATGAATGTCGTATTGAGGTTTTAGCTTAATTGATCATTTTCTTGAAGAAAAGAAGATTGAAACTAAACCTCAACTTAAGATGGGTAAATAATTTCGAATAAGTTATTATCATCAAATATGTTATTACACGTTTAATTATTAAAAACAAAACATTACCGCATTTTTATATTTTGTAGAACCCCCATTATTTTCAATACAGTCATGTAAACGTTTTGCGCATAGACCTCATAATATTATAATATTATTTGACTTGATTTAAAAGTCTTGTCATCTGAAAATATGGTAGTATTCCAGTAAAAATCTAAATAATCCCGTGCGAAACGTAATTATTCTTGATTATATCTATTTGTCAGGAAGGGCTTTTTAGCTGGTCTTCTATGATGCAAGCCTTTAGCTTGGAGGGCACGGAGAACAGTTTGAGATGAGGTGTCGAATAATTCCGCGAAGCGTCCCGTAGGTGTGAAACCATATTTTATTTGACCATAATTATATTATTATGTCGTCACCGCCGTCGCTGCGTTTCACTAATAAGCGACGGCCTTCCACTTCGCTGTCGATTAGCAAGGCGACCCTCTTCCTCGTATCTTTGATTCAGAGACTAACAGTATTCTTCTAAAACAAAACAAAAGTGATATTAGGCGGTTATAATAAAATACTAAAGACTTCATTAGCTCTGCATTTATGAATCCAATAATAAACACAAATTATTTATTATCGGGACAGCCTCAGAAGTGTTGCAGGAATAAAATCCAGTAATATCTCCACAGCACTTTAATCACAAAATTTACCCTTTCTTGTACAACGGTTGCGCGATATCTGTCTATCGCAACGACTGTCAGTTATAACATTGACATCGATTATGAATACACTATCTTAAATTAATATAATGGCTATTAACCAACGAATATTCATCTACAATTAGTTGATAATTAATAATACATTTAATTATTATCATTTAGATTCACAATGTAATATATTTCACTATAAAACTAAAAATGTTTTAAACTTTTACATCTACCTACCTGTTGCTACTTAATACAGTCAATACAACATAGAATAATATTAATCAGACGTACATTATACTAATTAGGCTTACAGCTCGGCCTTCCTGTGAAAGCGAGTCCCTTCGCGAAAAGAATTACATTACTATTATCGGGATAAACAGAGTATTATTATTAATACGTTTATTACAATTACAACATGATTGAATTGAGAAAGGAATCATTCCTGGTATTATTATACCACAGTACAATTGGCAATGAAATAATTATTTTCATGGTCATAGAACCCAAACCAAACAAAAAAAAAACATTAATAATATATTATGTTCTGACACAAAAATCTACATGAATCTGACATCTAGACACGAAACAAGCACAAATGCTGATCGAGGCTTATAATACACTAATCACACTACATGATACACTAATCTAATATAATCGAAATAATGTTATTTAATCATAGTACATTTTTAATAGTAATAAATTTATATTAGATTAGTATAAGTAAATAAACACTTTAACGAACAAGAACATAACTTTTATTTAGCTTTCATAAGATTTATTTTTACTCATTATCTGAACCACTTTCTTCACAACTACTTTCCAAATTTCTACTAAAATTTAACCAGGGCTGCATTTTATCGATTGCTACGACGGCTTCGTAACGACGATTATTTTTGCGCGATAGGGGAGTGTCTTCGATGACATATCTATCGTGGGGAAGTACTTTTACTACCCGGTACGGACCCTGATATTTGACAACCAGTTTTTGTGATTGTCCATCATTAGGAACCTGTCGCTCTACACGTACTAAGTCTCCTACTGAATAATTCTTCGCTGGTTTCCTACGACGGTTAAACCTTTCCCTATCTTTAATCTGAGTCTCACTTATTTTCTTTCCAGCTACGTCCCTTACTTCTGCTAATTTCTCCGCCGATGTTACAGTCACGGTGTCGTCTAAAACCTCACTCAAAATGCTTTCACTCCTACACTTAATGTTAAATCCGAAAAGTAACTCTGATGGAGTCTTTTGCGTCGTCTTATGAGTCGTAGTATTTAAACCTAATTGTATATCGAGAATTTGTTCATCCCAAGACTTTTCGTCTTTACCGTGGGCTGAAGTAGAAAGGGCATCTAATATGGTCCTGTTGAATCTTTCAACTTGACCATTCGCCCTGGGAGTTGCCACGGCATTCATAATGTGCTTAATGCCGTATAGCATTACAAACTCCCTAAAAACCCCGCTAGTGAAGCTGGTGCCCCTGTCGGTGATGAGGCGTGTTGGGACACCAAAGTAGCTGATATGGTCTTTGAGTACTTTTATCGTGGTCGTTGATTTGGTGTCTCTAACCGGTTTTACGATAACATATTTTGTGAAGCCGTCGACCAAAACGAGTAAATAACAATTGCCCTTTTTACTCTTTATAAATGGACCCAAGTGGTCAGCATGAACCGTATGAAACGGTACGCTTGGCCTTTCTATAGGGTGCAGTTCACCTTCACGCTTACCACCAGGTGTTTTGTGGTGTGAGCATTCGAGGCAGGATAAAACGTATTTCTTTACGAACTTGCGCATTTTGGCAAACCAGTAATTTTTACGGATCCGCTGTAAGGTTTTATCATAACCGCAATGACCGACGTCATCGTGATTCATTTTTAAAATCTGCCAGCGAACACCTTTCGGTACCAGCCATTTTATTTCATCCCCGACTATTCTGTAGACCCTATTCTTTTTAATTTGTAGTTTTTGTGAATATCCATCACTTGCTCTGAACCAGGATCCGATAACGTCTCTTTTATCTTCCTGACCTCTTCGTCAGCAGACTGTACAGTAGCAATCCAGTCTTGCTCGCAAGTTTCGATGGTTAAGACATCAAAACACGTTGGCGGCTCTGATTCGCTTCCATCGACTGGATTGCGACTCAGCGCGTCGACGTGAGACATGCGCAATCCCGAACGGTATTCAATGGTACAGTCATATTCTTGTAACTGTATCCACCACCGGGCTATTCGTGGGATCAAATCGCGCTTGATTAACGTTGCCCGTAATGCGTTGCAGTCGGTGAGTATTTTAAAGGGAATTCCGATGAGATACACGCGAAAACGATTGAGTGACGCAATTACCGCCAATGTCTCTAGATCGTACGAGTGAAGTTTTTGTTCATCTGCGTTAGTTTTTCGACTAAAGTACGATACTGGCTGGAACACACCGTATGAGTTAGCCTGTAATAAGATGCCAGCTAGTCCGGCCTTGCTAGCGTCAGTATGCAATTGAGTTTCCGCATTATGATTGTAGAGCGCAAGAATGGGTCTATCAACCAGGAAGGCTTTGATTTTGTTAAATGCTAATTCTTGACTTTTGTCCCATGCCCATTTAATATCCTTTTTTAATAAATCTGTTAATGGGGCCGCTAATATGGCATAATTCATAATAAATCTCCTAAAATAACCTGATAGCCCAAGAAATTGTCTCAATTCATGTTGATTCCTGGGTGTCGGAAATTTAGATACTGCCTCAGTTTTTCTTTGGCCAGGTCGTATACCTTCGGAACTAACCTCATAACCGAGAAAGTCTATTTTATCAAGAAAAAAGTAGCATTTGTTTAATTTTAGTGTTAGACCACCCTTTTGAAGAAGTATTAAAACTTCTTCCAATCGTTGTAACCCTTCGGTAACGTCCTTAGATGGAATAAGGACGTCATCCATATATACTATCGCATATTTGATCTTAGCCTCGAGAAGTATTTTATTGATAGTGCGCTGGAAAACTGACGGCGCATTTACCAGACCAAACGGCATTCGATTATATTCATATTGGCCGTCTGGTGTCACAAAAGCGGTTTTGTGCCGCGACTCTTCAGCGATTGGTATCTGATAATAACCAGAGGCTAAGTCAAGTGACGTAAAAACTTTGTTACCTGACAGTTGATCTAATTGATCCTCAATCCGAGGGAGAGGGTAATGTTCCTTTTTAGTTTTACGGTTCAAGGCACGGTAGTCAACGCACAAACGTTTATCTCCCGTTTTCTTTTGTACGAGGACAATGGGGCTCGCGTAAGATGAGGTAGATTCTCTAACAATACCGTGGTCGATCATTTCCTGAACCATATTTCTTACCAAAACGCGGTCCGCGTAAGACATACGATACGGCCTATAAACAACCGGTTCTGAATGCTCAAGCTCAATCACCATCTCTGTCAGATCTGTGAACCCCAAATCATCAAGTCCCTTTGAAAAGCAGTTACTATATTTATTAATTAGTTGTTTTAAATTTAATTTATCGTCTTCACTTAGAACATCGTTACAGTTCAAAACGTCATTGTTTTGGAATTCGCAGATTGTGACATTGCACGAGTTTAAGATATTTCCCAAATTGTCACCATACTTATATTGTACTCGTGTCAAAAGGGTTCCTTTCTCAAGTGTGATTGAACTGGGTGATGCATTGTGAATCAGTAGCGCGCTACGCCCACCTTTTACCTCATATTCTCCAGGGAGGAGATAGTATTCCTTCCCTTCTGGCCCCCGCAAGGAACCATTAACATAAACTCGTGCGTCTACGCTAGGATCAGTAGAAACTTGCACAGCGCGTAAAGCATTCGACGGGATTTCAGCATCGCCGCTAGTTGCAAGACGCATTTTAACGCTCGGAATTTTGTTAAATATCACAGCGGTAGGGGTTTTTGTTATAACGATATCTGGTTTCTCGGTAAAGGAATGTCCTAATAGAACTGACTGGTTGATTACGAAATCGTTTACTACATATAAATTTATCGTCTCCTTTATGCCTTGAACTTCGACGGAAACAATCGTCATACCTACTGGAGAGATTAGGTTAGCACCTATACCCCTAAGGACAGGTAAATCTTCTGGTACTACAATGTCTAAGTTGAGTTCCCTAGCTTTTGTTAGCTTTATAAGAGAACATTGACTGCCTAAATCTAGATGACAATCTAAATTATGGTTATTGACTTTGATCTCGAGCATGTACTTAGCAGTCAAGTCTTTAGATAAACATAATTGGGACACTTGTTTTTCGGTTTTATTATTATTCAGACTAGTTTCCTTTTCGCGATCTTTATTCAAGCGTTTGTTTTTAAAGCAGTGAATTGACAAGTGACCCGATTTATCGCAAGTGACGCACTTATCTGGAGGTTTATCACAACGGAAGCTTGGATGACCAATTTGATCGCAATTGTAGCACGTCATTTTCAAACCCGCTGGTTTTGATAAAAGAGTTGTACCCTTTTTTTTTTTTTTTTTTTGGTGGGTGTAAAATCATCGAATAACCCCTCCCGCTCTTGGGCAGAGCGAAAGGGAGTGTCAGACTTCTACTGACTAAAAACCACCCATGTTCCTTCTTCGCCCTCTATGTCGAGGCCGCGATAACCAGAGGACTACCCGCGGCCCCGACAGGTGTCGGCCCTTTCGGGCCCCTCCCATGTTGCTGACATCTCTTTGAGGCGCGCGTGGAACACGAACGCGCCGTCGACACGGCCTGTTTTCGTCGTGAGACGGACGGACGGCGAGTTAGCCCATCACTCACCGTCCACAGGCCCGCGTCTACGGTGGCCGGAGGTCATCGCGGGACCCCCGACGCCCGGAGCGCCTCCCGCGGCGGCTGGGACGAGAGGTTCTCTCCCTCTCGCGTTCCGCCACCTCCTTCGCCAGCATCACTGCTTCGCAGAAGGAGGCGACGGCGTCCCATTCCTCAAGAGTTGTACCCTTACGTTCGTTTCGAGATTTAAAACTAGAATCAAGATTTTCCCGACCATGCCCTATTTTCACAGTTCTGAAATATTTCAGCACTTGCTCTGGCTCAGCGAATTGTGCAGCCTGTGCACCTATTTTAACAGCCCTATCTTCAACGCCGTATAGCAAGCAATCGACAGCCTGACGCCCATAGATCTTACACCTATTTAGCAAATTAATTTTGGCATAATAGTAATGTTCAAGTGACTCTCCATATTTAACCCTTTTGCCCAGCATTTCAGTCAAGAGTTCAGCATAGTCTTCGCGAACAGGAAAAGATTCAATCAACTTCTTTTTCCACTCACCCCACGTATACATCATTGTCGGCAAACTTTGATACCAAGTCTTCGCTACCCCTGTCAACTTTGGCAGGGCGTAGTGAATTATTTCTCTATCTTCCCAGCCATAAATTTCTGAACATTCTTCTACCTTTGTCAACCAAGTCAAAATTGTTTGCTCCTTTGTCATAGGATCAAACTCGGGAACAATATTAGTATTGAAAGGCAACTTCGACTTATCTGAACTCTTAACTGATTGCAAAATTGACAAAAATTTATCTAAAATATTCTCAGTGGAGTCTACACTCCTAGGTTTCTTAGAAGTAGATGACATTTGGTGCTCACCCTCGTCTCCTCGCTCAAGATGATGGCTCCTCTTCCTGTCACGTCTAGAACTCGACCTTGAATCCTTATTGTCCTCCGGTCTCCTACCTCGTCGACTCGTACTTCTCTCTCTGGTACCCTCACGGTTATAGGATCCAGCGCTTGACGAACGGCTTCGCCTTGACCTCGAAGGCGTACGAAGAAATCTCTCCTTAACCCTTTGTGGACGAAGCGCCCTTCGTCCTTGACGCTCTCCGTCAATATTGTCATAATTATTATCAACCTCAGTATCACGCACCCGTGATACCCCTGGTTGTTCCGAATGTGTCCTCCTAGCCTGACCCTCATACATGGGTACTCTTGGCCAAGTTGCGTAGCTAGACTCACGCCTCAAGTCTATCACTTCCCGACCCTGACCCTCAAACCTGGGTACTCCTGGGTCCGAACTAAGAGTCCTATAATCTCGGGTTTGACTCTTCTCTCTCTCCATGTCAAGCACTGAAACTGACAGATGACAGCTTAGTAAACCATTATTTTTAACATCATTAACTTAGATTAAGTTTATGCAGCTATATACATGTATAGTTGTTTAGTAATAATAGTAACTTAATCACTCTTGATTAAGCTCGATCTTTATCACATAGTACTGCTACTACCACCGTAGCACACCACATAATGTTCATCTCGAAATACGCAATCATTTCAGAAACAGGGAGAGAAAACAAAACATTTATTCTCTTCGATTGCAAGAATCGACCCCAGTACCCTTGCCAATCGCGGCCAACGATAAATAATGCTTCCAAAATATTTGTGTTACTTGCTTTGTACCGCAAGCCCCGAGATTGTATATATAAAAAAAAAACAACACGCGTTTCTTTCGAAAAGCGTGGATACTTACACAAGCACCAAATAGTTAAATGGTAATTCCATTTATCTTATCGTGAAACAGTATGTTTATTTGTTAAATACTCTTCATCATCATCTGCCTAGCCTTTTCCCAACTATATTGGGGTCGGCTTCCAGTCTAACCGTGTTTATTTGTTAAATACTCTTATTTACAGTAAACTTTTTTACCAACTAGCAACCCGTTATAATTATCACTATAAACAGGATATAAATAACCTCAATTCGATTTTCGTCGTAATTACGTTGTGTTAATATTTGATTTACACCGTTATAAAATTCGAATCAAACTATTAAGTTGTTGGTACAATACAAATAAATGTAAGTACTTACGTTTTTCTCGTAGGCGTAAGTCGAAAAGAGTTATACTTTTCGTTTATCCCACTTCTGAAGCTATCGGGACAGCCTCAGAAGTGTTGCAGGAATAAAATCCAGTAATATCTCCACAGCACTTTAATCACAAAATTTACCCTTTCTTGTACAACGGTTGCGCGATATCTGTCTATCGCAACGACTGTCAGTTATAACATTGACTTCGATTATGAATACACTATCTTAAATTAATATAATGGCTATTAACCAACGAATATTCATCTACAATTAGTTGATAATTAATAATACATTTAATTATTATCATTTAGATTCACAATGTAATATATTTCACTATAAAACTAAAAATGTTTTAAACTTTTACATCTACCTACCTGTTGCTACTTAATACAGTCAATACAACATAGAATAATATTAATCAGACGTACATTATACTAATTAGGCTTACATTATCTTTTAAGCCTCATGATGAATTTAAAAAACAATTTATGAATTCATTATGTCACCAAACGATATTATCTTTATTTCTACTAACAGTTTAAGTTACAATTCTTAAATATAATACTCACATTTATTCCGGTTTTTTCTGATAATTGTAATCTATTAACATCACTTTTATGCGGAGCAATAATAGTCGCCCTCGCCTCAATATTAATATGTGCCTGCATTTTGAGAAATATCAACAACAATACTGCTATCTATTAAACCACACGTCACTAATCAACAACTATAACCCAATCGACAACATTCATCCAGTTACATATTCATAAAACTCATGTCTACCTCACATAAATTATAATTCTTGACTTATTTTTCTATGATCTACCTTTCAAACTTTACGAAATGGGTAAACAAAGCGAACAAGTAAGAAGTTCGTAAAGAAATATTATTATAAATAGAAATAAAAGAAATATTATGTTATTTATCTATAGAAAGAGTATAATATTTCTGTCTCATTACCTCCAATCAAGTAAATACTTACAAAAAGTGTAAAACTTTCTGCGTGAGATTAGAACGCACTACTTACTGATTAACTATAGATCTATCCGAACGCGCTAAACCGCTAGGCCATCGTGTCTTTTATTAAAATGTTGAAATTATGAACCACAATTAGTTGGTGACGACAATATCTGTCGTGAAAGTAAAAGGTCGTAAGTCCAAACTAAACGTCAAGCTATTGCTTTGTGCGGTCGCTTATCCACTTTAGTAACCGACCGTACCAAACATTTAGTGCGGCTCCTACAAACCTTCCGAATATTAAAATAAGATCATGTTTCTAATGCCTCTTGCCATCAACAGGGCACAAATTTAAACTCCATGACTGCTACTCAAATACTTCTGAAGTAAAGGAACGAAGTCTTCATAGTAAAATAAGTCCTAATTCACACACTTTAAAACCCGGAACAACTTTCTGTAGGTCATACAAATATTTGTTCTCTGCGGGAATCGAACCCGCGACACGCAGTGCAGCAGTCCATTGCTTGAGCCACTGCGCCAACCGTGCCGTCAAAATGAATAAATGTTTAGTATATATATTTTTATTGTAAAAAAACGTTGCCCAACCCTAGGAATTTCTCCTGTATCGTGGGTGCGTTCACAAACATTTAAACTCACATACACAAATACCCAGACCCGGAACAACTATCTGTAGGCCATAAAAATATTTGTTCCGTGCGAGGATTGAACCCGCGACACGCAGCGCAGCAGTCCATTGCCTGAGTTACTGCGCCAACCGTGTCGTCAATAACCAGTTAATTTTATCCGGAGGTTTGATAGTTAAACTGTCAGTACACTTCATGGTATTTGTGACAGCGGAGTAGTCCGAGTCAGAAATCTACTGTTGACAGAATAGTTTATTAAACCTATAATGATTATATCGGATTATGCCTTATGCCTTGTGAGTGGGACTGTAGCTTAGTTTATTAAAATTTAGTATTTGTTCGACTATTCAAAAGGGCCTGTAATTGGCCTACTTGAAATAAATGATTTTGATTTGATTTGATTTGCTATGTATCTAAAAAATATCTCTCAAAATGTCTTCATAACAATTCATACATGTTGAGATACTCGTATTACAATATTTTTACCGTTCACTTTTCAAGTGACCACAAAATATTAAGTCTTCTTTTCTTTTTCTAAAACAAAATGGACTTTTGTGTTGATTCCTTCCTGTTACGGACACAAAGACAAACGAGTTACTCAAAGGGACGGAACATTGGATTCTAAGCGAAAATATCTACGCTTAGCTTTGTTCTATTTTTAGATTTAGAAATACTTTTTCACAAGAACCCTTTTTTATAAAGATTGGTAAGTTTTTTAAGATGTCTGGGTCAACTCTTCAACAGAGCCTATGAAATGAAATGATTCTATAAAAGCTTTTGCAAACATTCTAACTAAATTTATAGCGGAAAGGAATCTAACTGCGGTACTCAGGAATATTTAATGATTACTTAAGCCGTCACTTAGTAAAGATTTGAAATACTTTTGTATGACAAACTCTCAAAACCTTTACTAAGTGATGGGGCCTAAGTAATTATTTAAACTCTCTGGGTGCGGCAGTGAGTGTCAAGGCTTTCACGTAAAATTTAAATGTGATTTTTTTTATCTAATACTAAGAAAATAAACCGTAGAATTGCTCCTTTATTTGTTTCCCACTTGTGTCAACAGTAAACAGGTTTTCAGTGAGCCGAAAGTTTGACAACCAGTCTTACCAAGAGGTATCGTATCAGCTCTATGTAAAATACTGGAAATCATGTGGATCCGGTTAAACAGGAAGCCGACCCCAACGCAATTAGGAAATGGCTTGGTAGATGATGATGACTTGTGTCATCAGTTTTCATATCTCGATTGTTGCCACTTCCGTGCCATTTTTGTGAAAATAAACTGCCATAAAAAAATACCTTGTAAAACACGTCTGTGAAGCGACTCGTAGTTCAAGGCGTCATGAGGGCATGAGGACGCGCTAGCTCGCCGTCCGTCCGTCATATATTAATACGACGACAAGCCATGTCGACGGCGCGTTCATGTTCCACGCGCGCCTGAAAAGTTGTCAGGAACTTGGAGGGGGCCCGCAAGGGCCGACACCCGTCGGAGCTGTGCGATGTTGTAAGAGATACAGCGGGTTCGACATATAGGACTAAGAAGGAACATGGGTGGTTTTTAGTCAGTAGAATTCTGACGCTCCCTTTCACTGTGCCCAAAAGCGGGAGGGGTTATTTAATGATCTGGACCGACTTAATCGAAACTGCACTAAGTGGTCCACTCCACGAATGCACGAGGCAAGCAACAGTACGAGAGGAATGGCTTCGAATTGTGTCGTCATGATAGGGGTATCATGACGACCACGACCACTCTGCTAAGAGTGTGACGACAGAGAATAGAAAATAAAATCCTTGTTTGTAGATTCTGCACTTACATACAATCTTTTCAAGATTATCCTTACTAAAACTTCACTAAACCAACCGATCTAAATTAATAACTACCTAACACAATTTTGAAGGCAAAATCCTCAACCTCATTGTCCGAAATATTTCATTTAAACCCTCCATACCCTTTGCATTAAACTGGCCCACATTATACGCAGCCGTTGTGGCAAAGATGACCGAGGTCAGGTCAAGTTATCATTGCTTACTGAGGTCATAGGTCACGCCAGGGGCCACAAACCATGAATTATTATAGATAATTGTTATTTAGGGGAAATTTTGCTAATGAAACTAAAAGTGACAGTTCGTGAAACATCATCACATTCCAAAAGCTGTCAGTAAATGATGATGGAGATAAGGTTATAAAAAAATATTTTTTTAAATATTTTTATTGACCGAGATCTGGACACTGGTTTTTTTTACTCTGCGCTGGCCCACTCCTGGGTAAAAGTCTGCCCCAATTCCTTTCAAGAGGTCGAGGTTTCTTGTGCTGCCTCGAACCAACCCTCACGCCATCATCACGTTATCTCTTTCTGGGCTGGCCTCAGCGGCGCCGTCTGTCTTCTGGCAACCATCGTGTGGAGGTTTTTCCCCAGCTGTCACCGTACATGTGACTGACGTGACCCGCTCAATACCATTTTATCCCAGCAGCTTGGCTCAATATAATTTAAGATTTTTAAATAAATATGATTTACCAAATTACCAGTGAGCCATTTCTTAACGGAGTGTGTCAGGTTTCAGTATGGAAGATTGAATCTACTTAGAGCTCGACATAAATGAAAAACGTAATAAGTAATAATAAAATGGAAAACGTAATAAGTAATAATAATAATAACACAAACTTAACTAAACTATAGTTAAGTTTGTGTTAGTACGGTTTCCGTTATAAGATCTGAAGAAAAATAATGAATAACCAACCGTAATCACGAAAACAGAAGTTTATTTCTCACTTATTTGTGTTTTAGAAGTCGATTTTTCCTTAGTCATTTCATTCAGTAATTTAGGATTTGCTTTTAAAAGTATTGTGTTCTAATTTAGAAATTTGATATCCAATTTTTCAAGAATCAAGCTCTTGATCCTAAAAATTGGAATTTAGATTTATGTTCTGAACATAAATCAATTTTGTTCGGTTAGCGGTGGAATCCATAGTGATGAATAACATTATTTTTAGTGGTTGGTTCCACTTTCTTTAAATATTAGTAAGCCGCTGATTTTCAGGGATCAATGTGAGAGAGGTCCTCTTGCAAATTCACCCATCCATCGACATAGCTTTAGTTAATCATGAATGTTGCACGTACTTGTGCAGAATAAACAGTTTTTCTTTCTTAACTTGCAATAAGACATTCTTTCGGTAAACAAAGTATTTGTTTGCACTTAAAAAGACACAAATATCCACTGAACCATTAAAGCTGTGCAGAAATGGTTTTACCACCGCACTTAAACGGCTAAGGAAATTAGGTTGTACTTATCGCGAACATCTTGTTTTAACCACGTGCAGTTTGCCGTTACTGTTTATTTGAATGTATTTGTAACTGCTAAATGTTGGTTCTGCTTTCGTATCCTTACGAATTTTAAACACTTGTTTGCGTAAAACGTAAAAGTAGATCATCATCATCAGCCTATAATGTTCACACTGCAGTGAATCACGCATTATAGGAGACGGATGGCTTAAAATCCACCACGCGGGCCAGTGTGGGTTGGAAGATGTCACATGACTTCGATTTTTTTGGATCTAAGACATGCCGGTTATCCTACGATGTTTTCCTTCACGATTTTAAGAGCAGTGGTGATGAAATAAATTTCACAAACAAATGCGCCTGTCTGGGTTTCAACCCACGAATTAACGTTCGTAAGTCGGGGCCGTCACCACTCGGCTATGCACAATTTATCACTTTAACTGTGTTTTCCAGAGGTTTGGACAGAAGTGTTCCTTTAGACCATATTTTGTTAGTTATGATCCACGTCAGGAGTTCAATCAGACACTGGTTCTGACTGTTTCGCTGATATGGTGCTTTCAACAAATCAAAGATAAGCCATTATGTAGAATCGTAGATATTAGCTTGTCTGCCAATCCAATATCAAAACATCATCATAATAAATTCAACCTAAAGACTTCCACTGCTGGACAAAGGCCTTCCCTATGTGTCGCACATCATGTACATCGACCGGTCCCGTACGTCTCGCATCCAGTGGATCTCCGCCATCTTAAAGGGGTCATCGGTTCAACTAGTGGGAGGCCTTCCAACGCAACGTCTTCCGGTTTGCAGTCGCGACTCCAAAAACCCATCGGCCATCCATTCTGCGAGCAATGTGTCCTGTTCTTTGCCACCATCACCAAAGATTAGAAAGGTACGTACAAATGGTCCATTGTTACTCATCCAATTAAGTAAATATTCGAATTTCCAACAGGTTACATTCATCGCTTCAGTTTCAACTAAAAGCGTTGTCACAGCCTCTCTGCTCTCATGCATTCTGCAGATAATTTAACTGACACCCGCATAAAACTAACGTGTAGTCGGCACGAAAATTCGTTTCACACCAATACGTTTATATAAAAGTTCAATAAATAAAAAAACCGCGAAGGAAAATATCGTGAGGAAATCACAAAGTCTTCAACTGAGTAAAAACCAACGATGTTCCTTCTAAGCCCATTGTGTCCGGATTTTTAACTTTTTATTTCTTCACTGTGCTCGTATACAAAAACAACAATATTGTACCCAGGACTATGTTATTTCCTACTTCATTTGAAAAGGGTGTCTATCAAGATTCTTGCCCATTCTTCTTAAAGTGATCTACAATTTTAAAATGAGCAACTACAGGCTAAACGAGTTTTATGATGTTGATTATGCCTGTGGTAATTTATACAGAAACCGTTACAAATGCCCAGTGAATTTCGAGGCCGACTGTACCTATAACTTTATAACATTAGTTTTGCATGTGCTCAATGAGCTAAATACACGATAAACTGTAACTGAACATAATTTGATGAAACATTCAATATGGCCTTCATTAATTTTCAAATATTTCAGTGTAAATGAATATTTTATACTAAATGAACATTTACTTACGTGGTGGATTATTTTAACGTACAAAAACAAAGCATGATCAGTGGTGGCCCAGTGGTGGCGGCCCCGATTAACGAACAGTGAGTCGTGGGTTCGAACCCAGTCAGGCGCATTACTTTGAGTAATTTATTTCATCACCACTACTCTCAAAACGGTGAAGGAAAACATCTTGAGGATAGGCATGTTTTAGAACCAATTAATTCTAAGCTAGTGACATTTATCAATCTGCACTGGGCCCGCGTGGTGGATTATAGCCCATCCCTCTCGTAAAGAGGTCTGAGTGCCTGCAGTGGGAACATTTTATCAGTGATGACAAAAACAATTATTGTTAAGAATATAACTGATGATAACTGCCACATTGCGACTGCTGACATGAGGTCCTAAGTTCGATTTCCAGCACAGGGCTATTGCGTATCTTTTAAATGCCAGCGGCTATCATATTGTCTACAGATTAACTGTCAAATTATGGTTTGGTACAAAATGGAACCATTTGATAGTTATTTGATGTACACTATGTGTTAGCCACTGTCATTTAAAAGATACGCAATAGCCCTGCAGATCAGGCAAAGTGATATTGATTTTTCATCAGGGATTTCATAGCAGCAGAAACGTAGTTTAGATTTATGCCCGATTGATGGCAATAGACTCAGGGCCCTATTGACTTAAGGGCATTGCGGTCAAGTCTTCAAAGTCATCGAGTGGTGTCATTCCCTTAAACATAACTGGCTGAAAGTAGGAGTACTTATAGGTACACCCCTGCCTAACCCTTCATGGTTTACAGGCAACATGATATGTTATGTAACTAATGATTAATATCATCAAAGTCCCCCCAAAAGTTCAGCTACACGAACCATAGCGTGATCGTTCAATATTTTAATACAATGAGGAAGTGACACCTAATAGCCGGCACTTGAAAGGATCGTCCCCTCTGTGCACGCAATATAATCGTCAAAGAGTTATTAAGACAGGACATGCTTTAATTATAGCAGTGATGACCCAGTAGAGAGCAGTGGCGGCCGAGTGGTTGCAGCCTTGACTTACTAACAGTTGGTCGTGGGTTCGAACCCAGTCAGGCACATTACTTTGTGTAATTTATTTCATCACCACTGCTCTCAAAACGGTGAAGGAAAACATCGTGAGGAAAACGGCATGTCTTAGAACCACAAAATTCGAAGACATGTGACATCTACCAATCCGCAATGGGCCCGCGTTGTGGATTATAGCCCATCCTACTCCTAGAGAGGAGGCCTGAGTCCCTGCAGTGGGAACATTATAGGCTGATGATGATGTTTTAGTTTTACTGCCTAAAAAAGAAAAATCATGGAATTAAACATTTAATTTTTTTTTGTTCATGAAAATGAGTAATAGTATCGACTGCCAGGTCCGCTAGTCTACACTAATATTATAAAGACGAAAGATTTGTTTGTTTGTTTGTAACGACTAGGCTCCGAAACTACTGGGCCGATTTGAAAAATTATTTCATCGTTGGGAAACTACACTATCCCCGGGTGACATAGGCTACTTTTTGTCCCTGTATTCTCACGGGAACGGGAACTACGCGGGTGAAACCGCGTGACGTCCGCTAGTGTTTTATAAATTTAGCCGTGTGACGCAAAGTTTACCTAAATCAAAATAAAAAATAAAACATCACGCATAATATGTCAAATGGTCTGAATACAATCTTTCAGTCTAAATTTTAATTTTAGCGGTTATTTCGGTGTTTAAAGAAAACACCGAAAAAACCGCTAAAATTTCAGTTATACGTGACTTTTGTAATAATTTGAAGACAGACGTTTAATAAATGAAGCATATAACACATTAATATTATTAACAACTTCTACTTAGACTTTAGTGAAAACCCAACAGCAATTATTCACAACAACATTCACTAACTCCAGACACCAAATAAATAACAAAAACTAACACCAACATCAAATTCACATATTCAGCGCCAAACACAGGGATTTATCGCGTGTTTTCTCACAAAAACACATTACTACCATCGTGTAGGCAATAAAGTGTTACACGATATCATCGCATCTCATTTTGTTGCCATAATCTTTGGCTAGCGAGGTACTCGTAATATGGTCATTTGGGACTTTTGTGAATAAACTATGTCTGTTGAGGATTGATTATGCGTGTAGATAAAAATCTTTTATTATTTAAATATGACACGACGTTATTGTTGTATGTGTACAAGCAAGGTAAATTGCACTTTTTACAGTTAAATCATCACAGACAGACAGGTCACACTAAGTGGCGAGAGTTTCCTTCCGTCAGAATAAATAAAATTGCATGCAAACAACAAATTCACTGCCGCACATTAGGATATATCGCGTGTTTTCTTACAAAACCACATTACTACCATAGAGTAGGCAATAAAGTGTTCCACGATATAATACCAGCTCATTTTGTTTCCATAATCTATGACTGCCCAGGTAATTATGGCCATTTGTGTCCGTTTAAGATTGATTTTCGTTGGTAAGGCGTGTATATAAAAATCTTATAATATATAATACGATGTTATTACATCACATTTAAGAAGGTGGGCAAGCACGTTTTTTTTATTTTTACAGTATATTGGTTACAAATGTTATCTTTCCTTCCAAAAAAGTAAATTTTAGTGCGTCTATATTAGACCGTTAGCTTTCGTCAGAGTGAAGAAAAATACACGGTTACAACAAATTCGCCCCTGAACATAAGGGTTTATCGCGTTGACCTCCGGCCACCGTAGACGCGGGCCTGTGGACGGTGAGTGATGGGCTAACTCGCCGTCCGTTCGTCCTACGACGAAAACAGGCCGTGTCGACGCGACGGCGCGTTCGTGTTCCACGCGCGCCTCAAAGAGATGTCAGCAACATGGGAGGGGCCCGAAAGGGTCGACGCCTGTCGGGGCCGCAGGTTGTACACTAGTTATCGCGGCCTCGACATAGAGTGCTAAGAAGGAACATGGGTGGTTTTTAGTCAGTAGAAGTCTGACACTCACTTTGGCTTTGCTCAAGAGCGGGAGGAGTTATTTGATGATTTCCCACCCATCGAAATCTGTTCAGATTTGAAGTTTTACCCACTTCAGCTGTTTCGGAGATTAGATGGCCAGAAAAGTAATACAACGTTTTTTTATTATCAGTAAAGCAAATAATTATGTAGGTAGGTACCTACTTAGGTATTCACAGAGCAGCGATGGCCCAGTAGTGGCGGCATCGACTTACGAACACGAAAGGCGTGAATTTGAACCCAAGCAGGCGTATTACTTAGTGTAATTTATTTCATCACCACTGTTCTCAAAACAGTGAACGAAACCGGCATGTCTTAGAACCAAAACAAATTATGACATGTGACATCTATCCAATACGCACTGAGCTCGTGTGGTGGATTATATATAGCCCATCCCTCTCCTAGAGAGGAGGCCTGAATCCTTGCAGTGGGAACATTATAGGCCGATGATGATGAGTTATTCACAAAAAAACGGTTATTTCGAAATTATACTAAGATTTTATTTGTATATAATTATGTAGATTAGTGTTGAAGTACTTACGGATTAACACACTAACATTATAAAGGCGAAAGTTTGTGAGTGTGTATGTTTGTTACTTCTTAACGCAAAAACTACTGAACAGATTTATATAAAATTTTAATTCCCAGATAATAATATAGGTATAACCTGGATTAACACATAGGGATAGTTTTTTGTTTTTCCCATGGGATTATTTTCGAGTTGTAGCGGGCAAAGCCGCTGGCAACAATTAGTTATTTCCAACTAGCTGTTGCCAGCGGCTACGCCCGCTAAAAACTATCCTATGTGCTAATCAAGGGTGTCAGCTAACTCCTTACCAAATTTTATTAAAATCGCTTCAGCCGTTTAGACGTGAAGAAGTAACAAACATACACACTCACTCACTCACAAACTTTTGCCTTAATACTATTAGTGTGATTAATGTGAATATTATAGTGTGAAGTGTGATACCAAAATAATACGTTTTCATAACCATTACTATGCATCATGGCATCCTCTTACACATTTATAATACCTACTACAGATAAGGGGACAGGAACCGGGTCAAATGGACCATAACTCCTCAGAGAGGTCCGGTTTTATTTCATAGTAATACACATACATCTACAGTTTGATAAGATTACCAGATGGGATTGCATCTGCTAGGAGAACATCCAAATACTTGAAATATAAAGGAGCGATCGAAGGGGAATTTAGTTTGGAGTTAAGTTATTATTTATTTGGAGTAGCAGCGGCGGAAATCCCTCTCCTTGAGAGGAGGTCTGAGTCCCTGCAGTGGGAACATTATAGGATGATGATGATGATGATGATGCCTAAAGTATCGATTTTATGTTCAAGTCGTTGCCCCGATTCTCAAGTGTAGACTTCTGTTTCACTTAGTTCCAAGTCTAGAAGTCTGACCAGGCCGGCTCTAAATTAACCACTTGTTAATTAGCAGAGGTCCGCCAGCCAACGTTCGGAGTAATGCTACAATTTAAGTGCATTAGCCACTGAAGCTCGACGGACGAGTCCACCGTAGTTTGAGAAGTTCAATATGTGGACGGTTGGCAGAAAAAGCCAATGTTCAGTTTTTGTTTATGTTACAATAGTGTGAGTTATACGTTTATTAAATGAATCTGGGGGCACGGCAGAGCTAGTCAGTTAATATATTTAATCCCTACTTAAGAACCTTTGATGTTTTAAATACAAGATTGACTTGGCTACTGCATCACATTGGCCAATGCCATGGCGATTAGCTATTACAATGGCCTGTTTAACATTGGCGAATGCGATGCGATGGCCAAGTCAATATTTTATTTAAAACATCAAAGGTTTTTAAGTAGGAATTAAATATATTAACTGACTTGGTATTACATGGATCTCACTACTTTTTACGGTAAAAGAGAGTTGCTCGGCTTGGCTTTTTTTACAAGTTTTGTTTTTGGTGGGTCTTATTAGCTCCGATATACAAATTCTAACGTGTAACTGTTTTCTGTCTCTAAATAAATAAAATAAAATATTGTTAGGAGGTCATTTGACTATTTGCATTGAGAAAAATTTTCAAAAAAGATTTTGAGCTATAAATAAAAAAAAAAAATAAGAAAATTTATTTTACAGTGCAAACCAACTTGCAGTATTTTATTCATGCCAGCGCTGTAACACCGCGAGGTAACTTTTCAATATTCTCGTCACTCTTTATTTTATTTATTTATTATACCAACAGCACAATCACTTACAATTCAAATTACATGACAACGAAAATTGACATTACAGTAAAGTATGCAAATAACAGGTATACATGATATTGACACATGAACATTAGAGAGAGATAAAGGAAAACAATAAAAGGTGTGGTGCCTAGTAGGTTTTAATCTAGATCACTACAAAACAAACCAATTTGAACTGCTTAGTCTACATGAAATCATCACATTGTTTAAAAACGGAGCCTCTGTATGAAGCGAAAATCATGGAGAAAATATGAAAATACTTATCTCAACAGTCATCTCCTTATTAGCACAGCGAAGCCAAAAGGAAAGGTAATGATTTTTACAGTCTATGTATGTATGTTTGTATGTTCCACCGTAGCGCCTATACTACTGAACGTATTTTAATAAATGAGGTGTCAATAGATTCGTAAGAATAGCACGGGTGACATAGGCTATATACATTTTAACAATTATAATTTATGACGGAATTTAAATGTCAAATTCTAAGCTCGAAAAAAATATTAATTTTGATAATCATAACATGGTTGGTATCAAATGAAAGGTCTTGGCTAGTATAAGTATCACAAGTATGTATATTATATTTATTTATTTATTAAACTTTATGCACAAGCAAAAAACTGTACAAAGGCGGACCTAATGCCTTGGGCATTTTCTACCGGTCTACCTTAGGGTGATGCAGAGACAATATTCAGTATCGTATTATATTATAATTCAAGTCAACATATACGTTTAGATTGCGGTCTAACAGTTCTCGCGGTCTAACCTGTGTAATTTACTCGTATTATGTAAATAACAAACTAACATTACAAAGAATATTACATTATGAAAGTAACATTAGTACGTATTTATTGAGTAACACATTTAAATGAAATTCAAATAAAAAAATAAGTTTAAAAACTAAAACCCGACTACGAATAAAAACCCAGACTAATAAAACCGCGGTCTTAAAAATATTAAACAAGAAAAATCTCTAGTAAGTAGATAATTTGATAAATTATAGGGGACAGTCGTAGTCGCATGTGGCCCTAACTAATGGCAACTATCAGCTGACTTCTGTATCAATGAGAACGCCTTGAAGGCGCATCAGGTATCAGTTTTATTAGTCTGTGTTTTTATTCGTAGTCGGGTTTTAGTTTTTAAACTTATTTTTTTATTAGCCATATTATTCTTGACACAGTCTATCCATCATCACTTTGGTCTTCCTCTACTCATAATAACCATCTACATTAATACCCAGCATTTTCCTTACAAAATTTTCCTCATGTCTCCGCATCATTATTTCCTTTAACATTAAAATATTCTATTGTTCAGACAAACTACATACGCCTGTAATATTACCCTTTCACTCAGTAGTTTGTGAAGACTAAGGTATTTTTCTAAGAGCACTTTTCTAAAGATGTTTCCAGCAGATATTTTCTTAAAAATACGAGTAAAATGAGTGGAAGTTTTATGTTATATGTATACATACTCGTAGCAAAAGTGTGTAGAGTAGTGAGTGGTTACCCTTTGTTAACGAAAGAGTTGATGTGCAGTAATAAAGGTTATCATGTAGTAGATTTTTATTTTGTGTAGTCTTAAAATAATAACTATTTAGGTATGTGAATTAATATTTTTCTTAGCCAGATCATAACATCATAAAAAAAAGATTTTATTTTTCACTTTAGTGGTTCACATGTGCTTACCCCTTAAAAACGTACCGGCGTGATGTTATTTTATCAACTGGTATAAACAATAGACAGACATGAGATTTCCGTAATCCCAGACCATTTGCTATCATTTATTGAGGAGTTCCGTTGCCTGTCTCCGAAGTTCTTTATGAGATCTTCACCAAAGAGAAATGGGATCACTCCGAGAAGGTACTCTTCCAAAAACTACTCAAATCACTTCAAGTGTGCCTATAAAATTTGAAGAGTTCTCTCTATTTCTCCAGGACTCCATCATCAGATCCTGATTTAATGATCATGGGACCACCTGGGAAGAATACCCTTTCAAACAAGACAAAAAATATCGATATCGGTCCAGCCATCTTCGAGTAATCGGGGAACATACATAAAAAAAAACGATGAATAGAGAATCTTCTCCATTTGGAAGGATGTTGAAAATGCTGTCAAGTGCTTCGCTGGTCTAGTGGTCTGGTTACTGAGCATGAGGTCTTGGGTTCGGTTCCCGGGTCAGGCAAAGTGTTATAACCTACCTACTATATGGGACTTACTGCCACATTCATAAACCTTTAAAGATTACTTAGGCTACCCCTTAGTAAAGGTTTTGACAGTTTTGTCATACAAAAGTATGTCAAATGTTTACTAACCGACGGCTTAAGTAATCATTAAATATCTCTGAGTGCGGCAGTTAAACATAACTGGTTAGGGAATTACAGGCATGATACCATTAAACAGGCTGTTGCAAGGTTCAACGTGCAATATTTATATCTAAGCTAAATACTGATTCTTAGGAAAGTCTAGCTAGCTTGGTAGTTGCGATGTGGAAAGAAAAGCCTCAAAGTTTTTCACGTTAAACATTTGCACAACGATTGCTTATACTAGAACACAGGATAAGATGAATGAACTACAACTCGAGTAAGTTGTATTCCATAATTAATTTGTTGTTAACTTCATAATATCAAAAATGTTTTTAAATAAGAGATTTAAAAAAAAAAAACGTTGCCCTACACTAGGAATTTCTCCTGTATCGTGGGAGCGTTTACAAACATTAAAACTCACATACACAAATACCCAGACCCGAAACAACTATCTGTAGGTCATACAAATATTTGAGAATTTTTTAAGTCAACTCACAGTATATACGCCATGCTTCATGCCGTCATTTATTTTAACCAACTCACTGCATAATACAAAATATAAAACAAATTCAGCAAATAAAATTAGAGCTCTCTATATTTCTATTCTTAGTTCAAATGAATTCGGGTCCAGTTCAGGTTCGCGAATTTTTAATCAAACTACAGTTTGATCAAAAGTAAAAAATTCAATTAGGCAGCTTGCAGGCTGTTCTATCGCCGTTTTTACAAGTGAAACAACGAAAAAAAGTGCTGATTAATTCATCAGATTAATATCAAGACCCGTAGTAGCGCGAGAAACTTTGCGAGAGAGATTTTTTTCGGTGGCGTTACTATAAAGTTAAGTTAAGTAATTATTTTCCTATGTTATGCCAGTGTTGGAACCTTACATAATGAACACCACAGAGTTAATTTCAAGGCCAGGAATTAAATAGCAAAAACCTTAGATCTAACCAGCAGCAGTGGGTTCGAACCCAGGCAGACACGTTACTTTGTGTAATTTATTTCACCACCGCTGCTCTCCAAACGATGAAGGAAAACATCGTGAGGAGACCGGCATGTCTTAGAACCAAAAAATTCGAAGACATATGACATCTACTAACTCGCACTGGGCCCGCGTGGTGGATTATAACCCACCCCTCTCGTAGAGAGGTGACCTGAGTCCCTGCAGTGGGAACATTATAGGCTGATGATGATGAAGGACCTAGATCGAAGTGCTTTCTAAAGCCTCGTATCAAATCTATGAAGTGTGGATGTTATTAGAACTTACAAGTTTGTTTACAGTAGTATCTGATACCAGTTATGGGAATAATTGCAATTGCTCTATTAGCTACTTAATGTGAGTACTTCTTCTTCTAGTGTCAGAGTTTTTAAACCATCTCAAGGGCCTCTGACATGCGAGGCGGCGAATTGCCGGATTGCCGCCATGGGATCTGGAGGCGATAGTGCTCGCACGCTGGCATAAATGGCGCGCGGAGGCGTTGCACCGGGGAGTCACTCCGTTGCCGCGGCAAATTGCTGCGCGGCGGACAGACCTCCGGTGTGATCTCATGGCGACATGGAGAGAGCGACTGTCGCAACCCCGTGCAGGGCAGGCCACGATAGCGGCGGTAAGTCCCCTCTTTGAGGAGTGGCTAAAAAGGTGCCACAGCGCCCTCACCTTCCGGCCGGAAGACACGGCGGAGCACACCGTGGAGGTCTGCCCCGCTTGGGCTGAGCTCTGCCGTGTTTTCGTAGCGGCGAACGGCGGCGGCGATCTCTCGCGTCCGGCCCTGGTGCAAGCCATGGTCCGGGGCGAGGAAGAATGGGACGCCGTCGCCTCCTTCTGCGAAGCAGTGATGCTAGCGAAGGAGGTGGCGGAACGTGAGAGAGAAAGAACCTCACGTCTCAGCCGCCGCGGGAGACGCTCCGGGCGTCGGGGGCCTCGTGATGGCTTCAGGCCACCGTAAACGCGGGCCTGTGGACGGTGAGTGATGGGATAGCTCGCCGTCCGTCCATCTTATGACGACGACAGGCCGTGTCGACGGCGCGTTCCACGCGCGGCTCAAAGAGATGTCATCCACATGGAAGAGGCCCGAAAGGGCCGATTTTCGTCGAGGCTGCGGAATGTTGTAAGAGATACCGCGGCCTTGACATGTAGGGTGTCTGACAATTCCTTTCGCTCTGCTTAAAAGCGGGAGGGGTTACTTGATGATTTCCCACCCCGCCCAAAAAAAAAAGGAAAAAAACTGACATGGTTTGGCGACCGCTATTTGGCGGCCAAGACCACAGGCTTACACGTGCCTTCCGAAGCACGGAATCATCTTTTTTTATCAGACAACCAGGTGATTCAAGCCTGCAATGTCCTAGTCAAACTGTAAACAACTTGACAATGTATGCTACCCACAACCACCGTGTCACAAGGCTAACGCTTAAACCACTCTACAATGAACCGAAGCGATAACAGCATTAATTCCTTTCTTTATTAACACGTTCACTGCGTTAGTCAAATCTGATTACTTTCAGTTAGTGCGGCATGGGGTCTATTATATCCGAAGCGCGATTAATTTCTGGTGCGTTACTAGGTCGAAAAGACCCGTTTGACTTCTATCTGTTTAGATGAAATTTTCTTTATAGGTACAATGATTAAAGCTTATTTTTTCATAGCAATTTGTTGACAAATAAACACTTAATAATAAACCGAAAACGTAGGTAGGTGCACTGAATGGTTTGCTTATAAATAAGGGGATTACCTATCGGATCTTAACGACCCGTTATCAGCACTGGTTAGTAAAACTGTCGATATTATTTTAGTGTTGTGGATGATAACAAAAACATCGATAGCGATAAAATAATTAAGTAATATACACACATCAAAAGTGTCTAGGGATCAACATATATTTTTGCAATAACTTTTCTCCTGATTGATATTAATTAAAATTTTCTTTAAGGATTCATCAAATAAAGTGTTTTCGTTTGTCACAGTAACGATAAACCAAGTCACCTTTGCATTAATAAAGAAATTTGCCATTTTCCTAATAAAGGGATTTTTGACATTTGAACCACTAACATTAAAGTTCGAAAAAAAGACTGAAATAACAGTTTTCTTTAAAATTTTATTGGGTAACTTAAACAATTAATAATCCGTGTTTCTACCGCGAACACTAACAACACAAGAACATCGGTTTGGCATACTCAAAATGAGTTCATCCAAATCACGCTGTGGAATGGCCGCCCATGTTCGTTGCAACAACAAAAAAAGGTCTTCTTGCGACTGGATACCCTCCATATTCGGCAGAGCTCTTCTCTGTAGCATATCCCATGCATGCTCAATCGGGTTCAAATCTGGCGACTGAGCAGGCCAGGGCAGGACATTGATGTTAGCTGCGGCGAGAGTCTGTCTTACAACTCTTGCGGTGTGCGGTCGTGCATTATCATGCATTAACTGAAATAAGGGACCGATTTGCACTTGTAGAGGAACGATGACGTCTGATACAATCGTCTCAGCATAAATTTGAGCGTTGAGGTTGCCTCTGATCCAAATCAACTCAGTTCTTCCGCCGATCCAAATACCCGCCCATACCATGATGGTTCCACCACTATAAGGATGGACTTCCTGGCAGGATTTTAATCGCTGTTGGCGTCCAGGGGTTCTCCAGTGTCGTATACGTCTTGTATCCGGTCTCATACCAAAACGAGACTCATCAGAAAAGCACACGAAACGCCATTGTTCTTCTGCCCAATTTCTGTGTTCAAGAGCCCATTGATATCGAATCCTACGATTGTGCATTGCTATAGGTGGTACCCGTAGCGGTCTTCGGGAATGATGGTTCACTTCATGCAAGCGGTTTCTGACTGTTTGGTCGCTAATTAAGTTCCTTGAAGAGTGATGAAGCCTCACGGCTAACATCATGGCGGTTATTGTTGGAGCTCTTCGAGTTAAGATTTGAATGTATCGGTCTTGTCTCCGTGTGGTGCAGCGATACCGTCCTCCATGGCGCTCAGCCACGGTACCAGTGCTTCGGTAACGTGTCCAAAGTCGACTGATAACACTCTGACTTGTATTCAGAGCTAAAGCCACAGTACGTTGCCGGGAACCAGCTTCTATCATTCCCACGGCTCTGAGCATCTTCCCTGCTTAAATGACGTCGCCGCTCCATAATAACGTTGGTTTTAATCAGTAGTAGGGAAACAGTACCTAGCACTAATAATGTCTTCAATGCGTTGTATGTTTTTATAGGGAAAATATTGACAGCTGATTTTCATCTTTTACTCGAATTTGATTCACAGTTCCTGATTCAAATTATGAAATGCACCAAAAAGGATCCATATAAATTTATAAAATCATAAATTTATTACAAAGCCACATCTCAATCTCAAGAAATCCGCATAAAAATGCTTGATCCCTAGACACTTTTGATGTGTGTATTTTTGAGATCTTTTGATATCATACAAATAAATCATACCGTTACATTAGACGTATGCTTTTCATTATAACATTCTCGACATAATGTCTTTTTACATGCTATACACATGGTTTTTACCTTTTTAACTTTATTGCCGGCTACTTTGCTACTTAGAGTTTGGCGTAATTTATCGTAACATCCTGAACAATGCCGTTTTTTGTCAGCCATGATTAAGTTATGAACTGTTTCCGCTGTCAATGATGAATCCGTTTCCGTAATCATCGGTTGTTTTCTCAGCGCCACCTTCGAGAACTTCTGTATTATATGTTCAATAAACTCTTTTTTGGTCAATTTGTTTTCATTTTGTAAGTTATACACTATTAAAGCATTTATAACTGCCGTCCCAAATAGCAACTATAACATTACTTTGCGGTACCATTTAAGACCGCGCCTTAATGTGGAATAATAGGAAGACATCTGATCGCTATAATCAATTCCTTTTTTATAACTGTTATAAGTCAGTACACAGTCAGGCTTTAAGATTTCTTCATTTGTCCTTCTTCGTTTCTTTCCAGTGTTTTTCAGTGAGGTATCATGATTTTTACACGTAGTCATCATCAAAACGGGTCGTTTATCGAACCACTTAATTACTTAAATCCCTTTATTATTCATTTTACCTATAATGTCGCCTTTCCTTAATTTCGTGCTGACAACATGTTTAGGTAACCCTTTTCTGTTAGATCGCAAAGTCCCACAATAGAATGTTTTTTTGTCGATTAGAGCCTCCATTAATCCAATTGATGAATAAAAATTGTCTGCTACGACAATACGCCCTTCATTTTCTAAATCTTGTATAAGTTTCATTACTACATTCTGTGCATGGTTTAGTTCTCGTCCACCGTCGCCTTTTCCAGTGTAAATAATTATGTTAAATGTGTAGCCCTCTGGTGTGCAAGCTTTATACATTTTCACACCATATTTGTGAGACTTATTTTTTATATATTGGCGAAATAGAAGTCTACCTCGCCATGGCACCATCGATTCATCTACCACCAGAACTTTTCCTGGTTTGAGTACCTTTTTAAATTGCAACAATATCTTGTCATATATTTCTCGTATTTTATACAATTTGTCAGTCGTAGAATTACTGTTGTCACTAAAATGCCAAAACTTTAATAATAGTAAAAATCTATCTCTGCTCATAATGGAAGTTATATATTCATTTCCGTACAGTTTATTTTTAGACCAGTAATCGTTTATATGAGGCACTTTCACAAAGCCCATCGCCAGCAGAACAGCAAAAAACTTGTGCATTTCTTCGGTATCTGTTGCTTTCCATAAACTTGCCCGAGATTTATTAGCGACATTGTTAGACTCTAAATATTTAATAGCATATTTATTTGTTTCATTTACCATTTTGTTGATAATGTCATCTGTTACAAATAATTTGTAATATTCATCTGGCTCACGGATATTGGGGGGAACTGAAATTTCAACTGAACCTTCAAACTCTTCAAAACTAAGTGGGGCATCTGTTATATCGCGCCATTCATCATCTTTTGTAGATAACGATGGGTTTGTGCTGTGGTGTGAATTTACGTCTGAGGAAGTATCTTCAGATGAACAATCTGTAGGTTCACTACGAGTAAAAGAAGTATTATTATCTTCATTAGAATCACTATCGAAAAATACAGCTTGTGGTTGTGATTTGTCCATTGGTAGTGGATTTGATGTTATTACATTTTCGGCGTTGGAAATTGAGGGTATTTGTAAGTTCATATCAGTGGGACTAAGTGGCATTGTCTTAGTATTTATTGTTTTTTTTCCTTTTTGTGGAGGAGTTTCTAATAAATTGAACAGCTGGTCTTCGTTAAATGATGAGTTAAATGATACCATGTTAGATGTCGAAATATCACTAAACGACCCGCATCTACTTGTTAATGCAGAGGATACAGTTTTTTCTCCTTTTTTGTGAAATGAGAGATCAACATCGCTTGTACGTGGCATTTGTTTTTTACGGTTTCTGGGTGTTGAAAAATGGTTTATTTGATCTGTCACTGCAGGGGGGTTTTTTGTTTCAGTTACTAAGTTGTAAGTCGGTACTTGCTTCTTATGATTTTTAGGTGTAACAAAAATTTCACAATCATCATCGCTGGATATAGGAGAATGACCGTCAATTACTGGGGTATCGAAACTTTGGTAAGCTGGTTGAATAATTTTTTGTTCCAAAATTTGTATTCCTTCACTACGAGCTGTACTGGTTGATGGTGTGGGTGAATTTGTTGACTGGATAGCTGCAGTTTGTAGGACTTGTAATGTTTGGCCAGTTGACGGGCTAGTATAAACATTATTAGATATATTTCGCTTACCCAATATTATTTGTCTTGGAAAACCTTCGCTTACTTTATTTTCATTATGCTTATCACCCTCAATAGACTTAAACAATTTTTTCCTGGATCGCTTCATGTTTTACCCACTTTCTCTTCTCATTTGCATAAAAACTCATCTAAACACTTGGACCTCACTAACTCAACTAGCATGTAATCTAGTGCGTATATCGGGTCATCGGACATCGGGTCGAATAGAACCGAAAACGCACTAAACGAAAAATATTTTGCTTCAGTCGGCATCGGGTCGTAAGCACCCGATGCGATTTTTTCGTTCCTAAATTATCTATTTAACGAGGCAATTCCAAAACACTAACCGTCTCGTTCATACTATAGGGGAGACCAAATATATCTGTCCCGCACCAGCGGTTGGCACAATATTGTTTAATCCGCACGGGAGGAAAGATCAGCATCGGATATAATCAACCCGATACCGCACTGAACGTGTTAAAACGGTCATCATTAAGGGAGTCCAGTGAAATCTTACAAACTGTTGAACAGAAAAAGATTGCAACATAACATCACAAGTTTTCATTAAAATACTTTTTTTTTTGGCGGGTGGAAAATCATCAAATAACCCCTCCCGCTCTTGGGCAGAGCGAAAGGGAGTGTCAGACTTCTACTGACTAAAAACCACCCATGTTCCTTCTTAGCCCTATATGTCGAGGTCGCGGTAACTAGTGTACAACCCACAGCCCCGACATTAAAATACTTCAGAGACACATAAAAGATTAATTTCCTAAAACAAATTCAATCCAGAATAATGACTGAACTTAGTACTCTACACTCAAGAAATCTTACAAGAATGTTTCCAAAACACATAAACATTTTGGACAAAAGTTTGGAACAAGTTTCGTAAACATTTTGTTTGGTATTTGCAATAAACAAAACTTTTTGAAGTTATCTCATGTGGGTGTGTAGAAAGTTTGACAGTCATTAGAGCATGTTTATGAATGTTTGCTAATGTTTTGGCAGTTTGATGTTGAAGGCTGTAAACTGTTGTTGGGAATCGAACCCAACAATCACGCGCACGCGGCGTGATCAACAACCAAGGCGTGACCAAGGTACACCTCTTAACCTCTAAAAGTAGGGTAGCGCCGATAAAGCCAACGACGATACCCCGTCTAGAGCTTTGCGGAGCCTTGTTAGCTGCAAGGTTGTGTACAAAGGTATTAACCTCTCTTGCTCTAAAGATTAGCAAATGTAGATTTTGGTGTGACTCGACGATAGTTCTAGGGTGGTTATCTACATCCCCACTGCAACTAAAAAGTTTTGTTCGTAACCGAATCCACGAAATTCAAGAGAGCACCGAGGGTCACGTGTGGAGCTACGTACCGTCGAAGGACAATCCGGCGGACCTTGTTTCTCGTGGGCTGAAGGCTGATTCCATCAGTGGTTCATCCTTGTGGTGGTCCGGTCCCACGTTCTTAAGGAAAGATGAACGTGAATGGCCAAAAATGCCCAATCATAACGAGAGACACGATCTACCAGAATTAGTTTCTTGTTCTGTTGTAGTAAATGGTAGTCTTTCTAATATAGATCCTATAAGTAGTTTGATTAACAGTAGATCTAATTTAATTCATGTACAAAGAGTAATAGCATATTTACAAAGGTTTGTACATAACTGTCGTAACAAAACCAACAAACATACTGGTCCATTTTCAGTTAATGAACTTAAAGGTTCCTTAAATTTAATGTTGCATAAGGTCCAGTTGGAAATGTTTCCTGACGAATATGCTATACTTAAAACGACAAAAACATTACACAAAAATAATAGACTTGGTTCCTTATCCCCATTTCTAGACCCCAATAACTTATTACGTGTCGGTGGTAGACTAGACAATTCCCCATACACGTACGATACTAAGCATCCTATCTTGTTGTGTAGCAAGCATCATTTTACTAAGATACTCTTTGAGCATCTTCATATAATACATTTACATGCTGGTCCACAGCTCTTATTAGCGAACGCTAGGCAAACTTATTGGCCCCTGGGTGGCAGAAGCCTAGCCAAAGCCATCGTAAACAAGTGTGTCCAATGTTGTCGGTACAAAGCAGTATCGGTGCAACCCATTATGGGACAGTTACCGACAACTCGAACTGAGTTAGAGTACCCTTTCTTACACTGTAGTGTTGATTACGCAGGGCCAGTGCTGATAGCGGACAGGAAAGGCAGAGGTTGCAGACTCATTAAATCATTTTTGGCAATCTTCATCTGTAACTCGACAAAGGCCTGTCACATCGAGCTCGTTACGGCACTATCTAGTGAAGCGTATTTAGCCGCTCTTAAACGTTTTGTGTCACGTCGGGGGAAACCGCAAAGTATTACGTCCGATAACGGCACTAACTTTGTCGGAACTTACAATGAGCTATCAAAGTTTCTTGTACAATCAGAACTTGAAAGTCACATATCACAAGAAGGTATAGAGTTCAAATTCGTACCTGCATATAGTCCCCACTTCAACGGCTTAGCGGAGGCAGCTGTGCGTTCCACAAAACACCATCTTAAAAGGTTATTGCAATCCACTCATCTCACCTACGAGGAAATGGCTACATGCCTCACTCAAATTGAAGCTGTTCTAAACTCCCGTCCTATCACTCCTCTTTCCTCAGAACCCCATGATTTTTCCGCTCTGACACCATCTCATTTCCTTATTGGACGGCCACTTAATTCTATACCTCATCCACAGGTCTCTGATCACAATATTACTCGCCTGGAACGGTTCAAGAGAATAGAACACATAAAACAGCACTTCTGGCAGCGTTTCTCTCTTGAATACGTTGGCCTACTGCAGCAGAAGGTGAAGTGGCGCTCTTCGAAGTCAGAGCTAAAACTAGGCTCTCTTGTCCTCATAAAAGACAGAGCTCTTCCTCCTCTTCTCTGGTCTTTAGGAAGAGTCACACATATCTACCCTGGCAGCGACGGCATCGCAAAAGTTGCAGAAGTGAAAACAAAGAGAGGCACCATAAGAAGGGCCTTCAATAACATTTGCCCCCTTCCAGATCTTTGAAGTCTTCCCTTCAACCCGGGCAGCATGTTGGGAATCGAACCCAACAATCACGCGCACGCGGCGTGATCAACATGCGCGGCAACCGAGCTGAGGTGCGGGGCGCCTGCGCGACCGCCGGACACTCGCTTCCTCGGAGCCTCCCGCGACGGACGACACTCGCTTATTGTAATTTATTATATGTTTGTCCGGGCTATTATAATTGTAACTTATCGGCATTAAAACCAAGCCTTTATATACAGTCCACTACAACCTTTCATTTACCACCACGAGCAAGTCGAACAACTGTAATTCCTTATCTTATTGATATAATAGTATAAGGGTAGTTGACAATAAAAAATACTAAATGTCCGTCAGTTAGATAATAAACCAAAAAATATTGGTCACATATTTTTCTTTTTTCACTTAAACAAAAAATGAAGTGCTTCGAAAACTCGTGTGACGTCTCAGTGCATTATATTTTATACCGGAAAACGACGTCACTAGCCCCCACTCGTGATCTTTGACTCGTTATATCTTCGTCAGTTTTTATTAATTTGATAAAAACAAAAAAAACTTATCTAATATTTTTCGATAATCTAACTAACGGACTAAACATAATCATGTTTTAGGTAGGGAAAAATCCCTATTGCCTAGAATGGTATGGTACAGTTTGTGCGTCATTAATCAAGCGATTTAAGAAATAATTATATTAAGAGACTAGCGAACGTCACGCGGTTGCACCCGCGTATATCCCGTTCCCGTAGAAATACAGGGATAAAAAGTAGCCCATGTCACCCGGGGATAGTGTAGCTTCCCAACGGTGAAAGAATTTTTCAAATCGGTCCAGTAGTTTAGGAGCCTATTCGTTACAAACAAACAAACAAATCTTTCCTACTAGAAAATTTCGTTTTAGAATAATATTAGTGTACAAAGTATTTAATATTTTAGGAAGTAGTATTTTTTTCGCGTGTCTATCTATGATGGTTGTGGGTATTTCTTGTTTTGCTTATATTCTGGTAATTTTTGTTGCTAAACAGCATTGTTTGTTCGACAATTTCTTATTCCGAAAAGTAACTAATATTGTATAACAAAAAATAAAATCCATTATATTAATTTTTATTCACATTCACAAAACAATATTGAAAAACTTTCGCAATATCCAAATTGTGGCCAGTTAAACTGTACCTGTTGAAAAGTTTTAGTGAAACTTCGAAACACCTGAATTTAATACATAATGTGTTGCTCTAAATTGCTATTTTCGGCAATTTAAACTTTGACAGTCACTGGCCGTTAGTGTTCGTGGTCTACACACTTTATAGGCAAGCACTAATAGAGGCGTAGAACTATTATATTAGTATTTATTGTTAGTTTTTAGAGGTCTAGTGATAGTAGGTTACTGCTATATATACGGCCGTGGGCTCGATTCTTAGGCCACGTCAAATCATTTTTGGATGTTTACTGACTTAAAAAAATATAATTCTAATTAGTCCGTCTGTTAGATTATCGAAAAATATTGGAAACGTGTTTTTTGTTTTATCAAATCAATACAAATTGACGAAGATAAAACGCGTCAAAGATTTGAGTGGAGGGTTGTGACGTCACTCACCTGTAAAAAATGTCTACCTACTAATGTCTTAGAAAATGAAGTCACACGAGTTTTCAAAGCACTGTATCGTCTTCATTGTTTGTGTAAACAAAATAAAAATTCGAGTCCAATATTTTTTGGAAATCTATCTGACGGATTAGATTTTTTTTTTTAACTAGCCTATTCATTAACGTAATCGTTGTTGTGCATTCGGGCTTATTGAAACCTCGATCCCGTAGTAAATCTATGAAGTAAAGGAAATAGTTTTGCAAGCAAAGCAAGTCACTGTTATATGCCGACTGCATTCCTACCATCACAATAATTTAAAAAAAGGCATGTTTTACTATCTACTGTTACCTAAGACCTCCCGTTTCTAAATATAACGTTTCTTTATTTTTCTAAATCATACAACATTAAGGACCTACCATTTCAAGCGTCATTACACAAGCCGAGATTAAATTACCCGGAAGATTCGCTAAGGTATCCATATTATTTAAGGTCTTCGTCATCACTCATACGCTAGCTATAAGGGTATTATCAAGCCTATTCTTTAGACCTTTAAATAGTCCTTTCGCCTGCGCTAGTTTCATAACAGGTCATACACGCACGATGGTTGTGAGTACTACGCACCTGTCTTTTCCAAAGAACATCACTATTAAGGTCAGTGTATGACTGTAACGTCCCTCTACTAAAGTTACAGATATTAGTAAAGTCTTTACTATGATCTTAATAGAATCGTTTAGAAGAACGTTTTAGTAGAAATGTGTGGAACTTGGCTGTGAGATAGAATAGGGTAGGTTATAAAAAATCTAATTAGTCCGTCTTATAGATAACCGAAAAACATTGGACACGTATTTTTTTCTTTTTTCGCGTAAACAAACAATGAAGACGATACAGTGCTTTGAAAACTCGTCTGACGACTCTAAGATATTAATATGGCATTTTCGTCGCCAACCTTCACTCGAATCTATGACGCGTTTTATCTTCGTCAATTTTTATTGATTTAATAAAAAAATACGTACTTATCCACTATTTTTCGATAATATAACAGACGGACTAATTAGAATCACATTTTTTAAGCCGGTAAACATTCCTATTGTATGTGTAGATAGTGTGAAATGCGAAGTAATAGATAATATCAATGTACTGAAAGAAAAGACGTTACAGGACTAGTCTGGAGGCAAAGAAGACTAAACAGTTTTGTTAAAAAAGCCAAAGGACTAGTTCTGGAGATACAAAAAAAAGGTAGTGTATTTGACAGGGGACAAATTTTGAGGGGCCTAATTAATTTAGCAGACAGAAAATAGTTAGTGATTTGTCTGTTACAAACTATTTTTCTCTCTTGTAAATTAGAAAATCTATGAAATTAACTGAACAAACTAATTTCTTAGTTTACAAAGACAGCGAAGAACCTTGAAAATTGGACATCAGAGCTTTTTGTATTATAGTGAACATCGATATAACTACTTATCTTCCCCTAGTGATACAAACAAGTAATACAACAACTTTCGCAATATCCAAATTGTGGCCAGTTAAACTGTACCTGTTGAAAAGTTTTAGTGAAACTTCGAAGACCTGAATTGAATACATAATGTGTTGCTCTAAATTGCTATTTTCGGCAATTTAAACTTTGACAGTCACTGGCCAGTGTTTCGTGGTCTACACACTTTATAGGCAAGCACTAATAGAGGCGTAGAACTATTATAATAGTATTTATTGTTAGTTTTTAGAGGTCTAGTGATAGTAGGTTACTGCTATATATACGGCCGTGGGCTCGATTCTTAGGCCACGTCAAATCATTTTTGGATGTTTACTGACTTAAAAAAATATAATTCTAATTAGTCCGTCTGTTAGATTATCGAAAAATATTGGAAACGTGTTTTTTGTTTTATCAAATCAATACAAATTGACGAAGATAAAACGCGTCAAAGATTTGAGTGGAGGGTTGTGACGTCACTCACCTGTAAAAAATGTCTACCTACTAATGTCTTAGAAAATGACGTCACACGAGTTTTCAAAGCACTGTATCGTCTTCATTGTTTGTGTAAACAAAATAAAAATTCGAGTCCAATATTTTTTGGAAATCTATCTGACGGATTAGATTTTTTTTTTTAACTAGCCTATTCATTAACGTAATCGTTGTTGTGCATTCGGGCTTATTGAAACCTCGATCCCGTAGTAAATCTATGAAGTAAAGGAAATAGTTTTGCAAGCAAAGCAAGTCACTGTTATATGCCGACTGCATTCCTACCATCACAATAATTAAAAAAAAGGCATGTTTTACTATCTACTGTTACCTAAGACCTCCCGTTTCTAAATATAACGTTTCTTTATTTTTCTAAATCATACAACATTAAGGACCTACCATTTCAAGCGTCATTACACAAGCCGAGATTAAATTACCCGGAAGATTCGCTAAGGTATCCATATTATTTAAGGTCTTCGTCATCACTCATACGCTAGCTTTAAGGGTATTATCAAGCCTATCTAAAGCATTTTGTACTTCTTGCCTGCCCATGGAGTTACGCAGGAATAGGATCAGAACGATACCTACTACGACCTTAAAATAGTCCTTTCGCCTGCGCTAGTTTCATAACAGGTCATACACGCACGATGGTTGTGAGTACTACGCACCTGTCCTTTCAAAATAACATCACCATTAAGGTCAGTGTATGACTGTAACGTCCTTTTACTAAAGTTACAGATATTAGTAAAATCTTTTCTATGATCTTAATAGAATCGTATAAAAGAACGTTTTAGTAGAAATGTGTGGAGCTTGGCTGTGAGATAGAATAGGGTAGGTTATAAAAAATCTAATTAGTCCGTCATATCGATAACCGAAAAACATTGGACACGTATTTTTTTCTTTTTTCGCGTAAATAAACAATGAAGGCGATACAGTGCTTTGAAAACTCGTCTGACGACTCTAAGATATTAATATGGCATTTTTTGCGGTCAGTGACGTCGCCAACCTTCACTCGAATCTATGACGCGTTTTATCTTCGTCAATTTTTATTGATTTAATAAAAAAATACGTACTTATCCACTATTTTTCGATAATATAACAGACGGACTAATTAGAATCACATTTTTTTAAGCCGGTAAACATTCCTATTGTATGTGTAGATAGTGTGAAATGCGAAGTAATAGATAATATCAATGTACTGAAAGAAAAGACGTTACAGGACTAGTCTGGAGGCATAGAAGACTAAACAGTTTTGTTAAAAAAGCCAAAGGACTAGTTCTGGAGATACAAAAAAAGGTATTGTATTTGACGGAGGACAAATTTTGGGGCCTTATTAGTTTAGCAGACAGAAAATAGTTTAGTGATTTGTCTGTTACAAACTATTTTTCTCTCTTGTAAATTAGAAAATCTATGAAATTAACTGAACAAACTAATTTCTTAGTTTACAAAGACAGCGAAGAACCTTGAAAATTGGACATCAGAGCTTTTTGTATTATAGTGAACATCGATATAACTGCTTATCTTCCCCTAGTGATACAAACAAGTAATATAAACAAGAAAAAAAGAACGATGACAATAAAACACTTACCTACTGTGAAGAATCCGCGATTCAAGAAGAAGAGACTAACGACCCCCTAAAAGGAACAGTTTCTACATGGAAACTTTCGGAACTATCGGATGTAGATCAAACTTTAGTAAGGGTTGTCACGTACGGATGTATGTACCGTAAGAATAACATGTTATTCTTTAGTTTGGGCGCATTTTAGAATGCGACGCGGCGTCGTTCGCGTTTTCCGGTCGCAGTTTTTGATGCCCATGGACTTATGCAAGTTACTGTTCACACGGGCTCACTGAAACACGCTTAATCGGCGGAAAGATTTACCGGCTACCATTTTTTTTTCTTAAATAAATTATTCTTATTTGTTCTTGTGTTCCGGTTGAAACGCCCACCATCAATTCGCACAAAATGTGCGCGCGCTTGCTCACGGAACACTCTGAACCCGCCGTAAATTAATAACTTTCTCCTACTGCATTAATTACAATTTCATGTCACTTTCTTAGTATGTGGTTTGCTATCGTATTATTATGAAAAAAGTCATTTCTCAAAGTTGCAATTGTTATATAATATACACAAATTATGTTCGTGACTGTACACAAATCGTTACTATTTCAAATTATAGGATAGTGCAAGGAAGGGTAGGGTAAAATTATTTTGGTTGAACAGATCAATATTTGGTTATACATTGTTAATTGAGATCCAAGATCAATGGTTATTCAGAATGGTTAATCACTGATCTTGGCAGCCTTGGGTCTATAAATATTCACAGAGGCACCTGAGCAAATCCATTAAAATATACGTATATTTACAATAGACAAGATAACGCTAATCGTCATATTGACATCTATTTGCAAGATTTAACTGTAGAAACGAGATAAAAAAAATTTTCGAGGGTGGTAAATCATCAGATGACTTCTCCCACTCTGGACGGAGCGAAAGGGAATGTCAGACTTCTACAGAGTAGAAACCACCCATGGTCCCTTCTTAGCCTTTTGCAGCAGGCGTCGGCCCTTGGGGGCCCCTGCAATGTTGCTGACATCAATTTGAGGTGCGCGTTGAACATGAACGCGCCGTCAACACGGCTTGTCATCGTCTTATGATGGACGGACGGTGAGCTAGCACATTACTCATCGTGCACAGGCCCGCACCTACGCGTACGGTGGCTGGAAGCAATCACGTGGTCCCCGACGCCCGGAGTGTCTCCCGCGATAACTGGGACGAAAGGTTCTCTCCCCTTCACGTTCCGCCACCTCCTTAGCTAGCATAATTGATTCGCAGAAGGAGGTGACGGCGCGGCGTCCCATTCCCTCAACGTGTTACACTTAGCATTACGTAACTTTGTTTTCCGCGGCCTTTCAGCACGTTATAGGCATGCCTTTTCATCTTCATCATCATCTTCGCTTTAGGATGAGCAACTACAGCACTGTCGTTTCGATTATTTTGTTTCCTGAGGAAATGAACCTGGATCATTGCTAGACAATACAATAAACATCATCAGCCTATAATGTTCTCAGTGCAGGGACTCAGGCCTCCTCTCTAGGAGTTATGGGCTATAATCCACCACGCGAGCCGAGTGCGGGTGGTAGATGACATATGTCTTCGATTTTTTTTGGTTCTTAGTCATGCCGGTTTCTTCACGATGTTTTCCTTCACCATTTTGAAAGCAGAAGTCAAAACGGTGCTAGACAATACAATAATAATAATTATACAATAGGGGATCGGACAAAAAAAAATGAATTAGTCCATCAGATAGATTTCCAAAAAATATTGGACACGTGTTTTTTCTTTTTTATATTAATAAAAAATGAAGACGATACAGTGCTTCGAAAACTCGAACTCCTCGAAAACGTCACATGTCAGTACATTTTTACCTACAAATGACGTTACAACCCCCCACTCATGATCTTCGAGGCGTTTTGTCTCCGTCAATTTGTATTAATTTGATAAAACAAAAAACACGTATCCAATATTTTTCGATAATCTAACTGATGGACTAATTAAAATCATATTTTTTTGACCCAGTCCGATCCCCTATTATTTCCCTCATAAACCTTTAAGCCCTTTTACCAGCCTGTATCCTATAAGTTATAAGAAACAAAACAACTAAGTAACTTCCCCAGACAATAAGACGTAGGTACCACACAAGTAGAAGTAACTGTTTTAGTGCCGTCACGTTCAGAAACCTACCGAAGTACTTACCTAGGTACGTGTTACGTGAAATTCGGGAACTGTGCCGTTCCAAGGAGGCTGTGGTTTCAATGTTATACAACCGTGTGGTAGGAGGTAGGTACGGAGTTACGTCTTCAGCATAAAGTTTGCGGTTTTGAGATCTGGGATTCGTATGTGTTGTGTTAATGGGAGATAATATGATTGGCATAGGAATCCTGAGAGTATATCACAACAAAATGATTTTCAATACTTTTTATATACTGTGCGTACCCAAACTGCTCGATATGCGCCCACAACCCAGGCGATGAATCTGCTAAACGCCCTGATTGCTCAGGAACCGGATCTAGATCTGTTTATGATTAGTAATAAAGCTATGCTTAATTATTGCATACGATTTTTAAGTTAGTGTGTGTGATGTTGACTTGCTGCACGCGTTGGTGCAAACTGTAAGTGTAGCAAGTACCTGCTTAAATAAATAAATAAATAAATAAATATGACTGTCGATTTACTTATTTATAACCATCATTTTCGCTCGAGACTTTCTTCGCAAAAAATGTTGTAGAATAAAATGTAATTTATAGCCTATTGCACCCACTAATAATGTATCTTTATTTCAGTAAAAAAGTTATTATTATTTATTTATTCGTTCCTTCCATAAAAACATTCTAACTTAACCCCATTATAATAACAGAATAAATTCAGCAGCTGTGTTAAACAACCGCGAACTCAAAAAATAATAGAAGGGCGATCACAATCGTTTTACAGACTACGAATAAGACTGACGTTAACTCATTCCACTCACTTACAAAAAACAAAACAACAATTTATCAAATAACAAACTGTTCCAACCTAATGTACTGCCCCAAAACAAGTTTGGATAAAAAATAACAAAGTGTCAATATAGCCAAAAACTATCAATACGTAGAAAGTTCGCAACTATCGGCGTATCGGTCCTGGTAACTTTTTTAGGGGTGTCACGCACTATTCTTTGGAAGTACGTGTCTGAAGAGAGATTCGGTACAACTGTGACTGTTTGATAGTAGTTATGGGTACTTATTGGATGTTTATTTATTTATATTAACTTCATGTACAAGAGTGCTTACATAGATGCAATTAATACTACATGGCATTCTCTATCACAACAAGACTGTGATAGAGTACAAAATGATTAACAGGAAAAACGCCATTTTGTTATAAATTGATATAGGTATCATTATAAATATGTGCATACTAAAATTAATCTAGTGCACATAAAAAAAACTTATATACAGAGCAGCACAATAAGTAAAGCAGAGAAGTACAATAAATAAAATGGCTTCCCATTCAATCTGTTCCTGGTTTCATCTTGATCAATTACTACAATACTTTTCATTCCGATATTTTATCCTTAGGTTGTTGATGAACACTAGCCTGTGGACGGTGAGTAATGGGCTTGCTCACCGTCCGTCAGTCCTATGACGATGACAGGCCGTGTCGACGGCGCGTTCGTGTTTAACGCGCGCCTCAAAGAGATATCAGCAACATTGCAGGGCCTGTCGGGGGTGCGGGTTGTTCGGAAAAGATACCGCGGCCCAACACAAAAGATGAAACATGGGTGGTTGTTAGTCAGAAGAAGTCTGACACTTCCTTCCTCTCGTCCCAGAGCGGGAGGAGTCATTTGATGATTTCCCACCCATCAAAAAAAAAGCCTTCGGCTCATGTATGAATTCTGCCTCGGATGCAATAACAAAATTTTCCCACTTGTATCGAAATTACTGTTGTCTTAGTTCATCGATGTTCTTTCTCTCTAGCTGCGGAATCAAAGGTAATTTTAATCGGTTCTCCGGAAATCGTCGAGCATAAATACTTCGGCGCTCTTATCGTGTTTTCTGCCTTTTAGAAGTTTTAATAATAGGACGAAACTGTGACGGTGTTTCCACATTTCTTTTTTGAACGACTAAAAGGCCTAAGCCTGGCCCTTTTGAATCAAAATATTGTTACAAAGTCCAAATAACGTCATAAGAATATCAATATTGCAAACATAATTATAAAAGTATCGTTAAAATTCCTGTATACCAACAGAAATAAATCCATATGACAATAAACTATTATTTACACGACCACATTCCTCTAATAAAACAGATCTCTCCCGCATCCCGACACAAGACAAAAATCCCACGCTTATAAAAGTTACATCACACAGATGCAGCGCCTTAAAGCGATAGAAGCGCCGCGTAGCGATATTTTTCAGTTTTTCCCGTCCCATCCACAAAGGGATTGTGTTTCACAGAGGATTGTGAGCTCGACAGCCGTATTGTATGGCCGTGCATAGATTCCTTTTACACTCAACATTCTTCTAGATAGCGCAGTTATTAAATCATCTTTTGGATTATCTTTTCTCTTTGATACTAAAGAAATTACGTCAACAATATGATAATGGCTTCGTTTTAAAGCTGGTATTTGTAGGCAGAAGTATTTGTTCTGTTGTGAGCTTAGTTTAGAAACGTGTTTAGTTTTTTGTGATTGGTAGTTTCCCAAAATACTATTCTAGTTCCAGCTGACTTTCTTTTAAATAACATCATGTACCTTGGTGGCCCAGTGGTAGCGGCCCCGACTTAGGAGCAGTGAGACGTGGGTTCGAACCCCGTCAGGCGCTTTACTTTATGTAATTTATTTCATCACCACTGCTCTCAAAACGGTGAAGGAAAACATCGTGAGGAAACCGGCATGTCTTAGAACCACAAAATTCGAAGACATGTGACATCTACCAATCCACACTGGGACCGCGTGGTAGATTATGGCCCATCCCTCTCCTAGAGAGGAGGCCTGATTCCCTGCAGTGGGAACATTATAGGCTGATGATGATGTTGATGTGCACCTTTTTGTCAACGTTTTACAAGTGACCATGTAGGCCTATGTAAAATAAAATGTTTGATTTTAATTATTTTTGTACTCGGAACGCATGCGTGTATAACCAGATGTAGAACGCGAACGAGGCAAAAGGTGTATGTAAGAATCTTAGCAAATGGCGTTCTGTAGTGTCTGCCTGTCCCTAAGAGAAAAAGAAGTGAGTTTACGTATGAAAGTTGGACTTGGATGTATGGAACATCTAAATAAATTAAGCCAGTTATTTTAAAGACCATAAAGAGTCTATTATTGCCATCAACAGGGCATAGATCCAGACTCAGGTCTGCCGAGAAAGTCGAGATTGAATGACCCAATACTATTTGAAATCAAACTTTAGACCTAACTAGATTGTTAAAAATACAGGGTGTAAATTAACCCTTCACACATACGTCAACCAAGCATTCTGTACATCAAACTAAGTACCCCTACGCAAAATTTTTTGAAACGACTATTTTTTTTTTTACATTTTACGGCAAAACTCAATGTAGCACTCTTAAAACATTGTGCTAGTAGATGCTTTGAATAGTTAACGGGTCATGGAGGTAATTTAAGTAAAGTTATAACCTGAAAAACTAGTATTTACAAAAACAGCTGTGCAAAATTTGGAACTTTAACCCCCAATATCACCGTAACTAGAGGGTTCCCAGGTATGGTCTAGAACCAAAAAATATCGCAGTGGTGGGGAGAACAAGTGCCCTTCGTTTGCGTGGGTACTTTTACATCCTTTATATGTGTAAAGATAGAAAAAGCGGTTACAACCGCCACATCGGCATTAACTGATTTTCCTTGTACTTGTAGCTAATTTAATAACTTTGTTCTAGTACATAAACACACGGATTGCTGGAGACAGGTAGAAAATCAAATAAAACCTGTATTGCGGTCACGAAGGTATATATGGTATTTAAAGGAATGGACGAATATTCTGAACGAATCCCAAGCCGTGGGCGGGTCATATCCGCGGTCTTTCTTTGTTTGAAATACGCTTTTGAACAAAGGAAAACCGACGAATAAGGTCATGAAATTTTTAACCAAAGGTGTGCAAACATATATGAACGCTTTTCATATTCATTAAGGTCACAATTTGTGTTACTACGACATAAACAGATAATAAAGACATATTAGTGAAAATAAAATTGCTTTTTTTGTTGCCGCGACTTACGAACAGTAAGTCAACCTAGGCTGGCGTATTACTTTGTGTAAAACATTTCGTATTTAAATATAACAACGACAAGTTTAATTGAAAGTTCTTGTCAGTTGAAATTTTTTAACTGACCGGAAATGTTTGTTCGTCTAGAATCAAAAAGACTACACGTTTCCGGTTTTAGTCATCATCACCATCAGCCTATAATGTTCCCACTGCAGGGACTCAGGCCTCCTCTCTAGTACAGGGATGGGCTATAATCCACCACGCGGGCCCAGTGCGTATTGGTAGTTGTCACATATCTTCGAATTTTTGGTTCTAAGATATGCCGGTTTCCTCACGATGTTTTCCTTCACCGTTTTGAGAGCAGCGATGATAAAATAAATTACACAAAGTAGTGCACCTGACTGGGTTCGACACCACTACCAACTGTTCGTAAGTCGGGGCCGCCACCACTGGGCCACCACTGATCTCCGGTTTTAGTATCAAGCCAATTTAAGTGACCCGTCTTGTTGGCTAGATTTTCATATTATTGTCGGTTCATCAAACTGACTAATTTTAATCTCAAAATTCTGTAACCATGTCTATTCTAGGAACAAAGCTGGTGCTGTTATCTAGCTTGGCTAATGAGGCGACCACTTCTTTTTACTACTGCAGCGAAAGCCAAAAGCAGCGTTATTAGCACGTTGTAGCAACATACGTGTTCCAACATGGCTATGGGAAAAACAAATGAAATAGAAGTCGCAAGTCGCAAGTCGCGTCGCAAGTCGCGTCGCAAGACTTGCCACAGGTCGTGTCGTTAGTCGCGTCACAAGTGCGAACATGGATGTTCCTGACATCTCTTTGAGGCGCGCGTGTCGACACGGCCTGTCGTCGTCAAAAGACGGACGGACGGCGAGCCAGCCTATTACTCACCGTCCATAGGCCCACGTCTACGGTGGCCGGAAGCCGTAATTCGCATCGCCTGAGTTTGTGATCGTGGCGTACACAAAGAGATCTGTGTGCAAATGCATATCAGTAAAACCCACCTCTCTAGCAGACGGGTGCCTGTTCTGGTAGTTTTATTTGAATTCCTTCTATGCCTGTGTTTGCATCCGGTTTCGTTCAGTTTCCGATATCAAGGTAGGGTTGCAAATCGAAGTGATACTCAAATATTTTCGTTTCAGCTGATTGAATGTTCTAAAGTGGGTGCTTGTTTCCAAAACGTTAGTTCTGCGCGGAAGTGTTAGTAGAAAACTTTTTATAATATTATTTAATTATTTTATTATTATATGCTGGCTATATAGCCCATATTGTCCCACTGCTGGGCAAATCCTTCCATTCCTTTTAACGGTCTCGATTTTGGACAACTTCTTTCCAATTCTCAAGGAAGACATCCAGTTCATCCCGCGATCTTTTTCTTGGTCTACCGCGACGCCATGTCAAAGATCATTAATAGTTTAAAAGTAGATTAATGTAAATTGAAACACAGCTTATACGTCCAGATGTATGAACTTCGGCCAAGGAAAAAATTACAATTACAAGGATAGCTTAACGGATCGTTTTGTAGTTTCTACCTACCGCCATGGGACAGCAATTTTTGATTGAGATTTTGGGAGTGTTTGATGATTGTGCGTGCGAGTGTTTAGTGATTGTGTCTATGTATATGTAAGTGTATAAAAATGAAGTCACATTATAATCTACCTCACAAAAAATAACCACTAAAGTCATAAAGCAAACAAAACGTTTTCCAACCGATCTTTATTTCAATCAGCTTCACAACTTCTTTCACAAAATTTTCTTTTACCTCAAAAAAGCAAGCATAATAGACCCATTTTTTACTCCAGACCCATTTTGAACCGAACACAAAAATGCAGGACAATGTGCCCACATAATAAATGTCTGTACCTACACAATCTTTGTGGCAGGTAGCCTTACCTTTGTGAGGTTTAAGTAGGTCATTTATTGACCCTAATTAGTTTGGGAAAAAAACTGGGGTTGAAAGGCTGGTAATAACCTTGGTCATATCTTGTTCAACGTGACTGTTGTGTGAGACTAGAACGTAATGGAGACGGACGTAATGTATAAAATATCGACACGTGTACTATGGAGAACACAATGATTTAGCGATGTGATGTAAGAGTGACCACGTGGTTTATGTAACACAGGGTGTAAATTAACCCTTCACACAAACGTAAACCAAGCATTCTGTACATTAAACTAAGCAACCGTAAGTAACAGTAACCCCTATGCAAACATTTTTGCTGGGAAACGACTTTTTTTTTGGAATCAAAAATCACATTTTACGGTTAAACTCAATGTAGCACTCTTAAAACATTGTGCTAATGGATGCTTTGTATAGTAAACCGGTCATGAAGGTAATTTAAGTAAAGTTATAACCTGAAAAACTAGTATTTACAAAAACAGCTGTGAAATATTTGTAACTTTGACCCCCAATATCTCCGTAACTAGGGGCTTCCCAGGTATGGTCTAGAACAAAAAAATGTTCGCAGTGGTGGGGAAAGCAAGTGCCTTTCGTTTGCGTTAAGTGTACTTTTACACCCTTTATAGGTGCTCGTGGGTTAATAATCAGGTAATTGTCACTCGGGTCAGTCTTCAGTTTAAGCCACGCGTACCTAGGCTGTACCGTATATGGGTGACTACCCACCCTGTTTCGTCTCACACAGCGTAGCAAAATGCGTAGTCAAGCGTCTAAGACGATGTCTTTACTTCCTACAGGCATGTAGTTATTACGTACTAGCTGTTGCCAGCGGCTTCACCCGCTACAACTCGAAATTTATCCCACGAGAAGATAAAATCGGGATAAAAACTATCCTATGTGTTAATCCAGGTTATAAACTATCTGTGTACCAAATTTTATCTAAACTGTTCTGTAGTTTTTGCGTGAAGAATTAAAAAACATTCTCACACACTCCTTTGCCTTTATAATATTAGTGAGATGAGATAGTGTCAATATGGAACCCTTATAGTTTCGCCATGTCCGTCTGTCTGTCTGTCTGTCCGTCCGCACTATATCTCAAAGACTCTTAGTACTAGAAAGCTGTAATTCTGCATGAATATTTAAACGATTTACGACAAAGTGTTAAAGTAAAATATTGAAAATTATTTTTTTAGGGTATATTCAGTGACGTGGTGGGGATGATTTTCTTTTCTCGCAAAGTTCATTGTGTGAGATGTCGTTGGACAGGTCTTTAAAAAACATTCCGAGTTTCCTTTAACAGTTCTTCGATAAAGATATTCATTTGTGAAATATTATACTTTCAAGTGCATATTTTTCTTAGATTCAAGTGTGCCAACCTAAACTAACCTAAATACGGGTTGTGTTTGGGTGAGTGAAAAAATTTATGGCAGTAGCATATATAACGAAAATAATGGGAAAACTATCACAGCTAAGTAGGCTTTACAAGTTTACGAGTAATAGTCGACCATCTTATAAAATGTACTTGTATGAAATATTTTCCTATACATAACTGCAAATGTAAGTTTGTTTTATTTTTACAATAAAAATCATTCGGAGGCAGGGTCGTTAATCAGTTTAGTAAGTCTACATATTTTGATGGGCCACTAAGGAACTCTACATTGTGCGTGGTCCGACATGCACTTGGCCGGTTTTTATTGAATCAATGACTATCCAAATCATTGAAACGTTACCTAACATGGTTCACACCAATAGCAGCCCCATTACATGTAAAATACCGATGTTTCACGCACACCAATTAAACCATCAACAGGCTTACAGTTTACCCACGTTGTCCGAACGGGAATTGTGGACGCAACTAATCCGAGCTCTGAGTGTCGAGCAAATACGACGCGTTTGATCAGATTGGCAAGCTATGGATTATTCAGAGTTGTTGACAGAGGCTGGTATATACAGGGTGTAAAGTAACTCATTACACAGCCGTCAACTAAGCATTCTGTACATTAAAATAAGTACCCCTACGCAATTTTTTTTGCTGGGATACGACTTTTTATTAGGGTCAAAAATCACATTTCACGGTAAAACTCCATTACCGTACCGTAGCACGCTTAAAAAAATGCGCTAGTGGATGCTTTGAATAGTAAACGGGTCAATCTTGAAAATCTTGTATTTACAAAAAAGCTGTGAAAAATTTGTAACTTTGACCCCCAATATCTCCGTAACTAGGGGGTTCCTAGTTATGGTCTAGAACAAAAAAAATATCGCAGTGGTGAGGAGAACCAGTACCTTTCGTTTGCGTTAAGGGTGCTTTTTCAGTTTTTTATCACCTAAAAACAACATACTTAATATTTTTGCAACATAAAATTTCTCTTATAAATTTTAACCGTTACATTCTTTAGTTCAATTTAATATAACAATAAGGAACGTTAACATTTTGTTTGATATATGTATTCACAAAATATGGCTCACCATTTCCTTATTTATATTTTCTCGCATAAAGTAAAGATACATTACATCACATCGATCGCCTATTAAATCCCTAATAAATTGTGATGAAAACGTGACTAATATTCTGGTGTTTTTGAGGAACTAGGCAATCTGATTAATAGGCAATGCATTCATATTAATAGTACATTACTGCCGCGGTCTATAATGACTACTTTGCTGGTCGCACTGATGATGGCCGACAGCGCAGCGTAGCGCAGCTCCAGGCCGACACAGCGCGGTCAGCGTGCAGCACTTGATGGACGAGCTGAGATAAAGGCCGAGACCGTAGGTCGAGGCCTTTACAGCGAGGACAGCAAGGGCTGCAATGATGGCCAAGCTGAAAGGCCTAGAGCGTAGCTAGGCTAGCTCGAGGCAATCATAGCGTGACCAGCGAAGCAGTCATTGTGGGCCAAGGTTTGTATAGTGCTTTACTCAAAAATGCAAGTACCTAATCTAAATAAAACCAGCAAGTAATTTAAATACAAAATATATCAATTAACTAGAATTGTAATTAAAATGACAATTATGAAAAGTACAGTTACTAAAATTCAACACCGACTTTCCCGGTTTGATATTACTGATAGTTTGCGATAATTCTAATGCGGTGTTTGACTGCTGGATTATTTCTTCATTTAAATCTTTTTTTTTTTTACCTTTAGACGTACAAACAGCTGTGTTTGAAATAAAATCTTTTTGGAATTGATTTTTTAAAACGTTGAAACGTCAAAATAGCGGTCGGCAAAACATTGCCGGCCTGTTAGAGCGGCCAGCAAAACTTTGCCGGCCGCTCCTTGAAACAGAACGGCAAGGTCGACTTTGCTCAAACAAGGTTGTCAAAATAATGACAACATTACATGCATTTTTGAGTAATAGTACATTACTGCCGCGGTCTATAATGACTACTTTGCTGGTCGCGCTGATGATGGCCGACAGCGCAGCGTAGCGCAGCTCCAGGCCGACACAGCGCGGTCAGCGTGCAGCACTTGATGGACGAGCTGAGATAAAGGCCGAGACCGTAGGCCGAGGCCTTTACAGCGAGGACAGCAAGGGCTGCAATGATGGCCAAGCTGAAAGGCCTAGAGCGTAGCTAGGCTAGCTCGAGGCAATCATAGCGTGACCAGCGAAGCAGTCATTGTGGGCCAAGGTTTGTATAGTGCTTTACTCAAAAATGCAAGTACCTAATCTAAATAAAACCAGCAAGTAATTTAAATAAAAAATATATTAATTAACTAGACTTTTAATTAAAATGACAATTATGAAAAGTACAGTTACTAAAATTCAACACCGACTTTCCCGGTTTGATATTACTGATAGTTTGCCATAATTCTAATGCGGTGTTTGACTGCTGGATTATTTCTTCATTTATTACTTCATTTAAATCTTTTTTTTTTTACCTTTAGACGTACAAACAGCTGTGTTTTAAATAAAATCTTTTTGGAATTGATTTTTTAAAACGTTGAAACGTCAAAATAGCGGCCGGCAAAACATTGCCGGCCTGTTAGAGCGGCCAGCAAAACTTTGCCGGCCGCTCCTTGAAACAGACCGGCAAGGTCGACTTTGCTCAAACAAGTTTGTCAAAATAATGACAACATTACATGCATTTTTGAGTAAAGATAATTTCTTTCTTTAAAGCCGTAATCACACGTTATTAAAGTGTTTAGGTTGGTACCTATAACGTGTGACTGCGGCTTTTCTTTATATTTTGTTCTTGTTTTTCCAGTTACGTTGTTCATTTCAGCATCATGAAAATATTGTTTCATACTTTTTCAGCGTCGTTTTTTTTTCATAGTCGGGTTTAATTTTTTTCTCTGAATAGTTTGGTGAGTGGTTCAGCCGATTTTCTATTACATTTAATATCATATAATAAACTTGTGGATAACCACGGCTTCGCCCGCGTGTATAAATGCCGATTATCAAGACGCGCCACGGATTATACTAAAACCTGACAAACTAAAGGGTGTAAAAGTACCCTTAACGTAAACGAAGGGCACTTGTTCTCCCCACCACTGCAATAATTTTTTTTTTCTTACCATACCTGGGAACCCCCTAGTTACGGAGATATTGGGGGTCAAAGTTCCAAATTTTGCACAGCTGTTTTTGTAAATACAAATTTCTGGTTGTAACTTTACTTAAATAACCTCCATACTCCTTTAACTATTCAAAGCATCCACTAGCACAATTTTTTAAGAGTGCTACATTGAGTTTTACCGTAAAATTTAATTTTTGACCCCCAAAAAAAAATGTCGTTTCCCAGCAAATTTTTTTGCGTAGGGGTACTTAGTTTGATGTACAGAATGCTTGGTTGACGTATGTGTGAAGGGTTGATTTACACCCTGAATATACTCGCTGAGGTCGCCCGACCGGTGTTTCGTACCTGACTAATCTGATATAACATCCGAAACAAACTTTAGTTAGTAGCAGATTAGTGTCTGAGATGGTATTTTGAGGAAAGAACGACACAGATTTAAGTGAACCTGACCAGCCAGTGCAAGCCTTTGTCAGATCTGTCAAATTTACAGTGGCCAGCTGAAGAAAAAAACATGGCCATCATCGTTTACCGAGTCTTTTCCAAACCATGTAGGGGTCGGTTTTCACTCTTACCAGATGTAACTGATATTTTCAATAGAGAGCACGAGACTGCACGAGAGGATGTCGCGATACTTGTGGCAAGACAGCAAAATATAGGGTATCTTTCTGCGTCGTTAGTCAAATGGTCGCAAGTACAATTCCTGCGCATGAGCTCAGGAACTCAGTCCATATAACTGGCTAATAAAAGTCCATAGAACTGGCTAAGGTAATTGACAAAAAATCTAATTAGTAGGTACGTCAGATAGATTTCCAAAAAATGTTGGACTCGTATCTTTTTTCACGTAAACAAAAAATGAAGACGACACAGTGCTTCGAAAAGTCAGTCTGACAGTTTGACATTTATTTAAACAGAAAATGACTTCAAAAGCCACCACTCATGATCTTTGACACGTTTTATTTTCTTATTTTTTTTATTAATTTGTTAAAATAAGAAACACGTATCCAATATTAATTAATTTTCGGTATTGTAACAAATGGGCCAAAAAGAATCATATTTTTTGAATTCAGGAAACATCCCTATTGCATCGTCGAAATGTGTAATATACCTTTGCCTTATCGTTCGAAGATTACTTACAGGTTTGATGTTACTATGTGTGTGACTATTAAATATGCAGAAATCTACGAAAATCTGAACCAAAACAAAATTATTCACGTTTCCTCGTCTTTATAATAATTTACAGACGCAGCGTGTAGTCGGTAAACCAGATTTATCGTTTCAAATTAATTAAATTATATTGGGATTTGGTTTCATTCGGTACCAGAGACTTGTTCGCTAAGTTACAACCAAGGATTCTTATGGGGGGTTATAAACAAGGCTAATCATATAGTTTATTTGTTTTGCTATTATTTTGTTTTACTTTACGTAGGAAGAAAGGTACTGAATAATAAGTACGTACCTACTAAAGTTTAGAATATAAAGGGGTACCTATTTATTGTTTAGAATGTTCGTCTCTTATGTTAGACGAGTCTAGCCTTTTTTTTGGGGTGGGAAATCATCAAATATCTCCTCCCGCAAATATACAATTTATAGACTTCAGACTGTCAGACTTCTACTGACTGAAAAACCACCCATGTTCCTTCTTAGCCCTATATGTCGAGGCCGCGTATCTCTAATAACAACCCGTGGCCCCGACAGAACCCGCAGCTCCGACGGCAGACGAGTCTAGTCTTAGTTTAACTTTAGCTTTTTTAGAAGTTTAAAAACTTTAGCTAAGTAAGCATTCTCTTGAGACTTGTGTTTGATAGTCTCTTACTCACAGTCCCAGTACTCACACTTGCGACAACACTAGATTTAAGAGATAGCCATGCTAACTGTGAGTGCCTTTTCCCTAGTTGATAGCCTATTGCCATAGGGCACAAATTGAAACTCCGCGGCTTCTACTGAGAAAAACCCAATAACACTTTGCCCGACCAGATATTGAACCCAGGATATCATACTCGTTGCTCTTGCGACAACTAGACCAGCAAGGCACTCAATCAAGCAATTTATTTTATGAAAGTATTAAAACGTCATGCTTTTAATCACAATACTTCATTATCACTAGAAATGTCAACCTCAGTTCCTAGAAAAACCTCATGTTATTTTAGTTCCCGAATCCTTCATTTTAATTAATCCACGTCCTACGTGAGTGCGCTGCTCTCGTGGATCCCTCATCCAACTTTACTCGCTCTAAGCGGTTTTCCTCGCTAACTTTCTGGCTGTACTCGAATTTCCGAATTACTTGCAGCGCCGCCAAATATTCGGGGACCATTAATACCTACTGGAATTAGAAGTGTCAAAGTTGCATGTGTGTACGATTGTTTTAATTAATAGGTAATTTATTTGTGGTGTGTACTGGCTGTTATTAGATTTCATTTATCATTTTGTATCTTTGCAAAGAAAATGGGGTTCAGAAAGTGATATGAAGTTATACTCGCAGCGGTAACTGCCCTGACCTAAATTAATTTCATCCTGTTTTCAAAACTGGAAAGGTCTACATCGTGAGGAGACCAGGAGAGCATATCGTAGAAGCAAAGATTCGAAGGCATGTGTACACTTTGGTGAGTGATTCACCCACTATGCTTGGGTAACATTATTATTTTCACGTTTGTAGACCTGATTGAGAATGTAGATTCTCATGGAGAAGTTCAAGGAGGAGGTCTACAAGCTGAAATTCAAGTAAGCTAATAACATTGGTGGCCTAATCACACCCATAAAGGACCACTCCTTTTAAAGATAAGTCAGTGTCCACACAGTTAAACACTGGTAATGGCTGAACTGTTCGAAACCGCCTTTCATATTTTAATTGGAAGCAAGACAATAATTATGGTATTCACGTAAAATAATATGTATTTCATGAAGTCTTTGACTAATATTAATATGTATAATTTGTGTACCTTTAAACATTTACCTGAATAAACGCTGTTTACGCAGCAAGTAAGTACTAAGAAGGAAGGATGTTAGAAAATGTTTCTCCTGAATAAAGTTAAATAGATTACAGTTCGTCTTTTCTGACGATGGAAAGTTCATAATAAAAAATCAGAAAAAAAACAAATTAAAAGATGCATGAGTCTTAGCATCAGTTTACACCAGTCTAACATTTGAGAAAGATAAAGTTTATCAAAAAACTGCTAATTTAAGATTATTTAAAACAAAGCAGGATACAACTCTATCATCAGTATAAATAAAGCTACGGTCAAAGTATCTTGAAATGAAACAGTATGACATCGAACTTCATCGGAAAACCGTATCGGAACTTTTCATCCTGCAGCAAATGAATGAAAGCCGGCTGAACTTTACGGAACGAATGAATGAATAGTGGCTGAACTGTCAGATAGCGAAATATCGAGGTTGCATTGTGACGGTAAGTACCCGGTCATTTGTTTTCAGAACTCTTTGTTGATGAATCAGTCTGATACTGCGAACTGTTATGTTTTATTTAATATCCTTTCTGTATTGTTCGGAGATTTGGAGCAGGTACTTTTCATCGTACATCACAACGTAGCTCTCAAAGCTATGAAGAAAAAAATCTTAGCAAAAAACGGCACATACTAGAACCGAACCGCTCCTGTTTATTTATTAAAAAAAAAAAAAAAAAAAAAATAGAACGGCCAAAGCCAATTACACTATTTAAACTATGATTTATTCAACTAAGTCATGCAATCTTCTCACAAAAATTCAAACATTCTGACAGTATCATCTTCCATTCATCCGCAAATATATCAAGTTCTTTGTTTGAGTCCAGGAGATCGTTAATAGCGGATAATGTCCGAGGGATGGGTGACTTGGAGCGCGCAACAGTACGGCAAGTTGGAACAGCCAGTAAGCGGTGTTTTCTGTTGTAAAACCGAAGCATCTGACACTGACATTATGCGAGGTACTTGATAAGAAAGTAAAATGCCCTTCTTTTGTGGAGCGTGTGAATCATCAAATGACTCCTCCCGCTCTGGGCAGAGCGGTTGGGAGTGTCAGACTTCGACTGACTAAAAACCACCTATGATTCTTTTTAGCTCTATGTGTCGAGCCATGTGTGCCCTATGTGACTGGGGTTGCGGGTATGCAGCCCCGGATGAAGTTAAGCGCCTGGGTTTGAATATAAGACCTAAATACATACACCATGGTGGTCTCCGTATGGTTACCTTTACGTTTTACCCTATTTACCATACCTTTCTTCACTGCCACAATTTTTAACAATCACCATCATACATTACGTGTAAATCACAAGATCAGCAGGGCTATTGCGTATCTTTTAAATGTCAGTGGCTATCATATTGTCCATGGATAAACTATCAAATTGGTTATGGTTTAGTACAAAATGGAACCATTTGACAGTAATTGTTAGGCACTATAGGTTAGCCACTGTCATTTAAAAGATACGCAATAGCCCTACAGGATGGTATATGGGCCAGCACTAATGTGCGCACGGAACATGTGATTTATCGCTTTCTTTTCATGCCGCTAAGTTATTGGACCGGAGTGGTAAATGGCGGTGGTTTACGGGAACCGAGCACCTGAACGTAAGATTTAGATTGGAATAAATATTCTGCGTGAAGCAATGAGATGGTAAGGGTGTGTCTTAAGTAAAGTGAGGTTTATTTTCATGTCGTGCCGCCAGAGGTCGCTTTATAGGTTTTCGGACAAATGAGAGTTATAATTATTAAATTGAGTATGGATGTAGATCCTGTCGGGGCTGCGGGTTGTCCGAAAGAGATTCCGCGGCCTTGGCACAAAGGGCTAAGGCCTCATTTACGGAGACGCGGGGCGTCGCGCCGAGTCGCGCGGCGCGTTGTTCGTTTTTAATTCAAGCACATGACGATGTATGAAAACGGTAACGATTTGAAACGATGATTTTAAGAGAAGCGCGCTGCGCGACGCACCGCTTCTCCGTAAACGAGCCCTAAGGAGGAACGTGGGTGGGCCGCGGGTTGTACACTAGTTATCGCGGCCTCGACATAGAGAGCCCTCTATGTCGAGTTGTCTCATGTTCCTTCTTAGCCAAGAAGGAACATGGGTGGTTTTTAGTCAGTAGAAGTCTGACACTCCCTTTCGCTCTGCCCAAGAGCGGGAGGGGTTATTCGATGATTTTCCACGCGCCTAAAAAATAAAAAAGGAGGAACATGGGTGGTTTTTTAGTCAGTAAAAATCTGACACTCCCTACCGCTCTGCCCAGAACGGGAGTAATTATTGGATGATTTTCCACACTCCAAAAAAAGTATGTATGTAGATGACTATTATTATAAGAGTAGAAGATCAAAGTAATGATGTATGGACTGTGTGAAGGATGATATTTCCAGAAAGGAGGTGACTGCTGTGATGACGATTAATAAAGATGCATGGAAGAAGCAGTGGTGGCCCAGTGGTTGCGGCCCCGACTTGCAAACAGTTGGTCGTGGGTTCGAACGCCGGAATTTCATCATCATTGCTCTCAAAACGGTGCAGGAAAACATCGTGAGGAAACCGGCATATCTTAGAACCAAAAATGCGACGATATGTGATATCTACCAATCCGCACTGGGGCCGCGTGGTGGATTATAGCCCATTCCTCTCCTAGAGAGGAGGCCCGAGTCCCTAATGATGATGAAAGATGAAGATGCTGCGCCGAACCTAAATAAATTGAGATAAAGGCAGTAAAATAGTGAAGTGTGTCATATGTTTGACTGGCCTGTTGGTCTAGTGGTTAGTGACCCTAACTGCTATGCCGGAGGTCGTGGGTTCGATTCCCACCCAGGACAAATGTTTGTGTGATGAGCACGATCATTTGTTCTGTGTCTGGGTGTAATTTATCTATAATATGTATGTATTTAGAAATATATAAGTATGTTTATCAGTTGTCTAGTACCCATAACACAAGCTCTGCTTAGCTTGGGACTAGATGGCGTTGTGTGATAGTTGTGGAATATTATTATTATTATTATTATTATTATGAAGAATGAAAATAAAGATAGAATGTTTATAATGACCGTGAGGATCACGCAGTTAAGTGACTGGTTGCTTTGATTAGGGTGAGGAGTATAGTGAATACATGAACATCTCATTTTACATTTTTTTCACTTAGCCATACAATAAAAGGTATCATACATTTTTCCCTCCAAAAATCGTTTTTATAGCCAATATTATTCTATTAACTATAATAACTAAATATTATCTATAAAATAAATTACAAATAACAAACTAATGAATAGATCATCTTTCGGATTACAATGAATGAATCATCAAAGACTTTTGCTCGATAAATGTAAGTAGGTATACTAAAGATTTAAGCCGTAAATACATTTTCAATCAACTTTCTTTCTATAGCTACTTACATGAATATGGTCAAATTGCTTTATTAGAAGTTAGTTTTGACCAGAAAATAAAATTGTATTTCTTTTTTTGTACTAAGAAATAAAATGGGTTTTTCAAATAAACTGATGGCTTCTGCGCGTGAAAAAAAGTGATTTTTCAAACTAAATTACTATTTATATTGCTTACAGAATTCACACAGCGGTGTTTCCACATACAAATGTTGCTGTGTTTATGTGAACTGGATTATAAAGTTTATATTTTTATAGTTCTTTTTTTTTAAATTTAACAAGCTTTATTGAGATATTAGTACTAAATATATAAACTAAACTAACCTAAAAACAAACTAACTATAAATGGGCATCGAAAAACTCCTCCTCAACGCTGTCAGCAGGTAAAGTGCCCAAGAGACTGGCAGCGTTGCCGCGTTGTATGGCAACACTTAGCCTCTGGCCAAAGAAAAAGCCAGCCCTTGGGTCAGAGGAAGCGTCAACAAGGCGTTTGGAAATATCCGTAAAAAGACTGTGGGCACTAGGACCTCACGGCCCTAGAGTTTCAACCCCAAACGACTCGAAATTATAGTTTCCACAAAGGTAAAATTTTTCTCTTCTTTATAGTAAAACACATCGTTATAAATACAGTACTAAAAATATACACACAACGTACACAAAAAATACACACAACGTACACAAAAAATACACACAACGTACACAAAATTTGAAACTACTTCTAAAATTAGTCAATTTGAAGCTGAGTAGATTAGGTACTTATCTTATTCTGTTTGAGTTTTTGTTTCTTTGTAGCTTAAAGAACCCTTATTATTTACGGATTTTATTAATTAGGGAACTTTGTCCGAATTTCCCCAACATTTTTCGGTCTAGATTGTTTGTGACTTAAACACATCCTATTTATTAATTTTAAATCAATTTGAACTACATCTTTAACAAAATGTGGAGGAGACTAAAGACCATTCAAAATTTCCATTTTGAATCTTGAGATTCCCCTAAATATCCTTATAAAGATGTAGGTAGTTCAAATTAATTTATTCTGAAAAACGAAAGTATACATAAAGCTACATGGTGTTTTCTTTATTAAAGCCAGTAAAATACTACTTTCCTATTCTCGAATGATAGTTTCGATTTGGAATTCCATTGTCGTAAATTTTGATTCAGTTTGGTTCCCATAAATTCGGAACAAATTCGATTTTTGTGAATTCTGGTTGAACATGAGGAAACGGAAGTAATGTTAAGTATAAAATAGTGTACATGCATCAAATGAAATGCTTTCTTTGAAAATGCATTTCGAGAAAGGTACTATATTACGTTATTATATTAAAATTTATATTTTTCTCTTTCTAAGTCTTGTTTTGTAAGAATTTTATAGATTTCTTTTTATTTGGACTTTTTTACGGCTGCATCTTCGTCTATTTTAGTAGTTTTAAACGGAGGTGCTAAAATTGTGTTGTATGCCTCTCGCACATAACGAAGGCTTAAAGGTAGCGCAAGAAAATATTACCTAGAGACATATGGGGAGGCATTAACCTAGCAGTGGAACCTTATTTATTATATCTATGAGAGGAACATCTAAGCTATTTAAAAAGTGCATTTAATTTTTCAACGCATTGGATATCCACCCAATATATATATATATATATATATATATATATTTGTTCCGAGTCTGGGTGTTTTTCTATCTATAATATGTATGTATTTACAAAAAAAAATGTATATAAGTAGTTTATCAGCCATCTCGTTACCATAACACAAGCATTAGGTTGCTTAGCTTGGGACTAGATGGCGTTGTGTGAAATGTCCAAGGATATTTATTTATTTATTTTATTTTAATGTTTTGAAGTAAGAAGGTTATTAAATAGCTATTATTTTTTTTATTTAAGTGACTTCCTTCGCCTTTTATAGACTTCTTGTTTATGATGAACCTTTCACGTAGTCCAAGTAGTTTAGTTTCTACGAAGTCGGTCAGTGAATGTATTCATTAAAAGTATTGGCTGGTGTTGGGTTGTTCGAAAGAGATACCGCAGCCCCAGAGTCCCAGACGCAAAGGGCTAAGAAGATACAAGGGTGGTTTTTAGTCAGTAGAAGTCTGACACTCCCTCCGCACAGAGCGGGAGAAGTCATTTGATGATATCCCGCCATGTTCAAAAAAAGTTTATTAATAGTTACTTTATTTAAATTTAAATGTTGTAGCAAATAATTAAGTCTACAACATTAATTAAGTCCGATTCCATAATACTTTTATTGAAAATTTGTGTATCTTTTATAGGGTGCCGTAGCCGAATGGCAAAAAACGGAACCCTTTTAGATTCGTCATGTCTCTCTGTCCGTTTGTCCGTCTGTCCGTCCGTATGTCACAGCCACTTTATTCGGAAACTATTAAGTTCACACAAATGAAACTTGGTAAGCAGATGTATTGGTAAGCCGGTGTAACTTTATTAAAGCACATATTTAATGCGTGGGAACAGTCCCAAGATGCTGTAGGAATATTTTGTGACCTCTCAAAAGCATTTGATTGCGTGAATCACGACACATTGCTTTTGAAACTTGAGCATTATGGACTAGGTAAACTTGCACTTAGTTTAGTAAAATCTTATCTGAGTGAAAGGCAACAACATGTTCAAATAAATGGTGTTAATTCACAGGGTTTAAAAGTAAAAATGGGGGTTCCGCAAGGCTCAATATTGGGCCCTTTCCTTTTTCTGGTATATATTAATGATCTACCCTATTTATTGAAAAACCAACCTCAGAATATGGTGTTATTTGCTGATGACACTTCCCTAATTTTTAAGATAAATAGACGGGCTCAAAAGCTAGATGATGTGAATAAAGCCCTACTTCAGATTCATAATTGGTTCACAGCAAACAATTTAGTATTAAATGAAAAAAAGACAAAATGCATAAGATTTGCTTTACCGAATGTTAAAAGTAGTGATTGTGATATTCTATTAAATAACGAGAAACTAGAATTCGTAGATGAAACGGTTTTCTTGGGGATTACGCTTGATTCACGGCTACAATGGGGTGCTCATTTAACATCTCTTGCAGGGCGGCTAAGTTCAGCAGCATATGCCATTAGAAAAATTCGTCAGTTTACTGATGTAGATACCGCTAGGCTGGTCTATTTTAGTTACTTTCATAGCCTAATGTCTTATGGCATTTTGTTATGGGGACGAGCTGCAGACATTGAATCTATTTTTATTCTGCAAAAACGAGCCATCAGAGCAATATATGGTCTTCGTAGGCGCGATTCTCTGAGAGAACTATTTAAGAGCATTAACGTTATGACGGTGCATTGTCAGTACATCTACGAAAACATAATGTATGTGAGAAAAAATCTGCATCTTTTTAGTAAAAGAGGTGACAGACACAATTATATTACTAGGAATAGGGACCAGTTAGTGCAGCCAGGCTTCAGACTCGCTAAGGTAGACTCATCTTTCATGGGGTACTGTTTGAGATGCTATAACAAAATTCCACAAAGCATTCTTGAACTGAATGAGACGAAATTTAAAACGTGTATCAAACGCACACTATGCAAGCAAGCATATTACAAGTTAGACGATTATATCGCTGATAAAAATGCTTGGCTCAATGCCGGTCCTGCTCCACAAGGACAGGACGCTTAAATGAATAGCATTTAATAGGAAGAAGAAAGAAGAAGATTGTACAACTATCTTTGCAATGTATAAATTCAATCTCTTTAGTATTATATAGTCGCATAGCACATATTGTGTGAGTACTATGTACTAGAAAGCTGTCATTCTCTGGAAACCTACATTTATTTTTCTATTTTTTATTTGACTTGGATATGCCCTGGCGATTAAGAGTGTGTCATGCTCACTTAAATGTCTCGCTGATGGTGGCGGGTGTGTCGGGTCATTTCGTTCCCTTTAAAATGGTTGAGTGGAATGGTGGCTGATCCATGCGTCATGCTCGTGAACGGGTGCTGTCAGTTGTGACTGGTCACCTCTTAGTTGCCACGGCTTGTTTGAATTATTATATTATTTTTAAATCGTCGTTTTGGCTTTACTGTCGACACTTATCGTGCATAACTTGCTACATCGTTCTCACATGATAATATACCAATCTCGATATGAATGATGTAACCAAAGTTTTGTAACAATATTATGATTTAAAAGAGTATCCATGAAGTTTCTTGCCATTCTTCTCATGAGACCAACGCTTTGGAATCGGCAACTACAGTACACTGACAGTTATTATGCCTTGTGAGTGGGACTGTAGCTTAGTTTATTAGCTTATTAAAATTTAGTATTTGTTCGACTATTCAAAAGAGCCTGTAACTGGCCAACTTGAAATAAATGATTTTGATTTTGATTTTGATATTCTGTAAACCGCTTTACGATTTTCATAAAAAAATAAAAAAAAATAAAGATTAGGGGGGGTCTCCCCATACATGGAACTGAAACTGAAAAAAATTCAAACCTGTAAGTGTGGGATGTCTAAAGACAAGTCTTAAAAAACAACATTGAGGTTCCTATCACCATTTTTCTCAAAATAAATCGTTTGAAAGATATATATTTCCAAAGTGGTAAAATGTGGTAAAACGTTTCAACCAAAATTGGTTGAACCATATTTAATAAATGGTTTTTGAGATATAGCACATTTCAAAATTGTCAATATAACTTTGTCATTCATACAAACATTATGAAAAACAAAATTATCACGAAATGTGTTTTTCTGTTGCTGCCTTCCCTACTACGATGGTACGGAACCCTTGATATATAAGTCCGACTTGCACTTGGCCAGTTTTTGATACGAATAACCAAAAAAGCTTTTGAGCCTGATCTTTTGCTAAAATTTTGTTTTTATTTTTCCATTTATAGTTTTAATATCCTATACAAATATTTACAATGCATTTAACATTCAACCAAGAACCCTACCCTTAACCTTCAAGATTCCCTTATTACTGCTTTCAACTCCTAACTATGAGGAGTAGTGCCTTTCATGATCAGCTCACCTAAATAACCTGAAAGAATACAACGAATAATCCTCCAACTCCTAACCGTTAAGGAGTTGTACCTTCCATCATCAGCTCATCAAAATGAAATAATGACTGCTAGAAGCGAATACTTGAAAAGCTTTAGAAAAACCACGATACACGAAATATGTACTTATTACATTAGGGTTGCCCTCGTTTTCTCTGGGATGCCATCATCCTGAAAGAATACAGCTATCGGTCCATAAGAACGTATAGTTTTTAAAGAATTTTCTTTCAACTCCTAACCGTTGAAGAGTTGTACCTTCCATCATTAGCACACACACACACACACTCACACATGAGATTATGATTATCAGACGCAAAAACATTATCAGCTTTAGAAAATATATGGACAACGTAACAAGTGCCTATATAATTGAGGGTTGCCCTCAAATTCTCTAGGATCCCATCATCAGATCATGACTTGGTGACAATGGGACAACCTCGAGAGTATACTCTTTCGAATACAAAAAGTATTTTGAAAATCGGTTCTCAAATGACGGAGATATCTGATAACGCACAGACAAAAAACATACAGACGAATTGAGAACCTCCTCCTTTTAGGAAGTCGGTTAAAAACAGTGCTGCGTTTCTTGGATTCGACCGTTATACCTTTGACGGTCACATCACTAAGCTATCACTGCCCAAAACACATGAGAAAAAAGTTGTTTACAAACTTCCGCATCGAGTCTTGAGGAGCGATACTAGTAATGGTACTCACAAGGAAAGATAAAATAACGCGCGGTTGAAGTCGTGAACAGAGCCTTAGAATAAAGTTGTTAACTTATCAAAGGCGTTAGCTAAATTAAGTAAACAACGCAACTTAACTTAACTTTTATCCCTGACAATGTTGGTAAGTAACCTCTTCATAATTTAGCCGGCAGCGCAGAGGGAGGTTATGCCAAACTTCTGTATTATCGTGTTAGGATGATGATTAACGAGTTTGGTTTTAAACTTTGATGACACGATTATGTGGAGAAGGACGCAATGAGGTGGAAGAGGGTTTTTATGCTGTCTCTAAAACTTGCTTCAAGATAATGAAGCTTTTTTGTATGACTCTGGTATTGTTGACTATGTTATTGTCTATTATTGACTTTTAAAGTATAAATCAATTTCAAAGATAGGTAGTTTATGTTTTATTATACAATCATTTTCTTAAACCTTATCTAAAGTTTTAATTCACATTAAAGTATCAGAAAAGTATGAAGGGTCGTGCCCCAGGTCTGGTCATGCTAAAACATGAGCTGTTATGAAAAGTCCTGTAAATCCTATGTAAGCATAGGTAAATTGTTTTTATTTCATCTAGTAAAAGAGAAAACTTATAATCCTGAAGCATTCTGAAGCTATTACCATCACGACTGTGAAAAAAACATCATCCTGCGCGCTCATTAGGAAAAATGTCCTTCTTTGAATGCACACGTACAGTTTGTTTTACGAAAATCGATACAAGAAAAATATAACTAGGATGTCTCTAGTGTGGCAATAGTACATTGTTATACAAGGGGTGAAAGTTTGGCACCCGTAACGTAGTGAGGGCGATAATAGTTCGAGGAACTAAATAACTAATTTACCTGAGGTAAACACTGTGCTTTTTATTACGAATACGAGGAAAGTAAAAAAAAGAACATAAAATTGATTAGCCAAATAAAAAAATAGTGTAGATCGTATTGTCGCTTTTCCGCTTATTTTAATTTTTTTATCCTCTGGTCGTCTAGCTATACAGACAGTATTTTTCATGTTCATCATTAAAAAAAATTACTAAGATATGGCTGAAATCTATGTTATTTTAGAGATATAGTTAAAACTAAATTATATTAACGCCATAAAATAATTAAATTATTAAGTTAACTTTATGATATTTTAATTTTAGATCGGGCTGTAATTTAGTGGTTGTATAAAAAGTTGGAACATGGTTCAATAAAAATGTGAAAATAGACCAAGTTTTTTTAATAATTTGACAGCTGTCAGTTGAACGCGATTCACCCTAGGGCTGAAAAGTAGTACTTTCAACACGCTCCACAGGCATGTTATGACTTACTTTCAGAGTATGAGTAGTGACAAAGCTACTTATTTAACGTGTGGAATAGTGGAGGCCTTTAGAATAGTGTAATTTACTATGGGTCAACAATACAGCAAACCTATAAAGCAAGCAGACTGTTCAGAAACCCAACGTCGCGTCGTGAAGAGCCATTATCAGCCTAACCTTTTCCCCACTTCGTTAGGGTAGGCTTCAGTCTAACCGGACGCAGCTTAATACCAGTATTTTACTGACTGCCTATCTGACCTACACAACCCAGTTAATATTGAATAATACGATACCTCTTGGTAAAACTGGTTGTTAGATTTTCTGGCCGCTGAACATTATGAAGAGTAGTCGATTTTGAGAGCAAGTCAAGCTCTTATCTATCTTTCTATATTATGTACAAATAAAAAGTGCAGTCCTGGCTGACTGACTCGCTCATCAACACCTAAACCATAGGACCTAGAAAGTCGAACTTTTACACAGAGGGTCCCTTTATAATGAAGTGAAGGAATAAGAGAGGATTTTTCGAAATTCAACCCCTAACTTTCATCTAGATTTAACTCCCAAATAGAGGATGAAAGTATGTATGGAAAATCGACTATTTCACGCAAAGGCGCAGGCGTGAGAATTGTTTTTATAAAAGTACCGCCACTATTTCTGCTTACCACAAGGACTACAGTTTACAAGCATTCTTTAAAAATATAACAAAACTTTAAATAGAAATAAGTGAGCCTAAAAAATTTAATAAAAGCCAAATTACATCACTCCAATTAAAAAACAGCTGTTCCAAACGAAACTTTCTCGCAATTATAACAAAACCAATCTCGGAAGCTGTCTTGGTATTGGCGGAAGAAATTAATAATTATGGCAAAATGTGCCAAAAAGTTTCTCAATTTCTCTGCAATTCCTGACTATATAGTTGAAACCGACCCCGGTTTCCTGTGTAAATTCGACTAAATACCGGTACCAATTATTAAATGGAGTGACTACCTATTTGACTTCCACAACTCTATTACTGGTTACATAGCTCCTTGATAGGACAGGTAGTAAGACTTCTTGCTGCTGTCGACTACCAAAAACGACGACAAAGATTTACAAATAATAGCCGGGACCAAGCGTGCATTTCGATACACGGATATGCCCTGAAAAGTCAAATTATAGGTGACCAATTTTATTTAGTTACCTACTTAGAAGGCATTTTTAGATCGGTAATTATAGTTTACTTTTAAAGGGGCGTAAGACAGGGTGTACAGTTTTTTATCCTCCACAGAAAATATAAAAGCCCTTCTCTAATACAATTGGAGTGGACAGTAAAGAAGAATATCATCTACAGTCTGATTTCACCCGCTGTGTGCTTTATGCTTTTTTACTCCTTGGCCATTTATGTTTTCAAAATTCATAGTTCTAAGTACACCAGTCGACTCGTCCAATCATGAATATTTAATAGTCATTATCGAGTCAGAAGCAAATTCAAATCGTTTCCGATAATATTTTAATGAAAATCATGATTTTTAATTAAAAACTCTCTCACTCATTATGTAGTCAGTCAGAACTTAGTCGTGGAGCGAAATCGTTTTAAAATTAAGTTTTTTACCCGACTGGGTAATGTGTTTTATGTTTCATTTGAGGCGTGTGATGTGAGGAGTAGCTTGTGTTTGTTCAAGTAATTGTTTTAATTGTGTACTACTAGATATTGTTAAGTTCTAAGTTTGTTTTGAAAGAAAACAAAAAAAAAACTGTGGTTTTTCCTAAAGAATTCTATCCTTTCCGATTCCCAGATGTAGAATTTCTTTACGTGCAAAGGGGTAGTTGACAAATAAAACCAAACTAGTCCGTCACATAGATTTCCAAAATTACTAGACACGTATTTACGTAAACAATAAATGAAGACGATACAGTGCTTCGAAAAGTCGTGCGACGTAGGTAACAGTTTGGTACATTTTTTACCAGAAACTCACGATCTTTGACACGTTTTATTTTCGTCAATTTTCATTAACTTGGTAAAACAAAACTCGTAAGTACTTATCCAATATTTTTAGATACCTCATCTGACAGACGAATCATATTATTTTTAGTCAGTCAACTACCCTATTGAAATATAATGAACAAAAAAATGTTAAAAATACGACGATATTATTTCCACTTAAAAAAGTAATTTATTACAGTAAAGTAACACCATGATTTCCTCACATAATTCTTTCCACAGAAAACCCATTTAAGCTACCTGTCTTTCGAACAAAGTTCCCCCATCTAAACGACGCAAATCTTGAGTCCTATTTGCATCAAATTTTCCGTAAAAAGGGAGAGATTACGTTGAAATTTCTCCTCAATCGGTTCAGTAATTTTCATACCGTACCGGAGACAGGACAGATGGACCAAATTGCTTTGGCAGAATGGTTTCCTTTTTCCATAGTAACTTAAGGACTGATTTAATAAATTCGGTGTTGGATTTTCGGATTCGGTTTCAGCAGTTTGACTTTACTTTGTGCATAATTAGTGAAGATTGTGTCTCGGAAACATGATACCTACAATAAACATTAATTAATACAGAGCAGAATGGCTGGAATTAAACAGAAAATGAAAATGATAGTTAACTAGTTTATAAACTTAAAATAAACATAAAGGTGCAGAGTTGTTCTCATTCCCGGGTTGATTTTCGGGTCAGGTAAATTTCTCTTAGGATTTACCAACAGAATTTTCTCAGTAGTACCTAGCCAAGGAGATTAAATTTGTGCTCGGTTGATGGTTATAGGCTTGACATCTATTAAATGGGACTTAATTACAGCTGTCGAAATGTGAGTTCCAGGTACACCTCTGCCTCCCGTCGGGGCTACGGGTTTTTCACAAGTTACCGCGGCCTCGACATATAGGGCTAAGAAGGAACATGGGTGGTTTTTAGTCAGTAGAAGTCTGACACTCCTTTTCGCTCTGCCCAAGAGCGGGAGGGGTTATTTGATGATTTTCCACCCACCAAAAAAAAAAGCGTCTGCCTAAGTAATCATTCAGTGAATACAGGCTATGTTATATGAACTCAGTAGCTCAGAGCGGGAGGAGTCACATCATGATTTCCAACCTCCAATAAAAAAAAATGTAGTTGCAATGACAATTATAAAGAAAGAAAAATGCTTCATTCCGCAAAAATACTGATGTAAGTAGCCATTAAACTATCTAAATGAGAATAACAATAAAACTTCCAAAGAAGATAAAACATTCTCGATTACCAACAAAACAATACATTGCCAAATGGGCCAACGAGCTAAAAGAAACATCGTAACATATCATAATATGTCTTACGCACAAATTAATGTAATGATTAATGACGACCGATAGGGAAGACGCCATAATTCCGCAGTCGATGTTCTTTGTTCTGATATTCGATCAGAATCGATCATGGATGAAAGTTTTCGACGAAACTGAGGAGGATAGATGAGGAAGAAAATCGAAATAAAGGTTGTTTTGCTATGGATAAAGGATTGGTGTATTTGATTGGAGAAAAGATATATAAATTGATTACAACCCTTTGAGTACTAAATATATAATATAATATAATATAATATATAATATAAATGTGTAACTTTGTCGTCCACGGATCCATTAATTATGTATTCATGATATTACTATTTCCTTTTTGTTTAGTTTTAATTACTAACATTAGTTATAAGCAAACATTTTTGTTACTAACCCACTTTGCCTTGCCTATGGACTTTTTTGTCTGAATTAAATGATTTTATTTATTATTTATTTATTATTACGGTAGTTGACCAAAAAAATCTAATTAATCCGTCCGTCTAATTCCAAAAAAAATTAGACACATATTTTTTCTTTTTGCACATAAACAAAAAACGAAGACGATACAGTGCTTCGAAAACTCGTGTGACGTCACAACGCACTACATTTTATACCACGGAGTGACGTCAAAAGCCGACTCATGATCTTTGACGCGTTTTATCTTCGTCAATTTTTATTAATTTGATAAAACAAAAAACACGTGGGCAATATTTTTCGATAATCTAACTGACGGACTAAACGAAATCATATATTATTATTATTTTTACTCAGGATACATCCCTATTAATATCCGTAGTGCTAGGCTACTGGACTTAACCCAGTTGTAAATATCCCTTTGTACTTATTAGCCATGTTTTTTTCTGTCTCCGGCTGAAATAGAGGGAAGTGAAAATTATATTTTTCCTACTCCTCCGCTATTCTTTTCTAAATAATTTCGTTGCGGGATCCAAGACAGTGTAATTGTTCCTCTGGGACTTCGCTGAGCTTCATTGTCTCGGGGTCTTTTCTGGTAGTGGCCACTGTTGATTCTGGCTTTTAAGAGTTACAGTGCTTCGTGAGAGTGGGAGTTTCTCCTAAAGAATATAGCTTTATCTGTCAATTTTTTTACACTGAAGTTACGAGACTAGAACGAGATATACTACTTTTAGTAACGGATATATATTCAACAACAATACATACATCACGTGTGTAGTTTTAAAACTATCGGGCAGAGGTGTTCATTAAAGTACACCGACATTTCATGTTTCAGATGAGCCTTTTCCCATCAACCGGGCACAACGAACGCATATGTACCTACATCGTAGCTTCTATTGGGAATACCTGATGAAAAAAAATCTGGCAATCACTAGTGGCAGTTAAACCAAGCCTAGTACAGTCGAATAAACTAATAAGTAAACAGGTAGAGTTTTTTATAATTGCAGTACACTGAAAATATTGATTGCAAGACTGTATACTAGCGTAGACATGAACAAAAAAACAAGAAAAGTTGAAGAAAAAAAATACTTAGGTATACTGCTGGTACTTTTTTTTTCATAAAAAGGGTTTCTCAATGCGTCCTAATATTAAAGAATGATCGCATACTATCTTAAAAGATAATTAAGGTAGTAGGTATGCGATCATTTTTGAGCGAGTAAATAAAACAGAAAAGCTGGCAAATCCAGGATATCCTGTAGATAAAGACTCTCATTTTGCAGCTGTCGTTTTTCTCAGTCAATTCTTGCAAACAAACAGATTAACAGCTGCACTGCTTTTCAAAGACTTACGGATCGTCTCTATAACAAACAATATCGTTTTGAAATTTATCTGAACAGCAATTAAAAGGATTTGTTGAGGACATTTAAATAGGTGTTCCGTTGTTAAAGTAGAAAGAATTTTTTTTGCAAAAACTGTTGCAATGAATACTAATTCTGCTACAGAGTTTCCGATATTAATCATACTTTGCCAGAGCTGCAAGAGCAGCGGTGGCCCAGTGGTGGCAGCCCCGACTTACGAACAGTAGGTTCGAACCCAGGCAGGCACATTACTTTGTGTAATTTATTTCATCACCGCTGCTCTCAACGGTGAAGGAAAACATCGTAAGGAAACCGGCATGTCTTATAACCAAAAATTCGAAGACATGGGACATCTATCAATCCGCACTGGGCCGGCGTGGTAGATTATAGCCCTTTCCCTCTCAAAAAGAGAGGAGGCCTGTGTCCCAGCAGTAGGAAAAATAGGCTGTTGATGATAATGATGATGATACTTTGTCTGAACTGAGAGTTAAACCCAGGATCTTGGACTCAGCAGTTGTGCTTAGTGTATTTTACGACATTTTTTCATGTCTGTGTGTACCTTTAACCCTTTATAAGGCATAACGATCTGGCAATCGAAAAGTTAGGGCAAATTGGCATAGGTATAATTGGTAGAGAACAAATTTTCAGTTATTTTTTACTTTTTGTGTTTTTTGAATATGTGATTGATAAGTCTTATATAATCATTCTATGTACAATCATAAAATCCTAACAGAAACAAATTATTTAATTTTTGACGTGAAAAAAAGTGGTGGGAAATATTATATTCTCAAAAATAATTTACAAACGGCCGACGCCCGTCGGGGCTGCGGGATGTTTTAAAAGATACCGCGGCCTTAACATAAAGGGCTAAGAAGGAACATGGGTGGTTTTAGTTAGTAGAAGTCTGACACTCCCTTTCGCTCTGCCTAAGAGCGGGTGGCGTTATTTGATGATTTCCCACACCAAAAAAAAAAGTATTGTAAGTTTTAGTAAGATTCCGTCTGACTTTGGGATTTGAAACACCATCCGTAGTCAGTCCGTACACGACGCAACCAATGAAAAACTAGTAAGTAACAGGCAGTGCTTAAATTTCTATTGAGCGGCCAGAATATTGTACTCATTATTATTTTTGTCTAAATTTTTTTTTGAAATCCGCAATTTTGCACCCAAAATCCGCAAATTTCTTTGTTTTTAATGTAGCCAGTGACACTCGCGCCATCAAGATGAATCTAACGACTTATATTTTATTCAATCCGTTCATCCGTTTAGGAGTTATGAACAAAGAAACGGACATACATACATACACGCCAAACACATAACCCTGCTTTTGGACTTATTTTTATATTTGGATAATTTATTTATATTCAAATAAGTGAAAATATTAGTTAAAAAATCCCTGGAGACGGAACACAGTCATGACTTTAGTAAGGAAGATCTCGAGATTTGGGCCTTCAAAGTTTGAAGATAATAAATAACATTAGGTGTCATAGGAACTACATTTATTTTCACGTAGATTTAAAATAAAAGCAGCTGACAGCTCTTGAACACGATTAACTCCGATTGCGTTCAGTTTAATTTGTGAAATTCAACATAAGAAACTTTGCTGTTAAATTGAAAGTAACTAAAGAACCTAATTATGCAAGCTTGGCTTGTAATTAACAGTTTTTGTATCGGAAGCTCGTCGCTGATAAAACAACAAAAACTCTTTGTATTGCGCGGAAACTTACGGGTTTTCTTCAAGGCTTTCCTTCCGAGACAGTAATGGAATCAACACAGCTGTATTTTAGTCACAGAATGGGTAAGAAACTGTGTCACAGAATGAAGACATCTTTAAGGAGTGCTGCAGAGATAAAAACTGGGTGTTTGTAGACAGGACACAAGATAAACACTTGCACTTGCACTTGCTGTTTATATAAGAGTCGTAACATTTGATTTTCGTAGTTTTTTTTTTTTTTTTTATCTTTTGCAAAATATTTTAGAATTTTTAAATGTGTTTATATTTTCGAGCGTATGCACTCGTGGGCAGCAGCTGAAAATCAGCGTCAGGTGGTGCACTTTGTGTTGCCACCTGGCATTATGCTGAGCTGAGGCCCTTTTGGCATTATTAGTCTCAATCATTTTGAATTTGGTTCTGTTTATTTTTTAAGTTTTTATTGCCAAATAAACACAATTTTCTTTCTTTCTTTCTTTCTTTCACTATGAACAATGATCACTTTATTTTAACGATGGAAAACCATTAAATGACTCCTCTCGCTCTGGGCTAATCAGGAGGGAGCGCAGACCCTTACTAAAACCCTTACGTGTTACTTTTCATGTCCTATACGTTCCAGGGCCGTTCCTAAAAGTTACCGCATAACAACGAACACTTGAACAAGCTTTCTGGCACTCAGCAACATGGAGGGGGTCCGCAAGGCACGTCGGGGCTGGGGGTGGTTCTAAAAAGATACCGCGGCCTCGATACACAAGGCTAAGAGGGAACATGGGTGGTTTTTAGTCAGTAGAAGTCTGTGTCATTTGATGATTTAGCACCCTGCAAAAATCTAGCTGTGGGGCCATTGGTATTATATTAAAACTTCTGACATTAAATAAACAAATACTTAATGCAAACAAAAACAAATTACTAAAAATTCATTAAACGAAGTTTCACAAGTAAGATGCCTGTATACCAAATAAAACTCAGAAATAAATACAGCCGTAGCGTAGCCGTAGCGTAGCCGTAGCGTAGCCCTAGCGTAGCCCTAGCGTAGCCCTAGCGTAGCCCTAGCGTAGCCCTAGCGTAGCCCTAGCGTAGCCGTAGCTACTAGAAGTATCTACAGCTGTATTTATTTCTAAGTACAAAATTGTACAGTAAACTGAGTACGAAATGGGACTGTAAAAATAAAGTAATATAAATAAAAAGAGATGTGAAATACTTATACTGTATAGCAACATTGTTCTAGAATAGTAACGGGTAGGTAAATAAATATATCTCCATATTATTCGGAGAAGAGCGTGTATGAAGTAAAATGAAATAGCTATTGCAAATACTGTAGACTGCAATGTCTTATAGATAACTAGCTGTTGCCAGCGGCTTCACCCGCTACAACTCGAAAATTATCCCACGGATCATAAAATTGGGATAAAAACTATCCTATATGTTAATCCAGGGTATAACCTATCTACATACCAAATTTCAACCAAATCGGTCCAGCCGTTTATGCGTGAAAGAGTAACAAACATCCACACATCCATTCTCACAAACTTTCACATTTATAATATTAGTAGGATATGCAATTAAAGACTAGTATGCTTCTTGATGGTTCTACTCGCAAAAGACATAAGTAGTATAAATGTAAGAACACATTACAGTTGGGAATAATCTACTGTTAGCACTTTGAATACGAATATAAAGTGCATTTTCAGTAGTAACAATCATAAAGAACTTTCTGCTATTCCAAGATTAACAGAACTATAATAAATACAGTCCAATGCACACACTTCAATCCCCAGGAATTAATTTGTACGAAACACGTTGATAGCCAAACTTACTTCTAATAGGACCCAAACTCCAGAACATCGGCTAAGTTCGTCGAACTTCGGGTAACTTCGTAAAACGCCTGATGTATGGGAATCAGACTTCGTTTTTGTGGAAAAGGCTTTTGTTGTGCTACTGTCGACCTTAGATTTATGGAGGTAAAGTTGAAATTCTATTGGAGATTGATATGTCCGGTTAAAAGTGATGAATGGCACTGCCCAATGTATTGGAAGCCATTTCCAAGTTTTTAGTAAAACTTAAATGTGTAAAGTTGTTTGTAAAGTAGGTAATCAAAATAGTATGGTTTGAGTGGATTTATTTTTGTTACGTTTTTACCTGAATTTCTAAGAAAATTACACACTTTTTATAAATGTGGACGCTACGACCACCTTTATCGGAGTATATAGTGTCTGCCTATTCTGTTCCTAACTAGTTGTGTTAGTGTTTAGGGATGGTAGGGTACAGTAGGCTGGCGGTGCGGAGGGACGTCGCTCTGTGTAGCTTCGTGTTTCGGGTGCTGCGCGGCTGGCTGCACCACCCCGAGCTGTTAGCGGAGCTGGGGCTGCGCGCGCCACCTGGTTGCGGAGGTGCGCGTCGCCCCACGCCTACGCTACTGGAGCCATCCTCTAGGACTAACCTGAACAAGTTTGCCCCCTTGTCTCGCGCCATAAGACTGTTAAACATTATTTCAGATGAGGTATATATATATTTCACTGCAGTCTGATGAAGTTCACAGGAGTAGCACTGAAGTGCATCGAGAATGTTTAGATGTGTGTCAATTGTTTTTTCTTATTGTTTTTCTTTTTGTATGTGTATCTTAGTAGTAACATCGCATTGGCGTCATAGCTGTTAAGGTGTTATTTACGTAATTTTAAATAAATAATAATAAATAATAATAATAACTATATTGAGGTAAGTTTACAATCTACTCGGATTCAGCTGAATAGGTACCTACTAGTAATCTACATGAAGCGAATAAATAATTATAATTACCCACACATTACATTACATTATTACATTTTTACTACCCTTACATTTTTGTACCTACTGTTCGTAAGTCGGGGCTGACACCACTGGGCCACCGCTGCTGTATATTACATATTATTAGCAAAGTTACATTACATTGTACCAACAATTATTATTTTACATTTTCACAATATCTCAGCCATCTTGGATTTTGACAATCAAAACCCATTTATCATACGCTCCCGTAAGTGTTTTAATAAGAGACGTTATTATTATTAAAATAAAATCTTCTGTTTACCTTCCTTCTACTATAAAGCTGTTTTATTGATAACGTTTACGGATAACTGAGTTCTTTTTACTCGACTACGGCGAAGACAAAAGGAAAATATAATGATTTTTTAAAGTCGTGTGGGTATTCTTGATATGGTATTGTGTTGAGTCATTGTTGAGAATAAAAAATGTTCGCTCTATGACCTAAAATATTAGTATTCAGCTAATATTAGTATTAGTATACAATTTATACCAACCACCCGATACCAACATGGTTATATTCTAAAATGGTGGAAATTTTCTAGCCAGATGATGGAAAAGCAAGGTTTAAAATCGAAAGTACATTTTGTAAAACGCAACATAATATATCTACATGTTGGTTTTGTCCGTAAGAGATGTTATATTAACTAAAGAATCATCTAAAGCGATATGTCCTTTATTTGTAATTTGTTATACCTACTGTATTTGAAATTCAACACTAATCTCTCGCTCTCGCTTTTAGATCAATTAGAATACAACTTAACAACTAAATAATTTCTGCCTTGACGAATCAGAAATCAGTTAGGACTTTTCAAAAACTTGTATTCTTGAATAAATCCCAGTATTCAAACTTAAAACCTAACAAATTAATCGCTGAAACTTTCAAATCATTCAGCTTTACGTACGTAATAATATTTAAATTTAATCATTTCTTAAGTCTAAAACTTTTGTTTCTGTTTGGTCTGAAAATCAATCATGTAACAATGTGATTGATTATCCTGAAATTCAGTAAATAAATTCTTATATTCAGTTACATAATATATTGGAAAGTCATCTACTTCAGGAGATGAACAGATTTATCATAGAAAACGAATTGGTTTTTTTTTGATCGTTTGGTAACCATGTATATTGAGCATTCGGTAAAAGACATTTTTATCCATGTTTTAGTCAAACTAAGAAAATATAATTTCTCATAAATGTGAATAGGTTTTTTAGTGTAGATATTACAAGTTTTGTTAACATGAAGGATGAAAGGGTTTATACTGTTATATTTAAGGTCAAAATATAAAAAATATGTGCCGTCATCAAAGTAATAACTTAGTATGAACAAAACCTACATATTTTTTTTCTGGTCTGCTTTATTTTTGTTGGTAAACAACAAAGTTTTACGGTAAAAGTGTATCGCACTCATAACATTGTGTTGATGGATGCATTGAATAGTAAACCGGTCAGGGAAGTATTAAAAGTGGTAAAACGCCCAATAGGTTTGTGTTAATTGTGAAATTTGCAGTGTGCAACACTGCAAATTTCACAATATACACAAAATACTAATGTAAATAAAAAAACGATTTTTTGAATGACAAATAATTACTATATTGTAATTACCTATTTGTCCATTTAAACCCATTGTATAGGCTAAGAAGGAACGTAGGTGGTTTTTACTCAGTAGAAGTCTGACACTCCCCTTCGCTCTGCTATTTCCCATCCCCCCCAAAAAAAGGCACGCTTGAATAACTTTTTTTTCTATCGTTATCTCAGAAAACACATTCTCAAGTCCTGTCGACGCTTGAAAATGATTTTGTAATGTAGGTATATTTTTTTTTATCTCTAATTAAAAACCTAGACATTCTTTGAAATACTTGGTTACTTTAACTGAGGATTTCCAAAGATTTGAGATTGTTGTTGTTGTGGTTTTGATTTGAGAGGGATTTTTCAAAGGTTCATTCATTCATTCGTTTTTGGAACGAATGAATGAATGAACCTTTATCTTACTCTATTATTTATTTAACTACAAAATTTAGGTTTGTTCCTCCATAATCGAGTGGTTTAGGCGTCTGCGTCTGCTAAGCAAACAATATTACGATCCAACACAATAGTGTTGCTACATACAGCGTTAGCTAACAAGCTAACGCTGTACGTAGATGATAATTTCCTGACGAAAATATCTGCTTATGATTTTAAGTTATCATTTTATAAAATGCAAACTGAATACCTACACAGATCCACGTAACCGAAGCCACAAGTACAGTAACTACAAAATCTAAATTAAATCTAAATTAACAGCCTACATTCAAGGTTCTAATGGCGACTCTAATCAAATATGCATTAGGTCCACTTTGTCGCGCGAACGTGCGGTTAGCTCTGGTCGCTCTAACATCCATCAAGTGCGTAAACCTTTCCTAGATCATAAAATGATACAAGGTTTTGTAGACCACTGCCAAAGCCTTCAAAAAAAATAAAAAATTGTGAAATTATAGTAGGATGGAATGTAAAAGGTAGAGAATATAACAAAAAATTATGGAAAAATAAGTTACGGTCGATCTGAGGTGTAGGAAGGAATATTAGGAAGTGGGAGTGTATAGGGGTTGAAGGGTGAAAACCGGTTTATCTGGGGGCACGGCAGTGCCCCCGCCAAGTCGAGCAATAAAGCGGCACGGCTGTACCATTCTTTTCTCGAACCAGTTCAGGCCATTTTCGACCTCCTATAACTTCGTTGTGGATAAAATTAGAAGCTAGAATTTAGTAACAGATTAGGCATTGTATAAACACGATATATTTCAAATTTCATTCAATTTGAACCAGTAGAATTATAACTAATTAAAGTTCCTTAGTTTTGTCACTCACTCACTGACTGACTGACTAACTGACTGACTGACCGATCATCGAAAGTCTAAGGCACTATGTTCTAGCCGACATAGAAGCTTCAAATTTAGAATACAATTAGTGTTTAGTGTATTAACCATGGAAAAACTAAAAAAATATGAAATTTCAGTCTAGTTTTCTAGATACACTAACTGCATAAATAACTTTGTAATCCCATATAATTGTATAGGATTACAAAGTTAAACTTACATTTTCAGTGAATTAATTTTACGAGTTATTAAATTTAACACACTTCGTAGTTTCTGATTGATCTGAAATTTTGCACGTATATGTATATCGCCTATCAATGCAATATTATGAAGATATGGAACTGATCTGATGATGGAGCTGGAAGTTGGCCATAGGAACTCCATTCTAGAATATCATAACCCCATCGAGTTTGGACTCGTTTGATTCGCCTTGTCGAGTAGATTGTCTTAAGATGGTGTCCAGGGTCTGTTGGTGGAGCTGGAAGGTGGCCATAGGAATTCCGTAATAAAACGACATAACCCTATCGAGTTTGGACTCGTTTGATTTGTCTTGTCGAGAAGTTTAACTTTAGACGAGGTTTCTGAATAGTTCTGATGATGGAGCTGTAAGGTGGCCATAGGAATTCCGTTATTAAACCACATAACCCCATCGAGTTTGAGCTCATTTGATTTGTCTTGATGAATACTCTGCCTTTAGTTGGTAACCAGGATCTGATGATGGAGCTGGAAGGTGGCCATAGGAAGTCCGTTACAGAACGACATAACCCATCGAGTTTGGACTCGTTTGATTCGTTTTGACGAGTACTTTTTCTTTGGATGTTCTTCAAGATCTGTTGATTTAGCTTGAAGGTGGCCATAGGAATTTCGTTATAAAACGACTTGACCTTTTCGAGTTTTTACTCGTTTGATTCAGCTTGTCGAGTAGGTACTTTCGCAGTACTTCAAATCGATGAATAAGACTGCTCCAAATTCGAATAAACCTATGAATTGTTTATTCATTAAACAAAATAGATACAATGAGAGACGCCACAAAAAGAAATGAGATCCCACCAAAAACCAAGCCAAGCCGCGCAACTCAGTTCTTTTTACCGTAAAAAGTAGTGAGATCCATGTAATACCAAGTCAGTTAATATATTTAATCCCTACTTACAAATCGTTACAACCGTGTTTTAAATAATTACATTGACTTGGCTACTGCATCACATTGGCCAATGCGATGGCGATTAGCTATTACAATGGCCTGTTTAACATTAGCAAATGTGATGCGATGGCCAAGTCAATCTTTTATTTAAAACACCAAAGGTTTTTAAGTAGGCTTGACTTTTTTTACAAGTTTTGTTTTTGGTGGGTCTCGATTTCCGGTAAAACTACAAGTCCTATGGAAAGTTAAAAAGTTAAAAACAAAGTTGTAGGTAAACTAAGATCTACAACTTTAGATTTACACTTTTTTTCACATAACCTTTTTTCTTTTTTTGGCGGGTACAAAACTATCGAATAACCCCTTCCGCTCTTGGGCAGAGCGAAAGGGAGTGTCAGACTTCTACTGACTAAAAACCACCCATGTTCCTTCTTCGCCCTCTATGTCGTGGCCGCGATAACTAGTGTAAAACCCGCGGCCCCGACGGGCGTCGGCCCTTTCGGCCGACCGAACCTCAAAATGTATGTGATAAATTCAAATAAACCAAGTTTGTGGTTTTTAATTTTTATCTTTTACAAAAAACTTGTTTTTAAGCACGAAGTTTAGTGAAACGCCCACAACTTACTACCTGTTACATCGTAGCAGCTGGTTTTGCATTTTCTGATAAAATTTACCATTGCAATGTTTATTTATTTTTACATCATCAGAAAGTTGAGATTTTAAGGAACAAAACGCCCATCGACTTTTTATAAAGAGCAGACATTTTGACGGGTGATTTTCGCTTGAATAAAAAGGTAAAAATAAATATTTATAATAAAAAAAAACTACAGTGTGTTTGTTTTAGTAATTCGTGAATAAAAAATGTTTTTTGTAAAAGATAAAAATTAAAAACCACAAACTTGGTTATCATTTTGAGGTTATGTGAAAAAAGTGTAAATCCAAAGCTGTACATTTTATTATTACCTACAACTTTGCCATTTTACTTTTTTCCATAGGACTTTCAGTATTGCCGAAAATCGAAATTAACCTTGCCATCACTATGGCAAGGTTCTTTTTTTATTATTAATCAGCCCTCGCTGTTCCACTGCTAGGCAAAGGCCTCCCTCATGGCTTTCCAGGTTTGTTTGCTAATTGCCTGCCCCGTCCAATCTGTTAAGAATGAGTCCAGATCGTCACACCAGCGTTTCTTGGGCCTGCCTCGGTTACGATGGCCGTCACCTGTCCGGCTTCATCCTAGAAATGTGACTGGTCCCGTCCCATTTTAACTAGGCAGATTTAACACCAACACCGGCTATGCCTGTCTTAGACCGTATTACGGTGTTGCGCATTCGAACGGAGAGTCTTACCTTCAGAATGCTACGTTCCATCGGTCTTTAGCAAACGTTGAGTTTGGACTTCTGAGTTTCAGTCAAAGACGAAGTATGAGCGCCATAAGTTAGGATAAGCAGGATACATATGTCGTCAAGTTTGCGTTTCAATGAAATAGGGAAGTCGCCCTCCATAAATGCCTTCATGGACCAGTAGCTCCTCCAGGCCTTTTTGACTCGATGGTCAATCTCTTTGTCCTGCCTGTTGTTGAAGGAAACTAACTGGCCCAGATAGATATTTTCACATTGTCGACATAGTCTATTTTCTGTCCATCAACTTTGACCCCATATTTAGCGGTGGTAAGGTTATATATTTTTTTTTTTTTATGGGGTATGCAACTATCCATTTTTCTCAGAGTACACATTGATTTCATACATCTTTTCTGCATCCTAAAGATTGTTCCCCTATTAGTCGACTGCCCCCAAAAAACAACACCATATCTCGAAATTGAAGAGAATCAATTCAAACTGACATTGTTTAATTGGTTTGTAATAATGAGTGCAATGACTTTTCATAGGTTTAGCGTGGTTGTCTGCGCGCATGCGCTGCTCTCAGCCTCAGTGATGTATGAAGCTCAGACTTCAGTGCTGTCGGGCGAGCGGCCGGTGTACCCGTGCCGCTCGGCCGACAAGCATTCCATTATAGTTGTATTTAATTTACATGGTAATAAGGTGCGTACAAGTTTATTTTCAAGTTCAGATCGAAATCAAAGAGCTATCAAAGCTCTGTAAGCTTCGTGATTAACACGACACGACACATTTAACAACTTTTCACAGGAAAAAAAACCGCATACACTGCCTTTCCTGCAGAGAAAATAACTCAATACGGTACGATGACAGATATGATATCATCATTATTTTAGCCGAAAGACGTTCATTGCTGGACATAGGCCTCCTCCAAGTATCGCAGAATTTACCAGTCCTGTGCGTCTCGCATCCAGCGAATCCCCGCAACCTTCACCAGGTCATCGGTCCACCTAGAACTACCTAAAAACGCCACTCCAGAACTTTTCGGCCTCAATGGCCAGAGCAATGTGCTCTGCCCACTGCCACTAAAGTCTGGCAACTCTTCGGGCTACGTTGATAATCATGACACATATAATTTCATAATCATTCATCTTACACGTTGTATTGAAAAAAGTGCAGCACTTCATTCTAAACAAATCAACTTTACAAAAGAACAAGTTCACTTACCCAATAAAACCTAACACTTGTACATACTACTACAATTCAGCCGTTTAGCGAATCCTATTGTTTTAAAGTGCCTATCAATTTGAACTGCTATGATGATATGCTTGAGTATGGGTAGGTAGGTACAGTCAAGACCAAACACTGCAACTTCACTAAGTGCAAAATCAAACAAACATTTGTTTAATTATAGTTATTGTAGTGTGATAAATAGTTCACAAAATCGTTCAAAGATAACTGTTTTATTATGTTAAACCTTTTAAAATTTCAATCAGCTGCCTTTGCAAAAGTCTTACCTTCTTTCACTATTAATGTACACAGGCTTGCAAAAAAATTGAAATTCAAGGAGGTAACTGCTTTTTTTCTTATAAGCGAAAATCGGAAACCCATGTTCAAACGCGGCCCGTCTAATTCCGACATTTTTTTTATTTTGTGTGGTGCGAAATTATCAAATGAATCCTCCCAATGAACAACCCGCAGCCCCAACGGGGTCTGATTCTGACCCTTTAACCGCTCTTTCACACACACACAAACAAACACAAACGTTTTTTTGACAAATTCTCGGAATGGGATTGAATAAAAAAACGGTGGAACCGACATAAATCTTGGGACCTCGAGACTTTCTTTTCGGGAAACTACTTGGATGTTACCTCGACCTTTGGCGTAAACCGAAATCCTCTGCACAGAGAAACCAAGTATAAAATTGTTGTTCGAAAGAGATAACGCGGCCCGGGCACAAAGGGCTAAAAAGGAAAACATGGGTGGTTTTAGTCATTAGTTTGTCACTTCCTTCGCTCCGCTCGAGGAGTCATTAGTTTGACACTTCCTTCGCTCCGCTCGAGGAGTCATTTGACGATTTCCAACCATCCAAAAAAAGGGCATCAAACTTTGCGCTTGTCTGTACATATCCAGGTGTGAACAGCAGGTAGGTATTCGTCGGCTGAACATAACCGTTTGAGGTGGATCGGTGCGCATTAAGTACGCTTTGTGTCGTATTCAATCTACCGTTACCTTTGGTGAAATAGATAAATTGATGAAATAGGTGTGCTGCTGTGATAGAAATTCTCTGTCTCCATAATGGGCAACTACTGACATTTCACAAGGGGTTATGCCTTTTCGTCAGGGCTGCAGTTTGTTCGAAAGAGATACCGCGGCTTTGGCACAAAGGGCTAAGAAGGAACATGGGTGGTTATTAGTCAGTAGAAGTCTCTCACTCCCTACCGTTCTTCCCAGTAATTTGATGATTTCCCATTCACCATAAAAAAGGGGGTTATTCCTTGCGACTGTGTTGTGGCTTCGCTTACTTTTTTATTGTAACGTTTAAAGTGTCTGCATCGGTCTACTTGAGATAAATACTTAAAGTTTGATTTAATTTTCAGTTATGTGGTCAGGTACTAAGAACAAGTACGAAGAAGAAATATCATTCAGAATACAGTTTTCGAGTGCTTATATTTTCTATATCTATATCTTCTTGTATATTATATAACACAAAAACGGGTTTGTTACAACATTTATAACTCGAGATCTGCTGGATCAATTTTCATGGTTTTTGTTTCGTTGGATTTGTCTCCGCAGAATTCAATAAAAACAATGAAAACTTGACGAATACATAATTATGAAAATGAATCATCCTGTCAAATACTGTGATTGACATTTATGCATGCGTTCAGGAATGTATTTTGTGTCAAAAAGGGTGAATAAACTTTTGTCTGTATTTTTTTTTAATCAATTAAAAAGGTTGAAAAGTGTATTAAGCAGATTTAAATAGAAGTTCCTCAAATATTTATGCGTGCGTTCAGAAATAATGACAAATGGTTAACATTTACGCGTGCGTTCATAACTTTATTTTGCGTGGTAGGTATTAGGTAGGTAGGTAGGTAGGTAGTAGGTAGGTAGGTAGGTAGGTAGGTAAGGAAGGTAGGTAGTAGATAGCTAGGTAGTAGGTAGGTAGTAGGCAGGTAGTAGGCAGGTAGTAGGCAGGTAGTAGGTAGGAAAAAGGGCATTGCAAGGCATGCCGGGTTCAGCTAGTAATATAATAAAATAGGAAGACGTCCACTGCTGGACATAGGCCTCACCTAAGTGTCGCCACATTGACCGATCCCGTGCATCTCGCATCCAGCGAATCCCTGCAACCTTCACCAGGTCATTGGTCCACCTAGTGGAGGCCTTTCAACGCAACGTCTTCCGGTTCGCGGTCGCCACTCCAGAACTTTTCGGCCCCATCGGCCATCCGGGATTAAGCAATTGCTCCATGTTAAATAATAATATTCAGCTGCATTTGGTTGTACTTGAAACCCAATACAGGTTGGAATTATGATGACTATTTTAATTACCAAGCCAATAAATAGATCCTTTGTGTAACAAACCTGAAACCATGTTCTATCACTAATTCATCGGTTCCATTCCAAGCACGGACCGTTACCGGTTCATTTCGGATATTTGCGGTTTATTTCGGAGTAGGCGGGTTCCGGAGTGCATTGACACACATCACCATATAAGTTAAAATTTGGGTTATCCCGAAAAAACCAGTTTTTGGGGTAAAAAATTTGGAAAAACAACCCCCAATCTGTGCCCAGGACCACGGAACGCGGCCAAAAGCGCAGGGATGGGAGGTAAGTACGCCTGAAACTATTTAGTATTTATAAAACTAAAGAAAATTGTAGGTTAGTAAGCTCGGTGCTAGCATAGCAGTGTTAAATTCAATGAACACAAAACGGGAATTGATATTCATAGCATTTGAACAGTTTAAGCATAGTATTGATTTGTTTTGTTAGTGTGAGAAAGAAAGAAAGAAAGAATAGAAAAGAAAAAAAAGAATAAAGAAAAGAACGAAAAGAAAGAAAAGAACGAAAAGAAAGAAAAGAAAGAAAAGAAAGAAAAGAAAGAAAAGAAAGAAAAGAAAGAAAAGAAAGAAAGTACGACAGAAAAAAATTGCGTGACTGTTGAACATGAGGTCTTATGTTTGGTTCCCAGGTCGGGCCAAGTGCTATTGAATTTTTTTATCATGAATTTCTCAGCGATGTCACGAAGTCTAGATTTGTCACTGGTTAAGGGCAATAAACTCACCCCGTACTACATGAGTCATCGGCATTACAGCCGAAATGTGGGTGTACCACCTCTGGCTGACCCTTCCGGAATTACAGGTGTTATGTTATATTCCTGTTGCTAACATCAACCTCTTTGTGAAGTGAGCTATCATATCAAATTAGAATTTACAATTCCTAGTACAGTGTTCTGCCAAATAAAATAAAATTAAATTTACTTACACGACATTAAGCTATAATTATTAATATCTCATTATTTTCTTTCTGAGAATCGGGTATTGCTAGAGATAGGATCATGTTTTAATTAATTAGAGAGTGAATTTAATGAAGAAGGCAAGAAGGTATTGATTAAATAACAATATAACTCGTAAAAAGTAAGATGGCTTATTTTATTTTATCATAGTCACAATATTTTCTCGCCAATAAGTCGAACTTCTACATCATTTGCTTGAAGCATGTCTTCAGTACACAGTAGGACATTTAGGCTATCTGAATAGATTTCCAAAAAATATAGGACACGTATTTTTCTTTTTTCATGTAAACAAACAATGAAGACGATACAGTGCTTTGAAAACTCGTGTGACGTCATATTCTAAGACATTAGTATCGTCAATTTTTATTGATTTGATAAAACAAAAAATACTTATCCAATATTTTTTGATAATCTAACTGACGGACTAAACAGAATCATATTTTGTTTAGTCAGGAAACATCCTTATTTGGGCTACGTTGTCAATGAGTTTCAGCAGCTTTATTGCCGTACTTCAGCAGCTGGGTCTGGCTGTGAATCTACACACATCAAAAGTGTCTAGGGATCAAGCATTTTTATGCGGATTTCTTGAGATTGAGATGTGGCTTTGTAATAAATTTATGATTTTATAAATTTATATGGATCCTTTTTGGTGCATTTCATAATTTGAATCAGGAACTGTGAATCAAATTCGAGTAAAAGATGAAAATCAGCTGTCAATATTTTCCCTATAAAAACATACAACGCATTGAAGACATTATTAGTGCTACTGTTTCCCTACTACTGATTAAAACCAACGTTATTATGGAGCGGCGACGTCATTTAAGCAGGGAAGAAATGCTCAGAGCCGTGGGAATGATAGAAGCTGGTTCCCGGCAACGTACTGTGGCTTTAGCTCTGAATACAAGTCAGAGTGTTCAGTCGACTTTGGACACGTTACCGAAGCACTGGTACCGTGGCTGAGCGCCATGGAGGACGGTATCGCTGCACCACACGGAGACAAGACCGATACATTCAAATCTTAACTCGAAGAGCTCCAACAATAACCGCCATGATGTTAGCCGTGAGGCTTCATCACTCTTCAGGGAACTTAATTAGCGGCCAAACAGTCAGAAACCGCTTGCATGAAGTGAACCTTCATTCCCGAAGACCGCTACGGGTACCACCTATAGCAATGCACAATCGTAGGATTCGATATCAATGGGCTCTTGAACACAGAAATTGGGCAGAAGAACAATGGCGTTTCGTGTGCTTTTCTGATGAGTCTCGTTTTGGTATGAGACCGGATACAAGACGTATACGACACTGGAGAACCCCTGGACGCCAACAGCGATTAAAATCCTGCCAGGAAGTCCATCCTTATAGTGGTGGAACCATCATGGTATGGGCGGGTATTTGGATCGGCGGAAGAACTGAGTTGATTTGGATCAGAGGCAACCTCAACGCTCAAATTTATGCTGAGACGATTGTATCAGACGTCATCGTTCCTCTACAAGTGCAAATCGGTCCCTTATTTCAGTTAATGCATGATAATGCACGACCGCACACCGCAAGAGTTGTAAGACAGACTCTCGCCGCAGCAAACATCAATGTCCTGCCCTGGCCTGCTCAGTCGCCAGACTTGAACCCGATTGAGCATGCATGGGATATGCTACAGAGAAGAGCTCTGCCGAATATGGAGGGTATCCAGTCGCAAGAAGACCTTTTTTTGTTGTTGCAACGAACATGGGCGGCCATTCCACAGCGTGATTTGGATGAACTCATTTTGAGTATGCCAAACCGATGTTCTTGTGTTGTTAGTGTTCGCGGTAGAAACACGGATTATTAATTGTTTAAGTTACCCAATAAAATTTTAAAGAAAACTGTTATTTCAGTCTTTTTTTCGAACTTTAATGTTAGTGGTTCAAATGTCAAAAATCCCTTTATTAGGAAAATGGCAAATTTCTTTAATAATGCAAAGGTGACTTGGTTTATCGTTACTGTGACAAACGAAAACACTTTATTTGATGAATCCTTAAAGAAAATTTTAATTAATATCAATCAGGAGAAAAGTTATTGCAAAAATATATGTTGATCCCTAGACACTTTTGATGTGTGTATAAAGGGTGTAAAAGTACCCTTAACGCAAACAAAGGGCACTTATTCTCCCCACCACTACGATATTTTTTTGGTTCTAGACCATACCTGGGAACCCCCTAGTTACGGAGATATTGGGGGTCAAAGTTCCAAATTTTGCACAGCTAGTTTTGTAAATACTAGTTTTTCAGGTTATAACTTAACTTAAATTACCTCCATGACCCGTTTACTAGTCAAAGCATCCACTACCACAATGTTTTAATAGAGATACATTGAGTTTTACCGTAAAATGTGAATTTTGACCGCAAAAAAAAATTGTTTCCTAGCAAAATTTTTTGTGTTGGGGTACTTAGTTTGATGTACAGAATGCTTGGTTGACGTATGTGTGAAGGGTTAATTTACACCTTGTATAGCAAGTTATAGATACTCCACCTCTTTTCCTCTTAGCCCAAAATCATGCAGCCGAAGTGACTTTTACGCTGTCATCGATGACGCGGTGGATGTGGCCAAGTTCTGAGCTAACAAAATATGAAAAGAAGAAGAAGTATTTTACATTGAGAGACTGCTTATCTTACCTCTATATTCCAGTAACTCGGTAATACGATAATTGGTAGGACTGGTTGTGATACCTTCAAGTTTCTGACTACACATAATGTAACCAATTCACAAATGACAGCCGCCACGAAACCATACAGCGAAATTATTATGATGTTCTAAAACTATGAAACAAAAATCAATAACTTCAAAAAGGCATTAACCGGGTAAACATCCGGAGTAGAATTAATCGGATGTGAAACCGGAACGAACTGGAATAGAACCCGTGCGGTATTTGTGGCAGGCGGACTAGATGTAAACCACATTCAGAAACAAACGCACATCGCCGTACCTGCTACCTATAAGGACCCATTCACGACTCTTGGTGACACAACTTTTAATTTTTTTGGGGTGAGAAATCAACAAATAACCCCTCCCGATCATGGGAAGAGCGAAAGGGAGTGTCAGACTTCTACTGACTAAAATCCACCCATGTTCCTCCTTAGCCATTTATGTCGAGGCCGCGGTATCTCTTACAACACAGCCCCAAAGGGGTGTCACAGCTTGCGATGTGATTCAACATAACATCACGCCTGTAATTCCCGAAGGGTTAGGCAGAGGTATGACCATTAGTACACCTACATATCACCCAGTTATGCTAAAGTCCCATGTAATAGGGGGTAAGCCTATTGCCATAAACCGGGCACTTATCCAGACTTCGTGGTGTATAAACTGAGAAATGTCTGATGGTAACTCCCAAGAACATTTGGCTAGACTTGGGAATCAAATTAAGACGATACTTCATCATCATCTTCATCAGCCTAGAATGTTCCCACTGCAGAGACTCGGGCTTTCTCTCTAGGAGAATTGCCGATTATGTTGCCCTTCACAGTCCTCTACTTTATGCTATGCTAACTGCGACTAATTATCGCGAATACCAGTCGCAAGTCGCACAAAATCTTGTTGAACAGTGATGCCATTTGGTACGGCATAGTCACTGTAGACTTTCTGCTCTGCTACGCCTCCGTAGCAACACTAAGTTCCTTCCTTTGCGCTGATAAATTATTGTTTTTTTATCATCATCATCAGCCTATAATGTTCCCACTGCAAGGACTCAGGTATCCTCTCTAGGAGATAGATGGGCTGTACCACGCGGGTAAAGTGCGGATTGGTAGATGTCACATGACTTCCAATTTTTTGGAGGATTTTCTAAGACATGCCGGTTTCCTTACGATGTTTCCCTTCACCGTTTTGAGAGCAGTGGTGATGAAGTAAATTACACAAAGTAATACGCCTGACTGGGTTCGTTTTTTGTAGGTTATATGAATTGGGCCTACTCTTCACCTCCACCTTCTCCTGAGGACAGAGACGTAACATTATAACTTAAGCCCCATGTTTTTTACACACGTTTAAAACATGTAGACACTCTTAGCTCAGAACAATCACTAGTCCTGATTAACTCTGTAACGATTATTCCAAAATATATTCAGTAGTTTAAGTTCTTTTTAACTGCATAAACCCACAACCACCATTTTACCTACAATATATCGAACGCGGTGTACTCGTGCATATTTGAGCCGATATTCGCCATTAAGCACACACGACTTACTTCTAATGCATTAGGTGAACAGGTTATTCACTGGCCTGAGGTTAATGTTTAAATAATACAGCTTTATTAAAGGTTAACTTTCGTTACATTGAACTTTTACCTTTAAACATACATAACATAACATCACGCCTGTAATCGTCACAGGGATAGGCAGAGTTGTTTCTAATATAAGTACACCCACATTTCGCCAGATCTGTTTATGTCCCTTGTAAATGTAATAGGGCACGAGCCTGATTGCCATCAACTGGGCACAAATCCAGACTCCGTGTTTGCTACTTATTTTTTTTTATTTATTTATTTATTAAACTTTATGCACAAGCAAAAAACTGTACAAAGGCGGACCTAATGCCTTGGGCATTTTCTACCGGTCTACCTTTTTTAACCTAATAACATTTTGCCCAATCCGGGAATCAAACCCAAAACCACTACACTAACCACATAACCACTACACTAAAGGGCTAGTCAATCTTTAATCTTGTTATATTGAGTTTTAAACTTGCAAAGCTGGATATTGATCTATTATAACCAAAGGAAATCGATTGACACGTGTCAATTGAACAAAGTAAGTCGAGGTAATATTTGTGATGAGCGCGTTTGACAGTATTTGCCGATAGTTATTGTGGATGTGCGGTAATGTAGGTACCATAAGGTTTATGTAAACCAGATATCAAATTGAAAACCAACATCACTGTCATATAATTTACAACTTATTATAGATTAACATAAATAATAAAATAAATAAGTTACATCCAGCAATCGATGCCTTTTGTTTGTTTTATGAACTTCTGGCAAAGTCGGTATTTTTTTTTTAAATATTCTGTCTTCATATTTACCGAATTTCTAAGAAAATTACTCAAAAGTTAAAAATAACACTACTTTTGGATGTTGGTGACAAAAGATCAATAAGACAAACAAAAAGATTTCAAGTAACAGTGTAAAAATTCGCCTTATATGTTTTGGAATCATCAAATGACTCCTACCGCTCAGTTCGGTAGGGAGTGTCAGACTTCTCTGACTAAAAATCACCCATGTTCCTTCTTAGCCTTTTATGCCGAGGCCGCGGTATCTCTTTCAAACAACCCACCGCCCCGACGGGGTGTAATTATTCTCTCTTGCCATTAGAAACAAAAATCAGTCCTGTGAAGAAAGAGGCTGAGATCAATCACATGGTTATCCGGTCTATATCCTCAGATCATGGCTCCTATCAAGATAGATCTAGTTATTCTGAGAGCGTCCGGCGACGGAGTCTTAGCATGATTGATGATCTATAAAGTTCCTCTGCCTCTAGCTTGAATGATGTGTGTTCAATGATGATACTTGTCCTGGCTTGTCTATCTGCTGCAGGTCTATTGCGTATCTTTTACATGACAGTGGCTATCATAAAGTGTCCATCAATTAAATGTCAAATGGTTCCATTTTGTACGAAACCATTACCAATTTGACAGTTAATCCATGGACAATAAGATAGCCACTGACGTTTAAAAGATACGCAATAGCCCTGCTGAATGGAAAAACGTTTGTGTATTGTTAGAAACTAATTCTTTTAACCTCCTTGGTCCGAGACGAAGTTAAGAAAAAAGAAGCATGGCGCGCTATGACAGATGAAATGTCACTTGTCAGTGAACGCGCTCTCGGGATGAGTATGACTTTTGGCGGCAACGGATGTATTTTACTTTCTCTATATTTCGCATAAGGTTTAGTTCAGCAGTATTTATAATTTTTCGTAGCTAACCTTCACCTAAGATTTTTTTTAGCTCTGCTATGATTAGACTAATTGTTTATAATGACCCACAAAAAATAACTTCTTTTATTATTGTGAATTCTTGACAGCAAACCTAAAGCGTGGTGTACATTAAAATAAATCTTATTACAATGATTCAAAACTCTGTTTTAAAAAACGTGACAAAATATCTGCTATCCTCTTCGAGCCGGTCTGTGTGTGCGCTCCTCATTGATGTAGGTAAACATATTTTAAATAGGCTTAAATTGAAACAAAGGATTATAAATACAATTCTAAGGATTATTTTTAACAGGAATAACTTTAATGAGGTTTGTAATACTCGTAAATAATTGCACTGGATTAAGTACCTCATTTTCATTAAAGTTATTTGATTTAAGGGTTTATTTGTGTTGTAATTTTTATTTTAAACTAGCTGTTGCCAGCGGCTTCGCCCGCTACAACGTGAAAATTATCCCACAGGAAGATACAAATCGGGGAAAAAACTATCCTATGTCTAATCCAGTTTATAAACTGTCTGTGTAATTGTCTCTCCTTAACACAGGCTAAATATTAGCCTATCTAGGAGAACAGTACTTCACCCGTTTTTATTGTGAAATTGAACCTAAAAGTGTATACCTAAATGCAATATCTGTAAACTTTGCAATTCCATTTTGAAATAAATAAATTATTATTATTATTATAACGGCACAATTGCATGGCTCTTCTTCTTTTTTGACTGTTATGAAGTAACTCCTGGAAACCAGAAGTGGTTTTTTTTATCCCTAAGTATCTATTAAGGTCTATACTAGTTGCTAAAACTATAAAATCCATGATAAAATGTAAAATGAACTCACAACTTCGTTTCAAACATTTGTAAAATCTTTGACCCTCATTTCTGTAAAATAAGAAAAATGTAGATGTGTCATTATACTGCTAGGTGAGCGATATGTTGACTTGAACTATAATAAAATACAAAGTGTACCAAATTTTATTCAAATCCGTTCAGTAGTTTTTGCGTGAAAGAGTACAAGTGTGATGTGATATTAGAAACAATAAAGAAACGTATTTTGTAATTTCTCAGTAACTGAGTCTGAATTTTGTGCTCGGTTGATTGCAATAGGATCAAGCTCAACCTCAATTACATGGGACTTAAATTAGCAAAATGTTGGTGTATTATTAGGTATGTCTATGTCTGACCCTTCGGGGATTACAGGCGTGATGTTTTGTGAAATTTATAACTTAACATTACGCCATGTTCCGTGGGGGTAGCTAGAGGCGTGAATATCAGTAACACTTAGGTGTTATTGTCGTTTCTATAGCAGCTTTTTTTTGGGTGGGTGGGAAATCATCAAATAACCCCCTCCCGCTCTTAATATTTGTATAGCCAACTATGTGACTAGGGTAGTTGACAAAAAATACTAATTAGTCCGTCAGATAGATTTCTAAATAACCCTCCTTTTGGGCTTCGCCGCAGTCGGGTAAGAATATTGGACACATATTTTCCTTGGAGGTTCCACACTAATACAGTTACCTCCTTGAGTTTGACACGAATGCAAAAGGTTAGCCTGTCTTGAATGTAATATTATAACACCAATCCTACACCAAATCATATGACACGTCATGTTGCAACCAAGACTTCAGGAAAATCAAATCAGGCTCACACGGACGCCTGCCGCGCCTGCCTAGGTATAGAATCTGCATAATTGCCTTAGACACAGCCTATGTCTGACTGTAACACACAGCTGGAATTTATACTTGAAATGCTTGCTGGAATACTAATTTACGCGTATGATTAATGTAGTTGCTTTAGTGGTCGCAAGCACGATTGGTGAGCACGAGGTCCCAGGTTTGATCTGGGAATCAAACCTATGACCTCGTTGGGCAAAGTGTTGTTGGGTTTTTTTAGTAGGTCTTCCGTGGTTTGGTCAATTTAGACATCCAAGGTTACATTAATTCCCAGCTGGCTGAAAAGGAGTGTTCAAAACATCATTGTGAAAGAAATGTAAAATGTCTCCATCGATCCGACACCTGGAAAAAAAGTTATTCGAGGTCAAAGGTCAAAAAAACGGGTTTTTCGCGATTTTCAGCAAAACGGTAAGTTTTATCATAAAATTAAGTTCGTTAAGTTATTTAGCTCTTAAAACAACTTAGTTTATTAAAAATACATAATATAACATCACGCCTTTAATCCCCGAAGCGATAGGAAGAGGAGTGCCCAATAGAACACCAACATTTCGCTAGTTATTTTCAAGCTATAATGGCATATAAGTAATAGGAATGTTTACTGACTTAAAAAAATATATTATAAAAATATTGGATACGTACTTTTTGTTTTATAAAATCAATAAAAATTGACGAAGATACAACGCGTCAAAGATTTGAGTGGGGGGTTGTGACGTCACTCACCGGTAAAGAACGTCATACTAATGTCTTGGAAAATGACGTCACACAGGTTTTCAAAGCACTGTATCGTCTTCATTGTTTGTTTATGTGAAAAAATAAAAAATACGTGTCCAATATTTTTTGGAAATCTATCTGACGGACTAATTAGATTTTTTTCGTTAACTACCCTATTGAGGGCAAGCCTATTGCCATCATATGGACATAAATTTAGACTCCAATTGCTTAATAGCAACTTAAAAAAATCCTAATGGAAAAACTCAATAACACTACTCGATCCGCGAAGCCAGGACCGCATGCTTAGCCACTAGGCCGAAGAGACCTTCATACTTTTATATTCTACTCATAATGGTAAGTAATATGGACCGCATATCCTAATAAAAATTGATTATAGTTTAGTTAACTAGCTCTTAAAACCACTTATCTTATAAAAATAGGAAGCGGTAAAAGCCTGGCTCTCAAGTAAAGTGTATCATATTTCTCGTTTATAATGATCGTGGCTCGATGAAGAGCCCCGATGCTGGCTAAAGTGTACTTGAATCTAGGACATATAAACTAACTCGATGAGCACTAGGGTAGTGCTAGCATCTATAGTCTTTAAAATGGAAACGACGACGCGGTTGGCGCAGTGGCTTAGGCAATGGACTGCTGCGCTGCGTGTCGCGGGTTCGATCCCCGCACGGAATAAATATTTGTATGACCTACAGATAGTTGTTTCGGGTATGGGTATTTGTGTATGTGAGTTTAAATGTTTGTGAACGCACCCACGATACAGGAGAAATTCCTAGTGTGGGGCAACGTTTTTTTTTTTTAAATATAATTATATAAAAAAATAGAATATAATTTAATAGTTAGGGTAGTTGACAAAAAAAATCTAATTGGTCCGTGAGATAGATTTCCAAACAATATTGGACACATATTTTTTCATTTTCACGTTAACAAAAAACGAAGACGATAAAGTACTTCAAAAACTCGTGTGACGTCACATCGCACTGTATTTTTTACCACGTACTGACGTCAAAAGCATTTTTTATTAAATTGTTATAACAAAAAAACACGTATCCAATATTTTTCAAAAATCTAACAGCCGGACTGATTAGATTTTTTAGGTGGAATAACGTATTGATTTGATCGACTAAGTGATGGTCAATTTCAACCATTCTCAAATTCTACCTCTGACAAATTCAATTAAAAAAATCTCACCGAGAAAGAGTAACCCAAATGATTTATCTGCCTTCATCAACAGCTGATGCGTGAAATTTGATATTGCACAGTGGACCGATCACGGTTGGCTACAGACGTAGACAGAATTTGAAAACTGAATTTATTTTCATCTTTTTTTTATTTTTTTTGGATTTTGTGCGCTGTGACGTTTTATTTGATACAGTCTGTGTATAGCAAGCGTGTGTGAATATTTTTATTCATATTTGTGCGGGGAATCAAATTATTATTTATTTATAGCTGTCGATAAAAGTTAACAGGGAGTTTAAATATTTATTCTGAATAGCTTTTCCCACGGTTGCCCCCGCGTGGAGGTCACTTATTATCTTAACTACAGCAACTTACTGGCGCTATATGAAGATGAGACTACCCAGGTCATGGTCCACTGCGTGACAGTTTTCTTGAATCAAAACCCTTTCAGATTTCGAATCGAGAAATGTAACAGATAGATACTATCCCGACAATTTTCCTGCTCCTCCGCTACTCTCTTCTGATTAATTTCGTTGCGGGATTCAAGACAGATAAATAGTTTCTTTGGAACTTTATTCAGCTTCATTGTCTCGACGCTTTTTTTATGGTCGACACTGTTGACTCTGGTTTACAGGAGTTACAGTGGTTTGTTTTCCCTCTCCTAGAGAGGAGGCCTGAGTCCCTGCAGTGGGAACAATATAGGCTGATGATGTGATGTGACAGTGGTTTGGGAATTATGTGGTGGATATGTGACAATGTGGTTGTTCCAAAAAAAAAGATACAATCCCGACGAACAGACAGTTACTTTCACATTTATAATATTAGTTAGTCTTTGAGTATCATCATAGTATTATAAGCATGAATAATTTCGCATTTTAACTTGTTGATTTGATTAGTACTTAAATACCAATTTTGCCTCCTATCCTATCTACAACAGACACTTCTTAAAACTAAAACATTAAACTGTTCATGTAACCTTAACTTTGTAACCAACGACGTGATGTTCTAGTAATTGGCTACAAAAACTTTGAACAAGTTTTAAAAGGATTTCACTGTCAATGTACTAGAAATAGTTTTATTATGATGAGAAAAGGACAATGTTATTTACACTTTAATTATACTCTCTTTACCACAGAGGATGGGTATGACTTCAAAATAATATCAAAAAGTCAGTTTTACGAATATTGACACATACGAGAAAGATGGATGACTTAAGGAATGTCACAGAAACATTGTGAATCAGGTGAGCTTACTTACACATTCGTCAACGCATCGGATAGATTAACTAGCTGTTGCCAGCGGCTTCACCCGCTACGACCCACGGGAATATAAAATCGGGATCAAAACTATCCTATTTGTTAATCCAGGTTATAAAGTATCTGTGTAGCAAATTTCATCCAAATCCGTGCTGTAGTTTTTGTGTGAAGAAGTAACAAACATACACACTCACACACTCACAAACTTTCGGCTTTATAATATTAGTGTGATGATATGACATACATAACATCACCTAAAATCGCCTAAGTAACCGTTAGACGGAGACGTTCCTAAATAGTACACCCACATTTTCTTCGGTTCTAATAGGGTTAAAGATAATATTAATTGTGTGGAACGTCGTTGTAGTAATTAGAAACACTTATAATAATAATAATAATAATATTCCACAACTATCACACAACGCCATCTAGTCCCAAGCTAAGCAGAGCTTGTGTTATGGGTACTAGACAACTGATAAACATACTTATATATTTCTAAATACATACATATTATAGATAAATTACACTTAAGAAGCGATTGCCAATCCTTAGGACCCTTAATAAATGTATTTCTTTTTTCTTATTTGTTAATACGAGCTTAAACGGAATGTAAAAAAAAACACTCAGATAATCTCAATATGTTTACTGACGTAAAAAATATGATTCTTATTAGTCCATCTGTTAGATAATCGAAAAATATTTAATACGTATTTTTTGTTTGATCAAATCAATAAAAATTGACGGAGATAACACGCGTCAAAGATTTGAGTTGGGGTTTGTGACGTCACTAACCGCAAAAAAATGTCATACTAATGTCTTAAAATATGACGTTTCACAAGTTTTCAAAGCACTGTATCGTCTTCATTGTTTACTTACGTGAAAAAGAAGTTTTTGGAAATCTATTTGACGGACTAACTATTATTTTTACCCGACTACGGCGAAGCCAAAAGGAAGGGTAATGATTTTGGCAGTCTGCGACTACGGCTGTCGTCTATTTATTAAATTATCTACTTACTAGACAATTTTTCTTGTTTAATACTTTTAAGACGGCGGTTTTATTAGTCTGTGTTTTTATTCGTAGTCGGATTTTAGTTTTTAAACTTGTTTTTTATTTAGTTAGAGCCGTCCTGTGCCGTAACCGCGAGCAATGGTAGATGCCTGATGAATGAGAACCTATTCATCTCTATGTGTAAACGAGTACTAATTGTCTGGGGTCGGCTTAGTTCAACAGTTAGGTACTACTGAATAGGAGGTACCAGTTCTAACCAAACAACTGTGTCGTACCTCTAGGCACTAGAATAACTTATGTTGTGGTGAAAAGATTAGCTTGGCAAGGTTGGTGCGAGGCTAGCTAGCTACTTAACATTATTTATTCAGCCTGTGAATGAAACACTGTTTGCATTATTTGACCTCCGTTGTTTAAAGTAAGCAACAATGTAGGTAATGATCTAAAATTCTTGTGGAAAGAGATTGTGAAAATTTTTAATGCTATCCTTTTATCAGGTCCTTACCAAATTGTCCCAATGTGATCTGCACGACAGACTTGGGATTACCATCGTCAACTATGGGGCACTTGATATCGTGTCCAGCCTGTAAAATACATACATAGACTGCCAAAATCATTACCCTTCCTTTTGGCTTCGCCGTAGTCGGGTAAAAAAAACAATGGACTTGTGTGAGCCTATGTTTTCTTTACTTTTCTTCATTTCATATACTTAGGTCTTCTTTCTCTATAGTTTAGTAAGTGCTGAACCTGATATTTATGCCTCCCTTTTGAAATGTTGAAGGAAAACATCGTGGCATGTTCTAGAACTAAAAATTCGAAGACATTTGACATTACTAACCCGCACTGAGCCCGCGTGGTGGCCCATTCTCTCTTATAGAGAGGAGGCCTGTGTCTCAACAGTGGGAACATTATAAGGCTAATTATGATGCTTATGCTTTTAATTCATGCATTCTCTAATAAAGAAAAAATCTATTTTATCATATTTCTCACTGCCACTGGTTAGGTTATCCAAGCATGCTAATGACATGAATTCACACTAATTTCCGACTCTTCGTGACTGCACTAGACATGATATAATTTGATGGTATGTCAAAAGATATGAGACTATTTTGCCACTAATCGTCGTAAATCTGGCATGAATAACATAATGCCAATTAATTTTATGATGATTTGATTGCATGACTCATCGATAAAGTAATATAATTATGTTGACAGATATTACATTATATAAACCGATAGTATTAATACTGGAGTTACCTAATTTAATAAGTATCGAAATGATTAGGATAACAAAGTTGTGTAACGGCGAACACTGGTATTTTAAGTCGTGGAAACTGAACTCTGAACTCTAGACGAAGATGACACGCTTAAATTCAGTCCCATTCGGCATATTATTGACAGCTACAGTTTGCTTATAATTTGACTTAGCACCCAATTTTGAATATAAAATGACAATAGAGACATATTTAGCATTTAATAAAGCAGAATGTAACCATGGGCTTGACAAGGATGTATGAAAGTAGGAGGTAACGTACATATGTCCGCCTGTTGCCAGGACAACTACAGTCGACCCAAGTTAAAAAAAAGTAGTTAAAAAAACCAAAAAAAACCGACTGAAAAAACCTAAATGAAAAAAATAAGCACATTTTAAATTAAACTAAACTTGCAAGCTTGGGGGGTTCATTTGAATATTAAATTATGAAATGGAAATAGAATTAACCCCCTATTTCCATTTCATAATTTAATATTCAAATGAAACCCCCCCTGCTTCCAAGTTTTGTTTAATTTAAAATAAAACAGTGACACTCGCGCCTTCAAGACGAATCTTACGACGTATATTTTATTTAAATCCCTTCATCCGTTTAGGAGTTATGAGGGAACAAAAAAAAGGACATACATACTTACACGCCAAACACATAACCTGTATATATGTATGTATGTATTTATTTTTATAAGTTAGGTATATATTAATATTTTCTAACTTTTGTTTCTGTTAAGCACCTACTGTGTAATGTCTCTGCATCACCCTAAGGTAGACTGGTAGAAAATGCCCAAGGCATTAAGTCCGCCTTTGTACGGTTTCATTACTTGTGCATAAAGTTTTAATAAATAAATAAATAAATAAATAAATAAATAACCCTCCTTTTGGGCTACACCGCAGTCGGGTAAAAATGGACGTGAGTAATATGCACTTAGAATATGGGCGTAAGCTTACTTTAGGAAAATCACAAGATGATTCACTTTTTCAATTCTATAGGGAGAATTTAGCAGTGTAATACACCATCAGTGTTGTAGTAAGTACTAAGTTATCGTTTGTTTGAAATATTGTATTGCTTTCTCGCCTAAGGTCGCAATAAAATTGTCTGTAGTAGGTAAATTATGTTTAGATACAGTTATGGTATGTTCTGGGATTTGGCCTTTAATATCAAGGAGTATCGTGAAACCCTGTAACTGTGTTGCAGACGACAGATGCAATGACTTTTATGAAAAAAAAAATACATTTGGTTAGATGAAAGTCGACTACCGCAAGGAAAAGGCTAGTCAAATGATATTATAATTATGTTATATTGGAACAGCTTTTTTTTTGGGGGGGGGGGGGGGGAATTCATCAAATGACAGAAGTCTCGCTCTGGGTAGAGCGATAGTGTCAGACTTCTACTGACTAAGAACCACCCATGTTTCTTCCTAGCTTTTGTGCCGAGGTCGCGGAATCTCTTTCGAAAACCCGCAGCCCAGTTTGGAACACCTTACTTTAATTTTAGTGTTAGAGTGGTTTCAGAGTTGCAAGCATGTCTACGTGCCGAAAATACGATAATCGAAAACCCCCCGTAGTAGTTATTTTAGTAGTTCTTGCAAAACAAAGTTTAAAAATGGCATGTACAAAAAAAAACAGAAGTTGCAACGAAAAATTTTCTCCAAACACTGTTGTCAAGGACGACCACAATTTCGCCATATTTGTCCCTGTACCATCCCATCAACCACGTCATATATAATCTGGAATGTACCTATCTAACACAATCAATATCCCCTCAGTTGATAATTTTTCATACGTCCTACCATAACCAATATCGTGGACATCAATCACGGGGCCAGACAATGGCGGAATGCTATGAAATATGGCAGGATGCGCTTTGTTACGTTTTTAGGAACGATAGGATGGAAACTGGGGATGGTGGATCATTTTTAGAGAAAAGATATACTCGTATCATTCATCACAATCTAATACTGGACATAGGTATCTTCTGTCACACGTCACTCAACTGGATTCTCAGCAACTCTTATCCAGTTGCTATCAACCACCAACCAGCGAAGATCGTCACTCCACCGAGCCTGAGGGTGTTCTCCACCTTACGCTTGTCTGTCAGCGGTCGCCACTCAAGAATACGTCTACCCCAATGGTTATCGGTCTGTGGCTAATATTTATAACCTTCCTCGAGAACCACTTTATCCATCGGTGAAAACAGCATAAAAAAACCGGCCAAGTGCGAGTCAGACTCGCCCATGAAGGGTTCCGTAGCAGCAAGTAACATAATATAAAAGTTATTGTAGTTCGTTGTAACTTTGACGATGTTTTAATAACAGCTTATTTTTTAAATTAATTTATTGCGATTTACGATTTATGACGTATTAAAAAAAAATACATACTAGATTTCGTTCAAACCAATTTTGGTTGGTAGTTTTTGTTGAGATCTACATTATATATATTTTTTAGAATTGCCACTCTCTTACTTTAAAAGTTAGAGGGGGGGGGGGGGCACACATTTTACCACTTTGGATGTGTCTATCTTTGAAACGATTGACTTTGAGAAAAAAATGATTTTAAGAACCTCTCATTTTTGAAGACCTATCCATAGATACCCCTCATGTGTAGGTTTGATGAAAAAAAGTTTTTTTAGTTTCAATTCCATGTATGGAGAGCCCCCTCTTAATCTTATATTTTTTTATTTTTATATAAAAATCAAAAAGCGGTTTACAGAATACATCTACCTGCCAAATTTCAACTGTGTAATCCTTATAGCCTCGGAATAAAATGGCTGTGACATACGGACGGACAGACGGACAGACAGACAGACAGACATGACGAATCTATAAGGGTTCCGTCAGAACAGACAGACACGACGGAGGAGCTTTTTTATAATACATAGCGATGTAGTGATGATACATACGATTATGATGGCTTTGCCTGAGATGCATGGAAGCCACAGATTAATAACAATCAAAAAGCAGGGTTATACACATTTTATTCGATAGATTTAACTCAGGTTAACGTAACCGATGTTTAAATTTCTCTTCAATTAAAAGTGAATTTTATTTTCTTTGTCTAGTTTTTGAGAACTGTAGGTATTAGGTATTATTTCAAATGAATGTAGATATTGACTTTATGAGTTTTATCTGTGCTAAAAGTTGAGCTGAATTATAAATCTGAGACGGCTAGCAAGAGAACCAAAGACTGAATTTAATTTATGAGAAAAATTCTGTGAATAGAATGCAGATACTTTTCAAATCTTCCGTCCTAACAAGAAAACTCGACTCGTAGTAAGACAATGCATTTTCAAGATTTTTTAAAACAAAGAAACCTAGTAAGTAATTGATGAACAAGATGTTCGAGTTTTTGTATAAATAGCTTTTTTTACTTGAATTAAAAAGTCATAGACACACCGTATGAATCACCTTTGTCCTACATTCTTTTCTTTTAATTATTTAGTGTGTACATAACAAAACATCACGCCTGTAATCCCTTTGACGGCACGGTTGGCGCAGTGGCTCAAGCAAATGGACTGCTGCGCTGCGTGTCGAGGGTTCGATTACCCGCACGGAACAAATATTTGCATGACCTACAAATAGTTGTTCCGGGTCTGGGTACTTGTGTATGTGAAGTTTAAATGTTTGTGAACGCACCCACGATACAGGAGAAATTCCTAGTGTGGGGCAACGTTTTTTTTTTTTAAAAAAAAGAAAGGCTTAAGCAGAGATATACTTAATAGTGAATGAATCAGAAAATCATTTGCTTAAAACATAAATGAATCAGAAAATCATTAGTTTCAAACTTTAGCGGTTCAAAATGTCAACACTTCAGATGAGCAACGCATGTGAATAACATTAAGTTATGATATAAATAGTTCAAAATATCAAAACTTTAAATTATCCATGTATACAAAGATCGTTCCCTTAATCAACACGTCTGCGACTTAACAAAATTATTTGATAAATTCAAATTCGGAGACAACACAAACAACAATACGCACGTTTTTTTACTTTGCATTCGTGGATCATTTAAAGTGTTGATATTTTGAACTATTGATGTTATTCACATTCGTTGCTCATCTGAAGTGTTGACATTTGAACCGTTTATGTTTTAAAGTAATGATATTGTGATTCATTGTAAAATTAAACTTTTGTTGATATTTTGTTTATTGATGTTTTGGTTGTTGATGTATAGGATTCCACCCGTTAGTAATGTATGTGTATACATTTGGGCAGATATGTTTAAGTCCCATGTTATAGAGAGCGAGCCTAAGGGTGGTGCCTTTAGTGTGTGCATAACATATTAAATAAAATAAATAGACACAAAATGTTTAACCTTAAATTGAAATTAATAAATGTCCATTAAAAATATGTTTATTTAATTCCTAAAAATATAAGCTTTAAATAAAACAGAAACAGCTTTATTTTTGATCACGTAGATGCCATTTTCGATACAATCACTTTTACGAGTTTCGTTTATAACCAGACTCACATTATTTATTAGGTGATACAAACATTATCGAGTCGTAGGAGGTCGTACCTAAATAATAAAAGCAATCCTCAAAGGTACCATACCATATTACCGTACAGTATTAACTGGGTTGTGGAGGTCAGACAGGCAGACACCATATCATCATCTGCCTACGCTTTCTCAACTATGCTGGGGTCGGCTCCCAGTCTAAAATTATGCCATTTTTTGTTTTTTTTTTTTTTGGTGTGGGAAGTCATCAAATAACCCCTTCCGCTCTTGGGCAGAGCGAAAGGGAGTGTCAGACTTCTAGTAACTAAAAACCACCCATGTTCCTTCTTAGCCCTATATGTAAAGGCCGCGGTATCTCTTACAACATCCCGCAGCCCCGACGGGCGAAATTATGCCATCAAAGTCTTCCAGGGAGACATTCCATGTGTAAAATACTGGTATTCAGCTGCATCAGGTGAAACTCGAAACCGACCCCACGAGTTGGGAAAATGCAAGGCAGATGATGAGCAGCATGAAAGCAGGAGCAGCGGTGGCCCAGTGGTGGCGGCCCCGATTTACGAACAGTAGGTCGTAGGTTCAAACCCAGGTAGGCACATTACTTTGTGTAATTTATTTCATCACCGCTGCTCTCAAAACGGTGAAGGAAAACATCGTGAGGAAATCGGCATGTCTTAGAACCAAAAAATTCGAAGACATGTGACATCTACCAATCCGCACTGGGCCTGCGTGGTAGATTATAGCCCATTCCCTCTCAAAGAGAGGAGGCCTGTGTCCCAGCAGTGGGAACATATTTATAGACTGTTGATGATGAAGGCAGATGATGAATGAAACATGTGACAAACTTGCAACTCGCTTGACACAATAGAGTAGCAAGCCAGGGGCCGCACACGGTGTTATGCTGTTCAAATAGCTATCGGCAATTTATTGAAGCACAGTATACATTTTTTGTTTCAATCAGGTGTCATCCCACGGGCCTCATAACACCGGGTGAATGGACTGCATGTCCAACGGATGCGAATAGCTTTGGAAAATAGAATTTTGGGCTATACTAGGTATTTTACTCCCTCGGGGGTGCTGGCTAAACTGTTATAGTTGACCTGTGTTTAGTAGATAAATGTGTATAATAGTCACATAACTTAACGTGACATCAAGCCTGTAATTCCCGAAGGGGGAGGCAGTGCTTACCTAATACCACAACCACATTTGACCAGTTATGCTTATAAGTTCTAATGTATTATGGGGTGAGCATTTTCATCAACCAGATACAAACCCAGGCTCCGTAGCTGCTCCTGATGAAAAAACCCAATAACACTTTGCCCAAACTAGGACGAACTTCTGTCCGGTTAATTACATGCGCGATGTTGGTTAATGGATAATTTTAATAATTGAATATAAGACATTTGTTTGATGACTGACTGATATTTAATGTAAGTATATGCATAAAATTTATAAATCATTAATTTTCGACCAAATTTGGTAGAAAGCCTACTAGTTCGGAACCCTTCATGTGCATGTCCGACTTGCACTTGGCCAGTTTTAGTAATTCTTCTCTCAAATCACATAATACTATGAATTTGAAGCTTGTGTCCTAAGCAAACGGTTGAAATTACGTCGAGCAAAATGTATGGCAATGAAGGGTACGACATTCATAGTTCATAGTGTGACGTAGAGTTTGAAATATTTCTCATGTTTCAATGTGTAAAGTTGGGCCATATTAATTTGCTTATTAATAAAAGAGAAATGTACGGAATATGAGAAATTTCTGTAATATACGAGTCCTCAGTTATGTGTCGTGTTGCTAAATAGGGATGATACACGTTCATAATTTCAAGTTCTATTAAATGTTCAAGGTTAAGTTTATTCGGCTAGTTGTAAACAATAATAAATAACGTAACATAACGCTTATATTTCCGAAGGATTAGGCAAAGGTGTGCCTAATAGCATACCTCATTTCGCCGCGTATGTAGGAGGCCTTGGTAACAAGGGGGCTCCATTGTTTTACCCGGGCACAAATTAAGACACCGTGACTAGAAAAAAAACTAACCCAACAACACACACATGTTCAACACGCACATGGGACCGAGGCAGTCAAACTAATTATTAATGATTTTTAAAATAATGTTTTAGTTGACGGCACGGTTGGCGCAGTGGCTCAAGCATTGGACTGCTGCGCTGCGTGTCGCGTGTTCGATCCCAGCACGGAACAAATATTTATATGACCTACAGATAGTTGTTCCGGGTCTGGGTATTTGTGTATGTGAGTTTAAATGTTTGTGAACGCACCCACGATACAGGAAAATATCCTAGCATGGGGCAACGTTTTAAAAAAAAAACGAAAAAAAAATCAAAACAAAATATATTATCTTAACATAATATATTGGAATTATACTAGTATTCTTATTGTCAGGTGACGATTTCGTAGAATATTGTAACTTACACCGTATATGGGAGATCACGCTTTATGTCACAGTTACTGAGTACCAACCAGTCACGGGGTGACGGGGTTACAACTTAAAACCCCTGCTCGTCCTACTAAGATGAAACAACTAGGTTACTAAACCATTATCTCTAAACTTTATTTCATTTTAATTTATTATTCTATCATTTCATTTACACATTCCAAGAAAAACATGATAATAATTCAAAAAAATTAATATTAAAGTTAAAAGTGTCCGCATAACGAAAGTACCTATCTAAGCTCTTTAAAAAAAAACATTCTAGAGACAAAAGAAGAAGAAATTTGATTTGAAACGAGTTCTAAGAATAACTGAATAAAGTTTTCTCGTCTATGAAATGACCATATAGCCTTTAACTATGATGGGGTCAGCCTTTAGTCTAACCAGATGCAGTTGAATATCAGTTTTACATGGAGCGACTGCCTTGTCTAACTTCTACAACCCAGTCAGTACTCAGTCATACGACATCCCCTGGTAAGACTGGTTGTCAGACTTTCGGCACACTGGCTACCAGAAGCGACTGTCAAAGACCTACAGAAGGCGGTTCCTTTTTGTATATCTTTTCTCGTTCAACGGCCCATGGTGAAGAATGACAACTTAAAATTGCCAACACACAGTAGGCAACGTGGTTTTAAGTATTCGTGCTTAAGGGTGTTCCAAAGAGATACGGCGGCCTTGGACTTCGGACACAAAGGGCTAAGAGGGAACATGGGAGGTTTTTAGTCCGTAGAAGTATTTTTTTTTTTTTTTTGGTGGGTGTAAAATCATCGAATAACCCCTCCCGCTCTTGGGCAGAGCGAAAGGGAGTGTCAGACTTCTACTGACTAAAAACCACCCATGTTCCTTCTTCGCCCTCTATGTCGAGGCCGCGATAACCGTTGGACTACCCGCGGCCGTCCGTAGAAGTCTTACACTTCCTTTGTGCTCCGCCCAGAGCCCTACAAAAAAAAAATGTATTGGTCCTTTTGAGAAAAGTCCTTTAGATTGCAGTAAAACTATTAATAATGCCTGCACTTGTAAGCACATGTTAGTGTTAACTCAAAGGTCAGGTTTACCAATTTTGATGTGCCGTAAAGTTTAAGAGCTTTTGAAAACTCGTTAAAAGGGTCTGATCGGGAAACTTTAACCCTGCCCCTAATACTATTAATTATTATTTGACGTGAACAAGCGTTTTATCAGTTGTGGTTTTATTGTAAAAAGTTTTTTTTACAAGGGTACTTTAATTTATTATAGCAAATTGGTTTGAAAAAACCTACAAGTACATGATGGAATTTTATGAAACGTCAAAAAAATACGAGTATATGCACGGTTCGGATTGGTCATTTTCTATGGAGACCAACCACAGGTAACTCCATGGGAACGAAAAAAAGTAGAATCTAACAATGTCAACATGTTACAGTGTTAGTCTAGAGGTGAGACTCTCGGACGGTGAGTAATGGGCTAGCTCACCGTCCGGCCATCTTATGCACGTTCGTGTTCCACGCGTGCCTCAAAGAGATTTCAGGGCTGACGCCCGTCGGGGCTGTGGGTTGTTCAAAAGAGATACCGTGGCCTCGACACAATGGGCTACGAAGGAACATGAGTAGTTTTTTGTCAGTAGAAGTCTGACACAAAGCTGTTAAGTTCAAACAAAAAGCACGTGATTTTCGGGGCCATGTGCATATTGTTTTATTATCACTTGCTTCGGTGTCGAAAAACACATTTCTCAACGGTATGAAAAGCGAGTTGGGTAGCTAAAATTTCTGACACCAAATTAAGCACTAATTACCATGACAAAGAAGAAGTATTAATACTTAAGTTATCGTTTTTTTGGGGGCTGGAAATCATCAAAAAACCCGCTCTTGGTCGAAAGGGAGCGTCAGACTTTTACATAAATATACATAAATAAACATAAATATAATTTTATAAAGCTTATTTAATAAAGTTAAGACTTATAAATTAAATTAAAAACACGAAATTATCATTAAATATAATTTTAAAATTAATCGTTAGCATGCTTCTATATTTTTGAATAATTAGCCATAGATTAAAGTTAAGTAATCATTATACTTGAAAAGCAGATCGGTGTGAAGATGTTACTCATCCTCTTGAAAGTACATACATACATATTATACATACATAAACCCACGTCCTTTTCTCATGAGGGAAGGCAGCCATACCATAGAACACCACCTGCTACGATCCGTGGCTTCGTCACATTCATACATCTGGTCATACACGCACGCCGGTTACGAGTACTTCACACGTGTCCTTTCTGACGAACGGCACCAATCAATCAGAAAAAGAAAATATACATAAATTACCTTCAGGGCATCAAAGAACCCCACTATACTCATCATCATCTGCCTAGCCTTTTTTCAACTATGCTGGGGTCGGCTTCCAGTCTAACCGGATGCAGCTGAATACCAGTATTTTTCATGGGGCGCCTGCCTATCTGACCTCCACAACCCAGTTAATACTAGGTAATACGATACCCTTTGGTAAGACTGGATGTCATATTTTCAGATTACTGACTTTCAAAGATCTATGGAGCCAGTAACAACAGCTTAAAATGCTTTGTGAGTCACAAAGGAAACTCGTTAAGTAATGGGTGGTCGGTCACCCATCCGCAGACCAACCTAGGCAAGCACGGTTTAACCTTAAGATCGTGCCGAGTGGTAGTTATTATTAAGGCACTAGCTCCTTCACTTGTTGTTACTCATCTCTTGAAATAAAATTTAAAAAAAGAGGGGGCAACGTATTTCTCCTTGCCCACCGGATTTACACAGGTAGGTAACATTCATATGTATTTATAATGCTGCTGGGCTTATAATACTCGTAGTTTGGCAAGAAGATAATAAAAACTGTTAGGAAAACACCTCTCCCATTTTACTATTAAAAATTCATAAGGGTTTCTTAATGAAAATTCATTATTAATTAATGTTGCTGTGAAGTAAAGTAAGTGAACATTAATTGTAGTAAGTTAAATTCTTGAATTAAATCAAGTTACTTCATTATCACCGTTTACAGTTTTATAAAAGAACTGTAGAGTCATCAATCAAGAGCCTTTTAATGTTCCCACTGCTGGGATACGGGCCTCCTCTCTTTTTGAGAGGGAATGGGCTATAATCTACCACGCGGGCCCAGTGCGGATTGGTAGATGTCACATGTCTTTGAATGTTTGGTTCTAAGACATGCGGGTTTCCTCACGATGTTTTCCTTCACCGTTTTGAGGGCAGCGGTGATGAAATAAATTACACGAAGTAATATGCCTGCATGGGTTCGGACCCATGACCTACTGTTCTTAAGTCGGGGCCCGGCCGCCACCACTGGGCCACCGCTACTCTAGAGTAATTCAATTAAACATTACTTGAAATGCAAAACGTTTGCCGAACAGTTACTGACAGGTAAAATGTAAATATTTTCGTTTAACTGACCTAGTTATTTATTACTCTATATACTTATTCCTTTTAAAATAAACTTCGTCAATGAGTAGTGATTTAATGGGCTTTAATTTAAATTAAAATCTTAGAAGTGGTTAACAACTGAAGTAAAATACTTAAATAAATATACCATAGTAAATCCTTCCATTTTTATAACACTAAGTGTTAGAATAAAAATATAAATAATGTGTTTTCGAGTTAAAAAGCATTGTAGTATTTAACTTTAAAACGCTGTTTATTTTAAGCAGTTGTGTCCTTAAAAATAAACCATTTGAAGGTTTAAAATTCACAAGTTGCGGATGCTGCAAGTACAAGTTAAAATAGGAGGTTAGGATTAAATCAATTTAGTTTTTCAAAAGTAATCAACTATAAATGTTATAAGAAAGACAGGTTCAGCAATAAAGGCTATTTTATTTAAAAGTTAAACTTCAAACCTTTTGTAAAACACACCAAAAAATTCTTCATTTAAAATCAATTATTAAAATACATACCTTACACCAAAAAACCTTTTCACAACACAAAAACAAAGCACAATCAACACTTTAGAACCACTTAATAAAACTTGGAACAACAGTTTTCACGCGAACTTTTTGGGCGGGCGGCTAGGGCGGCGCGCCTTGTTCTCGCGACTCCTGAAACCGACTGAAGCCTGAAAGCTGTGCTCCAAGCTCGTAACGCACGCGCGCATTGAAATACAGGTCCTGAGTTGGGCGGATGAGAGTAGAAATTGTTTTTTTTTTCAGTGATTGTAGGAAAATGTCAACCATATAATAATGTAGTAATCAGTAATGCATTACTGATTATTTTTTGTTTTGAATGCGGAACATTATTTTAGGAGAAAAAACAAATGTAAAGAGAATCTTGTTTTAGTAAATATTTATTATTTATTTGTACCAGTATGTAAAACAGTTTAATAGCGTCGTAAACAAGATTATTTGATTGGTACATACATTTTAATTGTGATACATTTTCAATATTGTAATTTTCATTATAGTGCGGTTAGTGCATTACCTGGTGTCAGAGTTTAGAGGCCACCCTACGGATGTCTTAATTTCTATTATTTAAAATAACCATAAAGCTGAAATTATTTAAATTAATTTTCAGGTCGAGTTCGAGACACCCAACAATGGTACCACAACGTCAACATCATCAAATATTTACCTTTACTTTTTTCTTTGGAGTGTCAGGCTTCTACTGACTAAAATCCACACATGTTCCTTCTTAACCCTTTGTGGTGTGGCTGCGGTATCTCTTTCGAACAACGCGCAGCCCCAACGGGCCATTCTTGGGCCTCTGACTTGGATTATTATTATTTAAAATAAAAACAATGCTGAAATTAAATCAGTAATCAGGTCGAGTTCGGGACACACCCAACAATTGTAACTCAACGACAACGTCATCAAATATTAACCTTAACAGTATTACATGAGTGCCCATTCACTACCTAGTTGCACGTAGCTGTTGTATTTTTTCCCAGATTATGAAATATTTTTAACTTAAAAATTTTAGTTATCCGAGAGATTTACATTTTTGGTTGTATTTTTGGAGGATTTCATAAATTTTTTGATCGTTTACCACGCTCTTAGAATTTATCCTGCATCGTTTATTTATGCATTCATAAACATTAAAACTACACAAACAACATGCAGACCACAACTACACGTAGATCGTATAAATATTTGTTGCGAGCGGGGTTCGAACCCACGACGCGTAGCGCAGCAGCCAACCGTGAAAGTTAATCGTTTTATCTCTCAATGATATTAGTTGGAACCTATTTTAAAAATGCATGCAGAAAAGTGGACTTTTTAAATTACACAGTGGTAGTGCTTTATGAAGGATCACGCCGTAAAAGTGGGTCAAGGATACCATTTTGACGCTTTTAACAGATTGGGTAAAGATGGTAATAAATTATAAGGTGTGTAGAAATATGGGGAAACCTTTGAACACCTTTTGCGAGTTTTACGTGTAATTTACATTTTTATTTGGAAAAAAGAGCAGTGGTGGCTCAGTGGTGGCGGCCTCGACTTACGAACTGTGAGTCGTGGGCTCGAATCCAGTCAGGCGCATTACTTTGTGTAATTTATTTCAGCACAACTGCTCTCAAAACGGTGAAGGAAAACATCGTGAGGAAACCGGCATGTCTTAGAACCCAAAAAATCGAAGACATGTGACATCTACCAATCCGCACTGGGCACGCGTGGTGGATTATAGCAGATCCCACTCCTAGAGAGGAGGCCTGAGTCCCTGGAGTGGGAACATTATAGGCTGATGATGATTTGAAAAAGTAACCGTGTTATTCATCTTGTCCTTTTAATGTGTACTGTGCAAGTGTACACCTGCACAGAAATAGGAAATAGGCTAAGTTGTTTTTGTGTAACTTGTTTTGTTTACTAACAGATTACTAACACCTAATTATTTGATATTATTTCTGTGTACCACTACCAACCCTACCAACTCTCTTTGTATTTTTTTGTATGGACGTACATATGTCTGAAATAAAGATAAATTTATTATTGTTTCTTGGCTTGTGAATCTTTACCCGTAAATATTTTTGTGTGTATTCGGTTTTTGTGGATGTCCGTTTAAGTGTATTTTCCTTCTTAAACTATGCAACAGTTTGCGGTTTTTATTTTCACTTTTGGAGAATTTATCCAGAAGCTTGAACAGTAAACTTTTATCTGCGAGCGTAATAAGGAAAGTATTCTCGATTCATTGTCAAACATACGACCGTAAAGCAGGATCACCTTGCTGGAGAACTAAGCTATACAATGTATTTTTGACCCCACTTCTTCCGTCTAAGGAAATCTCGTATTTTCCTTGTATCAAAAAGAGAATCAAACAAAAATAACCTACATAGTACGTTGATAGTTAAACTACTACCTGATCCTATGTAAACTTTGGTCGATGTTCGTGCACATCGTAACTTGAACGCAAAGTTTGTAAAAGTTTGTAAAACGCAAAGTTTGTACTAAACCAATTTCCTGAGTTGAAAATCAAGTTGCAGAAACAACTATATATTGTAAATTGACATCCTGGTGGATAGTCAGGGAGATTTAATTATATCAGTAGTCCATGGAAATACAACATTAACTCAAATAATTATCTTTTTAGTACGTATGCTATTGCGCTTATGAATAGGTGATGTAAATAAGTAAAAAGAAGCGTTTAATATATTTGTATTTTAATAATTATTATTGTAACTATATGCTTTCATTGAAAATAAAATAAAACTGCATCTTAAGTTATATGACCGCCAATCAGGGCTGCTTGTTATTTAAAGAGATACCGCGGCCTTGAGACAAAGGGCTAAGAAGGAACATGGGTGGTTTATAGTCAGTAGAAGTCTGACACTCCCTAACCCTCTGCCCAGAGCGGGAGGAGTCATTAGATGATTTCCCACCACCCCAAAAAATTACGTTATATGACCTTCTTGGAATTCTTTTATTCTTTTTGCCACAAAACGTTTAAAGGAGGTGATATTTTATTTATTACCAGGGATGCAGTTGAGATTGAATTGATGGCTGTCTAGTATGCTGTTTGTTCCTCACTAGATTTATTATTGTATGACCATATTTCTTTGGCGTGTGGCTAGTTCCTTACCTGCAGGGCTTTGCGTATCTTTAAAATGTCAGTGGCAGACTATTAATGGGCGTCTGACTTGACTGTACATGGCGTCGAGAAATATCTCTCAAACATACTGGATTCCCTTCGAGGCTGCGGGTTGTTAAAAAGAGATACCGCTGCCTCGACACAAAAAACTAAGAAGGAACATGAGTGGTTTTTTAGTCAGTAGAAGTCTGACACTCCCTACCTGCTCTGCCCAGAGCGGGAGGTGTCATTAGATGATTTCCCTCCAAAAAAATAAAGGCATATTGGAATATTCGCACTGTTTTCCTACCGCGCACCGTAGCAAATGGTAATAAAAAAAAATAAAAAAAAAAAAAAAAAAAATGTTCGAACTCGAGGCATATGACTTGTCAGTCCGACGGTTACATCACTGCTTTGTTTGACCATAATTTTCTATCACTTAAAAGTCTGACAGAGATGATTAAAAACGCGTTTCCCCAACATGACTTAATGTCCAGCGGTAAACACGAAAACTTAATTTGATTATCACAAACAATGTTTGTCCATCAAACGAAAATTGAATCTGAGCGTGAAAACACAAACTGTTTGCATTCAAATCATAACACAAATACGGCCAACATAGTGACAATATCAATTAATCCTAAAATATTAATTTTATAGCAAACAATGATAGTTAATGACTGGCGCTTCGGGGCTAGTTAACTGTGCTTTGAAACAATTTAACATTAATGATTATTAATGGTAGACTTTCCTTCATAAAATATAGGCCGGAAAAGTGTATTGTCTGAAAGAATGGACCTGTTTACTGTCCGAGAAATTCTCATTTAAGACTTAATTATATAGACTATGAGAGCAGTGTTGGCCCAGTGGTGTCGGCCCCGACTTACGAATAGTAGATATCTTTGAGTAATTTATTTCATTACCACTGCTCTCAAAACGGTGAAGGAAAACATCATGAGGAAACCGGCATGTCTTGAATCAAAATAAAACGAAGACATATTGTGTGATGTGACATCTACCAACCCGCACTGGGCCCACGTGGTAGATTATAGCCCATCCCTCTCCTAGAGAGGAGGCCTGAGTCCCTGCAGTGAGAACATTATTGGCTATACTTTTTTGTACAGTAAAAATATTTCACAGTTCTGAAATACCACATGCCCAGCCTTCTACCAGCTATACCATCATCAGGAATTTCTCAGAAGCAACCACGGAGTCTGAATTTGTACCCGTTTAATGGCAATTGGCCATATTCGGTACACCTCAAAAGTGAAGTCTCAGAAGTGAAGTGAGGGAAGTTTTATCACTTCGGAGATTACAGGCGTGTTATGTTATGTAATACGCTATTATAGTTTGCCATTTACAATCTTTCAAACTTAATACCCCGCGGGATTTGACTCAGTTTGACCAGATCTTAAAGGAACCAACATAATATCGTGTAGTTATATTCCCAGGTTCCTCTCGAGCCGTCCACCCTCCTAGTTAATTAGTTAGCAATGCGAAATGAAGCGAGAACAGTCCCCTCACTAAGTAATAGATACTTATTTAATTACTTTTGATCACGGAATCTGTCCGTGGAAGTAATTTCATTTTGTTATTAGGACCCAAGTTAGTGATTGATGTTCTTTTCTAGAACTTTTGAGAGGTTGTGTCTTTGTAAGAGGAGTTGAGGAAAAAGTAGTCTATAAAGTCTTTAACTGCATATCTAAAAGCTGTTTCGTAAACGTCACAAAACCTTGTTTATTTTTGGTGGTAGGGAAATCATCAAATGACTCGTTCCGCTTTAGGCGGAGCGGTAGGGAGTGTCAGACTTCAACTGACTAAAACCCCACCCATGTCCCATTCCATTTTCCATTTCATTCTTAGCACTTTTTCTATTAGCCCGCGGTATCTCTTCCAAACAACCTGCAGCCCCGACGGGCTTCGGCCTTTGCGGTCACGTGAAATACGAACGCGCCGTCGCCGTCGGCACGGCCTGTCATCTTCATAGGAAGAATGGCTAGATCGTCACACCACCATCGACGCGGTCTATCTCGATGGCGATTTCCTCAGACAGGCATCAAGTGAGTGACGATTCTCGTAGTTCCCAGTCGCCAGGCACTTAGTGGCCGGTCCTATCCATTTAAACTTGCCTGTTTTTAGGTCAGAATCAGGTCTCTGTATCTACGCTAAGGGTAAACGGGACCCTATTACTAAAACTTCGCTGTCCGTCCGTCTGACTGTCACCAGGTTGTATCTCAAGAACTGCGATAGCCGAGCTGATGCCGCTACAACAACAATTATAAAAACAAAATAAAATATTTTTTTTAGGGGGCTCCCATACAAGGTTCTTCTAACCAACCTAACAGACAGATGTGTTGCTAGGAAGTTTGTCCCGCCATTTCTTCTTTCCAGCTAAAATACTAGGAAGTGTCGAAGGGTGGGCGTTTTGGGGGACTGTCTCTTGTAAAAAAGTAAAGTAAAGTACATTTTGACGTTCGAATAGTGCTGATTAACAGTCTAGGTTGAACAAATGAGTTTTGATTTTGATTTTAAACCCTTCATGTGCGAGTCCGACTCTAACTTGACCAATTTTTTCTCCAACTTCTTTAACTTGAGTAATGGAATTCTTTAACAAAATAAAATTGACACTTCACTAATACTTTTGAAATTCCAGAGCTTTGGGGAATTCTGTAGGACACTGCACTTGCACTGGGTGTAATAAAGACTGACAGCAAACAAGTTATTAAAACGTTTTATTTCAAAGGTCACCTTATTTGTTTTTAGTAAGTATTTAAATAAGAATTTTTAAGTTTTCTTAGTTCTGAATAACTTTAAAACTTATCAGACAAACAAGACGAGTCGGCTTCTTTACAATTTACAATAATATTGTTTAGATAATTTTGTGTTTTAGGAATGAGAACGTTGCGCTTTGCAGTAACCTTAAGTACGTACACAAAGTTTTGAATTTGTAAAATCTATAGGCTCGTAAGATACTGACGTAGTGATAAAAATTTAAAAGCGTATGTTGATTAACATAAGGCAGATGTAGTGGCAACGCCGGGAACAAACACCGTAAAAAGACATATACTGACTATAAAGTTGATGTTCTTCAGACAGGACAGGTGCGTAGTACTCGCAACCGGCGTGCGTGTATGACCAGATGTATGAATATGGACGAGGTGAAAGGAGAACCTACGTAAGAGAGTGTTACCTACTAACAAATTTAGAAAAACAATATTTGCTTGGCTTTTGGACAACTGCTTCTACACAGTTAATGAATTGTTAAATTATAAATTTTGAATTATATTTTCATCAAAACTTTGTGGGTGTGTGTACCTATTGACTTGTATTGTGTTCTTTTAATTTTTTTTTAATTTGACATTGGCATTATTGTATGTATTAAATTTTGACATTTCATTAATGAATAACAATTGAGCATAAAAAAAAACTTGACATTGTATTAAAAATTCCCTATTTTTATATCAACTAATTTATTGAGGTTTTTTATTATTAGTGTTTATATGACAAACTTATGCTTTCAATATAATATTGTCACTGTTTAGAAGTTGGCCACTTTCGTAAATGATTTTAATATTTCTACACCGGCAACGGTAGTGTATGTGATACTGTTTTATATTAAGATCTTGTACCTACCATATACTCAGAAATAAATACTATTCTATTCTAAGGATCGTAGTAGGAGGCGTTCTGTGGTTTCAGCCTACCCCCATGGGAAATGGGTGTGAGTTTATGTGTATTATTCGGTTTATTTTTAGGTATAATTACCGAAGGTCAAGGTCAAAGATTGTTCAATGTTCAATCCAGATCACGAAACCTTTGCAGCGAATTAATTATCTTCTCGCGTGCAGAGGTTAAAACAAACACAACTGTAATTTAGGTTAAATTATATTAGGGTTTTTTGTTTTGGGTAAGTTTAGTAAGGTACCATCGAATTGTCTGTATGTTATTTTTGAATAGTTTATGTAGTTATAATTCGTTTCTCATTGGGATTTCTCGTTGCCATATAAACTTTCATACAAGACTTTTTGCTTTCCCCGTCTGGAGAAGCCTTTACAAAATTTGTTTCTTACTGCTCACTTGAGATTTATACGAAAATTTGTGAAAGAAATTTAGGTCCACGCATCTGGCGGTGTTTGGGTGTGCTTCCTCTAACTGTCTTTTTAAGATTTTGTTGCAGAACCAGTTGCCATGTATAGTCGACCAAGAAATTGGTTTACCACTCTAAGGTTGAATATCATTTGCACGTACAAAACATCAAGGGCTATTTTCGCTTGACAGATAAATAACTGCTACGTCAGAATCACTTATGTTGTATCCTAACCGATGTAATAATATAATTTCGGCTCTTTCCTGTAAGTTTAAATTACGTTTCTTGACAGTAAGTGACTCGAGTTGATCAATAACTGACGCTTGACAGATCATTTGTGAAAAGCGATTCGAAAATGAATTAGTTTTTTTAAGTATTATAGTTTAATATCTAGCATAAACCTCCTTGATTTATAAAGGACAAGTTGGTTTGTGTTTACATAAAATATTCTCTATTGCGTTGACATCACATTTCAAGTTGCATGCTCTTTTAACCATTGCTCTGTGATTGGCTCACAGTTAACCAATTACGTTAATGTAATACAGTAATCCTTAGCGAATAATTATGTAACTGGGAGATGTCATCAAAAGTGGTAAACCAATTTCTTGGTCGACCGTACCTAAAATAAGTACGATTTTTCTGATATAACCATTTCTCAACGTGTTTATCATCTTTCTCTTTTTGACAAACCAAACAACTACATATGGAAAAAACAAATAATACATTATCGTTAACAGAAATAAGAAGTTACAAAACTAGTCTAGAATATTTTTAATTCAGAAAACACGAAAATAAATAAAACCTACCGCAAATAAAGTTTACAGCGCTTAAATAAATGATTAATTATTAAACCGTTAAATTATTAATAAAGCATTCCGGACAAGTTTGCAAAGTTCCTCATTACCTTAGTAATTAATATTTTAACGCACATTAAAAAGTTTAAAACAATCTTTGCAATTTAAGTAAAAAATCGTAAAAAAGTGGCTTGGCATTCAAGTGCGGCCTAGAAAGTCTGGCCATAGATGTAGAACAAAATGGATAACAAAATGTGTTGTAACTTTTTAGAGGGTAATAACTTTAACACTTCTCAAAAAAGTGGCATAATAGTATACCTATTGACAGTCAAAATGGTTCGATTACTAGTATCGGCAAAATATTAGTGGGATTTCCATTAGGCATATTTCTATGCAGTCTGAATTTGTGCGTGGATGATGAACTGACTTAATCCCTATTACGTAGGACTTAAACAATATCTGACCAATAATGGAAAATAAGCGAGAAGAACCACAATACCGAGGGAAATAGAAGAAATATTTGGTAATTAAGAAAATTATGTTCAAAGGTAGTATCATGCGAAAATCTTGAGCGTTTACACCAGGGCTCTCACGATTCCAAACAGCTTGCACTATCTAGCGTTTCCTAAATCTGTGGCTCATACTCATACTTTTACCGAGACCTTAATTACAATGAAATTTGCATACTTCAGAAGATTCATAATTTCATAAATATATTCATAGTGATAGATGTCTTTTTATTATTAAATTATTTTGACCCACAGACGCAATTTATTAGCCTTATCATGAACTTGGGTTACCTGTGTGTGATTTATAATTACGGTACGGTAATGTCACGAGGTGGGCAATGCTTTTTATTCACGTGTAATTTCAATAGTAAGTAATTATTATAATCTAAACTAGCTGATGCCCGCGGCTTTGCCCGCTTGTATGTCGGTGAAATTATGTACTTCAACCTTCATCGAGAACCACTCTATCCATTGGTGAAAACTGCATGAAAATCAATGCAGTTGGTTTTGAGTTTATCGCGAACAGACAGACTTTGACTTTGTTTTATTATAATATTACTAGCTGTTGCCAGGGGCTTCACCCGCTATAACTCAAAAATTATCCCATGGGAAGATAAAATCGGGATAAAAACTATCCTATGTGTTAATCCAACTTATAAGCTATCTGTCTACAATTTTTATCCAAATCCGTTTAGTAGTTTTTACGTGAAGAAGTAACAAACATAAGTCATAAGTCATAAGTAAGTCATAAGTCATATGTAATTTATTTCGAAACAATAATACATTGTGTAGAAATTTTGTAAAAAAAAAAGTACAATTAAAACATTACAATCCAAAGAAATGTGTAAAAAACAATAAGTAACTCATGACGATAATAGTTCACATTCAATTTAAAAACAATGAATAACATAAAATAAAAATGACAAAAAAGGAAACACAAAAACTAAATTGTTAAATATCATCTAAATTTTTGTCAATTATCAATTAAAATAGAAAGTCAAATAAAAATAAAAAATAAGGTACAAATTGCTATAAAAAGGTCATACACACTCACACACACACAAACTTTCGCCTTTATAATATTAGTGTGAAAGTGTGATGTACCTAGTGATAGTGATGTTGCTTCACACTGACCCTTCTGACTGAGTATTCGCAATTGGCGGTGGTGTGCGTGTGTAAGCAGATATTGACCGTGGACGAGACAAAAATAATAATGTAATGTGAGTATGTGAGTGTCCTGTCGGGGCTGCGGGTAGTCCTCTGGTTATCGCGGCCTCGACATAGAGGGCGAAGAAGGAACATGGGTGGTTTTTAGTCAGTAGAAGTCTGACACTCCCTTTCGCTCTGCCCAAGAGCGGGAGGGGTTATTCGATGATTTCACACCCACCAAAAAAAAAAAAAAAAGTATGTGAGTGTGCATCTTGTCTACCCCCATGGGAAACAGCCGTGAGTTATGTACTTATGTAGTTTTAATAATAAAAGTTGTGTGAAATAACCCAGGTAGGCACATTACTTTGTGTAATTTATTTCATCACCGCTGCTCTCAAAACTGTGAAGGAAAACATCGTGAGGAAACCGGCATGGCTTAGAACCAAACATTCGAAGACATGTGACATCTACCAATCCTCACTGGGCCCGCGTGGTAGATTATAGCCCATTCCCTCTCAAAGAAAGAGGAGGCCTGTGTCCCAGCAGTGGGAACATTAATAGGCTGTTGATGACGATGATGATGATGTGTGAAATAAAATATTTGACCCCACAACGCTGACTATAATGTTTATATGTATTTAATGATAAGAAATGAAAGTAGCAGAAATATTTAGAAAAAATTTTGTTCGGCGATAGTTGGACTTTCATCCACGTGAAGAGATATGAACGGAAAATGGTTATCGATAGAAAAAAAAGAAAAAGTGGTCTTAGGTATAAAGGTTCAATCTTATCGGGAAAGGTCGGATCTCTGAAAAGTGTATGTATCTTACGCAGGTATGTAATATGTCCACCGATCTTGCGCCGAAATGTGTTCTTACATTTTGTCAACACCGTAATGTGTCAGTTGTTGTATTTAATATATCTACAGTGTAGTTTGGTTTAGCTTTTTAAGTAATGATTTGCAGGAAATTATATTTATTTTTGTAATTAAATCATCGAAAGAACTTTTTGTTTCACTGATGAAATTGCACAGACGTGTTCTCGTGTTTTTTTTTACTTCTCTGTGCCTTCTAAAAGATTTAACCAAAGGTTTGATTTACAACGTCAAAATTTTACGCCAGTTAAGAATAATATACTTTACCCTGGAGTGCAGTCAAGGCAACAGACGATTTACCCCCTGAATAGAAAGCTTATTTTGCTTCTAACATGAATCTTATGGCTACAAGAATAAAGGTGTTCAAAAATCACAGCCAAAGTAATCATGAAAGAACAGTACAAGGGATGTTATGTGAGAATGTCGTACCCCAAAGGATTGGGGTCAGACATTGTTGCATGGACCAGAACCGCGCCAACGTGAATGACCGTAAATCTACATTTGGCTTGAATTATAGTGGTGGAGCTACATTATGGAGGAATTCGGAGTTGGGTTTCGGTGTGGGATATGGTTGTCGGTGAAATAACTGGCATTTAAGACTTATTGCGGGAACTATGGGACGAATTGCTGTCAGACGATTTTCGTTCGGGTAAAAAATAGAGCAGCTGACTCGATGTATCATCGCAGTCAACACACTGTGCTGATAACTGGATTGAAGAGTACAAGGGCAATGGAGAAATTTAAAAACTGAAATAAAAAATCAATAATAAATTTGTATAGATTGCGAGCCCTGGTTGGCTGCTGTAGATTATAATCTTGCCGAATGGGCTATCCTCGATCCATCCCAAACAAATTGTCCATGTGGAGCCCGTCTGCACGATATGCACCTGCGGTACTGCCTCAAGCGTTCATATTTCAGCATTAATTTAATAGAATCAAACAGAGGTGTACAGGTTGTTACATTATACTAGTCTGGCAAAATTTGAGCTCATCGACATGTAAAGAATCCACTCATCTTTGGACCTATAATGTAACATAAATGTTACATTAGTCTAAAACAGGCAGAAAGTCCCAAAAAAAGAAAGTCCTTCAAAAAATCCTATTAATTATCCAAATTTACAAGAAACACTCATCAAATCCAACCTCACCCACTTACCATACCACAATCACACATAACAATAATCGCATTAAGGTTGAACATTGCGTGTCACCCAGCATTCCTACCCAGCTTTGACATTGTATACCATATTAGTAGCCAGTAATAAACGTTGGCACAACACGCAACAACTAGTTGAAAGTCTTTATTGTTTTAAAAGTAAGTGAATGCTTCATAAGTTATGGCAAATTGTTGTAGGAAGATAAAATAGTTGGCTGTTTATCGGCAGGCGATCGGATTCTTTAGGCATTTCTTGGTTTTGTAGGCATGGTTGCATGCGCAAGTGCTGAGTGTGAGGAGGTCCTGAGTACAATTTCGGGTCGAGTAAAGTGTTATTGGGTTTTTTGATCAGGAATTTCTTAGAAGCGGTCTGAATTTCTACCCAGTTCTTCTTCTTCTTATCGTGGGGGCAGTAAGGTCTAAAGACCTCATTGATCCTAATTTCAGAATTTCTAAACGGCCTTAAGGGCCTCTGATATCCCAGCCGCCGCAGGAGACGCTCCAAGCGTCGGGGCCCACGTGATGGCTTCCGGGTACCGTAGACGCGGGCCAGTGGACGGATGCGCTAGCTCGCCGTCCGTCGGTCTTATGACGACGACTGGCCGTGTCGACGGCGAGTTCGTGTTCCACGTGTTCGTGTTGCAAGGGCCGACACCCGTCGGGGCTGCAGGTTGTTCGGAAGAGATACCGCGACCGCGACACAAAGGGCTAAGAAGGAACATGGGTGGTTTTTAGTCAGTAGAAGTCGGACACTCCCTTTCGCTTTGCTCAGAGCAGGAGGGGTTATTTGATGATTTTCCACCACCCAAAAAAAAAATTACTTCTGAGATGGTTTGACGACCGCCATTTGGTGGCCGGGTCCACCGGCTAATACGTGTCTTCCGGAGCACGGAATCATCTTTTTGTCAAACAATCAGGTGATTTAAACCTGAAGTCCAGTTGAAGGTAACAGACTCACTCCTGTTACACAATTGGCCATGACTTGATTTTTTTTGTTATTTTTTTTTTTACAAAATATAGACCATTTCAAGGAACTAATTTTGCGTATTTTATTTTTTTAGGGGTTGTACATTTTTTTAGGATTTTTTAAATTCGAGGTGCTCTCAATATCACTATGAGGCTGTATGTAGTGCGGTGTTGTGCCACAGACAAATTAAAAAAGAATACAATGTCAATCTAAATCCAGTGACATATCCTTGACAGTTGAGATTGATACAGTGATTCAAGAGGAAGGTAAGTAGAATACATGCATAATATAGTAGAGAAAAACACCTGTGCGAAGCCGGGGCGGGTCGCTAGTATATAATAAGTTCATTGATGACAAGAGATAAACCAAAACAATGATATAGAATACTTATCAAAACAAATAAAAACAAATCAAAACAATGATATAGAATACTTACATATTGTGTTGAGTGGACAACATCATATACTCAACAATCATAGCATTATTGACCGTAGGTATGTTACGGGAATCCGCTTTAAAGAAGCCATTACAACAATTCACAATATTTCACAAAAACAAACTTCAACAAAGCTGGCTAAACATAACCTACAAAATGTTGACATTGACAGTCTCGCAACCGAATGTTTTTTTTTTTTCAGGAATGATAGAATGACAAAGGAATGTTCTATTATGCTTTGTTGGAGGGTCTGAAAGGTCAAATGAAAGTCATTCGTTAAAACACCTATAACTTTTGAAATAGTATGTATTTTTCAAATCTGGTAACAGGCTTGAATTCACGTAAGCTAACCCTCGAAATGGTTTTAAGAAACGCTTGAAAAAAAAAATTAGGCATGCCCAATTAGCGAAATTTGGCTGCACCTTTGCAAAAATCTAATTACCAGTGCTGCCAAGAGATATACCTAGTAATTGATTTGAAGAAGTCAGATAAGAATAAGAATAAGAATAAGAATAAGAATAATTTATTTCTATAAAAAAGTAGGTATTACAAAAATGTACATTTAGGTGCAGTAGTGTTATTTCTAAACAATTGTATAATTAGTGCTTATAAGTAATCTATAAGTAAAGTAAATAACTGTCGCAAGTTACGATAGTGGCGAAATCAAATGTTAGGTAGCGACCTGCCTGATCTAGGTTTATTTAAACCTGTGTTTCAGGCCATCACTTTACATTGTATAATTTAATTAGGACAGGAAAAGTTTTAAAATAAAGTAAATCTAGGAACAAAAACATTAAACATTAAAACTAACTTAATTACAATATGTACAGCTAAATACGAGGGGATGACATATCAAATCAAACCAGGACTTCTAGAAGTTTTTCTGTGTCCGTGTAATTAAGCGTCCCTAAAAAATCACATATTACAAAATTACATTTCCTATAACTTAGACTATAGAAGTTTAGTTTCTTGTTGAGTCTATTATACAGAAAAGGTCCTAAAAACACATAAAATCGACTAGCAAAAGCATGTCTAGTTTGAGGCTTTGTGCAAACCAGGTCTTTTCTTCTCCTATCGGATGGAACTGGGTCATAGGGAAGGGTAGAGTGCTGCTGTAGTATAATGTGAAGAATAAATAATTGCCGTACTGTGAGCACATTACATGCTTTGTAGAGCAGGTGTGTAGGAAATCTAAACGGACGAAAGGTAGCAACCTTTAAAATTGCTCTTTGAGCACGTTCTAGAGGGAGAAGAAACGAATTTCCCGCCCCCCCCCAGGATGTTATGCAATAGGTTAGAATAGACTGACACAACGCTAAATAAACCTGTTTTATTAATTTATAGTCGGCTACATTGCGTAAATACTTAAAAACATAAATTAGTTTGCGCACTCTAGCACATAGTAACTCGATGTGTTTACGGAAATTTAGATTGGAGTCAATAGTGACACCAAGATATTTCAAATGGTCAGCTTTTTCTAAAGTAGGGCAAGAACATGCAGTGTCAGCGTACGTGCTACAGGTATGCGAGTAAATTATTTGGTTAGTAAGCGGTGTGTTAGTATTTCTCATTGTAAATGAAATGTATTTTGTTTTATCAGCATTCAGTGTTAGAAGATTATTCTGGAGCCAATTAGACACAGTGTTGAAACTATCCTGAGCATGTTCAAAGGCCTCAGCCCTTGATTTAGCTGCAAATAACAGAGCAGTATCATCCGCATAAGACATTACAACACCATTTTTAAGTGTCAGGCTGCAAAGGTCATTAATATAGACTAAAAATAATGTAGGACCTAGTATACTGCCTTGTGGAATTCCAAAACATGTATTAGAAAGATCAGAACTTGTAGTCGGACCAATTTTTACACATTGCTGTCGATCATTAAGATAATCAGATAATAGTAGAAGCTGCGCTCCTCTTATCCCAAGTGATTCAAGCTTCTGCAAAAGAGTAGTGCAAGAAATAGTGTCAAAGGCCTTGGCAAGGTCTAGAAAATACCCACTGTATGCATTCCACTATCCAGATTTGTAGAAATGTAATTAATCAATTTGTTTACTGCTTGGTTGGTTGATTTTTTAGGCCTAAACCCAAATTGATTATCGGAAAGTAGTTTGTTATCTTCCAGATATTTTATCAGTCTACTGTTTATGATTTTTTCTAAAATTTTTGACAGGCCCGTAAGTACTGAAATGGGTCTGTAGTTATTCACACTCATTTTGTCTCCAGACTTAAAAATAGGTGTCACCACAGACTTTTTCAGCAATTTTGGAAAAATCCCTTTAGATAAGCAAAGCTGAAAGATGTGGGTAAGCGGAGGGGCCAGTAGGTGTTTAAATCTTTTAAGTACATTATTGGGTATATCATCCCACCCAGTTGCGCAAATATCCTTTAAGCTGTCTATTATTCTAACTACTTCGTTAACGTCTGTATCTAATAGAACAAAAGAATTTAATGTGGAAGATGGCCTAGTTGGGTTTTGAGTGGGAGGACGGCTAATATTTCTGGATTTTTCAGCCAAGTTTTTACCAACGTTGATAAAATATTGGTTAACCTTGTTTGTTGCTTCGGATGGGTTTATTTCTGTTAGTAGTAAATCTAGCGGAGGTTCGGAATTTTTAGACCTTAATGTATTAGTTTTTATAAATTTCCACACAAGTTTGCTATTTTTTCCCGCCTTCTCGAGTTCATTTTTATCGTACTGGTTTTTTAGTTTTTTTAAAAGATTATTACAGAAATTACGATATTATTTATAGGTAACAGAAAGTATTACGTCATCAGGTGCAAGTTTGGATTTTAGGTGAAGTTTGTCTCTGTGTCTTATACAACGAACGAGACCTGGTGTGATCCATGGTTTAATACAACTAAACTTTTTAGGGATTATCTTAGTGTATGTGTTTTTTCTGATTACGTATTGTAAAGAATTTATGAAATATTGTAAAGAAATATTTGCATCAACAGAATCATAAATAGGGTTAAAATTAATGCCGCGTATGTCACTTTCAAGGTTTGTCATATTGACTTTAGTGTAGCTACGCTCGCAGTTTTTTCTAGGTGAACTTATTTGCATTGTTAGTAAAACAGCTTGATGATCGGTAAGCGCAGAGTTAGTAACCAATGTTTTGGATGAATTTTTTGATTTTAGAAGGACATGATCCAAGCAAGAGCCGCTTTGGTGTGTGGGGTAATAGTGAGCTGGTAAAAGTCCATGAAATGCACAAATATTTAGATAATTGTGTGTATTGGTATCTGGTTTCCCGGAGGAAATGTTTATGTTGATATCTCCTACGAGTATTATGTTTTTGAAAATACTGATGGATTTTAAGTTCGTGTCGAGTGAGTCCAAAAATCTGTCGATATTATGAGAGGGAGGCCTATAAATAGCCATGACTACTGTATCGGGAATAATTTTAATGAATAAGCAATTACTGTCTTGGGATAGTGGTTCATCTTTGCTAGTTCGTAAATTATTTTTAACATAAACTACAACTCCGTCGTTTTGGTTGATGTTTCTGTCTGTTTTATATGAATAAAAACCGTTCAGAGATGGTAAGTTGACTGTCTGTTTTGACAACCAACATTCTGTTAGTACGATAATATCACAGCTTATGTCAAGACTTTGTAAAAACACTTCAAAACCGTCCATATTTCGGTTTATGCTGCGAATATTTTGTGTAAGCAAGGTAAGCGATTTGTCACCAGAACGAATAAGGTATTTACAGTCCTCAACATTACAGATCTTGGATTCAGACACAGTAAAACTATCTAGATCACTGATTAGCTGATTGGTCATGATACTTACAAACTAAGAAGAAATACAAATAAATAAGCTACCTGTTTGTGTGCCTAATAAAAGTAATATACTGCGGCGCTCTTAGGCGCCCTCATAATCTATTGAGTTGATGTAGTTGGTCTCTGCATATTTACGTGCCGGGCAAGTAACATCACCGGTTGGATGGTCACATTTCCTCTTGAATTTTTTGCACGTCGCACACTGAGGGGGAGAAGATTTGCTACTGCATTCCTTCACGGAGTGTCCCGTCTCTGCGCAGTGGTTGCAAGTAGGACTCGTTTCACGGCAAAACTTAGCTGCGTGGCCGAACTGCTGGCAATTGTAGCACCTGGTGACGATCGTAAAATCTCTCACCGGGCATGAGGTCCAATTTATAAAAATTCTATTTTGGTTTACCAGCATTTTTCTTATGCCAGCGGGTACTTCCAGAATGTAGTTGCAGGTAGGAAGGCCTTTCTTGCCCGATTTGTGGCTCAGTTTTATAGTCTCAAGGAAGGAGTCACGTGTTGTATTCGGCAATTTATCGGATAGGTTTTGCTCGTAAATACAGTCAAATACCTCCTTCTCAGTAAGGGCTACGGGAACACCAATGACAGTAACCCTAGGGCGTCGTTTAGAAGGTTCTTCTATTGTGAGACCTGAGGTGAATATCTTCTCCGATTTCTTCAATTTGTCGATATCGTCTTTATTTTCAGTGCTAATTAGTACTCCCCCATTTTTCACTTTTATCAGGCCACGTACGTGAAGTTTGAGTTGCTCGGGGGATATTAACTTTTGGACAAGTGACTTGGTGTCGTCACTTGTTTTAGTTTTATCGCTGGGATAGATGGCGATTGCACTCAAGTTTGCAGGGCGGATGAAGTTGTCGGAGCCTTTCTTCACCATGTTAGCATAGGAACTGCTAGGCGTATTCAGTTTCGACTCAATAACCTCTTTAAACTGGTCCAGAGAGTTCGCCATATTCTTCTGAAGTTGTAAGTGCTGGACAGTACTGTGGGACTGGATCATTTTCTGCTTTATCGACTGGTAAAGGACAGCCATCTGAGAAGTCCCACTTTGGACCTTACGGCAAAGATTTACCACACGTTGCTTCTGGTCCGAGTTCATTTTTCCTTCACCAACAATAGTGCAGACTTCGGTCAGAATGCCATCAATAGATAGCAACCACTTCTGGATCTCTGGCGTGCTGACAATATCACTCGGCAAGAAATTCTCCTCAGGTGCTGGTGCAGGTGCTGGTACAGGTGGTGGTGGATTTGGTTCACTCGAGGGCAATTCTCCGGTAGGCGTTGGCGGAGGACTTCGTCGTAGTAATTGGCTGCGGGCCCCAAATGGGCTCGATCCTGGGTTAGACATACTAACCACAACACTTTATTTATTGTCAATAGAAAATAAATATAATTTAGTTCATCTTGCACATAAAAATACAATAGTCAGGCACTAAGTCACAGGTGACCCACTTTACTTTGATTTCAATTGACGCCACAAATAATTATTGATATTTGTCGTAATTGTTTATAATATTTCATTTAAGCAAGTACAGAAAAACACGTCCGCTTAGTCTCGCATCTCGTAAAGCGATGCAAAACAGTAGCCCATAAGCTGACCTACTACAGTTAAAACTATTTTCTGGTCAACACGTCTTTTTTTTTTAAGATAAGTTATGGTTCATTTCTAAGTAAGCTCGTAAACCGATCCATCTTACATAATAAATATCACATTGAGACTTCACTCTCACTGAGACGCGGACGTTCAGGGTTCGATCCCAGGGGATATTATTTTACGCGTGTACGTTTACATTATGTTGGGCAAAATAATAACAAGATTACTCTCCAAGCTTATTAATAATTTATGTGTCTAGAGTATTTATAGCCTATTAATTCTTTTTATGGACGTTGTCCCACGCTAGGAATTTCTCCTGTATCGTGGGTTACAAACATTTAAACTCACATACACATACCCCCAGACCCAAAACAACTATCTATCTGTGGGTCATACAAATATTTGTTCCGTGCGGGGATCGAACCCGCGACACGCAATGCAGCAGTCCAATCGCTCAGCCACTACACCAACTGTGTCGTCAAAATTGATTTTTTTGATTTCATTTGTTTATTGCCCTCCTGTCTTTACATGTTTACACCTGTGTCAGCGCCCCAAAAGTGTGACAACCTGTCTTACCAAGGGCCTAGTACAAACTGAGTTTAGGAAGTCAGATAGGTAGTTGCTCCATGTCAAGGACTTACTTGTATTCAGCTGCATCAGGTTAAACTCGGAGCCGACCCCAGCATAGTTGGGTAAAGACTGGCCAGATAATAGGGATGTTTACCGACTTTAAAAAATGTGATTCTAATTAGTCCGTCTGCAAATCAATAAAAATTGACGATGATAAAACGCGTCAAAGATTTGAGTGGGGGTTGGCGCCGTCACTGACCGCTTAAAAATGTCACACTAATGTCTTAAATTATGACGTCAAACGAGTTTTTTAAAGCACTGTAACGTCTTCATTGTTTGTTTACGTGAAAAAAGAATAAAAACGTGTCCAATATTTTTTGGTAATCTATATGAAGGACTCATTAGATTTTTTTTGACATCCCTATAGTTTGTCCTCGTCATTTCCTCTGAAGGAATTCCACTCTGTCTAGATATTCAGGTACTTTCTCTAGTCGTGTATAAATATGCGAATATTTTCAACATAAACTAAACTCACTTCAGAAGCTTTCCTTTGCCTTCACGGTCTCATATTCAGGGGTGTTTCCTGGCGGCGTAATAAACATGAAAGTGTTTTGCATGGGGGCGTAAGGTCAGCTGTGACGTAAAATTTAAGCTTGAAAGGTGTATTTTGATTCTTGCGTTAAAATTCTGTCAACGGTAATTTTGCGGGTTTTTTGGAGTTTTAAAGAACTTGGGGTCTTATTGAGGGTGGTATTTGTGCAATAGCAGGGCTGACCTGGATCGATTAGTATTCGCTATTATGAGCTTAAACAGCTGGTGCCAGTTATGTTACATCGTTATCCATCTAGAAATTTCTGAACCGTCTGCGGGTCGGTTCACAGTTTTTTTTTTAATGTACATTCAAATTTGCTGCTGGGCTGTGCAAAATGTAAAACACCTCCAATGCTTGAAACAAATGTGTACTTAAATTATAGCAACTACAAAAAAAAACAAGCGACATGTATTGTGAACTCTTAATAATAAGTTAATTTATGCATTTTAAGCGATTAAAATAACTAAATAGTTCGAGTTTTTAGTTGTACAAAGAAAAACATATTTTAATTTATTGATGATTTATTGAATGACAATCAATTCCGGAAAACCGGTACATTCTGCATACCATCAAAATTCTATTAAAAACTAGTTTTTCACACGTAGTGTACGCAGTTTGATAATAATTTAAATGTAAATTAAAGAGAAACACGATGCAAGACTCCAAAAACTTGAATTGAGGTATCTTTGGAATGTGATAGGCCAAAAAAACTAGACATTGAAGGTCCTGCCTATGATGTTGTATAATTTCTCCCCAGTAAATAAAATTAAAATGCAGTGTGTAAGCACTGCATTTTAATTTTGGGTATACTTTTTCTAATATTTTGTTTTTTTTTTAATAAAAAAACCCGTTGGTCAAGAAAAGTGTTTTGGGGTCTGAAAGGATAGCAGAAGACACCTCCAGTCGACCATTTTAATTTAGTACGCGACGCACCAAACACTCTGTAAAATATCCCTTACGCATTTGACTGATATCAGACATGCCGTGTGACCGAAATTCGGTCAAGAGGATCGAAACCCCTTCGTACACACGGCTACACATCAAGCTATAATTTCCAGTTTACGCTGATCTCGCACTGTACGGAAATCCTATACAATGCGAGACCAGCTTATACTGGAAATGTATAGCTTCATGTGTAGCCGTGTGTACCATGGTAGTGCTGGTAACAGTAACTGGGCTCCGGAGGACGATAAACAGTAGTTACGTGTAAAATATTGATATTCAGCTACAACGGTTAAACAGGAAGTCGGTTCTAATATACATAGTTGGGTGGCAAATGGAAATAATGTTTTATCTATACTCTTCCGCAATTTTTGTCTGATTAGTTTCGTCGCGGGATCAAAGACAGTTGAATTGTTTCGCTTGGACTTTAACGAGCTTCATCATCTCGAAGCTTTTTTGGTGGTCACCATTGCTGATTCTGGTTTTCAGGATTTACAGTAGTTTGGGAATAGTGTGACGACTTGTTGCAATAACTAAAAAAAATAACTATAAAAACTAAAACCCGACTACGCAAACAATCGCAGACTAATAAAACCGCGGTTTTAAAAGAGGAAAGCAAGAAACCACACCTTAAATTAATTTGAATAAATAATAATAATATTCGACAACTATCACACAACGCCATCTAGTCCCAAGCTAAGCAGAGCTTGTGTTATGGGTACTAGACAACTGATAAACATACTTATATATTTCTAAATACATACATATTATAGACTAGCTTCTGCCCGCGACTTCGTACGCGGATCCTGCTATTTATGCAAAAATATATTTAAAAAATTTCTTTATAAACTATATTTGGGGTTTTTCCTTCAGGAGCTAATATATAAAGACCGGAAGCGTTGCTGACCCTTGAAAAAGCAACATAGCGGACAGTCGCGCATCACGTTCCGCACTTGTCTCTAGAGACCTAGAAGCAGATGCGTAGGTACGCTGAGAACTCAAGCGCAATTCTCTATCCGTGAACGTCTCCGACTCGCGAGACAGTACATGACGTTCACGATCAGCGGTCAGTCGCGCATCATATTCTTCACTGGTCTCTAGAGACCTGGATGTAGATGCGTAAATACGCTGAGAACGCAGGCGTGCTTCGCGATCTGAAGAGGTTTCCATTGAGCGAGTTGCAGCCTGATGTTCTCGAACCGCATCAAGTCTCTCCTGACGCTCTTCCGTAGATTCTTGGGATCTTATGATCCTCAATCTTTTAGCTCCTTTGGAACGTTGGGAAAGATTTGACCTCTTTCTAGGCATGGTTATATTTTTATTGTGAAGAGAAGATACCTGAACTATTAAAATCTAAGTGACTGCTCCCCTGCGTTACCGGGTAGGCTACCGTGTCACAAAGAGAAATGAAAAAGGAAATTATACACTCAAATAACATAAGCCCGAAGGCATAATATAAAAAAATGGGAGTTTTGGCCAGTAGTCCTAAACTGTTACCGCCTTCACCGCGTGGAGGTACTCCCAGCTTATGTTATTTTATATCTATATACTCTTCTATTACATAGAAATAATATACAGTGAAATAATTGATAGCTTTGATATACAGTGAAATAAGTGATAGCTTTGAATTCCACATCAGATGTTTTTGATCTTCAATTTTTATAAGTCAACAGGAAATGCCCATCAGACCGAACAACTTTTGCTAAGACGTCATTCCTATATGTGTTATGGTGTAGCTGGGCTCTTGGAGTTCCACATCAGGTGTTCCAGATCTTCAAATTGATTCTCTCTGAGCAGAAAATGCTCATCACGTGGAACAATTTTTGCTATGGTACCATTTTTGTATCTCTTATAGTTTAGCTGGTCTGTTGCGGTTCTGAATCAGGTGTTCAAGTTTCCAAGATAAATTATAGCCTATATGTTGCCCAGACCTAATACCTATACAACAAAAAAAAAACATTCAAATCCGTCCAGTAGTTCTGAAGATTAGCGTGTACAAACAAACAGACAAACAGACAAACAGACAAACAGACAAACAGACAAACAGACAGAATTTTTTTTTTGGATTCGTGCTCTATTACTTTTTCTAAACCCCCCTCATTTTTTTTTTTTTAATACGCATAATGTACAGACACAGTTTTTTTACTGTTTTATTATATGTATAGATAAATTACACCTTAAATAACTTAATTATAAGTAAAATTATAACAGAGGACAGCCGAAGTCGCATGCTATTGATACTTGATTGTCCTTCATGGCGTTCTCATTGATACAGAAGACAGCTGCTAGTTGCCATTAACAAGGAGGCATGCGACTACGACGACGAGGTCACAGTATCGCTTTCAAACAACCCGCAGACCCGACGGGTTCTGGTATGCCCTTTTTTTTTTGGGGGGGTGGGAAATCATCAAATAACCCCTCCCGCTCTTGGGCAGAGCGAAAGGGAGTGTCAGACTTCTACTGACTAAAAACCAACTATGTTCCTTCTTAGCCCTCTTATGTCGAGGCCGCGATAACTAGTGTACAACCCGCGGCCCCGACGGGTTCTGGTATGCCCTTACATTTTAAAACTGATCTTAGTAATAATCTAGTCTCTTTAAGTTCTCAAGAGCGTTCCATTATCATGAAATTATTTCTATTTCACCGCCAAGTCGCACCGATCTCTTTTACATTCACAGGTTAGGGATAAAATCTAATGGGCGAGTCCATTATTTTTTATTGGAGACGTGTTAGTTTCCATACGATGATAGTAATATCTTCGTTCTGCAGACTAGGGTTTATTGGGAACTAAAATATTATATGAAAAACACGGAGGTATTTTAGTTTTTAGTGATAAGTAAGAGGTCAGACGGAGGTTTGGGAGTTTAACTAATCTTTTAGGTAAATGTATACCAAAACGTTTAAAATTTTACTAAAAATACCCCTTATTTTCATGGCTGTGCGTTGTTCGAAAGAGATACCGCGGGGCTTAGAAGGAACATGGGTGGTTTTTAGTCTAGAAATCCCTTCTGCTCCATCTAGAGCGAAAGGAGTCATTTGATGATTTTCCCATCCTCAAAAAAAAAGGGCTAGTTGTATTGACATAAGTCTATAAGTAGTTTATTGTAGAGAAATTTCTATATTACCTTTAAATCCAACTGTCAAATTGATAAAAATCAAAATCAAAATCAAAATATTTTTATTTCACATAGGCCTACATGGGCACTTATAAAACATCGGTAAAAAGGGGCACGGTTCGGTGCATTGGTCGATTCCTAAGGAGAAGAACCGGCAAGAAACTCCAAAAAACTCTCTTTTAATCTTTTAAAATCGTTTGGGTTAACAATAAGGTAAAATACACACATGAAGACCATGCAGATTAATGTCTGAGATGGTCTTTTGAAGAAAGCACCACACAAATTTGAGTGGACCCGTCCAGTCAGTGCAAGCATTTGTCAGTTATCGTGGAGCTCGACTTATAACTCAAGGAGCTCAACGTCACGACGAACAATACCAAAGAAAGGACATTTGGGTGGGTCACTTAAAGTACTCAAACAGACAATCACAACAATTAAAATTTAAGAAAGACCCACATGGTCCTCACATTCACAATATCAATTTTTTAAATATTTATCATATTGAATAATCATTTTACATTATTAAATGTCAAAAAAAACACACACAAAAAAAATTTATAAAGTAAAATATTTAACAAGTAAATATTGGTCACAAAAAAATATCATACTTGAAAAAGTAAACAATGTCAGTGTATAAAAATAATCATAAAATGTCAAATTGTAAAAAAAAATATAAAATCAAAATGTTTAAGTCAATTCAAATTGGAGCAGTTCAATCCCAAGCTTTTTTGTCCTATATATAATCTTTAACAGTATAAAATCCTTTCTGGCAAAGTGTACGTTTTATAAAGGATTTGAATTTAAGGCTTAAATTTTGAATGTGGCTTGGTAGTTTATTATAAAAGCGAATACATTGGCATCTAAATGATCCACCTATTTTCTTGAGCCTTGTTGTGGGTACAATATACCTTACAAAGGTGAAGAATATTATAGCATGATAAAGCAATTAGAGTTATTTTATTATAGACATAGACATTACAACACAATCGCACGATAACAAAGCACCAGAATACCTTAACGCAACAGCTTTTGAAGGATTCTTGCCTGCCCACACTTTTCCCACAAGGCAAGGTAAAACCTGTCTAGATCACGTCCTGCTTAAAACAAGATTTAAATCGCATACTTTTGTCTTAAATTCCACAGTCACAGATTACAACGCGGTACTACTCTGTCTTTATCAAGTTCAAAATAAAAAACATCATCAATCTCATATGACTAAACTTAACATCGCAGCTATTTCTGAACAACTGAAGAATATAGACTTTGGCTTCATTCGAGATATGGAAGATCCCAATCAGGCTATGGACAGACTTGTTAAGACCTTACAGGATGCGATTAATGAAAATACCACGATTGTTAAGATTGCTCGTAAAAAACTAATAATTAGACCGTGGATTACACTGGGATTGCTTAGGTGTATTGCAAATAGGGATCGCCTCCATAAAAAATCACAGACATCACCCGATAATGAAATACTAAAACTAACATACACTAGGTATAGAAATCATTGTAATAATTTGTTAAAAAGACTCAAGAGGGAACATGACAAGACTGAATTGGACAAAAATAGCAATAACAATAAGAAGCTTTGGGAAGTAATCAAAACCATTACCAACACAAACAAAACAAAATCGGGCTCCTCCAGCCTTCTCGGTGAGTGTCCTCAAACATCTATAAACCAGGCAAATGATTACTTTGCCAATGTTGGTAGTTCACTGGCCAAAAAACATCTTAACTCAACAGTAGTTCAAAATCCAACTGATATTCCTGTCTCAAATCACACCAATAATGCTTCGTTTGTATTGTTAGACACAGATGAGCATGAGATTCTGACACTGATTAATGGACTTAAAGTCTCAAGCGCAGTCGGACATGATAAAATATCCAACAGCTTACTTAAAGCCATTAAATACATAATTGTTCAGCCTCTGTGTCACATATTCAATGCTTGCCTTGGGCTGGGTGTTTTTCCGGACGTGCTTAAAAAAGCCATTGTTGTACCTATTTTTAAGTCAGGTGATAAACACAATGTTTGTAACTACAGGCCTATTGCTATACTACCAGCTCTCTCTAAGATTCTAGAAAGAATAATTAATAATAGACTTGTTGGGTATCTTGAAAGCAATAATTTAATCTCCTCTTCTCAGTTTGGTTTCCGCTCTGGCAAATCAACCGAAGATGCAGTGCATTTCAACACTATGCCCTGGAGTTGCATTAGGGAGGCACTCCGGTATCACCGGGTGTCGACCTACCTTCGTCGTGTGGTCGGGGACTATTTGACAGACAGGGCTGTCATCTACCCTGGTCAAGACGGACAGTGGAACCGGCGAGAGATGTCGTGCGGTGTTCCACAGGGATCGGTTCTGGGGCCGCCCTTGTGGAACATCGGTTACGACTGGGTGCTGCGCGCCGACCTCCCTAGCGGCGTCAGCGTAGTCTGGTACGCGGACGATACGCTGGTGCTAGCTCAGGGTGGGTCGTACGAGGCGGCGGCCGACAACTTGACACGCGGGGTTGCGATAGTCGTAGAGAGGATCCGGCAGCTGGGTCTCGAGGTGGCGCTTCACAAGTCGGAGGCCATGGGCTTCCATGGACGTGGGAATGCGCTGCCGTCGGGATCCCAGTTAATGGTGGGAGGGGTTCCCATCGGCGTCGAGTGTACTTTGAAGTACCTAGGACTCGTCCTCGACAGCCGGTGGAACTTCGTGGAGCATTTCCGACGTTTGGCTCCCAGACTGGAGCGGGCCGGGGCTGCCTTTAGGTGGCTCTTGCCCAATCTGGGGGGGCCAAACGCCTCCTGCCGGAGGCTCTACGCGGGGATCGTGCGGTCCATGGCCCTTTACGGGGCGCCGGTGTGGGCGCCTGCTTTGAGGAAGCGGGCCGCCCACTACCTGAACGTGCCCCAAAGGGTCATGGCCGTAAGGACGGTACGGGGGTACCGCACGATCTCCCGCGAAGCGGCGAACCTCCTTGCCGGATTGCCGCCGTGGGATCTGGAGGCGATAGTCCTCGCGCGCCTGCATCAATGGCGCGCGGAGGCGCTGCGCCGGGGGGTCACTCCGCTGCCGCGGCAAATTGCTGCGCGGCGGACAGACCTCCGGTGCGATCTCATGGCGACATGGAGACAGCGACTGTCGCAACCCCGTGCAGGGCACGCCACGATAGTGGCGGTAAGTCCCCTCTTTGAGGAGTGGCTTGAGAGGCGCCACGGCGCCCTCACCTTCCGTCTGACGCAGGTCCTCACCGGACACGGTTGTTTCGGGAGGTACCTGCACCGAATCAGGCGGGAGGAAACGCCCGGATGCCACCTTTGTGAGGATCGGCCGGAGGACACGGTGGAGCACACAGTGGAGGTGTGCCCCGCTTGGGCGGAGCCCCGCCGTGTTCTCGTAGCGGCGATCGGCGGCGGCGACCTGTCGCGCCCGGCCCTGGTGCAAGCCATGGTCCGGGGCGAGAAGGAATGGGACGCCGTCGCCTCCTTCTGCGAAGCAGTGATGCTAGCGAAGGAGGTGGCGGAACGCGAGAGGGAGAGAACCTCTCGTCCCAGCCGCCGCGGGAGGCGCTCCGGGCGTCGGGGGTCCCGCGATGACCTCCGGCCACCGTAGACGCGGGCCTGTGGACGGTGAGTGATGGGCTAACTCGCCGTCCGTCCGTCTCACGACGAAAACAGGCCGTGTCGACGGCGCGTTCGTGTTCCACGCGCGCCTCAAAGAGATGTCAGCAACATGGGAGGGGCCCGAAAGGGCCGACGCCTGTCGAGGCCGCGGGTAGTCCAACGGTTATCGCGGCCTCGACATAGAGGGCGAAAAAGGGACATGGGTGGTTTTTAGTCAGTAGAAGTCTGACACTCCCTTTCGCTCTGCCCAAGAGCGGGAGGGGTTATTCGATGATTTTACACCCACCAAAAAAAAAAAAAAAAGATGCAGTGCATAAACTTACTGACTATGTTATTTGGAATCTTGATGATGGCAATAAAGCACTTGGCATCTTCATAGACCTTGCCAAGGCGTTCGACACGGTGTCCGTCCCGCGTCTACTTGCTAAATTGGAACGTCTTGGAATAAGAGGTTTGCAGCTCAAATTGTTTCAGGATTACCTAAGCGGTCGTAAACAATGCCTGAAAATAGACTCTTACATTAGCACAGATCTTCCTATCTCTTTTGGTGTCCCACAAGGTTCAGTGCTAGGACCCACACTTTTCTTAATTTATTTGAATGACCTATGTGGCTTAAAATTGGACCAGGGCATTATAATATCTTATGCTGATGATACGGTTTTGTTATTCTCTGCTGATACGTGGGACAAAACTTTCAGACTTGCACAAACTGGCTTTGATAGGGTGTCTGAGTGGCTGAAGCAAAATATTCTTACCCTAAACACAGAGAAAACTTTGTACATGCCATTCTACATCAGATATCCTAGTAAACCTCCCACACAACTAACCCTGATATCACACTCTGCTGATATTCACACAAAAAACTGTAGCTGTACCTGTACTTGTCCTTCTCTGCTTAGGAGATCTGAGGTGAAATATTTGGGCGTTGTTTTAGACTCATCTCTGAATTTCAATGCGCATATAGCTTTGCTTCAGTCTAGGGTGAGAAAATTAATATATGTCTTTAAAAACTTACGACATGTGGCCGACATTACGATACTAAGAAAAGTTTATAAGGCACTATGCCAATCGATACTAACATATTGCATTATATGTTGGGGTGGAGCTGCGAAGACCACTCTTCTTCCACTAGAGATAGCTCAACGGGCAGTCCTTAAAGTAGGCTCCTTTCGACCCATATATTACCCTACATATTTATTATACGAGTCCTGGAAATTACTTACCGTCCGCCAACACTTCATCATGTCTACCATCCTCAAACAACACACTCTTACACCATTAGACCGGAGTATTGTGCTAAAACGACGTCGCAATGCTGTAGCATCACGATCCATTCAGTTTAAACACATGTATACACATAGGTTCTTTTGCTTTTGCGGTCCTTTTCTTTACAACAAACTTAATACTACACTCAACTTCTACACACTAAACAAACAGGAATGCAAAACCAAACTATTAAACTTTCTGCTTACATGTGATTACCAAACCACTGAGGATCTTCTAAAAACATTAAGATAAAATAAACAAATTGTATTAAAACTCAACACAAACACTAGACACACAATCATCACAACACACACAGACACCTACAACACATATTACACACATATTATTATTATTATTATTCAGGGTCACATGCGACGGTCGTGAGAGTACTCGAGAAAGGTTTTAGTATATAATCCAGGCGGGTGAATCCGCGGGCATCAACTAGTAACTTACATAATAAAATAAATTGATGACGTATGAAATTTGAAAGTAACAAGCTTTTTAAATTCTATCTAAAGCAATGAGTAGGTAAACCATACAGGTAACTAAAAGTACATTACTTTATATTACCAGCAAGAGTAAGTATCATGGATGCTGTTTTGTCTAAGAAATTAGGTTTTCATGGCCTCTGGTTTTGAACAGCAGAAGTAGTTTTTCAAAATTTCCCTTCTAACCGCACTCAGCCACATCCCTGCCCACTCCTGAAAAGAAAACAAACTATCCCTGCAACTGAAGTATCATAAATAAGCCACATTTTGTCCAGAACCCCTCAAATGCATGGTACTTTATGGCACATCTTCTGATAGGATAACACAGCATCCTTCAATAAATCAGTAGACCTTACGGGACTTAAATTATGATGTAATGTGGATGACGGTAAGGGATAAGGGGTCTATATTGTCTTGAAGGCAGTTTTTTTACTTTGAAAAAAAACCTCCAAAACAAAACTAGCTAGGACAGTAATTTAATATCAGCCAACAAAATTTTAATATACTGCTACAAACTTGCAGCTGTTTAACCATTTGTAGTCATAAGAGAGTCGCGGTTGTCCAGAGGTGGGTTGGCAAATTACCACTGCGCTCAAAACGGTGAAAGCAAAACACTGGTAGGAAACCGGCAAGTCCTAGAACCAAAAGTTCGAAGACTAATATGACATTTACCTATAAATTTTTGTTTTTCTTACTCCTCCGCTATTCTTTTCTGATTAATTTCGTTTCGGGATCCAAGACAGTTTAATCGTTTCTCTGGGACTCCGTCGGGCTTCATTGTCTCGGCGCTTTTCTTGTGGTCGCCACTGTTGATTCTGGCTTACAGGAGTTACAGTGGTTTGGAAATAGTGTGGCGGGCTTGTCCCATAAAAAAAAATACCAATACCAGTCAGCGTTTAGCGTAAGCCAAGTGTATTTTCCATCCTGAATAGTCATTATTTTTATAAACACTTTCAACAAGAAAAATTGCATTAAAATATGCAAATTACGTGAAAATGACTCGCATATTTTCACGCAATACCTGCCTTGCTGCAATGCATATTAAAAACAAAGCATAAAATTGTACCCCGTCAACAAACACTTTTCCTAATTGGCCGAGTCAAAGAAAATGTCAAGAACACGGTTATAAATGTACAAGTAAATCATACTGCGTCGGGTTTGTTAAAACAGTGCAGTTAAAAAGTGGTTAATGGGTCAACACGCATCATTGTGATAGATAGGAAACATCCCTTACTGTTTTAATCGATAGTTATATTTTCATTGTCTTTGGGGATTAAGGTTCAAGCAAACCGATACGGCTACTACTACGTAGGTATCGGTTCATCATCATCATCAGCTTATAATGTTATCACTGCAGGGACTAAGGCCTTCTCTCTAGGAGAGGAATAAATAATAATAATATTCCACAACTATCACACAACGCCATCTAGTCCCAAGCTAAGCAGAGCTTGTGTTATGGGTACTAGACAACTGATAAACATACTTATATATTTCTAACGAAATGAAAATGAATGAAAAAATGAAATGAATGAATGGAATGAGCTATAATCAACCACGCGGGCCCAGTGCGGGTTGATAAATGTCACAGGTCTTATTTCTTTGGTACTGGGACATGCCGGTTTCTACATGATGTTTTCCTTTGCCGTTTGGAGAGCAGTGGTGATGAAATAAATTATGCAAATGATTCACCTGCCTGGGTGACCCACGACTTATTGTTTGCGCTCTGGGCCACCACTGCTCTCGGTATCGGTTATTCGGTGCGCATATCAGACAATGACAGATACTACAGAATCTGTCAAAGAATTTTAATCGATCTTTTAGGTAACCTTAAAATAGCAAAGAAAGACTCGAAAACAACATGTTTTTCTTTCTTATTACTGGCTCTAGTTTGATCCGTGGATGGGTGATCACTTGATCACCCATTATACCTAGCTTTTTTCGTCGTTGTTGGTCCCAGCTGTCATTAAATTTGAAGATCTTCGATAGGTAGTCGTTACAGTAATCAGTGGCTTTAAGTCTTATCAAAGGGAATCATATTACCCAATACGAATTGGGTTGTGGAGGTCAGATAAGCATCTGCATCCAGTTAGACTGGAAGCCGCACCAAACATAGTTGGGAAAAGGCTAGGCAGGTGATGATGTTAAAAACTTTTTTCAAGGTGTGATATTTGTTGCCATCTAAAGTAATATTTTTAAAAACATTGATGGCATACAATATCATTTTATCATAAAACGTTATTCGTAATGAAAATGGTTCGTACTCAGGCAAAAAAAATCTAACGACATTTTATAACACAATACGCCACGAATTTACAGCGTATTTGAACATAAACAAAACAGAATGCGTCTAAAAATACGCCACTTTGAAATAATACGCTGCGATGAAACGCGACGATGCGATGGTACTTTTGGTACCGGATGGCCGGCACCCATAAAATTGCATTATAATGGATGAACTTTGCATTTTTATGGTTGCTTCAGTGCGACGAAAATTAAAGTAGTTTTATTGTCAAAAGCGGACAGATGCTCTCTTACTCCTAAGAAGAACTTTCATGTTCGATTTTATAGTAGTAATTTCTTGAATATGACGTAAATATTGGACATATTTAGTAAGACTAAAGACACGAAGTATAGACTGTTTGAAAGATATCACAATGTTGTCCTATTTAAGCCAAAGGTTTGTTAAAAAAGAATGCCTTGTGACATTAACTCTGCCTATGAACCAGTATGCTACATGAAGAACTCCGCCTATGTACCAGTATGCTACATGAAGAACTCCGCCTATGTACCAGTATGCTACATGAAGAACTCTGGCTATATACCAATATGCTACATGAAGAACTCCGCCTATGTACCAGTATGCTACATGAAGAACTCCGGCTATGTACCAGTATGCTACATGAAGAACTCTGCTTATGTACCAGTATGCTACATGAAGAACTCCGGCTATGTATCAGTATGCTACATGAAGAACTTCGCCTATGTAGGTACCAGTATGCTACATGAAGAAAATAAGGATGACATGGCTGGAAAGGAGGTAACTGCTGAAATGACGAATGATGGAGAAGTATGAAAAAAGAAGGTATGCTGCGCCGACACCAAATAAATGAATATAAAGGCAGTAGAATCATGATGATTGGACGTAGTTAATACTTTAGCAATAATAACAGAGAACATTGTGAGGAAACCAAAATGTCCTAGAATTTTTGAAGAAGTAGAACAGTGCTGAGTGCAGCTGTTTGCGCTTAACTTCTGTTCTTTTTAATCGACTTCCAAAAAGGAGGATGTTTTCAATTCGTCTGTGTTTTTTTGTTTCTTTGATTTCGTTTTTATTTGCCACCGACTTTAGAAGCTGATTTGTATTCTGAAGTTTATTTTTTACTTTTCTGTGTTTTTGAAGGCGGTTTTCTTTTTACCCGACTACAGCGAAGCCAAAATTAAGGGCAATGGTTTTGAGAGTCTATGTACGGCTTTTTTTCCCACAGGTTACATCGGGCGTCTTCGGCCGGGTCCGTAATCACCTCATATTATAAAACAAAGTCCTCCACCGCGTCTGTCTGTCTGTTTGCGATAAACTCAAAAACTACTCACCTTTCACCAATGGATAGAGTGGTAGTCGAGGAAGGTTTTAGTATATAATTTGTTGCGGGCGAAGCTGCGGGCATCGGCTAGTACTCTGTAAAACTTTGTGCCATCGCAATATGTCTAGCAAAATATATTTTGTTTAATAAAACTGACAATGTAAGAGAGTAACAAACTACCCTCCGGTAACTTTGTTATGGGCGACATAAAGTTAAGTGGGATTCAGGTAGATGAAAGTATCAACTTTAACCTTTTGCCTGGTAGGTTTTATTTGCAAATAATAAATGTATTTTAGAACATACAAAATATCCATTGACTAATCTGCCTAGTTCTCGGGGTGACCGGTATGTCTAAGAACCAAAACATTCATTCATTCATAAGTATGTTTATCAGTTGCCCAGGACCCATAACACAAGCTCTGCTTAGCTTGGGACTAGATGGCGTTGTGTGATAGTTGTGGAATATTATTATTATTATTTATTCTGGTGACTTGTAATACAGGTTTTCCTTGGAGACCTACGTCAAGCACCAGTCTCTCACAAAGTTAATCCCGTGTTCGTACTCCATTGTAACCTTAGCATTAAGTAACTTGTGTGGACAAAATAAACTCTATTATTATTTATTATTATTCGAAGACATGTGACATCTACCAATCCGAACTAGTGCTGCGTGGTAGATTATAGCCCATTCCCTCTCAAAGAGAGGAGGCCTGTGTCCCAGCAGTGGGAACATTAATGATGATGTTGTCGGGGTGGTCGCAAGCGCGACTGCTGTAAGTAAGGTCCTGAGTTCGATTCCCAGTTCGATAAAAGCGTTAATAGGTTTTTTTTAATCAGAGACATAGCAGCAGCCACAGAGTATGCATTAGTGGCCCGGTTAAAGGCAATAGGGTAGCTCCCTAATTCATGGGACTAACACAGAACTGGCGAAATGAAGGCCCACATTTCTGCCTAGCCTATGGGTATTACAGAGGTAATGTAATGCCATAATTTCGGCCTTTTTCAACAGGACAGGCTTAAACTGCTCAACGATATCTGCTATGAACCTTACATACTAGTTCCGTTTTAACCGCTTTCAAACATGGCAACATACACAATATCATCATTAATTCATTTATTCATTTATATAACAATTCACATTGTGTTTGAAATATAATAGTACAGTAATTATCATCATCTGTAAAGCCTATTCCCATCTGTGTCGAGGTCGGCTCCTAGTCTGACCGGCCGCAAGACACAAGACCTACGAATACAGGGTTTTCTATGTTTGTTTACAACATACTATGCCACTTTGAAAAACAGACTCTAATAATAGTTTTTGCTTCTGCGCCAAACCTCCAGACGCACCAGAAACTATTTATTGAAAATAACTGTCATCATTACCAGTCATAAAATAGCAAGTTAATGAGGCTTTTGGGTCTTGAACTGTAATACAAATAAGGTTTTGTGAACTTTATTAGAATCACTCAATGAGATAACGATTTCAAAGGCTTGTGATGTCTTAAGGCAATTTCAAGATGCCAGATTCCTTACACCGCACTATATTTTCAGAGAATACAGTATTTTTACTTTCTTTCTTTATCGTGTGGTTAGTGCCTTAATTAACTTGTATCAGGGTTATTATACTGCCCACGTTCCTCTGAATTTACTTTACATACTGTCGAGAAATATTTCTTAGGAATACTGGTTACCTCACGAAGTTTTAGCTCGCGAAAGCTCAAGGTGTATGATTAGTAATAAAAAATAGTCAATTCTGAATGTTTTAAGCTTGTTAAAATAAGCGAGAATGAAATATTAAAAGTGATCACAAAATAACCCTGAAAAAAAGGCGAAAGAAGACAAACAAAAACTTAATGTCAACACAGCCTAACAAAATGGATTGCGCAAAACCAATCAAAAGCTTATTCCAATTGATTCAATGAAGATTAAGTTTTACTTCATCCAAGTTAGTTACAAGTTTTGTGGCGACTGGTACTTCCTAAGCTAACAACTGAACAATCGCAGATGAAGTTTAACAAAATCTCCGATCTCAGTCTGGAACGTGAAGTAATTTCTATGTTAGTTTATAATTGGTTTAAGTATCTGATTTGAGATTCGATCTTCGTTATATTATGAGTTTGCGGCTTGAGATTTGAGACATGATTGTGAAGATGGGGCATACATTTTCTGCTTGACCATCCTACATGAATCTTTACAGCTGTCGTTGACAAATTGGGGTACTGTCAGTAATCATTTGAGTTGAATGTGTTTTCTTCGTTGCGTGGCGATGACAACTTTTAATTATATAACGACTCAAAATTCAGCTCTGCAAACTTTGCTTGCTGACGTAGTCATAAGATAGTCAATTGTGCAGTTGTCAGGTCATGTTTCGCTAGATGGAAGGTAGACCATTGCTTGTGGAGATACGCCTAAAACTCACAGATTTGAAGATTCCATGAACCCCCACCTGAAGTGACTGTCTTTGCACCAAAATATCTTTGTGCAGCACTATCTCAATTTTGACTTACGACTGATACAATTAACACGTAGCGTTTGGAAGTTAAATAATTACTTATTAAACTCACGTAAAAGAGTCACCTTGAAAAGTAAAAGAACGGGTTCTATCAAAATAAAACATTAGCATGGTAATAAGGTTGTAGCAAGGCTAATTTATTGTTCATATCTTAGTTCGACCTGAATGCTATTTATACGAGTACAAACTGTTCGTTGCATTCTGTTTAAAATACCAGCTTGAGCAAGAATGCTCGCTTGAGTAAAGTTGCAAGCATTTCACTGGATTCGCGTCATAATTGATCATGAAACTGTTTACTTTAGCGGGTTCTAGAATGTTAATTTGTCTATTAATGAGCTGAACACTTCATACTTAAACTTTAAGAATACAAAATGAAATGACTTGGTCCGTATTTATATTCTTAAATAAAATAGACTATCACTGCGTTCGATTCGGCTGATTTTAGCCGACTGCGGCGAAGTCCAAAAGGAGGGTTATTTCTCAGAGTAATCCGGTACGAAATACCGACCCCATCTAGTTTAAAAAAGAGACTTGTAAAAGTGTTCGTAAACACCTATTTGCAAAATAAACAGTATTATAACGACACATATAAGCAAAATCACGGTTTGGTTTAGGAGTGGGTTAAAGATATTTTTGTTATCTTAGTGAGCAGGTTTGCAGGATCTTCACGTGGGTAAAACCGTATTATACAACTAATATTCATTCAATACTAATATAGCCAGAAGATAATTTTCTATCAGCATGCTAATACGAAGACCATTTTTATAAATGGTATTTTTCTTAGCGTGCCGATTTTATTCAGGTTATATTGGTCTAATTAACGTACCAAAGATAACACTTTTATCTTCAATGTTATTGAGAATATTAAATGAATTGTAACATTTCGCTTTATAGAACCGAATTCGTTTCATCTTTTCAGTAATTAGTAGAATTAATTAACCTATACCTCTACTTACCTGCTAGCTGAAAGGAAAAAACAATTAAAAAACTGTAACAAAAACGGTGTAATTATCACATTATCGAAAAAAGTAAAACTAACAAAAAAAGTCTATGCAGGTACAAACTTGAATAATTTGCGTACCAACCTACTTGCTAGCTTATAGCTATCTCTGCTCAATAGAAGCGACTTGGATCGATCTTTAATTTAAGCGGCGCTTGCCTTGGCTGGTCCGTGGATGGGTGACCACTCACCACATAATCTCCACAGTTTAATGGTACCTACTATCTTTAAGCACTATTATTGTTACATTCGTACATTATTGGCATCACATAGGTAAACACAACTTTGTAGAGAATAGGTACAATGTTACGTCGCGACTTGGGTCGCGGAGGATCGCTTCGTGTCCTCTGAACCTTGAAAAGCACGTTTAGCAGTTAGTCCTGGCTATACGGCTAATTGGGGGCTTTGGGGTCGGCTTTCAGTTTAACCGGTTGTAGCTGAACACCAATATATAAAATGCGGCAATTGATAAATCGAAAATGGCAATAGGCAGGGCACATTGTTCGCAAAACGGATGGCTGATGGGGCCGAAAAGTTCTGGAGTGACGACCGCGAACCGGAAGATGATGCGTTGGAAAGTCTCCCACTAGATGGACCGATGACCTTGTCTCAGGTGGGCTCGGACATCTCCAAAGGAGCTTGGAGCTCGGAAGCCAGCATTAGTCATTTTTCACCGCCCAACAAAAAAAAAGGTGGACCGATGACCTGGCGAAGGTTGCGGGGACCCGCTGGATGCGAGAGGCACGGGACCGGTCAATGTGGCGACATCTGGGTGAGGCCTATGACCAGCAGTTGACGTCTTTTGTCTGAAATGATGATGATGAACAGATAAATCTAAATAAAATAAAAATCAACATGTGATTGTCGAAATTACTAAACCATTTGTAAAGTGGTTTTTGCTGCGTTAAGTTAATTACATTGGTTTTTATCAGTTACAGTTCGCTAAAAATAGCAATAATAGGTATCATAAAACACTATTAGGTACCCTCTATTTAAACTGTATTAATTGAATCGTCGTTTTTTCTAGTTAATTTACACCCGACAGCAATTCATTGAGTTGAAATTTGTTTGCTTAATTCTAATATATTATTATACTGCTGCTATTTTATACTGCTTCATTGGTCAAATGATCGTAATCGCGAATGCTGAGCATGAGGTCTTTTTTTTGGCGGGGGTAAAATCATCAAATAACCCCTTCCGCTCTTGGGCAGAGCGAAAGGGAGTGTCAGACTTCTACTGACTAAAAACCACCCATGTTCTTCTTCGCCCTCTATGTCGAGGCCACGATAACTAGTATACAACTCGCGGCCCCGACGGGTACTGCGGCCCCGACGGGAACCGCGGCCCCGACGGGGGCATGAGGTCTTGGGTCAGATTCCCTGGTCGGGCAAATCGTTACTGTATTTTCCATCAGGATGTTCTTAGTAGCAGTCACAGAGTCTGGATGTGTGCTCGGACGATTGCAAAGAACTACATGGACCTTCAACATAACATAACTTAGTTAACATAACCTTCGGCGATTACAGCTGATCCGCATTCAAAACGCAACAATGACCGTAGTAACTTCACTAACCATATAAAATAAAATTGATGAACGGCATATAAAAGGATTACTTAAACCCAATCAAAATGCGACCTAAAACACAACACAACTCGTTTAACAAACGAGACAGAACAAATTAAATTATCCTTCCAAATTAATCTAACCATGTTACGCCTACCACTAATTCAGCCACACACGATAACTTCAAAACAGATCGCTTTACTTAACTCAATTGAACATTGAAAGCCGACATAACTTGATTGATAATATTAATATATTTCTGTCACCGTCAAGTTCTGGAGTAAAGTTATCGATCGTATTGAAATCCATTCGGAAAGCTTCGGTTGGTAGGCCGGTGTTTCTCAAGGTATACAGAACCCGGTATTTGATTAATTGTTCATTTATTAATAATTCCTCACCAAATAAAGAAAGAAAGAAAAAGTATTTATTAGTCTTGCTCGTGAACATAAAAAATGTAGGTTAAATTAAAATAACACAATTACAGAAAAAACTAATTAAGTCCTGCACTGAGCCAAAAAACCCATGTCAGCATGGTGCAAAAAAACGAAAATGAACATAGATACACAACGTTATCTTATGAAAAATAACTTTGTCTTTTTTGGTAGAAATAACTAATTTGTCAGAAACGCGATTCTAAATACATTGATCAAAAACTCAAGAAACACTTAAAATGAACCATTGAATACACCATTTGCACAAGATTTAGCTGCACCGTAATTATTATTTGTTTACTAAATAAAAAGTAGTTTAATAAATAAACACACGTTGCATTAACATAGCTCCCTTGGGGACCCCTGTAATAAATTCAAGTTGGTTTGTTTAAATTATCATTTAGAACAAAATAAGGCGTGAAATGCCAGGGGCAAGATTGACGTTGAAGAGTAAGGCGGAATATTTGAGGAAGATGTTTATGAGGTAAATAAAGCTAAGCCAAAGTGACGTCTATTTTGACTTAATCATTTTCTTGAAGAAGAGTTTATTTAAAATGAGCTGTTTTTTCCTCGACATCTGCTGGAATTAGTGTGATGTCAAAGTCAAAGTCAAAATATTTTATTTCACATAGGCCTACATGTTCACTTGTAAAACGTCGACATAAAAAAAGGGCACGGTTCGGTGCATTGGTCGATTCCTAAGGAGAAGAACCGGCAAGAAACTCCAAAGGTTACTCTTTTAATCTTTTAAAATGGTTTTAAATGGTTAACAATAAGTTTAAGGTCCAGACATAATCTTGGGACACACATGAGGGCTATGCAGATTAGTGTCTGAGATGGTCTTTTGAAGAAAGCACCACACAGATTTGAGTGTCGATGTGTAAAATAGCTATGGTTACACCTCGGATTCCAGTTTGACCTGATATATCTGGACACCATTATTTTAAATGCAGTGACTGATTATCCAAACTCCGCATCCTAGTTAGGTACTGGGTATTTTTTTTGTAAAATGTATCGGTTTTTTTCTACTCGTAACAACTGTCACAGTTCTGTAAATAATAGCCGGATACAACAGCATAATGTGCTATACGAGGCACTGAGGGATCTCGTTTTGTTTTGAACGGTCACTTATTCACAGACACAGCTCGGTCTATGTTGCTTTACCTTGAAGATGGGATACTTTGTTTAGCCACCCAGGAAGTCTACCTCAAAAAATTAACACAATTTTAGATAAATTAGTTTTCAAGTTATATATTGAAGTTGATGCATGGAGAGATAGTTATATTCCACAGAGAACATTGAAGTATGAATGCTAAAAAAGATAAAGCAGTGAATAATAAAAAAAAAAATTATGTTTATTTCAGACTCATAATCCATATTTTTCTAAGTAACAAAATCAAAAAAAGTCAAAATCAAAACTCATTTATTCAAACTAGGAATTAAAAACGTTAACTACATCAAGAGGTGTTAATAATTATCTTAAGACTAAGTTAGTGCGATTTCTGTGTTAATGTAAATAATCCCGGTGAATACTCATTTAAAATTTAAAAAAATTAATGCCGTGACGTCAGGGGAGAATGTAACACAAAACATGTTGCGCTGACCTCACATAGAATACGGACGTAAGACGCAGGTAGAAAGATGATGCTGAGTTTAAAAAAAGCTAAATATTAACGTAGTGAATTTACGATGTTGACCAGACAGCAATTTACCTGTCCTAACATGTCACCACTTTACTTTACAGCAAAAGCAATTAAAACTTCTCTGACATAAATTAACATTCTATGAGCACGAAAGGCTAACAACTGGACTTTTAATTAATTGTTTTTTGTTAGTTATAACACATGAAGGGTCACCTATCCACTGAGCAATCTGCAATAATGGTAAATGTCAAAAAAAAATTAAGTGAGTAATGTAATTTTTTGGACTACGGTGTTGGATTACTGGTTCAGAAAAAAAGACGCAAGAGAACCAAGATTTAAGTATTGCCAAACTTAGTGGCAGTGAACACATTGCTCGCAGCACAGATGGCCGATAGGGCCAAAATATCTGGAATGACGACCGCAAAGTGGAAGACGTTGCTTTGGAAGGCCCCCACTAGGCGAACCGATGACTTGGTGAAGGTAATGGGGATCCGCTGGATGCGAGACGCACTTGAGGGACACTTGAAGGAGGCTTTTGTCCAGCAGTTGACGTCTTTTGGCTGAAATGATAACGATGAAAGCCTTTGCTCCCTTGACATAATTATGTACTTTGTAATCTTGTTGTTTGCAAAATCAGTAATATCCCGAGGTATATTTTTAATAATTGGCTAGAATGCTCAGCGTTACAGGTATAGGAGTGAAATCCCTGACAAATGGGCTGACACGTGCGTGGAGCTCCACAAAGACCTCTCAATGTCATCGACTGTTCACATGACGATTTCAAGGGCTGAACTGCACAACTGGCGCAATTTGGGGTTACTATCAGGTAATAGGTAGGATGATGTAATATCAAATATGTTTATAAATAAAACTATTGCCACTGGCGCTAAGTCATTTAGGGGTGTCTGACTCGACCAACTTCGGGTTGTATCATATTTGTATAACCTCATCATATTATAATACAAATATAAATAATAAACTGGTTAAAGCCGAGAAAGTTATGCAAATCAAGTATCGCTTGAGAGGTTTTCGACATGTGGGATATGATATCACTGTGCCGATAGTCGTTTCCGCCAATGGCTTAATTACCAAGGGCTTTGACCAACACTTGAGTGGGCTCTCGTTAAGCAGCTGGATCAAGGGCTTGATACAGAAAGCGGTACTCCTGGACACGGCTCGCATTGTTAGAAGGTCTCTGCTCCCGATACCGGTGGGCTAAAATTTTTTGATATTTAAAAAAAAATGTTTTTATAAGGTTATTTAAAAATGTAAAACAAACAGTTAAAAAGTAAATAAAGGGAATTATATCTGGTTATAATAATAAAATCGAGCTAGGTTATGAAGGTCAGAAAGTCAGACGCTTCGTGTAGAATATTAGTATTCAGCAACAACAGCAAGTCGATCTTTAGTTTAAGCCGAGGTTGCCTAGGTTGAGTCTGCAGATGGGCGACCATCCATTACAAACCAACTGGCTGCATCCGGTTTGACCGGAAGGCAACCTCTGCAAGTCTAGGCAGGTGTTGGTACAAGAACAACAAAAGGAACAGGTTGGACAGATTGCGAGATCATAACTATAAATTTTATTCAATTTCAATAGGGATGTTTACTGGCTTTAAAAAAAGTGATTCTAATTAGTCTGTCTATTAGATTATCGAAAAATATTGGATACGTATTTTTTGTTTTATCAAATCAATAAAAATTGACGAAGATAAAACGCGTCAAAGATTTGAGTGGGGGTTGGTGACGTCACTGACCGCTAAAATATGTCATACTAATGGCTTAGATTATGACGTCACACGAGTTTTTAAAGCACTGTATCGTCTTCATTGTTCGTTTACGTATAAAAAGAAAAAATACGTGTCCAATATTTTTTGAAATCTCTAAGACGGACTAATTAGATTTTTTTTTTGTTAACATCTCTATTATGTAGCTGTCAAACAAATCCACCTGCCCTCAAAAGCGATATACTCTGATAGTTTATAACCTTGTTTACGATCACCTAGATGGACGTTAACTTTTAAACTCAGACCCCAATGCGGGGCGCGTCATTTTAATTAAGTCACACGACTATTCGCGCCAATTCGGATAGCATCATACTAGTTTGTGATCACAATTGGTGCGAATAAATTTGGACTAGTAGCCCACTTGGGATTGGTTACAGTTTGAGCATAGTTTACATGTTGGTTTTACATTGCACATGGCGCACACAGAGGAAAAAAATGTAAATTAAGCATTTTTTTCTTTAATCAAATGGCTCTGCTCTAGACCTGAATGTTGTCATTGTCTAGTCCTATCTAACTCCTCATAGAATTTAATAACTAACCCGGATTTAACATGAAGCGACGGCTTCTGACCTCCACAAGCTTGTAACTTAGAAAAAAGATACGCCTTGGTACTGGACTTCAGGACTAGATGTCAGACTCTTCTTGGACTGGATGTCAGGCTTTGGGCTTCTGACTTATCGTAACGACTGTCAAATATTTGCGAATGACAACCGAGACCAAGATCCTTTTGGGGGGGGGGGGGGGGAAATCATCAAGTAACCCCTCTCGCTCTTGGGCAGAGTGAAAGGGAGTGTCAGACTACTACGTGGTATCTCTTACATCAGCCCGCAGCCTCGATGGGGAGACCAAGAGCCTAACGTGTTTTTCGAGGCACGGAAGAAACTCAGTATGTATTGGATCACCCATCTACTGACTAATCTAGGCAAGCGCAACTGTTATCAGGCCCCGAGCTTTTTCATCCATCATCTTTTTACTTGACTGCGGCGAAGCCCAAAAGGAGGGTTATTTCATAAATTTTGCATATTTATCATCAAATAATTTGGGCATTAATATACAGGGTGTTTGGAAGGGAGCTGTACATACGCCTAGGGTAGAAACTAGGGATAGTCTGCTACCTACCCCCGCCCATTATATTGACCTTGGCCTCAAGGTTTTTTTTTAATTTATTATTATTTTTTTGACTAAAACTACCTGTAGCTCAAAATCTATCCATGGGACCGGTCGGCTAATGGTCTTGTTTTAATCGTTAGAGTCTTAGGGTCCTGCAAAAAATTATTTTACACCAGAAAATTGTGGAGAAGAAAAGTTATGGGGCCTGAAGTACCGTAGTAAGGTAAAGAAATAATTTTAAATAAAAAAAAAACCTTGAGGCCAAGGTCAGTATAATGGGCGGGGGTAGGTAGCAGACTATCCCTAGTTTCTACCCTAGGCGTATGTACAGCTCCCTTCCAAACACCCTGTAGTCTTCCCAAAAACACACTCCTCTTGGCACGTTAATTTTGTTTAAACGTGGTGAAACGTCTACAGTAGAAATTGTGAAACTAGCCGACATCTAATTAAGAATTCATAGAAGCGTATAACTTTGACAAACCCGGCCGGTTTTCATCTACATTACGTGAAAGCAAAGTGAGTTAATTTCTGCGGGTTGTTCAAAAGAGATTCCGCTGCCTCAACACAAAGGGCTAAGAAGGAACATGGGTGGCGTCAGTAGAAGTCTGACACTCCCTTCCGCTCTACCCAGAGCAGAAGGTAGTAATTGACGATTCACCATGCCCCAAAAAAATAGTAGTAAAAAAATTAATAAATAAACTCGAAGTTAATACGAGATTATTAACTTCGAGGAGGAAGCCTGCGGAGTATTACTGGCCTGTTTGGAATGCCGAATAAACCTGAGTGATATAAATTTATTATTTATGCAAACTAACTCATATACTAACTCGTATTAAATATTCTCGTATGGCAAATTGACAGCACTTTGGCGTATATGTAGGCATCACAGTAGGTAAATTAAGGTGGAACCTACAAGGTAACCCGCGAAATTAAAATTTTACTCACGTTATTTTGCAAATGGCAGGTCTTGAAATGGATGATCTGTGGCTAAAATTCTTGTTTGACTGGGATTCTGTCATTTCCTTGTTATGATTAGGTACGTACGTGCCTATGGAAATATCTTAAAAAAATCTGTTAATTAATATTTATTGAGTAAATGGTTTAGAAATAACAGAATACGAGTTTTGAAGTCAAAAAAATATTGACATTTTTAAAACTCGTCATATTGAAACATTCTTCGTCGTACGAAAATATATTAATTTTTTTTCTTCATTCCCATTCAAAATAATTATAATAATATGTTGTCGAGTATTTATTCCAGTTTTTGTAAAACATAATATTATATCGTATCGTATTGTATCGTCGTTCATAATATCATAGTTGTTAAAGCTTTTCATGTGTATCTTTCAAACCTTTATATATTTTATGTGTATGTTTATGTATGTATTTATTCCTATATGTTAGGTATATATATTTTCTAAATTTTGTTTCTGTTTTGCACCTACTGTGTAATGTCTCTGCATCACCCTAAGGTAGACTGGTAGAAAATGCCCAAGGCATTAAGTCCGCCTTTGTACGGTTTTATTACTTGTGCATAAAGTTTCAATAAATAAATAAATATATCACGCCTGTAATCCAAAATAAGAAAAATAGATGAAAATCGACTTCATGAGTGGTTCGAATATGCATTGTTTTAGTGGCACATTATATAATACTAGCAGATCGAGAACATTTTTTTTGTTATTCTTAACTTTTCTCGGATACACTTGAACACTTGAGAACTTTAGTGACACACGTACAGTTGTTACATAAAATATATATAGATAAAAGAATATTTAAGTACATTCAATTATTTTTATTTTAGGTAGTTTTGTACCAATCAATGCGTAATGGACCACAGAACGTATAAATAACGATATCGCCCAGCAAATACCCTCAACTATGCAAACGAACCGATCAACCCGCATATTGACAGTATGCTAATCACTGCCCTATCTGTTTACACGTGCAAAAACTATTTTGATAGGCTTTTGTGTTAAAATTGGTTCAGGAACTGCTTGATTAAGTAGCTGTGCACTTATACACGATTATTTAAATTTACTACTTTTTACGGACTTGAAAAAAACTGGCCAAGTGCGAGTCGGACTTGCACATGAAGGGTTCCGTGCCAAACCAGAAAATTTCGTTTGTTGTATAATTTTTTACTGTTAACTGATTTTTTTTAAATGTTTAAAACAGTAAAATGTTTTTTTAACGATAGCTCATTAAATGTTACTGGTTTGAATGTTAGGCTGATATTTCAGTGTAGGCACATTCCCTTTTGCATGGAACTTAAAGCATAGCTGGCACAATGTGGGTGCACTATTAGGTACCCACTACATCTCTGCATTATGACTGACCTGTTGGTCTAGTGGTTAGTGACCCTAACTGCTATGCCGGAGGTCGTGGGTTCGATTCCCACCCAGGACAAATGTTTGTGTGATGAGCACGATCATTTGTTCTGTGTCTGGGTGTAATTTATCTATAATATGTATGTATTTAGAAATATATAAGTATGTTTATCAGTTGTCTAGTACCCATAACACAAGCTCTGCTTAGCTTGGGACTAGATGGCGTTGTGTGATAGTTGTGGAATATAATTATATTATTATTATTATTATTATCCTTAGAGGCCTAAGAACTAGTGAACTAAGAACCACCTATGTTTCTTCTAGCCCTACCGGAACCGCAGTATCTCTTTTGAACAACCCACAGCCCCGGATCCTTAGAGGCTTACACTATATTTTGACTAAACTTACATAAACATCTCAACAAATCTATGTATTTTCAAGTCGTAAATACCGAGAAAAACAGTAGGATATCTCTAGTAAAACGATACAAGTAAATTTATTAAGGCTTTTGATCTTCAAAGATTATTTAAGAAACCAGTGTAGTAGGTACTTTAAACCTAATTATAGCTCCGACACAATAAATGTTTATTTTTATCCAAACTTGTATTTTTCCAAACTTGTTTTTTTTTTGTACTGGCTCACTGACGGTTAACCATTTTTCCACCTTATTACTCAGAGCACAAAGCTCATAAGTGTTCCACCGTCACTGGGCGCTATAGTAACCACGGCGACACATCAAGTTATAATTTCCAATATAACATGACCTCGCTTTTTAAAGATTTCCCGTACAATGGGAGTTCCGCATAAACTGGTTTTGTGTAGCTTGATAGCATGAGATATTATGATAGTTTAATTGGGCTTCGTGCGCTCAATGCATTTAATTTATCACCAATGATATCGATTAAATTGAAAGTGGCAACGAACAAAACAATTACGATACAATTGCAGATATGATTGTTTGATTGATCTTTATTAACCTTGTGCTATACAGGACTCTAGAATTTATTTATTTAAAAAAAAAATGTAGAGATTTTAATTGATTAGTTATACAAAACTACCTCAATATGATAATTTAAAAATAATAAATAAACTATAAAAGGGCATCAAAAACAGAAGAATTTTCCATTAATTTTGGTAATTGGTGCATAACCATAACCAATTCTATTTGCATTTCTTTTAAAATTCCAAGTCAAACGCTTTGATATGTTTTATTTTAGATTTTATTGGTGGCATACCCTATTGTATTACCTACTGTAATGTAGATAATAATAATATTTCATAATTATGGATCAGACTAGGAACGAAAACATTTAAAATATTTCTATACATACTAAAAACATGCTACTTTGAATATGACATCCTTAGCAGATTTATAAAAGTGAAATATTCATAATTGTATCAAAATAGTCTGTCTATTTACGACTGTCATCATCATCATCAGACTATAATGTTCCCACTGCAGGGACTCAGGCCTCCTCTCTAGGAGAGGGATGGGCTATAATCCACCACGCGTGCCCAGTGCGGATTGGTAAATGTCACATGTCTTCGAATTTTTTGGTTCTAAGACATGCCGGTTTCCTCACGATGTTTTCCTTCACCGTTTTGAGAGCAGTGGTGTTGAAATAAATTACACAAAGTAATGCGCCTGACTGGATTCGAACCCACGACTCACAGTTCGTAAGTCGAGGCTGCTACCACTGGGCCACCACTGCTCGCTTCGACTGTACTGGTCATTATTTTACGAAAATCGTCTGTATTGTTCACATAAAAAATAATTTTCAAAAAAATTTAGTGATGCAAAATTTACACTTGCACCGGTGGAACAGGGTGACGTCTCCCGCATTATTTCTGACCTAAAGTATAATGCTGAAGGAAACGACCATTTTACCTTAAATATGCTTACCCTAACTTTGCCACACACCTTACCTACTATCACTGATATTATTAATTGCTCCAGGACAGCTAAGTTTCCACAGCAATGGAAAGTTGCCACAGTTAGACCTCTACCTAAAACCCCAAACCCTATAGAACTTAGAGCTTACGGCCTATCAGTATTATGCCTTGTCTTTCAAAGGTAATGGAGAGGGTAGTTTGCCGTCAACTAACTCATTTCTTAGAGGAAAATGAAGTGCTACCTGACTTACAATCGGGTTTTAGGAAACAGCGCAGTACTTCTACGGCGTTGCTAGATGTTACGGATAACATTCTGACAGCCCAAGATAAGGATATGTGCTCACTGATGGTGCTACTTGATTTCTCACGTGCATTTGATTGTATAAACGTCTCATTGCTGCTAGCAAAGTTAAAATATTACGGTTTTGACGACAATTTGCAATCCAGTGGTTCCAGAGCTACCTCAGTGACAGAAAGCAACTCGTAGAATTGCGCTAGGCTGACGGTACTACTTTATCTTCTGCCCTTGCTTCAATAGAAGTAGGAGTTCCTCAGGGATCCATATTAGGTCCAATTATTTTTATCCTCTACTGTGCCGACATAATAAACTGCCTACATACAGATATACCTGTCTTTTAAACCAGAGGATTATGAATCATCTGTTAAAGACCTAAACGACGTTCTAAACAGAATCGCCGACTGGGCAGATAAGAACTGTTTGGCATTAAACCCGTTAAAAACTAAGTACATGATGTTTGGTACGAGACAGCAATTAAAAAGGGTGCCTGAAAGCCTTAATTTATCTCTTATGGGTGAGTCCATAGACAGAGTTAGTGAGGGTCGAAACCTCGGATTATGTATAGACAGCAGCCTTAGGTTTGAGAAACATGTTGCTAACTCTGTAAAAAACTGTTTTTATCGACTTAAGCTGCTGTACAAAATGCGACCCTATTTATCTGAACGGCTCCGCGAACAGCTAGTCGAAACACTTGTTCGTTCTAAGTTAAACTACGCTGACACGGTTTACGGTACGCGTTTGCTGGGTCGTTCAGATAAACTAATACAAAGAGTCCAAAACGCATGTACTCGGTTTTGCTACTCCGTTCCCCCTCGAACTCATGTGACTCCCTTCCTTAACAAGCACTTCATCCTTAAGATGAAGTCGAGACGGAAATTGCATCTAGCTTGCCTACTTTTTGGTGTTGTCAAGTCAAAAAAGCCGAAATATTTGTACGACAAGCTTAGTTGGATGGCTAGTAAACGGGATTGCGCGCCTAGGCTGTGTGCACAACAATTTTCTACACAGTCTCATAGGACAGCTGCTTTTAGAGGCAGTTTCCGGTATGCAGCATCTAAGATTTGGAATAATATTCCTCCACCATTAAGGATACTGAACAATATCCACACGTTCAGAACTCGATTACGGCAGTATCTGGTGGATGCACAACGGAAACTCGATATGGTCACCCTAAATGTCTCGTTAATATAGGTGGTTTTTCTAGCTAGATATACATATACACAGAATATACATGGTAGGTTATAGGATTGTCTTCATTGCTCACGTTTAGTACATTTTGTTTTCTTAAATGCCACTTACCTTTCAGTCTTTTTTCGTTGTCACTTCACTTTTATCCAAATACTTAATACGCAATTAATACATTTTATTGATATTAAGCTTAGTTTTCATCTTATTCCAGTTATTTTTATTAATTTCACATCACAACATATTCTACTGCAAGTCTTTTCATGGCATAAATCAAATATCATTATTATTGTGGGTACTTTGTTTTTCTCGCTCGGTGGCCTGCAGCATTTTGTGAGTGCACCGTAGTAGGTACATGCATCTTATGTAAGTATGAGCACTAGCGAAGAGGTATCTGGGGGCACGGCAGTCCCCCAGCCAAGTCGAGCAATAAAGCGGCACGGCCGTACTATCCTTTTCTCGAACCAGTTCAGGCCATTTTCGACCTCCTATAACTTCGTTGTGGATAAAATTAGAAGCCTGTATTATCCTAAATTTAGTAACCAATTAGGCATTGTATATACACGTTATATTTAAAATTTCATTAAATTTGAACCAGTAGTTTAAGAATTATAACTAATCAAAGTTCCTTAGTTTTGTCACTCACTGACTGACTGACTGATTGACCGATCATCAAAAGTCTAAGGCACTTCTAGCAGACATAGAAGCTTCAAATTTAGAACACAATTAGTGTTTAGTGTATAAACCATGGCAAAACTAAAAAAGTATACAATTTCAGTCTAGTTTTCTAGATAAACTAACTGCATAAATAACTTTGTAATTCCATATAATTGTATAGGATTACAAAGTTAAAGTTACATTTTCAGTGAATGAATTTTACGAGTTATTAAATTAAACATACTTCTTAGTTTCTGATTAATCTTAAATTTTGCACGTATATGTATATCGCCTATCAATACAATATTATGATGATATGGAACTGATCTGATGATGGAGCTAGAAGTTGGTCATAGGAACTCCATTTTAGAATATCATAACCCCATCTAGTTTGGAATCGTTTGATTCGTCTTGTCGGGTAGTTTGTCTTAAGATGGTGTCCAGGGTCTGTTGATGGAGTTGGAAGGTGGCCAAAGGAATTCCGTTATAAAAGTAACGATATAACCCTATCGAGTTTGGACTCGTTTGATGTGTCTTGTCGAGTAGTTTGTCTTTAGATGATGTTCAGGGTTCTCAATAGTTCTGATGATGGAGCTGGAAGGTGGCCATTGGAATTCCGTTATAAAACCACATAACTCCATCGAGTTTGAGCTCATTTGATTTGTCTTGATGAGTACTCTGTCTTTAGTTGGTAACCAGGATCTAAAGATGGAGCTGGAAGGTGGCCATAGGAACTCCGTTATAGAACGACATAACCCATCGAGTTTAGACTCGTTTGATTCGTTTTGACGAGTACTTTGTCTTTGGATGGTCTCCAAGATCTGTTGATGGAGCTTGAAGGTGGTCATAGGAATTCCGTTATAAAACGACTTGACCTTGTTGAGTTTTACTCGTTTGATTCAGCTTGTCGAGTAGATACTTTAGCAGTACTTCAAATCGATGAATAGGACTGCTTCAAATTCGAATAAACCAAAGTATTGTTGATTCATTAAACGAAATAGAATGAGAGACTATTACAATGCCCTGTTTAACATTGGCGAATGCGATGCGGTGGCCACTTACCCACACATATTTTTTCAATTTATTTTTCTTTTTTCTATTAATTGTTACGTGACCTATAATTTCGGTTTAAAAAAAAATGTCACCTTCAAATGATCCGTCATTAGTCCCTGAAAAGGTTCATTTGAAAACCAGCGTCAGACTGCACCAGCTAGTCTGACATTATCGCTGAAATGGACCTTTTTAGCGCAGCCGTGAGGCACACACTTTGCTTCATGTTAAGTATGCCTACCTTATTTTTATTGTGTAATTTATTTGTAATGCGCGTTTTTCATTACAAAAATAAATTTTATTCTTTCTTTCTTTCTTTCTAAATCTTCTTATTCACTCATTTACGTTTCAGCAGTTTCTTGCAGGTAAAATAGATCCTCAAAGAAGAGGTTATCTCTCGCATATATTGAAAAAAAAAAAAAGTTTCCAGTGTTTGGTTTTAAGCACAAAAACTACCTACATGCACAAAACAAAAAATCTCAATTAAAACATTTAACCTTGTCATTATACCAAAAAGTGATACAGGTAGTACACTAGGCGTCTGTGATAAATATTATTCATAGCTAATGACTTCCAAACACGCTGTATTAGAGGATGTCGAAATACCAGTCAGACAAGGTTGGCAAGAACATCATTGTGCGGTAGGACACCTCAAGAGATAATGGTGAAAAAACAATTCGTTGTGAATCGTGTTCCTAAAAGTGAAGTTAATACAAAATGTGAAAAAGAAAATGTGGATATAGAGGAAGCTCTTGATTTGAGTGGTGAGTGATATTTTTTCGATTCCGGTGCACGGGTGCATATTTGACTAATTGATTGTTGACTGGAGTAAGTTCGAGTATCAAAATAATTTCATTTTATTATATTTGGAAATATACAGCAGCAAAATGCTAATGCAGAATTAATTTTAGTAAATTTTTTAAGTTTAAAAAATATTTTTTTACCAATTTTCAACATTTTTTTTTTATGTAATGCCACGAAAACGGTTAAAAAATCTAAACTTATAATACAGATTTTTATTTTTGTACGTAACGAATAAACTTTAAACTAGGTACTTACTGGACCGATTTGAAAAATTCTTACACCGTTTAAGCTACACTATCCCCGGTTGGCATAAGCTAAAGGATAGGCATACGCATAATATGCATTGACTGACCTGTTGGTCTAGTGGTTAGTGACCCTAACTGCTATGCCGGAGGTCGTGGGTTCGATTCCCACCCAGGACAAATGTTTGTGTGATGAGCACGATCATTTGTTCTGTGTCTGGGTGTAATTTATCTATAATATGTATGTATTTAGAAATATATAAGTATGTTTATCAGTTGTCTAGTACCCATAACACAAGCTCTGCTTAGCTTGGGACTAGATGGCGTAATGTGATAGTTGTGGAATATTATTATTATTATTATTATACATTTTATCCCTGTAGAAACTGAAACTACGGGACGTTCGCTAGTCTAGTATATTAGAAGATGCCACACTTTTGTATCCTTTGCCGGGAAAAAATGTACCCACTTTAGATAAAAATGTACCCACTTTAGATAAAAATGTACCCACTTTAGATAAAAATATTCACCCGAATTTCCGATCCTTAGTGATGAGTGAGTGATATAAGTTTGAAGCGATTGTAAAGAGACAAGCTGCTAAACAAAATTAAACCGATTACCGATATACTACATAATTATTATAAAGAGCATTATTAAGTGTAACAAGTATTAATGTAAAAATTGATGCCAGCTCCCAGATCATAATTATTTAGTTTATTGTTTACAAAGTACGTTAATTGAAAATATTAAATACTAGCGGACGTCACGCGGTTTCACCCGCGTAGTTCCCGTTCCTGTGGAAATACAGTGATTAAAAGTAGCCTATGCTACTCAGGGTGAATGTAGCTTTCTAATGGTGACAGAGTTTTTGAAATCGGCGCAGTAGTTTTTGAGTTTATTCGTTACAAACATATTTTATATTTTTTTTTTTATAAATTATAAATTATTTTCATAGTGACAAATTGTTTGTTCTCATTTGTAGCTATATCTCTGACAGTCGTAACAGTCCCAGTGGCCCGAAAGTCTCGACCAAGACTTGGGTTGTGGAGTTCAGATAGGTAGTCAAATGACAAATGACGAAGACACTAGGAAGTGTCGAAGGGGGGGCGTTTTGGGGGACTGTCTCTTGTAAATAAGTAAAGTAAAGTAAATTTTGACGTTCGAAAAGTGCTGATTATCAGCCTAGTTTGAATAAATGAGTTTTGATTTTGATTTTGATTTTGAAGAATTGAAAACGTGTTGCATTTATTTCTTTCTATCCTTCTCCACTAAACATTTCGTTTTCATCAGACATTATAAATTATTATTTCATCGACACATAGATCGTCGTCGTCGTTTCATATGTCTTGATTGAAGTAAATTGATAAGGAATTTAGATTAACTAGCGTTATTTTGATATACGTGCGTGCCAGTTTTAGAAACTAAAGAATCATTTTATTTCATATTAGATTTGTTGAAATTATTCAAGGATTCTACGTTGAAATTCTTCAACAGAATAGTTTGTTGGTCTCAAATTGTTAAAATATATTTTTATGTCGTGTTATATTTAGCGATGTGCTCGTTAAGTACACAGAACAGGATCCATTAGGTACCTATTATAGTTAATTAATGGAGTGTCTTGATCATAATGACTTTTAATTGTGAATGAAACTTTAGATATTGATTCACATTTGATATGTTTTACATCAATTATTGTGAATAATCTCATCAATATCTAGTTTCATTCATAGTACGTACTCATTGTTAACAAAAGTATAATAATCATAATAAAGAGCGCCGCAAATTACATAATTTATCTAAAAAAAACTTTTTAACAAAAAATTAAACCGACTTTTTAACAAACTTTCGATGAAAAATACGTTTCTGAAGTCGGCCACCGTCTTCAGAAACAAATTTTTGTTCTAAAGTTTATTTTTCACTTTTTGGTGTTTTATTTTTTGTCGAAGTCGGTTTTATTTTTGTTAAAAAGTTTTTATTTTTCACTTTTTATTGATTCACATGTGCTTACCCCTTCACAACGTACCGGCGTGATGTTATGTTATTAACTGGTGTAAACTATAGACAGACATGGGATTTCAGCAATCCCAATCCATTTGCTATCATTAAGACATCAATACGACCTCGCAAGCTTTTGTATTTATTAGTAGAATAACAAAACATCACGCCTAAAATCCCCGAAGTTTGCGAGGTCGTATTGATGTCGGTAACATAAGAACCATTCTACCATCAGATCAGCTTGTTAGAGATAAAATACCAAAATCGCTGTAGTTTTTTTTTGAGTTCTCCCGATTTCGCCAAGATTCCATCACCTGATCTGATCTAGACCTGGTGACTATGAGACCAATAAGAAAGATTTTTTTCAAATCGGTTCGTAAACGACGGAGACGAAAAGATCGTTAATGTAGACAATGTAGTTATTTTTTTTGAGTTTTGTTTATTTTTACAAACCGCTTGTTCGATTTCCATAGAAAAAAATATGGGACCATTTGGGAGAACAACCCTTTCCAACAAAAAAAGAGTTTTTCAAATCGGTTAGCAAGCGACGGAGTTATGCCCGAACAAATATTACAAAATATATATATTAGTCCGGTCAATTTAGACATTCGAAGGTGCATAAAGTCGCAACAAGCTGAAAATCAGTAAAATTGTTCAAAACATCATTGTAAATAGAATTTCTAAGTTCCCCATCATTCCCGTTTATGGAAAAAAAGTTACTCGGGGTCAAAGGTCACAAAAATCGTTTTTTTTGCAAATATCTCGTTTCCTATGGGTGTTTTGGCATTTGTATCAAACTCTAAACTCTAACTCTAAGCATTTATTTCAATTAAACCATTACTGGCACTTTTGAATGTCATAAGAACAATTCATAAAACAAAACTACGAAAAACTACGAGTGCAATACGTCATTCCGAAAGCCACCACGCCGAACCACACGCCGCCGAATGCCCGCAACGACGAACACTGCAAGCAAAAAAGCACGCAGCGACGCACACCGCAACAACGAATGCACGAGACCTCGAATCACGGAACAACGAATGCACGCCGCAACGCGCAACCGCCGCCCCGCGACCCGGAGCCCCGCGCACCCGCCACCACGGCACGCGCCGCCGCGCGCCCCCGCACCCACAGCACTCGCCGCCGGTAACATCCGGCGCCGCGCAACCCGACGCAGCAACCCCCGAAACAACGTATTGCACTCCTAAGCTACAGTCACAGTCACAAGGCATAATAACTTGTGAAAGTACTGTAGTTGCCAGTTCCCTAGCGTAGATCTCTATGGAGAAGAACGGGCAAGAAACTCCATGGACACTCTTTTAAATCAGAATATTGTTACAAAATCTTGGTACATTACATCATTCATGTTGAGATGGTATATTATGTGAGAACTATGTAGCAAGACGTGCAAGTTAAAAGCGTCCGGAGTAAAAAGGTATAATAAACAAATCAAAAAAAAAATGTATATATTTATAAATCATGGCAACTAAGAGATGACCAGTCTCCACTGACAGCGCCCGTTCACGAACATGACGCATGGATCAGCACCATTCAACTCGACCATTTTGAAGGGAACTAAATGATCCGACACACGCACCACCATCAGCGAGACATTTGAGTGAGCATGACATTCTCTCAGCCACCAGGGCATCGTCATTAAAAATAAAATATCTAAATGTAAAAAGTGGCTTTATAGTACATAGTACTCACACATGTGCCATGCAATTATATAATATTAAGATATTGAATCCATACAATGCAAAGAAATAATTACAATCTTCTGCAGCCTCTACAATAACTTCACATGAGATATTCTAATAAAATATAAAATAAGGTAGTTGGATCGGATAGTCGATTTATCGAGAAAGGTTATAAGCTACATTTACGTGACGCAGACGAAGTTGCGTGGGTCAGCTAGTAAAAAAAATAAAAATGTACCATGGCAACTAAGAGATGACCAGTCTCTACTGACAGCGCCCGTTCACGAACATGACGCATGGATCAGCACCATTCAGCTCAACCATTTTGAAGGGAGCTAAATGATCCGACACACACGCCACCATCAGCGAGACATTTGAGTGAGCATGACATGCCACTAGGGCAAAGACACTAAAAAAAATGTAAAAAGTGGCTTTATAGTACATAGTACTCACACATGTGCTATGCAATTATATAATATTAAGATATCGAATCTAAATAACGCAAAGATATTTTTACAATCTTCTCTAGCTTCTACAATTACTTCACATGATAATCGATTTATTTGCCCCTATGGTTGTGAAGCAGGACCAGCATTGGGCCAAGCAATTTTATCATCAATGTAATCCCCCAACTTATAGTATGCTTGCCTACATAGTGTGCGTTTTATACAAGATTTAAATTTCGTCTCATTCAGTTGAAGAATGTGAGGGGGTATTTTATTGTAACATTTTAAACAGTACCCCATAAAAGATGTGGCAGGGCACATTGTTCGCAAAACGAATGGCTGATGGGGCCGAAAAGTTCTGGAGTGACGACAAATGACCTTGTCTCAGGTGGGCTCGGACATCTCCAAAGGAGCTTGGAGCCCGGAAGCCAGCATTAGTCATTTTTCACTGCCCAACAAAAAAAAAAGGTGGACCGATGACCTGGCGAAGGTTGCGGGGACCCGCTGGATGCGAGAGGCACGGGACCGGTCAATGTGGCGACATCTGGGTGAGGCCTATGACCAGCAGTTGACGTCTTTTGTCTGAAATGATGATGATGAACAGATAAATCTAAATAAAATAAAAATCAACATGTGATTGTCGAAATTACTAAACCAATTGAAAAGTGGTTTTTGCTGCGTTAAGTTAATTACATTGGTTTTTATCAGTTACAGTTCGCTAAAAATAGCAATAATAGGTATCATAAAACACTATTAGGTACCCTCTATTTAAACTGTATTAATTGAATCGTCGTTTTTTCTAGTTAATTTACACCCGACAGCAATTCATTGAGTTGAAATTTGTTTGCTTAATTCTAATATAAAGTATTTTATACTGCTTCATTGGTCAAATGATCGTAATCGCGAATGCTGAGCATGAGGTCTTTTTTTTGGCGGGGGTAAAATCATCAAATAACCCCTTCCGCTCTTGGGCAGAGCGAAAGGGAGTGTCAGACTTCTACTGACTAAAAACCACCCATGTTCTTCTTCGCCCTCTATGTCGAGGCCACGATAACTAGTATACAACTCGCGGCCCCGACGGGTACTGCGGCCCCGACGGGAACCGCGGCCCCGACGGGGGCATGAGGTCTTGGGTCAGATTCCCTGGTCGGGCAAATCGTTACTGTATTTTCCATCAGGATGTTCTTAGTAGCAGTCACAGAGTCTGGATGTGTGCTCGGACGATTGCAACTACATGGACCTTCAACATAACATAACTTAGTTAACATAACCTTCGGCGATTACAGCTGATCCGCATTCAAAACGCAACAATGACCGTAGTAACTTCACTAACCATATAAAATAAAATTGATGAACGGCATATAAAAGGATTACTTAAACCCAATCAAAATGCGACCTAAAACACAACACAACTCGTTTAACAAACGAGACAGAACAAATTAAATTATCCTTCCAAATTAATCTAACCATGTTACGCCTACCACTAATTCAGCCACACACGATAACTTCAAAACAGATCGCTTTACTTAACTCAATTGAACATTGAAAGCCGACATAACTTGATTGATAATATTAATTTATTTCTGTCACCGTCAAGTTCTGGAGTAAAGTTATCGATCGTATTGAAATCCATTCGGAAAGCTTCGGTTGGTAGGCCGGTGTTTCTCAAGGTATACAGAACCCGGTATTTGATTAATTGTTCATTTATTAATAATTCCTCACCAAATAAAGAAAGAAAGAAAAAGTATTTATTAGTCTTGCTCGTGAACATAAAAAATGTAGGTTAAATTAAAATAACACAATTACAGAAAAATCTAATTAAGTCTTGCACTGAGCCAAAAAACCCATGTCAGCATGGTGCAAAAAAACGAAAATGAACATAGATACACAACGTTATCGTATGAAAAATAACTTTGTCTTTTTTGGTAGAAATAACTAATTTGTCAGAAACGCGATTCTAAATACATTGATCAAAAACTCAAGAAACACTTAAAATGAACCATTGAATACACCATTTGCACAAGATTTAGCTGCGCCGTAATTATTATTTGTTTACTAAATAAAAAGTAGTTTAATAAATAAACACACGTTGCATTAACATAGCTCCCTTGGGGACCCCTGTAATAAATTCAAGTTGGTTTGTTTAAATTATCATTTAGAACAAAATAAGGCGTGAAATGCCTGGGGTAAGATTTACGTTGCAGAGTAAGGCGGAATATTTGAGGAAGATGTTTATGAGGTAAATAAAGCTAAGCCAAAGTGACGTCTATTTTGACTTAATCATTTTCTTGAAGAAGAGTTTATTTAAAATGAGCTGTTTTTTCCTCGACATCTGCTGGAATTAGTGTGATGTCAAAGTCAAAGTCAAAATATTTTATTTCACATAGGCCTACATGGGCACTTGTAAAACGTCGACATAAAAAAGGGGCACGGTTCGGTGCATTGGTCGATTCCTAAGGAGAAGAACCGGCAAGAAACTCCAAAGGTTACTCTTTTAATCTTTTAAAATGGTTTTAAATGGTTAACAATAAGTTTAAGGTCCAGACATAATCTTGGGACACACATGAGGGCTATGCAGATTAGTGTCTGAGATGGTCTTTTGAAGAAAGCACCACACAGATTTGAGTGTCGATGTGTAAAATAGCTATGGTTACACCTCGGATTCCAGTTTGACCTAATATATCTGGACACCATTATTTTAAATGCAGCGACTGCTTATCCAAACTCCGCATCCTAGTTAGGTACTGGGTATTTTTTTTGTGAAATATATCGGTTTTTTTCTACTCGTAACAACTGTCACAGTTCTGTAAATAATAGCCGGATACAACATAAAATACAATATAAAATATCCATATTTTTCGTAACAAAATAAAAAAAAATCAAAATCAAAACTCATTTATTCAAACTAGGCTCACACTCATCAGCATCAGCACTTTTCGAACGTCAAAAATTTACTTTACTTTACTTTACTTATTTACCAGAGACAGTCCCCCAAAACATCCCCCCTTCGACACTTCCTAGTGTTTTTTTGGAAAGAAGTAACAGCAAGACAGGGGGCTACAATGTCGATTATGTTACTTAAAAGTTTAATAGAAATGCCACAGTAATCACCTGTGTTTTTAGACTTAAGTGAATTAAAAACGTTAACTACATCAAGAGGTGTTAATAATTCTCTTAAGACTAAGTTAGTGCGATTTCTGTGTAAATGTAAATAATCCCGGTGAATACTCATTTAAAATTTTAAAAAAAATAATGCCGTGACGTCAGGGGAGAATGTAACACAAAACATGTTGCGCTGACCTCACATAGAATACGGACGTAAGACGCGGGTAGAAAGATGATGCTGAGTTTAAAAAAAGCTAAATATTAACGTAGTGAATTTACGATGTTGACCAGACAGCAATTTACCTGTCCTAACATGTCACCACTTTACTTTACAGCAAAAGCAATTAAAACTTCTCTAACATAAATTAACATTCTATGAGCACGAAAGGCTAACAACTGGACTTTTAATTAATTGTTTTTGTTAGTTATAAACACATGAAGGGTCACCTATCCACTGAGCAATCTGCAATAATGGTAAATGTCAAAAAAAAATTAAGTTAAAAAAAATTAAGTGAGTAATGTAATTTTTTGGACTACGGTGTTGGATTACTGTTTCAGAAAAAAAGACGCAAGAGAACCAAGATTTAAGTATTGCCAAACGTAAGTGGCAGTGAACACATTGCTCGCAGCACAGATGGCCGATAGGGCCAAAATATCTGGAGTGGCGACCGCAAAGTAGAAGACGTTGCTTTGGAAGGCCCCCACTAGGCGAACCGATGACTTGGTGAAGGTAATGGGGATCCGCTGGATGCGAGACGCACTTGAGGGACACTTGAAGGAGGCTTTTGTCCAGCAGTTGACGTCTTTTGGCTGAAATGATAACGATGAAAGCCTTTGCTCCCTTGACATAATTATGTACTTTGTAATCTTGTTGTTTGCAAAATCAGTAATATCCCGAGGTATATTTTTAATAATTGGCTAGAATGCTCAGCGTTACAGGTATAGGAGTGAAATCCCTGACAAATGGGCTGACACGTGCGTGGAGCTCCACAAAGACCTCTCAATGTCATCGACTGTTCACATGACGATTTCAAGGGCTGAACTGCACAACTGGCGCAATTTGGGGTTACTATCAGGTAATAGGTAGGATGATGTAATATCAAATATGTTTATAAATAAAACTATTGCCACTGGCGCTAAGTCATTTAGGGGTGTCTGACTCGACCAACTTCGGGTTGTATCATATTTGTATAACCTCATCATATTATAATACAAATATAAATAATAAACTGGTTAAAGCCGAGAAAGTTATGCAAATCAAGTATCGCTTGAGAGGTTTTCGACATGATTGTGGGATATGATATCACTGTGCCGATAGTCGTTTCCGCCAATGGCTTAATTACCAAGGGCTTTGACCAACACTTGAGTGGGCTCTCGTTAAGCAGCTGGATCAAGGACTTGATACAGAAAGCGGTACTCCTGGACACGGCTCGCATTGTTAGAAGGTCTCTGCTCCCGATACCGGTGGGCTAAAATTTTTTGATATTTAAAAAAAAATGTTTTTATAAGGTTATTTAAAAATGTAAAACAAACAGTTAAAAAGTAAATAAAGGGAATTATATCTGGTTATAATAATAAAATCGAGCTAGGTTATGAAGGTCAGAAAGTCAGACGCTTCGTGTAGAATATTAGTATTCAGCAACAACAGCAAGTCGATCTTTAGTTTAAGCCGAGGTTGCCTAGGTTGAGTCTGCAGATGGGCGACCATCCATTACAAACCAACTGGCTGCATCCGGTTTGACCGAAAGGCAACCTCTGCAAGTCTAGGCAGGTGTTGGTACAAGAACAACAAAAGGAACAGGTTGGACAGATTGCGAGATCATAACTATAAATTTTATTCAATTTCAATAGGGATGTTTACTGGCTTTAAAAAAAGTGATTCTAATTAGTCTGTCTATTAGATTATCGAAAAATATTGGATACGTATTTTTTGTTTTATCAAATCAATAAAAATTGACGAAGATAAAACGCGTCAAAGATTTGAGTGGGGGTTGGTGACGTCACTGACCGCTAAAATATGTCATACTAATGGCTTAGATTATGACGTCACACGAGTTTTTAAAGCACTGTATCGTCTTCATTGTTCGTTTACGTATAAAAAGAAAAAATACGTGTCCAATATTTTTTGAAATCTCTAAGACGGACTAATTAGATTTTTTTTTTGTTAACATCTCTATTATGTAGCTGTCAAACAAATCCACCTGCCCTCAAAAGCGAAATACTCTGATAGTTTATAACCTTGTTTACGATCACCTAGATGGACGTTAACTTTTAAACTCAGACCCCAATGCGGGGCGCGTCATTTTAATTAAGTCACACGACTATTCGCGCCAATTCGGATAGCATCATACTAGTTTGTGATCACAATTGGTGCGAATAAATTTGGACTAGTAGCCCACTTGGGATTGGTTACAGTTTGAGCATAGTTTACATGTTGGTTTTACATTGCACATGGCGCACACAGAGGAAAAAAATGTAAATTAAGCATTTTTTTCTTTAATCAAATGGCTCTGCTCTAGACCTGAATGTTGTCATTGTCTAGTCCTATCTAACTCCTCATAGAATTTAATAACTAACCCGGATTTAACATGAAGCGACGGCTTCTGACCTCCACAAGCTTGTAACTTAGAAAAAAGATACGCCTTGGTACTGGACTTCAGGACTAGATGTCAGACTCTTCTTGGACTGGATGTCAGGCTTTGGGCTTCTGACTTATCGTAACGACTGTCAAATATTTGCGAATGACAACCGAGACCAAGATCCTTTTGGGGGGGGGGGGGGGGGAAATCATCAAGTAACCCCTCTCGCTCTTGGGCAGAGTGAAAGGGAGTGTCAGACTACTACGTGGTATCTCTTACATCAGCCCGCAGCCTCGATGGGGAGACCAAGAGCCTAACGTGTTTTTCGAGGCACGGAAGAAACTCAGAATGTATTGGATCACCCATCTACTGACTAATCTAGGCAAGCGCAACTGTTATCAGGCCCCGAGCTTTTTCATCCATCATCTTTTTACTTGACTGCGGCGAAGCCCAAAAGGAGGGTTATTTCATAAATTTTGCATATTTATCATCAAATAATTTGGGCATTAATATAGTCTTCCCAAAAACACACTCCTCTTGGCACGTTAATTTTGTTTAAACGTGGTGAAACGTCTACAGTAGAAATTGTGAAACTAGCCGACATCTAATTAAGAATTCATAGAAGCGTAAAACTTTGACAAACCCGGCCGGTTTTCATCTACATTACGTGAAAGCAAAGTGAGTTAATTTCTGCGGGTTGTTCAAAAGAGATTCCGCTGCCTCAACACAAAGGGCTAAGAAGGAACATGGGTGGCGTCAGTAGAAGTCTGACACTCCCTTCCGCTCTACCCAGAGCAGAAGGTAGTAATTGACGATTCACCATGCCCCAAAAAAATAGTAGTAAAAAAATTAATAAATAAACTCGAAGTTAATACGAGATTATTAACTTCGAGGAGGAAGCCTGCGGAGTATTACTGGCCTGTTTGGAATGCCGAATAAACCTGAGTGATATAAATTTATTATTTATGCAAACTAACTCATATACTAACTCGTATTAAATATTCTCGTATGGCAAATTGACAGCACTTTGGCGTATATGTAGGCATCACAGTAGGTAAATTAAGGTGGAACCTACAAGGTAACCCGCGAAATTAAAATTTTACTCACGTTATTTTGCAAATGGCAGGTCTTGAAATGGATGATCTGTGGCTAAAATTCTTGTTTGACTGGGATTCTGTCATTTCCTTGTTATGATTAGGTACGTACGTGCCTATGGAAATATCTTAAAAAAATCTGTTAATTAATATTTATTGAGTAAATGGTTTAGAAATAACAGAATACGAGTTTTGAAGTCAAAAAAATATTGACATTTTTAAAACTCGTCATTTGAAACATTCTTCGTCGTACGAAAATATATTAATTTTTTTTCTTCATTCCCATTCAAAATAATTATAATAATATGTTGTCGAGTATTTATTCCAGTTTTTGTAAAACATAATATTATATCGTATCGTATTGTATCGTCGTTCATAATATCATAGTTGTTAAAGCTTTTCATGTGTATCTTTCAAACCTTTATATATTTTATGTGTATGTTTATGTATGTATTTATTCCTATATGTTAGGTATATATATTTTCTAAATTTTGTTTCTGTTTTGCACCTACTGTGTAATGTCTCTGCATAACCCTAAGGTAGACTGGTAGAAAATGCCCAAGGCATTAAGTCCGCCTTTGTACGGTTTTATTACTTGTGCATAAAGTTTTAATAAATAAATAAATATATCACGCCTGTAATCCAAAATAAGAAAAATAGATGAAAATCGACTTCATGAGTGGTTCGAATATGCATTGTTTTAGTGGCACATTATATAATACTAGCAGATCGAGAACATTTTTTTTGTTATTCTTAACTTTTCTCGGATACACTTGAACACTTGAGAACTTTAGTGACACACGTACAGTTGTTACATATAATATATATAGATAAAAGAATATAAGTACACTCAATTATTTTTATTTTAGGTAGTTTTGTAACAATCAATGCGTAATGGACCACAGAACGTATAAATAACGATATCGCACAGCAAATACCCTCAACTATGCAAACGAACCGATCAACCCGCATATTGACAGTATGCTAATCACTGCCCTATCTGTTTACACGTGCAAAAACTATTTTGATAGGCTTTTGTGTTAAAATTGGTTCAGGAACTGCTTGATTAAGTAGCTGTGCACTTATACACGATTATTTAAATTTACTACTTTTTACGGACTTGAAAAAAACTGGCCAAGTGCGAGTCGGACTTGCACATGAAGGGTTCCGTGCCAAACCAGAAAATTACATTTGTTGTATAATTTTTTACTGTTAATTTTTTTTACTGTTAACTGATTTTTTTTAAATGTTTAAAACAGTAAAATGTTTTTTTAACGATAGCTCATTAAATGTTACTGGTTTGAATGTTAGGCTGATATTTCAGTGTAGGCACATTCCCTTTTACATGGAACTTAAAGCATAGCTGGCACAATGTGGGTGCACTATTAGGTACCCACTACATCTCTGCATTATCCTTAGAGGCCTAAGAACTAGTGAACTTAGAACCACCTATGTTTCTTCTAGCCCTACCGGAACCGCAGTATCTCTTTTGAACAACCCGCTGCCCCGGATCCTTAGAGGCTTACACTATATTTTGACTAAACTTACATAAACATCACAACAAATCTATGTATTTTCAAGTCGTAAATACCGAGAAAAACAGTAGGATATCTCTAGTAAAACGATACAAGTAAATTTATTAAGGCTTTTGATCTTCAAAGATTATTTAAGAAACCAGTGTAGTAGGTACTTTAAACCTAATTATAGCTCTGACACAATAAATGTTTATTTTTATCCAAACTTGTTTTTTTTTTTGTACTGGCTCACTGACGGTTAACCATTTTTCCACCTTATTACTCAGAGCACAAAGCTCATAAGTGTTCCACGGTCACTGGGCGCTATAGTAAACACGGCGACACATCAAGTTATAATTTCCAATATAACATGACCTCGCTTTTTAAAGATTTCCCGTACAATGGGAGTTCCGCATAAACTGGTTTTGTGTAGCTTGATAGCATGAGATATTATGATAGTTTAATTGGGCTTCGTGCGCTCAATGCATTTAATTTATCACCAATGATATCGATTAAATTGAAAGTGGCAACGAACAAAACAATTACGATACAATTGCAGAAACTATTGTTTGATTGATCTTTATTAACCTTGTGCTATACAGGACTCTAGAATTTATTTATTAAAAAAAAAATGTAGAGATTTTAATTGATTAGTTATACAAAACTACCTCAATATGATAATTTAAAAATAATAAATAAACTATAAAAGGGCATCAAAAACAGAAGAATTTTCGATTAATTTTGGCAATTGGTGCATAACCATAACCAATTCTATTTGCATTTCTTTTAAAATTCCAAGTCAAACGCTTTGATATGTTTTATTTTAGATTTTATTGGTGGCATACCCTATTGTATTACCTACTGTAATGTAGATAATAATAATATTTCATAATTATGGATCAGACTAGGAACGAAAAACATTTAAAATATTTCTATACATACTGAAAACATGCTACTTTGAATATGACATCCTTAGCAGATTTATAAAAGTGAAATATTCATAATTGTATCAAAATAGTCTGTCTATTTACGACTGTCATCATCATCATCAGCCTATAATGTTCCCACTGCAGGGACTCAGGCCTCCTCTCTAGGAGAGGGATGGGCCATAATCCACCACGCGTGCCCAGTGCGGATTGGTAGATGTCACATGTCTTCGAATTTTTTGGTTCTAAGACATGCCGGTTTCCTCACGATGTTTTCCTTCACCGTTTTGAGAGCAGTGGTGTTGAAATAAATTACACAAAGTAATGCGCCTGACTGGATTCGAACCCACGACTCACAGTTCGTAAGTCGAGGCTGCTACCACTGGGCCACCACTGGTCGCTTCGACTGTACTGGTCATTATTTTACAAAAATCGTCTGTATTGATCACATAAAAAATAATTTTCAAAAAAATTTAGTTATGCAAAATTAACACTTGCACCGGTGGAACAGGGTGACGCCTCCCGCATTATTTCTGACCTAAAGTATAATGCTGAAAGAAACGACCATATTACCTTAAATATGCTTACCCTAACTTTGCCACACACCTTACCTACTATCACTGATATTATTAATTGCTCCAGGACAGCTAAGTTTCCACAGCAATGGAAAGTTGCCACAGTTAGACCTCTACCTAAAACCCCAAACCCTATAGAACTTAAAGACTTACGGCCTATCAGTATTCTGCCTTGTCTTTCAAAGGTAATGGTAAATGGAGAGGGTAGTTTGCCGTCAACAAACTCATTTCTTAGAGGAAAATGAAGTGCTACCTGACTTACAATCGGGTTTTAGGAAACAGCGCAGTACTTCTACGGCGTTGCTAGATGTTACGGATAACATTCTGACAGACCAAGATAAGGGTATGTGCTCACTGATGGTGTTACTTGATTTCTCACGTGCATTTGAGTGTATAAACGTCTCATTGCTGCTAGCAAAGTTAAAATATTACGGTTTTGACGACAATGCAATCCAGTGGTTCCAGAGCTACCTCAGTGACAGAAAGCAACTCGTAGAATTGCGCTTGGCTGACGGTACTACTTTATCTTCTGCCCTTGCTTCAATAGAAAGAGGAGTTCCTCAGGGATCCATATTAGGTCCAATTATTTTTATCCTCTACTGTGCCGACATAATAAACTGCCTACATACAGATATACCTGTCTTTTAAACCAGAGGATTATGAATCAGCTGTTAAAGACCTAAACGACGTTCTAAACAGAATCGCCGACTGGGCAGATAAGAACTGTTTGGCATTAAACCCGTTAAAAACTAAGTACATGATGTTTGGTACGAGACAGCAATTAAAAAGGGTGCCTGAAAGCCTTAATTTATCTTTTATGGGTGAGTCCATAGACAGAGTTAGTGAGGCGCGAAACCTCGGATTATGTACGGACAGCAGCCTTAGGTTTGAGAAACATGTTACTAACTCTGTAAAAAACTGTTTTTAACGACTTAAGCTGCTGTACAAAATGCGACCCTATTTATCTGAACGGCTCCGCGAACAGCTAGTCGAAACACTTGTTCTTTCTAAGTTAAACTACGCTGACAAGGTTTACGGTACGCGTTTGCTGGGTCATAAATTAATACAAAGAGTCCAAAACGCATGTACTCGGTTTTGCTACTCCGTTCCCCCTCAAACTCATGTGACTCCCTTCCTTAATAAGCACTTCATCCTTAAGATGAAGTCGAGACGGAAATTGCATCTAGCTTGCCTACTTTTTGGTGTTGTCATATCAAAAAAACCGAAATATTTGTACGACAAGCTTAGTTGGATGGCTAGTAAACGGGATTGCGCGCCTAGGCTGTGTGCACAACAATTTTCTACACAGTCTCATAGGACAGCTGCTTTTAGAGGCAGTTTCCGGTATGCAGCATCTAAGATTTGGAATAATATTACTACACCATACTGAACAATGTCCATACGTTCAGAACTCGATTATGGCAGTATCTGGTGGATGCACAACGGAAACTCGATATGGTCACCCTAAATGTCTTGTTAATATAGGTGGTTTTTCTAGATAGATATATACACAGAAGATATACATATACACAGAATATACATGGTAGGTGTGGTATAGGATTGTCTTCATCGCTCACGTTTAGTACATTTTGTTTTCTTAAATGCCACTTACCTTTCAGTCTTTTTTCGTTGTCACTTCACTTTTATCCAAATACTTAATACGCAATTAATACATTTTATTGATATTAAGCTTAGTTTTCATCTTATTCCAGTTATTTTTATTAATTTCACATCACAACATATTCTACTGCAAGTCTTTTCATGGCATAAATCAAATATCATTATTATTGTGGGTACTTTGTTTTTCTCGCTCGGTGGCCTGCAGGATTTTGTGAGTGCACCGTAGTAGGTACATGCATCTTATGTAAGTATGAGCACTAGCGAAGAGGTATCTGGGGGCACGGCAGTGCCCCCGCCAAGTCGAGCAATAAAGCGGCACGGCCGTACTATCCTTTTCTCGAACCAGTTCAGGCCATTTTCGACCTCCTATAACTTCGTTGTGGATAAAAGTAGAAGCCTGAATTATCCTAAATTTAGAAACCAATTAGGCATTGTATATACACGGTATATTTAAAATTTCATTAAATTTGAACCAGTAGTTTAAGAATTATAACTAATCAAAGTTCCTTAGTTTTGTCACTCACTGACTGACTGACTAACTGACAGACTGATTGACCGATCATCAAAAGTCTAAGGCACTTCTAGCAGACATAGAAGCTTCAAATTTAGAACACAATTAGTGTTTAGTGTATAAACCATGGCAAAACTAAAAAAGTATACAATTTCAGTCTGGTTTTCTAGATAAACTAACTGCATAAATAACTTTGTAATTCCATATAAGTGTATAGGATTACAAAGTTAAAGTTACATTTTCAGTGAATGAATTTTACGAGTTATTAAATTAAACATACTTTCTAGTTTCTGATTGATCTTAAATTTTGCACGTATATGTATATCGCCTATCAATACAATATTATGATGATATGGAACTGATCTGATGATGGAGCTGGAAGTTGACCATAGGAACTCCATTTTAGAATATCATAACCCCATCGAGTTTGGACTCGTTTGATTCGTCTTGTCGAGTAGTTTGTCTTAAGATGGTGTCCAGGGTCTGTTGATGGAGTTGGAAGGTGGCCAAAGGAATTCCGCTATAAAAGTAACGATATAACCCTATCGAGTTTGGACTCGTTTGATTTGTCTTGTCGAGTAGTTTGTCTTTAGATGATGTTCAGGGTTCTGAATAGTTCTGATGATGGAGCTGGAAGATGGGCATTGGAATTCCGTTATAAAACCACATAACTCCATCGAGTTTGAGCTCATTTGATTTGTCTTGATGAGTACTCTGTCTTTAGTTAGTAACCAGGATCTGAAGATGGAGCTGGAAGGTGGCCATAGGAACTCCGTTATAGAACGACATAACCCATCGAGTTTAGACTCGTTTGATTCGTTTTGACGAGTACTTTGTCTTTAGATGGTCTCCAAGATCTGTTGATGGAGCTTGAAGGTGGCCATAGGAATTCCGTTATAAATTGACTTGACCTTGTTGAGTTTTTATTCGTTTGATTCAGCTAGTCGAGTAGATACTTTAGCAGTACTTCAAATCGATGAATAGGACTGCTTCAAATTCGAATAAACCAAAGTATTGTTGATTCATTTTACGAAATAGATAGAATGAGAGACGCTTTAAAAAGAAATTAGATCCCACCAAAAACAAAATTTGTAAAAAAAGCCAAGCCGAGCAACTCACTTTTACCGTAAAAAGTAGTGAGATCCATGTAATACCAAGTCAGTTAATATATTTAATCCCTACTTAAAAACCTTTGATATTTTAAATACAAGATTGACTTGGCCACTGCATCACATTGGCCAAAGCGATGGCGATTAGCTATAACAATGGCCTGTTTAACATTGGCGAATGCGATGCGATGGCCAAGTCAATCTTGTATTTAAAAAACCACCCACACATATTTTTACAATTTATTTTTATTTTTTCTATTAATTGTTACGTGACCTATAATTTCGGTTTTAAAAAAAATGTCACCTTCAAATGATCCTTCATTAGTCCCTGAAAAGGTTCATTTGAAAACCAGCGTCAGACTGCACCAGCTAGTCTGACATTATCGCTGAAATGGACCTTTTTAGCGCAGCCGTGAGGCACACACTTTGCTTCATGTTAAGTATGCCTACCTTATTTTTATTGTGTAATTTATTTGTAATGCGCGTTTTTCATTACAAAAATAAATTTTATTCTTTCTTTCTTTCTTTCTAAAACTTCTTAATCACTCGTTTACGTATGAGCAGTTTCTTGCAGGTAACCTAGATCCTCAAAGAAGAGGTTATCTCTCGCATATATTGAAAAAAAAAGTGTTTCCAGTGTTTGGTTTTAAGCACAAAAACTACCTACATGCACAAAACAAAAAATCTCAATTAAAACATTTGACCTTGTCATTATACCAAAAAGTGATACAGGTACTACACTAGGCGTCTGTGATAAATATTATTCATAGCTAATGACTTCCAAACACGCTGTATTAGAGGATGTCGAAATACCAGTCAGACAAGGTTGGCAAGAACATCATTGTGCGGTAGGACACCTCAAGAGATAATGGTGAAAAAACAATTCGTTGTGAATCGTGTTCCTAAAAGTGAAGTTAATACAAAATGTGAAAAAGAAAATGTGGATATAGAGGAAGCTCTTGATTTGAGTGGTGAGTGATATTTTTTCGATTCCGGTGCACGGGTGCATATTTGACTAATTGATTGTTGACTGGAGTAAGTTCGAGTATCAAAATAATTTCATTTTATTATATTTGGAAATATACAGCAGCAAAATGCTAATGCAGAATTAATTTTAGTAAAATTTTTAAGTTTAAAAAATATTTTTTTACCAATTTTCAACATTTTTTTTTTTATGAAATGCCACGAAAACGGTTAAAAAATCTAAACTTATAATACAGATTTTTATTTTTGTACGTAACGAATAAACTTTAAACTAGGTACTTACTGGACCGATTTGAAAAATTCCTACACCGTTTAAGCTACACTATCCCCGGTTGGCATAAGCTAAAGGATAGGCATACGCATAATATGCATTGACTGACCTGTTGGTCTAGTGGTTAGTGACCCTAACTGCTATGCCGGAGGTCGTGGGTTCGATTCCCACCCAGGACAAATGTTTGTGTGATGAGCACGATCATTTGTTCTGTGTCTGGGTGTAATTTATCTATAATATGTATGTATTTAGAAATATATAAGTATGTTATTGACACAAGCTCTGCTTAGCTTGGGACTAGATGGCGTTGTGTGATAGTTGTGGAATATTATTATTATCTCCTTTATTCATTTCATAACATATTAAATACATTTTTAAATATTAATTACAAAAAGGTATATAAAAAACATTTAAAAATATAAAAAATAGTGGTCCACTAGTATTGGGAACAGAGTCCGAACTACCGGTGGTCAGGGCTCTTGAGAGAGGAACCTCCTGACAATGCGCGCCGTGTCCAGAAGTACTGCCTTCTGAATAAAGCCCTTGATCCAGCTACCAAGCGAGAGCCTCCTTAGATGTTCGTCGAGGCTCTTGGCTATTAAGCCATTGGCAGACACGACTATCGGCACAATGACTGCTGTATTCACGTGCCACATGTCGACAACCTCGCGAGCCAGATCCAGATACTTGAATTGCTTATCTTTCTCTGCTTTCACGAGGTTCTCGTCATGCGGGACTGTTATATCAACAATCATTGCGCGACGCTCCGATCGATCCATCACCACAATGTCAGGCTTATTGGCAACAATAGTCCTGTCAGTGACGATAGGTCGATCCCAATACAACGAAATATTACCATTATCGAGAACTGGGTCGGGCGCATACCTATAGTATGGCACTTCTGTTTCCACAAGGTTGTATTTCAAAGCAAGTTGCTGGTGGATAATCCTGGCAACGAGGTTGTGTCTATGCAAATATTCTCCATTAGCCAGACGAGAACACCCAGAAATAATGTGACGGATCGATTCTCCAGGACGGTGGCATGCCCGACATATGTCAACCGTGCCATCCTTCACAATGTATTTCCGGTAGTTGTTCGTCATCATAACTTCGTCCATTATTGCACAGACAAAACCTTCGGTTTCCCCGAAAAGGTCACCGAAACGTAGCCAGGATACGGACGCTAAGAAATCTACATCGGTTCCATGTAAGGCCCGGTAAAAGCGTCCGTGTAGCTCCTTGCTTTGCCATACCTCCTTGCGGTCATTAGTGTCTAATACTTTAGGTATGCGCCAGTTCTCGTTAGCCAAGGAGAGCGGGGTAAGGCTCTTGTCCACTGAGACCACATCTCGGTGCATCCCCACGTCGGCTTCTAGGAAGTATTCCCTGAGACTGCATACCTCACGGTTGTGTAGGGTCTTAGCATTTAAAAAACCACGACCCCCACACTTCCGTGGGATATACAGTCTCATCACCGACGACCGTGGGTGATGCATCCGATTTGCAGTCAATAGTGAGCGGACCCTCCTATCAAGGGCATCAAGTTCTGTCTGAGTCCATTTGAGTATGCCGAAAGAATACATCAATACCGGCATGACCCAACTGTTGAAGGCGCGCACCTTGTTTCCACCTGACAAAAGACTGCTCAGCACCTTGTTCAGGCGGCCAAAGAAGCGCTCCTTCAACGATTGTTTCATGTCGGTAATATTGATTCCTAATGCTTCCGACATACCCAAATACTTGTAGGTTTCTGTTGACGAGAGTGATCTAAGTTGTATGGAATCCGAGAGTTGCATTCCCACGGATTCCATAATCTCCCCTCGCTTCACATGCATGACTGCACATTTGTCCACACCAAATTCCATTCTGATGCCACTACTGAACATTTCTGTTATCTTCAGTAGCTTCATTAGTTGCAAATTGTTGGGGGCAAAGAGTTTCAGATCATCCATGTAAAGAAGGTGAGATATAACCTGACCACCTCTCCTCAACCGATAGCCTAGACCTGAACCCTCCAGCAGTGTGCTAAGAGGGTTCAAGGCTAGACAAAACCACAATGGACTCAGACTGTCACCCTGGAATATACCACGCTCGATCCTTATCGGTTCACTGTTCCCTCCGATCTGTCGACATCCTGGATAGCGAAGGACCGTTCTCCAGTTCCCCATACATGACATCAGGAAGGTACGCAGAGTTGCATCTACTTTGTACAATTCCAGCACCCTCGTGAGCCATGTATGAGGCACCGAGTCATAGGCCTTCTTATAATCTATCCAACATGCAGACAGATCCTTTCGGGAGCGGCGAACCTGTTGGCTAATGGTCATATCAATGAGGAGCAGCTCCTTAGTACCACGGGACCCGTTCCTACATCCATTTTGAGAGGCAGACATGATAGAGTTACTTTCAACATGTTGGTTGATTTTAATTCTCAAAATGGATGTAAGAACTTTATAGACCGTTGGTAAACAAGTGATTGGTCTATAATTTTTGGGTTCCGCAGTACTACCTGATTTATGGAGCAGGTGGGTAATTCCTGTTGTCAAGAACTGGGGCAGCGATCCTGACTCTAAGGCTGATTGAAACTGGGACGCCAAGCGAGCGTGCGATCCCATGAACCATTTGATCCAGAAATTGTGCAGCCCGTCCGGTCCTGGCGATTTCCAGTTAGGCAATGGACGGACTGCACGAGCTACGTCTTGGGGGCTGATGATAATTGTCCCCATTTCTGTTATAGGATCACACGCTCGTTCAACCTCCCGGGTCCAATCGCCCTCAGTGTGACTGACAGGCACCGACCAGATGTTGCGCCAGAACGACGTCATGGCGTCATCATCCGGCAGACGCGTGTCAATCACACCTTGGTCTGGTCGTTCCCAAGTCCTATATACCCACCTTTCATCACTTTGAAAATTGCGGTTCTGTGTGTACCGCTCCACTCGCCGCTTATAACGACGAATACGGCTCGCCCATGCACAGATTTTCTGCTTCAGGACGTCAATGCGCTCTGTGACGCGGGACAAATAATCAGGAAAACTAATATCTGTTCCCGAGAACGCCCGCCTCACAAAGCGCATCACTCTAGGGCGAGTATTGCCCTCCCTGAAGCAGATCAACTTGCCAATGAGTGCTCTAGCCTCACCGATACGCCGCTCAATTCTGCACTGCCAGGCTGGAACAGCTAACTTTGGTCGTGCAGCTCTGTCGTTGTTAGGGAACTTAACGTGAGCCACACGACAAGCCGCTACAGCTGCACAATACAAAATTGAGTGAGTATCGGCGAGGTCTTTGCTGCTGTCAAAGCAATTCGACAGTTGCGAATCTAGAGCACACACCAGCGCCCTGTTTTTTTTGTGCATGGGTAAACGAGGTAAACGTGGTCTAAGTTCAGGCGGTGTGGAACGGTACTCCCGGAATGCATCCTCCAAAGCGCTCCTCAATTGAACATTGCATTGGGTACTCACGGATATAACTTCGCCATCAATGTCTTCACCACCACGTTCGGATCGCGGCGGAGCACTGGAAACATTTTCCAGCTGCACTGCGACCATCGGTGAAGGCGGTGTGACTGGGTTACTCCGTGATTCAGAGCGTAGTCGATCAAGTACAGTATCATCCAACATATGGTTATGCTGGATGACCCGCACCTGATCCGACAATCGTTGCGCCGACACGCTGATAGCTGGCTCAAGCACCTGGAACAGAGAGAGCATCCGACTACGGTACGCAGTCAAGTTACTTCCCCCCTCAGTAGCCCCATAATATGCGCGCATGACACTCTCGTTTATGGACCGAGTCCATCTCATGCGCAGCACATTTCCACCAGCAGCGGGGACCCTGTTCGGGGCCGGTTGGCCTCGAGGTCCTAAGCCCGCTGGTGGCCGTCCTCTTCCTCGTCGTTCGCGTCGCGGTGGTGTTGGCAGCGGTGATATTGGTGGCGTTGACGACGGGGAGAAAAACTCGTCGCTAGAACTCGACGCAGCTACAGCCACCGGAGACACGGCGCTCACGGGTGTGGCGCGTCCCGGTGGTTGCGAGGCGGAGTTCAGCGACGAGCCCGGAGATGGTGGGTGTGCTTGTTGTCTTTCTATTTTAGCCCGGCTTCTGGTCAGCATTGTTGTTTCTTTGACGTATTGACATTTACTTCGTTCTGCATTTTTCTATGATTAATCGTTATGATTGGTCCAAATTATTATGTATTATGATTCCAAATATTTTTTCTTGAGTTTTGATTGTATAAAACATATTTATTTCGTTAAAATTGGTCAAAAAAGCAAATAAAATTATTGATTGGCAGAAAAAATGTTCCGTCACATTGACAAGTGTTAAGCGTTGATATATAATATATATAATATATATAATATATATAATACGTCAAAGAAACAACAATGCTGACCAGAAGCCGGGCTAAAATAGAAAGACAACAAGCACACCCACCATCTCCGGGCTCGTCGCTGAACTCCGCCTCGCAACCGCCGGGACGCGCCACACCCGTGAGCGCCGTGTCTCCGGTGGCTGTAGCTGCGTCGAGTTCTAGCGACGAGTTTTTCTCCCCGTCGTCAACGTCACCAATATCACCGCTGCCAACACCACCGCGACGCGAACGACGAGGAAGAGGACGGCCACCAGCGGGCTTAGGACCTCGAGGCCAACCGGCCCCGAACAGGGTCCCCGCTGCTGGTGGAAATGTGCCGCGCATGAGATGGACTCGGTCCATAAACGAGAGTGTCATGCGCGCATATTATGGGGCTACTGAGGGGGGAAGTAACTTGACTAAAATAACTATAACTTAACTATTATTATTATTATTATACATTTTATCCCTGTAGAAACTGAAACTACGGGACGTTCGCTAGTCTAGTACCTATATTAGAAGATGCCACACTTTTGTATCCTTTGCCGGGAAAAAATGTACCCACTTTAGATAAAAATGTACCCACATTAGATAAAAATGTACCCACTTTAGATAAAAATGTACCCACATTAGATAAAAATGTACCCACATTAGATAAAAATGTACCCACTTTAGATAAAAATATTCACCCGAATTTCCGATCCCTAGTGATGAGTGAGTGATATAAGTTCGAAGCGATTGTAATGAGACAAGCTGCTAAACAAAATTAAACCGATTACCGATATACTACATAATTATTATAAAGAGCATTATTAAGTATTAATGTAAAAATTGATGCCAGCTCGCAGATCATAATTATTTAGTTTATTGTTTACAAAGTACGTTAATTGAAAATATTAAATACTAGCGGACGTCACGCGGTTTCCGTTCCTGTGGAAATACAGGGATAAAAAAGTAGCCTATGCTACTCAGGGTGAATGTAGCTTTCTAATGGTGACAGAGTTTTTGAAATAGGCGCAGTAGTTTTTGAGTTTATTCGTTACAAACATATTTTATATTTTTTTTTTTATAAATTATAAATTATTTTCATAGTGACAAATTGTTTGTTCTCATTTGTAGCTATATCTCTGACAGTCGTATCAGTCCCAGTGGCCCGAAAGTCTCGACCAAGACTTGGGTTGTGGAGTTCAGATAGGTAGTCGCTCCAAGTAAAATGCTGGTATTTAGCATCTGCATCCGATTAAATTGGAAGCCGACTCCAACATATATAGTTAACAAAAGGCTAGGCAAATGACGAAGAATTGAAAACGTGTTGCATTTATTTCTTTCTATCCTTCTCCACTAAACATTTCGTTTTCATCAGACATTATAAATTAAGAAGAATTGAAAACGTGTTGCATTTATTTCTTTCTATCCTTCTCCACTAAACATTTCGTTATCATCAGACATTATAAATTAAGAAGAATTGAAAACGTGTTGCATTTATTTCTTTCTATCCTTCTCCACTAAACATTTCGTTTTCATCAGACATTATAAATTAAGAAGAATTGAAAACGTGTTGCATTTATTTCTTTCTATCCTTCTCCACTAAACATTTCGTTTTCATCAGACATTATAAATTAAGAAGAATTGAAAACGTGTTGCATTTATTTCTTTCTATCCTTCTCCACTAAACATTTCGTTTTCATCAGACATTATAAATTAAGAAGAATTGAAAACGTGTTGCATTTATTTCTTTCTATCCTTCTCCACTAAACATTTCGTTTTCATCAGACATTATAAATTAAGAAGAATTGAAAACGTGTTGCATTTATTTCTTTCTATCCTTCTCCACTAAACATTTCGTTTTCATCAGACATTATAAATTAAGAAGAATTGAAAACGTGTTGCGTTTATTTCTTTCTATCCTTCTCCACTAAACATTTCGTTTTCATCAGACATTATAAATTATTATTTCATCGACACATAGATCGTCGTCGTCGTCGTCGTCGTCGTTTCATATGTCTTGATTGAAGTAAATTGATAAGGAATTTAGATTAACTAGCGTTATTTTGATATACGTGCGTGCCAGTTTTAGAAACTAAAGAATCATTTTATTTCATATTAGATTTGTTGAAATTCTTCAACGATTCTACGTTGAAATTCTTCAAGGATTCTACGTTGAAATTCTTCAACAGAATAGTTTGTTGGTCTCAAATTGTTAAAATATATTTTTATGTCGTGTTATATTTAGCGATGTGCTCGTTAAGTACACAGAACAGGATCCATTAGGTACCTATTATAGTTAATTAATGGAGTGTCTTGATCCTAATGACTTTTAATTGTGAATGAAACTTTAGATATTGATTCACATTTGATATGTTTTACATCAATTATTGTGAATAATCTCATCAATATCTAGTTTCATTCATAGTACGTACTCATTGTTAACAAAAGTATAATAATCATAATAAAGAGCGCCGCAAATTACATAATTTATCTAGTAAAAAACTTTTTAACAAAAAATTAAACCGACTTGTTAACAAACTTTCGATGAAAAATCCGTTTCTGAAGTCGGCCACCGTCTTCAGAAACAAATTTTTGTTCTAAAGTTTATTTTTCAATTTTTGGTGTTTTATTTTTTGTCGAAGTCGGTTTTATTTTTGTTAAAAAGTTTTTATTTTTCACTTTTTATTGATTAACATGTGCTTACCCCTTCACAACGTACCGGCGTGATGTTATGTTATTAACTGGTGTAAACAATAGACAGACATGGGATTTCAGCAATCCCAATCCATTTGCTATCATTAAGACATCAATACGACCTCGCAAGCTTTTGTATTTATTAGTAGAATAACAAAACATCACGCCTAAAATCCCCGAAGTTTGCGAGGTCGTATTGATGTCGGTAACATAAGAACCATTCTACCATCAGATCAGCTTGTTAGAGATAAAATACCAAAATCGCTGTAGTTTTTTTTTGAGTTCTCCCGATTTCGCCAAGATTCCATCACCTGATCTGATCCAGACCTGGTGACTATGAGACCAATAAGAAAGAAGTGTGAGGGTAAAAAAGGGTTTTATACGAGAATCATGGATATAGCACTAATAATATGTGCTTATTGGGGTTTTAACATTATGTACACAAGAATAGGGCCGCATTTAACCGACTTTCCAAACGGGTTCTCAATTCGATTGGTATGTTTTTTCTTTAATATATATGTACACCGATTACTGTCCTGTCGGGGCCGCGGGTAGTCCTGTCGGGGCCGCGGGTAGTCCAACGGTTATCGCGGCCTCGACATAGAGGGCGAAGAAGGAACATTGGTGGTTTTTAGTCAGTAGAAGTCTGACACTCCCTTTCGCTCTGCCCAAGAGTGGGAGGGGTTATTCGATGATTTTACACCCACCAAAAAAAAAAAAAAAAAGGCCCCTTACTTTTGGGGGGGGGGCGAAATCCTCTAATAACCCCAACCGCTCTAGGGCAAAGCGAAAGGGAGTGTCAGACTTCTACTGACTAAAAACCACCCATCGCTACAAAAAGTCGACGTGGGCGAGGGGACTAAGATTCACCTTATCTATCGTATTTATCAACATTTCTGAATCTTCACCTAATATTTGGAAAGCAATTGCCATGCTCTTGATCATTTTGTTCACACGATAATAACAAAATTTATTTTTAGTGAAAGTGTTTTGTTTCTGAAACAGTAAAACTGTGGAAACTATGAGATACTTAATGTTTCGTTTCTTTTTATTCTATGGCTCCGTTGCCAAGTATAAAAAAAAGTAGTTAAAAAACTAAAAAACCCGACTGAAAAGACTGAAAAGCAAAAAACAAGCACATTTTAAATTAAACAAAACTTGGAAGCAGGCGGGGTCCATTCTATTTTCATTTCATTATTTAATATTCAAATGAACCCCGCCTGCTTCCAAGTTTTGTTTAATTTAAAATGTGCTTGTTTTTTGCTTTTCAGTCTTTTCAGTCGGGTTTTTTTAGTTTTTTAACTACTTTTTTTATTTCTAACTTTTTAGTTCTTTTGTGTTTGTTCTTTCGTTGGTCGCGTAAAATACTTCGCAGATGATTTAACTTTTGTGTTTGTTTACAGAATTTGTGACTTTGAATTTATTTTAAACATATAGGTGTCATATATTTTTGTAATCTCCTTTTAAAACCCTTCATTTTGATACCCTACTCGAAGGTAATGGATTTTTTTAAATTTTTTCAAATTCACGATTTGGCCCCCAAAACCAGCAATTATCTTCGTTTTTTATTTTAATGTAGCCAATGACACTCGCGCTATCAAGACGAATCTAACGACGTATATTTCATTCAAATCCCTTCATCCGTTTAGGAGTTATGAGGGAACAAAGAAACGGACATACATACATACATACATACTTACATACATACATACATACACGCCAAACACATAACCCTCCTTTTGGGCTTCGCCGCAGTCGGGTAGAAACGGAACACTTATAGATTTATCCTATAAGTACGTTTAAATGTCTGTAAAGCCAAAACTAAATTTGTTTTACTAAGTACCTATGTTTATGAAAAATAGTTACTGCTGCAGTTTCACGGAGTACCCTAAATCTCAAATGAAAAATATTAAATCTCATTCAAATAATCTTCATTAAAAGTTTTTGACGTGCGACAAACCTTCCATTTCTTCTGAATTCACCATTTCTGTCTTTAATAAAAAAACATTAGTTTAAAAAACTCAGACAAAACTAAAACCCGACCACGCATAAAGTCTCAGACTTAGAAAACCACGATTAAAAGTAGTAAAAAAGAAAATAATTCTTAAAGTAGTGTAATTAAATAACTTAATGATAAGTATAATTATTATAGAGGACAGCCGTAGTCGCATGCCACTGATACCTGATGTTGCATGAAAAAAAAATTGTTGGATTTTTTTTATGAACCTATTTTTTTCAATTACCCAATACTTAAAGGGGACACAGGGGTTTGACGCAGCTAAGGCATTGTTTTTTTCAAATACCTACCTTGTGGGCCCTGTTCCCTCTTATGAAAAAAGTTATAATAATCCTACATATCAATTTTAAACCAGTTGATGGTTTATACTAACATAGAGATTTTTTAAATAACTGAAGGTTAATAACCTTTAGTTATACTTTTTTGTAGTCGTTCTCTTACATCACCATTGTGTAGCGGTTCATAGTAGACATGTGTCTCTTATGAACACGTGCTCTCGAAATTTCAACTGTGTGGAGCCAAGCGTCTCGGAGTAAAATGGCTATGACATACAAACATACAGATGGAAAAGGCGAATCTATTAGGGATCCGTTTTTACCATTTGACAAAGATGAACTAAAAAGTGATGATAGTTTAACTAAAAGTGAAAAAGATGATGTGGAACTTGAGGAGGCTCTTGTTTTGACCGGTGAGTTATTAATTAGTGAGTGATATGAGTTAAAAATTTAGGATATTGTGTATGTTGTACCCGTTTTTCTTTTCCTTGTTGAAATATATCGAAGAGAAATCTAAAGGAAATTAATGTTAGTTTAGGCAGTAAGTTTTTTTTAAATATCAAATACACCATTTGAATAAACATCCTGGGATTCAAATCTACAGAATAAAATAGTAACATCGCCTCAAGTCTACCTCAAAAATCTGTAATGTAAGAAAATGCTCGAGTTTGTTAGAAACAAAATTGATAAGAGGTATTTTCGTATTGTGTTTTATTTTGCAAGATGTAATGTGCATGGAACGGAATCAATTATTACATTAGAACACTACGTTACGTTGTGGTTACGTTCACGAAGCGCGTTAATGCTAGTGAAGTCTGTAGGAGTTGCTATTAAAATGTGTGGGAGATTTAACGTTTTCTACCATGGCAGTCAACCTTTGGGGCACCTGTAAATCTTTTAGGGCGTGAACGGGTCTCAAAGTGTAATGGATGATCAAGGGACCTAGTTAGCATAATCTTGGACAACACTTGTGTTAGAAAATAATATATATTATTTGTATTTCAATTTAATTTATCGAAATGTGTTTTAAATTCGTTAATAGTCTAAATAGAAACTAGAAATGTAGATCGATTTATAAAATTTAAAAAACGGTTCATAAATAAAACTTTCTAAAACTTTCATACTACTTTTGACGTCAATAATATAAACTAGATTGTAGGCGTGACTTTAAAATCTTAACAAAAATCGTGACGTAGGCTTATTTTTTGTAGAACTAGTTTAGAGCAGTCGTTGGTAATGGGTAGTGGTGTAGAACTAGTTTAGAGCAATGATGACTCATGAGTAAGTATATCATGGATTGAAACTCAAGCAGGGTTCCTGGGAGGGGCCCGAAAGGGCCGACGCCTGTCGGGGCTGCGGGTAGTCCTCTGGTTATCGCGGCCTCGACATAGAGGGCGAAGAAGGAACATGGGTGGTTTTTAGTCAGTAGAAGTCTGACACTCCCTTTCGCTCTGCCCAAGAGCGGGAGGGGTTATTCGATGATTTTACACCCACCAAAAAAAAAAAAAAAAAAAAAAGCAGGGTTCCTTGTTATGATCATCTCTGCCTTCAAAAATGATACAACAATACTTCGTGAACGAATCTTCAAAACCAGTATGCCCTACACAACAGCTTGATGACTAAGTTACAACCCACTTCTCGCAGCGGATGCCTCAACGCCAGGAACGTTATAACGTGCTACAAATTTAAATGCAGCCTTGTGTCAGAATTTAAAGTTATCGGTGAATTCAAGGAACTTCATTCTGTTTTCTACTTAAATTAACACTTTACTTACCTACTTAAATAAATTAAAAATGTCATTCATTGTCAGCCGTAAGAAATGGGCAATTAATACATCAACCAAGTACCTAAAACTACTCGTATTGATTACATTATTGTGTGTGTATGTGTTCTTGTGGTGTTTTTATGTTATGTTAAAACCCATATCGATGGATGGAGAGGGAGAGGATGGCCAAAGAAAAGATGGATGGATTGTGTGAGGAATGATATAAAAGATAAAGGAGTAAAAGCTACCGTGACGTCTGACGGGGAAGGATGAAATAGGAAGATGAAAATAATATTATTTCCCTGACAATTTCTTCATAACTACCATTCCAGGCTATGGGCGCTACGACCTGCTATTACTGTGCACCTGCTGCACGATCCACCTGGGAGCCATCATGGACATGCTCGGCTACAGCATCGTCGTGCCGGCTGCCAGCTGTGACCTGCAGCTGAGCTTGGAAGAAAGTGGCATGCTCACTTCCGTATCTTTTGCAGGTTATTGTAATTCTTAAAACTAAAAACTACCAAAAAGCAGGTCTTACACAGATTTGGTTGAGACTCGCATATACCAGGCACAGCAAGGAAACCTCTCCTATGCAGTGGGTGCAGCCAATATTTAAGTTTTGTTCATTGAGTCAAATTGAATCGGCCTAGAATTTAGCTACGAGATTGGTGCAAGAATTATGATTCTTCAGGTCGGGAACAGCGGTGAGCCGGAGAGCAGCGGTGGCCCAGTGGTGGCGGCCCCGACTTATGAACAGTAGGTCGTGGGTTCGAACCCAGGCAGGGACATTACTTTGTGTAATTTATTTCATCACCGCTGCTCTCAAAACGGTGAAGGAAAACATCGTGAGGAAACCGGCATGTCTTAGAACCAAAAATTCGAAACATGTGACATCTACCAATCCGCACTGGGCTCGTTTGGTAGATTATTTCATTCCCTCTCAAAGAGAGGAGGCATGTGTCCCAGCAGTGGAAACATTAATAGGCGGTTGATAATGAGGTCTGGAACTGATTTAGGCTAAAATGAAAATAGGTCATATTTATACGTGAATGGTAGCTCACAAGAGTTACAAGGTACAGGAGTACCAAATTTGATGCAAATAAAGAATCTTGAATCTTCAAGGCTCGCAAGACTAATATCAATTGTGTAACAGTACCACATTTACACTCTATCTACAATTCGAATCATCTAAAAATGTCGAACTGAGCAGGTTTTCTTTGCTGCGGATAATCCGAAGTCTGTTGAGTTACGCGAAAACCTTTTTTTCCAATGATATTCATTTATCATTACTTCCGGTTATAGTGGACCCAGACCCCATCATAGTTGTGAATTTGGCTTGACAAATGGTGACAAAGCATTTGCAACCGTATTGATTTTGTGTTACTTAATGTTCCAGCTTTCATGTTCGCTTTACCCTGGGGTTACTCCGCTGACAAGTATGGTCGGAAGAAAGCTCTTCTCATCTCTTCTTCTGTTGGCTTCATGCTGTCCAGTCTCACCAGCTTCTCCACCAGCTTCTACATGATGCTGGTGTTGAAGTTCTTGGCTACTAGTTTGTAAGTTTTTGTTTTATCTGTTATAAAAAAAAAATTGAAGCATAGCAAGTTTAATTAGTAGTTATGTCCATGTTGGGACACGTCATTGTTTTCTCTATCTATAAATGTATTTATAGAGAAGATAGAAATTCGTAAATACGATTTTTATTTTAATAGCCTCGCACGTCCCACTGCTGGGCAAAGAACTAAGAATATAGGAAATATTGTACTAGGACTCTTATTCTGCGCTACTTCGAACTAGCCGCGTGATGCGCGTCCAGATCACCTCCGATTTTTTTTTGTTTAAAATAAAAGGCTTTACGTCGTCACGTCTTTTGAAATCCCAAAAACAATCAAAGGTATTAAACAAATTTTGAAACAGGAACAAATTCGCTTATGGTCTGATGACCGATTCCAAATGGAAACCGGAGAGACAAAATAAATCCATCAATATTTTGAACAGCACTAAATATCTAACATTTTTTCCACCTGTTTTCAGTTCAACAGCATCAATAACTCTAACAATCACATTCCTGGGGGAGTGCACGCCCAAGGGACGTAGAAACAAATACGTGTTCGGACAGAATGCATCCAGTCTGGCCTCGGACTTCGTGGCGTTTGGTAAGGAATACTGTTGCTTTACATTTTGATCAATTTATCTAGGTCCATTCTTTAAGCTTTTTCCTTTCTATTTTCTTTTAAACGGTGCCCTACACAAGGAACTTCTCTTGTATCGTGGGTGCGTTCACAAACATTTAAACTCACATAAACAAATACACAGACGTGGAACAACTATTTTAATAAGACCTACGCCATAAAAATATTTGTTCCGTGCGGGGATTGAACCGGCGACACCCAGCGCAGTTGTTAATTGCATGAGCCACTGCGCTTACCGCTAATGCAACTACTGATGGAATTGATACTGAAATGTTTTGGATTAGTAAAAGGTATTGAGTTCTGATATATATTATAAGTACACATCTGTTCTGTATAAGTACACTACCTCCCGATTTTGATTCTGTATTGGTTCGTCCGGAGTTGAATCACGCAGGGAAGTATAGGATTTTTGTATTACGAGTAGCATGTCCAAGTGCCAATGACAAAATTAACGCGAAAAGAAACCTGATAGGTATATATGGGAGCCACGAGAATATACGCGTGATGGCAAACGTCGGCGTCGTTCGTCGTGACGTTGAGCTCCTTGAGTTATATATAAGTCGAGCTCCACGATAACTGACCAATGCTTGCACTGACTGGACAGGTCCACTCAAATCTGTGTGGTGCTTTCTTTAAAAGACCATCTCAGACATTAATCTGCATGGTTTTCATGTTGTGTGTATCATACCTTACTGTTTACCCAAACGATTTTAAAAGATTAAAAGAGTAACCTTTGGAGTTTCTTGCCGGTTCTTCCCCTTAAGAATCGACCAATGCACCGAACCGTGCCCTTTTTATGTAAAATAAAAATATTTTGATTTTGTTTTTTTTTTTAAACAACTATCCCACATTAAACCATTGTTTGAATACATGTATGCCACAGTCAAAACTATTATAAGAAATTAATAGGTGGTTTTTGTTTTATTACTCTACTGATTTATAGGTCATTAAGAAACTTATTAGGTTGATGAAGGTTTTTTTTACCCTTTCATCACCTTGTGCGATAGTTAACATTTATTTTAACGAAATTTTATTTAAACGTATTAAGGGTTTTGACTGAAACCAGTAAAAAGAAGTTTTGACTGATTAAGAGTTTTGATTGTAACATATTATACAACGTGGAACGTGAATTTTCTGTTTAAGGGGACAACAGGAAGCAAAACGCGACTTTTACAATGCGTTAAATTATATGTTTCACTGAAGTGAAAAAAATCAAAAATATATGCTATTCTTCAGGATATACGCTAGTGACAGTGTGTTAAAAACATAATATTATACAACTACGAGTAGTTACCTATAAAATTTTCTTTTAACTAGTAAAAACCATAAGATACATGTGATCGATTTTTTTGGCAAATAATTTTACAAGCAACATATTAAGATCATAGTGTTTTATTGTTTTAGTCCAATCAATAGTTTTTTTTGTAAATCACATATTCTTATTCCCGAACATACACACATCAAAAGTGTCTAGGGATCAAGCATTTTTATGCGGATTTCTTGAGATTGAGATGTGGCTTTGTAATAAATTTATGATTTTATAAATTTATATGGATCCTTTTTGGTGCATTTCATAATTTGAATCAGGAACTGTGAATCAAATTCGAGTAAAAGATGAAAATCAGCTGTCAATATTTTCCCTATAAAAACATACAACGCATTGAAGACATTATTAGTGCTACTGTTTCCCTACTACTGATTAAAACCAACGTTATTATGGAGCGGCGACGTCATTTAAGCAGGGAAGAAATGCTCAGAGCCGTGGGAATGATAGAAGCTGGTTCCCGGCAACGTACTGTGGCTTTAGCTCTGAATACAAGTCAGAGTGTTATCAGTCGACTTTGGACACGTTACCGAAGCACTGGTACCGTGGCTGAGCGCCATGGAGGACGGTATCGCTGCACCACACGGAGACAAGACCGATACATTCAAATCTTAACTCGAAGAGCTCCAACAATAACCGCCATGATGTTAGCCGTGAGGCTTCATCACTCTTCAGGGAATTTAATTAGCGACCAAACAGTCAGAAACCGCTTGCATGAAGTGAACCTTCATTCCCGAAGACCGCTACGGGTACCACCTATAGCAATGCACAATCGTAGGATTCGATATCAATGGGCTCTTGAACACAGAAATTGGGCAGAAGAACAATGGCGTTTCGTGTGCTTTTCTGATGAGTCTCGTTTTGGTATGAGACCGGATACAAGACGTATACGACACTGGAGAACCCCTGGACGCCAACAGCGATTAAAATCCTGCCAGGAAGTCCATCCTTATAGTGGTGGAACCATCATGGTATGGGCGGGTATTTGGATCGGCGGAAGAACTGAGTTGATTTGGATCAGAGGCAACCTCAACGCTCAAATTTATGCTGAGACGATTGTATCAGACGTCATCGTTCCTCTACAAGTGCAAATCGGTCCCTTATTTCAGTTAATGCATGATAATGCACGACCGCACACCGCAAGAGTTGTAAGACAGACTCTCGCCGCAGCTAACATCAATGTCCTGCCCTGGCCTGCTCAGTCGCCAGACTTGAACCCGATTGAGCATGCATGGGATATGCTACAGAGAAGAGCTCTGCCGAATATGGAGGGTATCCAGTCGCAAGAAGACCTTTTTTTGTTGTTGCAACGAACATGGGCGGCCATTCCACAGCGTGATTTGGATGAACTCATTTTGAGTATGCCAAACCGATGTTCTTGTGTTGTTAGTGTTCGCGGTAGAAACACGGATTATTAATTGTTTAAGTTACCCAATAAAATTTTAAAGAAAACTGTTATTTCAGTCTTTTTTTCGAACTTTAATGTTAGTGGTTCAAATGTCAAAAATCCCTTTATTAGGAAAATGGCAAATTTCTTTATTAATGCAAAGGTGACTTGGTTTATCGTTACTGTGACAAACGAAAACACTTTATTTGATGAATCCTTAAAGAAAATTTTAATTAATATCAATCAGGAGAAAAGTTATTGCAAAAATATATGTTGATCCCTAGACACTTTTGATGTGTGTAGTTTTGTATGGTAATAAAAATTTGGGCTGGACAGTCCTTACTATTTGAAACGTATAGTTACCCTATGAAAACACGAGCTTGCATTGCGGGGATGCGTTTCGCGGTCTCGAGGAGTGACGCAAGCTCCACCCACTCCCTCGCTAGTCGCTGGCATTTATTGTCGCCTCAATAATTACAGGTCTAGCCTACTTCATCCTGCCATTGGACTTCAAGATTCCCACCCCACTGCTGACTACCTACAGACCTTGGAGACTGATGACGCTCCTCATGTCAGTTCCACTTGGAGTAGGCTCTTTGCTGATGTGCTTTTTGTACGAGAGTCCCAAGTTTTTGGCTAATATGGGAGAGACGGACAAAGCATTGGAAGTCTTAGCAGGTCGATATCAGATAAATAATGGAAAAGGCAGCGTTTATCCCGTAAGTATTAAATTAGCATTTTTGGCGGGTGGAAAATCATCAAATAACCCTTCCCGCTCTTGGGTAGAGCGAAAGGGAGCGTCAGACTTCTACTGACTAAAAACCATCCATGTTCCTTCTTAGCCCTATTATGTCGATGCCGCGGTAACTTGTGAACAACCCGCAGCCCAAGTATTTAATAAGCTTAAGTTATAATATTATTATACCTATTGTATAAACTATGTCATCCAGATAAATATCATTATTTATGACATAATTATAATAATGACATATATAATGTCATTCATATTCGATATTATTATAAAGATACTAAAAAAAAATATTACAAACAGCTCCTTTAAATAATTTTAAAACCAGTCAAGTGCATGTCGGACCACGCACAATGTAGGGCTTTGTAGTTGCTTATCAAAATATGTGGACCTACTAAACTGATTAACCTGCCTTCCTGCCTCCTAACGATGATTTTTATTGTAATAAATAAAACAAACTTACAATCGCAGTTTTAAAACTATGCTCCCATACATTATGTTTAGGAAAATATTGTGTACAAGTACATTTTATAAGTTGGTCGACTATAATTACTCGTAAACTTGTAAAGCCTACTTAGCTGTGCAAGTTTTCCTTTTATTTTCGTTACATTATAATTATATGCTACCATATCTATATACTACCATGAATTATTTCACACGCCCAAACACAACCTATACAGGTGGTTTAGGTAGCCAGACTTGAGTCTAACAAAATTTTTGCACTTTAAAGCAATTAATATTTCACAAACGCATCCGTTTGAGCAAATTCGCAATATTTTTTAAAGACCTATCAAGTGCGAGAAAAAAAAATCGTCCCTTTAATATGTACTGGAAATACGCTCAAAATTTTATTCTACCACTTTGTCGTCGTAACTTAATTGTATAATATTATATTCATGCCAAATTACAGTTTTCTAGTACTAGAAGTCTTTGAGATATAGTGCGGACAGACAGACGAACATGGCGAAGGGTTCCTTAATTGACTACGGAACCCTAAAATCATAGTTATGTCTACTCATCTGATTCTAAGTACTCAACTTTAAATAAGTAGTACATACTTGATACGCTCACCTGTAATATATGTTGGAACACTGGTCTGCGACTTTATTGAATGTATCTCTTAACTTTGAAGCAGTAATTTATTACGTATTAATTTTAATTCAATAGTCGGTGAACCAAATAAATATGACAAATATGTAGTACTAGATATTTTATTGACACTATGTTATTGTTAATCATATCCATTGCCTGAGTACGTTCTAATTTAATAATGAAAGTGATCGTTTTAACAAAATTTCTGTACCGTACTGCGGAAAATCTCAAGTTTTAAATTTTTATATATTACTTTGTTTTCCAGGTTAGGAGCTTAGTAAAAGTAGATAAACCTGACACCACCATATCTTTCTGGGATTCGGTGGTAAAACAAACGGTGCCAATATTTAAACCACCACTACTTTGGAGGTCGTTTCAACTATTCCTATTGTTTTCAATCTGCTGCGGTACGTAAGTATTTAAAAAAATAAGTTTTTATGGTTTTTTATTCATCTGAAATTTGTCTTTAACAGCCCGAAGTCTTGATTTGCTCGCTTGTGTTTGCTCGATGGCAATAGGCTTCTATCTTATAGAAATTTAGGACTTAAAAATTAAGGGCAAATGTACATCCATCGTGGTTATGGGACTTGAGCAAATAATGTTTGGACTATAAAAGAGATTCTAACCATTGACTTTGTTTCGACTGTTTCTTGACAAAGTAATGAGACGCGAAACACCAGCCTCCGCTAGTTTTAAGGAACGTTAATTAAAAAAATAAAGACAATTTGTCCAAAAAGAAAATAAGGGTAGTTCCTCAAATTAAGGCCATTGATAATGATGATAAAAGATGGCTATTAATAAACATAAACTACGCAGCATCATCGCTCTTAATATTCCGTTTAGTCCGAGATCTTTTCATTATGCAATAAAGAAGATTGATTGAAGACAACCAATCAAATAGGATACAAACTTTATACATTTCCAAATGGATAACACAATTTTTATTCAACGAATAGTTCTATTATTTTAATTAACGATAATCAAATTGCCCAATCTCTAAATCCCACTTCTGAAAACGAAAATTAAATTCGCAATTTTCAACGGGTACCATTGACTTTTCAATCTCACTGACGGCAATTAAGAAGTCATAGACTCAAGATCATACTTATACTAAGTACCGTTTAGGTACTGTAAACATTTTATTGTCCCTTTTAGTATAATATCGATACGAAATTGAGAGTCAAAGGTGCTCTTTGTGTCTCCTTGAAGAGCAAACAATACAGAATTGAATTGGAATTAGCGATACGCGTTAATTTTATAGTGTTGGACGTTCCAGTATTTTGAATATCTTTTTTTATTTTTTTAAACAGACACACAATTACACGAATTCCAAGTATAAATTAAATTATAGATAAATCTTACAATCACTTGTACGTTTATTAAGTAGGTCTCCTTTCAGTATTAGCTCTACTACATTATCGGCTTGTTAGCTCCCGAATCAAGAACCAAGCAAATCGCTGCATACCCTTTGCGTTTGAATAATTTTGACCACAATTATTACAATTTCAGCAACAACGTTTTCTTCATGTGGTTCCCGACGATGGTAAACTCTTTCTTCACAACTGTCTCAGAAGACACTAGTTTCTGTGAGAAGATCGTCGCTAACATCACTCCTGTTCAATTGAATGTAAGTAGAAAAATATTCTATCCTGGAATTGGCAACTGTATAATCCCAAGACAATTTGTTTCCCATTCGTCTTGATGTTTTTTAACAGAAGCTGTTGGTAACTTTTTTTCTTAAATGAACAAAATTTTGCTAAATTGTTTTTTGTCTCAATGACAGCAACTGCACCTTTTGAAATCAATACCACTACCGCAATATGCCCAATTATGATAACTCCTACCTCAACAAAGGCACTTTAGAAAGGTATAATTTACGAGAGTGGTATTGATTTTTGTGGCAAATAGCACTTGTATTTGACCATTTTATATTCCATCTTGTGTGGCATAGTCTTCATACTAGTGCACCTTGGGTTTAAAACACGTTATAGAAATGCCTGTTATTATTAATTTTCCATTTCCCAACAAAGCCGCGACGAGGCCGCTTTATCACATCAATAGGATACTAAGCGTCAATAAGTTGATGCTAATGTACACTATCATTCACATTCCCAGAATACCTGTATAGACACGGACCCGATGAACACCATCTACTCTGGCTTAGTCTTTAGTCTCTTCTTCACATTCATCAACTTTGTCACCATTGCCGTCGCCAATTGGAGGAGGACACTAATGATAGTCACCTTCACAATCTCTGGAGTATGCTGCATCCTAGTGGATTTAGTGCGCCAGCCTGTTGCCAGTATGGTGATCTTCATTGCCATCCAGCTCACCGGCATTTGTATTGGGACTGTTGGATCTTATTATGTTGATCTGTATCCTACATCTTATAGGTGAGTACTTATATATTTTGCATAAAACTTACTGCCGTACTCAGAGAGTTTTAATGGTTACTTAGGCAATCACTTAGTAAACGTTTTGACAGTTTTGTCATACAAAAGGTTGTCAAACTTTTACTAAGTGACAGCTTAAGTAATCATTAAATATCTCTGAGTACCGCAGTTAATGTCGTTATTGAAGTAACGCCTGACGTTTAGATTGCATTATTTTGTGTTATTGAATGGTAATACTCAGTGTAGCCAGTGTAATTTTTTTTAAGTGTTCACCAAGCAGTTCCGTTGTCGTCACAATAATAAAGGTTTTCTTTTAGAGACCCACATCCTACAAATAGATCACAAAGATGTTATTAATATTAAACTATAAAAGATTGCTGTTAGTAGTACTGGAAGTGTTTGACTTCACTAAGAAATTAGAATCTATGTTTTATAAGACCTCACTTGAACAAAACTGATTGATACAAGAAAAGTTAAAGAATATTAAGCTTATCTATTGTCCAAAGATGAACACTTGTTTTTAGAACAAAGAGCCAAAAAAGTTAGTAATTAATGGTATATAGTAGAAAAGGTAAAGAAAAGCGATTTCATTGCAGATTTATCATGCCATAAGTTGTAAGCGTCCGCTCTAGGATAGTTTAAAACATAGATAAGAGCTACTTGGTAACTTGCCAACCTATCAAAATTACTTAAAAATGGAACTCACAATTTGTAAAACTTTTATCTGTCTTGAGAAGTGTCTGGGAACTGTTTTCTTATCTTTTGGCTGGTCCAGGATTTAAGTTGTCTGCTCAAGATTGTTGAATGCGATAAGCTCATTTTAAACTATTTCATAATTTCTCTTCATAAAAACTTTTTTTTTAAAGTCTAAAGAAGGATGAATGGTGTGATGCGAAGGAATGAGAGAAATGCAGTAACGGAAATATCAAGTACTATGAATGATGATGATAATGGCTAGAAAGACGGTAACTGCTGAGATGACGAGTGTTGTAGAAGTATGTAAGAAGAATACATGCTGCCATCACGCATAAATTAAGTTAAGGGCAGGAGAATGATAATAACGAATGGCTACTGCAAGATAAACATAGAAAATTATTCAGTATGCATTACGCATTGTCATTGCCTAAGCTACGGGTTAATTATTATTTATTTATTTAATGAAGCTCTTATAACGCTGTTTAGTGTCCTATTGCAATAATTCTGCTTTTAAAGATTCGTGAATATCAAAGACTCGTTTATAAAATAACGGTCCACCACTTCTACACAGTGCCGTTTTAAGATATTGTTATACTCGAGCACGACTACTTGTTTTTCCAACAGGGGTTTAGCGACGGGTATCGGCATGATGTTCGCGAGGTTCGTGTGTCTCAGCGGAGTGAACATCGTCGGTGCAACTGTTATTAATTACTGCCGCGTCACTTTCTACTGCTGGGGCGTGTTTGTGCTCAGTAAGTATCACTCTCGTCTACATAAAACCTTTTATCTTCTATATAGATTAGTAACCGCGGAACACATTTTGTAAAGAACCGCAATTCCTGTTGGTAAACTTTCTAGTTACAAAAATGTTAGGTTAGAAAAACACGAGTAGGTACAATTCTAAAGGAGACAGTAACTACGTACATTTTTATACAACACCGCTCGTCCGCGCGTTCTAATGGAGGCGGCTAAGCAAAAGTATTTGCGATGCGGTGCGGAGTTCCGTATCAATAATCAGTTACTCTTGATTGAGTTGTCACACACGTTTAACCTAAAATAACATGACCTACCGTCTATCGTCAGAGCAACTGTAGTCATCGATCGTATGGACGACCGGTGGTGCATGAGATTCTCCTAACGGCCATAGCAAAGTGTAAAATAATAATTCTAGCTATTTTTTTTTAAAACAAATAATAAGAAATGTGCAAAATTTATAAAAAAATAATAAACGAATAATATCTAGTCATGTCGCTGCGTTCAATCATAGCGATTAGGAAAAAAACTTAGCTACTGCCATTTTCATTTTGCAACAAACAATCATAAGCAAACATTAGCAAAGAAAAATAAAAAGGAATTACCACTTATCAATAATAATTCGATAGTAATGAAGCATATCGTAATCGATTGAAGAAACATTACAAATAATAAGCGAAAGATCGGCTTCAATCTTGAATCATACCAAAATGCGTACAACAAAAGATATAAAATAATAGTAGTAATATTTTTCTTTCTTTCAGAATAAAATAGATCTTAACCCCATTTTTCTATTACAGGTGGAATATTAGCAGCGTTATTGCTTCCATCAGAGGCTAAGGCAGATTCACCAGACAAGCAATAGCTTGTGAAAGTAAATTATTTTCTAGATTAGGTATATTTTTATTAAACAATGTTAAGACACAGAAAAATGTTGTTTTTTTTTCCTTTTGATGGGTTTTATTTATAATCCTTTGAAAAATCAATCTCAGATTTATAGCAGGAATTTTCGTGTATGAAGATTTTTTAGAACGGTAATTTTGTTATCCATCCTGAAGCTCTTATTATCATTAAAATTAAGTAGTGTTTACTCGCGTCTTATAAAGGGTGTAAAAATACCCTCAACGAAGTAAGAAGGTACTTGTTCTCCCCGTGTCACTGCGATTTTTTTTTGTTGTAGACGAAACCTGGAAAACCCCTAATTACGGAGATATTGGCAGGAGTGAAAAATAAATTACAAAAAAAAAAAATGTTTTTTTCACAGCTGTTTTTCTAAATACTAGTATTTCACTTTGTAACTTTACTAAAATTACCTCAGTGACCTGTTTATTATTCAAAGTAGGGTACTAGCACAATGTTTTAAGATTGCTACATTGAGTTTTACCATAAAATGTATTTTTTCACCTCAATGATGCTGGGAAATGACTTTTTGAAAAGTCATTTCCCAGCATCATCTTTGCGTAGGTGGTACTTAATAGTTCAATTTACCTAATGCTTGGTTGACAGCTTCTTGATGGGTGTATTTACACCCTGTATAAACGAAATTTCAAAGATCTATTAATTACCAATTAATACCTCTTGTATTTATTGTGGGCAGTAGAAGCGTAGTTGTACTGTTTAAATTTTGCATGTTGACTTACTTCGACCGTCACCTTGCAGCAATGATGTCACCAACTGATTCCGTTTTTTTTTTGTAAGTGTATTACATAATTCGTAAGCACATTATTACTAGCACTTGAGTCTTGTTGCTTGAATTAAATGGTAATTATTATTCGGTTTTATCCAACAAGTCCGAAGAAAAGTCTAATAAACCGGCACGGTTGGCGCAGTGGTTAAGTCAGTGGACTGTTACGCTGCGCGGAACAAATATTTGTATGGCCTACAGATAGTTGTTTCGGGTCTAGAGTGTGTTTGTGTATGTGAGTTTAAATGTTTGTAAACGCACCAACGATACAAGAGAAGTTCCTAGTGTGAGCAACGTTTTAAAAAAAAAAAAAAAACCGAAATAGTGTCATGCCCAACAGAAGTGTGATGTATCAATGAACCCTACCTTTAACTGCTACGTAGATACTACCTTTTTACATTCTTTAAACATATTTAAAATAGGTCACGTTACACAAAGGTGTCCACATTTCCCTACCCACCCTTTTAGGAGCCGTCAAATTTTAATATAACTGCAAAAATGTTCCGGCGAGAACTTATCTTGAAAACGTTAAGACTGAAATTCAGGTAAAATATTGAAATAGAATTTAGTGCAAGAACTTTTGAAGTTATGAGTGTAATTGTGGAGTTAGTGAATAAGTTTTGGATGTAATGTCTGCCAAAAGAAGTTTGTGAGAGCATTTAGATGAAAACTAACTCATTTTTTTTTTATTTCACTTAGGTCATTTTAGGTCAAATTAAGAGAAGCTAAATTATTTCTAGTAGAGGGTCGGACAGTTAAATACTGATATTCAGCTGCATCCGGTTACACTGGGAACCCGACAAGGCTATGATGAGCTAGTAACAAAACACACTTGGAACCTATTTTGTAATACTATGGCTTCCAAAATGTTGATGGAAACGTAAAACGTCAATAAACACAGTACAAGAAAATCACTTTTGTAAAGTAGCTTCGCGTAAATATATTGGTGCTCGTGACTGTACAGATTCGTTAGTACAGTTTTCGAAATCCCCTAAATTTGCGTAATTTTTTATTTTATTTCGAGATCCCCAACGTCAAGTTGATTGCAAACTTGATAGTGATGACAGTCCCAGACTTTCCAAATAGTGAAGATCTACTGGTTGCAAAATTTGCCGACGACACCGCAATGATAGCCTCCCAAAGAAGTTTCCCAAAAACTCTAACAACAATTGAATGAAACCAGTGAGTGGCCGGCAAAATGGAGAGTCAAAGCCAGTGCTGACTAACCTGCACAATGTGACTTTCGCCAATGGCGCAGTGACTGCCTCCATGTTACCCTTGGTGGTGACACTCTGCCTCACAACACAACTGCCAAATAATTGTCTTGGTTTCGATTTGGATTGGATTCCGGATCAGGTAAAGTGTTATTGAGTTTTTTCATTAGGAATTGATCAGTAACAGCCACGGAGTTTGGTAATGTGCCCAGTTGATGGCAATAGCTCTCGCCCCCTCTTACATGGGACTTAACATAACTGACGATATGTGGGTTGTGTGTACACCTCTGCCTATCCTTTCGGAGATTACAGGCTTTATGTTATGTTATGTAAAACTAGCTGTTGCCAGCGGCTTCACCCGCAAGTACTCGAAAATTATCCCACGGGAAGATCAAATCGGGATAAAAACTATCCTATGTGTTAATCCAGATTATTAAGCATCTGTATACTACCACGTTTCATCCGAATCCGTTTAGTAGTTTTTACGTTTAGAAGTAACAAACATACACACGCACACACACACACAAACTTTCGCCTTTATAACATTAGTGTGATAATATAATATTATATTAAGTGTGATATGGATAACTTAACATTTTATTTATTATATGGTTTAAATAATAAATAAGTAAAATTTATAGTTATTAATATATAGTTATTTGGTATCCATAGTAGATTGTAGGTAGTGGTTTATAGGTATCCATATCTTCAAACCTACTCATGCATGTTGCACCAAAGAATATTGACACAATACTGTGTGAATCTGTTTGCAGCTTTACCTACTTCAACGTTGCAAAGGAAAGTAGGACTCGAATAAATATCGAAGGCGGAGGATAATAAATGGATATATCTTCTGATCGTGTGGGTAATACTGAGTTTCAAACGAGTAGATATAGGATTCTATTTTGCAATTGTTGCAGACATGTATGGATGCTTTTCTGACTGTTTAGTGAGTATAAGTTGAGTGGTCTGCTTTATAAATTTTGGATGAAAGGCAAGGAAATAGCTTGATGAGAGTTAATGGTAAGCTCAAGTTCAAAATGTTACCACTATCTTCTGACCGTATGTGTTAGCAGGCGGGTTGGGTTCATTCTATTTTTTTTCCATTTCATTTTATAATTTAATATTCAGATAAACCCCGCCTGCTTCCAAGTTTTTTTTAATTTGTTTTTTGATTTTCAGTTTTTTCAGTCGGATTTTTTAGTTTTTTAAATACTTTTTTTTATTTCCAACTTTTTAGTTCTTTTGTGTTTGTTTTTTCCTTGGTCGCGTAAAATTCCTCGCAGACGATTTAACTGCTGTGTTTGTTTAAAGGATTTGTCACTTTGAATTTCTTTTAAACATATTATAAGTGTTATATTTTAATAATCTCCCTTTAAAACCCTTCATTTTGATATCTCGCTTGACGGTACTGAAAAAAAAAAATATCTCCACGATATGGCCCCCAACACCTCAATTTTACCTATATATTATTCGAATCCCTTCATCCGTTTAGGAGTTATTGAACAAAAAAACGGACATTCCTACATACATAGACGTCAAACACATAACCTTTGGGCTTCGCTGCAGTCGGGTAGAAAAAAAATGGACCAGACTTCGATGCACAATTTGCATCGTTCACCTGGCTATGAAACGTAAAAATTCTCAGTATTTTGACCGCAAAACCGCGTAACGTTTGGCTTCCAACAGACAGCTGAAGTAAAATAAATTAAAAAGGTTTTTCAGTCAGCTGAGTCAAAGTAACTACTTCAATTTGACAGTCACTTCGTCCTACTCCTATCTATTTAATCCGTATCATCTCACTTTACACAGTGTTTCCTGATTCCTTGTCTTACAACTCTTCTAACGCAGTCCCGTATTGCATGCCGACACATTTTCTTGTTCGACTTAACTTTGCCGGGATGGGAAAACTTCACATCTTGTTCTGACTCGTGTATAAAGTGGGATTGGAATCTTGAAGTTTTGTAATTGTGTCCTACTTGTGCCTATCGGTATACGACTAGTACACTGATTTAAGAACATACACTATTTCGTTGGTCTCATATCAGAATTTGGAAGTACATTTGAGCAAATTTTACTAGAGCTGTAAAAAACTGTTTTTCTAACAAGTTTCGAGAAGTTTTTAAAATGGCGTTTTATATGTTTAATATAGGTTTAGAATGAGTGTAGTTTGATATTTGACAAATATTGCTTTGATTTTTATGGCTAGGTAATTAAAAAAATTGTGCTTAAACAGATGGCGTAGACAAATGGCGCTTTTGGAGATACTAATTCTGATAATTAGTCCGACGATTTAGTTCTTTCTTCTTTATTGTGTGTTCAGAGTCTAACCTGCGGTCAGAATAACTGATTGCCATGGGCCTCTGACTTGGTTTTACGACGATTTCTATTCTTCACCGAACCAAGTGATAATTTAATTCGAAAAATGTGTACAAAAAAGTGCATGTTTGGACTCGAGACATATTACTTAGGAATCCGACGGTCATACCACTAAGCTATCACGGTTTATAATTACTTGGTTCGGATAACCCATGTTGGAAACTTAATGACGTCTTACGAACAGTTGGTCGTGGGTTCGAACCCAGGCAGGCGCATTATTTGTGTAATTTATTTCATCACCACTGCTCTCAAAACGGTGAAGGAAAACATCGTGAGGAAACCGGCATATCTTAGAACCTAAAATTCAATCTACCAATCCGCACTAGGCCCACGTGGTGGATTATAGCCTATCCCTCTCCTAGAGAGGAGTCCTGAGTCCCTTCAGTGGGAACATTATAGGCTGATGATGATGATGATGATGAAACGAAAACCTTAGGTCTCTAACATCCTATATTAAGGAGGTGGAAAGAAAGGAAAATGACTAGAACTAAACTCCCAAAAACAACTCATACAACAAATGCAATATTTTCACATAAAAATTGTAAACGAGTGTTTAAAACCCAGCATAAAATATTGAAAGAAATTTCAAATTTGTTGTGCTTTAAATGGAAAGCACTGCCGATACTCTACCAGGTACAGCATTCCTGAAGCTATTCTAGAAAATATAAAATACATATTTCTCACATTGCACGTCACGTCGAAGCACGGAACTTCTAAAGAGAAGGTGACTTAAATATTTGTAAGGAAATGTTTTGTCAGAAGGTGAACTTGATGGAATAAGGTTTGAGTGAAACTGAATTATTCGTATTTATTTGTCAATTAATTTAGATACATACACTTGCCTACCGTCTATCTATTTAAAGAAAAAAGTACTGCATGTAGCTGAGATGAGAATGTTGAGGTGGATGCGTGGTGTGTCAAGAATGGATAAGGTAAGGAACGAGTATATTAGAGAAAGTTAAAAGTTGCACCAGTTACAGAACAGTTAAAAGGGAATCGAATGCCGTGGTATGGACATGCTATGAGGAAGGACGAATCGCATGTGACTAAAAAGGTGATGGATATAAATGTCGATGGATGGAGAGGGAGAGGAAGGCCAAAGAAAAGATGGATGGATTGTGTGAAGAGTGATATGAAAGAAAAAGGAGTAAATGCCACCGTGACGTCTAACAGGGAAGAATGGAAAAACCCCGCGCCGACCCCAATTATAATGGGGGGGGGGGGGGGGAGAAGATGATGATTGATGATACATATCGATAGCCTTGATTATATTTTCGAAACCATGATATTTTAAACCACATATTTTAGGGCTTTTTGTGTTATTTTTACTTACAGAACATAACCCTTCTGTTATTGAATATAAAAAACGAGTTCTTTAATTTTTTAAATAAAAAATAATAAAAAAAATAAAAAATTAAATTTAAAAGTAATGGCTGGTTTTTACCTACGTCTTTGCCTTTAAACATCATAGCAGATTAGGGCTACAAATATATAAAAGATAGATTTTTTCCTGTACTGATTATTATGAAACGCAAATATTTACGTTTTCCCCAAGCCCTAAGAGATTCCTCAAGTGAGCTAGAAATAAACTTGAATAAACAATGATTACCTCAAACAACAATAATGCTAACTTCATATCTACTTGAAGTAACTTGGATAAATCGTTCAAACTTTAAGAAGTGCTTATAAATTTTCTGCCGCATTATGACCGCTAAGTTGTAATAACACCATTAATGGTACTCTTAAACTCCTGTAAGGATTTGATTAGTAAATAATTTCAATAAATTGAAGAGTGTTTTATAACTCGAATTTTGGAAAGTTATCGCATTCAATTTGATGATATAAGTACAAGTCTTTGAAATAGGCAATGCTTGTACATCTATCGAAGTATCTTGCTAAAGTGATGAAATATAAACTGTCTCTTAATTAAATATAGAACTTAATTATTTAATTAAAAAGTTAAAATAAATTAAAAAGACGAGATTAGGATTATAGATTTAAGATTGTAAATAAAAAAATTGAATTAATTATTTTATTGGGGTGTTACCAATATTTTACATGAAGCAACTGCCTATCTGACCTCCACAACCCAATTAGTGTTAAGTTATACTCATACTCTTGCCTTGGTAAGATTGGTTTCAGACTTTCAAACATAGCACATTTTCAAAAACCGCAAATACCAAAAGGAAAGATTTGTTTGTTTGTTTGTAACGGATAGGCTCCGAAAACACTGGACCGATTTGAAAAATTCTTTCACCGTTGGGAAGTTACACTATCTCCGGGTGACATAGGCTACTTTTATCCCTGTATTCATACGGGAACGGGAACTACGCGGAAGAAACCGCGTGACGTTCGCTAGTTAATTATACAAAGACTAGGAAAAACCAATTTAAACTAGGCTTTTTTACTATGTTGGTACGGAAAGCTCTATGTGCGAGTCCGACTCGCAGTTGGTCTGTTTTTTTCTTCAATCGAACGCTCTGCAAACTGATGTCCACTAATTTGCTTACAAGGTATCTCTTTCGTATTTTTCATAAACTTTTCTAAGAAATACTCTACACGATGTTGAACTACTGCACATAAGAGCGGGCGCTTGTCGGTACAATATAAGGTTTGCATACATTGCATTCATGAATGGAATGTCGATTTTCAACGAGCTTACTATGGTGACTATGAGTTATTTAGAAAATATAGACTTCTTCTTTTTTTATTCATGTGTTTAATGCAAACCTTGTTTTTAAAGAACTTGGTTTTACATACCGTCGAAAAATATCTCTTTCGGTTAAAGAATATAGCGTGAGAAAATATGAACCATCCACTTGGTTTAAAAAACTTATTTTGCACGATCAAACCACTCATGAAAAATCTTTTTCCATATTTATTCAAACATCATCAATTATCATCATCATTATCCTACTGCTACGACACAGGCCTCCTATCTTTGAGAGGGAATGGGCTATAATCTACCACGCAGGCCCAGTGCGGAATGGTAGATGTCACATGTCTTCGAAGTTTTTGGTGCTAAGACATGCCGGTTTCCTCACGATGTTTTCCTTCGCCGTTTTGAGAGCAACGGTGATGAAATAAATTACACAAAACAATGTGCCTGCCTGGATTCGAACCCGCGACCTACTTTTCGTAAGTCGGGGCCGCCACCATTGGGCCACCGCTGCTTCATTTATTATCACACTAATATTATAAAGGCGAAAGTTTGTGAGTGTGTGAGTGTGTATGTTTGTTACTTCTTCACGCAAAAACTACTGCACGGATTTGGATGTTTGGTACACAGATAGTTTATAACCTAGATTAACAAATAGGATAGTTTTTATTCCGATTTTATATTCCCGTGGGTTGTAGCGGGTGAAGCCGCTGGCAACAGCTAGTATTTCACAAAACTGCGATATCCATCCAGAATGTGCTTGTATTAATTAAAGTTACCGTTGAAAAAAATACTATAGCTTGGGATAGGCGCAGCATGACATTTTATTCCATTCTTCTCTGTATTAGCCTTTAATTAATCGGAAAAATACATAAAATTCGCTCATCGTTAAACAACATCAAATAATTTGGCGAGAAACTTTTAAATGAATAATATATTTATTAGTATTATTATTTATTTATTAGTTTATGTTATTTTTATATGTGTATTAGTATTAATATAAGTATAGATATGATGTGTTTTTTTTTTCTAGTTAGTTTGTAGCCTACCACAATGTTGTCTTGTTTGACCCTAAGGTTGACTGGTAGAGAATGCCTTGTGGCATTAAGTCCGCCTATGTATCACTATTGTGCATAAAGTTTAAATAAATAAATAAATATAAAATCCACAGTGCTTTAATATTTGCTATCCCAGTGAAGTCAGTTATAAATTGCAAAGTTGCTTTTAATTAATATGACTGGCTTCAGTTTTCTGTTGAAATAAATGATGTGTGTATTAATTTTATTTGTACTTCGGAATACAGTATTTATTTATTTATTTTATTTATTTTTTATTTCATTAAACACTTATTGTTGTTCCCATTATCAATAAATTGGTGAATCAAAAGGGGCTGGAGGCGAAATAATCACAGGGATGAAGAAAGGTTGAGTTACGCTTGTCAGAGTCTGTTCATAGATGGATGGCCATACCTAACACACACGAGTCCTGGCTGAATTTGTGGATTTTTGGTTATCGTTATCTTAGAGTACCCAGGAGCCCGTTGAAATCTGTTTATAACCAGTCTTACCGGGAGGAATCGTATGACCCAGTAAATGAATTTTCCAACTGGCAGGCAGGCAACTGATATGAATTGTCTAACAGGCAGGCAGGCAACCGATATGAATTGTCTAACAGGCAGGCAGGCAACTGATATGAATTGACCAACAGGTAGGCAGGCAACTGATATGAATTGACCAACAGGTAGGCAGGCAACTGATGATCTATGCAGAAAACTCAGAATGCTCTATCCAGTTAGATTTAAAGCTGAAACCAATATTTGTATTAAGGAAAACACAAGATGGATAATAATGGTGTAAATCGATTTCATGATTATCGTCTTCGTAAAGTATATTTACTGTTGAATTCAGATAGATATGTCGTGTTTCGTAACAAATAAGGAAGGGAGACTGTACAAGAAACCTTTTGTGTAAAAATGTTGTTTAATAAAAAACTACAATATGAAATCCGAACCGGAAACGGAAAGCAGCATTTCATTCCTCAAGTTATAAAGGTATGTTCAAAACGCCTTGAATGAACAAGTTCAATAGGAATACTCGAATAAGTTCCTGAAAATATTAATGAAGTGTGAAATCAAAGGAGTTCCATTGGTTTCGAAGACAAAGTCTCGATATTGGAAACCTACACAAGAAGTGATGAGTTTTTTTTTGTATAGACGACCTTTTGTAAATAACAGAATGCAATACAAAGGAATAGGGATATTTACTGACTAAAAAAACATGATTCTAATTAGTCCGTCTGTTAGATTATCGAAAAATATTTGGTACGTATTTTTTGTTATATCAAATGAATAAAAATTGACGAAGATAAAACGCGTCAATGATTTCAGTGGGGGTTTATGACGTCACTCACCGGTATAAAATATCATACTAATAACTTAGAATATGACGTCACACGAGTTTTCAAAGCACTGTATCGTCTTCATTGTTTGTTTACGTGAAAAAAGAGAAAGTGTCCAATTTTTTTTGAAAATCTACTTATCTGCCGGACTAATTCGATTTTTTTTGATAAAACGTAATAAAAAAAAACAGTGTTGTTCTGTAATGTGGTGATATCTCGAAAAGAAGATGGCGGGCGCCCTGGTAGAAGACAACACAGAGAAAAGTGGAAGGAATGGTGGGAAAGCTTTTTCCCAGGAATGGGACACTTCAGGTTAACTAAAACACAAGACATATAGGTACCTTAAATTCCCAAGAGGTTTGTGAGACGTACACCTATTGAACAGGGTGTTTCTTTTCATTTTGAGAACAAGGAGAAATCCAAATCTTTAGAGACAATGAGAAACTTTCTTAAGAAAGATCACTTGACCAAAAAATGAAGCATGGCAAAGTTATATTCATGAAAAAGAGGTAAAGTTTCGTGAGAAGGTTTCCCGGTATATTCTATGGCAAAATTATCAAAAGACTTTGGTTTATCCAGGAAACCACGAAACAGATTTTTTTTTGGTAATAAAAACACATTTATTACTAAGAATTTTGCTCAAAACTACCTACTAAAAGAAAACTCGTATTTGATATTACAGTACTTGTAATAGATAATTATTCCAAGAATCAACTAAATGGGTTCTGTAATATTATTAAATTTCTAGTTAATGAGAAAGGTCTTTTTCGTGTAATCATGCCGAAGAAACCGACAAGGTTAGGTAGCAGCCATTCAGTCATTATCAACTAGAATATAATCGAGTATAAAACATCCAAGATAATGTAATAATTATAATGAAAAAACAAAAATCTGTACTGATAATCATCTAGGTAATGTATATGCCTTCTGTACATAATAGGCAATTCATTAATTATTTAATCGCTGACATAAATCTGAACGATAAAAATCGATCACACGCACAACGCACGCACTTTCTTCTTAAATATTAGTAGGTGCTAACTTATTTTCCGTGACTTTGCTCGCGTGGCGGTCGCAGTATATCCTATGAAAATATAATATCGGTATAAAAGTATCCTATGTGTCAACCCGAGTTGAAGCAACTTGTGTATAGCATAATAATGAGTCGATCATGTTCCCACTGATGGCGCACAGGCCTCGTGTCTATAAGAGTGAAGTTGGGGCTGGTTTCCTCGCGATGTCTTTCTTTACCATTTTGAGAGCAGTGGTGATGAAATTAATTACATAAAGTAATCCGTCTGCCTTGGTTCTTACCCACGACTTAACAGACTGCTCGTAAGTCGAAACTGCCATTACTGGGCCGCCGCTGTTCTTGCCTATCGAGGTTTTATTTTGATCTCAGTCGCTGTACTGTACTGTACTGTACTGTGAGTCGTGGCCAAGAGGTTAAGACGTGAAAAGGTAACGGGCAGACAGATTTACTTTTGCATTTATATTATTAGTATGGTTTATTGTAGAAAGGTAATGCTAGCAGCCATTACAATTGAGTAAATTATTGGTTCGTGTTGGAGTCGTAAATAATGATCGGCTATGTGAAATTAATAGGTGGTCGTTTAGGAGTAATGGTACAGGTTTATTTTAGGTGTGAACCTTTATTAGGCATAGGCATTAGGCGCACCCATTTGGACATGGCACGAAAGTTTTAGTTTTATTGGAAGAGTGTAGATTCGTCACAAAAACATCAACCAAGCAATGTAAGTAAAAAGTGGTTCTGGAAATCAATTTTTGTTTTTTTGTGCTAAAATCCCAGTTTTCGGTAGAGTTATAAGTAACGTACTCATAAAAACGTGCTGATAGATGCGTTGAAAATCAACAGCAAGGGTTATGGAAGTTTTAGAAAATCCGTTTTATACTACTCACAGTTTGGTCACCCCAAAATAAAGGACGTCGTCCAAAACTGTTTGTAAGTTATAAAAATACATCTTTAAAACTACTACCCAGTCCCCACATAAATAATGCACTGTTTTCAAAAACACTTACTTTACGTACTTTTATATATTTTGTACTGTCAGGTCTCAGACAGTTTAGTAGGTGTTGACGTGAAATATTCAAAGACATGCTCGTTTTATGGACATGTAGTCTGGTCGAGTACCTTGTCGTTTTTTGTCGAGAGACAGTCTTAGAAACCTTTTTAAAGTCCAAACGACTTCAAAGGGCTGATTCCTTTATTTTGTAAAGACTGTCTCGTTTGTCTAGAAGTCGCAAGTGCGAATGCTGAGGATTAGGCTCTGGCTTTGATTGCCAGTTTGGGTCAAGTGTTATTGGGATTTCCTATCAGATTTTTATCGGCAAGGTCAGCAGAGTTTTTTTTAAAAAAAAAAAACCCTTGCCCCACACTAGGAATTTCTCCTGTATCGTGGGTGCGTTCACAAACATTTAAACTCACATACACAAATACCCAAACCCGGAACAACATTCTTTATGTCATACAAATATTTGTTCCGTGCGGGAATCGAACCCGCGACACGCAGCGCAGCAGTCCATTGCTTGAGCAACTGCGCCAACCGTGCCGTGCATTAAAAATTAAATCCATTGCTTATGCAACTGCGCCAACCGTGCCGTGCATTAAAAATTAAAATTTAAAATCAAATCATTGTCTTCTGCTGATATATGAACCGAAAAGTAACCAAAATTGGTATTTTGCCTTCGGGTGTATACCTTCAGAAAACCTATCCCATTATTCAATTAAGTCTATACCTTACGTTACTCTACTACACCTTTCTTCTAAGTAATAAGACTTACTGCCGTACTCAGAGATATTTAATGAATAATTAAGCCGTCACTTGCGGTTTGACATATTTTTGTATGAGAAAACTGTCAAAACCATTACTAAGTGATGGCCTAAGTAACCATTAAAGCTCTCTGAGTGCGGCAGTTAGAAGTTATATAAACACTAAAGTGTCCCGTAAACCCAGGTCACGTCTTGCTCTAGAAGAACCTAAAGTACTAGAAGTGCAACTGTAAAGTTTCTATTAAGGTAATGTTAAGTGGTTTAAGTTGAAAATCACAACTCTGTTTTGTTCGAGAGTAAAGCAAAATAATGGTAACAGTTATATCTAGCACCAGTTCTATCATTAATATTTATGTTTCACAGCTAGATTTCGATAAAAAAATTGTTTTTTTAATGGTTAATTTTGGTAAACTGTGGTTTGACTCACGAGACCCATGAAACTATCTTGGATATTATATTACATATATACCGCAAAATTAAATTGTGTGAAGAACAACAGAGCAGTAAGAAAAAAGCACAATCATTCTTTTCCACTTTCATAAATTAAAAATCAAACATACCGTATAAAGTAATACCAATTTGGTACCATCCCAAAACTATAGACCTGTTTCCCTCAAGACCAGTATCACATCACACTAATATTATAAAGGCGAAAGTTTGTGAGTGTGTGTGTATGTTTGTTACTTCTTCACGTAAAAACTACTGGACGGATTTGGACAAAATTTGGTACACAAATAGTTTATAACCTGAATTAATACATAGGAGATTTTATCTTTATGTGGGATAATTTTCGAGTTGTAGCGGGTGAAGACGCTGACAACAGGTGGTCCTAAATAAATGGAAATAACGATAACCAACATTATTCATCTCATATGAACGCTGGCGCTGTCCTTAAAATCTTCGGATTCTACAAACGGTAGACCGCACGTTATTAAACTTACAGAGTGATCAACCCTTTTCTTTTACTCTATTTAGTTGTCACAAAGAATCAATAGTGGCAACTACCAAAAAAGCGCCCTAAACAATGAAGCACGAAAATCCCAGAGATACAATTAAACTGTCTTCGATCTCACAACGAAATTATGCAGAATAAAACAGTAGAGGAGTAGTAAAAATAGGGTTTTCACCAAAAAATCTAATAAGTCTGTCTGTTAGATTATCGAAAAATATTTGATACGTGTTTTTTGTTTTATGAAATTAATAAAAATTTATGAAAATAAAACGTGTCAAAGATCATGAGTGGGGGCTTTTGACGTCACTTTGAGGGTAAAAATGTACTAACCTTGTGACGTCACACGACTTCATACGATTTTTCGAAGCACTGTATCGTCTTCATCTTTTGTTTAAGTGAAAAAAGAAAAAAATATTATTTTGGAAATCTATCTGCCGGACTAATTAGATTTTCTTGGTGAATTTCCACTTCCCTTCATATCAGCAGGAGCCAGAACAGAATTAGGCCTAAATGCACAAAGGGACGTATACAACTGAGATAAACCCAGTTGTCTAGTGCCATGGACAAATATTATGAATCATTAATTAATATGAATAGAAGGATATGTTTTATATTGTGTCTATCAGTTGTCCCTTTTTCTAACCTTGTGGTTGCCTTGTGTTCTCGTTGCGTCGCTCTAGATATAAAAGTACCGGTTTTTCAATAACATACACACTCTACATACCGAATCCTATATTAAAATAATAATGTATGTTTTCTTCAATACAATTTAGTATTTCCTCTCGATTTCATGAATACAATACATTACAAGGTTCTACAATATAAATAATTCTACAGTTATTGACTATTCGCATTATAAATCATACGAAATGTTATTGAACCAATTCCCTATTATTGTTCCTTGAATGTTTTCAATTTCTGTTCGATATTTTTTCAGTTCGTCGAAGTTTCCATAAGATTTCTTTTTTTATTCCCAATTGTTTCTGACAGCTGTCAGGTTATCGGAAATCTTTTTGTGCGAAATCGGTGAAATATTTTTATTATACTACCCGTTGGTTTGTTCGGTTGCCTTTTTGGTATAGTGGTCAGAAGTGGACAGTTATTGGGTTTTTCTATCAGGAATTTCTCAGTGGCAACCTTTTTATTTTAGGGGATTGGGAAATCATCAAATAACCCCTTCCGCTCTCGGGCAGGGCGAAAGGGAGTGTCAGACTTCTACTGACTAAAAACCACCCATGTTTCTTCTTAGCCCTATATGTCGAGGCCGCTGAAACTTGTGAACAACCCGCAGCCCCGACGGGGTCAGTGGCAGCCTGTTTTTGGTGGGGGAAGGGGGTGTGAAATCATCAAATAACCCCTCCTGCTCTTGGGCAGAGCGAAAGGGAGTGTCAGACTTCAACTGACTACCCATGTTCCTTCTTAGCCCTATAATAAGTCGAGGCCGCGGTAACTTGTCAGTGGCAGCCTTATGTTTGGATTTTGGTAGCAGTTGACGAAAATAGGTTCGACCCCTATTATATGGGTCTTAAACATAACTGGTGAAACGTGGGTGTCCTATTAGGCATACCTCTGCTTATAACTTTGGGGATTACAGGCGCGATGTTATGTTACCCATTGTTTTTTCATGATTTACTGCTATTGCGCTGGAAATGGTCTACGTTTATGCATGGACATGAATGTTGGGTGTGAGAAAAAAATACATCAAAGTAGAATTAGTGCTGTTGAAATACATTCATTCCGAAGTACATAGGTATGGTGCTATCGTGAGTGGTAGATTAATGAAGCCATAAAAATAAAAAGCGTGTGCTTAAATTTTTGAAATGTTTAGAGTATGAATGAAGAGTGTCTTACAATGGGTATTTACACGATATATTTGTTGAGTCAAAATCAAAATCAATCCAAATCAAAACTCATTTATTCAAACTAGGCTGATAATCAGCACTTTCCGAACGTCAAAATTTACTTTACTTATTAACAAGAGACAGTCCTCCAAAACTAGTGTTATAGCTGGAAAGAAGAAGTGGCGGAACAAACTCCCCAGCAACACATCTGTCTGTTAGGTTGGTTAGAAGAACCAGAGTCGATACAATAATAATAGTATCTCTAAGACACGATAGAAGGATATACACTGACCTAATGACTTTGCTGGTGATGATCTCCAGAAAGATCGAGAGCAGTAATATATCCGCGTTGAAGAAGCAAACGGGGTAAGTATGTTCATTAGTTCTTGTATGTTCTTCAGTTTAACCCCTAACCCCATAGGATAAAGGCAAGAGTTCCATGTGCTTTAAACTACTGCTATTTTAGCATAAAGGGACATGCCCAAGTTCCATAGTGATTTTGGCCATGGGTGCACACTTATGAAATTATGTGTTAAATGTTTTAAAAAATATCAATATTTAAAAAAAAATAAGATTCGGTTAAATAAAACTTCGTAAATTCTAGAAAAACGTTTTTTTTAATTGTTTTAAACATTACATTTTAATTTTACATAAAAGATTGGTGGTGAGGTTTTAATAGTTTATAGGTACATTAATCGTCATTGGTATCATAAACTATTAAAACCTCATCCAAGAATTGAGCAGGTGCATCAATATTACTTTGATGCCGTGCCCACCCTAAGTACCAGATAACCGACTGACGTGGGCACAGCATCCAACTGTTCGACGGCCTACAATACAATTACAGCAGTATTTTTGTATTACTGCACGACCAGAATTATTTAAGTTTATCAAGACGTAAACGTTTTTTTTTACACAAATCTTTTGCGTGTGCACTCTTTGGCCAAAAATGGGCAATAGCCTTTATAAGGTTTTTTATCTTCTTAGAAGAATATTTTTTTATAAGGTATATGAGGTTTACGATGGAGCAGTGGTGGCCCGGGAGGCGGCCCCGACTTACAAACAGTGAGTCGTGGTTTCGAACCCCGTCAGGCGCATTACTTTTTGTAATTTATTTCATCACCACTGCTCTCAAAACGGTAAAGGTAACATCGTAAGGAAACCAGCATGTCTTAGAACCAAAAATTTCGAAGACATGCGATATCTACCAACCCGCACTGGGCCCGCGTGGTAGAGTATAGCCCATCCCTCTCCTAGGGAGTTGGCCTGAGTCCCTGCAGTGGTAACATTATAGGCGGATTATAATGAAAGGTGTACGAAAGCCTACGCTCTCAGGAGACTTATGGGTTTAGTATTGGTCTTTTGGGTTATTTTTCTCATTCCTCAGCAGCATATATTATGTCTATACCACGATAACCGCTTACCACATAACTTTTCAGTTTAGTCAAAAGTCTAAAGTCAAAAGTCAAAATATTTTATTTCGCACTTGTAAAACGTCGACATAAAAAAAAGGGCACGGTTCGGTGCATTGGTCGATTCCTAAGGAGAAGAACCGGCAAGAAACTCCAAAGGTTACTCTTTTAATCTTTTAAAATGGTTTTAAATGGTTAACAATAAGTTTAAGGTCCAGACATAATCTTGGGACACACATGAGGGCTATGCAGATTAGTGTCTGATATGGTCTTTTGAAGAAAGCACCACACAGATGGACCTGTCCAGTCAGTACAAGCATTTGTCAGTTATTGTCGAGCTCGACTTATAACTCAAGGAGCTCGACTTCGCCGTGGGATCTGGAGGCGACAGTCCTCGCGCGCCTGCATCAATGGCGCGCGGAGGCGCTGCGCCGGGGGGTCACTCCGCTGCCGCGGCAAATTGCTGCGCGGCGGACAGACCTCCGGTGCGATCTCATGGCGGCATGGAGACAGCGACTGTCGCAACCCCGTGCAGGGCACGCTACGATAGTGGCGGTAAGTCCCCTCTTTGAGGAGTGGCTTGAGAGGCGCCACGGCGCCCTCACCTTCCGTCTGACGCAGGTCCTCACCGGACACGGTTGTTTCGGGAGGTACCTGCACCGAATCAGGCGGGAGGAAACGCCCGGATGCCACCATTGCGAGGATCGGCCGGAGGACACGGTAGAGCACACAGTGGAGGTGTGCCCCGCTTGGGCGGAGCCCCGCCGTGTTCTCGTAGCGGCGATCGGCGGCGGCGACCTCTCGCGCCCGGCCCTGGTGCAAGCCATGGTCCGGGGCGAGGAGGAATGGGACGCCGTCGCCTCCTTCTGCGAAGCAGTGATGCTGGCGAAGGAGGTGGCGGAACGCGAGAGGGAGAGAACCTCTCGTCCCAGCCGCCGCGGGAGGCGCTCCGGGCGTCGGGGGTCCCGCGATGACCTCCGGCCACCGTAGACGCGGGCCTGTGGACGGTGAGTGATGGGCTAACTCGCCGTCCGTCCGTCTCACGACGAAAACAGGCCGTGTCGACGGCGCGTTCGTGTTCCACGCGCGCCTCAAAGAGATGTCAGCAACATGGGAGGGGCCCGAAAGGGCCGACGCCTGTCGGGGCTGCGGGTAGTCCTCTGGTTATCGCGGCCTCGACATAGAGGGCGAAGAAGGAACATGGGTGGTTTTTAGTCAGTAGAAGTCTGACACTCCCTTTCGCTCTGCCCAAGAGCGGGAGGGGTTATTCGATGATTTTACACCCACCAAAAAAAAAAAAAAAAAAAAAAAAAAAAAAAAAAAAAAAAAAAAAAAAAAAAAAAAAGGAGCTCGACTTCACGATGAACAATACCAAGGAAAGGACATTTGGGTAGGTTGGGTAGGTCGCTTATAGTACTCAAACTGCCTCTGTCACAATATAAAAATAATAAAATATTTTACTCAAAAATGCATGTAATGTTGTCATTATTTTGACAACCTTGTCTGAGCAAAGTCGACCTTGCCGTTCTGTTTCAAGGAGCGGCCGGCAAAATTTTGCTGGCCGCTCTAACAGGCCGGCAATGTTTTGCCGACCGCTATTTTGACGTTTCGACGTTTTAAAAAATCAATTCCAAATAGATTTTATTTAAAACACAGCTGTTTGTACGTCTAAAGGTAAAAAAAAAAAAAGATTTAAAAGATTTTATTCCATATTAGGCTGTATAATTCCAACTACCATTGATAAAAAAAAAAAAAACAAAGAAGTAACAAAAGCGCGGTTCAGCGAAAATTTTGATTTATTTACTGACTTTTTGCTAAAAATGAGCTCTCAAAGCGAAAATTCTTCCGATTCAATGTGTTTAACACCGCCAGACATTAAAGATGAAGCTAAATTAGTGGTTGAAAATTTGGTACCGCGAAACTCAAAGGAAAAATATAAGCTTGCATATGAAAAATTTGTGCAGTGGAAAATCAGTAGGAAATCTAAATCTTTATCCGAAAAAATTGTCATTTTAATTAAAATTCTAGTTAATTAATATATTTTTTATTTAAATTACTTGCTGGTTTTATTTAGATTAGGTACTTGCATTTTTGAGTAAAGCACTATACAAACCTTGGCCCACAATGACTGCTTCGCTGGTCACGCTATGATTGCCTCGAGCTAGCCTAGCTACGCTCTAGGCCTTTCAGCTTGGCCATCATTGCAGCCCTTGCTGTCCTCGCTGTAAAGGCCTCGACCTACGGTCTCGGCCTTTTTTTTCGCTCGTCCATGAAGTGCTGCACGCTGACCGCGCTGTGTCGGCCTGGAGCTGCGCTACGCTGCGCTGTCGGCCATCGTCAGCGCGACCAGCAAAGTAGTCATTATAGACCGCGGCAGTAATGTACTATATCATATTAAATAAGTCAAGTTATTGAATGTCAAAAAAAAAACACAAAACTAAATCAAGAACAAAAAAAATATATATTTAACAAGTAAATATTGGTCAAAAAATAATATCATACTTGAAAAAGTAAACAATGTCATTGTGTATAAAGAAAATTAATAAAATGTCAAATTGTAAAAGAAAAATAAAATATATATAAAAAAAAAACAAACCTTTACCTAATAAACTATTCGTTCGATAACGTTTCTGCTATTACAAGTAGCAAAACTTATATGTCTGTTACATGGTTACTTTTCAATCGCGTGTAAGTAGTTGCCAAACAGTCGAAATCAAGGTAGTTTGTAAATAAATTGTTGAAGTGAAAATTTTACTTGAAGTTGGGATTTTCGTAAGCTTAGAATATTGTTACAAACTAGGTAAATATTGGATGTATCGTAAGTTATTAAAAGCCTCTGTATTAAGATATAAGTGGTATGGACCATGAACATTATAATGATGCTCAACTATAGCCTGTTCTCCACCCGGATGGGTCGCTATCCTTTCCTTACTCATAAATCTGAACAACGCCACCAAAATAAACCTTTCTCTAACCACTATAGTACGAACACTAAAAGTACCACAGAAACCGTCCGGTACGTGATCGTGGCACTAAAGTGGCGCCGGTGTCATAAAAAGTAACGCACGCGACATCCCAGAAAATTGTAGTAATGACAATGAGGAAAACTATTTGTGGTTGAAGCTACCAAAAATGGAGCAAAGAGAGCACTTTGAGCAAGTAGAATTGGATTTTTTAAAGTTTTATAAAAAAGAGCATACTTAAGCAAGTAGAATTCACATAGCAAAGAGCTGTTCTTGTCTAAATTTAAAGAAGGCTTCGATACTTCTGTTCAGTGATGGAAATATGTATTATCCAGTTCGTAATCTGTATATTCAACTAATATTATAAATGTGAAAGTTTGTGAGGATGTAAGTATGGATGGAGGGATGTTTGTTGCTCTTTCACGCAAAAGCTACGGAACGGATGTGGATGAAATTTAGAAAATATAGTTTATAACCTGGATTAACACATAGGATACTTCTTTAACAATTATCTCCACTCGGGCAAAGCTGCTAACACAAGCTAGTAATATATAATATGCAAAGCTGACTGACTGAGGATCAACGCTCGCTCGCGGCAAGGCGAGGAACTTAAAATTTCGCACACATATTCCTTTTATGACGTAGGCAAACACTAAGAAAGGAATTTTCAAAATTCAAACCCCAAGGGGGTGAAATAAGGGATGAAAATTTGTATGCAAAATCGTCATTTTTTATATTTCCGTCATTCACGCGAGCGAAACCGCGGGCATCTGCTAGTAGGTACAACATAAAACTTCGCCAGAAATCTTTGATGAATTAGGAAGAGTTACCTATAGTAACACCTTATATTTAAGTCCAAAGTATTATGGGATGACTTTGATTGCCATTCAAATTCAGAGCCATTTACAGGGTGTAAATTAACCCTTCTAACATACGTCAACCAAGCATTCTGTACATCAAACTAAGTACCCCTACGCAATATCTCCGTAACTAGAGGGTTCCCAGGTATGATCTAGACCCAAAAATTGATCGCAGTGGTGGGAAAAATAAGTGCCCTTCGTTTGCGTTAAGGGTACTGCTACACCCTTTATGGACGCCGCGAGGAAATACACTGAGCGCCGCTCTTCCATATTAAAGGTGGGAATTTCTTTTGATTGTGTAAAAAGAATGTGCAAGAGTTAATTTCTATAAACGTAGAATTATACCTTATTTATATTAAATGCAATTTGAAACTAAATGAATAGGTAGGTACAAACTTTCAATCATATTTTCAATCAAAAGCCAAAGACTTTAAATCTTTTCTTCACCAATGTTTTATCAAGAAATAAAACGAAAACGCCATCTTTCCATCTGCTGAGGACCACAATTAGATCAGAGTGCCACGAAGTGCTTTCAAAGAGTCCTTTTTATCACTGAAACTGAATATTCCTTTGTGCTGAAAGATCTCCAGATTACTCCCTATTGTGGCCGATCGCGAGGTCAATTCATTCAGGTGGCAAGCCAAATGATGCATTCGGTGAAGGAATAAATTGACTATGCCAAGTGTGGCAAGCCAACCTTTGTGAGAATATATTTAGATGAAATATGTTGAGCGAAAAGGGTTTTTGAATAACGTATGAAGGTTTCTGAAAGAGTATTTTTTTTGAAGGGTTATTGTAAGTGAATTTAGTTTACTGAGAAGTGAGTAGGTAATTGGGTAGGTATGTTAAGGTTGTTGAGGAATATAATAAGTTTATTTTTGCAAAGGAAATGAGTGTGGTTGTTAGTTGAGGTGGAAAGAATAATCTAGAAAGGAAAATGTTAGACGACACATAGGGTTCCAGAAGTTTTGGGCATGTTTTTTATTGGGCGTGATCGTTGTGAAGAAAGTATGAATGCTCATGATTGCTCAAAGGAATGATTGCATGTCATCCGTATAATGTCAACCTTCGGGTTTTTTTGTAAAAATAATAATTTATAACCTCCTCCTATTGGAAGTCGGTTAAATACAATCAAATTCATCCGTACGAAAAAAACCTAAAAAGCCTTTTAAACCTTTCTTACTTGAAATTAAAGTCTAAATTTTATTACTGAAACACAGTTTAGGGTTAAAGTCAACATTTAGGGTCTGCAAGTAGGCCCCGGGCAAAGTAATGTAGACAGTTATTCTGCGTATTTCTGCGTATTTGCCAATTACGATATGCAAAGATTGTGTCTAGATAGAAAGTAGGTAAACTTTATCAGATTTATTTGTTCTAGGTTATACATATAATATTTTTGGGCTTTATAAGAATTTTCATTTCTTAGTTGATTTTAGGAGCAAAGTAGACTAGAAACCTTTACGGCCTTATTACAAAAGTGGTTAAACCTGGGTTTAACTTAGACTTGGTTTATCTCGCATACCGTCACTTTCTTTTGAACATTATCGAAGTGAGATGGCATGCGAGATAAACCAAGTCTAAGTTAAACCCAGGTTTAACCACTTTTGTAATAAGGCCGTTGATAATTCGTTTAGAGACAAATGAAAACATAAACTAGTAGTCTGTTACTTGTAATTTATTGTATTGCTGCTGTTCTTAATACGGTTAAGACTAGACAACTACGAGAGGATACCATCCCATCACTTTCAACAAACACAACGTGCAAAACTACAATTATTTTAGTCGGCTTGCATGTTTTTTCCACCTGGCTGTGCCAAACCAAACCGAGTCAAAGGTGCTGCAGCACACCTTAACATGTCACAACTAAACTACTTAACAATATTTTGTCCTATAAAAGAGTAGTACACTCAGAAGTACCGTGATACAAATTACATTAATTACATCTGAACATGTGGAGCTTCCTGCCGGTATCTATGGTCCCTCCCACATTAAACACATCTGCTTTCATCGAGTGAACAGGCAAGCTAGTGAAATCATAGACCACGTCCATCGTTTTCCATCAGTCGTGATCGAGTTTAAGAGCAGGCCCATCTATGTAGTTATAAACAATTGAAAAAAATAAGGGTTGAGACACTGGGGCCTTGGGGTCCGAGTGCTCGCCTAATATTTAAGAAAATTGTGACCAAAGGGCTGGCCTATTCTTTTGCCAAAGAATCCAACTTGGGAATTCTGCCAGACTTCTGGGCACTTTTCCTGTTGACAGCAATGTGACCAAATTTTTTGACGCCCTGTAATTCTTCTCTTTTTGATATTTGCATATATTTTATTATAATTTTAGTTCTGTCAATTGTAGTTTGTAAATAAATCCATTTAAAAAGATGTCGGATAACGCCATCTTCATCACAACGCTTAATTCTGACTCTCTTTTGTATTTTACTCACACAAGAAAGCAAATTGCTTCCAAAATTAAGCTCATGTTCATACTTGGAGCGTTAAATGTATTATCTGCAGAGGCTTTAATAGCTTACAATCAACTCAAATTAGACGTATGGATATGAAAAACACCTGTAACGTTTGACATTTAAATTAACAACGATTTTTCGAGGCATAATCAGACTAGCAGAATTCAAAATAATTATCCTACTTTATTTAGTTACCTGCTTAGTTAAAATTTAATGATTGTATTTATTAATATTGGCACACTATTGTGAAATGTGTCATTACACTCTTTTTTTTATCAGCTTTTATTGTACGACTTATACCGCAAATAAATAATGTTGACTTTGCCAATTTCTACATTTCCGGCTAGACTGACTTTAATGTTGTTTGATGGCACGGTTGGCGCAGTTGCTCAAGCAATGGACTGCTGCGCTGCGTGTCGCGGGTTCGATTCCCGCACGGAACAAATATTTGTATGACCTACAGATAGTTGTTGCGGGTCTGGGTATTTGTGTATGTGAAGTTTAAATGTTTGTAAACGCACCCACGATACAGGAGAAATTCCTAGTGTGGGGCAACGTTTTTTAAAAAAAAAAAAAAGGTTTTGATGCAATAATCCAAATTACAAACATCGTTGCTTTTAATGTGAATAAAATCCAGTATTTAAAGCTTCGATTAAATCTGTAATATTTAAGTATTACCACGTCATAGCAGCGTTTACGAGAAAATCGTATAATTTTAAATTGCGCCAATGCTGAATATTCTAGAAAATGCATTTTCATTAAAAGTGGTCGCTGTTCTACGGTTTCTTTTTTATCTTTTTTTCGTAATTAACATTTTATCAGCGCTTTCCTTTAGATTTCGTGCCCGAGAAAGAATTCGATGTAAAATTTCATCAAGAATTACACAACAGCACCCGGCGGGATACGTAGCCAGTTAATGGCATAAGGCTCGTCCTATTAACTGGAAGAATGTCTGGCTATACTTAGGTATACATGTGGAATCTTGTAATTAGCAAATGTCGCTACTTATGCTTGCTAATATTGAAAATAATTATTAGTTGCAGACTAATAATATATATTTTTTAAATTAAATAAATAAAAACTTACTCGTACACCTCTTACCTTAAACTTATGGGCTTAAGGGCGTTATTTTGATTGTCCGTGGTTCGATTCTTGTGTCAACCAAACTGCTATTGGGTTTTTCTACTAGGCATGTGTCAGTAGCAGCCACGGAGTCTAGATTTGTGCCCGATTGATAGCAATAGGCACGCCCCTATTACATGAGTCTTAAACACAACTGGCGAATACCAAAAACCTTCAAGGATTACAGCACCATGTTAATTATGCAATTTCGTTTATGTCCAAGAGTCACATTAGCACGGCAATTCAATCTTTCTAAGCGATTGAACTCAAAACGGGATATTGACCATGTACATGGATTTACATGGATATCCTGCAGTTATTTCGTATAAGTATTTATGAGCAGACAAACCGCTCTTTCCCTTTATCTTGTTCGTTTCTTGACAAGTTTATTACACGCATGAAATGGCGTCAAAATATCAGGAAACCGGAACGAACAGAAGTGTTTTTATTGACCATTGACCATGTGAGTTTAAAAACTTATATAATTGTATATGTCATTCGGAACAATGTACGGTCAAATTAAGTGCTAAGTATACAGCCAGCTAACTTGAATTTACCAAAACCACACAGATATACAGGGTGTCCAAGAACCTGGCGTCCAACTGGATTCCCACGATGCCCCAAGTTCTAACAGTACTCAGAAAAATATTTTAAAAAATCCACCCCATGTACTTACAGAATTATACTGATTTCAAAAAAAAAGGGGAAATGAGCACCCTGTGACATACTTTTGAATGCTGTGACTGCTAATGCTGATAATTTCGATATTTCTTGGAGGTTTTGTAATCTAGGGTATTGCTGTGTCTAAATAGAATGTAAAAATAATGTACTTATTGTACCATTTTAAAATAAAATATTATTTTAACTAAAGGTGATATGGAAAACTATTGAATTTCGCAACTTTGACCGACTGTAGTGTAAAAAAAATGTACCAAAATAGTATGGCAAGTGACGTCAAATTTTGACGCGTTTATTCCTCTTTTTAAAAAGGTATAATACTTACACATTAATTTGAAAAAAAAAATTTTTGATAATATTTTTACTCAACAACCCAATTTTTACGATGTCTTACAGAATTCTTAGAAAGAAAAATTTACGACGAATTGAATCTAACCTCTAAAGAATTACTATTGTATGCTCATAAAAATAACAACAGGCCTCTCAAAAAACAGGTTAGACCGTAAGGGACGGTATGTGCATGCATCTCACCATAGTGATTCGTTATTACAACAGGAGGGAGCAAGACAGAAACTATCTTTGCGATTTGCTGGTTCTTCTTTATGGTACCCCATTATTCAGGTAAGAGTGAGGGAGAAAAAGGTTAGAGGTGCGAGTGAGATAGATAGTGACGCTATCTGGGATCGTGCTATTTAGGATAACAGTACGGTCAGTACGCGTCACTGCCTCCTGCCGTTACTACGCACCTCTCTCTTATTGTTACCATTGATCACGTACTACGATTTAAAGCTTTGTTTATTGGACTCGATTACTCTTTGTGCTCTGGACTTTGAAACGAACTCTTTACGACGACCTTTGCCTGTGTTTGGACAGTTTGTGTTTTGTGTGTGCTACCATGGCGACCTACACTCCGCAAGAATACGCAAATATGCACTACATTTATGGAGAATGTAGAGGTAATGGACGAGCTGCAGCGAGACTTTACAGAGAAAGGTATCCGAGGGCTACGCGATATCCCGACCATCGAGTTTTCATTAATGTGCACAGATCACTATGTGACGGGCGGTTCCCCAATCAAGTAGCTGGTGAAGGACGACCCGTAAATGACTTCATACGCGATGAAGTTTTAGAGGCGGTGTCGGCAAATCCAAGCATCTCTGTGCGAGGAATAGAAGCTGATACGGGGATACCGAAGAGCACAGCACACAGTATTCTCCAAAAAGAAGAATATCATCCGTACCACGTACAGCGAGTGCAAAGTCTTTTACCTCGAGACTATCCGAGCCGAGTCGCGTTTTGTGAAACAATCCTGCAAAAACATCGAGAAGACGAAAACTTTATCGACAAAATTTTGTGGTCAGATGAATCAACATTTAAGAAGGATGGCTACATGAACCTACACAACTTGCACGAGTGGCATGTGGAAAATCCGCACTTGATGCGAGAAGATAGATCCCAGTACCGGTTCAAAGTGAACATGTGGACCGGTATTCTCTGTGGGAATATTATTGGTCCATTTGAGATGCCCGAGAATTTGACTGGCGAATCATATTTAAATTTTCTTCAAAATGATTTGCCAAACTTACTAGAAGAGACCCCACCAGATATGTGGTTCCAACACGACGGCTGTCCAGCACATTTTCGCGTATCCGTTAGAGAGTTTTTGGACGAGCAATACCCGAACAGGTGGATTGGGCGATCAGGAACAATCCCGTGGCCAGCCCGCTCACCTGACTTAAATCCGCTGGATTTTTTTTTCTGGGGAACTATGAAGGAGCTCGTTTATGCGAAGCCCATTAATGACATCGCTGACCTTCGTGAGAAGATAACACAAGCAGTGCAGGTGATACGTCAAAAAAGTTACTCGCGAAACATAAAGCGGTCCTTTTTAAGGAGAGTGAGAGCTTGTATTGCCGCGGGTGGTCAACATTTTGAACATTTATTGTAATAAAATATCTTTAAACTAACATTCTTTGCTTTTATTCTACTGGGAACCCATCTACCTGTGTGTATTTCCTTCTTGCTCACTCTTGGAACCGAAGTAAATAATAGTAGTAACATAACAGTTTCTAAGATAAGAAAGGGTCCGACAGTTACCGTTAGTAGGTAGGCACTTCGTAAAAATTGGGTTGTTGAGTAAAAATATTATCAAAATTTTTTTTTTTCAAATTAATGTGTAAGTATTATACCTTTTTAAAAAGAGGAATAAACGCGTCAAAATTTGACGTCACTTGCCATACTATTTTGGTACATTTTTTTTACACTACAGTCGGTCAAAGTTGCGAAATTCAATAGTTTTCCATATCACCTTTAGTTAAAATAATATTTTATTTTAAAATGGTACAATAAGTACTTTATTTTTACATTCTATTTAGACACAGCAATACCCTAGATTACAAAACCTCCAAGAAATATCGAAATTATCAGCATTAGCAGTCACAGCATTCAAAAGTATGTCACAGGGTGCTCATTTCCCCTTTTTTTTTGAAATCAGTATAATTCTGTAAGTACATGGGGTGGATTTTTTAAAATATTTTTCTGAGTACTGTTAGAACTTGGGGCATCGTGGGAATCCAGTTGGACGCCAGGTTCTTGGACACCCTGTATATAAACTGGTGTCAAATGCGTTTGGTATCCACCAAACGCATTAAAACCAAATTGCCGGTGAACTAAAAGGTTTCTGCGTGTATACCAAATAACTTGTTCGACTGTTCTACAAACCAAGCTGCAAAACCCTTACCCGAGCATATTCTGAGAGCGCACTAATATCGTTAGCTCAGTTGTGCGACAAATTGCGTTACACAGATGTAATTGTTCCTGATACGATTGCCTCGGTTACACGCGCGTGCTGCTAACTTAAGTCCTGCATGTTGAGGGGAAAATGGAAAAAAGCGTCGAGACAGTTTCAGCTCGAGTTCAAAGCAGAAATAGACCGGTTTCCTAGTGACAGTTATGGGACACGAACAGTAAAATTGACTTATATGCTATACGATTTCTTAAATTATCTTTTTTCATGGATGCTACCGTTTAAAATATGATAGATTTAAAATATGTCGTAACCCAGGTCGTGGTCTATCTGTGTATAAAACAATCATACATTTAAGTGATTTAAAAATAAGTTACTTATTAAGTATTGATTTCTTTTTGTACATGTGTTGATTATCTATAAGTTATTGTTGCACTGTGTGAAGTTTAAACGCATGTTTTATTTTTGCTTGCTAATAGTGTAAACAATTGTTGGTAGACCTAATAAATAAATAAAAATAAAATTCAAACGTTAAATTCAGAGTAGGAGAGACACCGAACACAAACACATACATAAAACTTTTCACCGAATAACAACTCATAGAAATTTAACATTATTGGTAATTTAAAATAACAGCTTTTCTATATATTTTGACCTTAAATATTTATGTAAAGTACAGTACCTAACTGTACTTTTATAGGGAACAGCAAATTTTTCTCCCTCCACCCTGTATAACAGAAAGAAAGACAGATTTTTTTGTAGGTGGGTAATCATCAAATAACCCCTCCGGCCCTGGGCAGAGCGAAAGGGCCCACTTGTACTATCTAAAAACCACCCATGTTCCTTGTAACAAGGCCGCTGTATCTATTTCGATCAACCAGCAGCCCCGACGGGAGACAGACAAGTTTCGAGTTCATATTGTTAGTAGGACTGTATACGACAGCAACAGGCTTCTTGTTGACATTTATTGAGAACGAGCAGTTGAATTCATTTGCATATCTATAAATTGAGATCCTACAAACATGTTGCACTGTGGTTGGTTTGTAAATCCGGGAGCTGATAGCTGTACCAGTAGGTTTATTTGAGCTACATCTCTGAGTAAAGCAATTCATGGATAAGTGATGGAAATTGATAACATTGATTAGTTCCTTTGTAAATTAGTAATTTGCAATACATTTGTGAATACAGAACCTCTATCTTTTGTGCTGCTTTAACTACGAATTTATATTATTTACTTACCGAATAGCTACTTACTAATAATACTGACATGACTGATTACGTTTCATGAAAACCGATATGTAACAAATTGTACAACAATATCTTTCTATTGTATTCTTTTGAGAAAAAAATATAATACGGAATATCGTTCTTTTAAGAAATCTAGCTGCTTATTTTGTGATAGGTTCATGGACTGGTATAGTGGCGTCTAAGCTCTGGAAAGATAAATGTTAGGCGTCCAGCAGCGAGATGAGCAGACGATGTTGCTGCAATATTGGGCAGGTAGATCCTGGATGAGGTTGACACATTAATGCGGCAATTGGTCTGTAACATGTTTTTTTGGAGGGCATCGATTGACGCCTCCCGTGTCAGAGTTCTACTGACTAAAAACCACCCATGTTCCTTCTTAGCCTTTTGTGTCTGGGGCCGCGGTATCTCTTAAGAACAAACCGTAGCGCCCTATATCATCTGTTCCTAAAAATTATTGCATTTATCCAATGGCTAAAACTTTAATAGATTTTACATTTGATTTGTTGTGTTTTTATTTTTATTTTTTATTTTTATTTTCATTTCTGCTGTCCACTAACGAATAAATACATATTCTATTCTATTCTATTCTATTCTATTCTATTTAAGATCCATGTTAAAGTTGGTTTAAGATACCTACAAACTAAATAGTTCATTCGTTAACAATTATAATATAACTTTATACTAAAATTTAGTTTTCACATAATTATAAACGCACATAACCATAACTTATCGTTCTTGCCAGCAGCGGTTATGACATCAATAAATATTCTCATAGTTATTTATAATATAATATTACGTTAATTTCTGCTGTCACTAATAATTAAGAGCGTAATGTAGTGTGGGAACAACGGTAATGTGACCATGTTATTGTGTACCTGTGGGACAGTTTTTTCTTTAGTCATTTTTTTTTTACTTTTTCGCTAAAACGCGAGCGGGAAGTGGTGTGAAAGGTGGTTATATCGATGATTCTGACTTGACATGACATTTTTTAAAAGACTATGACCGAAACTCGTGCTGAGAATTCTCGAGTTTCAAAATAAAAATGTTATAGTAATTATTTTCAAATTTTTTTACAACATTATGCGGCTGGGATTTGATTTATGAAGAAGGAATCTAATTTTAAGTATAAAAGTATGAATATTGTTTTACTCACTAAACATGGCATTCACACAACCAGTTCAAAAGTCGTTCTGTTATATCTGTCAGTTGATTTTGACAGTTCAGTCGAACTGTCTTTGCATCGTAGAGGTTTCCCTACAATACCTAAAGGGAAAATAACTTCAAAACCAGGCAATGAGGTTATTTTCGATTTTATAAAATGACTCCGAAACTTGGATTTTGTTTACAAAAAGATCTTTTGAAGGAGTTAATTAATATGATAAAATGTAGACAATAAAAATCAAAGTTTGATGTTGACACAGTTTGGTACGGGATTCCAAATATCCATGAACAAGATCTTTCCCCGTTGGCCACAACTCGTGGTCAAGCCGGAGGTGGACAACGGAAATCATTGGGTTATTTTGGGGTGCTCCCGTTTGAGAATGTACAGTAGTGGTAGAAAATAGGATGTGTAATTAATAGGCAGTCAATAGGGATGTTTACTGATTGAAAAAAAATATGATTCTAATTAGTGTGTCTGTTAGATTATCGGAAAATATTGGATACTTACGTTTTTTCGTTTTATCAAATCAATAAAAATCATGGAAATAAAACGCGTCAAGGATCGGAAACTCACCGGTAAAGAATGTCATACTAATGTCTTAGAAAATGACGTCACACGAGTATTCAAAGCACTGTATCGTCTTCATTGTTTGTTTACGTGAAAAAGAAAAAATACGTGTCCATTTTTTATACTCTATATATATATATATATTATATAAATATATATAAATATTACACACACATATATATATATATATATATATATATAATATATATATATATATTATATATATATATATATATAATATATATATATATATTTAAATTATATTTAATATTTAATATTTTGATGTACTAATTAGATTTTTTTGTTACCTACCCTATAATGAGCCGCACAGATTTTCCAGTATTTAAATATAAAATGATCATAAGCATGTATTTTTCTATAAGAAAAAAACTGTTACTGCCTGTGCCATCCCACTGCTGGGCAAAAGGCTCCTCCCATGGCTTTTATCGATGCAATCCAGGGTCAATGTGGACCGTCGTAGGTTCTGTCCAGCTCGTCATACCGTCTCCTGCGAGGTCCACCACGTCGCCTTTTCTCTGTGTCTGGGCTCCATAACGTGGTTATATTGGTCCACGGCTCATCGGGCATACGGCAGACATACTCATAGCTAATCACTTCAGCTGTACTTTGGAGCACAGTATAGTGTCGCAGACAAAAACAAAACCAGAAAAAGTGTCGACCTAATCATAATTTATAAAATTATGCTAACAGATATATTCAATTTGATACCTGCCTCAGAACAAGTCTTGGCACCTCTCTAGATTGGTAACACTGGCAAAATTACGAACGCCTTTCTGCCAACCGTGCAATATTGGAAAATTGCACTAAACTTCATCAGTGCAATTTTACTGAGTCCTATAAAAGTTTCCTTAGTTTATCATTATACCATAAAACCATTTTATATATGGCATGGACTGGGGTTATGACTTAGGATCAAGGGGTCTAAAATAGCCACTTTAGCTGATCATAATATGAATTGCGTTAAAAAGCGTAAAATGGCGTAATAACTGCGTCTGTGACCATTTTACGAATTTTAACGCAATTGGCCATGACTTGATTTTTTTTTTATTTTTTTTTATTTATTTTTTACAAAATATAGACCATTTCAAGAAACTAATTTGCTTATTTTATTTTTTTAGGGGTTGTACATTTTTTTAGGATTTTTTAAATTCGAGATGCTCTCAATATCACTATGAGGCTGTATGTAGTGCGGTGTTGTGCCACAGACAAATTAAAAAAGAATACAATGTCAATCTAAATCCAGTGACATATCCTTGACAGTTGAGATTGATACAGTGATTCAAGAGGAAGGTTTTTAAGCATAATAAGTACATGCATAATATAGTAGAGAAAAACACCTGTGCGAAGCCGGGGCGGGTCGCTAGTATATAATAAGTTCATTGATGACAAGAGATAAACCAATCTTATATAAATCAAAACAATGATATAAACCAATCTTATATAAATCAAAACAATGATATAGAATACTTACATTAGAGCCTTTGCTCCTCGTATTTCCGCTATATTGTGTTGAGTGGACAACATCATATCCTCAACAATCATAGCATTATTGACCGTAGGTATGTTACGGGAATCCGCCTTAGTATAATTTAAAGAAGCCATTACAACAATTCACAACATTTCACAAAAACAAACTTCAACAAAGCTGGCTAAACATAACTTACAAAATGTTGACATTGACAGCCTCGCAACCGAATGTTTTTTTTTTTCAAGAATGATAGAATGACAAAGGAATGTTCTATTATGCTTTGTTGGAGGGTCTGAAAGGTCAAATGAAAGTCATTCGTTAAAACACCTATAACTTTTGAAATAGTATGTATTTTTCAAATCTGGTAACAGGCATGAATTCACCTAAGCTAACTCTCGAAATGGTTTTAAGACAGCACTTGAAAAAAAAAATTAGGCATGCCCAATTCATAATATATTATTTTCCTACTATGATCTATGTTCATAAATGGTGACAGACGCAGTTACTATTATGAAAGGTTCATTTTACGCTTTTTAACGCAATTCATATTATGATCTGCTAAAGTGGCCGTTTTAGACCCCCCCTTTTTTTTTGGTGGGTGGAAAGTCATCAAACAACCCCTCCCGCTCTTGGGCAGAGCGAAAGGGAGTGTCAGACTTCTACTGACTAAACACCACCCATGTTCCTTCTTAGCCCTATATGTCGAGGCCGCGGTAACTAGTGTACAACCCACAGCCGTTTTAGACCCCCTTATCAAAAGGTAAAATATTAATTATCCCGACTGCCATATCATTGACTGCCTCGTTTGTCTAGTAGTTGCAATGGTGACTGCTCTGCATGAGGTCCTGAGTTCGAGTCTCAGGTCAGCCAAATTGTTTCTGGGATTGTACATCAGCAATTCCTCAGTAGCAACCCACGAAGTTTGGTATTGTGCCCGGTTTATGGCAATAGGCGGGAGAAATGCAATACGTTCCCGTATTGCATTTTTTTCATTAACCTATTGAAAAATTATTGTTGGAAAAAGTCAAAAATACTCATCCCGAACCGTGAGTGAGCGATGAAGTAGCCATGCTACTTATTATTTTTATTTTTTTGTGCAATCACAAACATTTAAACTCAACATACACAAATACCCAAACCCGGAACAACTATCTGTAGGCCATACAATTAATATTTGTTATCGAGTCATGCAAAAAGTCGTGTGACGTCATACTCTAAGACATTAGTATGACATTTTTTAGCGGTTAGTGACGTCACCAACACCCTACCCCACTCAAATCTTTGACGCATTCTATCTTCGTCAATTTTTATTGATTTGTTAAAACAAAAAATACGCATCCAGTATTTTTCGATAATCTAACAGACGGACTAATTAGAATCACATTTTTTAAGTAGATATCCCTATTGCTTGAGCTACTGCGTCAACCGTGCCGTCAATTCGTACAGTTTGATGCTTATTATTTAAGTATGTATTTCAATCTCATTCCAACATGTTCATATTTCGTCGGAAGTTCAGACTCACTGCGGGTGATCGATCACTAATATCTTGTCGGTATTCCACACATTCACACGAAGCTAGACGTCACACATGTGTTCGAATTTTTTGGTTCTAAGACTTGCCTTACGATGTGTAATTTTTTATTTTAAGGTAACGTTTGTGTTGTATGCCATTTTGATTCGTGTATAATGCATGGACTGTGTCTGAAATAAAATAAATTATTATTATTATTTTGTAAGTCGGGGCCGATACTACTGGGCCACCGTTGCTCGCTGCTGCGGTAGATGTCTTATGAGTTTGTATTCGAAATAAAAAAAAACGTATTCACTTTAAATTAGTGCAAACAGTCATGATTTCTCGAAAGGAACGTCTTACTTAACGTTCGTCACAAGGAAGCACAAATGGAGGTCGCAATTATGGACCATTACGAAGGTGAAACCTAGCAAGGGTACTACTTACGAATTTACCTGTAACCTTTCCCTTGAGTTGTAATTACTAGACCTTGATTATTTGATTAGGCACCGGCTCACTTATGTTACAAATTATTGACATGCAAATAGCCGATTTGTAAACCGTTTTGCATAACATCACGCGTGCAATTCCCGAAGGTTTATGCACAGGTGAACCATTACATAGTAAGACCATATTTTGTCAGTAATTTCCCTAAAAAAGAGAAAGCCTATTATAATTGCCATGGTGGTGTGGTGTGGTGGTGGTTAATATAAAACCATGACAATAGGCTCGTAATGCCCAAAGTGTTAAGTGAGATAACAGCAACATGGAAGGTGCCCACAAGGGCCGACGTCCGTCGGGGTTGCGGGTTGTACGAAAGGGATACCGCGGCCTCAACACAAGGACTATGAAGGAATATGGGTGATTTTTAGTCAGTGGAAGTCTGACACTTTCTAACGTTTAATAATTTCCGACCCATCCAAAAAAGGGGGTGTACCTAAAAGTACAACATCCACATTTCACCATGTTCTGCGTCAGTGCTTTTAAGCCCTGGACGGACGAGGCAATCTCCATAATTGATGGTTTTTACAATCACTCATGCATAAAGATATCACAAATTGTCAAAAATTTCAAACAATTATAAAACAAACTTAAGATTGAATGAAAAAGTTTGACAGTAAGTGTAACTTGATACGCTGGCGATTGTACTTAACGAACATCTGTACCTCTACCATGAGTTTACACAGTCAAATCTCTCAAGCGTCTCCGTAAATTACCTGAAACTATACGGTCCACAAAAACACTATGTGTATTTAAAGCCAAGTTACAACCATTGCTCTTAGATAAGTGTTATTATAGTATTCAAGAATTCCTGGAAGATAAAATGTTAAAATAGAGTGTTTGAAATATTATATATTTATACAATGTATGTTATATTTTAATAAATATTCTTATTTCTTAGGTTTTTTGTTTGTCTAGAGATAGATATAGGAAGTTTAAGTTTGAATTAATATAATGTTTTAATTGAATAATTTTGAAAGTTCCTAATTACGTTATACATAATTATAATATTTATACTGCAATATTGTTAGTTTTAAGTTATCTTGCTGCGCCCTAACAGGGTCATGTAGTAACTAGTTCTAAGCCTAGCGTGTAACTATGCGGTGTACATTATGCAATAAATAAATAAATAATAAATAAATAAATTATTTGTATGAAATATCGTACAGCGCCTCTAGCGGTCACGGAAAGAATTACAATCCTTAACATGAGCACTATAGATGACGATAGGTTAAAAACCTAACGTAATCTATTCTATAGTTACTAACGTTTTTCAGCTGTCACCATACAAACCGGTACCATGAGTCACTAATTTCACTGAACCTAATAATTCGCTAATAATTCGAATAATTCGCTCACTAGCATTTTGGCGTGTGAAACATATGTTTACAACAAAATTATGTCCGTTTTTGAGTCTAATGCAGTCCAAATAATGTTTGCAGAGCTTATTTGGTATGAAATATGTTAGTGGCCGCTGAATTTGAAGACCAGCGACGTGAATAACGTGAATTTCGAGAAATAATTTTCCGAAATGATTATTCATGTTAGACACCAATTGCAAAATATAAATGAATGAAATTTTATTAAACATTATAGACTCTCTAAAGAATACTTTAAAGGTTTGTGCATATGTATGAATAATGTTAAGGATTTGATGTCAACACAACGAGTTCCATTAGAACTAAAGGTACCATGCAGTTCTCTCAAAACAAAACACAATAATTTTAAAGAAAGTTGAAACATACCTTTCTATGAACTGTACCAACAATTGAAACTGAGGCACAGGGTCCTAATTGTTTTAAATAATCTGTTTGAATCTACTAATGTAAACTGTTAAACCACACAACACAGCTCTGTGACACAAGGTCAACAAACAAAAGTACAAATTGAATACACGACAGTGACATATTATAAGGAATAAAAATTCAAAAACCACTAAATACTATAAGTAGTCTAATAACCGTCAACTTTTCTAATTGGCTGTTTATTTGTGTATATATCGTTATCTCCTCTTATTAGTGGGAAAAAAAGAAACAAAACATGAGTAGAGTGAAGTTAGCCAGACGACACAATCTATCGAGCTTACATTAGCGCCTGCGTAAGACTCCGTAAATCTCATGGTGCAAGCATTATCGAAATCTATGTGATACACGTTAGCACGCTAGCGAGTTCAACGTTAGCGAGTAAGTTTTCTATGACAACTCATGGTAGAGCAACTGAGTGTACTTTTTCAACTGACACATTCTTTGGAAAAAAAGGAGGCACTAAATAGACAGACAAATAAGTCAAATACATATATAATTTTATCTAGAACTTAAACTTGATCGTTACTACAACATTTATGTACACATATCAAAATAACTTAAGAAACTTCCTTACAAACGCAATCCTGATACGTCTTAAATAATTAGCTAACTGAACTTGAACAGAATTCGAACCAATTACGCGATGCCAGAATATGTATGTGCAGAGTTTCGATGAATAAATTAACAGGACAGTCCCCTTTCGTCTAAAATCAAAGGCAACCTACACTTGCATTATTAAAGCAATTTCATCCTGTATTGCTTGTAATCAAATATTTATTTTTTAAATGTAAGTAATGAAACAGCTTTTATGATATTGGCCTTTCATTAAGTATCCTTTTATGCAAAAAGGATACTTAATGAATAATAATCATAAGAAACTTAATAATAGGATACTTAATGTATAATATTATTACTGCAATCATTGTACTCAAATGGATAATTAAGTCATAAAAGTATTGGATTGAAATAGGTGACCGAAAACCTTATGAAAATCATGATTATGTTTGTTGGTTCGATTCCCGGTACAGGCAAAAGTGTTATTGGGTTTTTCCATACGGGAGTTTTTAGTGGCAGTGCCCCGTTTGTGGCAATAGACTCTCCCTTTACAACATGGGACCTAAACATACCAACAAACCTACAAACTATACATATTAAATAAGCTTTCCTGCGGTCAACGATGTGTCGCAATTTCACGCAAAGCTACGCCAAAATCCGCGGTAGCATTGGCCTTCGTTATCTGCTAGAGCAGATCTGTGTGGTGTTTTGTTATCTGTTCGTTGCTGCTATTTAAAGAGCTATTCCAAGCTATGCGTCACTCAGAATCACTAAAGGATTTAAAAGATTGGGAGACATATGTTTATAAATGGGTTTTTAATGTTTTGAACCGTAAGGAATTACATAAACGAAAACTTCACAGATCTACTTTAGATTTACTTTTGTGGAATCAACGTGGGACCCCGACGCGCAAATTTTAATGGGTACCACTTATTCAAAACATCATTGCAAACCACCTGACCATTACATCGGTAATTTAAATGTTTTTTTTTTTAATTTCTCATGTATTGTGAAAACATTTACAAACATTTAAACTCACGTATACAAACACCCAGACCCGGACCAACTATCTGTAGGCCATACAAATATTTGTTCCGTGCGGGGATCGAACCCGCGAAACGCAGTGCAGCAGTTTAATCGCTTAGCGACTGCGCTAACCGTGCCGTCATTTTGTAAACTTCGTCTGATTGTGACAACCCACCAACACCTTCATTAGCGCACTGGTGCTCGCTTTGCGTGATTTTTTCGCCATCTCGTGACACGCTAAAGGAACACATTCCATAGTTTCGGCTAACTTGCTAAGTTCTGGTTGGAGGAGCACCCGCCAAGGTTACGACTGCACATCTGCGGGCTCCGAATAACCCCCTCTGGTTCCGTCGTGCGTACCAATAAAGTTCCGACATCCTTGTTGGCCATATTTGCCACGTGGGCCGCGCTGTGAATCTACGGGTTTCACACAAACAGTCGACCAGCACCCCTAGTGTCTTCCAGCGTGGCACCTAGCTGCGGTCATCGCCACGCTGGCTATCAGGGCAGTACTCCGCATCCCACAAGGGAGCTTTAAGAATTTATGTGACCGTAGACTTATCCACACCCATCTGTATTTTATCGAATATTATATTTTATGTTGACTAAGTTGCGTGGTCTTATTTTTAAAACCTGCGCCACGCAAACTCTTTCCAAAAAAATCATCTGTTTCCCACAAAAGTGCAATACATAATGTATGGAACAACCTTTGTTTGTCATCATTTCTGACGCGTTCTCTCATCCCTTGGGAGGAATCACTTACTCAATCTTGTAGGGGCTGCGGGTAGTTCGAAAGAGATACCGTGGCCTCGACATAATGGGCTAAGAAGGAACATGGGCGGTTTTTAGTCGAAAGAAGTCTGACACTCCCTACCACTCTGCCTAGAGCTGAAAGAGCTATTTGATGATTTCCCACCATCCATAAAGAACTCACTCACACAGTCGTAGAGAATGTCTTTTGGCACTAAGTCCGCCTATATACCACTCTAGTGCATGAAGTTAAGACTAATAAAGAAAGACCAAAAACCATTGGTTAATAACAACATGGCCGATCGCTGCGGCTTGTCAAATTCAATGAAGTGGTAGAACGCTGTTAGTACTCAATTTTCTTTCCAAAAGCGTGAAGGTTCTCTTGAATCGGTACCCGTATCGCCATCTAGTTTCAACTTGGATGAAATGCGAGAGTTTATCACGGGCATGAATAGTTACTTACAAAACTTATTTGGTTTACTGACAAAAAATGTAATTCTAATTAGTCCGTCTGTTAGATTATCGAAAAATATTGGATACGTATTTTTTGTATTATCAAATCAATAGAAATTGACGAAGATAAAACGTGTCAAAGATTTGAATTGAGGTTTGTAACGTCACTGACCGGTAAAATGCCATACTAAATATGACGTCACACGAGTTTTTAAAGCCTTGTATCGTCTTCATTGTTTGTTTACGTGAAAAAAGAAAAAAATATGTTTCCAATATTTTTTGGAAATCTATCCGACGGACAAATTACCCTATTCACGAGAGAACTGCTAATTACACACACTACCTGCCATCTAGCTTGGTTTTTTGGAGACTGACTCACGGAACTTGTTCAACACAGTGGTTCTATAGAAGCCGACCAATTGATAAAGGTTCAGTGTAAAGTGCAGATGATTTTCAGTAGATGGCGGTAACTGAAAAAATGTCTTCGGACTTTATTTATTAAAAAAAGGAAATCATTGACAACAATAATTAATTTTAAGTATACCTAATATAAAGGGTGTAAAAGTACCCTTAACGCAAACGAAGGGCACTTGTTCTCCCCACCACTGCGATCATTTTTTGGTTCTAGACCATACCTGGGAACCCCCTAGTTACGGAGATATTGGGGGTCAAAGTTCCAAATTTTGCACAGCTGTTTTTCTAAATACCAGTTTTTCAGGTTATAACTTTACTTAAATTACTTCCATAGCCCCTTTACTATTCAAAGCTCCCACTAGCACAATGTTTCAAGAGTGCAACATTGAGTTTTACCGTAAAATGTGATTTTTGACCCAAAAAAAAAAATCGTTACCCAGCAAAAAATTTTGCGTAGGGGTACTTAGTTTGATGTACAGAATGCTTGGTTGACGTATGTGCGAAGGGTTACTTTACACCCTACCCCCCCCCCCCCCTGAATCCCCCCCTTGAATGGGTCGCGCGAGTGGACACTCGCGCGACAGAAATACCGCGTAAATCGGAAGGTCTGTCAACAAATAAATGCAATGGTCGTGTGATGTACGACAATGCCGACTAGCCCTGGAGTTAGTCATAGGATACCTATTTAAGTTTTTTTCATCTCCAAAGACATAATATAACATCACGCCTGTAACCTCCGAAAGGTTAGGCAGAGTTGTGCCTAATATTTTACCCACATTTAGCCAGTTATGTTTAAGTCCTAGGTATGTAATATGGGGCAAGTCTATTTTTTTTTTATTCGGAAGAATTCAGTAGAAGTCCGACACTCCCTTTTGCTCTGCCCAAGAACTAGAGGGGTTATTTGATAACTTCCCACACACCAAAAAATGGCAAATCCCAAACCCGATCAGATACCATAAAAATAAACAAAAATGAATTACCCCGCCATCCAACACCACAAACAAAATTAAGAAACTTAAGCTTCTTAAGTGGAATGATCGCTTACACCATTACAGGAACAAGGAACAAAAAATAATTATTACGAGCTTAATCTTCCTAATTATTTACTGGGTTTCCGTTCGGAGTTGCCTAATTAGTGTAATATTCGGATTTTACAAAAGTTTTAATGGGGTATCTCTTGCCTTTGATGTAAAAATCATTTCATTTAGTTAGTTGCTAACATGATTTTCTGTTTATTAACTTTGAATGAGTGATTTTAAGTAGAGGATAAGCTTAGTCCAAGGGGTATCATATTTGTTCGAAAGAGATACCGCGGCCTCGCACACAAAGAGCTAAGAAGGAACATGGGTGGGTTTTAGTTAGTAGTAGACTGACAATTGCTCTTGATTTTCTGATTTAAGATTAATAAAATGGGAATGGTATACAATAAATAAGTTTTTTTTTTTCATTTATAAACCTTGGTTGTCTGTGTTATTTTGTTCTAATTTTAAAACTTCAAAAATAAAAGATGATACGAATTATATTTTTTAAGACTTAAGTGTTTTGTAAAACGTGTAACTACTCAAATTACGAGTAGACTGTATTTGTATTTTTTTTATAAATTGCATGCTAAATGAAGTCACTGACACCTTTTTATTTGTAAGACGTTCAGGTTCATGTGTTCGTTACATATATTATTATTATCTCATCAAAATGTCTGCATTATTTACGTCAAGGGGAGCGATATTTGCTTAGCACTGAGCTCTTAAATGAAGACAACGCAATAAATACTAACAAATCCTTTTGTTGTGTTGTACTGTCTCAAAAAATATAACACACGTGAGATCGCCTTTTGCCCTAGTGGTTCTGTATCAATGCTGTAGCCAGTTTCTTCTTATCGTGATGGGCAGTAAGTCTTACACCCTTTTTGGTTTATAAAGGATGGGAAATCATCAAATGACTCCTCCTGCTCTGGACAGACCGGTAGGGAGTGTCAGACTTCTACTGCCCAAAAACTATCTTCCTTCTTAGCCCTTTGTATCGAGGCCGCGGTATCGCTTTTGAACTTCCCGTACCCACGACGGGCGACGGCCCTTGCGGGCCCCTTCAATGTTGCTGACATATTTTAGGTGCGCGCGTGGAATACGAACGCGCCATCGACACGGCCTGTCATCGTCATAGGACGGACGGACGGTGAGCTAGCCCACCACTCACCGTCCACAGGCCCACGCCTACGGTGGCTGGAAACCGTCACGTACCCCCCGACGCCCGGAGCATCTCCTGTAGCGGCTGGGACGAGAGGTTCTCCCCTTCTCACGTTCCGCATCTCCGTCACTGCTTCGCATAAGGAGGTGACGGCGTCCCAGTCCCTCTCGCTATGGACCATGGCTTGAACCAGGGCCGGACGCAACAGGTTGCCGCCACCAATCGCCGCTATGAGAACACAGCGGGGCTCCGCCTAAGCGGAGCAGTCCTCCATGGTGTGCTCCACTGTGTCCTCCAGCCGATCCTCGCAATGAGAACATCCGGGCGCTTTTCTATGCTATTCAATGCAGGTACCTCCCGAAACAACCATGTCCGTTGAGGACTTGCGTCAGACGGAAGGTGAGGGCGCTGTGGCGCCTCTCTAGACACTCCTCAAAGTGGGGACTTATCGCCACTGTCGTGGCATGCTCTACCCCACACACCCTAGAGTCAGAGTTTCTAAACCGCCTCTGACATGGTTTCATGTCTGTCATTTGTCCGCCGGGACCTCTGTCTTAGACGTCCTGCAATTAGGCTGCAATTATGTGATTCAAGCCTGCAATGTCCTAGCCAAACTGGAAACAAATTGTGGGTTCTATTCCCACGGGAAGCAAACTTTTTAACCTGTAACCTGATAATTATTATCAGGTTACAAGGCAAACACCTACACCACTCGACCACGAGGACATTTACTGTGGCTTCATAAGTGACACTGTTCATGAATTTCATATCCCGAATTGAAGGACAAAATTAACTTTGCACCTGAACATTTGTTTTGATGGTGAGATATGTGGACTGTCTTGAATGGAATACAGACTACAACTGTTACTTCAAGATTTGGTCCACGGCCCCGAAACCAGGACACGCCTAAAACGTTTCTTCATGTAGAAATTAATCGGCCGGAACCCTAATGAAAATAAAAGTCACTTAAGTACTAATTTTCAATTAAAAATGAAAAAAGGAAAAAAAAACATGCAGACGAATATTGAGAACCTCGTCGTTTTTGGAAGTCAGTTGAAAAAATAGTATTGGATGACAGATATTTAAACTAGTGTAATAAATATTTCAATAACGTTTCTTGAAAATAAACTTGTAAGAGAATGACCTATATTTTTGGTTTATTGTACATCAACTTGTTATGTCCAATATGGTTTGAGACCAATAAATATTTTTTTCTTTTTCTAAATTATAGCAGAAACACTATTTGGCCGGCTAAAATACTGCAACTTTTGTGTTCCAATTTAAAAAAACAGCTGAAATGACGACAACGAATATTTTCATGTGTTGCGGTTTTATGATAATTTATTGTACAAAATAAATAAAAATTTGCATATTATGACGATAAAACTTAATAAAATGCTGCATCACTAACACTTTAAATTCACTTTGTCAGTTACATTTTGGTTTATACAAGTTCACGTTTGCAATTATCTCTTTTCGAAATAATAGGGATCTTTGGAAAAATACACACACAGCTTGAACGGGGAAGAAAACATGGATACAATCTGTTTCAAAGTTAATGGAGTTAAACACACAGGTAAGTCGTGAATTTATTTTTTTGTACTGATACATTTAAAAAATATCAATGCAACTGGTCAGGGCTCCAGAGATACGGACCTCCTAACATTTCGGGTCATGTCCCGAAGTAAAGCTTTCTAAATTAGGTCTTTGAATCATTTTTTTTTTTAGTTTATATTTAAAAGTTTTTTTTTGAATCCAGTACTGAAAACATGTCGACGATTCCCGAATAAACCCGAGCGCCTGTGACATCACAATGTTAAATTCTTCATATTAGCAAACAGGTGTTGCAGTGTTTTGTTATCGGATATTTTTAGTCAATGTACTAGCGTAAAATTGCTTTAACAATATGTCGTCACAACCAATTGTGGCGCGTTCGAAGTCATGTGGTTCTTTTAACAAAATTAATTGGAGAACTATTCCGTAAAAATAAAATTGAAGAGTTTTTCGCTTGGATTTTTTACATAATTTGCGTCCGTTTTAAAATACTATAAAAAAAAAAAGTTTTATTTTTTTTATTGAAAAGCCCAATTAAGCCTTTGATCCGACTGTTTAACAAGAGCATCCTCAGACTCGTGCCTATTGACCTTGTTCTGTTATGTCTCCTACTGATATGGAGGGAACTGGAAATTATGTTTTTCCTACTCCTCCGTTATTCTTTTCTGAGTAATTCCGTTGCGGGATCCAAGACAATTAAATTATTTCTTTGGGACGTCGAGTTTCATAGTCTCGGTGGTTTTCTGGTGGTCACTACTCTAGATTCTTGCTTCCATGACTTACAGTGGTTTGGGTATAGTGTGGTGGACTCGACTGAAAATAAGGCTCTATAGCTAAAGCCAAGTGGCCTTTTCGCTGTTTTTCGACTCAATATAGTTTGAAATATTCACAAAATGTTTAGTTGTATTTATTCACTTTACAAACAAATAATTACATAAATATAAAATAGGGCTCCCGAACAACAATTTTACGGAACCCTTCGTGCATGAGTCCTACTCATACAGGACAGTTATAAATGTGTACAGTATGCTCTATTGTGGTCTGTGTAATTACAATTTATTTTAAGTAGTATTCATTTAATTCCTGAACTAAAAAACCATTTACGCAAAATTATGAAGTAATTCAATGTGAATTAAAATTACTTTAATTTAGCTAACACCTCGTTGACACATTCGGAGATATCCACAAAATTCAAAAATACGTAATTGTTAAATGTTGTTATTAGACGGAACACTTGATGCAGTGGCCGGCGCTTGGCTGTTGCGCTTTGTGACGCGAGTTCGATTAAAAAAAATATTGATATGGCCTCGTGTACATAATATCACGCTTTGTAATCCTAAAAGGTTTAGGCAGAATTGTCCTAAATAATCCCCCCACATTCCACCAGTTATGTTTAAGTCCATGAACTGGGCACAAATCCACCCGCCATTGCTGATGGAAACACAATATCACGTTACCCGACGCGGGCAACTTACCTAGGCCCTCATGCTTAACAGTCACTCTTGTGGTTACAAGAGCGACTGTTATCATCTATACTATACTACAATTCTACTGTTACAGTGGTTTAGTGGTTACTAAACTACTGTAACAGTAGTATTAGAGAACCTGATTTAACAATTAAAGTTCTTCGTCATGTATGTAACTTCTTTATCAGTAAAGTCACACTAACAACCAGGAGGCCAGAAACATGAAGGAGCTACTGTTTATTGTTAATAGGAATCTCATAATCAATATATTCTACATTCAATCATCATTCATCATTCAATCTATATACATTTCTAATACCATGCAGTGTAATGAAGATACCTACTACTACTTCACGATTCTGGCCTCCTGCTACTTTGTGAGACTTTACTGATATAGAAGTTATAGGTATACATGACGAAGAACTTTAATATTGTTAAATCAGGTTTTCTAACGGTTCTGTACCTCCTATATAATTTTGGCCTCCTGATATGTCCTTGTTTCTCATCTCCACCAAAAAAAAGCTGCATGGTATTAGAAAGGCACATAGATTTAATTTTAAGATTCCAATTTCAAATACCTCCTAATGTTTTTGTTCCCCTGGTAGTTTGTGGTACTTTACTAAAGTTATTATCGATATGTTTTATTATACACCCCATCTAGCAGCTACCGCACCGTAGGTGCTCAAAAGGGAATAAAGTTAAATATTTTTTTATTGTTCCCTATAGAGCACCACGTCAAAATATTATAATAATATTTTGGTAGGTGCTCTAAAATCGGTGCTCAGATAGGAATACCTCAGAATCATGGTGCACATACCCTGTTCAAGGTTTGCGGGTCGATACCCTACACCTTATTTATTCTTTCTTATCACCAGTTGGCAGTGAAGTGAGTTCAGACCTGACACTGGTAGACTATCTGCGCGGATGGCTGGAGCTGCGAGGAACGAAGTACATGTGCCGTGAAGCTGGCTGCGGAGCGTGCGTGGTCTCCGCAATGAAGCCTCATGGTGTACCTTATGCTGTTAACTCGGTAAAAACCATCAAAAACTATCATCATCATCACCATTTCAGCCTAAAGACGTCCATTGCTGGACATAGGCCTCCCCCAGGTGTCGCCACATTGACCGGAACCGCAGAACGGATGGCCAATGGGGTCTAAAACCTCTGGAGTGGCGACCGCGAACCAGAAGACATTGCGTTGGAAGGCCTTACACTAGGTGGACCGATGACCTGGTGATGGTTGCCGGGACCCGCTGGATGCGAGACGCAAAAACTATCGTTTAATTAAAATTCCAAAGCACAAGAGTGTCGGTAACTGCACCGGTTCAACGTCTACTTATCTCGTACCTTCGACATTCTTTCTTTGAATGAATAATGCTTATAAATGTATGTGTATAGTAGACATACATTTATAAGCATCGTAACATTATGCTCCAAAGATTCGAAGAAAGCCTAGAAAACGCTGGCGTGACGAAAGGTTTGTGACAAAATGAGAAGAGGTGGCCCAGTGGTGGTGGCTCCGACTTACGAACAGTAGATCGTAGGTTCGAACTCAAGAGGGCACATTTTTATTGTAATTTATTTCATCACCGCTGCTCTCAATACGGTGAAGGAAAATATCATGAGGAAACCGGTCTTAGAAACAAAAAATTCGAAGTCATGTGACATCTAACAATCCGCATTGAGCCCGCGTGATAGATTATTGCCTATTTCCTTTTAAAGAGAGGAGGCATGTGACCCAGTGGGAACATTAATAGGCTGTTGATGATATATGACCTTTATTGATATACCTATGTTCACAAAAATAAAGATGATTTGATTTTAGTGGAAGCTGGTTTATGGCGAGGCTTTTCCTCAGCAAGGTTCAGTTTGTAAAATTGAGCTAATGCGAATTATAATTCTAGTTCGAAGTCTTAAAAGCTAGATAATCTGAGGCATCTCAGATCTTCTCTTGTCTTTCTCCGTGGATCAAATCTAACAAGCACACCCCCAACAGTTCCTTTATATTGCAGTGTATGATGACAGTGGCAGCATGTCACGGGTTGGAGTTCACCACGGTAGAGGAGGTGGGCAACAGGAAAAAAGGATACCACCCTCTGCAGACAACTCTCGCGAAACACAATGGTACCCAGTGTGGGTACTGTACTCCTGGGTGGATCATGTCTATGTACAGGTAACAACATGCTTAGCTTCAGCTTAAGCATATTTGAACCGTAAGCCATCACACACATTACCGCCTATAATGGAACACAACGTCTCATCAATGATTGCTTTTGCACTTTCAGCTTGTTTAATTTGGCTGATAGAAAATGAAGTGTTTCATGCAATTTGAGTGAATTTGCAATTGTAATTTAATTTAAGGAACTAGTTTAATGAGGTGCTAGAATAGTTCATTGTGTTGTTTATCCTGTTTAATGCATTATAGGGTAGTTAACTAAACAAATCTAATTAGTCCGTCAGATGGAATTCGCGGTTTTTTTTTGCCGTTAGTGACTCAAAAGTTTGACGCGTTTTATCTTCGTAATTTTTTATTGATTTGATAAAACAAAAAATACATATCCAAAATTTATCGATAATCTAACAGACGGACTAATAAGAATCATATTATATTTTTTTAAGTCAGTAAACATCCCAATTGTTTGTTTTCTTACAATATTTGTTTCGTTTTGGTTGCTTTCGCCATAGGTTAACACCTGTCTTGAGATGAGCTTACTACAGAAATGATCCTATTATGTAAGGTCTTGGTTAACACCTGTAGATAATGTTTGTTGTTAGTCGAAAATAAACAACACACACCCATAACACCACGCCTGTAATCCCCGTAGGGTCAGGCAGAGGTACACCCACATTTCGCCAGTTATGTTTAAGTCCCATTTAATAGGGCGCGAGCCTATTGACATTAACTGGCCACAAATCCAGAGCCCATGGCTGTTGGTGATAAATTCTTGATGCAAAAGGCCAACCCAGGACGTCATTTTCAGCAGTCACGCTGGTGAACACTTGACCTACGAAACAAAAGAGGGAAAAAAACAAATACATAAATATTATCACTAAGCCTAGCCTATAGGTAGAATTACTATGAAACAGCTCATCATACTACAGTAACCAGCTCATTAAAGCTTCCTTGACATTTTCAGTTTACTACAAAGCAAACCAGACATTACCATGCTGGAAATAGAGCAGTCTTTGGGAAGCAACGTCTGCCGATGTACAGGATACAGACCAATAATGGATGGCTTCAAGAGATTCGCTGTAGACAGTCCAGATCCGCCGATTCCAGACATCGAGGATTTACGTATTTGCGAGAAAAAAATATGTATACGTTCTGATAAAACTAATTGTGATGAGAATGATTGGTGTATGATAGAAGAAGAAGATGTTCTTGACCTTAATACAGTCAAAATTAAATTGAACGACGGTAAATTTTGGTTTAGAGTTGTTCAAATCGAGGACATATTTGAAATACTTCAGGAGAATGGAGATGACTCGTATATGTTGGTTGGTGGAAATACTGCTAAAGGTAAGAAAAAAATAATATTTTTTTGTACACAAAACTACCTATATAACGCATCTAGTAATAAAAGACTTTTTTAATATAATATTCGAGGTATTCCCATCTGATCACTGATTTTAGAGCACCTAAGTTTAGAGCACTAAAGCTATTCCTATCTGAGCACCTACGATTTTGTAGCTGCTAGTGATGGGGTGTATAATATAAGTTTAGTATTTGATAATAATTTTAGTAAAGTTCCACAAACTACCAGGAGAACAGCAACATTAAGAGGTATTGGAAATTGGAATCTTAAAATCAAATCTTAAAGCCTTTCTGATACCATACAATGTGTAATGAAGTACTACTTCTTCACGATTCTGGCCTCCTGCTACTTTGTGGGACTTTACTGATATAAAAGTTATATACATGACGAAGAACTTTAGTTTAAAAAAAAAGAAGTTGTTAAATCAGGTTCTATAATGGTTCCTATATCTTTCTGGGCTCCTGGTACTTTGTGAGACTATGCTATCCTAGTTTCTCATCTCCAAAAACTGCATGGTATTAAGAAGGCATATAGATTTGATTTTAAGATTCCAATTTCCAATACCTCCTAATGTTTCTTTTCTCCTGGTAGTTTGTGGAACTTTACTAAAATGATTATCAAATCGTAAAATTATTACCAAATCGTAGGTGCTCAGATGGGAATAGCTTTAGTGCTCTAAGCATAGGTGCTCTAAAAATAGGTGCTCAGATGGGAATACCTCTAATATTCGTATTTAAAATAATTATGTTTGTTAAAATAATAAGTCCTTACGGTTTTCGTCTTTAGGAATTCTTTAATTTTATTAATGGATTTTAGCATTCTGAGACACAATTGAACACTCAAGGAAATAATAACATTTGGGCAAAGATGACCAATTGTGTAAATAATAATAGCATAATAATTAGGTTAAAAACGCACCTGTAAAACTTTCACTCTTTTTATAAATTCAATATTAAACATTGTTTTTCAGGAGCCTATCCTATAGAAGAATACCCTAGAATCCTCATTGATATAAATGCGGTCCCTGAACTTAAGGGATGCAAAATGGACCAGAATTTAATCATAGGTGCTGGTACAAGCTTGACTGAACTGCTAGAAATATTCAAAACTGTTGCAAAAGACGATTATTTTTGGTATTTAAAAAAGTTTTATAATCATCTAAAGAAGGTCGCTCATATTCCTGTTAGAAATGTAAGTAAAATTTAATCATCATCATTATATGTCCGTATGTATTGGGCATCTTCACGTCGTACTTCCAAGGTTCTTTCTCGCGATGGTAACTATGCGCGATGGACCCACATTTTTTTCCCAGTTCATGGACTCCATCCAATGACAGCTATGTCCACCTGTCATCAATAAGTCTTATTACGTGTCCTGCCTAACTCTACTTGAGTTCGGCAACTTAATTTCTAATATTCAAGACATTTATGAAATTTTTACTCATACAATGTCGTTCAAGACAATTTGAAGTGCCGTCGGGGCTGTGGGTCCGTCGCTGCGGGTTTTTCGAAAGAGATACCACGGACTCGGCACAAGGGCTAAGAAGGAACACGGGTGTTTTTTAGTCAGTAGAAGTCTGACGCCCTGCCCAAGAGCGGGAGGGGTTATTTGATGATTTCCCACCCACCAAAAAAAAAAGAAACTATAATTTGAAGTGGCAACAATATTATTAACACAGAAAACCTGTATTCTGTATTGTAAATGAAGTAACGATGTGTTAGACTACTTTAATTAATATGTGTTGTTTTCTATTGAAAATGTTTGTCCTGTTATTTGGCTAGAGTCGTGAATGTGATCTCAATTAAAGTGCTTTCTCTTGTCACTGCGAGTGCCAAATGCCAACACTACAGCAACATCGCGGTATACGATTGTCAAGTGTTTGATATCCTTGTTCTGTGCACTTTCTGAGTCAATACTTCTTTGTAAACTACAAAGCCTATGCCCAGCAGTGGACGTCTTTGGGCTGAAATGGTGATGATGATGAAACTACAAGATTATTATTTAACTAAAAATATCACTTTTTACTGAGAAAAAAAAATAGCATGCCATAGGTACACCCAAAGCGATACTTGTTACATATAGTGTGATTCTTTATAATGTGCACATATCGAAATGAGGGAATCTATGCTTAATTTTATCGATGGAAAAAATATTTAAAAAAATCTAAATATTTTTTAATATTTTTTATGGAATTTTCAAAAATGTTGTCCGCTGTTGTGACGCCAATGTAAACAAAACGGTGTAACTTTTAAACTAAATTATCTATCGCGATGAAACAATTTTATGTAAAAAGTTATGAAAAAAAAAAGTTTTTTTGATCAAAAAACGTGTTTATTTTCAATTGAGGGTAGTTTTTTTCCACAATTTTCATTTTACGAGAACGCCTAATTGCTTCCAATCATTATGGAGTTTGTTTCATCGCGATAGATAATTCAGTTTAAAAGTTACACCGTTTTGTTTACACTGGGGTCACAGTAGCAGACAAAATTTTTAAAAATTCCATATAAAATATTAAAAAATATTTAGATTTTTTTTAATAATTTTTCCGTCGATAAAATTAAGCATAGATTCCCCCATTTCGATATGTGCACATTATAAAGAATCACACTGTATATATTTGTTTAGGCAAGGGGTCGGTTCTGCATTCTGCATCCAATCCAATCCATGCCATTCATTTTGCATAACATTTGATGATAATGATGATACACTTTCCAGGTGGGAACCATAACTGGGAACTTAATGATAAAACACACGCACAATTCCTTCCCTTCAGACGTTTATCTTCTTCTGGAAACTGTTGGGGCACAGCTAACTTTAGGTAGTATGTGTATTAAAGTTAATGACGTATTTTCATTACTGTTCAGTGTCACTGGCTGATGTAATAATAATGTATCTTTTTATATTTTTTGTATAATTTTGTGTAAAGAATATATTATTTAAAGATGTAAAAGATTGAAAATAATTAATAAACGAAACTCAAAATGATTGCTCAAAGAATTATAACATTTAATCTTAGTACTCGCTTATTCTTAATCGCCCTCCAATGGCGGCCCACTTTATTTATTCAAGGAGTAGACAAACTTGAGATTTGAAACATTTTTAGTTTTAAATGATTCAAATCATATAAATACCATTTTTTTTTATAAATGTTTTCTTGTCATTGCATACATGAAGTAGGCTGCCGTTTTATTTCTTATATTTTTTTTTGTATGGACTAGATTATTATAGTCTGACCTCACCCGAACTCTCAAGGGAAATTGCAACTGTATACTCTATCCAATATTCTCTAGAACTGTTTCTCACCAACGTTTTTAATTTTAGTAGCCAACGATAAGAAAAAGAAAATTGTGACAATGCAAGAGTTTCTGTCAACCAACATGAGAGGAGTAGTCATCCTGAATGTAATGCTGCCCCCTTTGAGCAAAGAACACCTAATAGAGACTTTCAAGGTGAATTTTTAAAACATGATTTTGATATCATTTCTCAAACATGACATATGTCAATAAAGCAGTGGCAAGAGTAGGACTTAAAGGTTCAGTGATAAATATAATATAATAAATAATATAATATATGTAAGGGAGAGTTTTCTCAGGGTTGGTTTTTGGGCTATTTTAAATGAGTCACATACGTTAAATTAGTAAAATTATATTGTAAAAGAGTAAAACACAGAACTATAGGTAAAACAAATAAACAAACAGGGGTTAAACAGTAAATTATGGAATATTGTTAAACGAGCGTTTCGCGGATGTGTTCAAAGCGCGCGCGAATCGTACTCCACTGTCCTTGAGTTCCCGCGTCGCGGGCTGGGTTGCCAGGAATCGTGGACGGTGTTGCCAGATCACAAAAATGATTTAAAAAGGTAATGCTACATATATAAATAATATAATAATAATATAATATTCCACAACTATCACACAACGCCATCTAGTCCCAAGCTAAGCAGAGCTTGTGTTATGGGTACTAGACAACTGATAAACATACTTATATATTTCTAAATACATACATATTATAGATAAATTACACCCAGACACAGAACAAATGATCGTGCTCATCACACAAACATTTGTCCTGGGTGGGAATCGAACCCACGACCTCCGGCATAGCAGTTAGGGTCACTAACCACTAGACCAACAGGCCAGTCATAAAAAATGCCGCGATTCAAGTATAAACACGGGTTTCAATTTAGGCAGGCACTACTTATTTCTTTTTATCACTACTGCTCTCAAAAACCTAAAAGAAAAAAACACAAATTGAAGCTATACCAACGATACGTGATATTTAATAACCTGCAATATGGCTTGCGTGGTTGAATAACGCTATCCACCTCCCATTCTCCTCTTGCTCACAGAGACGAGACCTATATCTGAACAGTAGAAACGTTTTCAAACTCAGACTTAATGCATTTATTTTGCATAGTCAACTTTAAGTAACAGTCCAGCCACAGGCATAATAATAGAGTATTTCACCAAAAAAAACTTATTAGTCCGTCAGACAGATTTCCAAAAAATAATAGACACTTATTTCGATCTTTTTTACCCGACTACGGCGAAGCCAAAAGGAAGGGTAATGATTTTGCCAGTCTATGTATGTATGTATGTATGTATGTATGAATGGATGTAAGTTTGTATGTTCCACCGTAGCGCCTAGACTACTGAAGGTATTTTAATAAATGAGGTTCCAATAGTTTAGTAAAAACAACGCGGGTGACATAGGCTATATAAATTTTAATAATTCTTTTTATGACGGAATTTAAATGACAAATCTGGGGTCTAAAAAAATTAAATTGAGATAAGCGAGTACATCACAAATATGTATATTATGTTATAGTTCAAGTCAACATATACGTTTAGATTGCGGTCAAACAGTACTCGTGGTCTATCTGTGTTATTTACTCGTATTATGTAAATAACAAACCAACATTTAGTAGAATATTACATTATGAAAGTAACGTATTTTTTTAAACGGTTTTTTTATATACAGGGTGTTTGGAAGGGAGCTGTACATACGCCTAGGGTAGAAACTAGGGATAGTCTGCTACCTACCCCCGCCCATTATATTGACCTTGGCCTCAAGGTTTTTTTTTAATTTAAAATTATTTCTTTACCTTACTACGGTACTTCAGGCCCCATAACTTTTCTTCTCCACAATTTTCTGGTGTAAAATAATTTTTTGCAGGACCCTAAGACTCTAACGATTAAAACAAGACCATTAGCCGACCGGTCCCATGGATAGATTTTGAGCTACAGGTAGTTTTAGTCAAAAAGTCAAATAAAAAATAATAATAAATTAAAAAAAAACCTTGAGGCCAAGGTCAATATAATGGGCGGGGGTAGGTAGCAGACTATCCCTAGTTTCTACCCTAGGCGTATGTACAGCTCCCTTCCAAACACCCTGTATATATATGTTTTTTTAAAGATAATTTAGTAAATAATTTGATAAATTATAGAGGACAGTCATAGTCGCATGCCACCATGCGAATGGTGGCATGCGACTATGAAGATATCAGCTGACTTCTGTATCAATGAGAACATATCAGCTGACTTCTGTATCAATGAGAACGCCATGAAGGAGCATCAGGTATCAGTGGCATGCGACTACGACTGTCTTCTATAATTTATCAAATTATCTACTTACTAGAAGATTTTTCTTGTTTAATACTTTTAAGACCGCGGTTTTATTAGTCTACGTTTTTATTCGTAGTTGGGTTTTAGTTTTTAATCTTATTTTTTTCACGTAAACAAAAGAAGACGGTACAGTGTTTCGAAAAGTCGTGTCAAGTCGTGTGACGTCACAAGGTTAGTACTTTTTACCCACAAAGTGACGTCAAAAGCCCCCGGGGACTCATGATCTTTGACACGTTTTATTTTCGTCAATTATTTATTAATTTGATAAAAACAAAAAACACGTATCCAATATTTGTTGATAATCTAACAGACGGACTAATTATATTTTTTTGGTGGTTACCCATTCCAAAGCGTAGATCTCATGGAAAATAATGGTCAAGACACTTCGTTAATTGCCTGATTGCGCTAAAATGCCATGATGCTTGAGTGGAGGCCTAGAGTAGGGCATAGAAATGTGGGCAGGCAACCGATGCGTTGGACCGACGACCTTGTTGGAGTGGCAGGATAGAACTGGATGCGAAAGGCGAAAAACCGGGAAGAATGGCGTGCACTGGAAGAGACCTACACTCAGCATTGGGTGGTGAAAGATTGAAGAAGATAAGAAGAAGCTAAAATGCCATAGTTTACAATTTTTTTTTTATTTTTTATTTGAAAATTAAAGTTATGGCATGAGTCCTCATCTTGTAAAATAGTAGATGTCCCTTTTATTTAAGATACGACAACGTTGTTAGTGTACACTTACATTTTATTTACTTTTTTGTGTCTCCTGTACATTCATAAGGAGACTTAAAAAACTCTATATTTTTTTTAGGTGATGCCAAGAAGTACAACGGCTCACGCAATCGTCAACGCAGGTTTTCTGTATCATCTATCAGAAAACAATATAGTCCTGACTTCAAGGATAGTCTTCGGAGGTCTATCTCCTTCATTCACCAGGGCGTACAAAACAGAAGAGTACTTAATTGGAAAAGAACTGTTCAAGAATGAAATTCTGCAATCATCTTTAGAAATTTTGGGAGATGAATTGGTGGTAATAGATGACCCACCTGAAGCTGGTGTTGAGTTTAGACGAAGATTGGCTCTTGGTTTATTTTATAAGGTATCTACATCAACTAATAACCGTTACCTATTTAACCATTTTTAAATACGATTAGTATATTAAATTTTAATCGTGTTTATTACGATGTGGCATCAATGGGCCAGAAAGATTCTCTCTGTCTCTTGCAGTCATCTTCTCCTTATCGTGTCGATTACAATTCAAACCGAGTACTAAAGCGACGAGTTTGGCACTTTTAGTAGCATTCATCAGTTCCTCTCCCATTTTGATCATACAATGCACTTATCTTTTCAGGGTCTACTGTCATTATGTCCTGAAAATATACTCAATTCTCGCTATAAAACTGGATCTATTAAACTTCATGAAATACGACCAGTCTCGATAGGAAGTCAGTATTACGAGACAGACCCCTCAACATATCCCTTGAACCAGCCAGTACAGAAAGTTGAAGCATTGGTAAGATACTTATGTATTTTCTTATTTAAATAATTATTCTAAAAATGATTTGCCTAACTTTTTTATACTTATATTGGGGCTCTGCTTTCAGAGTGACTGCCTTCAGCCGATTTCCAGTATTTAAGATAAAGTTAGGGCATCTCTGAACTCCAAAACCCCAGTGTTACGAGACCCCATGATAAGAAGTCTTTTGGGAATTTCAACATTAACAACAGCTTAAAAAACGTAATGCAAACCAGTACAACAGATTTACGAAGGGATTATAAAAATCTTTGTGATTACAGATTCAATGTTCAGGAGAAGCATTTTATTCAGATGATTTGTCTGCACAGCCATATGAAGTATTTGCTGCGTTCGCACTTACTACTGTTGGGACTGGGAACATAGTGTCTATTAACCCAACAAAAGCTCTGGTAAATAAATGAATTATTTTTATGAAACATCCTTTCTTTTTAAGTGGAACTAAAATATTGTTTGCTTTTATTAGCTGTAGATACTCCAGGTACTAAGTAAATAATTGTATCCTATTTTTCACAGGGTCAATCAGGTGTGATTGCATTTTATACTGCAAAAGACATACCAGGTAACAATTCCTTCACTCCAACTGATGGTGAAAAGTTCCTAGTGGATGAAGAAGTACTCTGTAATGGTAAGGTCAAGTATTTTAGCCAGCCTTATGGTATCATTGTGGCTGAAACACAAAGTATCGCAGAAAAAGCGGCAAAAATGGTTGAAGTTGTTTATGCAAATATGACTAAACCAGTACTAGACGTCAAAGAAGCTATCAAAGATCCTAACAGAGTAACATTTTACGAATCAGTGGATGCTACTGATACGGGCACAGATGTTGCTAAAGTGATTAAAGGTGGTAATACGATGTACAGTCAGTATCATTTTCCAATGGAAAATATTGCTTGTGTTATTCATCCAACCGAGGATGGAATGAAAGTGTTTACGGCTTCTCATTGGATTGATGGTGTACAAGTCGTGATGGCGAGAGCTTTAAATATGGACCAAAATTGGTGAGTTATTAATACATTTTATCATTATTGACTAACTTGTAACACCCCTGATGAATATGAGCTATTTCTTTAATGCTAGGCTTCTGGTCTGTGCAGTCCTCAAGCAGATCCTATTTAATGTCCTCTGAATTATAATGGACACGTTAATATACTATTACAGTATTGATGTCCACGTTCGACGCGTTGGCGGATCTTACGGCATGAAAATAACTCGGAACATCCAATCAGCAGTTGCCTGTGGTCTTGTCGTTCAGAAATTGAACAGGCCATGCAGATTGATACAACCCTTGTCTACCACTACAAGAGCAGTTGGGAAGAAACTTCCGTGTACTACTAATTTTGAAGTAAAGTTAAATCAATATGATAATAATATAAATTAATATTATTATTAATTAATGTCTGGTCCTCGAGTGGAGACGACGAAGTGTGAGCTGTCTCCTGAATGGATGGACCAGAGCGGAGCAGTAGTGGCTCAGTGGAGCAGTGGTGGCTCAGTAGTAGCGGTCCCGACTAACGAACAATAAGTCGTGGGTTCAAACCCAGTCAGGTTTTGTGTAATTTATTTCATCAACACTCCTCTCAAAACGGTGAAGGAAAACGTAGTGAAAAAAATGTCTTAGGACCAAAAATTCGAAGACATGTGACATCTACCAATCCGCACTGGGCCCGCCTGGTAGATCATAGCCCATCCCTCTCCTAAAGAGGAAGCCTAAATCCCTCCAGTTAGAACATTATAGGTTGATGACGAATTAATGTTTGGTCCTCGTGTAGAGACGACGAAGTGTGAGTTGTCTCCTGGAATGATTGACCTACATTCTCAAATCAACAGATCTAGCTGGATAGGGTAAGATATAATACATTTGAAATGTGTCCGCTCAATTTTTTCCAGGTTGGTGTCAACAGCAGCGGTATTATACAGTATTTGAACTACAATTTATATCAAGACAATGGACATGCGGTCAATATGCAATTCGGTTTTTTAGTCATGAGCTCATATAACAACTGTTATGACAGATCAAGATGGCAATTCAGTTGTTACAATACAACCACTGATACTCCTAAAAATGATTGGTTAAGAGCACCTGGTGAGATTTTATTTTAACGTAAATTAAATCAGCTTGCCTTGCTGGCGACTACAGTTACTATCTTCAGACTTCTTTCGAAATTAATGACCGTAGAAGGCAAAACACAGAGAGAACTGCAAAGCAATGAGTGAGGTCTAGACGTTCCCCAGCTATGGGACTGAGAAGCAACTTAAAAAGAATAAACAATGCTTACTTACAACTACTTTGTTAATTCACGTCGGCCCTTTTTCCGAGAAAAGATCTCCTCTTATTTCTTCCAAATCTCTCCATCCGGTGTAAAACATGGCGCGGTTTCACACCGTTCCGCAACCATAACCAAACTTAAATATTCACCATCTTCGGTGCACTCGAATTTTAGCTTTAAAAACTGGTGTGACGTCATACTCTAAGCCATTAGTATGAAAATTTTTAGCGGTCAGTGACGTCATCAAGCTCCACTCAAATCTTTGAAACGTTTTATCTTCGTCAATTTATATTGATTTGATAAAACAAAAAATACGTACCCAATATTTTTCGATAATCTAACAGACGGACTAATTAGAATCACATTTTTTTAAGTCAGTAAACATCCCTATTGATATAAGAGTTTTAAAGTAGTAATACATTTTTGCCAGGTTCCATAGACGGCGTTGGGCAAGCCGAACACTTAATGGAGCAAATTGCCTACGAACTAGAAATAGATCCTATCCAAGTTCGTTTAAACAATCTAGACAAGGAGACATCGACAGCTATAGTAGAAATGTTAGACAATATAAAAATGAACTCAAAATATGATGAAAGAAGATCAGCAGTTAATCATTATAACAAAGAAAATCGATGGAAAAAACGAGGGCTGAGATTTTCTCTTTTAAGATGGACACCAGGACCCGTAGGAACCCTTAATGTTATCGTGTCTATCTACCGAGGCGATGGAACAGTAGTTATCACTCATGGAGGAATTGAAATGGGTCAAGGTTTGAACACAAAAGCCATACAAATATGTGCCTACTATTTAAAGGTTCCCATGGAAAAAATCAAGGTCAAGGCTACTAATACTACAGTTGCTCCAAATAGTGTTGAAACAGCTGGAAGTCTCGGGTCACAGAATGTTGGATTAGGAGTAAGTAGATGCTGTGAAACACTTTTGGAAAGACTTGAACCTATAAAATATCAGATGCAAGAAGCAACTTGGGAAGAAATTGTAGCTACAGCATATGCGTCTAATATAGATTTACAAGCACAAAGTTTCGTCTCATTAGCAGATGTGACACAGTATTCTTATGATGTTTTTGGTGTGTCGTTAGCTGAAGTAGAAATCGATGTTCTGACTGGAGAGTCTGAGATATTAAGGGTGGATGTCATGGAGGATGTTGGCAAAAGTGTTAGTCCAGAGATAGATGTTGGACAGGTTTGTAATACTCTAAATTAATTTCTAGTTATTCATAATAAGTTTTTAATAACTGAGTTGAACAGTTTTTGTAATCTTAACAATAATATGCGAAAGTAAGTATCTTTGTCACGCCTCAACTACTAAATCGATCATCCTGAAATTTTGAAGATACGTTGGCATGTGTACAAAAACGGCTTGGCTAAGGTATGGCTCAACTAGTAAACACATAATAATGTTCTAACACTTTTTTTTTTGGTTTAGTAAGAAACATTAGTTGAGATATTAGTCACATGATATTAGTTGACATGAAAACTTGATTTTCATATTGAAAAATCGGTATTATTTATAGGTAGAAGGCGCATTTATCATGGGTGTTGGTTATTGGACTTGTGAGAAGTTGGTTTACGAAGTCAACACTGGAGAACTACTGACCAATCGAACGTGGAACTACCCAGTTCCGATGAACACTGACATTCCACAGGATTTTAGGGTCTATTTGAAGAAGAATTCTTATAGTTACGATGCCATTCAGGGAGCTAAAGGTAAATCTTGGGGCATTTAAAAGTTCTGCTCCACTGTCTTGTTGGTCTAGTGGTCGCAATTACGACTACTATGCGTGAGGTCATAGGTTCGATTCCCAGTTTGGGTAAAGGTGTTATTGGGTTTCTCCAATAGGAATTTCTTAGTAGCAGCCACGGAGTTAGGATTTGTGCCGGGTTGATGGCAATAGGCTATCCCCTACTAAATGAGACTTCAAACATAACAGACGATATGTAAGTGTACTTAACCCTTGAACTCTGACGCAATAAATACCCTACAGAGATTACAGGCCCTATATTATCTTTTTCAGCTGTAGGTGAGCCTCCAATGTGTATGTCAGTAGTAGTGGCTCTAGCAATCAGAGAAGCGATCTCACAAGCCAGACTGGATTCTGGAATACCTACTACAGAGTGGTTTACTATAGGTATGTAGTGGTGTACTATGGGTTGGGTGTGTAATCAATTATTTATACTGTTTTGGCTTCTGTACGTTTATCACGGATGGCCACTGATAACTGCTATGCTGTGGGCCCCCATAGCACAGTTTCGTGCTGAGTGGTAACCTGTTTGTCGCATTCACAAGGCCGCGAGGTGCAAGCTGAGACTGTTTTTTTATTCCGTGCTATTGTATTTATAAACATTTGTTATGCGTTGTTTGTTCATTGTTTACTTTTTTTTGTAATTTTGTACAGTAATATAATATTAGGTATACATTTTTAATGTTTAATGGTTTGCATCGGACCCTCTCATTTGTGTCTTTAAATTATTCTAACTTTTCTCTTTTTCGTTTGCAGACGGCCCATCAACAGTGGAAATGATTGGTTTGTCAACAGAAACGAAAGTTACAGATTTTAAATTTAATTAAAGTTACTAATGAACTAGCTTACTGTTTTTAGAAATAATAAAAACTTATAAATAAAACTAATTTTATTACTTCCATTTCCTTAATTTCATAAGTAATACTTATGACTGTAAGATCAGCATGTCACAAAAGCGGCTTAACTTTGTAACCGATAAATGGCCACAAGATGGCATCTGGCCACCGTAGGCGCGAGCCTGTGGACGGTGAGTAATGGGCTAGCTCACCGTCCGTCCGTCCTATGACGATGACAGGCCGTGTCGACGGCGCGTTCGTTGGGCGCGTTGCAAGGTCCAGCAAATTTTAAATTTACTATAAGACTCCTACATTAGTTACTAGTTTTGACTCGGAGTATTACATATATTTTATCAAACTTAAATGACATCCCTGAGTACTTGCCTGAGTCAGTACCTAGTAGGCCGCGTTTACCCATTATGATAATGATGTAAATTCAACTTGTAGCTGGAATCCATAAATAAATAAATTAATATAATTTTCGTTTACGTTGTGCTCAAAGTAAGAAGGTAGCGATAGTTTTTTACCCGACTGTGGCGAAGCCCAAAAGAGGGTTATTTAACAATGAAAGGGCGCCTTTTGTGCAGTTTAAAGGTATTTTCCTTATAGAGGCTTTTTTGAGGTTTTCTGTAAAGAAGATTCTGAACAATAATACTTAAGTGTCCATTTAAACATATTTATCTTAAACTAAAATCTAAATCTTTTATTTCACATAGGCCTACATGTAACGTCAAAGAAAATTGCAGGCATTTATGATTTGATTCGGTTTTATATAATACTAGCGGACCTGGCAGACGTCATCCTACCCGGACAGCAGCGCCACCTACCGGGTCCCATTTATTGAATTCATTTGTTACAAAAAATGTGATAAATGAAGAACCGCTTGACCGATTTTGTGCAAACTTCACATAAACCATCTACTAAATAGTCCGAACAAACCTTAGACATATTTTATGGACAGGTGAGCCCGTTCTTGAGTTATAGAATTACAACGAAAAGTAGCATTGATTTTTATATATAGATTTTAATGTTACAGCATTAGTACTGTATTGGGGGACAACATAAGCCCGACAATAAGTCGCAAGGTACTACATAAAACACGCAAATAGACACGCAATAGCATCTAGGAATATATCAATGTTCACACATGCACACACTACAAAAATCTGAATAGTACTTATTAGAGAAAAATATAAATAGAAGCGATGAATTTACTGCGTCAGGGATACGCTATGAGATATTCAAGCAAGCAAGTAAAGAAACAAACAAACCCTAATAAAATTAAGAACTTATCATATTTGGTAACCCTAATAAAATTAAGTACAAAATATACTGTGCTCAAAAGATAAGAATAAATTGTAATTTATTTTGTGTTCCTATAAAAGCAAATGGAATTTTGTGAACGTGGTTTCAGTTTTCTCGATATACTGCAGTTAGTGTTGTCAAAATTGGGTTGAAAGGGACAAGGAATCATGGATAAAATCTGTTTCAAAATCAATGGAGTTAAACACACAAGTAAGTTATGAATCACTTGAAGTCGTAAAATTTTAATGGAGAAGTAATTATCACACTGAGGTCATCATAATTTTCTCAGTGATCTGTTTGTTAATATCTTCTGTCTGTCCGTTTATATCAAATGGTAAGCTGACTGACGACTACTGACGGCTACAAACTTAAAATTTCGCACACGTACCCAAAAGGGTGAAAAAGAAGGGCAAAGTTGGTATGGAAAATCTAAATTACACAAAACCTAGTCATCCAATATTATTTTTTGATTTATTTCCACCAGTTGGCAGCGAGGTGAGTTCCGATCTGACACTCCTGGACTATGTGAGAGAAGGTCTGGAGCTGCGTGGTACGAAATATATGTGCCGTGAAGCCGCCTGCGGCGCATGCATCGTCTCTGCGAAGAAGTCTCATGGACTACCTTATGCTGTCAACTCGGTATTAAAATCTTTGAAATATCGGTAACGAATTTTGAAATGGGTGGATTAAAACTAATGAATCTAATCTTAGTGTTGACCTTAAGCGCAATGAAGCGACTGGACCTAGTGTGAATTTTCACTTCTATCGAGGTAATGTTAACCACAATTGGCACTGGCACTGGCACTGAACTGTTAACAAAAAGAAGAATACAATTTTTCAAGGCAAATTTAAGTTTACTTTAACACATAGAAAACTCACACTAGGTACAAAGATGACGATGTCAGTAACATGATAACTTTTAATAAATTTCTATTCAGTGCATGATGTCGGTCACATCATGTCACGGGTTGGAATTTACGACAGTAGAAGAGGTGGGAAACAGGAAGAAAGGCTACCATCCTCTGCAAACTACACTGGCGAAGCACAACGGTACCCAGTGCGGGCATTGCACCCCCGGATGGATCATGTCTATGTACAGGTATAAGAAAAAACCAGCAGATGAAAGCAAAGGTTTTGTTAATGTTAATTAAAATGATTTTGTTACCTCTACTTACTAAGATGATAATGTGCAAACTCATATTCACAGTTTACTACTAAGCAAACCAGACCTTACCATGTTGGAAATAGAGCAGTCTTTGGGAAGCAATATCTGCAGGTGTACAGGATACCGAGCAATTATGGACAGTTTTAAGAAATTTGCTAACGATAGTCCAGAAAAACCAGTACTGGATATTGAAAATTTATACTTACGCAAGAAATTGTGCAAATGCTGTGACAGCAGTCAGTGCGATGATGAATGGTGTAAAGTCAAAGAAGAAGAAGATGTAATTGATTTCAGTGATATTGAAATTAAATTAAAAGATGGAAAACTTTCGTACAGAGTAACAAATATCAAAAGCGTTTTTAATATCCTAAGAGAGAAAGGTGATGACTCGTATATGTTGGTAGCCGGAAATACTGCTAAAGGTAAGCAATTCATAATTACTTACATACGGTTAGTTTACCTATTAGTTGACCTGAAATCTGAAACCATAATGTTATAAATAAATCATAATAAAACAATGTCATTTACAGTACCCTATCCAATAGACGAGTATCCACAAATCCTGATTGACATAAATGGAGTCACTGAACTCAAAGGGTGCAAATTGGATCAAAATTTGATAATAGGTGCTTCGGCTACTCTGACTGAATTAATAGACATATTCGAAATAATGGCTGAACAAGAGTATTTTACGTATTTGCAAAAGCTTTGTGATCATCTGAAGAAAGTTGCTCATATTCCTGTTAGAAATGTAAGTAATCAACAAATATAAGATTGTGAATGCATCCCAATGAACATGTGTGTTCTGTGGATAACTAGTATAAGTGCCACAAAATACTTAGTGCAAGATAATAAACGATAGTCTTACTTTCTTTGACTACGGTATTGGATCTCACTCTAATAATTATGTTGCATATAATAACTTCACGCATTTTGACTTTGTAGGTGGGAACCATAGCTGGAAATTTAATGATTAAACATAAGTGGAACGTCTTCGCATCTGACATTTACCTCCTACTAGAAACTGTCGGTGCCCATTTGACTTTGAGTATGTAAATTATCTTTTACTGCACTGGTTGCTCGCTAGTTCAAATTTTCTCCTTAATTGGGGAAACATCATCGATCTCCTGCCCTTCTTGTCCCTGCTCTTTTTCTATATTTATTTAGTTTTATGGTTGGTGCAGCAAGTTTAATCATTCACATTTTGTCTATTAGTCTTACAAATATTATCAATTTTACACAGCCCGTCGTTTCTTTGGTATTATTGAGTGTTTAGTGTAATACGAGTAGATTGTCATTTAAAACTTGCTTTTGCTTAGTACTGACTGACTTTACAAATCCAATTTGATTTCAGTAAGCTGTCATTTAAAAGTTAAAATAGTGACGATGCAAGAGTTTTTGGAAACCAACATGAAAGGGGTTGTCATTCTGAATGTGATGCTGCCTCCTTTGAGCAATGAGTACTTTCTAGAGACTTTCAAGGTAAACTGTATAAAAAGGGATTTTTTTTTTAATTTTTTTTTTTTAAATACGTTTACCCGCACTAGGAATTTCTCCTGTATCGTGTGCGTTCGCAAACATTTAAACTCACATACACAAATACCCAGACCCGGAACAACTATCTGTAGGTTATACAAATATTTGTTCCGTGCGGGAATCGAACCCGCGACACGCAGCGCAGCAGTCCATTGCTTGAGCAACTGCGCCAATCGTGCCGTCCATTGTGGCCGAATCGGCTTAAGTCGATTCCGGTTCACCACATTTGTCGCATTAAATGGGGATCGGTGTAGAGTCGCGCCGTCTGAACTGAAATGAGACGAAAGTCGTCTTTTTCCGTTATTTTGCATGTACATAAAACAAAACTATCTTGGAGTGTCTTAAAAAAATTCTGTGTCGATAATTGTGGTTCTTCCCTAAAAAAAACCCTCCATGTTTTTAATGTCTCCTAGGCAATAGTCCTAGAAATTCCAAATATACAGTGCAATTAGTCTCCTCTTCGTATACATTTTAATGGTGTTTTTTCCGTTCAGGTAATGCCAAGGAGTAAAAATGCTCCTACCATAGTAAATGCAGGATTCTTATACAAACTGACCTCAGACAATACAGTCGCCTGCTCAAGAATAGTGTTTGGAGGTCTATCTCCATCATTCAGCAGAGCCCAAAAAACGGAAGAATACTTGACTGGAAAGGAACTCTTCAGGAATGAAACGCTTCAAAAGGCTTTGGAAGTATTGGGAAATGAACTAGTGGTCTTTGAAAATTCTCCAAGTGCTAGTGTTGAATTCAGAAGAGTACTAGCTGTTCGATTATTCTATAAGGTGTTTTTTATTATTATTTAGCCTGCACTGTCCCACTGCTGAGCAAAGGCCTCCCCCAATCCCTTCCAAGAACTCTTTTCCTGTGCCGCCTCGAACAGTGAAAAAAGAAAAAAAACGTGTCCAATATTTTTTGATAATCTACTCGTATATAACGGACTAATTAGATTTTTTTTTGTAACAACCCTATTATTAGTATTCTGAATAAGTCATGGTATTGTATTGCCATAAGCCATCTTCGGATATTAAAGATATCTTTTTTAACCGGGATAATTGCATAAGAATAAAAGTAGTTTACTATTAATTTTATAAAAGCAATTATCTTTTCAGGGTTTACTAACACTGTGTCCTGAAAATATACTTGATACCCGCTACAAATCCGGAACTATCAAACTTCATGACACACGACCTGTCTCAAAAGCAAGCCAGTACTACGAGACAGATCCTGCAACTTATCCTTTAAATCAGCCCATACAGAAGGTTGAAGCATTGGTAAGATTTATGTAAATTAGAACGTAGACCCCATTGCTGATAATGGCGACCAAGGGTCAATGCGACCCGGAGGACACGGTGGAGCACACCCTGGAGGTTTGCCCCGCTTGGGCGAAGCCCCGCTGTGATCTCGTGGCGGTGATCGGCGGCGGCGACCTATCGTGTCCGGCCCTGGTGCACGCCATGGTCCGAGGCGAGATGGACTGGGACGCCGTCGCCTCCTTCTGCAAAGCAGTGATGCTAGCGAAGGCGGTGGCGTGAGAGGGATAGAACTTCTTGTCCCAGCCGCCGCGGGAGACGCTCCGGGCGTCGGGGCTTCGGGTTGTTCGCAAGAGATACCGCGGCCTCGGCACAAGGGCTAAGAAGGAACATGGGTGGTTTTTAGTCAGTAGAAGTCTGACACTCCCTTTCACTCTGCCTAAGAGTGGGAGGGGTTATTTGATGATTTCCCACCTGCGTCAATGCGATAGACCAAACCAGAGACTAGAGACAAACCAGAAATCAAAAGTGTGTAAATTAGGGAAGAAGAAATATGTTTTGCATGTAATAGTTATTGACCGTAGCCTTACGTACAAAATAAACTAACCAACGTTGTGATTTCAGATTCAGTGCGCAGGAGAAGCGTTTTATTCAGATGATCTACCCGCACAACCGTACGAAGTATTTGCAGCGTTAAGTCTAACTACAGTTGCAACGGGTGATATTGTGTCTATTAACCCAAAAAAGGCTCTGGTAAATAAATCTATAACATATCAGTTTTGCAGATTACAATAAATTATTGTTTTTAACAAGTTAATTTTATCATTATTTTAATGCAGAGTCAGCCAGGTGTGATTGCATTTTTCACCGCAGAAGATATACCAGGGCTAAATTCTATTACACCAACCGATGGTGGAAAGTTTCTAGTCGATGACGAAGTATTCTGCAAGGGTAAGGTCAAATATTTTAGCCAGGCTTATGGAGTCATTGTGGCCGAAACACATGCTATTGCAGAAAAGGCAGCAAAGATGGTTGAAGTCGTATATAAGAATGTTACTAAGCCTGTAACGGATATAAAAGATGCTATTAAGGTTCCTACTAGAGTGTCATTGTACGAGTCCAGAGAACCCACTGATAAGGGCAAAGATGCTTTTAAAGTGATCAACGGAGGATATACAATGTACAGTCAGTGTCATATTCCGATGGAGAATCTTGTATGCGTTGCACATCCTACTCAAGAAGGCATGAAAGTTTACACGTCTACTCATTGGACGGATGGCGTGCAAGTTGTGATGTCAAGGGCTCTAAAAATTGATCAAAATTGGTGAGTACATGTGAGAGACAAGCTTTCGAGAACATTTGAGTTAAATGTACACACATCAACAGAATCTACGAAAATTTTATACTTCATCAAATGTCTACAAATCTATGGAGAATTTTCTGATATAGTAAATGGAAGAATGATAGGTAAGAATTAAGGTTTCTAATAAAAAAAAAACGTGATTTGTTTGTTTTAAATAACATTTTTTTAATCGCCCTAGAAAATTACTGTGGTGATAAAACTTTATTTCTTCTATTAAAACTACTAATATTTTAATTAAAATTGAAAAAATCTCATTAAATCTAATTAGTAGTATCAGTGTTGCCACCTCTTACATTAATTACACATCGACATCGCTGGTTCATACTTAAAATTAATAGCAATTTAATATATGAACAATCAAATCAAAGCGTCGATTCTGAGGTCCTATACATCTGCCAAAATGTTATACCTACGTGTGGCTGAACGGCACAAGGGTACGTAGTGCGATACTACGCAGAGACAGGATCGATTTTTCCAAATGACCGCCAGAAGGTAACCCAATATTACAGCGATGCAACTGGTTCAAAGGTTCCAGGATGGGCACCAGCTGCTGGTGAGCTACCAAAACGTGCGAAGGAGGTTGCATGAGGTTGGTCTTCATGCTCATGTAACTATTCTAAGATGTGGCAAAACTGATTATTAATAATTCGGTGAATTTGGTGATAAAAAAAATAAACAAATTATTTTTAATAAACACCATAAAATAACCTATCATTCTTCCATTTACTATATCAGAAAATTCTTCACAGATTTCTAGACATTTAATGTAATACAAAATATTCCTAGACTTTGTTGATGTGTGTATGTACGAGTATCTATATTATTATGTATGTTACAGCATTGATGTTTACGTTCGACACGTCGGCGGTTCTTTTGGAATGAAAGTAGATCGTAATATTCAAGTAGCTGTCGCCTGTGGTCTCGTTGTCGCGAAGTTGAACCGACCGTGTAGACTCCTCCAACCGTTGAGCACCACTACCAGAGCAGTTGGGAAGAAGCTACCGTGTACCTCTAAGTTTGAAGTACAGTACTTTAATAATACTATTAATACACTACTTATTTCGAATGTCATTGAGAAAAAATCGTCAGGGAATGTGCAATCATTATCAGAATCCTTTGAAACTTTTCAGGTCACTGTCAATAGCAGTGGAGCCATACAACATATGAACTACGATTTATACCAAGACAATGGCTGTGTAATGAGTATGACATTTAGTCACAAAGTTATGTACTCATATCAAAACTGCTATGATAAGTCGAAATGGAAATTCACCTGCTACAACACGACTACTGATACAGCTAAAAATTCTTGGCTAAGAGCTCCAGGTGAGATACAGACAGATTCATTTTTATCTGCTTAAAACAGCAACAATAACTATTACTGATGCAATGTGTTCTTATTTTAACTAGGTATCATAGACACCGTCGGTCTATCTGAACAGTTAATGGACCAAATTGCTTACGAACTATCAATAGATCCAATCACAGTTCGTTTAAATAATTTAGACAGAGAAAAACATAGCGCTTTAGAAGAAATGTTTAACACTTTAAAAGTTATGGAATTGTAAAAGGGATAGACCTAGAATTAAATGAAGAGGAGCTCATTAATATTTTAGAATCAAATGTGGAAGTATTATCGGTTAAAAGATTAAAACGCCTAAATATAGAAGGCAAATGGGTAGATTGCGAATCCGTAAGAATCTGCTTTAAAAGTAACGTGTTGCCGGAATTTATATATGCATATGACTGTCGTTTCAAAGTTGAAGCTTACGTTTTCCCAGTAACGCAATGTTCAGGTTGCTGGCAGTTTGGCCATATCTTGAAATTCTGTCCATCTAAAAAAGTACTATGCCCAAAATGTGGAGGAAAACATGAAAATTGCGAAACTAAAGAGCTTAAGTGTTTAAATTGTAAAGGTAAACATTTTGTCTTAGATAAAATGTGCCCCATGTTTATAAAAGAAAAAACTATAAGGAAAATAATGAGTGAAGAGCAAATTACTTATAGAAGAGCATTACAACAGTACATGGAAAAAAAAGAAAAAGTCATTGTAGAGGAGGTCTCACACGAAGAGATTAACATAGATTCATCTAATACAGCTTGGTGTACGGGTAAAGAAACCTATAGTACAGTACTGAAGAAAGGCGGGCATCAAGAACCAAGACCACTGATACAGGAAGAAATACAGGATACTGATGTAAGTGCAACAGATAAAGCCACAAGTTCAAGACAGAAGACTTCAAAGAAAAAAGAGAACCAGGAACCGAGAAGATCAGAAATTCTCTTCGAACATACAGAGGAATCTATGGTCGAAGACAACTATACGTCACAGAAAGAAGAGGATAGTAGTAAGCAAAGATCATACTCATTGCAGCTTGAATGGACGAAAATCTGGTTGAAGATAAAATCTGTATGTATGTCAGAACGTAAACTTGAAGAAAAATTGGTATGTATGTTTAAAATTGTTGGTGAGGTAATTAAAAATGTTTTAGTTAGTATGTTATTCGGAGAAGATGTCGCTGGAGTTCTAAATTGTTTCAGTAATGGATAGTCAGCAAAAAATAACAAAAGTGAACATTTATCAATGGAACTCACAAAGTTTTCGCCCTAAACTTGTATCTTTCTCAGAACTCTTAGTTAGGGAAAATATACATCTCGCAATTATTAGCGAAACATGGTTCGATTGTGAATTTGATGTAAATATTAGGGGATATAATGTCTATCGAAAAGATAGACATGACAGTTATGGCGGTGTCGCTTTACTGGTGCATAGGTCTATTCAATCTCACCTAGTTCCCTTTAATGTCAATAATAGTGGTATTGAAGTTGTATGTGTTAAGTTGGTAAATTGTAAGGACATAGAATACGTAGTGTCAGTTTACTGCCCTTCATCTGTACAAACTCAATTATCTGATTGGGAAGACGTTTTTTCTCACTTTGCTAATAAAACAATAATAGCTGGGGACTTTAACGGTCACCATACAAATTGGTCAAACAAATCGGATGGGAGAGGTACAGAAATCATGGATGCAGCCTTAGATAACAATTTCATCTCTCTAAATAATGGTTTGGCGACGCGGGTTAAGTTAGTTAACGGAAACTTACAGCAGACCTCTCCGGATGTATCGTTTGTAACCACTGATGTTGCGATAAAATTTAGCTGGCAAGTTTTAAATGAAAATCTGGGCAGCGATCATCTTATTATAAAATTTTCAGCTAATTTATCTACCATTGTTCATATAATAAAAAAATGGAATTTAAAAAATGCTAACTGGCCCGAATTTAGAGAGGCAATCTCGGAAAAAATAGAGTTATGGGAAAACCCGGATGATGTTAACATTCAACAGATGTATACTTTCTTTATTAACCTAGTCAAATATGCAGCTAATGAACATATTCCAAGAATTAAATATAAGATTGAACCAGACGAAAAATTCAAACCAAAAAATTATTGGACACCGAAATTATCAGAACTGGTTGCACAGCGTAGGTTAGCCTTGACTTATTTTCGAAAAAACCCTACCCCTGAAAATTTAAGTAAGTTAGAAGAAAAAACTGTAGAATCTCAAACATTAATTAAAAAGGCCAGGTCTAATGGTTGGTATGGATTCTGTGATTCTATCGATGAAGTTACGTCGGTCTCTGAAATGTGGCGCCGCATGAGATGGATGAAAGGTTGTAAACAACAAAGTTCATGCCCCCCCTTAAATAAACAAATAGATCTTTTACGATCTTTAACCCCAGATTATGTGCCTAATGTTATGCCTTGTTTTAATTCTAGAAATGATATGTTGGAAGTAGAATTTACTATGCAGGAACTGAAAAAATGCCTTAAAAAAAAAGACTCGGCCCCAGGACAAGATGGGATATCATATTCAATGCTCTATAACTTACCTGAAACAGGAAAGGTCTTTTTGCTTAGGTTATTTAACTATATATTTCAGTATGGTATCGTTCCCCATCAATGGCGTAATATTCAAATAATTCCTATACCTAAAAAGCAAAATGATACTAGCGGTAAATTAAGACCTATTTCGTTAATATCATGTTTGTGTAAAATTTTTCATTTATTGATGTGTAAAAGAATAGAATGGTTTGTTGAAAAGAATAAGCTTCTTTCATCGTACACTGTAGGTTTTAGAAGGGCTCAGTCATGTTTAGATTCACTATCACGTCTCGTGTCCTACATCCAAATTGGTTTTACCAAAAATATCGACACAGTCGCATGCTTCCTAGACATTGAAAATGCTTATAATAATGTGTCTATTGATTCGGTCACGAAAACTCTAGATGAACTGCAGGTCGGGTCAAAATTCTGTATTTACCTTTGGAATTTTATGAATGAGAGGCACTTAGAAATTAAATCACTTAACAATGAAGGATTAGAACCTAGATGGACTAATAGAGGATTAGCACAAGGAGATCCGATATCTCCTTTACTATTTAATTTAGCTACGTATAAAATATGTGATAAATTAGAAAACGTATCGATCACACAGTATGCGGACGATTTTGTTATCTATTTAAGTGACAAACAAATAAAAAAATGTGAACAATATTTACAAGACAGCATAAACTGTTTAGTCAACTTACTGGGTGAGATTGGATTAACCTTATCATCTACAAAATCTAATTATTGTGTTTTCAGTAGGGGGCGAAGGAGAATATTACCTTCTCTAAAAGTGTATGACCAGTCATTATCTATGGTAGAATGCGTTAGGTATCTTGGAGTATGGTTAGATAGAAGTTTATATTGGAGAAAACATATAAATGAAGTAATTGCCAAATGTTTAAAGTATTTAAATTTATTAAAAGTATTAGCCGGTAGTTCTTGGGGAGTACACACTAAACATATACGTAAACTATATATTTCATTAATAAGAAGTCGACTTGATTATGGATGCTATTTATATGATGGTAGTGCAAAGACAAATATTACTAAATTAGATAGACTCCAAAATCAAGCCCTTAGAGTAATAGGGGGGTTCATTAAAAGCTCACCAATTCACGTAATGGAGAGTGAATTGCACATAATGCCATTATTTATAAGACGACAATATCTTGCTTGTAAATTCATTTCGAAAACACTATCCTGGTCTAATAATTCAAGTATATGTACAATTGTAGAATTGAACTCGCATATTAATAATCCTTATTGGGCAAATAAGAAAAAACCCCTGCTCGCTACTACTTATAATGAGTTAGGTCAACTTCAGATAGTATCCTCAGAGGTTTTAAAAATGTTTACCCTTGATATATGAATATCGGCTATACAGACTGAAAGTACAATTAAATGTAACTTAGACTGTGTTAGACAACCAAAAAAAGATTATAATCCTAATTTATTAGTGGCAGAGGTCAAATCTGAATTAGCTTCTAAATATAATGACTGGTTTAAAATATACACGGATGGGTCTAAAAATGTAAGTGGGGGCGGAGCGGCCTTTTATTGCCAAAGCTTAGAAGATAAATTTATGTTTAAAATCGTCACCAAAGTCTCCATTATGTCGCTGGAACTTATAGCAATTTATCAAGCGGTACTTTATGCGGTAGATAATAATTTAAGTAAAGTTGTGATTTTTACTGATAGTAAAAGCGCGTTACAGCATGTGGCTCGATGCACCTCTGATAGCAGAGGAGCATCGATAGCCTACGAAATCCTAAAATTAATGAATCATCAAAATGAAAATAGTATTAATATTTTATTGCAATGGGTTCCAGCACACATAGGATTACGGGGCAACGAGGAGGCTGACAGGTTATCAAGGCTCGCAGTTGATATAGGAAATGAAATGCCATACCTACCAGATTATTGGGAATATGTCACCAGATTCAAAGAGAAATGCCTTTTAAATTGGAGGAGTTATTTTAATACAGTTTCAAAAGAAAAAGGTATTTGGTACAAAGCAATTCAAGGTGAGCCTCCTCGTATGCCCTGGTTCGATGATGTTAAATTAAATAGGAACTATATTAAACTAGCTTTAAGACTGCGATCCGGACACTATCCATCGGCAAAATTTGCCTATCTAATGGGAAAAGTTACATCACCCAATTGTGTAATATGTAATAAACTGGAGGATGTACAGCATCTGCTGATGGATTGTATAAGGAATAAAGATGAGAGAGAACTATTAATTAAAGATTTTAATTTAAATTTTCTTGATGTTGGGCTAATTTTATCAATTTTGGCAAATCCAAAATCAGAGGTAGCTAAAAGGTTAAGTAATCTGGCAAAACTAACTACTTAATTAATAATTCCCCCTCACTCACTTGTATTTAATAAAAATTGTGTAAGCGAATGTAATAGGGTACGATGGGGTTGGCGTATCCATGTGGATAAAAACCCCGTTTTAAATTAATAGAATAAAAAAAAAAAAAAAAAAAAAAACACTTTAAAAGGCAAATCGAAATACGATGAAAGAAGATTAGCTATCGATAACTATAACAAGGAACATCGATGGAAAAAACGTGGGCTGAGATATTCATTCTTAAGATTTGTGACTGTCCCTCTAGGAACCCTTAATGTTATCGTATCTGTATATCATGGTGATGGAACTGTAATCATCACTCATGGAGGGGTAGAAATAGGTCAAGGTCTGAACACAAAAGCAATTCAAATCTGTGCCTACTATTTAAATATTCCCATGGACAAAATCAAAGTAAAGGCCACTGACACTATAGTGGCTCCAAATAGCGTTGAAACGGCTGCAAGCATCGGATCACAAAATGTTGGATTAGGTGTAAGAAGTGCTTGCAAAGAACTGCTCAAAAGACTCAAACCTATAAGAAATCAGATGCCTGGCGCATCTTGGGAGGAAATCGTAAAGAAGGCATATACGTCTAATGTAGATTTGCAAGCACAAAGTTTCGTTTCATTAGCAGATATTGAAAAGTATATCTACAATATTTATGGTGTGTCGTTGGCTGAGGTGGAAATCGATGTACTTACTGGCGAGTCTGAGGTATTGAGGGTGGATATCATGGAAGATGTTGGTAAAAGTGTCAGTCCAGAGATAGACGTCGGACAGGTTTGTGATGTTTTACAAATTCTTGATAGAACTGTATAGTTTATTGTTGCTTCTTAATTTTAATACGTAAGTGTATGTGGCAGCTTAACAGAGTCTATCCGATCTCACTTTTTACTAAGTGTTCATTCGTCTAAAACTAGATAACACGTAACATTATTTCAGGTGGAAGGTTCATTCATTATGGGACTCGGCTACTGGACTTGTGAGAAACTAGTTTATGATGACAACACTGGAGAACTGCTGACTAATAGAACGTGGAATTACTCAGTTCCGATGAACACTGATATTCCACAAGACTTCAGGGTCTACTTCAGAAATAATTCTTATAGTCATGAAGCTATACATGGGGCCAAAGGTAATTTTCGTTTCTTGGGCGGATCCGCAATGGTTCCCTTACTCTCGTCTTAGTACTTTTTATTTCTATCTAGTGTGTAGCAGTTTATTTTCAGCAATTTATCATATCTTTAGTAATCTATGTAAGTCAGTTGTCAATATTTTTTAACACTCCTTGTTAACTCTCTTTTTAGCTGTTGGTGAGCCTCCAATGTGTTTGTCAGTGTCTGTTGCTCTAGCAATCCGAGAAGCGATCTCGCAAGCCCGACTGGAATCAGGAATACCTACAACAGAATGGTTTAATATAGGTAATTGGAAGAACTGTATTAAAATCCGTTGCGTAGTTTAAAAAATATAAGCGTACAAACAGCGGGAGCTACTTTGTTTTATACTGTCTAAAGATATAATCTTCATTATTTTCAGACGGTCCATTTACAGTTGAAATGATTGGCTTGTCAACAGCGACCAAAGCAACAGAATTGAAGTTCAACTAAAGGGTTTAGTAAAATAATCCTATTATTGTACCTAATTGTAATAATTGAAAATAATCCCTTAGATTTAGTGCTTCAAGAATGTATTTTATGTTGTTGTAAATTAAATGTTTATTTTCACTCTAGCGAACGGTTTGTCGTATCTACTAATGACCCGACCGTCATGTCCTTAATCAACCATTTACAATCACAGGTAGATTCTTTGTATTGTGTATGTTTAAAATTGGACCATCCGTTTCTGTGTATGGTCAAAGATACGACTACAAGCACAATGACAAACGAGCAAATAATAATTGAATTTAGGTACCTTGCTCAAATTTAGGTGCGTTGATCAAAGCTGAAACTGATAACAAAACGATACTTTAATTAGCTGCACCCAGAACCTGGGGATCATTGATACTTATTCGACGTATGTGGTTACATTGAAATAAATAAAAATTCATTTTGTTATTGAATCTGTCTTAATTACTTTCAGTCAACAAAATTAAACACTAAGTGCATATATATTTATACTAGCTGACCCACGCAACTTCGTCTGCGTCACAATAATATGTAACTTACACCCTTCCTCGATAGATCGACTATCCAACATAGTAATATTTTTTCAATTAGCTTTCTAATGTTGACAGAATTTTCCAAGTCGTCTGAGTTTGAGTTAAATCGTAACAAACAAAAAAGCTAATCTTTCCTCTGTATAATATTTGATAGAACCTTAGATTACATTATTAAATTGAGAATTACTATAGGTAGGTACCTACCTATCTCTTACTGTTAAATAATCAATCATAATCATCATCATCAGCCTATATTGTTCCCACTGCAGGGACTCAGGCCTCCTCTCTAGGAGTGGGATGGGCTATAATCCACCACGCGGGCCCAGTGCGGATTGGTAGATGTAACAATCTTCAAATTTTTGGTTCTGAGATATGCCTTGTTGTTTCCTTACGATGTTTACCTTCACCGTTTTGAGAGCAGTGGTGATGAAATAAATTACACAAAGTAATGCGCCTGCCTGGGTTCGAACCCACGACCAACTGTTCGTAAGTCGGACCCGCCACCACTGGGCTACTACTGCTCACAAAACAATAACACCTTGTAAATGTTATGGTGCAATAAATATTTTGAATTTCAATTTCCCGGAGGCCAGAATCTCCACGTATCTACATCGGGACGCCAGGGCCGGCGGACCGTGTAATCATTTTGTCGCGCGTACATTTTAACATTGCGATATCTTCTAAGATATTTGTTTAAACCATATAGAATAAAAAGAACAACTATTCTATATTAAATTTCCTTTCTAACAAACGTATTTATTTAGATATAGATTAATACCATATGGGTTAAATAAGCTTCGCAAAAAATAATTCTATTTAACCTAACATTTCGATAGTAAAAAATGGTTACAGTGAGTCAATCTTAGTAGATAGTTAAATGCTGTAGCGGACTTATTTGTAGAACTTTTAAAAAGGAACATTTCTTTCATACATAATACTTGCATAACTTAAACCATTTTCGCAGCGCACGCAACGGAAGCTCTCAATAAGGAAAATCGTTTCCCGTTTTTGTAACATTTTTCATTTATGCTCCACTCCTTTTGGTTGTAGCGTGATGTTATATAACCTAAAGCCTTCCTCGATAAATGGACTATCCAACACAAAAATTTTTCAATTCCAACCAGTAGATCCTGAGATCTTAGCGTACAAACAAACAAACAAACAAACTCTTGAGCTTTATAATATTAATATAGATTATACCTACGAGTAGATAATCGCAAGAGCAGGTGCTCTTGCGATTATCTACTCGTAGCACCGTAAGCCGGGCACGTGAAGTAGGTACTTCACGTGCCCGGCTTAAGTATTCGATATTATAGCCAGATCATGTATTGTGATTAAAACAACAACGTTACACCGTTACAACTCGAGAACATAAACTATTACTGCTTGACTGGCCTGTTGGTCTAGTGGTTAGTGACCCTGACTGCTAGGCCGGAGGTCGTGGGTTCGATTCCCACCCAGGACAAATGTTTGTGTGATGAGCACGATCATTTGTTCTGTGTCTGGGTGTAATTTATCTATAATATGTATGTATTTAGAAATATATATGTTTATCAGTTGTCTAGTACCCATAACACAAGCTCTGCTTAGCTTGGGACTAGATGGCGTTGTGTGATAGTTGTGGAATATTATTATTATTATTATTCCTAAATTACCCAGGCTTATAAAACTTTCGTTATTCGTCTGATTTTCCTTGTGATTCTAGAACTATACATGTGAAGAACAAAAACGTAGCCATTAGTAACTTGTTTGCTACTAGTAAATGTTTGGTGCAGTGGCTGAGCGATTGCACTGCGGCGTTGCGTGTCGCGGGTGCGATTCCCGCACGGTACAAATATTTGTAAGGCCTACAGATAGTTGTTTCGGGTCTGGGTGTCTGTGTTTGTGAGTTTAAATGTTTGTAAACGCACCCACGATTCAGGAGAAATTCCTAGTGTGAGGCAACGGATTAAAAAAATAAATAAATCAATGTATGGTGTTCATATAAATCATGATATTTGCGTGTTAGAGTCGCAATAAAAGGAGCTCGATTAATTACTTTTTTCTAAAGTCAATCGATTTTGGAACGAAGTTCCTTATCGCGCGTTGTGAAAGGGGGCTAGACGGAAAAAATTCTTACGAAAAGTTGTCACGACACTTTTTGCTATAGTAAGCTATTGTAAGCTGTGCGGCGTCGCATGTTTCTCTGTCTGTCTCTCTCTCTCTTATAGAAAGCAAGCCAGATATTTTATATTTATATAAAAAATAATAATTAAAATAATATATATTTTTTTTTTTTATTATTATTAATTCTTTTGGTCATTCTTGTGCTGTTTGCGATAGACTTTAACTTCGTTCCATCCGGGTGTCCCTTGACACCTCTCAAGTTTTTTCATAAAACACTGCTACTAAACTTGGTCCAAGTTTCATGTTGCTCGTACCTTTCTAATAAAATGAACAGCAAAGGAAAAATATTCTGTTCCTTGTTACTCGTGTAGAAAATTAATTTCTTTAGTTTCATGGGGCCACTTTTGCTCCGGAATCAGAAATGAGTGTTGAAGGAAATTATCAAAGAGAAATTACCGACTATCAGAAATAAGGCGTTTTATCTCCGTCAATTTTTAACACTTATCCAATATTTTTCGAAAATCTAACTGACGGACTAATTAGAATCATATTTACACGATTGTGTGTGTCGAGGAGTTCACGAGTTTTCAAAGCACTATACCGTCTTCCGACAACTATCAACCTGTTTGAGTCCTACTTGGTCAATTATGACTTTTATCCCACCTGTGGAAAAGTCAAAAGGCTGATAATGGAAAACCTACCAAATTTTATTTTATACCTAAGAATTTTAGAAAACTAATCTCACATGTTTTCTCCAGGCTACGGTCATGGCGGTTACTACAGCGCTCCTGCAGTCAGCTGACTGCAGGAGCGCTGTAGTAACCGCCATGACCGCAGCAGTGTAACCTCCATAGGCGACCTGGTTGGCGTAGCTACGCCAACCAGGTCGCCTATGGAGGTTACACTGCTACTAAACTTGGTCCAAGTTTCTCTAACCTTTCTAATAAAATGAACAGCAAAGGAAAAATATTCTGTTCGTAATTATTTTTCTCTTTCCTTGTAACTCGTGTAGAAAATTAATTTCTTTAGTTTCATGGGGCCACTTTTGTTCCGGAATCAGAAATGAGTGTTGAAGGAAATTATCAAAGAGAAATTACAGACTATCAGAAATAAGGCGTGTTATCTCCGTCAATTTTTAACACGTATCCAATATTTTTCGAAAATCTAACTGACGGACTAATTAGAATCATATTTACACGATTGTGTGTGTCGAGGAGTTCACGAGTTTTCGAAGCACTATACCGTCTTCATTTTTTGTTCGTGTGAAAAAAGAATAAAAAATGTGTTAATTTTTTTTTGGAAATCTATCTGATGGACTTATTAGTTTTTGTTTTGTCCGATCCCCTATTGAAATAAGAGATTTTGATGATACCTACACTCAGTATGACTTGGTCAAAGGTTGAACAAGGGTCAGTGAAAGAGATTATAAAGAATTGGAAGTAGGTGCGATGTTTTGAGCTATATGGGGATGTTTTAGCATCATCCATAATATTTGGTGTTCAAGTATAGTCACCATCATCTGCACTATGTTGGGGACAGCTCCCAGTCTCATTGGATGCAGCTGAAACCTAAACCACAACCCATTTAGTACTGGGTAATACGATACCGCTTTGTAAGACTCGTTGACAAATTTAACAAGAAGTAGTCACATATAATAACAATTTAGATATCAAAAAAATAGACTACAACCAATGACGTATTGTATATAGGCACGTCATGAACTAATATGTCGGCGCTGCAAAACGGCGAAAATATTATATAGCTACTTTTACGCGTAAAGAAAGGGAAAGAAAATATGACACCGTACAGCGGGATGCCTGTTGATGCCTGTTGTATTTATGTTTCGCGCAGGTTTACACACACGATTTAAATTAAGAAAAAATGTAGCGTCGCGCGAGAGTTTGGTGCGTAACTAAGCGCGATGTGGCCAATTGGCTTTATTTCATGTTGTCAGTTTTGAGGGCGGACAACGTATCTATAGTTTTAATATATCATTGGCTACAACTGGTTTTTTGGTTTGTGGGTTCTTAGAGAGAAAAGAAACAGTAAGTTGATTTTAACAAGTATTTTATTTAGATATTTACAAAGACTCTCAGGCAATATTTCGTTGTACAAAAGAAGTGGCAGGTATTAGATTACTATTTTGTATAGCAATCAGCAGACTATGGGTTTTATATCCCCAAAGAACAATCATATTCAAATATCACATAAACATCCCAATATCGATCACAGATTAAAAAGGTTAAAAATACAAATTTAAAAACCCAAAGTCCATTGCTTTGAGTATTTAAAAAATTAAAGATGGATTAAAAAAATCAAAAATTTTAACACAGTTTGGAACGCGAGGTCAGTTTAGTGATGTCCGTAGTATCCGAGACCGCCGCCGTATCCGCCGAGACCGTGAGCGCCGTATCCGCCGTATCCGCCGAGTCCATGTCCGCCGTAACCTCCATAGGCGACCTGGTTGGCGTAGCTGACTGCAGGAGCGCTGTAGTAACCGCCATGACCGTAGCCTGGAGAAAACATGTGAGATTAGTTTTCTAAAATTCACTGCAGTAAATATGAGGTATAAAATAAAATTTGGTAGGTTTTCCATTAACAGCCTTTTGACTTTCCCACAGGTGGGATAAAAGTCGTAATTGACCAAGTAGGACTCAAACATGTTGATAGTTGTCTGAGTGAGTTTAAGATCAAGGACATCCCTTTTACTTACGATGTCTTACTCTACCGTTTTGATAGTAGCAAGAAAAATAACCTCTAAAAGCCAGATACTGGTTCCACAAATCTTCCTCATTTACAAAACAAACGCTAATCCCAGCAGAAACCGCTAATACTCAGAACCGCTAATAGGACAACAAGCTAATTAGCAGTGCATTGCTCTTCAAGAACAAAGTTCCGTATTCTCTTGCGGAACCAAGTCTCACGTTGTAAACTTAGAACAAACGGCTAACTAAAAACCTGCTATAGATAGCAGGCAACGGCTATTGATAGATATTATTGTTGTCAAGAACAATGCTGGTATTGTACTTGAGATAAAAATCAGCATTATTTGCAAACAATTTTACACTTGATTCGCGATCCCACGGTTTTAGGGTTAGACTATTAGATTATAATTAATGCAATAATTATAATTTTGTTTGTTTTTGCTTTATCTGTCTGATGTAATGTCTAACCTGTCCCGAACTACTCAGCAAAATTCTTATTCGCACTAACCTAAACAACTTAAGAAAACGGCCACTACTTCAAGTACCATTCGCATCGACCAAGTATAGGCGCAACGCCTACTGCATACGTAGTGCCATAGCTTTCAATAGTTTGCCATCACACCTAGAAATCGATTTATTTTGCACCAGCGCACACAAAATTAGAAATATTTTAAATAAGGATTATTTTGTTGAAAACTATAGATAGCATCTGATTATGATTTTGGAATTGCACGACTTGACATAGATGGCACGACTTGCCTTTACTTACCCTAATATAAGTTTTTTTTTTTTTTTTTTTTACTATCATTATTGTAGACTTTACTTTCTAGTTGTTTATTTTTATACCTAATATGTTTACTTACATTGAAATTTATTCGAATCGCTGTAATTGGTCAACGCAAGTAACTTGTAACTAAGTAGATTTATACATGTGGAAGCTTGTAATTAGCAAATGTCTTTACTTATGTATGATATTTAAAATTATTATTAGTCTGTAAGCTTTCTTTAAAAATAAATAAATAAATAAATAAAATAAATAAATAACCCACTTGTAATCATAAGTATGTAATTCAATATATTATGTATTATTAATATGATATTTAGCTAGGAGGCAGCGGTGGCACAGTGGTGTCGGCCCCGACTTATGAACAGTAGGTCGTGGGTTCGAATCCTGGCAGGCGCATTACTTTGTGCTCTCAAAACGGTGAAGGAAAACATCGTGAGGAAACCGGCATGTCTTAGAATCAAAAAAATCGAAGACATGTTACATCTACCAAGCCGCACTGGGTCCGCGTGGTGGATTATAGCCCATCCCGGTCCTAGAGAAGAGGCCTGAGACCCTGCAGTGGGAACATTATAGGCTGATGATTGAGACATAAGATGATGATACATTATTTTGGGCCTTCATCAACTGCCTTACTTTTTACCTTTTACTATGTAGAAATTGACTTCTATATAGTCAAACTAAATGAAGCTGAATGACCTATCTCAACTCCATAACTCAATTAATGGGTTACTCCACACCCTTCTGTAAGATTGGATGATCTACTTTATTATGGTTGACTGATTTCTATAAAACTGCTGAGCCAAAAATCCCCAAATCATCTCTTTAGACTTACCAAGTCCGCCTCCATAGCCGCTAAGACCGCTGTATCCGCCGAGGCCGCTGTATCCTCCGTATCCGCCATATCCGCCGTATCCGCCGTATCCGCCGCCATGAGCGGTGGTGTAAGCGACCTTGCTGACGGCCACTGGTGCGGCTGAGGACAAAACAAGGAACAAATGAGTATAGGGCCACATAATATTATAAAGAAGTATGGAAGAAAATCCGGTCAAGGTGACGAAACCTGGGGGAGGCCTTTGTCTTGCAGTGGACTTATTTTGGCCAAAATAATGATGATGGAAATGAAAGGCATGCTGCATCGACTCTAAATGAATTCGGATAAGGGGAGAGATTGATGATGATAAACCTAGCAGGCAAGACCTTATTGAGGCTCCCGGAAGAATCGTACAAAAGGGCGGTGAGAGAGATTATGATGGTGTCAAGAATTTTTAATGGGCAACCTCAACAACACAAACTCAGGAGCAGAATAGCAGTAGTGACCACGAGGCAGATGAACCAGTCAAAAGCGATAGTAAATTAAACAGTAGAAGAATGCAGTATTCTAGAGTAAGGAAAGAATTTCGTTAGATATTCTGCTACTGAATTTAACTCATTAGGTTGAGTAGCCTCTATAATCATCAACGAAGATCTTATTAAAAAGTTTCTAACCAAAGCAATTACCGCATCACAACATTGTCACCCCAAATGAGAACAAAAACAAAACACAATCCACTAATTATCTTGCCCAACCCCTTACGTTACGGTCAGTAACGTAAACGCAAAATTACACGTTTTCGTCCAGTAGTAGTACTACAGTATGCCAAGGACTTGAGTTTCTCACACACTTGTGACATTGGAGACTAACAATGGTTGTGACAATTTGAGGACATTTACTTTGTCTAAAGTTGGTTTTATTGAGGTGGCTGATAGAGGATCAATTAGATGATAATTTTAAGTTAATTACTGGTGTGTGTTTATGCAAATTTTGTATTTTTTATCGTGGAAGCAAATTTTAACAAGAGGTATAATTGCGTTAATATTATTTTCTTCAGATACTAAGAGACTTTTAATTAAAGTTAATGTTAAAATAATGTTGTTGTATTTTACATCTACATTAACTATTGTTAATTATTATGTTTTATGAGCAAAAAAAATAGCTTTGAAACTGTTATATTCATAACTTTTATTGTGGGAATGCAATAACTTTATCATAGTTTTAAAAAAGACGCGTGTTTATTTCTCTGAGAACACAAAAATCATAAACCAGCACTAAAAACATTGTGTAACAAAATTTTTTATCACAATCCGAAGGCTTTTCAAGAAAAAATCATACCCTTGCCTTATTTTTATTTCTTAGCCTATATTGTCCCACTGCTGGGCAAATACCTACCCCATAGCCTTCCAATCTTCCCTCTGTGCGGTTCAATACATAGAAAATAATCTACTGTTCAACAACATTTTATAAGGCAATAAATTTTGTTGACTTGTCTCATGAATTCATGAGTGTCACGTAATCACACCACGCATTTTTTTTAAATAGAATGTGATTATTTGCCAACTCCAAACTTATTTCATCTGCACAAACTAAAGCTAAAATAAATCACTGTCCTATTACCCTCAAGCCCCTAAAACATCAACACATTACAAGCCACATCCCTACCAAACCCGCAAACATCCCATGGGATACACAGGTACTAGAATATTCTGTAGCAAACCGAACATAATATTATGTTGGACAGTTTGCAAATCACATCTGCAGTGGTTTGATACAGTGAGGTGGAGTCAGGAGCAATTTCTGAGCAGTCAGGAGCTTGTTCAGGATATAATGTGACAGTGGACGTGATGAAGAGATGGAGCTTGCTATCGGATGGGTGTGCATGTTATGAGATTACTTTTTAGAACAAATTGTTGAGGGAAGTTTAATTTTTGGCTTCAAATCGTTGTTTATGTGTTAAGTATTTGGAATTTGATTATATACTTAGAGGAAGTTATTTGAGATTTGAAATTGTCTCTGGGAGTAGTTATCCTAATGAAGTTTTGTGATGATATTTATTTTCATAATAACAGGGCCAACGTGGACACAAATTGAACTCCGAACAACAGAACCAGATGACGCCGTAGGCCAGGTAAGAGATAGCGTGCTGGATTAATTTCAAAAGGATTGAGCCCAAAATGGTAAAGACATAATGGAAAATGAGTTTGACAGAGGGTGATTGAAAGTGAGCCAAGATCTATAAACTTTACTTAGCACTTGCTTTCGTTTAGATGTGTTGTCACAGAGAAAGGCCTTTATAATATAATCTAATATTTTCCTTCGTTAATTCGATTTGGTAGGTGCTAGATAAATCAGAATATCAATATTTCAGTAACTTGGCAAACCTACCAAGAGAAAAAATGATCAAGCCATTTTTGTGTCGATTTTCAACTGAATGAGCATTACAAAAACTAGCTGATTCATACAATCACAGTCGCCAGTCAAGCGTACAAGATAATTATTATAAAAGATTTAAGTATAAGTTCCGATAGTTTTTTGCCTAATTCTGTGGCCTTAACATTGAAATCATTCTGTGAACAAAAAATATGTCTTTGATAAAAACATTTAGTAATATCCTTGCCCGGATGTAGAGTAATTGATTCTTACCTGATGTTTTTTTTTAATAAGAATGGATTTAAAACCGATTTTACACAATTTTTAGAAGAACTTACAAGTACAATCATGCCTGTTTTGACGTGAGAGACCAGGGTGTCTAAAATTGCCACTTTAGGAGATCATAATAGGAATTGCGTTAAAAATCATAAAATAGATTTTTTATCATAGTAACTGCGTCTGTGAACATTTTAAAAATTGAAACGCAATTCATATTATTATATTACTTTGATCTATTTTCCTAAATGTTCACAGACGCATTACTATTACGATAGATCTATTTTACGCTTTTTAACGCAACTCATATCTGCTAAAGTGGCTATTTTAGACCCCCCATTAGTGACGTGTTTATAAATTACCACCAAATTTCATCAGTAGGTAATGTTTGTATCGTGTAATAGAGAGGGTGACTCGCAAAGACACTTTATCCGGCTTGAGAATCGAACCAACTGTTTAGCTGTAGCGCTTGTGAGCACTAGATCAGCGACCCCATGTTTTCTGGATAAAAGATTTTATGTTCATCCTAGCTTGTTCGATTCCAGTTAATCATAAGACTACGGCTCGAACAGCATGAACATGAATTATAAATGCTTCGAAAATGATATACAAATCGGATCTACATGGAACAACACTAATTGTCTCGCGTCATGGGGACATCCCTACGGCGTTTGACAGTCGGCTCGCTGGTGGGAATTCCCGCGCTGAAGGAATGTTGAAGGATGTTCGCGAAGAGTTTTTATGATTGTACAATAAATCCTTGAAGTTAATAAATCGTGTTTAATAGTATTCTATTATTATCAAGTAAGCAATAAGTTCAAGTAAATTGATTGAAATACCTTAATGCTAGGAGTATTTGTCCTTAACCTAAAGAATCATATACTTAAGAGCTAATTTCCTAAATAAGTTCCTACAAAATACATCGTAATTACGTCAAAATAAGACTGAATTAGTCACGGATAGACCAATTTGGTTTAACTCTCTTAAAATTGCCATTGTAATTTCGACTTTAAAGAAGTATAGTTAAGATTCAAAATGCTATGACCAAACAGATAATGAGTACTAAAAAGAGCACTTATTCCTACTATTAATCTCTTAGGAACTATAGCGCTTTTGCGCTGCTTTATAGGTCGTCTAAGGGTCGTTAATTGAGTTCGCAAATTGCTCAGCGCTTTACGCTTTTAAATTTATAGACATTTCTAATGAGGAACTAATCGATCCATTGGTTTTTATTTTATTGTACTGTGATAGCCTTTAATGGCGTGGTAATACGGTTTAAAGTGGCTTTTTATGTTATCTGAGCATACTGGAGAAGTTAGACGCGGTAGCTTCACCAAAATGTAATTGGGATTCGTTTTCAATGATTGCGGAAAGAACTAATTATTTTTGGCGATTGAACATTCTCGTTGGCCTAGTGGTCAAAAGCACGACTGCTGTTCAATTCCCGGGTCTGGCAAAGTGACTAGGATTTTTCAACAGAATGTTTTCAGTAGCAGTCTTGGATTATGATCGGTTGATGCCCATAGGCTTGCCCCCAACATGGGACTTAAAACATAACTAGCTACATTTGGGTGTACTATTAAGGAACACCTCTGCCTGACCCTTCGGGGATTACAAGCGTGATGTTAAGTCATGCTTTTTCCAGCAAAAAAGTGTCCTAAAGACATTGAAACTGTAATATTCTTTGCCTCATCCACATAAGAGAAAAACTGTCCCCAAAAAGTCTTTCAACAACATTATTAAAACAGTCCTCCACTACCAGAGCCAAGTACTCGGTGCCCACGTCACGTCTCCACGACTCTTGGCCAATTTAAACTTGGGCAGACAACTTGGCTGAGGTCGATTGTTTGAAATATCCACTAAATCCTTCTTATTAGGAATTTCTAGGCTTACACGTGAGCAGTCTAGTGGAATTTGAGGTTGAGGAAGTGTGTGGTAAAAAATTTAAAAATATATTGGCGGCACGTTTGGTGCAGTGACTGAGCGATTGGACTGCTGAGTTGCGTGTTTTGGGTGCGATCCCCGGACAGTTAAATATTTGTATGGCCTAAAGATAGTTGTTTCGGGTTTGGGTGTCTGTGTATGTGAGTTTAAATGTTTGTAAACGCACTCACGATACAGGAGAAATTCCTAGTGTTGGGCAACGTTTTAAAAAAAAAGTATTTTTTATATTTTTTTTTTAGTTGTAAGATCTGCTATTAGATGGATGAGAGATGCCTAGAACTGAGAAGGGGGAAAAAAGGAGATTTATACCCAACACTGGGTAAATCTGGACTGATATCACGATGATAAAGACTTGATCTTGATCTTGGGTTGGATAAGTATACAGATGGCAAAAGGTTTCCTCCAATTACATGCGGCACAAACATAACAATTGAAATGTGGGTGAAGGTCGCAAGCGCGAATACTGAAAATGAGGGTTAAGGCGCAAAATGCCTAATTTTCAAAATGGTAACAGAGTCGCAAAAGGACTTATAGTTCTCAAAATGGCAAATTCTCAAAAAGCCTGATTCCCAAATGGCGAATTCTCAAAAAGCCTAGTTCCCAGAATGCCCAATTCTCTAAAAGCCTAATTCTCATAATGCCCAATTCTCAAAATGGCAACAGAGTCGCAAAAGGACTAGTTCTCAAAATGGCAAATTATTAAAAAGCCTAATTCTCTAAATGGCAAATTCTCGAAAAGCGTAGTTCTCAGAATGCCCAATTCTGTAAAAGCCCAATTCTGTAAAAGCCCAATTCTGTAAAAGCCCAATTCTCATAATGCCCAATTCTCAAAATGGCTAATTCTTAAAATGGCAATTTTTCTACAAATGGGAGTAGGTACCTATTCTTAAAAATGAAAGACTTCTTAATGTAGGTCGCGTTTCACGTTAAGCCTTCAATTGAACGCACTCTGAACTTTGTACCTCATACCCATACCTTTGTAATCATGATTCACACTCCGTGTAACTTATGATACCCTAGTATTGAGACATTACATTACTCCTGTTAACTCCTGTTTTTGGTGCAGATGACAATCTCTAGTGTGTCTAAAGGGTTTGATTCTCGGGTCAACAAAGTGTCTCTAGGTTTTTCCATTAGGAATTTCTCAAAACCAGTCACAAAGTCTGGATTCCTGTGATGGATTTGATGTTATTAGGCTCGCACCCTGTTACATGGAACTTAACATAACTAGCTAAATGTGGATGTAGGTTCTATTAGGCACACCTCTGCCTTATCCTTTGGGAAATATAAGAGTGATGTTATGTTACGAGTAAGTACACTGATCTCAGCCTAACCCCTTGGGAGTTACAGATGAGATGTTATGTTATTAATTAACTTCAGTTATGACCTAGAGCCCGTTAGGGCTGCGGGTTGTTCGATAAAGATACCGCGGCCTCAACACAAAGGGCTATGAAGGAACATGGGTGGTATTTAGTAAGTAGAAGTCTCACACTCCCTACCGCTCTGCCTAGAGCAGGAGGAGTCATTTAATGATTTCCCAAACTTCAAGCAAAGAAAAATTGTTACTAGGCTGTTAAATGTCTTGAATAAGGAGTTTTAGTTCTGTCTAGGTCTAAGCGGAAAACCCAGGTTATTGACCGCGCTTTTGTCTGAAAAACTAGTCATGCGATAATTTGGCTAGACCACAATGCTCATTCAATGCGAGGGCAATGATATTAGAAATAGTGTTTGTTGCAAAATCCATTCATTTTGGGGAGTTCAGATATTTTCGGAGTTCGGTACACAATGACTTATTGGATGTCCACTGAAAATCAGCGTCGATATTTCTGCTTCGTATTTGTATTGCTTTATGTAACATAACATCACCCGCATAATCCGCAAGGTGTTAGACAGAGGTGTACACCGTACACCCACATTTCGCCAGATATGTTTATGTTCCATGTAATAGGGGGCGAGCCTATTGCCATCAACCGGACTCAAATCCAGACTCCAAGGCTGTTAATGAAGATTTGCCCTACCCGGGAATCGAACCGAGGACCTCATGAACAGCAGTCGCGCTTGTGACCACTAGACCAGAAGCAGTCATACGCTTCACTTAGTACAAAATTATTCTATTTTGACTGTTGTGTTTGTGTTTCAAAAACGATTATAATTCTATTCTCTAATTGCTTTAGCATCCCTTCAACATGACATTCAACATTGTCAATAACACTTACCGTATCCGCTGTATCCTCCATATCCAAGACCACCGTATCCGGCACCACCGTATCCAAGACCACCGTCGTATCCGAGGCCGCTGTATCCAACACCTCCATACCCGAGGCCGGAAAGACCTCGCTTCTCCGTCTTCTTCGCGGCTTCCTCAGCGGAGACCGCCACCATCGCGACCGCGAGGACAATCTGAGGAAGAGAGGAAATTAAGGTTTATTGTTTTGTTGGTAAGGCTGGTTTTAGAGGTTCACATCTTCGAGAGAGAGCTCTCGGCCACCATGAAAAAAAAAATATTTATGAGTCGACCATATTTTATCATAACATATCGAAATGCAAAGTTAACGACATTATTGATAATAATAATAAAACTTCAACTTAAACTTCAACCTTGTGGAATCAGAAGTGCCGTACTACAGATATGTGCCCGACCCAGTTCTCGAAAATGGCCATATCACACTGTACTGGGATCAATCCATCATCACTGACAGGACTATTATAGCTAATAAACCTGATATAGTGGTGGTAGATCGATCAGAGCGGCGCGCAATGATCGTTGACATAACCGTCCCGCATGACGAGAACCTCGTGAAAGCCGAGAAAGATAAGCAAATCAAGTATCTTGACTTGGCTCGCGAGGTTGTCGACATGTGGGATGTGGACTCAGCGATCATTGTGCCGATAGTCGTTTCAGCCAATGGCTTAATAGCCAAGAGCCTCGACCAACACCTGAGGAGGCTCTCGTTAGGCAGCTGGATCAAGGGCTTGATGCAGAGAGCGGTACTCCTGGACACGGCACGCATTGTTAGGAGGTTCCTTTCTCTGGAGCCCTGACCGCCGGTAGCTTGGACCCTGTTCCCGATACCGGTGGGCTACAATTTTTTATATTTTGAAATGTTTTTTTATTGTTTTTTTTTTGTAAAGAATATTTAAAAATGTAATAAGTTTGTGACAAAATAAATAAAGAGAATAATAATAATAATAATAATATTCCACAACTATCACACAACGCCATCTAGTCCCAAGCTAAGCAGAGCTTGTGTTATGGGTACTAGACAACTGATAAACATACTTATATATTTCTAAATACATACATATTATAGATAAATTACACCCAGACACAGAACAAATGATCGTGCTCATCACACAAACATTTGTCCTGGGTGGGAATCGAACCCACGACCTCCGGCATAGCAGTTAGGGTCACTAACCACTAGACCAACAGGCCAATCAATATTGTTTAGTGAAAGAGACTGGTACCTTAAGGTCAAATTCACAGACAAAGCCCTTTATTCCTACTGAGATCAACTAGAGTCATAGTTTATCTCGTCGCTTCGATACTTTACCTTATAGTACAAATAACAATCAATATCAATTTTGATTTATTTAGTTCATACTGCGCGTTTATCTTTAACAGGACTGAAGCAATTCACATTGATACAATCCTTTTGTCTTTGGCGGAAATCCTAAATTGCGACACTTTGTTTGTCGAGGAGACATAAGTGTAGGTACTATTATCGGGTTGCCATTGTCGTATTATCGCGATAATTATCGGGTTGGGTAAGCAAGACGGTTCTCGTTGATGTAGGTTGTGGAGTCTAATGTAATAATGATTATAAACTCTAGGTATTTAATAGACAAATATCTCATGGTTAAAATATTTTTAGTTGGACATCCTTGTAGAGAGTGAGGCACATGATTCAACACCAAAACCCGCAGCCCCGACGGGATTATGATGCACCTTAAACGTTATTAAAGGCACACGTCACCTGATAGGGTTGTTCCTCGATTTTCATTGTGAGATCAGTCCTTTGTAAACCCTTTCATCATTATTCATAACAATGATTGTCCAAGGTTCTATGTTTAATTCAAAGTTGATTGAACCTTATCAGAATCTGGCAGAACTCCAAACTCTTCCTAAAATGTATAAGTACCCCAAAAGCCTAATAACATTTTGGCTGATTTGACATTCCTGTTTATCAAGATTTCCATGAGAGTTAGGTAAGGGATAAATATATATATTTATTCTAGTAACTTCTTTGCAATTTTAATTCTGGCTGGAAATAGATATTTTGTCGCTCAAAATTCTTTGTTAACACCGTAGCTAATTGGTTCAGGAAGCTTAATTAAAATTTTCGACCGCCGTCAATCATTTGCATTTTAAAAGCAATTTGTGAACGGAAATTATAAAATTATAATTTGTGAATAAAATATAATATAAAAGTAAGCCTACAAATTAACAAGAATGAAACAGTTAATCAAGTATTCGGCCTTCTGAAACACACGTGTTTTTATCAAGAATATTTAGAGGAAATACTATCAAGTGTATACTTATCAAATTGGTCAACACAACAACAACCGATAGTCCGACAAAAACCCAATATTCTGTTTGCCCAACTCAGGAATCGAATCGAGGACCCCGCACTCATTAGTCATGCTTGCAACCACGAGACAAACGGGGCAGTAGCATGAAATACATATGTAACAAACCATGAAAAAATTAAAAAAAGTGCGCATTTAAACATTTTTTTTGCCTGAAAGTAAATTGCCCTTTTGCCTACACAAAAGACATGCCGACAAAAATTAAACAGAAAAAGAAACAATAACTGACTGAATCTGATGTTTATCAAAGTATCATTAATTTGAGTAACGATGTCTGACCACACCCCTTTGTAGCTAAGTTATTATTATTCTAATTAACATTAACACCACGTTTATTTACTGAATAATCGAGTTTTTATTTGTTGGATACGTGGAATGCTTTGTTGATTTAATAAAATAATAATTATTAGAGGTTTAATAAACTTTATACCCTCGTCATTTTGTTGTTATTTTTCTTTATTAAAACAGATACTTGAATTGGCGAAAAATTTAACTATTCTGTTTAACTATCAATGACAAAAAAACGCAAAACTGTGAAAATGTGTAATGTATTAAAAAAATAATCTACGATTTAGAACTCAGTAACCAAAATTACTGTAAAATAAATCGAAAAGATGCAAGTAAGAGTAATTATTTTATTTATATTGATGTCAAACTAAGACACAATGGAGTGTGATAAAATACACTACAGTGAATTCTTAAAATAAAAGTAAAACGCCATTTTGTCATGCAGTAAAATTACTAGACAATCATGCATAGACAACCGAAAAGCTATTTTCTACAGCAGTGTAACTACTATTTAATAATCTAGAAGATCTAAACCAAGCTTTACTACATAATTTACTCTAATTTACATTGCATTTGGCCAAAGGTGAAGGCGTCAATTGGTGATCGAAAGGTTGGCGGTGCACTAAGTCTACTTATTGAACTTTTGTGGTCTAGGGCAAGTAAATTAAGTTAACTTTCAAAGGTTAGAAAAGGTTAAGGGTTAGGTAAGGTTTTGCTGTCAACAGCAAAATTTTATGTAGATCACATGAAAAAGTACAGATAATATAATATTCTTAAAATTTGTAGTCTAATCATAAAACAGCATATAAAGGGAAGTTTAAAAAAAACCATAGAAACACATTGTCCATTGAAAAGTTACATTCAAGTTAAAAAGTACATTCAAGTTTAATGTATTTGAATTTATTTTTGTAGATGTCAGGTTAAAGTTAAATAAGTTTGTGGGGTTGCAGCCCTTGTCCCACGGCTGCTATCTTAGAAAATGGGATGGTACTTTCTTGGTCTTACAAAAAAAAGAGTTCTTTTGACAAGTAACTTTTAGTCTTTAAATCAAAAAGAAAAAAACACTTTGTCCGATTTGTGTATCACACTAAGACCCTTATTGGACCAGCTTCTAGACCAATTAGGTAGTACTCAAAATGTACTAAAAACTTAATTCCCTTCTAATACTCAAGCAAACCACTATCAATACGAAATATCAACACCAATAATGACATCTAACACACCCTATCATTTGTTGCAACGCTAAATATCAACAATCATATGAATCATTTCCTATGTACCGAACTAAGGTATAATTTGCTATGAGTGATCTAGGGCACGCGGGGTAACGTGTGCAATATCCTATGGCAAACAGCTGTATTCTATAGCAAATTTTGTTTATTTGTTGCTAACGCTAAAAGGCTTGATGTGAATTGGAGTTTGAAATTGAATGGCTTGGTTTTAATGTTAGTGTCTAATATTATGTACAAACATGTCACTAAAGTAAGTGACAAGATAACTTATTGATTTTCAACTTATTAAAATATTTGTATCTATTTCGTGTTGTATGCTGTGCCATAGTGCAAGTTTCATAAGTGAAAAGTCCAAGTAGCATGCGCAAGATATTTTCTTGAAAATTACGTACTTTTTATCAATGTGCTTTTTTGGGTAACTTGATTAAATTCATGCAAGGGGTTTAGGAGTTTTTTTTTGCACAATACTAAAATAATTATCTGTGCATTAATTTGGAATGAAAAGCTGCTGTAATTAGTTAAGAATATAACGATTGTGTTCAATAAAATAGAGAAAAAGTGAGCTTTTCGTTCAAATCCTAAGGTTTTCAGTCGAAACAAAAATATTGTTTTTTCTTTTTTTTATAAATACCACGTAATTACAATTATTTTAGAAGTATTGTTTTAATCATATTTTTATTTTTATGTATTTTGTTTTACTGATTGTTATTGATTTATTATTGCCACACACTTATTTTTTTCACATAATTATAAAATAACACTTTATTTCCAACAAAAGCCCCCCAAAATAATACAAAAAAGGCTTCTTACCAAGAATTTCATGTTGGTTAGAAGTTAACACTGCAACGACTGATGACCGACTCCCGCGCAGGCCGCTTATATACCGCACCGACTCGGACCGAGTACGACCATGTACTTCAATTATTTACCATTTTTTCTACTACCAAGGATACTTACACGTAGGGGTGAAGAATTATGAAATACTTTGTATTGGCGCAGGTGAATTAGGTACTTTAAACTTAACAGTCTTTTGTTTAGATGTTATATTTGTTTGGATGATGAAGAGGTTCTCGATTGCGGGGTAAAAGACTTATGGCTGGTGCTTTGATTTGTTTCTGTTGTATTTGGTACGAACTAGACGTGTGGTAAAATTGACTGCAAAGTGCTTTATTAGTTTATTTCTGTATCAAACTTAAATAGAAAACCTCATTAGTACATTATAGGTATTTGTGAATGAATATTGCAAAATTAATTTGGTCTATCCGTCTATATTACCATTTCCCACTTAAACGATCTAAATCGAATGTAAGATTTATGAGTAAACAAAGACGTGATGGGTCCTGTGATATTTTTCTTCATTAAGGTAATGCCATCCTTTGGAATGATTTTCTAAAGCAAAGTTGGTATTGACAGTAAATTCTGATGTGTTATTTTTTGCAAGCATACAAAGGACTTTGGATTAAATGGGCTGTCTAACTTCTCTAATTTAAAATAGGTTTTGTGAGTGGTTACTATGTTTAAAATAAACATAAGTTAGGCTGAAGTTAGGCTTCATACAAAAATCTTCCAATTATTTTCAAAACAAATGGATCTATGAATTAATATTTTGTTCACAATGAAACAGTTTGACTGTATCGTTGGCCTAGCGGTCAAAAGCGTAAATGCTGAGCATGCGATCCTGAGTTCAAATTCCGGGACGGGCAAAAGTGTTACTGAGTTTTTCAATTTTCAATCAGGAATTTTTCGGTAGGTCATGAAGTCTGGCTTTGTACCCGATTTTTGGCATTGGGCTCGTCCCCTATTACCTGGGACGACGAAATCTGGGTGCACTATTATGTACTGCTCTACCTTATCTTCCATGGATTACAAGCGTGATGTTATTTTTTAAGTATTCATTTTTTCGAACAACTGATGCAACAAGAAAGCAATTCCTTACATCACCTTGGAAAGGCTACACCAATTTGTGCTGAGGACAGGATACGTCTACAATGGGTAATTCCAAGTATTCAAGGTGTACGTTCTAATTCATTTCACAGCTTGTCAATTTACTTGTAATATTATGGAGATTGATGTAAGTTTATTAAACCTTTGGGTTATATTAACTCTTTAATCATACATCATACTAGAGTCTTTATATCAACGGCGTAATTAAGTCTAGTAATCGCAGAAGGCAATATTTTGCTAGAACAAGAAATACTTCTTATGGCTTTTTGACTTTGATATGTTCAAAACGTCTTATGAAACTCACAGTACTGTGCCAGTTAAATTAAATTCTTATCTTAATACTGCCAATGGTATGATTCAACTAAACAGACCCAAATATTCTCACATTAGATTAAATTCAAAATCCTTCACATTCTTAATTACCAGTGATCTGTCAAGAACCTATAAAGCTTGTAATTACTGAACATTGTGTACCAGGTATAAAGTTATTGCTATGCTTGACAAATGAGGTACAATTACTTTGTACACTTATTAAGCATGTACCTATGGTTCTTTGGTTAGCATTGTCTATGGAGTCTCTGGTTCGAATCGGAAGTTGGGCAGTAATGTAATTATTGATTTTAAACACATCAGGAACTTTTTGGTTTGAATTAATGTCCTCTTAGTTTATATTTCCCTTGCATGGGTGCAAAGTATTGACGTCGCCGGCCCAGAGAGACGTGTCGAGATGACTTCGATGTGCAGGATGTGTGATGTTAAAAGAGTTTCAGGGAAAAAATCGAAGATGGCCCAGCAGCTAGAATCTCATAGCTAGCAAAAATAAAGTTTTAATATCAACCCGCTCTAGGCCCACGTGGTGGATTACAGCCGTCAGCAGACCTCTTCGTTGTGACAGGTCTTTATTTGGGCAGTGGAAATAAAGGGTGTAAAAGTACCCTTAACGCAAACGAAGGGAAATTGTTTTCCCCACCACTGCGATATTTTTTTTTGTTCTAGACCATACCTGGGAACCATAGTTACGGAGATATTGGGGGTCAAAGTTCCAAATTTTGCACAGCTGTTTTTGTAAATACTACTTTTTTAGGTTTTAACTTTACTTAAATTACCTCCATCACCCTTTTACTATTCAAAGCATCCACTAGCACAATGTTTTAAGAGTGCTACATTGAGTTCTACCTTATAATGAGATTTTTGACCATTCGTTTCCCAGCAAATATTTTTGCGTAGGGGTACTTAGTTTGATGTACAGAATACTTGGTTGACGTATGTGTGAAGGGTTAATTTACACCTTGTATAGGCTGATAGTGCTTAGTGACAATAGGTTCAACCCTACTATATTGAATGGGACTGGCGAAAAATTTGCGTAGCGCATCTACCTCGCCCTTCATAGAATATGGACTTGCTATTATACTGTGTGGTATATCAATTAAATCTAACAAAGTAACATAGTGCAGGGTAACTACATGTCATTTCGACCAATGATAGCCTAAAGGCTAAAGCGGCAACTAACGTCCAACAGTTCTACAAGTTGTGAGTTTAAACTTACCCTGTCAAACTTTACGGCATATTGTAAGCCGGAGTTTACAAACATATTCGTTTTAGTTACCGGGGTTATGCAGGAGTGCCTTAACTTGTAGTTGTCGCAGTAGGTATAATATACCATCATGATTTGCTTGCCATTTCCCAACTCGAAAGGAGTCAGCTTCGAGTGTAACCGTATGCAACTGGATACCAGTATTATACATGGAGCGACTGCATATGTGACCTCCACAACTCACTAGTACGTATAGATAATTCGGTAGGAGAGCAGCCGGTGGCCCAGTGGTGGAGTAGGTCGTGGGTCGAACCCAGGCAGGCACATTACTTTGTGTAATTTATTTCATCACCGCTGCTCTCAAAACGGTGAAGGAGAACATCGTAAGCAAAACGGCATGTCTTAGAACCAAATAATTCGAAGACATGTGACATCTAACAATCCGCAATGGGCCCGCGTGGTAGATTACTTATGGGCTATATTCCCTCTCAAAAATAAAGGAGGCATGTGTCCCAGCAGCATAAATAATCAGTATGTATTGTTCAGGCTTACACTGGCCGGGCGGGTCTTTGATAGGAACGGGCTGTAATCTACCAAGCGTGTCTGCAATGTCACTTGTGTTCGAAATTTTTTGTTAGTAAGAAATCCTAACGATGAGTATAAGACATAGTTGCAGGAAAAACCTGGATGTTTGGCACAGGAACGTAGGGATTAGTACAAGAAACACGAGGCCTATTAATACCCAGCAGTGGGTAAATTCGGGCTGTAGATGATGATGACGACAGCCTCACAATGCCATCCTCCGTCGACCGATGAAAGAACTGGTGATGAAATGAAATGTACAAGTCTCTGTCGGTGATCAAATCCAGGACCAATCCACCGTTCTCCCTCATCTTTTCAATTAGGTATTTCACCAAAACAATCATAATAGTCCGTCTGTTAGATTATCGAAAAATATTGGATACTTACGTGTTTGTTGTTTTATCAAATTAATAAGAATTGACGAAAATATAACGTGGCAAAGATTATGAGTCCCGGATTATGACGTCACTTTATGAGTAAAAAAATACTAACCTTATGACGTCACACGAGTTGACGCGACTTTTCGAAGCACTTGCGTCTTCACCTTTTGTTAAAGTGAAAAAAGAAACGTACGATACGTGTTCATTATTTTTTGAAAATCTATCTAACGGACTAATTAGATTTTTTTGGTCAAATACCCTATTTTCATATTAATTTTACAATACAAGTATCCTTATCTATTGTAACAAAAGAAACTATTAATAGAAGCTTTCATTGTATTTTTTCAGAGACCTTAACTAAACTACTTGCATAAGTAATGTAACGAGATGCACCTCAGCTCTTGAATGAGTTCGATGTTATCTTTGCATTCTTTTACCAGGTTAGCATTTTTGGGAATTTTTCAATTGTTCTTTTTCCTGTAAATGTTGCATCATCTTTATCTTTTATTCGATTTTCAACTGATATGTCTCTTCTCGATTTCGATTATTGCTACTTGATCCAGCATCATTTTCCTCAAGCAGGCAAAATGTTTACTGCAATATGTGACTAAAAATTTCCTCCCGTAAGCACCGTCAGGCTCCCTGGCCGGCAGTACATATAAATGCACCAGCCATATCAAATGTGGCAATTAAACTACTGTTGTAAACTGCGTAATCTGGCTGTAAAACTGTATTGTAGTAAAAATATTGTCCGTTTATGGGTACAGACTTAGATTAACCTTGCGAAACTCGGGACCAAATAGATATTTATTAAGTACTTTATTAAAAACATTAGTGAACAACAAGGCTCATCTCTATTGGACTGCGAGTTGATCGAAAAAGATACCGCGGCCTCGGACACAAAGTGCTTTGAAGGAACATGTGTGGTTTTTAGTCAGTATTTTCCCTACAGCTACGCCCGGAGCAGGAGGAGTCTTCAGATGATATCCAAACAAAAAGCGCTTTTATTAAATCATCCAAATGGGTACCTCTATTTAAGTAGCATCCATCCAGGTATTGATATCTGTTAATTAGCAAGTACATTATGTATTGTTTTCATTTTATTTATTTATTTAAACTTCATGTACAAGAGTGGTACATAGGCGGACTTAATGCCACCAGGTATTCTCTACCAGTCAACCTTTGGGTCAAATAAGACAGCACATTTTGTGTTCATTAAGTGTGTTTGTGATTGAATTTTTGTAACCGTACTAGCATACATAGTTTATAAGTTCCAATTGTTACTAACCATTATGGATCTCATAGAGAGGAGGCTTGAGTCCCTTCAGTGGGAATAATGTAGGCTGATAATGAATATAGATCTCTGTAATATTAAAAAAAAAAAAAAAAAAATTATACGAGTATTCATCATATTCAATACAATAGTAAAGAGGTCACACACAACCCATAGCCCGCCCATCCTCCAGCTTTCTCAATAACTCCACTTTGAAGCGTCTCACTGAGATGAATCAACATTGACGTAATATTTGCAACACAACCACTATAATTCTGGACTGTATCGGCTAATTGCATCTACGGTTTTGTAATTAAAACAATGAATGGATTGTACGTATGTGTGTTTACAGGGTGTTTGTATTTAAAGCTGCTTATTATTTAAATTATTCGGCGTGAACCTCGATCTTTAGGTTAAATCGCGCTTACCTAGTCCAAGGATGGGTTAATACCCACCCCTGATTATTTCCATTTACCAAGTTTCATTCGTACTTCGGAAAGAGCATGAAGTCGTTGGCCCCAGCTGTCATTTGACAGTTTTTCAGGAAGTCAAGTGTCCCGAACATTTGACAACCAGTCATACCAAGGGTATCGTAATACCCTGTACTAACCGAGTTGTGGAGGTTAGATAGGCAATCGCTCTATGGAAAGTAATGGTATTCACCCAGACCCAGTTGAAAAAACAGGCATAAATTAATATTTTGAGGTATGGACCTAATATTAAGTGAACGAAGGACCCAGCTGTTAAGGACATTAGACAGTGACAGTCTAAAGTATACATGCAATTTCTCCTATACCTTGAAATAACCTTTAGAGCTAGTAACGTCCCTCAGAGGTCTGATTCAATGGCAAGGCATTTTGTCTTATATCAAAGAACACTCGTATGAACTCATAAGTGAAAACTGTAACCGCAAAACCGAGGAAATCAACTATCGATGACACTATACTGTATTCTATTATCAAGGTCAGTGACCCCATGGTAAAGGGTAGAATTGCGCAAAAACCACTTGGAAAATTAAACTATCACGACAACTGTAAAGTTTTGTCTCGTCATTACTGTTTGCCTCGCCTTGTTCACTGTAGAGACTTACAGAATTCGCCTTTTTTTTTGGCGGGTGGAAAATCATCGAATAACCCCTCCCGCTCTTGGGCAGAGCAAAAGGGAGTGTCAGACTTCTACTGACTAAAAACCACCCATGTTCCTTTTTAGCCCTCTATGTCGAGGCCGCGGTAACTACCTAGTGTACAACCCGCGGCCTACAGAATTCGCCTTTAAGTACCTTCTCTGCTTCTTTTTTGACAATATACAAAATTAATACATATTAGAATGCATAACAATACAACATTTCATCATCATCAGGCTGCAATGTTCCCACTGCAGGGACTCAGGTCTCCTCTCTATGAGAGGGATGGGCTATAATCTACTAAGCGGGCCCAGTGCGGATTGGTAGATGTCACATGTCAAAACATTTCGGATCTAAAACGATTCCATACGATGTTTTCTATCACCGTTTTGAGAGCAAAGTTTTACCAAATAAAATCAACCTGTATACAAGACTAGACCACGACGTACAAGTAAAATTTTAGTGCATCAATTTCTGCGTACATGGGATGATTTCAGTTTCGTAACTCGATCTAGAATTTTAGATTATTGGTTCATTTTGCGATTGTCTCGGCTTGTTCTATATTTGGTGGTTTTAGGGTTTCACTGATTTGCACTATTATCTCTGCTCTTTTATTTTTATCTACACACATCAAAAGTGTCTAGGGATCAACATAATTATATTTTTGCAATAACTTTTCTCCTGATTGATATTAATTAAAATTTTCTTTAAGGATTCATCAAATAAAGTGTTTTCGTTTGTCACATTATCGATAAACCAAATCACCTTTGCATTAATAAAGAAATTTGCCATTTTCCTAATAAAGGGATTTTTGACATTTGAACCACTAACATTAAAGTTCGAAAAAAAGACTGAAATAACAGTTTTCTTTAAAATTTTATTGGGTAACTTAAACAATTAATAATCCGTGTTTCTACCGCGAACACTAACAACACAAGAACATCGGTTTGGCAAACTCAAAATGAGTTCATCCAAATCACGCTGTGGAATGGCCGCCCATGTTCGTTGCAACAACAAAAAAAGGTCTTCTTGCGACTGGATACCCTCCATATTCGGCAGAGCTCTTCTCTGTAGCATATTCCATGCATGCTCAATCGGGTTCAAGTCTGGCGACTGAGCAAGCCAGGGCAGGACATTGATGTTAGCTGCGGCGAGAGTCTGTCTTACAACTCTTGCGGTGTGCGGTCGTGCATTATCATGCATTAACTGAAATAAGGGACCGATTTGCACTTGTAGAGGAACGATGACGTCTGATACAATCGTCTCAGCATAAATTTGAGCGTTGAGGTTGCCTCTGATCCAAATCAACTCAGTTCTTCCGCCGATCCAAATACCCGCCCATACCATGATGGTTCCACCACTATAAGGATGGACTTCCTGGCAGGATTTTAATCGCTGTTGGCGTCCAGGGGTTCTCCAGTGTCGTATATGTCTTGTATCCGGTCTCATACCAAAACGAGACTCATCAGAAAAGCACACGAAACGCCATTGTTCTTCTGCCCAATTTCTGTGTTCAAGAGCCCGTTGATATAGAATCCTACGATTGTGCATTGCTATAGGTGGTACCCGTAGCGGTCTTCGGGAATGAAGGTTCACTTCATGCAAGCGATTTCTGACTGTTTGGTCGCTAATTAAGTTCCCTGAAGAGTGATGAAGCCTCACGGCTAACATCATGGCGGTTATTGTTGGAGCTCTTCGAGTTAAGATTTGAATTTTTAATTTGTCTCCGTGTGGTGCAGCGATACCGTCCTCCATGGCGCTCAGCCACGGTACCAGTGCTTCGGTAACGTGTCCAAAGTCGACTGATAACACTCTGACTTGTATTCAGAGCTAAAGCCACAGTACGTTGCCGGGAACCAGCTTCTATCATTCCCAGGGCTCTGAGCATTTCTTCCCTGCTTAAATGACGTCGCCGCTCCATAATAACGTTGGTTTTAATCAGTAGTAGGGAAACAGTAGCACTAATAATGTCTTCAATGCGTTGTATGTTTTTATAGGGAAAATATTGACAGCTGATTTTCATCTTTTACTCGAATTTGATTCACAGTTCCTGATTCAAATTATGAAATGCACCAAAAAGGATCCATATAAATTTATAAAATCATAAATTTATTACAAAGCCACATCTCAATCTCAAGAAATCCGCATAAAAATGCTTGATCCCTAGACACTTTTGATGTGTGTACTTTTACTATCTTTAATTGTTGTACTTAACGTGTCATTTAATGTGTCTAAATAAAATTGTTATTATTATTACTGAAAAGGACGATTGGGCAATATGATTGGTGAAACAATATTGTTGGAAAAAAAATATTACAATTTTTAAAGTACATTATTTAGGGCTAAATTAGGAAAAGCCACAAATCATTTCATCATTGATGGATGTTACTGTCAAATCTATGCAGTTATTAGAATAATAAATACACCTTTATCCAAATGAATCCGAGTTCCAGAAAAAAAATCAAACATAAGTTTTGGTCTCAATTATGACGGTTTATGAAAAACGGATATGATTCACTTATTTTTGACATTTTATGAAAGAGATATTTTTAGATTTTGTTTTTTTTTTATTTTTTTTAGTTGCATCGACACTCTTGTGCCATCCTATCTTCCTACCAGTTGATCTTAAATGATGCTCTAAGCGCACGCTCTCCCTCCTGTATCTCGAAAACTATTCAACGTTAAAAAAAATGACATAAAAGTTGTAGGGAATTTCATTTTCTACAATAATTATGATCATAAATACTGTAAATGAAATTCAGAATGAAATTTTGTGACCTTTGACCCCGAGTAACTTTTTTTCCATTCACGGTAATGATGGTGACTTAGGAATTTTATTTATGTTTTGAACAATTTTACTGATTTTCAACTTGTAATTTTATGAACCTTCGAATGTCTTAAGTGACCGGACTATCTGTATTCCAAAATCAAAAGTCATTTATTCAAACTAGGCTGAATCAGCACTTTTCGAACGTCAGAGTTTACTTTACTTATTTACAAGAGACAGTCCCCCAAAACGCCCACCCTTTGACACTTCGTAGTGTCCTTCCTTTTACTTTACACAATAGAGATTCGGTAAAACCCGTATAGAATTTTTCTAGACACAGTTATGACACGAGAAACTATAGACTTTGACCTTTAGTCAGTGGTCAGTGTCCACTCTGTAGCGGGTCTAAAATCTGCCTATACCTGTATGATGGAGTTTTAATAGAAGAAATACAGTGTACAATGTTGTTTTCTTAATGAATTTTGTTCACTTTTCAATGAAAGATTATTTACTATAGCATTACCAAATTCCTAATCAGTCGGCCTAACGGGATGTCCGCTACTGCAAATTCCGAGTAATTATTTCGAAATGGAACCACATATTTTCATTGCTTCGTCTAGGCATATTACAAATTAAATTACATGTGAACTATGTACAGTAGTTTTTGGGTCATAACTCAGTACTTGGCGGTTCGTTGCCAAATGCACTTACCCACTTGTTCGCGGTATGATCTAGTGTGAATTATGTGGTGTAGGTATTGTTTTTTCGTAATGCATCGTTTGGTGTATGGAGCAAGGCTTTATTATTGAATATTCATCATTAAATTTACATACCAATCTTGTCTATTATTTAAAACCTGCACCTACAAAAGATCGCAGGCAAGACCTGGGGTCTAAAATAGGTGACCTAGCAGAGTTATAGTAGAACAATGTTAAGAATTACGTTCGTCGACGATTCATAATATTAACTGCGTCTGTGACTAACGTAAGAATTTTAAAGTAATTCAAAAACTCAAGAGCTCAAAGCATATATTTCAATTAGACAATGACCGTGATTCATATTAATAATAATAATAATAATAATATTTATTTTCACCACAAAAATTAAACAATAACATATTACTTTACTATCATGATTCTGCTAATAGTGTTATTATTGAAAAATATTGGATATCTACGTATTTTTTGTTTTATCAAATCAATAAAAATTTACGATTTGAGTGAGGGTAGGTGACGTCACTGACCGCAAAAAAATTTCATAATAATGTCATAGAGTATAACGTCACACGAGTTTTCAAAGCACTGTATCGTCTTCAGTGTTTGCTTACGTAAAAAAGAAAAAATACGTGTGCTATATTTTCGTAATCTATATTTTTTTTTTTAAACGGGGGCACCGCACCGCACTCTAGGAATTTCTCCTGTATCGTGGGTGCGCTTACAAACATATAAACTCACATACACAAATAGCCAGACCCGGAACAACTATCTGCAGGCCATACAAATATTTGTTCCGTGCGGGGATCGAACCCGCGACACGCAGCGCAGCAGTCCAATCGCTTAGCCACTGCACCAACCGTGCCGTCGTGTCGTTATATGACGGACTAATTAGATTGTTTTAGTTAACATCCCTATTGTAACTAATTTCTAGAGCAAGTTTCCGGAGCAATGACCTGGTGAAGTTAGTGGGTATCTGATGGATGCGAGACGCATGGGACCGGTCACTTAGGGTAGGCCGATGATGCCAATGAAATTTCTGGAAAAAATACAATATACCGGATTTGAAATTGCCTAAACAAAAGCTCTCGGAGACCCATTTCATAAAATCCACAAACATTTGGTGTCATTATAATTGTTGCACATGCACAGCAAAATTCAAGATTACACCATAGAGCTTCGCTCCATTATTCGTAAATTTTTGTCACACGAAATCGGTCTGCGTGTGTGTATCTTGCAATGCCGTGTGACATTTGTTATTTGAGGTGATATTGTAGGTCACGCGTCAATGTAACCAAGTTGTCCTGCAGTAGAGTAAACCCTATTGATATCTATAACATCACAGCTGTTATCCTCATAAGGTGAGGCATAGGTGTACTTCATAGTAAATCCACATTTCAACAGATAAGTACATTTCGAAAGTATTGCTTAATACCTACTGCGATACGATATTTTTTCTTGCCTTTTGTCAATTCAATTAAAATGAACAACTGCGAGTTTAATGATAAACAGAAGTTGTCATAAATCTTGTGAAAAATAATGAGAGTGACAACATTTTGCATAAAACAATCAAGAATTTCGATTAAGTAATTGTGAGATGGTCTTGAAGTAAACTTATAAGCAATATATCATTTCGCCCAATTTGTCGATGTTGGTTTTAAGTAAGTAAAAGAATCATCTTCAAGACAATTAATAAAGCTAAAAATAACCTACAAGGGTCGATTGACAACGTATTTACTCACTAACGTCCCGCTATCTGGACATTTTTTTGATCATTGCCCCTCTCCTGGAAGGTCTCTTGTATCGTGGGTGTGTTTTAACTCACATCAGATTCTTTTGAGTTAGCTCGATCCATCGTGGAACGTACAAGGATAAGGACAAGGTTGGGGTCAGGAGTACGCCCATCTCATATTAAAAAATACTGTTCTTGGTCTAGGTTACGCAAAAATTTTTTACCTCCACACGCAGCGACTTTGTCGTCATACTTTATGACCGATTGGTAACGATAGGACCACCCTATTACATTAAGCTTTAAAAACATAACTGACAAAATTTTTATGTGCATACTCCAACCCATCAAGCTACTACAATCTGTCCAATTCCTTTAATATATTTTCAACTTTATCGCATAATGATTAGGCTCAAACTTGGTTGGGAAAATTCGACAGTTTCTGGCAGCTAGCTTAATGTGCTAGCGTCTGTCTGTATCATAGAGACACGAATGCTTCCTTCAGGGATTAAAGGCTTCTGCCGATGCTACGGGTTGTTCGAAAGAAATACCGTAGCCTCGGTACAAAGGGCTAAGAAGGAACATAGTTGGTTTTTAGTCAATAGAAGTCTGACACTCCCCCCACCGCTGTGCCCAAAGCGGGAGGAGTGATTTGCTGATTTCCCACCATCCAAAAAAAAAGCGACCTCTCGCGTCCGGCCCTGGTGCAAGCCATGGTCCGGGGCGAGGAGGAATGGGACGCCGTCGCCTCCTTCTGCGAAGCAGTGATGCTAACGAAGGCGGTGGCGGAACGAGAGAGGAAGAGAACCTGTCCTCCCAGCCACCGCGGGAGACGCTCCGGGCGTCGAGGGCCACGTGACGGCTTCCGGCCACTGTAGACGCAGGCCTGTGGACGGTGAGTAATGGGCTAGCTCACCGTCTGTCCATCTTATGACGACGACAGGCCATGCGTTCGTGTTCCACGCCCGCCTCAAAGAGATGTCTGCAACATGGCTGTGGGATGTTGTAAGAAATACAACATACTCGACATAATTATAGGGCTAAGAAGGAACAAGGGTGGTTTTTAGTCAGTAGAAGTCTGAAACTCCCTTCCCCTCTTCCCAAGAGCGGAGGGGAAAGGGGGGATCTCTGATGATTTCCCACCCCCTAAAAAAAGGGGGTACTTGAGTTAGGGTCTAAAATAACTTGAATTTACGATAAAATAGTGAAATACCTATATTTTGTCGTTTACGATGTTTTTTTAAAACAGGCTAGTACAACTACATATTCCGTGCAACAAAATCACCGTTCAAGTTCATTACTCAGCTAAATTACAACGAAATCTAGTTTAAAAATAATAAAAATAACCATTAAGTGACTGAGTACTTAAGTAAAGACTTAACACAATATTTTAAGTGCAATTAACATGTTTGACGACGACCGTTTCCTTTGTTTTTTTTCTTTTAAGATTTATTTTTTATGTCTCACTGACACATTTGGGTCATTTCCGAGGAAGTTAAAATGTTTGTTAACTAAAGTAAACAGGCTTTTACTATACAACTTGGAAATTTGTTCAAGTTTACCTCTTTGAGAAATTGACACATCAATCTGAAACATCAAGCCATACAATACCCGGGCTGCGGGTTTTTCGAAAGAGATACCGCGGGCTTGACACAAAGGGCTAAGAAGGAACATGGGTGGTTTTTAGTCGGTGGAAGTCTGACACTCCCTAACGCTCTGCCCAGAGCGGGAGGAGTTATTTGTTGATTTCCCACCACCCCAAAAAAAGGCATATAATTCCAGTATAACATGGTCGTGCTTTGTATAGATTTCTCTTATAATGGCTGGTCCGCATATATTGGTAGTGTATAGCTTAGTGGTCATCGTGCGCACATACTCGTTGTTGAATAGATTTGGGGTCTAAAGGAACCTCTCAGTTTTAAAAACAATAACTATGGTTATACGACTGATTTTTTTTATTTATCCAATACATAATTAATAAAGCCAGGCTCCCAAAAAATACTATAGCGTCAATTTTTGAACAAGAACAAACTGCAATTAAAATTTAAAGAGTTTTCTAGCGTGGAATTAAAACTACCAATTTTAAATTATCTGTGGCATTTAAATTACTGTCAAAAGTCATCAAACCCAAGCGAATTGTCAGAGGACTGGAAGATTAATGACCACAGTAATATTTACAAAGTTCATAAACCACCCTGAGTGTTCAACTGAGACTAACCGATGTTTTATTCCCTCCCGAGGTTAGTTGACGCATCGAATCATGAATCAAATCAAAATGTTTTACTAAATTCAGATTGCTTTACTATGGGATTAACTTTTAGAAATGTCAACCTGGGTCCAATAAATATAGAAAGAATAATAAATTTATTATTTATAATATTTGAAAAATAGTCTGTTATATAAATACAAGTTACGATATTTTTGCATTATAATATGGTTGGAACCGATGGTTATGAGCTATTAACAGCAAACCACTGTATTATAACAATTGTAATAAATGCTTTAAATGGCATTCCGAGAAACGGTATCCCCATTAATTATAATGGTAAACGTTTTCATTCCACACATACAGTATCCATAACTTAATGATCTGCAAATAAGATCAAAATGCTGTATATAATAATATCAAAGGCACACACGCGGAAAAAGCTAGTCTACACCGATGCAGGTGTAGTATCAATTTCCCAGATAGAGTGATAGATAGAAATAGTATCTAATTGCCAACAAAGACAAGACGTCACTAAAGTCAACGAACACCACGTTCGACATACCACGGCCGCCAATCTAACGACACACCGCGACAATGTCACACATGCATTCAAAATCTTTCCCAGATAATTACGATATAATTCTAAAACACACCATTGTTGAAAGAAAAATTTAATTAGCAGCGACGACAGCACATCTGTCCATACCTTATTGTTAAAGGTTTTCCCACAAAAAAGTATCGTTTCGTCCTCTCTGAGGTCGCTCCAATTACGACCAAGTACGTAACATGTTTGTTTTTGTGCGTTGTAAATGCTGCAAGGTTTTGAGTGAAACTTTGTTTAGGCACAGAAGGTGGTGTTGATGTTTTTTTGTTGCTTGAGGTTAAACTGGGCCGCTGTGTTTTACATGAGTTCGTTTCTTGTTGTTTAGAAGAGACGTAACTTGATCTTGAATCTGTTATTAAGGCGCTAACAGCACTGAAACTAGCGCCACCTCATTACTTTTGTTATAAAACCACATCAAATTTGAAAAATCTAAAACACTATATTGTTAGTAAATAACCTGTAGTATTTTATCTCCGCCAAAAGTGACTTCTTTCATCTTTAATCAGTAATTGTTTTAATTTGTCTAGAAACAAGAAAAGTGATTTAAAAAAAAAATGGTTTAAAAACTTAAACCTGACTACGAACGCCATGAAGAATCATTAGGATATCAGTGGCATGCGACTACGGCTGTTCTCTATAATTATTATCAAATTATCTACTTCCTAGACGATTTTTCTTGTTTAATACTTTTAAGACCGCGGTTTTATTAGTCTGCGTTTTTATTTGTAGTCGGGTTTTAGTTTTTAAACTTATTTTTTTATTCAAATTTGATATGTTAGAGTAAAATAAATAAGATGTGGGTGGCGCTAGTTTCGCGTTTAGTGGCGCCTTAATTGCATAAAGAAGTAAATTAGGGGACGAAAGTTTGTATGGGAGTTCAGTTAATAGATCATCGTTATCATTCACAGCCCAACTTCTCCCACAGCTGGGAACAGGCCTCTCTTTTGCTTGTGCCAAACTCCACGCTCTTATGCCAGCCTTATCCAGGGTATTCCCGCAATAGACGCCAGACCGCCACGCCGGACGACCAACTTTAACTAGATAATTACTAGTTGATATAAAAATTTAGTCACAGTATGCCATTAATCTTTTAGTATTTCAAAATTGTAATCGAACACAGTATTACTCGAAAATATTTTTCTATGTATAAAACTCTCTCTGACAAGCTCACGCTTAAAGCTACCATACCATATATAATTCGTTGAAATATCTTTATTACATCACAGAGATATATGGTAAGGATGTAACCATAAAAAAGGGGCTCATTCATTCACAGGTGACGGATTCTGAAACGGTACAGTCCGACCCGTTTTGATGCGAATTGATCTGCGGTTTAGAGCCTTGATAAATTGGAAAGGTTTTAGGAAGGCGTACAGTCGAGAAGAAGAATTCGATTGGTGAACTTAGTTTGGCGTTTTGTATTTTTCCAACAATTAATGTACATTTAACTGGAAGTACTCTAAGCTTAATGGAACTTTTACAGGTTGTTTGAAGGTACACTAATAAGACAATTTCCTAAGTTGTCGACCTCAAGGACCTACATGCCTTTTATCAGACACTACAGAACGTCTCCTGCAAGCATCATTAAATACTCCTTTTTTTTGGCGAGTGGCAACTAATCAAATAACCCCTCCCGCTCTTGGGCAGAGCGAAAGGGAGTGTCAGATTTCTACTGACTAAAAACCACCCATGTTCCTTCTTAGACCTATATATCGAGGCCGCGGTAACTTTTGTACAACCCGCAGCTCCGACGGGTCATTAAATACTCCTTTAGCGTCGTTCATGCTATTATATTACATTAGGTCATACAATATGCACCCTAGAGTTTAATTTGTCACCGATTTTGAGTGCCCAAGAACACCTGGCCCCCGGCAGGGACCAACAGTAGCCTATTTGGAAAGCCCCTTAATCGTTACACACAAGTAGGCCTGCAAACATAATCTGGCAAAGTGGGGTGTTATTGGTACCTCCAACACCAAGTGCAAGTGCAGCACTCCAGATCAAACAATGGCACCCCACATGCTAGAGTGTCCTAGGTGCCCCTTTACTCTTGACGACCTGAATAGCGCACTTGCAGCTGCAGTAAATGTGGGCCGAAACTGTGTATTATGGAAGTACCATCGATGCGAAAAGAATGATTGAAATGAATGATGATTTTGGGTAATAGTTCTAAATATTTATAGTAATATCTGTGATCTTATAAAAGGGTAGTTAAAAAAATCTAACTAGTCCGTCAGATAGATTTCCAAAATTATTGGACATGTATTTTTTCTTTTTTCACGTAAACAAACAATGAACACGATACAGTGCTTTGTTAACTCGTGTGACGTCATTTTCTAAGACATTAGTATGACATTCTTTACCGGTGAGTGACGTTACAACCCCCCCACTCACATCTTTGATGCGTTTTATCTTCGTCATTTGATAAAACAAAAAATACGTATCCAATATTTTTCGATAATCTAATTAGAATCATATTTTTATAAGTTAGTAAACATCTCTATTATGATTGTCAATCTGAGTAGCATTAATGTATTTTTTATTTCTTTTAAGGCACACCTGACTTCCCTCGCTCTTTGATCACAGTTCTGTTAGCCATACTAGAAATTTTCACAGTTGTAAATTGTCAACACAATTTATCAGCATATAATCTAGCTTCCATCTTAAAGTTATGGTACCTCGCCCACTACTGAGGTAATCTGGGAACCTTATTATTGCCATACGTGGTCTTACATGAACTGGAAACTTACTCAATGTGCAATTTGAACTTTGTTATCATATCAAAAGGTTTCTTAAAGGTTGGTGCACTTAAAATGACTGAAGTACGAGTACACAGTATGGATTTTTTATCAACTGAATTAATTTAACCAGATTTTTTAATTTATGAACAGGGTATGATGGCATCATCTGTTTGGGAGCTACTTTGCCACAGAAATACCAAAAAACATGTTTAGAATTAGGACAAGCCTTTCTTCCTTTCCAATCTTCTCTAGTTTGAACCAGTGCAGGACAACTCTGCCCTCTGCCGTTTTTATTTTGAAGAGTTGGAATTCATCAAAGACTCCTCCCGCTGTGTCGAGGCCACGGTATCTCTTTCAAACAACCCGCAGCACCGACGAGCGCAGGCCCTTGCCCCCCCTTCCCCTTTAATGTTGCTGACATATCTTTCAGGCGCGTGTGGACACAGCAAGCCATCGACTCGGCGGGCAATTCTGCCTGTAGAGTGCACTCGTATACGTTGATAAGGTTTTCCGCGTGTTTCGTACATCATTGCGGATACCCCCCCACATACGAGTTTTTTTCTGCGGTAGGTAATTTAAAAGAAAATCTACTGAAAAGTGCAAGACCTACCGTCTACACGGTGATAATGTATAAAATAGTTGTTTATTGTTTTTCATCGGAACCTATAGATCTTTGGCAGTCGTTACTGGTAGTCAGTGACCTGAAAGTCTGAGAACCAGTCTTACCAAAGGGTATCGTATTACCTAATATGAACTGGGTTGTGGAGGTCAGATAGGCAGTCGCTCCATGTAAAATACTGGTATTCAGCTGAATCTGGTTACACTGGAATCCGACCCCAACATAGTTGGGAAAAGGCTAGGCAGATGATGATGATGGTCACCTATAAAAAAATGACGATTCGAAATCATGTACAGAATACGTGGTAAACGTTTGTTCGTAGATGTCCCCTCCATACTCACACACATAAAGCTAATCTTATTTTTTTTTCTAAACAAGGTTTAGGGATTAGGGTAAACATAAACCCCGTCGGAGCTGTGGGTTGTTCGAAAAATATACCGCGGCGTCGACACAAAGAACTAAGTGGTTTTTAGTCAATGGAAGTCGGACACTCTCTATTTCACTGAGCAGAAGGAGTCATTTGATGATTTTAAAACCATCAAAAACAGAAAAGGTTATACATAAACGGCTAATCATAAGTTACCAATGATTTCTAGTTGCACGTTCTGAAAAAAAACCTCATTGAGCCAACTAATTCCAACAACAAATCCACATAAAAGCAGGCGGTAAACTAAGCTGTAATCGTTTTTTGATTAAACTCTCACGAGCGCAAGTTGCAGGTAATCCTCTGATTCACAACGTGAACCGTCGATGCATCGGAGATGTTGTAGGAGGGTCCTATCTGCATGAAGATAAAAATAAGGAGCGTGTTTTTTTTTCCAACGAAAAAATAAAAAAAAACTGCATAGGCGAGTCGGACTTGCACATGAAGGGCCCCTAGTACGACGGAATGGATGGAACCCGTTCATTTTGAATTCTGTTATATTTTAGTTATTTTACATTTAGTATTAGTTGCTTGAGTGGAGGCCTAGAGTAGGGCATAGAAATGTGGACAGGCAACCGATGCGTTGGACCGACGACCTTGTTGGAGTGCTAGGAAAGAACTGGATGCGAAGGGAGCCAGCAATGCTCAACATCAACAATGCACGGCACGAGAATGCGCGACATAGGAATGTACGTCATTGGAATTCAAAAGACGTACTTTCCGATGTCGCGCATTCTCGGCCTGAACCAAGATTGTCCGGCTTGATATTGTACAGCACGACAATGCACATACCAGCAATGCGCGACACTGGATTGCACAACACGGGTGTGTACGCCCTTGGAAAAGACAGAAAAATTTAGCTTAAAAAGTGTTATTTTCGCAAATCGTTTGTTTTCTCGATTCTATCGTATAAAACACCTAAATATAAGGCTAAAAGGGTCTTGATGTTTTTTGTCTCCGACTAACCGTTTGTCGTAAAAACGATGTCGAAGGGATCCATAGGTTAGGTTAGGTTAGAACTGTGTACCTCGAAATTGGTCGCGAAATTCTTCTAAGTATTTTTTTCATAGTGCCCCCAAGACGACACTGACCGAAAATTGAAATGTCAGTGTACTTAAACAATGTGTGAAGTGAAGTGATTTATTGTGTTTTTGTTTAGTTAAGTGAGTAAAACGTTGGTAAGTGATTGTTTATTTATTTATTGGTTGTTGTTGAAATAATATCCCAAAATTTATTTTTGATCCAACAAAATATTCCTCGTACGATTTCATTTGTAAACAATGAATGAACAATTTGAAAATGTGAATTTGTCTTTTACAATGAAATAATTATGGTCTTGGAATCATTAATCAATATCGCCCTTGTGAAAGGAACCATCACAATGTCTCCAAATACTCGGCTGTACCTTGTCCCAAAATTTCGAGTCACCTGATTGGCCAACCAATCGGCCAATCACGCGATGTCGCCATTTAAAGTGCCGTACATTCTTGGGTCGGACAAGCAAGGTACAGCCGAGTATTTGGAGACATTGTGATGGTTGCTTTCACAAGGGCGTACACACCCGTGTTGTGCAATCCAGTGTCGCGCATTGCTGGTATGTGCATTACAGTGACGTGCATTATAGGGACTCGATGCGAAAGGCGAAAAACCGGAAAGAATGGCGTGCACTGGAAGAGACCTACACTCAGCATTGGGTGGTGAAAGGTTTAAGAAGAAGAAGAAGAAGAAGATTAGTTGCTCAATTTATCAAAAGTGTTATATTTTATCTGTGACAATTTGATGACAGTGGTTTTTTTTTTGAACGTCAGAAGTTTTCTCATGTCAGATTATTGTCGTTGGAACTGAAAAATTGGATGGCTGTTAAACTTTAATTAAAACGTGTGAATTTAGAAAAATATAACAAACAATAAGAAAAGTAGTGCTGTGCTTTATTTCGCCTCCTTACTTCTGGGCTTTATCATTTATTTTTTATTTTGTGATTAATCAGGATTTTCTTAGCAGTTCTCTATTTCATGGGACTTGCGACACGGGAAAACATGACGGACATAATATGAGTATACTATAAGGTATGTACACGGTATACCTCTGGTTAACCTGTCGGAGATTTAGGCGTAATGTTATTATGATGATTTAAAAAACCGGTCACATGGTCGAACTCGCGCACGTAGGGTTCCATAAACATTATCTACATTATTATAATATTATAAAGAGGAAAGATTTGTTTGTTCGTTTGTCTTCTCCGAAACTACTGTACCTAATAACAGAAATACATGTTAGGTGAACATTTCACTTATTTTACTTCACTTATTTCACTTATTTTACTTTGCTGACAACTGAGGTACCTAATAATCGTAGGAACCAACGCGTAATAGGTATCCCAGGTACGGAAACCTAAAACAAAACTCCCTTTAAATAATAATTAAACCGAACTACAAGAACACGCCTGCAGACGCACGAGTCCGGTCAATGTGCCGCCGATACTTGGGGGAGGCCTATGTCCAGCAATGATGCTGAAATGATGATGATACAGACGCGCGGGTATCATAGGATCATGCTCAAGGCTACCCCATAAGGTATTTTTGTGATAATTACGAGAATTATGTAATTCTTGTTATCACCTACCATTGTTTAAACATTACAGTGCCGTTTTAATATAATGCAATGAACATTTCTCATCAGGTCATCCCCACCCAAAAAAAATGAAACTCAACCAATGCAACCTTTTAAAGAATGCGTTCCGTACCTTCGTAAAGATCACCGTTAAAATGTCACTGATATTACGGATCCCAATTAATTATCCAAATTAAGCAGCTGTTTTAACCTGATGTAATGATAATTTAATAAACGCCAAAATGTCTGTGATTTAAAAACAATGCGAAACCGTGCCATAATTTTAATCGTTTCTTCAGTATGTCACATAAAATCATACCTTGGCAGTCGACGAAAGAAACTAGAACGGTCAAAGGTTAAACTCTTCAAATATTTTTTTATGTCTAAAGACTCGTTTAAATCGGTACGGAACATTTACTGATGTATCTGTGACTGTTTCATGTCTGCAGCCAGTCCGCAGTTTGTCTGTACCTGTTTGACTAAAAATTACCGACATTTTTGCTTTATTATCACTAACAATAGACCACAATGATAACGCTTTTCATTTCTCAATTGTTAAAAGTCACGCAGAAAAATAAACTATCTTTACCAAAAACTACGATCAGTACCTAACAAAAGTGATTACGTCCCACGCGCAAAGCATTCCTTCCGAAATGCACACGACTGTACAAGGCACGTTAAGCCGCTGATATATATCGCGTTTGGCGAGTTTCGCGATGCGATACTATCACGGATCGTATCTCTGATACACCTGCAACTACTATTTGTTGCGATGATTCTGTTTTGTTGGTAATTTGATTGGAGATTCAATTCTGTAATTAGGAAATAGTTAGCATCATTCTTTCTGCCCTTGTTCCATGTTACCGGGGGTCAGCGCAACACGAATGTTTCTTCCAATCACCTCTGTCAACTGTCACGTGGTCCATCCGTCAACATTAATTTAATACTATCACTCTTTTTGTCAATGAAGATGTGCTCTTTTTATCATATAGGTAATACGGAATAACAAGGATGTTTAACGACTTAAAAAAATATGACTCTAATTTGCCCGTCTGTTAGATTATTAAAAAAATGTTGGATACGATTTTTTTTTATATCAAATCAATAAAAATTGACGAAGATAAAACGCATCAGCCGTCACCGGTAAAAAATGTCATACTAATTTCTTAGAATATGACGTCACACGAGTTTTCAAAGCACTGTATCGTCTTTATTATTATTTTGTTTACGTGAAAAATTAGAAAATATTTGTCTAATATTTTTTTTTAAATCTATGGCATAGAGAGAGCTTTAGCTGTTTTTCTGGTTCTGAAGTTACAATGGAATCAGCGAGGGATCAACCAATCAAATCATATAACAATCGCTATAACTTCCTTGTCCTGAAACTATACATCTTCTTGTAAAGAAAACAGAAGGTACCTAATACTACACGCACATAATATGAGTACGTTCTAATACGTTGTCAGGTCTTTTGGGGTGAGCCTATTGAAATGGACCGGGCACAAACCCAGTTACTCGTGACTAGATCGTTGTAGTCGTATCCAGTCCAGACAAGATCGTGGTTGCTCCTGAGAAATTTCTGAAAGAAAAATCCAACAACAGTATCCGACCTGGGGGTCCAACAGACCTCGTGCTCAACAGTCACACTTGCAATATAAGGTTTTAAAGTAAACATGGTAAATATCCCGTTTTCAATAATAATAGAGTCACACTTGCCATCACTAATAACACCGACGCTAAAGTTGTTGTATTTTTTAACATTAATGTTATGCGTTGTATTTTTACCCGACTGCAGCAAAGCCCAAAAGGAGGATTATTTGTCATTTTATATGCACGTCATGATCTGCTTTCTTCCTTTCTAAGCTAACCTTTTGGGAAAACATTACGTCAGTTCCCACATGATTCATATTTGAATATCTCTGAGTTTTCGTAGTAATGCATTTAGTAGTAACGTTAGCCAATTTTACCAGCGTGCTTTGTATTCGATCGCGGCTCACTCGGCGCGATCTACATACGATACCGCTGCATTTTTAACATTCAAATCCACAACGTTTTTATAAGTGGAAACGGAGTAGAAAATTATGGAGGTAATGTTATTTTGTTTGCGCACTTTCTTTGAGGTTTAAAGTATTTCTTTTAGCAATGAATAACATGGTCAAATGTTTTTCTTTTGACTATATTTATATAAGGGATCAGACTGTAATGACAAAGTTTATGGTCTACTCTGCTAGCAAAAGGCCTTCATGGCTTTCCAAGTTTGTTTAGAATTAGCCATGTCCGACACATTCATTAAGAATGAGTCCAGATCGTCGCGCCAGCCTTTCTTGGGCCTGCCTCGGTTATGACGGTCGTCTTCAGGCACACCTGTGTGTCTACGTTCGCCTATCCTAGAAACGTTGACCAGTTCTGTCCAGTTTTAACCTGGCTGATTTTTAACATGGGCGATTCTTGTCTTAGACCTTATAAAGGTACTGCGCGCTCGAATGCGTAACACCTTAATTAATACGGTCTAAGATAACCAGGAATTAAAACATAATAATTACAAGCAGGGGATCAGATCAGGGGACCCAACCGGAATATCTTTATTTATCACAGTCATTTTCAGATTCTTGTTTTTTCTTTATTCCAATCGACTTTTAAATCATATAATTCCTTTGTGACATAATCTAAATCGCCTCACAAACTACTCATCATCGTCACGCAAGATCGTGTAATATGATGTTTTTGATCCAAAATTAAGCAACCCAAACATCGTTCATTCTTCGTTTAATAAAAACGTGTTGTACTGACCCCGAGTAAAATGGGACAAGGTCACGAAAATGTTGATAATGATGATTGAAAAATCAGTCAGAATTTCGCAGTTCGCGGAATTTACTAAAGGATATTTATTTGCTCTAATTTCAATGATTTATTGTTAACATATCGTGCAAGGGCAAGACTAAACATATTAAGGTTAGTTCTATCATCTTTGCCGCTATTTGAAATGGAAGTAATACATGCCTAGCTGCGGGTTGTTCACAAGATACCGCGGCCTCGACATAGAGGGCGAAGAAGGAACATGGGTGGTTTTTAGTCAGTAGAAGTCTGACACTCCCTTTCGCTCTGCCCAATATTACTGGCGGAACACACTTCTGTGTAACCCGGGGATTCCAGGCGTGATGTTTTTGTTTTAGCTCTTTTGGTAAAGTTACGGTACCGTGAGATTTTATTTTAACTGTTGCAAAAGAAACCAATCCGACTCATGTAGTAGGTAAGTCACATTTTAAGTGGTTTACGAGGTTCTGCCCAAATTACAAAACAGTGCTCATAGTTGTGAAGTCAACAACTCTCAAGCTAATCCGATTTTGAAACAATCTTGCTTTTCCGTTACAAGTTTTGGTGGAAAATACAGGAATAATAATAAAATATAATAATAATATAATAATATTCCACAACTATCACACAACGCCATCTAGTCCCAAGCTAAGCAGAGCTTGTGTTATGGGTACTAGACAACTGATAAACATACTTATATATTTCTAAATACATACGTATTATAGATAAATTACACCCAGACACAGAACAAATGATCGTGCTCATCACACAAACATAATATAAACATAATAGGAACATTGTTGCTCACTTTTATTATACTCATTGTGTAACAAGGAGTGTGAGTAATCAGTGATTTTAGAGCTTGGAAATTAGTTTCCTCGTCTTCTTCTTACGTCTTTAGACAGCGATGCAGAGGGTTACATTGTTTTTTTATTAACCGACTTCCAAAAGGAGGAGGTTCTTAATTCGTCGGATCTTTTTTTATGTATGTTCCCCGATTACTCGAAGATGGCTGGACCGATTTTGATTTTTTTGTTGTGTTTGAAAGGGTATAACTTCCCAGGTGGTCACATGATGATCAAGTTAGGATCTGATCCTGGGAATGGGAATGCGATCCTGGAGAAATATAGAGAACTCTTAAAATTTTATAGGCACACTTAAGAGGAGGCTCCCTAAATTTATGTTAATTTGCATTAATATTCTGAAATAGTCGTACATACAATCGAAATGGAACTTTAGTATTTGATTTATTGGATCTTTTTCTTTCCATGTACAAGACAGTTACGTAATTCGCTCGATTCATTTTTTATTCGAAAATCATGTCTTTTTTAACGATTATTACATTTTTCCTCAAGATTGCTCCGCCTTTATATCTAAAATAAATGTTCAGTGTAAGAAAATATAGTTTACTATCCAGCCACAAGATATTTTTTCTCCAGGTCAATTACTACTTTAGTTATAAACGAAATAAGAATTGAGACTTACGACATTTAGTTTCGTGCTCGAACGCGATCAAAGAACGCACGCGGTATTCGACTTTATTACTGATGTGCTAGCGTCTAGCACATCGCACGGAGTGGCGGGGTGAATGGGGCGGAGCTTGCGTGGAAATTATTTTAGAGGGGTCTTAAAGTGATTTGAGTAGTTTTTGGAAGAGTACCTTCTCGGAGTGATCCCGTTTCACTTTAATGAAGATCTGATGAAGAACTTCGGAGAAAGGCAACGTAACTCCTCAATAAATCTTATGTCTTATGTAGGTAGTTCATAATACAACATCACGCCGCCGCGCTGGTACGCTTTGAAGGTACACACATGGTGTGGTGGCACATGTGAACCAGTAAAAAGTGAAAAATAATAACTTTTGAACAAAAAATAAAACGTGACTTTTTTGTGTTTAATTTAATTTTTTGCCACCGACTTTAGAAGCTTTAGTTCTAAAGTTAATTTTTGATTTTTTTTGTTAAAAATTTTTTTTTATTTTTATCTTTTTAAGGTTTTGCGAATAACACTCTCGCAATGGCTTTTTATTTTCTAAATCTCATGTTTCATCTCTTCTCATGTCATTTGACATGTGTTTTTTATTGATAGTAAAATCGTTAGCCGAAACGAACGAAAAAAAACGAATTTAATAGGAATGTTTACTGACTTAAGAAATATGGTTCTAATTAGTTCGTCTGTTGGATTATCCAAAAATATGAAAGAAAAAATAAAGAAAATTTATTTATTTGTCGCAGAAACATACCGAGTATACAGGAAAAAAACATTACCTACACAAACAACGCTTAACAGATATAAAAAAATACAACAAGCAGGGATTACAAAAAAGAAAATGTTGCACGTTGTGACTGCGACAAGTAGGTTGCCACTCAGCATGGTGCTGTGTTATGGTCGCCCACAGCACAGCGCTGGTTTTCAGTGGTCACCCGTGAAAAACGTACGAATGCCAAGAGCAAAAAAAGCAAAAAAAAAAAGCAAAAAGCAATATTGGATACGTTTTTTTAATTTTTCAAATTAATAAAAACATACGAAGATAAAACGCGTCAAATATTTGAGTGGGGGCTTGTGACGTCACTGACCGTTAAAAAATGACATACTAATGTTTAAGAATATGACGTCACACGAGCTTTAAAGCACTGTATCGTCTTCATTGTTTGTTTACGTGAAAAAAAAAATATGTGTCCAATATTTTTTGGGAATTTATCTGACGGACTAACTAGTTTTTTTTTGCTACTACCCAACTGACAATGCTGGATTTTCCTTCTCGATGGAAATTTTGATCCAAGTCATGTAAATGTTATGTTTCTCTGGGACTTAGTAGAGCTTCATTGTCTCGGTGCTTTTCTGGTGGTTGCCATTATTGATTCTGTCTTTCAGGATTTGCAGTGGTTTGGCAATAGTGTGGCGGGCATGCTCTGACACTTTTGACTCTACGTTTTTTGTATAACTTTCTATTTTTTTAATCATAAGTTAATATCATTCTTGCAAAGAAAACGTGTACGAACCCCAATGGAGATCTTGTGATCTTAAAATGCGTATGCAAATTGCTCGTATTTATAAGTTTACAAGATTGCAACAAACGTGTTATTATAGACAGATAACTATACTAGCATGCTTCAAAACTAATTAACTCAAGGTAAGTTCATTGTAGTATATAATACAGTAGTAACTAGTAAATAAAGAGTTCATTAATTAACGTTATCGCAATATTACGAACGTTAGATTAAATTGTAATTTATGATAATGTACGTTTTTTGGTGTGAGGAAACAAGCTGGAAATATGAAGATTATTTGAGTCGTAGTTAGTTTTTGTTTGATGACGATTTATGTAACGGTTAAAACTTGTTCTGAGAAAACCGCCTACCTGATTTTTTAGGTCGACAGCTTTCAATAACTAGGCATTGCTTCGGAGAATTGGAATTTTTTCAGTTACTAATTTTTGACCCAAAAAATAATAATGGATAAAGGGCTAGAGAAAGCTATCGGATGGATTTTAATACGGGTTAAAAGTATCTTCCAAATCTGGTGACTACTAGTATTATGGCAACAATGAAGAATCAAATCAAAGCAAAACATTTTTATTTCACATAGGCCTACATTGGGCACTTATAAAATGTCGACAAAAAGGTGCACGTTTCGGTGCATTGGTCGATTCCTAAAGAGAAGAACCGGTAAGAAACTCCAAAGGTTACTCTTTTAATCTTTTAAAATCGTTTGGGTTAACATTAAGTTTAACAGTAAGGTCCTGACATAATCTTGGTATAATACACACATTAATAAACTAAATATACCACACCATCTAAAATGAAATAACAATCAAGCCGGACAGAGGCGTTTATTAAAATGAGATCGGATACAGATACTTAGCATATTTGATAGTTATTTATACTTCTAGTATTAATTATACCTTTTGTAGGCAAATAATTAAGATAACATCTTTAAATTATCTAATTAAGTATGTATCTCTTCAAGCCCTTCTTACATAAGACCTTGAAATTGATAAAAATAAAAACCCTTTGAATATGAAACGTTTTGAATAAAAAAAGCAATTATACAAAATGAAGAAAAAAAAAGATTAATGATGACTTTGTCAAAAAAAGATATCACATTACACGTAGGTCGGAAAAGTGTAATTATAACAATTAAGATTAAATAATTGAGTTTTTTTACCAAAAACAAGACATCGACTAATTGTTTCACGCCATTATATAATAAGGGGTCAAAGAACCATGTACTAGCTCTTGTGAGTCAAAAACTCTTAACAAGATTAATAATTGTATTATTCTAACCTGTTTTATTTTTGTTAAAACTAGTAGACCCAGTTACCTCAAAAATGAGTAAATACGCTCTAAAAGTACTTATTAAACGTAATTCTAACCTAATAATCAAACAAATAACAGGAATAAAAAAAAACTTCTTACGCTAAATAGATTTAAAGATTTGTGTTGCAAATGAGCCCTAATGTCCATCATTTGTAATCATTTAACATTATTCTTTGTCTTTGACCCAATTTATTAGGGGTCCGTGCAGCATATTTTCTTCGTCATCCAATTTCTCAATTACTCGTCAAGATTCTTTTTTTGCATGAAATAAAATGGACATGGAACATGATCTTAAAATAAAATGTTTCACATATTTCACTTACTACTTTCAGCATGCAAACTTAAAATTAAATTATATTAAAAAATAAAATAACATTATTAACATGTTCCGAGAATTTAAAAACACAACTAAAATATAGTTTATTTTATAGTTTTTAATTAATGTACTAGAATAATATTTAACTTTAGAATTAAAACTAAAATAACACCTAACAAAAACAAATAACAAAACATCGATAAAATAAAATAGGAACTTAAGTGTAGCGATTAGAAATAGGTTTAGTATAAGTATGTCAGAAACTCATTGACTGACCTGTTGGTCTAGTGGTTAGTGACCCTAACTGCTATGCCGGAGGTCGTGGGTTCGATTCCCACCCAGGACAAATGTTTGTGTGATGAGCGCGATCATTTGTTCTGTGTCTGGGTGTAATTTATCTATAATATGTATGTATTTAGAAATATATATGAGTATGTTTATCAGTTGTCTAGTACCCATAACACAAGCTCTGCTTAGCTTGGGACTAGATGGCGTTGTGTGATAGTTGTGGAATATTATTATTGTGGAATATTATTAATGTATAGAAAACATTAAAGGAGCCATTTCTTCAGTTTCCTCTTGAAGTAATGAATTGGTAGTTCTCTGACTACTTTGGGTTTTTTATTAAAGATCTTGACCGACATGCTATAGCAAATTTTTTGGAAGAGTGTGCTTCTACATCGTGTTAAGGCCAGTTTGGTGGGATCTCTAGAGATAATCTTTTTGTTATCTAGTTTTACTGAACAAGTTTAGTTGCTTTTTAACAAACATGGGCACTTCTAAAATATAAAAACTAGTAAGTGTTAGCAAGCCTAGTTCTTTAAAGTGTGGTCTACATGACTCATCAGACACCTTCTTTCTTCCCAAATCATCCTTTATAAAGTAGTCATCGTGTCTTTGGTCTTCTGTCCACATTCCTACTCAAAACTTTCCTCATGACATTTACTACTAATATTTATTTATTAAAACTTTATGCACAAATAAACGTACAAAAAGGCGGACTTATTGCCTTGGCGTTTTTCTACCAGTCTACCTTAGGCCCCATTTACGGAGACGCGGGGCGTCGCGCGATGTATGAAAACGTAAACGATTTCAAACGACGATTTTTAGTTAAAATGCAGCGTTCGTTGCGATGGACCCGCTTCTCAGTAAATAAATAAAATAGCACGCGTCTCCGTAAACAAGCCCTTAGGGCGTTGCAGAGACAATACACAGCAGGTGCAAAACAGAAGAAACAAATTAATTAGTTTTTAGAAACAGATTTTTTTTTTGGCGGGTGGAAAATCTTCAAATAACCCCTCCCAGCTCTTAGGCAGAGCGAAAGGGAGTGTCAGACTTCTACTGACTAAAAACCAATCATGTTCCTTCTTAGCCTTATATGTCGAGGCCGAAGTAACTTGTGAACAACCCGCAGCCCCGACGGGAAAGATATATACCTAAAATATAAGAATAAATACACACATAAATAAAAAATTATTACATGTTTTGAAAGATAAGCAAAAAAAACTATAACAACTTAATTTGAAACGACGTTGTTAATGTTACTGGCAATCAAATACTTTTCGATGTCAATATAAAACTTGTTATTCATTCTAAAATCTCACAGCCCAGTCTTACTCATATCCTCCAGACCAATTATTATTGACCGGCTAATTTATTCAGAAACTCAATTCTAGAACGCAGGTATTAGAAAGGAAACATTAAATCGATAAGGATTGCACATGCACAATGCATGAACGGGCGAGCAAGTGTCTTAGAGGTAACATAGGTGGGAAGTGAGTGGGTTCCACTCCAGATTGACACTTTATTTTGTGTAATTTTTTTGTGCTCATTATAAACAGTGAAGAAATAAAGCGGTGAAGGAAAATATAAGCTGCTGCAGTTTTTGAGTTTATCACGAACAGACAGACAGACGCGGCGGAGGACTTTTTTATAATATGTAGTGATGATAAAAAAAACTGCAAATGTTACTCCAGCAACTGCTTTCGAAAAATCAAACTACAAAATAATACCAAAAAATTACAAGTTCTGATAAACACAAATTCAAACTTATATACACCCACCACATAAAGTGATTTTTAAAGCTAGCAACGCATGTAGTATCTCGGCTTGACTGCCATTGTTTTTCGGGAAATGAACTGGAAACGTGACACAACGTGCGGAACCGCAGTTATGTGGTCAGTGTAACTTCGAATTAGCAAGAAAAGTGAGCACATTCCGAAATTATGCATACTTTTTTGAGACACTGAGTGTGTACCTTGGGTTTTTTATACATCAATATCTTTATTCCAGTATTATAAAATTGCAGTCAGTGGAGGATTATGGCCCATATCTGCTCATTGAAGACGCCTGTGTCCCAGTAGTGGGAATGTTTATGAGCTGTTTACGTGCGTAAACAGAATGGAGTACATAAACAATTTTTATGCCTCAACTTGTGTAATAAGGGCTTCTTTTACAGCCAAGGGCACTGGGCCTTTGCCATTCTGATTTACTATATTCAGAATGATTAAATAAGTTGGACAAAGTAAAAGACTAGGCTCGATCTACCTACACTCGTGAGAGTGGGAGCGATAGCACTGAATCTCTACAAACGTCTTTGTTAATTAACGCAACTAAACTCCCACCGGAAATTATCACCAATTATCGCCAATTAATACCAGAAATACCCAAAGCTCGTGCTAAAATCGAATCTTCACGGCAACTATGTCAAGAGTAAGCAGTGGCCATCAACAATGACTAGGAACAAAGCCTTTGTGTCATTTTAGTGGAAACAGTAACGATGTGAACGTGTATGTCAGACATTTGGTTGGTTGGCAAATAGACTGGCCCTGAAGGAAAGTGGCTTCCTCTGTACGACTCTTAGAGGATTGCTAATAATCGTAGCAGGTGAAGTTAGGTGCAAAGATAATGTTGATACCTCTATAATATCAGCGATGCCAACATTATCATCGACAGGTTGACTTTGTACTGACTTCTCTTTACCAATCTCCACATATCTGTGCCAGGCTCATCTGGGGGCACGGCAGTGCCCCCGCCAAGTCAAGCAATAAAGCGGCACGGCCGTACCATCCTTTTCTCGAACCAGTTCAGGCCATTTTCGACCTCCTATAACTTCGTTGTGGATAAAACTAGAAGCCTGATTTTTTAGTAACCAATTGGGCATTGTATAACTTGGCCACTGCATCACATCGGCCAATGCGATGGCAATTAGCTATTACAATTGCTGCCTGTTTAACATTGGCGAATGCGATGCGATGGCCAAGTCAATCTATTTATTTAAAACATCAAAGATTTTTATGTGGGGACTGAATATATTAACTGACTTGGTTGGTACTACATGAATCTCACTACTTATTATGGTAAAAGAACTGAGTTGCGCGATTTGGTTTTTTTTACAAGTTTTGTTTTTAGTGGGATACAGGTTTTGTCTGCAATGGTAACAATGTCGTCTGCCAATTGCTAGGTTTCATCAATGTTCTCCTACCACTGAATAATCTTCTACCACTCTTTCGGTCAACCAGTTGCTACCGGCCAACTAGTGCGTAACGTAACTTATTATGGTCTTGGAGGAGGCTTCAACTCCTCACTCTGCTGCGGTACTGCTAAAAAAAGACACCGCGGTTCTGGAATACAAAGGGCTACAATGAAACAGGGCTGGATTTTAGTTAGTACACGTCTGGCACTCTCTATCGCTTTATCATTTAAAAAGTTTCCACGAGGTAATAAAACAATTAGACGCGGAGTCTGTACGACATGTCAAATGTTTCTGCACAATATAACACACTGAACATATCTAACCCTGCAGAATTTAAAACATCTTTTTTTACTGTTAAGTGAGCCTGCTTTTTGACCCCATCACGCCGGGGTATTAATAAGGTCCATGATGGAACGAACGCGTACAGAAGATGCCTGTTCAGTCTGGCTTTGAAATCAAACGGGTTTTATGTGGGAGGGAACAGAAGTAAAGAGTTTCAAATTTTGACTGTGTGCATATTAAACGTTGCTTAGACAAATACACATAGAATCACAAACTGCTGGGCAATAAAACGTAATATGCATCGCGTTAAACATTACGAGTATGGTTCACACATAAATAACTAAGTATGATACGTGCGTTGTGCTGTGGTGTAATAGTAAAGGTGGCTATCTATTATGGTGTAACGTTATATCATTTTGTTTGATTATACAGAACTTTAATATTTGCTTGATCCCAATGAAAGGGTTATTTTGCCATTTCGATTGTAGTTCCTTGAAGAAAGTGGTTAAGTATTATAATCACACCGTAAAAATATGAGCTCACCTTTCGGCCATTTTTTTTTAATGGTCTTACTCTTGACCTCAATCTTGCCCTAAGGGCAGAGATGAGGTCAACGATGGAACGAGCTTACCCAGAAGAAGCCTATTTACTCGAGACTTAAATATATTGGGGTTATATGAACTCGGGAAAACCGCCGCGACGGAGTTATGCTTGTAATTCTTTTTTTTTGAATATTTAATTTAACTAAACAGGTATTTTAATAAACGGGACTGCCAGCTATTAAAAAGATTTGTTTAAATTGTCAAGAAAACTTAACAACTCGTTTATAAACATTTTTCCAACACACAAAATAACTATATCGATATTTCAATCCCCTTACCTAAAGCTTATCGTAGTAAAAGCTTTCGTATATGGGCACTCCAGTCTCTAAGATTTATTTAACAATATCGCCTACGATAAATCATAAACGGGCTTATTATTTGCATAGGGTCCTTTTCACCTCGGATAAAGCTAGGGGTATTTTTTAAGTTTTCTCTTAATATTTTTTTATAACATGTAACCAAGCGACAGGTTACTTACAGTACCCGACTACAGTAGCATTAAAGAAGGTTCAAAATGTTGTAGCTATGCTGGATTAAAAAAGTATTATTACGAAAGAACCTTGTAGTTAAATTGTCTAAAATAAGTGAACTGCCTTTTACAAGTATTTAAATGCATTGCATATTTATTATGGCTTCTGCAAGGTAAGCATACAATACAAACGGGATAATAAAATAACACATTATAGTAAAATTATTTTTTGAAATTTATACATAGTTCCTAGAATCCCACTCTCTCTTGTAGGAGCTTATGGAAGCTACTGAAGGCGGCAAATTTGTCAGCAAAATTTTAAATGACACGATTTAAATTGTCATCGACATGCTAAATGACCTTTCGTATCTTTCCTTTCGTATCGTGTTTTATTGTAACAAATAAAGTAACAGATACCTACAGAAGACACATATTCACATTATTTTTTTCCTTTTTTAGTGTGTGAGCACACTATTGTCACAGCTATTGTCTACATTTCTTCTTCGTTTCTCCTTTAGCAGGTCTGCTGGCAGAATTTTCTTGAGAAATAAGCAGTACCTTTGTACTCAAATATTATTTTATGTTATTTTCCAGGGCTGTCTGCTGTATGTACATAAATAGTAAAATAAATAAAATAAACCCAGTCCGTACATTACACCTCAATGTACGCACACCTCACGTCACTGGTTAAACTCGCGCCCTACTTCATAGTGAGTCACTGTGTCACTGGTAGGTGCTTTGTCTTAGTGTTGCACTTGTAACACCGAAGGCGACGATTATTACTTCTGGTCATTAGACAGAAGGGCCTGGGAAAATCTTTGAGACAAGGAAAAGATATACGTTTTGATACCTATGAGAATGTCGTTCTTGATGTCGTTGTTTCAAAATAGTTACTTATATAGGTGCTGACTTCTGTAATATTTTTATGGGTATTTAAATATAACTTAAATGTCAAGACTGCGTTATAGGTCTAGTGGTCGTAAGGGTGACTGCTGAACATGAACTTATGGGTTAGATTCCTGGATCGTACAAAACGTAATTAGGTTTTTCTATCGGAAATCGAAAGTCTGGATGGTGATGGCAATGCTTGGCTCCTAGGATTTACATGACTGGCTTAATGTAGGCATATCATTCGGTCATCTCTGTCTAACCTTACCGGATTCAGAGGCGTGATGTTAAGTTATGTACCACTTAATGCTTATTGCTTCTAGCAATGGTATTGCAGGATGATTTTGGAACCTTTTCAGACAATAAGGTTACGTACCCGACAGTTGCATCGTGAGAAATACCCGAATTTCAGGTTCAATAATGTATATGCCGCAGTCATCTGGTTGAATCTGCTATTTGATTGAATGACTAGCGCGTTCATTGAATGACGACATTTAATTGAATGACTATGCCGAACGTTGATTGAACAAGCGTCAGTCAACTTCCAACTAGTTAGCGGATTGTAACATAGCCCTTTGAACAGAGCGGGCATAAAATCAGTCAGGTGATTAGCAAGTTGTTTTATACTTGTAATGTAAATTTTTCACTTTCAATATGAAACTGATCCTGTTATTTTTGAAATTTTGTTTTTTTTTTTATCTAAACCCTCATATCACTAGGTGACAAAGAATACCAAATACCAGTCAGAAACCCTAACCCTAGATGGTCGACGTCAGGGGTACCCCATGGTTCGATTGGTTAGGTTCCTTTAAACCCTGCACACAGAAATAGCAACCCCGCTCTGTCGACCTTCGTCCGTTCGGGACGTCAATAATTAATACGAGACATATTCTATATCCCATTTAACGATTTCACTAAATGACGTTCAGTCAAGACGTTGAACGTTACTTTTAATGACTTGACTAGGTAGTTGTCCTTTAGTCATTCAATTAAACGTCGTCATTCAATGAACGCGCTAGTCATTCAATCAAATAGCAGATTCAACCAGATGACTGCGGCATATACATGTAGTCCATTATACAACAGCTCGAGTATAAATAAGACCAGCCTTTCAGATCGATCTTTAGGTTTTTTCCACCAAATACATACCAAATTTTCTGTCGACTTTAATTCGAGATGTTAAATGAAGGAATTAAATAATTTCTGTCATAGCTTCATGAAAGAATATTATGCCAGATTATTTAACCTCTGCACGTTTAAAAAAACTGGCTGGCAGCTTACATGAACACAGTTTACCATTTTCACATGCCCTTTTGGTAGCAACTAATGCCCGTAATTTAATAACCCATTCAAGCCACTGAAGTTAAAATGGCCATGGAGTTAAATAAATTAGCCAATTGACTAAAGTATTGAAGTTAACTCTTAACAGCTAGTGTAACAAAACAGCTTTGTGTTCCACAAAAGCTGATGTAGGTCGGCGAAACAAGTCATAGTGTGTGTTTGTTCGACACAAGCGGATAGTTTTCACGAGTCTTCGATATATGAATGTGGTAATAGTTACGACTTGGTACATTTTGTAACACATTACATTATCTGTCATCACCTTTTTCCTGCTCCTGTGTCATGTTATTAGGGGTTGGCGCAACACGCCTTTTTTTTTAATTCTTCTCTTTAAATCATGACGTTATAGCATTTACTCTTATTTCTTTCATATTACCATTCCTCATAAATTACATTCCAAAAATAAATTGGTATGTTAGTGGTCTGGTTACAGTCAATGAAAAAATGAGAAACACTACATCCTTTATACTCAGATGGCTAATAATTTAAGGACCAGATGGACAAAGACAACATGGTATGCGGTGATCCAAGAAAGTAGAGATTGTTAAGTGGAAATTATGATGATGGAGAACTATTACTTCCTCCATTTCGCCAACAGAGGACCAGAAAATCCATTAAAAAAAAGTAGTTAAAAAACTAAAAAACTCGACTGAAAAAACTGAAAAGCAAACAACAAGCACATTTTAAATTAAACAAAACTTGGAAGCAAATCCCTTCATCCGTTCGAGAGTTATGAGGAAACAAAGAAAAGGACATACGTATACATACATTGATACAAGTTAAACACATAACCCTCTTTTCTTTTTGGGTTTCGACGCAGTCGGGTAATAAAGCATTAAAAACGATCCAATATTAATAAAATCCCGAGTCAACAGCGAGTAACCATCAAAAAATCATCACAACCCAACACTAGATCACGCAACCTAACTCAAATACCTTCGCAATTGGAACGGGCGTTGTTGATTATATTAATATTTTGACGTGATAAGGAAGGACCAGATAATCGCCTATTGTGAGCAACCTTGGTTGCTGATGCGTAACCAAAGGTTTTTATTGAAAGGTAGACGTAGAAAGAGTTGGGAACTGAAATTAATGTTTTTTGACATGACCTTGATGAAATTGTCAAGTAATTTGAGTTATTATGGAGTATTACTTTAAATACTAACTACGGTTATTTGGCTTTGTAAGTGGGTTAGTGGTCCAAATACTTGGTCACGTAAGAGAGAATCTTACTACACCAGCTGCGTGTCCCATTAAACACCATACCATCACTAATGTCATTCGTTTGTTCAAATAAATGTTGGCTTATGTTGTAAAAAGTAGGATATATGAAAACAGGAAATACATGTACCACCTAATGTAACTTTTTGTACCTACCTATGTCAAATAAGGAATCTGACTCTGAATCTGAAAGACAAGTCTGAACATCAGACTAACATCTTTATTGTTCACTAGCGGACGTCACGCCGTTTTTGCCCGCGTAGTTCCCGTTCCCGTGGGAATACGGGGATAAAAAGTAGCCTATGTCACCCGGGCATAGTGTAGCTTCTCAACAGTTTTTTTTAAACCAAATAATGTGTAGTACATTTTTTTTCGCTGTCACCAATACTTTGCGCAGCGCATGTAATGAAAGACGTTTTACGAGAAATATGTTTCTCTTTGGGTTACATTATTCATATTTTGGCGAAGATGTGGGTTTCTAACGGTGAAATAATTTTCAAAATCGGTCAAGTCGTTTTTACCCGACTGCGGCGAAGCCCAAAAGGAGGGTTATTGGGTTAAATCTGTACAAACAAACAAACAAATCTTTCCTCTCTAAAATATTAGTAGATAAGTTTTCATAAGAACATGATTAATTATATATTTTCACACTGATTTCAGAAAACAAAGGTTTATGCACATTTGCCTCCGCACACAGAACTTACTAATGAACGCTGATAAAGACTAGAAACTCATATAAACACGAATTATTAGCCGACTCTCAATAGGGATCTATACTGACTTAAAAAAATATGATTCTAATTAGTCCGTCTGTTAGATTATCGAAAAATATTGGATGCGTATCTTTCGTTTTATCAAATTAATAAAAATTGACGAAGATAAAACGCTTCAAAGATTTGAGTGGGGGGTTGTGATGTCACTGACCGCTAAGGAATGTCATACTAATGTCTCAGAAAATTACGTCACACGAGTTTACAAAGCACTGTATCGTCTTCATTGTTTGTTTACGTGAAAAAAGAAAAAAATTACGTGTCAAATATTTTTTGGAAATCTATCTGACGGACTAATTAGATATTTTTTTGTTAAGTAACCTATTTCAATAACTATAATGACACATTAGCGAGGAGATGATGCTATAGAACCATCACATTACGCTGTTAATTATTTATTTAGAAGAAAAAACAAAAAAATACCGATCGAATTGAGAACTCCTTTTGAGAAGTCGGTTAAAAAAGATAGTTCATCCCAGAACAACCAACTTAATATCTTAACATTGCGCCTGTTATACCCGAAGGGTTTGGCAGAGGGGACTTAGTACACCCACATTTCACAGTTAAATTTAATTCCCATGTAATTAAGAGGACGAGCCTATTGACAACTAACAATTCTAATAAAATACCATAGTCAATGAGTATTGCATAAAGCGAAACATAGTTTGCCAGTGAACTTGACAATAAACGGTTGAAGGCCACCAGTCCGCTTCACTGCACACGATGCTCTGATTCACCTATAAAACACGTTCGCTAAAAAATACGACAACTTTTTAATACAAAATATAACTTGAAAAATAAATTGACTTATTGGCTTGTGTTTTTATTTTTTGGGGAGCGTGAGAAATCATCAAATAACCCCTCCCTCTCATGGGCAGAGCAAAAGGGAGTGTCAGACTTCTACTGACTAAAAACCACCCATGTTCCTTCTTAGCCCTATATGTCAAGGCCGCGGTATCTCTTACAACAGTCCATTGGCTTATGTCCATATATTATGAAGAGAAAAACTATTATTAATTGTTAAATAAAATGTATGTTATGTTCATGTTGGTGATTATAATATATTTTTTACTTTTAATATAATCGGAATTAAATTAAATTAATTTATTGCTACATCTATTAAGTGTGGAACTTACTAGTCTTATTAAATAGTAACTCATAAATATAAAATTGAATTGTTATTGTTATTGTTGAATATTTATTGAATTGTTGTTGTATTGTTGTAGTTACATATAGGTAAATACTTTGAATGTAAGTGTAAAATGTTGCACATAAATATTGTGATTATAATTATTGTAATGTCATTAAAGCGGCGAGCTGCCGAATCCCGAAATACGAGCTCATCTCAGTTTGGGAATCAGTGTGCTAATGTAATTGTACAACCATTTACCTACTTTTTTTTTAAACCTAACTGGCGTAATGTGGGTTTAGGTATACTTCGGCCAAACTCTTCGGGGATTACAGGCGTGAGATTATCATTACGTTGAACACAGGCCTGCCTTATATCTGCCGTTATATCGCTATAATACAATGACCGGTCCCGTGAGAGTACCTACCCAGTGGAATCCCGGTCGTCGGTCTACCTTGTAGCAAGATGATTTTTTAGTCACCGTCCAAATTCTGATTTATTTAACTTTGGCGAAAATCATTGAATATTTGTTTTTTCTTTTAGTATCACTCAAAACAAAAATATTGAGATTTCACATCACAGAGTTTTAACGTTTCATAGAAAGCGGATAATTATTTCGTAAAAATGATTTAATATGAACATTTTACGCACTTATCAATTTTTTTTTCAAAAATGTTGTTAGTGGTATGGTTATGGTTTTATGGTTTATACAGATGCCTAGAAATAATTTGGACGGTGACTAAAAAATATCTTGTATCGTTGTATGGGTACTTAGTTTGTCTTTGACTTAAAATATAAACATGTTTCAATAAACACAATAAGGTAGGAAATAGAGCACCTTATAGTCTTTTACTAACTTTAATGACAAATACGAGTATAATATTAAAACGATGACGATATTACATACTTTTTTATCAAGGTGGTCTCAATACCGAATGTTTTTCATAAATAAATAAAAAACAAATAGATAAGAATATGAAAGGCGCACTCTATTTTGTCGAAACTACTGTAGCAATTACGTTTAGGAGATTTTTTGTATAAAACTACAGCTGCTAAATATTATAATTGAGTCGATTGATTCAATGGCCAATTTTTTTTTCTGTAGTGTAGTCATCGATCACTAATAAAAAACTAGATACACAATCCCATACAAAAGTTCTCTAAAAACTGTCGCCAAATGTTTAGGCCTAATATTAGTTGAAATAAATATACATTAATGTAAATTCAACCTTAAACACATTGCCTAAAGTTGTATTCACAAAGCTACGTACAAAAAGCAATAAATTTTTACGACCGGTACTCGTTGGTCAACCAAATTCAACCTTACACGCATGTTTTAAGGTCAGAATTACAAAGTGTCAATAAAAAGCAATAAAAATTAACGACCGAGCCTCGTCGCTTGGACAAGGAATGAATGGAGTCGAACTGCCCTATATTTTTTGTTATTGAAATTGAAATTTTTAAATTTTGTTCGACTAGTTTTAAAAAATTGGTTTACTTAATAAAACAAATTCTATTCTATTCTATGGTGTTTAGGTGTAATGGTTATAATTTACCTGAATGAACAAAATAAATAAAATCTCACTTCTTTAATTTTATAACATGCACATATTCAAAATAAAATCTATAAAGTGTTACTATAATATATAGAGAAATAGTAAATAATTCTCATTAAATAATTAAAAAAAACAATCATAAATGAATAAAAAAAAAAAAACAATAGCGTCTCCAACAAATGGAACAGAATCAACACACATAACTCGAACAATTTAAGTGGGCATGCGATAGTATGATTAAGTACGTTTAGTAAGGGTCTTTACAATTGAGATGCCTTATAACTCCTAATAAGCAATACGACTTATTAAAATAAAATGTTTTTACAATGATTTCTTGATAAAATATCAGTATTTACAATACAGTGATAACAAATAAATAATGATAATATTAATACTTACCGAAAATATGAAATTCCATCCTTTTTTAGGGTCCTGGATGTGTGATTTTTACAATTTTTAAACGAGCACTGAGGCATGTTTACCGTCGGAGCGTTCAAATGCTACTAGACTAAAAGAGCACCCAAATGTTCGAGTGGGCGCTCATTCGGTGAGGACATTTTTTTGTCACCGATTGTGTATCTAGTTTTTTATTAGTGATCGATGAGTGTAGTATAATTATGCAGTATGGTTTTTGTTTCCTGTGCAAAATAGCGTAAAATGACACGTATTTTTAAAGTTTAGCGGCGAAATGTGAAACTAAGATTGTAAGTAACGAGAATTCTAATTTCGGTTTATTCTGCTAATTCAATGGTATTGGTGAATGGTGTCATACACAATGTTATCAAGATAAGCACCCACAGTGTTACCCGTATCTATCTATTATATTAATAATTTATCAAAAATGGCGCCCAACTGCCCAGGCCCACCGCACAATAGCGATGGGCGTTGAATCAACGAACTAGTTGAATCAACGTTGATGTCTCTTCAACGGAATTAACGTTGACCGTGTACAAATCAACTCGTTGAATTCGTCAACGAGTTACGAAACAACGCTGTTTATGAATTCAACTCGTTTCATCGGTTGACGAATTTAACGAGTTGATTTGTACACGGTCAAGGTTTTGTTACTTTCAACGTACGTAAATTGTATTTCTTTAAGAATAAAACTCCCGCTACGACGCGATAGTCATGACAAGAATTTGAACTCTAAATAACGAATACAAGATTTTATATTAATTTAATCATTTGATAAATATCAATATTTTTTAAAGAAAGTAAACGATGACATTATTGTATATTCGTGCGCGGAATGAAAGGTTTCGGCGCCGGCGGGCCTGTGTCTGGTTGAAGCGGCTGATTGGCCGGACAGTGGACACCTCGTTCGACTCGCGCGCCTTGGCCATGATAAACAGGTTAGATACGCCTGAGTGTTTTATAGCAAACTAGTGACCCGCCCCGGCTTCGCACGGGTGCAAAAAATGTACTAAAACCTTCTTCTTGAATCACTCTATCTATTAAAAAAAATCGCATCAAAATCCGTTGCGTAGTTTTAACGATTTAAGCATACATAGGGATATAGGGACAGAGAAAGCGACTTTGTGTTATACTATGTAGTGATTAATCAGTCAGTACTAAGCCTGAAAAAAGTGTGAAGGTAAGATCATCTAGAACCCTAGGTAGGTAGTAGGTAAAGTCATCATAAAATGTTATCCAATTTCATTAGGTAAACTGCATCAAATTGTTCGTAAATTAACATTACAACAGCATACGTTAATAAAAGCGTTGAGGCGTTTATCGTTCATGCAAGTTGACGTTCGTAACACGTTAACTCGTTGACGAAATTAACTAGTTGATCAACTAGTTGACAAACGCAATTCAACGTTAACGTTTCGTTGACGGAAAAACCTTCAACGACCCATCGCTACCGCACAAAACAATAGTTTACTTCGCGCCTCGCGGCCTCGCGAGGCCTACCGGCTATTCATAACATAATAATAAAATAATAGTTGGCCAAAAACAGCGTCAGTTATTCGACTCGAATCTCTGCGATAGTTGAGAAACGAGCGAGCGGAGTTTAATCACTGGGATCATTTCCTTACTCATCATTCGCTGTTCAGTCGAGTCAGTTAAGACCCTCCTGATGGCAACTTGAGCAGCGCGCGTCAGGGGTAGAGATGTTTCCGATGTAACGTAACCATAGCGCGATCTAATTCGACGTCAACGCCATCTATCGAGCCACGAATTAAACTCTGCGCGGATTTTAGTTAACCTGTTCGCCGCTGTCGCATTATTATTTTTGTGTTTTATTCTTATTATTTCCTTTGTGCAATGAAAATAAATACTACTACAAACACATTTCTATCCTACAACACACACACACATTTTTATTTCTACTAGAAACACATTTTTTTGGAACTCAAAACAAATTTCAGTACAGAGGTCGTTCAACATTTTTTTCCAGATAAAATTATGTTCTAAATACATAATTAGGTATTATTTAGGTCATGTTTTTGTAAACTGTTTTTTTTGTTGCCATTTACGGCTACTTATTTTACACATTATTTATGTGTGCGGTTCGAGTTCAGTAAAAAAAAAATGAAAGTGTCACTACGACATTAAAACAAATCACACATTTGATTTTGCCTGCAATAAATAAGTATTACAATACAAACTAACAGAATCTCATATTGTCGCCGGTGGCGCCATCTATGTGCCTGTGGCCAAACTATATTTGCTAACAATAATCTATTTTCATCATTCATAGACTGCTGTTATTTATTGGAATCCGAAGTTAACTATGTTTTTCATTTATTGAATACTTGGACCATTAAAACTTGAGAAAATTACAAAGTAAGTACCTACTTAGTCAACGTGGAAGCGATGGAGGGTTGCAAAAGTAATAATATATCCACTCGAACGGGGTCCTAAATAAATTTAATAACATCATGATACTGGGGATACTGTTATAAAAGAAAACTATTAAGAAAATACAGATAGGAAAGCAGTTTTTATGGAACTACACATTATTATTAGACATATCGAGCAATTAAATAAGAATACCTTCACAAATCCCAGAAAAACCCTTAGCGATCTACTCACAGAACTGTACTAAAATAAAAATAAATAGGATCAATGAAAACGTAATGTTTTTTTTTTCTAATTGTGTCCGATATCTCTCTATGATTGGTTTGTATGGCCCGGATTTATTTAAGCCAAGACATCAGTACAAAACGGATTCAGTGGATTTCGGTAAAATGTAAGATTTCTTCCTTCATAATAGGAGGTTTTCGAATGGGAAATTATATTTCGGTGCAAGGAGGTTTCATTGGCTGTCACAGGTACAGCAACATAATTTTATTTTAATCCGACTGTGTGAAAGCAATAAAAGATTAGAAGTTTTAATAGTAACTCTTATAAATATAGTAAGTATTAGTGATGTCACTAATGTGTATTATTATTATGATACTTAATTATAATATTATTATTGTGTGGCGAATTTCTCCCATTATTGAAATTAATATTATTGACATATAGGATTACTGTAATTAATTTAAAATAAATTAGAAGTATGTAACTTTTATTACACCAATTATTATTGTTTGCACGCCGAAATTAAAGGCAGAAAAAGAGACCAATTTTATATGTTTTACCAACCTTCTGAACCTTATTTACGCAAATTTTGTATTTTCACGAAAACGATTATTTTATTATTTAAGTACCTATTTCTTACACCGCAGTTGGACGGTTTACTCAAACATCGCAACCAAATTATTTTTTCGCGTTAATAGGTTGAATTAAATGATGATAAATCTATTAAATTATTGTTTATCTCTAAATAAACGCTGAAATGACAAGCGGAATATCTCATTCATTTAAAATTTTACTCGGTTCCTGGATTAGAGACATTACCTCACATTTTCCGTTATTACCATACATTGCTACTTCAATACTGTACTCGTTGCTTGAACTTCGTGCTAAGCCGTCAATGTATACAATCCAACGTAAAATATGTTAGTTTAGAATAGTTTAAGCGGAGAGAAATATATCCGGGTACGAATAAAACCGGATGTGAGTGCAAATTGGTATCAAAAACCGGAAATAGCGTATAACGTACGCTTGGTTTTGCGGAACCCTCTCGGTTAGTTTTACTTTGCGTGATTTCTGAATTGTTTGATCATTAATTGTAAATTATATTGTGCGTGAGGTATTAATTTTATGAATTATGTTTATTGAGTGGTTTGTTATTGTAAGATGTGTTTGAATTTAATTACTTGACAGAGTCGAATTTATGCTGTTAGTGTTATATATAATACAAGGAATGGAATAACAAATATTGAATAGTTCAAATAGCTGTTTTAGTTGTACACTACATAACATCACGCCTTTAATCCCCGAAGTGTTAGGCATCAGGGATGTACGCATGACTGCGGGTTGTTGTAAGAGATACCGTGGCCTCCACATAAAGGGCTAAAAAGGAACATGGGTGGTTTTCAGTCACTAGAAGTCTGACTCCCTTTGGCTTTGCCCAAAAGCGGGAGGGGTTTTTTAAAGATTTTCCCAAAAAAGGGGTGTACCTACTGTACCTATTAGTACACATACATTTCGTAAGTTATGTTTAAGTCCCATAAAATACGGGGTGAGGCCTATTGCCATCAACTAGGCACAATTCAGACTTCGTGGCTGCTACTGAGACACCCATTTAAAAGAAAGAAAAAAAATATATTTGTCGCAAAAACATGACGAACATAGTCAAATACAACGCGTAACAAATATAAAACATAACGAGCATAGTCACATACAACGCGTAACAAATATACCACATGACGAGCATAGTCACATTCAACGCGTAACAAATATAAAAAACATGACGAGCATAGTCACAGACAACGCGTAACAAATAAAAATACACGCCAAACACATAACCCTCCTTTTGGGCTTCGCCGCAGTCGGGTAAAAATACAACAAGTAGTGATAAGAAAAATAAAGTTAAATCAAATCAAATCATCTTTTATTTGTTATCATAGGTAAAACAAGTACAGATCTTAATGTTTGACTAACAGAGCACTATGTTATGCCAAGAGGCGTACAAATATTATGGTAGGAAAATTTAGCTGAGGATTACAATTATTAGGTACTAAAATATTTGAAAGACATCAGTATGATATTAAATTAGAAAATAAATGATAAATTACATATTGTTTAGTGCTCCAATGACGTCAGACCCAAATGAGGATTTATTAATATGTCATAAAAATATATAAGTAAGGAAAACATATGTATGTTAATGTCACTATTAATATTTGTCTCAATTTATCTCAAAGTAATAATAAATATAATTCTAAATTAATTCGTCATATAAGTATTCGTCTTAACAGCTTGCACATCGTGAATGAGACAAGCAGCTAGAGGTTACTTCTCAGCATGGTGCAAAATAACTCTTTGTACGACCTGCTAAACGAACTCAGGGCCCATGAACAGCGCTTTCGACCTCTAGATTACAAGAACACAATGTTTTATTTAGAGTAACAAAAAAACTGATTTGGTTGATGTACCAGTTAAAAAAAAGAAAATTACACACACCACGCCTATAATTCACAAAGGTTTAAGTGGAGGTGTCCCTTATAATAAATTACCATTTCGCCAATGATATATTAAAATTATAGATACGTTGTCCGACCTCAAAAATGACAACATGAAATGAAGCCAATTGGCCACATCGCGCTTAGTTACGCACCAACCTCTCGCGCGACGCTACGTTTGTTCTTAACTTAAATCGTGTGTGTAAACCTGCGCGAAACATAAAGAAAACAGGCATCAACAGGCATCCCGCTGTACGGTGTCATATTTTCTTTTTGTTTCTTTACGCGTAAAAGTGGTTATTTAATATTTTCGCCGTTTTGAAGCGCCGCCATGTTAGTTCATGACGTGTCTTTATATAATACGTCATTGCATTTCGCCGGCTATGTTTGAGTACCATGTGAATTAAGTAAGAAATAATTTTCAGTTTCTGCAACTTGCAACAGATGCCCTTTAAACATCTAGATAAAGTAGGTCCTATTACATGAATTATTTATTATTATAGACGTTTTTGTTCGGAATCGTGATGTGAAACTGTTTTATTTCCTGGTCCGAATTATTTCATTGTAGATTTAATCAAACACCGAATCAAGGTCAAAGATAACGTCCACCATTATTAGCCTAGAGGTATTTTAAGATATTGCGGAATGGCTTCCTTGAAAAGGTTCAAAGTTATGCTAAGATACAGCCTATCAAAGATTTCAGGAGATATAAACACACTTACTTATACTATGCACTAAACACACACCCAAACTGTTTTCGATATTTCTTTTTTTGTTGAATTTGGCCAGTTTCTTTACCATCGATTAATCCATAACGATGGCAGGATAAACCAGCCAGCAAGATCATTATCAGCTAAGCTTAATCAAGCCGTTCGAAGGGTAAAAATACACAGACACACACAGCATACAGCAGCAGCATGCAGCAGTATACAGCTAAAAAGTCTTAAAACGTAGAGATACAAACGTGAAACTCGGACCGTAAACCATCAACGGACTAATCAAGGCAAGCACAGCTTAGCTGTTATAGTATCTATACTTACACTTTTACCATAATTATGTTCATACTGTTAAGTAATACGACACTGTCTGTCTGCTGTCCGACTGTCTGTCTGCTTGTCCCGGTTAAACTCCGAAACAGATGGACCGATTTTAACGTGTCCTTTTGCTGGAAGATAGCTGTAGTTATAAGAATAACTGTGGCCTTTTTTATTTTAGAAATAGATTTGAATCGAATTTCATGGGTTTTATTTTTTGCACGGAAGCAAAAAATAAAATCCATGAAATTCGATTCAAATGGGGAGTAATATTTTCATAACAATGTCACGCGTACGAAAGTAGCAGGCAACAGAGGACTCTCATCACATAGGGATTTTATAATTTTATTTAATACTAATTGAGTTGCGGAGGTCAGATAGGCGAATACTCTAGCTCAGCTGTTTCAGCTGTTAGACTATTTGTAAACCGACCTCAGAATAGTGGGAAAAAAGTGAACAGTAAGTACTAATATAAAAATTTTTGAGCGACTAGTGCCCGACATAGGCAGATAGTACCTGTGTGAGGCAGTGCTGTGTTCTCGCAATTGATATAAAAAGTTTTCAAAATATAAATTTATTATGTAGGTATGCCAGTCATTTCCTAGTCTGTGTAGCCACTGTTATTATTTTATTAGAGCGTGATTTACTCTTGATAATATGAAGGACTGCTTGAAGGCATTAATTTGTTACAAAGTAGATTCAGATATCTTTTGGCAATCTTGATATGGCCTGCAATTCAGATTTATGGAATAAGGATTATTATAACTTCGTCTTTGGTATTTTCATTTCAATAACTATTTAAACTATATAATAACTGATGATTGAGCATGAATAACAGTAAAAGTAAGGTACGTATCGATGGATGGAATGTGTGAATATAAAACCATTTAATTATCAGGCAAATAAAACACACAAAATAATACCACAGAGACAAACTAATACCATATTTTATAAACACTTGAATGAATGAAACACAGCTGCATGGTAGGCACAGCAGACCCAACACATTGTGCGCATCAGTGTGTTGGGTCCACTCGCTCCAGTATCGCTGAGGTTACGAAAACAGCGCTTCTTCATCGTCTTTTCTATATTAGTGAAACCCTCCTCATCAACTTGGCTCGTTCTTGGTAAGAGGCTACGGACCTGTCAGGGCAGGTTGACCATCATTTTCAGTGTTTCCCCTGTCCAAAATTATCATATGGCTGCACGGGAGGTCAAAATCAAAACTCATTTATCAAACTAGGCTGATAATCAGCACTTTTCGAATATCAAAATTTACTTCACTTTACTTATTTACAAGAGACAGTCCCCCAAAACGCCCCCCCTTCGACACTTCCTAGTGTTTTAGCTGGAAAAAAGAAGTGGCAGAACAAACTCCCCAGCAACACATCTATCTGTAGGTTGGTTAGAAGAACTCGATACAATAGTAAGGTGCAAGTTAATGACTAGACACAAATTTTAATTAATAATTAAAAGGTATATAAAAAAAAACATTAAAATAAAGACAACACATCAGTCAACTAATCTTGGAGAAAGAACATAAATAACAAACAAATAAATAACAGTGGTGACTTTCAGAGATTATGACTACTTAGCAGTAAAGTTTGGAAATGCAGGACATGTCGCGCCGACATAACTTGGAATAAGCAGAGCTCTGATGAAGGTGATGCTGGAGAATAATATCTAGTTAACTTTGTATGGTAGAATTGTTAACGTCTTTCAAGGGTGGTTCCCTTGAAAGACGTTAATAAATAAAAAAAAGTTGTTAAAAAACTAAACAACCCGACTGAAAAAACTGAAAAGCAAACAACAAGCACATTTTAAATTAAACAAAACTTGGAAGCAGGCGGGGTCCATTCTATTTTCATTTCATTTCATAATTTAATGTTCAAATGAACTTTTCTATTCAAATCCATGATTTGGCCCACAAAACCAGCAATTATCTTTGTTTTTTTTTTAATTTTAATGTAGCCAGTGACACTCGTGCCATCAAGACGAATCTAACGACGTATATTTCATTCAAATCCCTTCATCCGTTTAGGAGTTATGAGGGAACAAAGAAACGGACATACATACATACATACATACTTACATTTATACATACATATATACACACCAAACACATAACCCTCATTTTGGGCTTCGCCGCAGTCGGGTAAAAACGCCGAAACAGAAAAAAAAAAAAAAACATTTCCTACTTTCATTTCCAAATTACAAGTTATTCTCGGCTTAATTGTTTCTCTTTAATAGGATTGATTATTTTTTAGTTAGAATGAGGTGGAAAATTTGTAATTAATCGAAACAAAGGACTGGAGAGACCTTCACTTTCATTGTTCACGTTTGGCAAGGCTCAATATTAAACAGAGGGCCTCACACTACCGCGTGACGTAAATTCAAACGATTTTCTTAGCAAATATATATTATATAATCCTATAGTATTTAAGTTTTCGTTTACCGATGAGTATAATTCACATTCACATGTATTTGAAAAACTAGTTAAATGTAATTAATAATTGTTGTGAGAATTTTCAATTATTAATCATTCCTTTACCCACCAATGATGGCTTTATGCGATGCGATCAGTGTCAAGCAAAACGCACTTTTGACGTCGCAAGAAGCATCACTTCCCGTCGGGGCTGCGGGTTGCTTCCGTCGGGGCTGCGGGTTGTACCCCGCGGGGCTGCGGGTTGTTTGAAAGAGATACTGCGGCCTGGACACAATAGGCTAAGAAGGAACATGGGTGGTTTTTAATCAGTAGAAGTCTGACACTCCTTACCATTCTGCCCAGAGCGGGAGGAGTCACTAAAATTTGATGATTTGCCACCCTACAAAAAACGCCTCGCTTTTCAAGTCGTGTCGCATCGCGGTAATTAGGCTTGTTATCAACGTTCTTTTTTATCAGTCGTCATCAGCAATAATTCGTGGTTAAAAGATGAGAAAATTTTATGAGCAAAACTGTGTTTTTATTGAATTCGTATTTTTAACCGACTTCCCAAAAAGGAGGAGGTTCTCAATTCGATTGGTAAGTTTTTTTAGTAATGTTTATTCCGTCCGTGCGTTCGTGTTGAGCCCAACGTTTGTATTTACTTGTAGGAGTTGTAGGTAAGTGTACAGCGTTCTTCAGCGTAAGAATTTAATAAGTACAAAATTAAAATATTTACCGAAATGTTTGGAGAACTTCTGTTTCTTCCAAAGTTTTGACTACTTCCTAAGTATTAATTAACAATTCTCAGTAGTCTAGGTTCTTGACTAATTACTCTTTCTTCTATATAGGGATACTGCGGTTTTTGTCTTGTCATTAACGGAGCTTCATCATCAATCCTCGACCATTCAGCAATCTAGCGTTAGCCAGTAGAGGAAAGTCACCAAATATGAAATAGTATCTTAATATGGAATACCTTCATTTCTCTAAGACTATAAGTATGAAACGCAACACTCGACCATCTTCTGTTCCATTCGGTCTATTGCACCACGTACGTGTTAGTAGACCGAATGGAACAGAAGATGGTCGAGTGTTGCGTTTCATACTTATAGTCTTAGAGAAATGAAGGTATTCCATATTAAGATACTATTTCATATTTGGTGACTTTCCTCTATAATAATAAATAAATAAATATCCTTGGACATTTCACACAACGCCATCTAGTCCCAAGCTAAGCAACCTAATGCTTGTGTTATGGTAACGAGATGGCTGATAAACTACTTATATACATTTTTTTTTTGTAAATACATACATATTATAGATAGAAAAACACCCAGACTCGGAACAAATACTTGTAGGTCGTACAAATATTTGTTCCGTGCGGGAATCGAACCCGCGACATGCTGCGCAGCAGTCAATCGCTCAACCACTGCGCCAACCGTGTCGTCATTAGTCACAGTATTAGCTCTCATGGTCACCAGTGCGACTGCTAAGTGGTCCTCGGTTTGATTTCCGGGTTTGTGTTTTCATTAGAAACTCAGTAGCTGCCTAGAGTTAAAAGTTGGATGTATGATACCTCCGTGCCTTGGAAATTGGTCCTGGTCCATTAGCCCTGCGCCTGATCTCTCTCCGGTCCCGATAGATTACCATCCCATCGGACTAAGGAAGAAAAGAAACAAAACTGTGCCTGCACATGGCACTGGCATGGAACTGTGCCTGTGTCTTTCACGGTCAGTAGGAATATTCTATCAAAATCAGCCGACATACATAAATAGCTAAGCGGCACCACAACACCTTGTCCTTTATTTCCCATATCTACTGTTCCAACCATCTTTTTAAATCTTTTTAGCTCTATTTTAAAATCACCCTTAATCAATTTCTGCATGCTACCAGATCGTGACCTCATTATTTTACACTCGACCGATAGTCGTCCGCTCCAACTTACTTCCTATTACTCATACTAAGTACACCTCAACCACGTATTACGGGTAAGTATAAGTTACGTTTTAAGTAGAGGCGATAAGTATCAATTTGTGGGGTCTAATCACAGGTCGGGAGGTCCTAACATTTCAATGTTTTGTTCTAGTACACTCTGACATTTTGTGTTCAAAGGTTAGTCGATATACCTAGGTGGTCGGTCGGTAGCAAGCTCGTACTGCTGAGCAGAATAATATGGCTCAGTGTTCAACGTTCAACTCCCAGGTCAATCAGTGTTATAGGTTTCTTTATCAGGTATTTGGCAGAAGCAACCCTGAGTCTTCCCACATAATTGGAAGAAATTGGATAATCGCAACATAAAATCGCCAAAATTTAAGATATTTATAAGAGAACCAGTATTATGCTTCTAGCAAATAGGCTCGTAAACAGAACTGGCGAAATATGAAGCACATTATTATGGTTAACTTGGTGTTGCCAGCGGCTTCGCCCGCAACAACTCAAAAATTATCCCACGGGAAGATAAAATCGGGATGAAAACTATCATAAGTATGTGTTAATCCAAGGTGTCAGCTAACTCCATACCAAATTTTATTAAAATCGCTTCTTCGCGCTACGTGAAGAAGTAACAAAGATACATACACACTCACAAACTTTCGCATTTATAAAATAAGTGTGATTCTTCAGTGATTACAAGCGTTATGTCATGTGTCTAGTGTCGTAGTATCAACTTAAATTGTGGGCCCGGTCCGGAGGTAGGTACTTACATTTCACTTTAACAACTTCAACTCTAATAATTATTAAAACCATTGTCTTACTTACAAATCATAATTTTTCACGAAACGAAGGGCCGTGGTCATATTATTCTATTTCGAACTTCCGCGGCTACTCAATACCTAAACTAAACTCACAGTTGAACCATTTAACGCCGATTATGCTAAACTTATTCATATTTAAAGCCAATTTATCAATCAGCGGTTTCCCACGTTCAGCTAAACATTTTAATCTTACTACTCTATAGGTAGTTATTCTTAAGCAGTGTGATACAGAGAACGCCTCAATCAATTTATGACATCTACATGTAGGTACTTAGAAATACTCTAAAGTTATTATTACAAACTAGTTTTTATATTACAACGCATAATTGACTATTATCTCAATAGCCACTGTGTCTTTGAACATGTTAATGAAGACAAAAAAAACATCATAAATGGCCTTAATATGCCTTGAGAAAAGATAAGCAAATCACGAAACGAGTTTGGCACTGTAAGTTGATAGTTCAAGTATAGCAAGCTCTTTTCAAGAATATATCCTTGGACTATTTTTTGCGCTTCAGGTGTAAGCTATATTGTAAGGGGTGTAGTACCAAATGTAGTTGGGCCAGATAAAAACCCCCTTTTCGGGAAGGGAAATCATCAAATGACTCCTCCTGCTCAGGGCAGAGCGGTAGGGAGTGTCAGACTTCTACTGACTGAAAACCACCTATGTTCCTTCTTACCATAGCCTTTTGTGTCGAGGCCGCGGTATCTCATGCGAACAACCTGCAGCCCCCGACGGGCGTAGGCCCTTGCCATCTCTTTGAGGCGCGCGTGAAACACACACGGCCTGTGAACGGACGGCGAGCTAGCCCATTACTCACCGACCACATGCCCGCGCCTACGGTGGCCGGAAGCCATCACGTAGCCCCCGACGCCCGGAGCGTCTCCCGGTTCTCTCCCTCTCACGTTTCGATACCTTGGCTAGCATCACTGTTACGCAGAAGGAGGCGACGGCGTCCCATTCTCTTTCACCCCTTGCCATGGCTTGCACCAGGGCCGGACGCGAGAGGTCGCCGCTACATATCGCCGCTACGAGGCAAACCTCCTCGGTATGCTATGACTTGCTTAAAAAAAGGAAATCTATTTTCAAGGACAACTGCGGCTATTTGACTCAGTCTGCAGCTGCCTAATATAATTTAAAAATGGTTGAAAGGTGGCACCACCAGACCAAACATTTTCTACCTATAGTTAAAAACCTTCAAAATCCTTGACCTTACAAACTCAGATATCCAAAAGCCTGCGAAAGTAGGATATTTATTAAATTCGGCGCTTTCTATCAGGCCTCATTGTAAATTCAATATTTGACGCCTTCCCATTGAATTGTGATGCATTGTTAAGAGCACAATATAGTACGGTAGTGCCTTCAAACTGAGTCGTGATCGTATTCTGTAATGTCTATTTCTTTATTTGACGATTTTATAATGGTTGTGTTTAAATATGTATTTGGGAGAACGATGACTAAAACGTAATGAAGAAAACTTCAAATGCTGTCTGAATTGCTTCCTACTTCGTAAGAGGTTATGTTGAGACTTGAGATGTTGATGATGAAGTACGAATCACACTGTAAGGTATTGCGGGCCGGTTCATGACTGCCTAGGAGGGCACATAGCTCGCAGATCAGATGGCCGATGGGGCCGATAAGTTCTCGAGTGGTGACCGCAAACCGGTAGACGTTGCTTTGGAGTGTCTCCCACTATGTGGATCAATCGCCTGGTGAGGGTTGCGGGGATTCACTGGATACGAGACTCATGGGACCAGTCAATCTCGTGACACTTGAGGGATATGTCCAACAGTGGACATTTATCGGCAGAAATGATGAATGATGACGAGATAAGTTGTAATACTGATGACGAACTTATTGTAATCTATATTTTTAGTAGGTATTGTTCTCAATTAAGTGAAAAAAAAATCTTTAAACCGAGATTTACTCTGTCGATCTCATTTGTGTTAATGAAGTAACTCTTGAAGATCTCTCTCGCACTCTAGACTTTTGTAAATTGATTGTAATACTATGTCACCAAAATTTAATTCTGTCGTTACTATTCTAGTCTCGCGTGTGAATTCACCTGGAAAATTGAAAACAGAACATTGTCTAACATTAATACATAATTACAGATTATAAGTAGTCATTAATTTGAGCATTTATGACCCTAATTATAGTTCAGCTAATATTTACGACTACCCACAAAGGGTGTGGTAATTGTGCCGATTAGTTGTTTCAACGTATACTTAGCCTTAAGTGTTCACACCGTTTACTGTGCCGCTTTGGTAAATGATTCTTAAGTAGAGCTTATGTTTATGGGAGGTTAGAGATTCAAAAACAAGGGGAAATTATTTAGGTATCTACAGAGTTGTTAACATTCTACCTACGAGTATAACCTTATTGGGCTGCAACTTCACACTATGATAGAGACTTGAGGTTTTTTTTTTTTTACCAGCTCGTGGGCAACTGGTACTAACAGAAATTATCAATTAAAACCTTCTCTACGTTAGGTATTGCTTAAAATTATTTTACCCCTGACGCCTCGTTCACGCCCTCGGTTAAGCGAGTAATCATTTTTATTTTCTTCGTCGCTCCTCAAGTCACCTCGTGGGGACTCGTAGCTTATATTTTTTTCTTATTAGGGTTCCGTAGCCGTATGGGAGAAAACGAACCCCATTAGATTCGGCAAATCGTCATGTCTGTCTGTCCATCCGTCCGTCTGTCACATCCATTTTATTTGGAAACTATGAAACTTGGTAGGTAGGTGTATTCTATGAACCGCTCTAAGATTTTTATATAAAAATTTAAAATAAGGGGTACCCCCCTTTTTTTTACCCGTAGTTTTTAAAACTTAAAACTTTTTTCATCAAACCTTTTCGTGTGGGGTGTCCATGGATAGGTCTTTAAAATGGACAACATTTAAAAAAAAAATCTGTTAACAAGAAAAACACACTGATAACAAGAAAATAAATCATCTAATTCGATGAAATTGATATTCTCTGTTCGTACTACGAGCAACATTAATTGAACTCGGCACACCATCGCTCTTTACCTCCATAAGAACCCATTTTCACCTATATCACCATTATCTTGTAAATCATGTCATGCAAGCAGCTACTGGACTATCAACGGCATACCATTACGGATTCATAAATAACAATGGATGGGCACGAGCTGCAGGCTGTAGGTTATAACTTTGTGATAGTTAAAAGGTTGGGTTTGGATTAGTCTTAGGTTCAGTCTGGGTTTTACAGGGGGCTTAAAATGGCTGCTTTAGCAGAAATATAATACAATATTAATATGAACTGTGTCAAAATTCACACAATGGTTACAGACGCAGTTACTACTATGACCTACTATGACGCAGTTACTACTTTGAATGCGTCCTGGGGGACCAGGACGCATTCAAAACTGATGTATTATTATAAAACTGACTATGGTGTGGGCACTTTTGTCATATCCATACATTAAAACATGCGGAAAGGATTTGTAGATCTTTTACCCCCCCTAAAAGATCTACAAATCCTTAGCCAAGAATCCAAAGCCTTACAAGGGGACCGTATTTTCGTGTTAAATACAAAAAAAAAGATTAAATAAGAAAAAGAAAAATAAAGTTATTTCACTAGATCTGGTTAAACTGAAGGTAATCCCAAAGAAGTACACATTACAATCTCCATACACACCACCCACAAACCAAACAAATTAATATTTAAAAATCGCATCCATCGATAGATGGCGCTGCTTCAAAAAAATTTATCTTCAAAAGTTAACCAAAGCTTCGCCTAGTTCAGAACTTTTGCAGCCTTACCTACTATATGAGATTGTATTTTGCTCGTTATTTACACCTCAGTGGTGTCTTATTTCATTCTAGATAATAAGGGCCTTTGCAATCATGATATTACAGTCTATGCGTCTAATCGAGAACACTTTTCACAGTTGTTTACCTCTGATTATGCATTTACATTAATATCACACACATTACTCCTCAAACCGGTTATCTCCGAAGGGTTAGGCAGAGGTACACCTTATGGTTAAGTCCCATAAAATAAGGGGTAAGTCCATCAACTGGGCACAAATCTAGACTCTGAAGATGCTTAAAAGAAATTCTGGATGGTAAAACCCAATATCACTTTGCCCGACCTGGGAATAGAACTTGAAATTCTTCTTTATACTTACTCAGCAGTCGAACTTGCAACCACTAGACCAATAAGGCAAAGATCTTTATTTCGGTTACATTAAAGTTGCTGTTGTGTTGGTGGTACAGACAAGAGATGTTTAATGACTTAAAAAAAATCCTTAAAAAATGTCTGTTAGATTATCGAAAAACATTGGATACTTACGTATATTTTTACTGACTTAAAAAAATATGATTCTAATTAGTCAGTCTATGTTAGATTATCGAAAATGTTATTACGTATTTTTTGTTTTATCAAATCAAAACAAATTGACGAAGATAAAACGCGTCAAAGATTTGAGTGGGGGTTTGTGACGTCACTCACCGGTAATAAATGTCATACTAATGTCTTAGACTCTGACGTCACACGAGTTTTCAAAGCACTGTATCGTCTTCACATTGTTTGTATACGTGCAAAAAGAAACTGACGGACTAATTAGATATTTTTTAACTACCCCATTCTTCTAGTACCTAAAAATATTCTGATATGTATAATTTAGATTCCTTTTTTTTACCCCCAGTTGGGAAATCATCAAATAACCCCTCCCGCTCTGAGCAGAGCGAAAGGGAGTGTCAGACTTCTACTGACTAATAACCACCCATGTTCCATAAGTTAATCTAAGTTTAACTAGAAATATGTCACGTGCACACAAAGGCATACGCGTAGTACAGTCAAGTTCAATTGACGGACGTACTGCTTGCCATGAATATACCTAATCGGTGAAAAGCGCAATGATGCGAGAAAAGAAGCTAATAATTTTCTTGAAGCTAAATCTTGAACATCATCAGCCGAAAGACGTCCACTGCTGGACATGGGCCTCCCCCTAGTGTCTCCACATTCACAGGTTCCGTGAGTTTAACATCCAGCGCATCCCCGCAACCTTCACCAGTTCACACCAGCAGCCATCAAGTGATGTTCGTGGATAGCACTTGCTTAAATTGTTATCTTATTTCAGGTAGGGGTCCTAAATACACTTTATCACAACTACAATTATAACCACACATTCTTCACACTTCTTCCTTTACTCCACAAGTTCTCCAATAACTTGCATCCGAATTAAATTAAAACGGCAGCGATATGTGAATATTATGCAGACTCGCATGCTAAACGCGATAGTTTGCGAAACTTGAGAGCCGTCTAAAGTTTGTGTGGCGCCATCTATTGGCGGTGCGCGGTTATTAAATTAATACGAAAGTTGTTGTTGCTTTGATTACGTAATTAGTATTTTGATTGGAAGTTTGTATCCAAATTTGTAGTTCGGTTCACCTCATCTCTGTCCCGTTTTACTTAATCGGTACAATCTTCAATCAGAAGTTGAAGTAAAACTTGTTTGAAAGACGCCTGTTAAAATGATCATAGCAAATGTACGAACAGTGACATGTTGCTAGTCTCATTTATTTTAATGGCCATGCCTTTGTGTATACCTACCAGTATATTGAATCCTCTTGACTTTCCATAAAAACTAATCAGCTCATTCTTCATTAGTCATAACTTCCACGTATTTCATACTACCTAATTGATTTATCTATGCCAAAGTGAAAATCACCCAGCGCATCGTCCGTCATTAGAATCATTAATCATTTTGTACTGTTAAATCTAGATGATCCATCATTCAGTCAGTTCAAAACGCTAATGTGTAATCTCATTAGAACAAAAATAAAATTAAATAATTATCTAACTTTTAAATCAAATTTTAATGATAGTGTAGGATTTTCAACGGTGACTCCTGATAAAAAAAAAACAATTTTCCCTGTGAAATAAATGCTACGATATAACATTCAGGCTTCTTCAGCCATCAGAGCACATTGACAACTGGCCAAAAGTAATGGCCCCACATAACGTAATAGTAGATATGCTGGTGAGTTGGACCCCAGAAATTCAACTATAAAGTACTGAGCCAGCAAGCCATACTGAGGCAGGCTAAGATGTCCGCTGATAAGATGAAAAAGAATAATGTTGCTACAACGTTGCAAGCTGATCATCTTTATTTAAATCGTAGAAACATTGATCTGTGCTGCCGAGGCACAAAGGTTAGAAAGAGGCAATATCAGGCACAGACGATAACGAACTATTTATAACGAGACGAAGAATTTTTGACGCGAAAGTTTGTAAGTATGTATGTATGTATGGATGATTCTTACTCTTTCATGCAAAAACGACTGAACGAATTTGGATAAAATTTGGTACACAAATAGTTTATAACCTGGATTAACACATAGGATAGATTTTATCCCGATTTTATCTTCTCGTAGGATAACTTTCGAGTTGTAGCGGGCGAAGCCGCTGGCAACACCTAGTCTACAGTAATATTATAAAGAGGAAAGATTTGTTTGCTTGTAACGAATGAACTCCGAAACTACTGGACCGATTTAAAAATTCTTTCACCATTGGGAAGCTACACTATCCCCGGGTGACAAAGGCTACTTTTTATCCCTGTATTCTTACGGGAACGGGAACTACGCGGGTGAAACCGCGTGACGTCCGCTAGTTTTTTTATATTTCTGTCCCTATATTCTCACAGATACCTGCTCTGATCATTCAATTCCTTTGTGTCTCGAGCCTAATATATCAACCCTCAAACTTTTCAATGTGATTTTTTTACAAACCATTCTCGACCTTATTGCTTTGATCCAAGTTTTGCCAACTTGATTTATTTGACTCTACAGAAGTACTTTTCCATTGTTACTGAGTGTATTGAAGTTATTTCGAATACCATTCGGCATTTGGTCTGGTGTAGATATTCAGGTCCTGCTCTTGATATAAGGCCTCGTATTCACTGTGCGACGAATCTTTGGTGATAGTCTTTGAGGAACGTACAGGGGCACTAACTTTGGTAGATTACTTAGATGTTTTCTAAGATATTTTGCTCGAAGTTTGTTGGTAAACTCAGCACCAACCTCAGATCAAGCAGTCTCTGTAATGCAGATTGTAAGCAAAGCGATCATGGGCTGCGGGTTGTTCGAAACCTTTGTGTTCAGTTTTTTTATTTAGTTGTTTAATAAAAATAAAACGCTTGTTGATAGTTGCTATTTTTTTATCTGTTTAATGCTAGGTTGAAGAAAACTTACTTTACGATATTGCGGGATGTTCCACTAGTGCTGGCAAGTCGCTTAGTGATCGCAAGGCTTAAGGCAATAAATGTGAATTGTTTGTATCATATGTTCGTATTTTTAGAAAAACTTTATTTAGGGTCCAGGCATTGATACGGGTTGGGAACCAAGTGTTAATTTTATTTATTCTACTTTCATTTTCTACCAAATTGTTACGCTCTAAAGTGAGTAGGGTTTTTAAAAAAATATATATTAAGTAATCGTTGAACTTGCATATACAAACCAAACACCCAGACTCGACTATCTGTAGGCCATATAAATATTTGTGCCGTGGGAGAATCGAACTCCAGTCCACCCGTTCAGCCACTGCACCAACCATGCCGTCGATTGCATCGTCAATGCATGTCAAGATTATGTGTATCATAAATGATAATCCACTACTAATCGGGTTATAGTAGTTAAATAAATAGCTAGTCGCTCCATGTAAAATATTAGTATTCAGCTACATCCGGTAAGACTGGGAGCCGACCCCGACGGAGTTGGGTAAAAGCTATTGGACAAGCCCGCCACACTATTCCCAAACCACTGTAACTCCTGAAAACAAGAATTTACAGTGGCGACTCCCAGAAGTGCTAATCAGGTGATGGTACTTCCCAAAGCATGCAATTTCTACTCAGTATACCTACATACATTCAAAAAAACATTGTATATATCTGGACCTGAGTAAACTTCATTTTAATGCAAATATTCTATCTAAAACTATTAGCCATTTGCATAGGTATGAGGTAGTTTAATCTGAAAGGGCTTATCTTAATGCTTAGAAATGGAATAGTCTTACATAGATAAGATAGAAGAACCTTACGTACAGATAACATCTCCTATTTACATTTGTTAAAAAATCCTCATTTTAGTGTGACAAAATGACATTGAAGTTGCGTAACATCACGGCTGTTATCCCTAATGTGTTAGAAAAGGTGAACCTAAAAGAACACCCATAATTTGTTAAGTCCCATCAGCCTATAATGTTCCCACTGCAGGGACTCAGGCCTCCTCTCTAGGAGAGGGATGGGCTATAATCCACCACGCGTGCCCAGTGTGGGTTGGTAGATGTCACATGTCTTCGATATATTTGGTTCTAAGACATGTCGGTTTCCTCACGATGTTTTTGTTCCCTGTTTTGAGAGCAGCGGTGGTGAAATAAATTATACAAAGAAATGCACATGCTTTGGTTCGAACCAACGACTTACTGTTCGAAAGTCGAGGCCACCACCACTGGGTTTCGGCTGCTCTACCCCCTATTTTATTGGACTTAAAAATAACTGGCCTATTGTTATCTACTGGGCACAAACCCCAGACTCTAATGATGTGAAAAACCCAATTACTCTAGGCCCGACTCGGGAATCCAACATAGGACCTAATGGTCAGCATATAGACCACATCACTACAGCAACGTGGCCGTCTATCATTTAAATTAGTGAAACTTTCAACTTCTTTAAAACAATAATAACATCACGAGAGTAATCTACGCAGGGTAAGGTGGGGAAAAACTTAAATACACTGAAATATTTCCAATTTTGTTCTAAATAACTCGTTCCATCGTCAACCTTATCTCTGCCCTGAGGGCAAGATTAAAGTCAAGAGCAAGCTCATTTATAATAATAATAAAAAAATACCGACCTAAAAAAATAAACAATAATTCCAATGGGAGCAAGCCTATTGCCATTTACAGTCCTAACCAGAAATCCTAACTTCGAACAAGGTACCACAAAAAAAAGCTGGTGTTGGTAAACCCATATCCCAGGTTGGGATTCAGAACCTTAAAAGTCTCTATTCCAATTTCCAAACTAAGATTGACGACTCCCACTGACCCCAACCTGTAAGCTTGCGACTACTAAGTCAGCGAGACCTACTTACTCCTCCGCTATTCTTTTTTGATTAATATAATATTAGTTTCAGGATACAAGACAGTTGAATTGTTTCTCTGGTGCTTCTTCGAGCTTCATTGTATCGGAGATTTTCTTGTGGTCGCCACTGTTGATTCTGTCTTTCAGGAGTTGCAGTGGTTTAGGAATAGAGTGTCAGATACCCAAACAAAGAAGCAATTGAGCATATTTGAAAAGGTACTACGTCAAAGTTCAGCTATCTATTTTAAAATGTGTGTTTTGTATTTTGAGCCTTTTATTTGCTTTAACTTTGACCTATCAATTTGAAATTATGTTAGTCCTTTTCAAGAAAATCCTTCCAGTTTCATATTTTCAGTCCCTTCATCAACCATAAAACCATCCTCCCAATGCTATATAAATTCATCACACTGGGGCGTACTGTCACAGACTGTATTTATTGAGCCACCCTTTTCAAACTAAACCTTTGTTTAATATTTGCCTGAGCAGTCAAAGTGTTCGCAATGAGAGCTGTTCTCTTTTTATTCAGTTGCTCTTCTGTGTGGTACTAATATGATGTTGGTAATTTTGAGTGAGGTGAGGTAAAGCTATTTTCTTAAGAGCCGTTTCAACACATTAAAATAGTTATATTCGTATAAACTAACACTTGGTTTGTGAAATCTTCAATAGAATGCTATATGAATTTCAGCCAAAATGTTGTTAATTGTTGGTGCGTTGGAAACCCTTCCATCTTAAATTCGTTTATTTTGTAATTAAGTAGATGACAATGAGCGCTAGACTTACACCAATCAAAAATATTAACAAAATCCACCAACAAGAATTATTTGAAAAAACTTGTGAGAAATTCTTGTATTTAAAGTTCTCACCTCTTGCATTCACAGTAGATAGGTTTCAATAAAAGAAACGTTGAAAACATTTTGAGTCGGAATAAACACTTCTCTATATTTTTTCATCTGTTAGTTCAGGTTTCACGTGAAAAGTGCTGAACAAATTCAGCTCAGTTTGCCATTTTAAAATTTTGGTTCTCTGTGAAACTTTTGCCTTGCTAGGAGTGATTTTAAAACTAGTTTTAGGTGGAATGCTGTTCATACTACTTATTAGGACGTTTTTATTAAAAGTGTTAAGGGAATGGACGACCTCGTGGTTAGCAAATTGCTTTACCATTCTTGACTTTAAACAATTCACAGAAAGGTGAGTTGTAATTACAGTGCTTGATAGGTATTGACGGTGGTAAGAGTTATTTTAAGATTACGGTGTTAATTTCGTGTACGGCCACGTGTTTTAGAATACTTCTTCAGCTATTTGACCTCTTTTTCTGTCGTGAATCGATATTCAGCATTCATGTTGTTAGAGTGAAGGCGACAAGGTAGAGGATTTATTTCCATAGAACATACCTAAACAGCACTTAGCCACATCATTCTCTTGCTCATAGTCTTCTTCTATACTTTTCTATCACTCATCTCATGAGACACCACCTTTCCGGCCATATCATCCTATGCACAAGCCATCCATCGTTTGTATGATCTTCCTCCAATCTTTCCTCGAGGAAAATGTCCCTCATATTTCCTCATCCCATCCCCTTACCACGACGACCAATTACCACTTTTCTTTACCACCACCTTCAGACTTTCTCTTAGTTTCTTGTCTTGTGTTCTGTGTATCTTATGTCCTGTGTGTGTTTAGTTGAAAACCAGCGTCGAGCACTAACTCAAGAACGGGCCCACTTATCCAAACCAAATGTTAAGGCATTGTTCAGACTATTTAGTAGATGGTTTATGTTAATTTTGCACAAACTCGGTCAAGCGGTTCTTCATTTATCACATTTTTTGTAACAAATGAATTCAATAAATGGCGAATAATTTTGCTGTCTTGGACCCGGTAGGTGGCGCTGCTGTCCGGGCAGTCTGCCAGGTCCGCTAGTTGTGTATATGTTGCATTTGCCAATTAAATGCATTTTCTTTTTTATTTCTTATATTATCCACATACCTATAATTCTGTTTTTCCTACTCCTCCGCTATTATTTTCTGATTAATTTCGTTGCGGGATCCAAGACAGTCAAATCATTTCTCTGGGACTTCGTCGAGCTTCATTGCCTCGGCGCTTTTCTTGTGGTCGCCACTGTTGATTCTGGCTTACAGAAGTTACAGTGGTTTGGGAATAGTGAGGCGGGCTTGTCCCATAAAAAAATATACCTTTAATGCACTACATCACATAAGAAGAAAAGTAAAGCCTAGTTTACTATTTATGTTAAACAAACACAAAAATCTCAACTCAAAGATCACAATTGTATCCAGATTACTGCCTACAAGTATATGATCCAATTAGTAAGATAATTTAATTAAAGAGAACATAATGAATTCAAATTATATGGGCGCTAGCGTACGCCTGGCGAACGCTGTGATTACCATATTACATAGATGGTGATGAGCTCACGGATTTTTGCGGAACAATCGCGGCTTTCTATGAAGATGTTAGTAATGTAAGCGTAGGTGTTAATTTCTTTTAGGAGGTGATTTTTTCATTGAAAACGTCTATGGAAACTGGTAATAGTTTTTATGTTTTAGTTTTCGAGGCGTCCTGCATTTGTAGCATAACCCTAGAGTTTTTTGTGCTTTGTTTTTTATTTTTCCAAGTCATCTAAAACAGTGGTCTTCTAAATAAAATAAGTCACAATAATAATAAGAATTCGAAACAGAAATTAAAGCTGCTTGGCTACAATCGAGCTGTATGTAAGTCCTTTTCATGTCCCGCTTCTTTCCAAATATTTCGGCATTGTAAAAAAATCTACGGTTCTACACTACGTTCTAATATACTCTAAATTCATGAAAACAGTTTGTCCGTCGGTATCTTTTAAAATGTGTGAGACGAAGAAACACTAAACCATTTTACTATTTTAGATTAACAGTTAAACATTCATTAAACTCACAACCTCTTACTGCCGCACTCAGAGAGCTTTAATGATTACTTAGGCCATCACTTAGTAATGGTTTTGACAGTTTTGTCAAACAAAAATATGTCAAACCTTTACTAAGTGATGGCTTAAGTAATCATTAAATATCTCTGAGTACGGCAGTTAATCAGCAGTTTAACTATTGTCACAAAACAACTCATCACTCAGCTTCTAAACGCCACAATCCAGAAAATCTCATTAGAAACCATTAACACTGGGGCAGTTCATTACGGGCCGTTATTGAAAGTCAGTGGGATTACAGCCAGACCCTCGTATCCCTTAGTACATTACACTTTCATATTATTAGACAAAGGCTCATGTCTTAGAACAGTTGGCTCTTCTAATTGGTCTACTCCCGTCTAATAACTGTGAGGAATTTTAGAGGTTGTGATTTTTTGGAGATGAATTAATGTTTTGCCTCATGTCTGACGAACCCGTTACTTACCGAGTTTTCTCCGTGCCATGGAAAGCACGTTAAGATTTTGGTCCCGGCTGCCATATTGTTAAGTAAATCATTAGCGGTCGTTATAGGTAGTCAGTGGATGTCGTACTACCCAGTAATAACTGGGTCGTGGAGGCAGTTACTCAATCTAAAATCCTGATATTCAGCTGCATTTGGTTAGATTATCCGGGAACATAAATGGGAAAAGGCTAGGTTGATGATGATTTAACGAATGATAATATTAGTGTTCGCCATCACCATTGTATCGGCACTACATAGAGTAATATAGCAACATAGGAAAAAAAACTAGTAGGTACCAAGGCTATCTATGACACTTAATCGCGCAGTTAGATGGTTCCCCTAAAAATGCATGAAAACCTCCTCTGCTTTGTGTCATGATGACTAGTTAGTGTACCTACATAGTTACACATCCTATGCACATAACTTTAGTAAATTACATAATTATGGATTGCGATATTAGCCTTCACCTATTCTACTTCCGAAGCACAGGCCAACCTCACATACAGGCCACAGGGCCTGTCTTACATTTATGCACTCATTTCGCGTTTGTAAATGACACAAATGCCGTAGAATTTTTAGTACTAAGACGTGGCCATTTTGTTAAATTAACTCCAAGAGTAAATTTATTCATTCAATGCCCTGTTACTTCACGAAAAAAACACAGGCCAGCAAACGTACATGAAAATTCATCAAGTCGTATCGTCCCCGTCTCGCAAGCTCAAACCGCGCTCGGAATCTCATTAACAGCAGGGCGTATCCATGTGACGTGTTCACTGCGAGTTCTTATTATTGGACATAACCACTTAATTCGCTTACTTGATTGCTCCAAGACGATACGGTAAGCAGATGTGTGGAACTGCTGCGCTGGATTTAGTGATATGGTGGTATTATTGTTTTTGGGGTTTTATGAGTATCGATAATATTGTTAAAAGATAGCTAGTGCCTGGGCCGATTCAATTTAGATTGCTGGGTTGGTTAAAGTGTCTTTGGGTTTTTGCACCAGGAGTTTCTGTCTCACAGCTCAGAGCCAGGATTTGTGCCCGGTGGATATCAATAAGCTTGCCGTGACCATCTATTACATGGGATTGAGGTGTACTTTAAGATTCAGCACTGCCTAATTTTAACCAATGGCTCTCATTTACGAAAAGGTCGTGTACGTCCCAATAGTGAAAACATTAAGGCTGGTTATGCTATATTTAGTAACCCAAATAAGTACGGATGCACAAACTACAAAACAGGCTTACTGAAAAAGTGAAACTAGAATAAAATTATTTAAAATGTTTGATAGATAGTTGGGATCAAAAGGGATAAGTGGCACATTTTACAGTATTACCAATCAAACTGACACCATAAGGGGCCCCCATAAACTGCTACCTACAAACGTAACCCAAGAAATCCTGAGCTTCTAAAACCCTTTTTCTACTGGCGTGGACAAACGGCCATCATAAATTATGGGACTAACGCCTTGGAAGATATATCCCCGTGAATATACATGATATGTTTTAGTGTCAATTTTATTTCCGTCACACAAAATGTCTTTTGGATTCTTGGATTCTTTTGAGTAATGTAAGCATTTTGGTCATTTTATTATAGTTCTTGAGAATTTCTAAGCACACATAAACCCTGCCTACACCTGGTTTTAATTAATTGTAAGTATAGTCGTTTTTTTTGGAAAATATTTTTGATTATGATTGATTTATTAATAGACTGATTTATCATCAACAGCCTATTAATGTTCCCACTGCTGGGACACAGACCTCCTCTCTCTTTGAGAGGGAATGGGCTATAATCTACCACGCGGGCCCAGTGCGGATTGGTAGATGTCACATGTCTTCGAATGTTTGGTTCTAAGCTATGCCGGTTTCCTTACGATGTTTTTCTTCACCGTTTTGAGAGCAGCGGCGATGAAATAAATTACACAAAGTAATGTGCCTGCCTGGGTTCGAACCCACGACCTACTGACTGATTTATGATGATCGCTAATATATCTAATGTAATATTGTAAAGTATTATGTAGTGTTTGTAAATTTAAATAACTTGGTATTCGTTTTTGTTATTTGGGATTTGATGCCTGTAAAAATAATTATTATAAAACCCTAATGGACGACGTCATCACAATGTAGAAGGCTTTATTATATTTTTTTTAAGGTGGTGTGAAATCATCAAATAGGGAGAGCGGTAGGGCGTGTCAGACTTCTACTGACTAAAAACTACCCATGTTCCTTTTTTGTGGGGTGTGAAATCATCGAATGACCCGCTCTGGGCAGAGCGGTAGTGAGTGTCGGACTTCAACTGACTAAAAACCACACATGTTCCTTCTTAGCCCTTTGTGTCGAGGCCGCGGTATCTCTTTCGAATAACTCCCAGCTCCGACAGGGGAATGTACGCGTCTCATGGTGGATTCAAAATGTACGAAAGTGATGTAGGTTTACCGAGAATTAACCGTTTAATGCACTGATCATTAACTTTTTTGCTACGCTCTGCTTAGAGTTGAGATTTCAACAGTCAGTTTAAAAGTCAAGTTATATGACGATTGAAACATCGATCAGTAGCTGCATGTTTAATAACTAGATAACTACAGGGCTATCGTTTCATATGAGACGGTAGCTGAGAAAGCTGCACGCAAAGTGTTGGAGTGGAATTGAGTTACATCAACAGACGATTAATTACGTAAAACATGTCCCAACACCCCTCTCACTTTACACCGAATAAGTCATCTCTTGTAGTCTTGTAAACTTTTTCATAAAAAGTGGCCAAGGTCAAGTCGGACTTGCACTTGAAGGGTTCCGTACCATTGTAGTAGATATTGAGAGATATTCCATGTAGTTCCATGTTTCAATTTTTCTCTGTGATTTTTCTGTTATTATTTCGCATGCTATGCAACCTTATATTTGTACGCCTTTTGGCATAACATAGCGACCTATTATGAATTTAAGAACTGTATTCACTACCTATGTTACACAAATAAAATTGACTTTGACTTTGACTTTATTTTAGCACCATAGACTTCTTAAAGGTTTTCCTGTAATCCATAAGTTTTGAACTAATTTTTGTATTACATAAAAAAATAGACTCAATACTTTTGGAGATAAGCGGGGTATGGTCGAACAGACAGACAGACACAGAGTTCCGTTTTTTCCTGTTGAGGTATGGAACCCTAACACATACGCATTCTTACTTTTAAATTTACCAAAGAGGCGCTATACCTGTGTCATCGAAAAACAAAATAATCAAAACTGGCCACACAATAACACAAAAAATAGTTGACAATCTATCTGTCACTGCCATGTACAATGGTCATGTCACAAAACAATGTTACGTTTTCCTTATTTATTAAGTTTGCTACTATGTATCGAATTATCATTTTGTTATAGCTATTTAGACGAAGATGCTGAACGCAGGATACACAATTTAAAAAGAAATGTGAGAAGAGAAAAAGTAAGAAGGGCGAGAAGACCGGTGCGAAGAAGTCCGGTACGTCAAGAAGAAGATTATGACAAAAGTCCAGTCGAATTTGATGTGGCGAGTTTTATACAGCCTGAAGAAGACAACTTGGAAGCGGAAGAAGTATTTATGAGGCATAGGAGTAATAAACGGTAACTTTTGTTTTTAGTTGGCCCTATTCAGCCATACCTAGGTCAGCCGTATAATGGTCACAGAGCTAGGAAGCTCTCTCTCGGAGATATAATCATTCTCGTGGGCCTATGGCGATTTGGGTGTGACGTGCCTTTCAGCTTTCGCTAGTTTATAGAACTGCTGGTTCCTTACGTTGTCTTATTTCATCGTTTTCAGAAGCAGTACTGATGGTATTTACTACTCAACGCGCATGCCTGGGTTTGAACCCACTACCTATAACTTGTAAGTTAGGGCTGATATCACTAGACTACTGCTCTTGCTTACATTAAGGCCCTATTTCACTACCTTTTTTTGTTGTCAGACTTCTACTGGCTAAAATCTACCAAAATACCTTTTTTGGCCCTCTGTGTTGCGAGGCTGCGGTATTTCTCTCGAAAAACCGGCAGCTGCGGATTCCTATTTCACTACCTTAACCTACGTGACAGCAAAAATGTATTATTTTTACTATTCCAGACGATGGTCTCCGAAACCCTTCGATCTGGAATCTATGCTGAAACCTGAAGACAATAAGATGGAAAAGACTCCAGACTACATCAGCTTGAGTCACAGCCTTCCAGAACTGAACATGAGTCCACCTCTCTCCAAGGATTTGATGAACGCAAAACACTTTGGTTATAACGCAATAGACGAAATCAATAGCGACAAGTATACAAATGAGAAATACAGAAACATTTACAAAGATGATTTGTTGTTGAATCAGAACGGACTTCATAATCAAGAGAAGAAATGGTAAGAGTTGCAATCAAAAGAATTACTGTTAAATCGTGGTCATCATCATCATCATCAGCCTATTAATGTTCCCACTGCTGGGATACAGGCCTCCTCTCTTCGAGAGGGGATGGACTATGAAAGTCATGCCAGTTTCCTCACGATGTTTTTCTTCACCGTTTTTTTGAGCCCAGTGGTGGCGGCCCCAATTACGCACAGCAGTCGTGATTTCGAACCCAAGCAAGCGCATTACTTTGTGTCATTTTTTTGAAAGTGTAGTGGGTATTATTGATTCATCATCGCCGCCATATAAGTTTTAAAACTGGAAAAGACTATAATTTTCTTATTCAATTGCGCATTAAAACGCCAAGTATTTATCTCTGTATTTTTAGAGTTTGTCAGTATTAGTCAAATACTAAAGGACAGTTTCCAATTTTGTATGAGAATATGACTATTCGTGCATTTAGACTCAATCATTGGTGAAATAGTCCGGCTAACGTTAAATTTAATAGCAGTTTTTATAAAGCAGACTTTGAATTTATCAATTATTGGGATGTCGCGCTTCGATCACCGGTGAAAAAGTAGGCGTATAATCTCAACTATTTTTTTCAAAGACTTTAATAAATTAAAACCAATTCTATGTTTCAGCTCTCTGAAATCTATAAAGTTCCCGTTTTTTTCCCATAACAAATCTGAGCCACTGAAACCGAAGAAAACAAAAAAGCGGAAGCTTTTCTTCTTCAACAATTCAAAGAAGAAAGTGGCCAGTATACCAGATTTCAACAAGATGAGTGACGACACAATGTTACCTTACAAGATGAAGCGCTCTTACGAACAGAGACTATGCCCAGCTTGCAAGAAGATCTTCGTAACAACCGAAGGCCATGAGAGACCCAAAAAACACCCCAAGGGCTCTATCCACAATAGCAGGCAATTCTTTCAGAACACTTCCCCGGATGCAACGCTAAAAGAAGAAGTACAGGATTATGAAACGAATAAAGAACTAACAAATGCTGATAATAGTCTATACAGATCAAAGAGAGAAGAAAGAGACCGATTGAAAGAGCTGGATGCAGTACAAAAGAAAATAGAAGCTGTGCAAATAAACATACCCCATTTTGACAATCCTGCTGAAAAGAAGAACAATGATGAGGATCATTAATTATAGAATAGTAATTACTATCGTGAAGTGTGTCTGTTCATGCAAATTTTAGATTTTAGACTAGATTTATTTAACATTTTAATAAATATTGCTTTCCTTAATATTTTTGTTTGATTTTAATAGTAGAATTTTTAATACTAATTGCCGTTTTAATACTAACTCAGAGAAATGTTATGATTACTTAAGCCGTCACTTGTAAAGATTTCACATACAAAACCATCACTAAACTATCAAAATCTTTAAGTTTTGGCTTAAGGGATCATTGAACGTCTCTGAGTGCGGCATTTGGACTTATTACCCTACTGCGGCGAAGCCCAAAAGGAGGGTTATTTAGATTTGATCAGCAGAGCCTGGATTCAATTTTCAGGCAAAATGGTGTTGTTTTTCATTAAGAATTCTAGCCGCCTGAAGTCTGTTTTTGTGCCCATGATGACAATACGCTTACTCTGCTCGTAAATGGCCCAATAATACTGCCCAATTCGGGCATCGAACCCCCAGAGAGCCTCATATACGCTTGTTATTACTAGATCAACAAGCTACTCTATATTTTATTTATTGTTTCATATTTTAAATAGTCCGTTAAATATACCTATTACTTAGCAAAAGTCTACATCCTAGGCAGTGGGAGGAAGTCTTGGTAAAATGGGAAACGGTGCGCAATTTCCCGATGCAATATTTGTGGGCCCCTTCGTCATTGTCTCGGATGGAAATATGATTTTACCATCGCCTCAACTTTCTCATCGCAATATGCATATTTTTTAAAAATATTTTAAAGAAGGTTGCTCTAGTAAAATGCAAGTTTCGTATACAAGAAATGAATATTTTGCCCACAGAAATGTAAAGTTGAGAAGTCAGAAATGGTACAATTAAGCAAATGCACACAAATCCACAAAATTAACGAGAGCGCTTGTCTAAATTCATATTTTATTTCAATAACAAACTTTTATAAACAAAAACTTATAAATCAGATTATGATGATCATTACAAAGTAAATCTATTTCTACTTCATCCCACTGCTGGGCAAAAAGCTCTACCCATGACTTGTTGTTTCGATTCAAGCAGTTGCTAGGATTGCCCAGATGGTCCCGCATCATCTAGGAGGCCTGCCACAATGCCCTCTGGCTGAGTCAGGGCTCCAAAAAGTGTCTATTAGGCCCATAGCTCATTAGGCATGCGGCAGATGTGGCCAGTCCAGTCCCACTTCAGCTTAGCGGCTTTATGAGAAACGTCATCAGTGTTTTGGAGTGCAGTGTTGTGTTGCGTACAGGGTCGGTTAGTTTGATGCCTAGTATGCTGCCCTTTATTGCTCGTTGGCAGATCTTGAGTTTGTACTTGAATGTTTGTCAAAGAGCAGGTCAGTTACTATTACAGTAAGAACTTAATTGTATTTAAAGTCATCAGTCTTCGTTTCACACGCCAAACATATTTGTTCAGTTGTATAGGGACCGTCTGTAAGACAAATCACACATTACACATTACGTTAAAAATAAAGTTTTATTGCCGTACTCAGAGATATTTAATGATTACTTAAGCCATCACTTAGTAAAACAAAAATAAAACTGTTAAAACCATTACTAAGTGATGGCCTAAGCAATTATTAAAGCTCTGAGTGCGGCAGTTAGTCAAATACCTAAATAAACGGTGAATTAATATTTGAAGAATGACAATGAGTTGTTTTCATGAAATCCCTAAATGAAAATGAGTTGTTTTCAATTGGATTAAATGAACTTAGAGGGTTTTAATAATGATTTTAATTCTGTGAACAGAAACGTTGTGGACATGCATCATTATTATTTTCTTCAACATACAGCCTACGGAGACGCGGGCGTCGCGCGGCGCGTGCAGAAGGCTAGTCGCGTGCTATTTTATTCGTTTACTTTTGAACTAACGGGCGAAAAATCGCTTCTCGTAAAAACTCGTTTGAAATCGTAAACGTTTTCATGCATCGCCATGTGCTTGAATTAAAAACGCACAACGCGCCGCGCGACGCCCTGCACATTGCAAACAATATGATGAAAATTTGAAATTCCTTACAAACCCTTGCGTTTCGACCGTAACATAACTTTAAAATTAAATCCTTACCAATGCTAAACCATTCGGTGCTGGGTAAGCCTGATTCTTGTCTAGCTGACACTATGGCTTCTCTCATCGCTATGGGTATCGAGACCGACATGCAAGTAGGTGGTTCACTGCATGCTGGAGATGAAATAAATGGATGTTGCTAAAGTCATGGAAATAACTTGCTAAGTAAATTGATACCCTATGTCATGGGACTTTAAGACTACTGACAAAAACCGACAGTTGTGATTTAATTTAAAAGTACATCATGATGTTTTTAGCGCTTGTACGGTAACAGGAAGGCGTATTTATGAAATCGACTGTGGGGATTGTATTTCTAAAATAAGATAGCAGAATTGGTTACAACTACGACCAAGCGCTGAATTAATCATTATTTTTTTTTTTTTTTTCGTTGACGGTATTACCAAATACAACCTTCTTTTATAGGTCGATTAGAATTAATATTTCATCGACCATTGCCCTACCTTTCGATCCAAATATAGCTTTTGTAGTATAAGATTTCTTCCTCAAATAGACTCTAAAATCCTGTGGTATGTCTCTCGCTTGCGGTACATAGTAATTCCAGGTGCGATCGGTTAACAGTTCTCCTGTAATCGAGTCGTACACTAAGTTCTCACAGGTCCAGTAACCGAGACCCATGACGAAGGCACCTTCAACCTGTAATGTAACATAACATTACGCCCTGTAATCCACAATTGTTAGGCAAAGGTGTACCTTATATAGTACACCCACATTTTTACCTATCTCTACATCTACACTATTTAATATTATAAAGAGGAAAGATTTATATTTTTGTGCGTGTGTATGTATGTTTGTAATGAATAAACTCATAAACTACTGCGCCGATTTCTAAAATTCTCTCTTCATTGCAAAGTTACATTCACCCTGAGTAACATAGGCTTATTTTTATCCCTGTATCCCAATGGGAACGGGAACTACGCGGGTGAAACCGCGTGACGTCCGCTAGTGTTTAATGTAACAGGAGGCAAGCCTATTGCCACGATCCGGCCGCTAATCGAAGAATCGAAAACTTCCTAATGGAAAAACCAAAAATAACACTTTGGCCGACCAGGGAATCGAAACTAGACTACCTCATGCTCAGAAGTTGCGCAAGCGACCAGTAAATGAAAAACCTGCTAATAGTAACTTCTGTTCAGTCCCTTTCCAATGCTAATATGGGTTTCTAGCTTCGAAATTAAACGCAACATAGCCTTTTCCTATTGTGAAGCAGTGAGTGCTTGTATTATAAGGAGCATAGCCTTAAGTTAATAATAAATATATCATATATCATAGCTTACCTGACCAACATCAAGTTCAGGATTCACACTCTGACCCGCATCTTGAAGCACATCGACTCTCAATATCTCCGATTCTCCAGTAAGTATATCCACTTCAACTTCAGCCACAGTTACGCCATAGATTTCATAATTCTGCACATCATCTTGGCCTGCAAACCCATGAGCTTGGAGGTCTACATACATTTCAAAACTTTTCTGGATTAACTGTTCCCAAGTAGGATTGTTCAGTTGTCTTCTAATCGGTGCCAACCGTGCTAGTAACTGTTCACAACATTTTTCTACAGCAATCATTATATTTTGCGTTGTAAGACTTCCACCTGTTACAGCAGCATTAGGAGATGAAATTGTATTGTTTTCTTTGATAATAACTTTTTCTATTGGAATGTTTAACATGGAAGCAGCTATTTGAACTGCTTTGGTATTTATGCCTTGTCCTATTTCTACTCCACCATGACTTATGGCTACTGTGCCATCGGCTTGGTATACTGCGAGATTGACGTCGAAATATCTGGCGTAAATATGTTGCCATCTAAGGAATACGACTCTAAGGCCTCGTTTCTTCCACCTGTTTTCTGCATTGAATTTGTTTACAGCGATTCTTCTGGTTGCGTAGTCCGATGTAGTTATTATAGTCCGTAACATTTCCTTCAGGTCGTTGTGTTGAGGGTCTAGGTTAGCTAAGCGCAACTGTATTGGGTCTACTGATATTTCGTATGATATTTGTTCCATCATCAGTTCAGCCATTGCTATGTTTTCTAAGGTTCCTGGGGAGTATTACAAGAAGGTTATGTAAGGTATTATTTAGTTAATTTTCATCACTATCTTTCACTGTTATAACTTGAGTTTTATAAGTTACCTGGAGACCGAAACCATGTGTTCTTAGCAGTATCTGTCAAGGTATTAATACACTTAATTTATAGTTCCAAGTTGCAGTATTATAGCAGTTATTGTACACGTTAACGCCGAACTGGGATAAGTTCTCGTTGACGGCGTAGCCATTATCTTCGTACAAATTGTAGTTTATGTATTGAAAGATTCCTGATTTGTTGACGCCTACCTGTAAAAAAATATAGTGTTGATACTGTAGAGATTATTATCTCATCATAAACCCTTAGATAATCCTTCAGATGTATGTACGCTCATTACATTTAACAATTACCTCAAAATCCGTAGAACACGGGAACCTCTTGCCCATAGCCCTTGTATTTGTCTCCATTCTTTGTATGATCCTGCAAGGACGGTTCAGCTTCATGGCAACCAGGCTAGACGCCACCGCAGTTTGTATTGTACGTGATATCTTAATGCCGTACGACCCACCAAGACGTCGAACGTGGACATCGATTCTGAAATCAATATTAGGTATAATATGGTCTTATTTATTACATCTATGGTTAGCCCACTTAATCTTTGAAATGTTAGAATTTTTTAGGCATAGGGATTTCATCATCATCATTACTTCAGTCGAGACGACCATTGCTGGACATAGGCCTCCTAAATGTCAGCACTTTGACCGGACCCGAGCATCTAGCATCCAGCGGATCTCCGCAGGCTTCCCCAGGCCATAATTACCCTTTTGCCTTTATCCCAACTTAATTAGAATCGTCTATTTTTATTTTAGACTTCGTGTCATTATTTTCTTCTGACTGGATTATCATATTTCACATAATCCATTCATCTGTCTTTGATCTTTTCAAGAAGTACTCAACATTTACTAACTTGCTCTGATCCATCTTCAATGCTCGTGATATCAGCACCTGCATCGCTCCAGTCCACTGTGCAGTCGCATACACCGCCAACCCCTCTTCAATCGGTTTGCTCACACTAACCAACGTCTCTAGAGAGAAATGATATTGCCCTCTAATTGTATTCTCCCCTTTAATTACTTTTACTACATCCTGCCCCCTAGCAGTTGCTTTAATTTCTCGAAACAGAGTATTCCTTTTAGGATCTTTCTTTGCTTTTTTAACATCAATTACTGGAATTTCAATGTTTGTGTATTGTACTATGACCAGATGAGCTGCTCTATCTGCAGTATCCTGTGTGTCAGCCACTATTAAGCCGAGTGGTTGGTTGTAGTACTTAACTTGGCCGCTGCAGAAGACTTCTTCGTTTATTGAGTAGACGGGGTCATCTGCTGGTGTGAAGGAGTTTAGACCAGGGATGTCTTTTGCTGAATAAAATGCTATTACTCCAATACAGCTCTGAAATTAGGAGAAAAATGCTGAATTTAATAGTAGTACTACTTTTAAAACAACATGCTTTAATGAGTGTCGGTACTGTTGGCGAAGTGGCAGCGCCATTGACTGCTGAACTGCGTGTTATGGGTTCAGTTCCTCTCGCACGGAACAAATATTTGTAAACGACGAGGCGTTATGTTATACAAAAGTCGTACTTACAAGAGCATGAGAAGGATCTATTGATACGATGCGACCCTTCGCAACGGTGCTCAGAACAAAAGCTCCGTAGACTTGTTTAGGAAACGTGGGAATGTCATCAGTATACAGCGCTTCACCTGCACATTGTATCTGAAAAAAAGTAGTCTATACTTATTTTCTATTGATAATAAGCAGTGATAGCCGAGTGATGTGACCGTTGGACTATTAAGTCATAGGTCCCAATTTCGAACCCAATTTTCCAACCTTTGATTTTTTGTATTAATTTGCGTATTATATTTTAATTCAAATTCAAATTCTTTATTTCAGACGTGAGTCCATAGTGTTAGTATCAACAAAATAACTTAATGACTAGGGTTAGTAATCAGAAAAAGGAAAAAAATATGAAAGTCAGATGGTATGGATCTTTACCCAATGGCGCAGCAGAGGGGAGTCCCAACGATCTGAAAACACGCTCAGGAGACCGTTCGTGGCAGTGCGTAGCCGACCGACCATGGAGGCGGTCCTTTTTCTAATGATTGCGTAAAAATCATCTGTGCGCGCCTCCGCAAACATCGTGGAAGCACTACAACGCCACGACAGCCCAAACAGTATCCTAAACGCGTTATTATATTGGACACGCAGGTCGCTGTATGTCCTCTGCGTAAAACTGGTCCAAAGACTGCACGTGTAGAATGACTGGCAGAAAGCTTTGAAAAGAGTCACTTTAACTTGATTTGTACAACGTGCAAACCTTCGAACCAGCATGTTACATCGAACAGCCAACGACCTGCGCTCCCTCGCAATATCCATATTGTCCCTTAGGTCATCAGTGACCCAATGACCCAAGTACTTAAACTTAGTCACCCACGCTAAAGGAGTGCCACAGAGCGAGATACCCGGAACATCCGAGTAGTTTATGGCACTAGCCTTAAAGATCATAAGTTCGCTCTTCTTGCCATTGTACTTGAGCCCATGGGACACTGCATAGGACTCACAAATAGCCACCAGCTTCCTCAGAGCGCCTATCGATGGGCTTAGCAGCACCATGTCATCTGCATAACTAATATTATTCAAGCATACGCCGTCAATATGACATCCAACTTTGGTGCTGCTAAGCTCACCGACTAGCCGGTTGACGTAAAAATTGAAAAGGCGTGGTGAACTTAACCCCCCCTGCCTCACCCCACATTCCATCTCGTACATCTCCGACTGAGCCCCCGCCCATCTAACACTATTCGTCTGGTGATAGTACCAGTATTGAAACAAGGATGTAATTTCATTCGGTACTTTTGTATCACTCCGCAACTTATCCCATAGTACCTCGTACGAGACTAGGTCGAACGCCTTTGACAGGTCCAAAAAACAAGCAAAAACGGGAGTCTTTCGGGAAGTATAATATTGAACAGTTTGCTTGAGGCACAGAATGGCACTTTCCGTTGATAAACCAGATTTAAAACCAAATTGTGCGTCGTGGAGTTCAACGTGGGTGGCCAACTGTTGATCAAGCAAACTGTCCAAGACTTTGGCGACTATAGTGGCCAACGAAATTGGCCTGTAATTAGACACGTCAGAATTTTCCCCTGTCCTATCAAAAAAATAATGTTCTCCTTCACTGAAGTTATTGTGACCTGTGTATTAGTGAAGGAAAATGTCGTGAGGAAATCAGCACACATAAGAAATATTTTTCGATGGCATGTAAAGTTAGAGGCCCATGGACGGCGCAATAATTCTGGACAACAGGTTAGCCACTAACCAAACCACACATATAACTATAACTGTGACAAGTCTTGAAATCTTGAATGAGGTCCTCTTTTATTCATATTAGTTCCTATTTAATCCGGTTCACGTCGCGTAGCAGTGCCTCGTTTATTTTCACAAGACGTATGCCTAGTAGTAAATTAAACATCCTGTACGGTCATTTTCATTTAGGGGGGTTTGCCATAATCGCCACGCTTGGTAGACGGGTTGGCGATCGCAGTACGGCCATAACAAAGCACAATCCTGCTGCCAATTCTCTGGTACGTCCTTTAGTCGCTTTTAACAACACCCACGGGTAGATATGGGACCTGGTAAAGGTTGCGGGGATCCATTGGATGAATGTAGTGATACTTGGGGAAGACCTATGTCCAGCAGTGAACATCTTTGGGCTGAAATGATCATCATCATTTCAGCCCAAAGATGTCTGATGATGAAATAGACTATGGCGTGAGTTGTTATTACCACTAACCAAAACAGTGTACTTACCAAACCTTCAATCTTAGGAATAGGCTGGTTGATAGGCCATAACGTTGGGTTTGTGTCAAATATCTGTCGACCATCAGATACAGGTCTTTTTTCGTGCAGTCTGATTGATCCCGATTTGTAGCGTGGATGAACCAACGATTCCGGACATAATGTCAGCAGACCCTGAAAAAGTACTTTTGATCGAAAAGTCTATCTAATGAGACAAAGAAAATAATAGTTATTACGCCTATAAAGCTATAAATCTTTAATACTTCGCTGTATAAATTATTTTTATAAAACTTACTTTACGGCATTTTTTCACGATATAATTTCAAACAATACCTATTTGTTATTAGATAAATAACTTCAAACAATTTGAGACGTTTCAAATAACCTTTTGTTATTAATTTAATTTAAGCAAATACAAGACTAAAAATTTAGACTAGTTTACGGTAATAAAAAGGATAGGACAGGGATTTAGGTTTTAGGTTGACTGCGATAAAAATTTAATCAATATTTTTAGTGACTAATTTGACTGAAATTCTACTCTACCTTATAAAACAGTCCTAAAGCCAATTGTCTCCTATAATCAGCAGACGGTTCAGGTGGATCTTCAGTAACCACCATTTCAGTCCTCAAAATCTTCACAGCAGCTTGCAAGGTCTCATTCTTGAACAATGGTTTTCCGACCAAGAACCGTTCAGTGGCCGAAGCTCTGATGAAAGACGGTGAAAGACCACCAATGACTATTCTTGTTTGTAGAACATAATTGTCAGGGGTTAACTTGTATAAGAAGCCAGAGTGCACTATTGCGTGTGCGTTTTGAGATCGCGGCATTATCTGAAAAAAATTGTTATTAGGTTTTTTCAAAGAAAAAATCCTAGTTTTAAATGAATTAAAGTACAAGATAGGCGCCTCCGAAACACAAATTGTAGCAGTAATGCCACTTAATCGCTATATGCTTCCGTAGGTGGCGGTATTGGTCCCTCTTGCAGTTTTCAATGATCTTAGTCTCGATGAAATAATTCGTGTTGCTCCTCCTGGACACTATGATATATAGAGGACTATTGCGTATCTTTTAAATGGCAGTGGATATCATAGTGTCCATCGATTAACTGTCAAATTGGTTATGGTTTAGTACAAAATGGAACCATTTGACAGTTAATTGATGGACACTATGATAGCCACTGAAATTAAAAATGAAACGCAATAGCCCTGCTGGGCTCTCAAATATAGCAATGCCTGTGCATTGTCAGCGCGGTTTACTAGTGGATTGGGAATAGGGTAATTGACAAAAAAATCTAATAAAAAAATAAAAAATCAGATCTTGATCCCTATGACGTTAGTAATACACACTACTTATAAACTATGTTATTAACAAATGTAATGGAATAAAAGATTTTAAAATATTACTCAATTCATGTTTCTGCCGCATCTACCTGAGCACGAACCCAATGCCCATTAGGTCCGCCAGATAGATTTCCAAAAAAATATTGTAAACATATAAATTTTTCCTTTTTTCACAAAACAAAATATTAAGACGATACTGTGCTTTGAAAAGTCGTGTGACTTCACAGTTTGGTAAATTTTTTTACAGAAATTGACGTCACAAACCCTTTGACACGTTTTATTTTCGTCAATATTTTATTAATTTGATAAAACAAAAAACACGTATCCAATATTTTTCAATAATCTCACAGACGGATTAAACAGAATGAAATGTAGTCAAGAAACATCCCGTAATAACCCTAAAGAACCGTAGTAAACACTGTCTGCTTTTACATACTTACTGCCGCACTCAGATAGCTTTAATGATTACTTAAGCTATCACTTAGTAAAGGTTTTGACAGTTTTGTCATAATGTCAAAACCTTTGCTAAGTGATGGCCTAAGTAATCATTAAAGCTTTCTGAGTGCGACAGCAAGGTACATAAAACTAAGTTTTCTTATAAATATAGGCCTTATCACACACCGAGATAGACTTTTATTAGTATTTTTTCTTGAAACGTAAGTTAGTAAGTTTACATAACGGATTAGAAAAAAACATACCTTGAAAGTAACAAGCTTGTACTGTTCGCTTAGAGGTGGCAACATCACATTCAAAATCACCTTTGCTGTCATGTCAAGCATGAGAAATTGCTGCATCGTAACTATTTGAGCCACCCCTGTTGACGACACTGAAAAATGAATTTCTTTATTGTCTATATCGGTTAACTTCGTGTTAGTTAGGAGCTCGTGGTTAAATAATAACAGCTGCTTGGGTTGATCCTTAGGTTAAGCTATAATTACCAAGGTTGGCCGTGTATTACTACCTATTACATACTGAGTTTCCTCCGTGCCTCGAAAACCTCGCGAGTAAGTAGGTTTCCTCTGGGTAAGCTCATTCCATCGTCGACCTCATCTTTGCCCTTGTGGCAAGACTGAGGTCATTAAGCCCATTTCAAATATTAAAAAAAACATTATCTTTAATAAGAAGCTTCATTCTGCAACGTGGATTACAAGCATCATAAATCAGCATCACTACGGCTCGGAAGCAGTTAGTGAATTAGAGATGAGGTGGCTCTAGCACTGGCGAACTAGTTTAGTACTCATCATCATCATCATCATTTCAGTCAACAGACGTCCACTGCAAAGGTCTCCCCCAGGTGTCGCCACATTGACCGGTCCCGTGCTTCTCGCATCCAGCGGGTCCCCGCAACCTTCACCAAGTCATCGGTCCAATACAACGTCTTCCAATTCGCGGTCGCCACTCCATAACTTTTCGAGTGTTCGGACTACGTCAGTAACCTTGGTTCTCATGCAGATGTCCACATTTCTGATTCGATCCTCCTAGAAACTCCTAGCATAGCCCTCTCCATTGCCCTTTGGGTGACTTTGAGCTTTCTGATGAGGCCCATTGTGAGCGACCACGTTTCGGTCCCGTATTTAATCACTGGCAACACACACTGGTCATAGACTTTCGTCGTTAGTACTCATACGTGTGCCTCATCATCATCATCATCATCAGCCTATAATGTTCCCACTGCAGGGACTCAGGCCTCCTCTCTAGGAGAGGGATGGGCTATAATCCACCACGCGTGCCCAGTGCGGATTGGTAGATGTCACATGTCTTCGAATTTTTTGGTTCTAAGACATGCCGGTTTCCTCACGATCTTTTCCTTCACCGTTTTGAGAGCAGTGGTGTTGAAATAAATTACACAAAGTAATGCGCCTGACTGGATTCGAACTCACGACTCACAGTTCGTAAGTCGAGGGGCCCGCCACCACTGGGCCACCACTGCTCGCTCGTGTGCCTATTGTTATATAATTAGGTCAATTGTGTAAAAGAAACATTCAAAAGTGCTGCCGAACACGCTGATTGCGTTTCGAATTGAAAATAATTTGTCTACACCCCGGTCTAGACGCTCTTACTTTCAAAAGCTCATATGCAATTTGTTACAGTTTCAGCAAAAAGTATAGTGTTAACGATGTACTAATGGCTGTAGTCTACAAAAAAATAGTAATAATAACATTGATTTATTTGAAACGTCTCGTTGTTAGCTGTAATGATTACTTTTCTAATGATGCCTAGACACTAGATTTGTATTAATATGATATTACTGTGCTCTAACCAGAACCCTTTCATGAAATCATCATCTGTTGTCTAACCAGGTGTAGCTGATTACCAGTATTTCACATGGAACGACTATTTATCTGACGTTCATAACCAAGTAAATATTGGGTAATAAATAAATATTTTAGAATAGTTAGACTTTACGGCCACTGACTGTAAATACTATCAAAGACCCACAAATGACAGCCGTGTCTGACAGCGTAATGTGATTTCGAACACACAGAGGAAACTTGGTATACGTATAATGGATGGCCAGCCATCCATGTACCTACTAACCTGGGTTAACGCAGCTAAATGTTAAAATAGACTCTGGCAGTTGCTATTATTTAGACATGACAGCATACTCTTCATTATAAATTCAAAAGTAACTCTGTCTGTGTACTTTTATACATTTGTTATTGGTACAGTGGTAGATGATAATGTAGAACATACTAACTGAGGTAAGCCGTTACTTAGAAGTGTTAAAATATTTACTAACTGGCGCACTCAGAGAGCTATAATGATTACTTAAGCCGGCCGGACGCCTTAAGTAATCATTAAATATATGTGAGTACCGCAGTATGTTATGGCCTAAGTAATCATTAAATAAATCTGAGTACCGCAGTAAGTGATGGCCTAAGTAATCATTAAATATTACTGAGTTAGGCAGTTAGAAGAATTTGAAACATCACTAGTTTAAAAAACACAGGCAAAATAAATAAAGTAGAAATGTTTCACTTACTGATAGTCAGTTGTGCTCCAACTGTTTCAAACAACAGAAATAAATCTGATTGGAACTCGTTGTGTCTGTGTTTTATCATCAAGTTTCCAGCTATTGAGCCTACCTGAAAGAATAAGTAGCTTCTAAACATTGAAAAGGAAAACAAAAATGACTAAGCAACTGTAAATTAATGATTTTTCTTTGATAAATAGAGGTTATTATTCCTCGTAACTAGATTTTTTCCTCTTGAAAGACTCAATTTCACAGCATATTCGTTGAGCTGTTAAATTAGGTCTTCAAATAGACAAAGGGTATATTTTTTCCTGTTCTGATTTCTTAGAAACACAAATACAACACATATACTTACATTTCTTACAGCTATATGAGCCACCAGCAAAATGTGATCGTACAATATCTTCAAGTAACCAAAATATTCCTGTTCAGAAATTGTTTGCAATATCCCAAGTAATTTTGTCAGAGTTGTTTCTCCGCCTATGACCAGGTTTTGGTCAATAATGTAACCAATCAAGTCTTCGGCTTGGCTTACGTCTATGAGCACGCGGGAATTATCTTTGACTTCATCTTCGGGATAGACTCCTAGAACAACATTATGTTTACTATATATTACTTCGCCACACTCTAAAAGAGAAAATGTTTACGGACTTCTTTTTGTCATTGGGTAACCGATTTATTGCTGGCGGCGATTGGAATGCCAAGCATTCATATTGGGGATCAAGATTGACGGTTACTAGAGGCCGAGAACTAAAAAAGAGTATTGAAGCTAATCACCTATTACCTATGTCAACTGGGGAGCCTACGTATTGGCCCACGGACAGCAACAAAACACCTGATCTCCTAGACTTCTTTATCACAAAGGGTATCAGCAAACGGCACACTCTCATAAAGTCAAGTCTTGACGGCAGCTCGGATCACTCACCTGTATTACTAATAGTTAGTCCAGTGGCCTTACCCAATGACACTCATACCGACTATCTCCACAATCACAAAACTGACTGGCAATGTTTTAGAGAATTCCTGGAATCAAATATTAACCTTAATGTTCCACTCAAAACCAAAGAGGAAGTTGACGATGCATGTCTCTACATAACAAATCTAATCCAGGTTGCGGCGTGGTCTAGTACTCCTGAGCTAAAGGATTCATCGCGTGGAGCACCCTTACCTCTTGCAGTTAGAGAAAAAATCGCAGAAAAACGCCGCCTTCGCAGAATCTGGCAAACGACCCATAAGAGCGCAGATAAAACTAGATTCAATCGAGCAACTAAAGAACTCAAAGATCTCCTTGCTCATACTGTAAATGAATCGCTCAATCTGAGATTAATGAAAATGTCTCCAAATGCAAATGGGACACACAATCTCTGGAAGGCAGCAAAGTATCTCCCACAACCACAACAGTGTTCGCCGCCCATTCGATCCGGAAATGCATGGGCTCGAACCGACCAAGAAAAATCTCAAGCTTTTGCTACATACCTAGCCGGAGTCTTCAAACCCAACGAGTCAGATAGTCCTGAAGATCCAGAAATAGATCAAGTTCTTAAGCAAGATCTGCAACTATGCCTGCCGTTGAGGCCTACCTCACCAAGGGAGATGACTAGAGAAATAGCCAAAATGGACCCTAATAAAGCACCTGGATTTGATCTGATCACGCCTAGGCTACTGAAAGAGCTCCCTAGGAAGTGCATTGTCTTTTTGACCATCCTGGTCAATGCCACACTGAGAACGTCACATGTTCCTGCACTCTGGAAAACATCACAAATTGTTATGATTCATAAGCCTGGTAAACCGCCTAACGAAGTCTCATCGTATCGCCCTATTAGCCTGACGCCTGTGTTGTCAAAATTGTGGGAAAGGATCATCCTTACACGATTATCTCCTTGCCTAGATAAGGACCACATAATACCTAACCACCAATTTGGTTTTCGGAAGCATCACTCAACTGTAGAGCAGGTACATAGAGTCTATTCTACAATAAGACAATGTCTGGAAAAGAAAGAGTACTGTTCGGCTGCCTTTCTCGATGTACAACAGGCCTTTGATCGAGTCTGGCATAAAGGACTGCTCTGCAAAATTAAAAAGTACCTTCCACACTCTTACTACCTGCTGATGGACTCTTATCTCAGTGACAGAAACTTTCAAGTCAAGCTCCGTGACGCAAGATCTTCTCTTCATAGCTGCACAGCCGGAGTACCCCAGGGCTCCGTGCTTGGTCCGGTCCTTTACAACATATTTACTTGTGACCTACCCCAGTCACCTGACACAGCTGTAGCAACCTTTGCCGATGATGCGGCCTTCCTCAGTTGTGACCGTGACCCAAAAGAAGCGAGCAGATTATTGCAAAGGCAGCTCTATGCCACCAATGCTTGGCTGACTAAGTGGCGCATAAAAGCAAGCGCTCCAAAATCTCACCACATCACATTTGCCCTAAGACGTGAAACTTGTCCCCCGGTCAACCTAGGCCCCGACACATTACCGCAAACAACCTGTGTAAAATACCTCGGATTTCACCTAGACCGGAGGATGACATGGAAAGACCATATAAAAACGAAGCGCAACGAAATAAATCTAAGATTTAAAAACCTACTCTGGCTCCTCGGTAGACAGTCTGCCTTATCCCTATCCAACAAACTGAGGGTATATTGCTCCATAATAAAACCGATTTGGACATATGGAATCCAACTGTGGTCGTCAGCCAGCAAATCCAACATTATGTGCCTGCAGAGAGCCCAAAACAATATTCTAAGGGTGCTTTCCTCGGCGCCCTGGTATGCGCTAAACTCGGAAACTCATGAGTATCTGGAAATGCCGACCATTTTGGACGAAGCAAAACAATACTCAGCCAACTACAAGAACCGCTTGACAACTCATCCAAATCCGTTATCCAGTATGCTCCTCCAGCCAAATCCAATTAGAAGACTCAAGAGAGCCGATGTGCTGCAGCACTAAGGGGAGATGGAGCAGTGGCTCTACCTCTCCAAACTCCAACCCCTTCCAACACACCTGATTATAGTCTAGGCGACTGATCGCAGGTCTACAATATGAGAAAAAAAAAAAAAAAAAAAAAAAAAAAAAAAAATATATATTACTTGTTTCATTATTATTACCATTAATGTTATCAACAGGAAGACTTTTGAACATAGGCTTGTCCCAATGTGGAGCTACTACGTCGACAGGTGATATACTCTCGCAGGGGGCTCCAACGCTAAGCATTTCGGTGTTGTCCTTGTGTTTGATCAAGTACTAGTAATTTCTAGTGACTATTATTTTGTTATAATATCTTTTATTCTTTCTTTAATAGTATCAACAAAACTCACACCTTTAGCAGTGTTCCCACAAATCAATGTGTATGAATCATATCCCTCAGTCCTCAGTACAGTGAATATATCCGCAACTCTATTAGCCTTGTACCAAGTTTTGCCATCTTTCAGATTAATTTGAATAATACCATCGTTAATATTAAGATCATTCATAGAAAAGACACACCACTCATCATCTTCACAATCTGTGTTGCAAGATTCGCCATTCTTATTGCAAATTTTCAAGTCTTCTATATCAGGTATTTCAATGGTTTTAGGTGCATCTTTGGCGAATTTCTTGAATGCTTCTAGAATTGGTCTATAACCTGTGCATCTGCATATATTGCTTGCAAATGACTGTTCTATTTCTAACATGGTTAAGTCCTTCTTGCTTTGGAGTAGGCTGAAACGAATTGGCATGCCTGTATAATTTTTTAAAAAGAACTGTTATCGGCCATACATGGACAAATGCGATGTGAGGATGAGAGATAGAAATGGGCTGTAGACGCTGTAGTGCCTTTAGGTTGGTCAAATCAGACAAGTGTAGTGAAAGTGATTTCATGATATTGGACAATAAAACATTATTACTCTACGTGATAATAGTCACAACAATGAAATAAATTTTGGTGCTTTCATACCTGTACATAGCCATAACCCAGCCTGGAGTACAGTACCCACACTGAGAACCATTTTGTTCAGCAAGCGTTGTCTGCAATGGATGGTATCCTTTCTTTCTGTTGCCCACTGCTTCAATAGTAGTGATCTCTAAGCCGTGGCAAGCGGTGATTGGCATGATACACTACAACAAGAACTTGAGTGGTGACGTTGATATTGCATTCAATGTAAGTACTACTTTTCAGCCCTAGGGAGAATCACCAGCGTTGAATCATCAACGGTGGTTCCATGCAATATCACTATAAAACACGACTATAAGTTTTCAAACTGACATGGTCACTAAAATTATCATTAACACTGAAAACGAAAAACTGCCAAAAGAAGTTCACAAGCGGAAGCAAGGAGTTCCGTGTGCCCCGTCGGGGCTGTGGGTTGTTCACAAGTTACCTCGACATATAGGGCTAAGAAGGAACATGGGTGGTTCTTAGTCAGTAGAAGTCTGACACTCCCTTTTGCTCTGCCCAAGAACGGGAGGGGTTATTTGATGATTTTCCACACCCAAAAAAAAAGGAGTTCCGTTTGTCGGGGACAGAATCAAGGTACCTATGAAGTGACGGTGGTAGTGGTACCGCAGACAAAAAACTAACAAGAAGGTATATTGATTTGTCTGCTCATAAGAACCTCGTTGCAATAACTACAGTTTATCTGTGATTATGGTACTTGTAACAGTGACCAAATTTTGGAGACCCACAACAAACAGTAAACATGGTAAGTACCACGTTTTCAGTGTTTATGACGTCACTACACTACCAACTATAGTAAGGCTATCCTAAAATCATTTTTATATTAAGAACTATTTAGATAGTAACCGCATTCACAGCATAAGGTAGTCCAGGAGACCGTCGTGCAGTGACGACACAGGCGCCACAGCCAGCCTGGCGGCACATGTACTTGGTACCTCGTAACTCTAGGTACTCGCGGATGTAGTCCAACAGCATCACACGGGAGCTCACCTCGCATCCCACTGGAATACAAACAGAGATATTACTAAGAAAAAAAAAAGTTTATTAGACATGCACCACGCTTAGCCTTACCACCTTTTTCAACTATGTTCCAGCTTCCAGTCCAATCGTATGCAGTTGAATATCAGTATTTTACATGGAGCAATTACCTATTTGACCTCAACCACCCAAAAACCAAAAATAACACCACATTGTACACTTGATTAGCAAAAAAATGTTTTGACTCACTAGTCAAAACATTTTTTTTCTACTTTGACTATAATACTGGGTAATCATGGCACCACTCGGTATGACTGGTTGTCAGACTGCCGGGCCACCGACTACTTGTTATGACTATCAAAGATCTAAGAAAACAAGATGGCGTATGACACTAGAGTCTTGATTTTCTTTCGACAAAATGCTTGCATTTTTTTTTAAGAAGAACATGAAAAATACTGTCTGTATAGTTGGACGACCAGAGGACCATAAAAAAAAACAAAATAAGCGGGAATGCGACAACATTCGATCAAAACTCATTTTTTCTTTAGTTAATAATTTATGTTCTAATTTTCCTCGTATTCGTAATGAAAAGCAATAAATTTATCTTTTTATGATTCGAATTTGTACAAAGTAAGCCCGATTCCATGAAATATTGTAATTTAATTGCCACAGATAGATAATACGTAAGTTTTTTTGTCACTTACCCGAATAATCAACATTATTAATTTTAAAACTGACTCTGTCCATGATTGCACTAACTCTTCACTCATTGACTGCAAATATTGGAGTGATGCAGAAATGCACTCAAGACTGAAACTATTGGAGTAAAACTAAACACTGACAGCTATGAAACACACTGGTCGGCATTGCGCTCGTAACAATTTTGATCGAAAGAGTGTTTTGTGTTAGATATTGTGCGCGTGTGAATTGTACTGTGAAGTAAGATGAACAAAACAGTTGCAAAAACTATAAATATTATAATTAATTTATATTTTTTAAAATTAAATGTTGCTTCACAGCTCTCAGTAACTTCAAATTATTGTATCAAACAATACGACAATTACGAAATATATAAAAAAAAAAAAAATAAGGTAGCCGACTTCGTGACTAATTAACTCGCATAGATCAACCATTGTTGTGTGTATGTGTAAAAAACTAAATTACTGTGATTATAACATATTATAAGACAAAAGACTAGTTTACGTTCTGAAATACACTTAATAAAACGAATAAATTAGTAATTTAACTATTATTAGTAAAACTACTGTATTTATAAACAAAAAATATTTGTTATTTATTATTTTTTTAAGAAATAATTATAATTTAAATTTATAGAATTAATAATAACTAATCTAAGGTAGTTGACAAAAAAATCGGATTAGTCCGTCAGACAGATTTCCAAAAAATATTGGACACGTATTTTTTCTTTTTTCACGCAAACAATCAATGAAGGCGATACAATGCTTTGAAAACTTGTGTGACGTCATTTTCTGAGACATTAGTATAACATTCTTTAGCGGTCAGTGACGTCACAACCCCCCACTCAAATCTTTTACGCGTTTTATCTTCGTCAATTTTAATACACTAAAACCCGACTACTACTATAAAAACGCAGTCTAATAAAACCGCGGTCTTAAAAGTAGAAAACAAGAAAAATCGTCTTGTAAGTAGATAATTACCCGACTACAGCGAAGCCAAAAGGAAGCGTAATGATTTTGGCAGTCTATGTATGTTTGTTTGTTTTTATGTTCCACCGTAGCGCCTAGACTACTGAACGTATTTTAATAAATGAGGTGTAAGAATAGCCCGGGTGACATAGGCTATATAAATTTTAACAATTCTCTTTAAGACGGAATTTAAATGTCAAATGCTCAAAAAAAATAAATTGAGATAATCATAACATGTTTGGTATCAAATGAGAGGTCTAGCCGAGAGAGGTCGCCGTAGTCGGGTTAAAATTAACTAGGAGTAGAGAAATTTAATGAAAGCGGCAAACGATTAATCTACTGGTACTAAGTACTATTACATCGGTATTTCCGCATAAGCGATTATAATTTAACATAATAAATTATAGCTGATTGTAGCAAACTCAACAGTTTAGATAATCGTGAACTATTAACAACACGTACAAGAGCGTGTTAAAATAAATGTTGAGGAGTTTGTTCCGGCACTTATTTTTACCCGACTACGGCGAAGCCAAAAGGAAGGGTAATGATTTGGCAGTCTTTGTATGTATGTTTGTATGTACCACCGTAGCGCCTAGACTACTGAACGTATTTTAATAAATGAGGTGTCAATAGATTTGTAAGAATAGCCCGGGTGACATAGGCCCGGGTGAAATTTTAACAATTCTTTTAGCCCGACTGCGGCGAAGCCAAAAGGTGGGTTATGTGTTTGGCGTGTATGTATGTATGTATGTCCGTTTCTTTGTTCCCTCGTAACTCGTAATCCGTTTACGAGTTACGAGGGAACAAAGAAACGGACATACATAGGGATTTGAATAAAATATACATCGTTAGATTCGTCTTGATGGCGCGAGTGTAAGTTAATTTGAATATTAAATTATGAAATGAAAATAGAATGGACCCCGCCTGTTTCCAAGTTTTGTTTAATTTAAAATGTGCTTGTTTTTTGCTTTTCAGTCGGGTTTTTTAACTAGTATTTTTTATAACTGAATTTAAATGTCAAATTCTAAGCTCGAAAAAAAATTAGATTGAGATAATCATAACATGTTTGGTATCAAATTAAAGGTCTTGGCAAGTACATCAAAAATATGTAAATTATATTAAAGTTTAAGTAAACAATATATTTAGATTGCGGTCAAACAGTTCTTGCGCTAGTCTGTGTTATTTACTTGTATTATGTAAATAACAAACCAACATTTAGTAGAATATTACATTTTGAAAGTAACATATTATTACGTTTTTATTGAATATCACACAAATATAAAAACGCAGACTAATTATTTTTCTTTATCTTTTTTTAAAATCGTTGCCCCACCCACACTAGGAATTTCTCCTGTATTGTGGGTGCGTTCACAAACATTTAAGCTCACATACACAAATACCCAGACCCGAAACAACTATCTGTAGGCCATACAGATATTTGTTCCGTGCGGGAATTAAACCCGCGACACGTAGCGCAGCAGTCCATTGCCTGAGCCACTGCGCCAACCGTGTCGTCAATAAAAAAAAAAGTTACAAACCGCACCACAAAATGACTGCCTTTTGCCACTTCTCATAGTTTTAACAGGGAAGAAAAAACTAAGTTTAAAAACTAAAACCCGACCACGAATAAAACGCAGACTCATAAAACCGCGGTCTTAAAAGTAGAAAACAAGAATAATCGTCTAGGAAATAGTTAATTTGATAAATAGCATAGAGAACATTCGTAGTCGCATGCCACCTTTCTAATGGCAACTAGCCTTCTGTATCAATGAGAACGCCATGAAAGAGCATCAGGTATCAGTGGCATGCGACTACGGCTATCCTCTATAATAATTATCAAATTATCTACTTACTAGACGATTATTCTTGTTTTCTACTTTTAAGACCGCGGTTTTATGAGTCTGCGTTTTATTCGTGGTCGGGTTTTAGTTTTTAAACTTAGTTTTTTCTTCCCTGTTAAAACTATGAGAAGTGGCAAAAGGCAGCCATTTTGTGGTGCGGCTTGTAACTTTAGTAAAGTAAGTAATAATAGTAAATTTATGCTTACTTTATCAGTTTTTTTTTTATAATTTCATTGGGCCTACTTTTGACCTCAATCACGTCCTTAGGATAGACTAGATGAGCCCCACGATGGATCGTGCTAACCCAAAAGAAGCCTTATAATAATTTGCGACTTAAATAGAACGGACTTAAAAATCTGACTTTTCAAACCACAGCATTTCAAAACGTCATAATGGCCCGTAACCATACTCAAGTTATTAATGTAAAAGTATAAAATTATTTTATTTTTCTTTTACACCTTTAGAACAGCAGGGCTATTGCGTATCTTTAATGTCAGTGGCTATCAATATAATATTATATAATATTGTCCATGGATTAACTGTCAAATTGGTTATGGTTTATTACAAAGTGGAACCATTTGACAGTTAATTGATGACAATAGATGATAGCCGCTGTCATTTATAAGGAATAGATTTCGGTGACAGGGCACGCAGCTCACCATTACCAGAGTCGGGACAAAGCATACTGTATAATTATTAAATAACATAACATCACGCCTGTAATCCCGAAAGGGTTAGGCTGAGTTGTTCCTCATAGTACACCCACATTACGCCAGTCATGCTTAAGTACCATGTAATATTATATAAGATCGATCCCATTGCCATCAATCGGGCGCAAATCCAGACACTGTGGCTACTATTGAGAAATTCCTGATAGAAAAACCCAATAACATTTTGAATGACACGGGAATCTAACCTAGAACCTATGTTCAGCAATCGTGCTTGCTACCTCTAGACTGTCTGTATATTATAATACCAGACAAAATATATTTCCAAAGAATTATTTTATTACCGACTTATCAACGGGCGAAGGCAGGGATAAAATGTAGTGTTAATACAATTTTTATTTCAGCACGCATAAACTATAAAAATCGGCTATGAAATAAAACATAATTATAAGGATAAATGCAAGTTCACGACAAGAAAGTAAAATTGCAGCGTTGGGTTATAAAACGGTTTTCTTTACTTTCTCTGATCACTATCGGCACCGACCCAATCCATTTTCTTGTAATATTGCTATGTATGTTTTCCTCCTTACTGGAGACTTGCGGACGTCACGCGGTTTCACCCGCGTAGTTCCCGTTCCCGTAGGAATACAGGGATAAAAAGTAGCCCATGTCACCCTGACATAGTGTAGCTTCCCAACGGTGAAAGAATTTTTCAAATCGGTCCAGTAGTTTCGGAGCCTATTTGTTACAAACAAACAAACAAGTCTTTCGTCTTTATAATATTAGTGTAGATGTTATGGCCCAATAGTAGTTTCGTCGATAAAACAAGCTTGTTGATTAATTAACTGAACATAATAAATAATATTCATCTGAAAAACGGGAATGATTAAACTTTTTTGTAAAATTCGGTCACGGTCCACGCGTTGTCGTGTGAGAACAATTGTACGACGTAATTTTCAATTGGGTATGATCGGATTTCGTACAAAAAATATGCTTATTAGTTACCTTTCTTTACTTGTCAATTGACAATACTTTTTTACTTTCTGACCAGTTACTTGCCACTTAGATAGCTCCATTATTTGTCTCCTGAAAATACTAAAATGTGCAGATAAATGCGTACTGGTCAGAAAAGATTTGAAGATGAGACAAGGACTGTGACACACAGGCTGACACTGAAAATATTTCCATTCTTTCAATCACTTACTGCCACACTCCGAGAGCTTTAACGATTACTTAGGCCATTACTTAGTAAAGGTTTTGACAGTTCTGTTCTACAAAAGTATGTCAAATCTTTACTAACTGCCGCACTCAGAGAACAAGTGACGGCTTAAATAATCATTAAAGATCTCTGAGTACCGCAGTTAGAAATCCAGATTTAACGCTGCATTTCACTATCTCTTTTACAATTGACATTTGACTGGCCTGTTGGTCTAGTGGTTAGTGACCCTAACTGCTATGCTGGAGGTCGTGGGTTCGATTCCTACTCAGGACAAATGTTTGTGTGATGAGCACGATCATTTGTTCTGTGTCTGGGTGTAATTTATCTATAATATGTATGTATTTAGAAATATATAAGTATGTTTATCAGTTGTCTAGTACCCATAACACAAGCTCTGCTTAGCTTGGGACTAGATGGCGTTGTGTGATAGTTGTGGAATATTATTATTGTGGAATATATTAATTACAAAATGTGGAGCCTAATTTTAAAATATTTTTATTCAGGTCGTTCAATCATGTCGGGGATCTCTTTTCCGTCGTTTTTGTAAACCAACCATCATTGTCTATTATACTTATTAAGGCTGGTAAGGTAGATGCGTAGCGGCTGCATGTAATGACCACAGACAATTAATACTTAGCATTTGTAAAGACTTTCCGTATCCGGAGAGGCGTCTGCCTTCCTATTTTACCGAACCGGTTTATGGATGTTTCGAATGTTAACCTAAGTACTTAGCCAAACGTTAAACACACTGAATAATTTAAAGATAACCATTAATTCATGGCATTTAGTTAAAAATAAAATACAATAGATATTTTACGTGTGTAAGATAATACGTGTTTGCTGACAGTTAATGGCTCTGAATAACGCAATGAATATCAATGAATAAACTTTAACGCAGTTTTTATGTCTTATTTCGTACCTACGCACACACTGCGATAGGGTATTGTGTTTTTCTACAGTTTTGCAGGCAATAATACACAATCAGCCTATGAAACTATAGCCACTTTAATCGAAGAATTTCTTGTCTGAACTTCTTCATTGAAAACAACTAATATTTTGATACTTTTTTTTTACTTAACCATACACTCACAATAGTACTCCTTCTGTATCATGGGTGCGTTTACAAACATTTAAACTCACATACACAAACCAGAGCCCAGCCTGCAGGGCTATTGCGTATCTTTTAAATGTCTATCTATAGTGGCTATCACATTGTCCATGGTTTAACTGTCAAATTGGTTATGGTTTAGTTCAAAATGGAACCATTTGACAGTTAATTGATGGACACTATATGATAGGCACTGTCATTAAAAGATACGCAATAGTCCTGCTGAGACAACTATCTGTAGATTAAAAAAGAAAAAAAAACAAATAAAACATTGCAAAACCTTTAAGAAACTATATCTCGAAAACTATCAAAAATCGCGAATAATAAACGTAGTATTTTCGGATGGCCCTGGGTGTAGGGACTCCAGTTTTTATAAACACACTATTTAGACCAGCCAGTTTATGTTGCCTGTAATAAAAAAGCTAGACAGACTTTTATGATGATGAACGTAGAAAAGAAGGAATGTTGAAGAATCGTAGCAGGTGGCATTTTGTTGCCACATGTGAAAAAAGTGTCAGTTCATGCATATTGTAAAACATTTTGAAATACACATGGAAATAACTAAAACATTATACCTACATGTAAACGTTACAGGAACATATTATTCGTAAATACTAACATCCAAACGCCGATCCAATCTCGAAGTGCACCCAATCCATGTAATGTATTGACGCTCAGAGTCCTTCATCGTTGAGTCGTCAGTCGACTCAGTCCGAGGTTAGGACACTGGATGGAAAGATTGACGTCTATTGCCTGGATAGCTGTACCGATGTGAATTTGTGATGTGCTAAATTATTATGGTCTTCGTGACTGTTTTCGATCATGGTGGCAAAAATCTTTGTGGAGAAAAGCCATCGGCGCAAGAGACATTATAGTCAACCACAAGTGCATTCTCTGTTCCTTTACTCTCATAGTCCAATGGGACGGCAATTCAATACCCAGGAAATGAACCCAGGAGCTCACGCTCCGCGGTCGGGCTTAGGGCGACGAGACACAATTTTGTGACAAAAATAAAACAGAATATTGCCGAGTACTTATCACACAACAATGAAGAAAATTTAATTATTATTTCGTTTTAAACTGTATAGTAATTTACTGACTCCATTTACTATAACTTTTCGACTTTAAAACATTTTCTACAGTAATTGGGATTAAATTTTCACCTCTTTTTCTTGGTTCCTTTGCGTAAAAACGGACATTTTAAAGTGTGCTAATTATAATTGTGACCATTTTCCTTGAACTTTTAGGAAAAAGTAATTAATAAAATAATGGTGAAAAAAAGTCTGTAACGTTTTTGGGTATACCTCTTTATTTTTGATTCTACTAATGTTGCATGCTATTTTATGGGTTTAGGTATAAAACTAGATTACAATTTCTTAGTCCTGACAACCATATAGAATTATTTTGTATAACTTTATCTGACTCACTTCAATATAACTATGTATGTACAAAAAAAAACGCTTATTAAAGCAAAAAAAAACATAACAATTAATAAGTTCTCCTCATGAGCGAGATAGAGCCTTATGTAAAAAAATCCAAGAAATTCTTAAATTTTATTTATACACAATCCTACATTTTCGATCTTAATTGCCGACCGATAAAGCCATTAGTGTGATTATTTTAATTATAGTACAAGAAAGACAAATGTCGTCATTACACTAATTTGCCTGTCACTTTGAACTTATCGACCTGGTTCGAGATTATAGGTACAGTGAAGAGCACTCATAGTTTAAAATTAAAGGGATTTGAAAATTTTTGTATGGCGGTAGGTCGATAAGCCAATATTGACCCTCCGCCATATTATTTTTTTTTTTAATTCACGGCCAACAATGTTATTGGTGTGTATGACTAGAGGACACCTAGATGAACAAAAAAAAATTATGTAACATGGTACCCCAAAATCTGTGCCCAAAGTGTCACGTTATCGAGATATTTGAAGGTAAAGATCGACATTATTATGAGCACAATGACCACATAAAAAATAGACCTTTTACATGATGTGTCTACAGGAGTTGATTATTATTATTACTGTTTATTGAAAGTAGGTACATTACATACTTTCAATAAATATACTCATGAGAAAACTATTCTTTGACATCTAGGTAACATAGTGTTTCATTGCGATGCGAAGCGATTATCTCGTGCGCATAATTATAATAATCAATCTGGGAACGAATATTTGTATGCAATTTAACACCTATACACGTAAGAAGTCTATTTTTATCCGGCTGCAAAGAAAGGGTAATGTTTTAATGATTATCGTTGTGCTCATAATATGTTGATCTTCATCTTCAAATATCTCGGTGACACTTTGGGGTACCGTTATACTGGATATTTTTGTTCGTCTATAGCGATCCATACATACTACTTTGATTGTGGGCCGTGATTTCCAAAATCGTTTTTATCGTTAAATTAAACTTTCTACTCTGGCGTACAAAGTCAACATGTTCGTCGGTGATTTCCACGTCCATATTAGATGCCTCATCAATAAAACTTGAAGTCTTTTGTATTGGTGTTGATTGCCAAACAAATGTTTTCTGTAGTGCTAGGTCCATCTGCAATACAAAATGTAGATTACTATAATGACACATAAAAAAATCTGGTGTGTTAAAAAATACACACAAGAAGAATATAATTATAGATCGTTAGCAACTTCAAGGGGCTGCTGACCTTGCTCGGAGAGTTGGGGTGAATCAGATAATGTTCTCTTCTGTACGCAAAATACGCGTTTGGGACATGGAGTTGCAGACCCGTCATACAATACAATTCAATTGTTCTGAGCAGTCCACGTCTTAGCCTCTAGCCGGTTGTGGTGTGACTACTAAGAGGTCTAGAAAGACCTCTTCGTAGTCACACCACAACCGGTTCTCCGTCTTTCCAAGTTACTTGTTAAGAGTCCTATTAAGAATCGTAAACGCTCGCTTAGCGCTGAGGAGCGCGCCAAATTGACGCAGAATATATAGCACCTTAATTTTATTTATTGTAATTTTGTCATATTAAATTGATAAACGAAAACTAATGAAACGTATTCATTGTAGATCGAAATTGTATATCATATTCGTTTATTTGATAACATTGTGTTAATTTGGAATATAATGAACGCTGAATCTAGACATTTATGGCTTAAATTAGGCTTTCTTAACGATTTTTTTCCTTAAAAACTTAAGGAGTTTAAAGGAATTATAGAACTCTAATAAACAAGTAAAACATTTATAGTATCATTTAAAAAATTTAGCATTTATTAGATATGTCGACGCGTCAAATTAATTATAGTTTGCAATTACTTATTAATTAAATAATTCAGGTTAATCAAACCAATTTTAAAATCCTATAATCGCTTAGTAGCTTTTCAAACCATTATTGTCAATTCATTTGATTTTGTAATTTTAATGGTATAATGACCAAACAAACTTGTTTAAAAACTGCAAGTAATGATTTGTGTTACATAAAACGATTTATTACCTAAACGATATTCTTAAATCATATTATGATTTGTAAACATTAATCGGTGTGTTTTTATCTAACAGCAGTAACATTTGATTAAAAACATTGAAACTAAAATAACGTCCATAATCCTACATTTGATAAAAACACATCCGATTCCAAATAAGAAAGCTAAAATTTATTTTGTGGTTTTAAAATTACTAATAAATTGAGTTAATAATTGTCGATTTATAATAGCGATTACATTCGTCACTCATTGTTTGATTTAAAATGTTAAACATTTATGCAAGTTCCGGTGGCGCGATCGGCCATGTTGTTTTCTTTGTTTGAGTTCAGTTGAATCGTTAAAAAGTGTTAGATGGCTCATTCTGCCGCTGAAAATTGTAGAGAGTAGAAGACTCAGGAGATCCTGTGAGTAAATACTTTTTTTATACCTAGTTTTAAATTGCTGTGCTTTTTAAGACTAATTAAGTGTAAACGTTGAATTGTACAAAATTATAAAGTGTTGTTCAATTTGTTTGGTGTTTTCATTATCCTGCAATGTCTGAGAATAATAGCGAGAGTGGTGACGTCAGCAATGCTGACGTCACTATTTCTAAAAATTTAAGTGGGAATCCTCCGCCGTTATCAGAAGTGGGATATCTACCCCCTTCTGCCGGACATTCTGTTGCAAACAATGAAAATGTTTCTGCTTCTGCTATCGGCGTACCCACTGAGTTTTTCTCACAGATGTTGCAGGTGATGAGGGGCATGACGGATCGTATTAATTCTAAACAATCGGATAAAGTTAAAATTAGTGACGTATTTTTACCGTCGTACGATCCGGATGCCAATATAGGAATACGCGAATGGTGTCAACACGTGAGTACAGCCATGGATACCTACAACCTGTCCGATTATGATGTTAGAATGAAAGTTGGAAGTTTACTGAAAGGTCGTGCCAGGTTGTGGGTGGACAATTGGTTGGTTTCCACATCCACGTGGCAGGAATTGCGCAACTTATTAATAACCACATTGGAACCTGAAAATAGGTACTCTCGAGACATTCTTCGATTCAGAGAGCATACCTATGACAATACTAAGGATATTGCGCAATTTCTGTCTCAAGCTTGGGTACTTTGGCGCCGAATCACAAAAGATAAATTGTCAAATGAGGACGCGGTTGAAGCGGTTATTGGCTGTATTGGGGATGACCGACTAAGGATCGAATTATTGAATGCACGTGCGGTTTCGGTTCCAGAACTTATTTCTGTGGCATCATCCATTCGCCATATTAAAAGACCAAACCCAAATTCATCTAATATTCAGTCGGTTATTAACAAGCGACCACGATTTTCTGAAAAGCAACAATTTTGCCAATTATGTAAAAGGTCAGGCCATGAAACACGGGACTGTCGTTTTAATAAAAGACCTGATGGCATGCAGTCACGTCCTCAAGAAAACAAATCTGTTTCTCAGACGGTTAGTGCCGAGACAGACAAACCAACGTGTACATTCTGTTCAAAGATAGGCCATACATTTGACAAATGTTTCAAGCGTGAACGTGCAGTTATATCTAAAATTAATTGTGTGGGTGCAAATAAGTTTGCTTTTATGCAAATAAAAATTGGTAACGTTAAAATTCAGGCCATGTTTGATAGCGGTGCAGAGTGTTCACTAATACGCGAGTCTGTAACGGCTAAATTGCCTGGTAAAAGAACGAATGAGGTTAGCTATTTAAGGGGTATCGGTCAGTTTACTGTGCTTTCCCTAACAAAAATAACAACAGTATGTATTATCGACAATTTAAGAGTAGAGCTTCAATTTCATGTAGTAGCAGATTATGAGATATGTGCTGATGTCATTATTGGCATAAATCTTGTCGACAATACAAACATTGGAGTATTAGTGACATCACGGGGTGCTAAACTGTTTCATCAACCGATAGTAAACCACATACGATCTGATAGTAATAAATTTGATAATTTAGACTGTGATTTAACTGATGACGATCAAGTAGCTGAGTTGAAAATATTGCTTAACAAATATGAACAGGTATTTATTCGCGGGTTCCCAAAGACCAGGGTAAACACCGGTGAATTAGAAATCCGGCTACAAGACCCCACTAAGCGAGTAGAACGTCGACCATACCGTTTAAGCCCGGTTGAACGGGAGAAAGTACGCAATATTGTAAGTGAGCTACTTGAACACAAAATCATACGCGAAAGTAAATCTTCGTTTTCGAGTCCAATAATATTGGTAAAAAAGAAAAATGGTCAGGATCGTATGTGTGTAGACTTCAGGGAACTGAACAGAAATACCCTTAGGGACCACTACCCTTTACCAATAATTTCGGACCAAATAGACCAACTGGCTGGTGGTCATTTCTTCTCTACATTTGATATGGCAGCTGGGTTCCACCAGATTCCAGTTGCAGAGGAGTCAATTGAAAGAACTGCATTTGTCACGCCCGATGGGCTTTATGAATATCTAGCCATGCCATTTGGTCTAAGCAACGCTTGCTCGGTTTACCAGCGTTGTATTAATAAAGCGTTGATGCCGCTATTGATAAAGCAGGTATGCCAGGTTTACGTAGATGACGTCCTCTCAAAATGTAGGGATTTCCAGGAAGGCCTCTCTAACATAGAGCAAATATTAATTGCTTTGCAAAGGGCTGGCTTCTCAATTAATATTGAGAAAACGGTTTTTTTTTTAAACGTTCCATTGAGTACTTGGGCAATATAATAGCCGATGGGCAAGTTGGTCCAAGTCCAAGGAAAGTGGAAGCTCTAACAATGGCACCAGTACCGACTACAGTTAAGCAAGTCAGACAATTTAATGGCCTCGCTAGCTATTTCAGGCGTTTCATTCCCAATTTTTCCCGAGTTATGATGCCACTTTACGAGTTAACAAAAAAAGACACTAAATGGGAATGGAATGGCAGACATGATGAGGCTCGCAACAAAATTATCCAGTATTTGTCTACTGCGCCTACCTTATCCCTATTTCAGGAAGATGCGCAAATTGAACTCTACACTGACGCCAGCAGCCTTGGATACGGAGCTGTACTGGTCCAGGTAATCGACGGACGCCAGCACCCGATCGCTTATATGAGTCAACGTACTACTGACGCGGAAAGCCGCTATCACTCATATGAGCTGGAGACACTGGTGGTGGTGAGAGCAATCAAACACTTTAGGCAATATCTGTATGGACGTAAGTTTAAAGTTATTACAGATTGCAACGCTCTCAAGGCATCCAAACACAAGAAAGACCTGCTACCTAGAGTACATCGCTGGTGGGCTTTTCTACAAAATTATAATTTTGACGTAGAATATAGAAAAGGTGAAAGGCTGCAACACGCAGATTTCTTCAGCAGAAATCCCTCTGGTGAGTTTTGCACAAATATATTAACATCCGACATGAAATGGATACAAATAGAACAACGACGCGATGAAAAGCTGCGTTCACTTATAGAAAACCCTACTACTGGTTTTGAAGTTGAAGAAGGTGTCCTAAAGAAGATCTGCGCAGACACTGTGCTTGGTACGTCTAAGCTTACAGTAGTTCCAAAAGCATTCCAGTGGAGTCTAATTAATTCATACCACACATCGCTACATCACCCGGGTTGGGAGAAGACCCTGCAAAAACTGAAGCAATCTTACTGGTTTGATAAGATGAGCACCGGCGTGAGGAACTTTGTTGAAAACTGTGTCATATGCAGAACTTCGAAGGGGCCCTCTGGTGCAATTCAGGTACAACTACATCCTATCCAAAAACCCACGGCACCATTTCAAGTAGTCCATATGGATATCACTGGAAAATTGGGCACCAGAGACTCTCAAGGACGTGATGAATATGTGATCGTTATAATTGACGCATATACAAAGTACATACTTTTAAGTTACTCCAATGACAAAACCCAGGGTAGTTGTCTTGCTGCTTTGAAACGCCTCATACATCTATTTGCAACACCTATACAGATTGTGGTTGATGGTGGAAGGGAGTTCCTAGGTGAATTCAAGGTCTATTGTGATCGAGTTGGTATTGATATCCATTCAATAGCGCCAGGAGTTAGCCGAGCGAACGGACAGGTGGAACGTGTGATGGGTACGTTAAAAAATTCTCTGACTATGATCAAAAATTATAACACCGAGAAATGGCAAGTTGCATTAGAAGCATTGCAGCTCGCATTTAATTGTACTGCACATCGAGTGACCGGCGTTGCACCCCTCACTCTCCTCACACGACGACAACATTGTGTCCCACCAGAGCTCCTGAAATTGGTTAACTTCGACAACGAATCAATGGATTTCGATTTACTAGAGCAACATGTAAGTGAAAAGATGACTGCTGCAGCACAATATGAAAAACAGCGTTTTGATAAAAATAAAGCAAAACTCAAACCATTCCAAAGGGGAGACTACGTCCTCATTAAGAACAACCCACGTAATCAAACTTCTCTTGATTTGAAATACAGTGAACCATTTGAGATTTACAGAGTGTTGGACAATGACCGCTACATGGTGAAAAGGGTCACAGGCCGAGGACGACCGCGTAAGGTGGCTCACGATCAACTACGTAGAGCTCCTCAGCCAGGCGCTCAGGCAACCGTGTCGACGGAATCTGAAGACGATAATGAGCAACCACCTGGAACATCGCAGTTGATAACTCCAACACCTGAGCTTCATCCATTGCAAGTGCCTACATCAAGCCCATCATTACCATCTACAACTCTAGGAGACTGTCCTGTGGATGCCTAATAAGTTCGGTGAGTTCTATCCGTTAATAGAAAACCTAATTTTAACTAATAATATTACAACGAATGGGTGTGGCAAATGGTTTGCCATACCTATTACATTTATAAAACTTATTGGACTTGCTCACCAGTACCTACCGTGTTCGTAAAATGTGGCGAGTTCGGTCATTTTTCATATTTATAATGAGTTATGGCCCATATTTATAAAATGAAGAAAATATGCAAGGCGATTTTGTTTTATAAAATCTGAGTTTCTAACCAATATGTCATGTTCATAAAATTGAGCCTACGTATTGTGATGAAGTCCACATACGATACGAGATCTATTTCATGTTTCCATAATTACCCGTGTTGACCACGATCATATTAAATGATCCAGACGACACCATCGACCTAGACCCATTTCCTTTAGGGCCTCTGTGGACCACGGCGTTCGGTACCGCCCAGACCACAGCATCATCATTTTACTCCCGTGTGGACCACGATCATTATAAATGATCCAGACCACACCATCGACCTCGACCCATTTCCTTTAGAGCCTCTGTGGACCACGGCGCTCATACCGCCCAGACCACAGCATCATCATCTTCTTACTCCCGTGTGGACCACGATCATTATAAATGATCCAGACTGCACCATCGACCTAGACCCATTTCCCTTAGAGCCTCTGTGGACCAAGGCGCTCATACCGCCCAGACCACAGCATCATCATCTTACTCCCGTGTGGACCACGATCATTCTAAATGATCCAGACCACACCATCGACCTAGACCCATTTCCTTTAGGGCCTCTGTGGACCACGGCGCTCATAGCGCTTAGACCACAGCATCATCCCTTATCTACAACAACATAAACAATACAGTGTTACGTGGAGTAACTGTATTAAAATAAAATCATAATTATGTAGTGACATGTTGCGGTTACATTGTCACAAACGTATTTCATTCATTTTCCATTCTGCACTAATATGTTGAGAATGTGTAATTGAACTATAATTATTGCTCCATGCGGCTGATAACTTGGTGAAGTTGTTTAGCTATCCTACTTGAAAATAAAGTTGAAATTTGCAATAAATTGCTTGAGTAAAAAAAAAAAAAAATTAACCGATCCAAATTATCAGCTAGCGAGCCCGTGTAGAGGCGCTAGACTACAATCTAACATTTCACATTTCAGAATGATTACCTCGGGCTGGTGCAGAGCGCGCACCACCTCGCAGAATGGCCGTGTCGACGCGTCAAATTAATTATAGTTTGCAATTACTTATTAATTAAATAATTCAGGTTAATCAAACCAATTTTAAAATCCTATAATCGCTTAGTAGCTTTTCAAACCATTATTGTCAATTCATTTGATTTTGTAATTTTAATTAGGATGTTTTAGATGGTCATTATACCTTGGTATAATGACCAAACAAACTTGTTTAAAAACTGCAAGTAATGATTTGTGTTACATAAAACGATTTATTACCTAAACGATATTCTTAAATCATATTATGATTTGTAAACATTAATCGGTGTGTTTTTATCTAACAGCAGTAACATTTGATTAAAAACATTGAAACTAAAATAACGTCCATAATCCTACATTTGATAAAAACACATCCGATTCCAAATAAGAAAGCTAAAATTTATTTTGTGGTTTTAAAATTACTAATAAATTGAGTTAATAATTGTCGATTTATAATAGCGATTACATTCGTCACTCATTGTTTGATTTAAAATGTTAAACATTTATGCAAGTTCCGGTGGCGCGATCGGCCATGTTGTTTTCTTTGTTTGAGTTCAGTTGAATCGTTAAAAAGTGTTAGATGGCTCATTCTGCCGCTGAAAATTGTAGAGAGTAGAAGACTCAGGAGATCCTGTGAGTAAATACTTTTTTTATACCTAGTTTTAAATTGCTGTGCTTTTTAAGACTAATTAAGTGTAAACGTTGAATTGTACAAAATTATAAAGTGTTGTTCAATTTGTTTGGTGTTTTCATTATCCTGCAATGTCTGAGAATAATAGCGAGAGTGGTGACGTCAGCAATGCTGACGTCACTATTTCTAAAAATTTAAGTGGGAATCCTCCGCCGTTAGATATGATTGTAACAATGTGAATTTGAGCGTCAAAGTTCCATCGCCAACGGTTTTTTTTTGCGAACTGTGTTCGTAAAATATTTATAGAAAATTACACGAAAAGAAAAATGAAAATGTGTAACTCCAATTTACAAGAAAGAGAATGGTGCTATCGTTAATTTTAAACAAATAATTAAAATATCTTACTACTGCTGAAAATTACAGCGTCAAAAATTATGAAATTTGCGAAAAAAATGTAATAGGACTCTTAAAGTTGCAAGCTCCGCAGACTCACGCTGTACTTACTGATACTATTAGCCTGCATCATCCCACAGTTGGGCAAAAGCCTCTCCCCATTAGTTCCAGTTGTTTCGATCCAAGGCCAATGTCACTGTACTTACCAATGTTAAACCACTGTGTGGTGGGGATCCCTGATTCCTGTCTAGCTTGAACAATGGCTTCCCTGATTGCAAATGCTACGGCTACTGCTGCACATGTGGCTGGCTCACCGGTTCCTGAAACATTCAAAAAAACAGTATATTATTCGTAATCTATTAGACAAAAAAAAATATTTGAAAGAAAAGAGTATTTGAAATTAAAATTAAAGGCGCCATTTATCAAGTTATAATTTCCAGTTTCCAGTATACCATGGCCTTAGTTTGTGTAACTTTTCAATACAATACTAGAGCCGCATAAAATGGTTACATAAAGCTTGATTAGTCGCCGTGCTTACAAAATAATTCTATTTAATTTCTCTATCTTGCCAAAACATAACGTTATTCAATTATCAACAACTATTAAGTCAACCAAGTTTATTCAATAAATGTAAGTGTAAGATCACATCATCACAGAATCATCAACCGTCGTACATTTGGAACTCGACAAGGGATCTAAGAGACAAAACCACATGCCACCTAATAGGGTCAAAATTTCATATGGGGCAGTAGAGGCAGGTGCTTAAACTGTTGTAGCTGCGGGAAAATGATCTTAGAAGACCGTAACCATTATGGCTAGTCTCCTTTCTTTTTGAGAAATTAATGGTATTCCAGATTTTTTTTAAATACTCGTACAGATTTTTTTTATTGTGATAAGGTGCCTTTTTTTTCCTTATCTTACCTTTGGATCCAAGAATAAGTTCATTGCTAAAAGAGTTCTTCTTGAAGTAAACCCTAAAGTCCTGAGGTATGTCCCTCGCTTCAGGTACGTGATACTCCCAGGTTCTGTCAGTGAGGATTGCACCATTTTCTCCGTAGGTAAGTTTCTCGCAAGTCCAATACCCAAGACCCATGATGAAGGCACCTTCAACCTAAAAGAAATTGAAATTGTAGAAAATCAAGAGTAAAAAAATCTTACACCATAATAATTGTTAAAGCTTCTGCCGCTTATGTTACAGAATTATCTTGAAACAGACTTCTAAGATTATTATAACTACCTACATTGTTAATCGAAGATTCATATTGTGATTTTGAATGTTTTTTTTTAATATTTATTACTTACTTGTCCAACGTCCACTTCGGGGCTGATACTCATACCCACGTCTTGCAACATATCAACTCTCAACACTTCAGATTCTCCAGTCAGTACATCTACTTCAACTTCACATAACGCCATGCCGTACACATTATACATCTGTGCATCTGCAACACTAGAGAACCCATGAGCTTGAAGATCCACATTGGCATCAAACGCCGCTTTAATCAACTGTTCCCAAGTAGGATTAGTCAATGTAGCCCTTATGGGTTCTAATCTAGCATTTAATTGATCACAACATCTTCTCAAACCAAAAATAATGCTGGTAGTCGTTAGGCTTCCTCCAGAGATAAAACTGTTAGGAGCAATAATTGTGTTGTTGCCTTTGATCTGAATTTTGTCTATGGGTATTTTAAGGAAAAAAGCGGCTATTTGTACAGCTTTAGTATTTATGCCTTGTCCCATTTCAACACCCGCGTGAGTGATGACGACAGTGCCATCTCCTTGGAAGACTGACAGGTTGACATCAAAACGTTGAGCGCCAATAGGAGACCATCTTGCAAACGCCCATCTCATTCCTCGTTTCTTCCATCTGTTCTGTGTATTGAAAGAATCTACTGCAGCTCTTCTTGTGCTGTATTCAGCATTTGCTTTAAGGGTATCTACCATACCTGTCATTTCGCCGAATTTAGTTCTGTCTAGATTAGCTAATCGGACAGCCACTGGGTCTAGAGACAGTTCATATGAAATTCGTTCCATTATGTGTTCAGCACATGCTATTGCTTCCAATGTACCTGAATGGAAATAAAAAACCGAGTCATTATTGAAGTGTGAAGATAATGATTAAAACATATACATAGGAACTAGACTCACCTGGTGATCTACACCAAGTATTTTTAGCTGTATCAGTTACCGTGTCGAAAGCTTTAAAATTTATTTTAGTGGCGTCGTAGCAGTTATTGTACACGTCAGAACCAAGAGCGGTTAATGTTTCATTGATAGCAAAACCATTGTCTTCGTAAGTTGTTGAGTTTAAGCGTTGGATCACTCCTGCTCTGTTTACCGTGATCTGGAAATTGCATAGAACTTACTAAGGATAAAATTTACGAATGCATATTATTCAAATCATTTGGTGTGCTAGATATAAAAGTTTGAACTGATTCTTAATTTATAAAGAAGGTACCTCATAATCATTGACACAGGGCAATCTCTTGCCAACTGCTCTGAAGTTTGTGGTCAAGGGCTGAATGAATCTGCACGGACGGTTTAACTTTTGCACGACAAGACAACAGGCGACGGCTGACTGGATGCTTCGGGATATCTTCATGCCGTATCCACCACCAATACGACGAACGTAACAATCAATTCTAGACGAATAATGAAGAAAATTAATTAATGTATCCAGTACGTTTCTTTGTACGAAATAAATAATTTTGCTGTTGGAATCACGAGAGCAACCACACGTAACTATCCACTATGGTAAACTCATTGCTCGCAAATGTATGGAAGGCGTTTAAAGCACCTTTTTTGTTCTAAATAAATACGATACGTAATAAATTACATATGAGGTTATTTTCATTAACGCATAGCTTGTCCGTTAAATTAAAATTAAAAAGAAAAACATGATGCCACGTACTTATTCTCATCCATTTTCAACGCCCTTGAAATCATAACATGAGTTCCATCAAGCCATTGCGTAGCCGAATGCACTTCTAGCCCTTCTTCAGTAGGCTTGGCTACACAAAGCAGAGTCTCCATGGTAAAATGATACTGTCCATACAATGTGGTCGTTCCAGTAATCGTCCTGTATACATCTGTACCAGGATTTGTAGCATCTACTGATATGAACATAGTATTTCTAGTTGCATCTGATCTAGCCTGTTTGATGTCTGTAACAGGTTTTCTAACATTGCTGTATGTAACTTTGACTAGTTTTGTAGCTCTATCAGCAATGTATCGGGTTTCTGCAACTATGATTCCAATGGGCTGATGGTAGTATTTTACGGTTCCATTGCATAACACTTCTTCGTTGATTTGGTATAGTAAAGAGTCTGCTGGCGTGAACGAATTTAATCCTGGTATGTCTTTTGCAGTGTAGAAGGCTATTACACCAGGAAATGCCTGAAATTTATAAATTAAAAATAGCGAAATAAAAACACAGCGAAATAGCGATAGTTTTCGTGTCTATGTCTATCTGTGAATGTAGTAGGGTAGATTATGTAGAATAGTGGTAGGGACTGCTTAATTGCAAAAAAAAAAAACAGAGGACAAGATTATTATTTTGCCCCAAGTTTGAATAAGCCTATATCCTGCAGCAGACTACAATAGCTTTCTCGATGGACTGATTTAAAATGATTACCTCAAAAAAATGTAGGGTGTACTTACCAATGCAGCGCTGGGATCAATCTTAGTAATAACACCTAAAGCTACTGTACTCAGCACGAAGGCACCAAACACTTCGTGAGGTAAACTGGGAATATCGTCAGTGTACTGAGCTTCACCAGCACATTGGATCTGGAGGAAAAAGAAAAGTTGATAGAATTATCATTACAGATTTTAATAGGGCGGTTTACAACTGCATGCTCATCTTACTAAACATCTGCTAAAGAAACACTATCGTCAACATCATACAGTTCATTATAGCTCCCAGCAACACTTACCAAAGCTTCAACTTTAGCAATAGGCTGGTTTAAAGGCCACATCTTAGGATCAGTGGTGAAGATCTGTTTTGCATCTGAGACTGGTCGAGAGGCATGCAGGTGGACTACACCGGATTCAAAGCGTCGGTTCCTTATGTTTGGTGGACAGAGTGTTAGGAGACCCTGGAATAATTATAAACATTAATTTACATTGTATAGCTCATTGAGCTAGTGGTTGCCAGCGCGACTTCCGAGAATAAGATTCTGGGTTTCATTCCTGGGTTGGGTTAAAGTGTTATTGGGTTTTTCCATCAGGGAATTTTCAGCCACGGAGTCTGGATAAGTGCCCGATTACTGGCAATAGGTTTATCCCCTTTTAATTGAAAAGACAATGACCAAAACTCGTACCAAGAATTCTCGAGTTTCAATATAAAATGTTATAGTAATTATTTTCTTAATTTTTTACGACATTATGCGGCTGGGATTTGATTTATGAAGAAGGAATTTAATTTAAAGTATAAAAGTATGAATATTGTTTTACTCCCTATGTATATGGCGTTCACACAACTAGTTCAAAAGTCGTCGTGTTAGATCTGTCAGTTGATTTTGACAGTTCGACTGACTTCGCATCGTGGAGGTTTCCGTACAATACCTACTTGCCTGGTTTTGAGGTTATTTTCGATTTTATAAAATGACTCCGAAACTCGGATTTAGTTTACAAAAAGAACTTTAATAGGAGTTAATATGATAAACGTAGACAATAAAAAAACAAAGTTTGATGTTGACACAGTTAGGCACGGGATTCCATATATCCACGAACAAGATCTAAATACGAAAAAATGATGCGAAATAATGATAATGGACAAATGTGGGTGTACTATCAGGGACAGCTGTCTAACCGATCAGGAATTTCATGCGTGATGTTATGTTATTTAGTTTCGAAGAATTTAATTAAGTTGTCAATCAAGTATATTTACTGGCATTCTAAAGGTATTATTTTATGGTATGTTTCTCGATTATACGTATCGAGTCATGCAGAATAGTACAAAAAACACTTGGCTGAGTTCTCTATCTTGGCACTGGCTCGCCACTATACGATCAGCACGGTTTTAATTATTTTATTAAATTGGTAATATCGATATCTAAGGAATCGTTTCTAAAGAATAACGCGGAAACTGGTCTAATCGTTAAAGTTTTTCATAAAGATTGAATGTCTTAACTGCTGCACTATCTGTTGATTACTAAAATGTCTTTTTTTTGGATGGTGGAAATTATAGAATGACTCCTCCCGCTCTGGGCAGACTGGTAGGGATTGTCAGACTTCTACTGACTAAAAACCACACATGTTCCTTCTTAGCCATTTGTGCCGAAGCAGCGGTATATCTTTTGAACAACCCGCAGCATACTATACTGTCTTTATTTTATTTTATTCTTACAAGATCAACTGGAGTAGAATAAACACTTGAATTAGGTATAATGATGTTATTGACAAACTTATAATTGAAAAGGAAAAATGGTAGCCCTTCGTGAGATGAGCCAATAATAACACATGGTAGAACCAGACAAAAGCTATAGAATAAAACTATCTTAGTCTTAAAACAACTCAGTCTAGACAGGAAATTCAACTAAGATAAAAACAAAAAAGTTGAATGGCTTATGTTGTTAGTGCAATTTCGCGTTTCAGTTCGAAGTTATCACAGAATTCGAGAATTTTTCTCGATTTTTAGGGGAGAAAAAAAAGCCAACAAAAAATCAATAATGGTAGCTATGCAATTAATGTACTCTATTACTGTATACTGCGAAATTCGTTAGTAGGGGATCGGACAAAAAAAACTAATTAGACCGTCAGATAGATTTCCAAAAAATGTTGAACGCAATTTTTTTTTTCACATGAACATAAAATTTAAACTCATGAATTCCTCGAAAAAGTCACATGTCAGTACAATTTTTACCTACAAATGAAGTCACACCCCCCACTCATGATCTTTGAGGCGTTTTATCTCCGTCAATGTTTATTAATTTGATAAAATAAAAAACATGTATATAATATTTTTCAATTATCTAACTGACGGACTAATTAGAATCATATTTTTTTGACCCAGTTCAATCCCCTATTATCTATCTAAAAATTCTTTACAGCTGTGTAAAGAATTTTTGAGAAGTGCTGTGAACCTGTTCGGTCGGCATTACTATACACAACCGGTCTGCAAATAATACAGGGGTATTTGTAAAACACCGTTAACCTCTCAGGACTAAGTTGCTAACATCATAATCAACAACTTTTATTTATTTATTTATTTATTAGGCTTCTCAATAATGAGTACACTTTTGTTCTATGACTTTTAAAAATTCATCATATTTTAGTTCATCAGATTTACTTACAAAAATAAAAATATTTAAATTGTACGCTCTAAATGTTACCAAGTCTTGGCACAATAGCGAGGGGAGCGGGGTAAGGGCAGCGGAGTAATCGTAGCGTACAGTACAATCAAATTATCTTGACAGGTCTGAACATAGGCTCTGCGAACTTTTGCGCATGTATACTCGCGAAGAAAACTGTTATTGCCAGATAAACAAATATACGATCAGAAAATACCTAATACAGTGAGAAAATACAAATGAAATAAATACCTATCAAAACACTTTTAGATACCTAGTCTACATTTTTAACTCCATTTTCTTTTTCCCCTTTCTTAAACTGAGTTAAATCGTAAATAATTTTTCTCGCCTGGCGATTTAAAATACTCCTATACTTTGGTGGCATATTTGACGAAATAAGTGCCCACTAACTTACCTAACAAATAATAAAAAATAACAGTAATATTAAAAACAACAAACAAAAACACAACGAAAACTTTTCTAATCGAATGTGCTCAAGACAGAGATAGCAACACAAACACCAAACAAATGCTGTCGTGTGACTGAGATATAATACCTCGTACCGAATATTGCCGAACTTGCACGAAGGTCACGAAGTTAACAAAAAGAGATGTGCATGTGCATGTGTAATGGGTGTCGTTTAATCGATTATTCTTCGAATCCATTGAAATTAAGTAATAAAAAGATGTTTCTATTTAATTTTATATTGAGGTTTTAAATATTCGTAAACATTTGTTATTCAAGAAGTCTGTAATAGATTTCTAAAATATAAGTAAATCATGTCTTTTAACAGAAGATACATAAAGTTACTATTCTTTTTTTTTTTAATAAAGACGAAAACTCAATTATTAATGATTAAATTCACTTTATTAGTTAATGTATTCACTTAAATATCTTCTAAACACTAATAATAACGTATTCCAAATAAAATTAATCGATTACGATATTTGATCGTATAAAGGATTGATTGTGTTTATGTATCTCTAGCCTATACTACCGCCCCCCGAACTTCACCTCATGTCACCATTTGGTTCCTAATAAATGTTACTGCGCAGCGTTCTGCACGAAGTTCGGACCTGCCAAGATAATTTGTTCGAACTGTAGCGAGTTACGACAGTGCGCGACAGGCGTAGGTAGGTACAGCAAAATACAGAGCTGAAATGTGTTAGATAGGACAACAAAATCTTGAACTTTTGTTTTTGATAAATGTATTATGTTTTGTAAAAAGTCATAGAACAAAAGTTGTTGTTTATGATGATAGTAATACAGTCTTGCAAGGTTAACGGTGTTTTAGAAATAACCCTGTATATTATACTAGCGGACGTCGTTTATAATATTAGTGTAGATAAGAAATTGTCAACCCAGCTGAGCAGAAATTGTTACGGGCCTGCTTGAATTTGATCGAGCGATAGAATATGACTAAAAAAAGTTACTGATGAAAACGAACTATGTATATGAAAGCCGATTCATATTTTTTGTAGAGTAATTGCTTCGGGAATTAATTTTTTTATTCACTGAACACAGTTATATCCACAAACATGGTCACTTTATCAAGAATAGCAACGATTAAACATAATAATGACTTATTATTTAGACGAACTCCAACACCGAGTCCAAGAGAAGGTTGTTTCCCATTAACAAAAGCAATGAGAAACAAAAACAAAGAACTCACCTTGAACAACAATGCTTTAGCAACATATCGTCTATAAGCCACCGAAGCTTCTGGTGGATTAGCATCCACAATCATCTCCCCATCTAGCACTTGCAGAGCACCTTGTAAGGTTTCATTAGTGAATAAAGGCTTTCCTCTAAGAAAAGTCTCAGTTGCTGCAGCTCTTATGAATCTAGGAGAAAGACCTCCGTATACGATTCTTGCTCTTCCGACTATGTTATTCGCATGGAGTTGGTACAGACAACCTATGTTGACTATGGCGTGGGCGCTTTGGGATCTTGGCATTAGCTGAAAGAAAAGAAAATAATTGACGTCATTTTTTGTATTGGTTGCAAATGCTATGCAGAGCTGGCCTGGGTTCTTACGTGGTAAAGTGCTATAAGGTTATAACTTTTTGTTGGTAGTACTCCGGAGTTTGAATTTGGACCCAGATCAAATGCAGTGTTAAATTTTATTCACATATGACACAATATTGTCTGATAAAAAGCGAGTGTACTACTAGATACATCAAAAATATTAAGGGATGCATGTAGGTGTGTTCAAATGTCTGTTGAAAACAAACGCATCAGCTTTTTATTCAGACTTAAAATTGTGCATAAATCGAATAAATTGTGATCAAACAACTTAGTAGCTGCCTTGTCGTTACTTAGTTTAACTTTCTCCGTCAGTACTTTCTTCTTATTAGCATAATAATCTACGTAGGATTAGATTACCTTGTAAGAAAAGAATTTGTGCTCATTGCTCAGCGGTGGCAGCATCACATTCAGAATCACCTTTCCCGTCATGTCTGTTCTCAGGAAGTTCTCCATCGGTACTGTTTGTACTGTTCTATTGATGTCCACTGTTAAACGAAACAAGATAATCATTATAAGTTTTTAAACTGACATGGTCACTCACATTATCATTAGACTGAAAACGGGATATTTACCATGTTTTTTTTTGTTATGGGTGCAAAAAACGAACATGAAAGAGGGTTTACTGATTTGTCTGCTCAAAAAAACCCACCTGCAATAACTTTAGTTAATCATGGTGTTTGAACCAGCAGCGTCGAAATTATCAGGAACTCAAAAAAAGTAACAAACATGGTTATATCGAGTTTTTAATGTACATGATAAGATGATCATTATTAAAAATCAATCATTAGAGCTGTTGTAAAACTGCTGCAAGTAGGGTGCAATATATTATGCGAAAAGCATTTCCTGATCATCCTGTCGAACAAAAAAACAAACAAGTGGAAGAAGAACAATTTTATTACAATTTAATTAATTTAACAATTTAGTTTATCTTACCAATGGTTAACTGAGCGCCAACTGTAGTTAGCAGCAGAAATATATCAGAAGGAAAAGATGGATTTTGGTGCTTGATCATCAAGTTGCCAGCAATTGTACCTACCTGAAATTACACAAAATCATTAATGAGAAGAGTCCCTTTTTTTTTTCTTTTTTTGGCGGGTGGAAAATCATCAAATAACCCCTCCCGCTCTTGGGCAGAGCGAAAGGGAGTGTCAGACTTCTACTGACTAAAAACCGCCCATGTTCCTTCTTAGCCCTATATGTCGAGGCCGCGGTAACTTGTGAACAACCCGCAGCTCCGACGGGCGTCGGCCCTTTCGGGCCCCTCCCATGTTGCTGACATCTCTTTGAGGCGTGCGTGGAACACAAACGCGCCCTCGACACAGCCTGTAGAGACGGATGGACGGCGAGCTAGCCCATTACTCACCGTCCACAGGCCCGCGAATACAGTGGCTGGAAGCCATCACGTGGCCCCCGACGCCCGGAGCGCCTCCCGATGAGAAGAGTCCTCCATTAGAGATTCACTATTGAGCCACATTAAAAATGGACTTGGAATTTGTTGTAACCATTATTCTCTTGATCATTACCATCCATTTAGGATCAGTGCAGCTTGCTTTCCTCCTCCATTATTTCAGTAGTTAGTTTGATAATTGCCCCACGGGATCCTACTACCGGGACAAAAACTATCCTATGTGTTAATCCAGGTTATAAACTATCTGTGTTTAAATTTCATCCACATTCGTTCAGTAGTATTTGCGTTAAAGAGTTACAAACATTCATCTCATCCATCCATACATACATCATCACAAAATTTGGCAAATTTTAATATTAGTAGGATAACTTCTCTATCAGTCGTTATCTCAAAAATCTTCCTCTTCTTAAAGCCAACAATTATACAGTCCATCCATCGTTTCCTTGATGTTCTCCTAAAATTATTGTGTTTCTAATACTCACATTTCTCACTGGAATATGAGCAACCAAATCCACATGGAAATGAATCTGCGACAGATATTCAAAGTAATCATGTGTCGATGCTTCTTTTAGAATCTCGAGGAAATCAGACAAAGTAATTCCTGCACCAACGACCAGGTTCTGGTCGTATGTTACAGTTTTCAACTCGTGAAGTGCGCTTACGTCGATCAGGATATGAGGGTAGTCATCAATTGGTACTGCTCCTGTAATTTAAAGAGTATAGGAATTTAAAGTATTTTAATGATGCCCGATATCGTCAGTTTTCACAGAAACTTGTGAAACAAAATAAATACAGTATCTTGGATTTTCAACGATAAGCTCGAGGCTAAAATTAGAATACCCAGCTATGCAATAATATTAAGGCTTTCATAATTATAGGTTTCACTTAGTTTATAAGATCATGGGTTTAAAATTATTAGCTTCTTATTTGAGAAGAATTTATAAAGATGTAACACAACTTTAAAAATAATTTAGACATTTAAACCATTCTTCATACTGGGGTCAAGATCTCAAACAGAATCAAACTTTCAATGGCATCGTAATATTTCAAACAAGGGTACCAAGTTGGAGGGAAGACAGGAATAAAATAGGTTGCAGAAAAAAACTAACTACTACTTACCTTTTGCAGTATTTCCCGCAACTAACATATACGAACTAACACCTTCATGAAATAATATATTAAAAACATCTTGAAGTACTCTAGGTTTGAACCATATTCTGCCATCCTTTAGTACAATTCTTTTTACTTGCTCATCACTTAAATCATCATCGCCAATCACACACCATTCATCTTCATCATCACACGTAGACTTGTTGCACGGCTTTCCTGACTTCTTACAAATCGTCAGGTCTTCTATGTCCAAGATTCTTTGTTCCTTTGGAGCGTCTTTGGCGAATCTTTTGAAGGCTTCAAGGATTGGTCTGTAGCCGGTACAGCGGCAGACGTTGCTGCCAAATGATTGTTCTACTTCCAACATTGTGACGCTCTTTTTGCTTTCAAGAAGACTATAAAATTACAGAAATTGTTTGGTGTTATTTACGGTTTTAAGAGGCACCTTTAATTTTATTTGAAGAGTTGTTTGGTATTATTAGATTAATCTCTTTAGCTCAGATAAAGAGGGCACAGGGATATTCCTGTGCCCTCTTTATCTGAGTTATAATATTATAATGAAAGGAGCAACTTCAACTTTTCATATAATAAAAATATTGTAGTGAAGCCGTTTTCTGGGAAGAATGCGTATTCTTCCCAGAAAACGGCTTTACTACAATATTTTTATCTTAGTTACCCATGCATAGCCATAACCCATCCAGAGGTGCAGTATCCACATTGAGATCCGTGGTGTTCCGCCAATGTTCTCTGCAGCTTGTGGTATCCTATCTTCCTGTTTCCCAGACCCTCGATCGTCCTGATGTCCCAGCCATCGCATGATGTGATGGACACCAAACACTGAGGATGAAATGGATGATAAAGTGTCTTTTCACTGATGTCATAGATACTATTGTAATGGGAAATTACGGTAATTGCGCTGATATAATTATTATTGACACAACTAAATTAATTTTTTAAAATGTGGGTATTTTAAATGTCATGATTTAGTGTCAATATCAGACACGTGTTTCACAATTTCATTGTTCCATTAATGGTGATCGATATTCATGCTATATACATACTGCTATTCGTAATATTCTCATTGACAAAATGTTGGGTAACGAATTTCGGATGATGTTGGGAAAATATGTTAACTTTAACTAATTTGTAGGTTTACGATGATGAAAAACTTGAAAATGTATTGCTTTGCTAAACTGTCGAATAGCTTAAATTGGAAGCCTTCGAACCAAACATATTTTTGTAATAGTTTTGTGCGAAGCCCAAGTAGCCAAAGGAAGCAATCGGATAGTCAAAATCAAAATCAAAAGTCATTTATTCAAATTAGGCTGATAATCAGCACTTTTTGAACATCAAAATTTACTTTACTCTACTTATTTACAAGAGACAGTCCCCCAAAACGCCCACCCTTCGGCACTTCCTAGTGTCCTTATATTACATTGCCCTACGAGTTATGAACTGACCCAAGCATTGCCTAGCACGTATATAATTATTACCTGTCACTGTCTCACAACTACCAAAACAAGAGAGAGAAACATATCGAAGTCAAAACACGTGCCAAGTAACGTTGATAGATTAATATCAGCGTCAGTCTAATCTTGAACGGATTTCACAACGAAGTCTTAAATATAACTGACTAGCTTTCACCCGCTGCTTTGCCAGGTTGCATTCAAACGGGAACATAATACCGGGAAAAGTCTTCTATGTAACTCTATGTCTTCTATGTGTACTCAGGTAATGGTCTACTAGTATCTTTGGCCGTAAAGGATTGTAAATAGACGATAATTTACAGTATGACGTGTTGGCACCTATGTTCATAGTTCATATTTAAGGTATAGACCATCAAACAAAACGTCTATCATAGTAATAGCATAAAAATGTTTAGTTTGCCCATAGATAAAAAAGTCTAACTGTACACTGTACTAAGTCTACACTGTACGTTCCAAGTAATGATGTATTGGTATCAAAAAATAGCTTAGATAATGTATTTTATTAATATATAAGTAGCATTGCGATTTATGTTACAAAAAGTTATGTAAAAGTCTGTTAAATCCAACTATTTTACCCAAATTTTACCTATATTGTCAACTTCAACATTTTTTGGGTGAATTTTTTATTAAGAGTCGGTATATAGTTTATTACGTATATCGATTCCTTATAATGTTAGCTTTATACAGGTATTTTTTTATTTCTTATAACGTAGCTAGATTGTTTGCAAATACACTTTTAATCGGTACCGGCATGCCCCGCCCCCCGCTGTATAGGCCGCCTAAAACGGCCGGGACGTTCGAGCCATAATTTGATCGATTTTATCACTTTCATCACACATCGTGTCATATCTGTTAGTTCTTTAAAATAACATAACATTTTCGTGAATTTTGAACAGTAATCAAAAAGCCAATTATTATTGTCTGGTGTGTTTCTAAGTTAACATCCACCCAAATTTTTGAGACTGCGTGATTTCGTTATTTTGATTATTCGTCTAAATGCTTTAAAGATGGGATGGGTAAGCATATACTCACAGCATTAATGGCAACATGAGGAGCTCCCAAGCACTTGGATGCTGTGACCATGCAGGCTCCGCAGCCACCTTCACGACACATGTACTTGGTGCCGCGTAGCTGGAGGTAGTTTCGGAGGTAGTCCAGCATGGTCACGTCTGAGCTCACATCGCTGCCAACTGAGGAAGAGAATAAAGCAGCTTAGAATACAAATGAGCAGATAGTTTGGCATGATGAAGAAGGCTGTTGGCAGCATGGCAATTCTTTCTTATCTGTCCTTCCTGCCAAAGACCACCGAATACATAGACAATTGGACAAAACTACGTACACAAAGTGCGGATCTTGATACAATGTTTCCGTTGTTTATTATTAATGCTTATATTTCTTGTTCTCATGAATTGAATTGAATAGTGAAATACCGATTAAATCTCAAGTAACTATGGTAAAAATATACTCTTGTAACATATAATTATATATAGGTCATTTGTAAGACACTTCTATTTTACAATATAATTATGTAGAGACAGTAGTGTTTTATTATAATCAGAGCATGACATCACGGCTATATTTCCCGGAGGGTTAGGCACAGGTAAGCCTGTATTTCACTACTAGCTGTTGCCACCGGCTTCACCCGCTACAATTCGAGAATTATCCCACGGGAAGATAAAATCGGGATAAAACTATTCTATCCAGGTTGTCAGCTAACTCCATACCAAATTTTATTGAAATCGCTTTAGCTGTTTAGACGTGAAGAAGTAACAAACATACACACTCACAAACTTTTGCCTTTATAATATTAGACATTTCACCAGTTCTGTTTCGTTGCGTTTGTGTAATATTTGTGTGTGTACCTTTTGGTAAGACCGAAGCAAACCCTTTGCCAAAATGTAAAAAAAAAAATAAGAAAGTTATGGTAAAATCATCCTTTCTATTCAAACAAAAAAAAACGCATTTTGGTTTGTATAAAAAGAGCTTTTTATTCATAAAACTTAAAATAATCTTCATCTGACCATGGATGGTTCATAAAAGTACTGTAACTTTTATCACAAGACAAACAGGTCTTACAATCTAGTAGGCACGTTGTGGTCTAGATTCTAGAGTGATCGATAGATAAGTATAAATGTCCAATTAGATGTCATGCAGTTATGTAGTTTTGTTATGTAATAAACTAAAGTAGCAGAGTATATTTTATAGGGTATGGTGAAGCTGATTATTTTTCAATGTCTCTTAGCCAATAATGCATGAATGTAGGTACCTACGATAGTTGGCCTCGCAATTGCAACCATTACTTCTACCCACCTTAGTACTGTCACTACATACTTTTGACAGCAATAATATGACAGATTATGTATAGAAAGGTCACATTAGTAAGATGTTGACATGAATAGCGAACATTTAAAAGTTATGTTTTTGCCGCAGCAGGGAATATATATTAGAATAAAAAGTCTAAAAAAATAATGTTGAAAATCATATTTTGTAATTGTAAATAAGCGTACCTAATAAATAAATTAAAAATGTTTAAATAATTCCCAATATTATGAGACTGAAAACGCCATTCGAAGCGCGTTACGACACCATGCATGAAGATTAATGAAAAACCACAGATAAGTTGTCAAACCCGGCTAAATGTAATGTCTTTTTAATACATTGTTTCGTCAACAAGACCACGAGACAGCTTAGCGTTTAGGCGCGAAATTTAAACACTAACTGCCGCACTCAGAGAGAAGTAAAGGTTTCACGAAGTAAAGGTTTTGACAGTTTTTTCGACAAATCTTTACTGAGTGGCTTAAGTAATCATTAAATATCTCTGACTGCGGTACTCAGAGATATTTAACGATTACTTAGAAAAGATTTGTCATACTTTTGTATGACAAAACTGTCAAAACCTTTACTTCGTGATAGTGATGGCCTAAGTAATCATTAAAGCTCTATGAGTGCGCCAGTAAGTGATGGCGTGCGGCAGCGAGTGTAGTGAGTAAACTAATTAAAGTTGTGTTTCTATTTAAAATTAATGAAAAAAATCGTAATAGTTTAATGCATAATTATCTATAAAATGAAAACAGTACTATAAATAAGTCAACACCCTTATTCACTACGGATTGTTACCGGATAGTTACGAGGATTAACGTCATTATCAACAACATATTTTTTTTATCCCGGAATCAACCGCCACTAGGTATACCTGAAGTGTGTCCTACTACTTATAAATAATACGTTACTTAGATTAATTCGTTCTCAATTTTTGTATTGGGGCTATTTCTTCAAGTAAGTACAATATCAATCACTTTGATTTTACGCCATGTCATACTGATACAAAAAGATGAACTTGATAATTTCTCTTACCCAATCAAGTCATAGAGCAAAAACACTAATGAGTTTTTTTGTTAATAATTTATATCTCTATGATTTCACTTAAACTTCGTTTAGAAAGACAGCCATGAAAAAACAAAAAAAGTTGATTATTCTAATGTTTAATGCGGCTGCCACACACTTGACGAGTGGCGTGGGAAGTAGCGAGGAAAGGAGGCAGACATAGTGTGGCCACTTTACTCGTCATGCCGCACGTCATGCTCCTCGTCCTGCCCATCGCTCCCTATGTTGTCGGTTTTTGTTTTTGGTGGAGCGTCGCGATTAATTGCGCGAGTGTGGGCAGAGCGGGCAACATCGCAGCAAATAGCGGCAGCGCGAGGAGCATTTGGATTAGAAACATGTTTCTTCCTTAAATTGGCTTATGACAGCACCCCCATGGGAAATGGGCGTGAGTTTATATGTATGAGTATGTAGATGGGTTCAGTTTTTCCAGTCCGTCTATTTAGGGATAAAACACCAAAACCAACTCAAAAGTTACAGAAACTTTTTTGATGTCTACAAATAATTAAAACTGATATAATACCGACTTGGGAGTCAAACCAGCACGGCAGTGCGAGTCTGCTGCTGCCAATCGCTTAGCCACTGCGCTATTGGTACTACGCTGATGTTTTTAGTGCCAAATTAAGTTTTATAATTAGATGTAGGTATTTCTGATCTCATTGCTTATCTAAATGGCCAATATTAATGAAATATTATAGATATTTATGTGCATTTCACTTAGTTAATATAATATAAAAAGAATCATTATTTTTTTATTTATCTCTAAATAATAAAACAAGCGAAAGTAAGTGGTTACCGTCAACTATGAATTAGCATTTATTTTACTTACGTAAAAGAGTTAAACTTTTTTGTATGTAATTAAAATACACTCGAGAGCAATGAATCCGGGTCACTTAAAGAATCCTAAAAATATCGGAAACTAAAAATGCTAGGTTAATGCAATAAATTGTATTTAATAGACAATGTAATACTCCATAAATGAAGGTATTAAAACTTCTTAGTTATTGTAAAGTTATATCATAAAAAAATCAAATTTGAAAAAGGGCCACTTTCGAAGATGGAACTACGAAATAACAGCATTTGGTTTTGCTTTTGTTTGTAATCTGTCATTTATGTGGGTACATAAACCATGTTGATAGTGCTCTATATTCATTATTCAAGCTGAAATTATGTCGCTTACGCCTGAATACTTACAATGCTGGAAACCGGCCGGAGTCAGCGCGATACAGCCAGGACTGTCGGTGTGTCGCTGTCAACAGTACAAAGAGTTCTCCGACGTTACAAAGAAACTGGTTCTAACCTACGCAGACCAGGAACGGGCAGAACCAGGTGTACCACAGCACGAGCAGACCGATACTTGGTGAACACCATGCCATGCACCAGGAACTGAACTCACAAATCAGTTTCGACGCCTCGGAGGAAGTAACCCAAGTGCATGTACAGTAAGACGTCGGCTTGCTGAATCTAACTTAAGACCCCTTAGACCTGCAAACGGCCCTAAACTAGAGCGTGGGCATCGTATTTCAAGACTAAGATATGCCCAGAGCCACGTAAATTGGAGTATTGAAGATTGGTCAAAAGTTATGTTCTCCGACGAATCAAAATTTATGCTCTACAAGCACGATGGAAGACACATAGTGTATCGAAGACCAGGGGAAAGATTCAAGCAAGCATGCATCGAAGAAAAAGTAGCCTACGGTGGTGGGTCTGTACTTGTGTGGGCTGGAATTTCTTCTGAAAGTCGCACAGAGCTGGTGATCATAGAAAACGGCTCTTTAATTAGCGTAAGATATGTGGAAGAAATCCTCAATGATCACGTTGGTCCATTTATGGTCAATTTAGGTGAGGATGCTATATTTATGCATGACAATGCCCGACCTCATACAGGTAGGATTGTGAATGACTACCTTCAAGAGATGAACATTACTCGTATGGAGTGGCCAGCGCGCAGCCCGGATATCAACCCGATCGAGCATGCTTGGGACGAGCTAGGCAGATGCGTAAAACAACGAAACCCTCCCCCAATCACGCTTCGTGAGCTCAAAATTGCACTCACAGAGGAATGGGAGAATATTCCCCAAAATCGTATAAGGAACTTGGTGTACAGCATGCCAAACCGCGTAAACGCAGTAATGGAAGCACGAGGAGGCAATACGAAGTATTAAAATTCAAGAAAATCGTAATAAAGTTCAAAAATTTCATGTTTCCTATTTTTGTTTTAAAGAGAGATCAGCAGTTTTTTTCTTTATGTAATTTTGTGTTAATAAAATGTATGGTGACTCATATTTTTTTTACTTTCATTTAAGGAGTATTACATTGTCTATTAAATACAATTTATTGCATTAACCTATCATTTTTAGTTTCCGAGATTTTTAACATTCTTTAAGTGACCCGGATTCATTGCTCTCGAGTGTATTAGATTTATGTGTTGTGTCGTAGTTTGCAATCTTGATTCAGATAAAACGGTTCTTGTTACCAAATCTGGATAAAACAGATTATTTCAACGATTTATAAACTAAACTACAAACATTTTGCAGTTTGGCAGAATTTATACATTTTGTTGTAAAAAAAAAACACCATGGGACAACGCCGACAAACTTTACACCAGAACTATTGACAAACAAAATTACGAATAACAATACTGCATAGCAGAACTGTATATATTCATCTTGCTCCATATAAAACAGCTTCTCCTTGCTACAAGTATACTCATATTATACATGAATTTAAATCGGCGTCACTTGCATTCATCCCAATCAGGTTTTTGACCCGTCCAAAAGTGAAATTTCGGTCACGCGATGACATTTTTGGACCCTAAAAGAAGTTCATGGTTTCATCGGAATTGCGGTAATTTAATGTGATGTGGACCTCTGACTTCATAAGTAGATGAATTGCGTTGTTTTCGGTGCAATGGAGCGGGCATTGAGTATTGCGAGTATTATACGTTTCGATATGGAGTTCAAGTTATAGGGATGTTTACTGACTTAAAAAAATGTGATTCTAATTAGTCCGTCTGTTAGATTATCGAATCTAACAGACGGACTAATTAGAATCACATTTTTTCGAAAAATATATTATTAGATACGTATTTTTTATTTTATCAAATCAATAATAAATGACGTAGATAAAACGCGTCAAAGATTTGAATGGGGGTATGTGACGTCACTGACCGCTAAAATGTCATACTAATACGTGAATAAATGTCGTACTGTGGTACTCAGAGATATTTAATGATTATTTAAGCCGTCACTTAGTAAAGATTTGACATACTTTTGTATGACAAATCTGTCAAAACCTTTACTAAGTGATGGCCTAAGTAATCATTAAAGCTCTCTGAGTGCGGCAGTTAGAGTATGATGTCACACGAGTTTTCAAAGCACTGTATCGTCTTCATTGTTTGCTTACGTGGAAAAAGAAAAAAAATGTGTCCAATATTTTTTGGTAATCTACATGACGGACTAATTAGATTTTTTCTGTTAACATACCTATTTCGTAGAGAAATTGTGCTAGCTATTAATTTGTTTAGTTAATAGGTTAGTTGCGTAGTGGTAAACGTTTGTTCTAATTCTTACTAAAGAAGCATACGGTTAGGTAGCCAGTGAATTTATTTTTTTCTTTACGTTTACTCAGGTTGACAAATTTATAATCAACAATACACAGTTAATTCATCAATCCCATTAATAACGTTTTAAAAAAGTAATTGAATTAATATCGGCATAGCACGGTTGGCGCAGGGACTGAGCAATTGACTGCAGCTGTTCGTTCCTGCACGGAGCAAACCCGGATGATTGGTCTGGGTCTAAACGTGACAAATTAGTTTATATATTTTCGTATAATTGCCTTCTCTTTCCTATGCATCACAAACATGGATATTCAACAGACACACTAGTAATAAGATACAAACCACCCAAAGAGCCATGGAGCGGAGCACTCTAAATATAAAATTAAAACATAAAAGAACAAATGTATATGTGAGAAATACAACTAAAGTTATAGATGCTCTACAACACTGTAAAAAATTAAAATGGAAATGGACTGGCCATGTTGTACGTATGAGCAATGATAGATGGACAAAAAAGATAACCACTTGGAAAGGGCCATCAGGAAAGAGAAAAAGAGGTAGACCAAAGGAGAGGTGGCTCGACGAAATACTGAAAACAGCGGGAAATAACTGGATGGAACTAGCAATAGATAGAGATAAGTGGAGAAAAATGGAGGAGGCCTTTACTCTGTAGAGAGGTCCTTAATAATAATGATTTGTTTTGCATGCTGTAATTTATTTTTCTTTGTATTTTATTGATTTTGATTTTTTTATTTTTTTATTATGATTGTAAATTTTGATTTTGCTTTGAACTTTAATTTGACTCTGATTTTGTTTCTGTGACTATTATTAATTTTGTTTTAAAGTAATTTTAATTTTCGATTTTAATATTGATTTCTGATTTTTGATTTTATTTATTTCAAGATTTTAATTCCAATCCTAGTTTGGATTTTGATTCAAATTTTTGATCAAAGGTTTGATTTTTGATTTCATTATTATTTAAAATTTTGATTTAAATTATGATTGTTTTTTTGATTTTAATTTTATTGCGTGTTGTTTTGTTTTGTTTTTTTATTTTTTATTACTGCAAATCAAAGTTAAATTCATTTTTAAGAATTTCGAATTGCATGTTATAATGGCAAATTGTTTTATATTTATTTTCTTATTAAGGAATAAACAAGGCTTTATTATTATTATATTTTCGTATAAACTACCTTCTAATAACTACCAACGGTATAGTAGGAATAATATACATAGAGTAATTTAAAAAAAAACTGAACAATAATCGTGTATTATAACTGTGTAAAGCCATATTTGTTACCAACGATCGCAAATCATCTCAATTCATCGCAATTGCGAATTGCAAAAAACATTTGAAAGTTAGATTTTCGCGGGCTACCCGGCCCTGGCGTGCGCACACCTTTTTTTCTTTTTTTGGGGGGTGAGAAATCATCAAATGACCCCTCCCGCTCCGGGCGGAGTGGCAGGGAGTGTCAGACTTCTATTGACTACGGGACCCGCAGCCCCGACGGCTTCCGACGTACACCATAAATAGCGAGCGGTTAATAAACGGTCATAGAACTATAATATTTTAAATCTCTCTTTCAGATATTTTTTTTTTTAAATATTTTTTGCGTCATTGTAAAAACTGCGTCTATCTTAATTTTAAGCCTAATCATAATTCTAACTGCACTTGCTGTTCTTAGAAAGTAATAAAAACTGTTACACTTACAAACCGGTTACCCGTTGCTCTATGTTAGTTTAGCTTTTGTTTTTTATTTATTTCGTAGGTACTGTTTGACCAAAATATCTTAAGACACGGATAAATCTCGAACTATGTTTAAAACGTACTAAAGATGACAGCCAGATGATATCTTTCAGCAAGTAGCACCACCCTTATGTCTCAAGCTATGTTGGTCCAGTAATAGGTATGACCCGTTCATTCGGTTTGATCAATAGTTGGATTTGACAGTGATTTCCTGTATGGTTACTTTCAAGTAGGTAGGTGTTTTTATATAATCTGGAGTTTTTGTCAGTTATTGGCTTTGAAATGTTAATCTGTGTGTAGTTTTTTACTTATTTAAGAAAGTGAATGTGATGGATTAGATGAGATTGCAGATTACAAAAAAAAAATGTTGTTTTGTACCAATTTTTTTTTTGTTAAGTTTAAAAAAAAAAAAAGTCCAATGCAATACCCCGGACTAGTCCATATTTCCATCAACCGGGTACAAAACCAGACTCCGTGGCTGCAACTGACAAAATTTCTTATGGGAAAATCCAGTAGGTACCACTTTACCCGATCCAGGAGTTGAACCCAAAACCTCTCAGTCAGCATTCAAGCTTGCAACCACTCGATCAACGAGACAGTCATAAATATTAATTGCCGCCCTCAAAGACGTTTAATGATTACAAAAGCCGTCACTTAGTAAAGGTTTGACATTATTTTGTATGACAAAACTGTCAAAACCTTTACTAAGTGATGGCCTAAGTAATCATTAAAGCACTCTGAATGCGGCAGATTGTTTATTTATTTATTCAATAACACATACATTGAATGTATGTGTTATTGAATAAATAAATAAACAATCTGCCGCATTCATATAGCAATTTATGACTAGTTTTGTTAGCTTGGGTCTTACCTGTTAAAACAAATTTTGTTTTAACAGGTAAGACCCAAGCTAACAAAACTAGTCATAAATTGCTATATAATAGTCCAGTCCCAAATACAATATAATTCTTTAGTAATACTTAATGATAAGGTAATTTTCATGCTAATGTTTATTTTTTGTGAGTTTCTCGACAAAACTGCTTAGCCAAAATTAAACACGAGTTATGTTTAGTTTTTACTATTTTCGACCTATCCTTAGTTGTGTGTGATTCTAGTTAAAACCGTCGTCGTTGTGTTAAATCGCCTTTTCTCGATCAAAAATGTATGTTTACTGAACTAAGACTTACTGCGGTACTCAGAGATATTTAATGTTTACTTAAGCCATCACTTAGTAAAGATTTGACATACATTTGTATGACAAAACTGTCAAAAACCTTTACTAAGTGGCCTAAGTAATCATTAAAGGTCTCTGAGTGCGGCAGTTAGTTCCGTAAAAATACATTCTTATAATAATTATCTAGAATAACTTTGAATAATGTTTTAAAAGGGTCCGAAACAAAACTACCATTCTTACAACATAACATCACGCCTGTAATCTCCGAAGGACAAGGCAGAGGTGTACCCATTATTAGATACGAGTACACTCATATTTTGCCACTTGTATAGGGTGACCCTATTGCTATCAATTGGGCACAAATCCAGAATCCGTGGCTGATTCTGAGAATTTTTTGATAGAAAAACCTAATTACACCTTACCCAGCCTGGGAATGGAACCCAGGTCCAACGAGACAGTCTGTAGAAGATACACCTGGGCCCCAATTCTGTAACTTCGAGTTAAGCAACCCGCCATTGACACTCTATCGACACACTACAGACATTATTTTACCACTGTTGCAAATTTGGCATTCCGCAGAAACTTCAATGGCGTTTCAGTGGTGTGTCAGTAGTGTGTCGATAGTATGTTGATTGTGTGACAGTACAATAGTTTTCAGTGTTGCTAACAAAAGCTACCATGAGATACCAAACCTACCACTTTATGAAATCCTATTTTTATCAATTAAATCTTTATAATACAGGTTTTTATAATCATAAATAAAACGTTTTATTATCAAAAACAAAATTTTACAAAAAACAAGCGTTTATTGTAAAACAATATTTTTATCTGATGTGATAAAAATATTGTTTCTGCCTTTCTAAAAAAAAAAAACTAAAATCCCGACTGCAAAAACTGAAAATCAAAAACAAGCCCATTTTAAATTAAACAAAACTTGAAACCTTTTTTATTTCCAACTTCAGATTTCTTTTGTGTTTGTTCTTTCGTTGGTCGCGTAAAATTCTTCGCAGATGATTTATTTAACTTTGGTGTTTTGGTGTTTATAGGATTTGTGACTTTGAATTTCTATTAAACATATAAGTGTCATATATTTTTGTAATCTCCTTTTAAAACCCTTCATTTTGATACCCTACTCGATGGAAATTGTTTTTTTTTTTTTCAAATCTGCGATTTGGCCCCCAAAATCCGATTTTTTTATTTTTCCACATTCCACATTATTATCACAGAGTACATTTTTATATAATTAATATCTTAGAGAGTAGTAACATATATAAAACGACAAAGGTAAGGTAAGTGAAAAAGTCCCAATTGTTGTTGGGAAAATAATAAAAAAACGTGATGAATTTAAAGTGATTTGTGTTCGGAGTTCTAAAGTTCAATGGAAATATATTTTCACAGTAAGTTTTGAGTTATGTTATGAACTTCCACACCAACATTTCAGGATCATCAATTAGCTCCTTTGCTTGCCCCTTGCAAAGTCAAATTCACTTGCAGCCTCATTAATGCGCGAGTATTGCGGCGCTGGCGCAAAAGCAAAACGTCGACAGTCGGCACTATAAGCCAATGCTAAAATACGCCACCGCAAAGTAGGTACAGAAGGCCTCATTGTGGCGAAAAACTAAGTCCACTTTATTAATTAGTACATTACGTAAGACGTACACACTAGGATACTTAATTTTAAATTTTAATAGGAACAAATTTAACCAAATCAATAGGGAAAAGAGGTGTCGTTGTTCGATGGCTTCACAATGGCAGTTCGATAGCTAAACACGATAGACACAACTGTCAGATATCACTTAAAATATTTACAGACTACCGTAACTTTGGCCATCACGATGACATTGACACATTAAAATGTACCAGACTACCAATATTACAATAGTCCCATTATGGCGTTTCAATGTCACTACAGTTGCAACTGTGGCAAGTCAATGACCTTAGATAAGTTGTAGAATACCAAATGTCATTAAATATTCTATTGAGACACTACTTACACACTATCGACACACTATTGTCAAGTTGACTATTTTACAGAATTGCGCCCCTGGTCAAAAACAAATAAACAGTTTTGACTGTGGCATAACAGAAAACCTCTGTTTTATTCTTGACCGACTTGTTTGAAAACAAATGATGAATGATGATGATGTGTGGTTTATAGCGAACCTGTTGATTATGCATTTAATAAGTCGATTTGTACATCTTATTATTATTATTCTTATTAACTGTACTTACGTTCCAGTGTACAGTCAGCATCAGAAGTAGATTAAAATTACTCAAAGTTCTAAAGCAGGTTATTATAATTAAAGAATAATCTACTGAAAAAATAATAGCTGGAGTCCTATAGATCAAATAATTAAAATTCAGAAATGTTAAGCTACTTCTGTTGCTAACCATACATTGCGTTATCATTATATGTAATTAAACCATAATGTTACTTTATTTACCATTGCACAGCCCTTTGGGTATAAGTAAGAGTTACATTCCTACACACAAACACACACACGTGTTTCAGTTTCTATAGGTGTGAAATATGCATAATAATATTATTGCACAACTACTAAACAAATACCTATGGTTCATAAAAATAATGTGTTAATAACTTAATACTCTAATAATCATCTAATACAGCAAATAGGTAACGAGTTAATGCAGTAACAATGATTGCCTAAATCTGATTCATAAGGCGGTCTCATCATCATCATCAGCCTATTATGTCCCACTGCAGGGACTCAGGCCTTCTCTCTAGGAGAAGAATGGGCTATAATCCACCACGCGTGCCCAGTCCGGGATTGTAAATCTATGATTTTTTCGTTCTAAGACATGCCAGTTTCTTCACGATATTTTCCATCACCGTTTGGAAAGATGTGGTGATGAAATAAGTTACACAAAGTAATGCGCCTGCCTGGGATCGAAACCACGACTTTTCGTAAGTTGGAGCCGCCACCACTGGGCCACTGCTGTCTCCCTATTAGACGGTCTACGATTTATTGAATTGAAAATAAAAATAGGATGTAATTAAAAATTCATCATCATTATCGAACTTATTTACCATGTCAGCAATCATGGAAACAATGAGACCGTATCTGGCAAGATATATTCTTGTAATACCTATTATTACAAATTGGTGAACACACCATGAAAATCGGTGCAGTAGTTTTTGAGTTTATTGCGAACAGACCGACAGACAGACGCGGCAGATGACTTTGTTTTTATAATATGTAGTTATACAGGGTGTAAATCACCCCATCACACAGCCGTCAAGCAAGCATTCTGTACATCAAACTAAGTACCCCTACGCAAATTTTTTTGCTGGGAAACCACTTTATTTTTTGGGGTCAAAGTCACATTTTATGGTAAAACTCAAAAGAGCACTCTTAAAACATTGTGCTAGAGGATGCTTTGAATAATAAACGCGTCATGGAGATAATTTAAGTAAAGTAAAAACCTGAAAAACTAGTATTTACAAAAACAGCTGTGAAAAATTTGAAACTTTGTCCCCCAATATCTCCGTAACTAGGGAGTTCCCAGGTATAGAACAAAAAAAATATCGCAGTGGTGGGGAGAACAAGTGCCTTTCGCATGCGTTAAGGGTACTTTTCCATTAGTGATAGTGATGATGTCGCACACAGGTAAAACATTACCTGGGTTTGGAGTACATAACATAACATCACGCCTGTAATCTGTAAAGGGTTCCGCAGAGATTACAGGCGACCCACATTCCGTCGGTCATGTTTTAAGCTCCATTTAATAAGGGCAGAGCTTGTTGTCGTCAACTGAGAACAATTTCAGAGTCCACGGCTGCTACTGATTAATTCCTACTGACAAAACTCAATAATATTTTTCCCGACACAGGAATTGCACTCAGAACCTCATGTCTAACAGTCGTGCATACGACTACTAAACACGAGGCAGTTTGGGACTGTGATTAAAATTTGTGTCCAGCAGGGCTAACATGCGCAAGTCGACAACATTTTGTCGACGCATTATCTCGTGCTGAGACGACATATGTCTGTTTGTCGATGGGAGCTAACATGGCGCCACTTAAATCTCATGTCGTTCTGCTAAAGAACTCATGTCGTTCTGTCAAACCTGTTTTTGTCGTCAGGCTCTAACATGCGCGCTGTAATTAGTCGAATTTTGACGTTTTCATAAGACAAGTTTCTCGTCGATGGTTTTCGTAGACGAGAAACCGCGAATAACTGAGAAAAAACTGAAAAAGGGGTAACAGTGTTCTGTAAAATTTATGAAACAATTTAAGTATAATGGCGGTGCCGTACTATAATTATCTATTAACTGTGTATGTCGGAAAGGGAAGCAAGAAAAATACAGAGGAAGATGATTCTGGTAGTAAAGTAAAGTAAAGTAAAGTAAGAGAAAAGTAAAGTAAAGTAAAGTAAAAGTAAATAAAATTAAAAAATAAAATAAATAAAACAAGTAAACTTTCGTTGGTATTACAAATAATATTTCACAGCAATGGCAGTTGGTACTTGCTGAATAGTGAACATTCAATAGTTATTGATTTACGTATGGCATAGTGTGTTTATTTTGTACATTACAGTTAGTACATTTCATCGAGATAGATAATGTAACGTAATATTATGATTACATATCTTAAAACTCGTAGAAAAATGCATTCTTCACACGGTTTGTTTTGGAAGTAATTAAAGAACATTGATTAAAGAGTTGCTAATAAACTAATAAGCAATAAGCATCTCCGCCAGCTGTGACGGGATTTTGATCTAATACTTACAATCTCTTTGAAGCCAAAGCCATCTTCTTTCTAGCCTACAATCCAACAATTTTTCAAATTGTATTGAAAATATGTAACGAACCACAATCAGAGCAAATTTTGGATTGACAAAATGTCAAAGAGACAATTTTAAGGTCGCGTTCACAAATACGGCAGCGTTCACGCAATTTCCACCAATATTGACCGAATGAAACCAGCGTTACTTAACTAGACTATGGTGTTTTCATGAAATGGTAACATCGATTATCTCGCGTCGAGAAGGCGAAGTCACGACGAGATATCTTCTCGAGCATGGTGCGCATGTTAGGAAAAGTGACAAACGAATCGAGATCGACAAAATTTGTCATCTCGTTTATGAGATATGTCGACATGCGCATGTTAGCCCTGCAGGTGTAAAGCGCGGGTGAAGTTGTGGACAAAAGCATAAATTGACACAATTTTTGTCCATTTAATTTGTATTTGCTTTTGTTGATCTTGTCTATTTCAATTTAATTTATTTTCACTTATGTCATTTTTCCACCTATGCTACGTTAATAATAATAATAATAAAATAATATTTCACAACTATCACACAACGCCATCTAGTCCCAAGCTAAGCAGAGCTTGTGTTATGGGTACTAGACAACTGATAAACATACTTATATATTTCTAAATACATACATATTATAGATAAATTACACCCAATAATACATTGCTACTAACATGGTTTTAAATTTAATTAATTTGTTACCAACAAAATTATGAACGTTACCTAGTCTGAAATAAACACATTTTTTTAAGCTGACTAGCTATAACCATTGACCTTCATTTACTTACATTTAAAGATGATCATTAAATTAAATGCCCTTCAAGAGAAACCTTGTAATTTCCACATAATACCACGGCATAATTGCCATGGTATTGTCACCATTGTTCTACTAGACTTTTTATTTACCCATTTTCTATATAATTACTGTCTACTGACATACAATAAAGTAATTTTATATTGAACCGGTAATGACTTTTGGGCCTTCATTTTACTTAACCTTTAAATGTCATTTCCAAGTATTTTACAATGAAATCTGTAATTTGCGGCTTCTACAAATATCGAGTAATTTTTCTTGTTCCAAATTCTCTTTACATTTAATTTTAAAGGAGTGTTTGCTTGTACCAGTTGAAATATTTGTCGAGGCTCAATATGAAGGCAATTTTATATTTCAAAGGTTTTTAAAATTAATTAGGTATAATTAGGAAGCCTACTACGCTTTACCTAATTATTTAAAGAGTAGGGCATTAATATTGACATTAGATAACCACCGAGATAACGTTTCAGCCTCCATTACTTATTAGTTAAAGGGATTTCTTATGAAAAATGTAATATCTTTTAAAATACTCGTAATAAGAAAACGCGCGAAATTGTACAATACAATCAAACATATCTTTGAATAATCCGGGTTTAAACACTAAGCACATAGAAAATAACATCTTAGTAAGATGCATATTATAATGTATTATTATTAAAGTTGGATATCAAAATTCCTTGACAAAACAACACAATTAATAACCTGGGCTTAAGAAAACCAGTTTTCTATTTTTATAAAAATACGCACATACAAATTCATACTTGAAAAACCCCAAAGATAGTAGTATCAGTGTTAAGTGTTTGCACATCTTAACATCGTATTTGTATTGTCTTACACCACAAAGATAGCCGAACATAGATAGATAGATGTGATGTTTAGATGACATAGATATCTTCTCGGTTCCCACAAATGTAGACAATGAGACATCTTTGCATCTATTTATAACTATGCAAAAATTGCATAACATAAAACATCAGTTCTGCAAACCTCGAAGACCCCATCAAGGGTTGCAGGACCGGCAGAGGAGTATCTAATTTCATACTATTATATGTGTATGTTCCATGTGAGCCTAAAGCCAGCAACTGGCCACAAATTCAGACCCCGCAGCTACTACTAAAAAATCCTTGATGTAAATATTCAACAAGTTTCGATTACCAGCGTTCGATTACCAGTTTGGGCACGGTAGCCCAAACTGGTAATGGAACCCAGGACACCATACTTACCTGTAGCGATTACTAGAAAAACGGCAGTTATAGACGTCACTACATCTAAACCTAAGTACTAAGTACGTATTACTAACCTAGATAGATACCATTTTATATTTCAAATTTTATTGTAAGAATGTCTTTGGCTTGCAGGGGCGTGTCAATGTACAGTCGAACAAACTTATATGTATACTAGTGGCGTGACCCTTCCTTGAGGAGTGGCTTGAGAAGCGCCAAGGTGCCCTCACCTTCCGTCTGACGCAGGTCGTCACCGGATACGGTTGTTTCGGAAGAAACCTACACCAAATCAGGCGGGAGGAAACGCCCAGATGCTACCATTGCGTGGACACGGTGAAGCACAACGTAGATTGACTTTTTTGAGTTTTTAACGGTTTCCTAATTTATAATATCGAACAGTTAGTAGCCATCTGCTAGAAATAAGCAGACACATTACTTCACATTAAATTATTAGAGTACTAACATTCTAGAAAGTATGCGGAAGGCGTAAGATTGGGTGCAGTGGCGTAATCTGGGCGAGGCATTACATATTATGGCTAGCTTATTATTACTGACGCGTGAAACGGTACGAGCTACATGATAGGTGCAGTCAATCAATCATACATACTTAACATAGCCAGCCTGTAAGATTCCCACTGCTGGGACACAGGATTTCTCTCTATAATTTGGAACAGGGTCATCTGCACGGCATCTACCACGCAGGTCCAATGCAGGTCATAATTTTGTCTTCGGAATTTTTCGTACTGGTATATACCGGTTTCCTCATGATGATTTCCTTCACTGTATTTATTGCAAAGTGGTGCTAATTTCACCACCATTGCAATAATGTAATTGTATAATTGCACAAAGTAATGCGGCCCATCGAGGTTGGAACCCATCGACCTAAGTTGATGTCGTTACGACCTAGCCACTGCTATTCTAAACCGCACGTAATCATAATTCTCAAATCAAATCAAATCAAAAACATTTATTTCAAGTAAGCCAGTTACAAGCTCTATTAAATAGTCGAACAAATACTAAATTTCAATAAGCTAATAAACTAAGCTAAAGTCCACTGACAAGGCATGATAACTGTGAGTGTACCATAGTTGCCGATTCCAAAGCGTTGGTCTCATGAGAAGAATGGCAAGAAACTCCATGGACACTCTTCTAAATTATAATATTGTTACAAAACTTTCATTCATGTTGAGATGGTATATTATGTAAGAACGATGTAGCAAGGTGTGCACCATAAGTGTCCACAGTAAAGTGAAAAACGACGACTCAAAAATAATTATAAATTCTCTAGCCCGTATCCATATATGCATGCATGTCTTCCTCTTCCATACTTCTCTGTTACTCGTTCTGTCATTGGGCATTTCTTTTCTTGCCATATCAGCCTTTACACAGTTCATCCAACGTTTCTTTGGTCTTCCTCTTCATTTATACCTACAATCCACATTCATACTGCGAAACTGCAGATCAACGATAACAATTTGAGATTGATACCGCCATTAACTTTAGTATCAGTAATTTAGGTGCTACCACTGGTGTGGACTCTAAGGTGAAGTTTAACTGAGTGGACAGAACTGTGGACATCAGACTCTGTTAGATATTTCAATACATTATACGTCGGGGTCGGGATAAGTGTTACTGGTTTTTTTTTAAACAATGATATCTCCGTAGCAGCCATAGTCTGATTTTTTGCCCAGATGATGGCAATAGGGTCGATCTCTTATTAATTATGTAATTTCTAGACTTAACTGGAAATCTGTGGGCTCGATGTTATGATGTCGTAAGCCTACCCTAACAAAGTTGGAAAAAGGCTAGGCCAACGTCCAGAGTCGATTCCACTTGGTTTAAATGCACGTGTAACCATTCATCTTTTATATAGCGTGTCGTAGTACCTATGATCCGGATAATCATCACAAAAACATTGAATTGCAGGATAATGAGATAAACGGTCATAGGCGGCAAACAAGAAAGATGCATGCAAGGTGAAACATGCACGCCTGACGTCATGTGATCCTTAAACATCTTATTTACGGCTGAACGAGAAAAAAGTATGAATGAAGAAAGAACTATTATGGCTTCGCCTTAGACCTTTAACATGCACACATGCATGCACAACTGTCGCACCAACAAATTGAACTATTAATTGACACCAGACTATTGTCTCAGTCAAGGCACGTGTTGAGGCCGGGATCTATAAACTTCTTACAACCAGAAATATTGTCCTGGAATTCTATTAATATTGAATCATGCTGAAAGAGCTCTGTACCTGTTCCTAGGCCATAAGACAGTCAGTTGTCTGCAGTGCCCTTAGTCCTTAAGAGGCTTGATATCCTATCAGGCATAAATCCATGGTAGAAATATCGTTTTTTTTTTTTTTTTTTTTTATAATTTACTTTTCATCATTACTGGTAAATAGTAAAGTGCAATCGATCTATTTCAATCCTAGACACAATCAATTAAAATAGACATAAACAACCAATTTCTTTCTTTCCTCAACACTTGATAAAAACAAAAATAAATATAAGTCTAACCTGAGCACTGGTATCCGTTGACCTTAAACTTGACGCGGTCCATGACTGTATCTTACGGGTACATGCAACGAACTGACGGACACTACGACCGACATAATCTTTGGGCAAGGAGTAACTGTTAACCAGAGTGGAAACATACGTCCTGATTTTTTGAGCGCATACGACGGTGCAGTGGGTAAGTGTAAGTAAAGAAAAAAGAAAGAAAATAAAATATTGTTAAAAATGTTTGTCGTGAATATGTACTTAAATAATTATGTATTAAAGGTGTATACAAAATAATAAAAACATTACATAAAAAGAAACATAGAAACAACAAATATCGTGAGTGTGTGAAACAAAACGGCGGTGGCAGGTTATTCCATATATTTGAAGCCGCATAACGAAAGTTGCCTCTGAAAGAGCGCATAGTTCAGCAGCTTACGTTTGAGTTTTTCCTATCGACTGAGTTGAGAGTTGCTGCGAACATTGTCTTCTCCCACATTCCCTTCTACTAGCTATCCAACTCAGTTTATCATACAAGTAGCCTGGATTTTGGTATTTGACCACACCGAACAGAAGGCATGCTTGTTTAGAAAAGGTGTGACATGACTTCTTCTAAATCGTATTTTGTGCAGCTTTTGGAAATTGTAAATATTGTTTACTGGTTAGAAGTAGGGTAAAATTGCGCATTGACTATGATTTAAGTATATAATTGGTGTTTTGTTAAAACAGAAAGAGGAAGAAAATAGGTGGCTCAAAATATTCCCACATCACACATGTAATGTAAAACCAGACAAATATTCCTGATGGCAACCCACAGAAATAATAAACTCATAATAATAATTTATGTCAGGAATATTTACAATAAATTGGTCGGCCATAGTAGCCGAAGACTGCGTCCCCAGTCTCGGTGGAGCAAAGATCTTCGCGGGTGGCTGGTAGCGACTGGGTGAGAGTAGCCGAGATCTGACTTAAGTGGCGTGCGATTAAAGAAGCCTATGTTCCGGTGTAGACCGATGACCTGATGACTGATCTCATAATTGTTGATTTTGACAAGTTTGGTGTTGTCAAAATCAACAATTATGAGATCAATGATAGACCATTCTGACACTATTGAATAGCAGACTCGAGGCCCAGGTGAAGAATGCGGGGACCCGCTGGATGCGAGACGCATGGGACCGGTCAATGTGGCGACACCTAGGGAAAGCCTATTATGTCCAGCAATGGACGTCTTTTGGCTAAAATGATGATGAAGATGTTCAGCAGTGAACTGCTGTAGGCTGGTGATAATGATGGGCAACTACATTTTTTTACAAAAAAAAAAAACATGGAGATTATGTAGTATCTACCTAAATAAGGTAAGAACGTTAGTTTTGTTTTATTTGTAATTTAAAAAAAAAAATGTAATGTTTACAATTAATCTCAAAAATAACGTTAATAGGATTTTTCTAACGTAAACGTTCAGAGATTCGGACCGTATGTTTTCATAAAATAAACTCGTAAGATTTTATAAACAAAGATACCTACACTATTTCTTTTAATAGAATGTTAAATTATTATCATAGTATTTAAATGAGCATAAAAACATTTGGGTGGCTAAGACAATTTCGGGTTTTCAAAGGAAAGTAAACCTTATGTATAAGTAGCGATACAAACATAAATTGCATGGTAAAAGTGAAAGTCTTAAGCCAAGATCTGATTAGCAGATGTCCGTTGTATGAATGTAGCGCATTTTATGCATAGTTACTATATGCAATTTTAATACAGAACGCTCTAGTGTGTATGAATAGAATAATTTGAATTGTGTGGTTATGTATTTACTTTCTTGCATCATATTATAAAGGGTGTAAAAGAACCCTTAACGCAAACGAAGGGCACTTGTTCGCCCTACCTGGGAACCCCTAGTTACGGAGATATTAGGGGTCAAAGTTCCAAATTTTGCACAGCTGTTTTTGTAAATACTAGTTTTTCAGGTTATAACTTTACTTAAATTACCTCCATGACCCGTTTACTATTCAAAGCATCCACTAGCACAATGTTTTAAGAGTGCTACATTGAGTTTTACAGTAAAATGTGAGTTTTGACCCCAAAAAAAAAATTCATTTCCCAGCAAATTCTTTTGCGTAGGGGTACTTAGTTTGATGTACAAAATGCTTGGTTGACGTATGTGTGAAGGGTTAATTTACACCCTGTATATACGGTATGGAGGGAACATTTTGGAGGATCGTTCTGAACCAGGCATAGAAGTTATTAGTAGGTTATTGAAAAAGAAACAGCAATTTCTACAATGTTGTGAACAGCAGATATTTTTTAGAAACAGCAATTTCTACAATGTTGTGAACAGCAGATCTTTTTTAGAAACAGCAATTTCTACAATGTTGTGAACAGCAGATCTTTTTTAGAAACATCAATTTCTACAATGTTGTGAAAAGCAGATATTTTTTAGAAACAGCAATTTCTACAATGTTGTATACAGCAGATCTTTTTTAGAAACAGCAATTTCTACAATGTTGTGAACTGCAGATCTTTTTTAATACCCGATGGAAAATTTACATAGGTACAGAATGATGACAATAAATTCACTTACTGAACCCATAGCCTGTACTTGTGAAAACCCAGCAACCTTTGCACATTAAGTATTTCCAATAAGAACAGTGGAAAAGTAAGAATTTTCAAAAATGACCCCATTTTTAGGGTTCCGTAGCTGAGTGGCAAATAACAGAACACTTATAGATTCGTCATGTTTGTCTATCCATCTGTCCGTCTGTCTGTCCGTCCGTATGTCATAGTAACTATATTCTGAAACTAAATATTAAGATAACACAGTTGAAATTGGTGGGTATTGGTAGATAGATATTCTCTAAACCGCTTTCCGATTTTTATACAAAATTAAAAAAAATGTGTCCTGAGTAAAAAGATTAAGAGATCCCCATAAATGGAACTGAGACTAAAAATAACTTTTTTTATTAAACCTATGCGTGAAGTCAGTCGTTTGAAAGCCAGTTTTTTGCTGATGAATATTCTTATCGGGCAAACGGTTTACCTAGTGATGAATAAAATGGAGGAAGATAATTAAGGATGTTGAAGAACTAGGCATTGAGACGGGACTTAACAAAAGCCTATTACCAGTACCGGACACCGGTTTCTGGTAGATTATAATATATTATTATACTAAAGTTCCTGTCAGTGTCTATCTTCGACGCTGCGTCCACACTCAGTCCAAAAGATGGCGCCACGCCAAAATAGCTGCTTAGCTAGCTCGACCTATATTTTCATCCTTCAACTTTTCAACTTTTGGGGGGGGGGGGTGGGAAATCATCAAATAACCCCTTCTGCTCTTGGGCAGAGCGAAAGGGAGTGTCAGACATCTACCTGACTAAAAACCAAGATGTTCTTTCTTAGCCCTGAATGTCGGGGCCGCAGTATCACATCACATCCCGCAGCCCCGACGGGCGTCGGCCCTTGCTGCTCTCTTTGAGGCGCGCGTGGAACACGAACGCGCCGTCGACACGGCCTATCGTCGTCATAAGACGGACGGACGGCGAGCTAGCCCATTCTTCACGGTGGCCGCAAGCCGTCACGTGGCCCGACTTTTCACCCTTGAGTCTTGGATAATATGAAAAGGTGAGGTAGGTATTTTTTATATAGGTGAAATGAATCCTATGACTACAGCAAAGCAAAGTAAATACAATGAAACAAATTATAAATACAAATGATATAATAATATGTACTTAATTGTTTTATTTTATTTCGAAAGTCTAATTATCCATGAAATCAACATCTTTTTTTATTTTAATTCTTATTATTTGAGCTAGATGCACACCATATTTGTACGCCTCCTGGCATAACATAGCGCTCTGTACACCAAACTCAAGATCTGTATTTCTTTACCTATGTTAACAAATAAAAGTGATTTGATTTGATTTGATTTGAATGAAAATAAAACTCCATTCTTATGCAAAAGAAAGATCGTGCAGTAAATGACCTTGCAATAGGTATAATAGGTACTGAAACACTGCATCACATTACAATACCTAGATGTTTAACTATTTATATATTTTCAAAGGAAGTAAACTACAATACATTATTATAAATATTTATACGGCAAGTCATCTCACCCTAAAAGAAAAATGCTATGTGACATGGGATGCGAGTGTCAGACAATAGGAATGTGTCCTGAGTAAAACTAATATCAGTTTAGTCTGTCAGTTAGATTAACGAAAATTATTGGATACGTGTTTTTGTTTTATCAAATTAATGAAAATTGACGAAGACAAATTGGGGAAGAAAGGTTCTCGAGTGGCGATCACGAACCGAAAGACGCAGCGTTGGTAGGCCTGCCTCCACCTGGTGGTGGACCGACGACATCGTGAGAGTTGCGGGCAACCGGTTGATGCAAACGGCAGGCTGCCGTTCTGTATGGCGCTCTATGGGGGAGGCCTTTGTCCAGCAGTGGACGTCTTATGGCTGATGATGATGATGATGACGAAGACAAAACGCGTCAAAGATCATGAATGAGGGCTTTTTTAACGTCACTACGTGGTAAAAAATGTAGTGCGATGTGACGTCACACGAGTTTTCGAAGCACTGTATCGTCTTCATTTTTGGTTTAAGTTCAACAAGAAAAAATATGTGTCCAATATTTTTTGTAAATCTATTTGACGGACTAATTAGATTATTTTTGTCAAGTACCCTATTTGTTGTATGCTTGAAATTATCAAACGTTAACCGAAATATGTATTTGCAACTGTTGTGGCATACGCAGTTAACCTTAGTATACTGCGCTTGGCACAACAGGACAACAGTGGCGATAAAGCCAATTATGGAGGAGTCGATGGAGAGATGACATGGTGCCATGGTTCATGCGTGCCTTCATAGACAACGTCCGGTCGCTGGCCGCACTTAGTGATGGCCCCGCCGGGAATCATGGTAATACCAGTCCGGGGAGCGCGCTAATGTACTTGCATCTCCCGGGCCCCCGACACATGCAAGCAGTAAGAACAGTGGGTTTTTAGTCAAATAGAGTCCGACATAACCTACTGATTGCCCCAGATAAAGGGTCTTATCTTCATCTTTATATTTCCGCACTTAGTCCTTGAAGTGGACCATTGTGCGTGAGCCATGGTGGCTGATTACTCCAACCAGCCCACCTCCCTCCAGAAGCAGATCAGACTTCCCGGTCTCCTCAGGACATCCGCAAGGGATCTTGGTGTTCCAAGGGTCTCCTCACGAATCTTGGTAACGCCTGTACACTCAAGGAGCACATGCGCCACCGTTTCCTCTGCCTCCATGCATGCTCTGCACAGGAGGCTGTCAGTGATACCTAGGTTGTGGAAGATAAAGGGTCATCCATGAGGATCTTCTTATTAAAAAAAATGTTGATTTTTCATACAAACTTTACCCCCCTTAAAAAATCTTCCGTAGTGAATGCCTACGCCATAAGAGGAATACGTGTGCGAAATATTAATTTTCTAGCTTTAAGGGTTTGGCCTGTTCCGTCGAGGCTGCGGGTTGTTCGAAAGAGATACCGCGGCCTTGACACAAAGGGCTACGAAGGAACTTGGGTGGTATTCAGTCAGCAGTAATCTGACACTCCCTACCACTCTGCCCAGAGCAGGAGGAGTCATTTGATGATTTTATATGTATAAGATATGAAGCTGTTCATGCTACAGCATGCCAAGTCCGCGTCCCGTTCGAGTCTTGGTCCCTGCCAATTGAACAGGCACGGACGCACTGATCGTCTATGATGGTCTATATATATGATTCATATGAATCATCCCTTATATGTTGCAAAACCGACTCTCTTACGGGAATGCCTTCCGCTTGACAACAAAACTAGACCATACTCACAGCATGACCAGCACTTTTCATTCCAATCGGGTGGTACCATACATAATTATGTTTACAAATTGTTTGAACAAGTTTTACACGATTTATTTTTCACTCTTGGCCACGAACTACATGGTTTAGTCTCGGCGAACACCTGCGGAACAGCTACCGAAGCAATAGTGCTCTAGCTTTCGTGGCAGCTAGAATTTCCAAGTCTTGGAGTGCGGACTCATGCCCGGATGAAGACAATAGGGTCGGCCCCTGTGACATAAGAGTTAAACCGCATTTTTAGGTACACCTCTGCCTAACCCTTCAAGGTTAAGGTGAGGGGGCGGGGTAGGTTAAGGTGTGATTTTAGAGATTTCATTTACATTACTATCTTTTTAGTCTGTTCGCCGTACCTCCAGATGTGCGATGGGCCATCTAAGCGGGCTTACCAACACAGCACTAATAAAAATCTGCTGTCAAAAAGGACATGCTCATTCCCGACGGACGGGAAACCTAAACTGGTTTGCGTTCTCTCACCTGCCAGCAAGGACCTCTCGTACCGCATGGATTGCACTCCAGCATCACGTAATCCGCTGCCATTAGATTCATGCATGAAAATATTATAAAATAAGACCTTCCCTCGCGGATATCGCTACGCTCGCCGCTCCCACAAGTGCGATAGGATGGAGCCGACGACAGACGTGACGGGACGTCCGTGGCAAAGTCTTTAGTAAACTTAAGTTGTACACCTTAAAACAGTTATGTACTTACTCAAAATGTTGCCAACATTTTGTTTATAATGTAAACAATAAGAACTCAAAAATACTTAGGGCTAGCACATGAGGTATGTTGGTGTAAGAAAAAATAATAATTAGGATTGACAAAAAATCATAAAAACTTTACCTCAACGTAAAAGAATTTGAGTAGTATTAAAAGTTGTTTTATTTGCACAGTAATTTAATGCAGTAGTCTTTTTAAAATTTTATAATATAGTCGTATTAATAAAATAAATATGGGTGGTGGTAAGGTGGTACCTATTTTTAGTTTACCTCCTCTAACCCAGTGCGTTCAAATCAAATCAAATCAAATCAAATCAAATCGTTTATTTGTGATACATGGGTTACATGCAGGTGTTCATTACATTCATTTAAATTTCTAAGGTTCAATACCATGATCAGCCACTTGGGCATACAAATGATTAAATAATCAAAGTTATAAGAAATTGACATAAATTACATAATTATCATTAAAATTCAGACAGACAATACAATAAATAACCTAAGGATATCGTCAAGCGGACATGAAACAATTAAAATTTCTTAGTCGATAAAAAATCATCAACAGAGTAATACGATTTTGCTATAAGAAATTTGATAATTGTTTGGTAATAACAAGTATTATTAGAAATCTAAAAGCGATTTATTATGTTTAGAGCACGGACAACCATTTTTGATACTTAATACAAATGGCACCTGTGTAAATGTATACATTATTTAATCAAATATAAAAATGGTTGCCTCTACGAAGTGAAGTACGTGCCGGTTGAATTTAAGCACAGAATTTAGAACGATACCCACAGCCATGGATGTCATCAACTTCAAAGTTAACGGAGTCAAGCATACGGGTAAGAGAAAGAATTAAATTATTTCCGAACGGGAAAAAAAAATGTCTAATCATGGCCAGAGTAATTACCGCAATTTTTTTTTTATGTAGCGCCCTTTCATAAAACCTGTAATTAATTAATATCACGGACACGTGACGCTTCAAAATATTTGATCTCATGCAATATAAGAAATATTAGACCTCGTGTCCTAGCTAGACCTAGAGCTTAGGCATCAGACTCCCACAGTACATAAAAAAATACAGCGAAATTCATAATATGCGTGAGAGCAAATTTGAAAAAAAAAAAACCGGCCAAGTGCAAGTCATACCATGCACAATGTAGGGTTCCGTAGTTGCCCATAAAAAAATGTCAACTTACTAATCTGAATAACCACCCTGCCCTACCTGCCTCCGTATGATGATTTTTATTTTAAAAATAAAACAAACTTACATGTGCAGTTTTATGACCTGCGCTCCCATAAATGATGAATAGCAAAATATTTTTTAAAAATACATTTTATAAGTTAGCGAACTATTACTCGTAAAATTTTAAAGCCAACTTAGATGTGATAGTTTTCCTTTTATTTTCGTACTCGTAATATATATGCTATTATGATGATTTTTTTACACGCACAAACACAACCTGTTTATGTGATTTAAGTAGCCACACTTAAGTTTAACAAAAATTTGCACTTTAGAGCTTAATATTTCACAAACGAATCCTTTAATCGAAAAAGTAAGCGAACTCGCAATCATCCCACAGAATGGACTTTGCGAGTAAAAAAATTAGTAAAAAATTGGAGGTACCGTAAAAAAATATTTTATACAATTTTATTTTACAGTTTTGTCGCGATAACACTTTTGTATAATCATGGCTAATTCCAGCTTCTCAGTACTAAGAGAGTTGAGATATAGTGAGGTCGGACGGACGGACAGACAGACAGACATGGCCAAACTATATTATATAAGGGTTCCATGTTGATTTTGGGTTCCACGTTTTTTTAAAAAAAAAGAAAAGAAAGAAAGAATTACTCTCTTTTACAGTGGTTTTTAATCATCCAGACGCCCTTTGGTACGAATAGTTACAGCACTGATATCAACATTTGTGCCTTACCTACATTACAAAAATTTGTTAATTGATATGTTATGTACTTTTTTATTTTTACATTGTTTATAATTATATAATTTTTTATTATTGATTTGTGTCTGTAGTAACTCTAAAATGAACTTACACCTTACTATTGTATCGAGTCTGGTTCTTATAACCAACATAACAGACAGAATGTGTTGCTGGGGAGTTTGTTCCGTCACTTCTTCTTTCCAGCTAAACACTAGGAAGTGCCGAAGGGTGGGCATTTTGGGGGACTGTCTCTTGTAAATAAGTAGAGTAAAGTAAATTTTGACGTTCGAAAAGTGCTGATTATCAGCCTAATTTGAATAAATGACTTTTGATTTTGATTTTTGATTTTGATTACGGAGCCCTAAAAATGGCGGATGTTAGGCTGGCTAACCTCCCTTTAACCCGACTGCTGCGAAGCCCAAAACAATATTTAAATAATAGGTAATCAAAATTTATTTACGAAATAACTTGATCATACATTTTGTGATATGAACGTTATCCTTACGTTCGAATCGTTCAGATAGAAACCCTGAAATCACCGATTACAACACCTCATATAGGTTGCTATTTTATTTTAACGTCCTATATTAGGCTTCTTCTCACCATGGATACTTTTTTGAGTAATTTATTCCCAGCGGAAAATAATTTTTTTTAGGGTTCCGTATCTTAAAAGGTAAAAAAAAAACCCTAATAAGATCACTCTCTCTTCTGTCTTTCCGTGTGTCACCGCCGATTTTCTCAGGGACAGGTGGACTTACCATGTTGAAATTAATGAAACCAGATAGGTACTAAAGTTTATAAATAGTCCCTATTAGGTATTACAAATCAAGGTCCTGAGTCAACACGATAACAAGATCTGGAAAAATTCAGTTTCGCGAAAACTTTATTTCATTTTATTTGTAAACATAGGTTACACTGTGTGTGAGATGTTATATAATACTAAGTTGATTCTCTATGTTTTGCCGTGACGCGTACAAATATTGACAAATAAATCCCACCAAAAACAAAACTTGTAAAAAAAGCCAAGCCGAGCAACTCACTTTTACCGTAAAAAGTAGTAAGATCCATGTAATACCAAGTTAGTTAATATATTAAATCCCTACTTAAAAACCTTTGATGTTTAAAATACAAGATTGTAAAAGTGAGTTGCTCGGCTTGGCTTTTTTTTCAAGTTTTGTTTTTGGTGGGATCTCATTTCTTTTTATAGCGTCTCTCATTCTATCTATTTCGTTTAATGAATCAACAATACATAGGTTTATTCGAATTTGAAGCAATCTTATTCATCGATTTGAAGTACTGCTAAAGTATCTACTCGACAAGCGAGTAAAAACTCGACAAGGTCAAGTCGTTTTATAACGGAATTCCTATGGCCACCTTCAACCTCCATCAACAGATCTTGGAGACCATCCAAAGACAAAGTACTCGTCAAAACGAATCAAACGAGTCTTAACTCGATGGGTTATGTCGTTCTATAACGGAGATCCTATGGCCACCTTCCAGCTCCATCTTCAGATCCTGGTTACCAACTAAAGACAGAGTACTCATCAAGACAAATCAAATGAGCTCAAACTCGATGGGGTTATGTGGTTTTATAACGGAATTCCTATGGCCACCTTCCAGCTACATCATCAGAACTATTCAGAACCCTGAACATCATCTAAAGACAAACTACTCGACAAGACAAATCAAACGAGTCCAAACTCGATAGGCTATGTCGTTTTATAACGGAATTCCTATGGCTACCTTCCAGCTCCACCAACAGACCCTGGACACCATCTTAAGACAAACTATTCGATAAGACGAATCAAACGAGTCCAAACTCGATGGGGTTATGATATTCTAAAATGGAGTTCCTATGGTCAACTTCCAGCTCCATCATCAGATCAGTTCCATATCATCATAATATTGCATTGATAGGCGATATATAAATACGTGCAAAATTTCAGATCAATCAGAAACTAGGAAGTATGTTTAATTTAATAACTCGTAAAATTCATTCACTGAAAATGTAAGTTTAACTTTGTAATCCAATACAATTATATGGGATTACAAAGTTATTTATGCAGTTAGTTTATCTAGAAAACTAGACTGAAATTGTATACTTTTTTAGTTTTTCTATGGTTTATACACTAAACACTAATTGTGTTCTAAATTTGAAGCTTCTATGTCTGCTAGAAGTGCCTTAGACTTTGATGATCGGTCAATCAGTCAGTCAGTCAGTCAGTGAGTGACAAAACTAAGGAACTTTGATTAGTTATAATTCTTAAACTACTGGTTCAAATTGAATGAAATTTATTATAAATATTGAATGAATTGAATTAAATATACCGTGTTTATACAATGCCTAGGTTACTAAAAATTCAGGCTTCTAGTTTTATCCACAACGAAGTTATAGGAGGTCGAAAATTACCTGAACTGGTTCGAGAAAAGGATAGTACGGCCGTGCCGCTTTATTGCTCGACTTGGGGGGGGGGGCACTGCCGTGCCCCCAGATGTCGTTACTTTAGAAACATATCTTCCAGTAAGTATTCCATGCATAATTTACCATTTACCTTAATTTACATTTTTTTTATTTTTCGCCATTTTGCCTTTACTCGGTCTGTGTGACCTTGCTTTTAACCAAAATTGACAAATCAACTGGAAGTAGGTACTCGAAGTTCCCGTAGCTGATCTTGAAATTTGGCAAAAAGCAAGGTTTTATAACGCAAATAAAGGGAAAATTCCAAAAACTTAAAAAGTTGTAAATTAAAGTGGATATAGCACATTTAAAAACCGCATATTTATCTTTGACTTTCGTACAAATACTATGAAAAACAAATGTATCACAAAATGTGTATTTCTATTGCCACTATTATCAACAAATAATACTAAAAGGGGGTTTCCTCACTACGATGTTCCGGAACCCTTCATGTGCGAGTCCGACTCGAACTTGGCCAGTTTTTTTCACGTTTTTGCCACTTTTCTTCATTAATTTGTATATCCCATTTACTGAAGGTGTCCCAAAGCACACTCATTGTGCCCTACTTTCTTTGGGGTCTTATGACTTGACTGTGGACCCTTCGGGCATAACAGACGCGATTTTATGATGTGTGGGATATATAATTATGATCCGGTCTTTAAGACAAGTACACTATACAGGGTGTCCAGTAAATAGCACGACATACTGCAGGGGGTGATAGCTTGGGTCACTTCCAATCAATACAACACAATAATTGTTCAGCATAATCTTACGGATTTACAGTTTTACAAAATTTTCCGAAATATCGAAAAATCTCTACCTTGACCTTGACCTTGACACAGATTTTTAAGCATCTCGTAATGAAAAAATCCTTTTCTAGAACTTTTTTTACATCAAATTTTTCGTGAATAGTCACTCTACTCATTATAAGTTTTTTCATTATCAAAAACAAGAATGTTTTGAAGAAATAGTTTTTTTTGTTAAAATTTTCACAGAACAATTTTCTTTTCGCATAACTTTAACCTACAGTGGTGAAAAAAAAATGTATTTGACAGTTCTGTACAACAAACTTAAAAGATAGCCTGTTTAATGGTGATTTAGGAAAGATACAATACTAGTGCATTTTCATTTAAAAAAATACGAAAAATAAGCTATTTTAGTTCATAAGAGCATTTCATTTTAAATGCAAGTAATGTGACTTTGAATTCGAATCGTTGTAAGGTCGTACTACGGTTCGAATTACATAATAATTAATCTACAGCCGACCGGCCGGCCGGTCTGTAAATGACATCTTGAAGGTTATGGTGATAGTAAAAAATACAGAGGAGTTAACTTAAATAAATTGATAGAAAAAAGACTTATCAATAAGTAAAGTAACTATTCACGAATATTTTGATGTAAAAAAAAGTACTAGAAAAGGATTTTTTCATTACGAGATGCTTAAAAATCTGTTTCAAGGTAGAGATTTTTCGGTATTTCGGAAAATTTTGTAAAACTGTAAATCCGTAAGATTTTGCTGAACATATATTGTGTTGTTTTGATAGGTAGTGACCCTAGCTATCATCCCCTGCAGTATGTCGTGCTATTTACTGGACACCCTGTATAGGCTTACGTTCATCTCTCATCTGTCTTTTTATACTAGTCGGCAGCGATGTGAGCTCAGATACGATGTTGCTGGACTATCTCCGTAACCACCTCGAACTGCGCGGCACCAAGTACATGTGCCGTGAGGGTGGCTGCGGAGCCTGCATGGTCACAGCTTCCAAGCGCTTAGGAGCTCCTCATGTTTCTGTTAATGCTGTGAGTATTTCGTCAGCCTTGTCCATAATTCAATTATCCATAATTAGTAAGATTTAGTCTGACAATAGACATACCTACAACAATAAAATGTAATTATTCCGTCAGATAGACATCCAATAAATATTGGACACAATTTTTTTCTAGTGATGTGTCATTGCACTACACGTTTTACCACGAAATGACGTTACAAGACCCCTCTCATGATATTTGACGCTTTGTATCTTCGTCAATTTTGATGAATTTGATAAAACAATACAATATTTATCGTAACTGACGGACTAAGTACAATTCATATTTGAATCATATTTTGTTAGTCTGGAAATATCCCTGGCTTTTGGTTCATATGTATTGTGTAAAGCAAACAGGACTTCGTTTTGAAAATGTATGTCAATTATCTCTGAACATAAACCAAAATGTTTATTTCTAAAAATGTGGCTCAATCATTTACTTATACGGTAACTTGAAAAAATCATTATACTGATTAATATCCCCACCAGAAAATATCAACAGCGTATAAGTTATACCCATTTTTAAAGAGCACGGTTATAACCGCGTGCCCACCAAACCGTTTTCATGCACGGGGCGTACGTCAGAGGCATAATATTGGGCTGAGGGATGTTGTAAGAGATACCACGGCCTTGAGATACAGGGTGTAAATTAACCTTTCACACATACGTCAACCAAGCATTCTGTACATCAAACTAAGTACCCCTACACACAAATTACTGCTGGGAAACTGGGCTTATTTTATTGGGGTCAAAAAACTAATTTTACGGTAAAACTCAATGTAGCACTCTTAAAAAAATATTCTAGTGGATGATTTGAATAGTAAAAGGGTCATGGAGGTAATTTAAGTAAAGTTATAACCTAAAAAACTAGTATTTAATACGTCATTGAGTATTTACAAAAACAGCTATGCAAAATTTGGAACTTTGACCCCCAATATCTCCGTAACTAGGGGGTTCCCAGGTATGGTCTAGAACAAAAAAAAATTGCAGTGGTGGGGAGAACAAGTGCCCATCGTTTGCGTTAAGGGTACTTTTACACATTTTAAGGGCTAAGAAGAAACATGGGTGGTTTTTAGTCAGAAGATCGATAGAATTTGACACTTCCTTTCGCTCTGCCCAAGAGCGGGAGTGGTCAGACTTCTTAACTCGCCTGTTATATAAGACAAATTAATCAAATTCACTACAGTGTTTGGTGTCCATCACGTCATGCGATGGCTGGGACATCAGGACGATCGAAGGTCTGGGAAACAGGAAGATAGGATACCACAAGCTGCAGAAGACATTGGCGGAACACCACGGATCTCAATGTGGATACTGCACTTCTGGATGGGTCATGGCTATGCATGGGTAAGTGTGCAAAATCCAATCTAAAATAGACAACATTGTACAATTTTAAAGTAAAGCCTGTAACGAATCTACCAATCCCTAATCAAAATAAAAGAGTTAGTTAAGGTAGATTGTACAATTAATATTAATTTATAAGATAAAAAATACAAAAGAATATATAAAACACCTTCCTACCTATCACACACTCAGGCGGCGAAGGTTTTTGAAAATTTAGTTAGTGATCCACTTTTAATTGAGAGAAGAGAGATCCGCTTCTTAGATAGTGATCCACTTTTGGTAATGATGGTGATCCACTTTGAGTTGGTCTGGACAGTTGAACTTTGTAGATTTACATGTATGCAGAATCCATACGTAGAAACAGGACAACCTCGACGTAGATTCCCGTGTAGAATTGACTGAATCTCGACAGAAACGAGTAGCGTTGATTATCAGCGTAGAGTCGATCGTAAAATCAAACGTAAAATCAACCGGACATGATCTCGGTGTGGAATCCAGTGTAAAAGTTTTTGGGTCAGCATCAGCTGCCCATTTTTATACCAAAAATCAGACATTTTCTTCTCTTCTAAAATTCTTTGACAATTTCGAATTTAAATATGACATGTCACCTGCCAGTCATAAAACCAGCCAGGAGTAATCCACCAAGACGTAATAGAACCTCCGAGTGTGCTTTTAGAATTTTAAAATTATAATTTAAAATAAAGTTATTTTTTATTAATTAATAAAATACAATTATTCAGCTTAACAATGATAAAAAATAATGAAGTTATATAAACCAAAAAGTGACCTTCTTAGACTAAACTAGAAAGAAACTATGGCAAAAAGAAAAGTACCTACTGACAGTTTGGCACATTTGACACACATGTCACAACAATGAAAATTATGAAAACTAATATTTAATTTCAGCAAATTATATGGAAACGAATCGTTTAGAACGTTTCGCCGAGTATAAATAAAGATAAACTATAAAAAGGATGATAAATGGTATGTGATATATATAATGATAAGTGGGAATATAGCATATACTATAAGCCTTAAAGACAGAAAAAAGTCTTGCTGAATTGGAAATTATTCCTATTCACTCGTTAAATACTTCGCATGGAATTGCTATACCCTTGTCTTAATAGGAGTTCATTGAAGCTAGCAAATGGGTAAGGAGTAAGATTGTGTTATGCGGCACCATTGTAATTCTTAAAAACGTCCACATTTTATAATTTGTTAGTCTCCTGGAAAGCAAGAAGGACCTCACGATGTTGGAAGTAGAGAAATCATTTGGCAGCAACATCTGCCGCTGTACCGGCTACAGACCAATTCTTGAAGCCTTCAAAAGATTCGCCAAAGACGCTCCAAAAGAGCAAAGAATTTTGGATATAGAAGACATGCAAATCTGTTGTAAATCTGGAAAGTCATGCAACAAGTCTTCTTGCAATGATGAAGATGATGAGTGGTGCGTCGTTAGTGAAGATGGCTTAGAGAAAGACCAGGTGAAGAAAATTAAACTCTCGGATGGTAAAAAATGGTTCCAGCCTAAAGTGCTTCAAGATGTTTTCAACATACTACGAGACAATGGTATCAGTTCGTATATGCTAGTAGCCGGAAATACTGCTAAAGGTAAATTATTATTCGTTTGAAAGTTACATAAACCAGTACACTACTTGTAGTATCTGATATTTCATGTTTGACATTTTGTTATTACAGGAGCAGTCCCAATCGATGAATATCCACGTATCCTAATTGACATGAACTTTATTAAAGAGTTAAAATCTGTTACATACGACCAAAACCTTGAAATTGGTGCTGGAACAACTCTCTCGGAATTCTTAGACATTCTGAAGGGTGGATCTGAACGTGAATACTTTGGCTATTTGTCAAAGATTTATTCTCATGTGGATTTGATAGCTCATATACCTGTAAGAAATGTGAGTACCTGTCATTATTGTTAGTAAATTGGGTATAATGAGTAGACATTAAAAAATCTTACTTTGTGTATATTTCTATAACTGCTCTCAGAACAGTGAAGAACGATGTCATCGTAAGAAAATCTCACCCCATAACCAAGCATTCAAAGACAGGTGATAACCATCAATTCGCTTTGGTTCCACGAGGCAGATTAGTAGGAAATAAGTTTTGAGTGTAATTTGATTGTATGTCACCAACATAAAATATGTGCATACGCGAAAGTGTCATTTCTTAAGAAAATATTTTGTATGCCTAATTCTAGGTAGGTACTATTGGTGGTAATCTGATGATCAAGCACCAGAATCCATCCTTTCCATCTGATATATTCCTGCTGCTAACTACTGTCGAAGCTCAGATAAAAATTGGTGAGTAGAAAAACTTCTGAACGACAGATGATGAGGTGTGTGACCGGATCAAGTACATGGCCGATGGGACCGAAAAATTCTGGAGTGGTGACTGCAAAATGGAAGACGTTACTTTTGAAGCCCTCCTTCTAGGTGAACCGATAACCTAATGAAGGTTGTGGAGATTTACTGAATGTGAGACGTACGGGATCGTCAAATATGGTGACACTTGTGGGAGGCCTAATGGCCAGCAGTGGAAGACTTTCGTCTGATATGAATTGTGGCTTACTCTGTGGCAGAACGTTCGAACTAATTCAGAATCATGAAGACGACCAAAACTCCAAACAGTTTCTGGTGTACCTGTGAATAGCTTGATTTTATTTTTTATCAAAATTATGTTTTACAGTTGACTTAAATGGGAAATCACAAATAGTAACGATGGAGGAATTCTTAAAAATAAACATGGCAGGAAAAATAATTTCGAATGTAATGCTGCCGCCACTGAGCGACGAGTATAAGTTTTTTTCTTACAAAGTAAGTAGATATTTACAACAATTATTAATGGAGTAAATCATAATATGATGGTTTATAGAGGAGAAAGGAAGAAAAGGCAACATGGCACAAGGACAGGAAGATACGTAAATATCAAAAAAACTTCTGATTACGAGAGCAAAAGTAAAAAAAAATATTGAAAAAGTTATTAGCAGTGAGTGGTGGCCCAGTAGTGGCGGCCCCGACTTACAAACAGTTGGTCGTGGGTTCGAACCCAGGCAGATGCATTACTTTGTCTTATTTATTTTATTAACACTGCTCTTAAAACGGTGAAGGCTAACCGCGTGAGGAAACCGGCATATCTTAAAACCAAAAATTCGAAGATATGTGACATCTGCCAATCCGCACTGGGCCCGCGTGGTGGATCATAGCCCATCCCTCTCATAGAGAGGAGGCCTGAGTCCCTGCAGTGGGAACAATATAGGCTGATGATGATAATAATGATTAAAAAGTAACACTAAAGAACAATAATTGAATGAAAGGAATGAAAAACAATGACTCAACTACAAATCAAAATGTTGTAATTTATTTTATTTCACCTCTTACAGCTAATGCCAAGAGCCCAAAGCGCTCACGCCATAGTCAACATAGGTTGTCTATATAAGCTTAATTCAAAACATATAGTTAAAAGAGCAAGAATCGTGTGCGGAGGTCTTTCTCCCAGATTCATAAGGGCTTTGGCAACTGAAACCTATCTTATAGGCAAGCCTTTGTTCACTAATGAAACATTACAAGGGGCTCTGCGGGTGTTAGATGGAGAGATGATCGTTGATGATAATCCACCGGAAGCATCTGTACAATACAGAAGATATGTTGCTAAGGCGTTGTTCTATAAGGTAAGAATTTATTTTATTTCTGATTACTACATACGAATAGGTATTGTTTGTGAGATCAAAAACTTCCCAGATATGATGGTTTATTTTCTTATGAGATGGTATTACTAACTTATGTCAGCGGTCACGCCCCGTAATTGTCCCATGAAATTGGACTGCTGGATTATTATGTTTTGTGTAAATTATCATTCTCTTGCTCTAACAAACTTTGTCTTTACTTTTCTGTATTAATATTACAGGGTCTTTTAACAATCTGTCCACAAAAAATCAGAAACCAGCGCTTTGAATCTGGAACTATCTATCTACATGGTTCTAGACCAGTCTCAGATGCTAAACAGGTCTACACCACCGATCCTGAGCTGTGGCCTTTGAACCAACCTATCGCTAAGATTGAATCTTTGGTAAGTTAAGTAGAAGTGGAAATTATGTTTTTCTTACTTCTCCGCTATTCTTTTCTGATTAATTTCGTTGCGGAATCCAAGACAGTTTAATCATTTCTTTGGGACTTCGTCGAGCTTCATTGTCACGGCGCTTTTCTTGTGGTCGCCACAGCTGCTTCTACCTAACAGGAGTTACAGTGGTTTGGAAATAGTGTGGCGAGCTTGTCCCATAAAAGAGAAAAAATACTAGTAGTGCCCAGTACCTACTCTTCGCGAAATCGCCAGCAACACCAAGGAGCTGCTACCCTTTCTCGGGGAGTTGGGGTGGATCGAATATATTTCCCACTCGAAGCAAAATACGTTCTTTGGCATCAGCCTGTTGTACAATACTACAAGTAAAGTAATGGCTCTACCTCGACCGATTTTGAAAGGTATCTCTTGTAAATATTCTATTTAAAATTTTGTATAGTGTAGCATGATTATTTTGGGTCTCGATGAGCAGGAGGACGCTAAGCTATAAAAGTTATGCAGATGGTGCCATCAATGTATTGATTCTAACTTTGATAATATCTTCTTTCTCAGAAGCGTGACGCTTTAGAAGCATTTTATCTAGTACAGTATTTATTTGTATTTATACCACCTAATAGCTATCTAGCCAGGCTCCTTGCAGAAACATTGAAATGCCTTGACGTAAAATAAAAATATACCTATTTGATAAGACCTTCATTTGTGCTAATAATACGTTTTTCTCTAGATTCAATGTTCCGGGGAAGCTCAGTACACTGAAGATATCCCCAGTTTACCTCACGAAGTATTTGGTGCCTTCGTGCTGAGTACAGTAGCTTTAGGTGTTATTACTAAGATTGATCCCAGTGCGGCATTGGTAAGTCTACCTTTGTTTTAAGTAGAATTCAAACACTATATGTTGAGGTATCAATTGTATTTAAAATATGTGAAGAAACTAAAATACTTATTTATTATTTATTTTATATAAAAAAAACACCATGGTCATAGTGATATATTTCGGTACGTGTAAAAATATTTTCTTAAATTCTTTGTAATTTTAATAATTATTATTTTTATGGGAAAAAATCAAAACCTGACATTGGTCTAACGTATTAGCATACTGTTCCCACAGTGTTTCCAGCAGTGATAACTATGCATTATTATAATTGTTCGTCTACACGAACTATGTCCTTTTACTTTACACTGTTTTTTTTTCAGGCTTATCCCGGTGTTATAGCTTTCTACACAGCAAAAGACATTCCAGGCCTAAATTCTTTTACTCCAGCTGACTTTTTTACTTATGTAGCCGACGAAGAAGTATTATGCGATGGCAATGTCAAATTCTACCACCAGCCCATCGGTATTATTGTTGCTGAAACCCAACATATTGCTGACAGAGCTACAAAATTAGTCAAAGTAACGTACAACAATGTTAGAAAACCAGTTTTAGACATCAAAGAAGCTAAAGCAGATATCACTAGGAATACTCTTTTTATAGCAATCGATGCTACAAATCCTGGCACTGATGTTTACAAGACGTTTACTGGAAGTAACACTTTTTACGGACAGTATCATTTTACTATGGAGACTCTGGTCTGTGTAGCGAAACCAACGGAAGAAGGTATAGAAGTGCATTGTTCAACGCAATGGCTTGATACAGTACAGCTTATGGTATCAAGGGCATTAAATATGGATAAAAATAGGTAGGTACATAACGTTTCTACAATACTAACTTATAACTTGAAAAAATGCCTAAAAACTATGAATAATTTACTACTGAAATTTTTAGAGCAACAGTACCACAACAGAAAACTCATAGCGCTTTTGCTATCATGCGGTTGCTCTTACAATTCCAGCAGTTAATATTCATCTTTGTGCCTTGTGTAAAACTAAAGAAGCCTATAACATTTTGTAAATCTTTAGGATAGATTGTTACGTCCGTCGTATTGGTGGTGGACTCGGTATGAAGGTATCCCGCAGTACCCAGTCTGCCGTCGCTTGCAGTCTGGTCGTACAGAAGTTGAATCAACCGTGCAGGTTCATTCAGCCCTTGACTACGAATATGAGAGCAGTTGGCAAGAGATTGCCTTGTTCTGTGGATTATGAGGTAATTTTATTCTTTTGAAATTAAATGTTTAGAAACATCTTGCATCTAGATTTTTTGGATGATCACAACTTTTTCTATATTTGTTCGATGGTGGAGATGCAGAACAAATTTCGTGAATTTTACAATCGAATTATTAAAAAACACAGAACTAAAGAGTGTGTATTATAAATAAAGAATCCTGAAGATACATTGTATTTTGAAATATTAGTAGTAGTACTATATTAAACTACTTTTTTCCAGATTGCAGTCAATAAATCAGGAGTGATCCAACACTTAAACTCATCACTTTATACCGATAATGGCTATAAATTTAATGAGACATTAATACTTTTTGGAGTTGACGTGTATAATAATTGTTATGATGCTACTAAAATCAATTTCAAAGCTTTCAATACAGTTACTGATACACCTAAAAATAGTTGGTGCAGGTCACCAGGTATGTTCAGTCGAATTAATAATTTAGTTAGCTATTGTAAACGACCTCTTATAAAACCCGAACTTATTAACTACTGACAATTGTATTACTTCAGGAACTTTAGAAAATATAGCTAACATGGAACACATAATGGAACGAATTTCTTATGAGTTATCTCTGGACCCAGTAGCCGTCCGTCTAGCAAATCTTGAACCAACTGTATCCATTATAATGTCGGATATGGTAGACACGTTGAAAGAAGATGGTGAATATAACATCAGAAAAGCTGCAGTAGATACTTTCAACACACAAAATAGATGGAAAAAACGAGGTCTGAGGTGGTCATTTGTAAGGTGGGCGCCTCTTGGTGCACTACGGTTGGATGTCAATCTTTCAGTGTTCCACGGAGATGGCACTGTCGCCATCACTCACGCTGGTGTCGAAATGGGACAGGGCATAAACACTAAAGCAGCTCAATTAGCCGCTTATTTTTTAAAAATTCCTTTAGATAAAATTCAGATCAAAGGCAATAACACAATGATTGCTCCAAACGGTTTTATTACTGGTGGAAGTCTTACAACAACAAGTATTATTTTTGGACTGAGGAGATGTTGTGACGAATTGAACGCCAGATTAGAACCTATTAGAGCGACGTTGATTAATCCAACTTGGGAACAGCTGATCAAAGCAGCTTCTGAAGCCGATGTGGATCTTCAGGCTCATGGATTCTCAGGACTTCAAGATGTGCAAGTTTACAATATTTATGGTATGGCTTTATGTGAAGTTGAAATAGATGTGCTGACTGGAGAATCTGAAGTGTTGAGAGTAGACATGTTGCAAGACGTTGGTTTAAGTATCAGTCCAGAGATCGATGTAGGACAAGTAAGTTGGATTCAATTTTAAAAGTTAGAAAATGTATGATGCTTTAGGATTCCTTAGCTGATGAAATCACACTAGTTTATTCTATGTCCTTTGGTAATACAATTAATTATCAATTATAGCGAATACACCGCGGGAAATAGTTGTTTTAAATGCTTTATATTATTTCAACTTATTACTTTATAATTTCTTTGTCAAACCTCAGAATTTTATGCTCTTCTGTATTTAGGTAGAAGGCGGATTTATCATGGGTCAAGGGTACTGGACTTGTGAGAAGCTTACCTACGATGAGTCTGGTGCAATGCTCACAGACAGAACTTGGCAGTATCATGTTCCTGAAGCCAGGGATATTCCTCAGGACTTCAGGGTATATTTTAAAAAGGACTCGCTCGGAAATGAAATTATTCTTGGATCAAAAGGTAAGTGTGAAATAGTAGGAAAGGAAAATTGGGTTAATGACAATGCTGCAAGGCTGTAATGTTCCCACTGCTGGGACGTAGAACTCCTCTCTGTATGAGAAAGAAGGTGGTTATCCAACACACGAGCTCAGTGCTGTAATTGTTGCAGTTAGTGGATGTCAAAGTTGTTACTGTTCCTAGGAGTCCTAAAATTTTAGGTTCTGAGAAACGAAAATTAACAAGGACACTTTTTATACAGGAACTGGAGAGCCAGCAACATGTGCACCGGTGGTTATAGCGTTTGCCATCAGGGAAGCCATAGTTCAAGCAAGACAGGAGGCTGGGATTCCCACCACACAGTGGTTTGAAATTGGTGAGAGCATGGTCACATTTAAGGTCAAATGTTTTGGTCGTGATCGTTATAAGTTCTTTTTTATTTTTTTTCTTTTCAATTTTTTTTAAACGTTGCCCGACACTAAGAATTTCTCCTGTATCGTGGGTGCGTTCACAAACATTTAAACTTACATACATAAACACACCCAGACCCGAAACAACTATCTGTAGGCCATACAAATATTTGTTCCGTGCGGGGATCGAACTCGCGACACGTAGTGCAGCAGTCCATTGCCTGAGCCACTGCGCCGACCGTGTCGTCAAATTTTGGTTTTTGGATGCAGTACATTATTAAATCATCAGATTTTTTCAAATTATTAAGGGGTCGACTTCAGTTTTACCGGAAGCAGCTGAATACCAGCAAATTGCAATGAACACTAAAGTTTAATAAAAATAAGGTTTCAATTAGATATAATGTAATTTTATTTCCTTTTCCAGATGGACCAAGCACGACTGAGAAAATTTGCATGGCAATCAACACCAATACAGAAGACTTCAAATTTTACTGACAAGATTTATATCCAAACAAGAATCTACTGGCGCTTCTTGTTACTTTTTTTACCAACAATGGTCCGAATCATTGTAACTCGAGCGCCAAATGGTCCTAGCACCGCAATCCTTGTACTTTCATTTTCTGAGCAAAATTTTTGTTTTATTATAAATAGATTGGTTTAGTTGTTGACTTACATTTTATGAATAAACTTTTGACTAATATTTTGAATTATTTAAGTTACCTGTGCCTACCAACACCGACATTGAATTTAAAAAATACGGCTTCCACTATTTTTCCTAGTGGGGTTTTGTGGGAAAAAATCATTAACAACTTCAATAATAATTACCAACCGCCATCAATCCGGAAAATGTATCTACTGTAATGTACTAATTTAAAATTCAAAGCTGACTGACTGATGATCAACACACAGGCCAAACCCTTATGGCTAGAAGCTTAAAATTTCGTACACGTATTCCTCTTATGACGTAGGCATCCACTACTGAAGGATTTTTCCAAGGGGATGAAATAGGGGATATAAGTTTGAATGGAAAATCGCACAGACAGGTTTTCAGATTCATTCATAGTGTGTGTTTATAAGTGAATAAGTGTTTCGTGTGAAATAACTTCCAATGCATGGTGCATTGTATAAAACTAACTTTAAAATCCAATTTTTGTCTTTTTACGATGCCAAAATACTTAACATAGAGAAAGAAAAAATATCTAGTTGCAATAGCAAAATACGTTTAGTAAAAGTCTGGAAATAACTGGAGTTCAGTATTATAACAGCTGAATTCGTAAGTTATAAAAACGTAGGTATGTTTATTTATATTTTCTAGCCGGTTTGACACACAGTTTTGGTGAATTGTAGGGGATAATATTAGCCAGTTACCTATATTATAAAATAACTACATTCACGACACTAATCTAGGCCCCAGGCTGCTTCTGGGCACGCCACGATAGCGGCGGTAAGTCCCCTCTTTGAGAAGTGGCTGGAGAGGCGCCATGGCGCCCTCACCTTCCGTTTGATGCAGGTCCTCACCGGACACGGTTGTTTCGGGAGGCACCTGCACCGAATCAGGCGGGAGGAAACGCCCGGGTGTCATTACTGCGAGGATCGGCCGGAGGACATGGTGGAGTACACCGTGGAGGTCTGCCCCGCTTGGGCTGAGCTCCGCCGTGTTCTCGTAGCCTGGTGCAAGCCATGGTCCGGGGCGAGGAGTAATGGGACGCCGTCGCCTCCATCTGCGAAGCAGTGATGCTAGCGAAGGAGGTGGCGGAACGTGAGAGGGAGAGAACCTCACGTCTCAGCCACCGTGGGAGACGCTCCGGGCGTCGGAGGCTACGTGACCACCGTAGACGCGGGCCTGTGGACAGCGAGTGATGGGCTAGCTCGCCGTCCGTCCGTCGTTCGCGTTCCGCGCGCGCCTCAAAGAATTGTCAGCAACATGGAAGGGGCGACGCCCGTCGGGGCTGCGGAATGCTGTAAGAGATACCGCGGCCTTGACATATAGGGCTAAGAAGGAACATAGGTGCTTTTAGTCAGTAGAAGTCTGACACTCCCTTTCGCTCTGCCCAAGAGCGGGAGGGGTTATTTGATGATTTCCCACCCCCCAAAATCCTTGCGGGATGGCATCGAAAAATGAAGACAGACGCAAGAGAACCAAAGTTACCGACATAGCCCAAAGAATTGCCAAACTTAAGTGGGAGTGGGTAGAGCACATTGCTAGCAAAACGGATAACCGATGGGGCCGAAAAGATCTGGTGTGGCGATCGCGAACCGGAAGACGATATGTTGGAAGGCCTCTTACAAGGCGGACCGATGACCTCGTAAAGGTTGCGGGGACCCGCTGAATTCGAGACGCACAGGACTCGTCAATGTCCACACCTGGGGTAGACCTATGTCCAGCAATGGACGTCTTTTGGCTTAAATGATGATAATGATACCCAGCAGAGGGTGAATTCAGGATGTACATGATGATAATGACGTAGCACTATCCCAGAAGTTCGTTTTAGACTCTCATCATGACTTGAAACACAACCATGACTAGCACTTTTTATTTCTTTCTGTCAATATTGAACATGTGTTGTTATTCGCCGCGTGAATTAATTCTACTGCGAAATATGCACATGTTCACACACATATTATGTTACACATTTTTTTATTTCTTAGAGCATTGTTGATAATAAATTAAGAAATTTAATTTTTTTTAGTTTCAAGCAATTAATTCTTCTTGTTTGTCTACTTGGTCTTGTAGTCCAAAGTGCGACTGCTGAGGAAAAGGTCCTGGGTTAGATTCTCAGGTTAAGCAAACTTAGGATTAAAAATTCTTCAATACAAGTATAATTAGGTTCTGAACTTAGTACTGTCTCATTTTCGATATCAGCGACTCCTAAAACCATGAAATTGACACTCATATCGAAAAATCCTAAAAAAAACGTCGGTGCCATATTGAATTTAAATTTTTGACCGTTGAGGAGTTCGTAATCAGCTCACCTAAATAACCTGAAAGAATAAAACTGAAATTATATACGTCCGCAAAATATTTTGTTTAAGAATTATTATCCTACTCCTAACCGTTAAGGAGTTATACCTTCCATCATCAGCTCATCAACGTGATGTGATGAATGCCAGATGCAAATAATTGAATAACTTTATTAAAAACACGAAACGCGTAATACGTGCTTATAAAATTTGAGGGTTGCCCTCGATTACCCTGAAATTCCATAATCAGATTCAGACATTGAGACAATGGGACCACCACTATATTCTTTTGAATAAAAAGATAATTTTGAAAATCGGTTGTATAAATGACGGAGTTATAACGTTGTATTAGTCTCGACTTCTGCCCTTGTCATAAGTTCATAACAAAATATTCGGCTTACTGAGTTCCCTACTAAATGGTTCTGCGAGCGATAGAGGGCGTGAGCACGCTCACACGAATTTAGTTCTGAATTCTGACGCCCGAGCACTGGCTTAATTGGCGCTGTCTGTTGTTTTCTTTGTTGACATGAAAAATGTTGGCGTTTTTGTAATATTTTTAATTCTATGATTATTCATTATTTTTACGAAAGTTGACACTTCGTAAAGTGTAATTTTCCGAAGGGAAGCCGATGGGAATCGCGTTATAGGCACGCTACGTCCCTGCTAAACTAACGTTATAGAGAACAAAGATTAGATATTTTATTTATTACGATATACCTCAAAAATTACTCTGCCGACTTTGAAAATTCTTTCGACATTATAAAACTACACCTTTACCGAGTAACATAGGCTATCTATATTATTATTATTATTTCCTTTATTTAACTTCATACATATAGGTAAATTATATTTTTAAATATTCATATATAACATAATATAAAAATCATTTAGAAATATAAAAAATAGTAGCCCACCGGTATCGGGAACAGGGTCCAAGCTACCGGCAGTCAGGGCTCCAGAGAAAGGAACCTCCTAACAATGCGAGCCGTGTCCAGGAGTACCGGTCTCTGTATCAAGCCCCTGATCCAGCTGCCTAACGAGAGCCTCCTCAGATGTTGGTCGAGGCTCTTGGCAATTAAGCCATTGGCTGAAACGACTATCGGCACAATGATCGCTGAGTTCACTCCCCACATGTCGACAACCTCGCGAGCCAAGTCAAGATATTTGATTTGTTTATCTTTCTCAGCTTTCACGAGGTTCTCGTCATGCGGGACCGTTATTATTATTATTATTATATTTTCAAAATACACGCGGACGAATAAAAATTTAATGCTGAAGAGTTTGTTTGGTTGAACGCGCGAATTGAAAAAATATTTCTATGTTTGATAGTCGATTTATCGAGGAAGGTTATAAGCTATATATTGTGATGCAGACGAAGTTGCGTGGGTCAGCTAGTATAGTATAATAGAGTGTTGTGAGTGTTTCGGCTACAGAACGATGCACAAAAATTTTGGGGATGGGAAATCATCAAATCCTCCCGCTTTAAAAACCACCCATGTTCCTTCTTCGCCCCCTATGTCGAGGCCGCGATAACCGTTGGACTACCCGCGGCCCCGGAGAAATGACATAGGCTACAGACTGTTTATTGCGAAAAAAGGGTTGAAAGGGGGTGGGAGTGAAAAGATTACTTTTGGTCGCGATAACCGACATTCACGCGGGCGAACCCTCGGGCATCAGCCAGTGTTTTATAATTATGATGATCGATGATATGTAGGAAGATGCACAATTAACATTAAATTTATTATAACATACAAGAAGTTATTGCATGCACAGCTGCTGGCGTGTTTCATTAGGGTCAATTTTGTACGTCTGAAATAACCAGGGCCTGCACTTTCGAAAGTAATACATAATTGTTTCATCCAATCGCTCTTTGTTATGGAGCAGGAATAATACATTGTATCCAAGGGGTGAAAGTAACTTATTTAGTCCCGAGACAGGGTTTGGCGCCCGTAACGTAGTGAGGGCGCTTATAGTTCGAGGGACTAAATAAGTAATTTACCCGAGGTAAACACTGTGATTTTCATCACGAATACGAGAAAAGTAAAAATAAGAACATAAATTATTAGCTACAGAAAAAAATAGTGTTGATCGGATTGTCGCTTTCCCGCTTATTTTGTTATTTTTCGTCGTCTGGACGTCCAGCTATAATAATAATAATTTAGTGGCTGTATAAAAAATTGGAACATGGTTCAATAAAAATGTGAAAATAGACCTCTTTTTTTATAATTTGACAGCTGTCAGTTGAAAGCGATTCTCCCTAGGGCTGAAAAGTAGTACTTTCAACCCGCTCCGCAGGCATGTTGACCTACTTTCAGAGTATGAGTAATGAAAAATAAATTTAAAGTCAGGAATACTATAGTTTCATTATATTACTATTTCGCACGTAGCAAACTGGAGCATAATGCGCTGGTATAGGATCCCAATGAGCAAAAATACAAGCTCATGATAGAACGGGTCCAACAGAAATTTGCTCGGTACCTTGTAACGAATCTACCGATCCCTAATGAAAAATAAAAGAGTTAAGGTAGATTGTACAATTTGGCGCCCAACAATCGTACCCACTCTTTTCAAAATTCTAAAAACTATCACTAGTACCGTTTTCTTTTGGTAGAGGAAAGTCACCAAATATGAAATAGTATCTTAATATGGAATACCTTCATTTCTCTAAGACTATAAGTATGAAACGCAACACTCGACCATCTTCTGTTCCATTCGGTCTACTAACACGTACGTGGTGCAATAGACCGAATGGAACAGAAGATGGTCGAGTGTTGCGTTTCATACTTATAGTCTTAGAGAAATGAAGGTATTCCATATTAGGATACTATTTCATATTTGGTGACTTTCCTCTAACTTATTTGGCTTAGTAACTAACTTATTTTTATTTTTTTCTACAGCCCTGCTCCTCCTCCTCATCTCAACACTTCTTACTCTGCATACATAATCTACGAAGTTCTACTGTCCAGATCAACTCAAAGTGGATCACCATAATTCATTACCAAAAGTGGATCACCATCTAAGAAGCGGATCTCTCTTCTCTCAATAAAGTGGTTCACTAACTAAATTTTAAAAACCTCCGCCGTCTGAGTGTGTGATAGGTAGGAAGGTGTTTTATAATATTCTTTTGTATTTTTTATCTTAAAAATTAATATTTATTGTACAATCTACCTTCTCTTTTATTTTTTTATTAGGGATCGGTAGATTCGTTACAACCTATATAAAAAAGTATATGGATACTACCCATAAAACAAAAAATACGTATGCAATATTTTTCGATTATCTAAAGGACTAATTAGAATCATAGTTTTTTAAGTCAGTTAACATCCCTACTATCTTGAAATCCCATGTAATGAAGGGTGAGTCTTTTGCCATCAACTGGGCACCAGTCTACCTGCTGCTAAGAAATGGTTAAATGATGTATTATTGGGTAATTAAAATACGTGGATATTGGAGCAATATAAAATTTTGACCAACAGAACAGATGTCACTGGCTACGTCTATATCAATAGCTAATAGGCCCGTTCTTTGTTTACTTCATTTTAATAATGGCATCAGATGACCAGATTGAATAAAGCAGTACAGAATTGATAATTTCTTTAAATGTATCTTGACTTTTCTCGTTCTCAACGTGTGGGATGTGACTTCAGCGATCATTGTGCCGATAGTCATTTCAACCAATGGCTTAATTGCCACGAGCCTCGACCAACACCTGAGGAGGCTCTCGTTAGGCAGCTGGAACAAGGCCTTGATACAGAAAGCGATACTCCTGGACAGTTTCCCGTTTACATCTTGCTACATCGTTTTCACATACCATACCAAATCAACATGAATGATGTTACCAAAGAGTGTCCATGGAGTTTCTTGCCCGTTCTTTTTCATAAAGATCTTCGCTAAGGGATGGGCAACTACAGTACTTTCACAACTTATTATGCCTTATGACTGCGACTGTAGCTTTGTTTTACGTACTTTCACTGACATTCAATAGTGCCTGTAATGGTTTAATTGTAATAAATCCTTTGACTTTGACACGGCTCGTATTCTTAGTGGGTACCTTTTTCTGTAGCCTTGACCACCGTTAGCTTGGACCCTGTTTCCGATAACGTTAGGACATCTGTTTTTTTTAAATATATTTCACTGTATTTTTATGCTTATCACAATTTTTCAAATCGGTCCAGTAATTTCGGAGCCTATTCGTTACAAACAAACAAACAAATCTTTCATCTTTATAATATTAGTGTAGATGTAGTAAATGAGATGATAGCTGTGATCAACATATTGAAACCATTTTCATTGTGTTTTGCTTTTGTGTCTGCTTCGTGAAGATTAAACAGTCAGTTATGTTGAGACAACCCTAAACAAAATAGACGTTTCATGCATTCACTATTTACCTGAATGCCCCATTAATTTGCAAAACCAAGAATAATGCTCATTTTCTCGTTTAAATAGGGTGGACATCGTTTCTTGTGAAGATTCCTTGTACCAGTCAGTTAGCGGCAAGGAACCGCAGTATACAGACATGGACTGCATCAAGCTTAAGGTGAATGGAGTGGAGCATACAGGTTAGATATTTTATTACTGTTATTTTTAAATATAAAAGGTGATTTTAGTCTCACACATTTTAAATGATTTTATATAGGAATATGTATTATAGTATTTAATATGTATTGAAATGAATTATAATCATCTTCGGCCTATAATGTTCCCTCTACAAGGACTCAGGCCTCAGGGATAGGCTATAATCCACCACGCAGACCCAGTGCGGGTTGGTAGAGGTCACATGTTTTAGATTTTTTTTGTTCTAAGACATTTCCTCACGTTTATCTTCACCGTTTTGCGGTGATGAAATAAATTACACAAATTAATGCTGCCTGCTGGTTTTGCCTAGGTTCGAATCCACGACTTCTGCGAGTCGAGGCCGCCGCCATTTTTTTTTTATTGGTGTATGGGAAATCTTCAAAAGACTCTTCTCTTCTTAAGGGAATGTCAGATTTTTACTGGCTCAAAAACCACCCATGTTCCTTCTTCTTAGCCCTTTGTGTCCGGGGCCGCGGTATCTCTTCAGCTGAGGCCGCCACCACTGGACCACGAAAACGAATAAAGGAATTGTTTGTTTCTCAGTGGGCAGTGATGTGGGCTCAGACACGATGTTATTGGACTGGCTCCGCTGCTACCTCAATCTGCGCGGCACCAAGTACATGTGTCGTGAGGGTGGCTGCGGAGCCTGCATGGTCACAGCTTCCAGGACCCCAGGAGCACCACACGTTGCCATCAATTCTGTAAGTATCCCTAAGACAAAAAAACATTTTTTTTAAACTTTGTCCTGTACTAGGAATTTCTTCTGTATTGTCGGTGTATTTACAAGCATTTAAACTCACAGATACAAATAACCAGACCCGGGTCATAGAAATACTCGTTCCGTACGGGAGTTGAACCCTCGATACGTAGCGCAACAGTTAATCACTCAGCTGCTGCGCCAACCGTGCCAAAAATAAGACCATTCATCAATATATCCTTTTGAAAAATAAACGCATTCTATATGTTTTGGAAACTCCATCTTACAAAGAGCAGGTCTATGTACTGGAGCTGTAGGCACACAGTGGGAGCTGACTGGGCAGATGTCGTTTACATACTTGCCACGCTTACATTAAACGTATAATGGTTGTTTTTTAGATTTCAAAGTAATAGTTCAAATGCATTACCGTAGCACTTATTTAAACTTTATTTGGTGACCTCGGACGCGGTTTTCTCCCGTGGAATTAAGAATAATCATTATTTTACAGAGCTGCTGTTTTATAAATTTACTAGCTTTTGCCCGCGGCTTCGTCCGCGTGGATGTTCAAATATAAAAAAGTACGATTTTCCATACAAACTTTTATCCCCTGTTTCACACCAACGGGAGTTGAATTTTGAAAAATCTGTTTTTAGTGGATACCTACGTCATTAGAGAAATACGTGTGCAAAATTTTAAAGTTCTAGCTCTAACGCAAGCCCTTAGAGCTAGAACTTTAAAAATTTGCACATTTTGCACATTTTGCACATTTTGCACATTTTGCACATTTTGCCTGCGCGTTGATCCTCAGTCAGCCAGCTTTACCTTTCAAATATACAGAAGATAGATTATTAAAGTCATATCCGCGAGTTATAAACAAAATTTTGTTCACCAGTGCCTGACGTCTATCGCCGCATGTCACGGCTGGGATATCGTTACTATCGAAGGTTTGGGCAACAGGAAGGATGGATATCACGCCTTGCAGACAACCCTGGCTGAGAACAATGCTACCCAGTGCGGGTACTGCACTCCAGGGATGATCATGACTATGCATGGGTATGCTGATTATTAACTAAAGGATTTAAAAGTACCGTTAATGAAGTTGAAGGCACTTGTTCTCCCCGCCACTGCGATCATGTATTGTATAGTTAAGTTGGAGGTCACAGTTCCAAATTTTTCACAAGTATTTTCGTAAATAAAAGTTTTTCAGATCATAACTTTACTTAAATTACATTCATGACCCGTTTACTATTCAAAGCATCACAGTGTTTTAAGAGTGATACAATTAGTTTTTTTGTAAAATGTGTTTTATCACTCCAAAAAAAAATGACGTTTCCCAGCAATATTTTTGCATAAGGATACTTAGTTTGATATACATATTGCTTGGTTGACGGCGAAAGCTTCGTTTACACCCTGTATAGTGACTGTACAGTCAGCAACAGAAGTAGCTTAATATAAGACTCCAGCTATTACTTCCAATGTTTCAGAAAATTAGTCTTCAAAATATGTCTTACTATTCACTAACTTATTAGTAACGAGTAATATCAAACTTGTTTCTATTAAAAAACCTGCTTTGAAAGTGTAAGTAGAGTTAAGCTACTTCTGTTGCTGATAATACCATGAATGACAGTGATACACGTCGACTTCGATGTACATAATCATTAATCCTGCAGCATCCTCCAATTGTGTCAAATATTGTATTGTTTCTTAGACAGAACTATCCCGATCTAGGTCAAAGGCTTCGCCACATTTATTTTACTCGATGTGGTATTGCTTCTTGCCTATTTATTTCACTCGATGTGGCATTGCTTCTTGCCTATTTATATATGGAAGTACCTAAGACGGTCTTGAATTGATTTCCCTTTCATCTTTATTTGCTTGTTTGTTTTTTTCAAGACTCATGGAAACAAACAAGAACATGACCATGTTGGAAATAGAAAAATCAGTATCCAGCAACCTTTGTCGCTGCACTGGGTACAGGCCCATCCTGACTGCGATGAAAAAGTTCGCCATAGACTGCCCTAAGGAAGATAAAATCATGAATGTCAAAGATGTGGCCTGCAAGTCTAAGGGGAATTGTTGCCAAAGCTCAAACACTGCGAACGACGATGGTTGGTGTATGGTTCGCGAAGATGATTATCAGCAAGGGATGATAAAAATAAAACTTAAAGATGGTAAAACCTGGTACAGACCTACGTCTCTTGCAGAGGTTAGACAGTTACTGAAGGAAAATTCCGAGTCCTATATGCTGGTTGGTGGGAATTCTTCTAAGGGTAAGTTAAGGTACAATGTCAGGTACACCCTAGCGTGCATAGTTTTAAGGAGGTCTTCTGAGTGGTACTTCAATTTCTTGCAGTGATAGATACACTACGGTAGTTAAGCTTATGTAGACACTGGGAAACGTCGTTGTAAATAAAAGAAAATCAAAATCGGTTCATCTATTTGGGAGCTACGATGCCACAGACAGACACGTCAAATTTATAAGTTCCCGTCGTTTTTGCGTCGGGGGTAAAAAATAATAAACCCTTTTGAAAACGATTTATTTACTCTTATTATCACTTACATACATGAGTCTTATCAGTATCGTTTTAATAATATAAAAGAAATGTTTCATTAAATTCCAGGAGCTTATCCGATCAGCGAATACCCTAATGCTCTGATAGAAGTTAGCCATCTTTCGGAGTTGAAATGTGATGAAATGGACCAAAACTGCGTGATAGGTGCAGGGTGGCCTATGACAGATTTACTAAGGATCTTTAAGGCTCGTTCTTCAGAACCAAACTTTAGCTATTTTACGAAATTAATAGAGCATGTGGAATTGGTGGCTCATATTCCTCTTAGACATGTAAGTGGTTTTATTTTTTACAAACGGAAGGGTCGTTTGCAAGTTCTAGGACTACCAAGAGAGAGAGCAGTGAGCAAGTGACAGCAGCAGTCACAACACTGTTCTCACAACGATAAAGGAAAACAACGTAAGGAAACAGGCGTGTTCTGCTGCTAAAAATTTATAGAAATGTGAGTCTGGATTTCGACACCCCATAAATGGGGAGTTAACAAAAAAAATCTAATCAGTCCGATATAGTTCCAAAAAATATTAGTCACGTATTTTTTCTTTTTTCACGTAAACAAACAATGAAGACGACGGCGACGTCGCTTTGAAAACTCGTCGACGTCATATTCTAAGACATTAGTATGGCATTTTTTACTGATCAGTGACGTCACAAAACCCCACTCAAATCTTTGACGCGTTTTACCTTCGTCAATTTTTATTGATTTCATAAAACAAAAAATACGTATCCAATATTTTTCGATAATCTAAAAGACGGAATAATTAGAATCTCATTTTTTTTGTCAGCAAACATCCCAATTATGAATAGTATTGTAACTTTAGTTGCACCTTTGTACAAGTGTAGGATGCCTTACATGGGAATAAACAAAACTGGTGAAATGTGGGTGTATCTCTGCTTAACCCTTCACAGTCATAATGATATGTTTATTTATCAATAATAGGGTATTTCACCAAAAATATCTAATAAGTCCGTCAGATAGATTTTCAAAAAATAATGGACACGTATTTTTTCTTTTTTCACTTAAACAAAAGATAAAGACGGTACAGTGCTTCGAAAAGTCGCGTCAAGTCGTGTGACGTCACAAGGTTAGTACTTTTTTACCCACAAAGTGACTTTAAAAAGCCCCCACTTATGATCTTTGACACGTTTTCGTCAATTTTTATTAATTTGATAAAACAAAAAATACGTAACCAATATTTTTCGATATTCTAACAGACGGACTAATTAGATTTTTTTGGTGAAATATACCATTGTATCATATCGTGACGACGGTTTTAATACGAATGTAGGTGGTAAGAGTGGAGGATGACCAGAGAAATGATGAATGAACTGTGTTAAGAATGATATAGTAAGATAGTAGGTGTCTCATGAGATGACAAGAAACAGGACTCAGGACTGTTCACGTTTCCATTCTATAAGATTTTTTCTGAAATCAAGTTCTGTTCTTAGGTGTCTACTATAGCTGGTAACTTGATGATCAAGCACGCGCACAATTTGTACCAATCAGATTTGTATGTCATCTTCGACACTGTTGGGGCCTATCTAACAATAAGTAAGTAACTTTATAATATCATCTGTCTAGCCCAGGGATCACCAAATAGTTTCTTCAGGGGTCTGGTTTTAAAAATAAATTACCATCGCGGTCCATTTCTACTTGAGCTTATTAAATGAGCAAAAATGTAAATAATGTACAGATATAACATTATTTTTTAAGTATCAATTTAAAAATTGCCATTTTTGCCTTGAATTTTTTGTCTGTTGTTGAATTGACGGCAACGAAGACAAAGCACATGTACCTCACATGTCATAAACTTACGTACCTACTCAGTACTAAAAGTTACTGTTGACGAAGTCCGCACAAGATAGGTCGGCTGTCCGGATCCAGACCACCGTCCGCCATTCGGTGACCCCTGGTCTAGCCAATTCCCAACTAAGTTTGGACCAGCTTGCGGTCCAACCAAGCACTATGTACTAGTATTTTCGTGGACTAACTGTTTATCTGACCCAGGTTACTGGGTTGTAATTGTCTGATAGTGTGTGTGGGTTTATTTATGGGTGACAATCACAGCCCAGGTTACTGGGTTGTGATTGTCACGGGTATCGAGTAGTGGACTTTCTGTAAAATTAAGAAAAATCTGAATGATGTCTCTGAACTATAGATGTCAAATCAAATCAAATTATTTTATTTCATATCGGCCTACAAGGACACGTGTAAAACGTTGACAAAAAGGTGCATTTATACTATTTTTAACACGTGAAGTACCATGTATCTTATTTCATGTACTATTTTATATTTTAGTGGATTCTAATGGAAACCTAGAAACGTTAACGATGCCAGACTTCTTGAAATGTGACATGAAAACAAAAATTATCGTAAATGTGTTGTTCCCACCATTGACTAGTGCACACAAGCTTTTCACTTACAAGGTAAGTTTATAACAAAATATAATGCTGTAATTAAGTACAAGAATCTTTTGGGATGGGGCCATAATCAAAAATAACGTCATGGTTATGTTTTTAACCAACTTCTAAAACTAGCCAAGTCCAAGTCGGACTTGCACATAAAGGGTTCCGCACCATTGTAGTAGGGAAGCCCCCTTTAATTTGGAGTATTTCTTGTTAAAGAGGCAAACAAAAACAAAAACAAACAAAACAACAAAAAAAAATACATATTTTGTGATAAGTTGGTTTATCATAGTGTTTGTGTGAATGACAAAATTATATTTGCGGTTTTTTACTCAAACTCAAACTCAAAGCATTTATTTCAATTAAACCATTACTGGCACTTTGGAATGTCATAAGAACAATTCATAAAACAAAACTACGAAAAACTACGAGTGCCATACGTCATTTCGAAAGTCACCACGCCGAACCACGCCGCCGAATGCCCGCAACGACGAACACTGTAAGCAAAAAAGCACGTAGCGACGCACACCGCAACAACGAATGCACGAGATCTCGAATCACGGTACAACGAATGCACGCCGCAACGCGCAACCGCCGCCCCGCGACTCGGAGCCCCGCGCACCACACACCGCGCACACGTTTTTTTTTTTTATTTTTAACCTTCAATATCATTTCTTAAGACCAATCTATAGAAAACACAAATAGATTTGATGTAACTGAAATTCCCATACATGTAACTAAAATGTAATCTTGTTTTTGTTTTATTTTGTACTAGCGGACGTCACGCGGTTTCACCCGCGTAGTTCCCGTTTCCGTGGGAATACGGAGATAAAAAGTAGCCTATGTCACCCGGGGATAGTGTAACTTCCCAACAGTGAAAGAATTTTTCAAATCGGTCCAGTAGTTTCGGAGCCTATTCGTTACAAACAAACAAACAAATCTTTTCTCTTTATAATATTAGTGTAGATAAAAATCGTTCAGCGGTTCATAGAATACATCTACTTACCAAGTTTCAACTGTGTAGTCCTAATACTTTCCGAATAAAGTTGCTGTGAAACACTGACGGACAGACAGACGGACGTACGTACAGACATGACGAATCTATAAGGGTTCCGTTTTTTGTCATTCGGCTACGGAACCCTCTTATTATGATCACTTTGTTGTTCGTCAGTCTGTCAAGACCCTTTTTCTGAAGAACGCGTGTAGGTATCAAGCTAAAAATATCAAATCCTCAGATCTACTGTCCTGTGGAGCTGTTAAAAAATTAAATATTAAAGCCTACGCAATCAAAAGATACAGCCGTTTATGCTGTAAATTTTCGACACTCGCAAGAGAATCAAAACCGTATACCTACTTCACGAAAACTCAGAATCTTGATTTTGGTTAAAAAAAAAATTGATATATTTAAATAATAAAAAAAAATCTAAGTTAAATAAGATATAGCGCATTTGAAAAACCGCAAATTAAATATACATTTTTCATTCAAACACTATGGAAAACTCATACAAACTTATCACAAAATGATTACGTATTTCTGTTTCGGATATAGCAACAAATAATACAAATTAAAAGGGGCTTCTTTACTACGATGGTATGGAGCCCTTTTTTTTGAGTTTTGGGGGGTGGGAAATCATCAAATAACCCCTCCCGCTCTTGGGCAGAGCGAAAGGGAGTGTCAGACTTCTACTGACTAAAAACCACCCATGTTCTTTCTTAGCCCTTTATGTCGAAGCCGCGGTATCGCTTACAACATCCCGCAACCCCGACGGGCATGGTATGGAACCCTTCATTTGCGAGTCCGGCTCGCACTTGGCCAGTTTTTTACCCGCCCGACAGGAAAGGGTTATGTTTTTCGTGTCTATGTTTGTTTGTAATATTCTTTGGTCCTCATATCTTTCAAAACATTCGATGGATTTTCAAAATTAACGTGTCGTTAGATTCATCTCATTAATCCAAGTATAAAGATACAGTATAAGTATACAGAAGACAAAGAGTAGATATATTTCTTTCTAACACCTTTGCAGATTAAACAATTAGTTTGTTTAATCTGTTTCGTTTTTTTTTCCAGCTAATGCCAAGAGCCCAAAGTTCCCATGCTATGGTGAACTTCGGTATCCTTGTCAAACTCAGTGATTCCAACGTGGTTGAAGAGGTCAGAATTAGGTACGGAGCCCTTTACCCCTTTGAAAGAGCAGAATCAACTGAGACTTATCTGCTGGGAAGATCCTTGTTCACCAACGAAACCCTGCAAGGTGCTCTGAGGGTGCTAGAGGGTGAGATGACCGTGGATGCACATGCTCCTTCACCATCTGTTGAGTATAGGAGATACATTGCTAAGGCACTGTTCTATAAGGTAACTGGATATGCTGGATCTTGTTTTTTTTCACTAGCCTTCTTTGTGTTCCACAACTGGACAAAAGCTTTTCCTTTCTCAGTCTATACCTTTCTTTAATGTGTGAACACGGGTCATGTTAGCCCTGCAAACGTGATCAGGTCGTCACGCCACCTTCGCCACGGTAGACTTCGACGGTGCCGTCCTTCCTCAGCCGTCCAGTGTGTGACGGTCTTTGCCATGCTCCTGCTACGTGGCTTATTTCAGTTATGGGGCGCAGGGGGGTGTTTCTAACGGGATCTGTTCGCCTAATACCTATTGTGCTGCACTTCATTGCTATATTTTGAATCAATCGGTCAATCCTCACTGTATAATAAAAATATCGCTTTATAAACTCTATGGTTGTATTCAATTCATATTTTGTAAATAAATTTAAACAATTTGCTGATCATCAGCAATTTTCGAATAATTGACTTTCGATTTTGATTTTGATATTTTATCGTCAAGTCAGCTACACTACACAAGAGTGAATTAATAAATTTAAAATAAATATACAGTTCATCCCGAATGTTCACGACTGACTTAAGTTTCTATTTCAGGCTCTTCTGACTCTCTGTCCGAAACGAGCAGCACGGTATGAATCTGCTATCGTTGATTTACGTCTGACAAGACCTTGCTCCAGTGGGAAGCAGACCTTCGACACTGATACTACGCTGTGGCCTTTCAATCAGCCTATACCTAAGTTGGAAGCAACGGTATGTATAACTTGTGGGACGACTGGTACTGTAGTGACAAAAAAAATATTAGGACCTTACGTCAGTGGTAGTACAGTGCCAATATGAGGACTGTACTGAAATATTAAGTACTGGTTAAGCAACGGCTCTTTAATGCGTTATCTGTAACTTTTAATACACAGGTAGAAATATAGATGTTTCTGAAACCAAATACGGTACATTTTTCCATACTCTGTGGCTGTGACAACGAAGTGTAGTCAGGCGTGTTTCGTCCCCGTTGGGGCTGCGGGTAGTTCGAAAAGGATACCGCGGCCTAAGCACATCGGTTAAGAAGGAACATGACTATGTGATTTTTAGTCAGTAGAAGTCTGATACTCCCTACCGTTCTGCTCTGAGGGGGAGGAGTCATTTGATGATTTCCCACCACACCAAAAAACAAGGCCGTGTTTTGTGTGTGAGTACGTGAAAGAGTCACCGTAATAATGTCGTTAATACTTTTGTTTTATTGCAATCAGTTACGTGTATTTTTTATTATATTCAACGAAATGAATAATATGATACGCAGCGTTCAAGTGTTCTTGACCAAGCAGTCATAATTTGAAGAATTTATTTTTTCTACTTCTAATGAAAGTCATACAAATCTTTTGCAGTTATGTAGAAGGAAATATAATCCACCTTGTTATATTTTTATATTTTTTGATAAATTAACATTTTTGTAAAGTGTAGACATGTAGGCTTAGAGCATATATTTTCATAAAGTTTATTCTGTATACGCTAATGTTATCAATGGTATTTTGTGTTTTGAAATTGCTCTAACACTTTTGTTTTGGCAATCGTTTTATCGGGGAAGATCCGTGGCATTTTAGTAGCGCCGGCCATCGGTTGCGCTACGACGTAAGTCCCACTTAAGGTATAACTACCGTGGCTATGACTTCTGTAACACAGGTCTATCACCTAGCACAGGAGTCATGGACTTCACAAAATGTTGTAACCATTTCTTGTGTAATAAAGATTATTATTATTATTATTATTATTATTAACTGTATCATTTGAAAACACTTGTCTTACGCCTATTTGTACTAACAGGATGCAAAATTATAATGCCATTCGAAAAAAACCAGCAGTGTGTTACACAAATAAATATTTTAGCAACCACTACGCGATGATCTGATTTATGATACCGATTCGCCAATGAAACGTTAGTTTAGCGCAACTCTTTCAGATTGCGGCAACAAGTAACTTTAATATTAGTCCACTAATATTAAAGTAAAATAAAACACAACTTTGGTGTAAAAATTAGAGGGCTATGAGATACCAACTGAGAAAGATCGCTAAAAACGCTGAAGGAACTCCTCGAAGAATCAGTCCAACCGGTAAATACAAACTAACTGTGGTAACAGACACAGATCAACAGCAGATTTTTGTCACATATACTAGTCCACTGCAGATTGTGGTCAATGACACCGGTCCACAGCAGATTGTGGTCAATGACACCGGTCCACCGCGGATTGTGGTCAACGACACCGGTCCACAGTAGATTGTGGTCAATGACATTGGTCCACAGTAGATTGTGGTCAATGACACCGGTCCACCACAGGTTGTGGTCAATGACACTAGTCCACCGCAGGTTGTGGTCAATGACATTGGTCCACAGTAAATCCACACCGGTTCACAGCAGATTCTTCAATTTCCGTACAAGTGTGACGGATGCTTCATTTAAGCATGTCCTTATTGGCAATGCAAATGTTAATCATAAAATCATCATATAATTCTTCTTTTAGATTCAATGTGCAGGAGAAGCCCAGTATACCGATGACATCCCGTCGTTCTGTAACGAGGTGTTTGCTGCTTTTTGTCTCACCACAGTAGGAAGAGGCACAATTACTAAGATAGATCCCAGTGCAGCACTGGTAAGTTTATTTTGCAGATTGCTCGGCTATAAATTCAATAGGGTAGAGGACAAAACAAATCAAATTAGTCTGTCAGATAGATGTCCAAAAAATTTTGGACACATATTTAGCTCACACACATTTCAGTACAGTTTTTTATTGGAAAGTGAAGTCACAAGAGCCCTCTCATGATTATTGACGCGTTTTATCTTCGTATTTTTTATTAAATTTGATGAATCAAAAAACACGTTTTCAATAATGTAACTGACGGACTGAACAGAATCATAATATTTTTTTTAGTCAGGAAACATTCGTGTTGTGTACGCTTCAATTATACGTAATTCAGATTTTTCTTTTAATTTACATTATTTATGAAATGAAGAATGAATGGCATATCATAATTAATTTGTAACAATGCAATATTGATAATATTTTCCAATTTTCATGTTTTAGTTTCAACATTCCGGATTGTTTTCAATTTTCAGGCCTTAGATGGTGTAATAGCTTTTTACACCTACAAAGATATTCTCGGTCTGAATTCCTTCACACCTGCTGACAGTGGGGTCACCGTAGCCAATGAGCCGGTCCTTTGCGAAGGATTGGTACAATATAACGGTCAGCCTTTTGGTATCATCGTAGCAGAGACTCAAAACTTAGCTGACAGAGCCGCCAAACTTGTTAAAGTTCAATACACTAATGTTACTAAGCCCGTAACAGATATAAATGTAGCTAAAGAAGATAGCACAAGAAACACTCTGTTTATAGCAGTAGATGCAACAAACCCTGGCACAGATACTGTTTATAAGACCATGAAAGGCAGTAATATTCTACAAGGACAGTATCATTTCCCAATGGAGACCATGGTCTGCGTAGCCAAACCTACGGAAGAAGGATTAGAGGTACACATGGCATCGCAGTGGCTCGATGGACCACATACTATGATTTCAAGAGTTTGCAATATTGACCAGAATAAGTAAGTGGCAGAGTCTTTTATGACTTCAGAAGTAAATATTTCTTCAACCAGTAAAAAACAGTGTTTTAAGAATCTCATTTTCATTTATTTACGGCTATCGATAAACACACACAGTTATTACTGGCCAAACCGGATTACACTAAATAGTTCTTGCCACCTATATTTTTTCTCATAATTTGACGACACTTTTGTAAAGCCGTACATAGACGACACCTACACTCCAAGTTCCAACTGTGTGATGTGTGACTGTGTGAGTCTTGGTGTAAAACGACTGTGATTACAAACGGACACCCTAAAAATATATTACTCGTACATGGAAAGAAAAACCAACGTCAAGCTAATGTTAAAAAAATCTGAATTAAAATTTTGAAATATTTGAGAAACTTGCGGTTCCTAATACTTATTCTTCTTCTTCTTCTGCTTTCTTTAGGATTGATTTGTACGTCAAGCGTGTTGGTGGCTCGTATGGTCTGAAGATTACCCGCAGTATCCAGGGTGCCGTCGCCTGCAGTCTTGTTGCTCTCTTGCAAAACCGTCCATGTAGGTTTATCCAATCATTGGTTACCAACATGAAAGCTTCGGGCAAGAGAATGGCAAACGTTAATGATTATGAGGTACGTATCATAGATATATTAATATAAAATTTATGCGCGAGCTGTATATGGTAGAAACTACACATTCACTTGCATAAAGTTAGAGGCTTCATGCGATTTTATCCACCATGAGTTTTATAAGTTTGAGTTATTACCGCTGTAATTACGTGGTCATGATCACTCAAATATTCATGTAAATGGCTTTAGGAAGAAAGAAGAAAGAAAATTGAGTTTATTTGGCAAAAATACCTTAAAAATAAACAAAAAAAAAATCTAAATGATTAAAACTAATAATGCCAAAAGGGCCTCAACTCAGCATAATGCCAGATGGCAACACAAAGTGCACCCATCTGACGTGCCGCGTTACGTGGTCCGATATTTTTGACGGCGGTTAATTGTGTACGTTCACATGTTTTTTTATCCATTAACAAAATAATTTGTTAAAAATCTAGGTGGCAGTTAACAATACAGGAGTCATTCAATACTTAAACATAACCAATTACACTGATAATGGTTGTAAGATCAATGAGCCAGTAATTGGCTACGGTTATGATGTATATCACAACGTCTACGATGTCAGCAAAATTAACTACACAGCTTATAACACAGTTACAGACACAGCCAAGAATACCTTCTGTAGATCACCAGGTAACTGTAATACTATCACGAAAAATTAAAAATATTTATTAATAACGTACTGTTAAGCTTTAAAAATTACCTTATTTACAAAGTTATTTTTTGAACAGGTACATTAGAAGCTATCGCCAACAGTGAAAACATAATGGAGAGAATTGCCTACGAATTGTCTATGAACCCCATCACTGTCCGTATAAATAATATAAACAAAAACAAATATGGTGAAATAATTGAATTTTTGGATGCTATAAAAGAAAGTTCTGAACATACCAGCCGCCAAGCTGCAGTAGATTCCTTTAACACGCAAAATAGATGGAAGAAACGAGCACTCCGGTGCTCTTTGTGCAGATGGCCTCCTGTAGGTGGTTTGTACGATGTTGTCAACTTGGCGGTCTTCCATTCAGATGGGTCCGTAGTCATCACCCATGGTGGTGTTGAAATGGGACAGGGAATCAACACTAAAATTGCTCAAATGGCTGCTCACTGCTTGAAAATCCCCTTGAATAAAATTGAAATTAAAGGGAATAATACCATTATTTCCCCGAATGCTTTCGTTACTGGGGGAAGTGTTTCGACTGATTTGATTTTAATAGCATTGAAACGATGTATCGATCAGTTATTGGCACGATTAGATCCCATTAAAGCCACGTTGGCTGAGGACGCAACTTGGTTAGAGCTGATTACTGCTGCGTACACTGCTAATGTAGATCTTCAAGCGCACGGTTTCTGCTGTGCTACTGATGCGCAGTCCTACGAAATCTTTGGTGTGGCTTGTTGTGAAGTGGAAGTTGATGTCCTTACTGGAGAACATAACATTTTGAGAGTAGACATACTGCAGGATGTTGGTGTTAGTATCAGCCCTGAGATTGATATTGGACAAGTAAGTGGTAATATTTATTACTCTCTTTCATTTGTTTTCATATACATTTAGTATATTTTTATATCATCATCACCTTCCTGTTTTTGTCTGGTGTTACTTGAGGTCGCGGCATAGCCGAATAGCAAAACATGGAACCCTTATAATAGATTCGTCATTTATGTCTGTCTGTACGTATGTTACAGCGACTTTATTCCGGAACCACTAGAACTGCACAGTTGAAACTTGGTGCAGTCGCGTGCGGCGAATCGTTTTGAGCGCACGGATACTTACGATACCATTCTGTTAGATGTCGAGCGTTTTTTACAACTACCCCCCTTAAACTAAATCACTGTAATTATGAGTAAAAGTGACGAAATAAGGTGTTTGAGTGTAATAGTGATTATGAAGTGGAACAAATGGATCAGCAGAGTAGTGATAAACGTAGTACAAGTCCGATATTAGAACATAGAGGACCGGAAAAGCGGCTGCAATAAGATAGTGATGAAAATGAAGATGATGGATTTACAATTGTGGGTAGAAGTCCAAAGCGTTTAAATAGAAGATCATCGAAAAATAAAGAGAGTGAACCTAGTTTAGATAACGAGAACGAAAATACGGAAGATAAATATGAAATATGTATGACATCAAAAGAAGTCTTGCCGAAGCAAATGGGATTGGCTAAGTTATTGAGGAAAGAAAACATTGGAGGTATTATCGCAGTCAAATATAAAAATCCATACATAGTGATATTACAGTTTAGCAACGAAGAAGAAGCTGAAAAGTTGTGCACAAAGATGAATGAGTTAGGATATAGGTGCCAATTAACCCTTAAAATCAGTTTATCATACGGAATAGTCAAGAATATAGATCTACATGTAGAAGAAGAAGAATTACAGAAGGAATTTAGCAGCGAATATGAAAAAATATCGGTAAAGAGAATGAAACGTTTTTCAGAAAATAAATGAATAAACAGCGAAAGTGTACGCTTGTGTTTCAAGGGCCCAATTTTACCCCCGTATGTTCATTGTTACGGTTGTAGGTTCAAGATTGAGCCCTTTGTATTCCCGGTTAGTCAGTGTTCGGGTTGCTGGAAATTCGGACACCTTATTCGACAGTGCCCTACAAAGAAAATTATTTGTCCGAAATGTGGAGGTCAACACACCAACTGTGAAACAACAGAGTATTATTGTATAAATTGCAAAGGGGAACATATGGCACTTAGCAAAAACTGTCCAACATTTCTAAAGGAAAAAGAAATTCGTTTAATTATGTCTCAAGGAAATCACACCTACAAAAAAGCATTGAACATATACTTACAAAAATACGATAAAACTAACACGACACCTAAGGCAAGTCACAATCCCAATATTATTACCCAAAATACAACAACCGATTCTTCGAGTAAGGAATTATCTTACAGAGACATAGTTTTAACAAAAAATCAAGAAAGAGATGACAACTCAATATGGAAGGATTATGAACAAATTGAAACACCAGCATGCTCGAAAAGTGGAAAAGTAAATAAAAAGCCTAACAAAAATACGGGTGAAATGACGAACAGAGGAAGAAATGAAGCAAGTATTCATGTTGATATGTGTACATCGAATGAAGAAGTAGAAGAAGACCATATAGCAACAACTGAAAAGGAAGGAGAACAGAGAAGGAAAAGTAATAGAAACAAAAGTATAGTAAGAAAAATAAAAGACATAGTGATGACAACGTCCAATTGGAAAGAAAAACTAGTTTCAGTTGTGAAGATTATTATTGAAGAGTGCGAACAGTATTTGATGGAGATATTTAACGAATTTAAGTGGTTTCAAGGAATTTATGATTTATTTGGTGATGGATAGTACGGCCAAAGTAAGTACGATCAACATACTGCAATGGAACTCACAAAGCCTCAAGCCTAAACGTTTGGAATTTGAGAGTTTATTACATCAAGAGAAGATTCACTTAGCTATTATCAGCGAAACATGGCTAGACATAGACACAGAAGTCAGGTTTAGTGACTACTATGTTCACAGGAAAGACAGGGAAGACTCATACGGTGGTGTTGCCCTTGTTATTCACAAGTCGCTTAAGGTACAGTCGGCAGTTATAAGATTAAGCAATATAGGAATAGAAGCTTGCCAGGTAAAATTATTAAATTGCACAAATTTGGAAAGTATCATATCAGTTTATTGCCCATCAAGTGTTCACACTAACCAATCTGACTGGGATAATTTATTTAGCTTTAGCTCCGGAAAAACTCTGATAGCTGGGGACTTTAATGCTCACCATACAAATTGGTCTTACAAAAACGATACAAGGGGAATACAAATTTTAGACTCGGCAATCGAAAATGGTTTTATTTCTTTAAACGACGGTAGTCCGACAAGAGTTAGTTGGTTAGTGGTGTGTTACAGGAATCGTCTCCAGATATAACATTTGCATCAGCAGACATAGCTGTCCGATTTAGTTGGAAGGTAATTAATGAAACATTAGGTAGCGATCACTTAGTAATAAAATCAAGTTTAAATTTTTACAGTAATTGCAGGATGGTTAGAAGGCGTAATTATAAATTAGCCAATTGGAAACAATATACAGAATACCTTGCCACAACTTTTGAATCAACCGTATCAACAAGTGACATTCAAGAAAAATATAATTTTTTCATTGATTAAATTAATGCCGCGGCTAATAAAAGCATACCATTCATTAAAACAAGCACCGACCCTGCCAGTAAATTTAGACCAAAACCATACTGGAATCCTAACCTATCCAAATCTGTCGCAGACGATTTTGTACTTTATACAAATCAACTTAAATTAAATGATATTATTCATTAGCTACATGCAGAGATCATTAAACACCATTTTAGTGATTTTACAAGACATTGGTTTACAATTGTCTACCTCTAAGTCAAAATATTGCTTATTTAGTAGGGGATACAGAACACAACCAATTAATTTAAATATTAGTGACCAAACCTTAAATTCAGCGGATAATATTAAATACATTACGTTGGGGAAAACATGTCAATGAAACTTGTCAAAAAACTCAAAGATATTTAAATTTATTAAAAGTACTATCCGGGAGTTCATGGGGTATTCATCCCAAACATATTAGAAGATTATATATTGCGTTAATTAGGAGTAGATTAGATTATGGTAGTTTTATATTTGACAATAGTGCTAATTCTCACACATACAATTTGGACAAAGTTCAAAATCAGAGTCTTAGAATTATTGGTGGATTTATAAGAAGCACACCCATTCATACAATGGAGTGTGAGTTGTGTATACCTCCCTTATTTATACGGAGGCAGTTTTTGGCATTTAAATACACCTTAAAAGCACAGGCTTGGTCAGATAACGTCACTATTTGCTTACTAATTGAACTCGGCGGTTTTTGTACATCCAGGTTTTGGCAAAATAAAAAAAAACCTTTGTTAACTACAGCATTCAGAAGAACTAAAGAAGAAGATATATTTTCCAGTGATCCGCTACAAATGTTTACATTAAATACTTGGGTTACCAATATTCAAATAAATAACATTATCAAGTGTAACTTAGATTCCATTAAAGGTAGAAAAATAGACTACAATTTCGATAATCTTAAAAACGAAATCTTACATGAATTATGTAATAAATATGAAGGTTGGTATAGGGTATACACCGACGGTTCAAAGAGTGCTGATGGGTTAGGGGCAGCTTATTATGAGCCTGGATGTGGTGAAAGAGGCTGCTTTAAATTGATCAATAATAATTTATCAATTATGACAGTGGAACTTACTGCAATCTCAGAAGCTCTTACTTACGTGAAGAATAAAGGTTACAATAAAGTAGTTATTCTAACAGACAGCAAGAGTTTTAATAAAAAGTCTCAAGAAAAGGGTATTTGGTACAAAACATTGCAATGCGAACCTCCTCGAATTCCCTGGTTCACTGATGTGAAAATCAGTCGAAAATATATAGTTATAGCACATAGGTTAAGAACGGGACACATGCCACTTAACAAGTTTGGCTTTCTAATGAAAAAAGTTAGTAGCCCTAATTGTGAACAGTGCGAAACTGTGGAGGATGTGCATCACTTGCTAGTGGAATGTGTCCGTAATAGTAGAGAAAGAGACGCTTTGGTGGACGAATTACACATTAACAGGCTAGATCTGGGTGCTTTTCAAAGCCTCATATCAAATCCCAGCAGTGTGGACGCTATTAGAATATACTAGTTTATTTACAATTCTCTTAAGTAACAAGTAGTAATCTTAGTAGTTTTAAGTAGTATAGTTTTATTTTAAGTAGGTATTCTTGTAATAATATTGTTATGTGTTACGATGGGGCTGACATGGTCAGGTATGTATGACCAAAAGCCCCTAAATAAATAAAGATTTAAAAAAAAAAAAAAAAAAAAAAAAAAAAAAGAAACTTGGTGGGTACTTTGGTACTTTTCACTTGTGTAAATAAAAAAAAGTGGATAAAAAACTAAAAAACCCGACTGAAAAAACTGAAAAGCAAAAAACAAGCACATTTTAAATTAAACAAAACTTGCTACCAAACAAATGTGCTACTTCTTTATTTTTTCGTTTGTCCTTTCGTTGGTCGCGTTAAATTCTTCGCAGAGGAATTTTTTGTGTTTATTTATAGGTTTTGTGACTTTGAATTTCTTTTAAACATATAAGTGCCATATGTTTTTGTAATCTCCTTTCATTTTGATACCCTAGTCGATGATAAAACTTATTTTTTTTTAAATCCGCGATATGGCCCTTACAATCCGCAAATGTCTTTGTTTTTTTTAATTTTAATGTAGCCAGTGACACTTGATATATTTTATTCAAATTCCTTCATCCGTTTAGGAGTTATGAGGGAACAAAGAAAAAGACATACATACATACACGCCAAACCCATAACCCTCCTTTTGGGCTTCGCCGCAGTCGGTAAAAATTAAGGGGAGGGCTCGATTTTTTTTGTAATCACTTTTGTTTTTAGTAACACATACAGATACAATGTAAATTGTTATTGAATAAATGAAATGAAATGAAAAAAAATGAAGTGACATTGAGGTTTCTAAACCATTTCTTCTCAAAGTCAATCGTTTGAAAGATTGACTTTTAAAATAAGAGAGATGATAATAATAAAAATAATCTAGGCTTTAGATCTCACACTCACTAGACACTGTCACAAGAAAATTAGTTTGAACGAATATAGTTTTCAGTTTTTGTGATACCTCCTACACATGTTTAAAAACTGCTAATATTACTGTGTCATTCATGTAATCACTATGAAAACATACGTATTACCAAATGTGTATTTCTGTTGCCACAATAACAACAAATAATATAAATTAAAGAGGAATTCTCTACTACGATAAAACGATAACCTTCATGTGTGAGTCCGATAGGCACTTGTGCATTTCTAAATATTTATTTAAAATGAAAGTAATTTTAAATAAATAATATTTTAATTTTCGAAATAACTGGAAGTCATGGGGAGAGGCCTTTGCCCTGCAGTGGGATGATACAGGCTAACAGTATCAGTATCAGTAGTATTTAAAATGTAATTTAAAAACCGAAGAGAACCGGATAACCGGATCATAGCCAAGTCATAGAAGCTCTTTACTTTTGCAATACTTCCTTCTGGCCATTAGTGTGCTTGTGTACACGACGACAACTTTTGATGCATCCCCAGGCTGGTTTTTAGGAAAATTCCCAAAGACTGACTATGTCGCTTTATTTTGTCATTATCAAAATTTATCCTGATGGCTCCACAGTATGTTTAAGTTACTTTCAGTAGCATGCAGCATCATTTGTAAATAGCTGGGGGCAAAAACCTTGCGGTCATTTATGTAAAGGAGGTGCGACATTACCTCTACCGGTCTAGGCTAGAACCTGAATCCTCCAGAAGCAATGTTAGCTTTTTTGTTTTCTTTATAATCAGGCGAAGAGCAATCATGGGCTATTTTATTTGTTCTAATACGGGTTGTTTGTTCTCCCGTAAAGTTGAATGTGTTTTTTCCCGTTTCTTTTTTGTTTTTTGATTTTGATTTTTTTAATTAGATTGAAGGAGCTTTTATGATGGGTGTCGGGTACCACACTTGTGAGGAGCTGGTTATGGACCCTGAGAATGGTGATTTACTGACAGACAGGTCTTGGTACTACTTTTTACCTCAAGCCAGGGATATACCCCAAGAATTCCATGTGGTCTGCAAAAGCTCTTACAGTACTGACCTTATTTTTGGATCTAAAGGTGAGTCTGGAATTATTTTTAGTACTTTGTGCATCATTAATATTATCTTGCCTACAATCCCAATTCACGTCTTCTTCTCCCATACTTTTCTGTTTGACGTCATCTCGACAACTCCTTTCTTACCATAACATCATTCTTATCACATTCTATTATTCATAACATTTGTAAAACTTTGTGCACGAAATAAATTAAAATATTTATCATCGTACAAATATTTGTGTGTACGTAATAAAATGCATTACCGTGTACTAAGATCTGCTATTCAAAAATACATATTACATGCTGAGAGTTCCCAAGTTAAATATCTTTTTTTTTTAATTTTTGTTGGGTGGTAAATCATCAAATAACCCCTCCCGCCCTGGGCGGAGCGGAAGAAAGTGTCAGACTTCTACTGACTAAGAACCACCCATGTTCCTTCTTAGCCCTTGTGCCGAAGCCGCGGTATCTCTTACGAACAACCCGCAACCCCGACGGGAAGTTTAATATCTGAGAGCTTGTTAAGGTGAATTTATTTAGTTGCTTTAAGTCACGTCTCTGATTCACAGCTGTTGGAGAGCCTCCATCTTGTCTGGCGGTGGTCGTGCCGTTTGCACTAAGGGCTGCCATTGTGCAGGCTCGTCAAGAAAACGGGATACCTACTACTGAATGGTTTGATGTCGGTAAGTTCATCAACGTTTTTACTGTTATATTATTATTATCAATTATAACTAACTTGTTTCTTTTAAAAAAACCTCGTTGTCCTTCACTAGTAATTTCTCCTGTAACGTAAAATAAGCTAAACATCCAACCTGAAACAACTGTCTGTAGGCAAATAAAAAAATGTTCCGGGGTCGAACAATTGAACCACTGCGCCAACCGCGCTAGTCTTCCTTCTCTTTGAGATAGGTACCTATAACTTAATAAATTACTGAACCTTCATAAGTTTTTCAAAGAAAAACGGTTCATGAAACTGTATTTTTAAAACTTCAATAGACCCGCGGGATCAGTTAACCAAGTCACATTTTAACTTGGTCGACGAGCCGCAGGTCCAGTTGACCAAAAACTCTAAGAAGTGAAATAAATGCCTTTTAACATTTTAAGTGATCTATCGTCAAATCATTGATTCAACTCAACAGTCGTTGTACTTCTGTGTCTTTGTGAGATTATTATATTGATCATCAAGAGACCACGCGGGCCCAGTGCGGGTAGGTATTATTAAATTCCTTCTCGGAAAATGATCCTTTCTTATGTTTTTATTTGTATTTGCAGTTGGACCGTTTACAACCGAAAAAATCTGCATGGCGATGAAAAACAACCCAGAGGACTTTAAATTGGAATAGGATAGCTTAAAGTTTTATGCCACAATGACAAAACGACCACAATTACATCGTTGGTAGAAAATCGTTTTTTTAACCAAAAAAATGTTTTCAACGATGTTTTTAACTATTTTTAGGTAGCAGCTTTAGCGCTACCAAGCTATGCTGCAGCTGCTGATTAGGTTTTCCAATTTAGGTTTTTCTAAAATCAATTTTGTAAAACTAATCTACTTCTTCATTTCTTTTTATATTGTATTTCTATCATTTTAAAAGAGTAAAGGTTTCATTATATCTTTTGTTTATTTCGTTATCTCTTTTTTTGGTGTTCAGTTAATATTGTCGTTTTCCCTTTCGTTACACTTCTATCATTTATTTTCATTTATGTGTTTATTGCTTAATTTGGTTTTGTTATTGTTATCAATAAGCTAATTAAACATCTTCTGCATCTTATTTTACAATTTTTATTTACCCTATAATTCACTAGAGTATTCCTACAATGTGGTATCAAGTATACCTGCCAGGAGTATTGGTGGTACTATTATACATAATTTTTTATTTTTTTTACAAACGTTGCCCCCCCCACACTAGGAATTTCTCCTGTATCGTGGGTGCGTTCACAAACATTTAAAGTCACATACACAAATACCCAGACTCGGAACAACTATCTGTAGGTCATACAAATATTTGTTCCGTGCGGGGATCGAACCCGCGACTCGCAGCGCAGCAGTCCATTGCTTGAGCCACTGCGCCAACCGTGCCGTCGTATATGGATGAGTATATCACAAATTTTATTACTATTGATAAAACTGTCGAAACCTTCACTAAGTGCCGGTTTAAGTTATCATTAAAACTCTCTGAGTGCGGCAGTTAGTTAATGATTCATTAAATTTTTTAAATCGATTATTAGTCAATGATGTCACAAATTACGACATGTATAATAATATGTACGAGTATCTTATACCATGGGCCTTTGAAAGCACGTTTAGTCGGTGGTTTTATATATATATAACTAAAGTAAATAATAATATTTATCAAAAATTTCTGGTAGTCAGTTGTTCTGGCAACCATTCATTCCGTATCTCCGTTTTAAAAGGAGTATTCCTCTTATGACCTCTAAGACTCAGCCATTTCAAAATGGTTACACTCGAACACCGAAGAGACGCAAAGGACCAAATTCTACTTTATAAAATAGTTAACAGCTTAGTAAACGCGCCGCATCTTTTAGCTGATCTAAGAATAGCTGTACCTCGAGGGAGAGCTATTAGATTTGGTCGCGAAACTACAACTTTTGCTACCATTGTAAGTCGTACCAACCTTGGTAGCACCGCACCCATCAACCGTATAATGAGGAACTATAATAGGATTGCTGCACGAACCAGTAGCATCGACATATTTTCTAACCCCTTCCGTCAATACCGTATGAAGCTTTTAACCAGCTCGGAGTTTCACGATGTATGACGCTGGGTTATTAATTGCATCCACTTTCATCGTCTTCTTTACAGTTGTTTAATTTAATATTTTTTTGAATTTTCTGTAAACCCACTTGTATTTCTGACTTTCTTTTTTAATGTAACTTTAATTATTTTTGTTGTCGTAGGTCCCTTGCCCTTTATTTTTCTGTGAGTGCTGTGCACTTCTGTAGGTGACGAATTTACTATGTTTAAATCTGTTTGTGATGTGATTTTATGTATGATCTTAGTAAGTAAGTCGTTGAAGTGCCATAAATATAAATAAATAAATACGACCACTACCCAGTACTGACTGCGTAGTGGCGGTCAGATAAGAAGTCCTATCTTGTAACATACTGGTATTCAGCCGCTTAGACTGGAAGGAAACCAACCCCAAAATAGTTTTTTTTTTATTAGGAAAAAAAAACGTTGCTCCACGCTAGAAATTTCTCCTGTATCGTGGGTGCGTTTAGAAACATTTACACTCAGATACACAAACTAAACACTTAAGCCGAAACAACTACCAGTTGGCCATACAAATATCCCGCAACACGCTGCGCGGCAGTCCAATCGCTGAGCCACTGCGCCAACCGTGCCGTCATGCAGATGATGATTCTATCAATAGCAACTATGTAGGAATTGCAACTGAATTATAATTTTGCATCACTGGTTGGACTGGAAGCCAAACCCTAACATATAGTATACATTCTATCACGTGTTTTGGTAGGTATTATGTGAGATATGAAGCCATCTCTTTCTCTTTTCCAAGCAGATGCAAGCGCCACTCTTAATACAAAACAGTTTATGACCTCTAAGGGAATGAAAGACCTTTTTTTTTGGGGTGTGTAAAATCATCGAATAACCCCTTCCGCCCTTGGGCAGAGCGAAAGGGAGTGTCAGACTTCTATTGACCAAAAACCACCCATGTTCCTTCTTACCCCTTTATGTCGAGGCCGCGGTATCTCTTACAACATCCCGCAGCCCCGACGGGGGGACTGAAAGACCTAACAAATATTATGCCAAAAGAAACCAAATCAAAACTACTTGCAGTCTGTGGTTTCATTATACTCAAAAACATACAGCGCCCTTTGCGTTCAATACAATAAGCCATGAGGCATTCAAGATACTGATGGGGTTGCCCAATACTGCAGTGCATCAGGGATGTTTGCTATAGTACACGTGGTTTGTTTCTACACCGTGATGTGGATACGATGCGCGTCCTTAGTCCGGGCAAGCGGGCCAGCGCCAACAGCATTCTGTCTATGACAGCCAGCTGGCTTGATTGTGTGTTTTTGAACCACTACCACGGTTTCGGCTGGGCCTGTCACCTTGCAATAATGAGGTTACGATATGTCTATCGTAAAGGCTGAAAATCAGGAACAGCTTTCTGAAGTGTCACCCCACTTACTGGTGAGCGGTCTACGGAAAGATTAAAGCTGTGGCGTGGTAGTGCATCCTTACCTAAGCCGATTGTTCCACCTGCTGAAAATCTCCCACCTGGACATAAACTTTCAGGTCGACCATGGGGTCGACCTGGAAGTGCTTAAATAGACTCCGGACCCAGGTTGGCCGCTGAGGTGGACATTTAAAAATGACTCTGCATTGGAGTGTAAATGTGGTGCTGTTCCTCAAAAAATCAAAATCAAATCAAAACTCATTTATTCAAACTAGGCTGATAATCAGCACTTTACGAACGTCAAAATTTACTTTACTTTACTTATTTACAAGAGACAGTCCCCAAAACGCACCCCCTTCGACACTTCCTAGTGTTTTTGCTGGAAAGAAGAAGTGGCGGAACAAACTCCCCAGCAACACATCTGTCTGTTAGGTTGGTTAGAAGAACCAGACACGAAACAATAGTAAGCCAAGTATAAAAAAATATATAATAATAAAAAAAAACATAAAAAAAAAACATAACATATCAGTAAACTAATCTTGGAGAAAGAACATAAATAACAAACATTGTGTTCAACTCAGCGACCAACTGTTCTTATCATTTAAGTAGTCGTTAATGGAATAGTAAGCTTTTAAATGAAGATTAGATTTTACTTTGGCTTTAAACGCATTAAATGGCAAGTCTAGAAAAGAAGATGGCAGTTTGTTAAAAAATGTTATACCAAGCCCGACGAATGTAATGAAACAGTAGTACACTTAATATCGTGTCCTGTTGACTGTTTACTACAGGAATTGATGGACGCTAACGAAAGCACTAAACTAGTAGCTCAATTCTGGGCCGACACAATTTAGATTATCATCGACACGCTAAGAAGATCTGTTTTGTTTTTGTAAGCTTATTACTAACATAGTTTGTAAGTAATAAGGCCGATACGACCTTATTACAAAAGTGGTTTAACCTGGTTTTAACTTGGACTTGGTTTATCTCGCATGCGGTCACTTTCTTTTGAATATTATCAAAGTGAGATAAACCAAGTCTAAGTTAAACCCAGGTTAAACCACTTCTGTAATAAGGCCAAATGAGTCTTGTTGCTCGAATTAAGTGATTAAATTAAATTATGGCGGATCTCACATATTTGTGGCGAAGGAATCCCACTAATGAATGCACGATCCATAAATCCTCTGAAAAAACATTGTGTGCATTACATTGTTATAATGTCTACGTTAATAGGTAATATGTATTACCTATAACAAATAAAAAGTTAATATTAAAAAAAAAATCGGCGGATTTTTAAGCACTGAATTGGAAGGTATCACGAAAACAACATGTGGCATATGAAACATTTAATATTTGTATCATGTCATGAAACCAGGTGGATAATGAAATTTGATGTAAAACAAAAAGAAAAATCATAAAATTCCCAACAACAAGAAACGAGAAAGAAACCACCACTTTTTGAATGAAACTCAATAACATTGATAAAATAAACTATAATTTTCTGATGATGAAAACAATTTGAAACAAACTTAAAGATATAATTATAATTGACGCCAGACCACTTACAGTACCCAGGCTAATAAAGTTTAAAGTCCTTTGTGTTGGTTTTCATTGCCATACAAACTTTTTCGGTGGAAAACGGTCCCTCTAAAAAAAAAAACATAAATAAACTCATTTTGTGAAACAAAAATTTTATTAGGTAATATATCAGTAAGTAAGTTCTGGGGGTCTATTAAAGCCACTTTATCAGACCACTAGCTGACCCACGCAACTTCGTATGCGCCACAATAATATATAACTTACAACCTTCCTCGATAGATCGACTATCCAACATAGTAATATTTTTTCAATTAGCTTTCTAATGTTGAAAGAATTTTCCAAGTCGTCTGAGTTTGAGTTAAATCGTAACAAACAAAAAAGCTAATCTTTCCTCTTTATAATATTTGATAGAACCTTAGATTACTTTATTAACTTCAGAATTACTACCTATCTCTTACTGTTACATATACAATCATCATCATCATCATCAGCCTATATTGTTCCCACTGCAGGTTTCCTTACGATGTTTACCTTCACCGTTTTGAGAGCAGTGGTGAGGAAATAAATTACACAAAGTAATGCGCCTGCCTGGGTTCGAACCCACGACCAACTGTTCGTAAGTCAGAGCCGCCACCACTGGGCCACTACTGCTCACAAAACAATTTACAATAACACCTTGTAAATATTATGGTGCAATAAATATTTTGAATTCGAATTTCCCGGAGGCCAGTCTCCACGTATCTACATCGAGGCGCCAGGGCCGGCGGACCGCATAATTATTTTGTCGCGCGTACATTTTAACATTGCGATATCTTCTAAGATATTTGTTTAAACCATATAGAGTTTAAGGAACAAATATTCTATATTAAATTTCCTTTCTAACAAACATATTTATTTAGATATAGATTAATACCATATGGGTTAAATAAGCTTCGCAAAAAATTATTCTATTTAACCTAACATTTCGATAGTAAAAAATGGTTACAGTGAGTCAATCTTAGTAGATAGATATATGCTGTCGCGGATTTATTTGTAGAAAATTTAAAAAGGAACATTTCTTTGATACATAATTAATATTTTAGTTTCCCGTTTTTGCAACATTTTTCATTTATGCTCCACTCCTATTAGTTGTAGCGTGATGTTATATAGCCTAAAGCCTTCCTCGATAAATGGACTATCAAACACAAAAAGATTTTTCAATTCTAACCGGTAGATCCTGAGATCTTAGGGTTCAAACAAACAAACTCTTTAGCTTTCTAATATTAGTATAGATTATAACTATGAATTGCGTTAAAAAGCGTAAAAGGACCTTTTATAATAGTAACTGCGTTAGACTTTTTGCGAGAAAAGGTTTGTAAGGGGATAAAAATATTACTTTTGGCCGCGATAACCGACATCCACGTATAAACCACTAGCTAGTGGTTTATAAAAATGAAATAACACGCGAACGAAGGTCGTGGGCAACGGCTAATGCATTATGTTAGTAAAAATTACCAACTCACCAATGTCAAACCATTCAGTGGAGGGTATCTTCGACTCCTGTCTGCCCTGAACAATTGCTTCTCTCAGTGCAAACGGTACGACCACTGCCAAACAACATGGAGGCTCTCCCAGTCCTGAGGATCAAACGTATATTGATATTAAATATACACTTAATAATGATTGTTGTAATCTATGGTAAATGTTATAATCTTTGTTTAAAAAATACACACGTAGCTCATCATCATCATCTGCCTAGCCTTTTCCCAACTATATTGGGGTCGGCTTCCAGTCTAACCGGATGCAGCTGAATACCAGAAAACCCAAATACACACGTAGCTACGAGTATCTATTAGTTATTTTAGTTAGTTTTTCTCTTTTCAATATTATTGAGATCTGTCATGGCGTCCCTGTGCTTTTCCTGTGTAAATCTCTCAACATGTAAATCCATTAATAGCGTCTTTAGTACAAATAAACTTAATTGAAACTATTACCTACTGGCCGAGGTTATTAAAATTCCACCCCTCCAACAATTATAGTACACCACCATTTGGCCAGTTATGCTTAATTTCCTTGTAATAAGGGGCGACCTAATAGGGTAGGTAACAAAAAAATCTAATTAGTCCGTCAGATAGGTTTCCAAAAAATATTGGACGCGTATTTTTTCTTGTTCCACGTAAACAAACAATGAAGACAGTACAGTGCTATGAAAACTCGTGCGACGTCATTTTCATATTAGTATGACATTCTTTAGCGGTCAGTGACGTCACAACCCCCCACTCAAATTTTTGACGCGTTTTATTTTCGTCAATTTTGATTGATTTGATAAAACAAAAAATACGTATCCAATATTTTTCGATAATCTAACAGATGGACGAGTTAGAATCATATTTTTTAAAGTCAGTACACATCCCTATTGTCATCAACCGGGCACAAACCAGACTCCGTGACTGTTTCTGATAAATTCCTGATGGAAAAAGTCAGTAACACTTTGCCGGACCCGGGAATCGTACCCAGTACCTCAGTAGACCAACGAGCATTTCACTACAATGTCCACTATTTATTATTAAGACTTACCCTTAGAACCAAGAATAAGGTCATTGCTGAAGGAGTTCCTGCAGAATACATTGAGTTCTTGGGGTATATCCCTGGCTTGGGGTACATGATAGTTCCAAGACCTGTCTGTGAGCAAATCGCCGTTCTTAGGGTCCATGACCAACTTTTCACAAGTGTGGTACCCGACACCCTGCACGAAAGCTCCTTCAATCTAATTAAAAATATTTAAAATAAATGGTGAGTGATATAAGACAACAGGATGTCACGGGAGAACAAACAACTGTAATGGAATAAATAAAATAGCCCACGATTGCCCTCCGCCTGATTATAAAGAAAACAAAAAAGCTCACATTGCTTTTGCAGGATTCAGGTTTTAGCCTTAACTGGTAGAGGTTATATCTCACCTCCTTTACATAAATGACCAAAAACTTGTGGCGAAAGCGACATCTATCGCAACACATGCGAACTAATTGGCAATTCTTACATGGCGCTATATTAGTTTTCAATAAAAAACGATTAGTAGGTCGAATCTTGTAATATTTTATGTTTACATCTGTATTTAGTTTTACTTTATAAATTTTTAGATTGTAGTTCTATCTAAGTATTCTGTGGAAAATGTTGTTAGTAACACATTTGCATACTTCTCTTTATTGTTATTTTATATTTAATGTAATGTGTCACTGTTTGTTTTCCCTAATAAATAAAATAAAAAATAAAATACCGACTGACATAATATTATGTTGGGCAGTTAGCCCACCAGACATAACACCCGTCTGGTCGGAGGATCTTCCCTTTTCTATAGGGAATGAGGAACTTTATGGGGGTATGGTTCCTCATAACCGAGGGGATATGAGGAACCATACCCCCATAAAGTAATCGTTTAAGTTTCGTAGTTTTTTTTTTGTTCATATTAGTTTGCCCCCCCCCCCCAAACTAATATGAAACAAAAAAAAACGATTACGATTACGATTATAAAGAAAACAAAAAAAACGGCCAAGTGCGAGCCGGACTCGCGCACGAAGGGTACCGTACCATTTTATCTACAAAAACGGCGAAATTATCACGTTTGGGAGCTTCCGTAAGTATTTGCTTTATTTTAATTTTTCCTTTTAAAAGTGAATATAATATAACTAAATATTCCGTGGATATTTCAAGCGTCTGCTTGTGACCGTTATCAATATCGAGCAAAAACGAGCAAAAAATTTACGTTGCTGAATAGCAACCCCCTTAAATATTTATTTTATTTTGGTTTTTATTACATCATAAACCGCTCAATATTTGGCTAGAGCAGACGTGCTTTCGTGTTTTTTGCTCAGTCATAAATTTTTGTGCCATTTAAATCGTACCCTATCTCTAAGACAATTAAATTTAAAATCGTTGGTGACAGTGCGCGTACGGCTCCCCCCACACCCCTGGGGAAAACAGTGCGGAGTATATTTGTGTCTCGCTCACCGTGAAGCGACTCCGTTCACCTCTTTGAGAAAACCGGTTCGGCGTACAACTGACAAGGGCCTACCAGCTGAGCACTGCGTAACTTAACGTTATCACAACTCTTATCTTCATACTTTCGCCCTGTGAAGCACTGTATACACACAATGATGCCCTCCCCGAAAGGTAGTAAATGCCAATCGGTTCCAGATCTGTACTCTGGCGAAGACGCTGACCACAATGTAACGCAGAGAAGTTTTAAGAGGAAGCAGCCTGACTGCGAGCTGACTTTGGCTATATCTGCATTGTCCGAAGAATTTAAGAAGTCAATGAATACTCTGCGTGTTGACATGTGTGACCAGTTTGCCAATATAAATACTAACATCAGAGATCTAAAAGATGAATTCAACAAACTGTCATCTACCTCCTCTCAAATACAAAATGATTTGAAAGAATTACGTTCCGAGTTCTCTATTACTAAAAAAGATATATTAACCTTAGATAAAAAACACCTAGAATTATCGAATGTCATGGTAGAATTGAAGTCGTCGGTTGAGTTCAACTCGGCGAACAATATTGACAACGAAAAACGTATCGCGGAGATGGAGTCAAGGATTGCCACTTGTGCGTCTGAGACCATATCTTTATTGGAAAATAAAATAGATAGGCTCGAACAACATGCTAGACAGTGCAATATCGAAATTGGAAACCTGCCCGAAAAACGTGGGGAAAATCTAGTTGCAATCATGGAGTCAATTGCGTCAGCTATCAAAATACCTTTAACCCATAGAGATATTGTGGCTATTCACAGAGTTCCACACGCACACACCCATAATTCTCGTCCTAAAAATGTTATAGTAAAGCTGTGTTCCCGTCTGCTACGTGATAATGTGCTAAGCGCTTATCGGCTGTCTAAAGGTATGACGTCGGACCGTATCGGTCTCGCTGGAACTCAGAGTCGTGTTTATATGAATGAACACCTAACGCTTAGGAATAAGGAGTTATTTCGTAAAAGCCGCGACGCTGCCAAAGCAAGTAAATTCAAGTATGTATGGGTCCGAAATGCTACTGTCTTGGTCAAGGAAACAGATGACTCATCAACCTTTGCGATCCGCTCGGATGATGACATTCTTAAAAATATTAAATCTAGTGTCAGTGATAATTATAACCCATCGTAAATTGAGTTGTTCCTTGCACCTTAAATTGTCACTTGTTGGTATGTTATGTTTGGTTGCGGTCAGCCGTGTGATTATTGTACCCGCCATTTCAAAGTATTGTTTACAATATAAAAATGTCTCGCTAAATAACGTTATATACATTACAGTCCTGCCACCAAACCTGATATTGTTGTATGATAATATTGTTACTTATGTCGATTATAACTACTTTTTGTTTTTGTTATCTGTTATCATGACGGGAAAGTACTGTGGAAATCATAAATACATACATTGTGTTGTTTTAGTTATATATGGTAATCATAAATATATTTTGCTGGTTTATCTCATTATGGTTACTAATGTCATTTATGTCCACTTTTTATTGTTATTATTTGATATCATGATGGAAAACTACTGTGCAAGTCACAAGCATTGTTATGTTTTAGTTATATATGCTAGTGTTAAATATACTTTGGTGGTTAATCTCCTCGTAGTTTATGTCTGCTTTGTATGTTTGCTACCTGATATGATGACGGAAAGGTACTGTGGAAGTTATAAGCGACGGTTTGTTTTAGTTAAATATGTGAGTCTTAAATTAATTTTACTGGTGAATCTCATTATACCCTCTCACTTTAAAAATGGCTAATAATACTAATCTTTCCATTTATTACCAAAACTGTCGAGGAATCAGGACTAAACTAAATACCCTATATTTGAATATTTTGTCACATGCATTCGACGTCATTATCTTAACAGAGACATGGTTGACGCCAGAAATATCCGATGCTGAATTTATTGATCACCGCTATTTGGTATTTAGGTGCGATCGTAACCGTGTACTCACCAATAAAAAGGATGGCGGCGGTGTCCTGATAGCTGTATCTAAAGAACTGAAACCAACCTGTATGTCTTTTTCGCCTCCGTTAACACTGCCCGAGCATGTCATATTAAAAATTATCTCCAACAATAATAAATATCATTTAATAAGTGCCGTCTACATACCTCCAGCCGCTACTGATGATACGTACTTAAGTTTTCTTGATTCACTGTCCATTTTGTGTGATGAGTCCTGTATTGATAATATTATTTTAGCGGGTGACTTTAACTTACCATCCATTAACTGGGAAAAAAAATCGTCGTACTTGGAATATGCTGCAAATAATAAACTCACAAACATTAGTCGCAAATTATTAAACTTCTGCTCACAACACGCTCTGAAACAGTATAACCATTTATCCAATTCTGTCGGTCGCATTTTAGACTTATTCTTTTGTAACATCCACGCCGTAACGTTTACCCCCGATACTACTCTTTTGCCCATTGACATCTACCATCCTGCTTTCTATGTACATACTTCTTTCACTTGCCCTACACAAATTTCAAAATGCACTACTCATAACAAACTAAATTATCATAAAGCTAAATATATAGAAATAAATACTGATATACGTAACGTTGATTGGAGCTTCTTACTTGATAACTTAACACCTGAAGAATCAGTATCTACATTCTATGAAAAAATTTATGAAATTATAAGATCACACACTCCTTTTTGTAAACTTAAAAATGTAAACTACCCAAGTTGGTTTTCCAAATCCCTTATAGCTATTTTTAAAAGTAAATCTCGGGCCTGGGTTAGGTGGAAGAAATTCGGGAACTTAAAAGACTATGAGGTATTTTCCATTAACAGAGCTAGATTCAAAAAAGTAGCTGACAGATGCTACGATAGCTATATCAGCGCTGTCGAGGATAGCGTTGCTACCAATATTAAGACCTTTTGGACATATGTTGCCAGTCGCAAAACTACAAATAAAATCCCATCAACAGTTCACTTCAACCAACTCTCATCCGATGACCCTATCTCTTCCTGTAACTTATTTGCTACATTCTTCCATTCCGTATATGAACCCTCAACTTTTGACTACAACTCCTGGAAACCTCCCACCAGCAGTGCTGATAATGATGTCAACTTGTCTACGCTGCAGCTTTCTCTTGATGCTATACATAGAGAAATGAAATCACTCGATTCGTCTAAGGGCCCGGGTCCGGATGGGATTCCCTCAATTTTCCTGAAAAATACTTGTGATACACTTTGCTATCCCTTATTTATTGTCTTTAATAAATGTTTATCTTTTGGTGTCTTTCCAGATATCTGGAAACAAGCAAATATCGTGCCGGTTCACAAAAATGGATCTAAGAATGATGTGGTTAATTATCGACCTATCTCTATACTATCAGCTTTTTCCAAGCTCTTTGAGAGGCTTGTACATAACGAGGTATATCCGGTTATTCACAATGTCCTTATAAATGAACAGCATGGTTTTGTCAAGGGCAGATCATGTATTAGTAATCTCCTTATTTTCACATCCCATCTCTTTGAAAGTATTGACGATAGACAGCAAATTGATGCGGTTTATACTGATTTTCAGAAAGCCTTCGATAAAATTGATCATGAACTGTTGCTGAGTAAGATTGCTTATAACGGAATCAGAGGCGACCTTTTGCGGTGGTTTGTATCTTACATAACCAACAGAACTCAGAAGGTGGTGATTGATGGCTTCGAGTCCAGCTCTATTCAGGTCACGTCTGGTGTCCCTCAGGGTTCCATTCTGGGACCATTATTATTTATTCTATTCATTAATGACATTAATTTTTGTTTTCGGCATTCCAAATTTCTTCTTTATGCAGATGATTTAAAGGTTTATAAAATTATATCAAATGAACAAGATTGTATTGATTTCCAGCAAGATCTGGACCGTTTTTCTGATTATTGTTCCTCTAACAAGCTTTATCTCAGTCTTCCAAAATGTCATGTTATAACGTTTACCAAAAAGAAAAATAAAACTGAATTTAACTACTGCCTTGCCGATACATTAATCGATAAAGTTACTTCCATCCGCGATCTTGGGGTTCAGCTGGATTCGAAGCTCCATCTAGATGTTCATATAGATATAATAGTTAGTAAGGCTTACCAAATGTTTGGTTTTGTAATGAGAGCGTCTAGGGAATTTCGTCGCCCCGCCACCTATTTACATTTGTACAAGTCGATAATAAGACCGCAGTTGGAGTTTGCGGTACCTATATGGAACCCTCTATACAAAAAATATAATGAAGCTTTGGAACTGGTACAGCGAAAGTACCTTCGTGCTGTAAACTACAGATGTTTTCTGAAAAAAGTCTCATACAAATTACTTCTTAGAAAATATGATCTCCTAACCTTGCAATCAAGACGAATGCTCCTCGATGTTATGACCCTGTTTAATGTATGCCGCAGTAAATTCGATTGTCCTGATTTAGTAAAGAATCTATGTTACCTTGTTCCTCGAACAGTACATGTACGTGAGGTGCGCGCACGGCGCTTGTTTGCAACTAGCTGTTGTAGAACTAACGCTGGCTCGCGCTCACCTCTTCATCGCTTGGTGGAGACTTACAACAACGAGTTTAGCTTAATCGACATACTTTTCCTCAGTAAAAACGTATTCAGGAAGCAAATCCATGCAACTCTTAAGATTTACCAGCAGACCATTTTGATTTAATGTTGTCTATCATAAAATGAATATTGAAAAGGATTTTAAGTTCTTGATGATATTTGGTATTTATTATACAATGCAGCACCTTCGTTCATCACATTTTTCTTGATTTGGCTGGTGCGTGGTGGTATAACTGTTTGTCATTTGCATCTAAGCCCGATTTTTTGTATCTGATGTGTCTTTTCTCTTTTTGAATGACTAACCTATTTTTTTGTTTTTCGTTATTTATTGTTAATTGTGTTTTTTTTTTTGAGTTTTTAAGTTCAACTTCATGAATACTATTGATATAGATTAGGAATCATACGGGACCCAATATTTTGTATCACTTATTTTATAACTGTTACTTTACTTTATATCGGCAATTTTACTTTATATAACTGTTATGTTAGTTTATATAACTACTATTTTAGTTCATATAACTGTTATTTTAGTTGTAATCCTAATTATAATTGTCTCTCTAGCTATTAAACACTTAAAGTAATCTGTGGAAAACGTAGTGGGTGGCATATTTATCATATTTTAGTATTTAAGCCTGCTCATATATCTGTAATATGCTACTGTTTGTTTTTCCTTAAGAAATAAATAAATAAATAAATTACTTGTTTGTTATAGCTGCAACAGAAATACATCGTCAATGAAAATTTCAATTTCATGAGTTAAACTATCAGGGTACATGAGATAAAGTTTGGTGACTGACGGACAGACAGACAGACAAACAGATGAACAGCGGAGTCTTAGTTAAAGGGTCCCGTGTACCTTTCGGATACGGAACCCTATAAAGAAATAGAGACTGCATATAAATTGTGCGCCCTTAGTAAGTAAAGTATATATAAAAATTTTACACACGCTCATACAATATCATACTAACGCACACACATGAAACAGTTTTCCAATACACAGCCACAAACACCCGCGCTTCAGTTGAATGTTTTCTTTCACTTCTTTTTTTTTGTATACTGTGTTTTTTATTCAAAGAAGTTTTCGTTTGTTTGTTTTTTTTTTTGTAGTAGAACAAAACTAAACATTTCATTAGTGGAAGGTACTGGCTCCTGCTACACAGTTGCAACTATCGCAGGAGTTAGAGAATGTCACGTTTGTCACAATGTTTTTGTGTCAACAAATATTTTTTGTTTTTTTTACTTACTTGTCCAATATCGATGTCAGGATTGATACTAACTCCGACATCCTGCACTATGTCGACTCTTAGAATTTCATATTCTCCAGTAAGAACATCTACTTCAACTCCACAAAGTGCAATACTGTAGATGTCATATGACTGCACATCAGCGGGGCCTACAAACCCGTGGACCTGAAGATCTACATTAGCAGCATATGCGGCAGTAATCAGCTCCAACCAAGTAGGATTAGTCAGCGTTTTTTTGACATCCTCTAATCTGTCCAGTAACTCCTTAATGGCTCTTCTCAGTGCTATAATACAACTTTCTGTCGTAACACTTCCACCAGAAGCGTAATTGTTCGGACAAATGATGGTATTGTTTCCCTTAATTTCTATTATTTCTACGGGTATCCCCAGGAGGTGCGCCGCAACTTGAGCAATCTTAGTGTTGAGACCTTGTCCCATTTCTACACCACCATGGCAGATAACTACAGTTCCATCTGAATGGAATACTGATAAGTTTAGATCGTAGTAAACGGGTAGAACAGGGGGCCATCTACAGAAAGACCATCGCAGTCCTCTCTTCTTCCATCTGTTTTCTTGGTTGAAGCAATCTACTTCAGCTCTGCGATTTTCGTAGTCAGAATTCTTTTTCAATGTTTCCAAACACTCCAACATATCACTGTATTTGGTTCTATCTAGATTAACTAGACGAACAGCGATTGGGTCCAAACATAGTTCATAGGAAATTCTTTCCATAATATTTTCAACATTGGCGATAGCTTCTAAAGTACCTGTACGAAAATAATTAGAATCAGTAGGTATATTAATTTTGTAAATCTAGTAGACCTATTAAAGATTTACTAGAAGCGTGTTATTTACCTGGTGCTCTGAAGAATGTGTTCTTAGGTGTATCAGTTACTGTATTGTAAGCTTTGTAGTTGAATTTAGCGGAATCGTAACAATTGTAGTACACGTCTAAGCCGTAGACTATTATAGGCTCGTTGTACAAACAACCGTTATCTGTGTATATGGTTGTGTTTAAGTATTGAATCTCTCCTGACCGGTTGACTGCAACCTGAAATATTCGCAATACAACCAATTATAAGCATCATTAGAATTAATATTCTTCTTTAACACCTGCTTATCGCTACTCCCTGCTGCATCGCCACTAGTAAAGCCGGTTCCCTCATGATATTTTTCTTAGACAATTACTGCCGCACTCAAAGACGTTTAATGATTACTTAAGCCTTTACTTAGTAAAGATTATAACACTTTAGTGAAGGGTTGTCAAATCTTTACTAAGTGCCGCTTAAGTAATCATTAAATATATCTGAGTACCGTAGTTAGAGAGCAGTGGTAACGAAAGAAAAAACAAAGTAATGCGACGAGTCTCGGTTCAAACCTACAACCTACCAACCAGGATCAGCATGATTTAGCAAAGCTTTATCCCAGTAGTAGTGCTCGGAACTCACTGAAATTAATACTAAGTGTACAAGACTGACCGAACGACTTGATTGCGTTTTTTTTTGTCTAGATTCTTTAAGAGGTTTAAAATTATGATTAACTCAATAGATTAAAGGTTTAAAATTTAAAGATTAGAGGTTTAAAATTATGATTAACTCATTAGACCCATTAAATTTTCAACACTTACTTCGTAAAAAGTGGCAGTAGGCATTCTTTTGCCAAAAGCTTTCATGTTTGTGGTCAAAGACTGAAGGAGTCTGCAGGGACGGTTAAGTTTTTGTGTGACAAGACTGCAGGCGACTGCACCCTGGATACTGCGGGTTATTTTGTACCCGTAAGAGCCACCAACACGGCGAGTATGCACATCAATCCTAAAAATAAAAATCGATAAGTTACACCAATCATATATGTTTTACTTAATATAACGCAAGTTGTCACCACATTTGGCTTGGTAAGTCCTCTAGTAATATAATCTAAAGCAAGCCCGTAACTATTTACCGGATACAAGTGCTGACTCCATGCCCCTATAAAAAAACTGAGGGAAAAACCCTGAGATACAATCCCAGAGCAGTTATACTGGCTGTGAAGTCAGTAGTACTGTTGCAAATGTTCTAGTTTAGGACAAAAAATTTAAGAAAATTTTGAATAACTTGAATAATATCGCACACCTAGATGAAGGGTAGCACAACTCAAAATAATCCAAAATTGAGTTATTGCAATTATCGGAATCAGCGCCGAAAACTACATAAACTCCAAAGACACCTGTGTACAAACTTCATTCCTAAAAAACTAGATGGCGCTGTAAGTCAGTCTTTCTGAGTAGCTCCACGGTCACCCCCCACCAACAACAGTAACGCATCACCAGTTACGACATGTCAGCCGCAGGGGAATATGCTGTCAACTCGCACAAAGACTAAATTATTTCGACTTAGTTTTGTATTCGTGGCAAACCGCAGTAATAAAGCGTGAATTATTTTGAGTTGATTTTGTATTCGTGATTGAATCGGTCTTGTTTCTTGGGTGTTCTTCAAACTATTTCCACTTATACCAGTATTGTTGACGAATGTAAGTAATTTTTGTTTTACTAACTAATAATAGTTTAGTGTTGGTGAAATTATTTGGAACTATTTGAGTTGGTCTGTTATTGCTGGTTAAATTTAAATTCGCTCTTATTCTAAAACAATAAATGCTATTGTTTATTTTGTTATAGGAATATTTAGAGTTGCCTTTGTATTTTTGAAACTGATTTAATAAATTTTAATTCTTTAATAAAATACTGCAATTTATAAACTTTTTTGAGTTAATTTGGTATTCGTGAATTTTATTAACTTCGTATTTTTTTGCTACAGATGATGAGGGGCCGTGGCCTTTTACTTCTACAGAAGGTGATGGAGACCAGTTCAAATGAGCCTGAACGCAGTCATGTGGAGAAACAACTCCAAGAGAATTCCACAACACCTTCAAATACCACCATGGTGATGGAAGAAATCTCTGAAAATGGCACCATGGAGTCACAAAAGAATCCAGCAACGTTAGCACCACCATCAGCCAGCACCCAGGTGAAACCATCGTACTATATTTCTCCGGTTAACAGCGAATGTAGCGATTTAGACGATTCAGATGCGGATCCGCCCTTCAACCCACCTCCCAAAGAGAGCTACCGTCCATCACTCGTCGTTCCAAGAAAGAGGTATCGATCCTCCAGTACTACCTCGTCTTCCAGTTCTAATAGTCCCAACAAGACTACACCACCAACTCAACTCTGCAACTCCGTGCCATCTACCATGCCGGATTCTGCCAATCTTTTAAACGACAATCCGGTTACTGAACCATCCACCTCTCAACCGATCATAGACCAGTCTGCTGATCCTGAAAGCCTACAAAGAGGTAAAAAAAAGACAAGAAAAAGATCTCGTTCCTCCAGCTCCTCCTCTAGTTCTAGCTCATCCTCTAGTAGTTCCAGCAGCTCTTCAAGCAGCAGTAATACAGAAATAGGTAGTAACTCTGTGCCGTCTGCCATGCCGGATTCTCCCAATCTTTTAAACGAAAATCCACCTGTTGAAGCTTCTACTTCTCAACCGATCATAGACCAGTCTGTTGATCCTGACAGCCTTCAAAGGGGTAGGAAAAGAACAAGAAAACCAGCTGGTTGGCTCACAAATCTTAAGAAATCTCGTCGAAATACCGGAAAGGCTTATGTAAGTTCAACTAATAAGAGAGTCCCTGAAAGAGCGGTTAAGCCTCCATGCCACGATAATTGCAAATTGAAATGCAAATCTAAAATAAGTGAAGTATTACGCAAATCTTTGTTCGACAAATTTTGGGGACTAGGCGAACTTCAACGGCAAAGAGAGTTCATTGTAAGGCACACACAAGAGATTAAGCCTAAATATAGATACAGCAGTACCCAAAATTTTAGGGCACTAAATTCTGCATTTATTTTTGAAGTTGAAGACACTCGTATTAGAGTCTGCAAGACTTTTTTTAAAGCTACACTAAACATAAGCGACCAATGCATTAGGACAGCTCTTTCAAAACGACAGGAGGGCGGTTTCATAGAAGATGACCGGAGGGGTAAGCACGGACAGCATTCCACCATAGATAATGAAATAAAAGAAAGTGTCGTCACTTTCATTAAGTCTATCCCCAGAATAGAATCTCATTACCTTCGAGCACAAACAACGAGAGAATTCATTCCAAGCGAAAGATCACTTGCGGATCTATACCGAGATTATAAAGATCTACGCGAAAATGAATGTTTACCATTTGCTTCGTCATCAACTTTTAATCGTATTTTTAATACACAGTTTAATATTTCGTTTCACATCCCCAAAAAAGATGCGTGTGATCTTTGTGAAACATTCAAAAATGCTATCGGAGAAGAACAACAAAAACTGCGTGAGGCTTATGACCAACATTTGAAAGAGAAAGTGTTGTCCAGATCAGAAAAGGAAGCTGACAAGAAAAGGACAGATGTAGTTGTTGCAGTTTACGATCTCCAAGCCGTGATGCAATTGCCAAAAGGGCAAGTATCCTTGTTTTTTTATAAATCTAGAATTAATTGCCTAAATTTCACGATTAGTGACTTGTATGCAAAAGATGTAATATGCTTCTTTTGGGACGAAATCGAAGGCAAACGTGGTGCTGTGGAAATTGGATCCTGTGTACTGCAATATATACAAATGGTTGTTGAGAAAAGTACATCGGGTACCGAACTGGACCTTATATTTTATAGTGACAACTGCTGTGGTCAGCAAAAAAATAAATATCTGCTGTCTGCCTACGCATTTGCTGTTGCAACCATGAGAGTAAACTCAATTACTCATAAATTTTTGATTCGTGGTCATTCGCAAAATGAAGGCGATAATGTGCATAGCGTTATCGAAAAACAAGTTAAACGATACACTAAATCAGGCCCGATATACTGTCCACAACAATACGCGACTTTAATAAGAACAGCTAAAAAGACTGGGAAACCTTATCATGTGGAAGAACTTACACATGACAAGTTCTATGATCTGAAAGCCCTTCAAGAAGAATGGGGAAACAATTTCACTGTTAATGTTGACAGAGAACAAATAAAATGGCACGATATCAAACAACTTCGCGTTGAAAAGCAACAACCAATGTCATTTTTTTATAAAACTTCTTATGAAGAGACAGTTTTTAAAAAAGCGTTTGTAAGAAATCAAAGACGCACACAAGATCACCAATTTTCTCCAACTTTGACACAAGCGTATTTGCAAAAAATACCATTGGGTGCCAATAAAAAGCGGGACATTACGGAACTAATTGATAAGAATATTATTCCACAGAGTTACGTCAATTCTTATTACAAAAATGCACTAGATTTATAGAATAAAAATTACGCGAAGAAATTTCTTCCAAACAATACCTACATACATAGGTGTATGTCGGTATTGTTTGGAAGAAAATCTGAATACTTATGTTTTTATGTTTTTTGATAACTATAGATAATACTAAAAAGTCTGATTTAATTAAGTAAAACAGTTTACAATTCTGTCGGTGAGCCTGTAACAATACTATTATAGTTTTAGATGCCTATAATAGATATTAGGTAAAGGTTGAAAATAAAAGTCTGATTTAACTAATAAGTTTAATCCTCTCGATGAGACTGATAATAATAGAATAGTTAAGTGTTTTAGATGCCTTTATTAATGTTACCTTTTTGTTGTAGTTTTTTTTGGTTATTTAAGTTAAGTGAAAACAGATAATTGTTGGTACCTAGTACCCACATTTCTCATGCCTGTTATGTTGAGTAATAAGTACGTGTTTTTGTAACTAAGTCATTCTTAAAACATCTTCCAAAGACTGTGCTATTTATAAAAAAATATACTACTTTTCCTGTAGTTTATAGACTTAATGGTCTAGTACTGATTAAAGAGAACTTAATACCTAAATTATAAGAAAAATGTCTACTTTGTTAAACGTTTTACTAACCTGTTCAAAGTTTAATGGATCTCAAATTAGAATAATGTAAGGTGTTCATTCTATTTTCCGAACAAGTGATGTGTTTTTGATTATCTTTATTTGTTTGTTACCTTAATACAAAATAAAGATGTGTCTTAATTAAATATAATGTTTTACTTCATTATTATAATAATTATACAAATAATAATTTAGATACACTACTCTTTATGTAAAGATTTTAAAAAAATATATTCACATTAAGACAGGATTAATTTAAAAAAAATCACTAATATGAAATCAATTTGAGTTGATAAAAATATTGAACAATGATTTAGTCACGATTACTAATATAACACGAAAAATAATAATTAAAAATGTATACGTGTATTTGAAGGTAAGTAATTGATCAAATTAATATCTTAGTAAAATAATATACAACCTCATCCAACAATCATTTAAATCGGTCAAATAGAAAACGAGTAAAACGTTTTTTGCTGTTCCTGAAAAAAGAGGTATTTTGAGTTGTGCTACTCTTTATCTAGGTGTGCGATATATAGATTGGCTTCCTGCTCTTCGGATAAAAGCTACGCTAAATTTACCAAGTCATTTATAAAACTTACTTATTTAGGGGTATATTTAATGCTCTCGATATCATAGTATGTGGTCCATCAAGCCACTGCGATGCCAAGTGTACTTCTAACCCTTCTTCCGTAGGTTTGGTTACGCAGACCATGGTCTCCATTGGAAAATGATATTGCCCGTACAAAATGTTACTTCCAGTCATAGTTTTGTGCACGTCTGTGCCAGTTGCTGTAGCATCTATTGCAGTGAAGAGCGTGTTCCTTGTACTATCATCTTTAGCTACATTTACATCCAAGACAGGTTTAGTGACATTGCTGTATTTCACATTCACAAGTTTGGCGGCTCTGTCTGCTAAGTTCTGAGTCTCTGCTACGATTATGCCAATAGGCTGACAGTGGTGTCTGATGGTTCCTTCACTTAGGACTTCCTCGTTGATTGAGGTGAACCCAAAGTCAGCAGGTGTAAATGAATTCAAACCAGGAATATCTTTGGCGGTATAGAAAGCTAATACACCCTTTATTGCCTAAAATAATAATAAAAATTTAAGCAATTAAAATATTATAATAATTAAGAAAATCGTAAAAAAACAACAATTTATTGTTTGACTATTTCAGACAGTGTGATAGTGAATTTATTAACATTACCAGTGCCGCGCTGGGATCCATTTTTAAGATTGTACCTCTTCCCACAGAGCTGAGCACAAAAGCAGCAAACACTTCGTTAGGGCACGACGGAATATCATCGGTATACTGAGCCTCTCCTGCACATTGAATCTAAAACAACAGTACATTTTCAGTTTTGTCTTTTGACATTATATAATGTTTTTATAAACATGACATTTTCCCAAGAAACTATGGATAGTCTGTGTAAAAGACAATCGTTTTTCAATAGTCCGTTACATAAAAGCCATGTTACGACTGTAAAGAGGATTACTGTTAATATGACGACTAAAATGGAAAAAATAATGAAATAGATGAAGATATCAAAGGAAGCATCTCCCAATTAAATAGATCAGTGCTATAGATTAATGATAATGAGGAATATTGTCACCTACCGTTGCTTCCAATTTTGCTATAGGCTGATTCAAAGGCCATAACGTAGAATCAGTGGTAAACGTTTGTTTTCCTTTTGAACAAGGTCTAGTTTGGTGTAGATCATTGACAGCAGATTTGATTCGCTTTCCTTGTTTAGGACTGAGAGTAAGAAGAGCCTGGAAAAAAATAATCATCATAGGAATGTTGTTGGAGCAAAATCTATTTGCTTTAAGGTAGTACTTGGTCCCGTCGGGGCTGCGGGTTGTGCCGTCGGGGCCGCGGGTTGTTCACAAGTTACCGCGGCCTCGACGTCATATAGGGCTAAGAAGGAACATGGGTGGTTTTTAGTCAGTAGAAGTCTGACACTCCCTTTCGCTCTGCCCAAGAGTGGGAGGGGTTAATTGATGATTTTCAACCCGCAAAAAAAGGTAGTACTTGGTTTTTGGTGGTCTACCTATTCTTGTTGTCGCTAAAAACGAGCATTAAGGCCATCCAAGTGTTTCTTGTCAGCGGCCATGACTTGAGACACAAACAGGAGATAGGCAACTGTATATACCTCCTGCCATGTACACAACTCCAGCCGTTGTATTCTACAGTCACCTTTATCGGCAAGCTCTTCAGAAACTATATCTAAAAAGCAGTGTGCAAGGACTACCAAGATCCAAGTATGAACTCATTAAGAATGCAAAAACTTTACTCTCGTTTACCTTAAAGAACAGCGCCTTCACAATATGCCTTCTATACTCAACAGATGGTTCTGGAGGATGGTCTTCAACGACCATTTCTCCATCCAGCACTCTTAAAGCACCTTGCAGGGTCTCATTGGTGAATAAGGACCTTCTTTGCAGATACCTTTCAGTTGCTACTGCACGATTAAATAGGGCTGAAAGACCTCCGAACACGATTCTGACCTCTATAACCACGTTGGAACGGTTTAACCGGACAAGGAATCCAAAATTGACTATGGCATGGGTACTTTGAGCTCTGGGCATCAGCTAAAAAAAAGATAAGTAATACTATATTTTTAAATTCACGTTATTAGGTCTTGTCAATGCTGATTTTGCTGCCTTATAAAATGTTCCTTCACACCTACCTTATAAGTAAAGATTTTGTATTCAGAATTGAGTGGCGGCAGTAATACATTCAAAATTACTTTTCCTTCCATACTTATTTTCAAGAAATTCTGCATTGTCACTATATCTTTAACTCCATGGCAATCCACTGCAATTATTAAGATATAAATTTTACAACTTATTTTAAAATATAGGAAATTATATTACTAAGTGTTGTTACCTACCAATAGTTAGTTGGGCACCAACAGTCTCGAAGAGCAGATATAAGTCTGATTGGTACACATTGTATGTGTGCTTAATCATAAGGTTACCAGCAATAGTGGCCACCTATAAACAAACAGACTCTTTTAGAACACTCAAAAATAAAACGATATTAAAGTGAGATTTAAGAGAAGAGTACTAACATTCTTTAGAGGTATATGGCCTACTAATTTCAAATGTTCCCACAACTTCGTAAAATACTTAAAGCCTTCTTGTGTCGCGCTAGCCTTTAAGACATCCTCGAGTTCAGTCATCGTTAGACCAGCGCCAACAGCGAGATCACCATTAAGTTCATTGCATCGCAGTTCATTAAGATGGTGGACATCTATCAACATCTGAGGGTAGTCTGTTATTGGATATGCTCCTAGAATTGAATGAAGAAGTATATTATAGAACTACTAACCACTTTCAAACACTCTATTTTTATGAAAGGTGAATAAAACTATAATTTTGTGACAGACACTTTAAATCACTTTGATGCCGATGGATTGTTAAAATTCTAATCAGCAATATTCATTATGTAGCTGTAATCCCGTCCTGCTAGGGAAGTGAAAGAGTTGAGAAAACGAATGGGTTTTAGTCGGTAAGAGTCTGACATTTCCTTCTGCTTCGCCCAGAGTGGGAGGAGTCATTAGATAATTTCTCATCCTTAAAAAAACTTATAAGCCGTAACTCCGGGGATCAAACCTTTTTGGAGATGTCTTTACAAATTATTTATTATTTATATGCAAGTCATAGTTTTTGTATAAATATTTTCCAATTGCTGACACATCTTACCAACTCAAGAATTAATATCTTTATTCCATCCTATTATTACTTTAATGTGGCAAAAGGTATGTTCACTGACTAAAAAAATGTGACTCTGTCCGTCTGTTAGATTATCGAAAAATATTGGATACCAATTATTTGTTTCATCAAATCAATAAAAATTGACGAAGATAAAACGCTTCAAAGATTTGAGTGGGGGTTTGTGACTTTACTGACCGGTAAAAAATGCCATACTAATGTCTTCGAATATGACGTCACACGAGTTTTCAAAGCACTGTATCGTCTTCATTGTTTGTTTACGTGGAAATCTATCTGACGTACTTATTAGATTTTTTTTGTTACCTGACTACGGCGAAGCCATACGTAGAGAAGTCAGACGTAGTCGCATGCCACCTTGCTAACGACAACAGCAGCTGACTTCTGTATCAATGAAAACGCCATGAAGGAGCATCAGGTATCAGTGGCATGTGACTACGGCGGTCCTCTCTTTTACTTATATTTAAATAGAAATATACAAATTCAAAATATGAATATCAGACAAGAATAATTTTCTTGTTTTCTACTTTTAAAACCGCGGTTTGTAGTCGGGTTTAGTTTTTAAGCTTATATTTTTATTAACTACTCTATTGTGAGATTACCTTTAGAAGTGTTTCCTGCTACCAGCATGTATTTCTGTTTTGACCCATAATTTTCCTTGAGTAGTTTCAAAACATTCGAGAGCATCTCTGGTCTGTACCAAATTTTACCGTCTATTAGCTCAACTTTCATCATCTTATGATCAATCCAGTCATCTCGACCAACCATGCACCAGTCACCTTCATTCGTACTATTCGAACTTTGGCAGCAATTTCCTAAGGACTTGCAGATGCTTAAATCCTTAATATCCATGATCCTTTCTTCCTTGGGAGCGTCTTTTGCAAACTTTTTAAGAGAATCAAGAATGGGTCTATATCCAGTACAGCGACAAATATTGCTGGAAACTGATTTTTCTATTTCCAACATGGTCAAGTTCTTGTTAGTTTCCAAAAGGCTACAAAAAAAAAAGTTAGGTTACAGGCCATTAATTAACGAATGAAGATAAAGACGTCTACGTGAATGAAACAGTCACGATGGGTGATGACCAGCATACCCGTCCATAGCCATGATCCAACCCGGAGTGCAGTACCCGCACTGGGTAGCATTGTTCTCAGCCAGCGTCTTCTGCAAAATGTGGTACCCATCCTTCCTGTTTCCCAAACCTTCGATGGTCCTGATGTCCCAGCCGTGACATGAAGCAACAGAAGTCAGGCACTGGTGATGAAAAATTTTAATTTAGGAGACATCATATCCCATCGGGGCTGCGGGTTGTTGTAAGAGATACCGCGGCCTCGCCAGAAAGGGCTAGGAAGGAACATGGGTGATTTTTTGTCAGTAGATGTCTGACACTCCCTTTCGCTCTGCCCAAGAGCGGGAGGGGTTATTTGATGATTTTCTAACTTCCCTCCCCCCAAAAAGGACACATCAGATAATATGTCTGAGGGGCCGCGGGTAGTCCAACGGTTATCGCGGCCTCGACATAGAGGGCGAAGAAGGAACATGGGTGGTTTTTAGTCAGTAGAAGTCTGACACTCCCTTTCGCTCTGCCCAAGAGCGGGAGGGGTTATTCGATGATTTTACACCCACCAAAAAAAAAAAAAAAAAAAAGATAATATGTCTGAAAAGAATACAGCGTATAAACGTGAAAACAGTTTTAACAGAAAATGTTTTGAACAAATAATTGCTCAAGTGTTGTTTTCTACGTCATGCGTTGTCTAGTCAATAGTCATGATTACGTTATACACAAACGATTACCACGTCAGTGCATCATTCTAAACCCTCCTTTATTATTTTTTTTGATTTCGTATTAAAAAAAAACAAATTTTGATCTAATAATTCGTACTTTTGACCCTGTACCTAGGTATTTACAGAAAACAGCTGATTTTAAATATCGATGAAACATTTTGAAGGTGTATATAAAAAGGTAGACCCATGTCGGGTCTACCTTTTTTTGTAGATCAGTTTATGTCCGAATTTTATTTTGTAAAGCAGTGGATGGCAGAAACTTCATTTCGCCGAAAATCGTTTGGCTACATTCATTTATCATAAATTAAAAATTCAAAACGCATAATTTTGTAAGTCAGAATCATCTTTGAGCATAAACTTCATTTCCAGAATCATTTAAAAGTAAAACCATCATACGGCCGAAAGTTCACAATCAGAATCGTCTTTTGGCATACATTTAACTTACATACGTAACATATGCATACGTGTAACATGCAGCAGGCATGGTTTCTGTCACGACTCCGGCGCTGCGGTCAAAATCTGTGACAATAAGCTTGTGTGGGACCGCCAGAGTACCGCAGCGCCGTAGCTACCTGCTCCTTAGCTTGCAGGCCGCCTCGCCCCTCCACGCCTACGCGGGCTTAAATTACAATTTCGGGTTAGGGCAGAAGAGACTACGTGGAGTCTGTTATGCAGCGATTCGTTTCTGTCACTAAATTTTGTATCACAAGGTATTGACTTCTAATTTTAAATCAGGTCAAAAATATTCTAATAGTATTCGCAAGATACCTTATAAAATTATTCCAAATTAAATTCAACCATCTTCATAGTATGCCATGTGAAATTCTACATAATAAAATTCTGCCATCTTAAAAGTATGCCATTGTAAATTCGGACATTTAAACATTCGGCTAAACGATAATTCTTTTAAATAATAATTTTGCCTTAATTCCTTGACTGTGTATTAACGACTGGTAAGAACTTTTATTCGTCCCTTAATACATTGTGTCAAGAAATCAAACATCTCAAATATACAAAAGTAAATTATATTAATCCATCCAACATAATCACAAATATACTTATAAATAGCACAGTTACATTGAAGATATGTTCACCGTTCAACCGCTCAAGAGCGAATGCCTCGAGCTATCTAAAATGTCAGCCACAAGCTGAATGTTCCCCACTCTCACAGTGGGTCAACATTCAACTAGTTAAACACATTCGTTCAAAGAAGAATAGACCAAGTGTGTGAATAAATTTCGGAGCATCAAGTTTATGCCAGATAGATGGTACCCGAATGAGATGTGTGTCGATGCCTTCCCCCTGTATGTTACACTAAAAAAAAACCTTAAGGATTATTGAACAAAGCTTTTCCACACAAGAACTCAATACTGCGCTCGACAAAAAAGGGCATCACGAGCAACACCAAATAAACGATTCCTATGATAAGGAATCTAATTTCTATCAAAGATATTACAACATTTGATATCCACCAACCCGTGCTGTCATACACTCTCAAAGAGATGAAGCTTGTATCGCAGCAGCTTGGATCGTTATAGGGTGATAATGATACTTATACTTTACTGACCAATCTGGGATGCTTACAGAATTAATAGCTTGATGTGGTGCTCCAGGTGTCTTAGCGGCGGTAATAATGCAGGCTCCGCAGCCACCTTCACGACACATGTACTTGGTTCCGCGCAGATTTAGGAAGTTGCGTATGTAGTCCAGCATCATCGTGTCTGAGCACATATCGCTGCCCACTTTGGAGAAACATTTAGAACAATTAAGTTATGACGGCTAAAGGGGATGTGGCTTCAACCGGCCCGTCATTTAGATTTTTTTCGAAATCGCGGCCCACGATGAAACTGGTGTGTATAGATAGACGACTTAACTATATACAATTAAAAAATGTTCAGGAACACGGTACCCCAAAGTGTCACGTTACCGAGATATTTGAAGGTAAAATCGACAAATAAGTATAACTACCTACAATAATTAAAATAAACTTAGCAGGTGTATAGGCGTTACTTTCGATTTTCGATAAGTCGTTTCTAGCTTATCGAATAGGTAATAAAAATAATAATAATAATAATAATATTCCACAACTATCACAAAAACCAAAAATCAAAATAAACTGGGAAATTCATTAATTTATGTTCACAAAAACAACATGTTATCTAACCTGCATGTTCAACGCCATTTATAGTAAACTTGATGGGTTTCACACACTTGACTTCATGTGGCGATTCCATCTTGACGACTTACAATGAAAGATTCACACAAAAATAAATGTTCTTCCTATTTAAACATTTCAACAAAAACCGCCATCTTTTTTTCGCATAAATTATTCTCCAGTCTTTACTTTTCCTTTTATAAACACATGCAATGCATGATAATTAATTTGTACAGTGCATTTCTGAAAAACACTTCTCGTGAGTTTTCATTTTTATTAGGGTTGTCTGTATGGTAAACATGACTAGTAACATAGGTGCTGTTATTGTTATGGTTTACCTCAACTAACGCGTGTGACGTCAGCCAGTATCCGAGCCAATCCGAGAAATGTACAGTTGTTTCTAGGCAGCGGAAAATCGCCGTCATTGTTTGTTTAAGTAAAGACTAATTAGATTTTTTTTGTTAACTAGCCTATTATACATCGGGTGGATGTAAACAAATTAATAGTTTTGCTATTGAAAAAAGGCAACGACAAAATATTACCAGAATAAACTAGGTAATAATATTACTAGTTATTAACTTTACTAAATATTGCTCTCAAAACTGTGAAGGAAAACATCTGAGGAAACCAACACGTCTCAAAACCAAATCGAAGACATGTGACATCTGCCAACCAGCACTGGGCCCGCGTGGTGGATTAAAGCCCTTCCCTCTCCATGGGAGGAGGCCTGGGTCCCTGCAGTAGGAACTTTACAGGCTGATGATGATGAACTAAATGTTTAAGATTTGCTTGAGATATAAATAAGATGATAGCCACGTATAAAACCTGTTTGAATCGATAACTGACATCAATACAAAAACTAAAGATGCCACCAGAAATTCATCTAGCCATGAGTGACCCTAGTCGATTCGGACTTTCATCGTCAAGAGCAGCTGTATATACACTGATATAGCTGAAATATTAAAACACGTGTGTCATGTCTATTACTACTCATAACATAACATAACAATCATTTATTCACAACGGTACCTACCTAATTACTAAACTCTTTGGTTAACCATCAATAGTGATACAGAACTCAAAGAGTCTGAAGGATTTGGAAACTATCGGGAGCACAATTGTGGCCGATTGGAGCCTTTTTTTATATTGTTTATGTTTTATAATTTAACCTTTTCACGTGTTGTGTCTACCTTGTCTATTTTTGATATTCATTTTATTGATTTGACTTGTGAATATATTGCTTGACTGAAACGATGGATTTTTCTTTGTTAAACTAGAAAAATTAGTATTATCCATTACCATTCAGCAACATAAGTGGTCCTTCTACCGATCGAACTAGTGTATAGTAAGACTAGTCCACAGGAATTATTTTTTTTTTTCAGATTTTTTTTTACCAGCAAAAAAAATGGTTGTGACGAGGTCACAGACGAAACTGCCTCAAAATGACACAAATATACCTACCCAGTCGAGTAGTGAGGCCGTTCAAGAACCCCCTACACGTACTACCACAGGGAATTCAAAGGTACATTCTTCTGTGTTAGAGCCTAGCTCGAGCGCTCATTCCGTCGGCACTCACACCAGTCGCACTTCCGTGATGGTCGCTGCCAGAAAATCCGCTGCGGAAGCGCAACACATTCGTCGCGTGGCTCAATTAGAAATTGCCCAAATGGAGGCAGAGATGCGCGCACAAGTAGAAGTAAGGCAGACGGAATTAGAGCGCAAAGCTGCTGAAGCGGAATATCAGGCTGAGCTCGCCGCTATTGAAGCAGATAGTAGTAACCACGGCTCTCGCAGTGGGTGGAGCCGCGCTAGTGTCAAACAATGGTTGGATAGTACGGCCCTGCCTACTAAAATACCTTCGCATCATGAGAGAGAGCCATCTGTGAAAGGTTCTCAAACCAACAGTGGATGTGAGGTAGGGGCTAATATTACTAAAGTTATCTTGTGTTCTCAGGAACTTCCACTACGTAATGATGTCGTCGTTTCTCAGAGTATCGCAGCACAGAGTCCTGCACTATTACCTCAGCACAGTTTTTGCGGGGGTGACAGGGCTGCTGCCACTGATATTCATCGAGAAGACAACTCAATTGGAGTTACGCAGTTAGTGGGGGCCCTAAAGGCACTTGCGAAGAGTAACGGCCCCAACAACAATAAAAATTTGATCAAACTTCCGTGTTTTGATGGTATATGTCCACTTGATTGGCTTATTTTTAAGCGGGCCTTTCTGGATACGGTAAGCGCTTTCACAGATGCGGAAAACCTTGCACGCCTAAACCAAGCCCTAAAAGGTGCAGCGCGCGAAGCTGTCGGTATGCTGTTAGTGTTGGCACCTCACGCCAACGACGTTTTTGAAGCCCTGGATCGTCGCTATGGCAGACCTGAACAAATTGTGCTACAGGAGGTGACCGCAATCAAGGCTCTGCCCAAGCTTGGGCCGGAGGTAAGAGATCTCCATGTTTTCACCACCCGTGTGCATAATTGTGTCGAAGTTGCTAAGTTATTGCAGCACAGTGATTATTTACGTTCTCCTGAACTTTTTGGAGCGCTGCTTAGCAAACTGTCTCCATTGTTGCGCGCGCGGTGGTTAGATTTTGCAGCTAATCACGAGAACCTAAGCCGAGCTCGAGTGGAATTGTTGTCGCTTTTCCTAAACCGTGAGGTCGATTTGATGATGAAATTCGGTGCTGTATTTGAGGTGACACCATCTTCATCAACCGTTTCACAGAAACAGCGAGCGTATATCGTTTCAGAGTCGGGAGCGGGGGCTTCAGCTTCACCTAAGAATTCCAGATCAAAGCCTGCAAAAACATCCGATCAGGAAAATGATTGTTTATTTTGCAAAGACGAACATCAGTTGTCAAATTGCCCGACTTTCACATCTTTGACAGTCGATGACAGATGGCGTTTCGTCAAAGACAACAAAGTCTGTTATCGTTGTTCAAAAAGTTCCACACAACCTTAGGTTTTGTAACAAAAATAAGGCTAGTTGCACAATATCTGATTGTAATCGTAGGCATCACACTATTTTGCATAATGATAATTTTGTAGCCTTTGCTCAAGTGAAGGAGGAGGTAAAACCTGAAAAACTAATGCTGAACAAACTGAACAGGTTCTCGTAGCTGTCAACAACACTCAAATTGATCCTACACTTCGTCCACTGTTAAAAGTAGCACCCGTCACAGTTTCCGGGCCGGCTGGGAGCGTAGACACATTCGCCCTTCTGGACGACGGGTCGACGGCTACCTTCATAGATGCCGATATCGCCTCCAAAATTGGTGCCGAGGGTCCCGAGGGCATCCTACATTTGGATTGTGTGGGAGGTTTATCTAGGGATAGCAGCGTGCAGTTTGTAGACTTTCAGATAAAAGGCCGATCAGCCTCACAGAGTTTCTTGATCCAGCGGGCAAGGGCAATTAAAAACTTAGGGCTGCAAAGCCAATCGGTCACCCGCGACTCTTTACGTCGCTACCCCTACCTGTCTGGTATAGTCGAGGAGATGTGCTACCCCGAAGCAAAGCCTACACTTTTGATAGGCATCGACAACTGGCACCTGATAACAGCATCCGAGGTCAGGAAAGGCACGAAGACTCAGCCTGTCGCCATCAGAACCTCGCTAGGGTGGGTGTTGTTCGGATTTACAAGCAGCCGGACAACTTTAGTGGAGACTGTCTGCCACGTTTCCTTAGGTCAGCGTCCGCAGCATGATTTGGAAGTCCTCATCAAGGAACAATATAAGTTAGACGCGATCGGTATCACGAAACATGAGCCTCGCAGTGCAGGCGATCAGCGCGCTCTCAGTATTCTAAAGGATACAGCCCAACGCCTACCAAATGGGCACTTCCAGGTTGGCTTATTGTGGAAGGCGGATGACCTTGCTGTTCCTGAGAGCTATCCATTGGCACTTTCTAGGTATAAAAGCCTTGAACTGAAAATGTCAAAGGATCTTAAATACGCCAAACGTTACAAGGCTAATATTCAGGACATGCTCGCTAAGGGTTATGCTGAGGAGTGTGGAGGACAGTCGCCCACATCAGTTTGTTGGTACTTACCGCATTTTGGTGTGGTAAATCCCAACAACCCGGCAAAACTTCGTGTTGTTCACGACGCGGCTGCTAAAGTACAGGGCATATCATTAAATTCTATGCTTCTGTCGGGTCCTGATTTTTTACAACCGCTACTAGGAATTTTGATGCGTTTTAGGGAGGGAAAAGTTGCCTTGACCGCCGATATCAAGGAGATGTTTCCGCAGGTAAAAATACAAGAGTGCGACCGAGATGCTCAGCGATTTCTTTGGCGCGATGATCCTGCGGGACCAATAAAGACCTATCGTATGTCCTCTATGATTTTTGGCGCGTGCTCCAGCCCGGAATTTCTAAGCGAGTTCCCACAAGCTGTGGAAGCTATTACGTCCGATACATACATGGATGACTTTATCGGAAGTGTAGATGTCCCCACGGAGGACGCGGCTAGTTTGGCAGCCGATATTGTACAGATTCATAAGCGTGGAGGATTCGAGATGCGTGGTTGGGTATCGAATGAGCCTGGCGCACTCAATCGATTGCCAAACGAGCTGTTGTCTGACGTTTCACTAGCCAATCGTTCTAGTAGTGTAGAGTTAGGTAGTTTACCATTCACAGCCACCTCAACACGGACTCTAGGTTTGATCTGGAAACCTGCTCAAGACATCATAGGTTTCAACCCGGGCCTCAAGGATATTTCAGGCCATTTCACAAAACGCGTAGTCTTAGCCCAGGTCATGCGGATCTACGATCCACTAGGTATCTTAGCCCCCATTGTAGTGAGAGGTAGGATTATGTTTCAAAATTTGTGGCGTAAGAATCTTGACTGGGACGAGAGGCTATCACAAGCTGACCAGGAAACTTGGCTCGAATGGTTCGAATGCCTTAAATCGATTTCGGAACTGAGAGTTCCAAGGTGCTACAATTTATGCGGTTTCTCAAACTTGGAGCTGCACGTATTTTGTGATGCTAGCGAGCTGGCACACGCCGCCGTTGCCTACTGGAGATTTGTGCTTCACAGCGGTGACGTGAAACTTGCACTAATAGCTAGCAAGGCACGTGTGTCTCCTTTGAAGCCAGTTTCGATCCCACGCCTGGAGCTCCAAGGCGCCTTGATAGCCACTCGACTTGACGCTAAGATTTGCGAGGTCCACCGCTTTAAGCCTAACCGACGAGTTTTCTGGAGTGATTCTATGACCGTGTTGGGGTGGCTACGCAGCGATGCAAGAAACTATAAACCTTTTGTGGCTCATCGCGTGGGGGAGATTTTAGAATACAGTAGTTTAGTTGAATGGCATTGGGTTCCAACCGAACTTAAACAACATTACCATTCAGCAACAACAATAAAACATAGAATTCACTTTCAAGACACGTATTTGGAGACTGGCGCGCATAGCAACGTACATGTAACTTAAATCTAAAAACCCACTCAAATCATCATAATCATAATTTCAGCCAAAAGACGTCCACTGCTGGACATAGGCCTCCCTGAGGTGTCGCCATATCTGACCGGTCCCATGCGTCTCGCATCCAGCGGGTCCTCGCAACCTTCATCAGTTCATCGGTCCACATAGTGGGAGGCCTTCCAACGCAAGGTCTTCCGGTTCGCGGCCGCTCCAGAACTTTTCGGCCCCATCGGCCATCAGTTTTGCGAGCAATGTCACTAACTGTTCTGCCCATTGCGATTTAACCCTGGCGATTCTTCGGGCTACGTCGATAACCTTTGTTCTCATGCACTTAGATCACAGAGTCGTAATAGGGAAAGGAATGTCCCGACTGTACCTCACTGATGTAGTGTTCGCAAGTGCAAAACAGTATTTAAACTTGTAAATCGAAGTCAGCACCACACACTCTACACCAACGAGGTACCCCCAGTATCTGGATACTTATACTTAATGCCGATCGGTCCCTACAGTGATCACGCACGGTCAACATCTCTGTTGATTTAGGTCACTTTCTACCGACCGCTCAGTAGCGGTTATCGGGCACACGTACTGGTACTAATTGTAAGGATTATTGCCGAAAATGTCTTGTTATTTGTGTTTAGGAGACTAGGATTTGTCAACGACTTTTGCTATGGATTTATAATCGCGCTGGTCGATCTTCTTTGAATGCGTCGTTGTATAGTGGTCGCAGAAGCGATTGCTGATTCGGTTCCCAGGTCGGGTACAATCGTCATCATCATCTGCCTGCCCATATGCCATTCAACTTGGGATCAGCGCAGTTGTTGCGTTTTTCTATGAGGCATTTATTAGTAGCATTGACTGAGGCTGATTTATGGTAATCGGGCCGCCCCTTATTTCATGGAACATAATAACAAAAAGGATAGGGATAAGTGGAAGGAGGGAAGGGAGGCCTTTGCCCTACAGTGGGACACAAATGGCTAATAATACGCCATAGTCCCTATAGTGCTATCAACAACTGGAGTTATTCCCAAGCAACTCCACCAGTCTCTAAAAACTCTTGACTTACTTATATAAAAGTCTTCAGAAAGCCGCAATCCTGATATGTAATACATATCACATACATGCAGGATAGTCAAGTTCTTTTTGCAAAATGAAAATGAATCTGTGGTCACCAACACAAACACACAACCTCGAACAATCGCACATCCACAATTCAACAAACACAGAAACTCATCATTGCAAAATTCAGTTATAACATCGTCTCATCATATCATCTCTTTTCCGGGGTAGTACTTGGCTTCGGCCCGTGCGATTTCATAAATCCGACATATGTAAAAGTATACAAACAAATAATAATAATAAGTGGAAAAAAACCAGCCAAGTGCGAGTCAGACTCGCCCATGAAGGTTTCCGTAGCAGCAAGTAACATAATTTTTATAATTGAGTTGATTGAATGAACGGTAAATTGCGATTTACGATTTATGACGTATTAAAAAAAATACTTACTAGATCTCGTTCAAACCAATGTTGGTTGGTAGTTTTTGTTGAGATCTACATTAGATATTTTTTTTAGAATTGTCACTATCTTACTTTAAAAGTTAGAGGGGGGGGACACACATTTTATCACTTTGGATGCGTCTATCTTTGAAACGATTGACTTTGAGGAAAAATGATTTTAAGAACCTCAATGTCATTTTTGAAAACCTATCCATAGATACCCCTCATGTGTAGGTTTGATGAAAAAAAGTTTTTTTAGTCTCAATTCCATGTATGGAGAGCCCCCCTTAATCTTATATATTTTTTTTTTATATATAAATCAAAAAGCGGTTTACAGAATACATCTACCTGCCAAATTTCAACTGTGTAATCCTTATAGTCTCGGAATAAAATGGCTGTGACATACGGACGGACAGACGGACAGACGGACAGACAGACAGACACACAGACATGACGAATCTATAAGGGTTCGGTTTTTTGCCATTTGGCCACGGAACCCTAAAAAGGTTAGGCAGATGAAATGTAATGTCCAATTTATCAAGTTTGTCATTATTACCTCCTGCCCTTATTCCAATTTGTTGGGGTCGGTGCAACATTTTATTCCTCTTTCACATTACTATATTAGTCGCCATCTCTTGAGTTACCCCTTTTCTGACTATCATCTTTAACATAATCGACCTAATGATCTCCACGAAAACTATTTTTTTGCTTGTCTCTCGTCTGGGCAATGGCCTCTCCTATTCCTTCTATATCCTCATTTCCTGTGGCTCCTATATAAAATAACTTTATTTTTTTAGCTTATGTTGTGCCACTGCTGAGTAAAGGCTTCCTTCCATTCCTTCTAACGGTCACGATTCTGTGCAACGTCTTTCCAATTCTCAAGGAAAACATCCAGTTTGTTCCGCCATCTCCTTCGTGGTCAGCCAAGACCTCGCGTCACTGTTTCAGGGCACCAATCCTGAGTTTTACGGGTATACAGCTCGTTCGGCATGCGATAGACATGTCCTGCCCAGTCTCAATTAAGTATGGCAGCCTATTGAGCCACGTCAACACTTTGCGCTTTGGAGCGAAGTTTAGTGTTTGGAACTCGATCGGTTAATTTTTCACCTAAGATACTGCGCTCCATAGCATGTAAAATAAATCCCTTTCCGAAAATTCCTTTAATGAAAATATAAAAGCAAGTTCTTTAGAAGGTATTATTGGCAGCTTACAGAATCCTCTGAAGTGTACCGTGATGTTCGAGCTCCGACATCTGAGCTCATCTCTCGCTGCATTCTAGAGGCCTCCCGACCGATACTAAAACTTAGTGTACTCTTGAGAGTATTATCTGCTGAAGTTGGTATGAGAGGATTTAAATCGCGCGCTTTTAAATAAGAGCTTGATAAAAGCGTTTTGGGGATTTGATAAGTTGGTTATACATTTTGGACTCTAGAAACATTTATTTACTTTGAGGAATGCAAGTGGGCATCTTGTGCACAATATATTAGTCTCCCATTTAGTTTATCGCGCACTGTTGGTTCTGGTGTGTGAACCTGACTAACGTCCAGCTTACTGGTGACTGTTCACAGTCTAGCTCTATCTAGAAGCACAGAAGCTATCTTTGGAGTCTACCCTCAGGCTTCGCATTTAGAGATGACGAGAGATTAAACGATACTGAGGATTTGCGTCAGTCTATAAAACAATTTCTAACTACCGCCTTAATGCAAAATTCATCATTGTCACGTTGGCCCATTAAAAATTGGCATTCCAATACTCTTGCACGTACATTATGATTTTTTTCACGAAATTCTATGGATACACAAATTAACAAAATGATTATAACCTTCGTACAAAATTTCTCCCTATTACCACCTCTAATTCTTGCCAGCTCCAGACATATTTCCATCACATTACCGTCGGACCATGCAATTCGCAAGCCTCCGGGACTTACCTGGCTTCGGCTTTGAGCACCGGATCCGAAGAGATATAGGATAATTTTCTCTTCAAATTTACTGCCACATAGGCAGGTATGTTGGTTACGACTGAAGTTCTCAAATATGAGGGTTGGATTGGAGGAAAAATGAGTTTTGGTATGGAATTAAGGTAGCAAAATGTGGCTGTATACATGAGTTCAACTCTGCATAACCCTTTGGAGATTACAGGCGTTATAATAATTATTATAAACTAGCTGTTGCCAGCAGCTTTACCCGCTACAACCCACGGAAATATAAAATCGGGATAAAAACTATCCTATTTTTTAATCCAGGTTATAAACTATCTGTGTACTAAATTTCATCCAAATCCGTGCAGTATTTTTTACGTGAAGAAGTAACAAACATACACACTCGCACACTCACAAACTTTCGCCTTTATAATATTAGTGTGATTATTAAAGTCATAACAATATTTTGTTATAATAATATTTTCTCAACAAAATAATGCCAAGAAAATGCGCTACAGACATGAATTAAAATTAGATTTCTAGTCATTTAAGTTTTTAATACTATCCCTATTTCCTCATTTTTTCTGTGAAATATTAATAAAAGAATAGTGGTAATAACACCCAACTAACAAAGTCATCGATCAACTAAACTTTAAAGCGCTCATGCTGTAATGGATGAAGAAAATAGTTGATATACCTACTTAACCATATTATGTATACCAGTATAGATTATCGACGTCGTTGACTATCTTAGTGGTTCCTCTTCTTTCTAGATAGATTGAATAGAGAATTTATCTCTCACAATATTCGAAGATTGGCAGTCGTTACAGGTAGTCAGTGACTTGAAAGTCTGACAACCAGTCTTACCAAAGGATATCGTATTATCCAGTATTAGCTGGGTTGTGGAGGTCAGATAGGCGGTCGTTCCATGTAAAATACAAGTATTTCAGCAAAGGCAGATGATGAATAGTCGAAGATAGGTAAAGTGTAAGTTTGAAACTGTGGCTACACATAACTTCTCCTGTATTGTGTACCTATGCGTTTACAAACATTCAAACTCACCTACACAAACCATACACCCAGACTTGAAACAACTATCTGTAGGCCATACAAATATTTGCAACACGCTGCGCATCAGTCCAATCGCTCCGTCCAAATTCTCTCACAGAACATTAAAAAATAAAGTGACTATTGAAGTAGAGAGTAAGTGAGTAATGAAAAGTGACAGTAGATGTTCGAATGGCACTCGTTAGAACTGAGTCGAGTACCTCGTTAGCTCGTGTTAGAACATTTGCATGTTGGACTGTTGCGGCTACGGGGTTAGCGGGGTTTAGTTAAGGCATAATTTTTAAAAGAGAAAAAGTACGGCCTTGACAAGAATGCTGTTCAGTACTGCTCCTAAAGTGAGTAAGATGTTTTGGCATTTATTCAAATTCAAAAGTAATTTATTCGTGTCAAAATTGAGCACTGAACTGTTTAGAAGGCAAAAAACATGTTTTGAGGCACAATCTTTGATATGTATTGTACAGCAAGAAGAACCTTTTTGAACTTGTAAATACAAGTTCAAAAAGGTTCTTCTTGCTGTACAATACATTCACATCACAATGTTTAACTTTTGTCCAACACTTGAACCATTTGTATAGGACAGATGGTTCAAAATGTGACATTCTTTAAAAAAAAAACTTGTTTTGTCGTACTCAAATAACACGGGACAAGGGTAAGAAATGGGCTGCGGTTTGTTCGAAACAGATATCGTGGCTTCGACACAAAGGTTTAAGAAGGAACATGGGTGGTTTTTAGTCAATAGAAGTCTGACACTCCTTACCGCTCTACCGAGTGGGAGGGGTTATTTGATGATTTCGCATACCCCAAAAAAAAGCCTATTAAGATAATAACAATGATGGATGTGACTATTTTAAGGTACAATTTTAGATAGTCTTCTAAAACTTAACTCGCTGATTTAGCAGCCCACACTGAGATAGCGCACGTGCCCTGAAAGCCAGCGTCAATGAAAGGGGACGATGATTTAAGAAAACTGCACTTTGAGAGACGAGTCGTGGCGATCTATTTAGCTCTAATTTTAATGACGTATGTCCGTTGAATATTTTGAAAATATTTCGTTGTACGTTCTTTTGTAATAATTATGGTATTTGAATCGCCAACAGTTGAATTGGTTAGTGATGACCTGGTTGGCACAGTGGCTAAGCAATTGGCTGCTGCGCTGCGTGTCACGGGTTCGATTCTCCCACTAATCAAATAAATATTTTTATGGCCTACTGTTAGTAGTGCAGCACTGTAAGTCGGAGCCGCCTCCACTGGGCCAGCACTGAGAGCAGTGGTGGCGGCCCCGACTTACGAACAGTAGGTCGTGGGTTCGAACCCAGGCAGGCGCATTACTATGTGTAATTTATTTCATCACCACTGTTCTCAAAAACGGTGAAGGAAAACATCGTGAGGAAACGGCATGACCTAGAACCAAAAATTCGAAGACTTGTGACATCTACCAATCCGCATTTAGCTCGCGTGGTAGATTATAGCCCATTCCCTCTCACAGAGTGGAGGCCTGTGTCCCAGCAGTGGGAATATTAATAGGATGTTGATGATAATGATGACTGTTAGTAGTTAGTTGCAAGTCTGTCTGTTACTGTATGTTAATGAAAATGTTTGGAACGATACGATGATACAGGATGAATGTGAAGAACCAACAAATAAAAAAAAAACTAAGCTAAGTCTAATCTAATCTAAACACACGTAATCAGCGTTTGACGGTATTATAACACGATAACCGTGAAGGATAACTTTTGTAAAAAAGGTAATCCTATATAGAAAATGTGACCAAATACGACCCTTAAAACGATTAATTGAACATAATTTTGTCCTCATTAACACGTCAAAGGCAGTTCTAATTAAGAAGTAGGTAATTGCAAGCTCCTTTATTGTTTCATATTATGTGAGAATATTTTTAGATCCTTCGTTAAAGATTTACGTACGTTCTTACATCGTATTAGTAATTAGGCACATAAAAGGAGCTCGTGATTTAGTAATAACTGCCAGTCGGGTCGACCTTTAGGTTAATCTGTGCTTGTCTAGGTTGGTCCGTGGATCCACCACCCATTTCATACCGACTTTCCTCCGTGCCTCGGAAAGCACGTTAAGCTGTTGGTCCCGGTTGCCATATACTGGATATAAATTAAACTTTCACACATACGTCAACCAAGCATTCTGTACATCAAACTAAGTACCTAGGGGTATACTTACGCAACATTTTTTGCTGGGAAACGACTTTTTTTTTGAGGGCAAAAATTGTGTTTTACGGTAAAACTCAATGTAGCACTCTTAAAACATTGTGCTAGTGGATGTTTTGAATAGTAAAAGGGTCATGGAGGTAATTTAAGTAAAGAAACAACCTGAAAAACTAGTACCTATTTACAAAAACAGCTCTGCAAAATTTGGAACTTTGACCCCCAAGATCTCCGTAACTAGGGAGTTCCCAGGTATGGTCTAAAACAAAAAAAATGATCGCAGTGGTGGGGAGAACGAGTGCCTTTCGTTTGCGTTAAGGGTACTTTTACACCCTATAAAGATCTTTGGCAGTCGTTACAGGCAGTGACCTGAAAGTCTGACAACCAGTCTTACCAAAGGGTATCGCATTACTCAATACTGTGGAGGTCAGCAGGGCTATTGCGTATCTTTTAAATGACAGTGGCTATCAAATTGTCTATGGATTAACTGTCAAATTGGTTATGGTTTAGTACAAAATGGAACCATTTGACAGTAATTGATAGGCACTATGGGTAAGCCACTGTCATTTGAAAGATACGCAATAGCCCTGCAGATATGCAGTCACTTAATGTAAAATACTGGTATTCAGCTGCATCCGATTACACTGAAAGCCGACCCCAACATAGATGAGAAAAGGCTTGGTAGATGATGACTTAACTGCTTTTTCGGACTAGTAGTCGCAAGGCGTTACTGCTGAACAGGTTCGATTCACAGGTCAGGCAAATGGCCATTTCAGTCTGTAGTACATCGGTTTTTTTTTCGGTTGTCGGAAATCATCAAATAAGTTCTCCAGCTCTGGGAAGAGCGGAAGGGAGCGTCAGACTTCTACTGACTAAAAACCACCCATGTTCCTTTTTAGCCCTTTGCTTCGTGGGGAGCAGCACGGAGTCAGGTTTTGTATAATAAGCTTGTTCCCTATAACATGACACTTAATGATAACTAGCGCAAATGAAGACAGTGATCAGAAACTCCGAACATTTACCCGTTCAAGTTAAAACTACTTTTCACCTTACAACTAACCATAAACATGAAAAGTAATCTGTACGTTTCCAGAGCGCATCGGATTTCAAGAGCCATTCAGATTCAGACCGTTTCTGATCATAACCTTCGAATCATACGATTGGTGAATGTTGCTGCACTTCAGATGTGATCTCTCCTTTTCTCTTCCTAAGCTGTTCCTAACCTGCAGGAAACGTGATCCACCGCATTCTACAGCCTATCCTATACACTCTTTGAATGCCGTCGGTCCACCTAAATGTAATACGTTCTACACTACTGTTCGACTTGCTCGTGGTAAATAGAATAGTGGACTGTATATCTTTGTCGATACGTGCTACTTACATCATACCTTTCATTTTGGGTAGTGGTAAATTATCAAATAACCCCCGCCCCTGGGCAGAGCGAAAGGGACTGTTGGACTTCTATTGACTAAAAACCACCCTTCTTGACCCTTTATGTTGAGCCCGCGGTATCTCTTACAATAACCCGCAGCCCCAACAAGCGTGTTGGTGTCATCCTGGCCTGTCGTCGTCATAAGACGTACGGACGGCGAGCTAGCCCATTACTCACCGTCCACAGGCTCGCGTCTACGGTGGCCGGAAGCCGTCACGTGGCCCCCGTCGCGCGAAGCGTCTCCCGCGGTGACTGGGGCGTGAGGTTCTTTCCCTCTCACGTTCCGCCACCTCCTTTGCTAGCATCAATGCTTCGCAGAAGGAGGCGACGGCGTCCCATTCCATCTCGCCCTCGACCACGGCTTGCACCAGGGCCGGACGCGAGAGGTCGCCGCCGTCGATCGCCGAAGCGGGGCAGACCTCCATGGTGTGCTCCACGGTGTCCTCCGGCCGATCCTCACGATGGTGAAATCCGGGCGTTTCCTCCCGCCTGATTCGGTGCAGGTACCTCACGAAACAACCGTGTCCGGCGTAAGGACCTGCGTCAAACGGAGGTTAGGGCGCTCTCCAGCCACTCCAAGAATAGGGGACTTACCGCCGGTCTCGTGGCGTGCCCTTCTATATCATCCCTTATTCACCTATATAAACACATACATATGATAGCGCCACAAAAAATTGCAACGAAACAAACTACTAAATAAATTCCTAACAAAATCACACTTAACAATAATGAAGACAGTTACCACAAACTGAGAACGTTTTCAAAACTATTTTTCATCTCAAAACTCAAAACGAACCATAAAGAGATGAAATATTCCGAATTCCGAGTACCATCCGGCTCTAGTTCGTTTATGTTCCCAACCGGCCGGAACGTCAGCAACTACTGCCACTCGTAACAAACTCGTACATCAGATACTTACGACTCGTATGTTTGCAGCTAACTTTAGAATTTAGTTTCTAAAGTTAGCGGATTTTTGGTAGAGGGAAATTGGGTTTTAGTTTCTGGGGAGTGAGTTCGTAAGGACAAAGTGGTGGTTACTGCAAAAGTTTAGATTTAACTATTAGTTTGTCCATCGAGGGAAATTAAACGCTTGTTAAGTAAAACACAATAGAGCAGCGGTGGCCCAGTGGTGATGGCCCCAAATTACGAACTGTATAAGTCGTGGGTTCGAACCCAGGTAGGCGCATTACTTTGTGTAATTTATATCATTACCGCTGTTTTCACAACGGTGAAATAAAACTTCTTGAGGAAACCGGCATGTCTTAGATCCAAAAAAAATCGAGGACATGTGACATTTACCAACCCGCTGTACCCGCGTAGTGGATAGGCTTATGATGATGAAGAATACACAATGGTATAAACCCCTGTTATGTGAATCACTACAATCATAATTATAAAACAAAGTCCTCCACCGTCCGTCAATCTGTCTGTCTGTTCGCAATAATCTAAAAAAACTGCTGCACCAATTTACATGTTGTTTTCACCAATGGATAGAGTGGTTCTAGAGGAAAGTTTGAGTATATATTTTTTTCTGAAATTCAACCCCTAAAGGACTTAAATAGGGGATCAACGTTTGTTGGGATATTTTTTGACATCCGTGCGGACGAAGCCGCGGACAAAAGCTAGTCTATTATAAGCAACTGTCTAGAAATGACAGTTGAAATGTAAGCATCATTATTTACTACAGTTCATAACTGGACAAAGGCTTCTTTAATCGCACGCCACTTAACTCGATTCTAGGTAACTCTAATTCAATTGCTACCGGACACCCTGCGTAGATCGTCGCTGACCGAACTTCAGGATAAGGCTAAATTAAAGTATTTTTTATAGCGTTTCACTACAGTAAGAATTTGTCCTGTATTGTGGGTGTGTTTACTAACACTTAAACTCACAAACTTACACTAAGACATGGAACAACTATCTATGGGTCATATAAATATTTGTTCCGTGCGGGGATCGACCACGCGACACGCAACGCAGCAGTCTGTTTAATTTGCTAAACAAAGAAGTTTTCTTACTAATGTATATGTATACATAAAACATTAAATAAGTAGTACTATGCCAATTTGGTGTAATGAGTGATCAAATTTTCTCAAAAAAATAAATTAATGACTAAAAGGGATCACTTACAAATCTGGAATCTTTTTCTTCTCTTTCGTCTCCAATAACCGGTTAAGCCTTCAAGGTTTACTCATTTCTGTTTAGACTGTGACCTACAAAACATGTTTGCCCGTGTAACAATCCAAACGAAATAGTACTTAGCTCATGATCATTCTAGACAAATCTCTCAGAAAAAGAAAAGAGTTTGCGCGTGTTACCATAAAAATTACATTTATTTACAAGTTGTTCACAACCTGAGGTCTTTATAACAAGGACAACGTAAAATAACGTTAATGAAAAGCAAAAATTATTGAAAAATTATTTGAAATTTACTGTTACTTGTTCTAACTCAATCTCAAACACAACGCAATTATTACAATTAGGCCATTACAGAGGTGCAGTCCTGCAAAAGGACAAACAGACGTCCCTACGACCCGTTATAAATACAAGCGTGTAAACACAAGGTAGTCCAAACACCTGGTGAAATTACCTAGAATCAGCCAGATACTAAAAAGCACAGAACCTCACCTTGGCAAAGCTTGAGGGAGACCTAAACCAGCAGTAAGCATGTTTCACCTGATGAATAATCCAATAAAGAAGAATAAATCCTGATCCTGATAATTAATATCTTAAAGAACTATTGTTAAGGCACATCCTTATGGTCACACATCTAAAGGGACCATGCAGTTCAACGGCTTTAATATAATAAAAGTAACCCCAGAAGAAAAGAAAGTACTGTCTTTAAAATACTGCTAAGTAACATCCGCCCATTGCTTTGTCAGGCGCCACTCGACACCCTAGTGTGACACGACGCTAGTTAGGCGAACTCTCTACTAATTGTATGCCTAGACTTGCTTCAGTACCCACGTCGGTATCAAGGAGGATGAGTTGGTGTGTGGTACCTATCAAATAAGAAAAAGTGTCAGTTTATAGAAACTTATTCTGAAGTTACCGCTAATAGAAACGATTTTAAAAGCCAATAAAGTACCCAGTACCTTAAAACAAAATAACATATTGAAGATAATTTAAGGTAAGTCTTATTAGTGGAAAACTTTAGTGCCAAAGCACAGATTTTTATGTAAGAAATCTGAGGATAATTAAGAAACGAGAAAATAAAACAATCAGGAATAAAAAGACTTAGAATATTATTCTGTTTATAAATCGAATTTCGATTTCATTGTCTTGTTATGGTCTTACACGAGAACTAAGATTTTTTTTTCCATCTAAATAATGCAAGAATCTTAGTAGTCTTCATTCTATAACTTCTACCTAACCCTATAGAAATAAGGCGAGAAAATGATATGTATGCGACCTTCATAAATCATTATCCTCTAATCTTGAAGTCGGACTTCCGAGACAAATCACCTACAGGGTGGAAAACTGATGAGTTTTCTCGTTTCCCCGCTCAACTTAGTAACCGCAACTTTACGGCTTTTGAATATTCATTAAGCAACTGACATAGTAACTTAAGTCCACTTCTATTTACGTTACGCCTGAGTAGCTTAAAGTGTACTAAAGTTGCCATGAAATAGTCCTTTGGAAGTTTTTTCTCGAGTGCTTATTTTTGAAATCAACGTTTTTATAACGCCCTGTGGTAACTGCACCTGTCGTAGCTTTGATTAAATTTATTTCATCAACACTGCTACTCAAAACCCGAATAGCTGAAGGTGGACTCACAGCTGCTAGGTTGAAATGAAACTGTGTTGGCCACATTTACCTCATTCCGGGGGGGAAAACGGCTACGCGGCTGGCTCAGAATGAGAGGACAGTATGAGTTGAAAACTTTCTCTAAGGATTGGCAAATCGCGCTAGATCGCGAAAAATAAAAGAAAGGAAGGGAAGCCTTTGCCCAGTGGGACAATAAAAGGATAAAAAAAAAAAACAAATAATGGTTTTCAAGAAGATTAACGCGTCGTGAGGAAATCAGCGTGACCTGCAACCAACTTTTCAAGTACCTACATGTCATTACTTTCATTTCGCCTTTGCCAGCAGTGTGAATGCCATAGAATATGCTATGTTCACAGAATCAGCCAAAACCAGTACAAAACAAAGTAACTCTTCCTCCGTCCCTTGCCACATAATATCAAAATCCGTTTCACATTATAAATAATATGTGCTGAAGCAGGGTACACTCATGAATAAAAAGATGCAATCCGCGCGGATACCAGCGGTTATTACCAAATAGGATGGCTTTGTAGCTGCTATTTTAGCTCGATAAGCTGGACTAGGGAGCTGGGATCGTGTTGGAAATAAATGGTGTTGTGAACTCAGTTTTCTTGTATGAGAAAAAATATTGGTACTGAAAGCTTCCGCTTTTCATTATTGGCGTTGTCATCTTTAGTAGTATTATCAGCTTATAATGTCTCCCATATATGTATTTTTTTTTATTTTTTTTTTTTTATTCAGTTTATCATAAATTTTATTCATCATCATCTGTCTAGCCTTTTCCCAACTATGTTGGGATTGGCGTTTCAGTCCAACCACATGCAGCTGACTAGAATAGTCAACAAAAAAAATCTAATTATTCCGTCAGATGGATTTCCAAAAAATATTAGACAAAAATATTATTACAGTGCTTTGAAAACTCGTGTGACGTCATTTTCTAAGACATTAGTATGGCATTTTTTACCGGTCAGTAACGTCAGAAACCCAAATCTTTGACGCGTTTTATCTTTGTCAATTTTTGTTGATTTAATAAAACAAAAAATACCTATACAATATTTTTCAATAATCTAACAGACGGACTAATTAGAATCACATTTATTTTAGTCAGTAAATATCCCTATTACCATTGTTTCAGTTAGAGCGACAGCCTCCACAACCCAATTAGTTTTTGGTAATATTATTGAACCCTTGGGAAGACTCGATGTTAGCTTTTTGGGCTAGTAACTACCTGGAACGGCTGTCAAAGCTTTTTAAACGACGGCCAGGACTTGCTTTCAGAGACACCGAGGAAATTCGGTGTGTAATTGGTGGTCATAATACATCCACAGACCAATTTATGTCAGCGTGGCATTACCTGAAGATCGACCTGCGTGACTGTTATTATTTAACCAAAAGCCACCTCCCTATTTTTCCTTCAGTTTTGTTGTCATGCTAAAGGTTTTATTAACCCACTTGCTATTTAGACGCGTTGAAAAGCAATCCAAATAGACAAATGTAGAGGTCAAATAAACACCCCACAAACATCAAACTTTTCAAATCATGCGGACGTTCAACCCTCTCGTTTTCCTCGTCAAATAACTAAAAGTCTTTTATACGGATTAACTCATTCACCATAAATAGTTCATTGATCTAAAACTTTGACTAGTAAACATCATCAAGAGATATTTTTAAGATCACATCAAAATACGGCTGAACAAACCCACTTAGTTATTTTTGAGATATATGGATGGATGTGGTTTAAATTATGTTTAATGCGACGATAGCCTAACGAAGAAACAAAACATCTATGACGGTTGAAAAATCACTATTAGTGTAAATGATCACTGAAAGATTACGGAAAACTGGCGATTAATTTTATATTAATTATAGAGGGATAAATATTTTTTTAAAGAAACTAGTAAAAAATTAACGACATCTCAACTCTCTTCCTCGCATAAATTGTCCTGTACTGTAGCCTGTGTTTTTGCGTACAGTACATTAATTGTAAACATATAAAAACAAATTAAATGCATATTCCATTTTATTTCCACTCTCTACAATATTTATTACATGTGACTAAACAATGTTAATAAATAAAATAAAATACATGGGCTGAGTGAGGCCTCATTTACGGAGACGCGGGGCGTCACGCTGTGCGTTGTGCGTTTTTAATTCAAGCACATGCCGATGTATGAAAACGTTAACGATTTCAAACGACGATTTTACGAGAAGCGATTTTTTGCTCGTCAGTTTAAAATGCAGCGTTCGTTTCGGTTGACCCGCCTCTCAGTAAATGAATAAAAAAGCACGCGACGAGCCTTCCGCACGCGCCCGCCACCACCTCGCGTCTCCGTAAACGAGCCCTTAAGGATGATATGGCTAGAATAGAGCCGTCTGATGATATCATGAGTGATAGGGAAGTATAGAAGAAGAAAATGATAAAAAAATTGTATACTTGTACATAAAATTTTAAACAAAAACATACACACACAAATCACTCTTACAAAACAATCACAAATAAAAAACAGATACAGAACTAGACAAGCAAATGACATAGCGTTGCGGGTCCCTAGAACAAACTACGACAGGAGTACTATTCTGTATGAAGGAGCACAGCTTTATAACAAATTGCCTCGGAATGTTAAAGATCAAAAGTCCATGTATACTTTTAAAAAATCTCTAAAGAAACACATTATAGCGGATTTAAAATTTTAAGCTATCTTCGGGTAGTGTTCTAATCTAACCTATTTTATTTTCATTTTATTTTTTTTGTTGTGTAACCGTCGCGTCGCTAATGTATTTAGAAATAAGTTTTTTTCTCATATAAGTGAATGTAATTCTTTTTGAGAAATAAAGTTCTTAAACCATAAATGATGATGACTAAACAACACTCAACAACAGAGTACACATAATAAGCTTTTAAAGTGACATGGTCAGTAATAAATTGAAGAACGAAGTTAGGAGAACGTTACGGTTTCAAAAAAATTGTAGTGACAGAAATTTAAAAGAGTTATGCTAAGGCAGTTTGGTCATGTGGAGAAGATGAATGAAAACCGATTTCAAAAGGTATTTACAAAACAGATGTGAGTGGCAACGCCGGAAAGGGACGCTCTAGAAAGACATACACTGATCTTATTGGTGCCGATCTTCAGAAAGGACTGGCGCGTTTTTCGTTAATAGTTGTCAAATTTGTACACTAGACCTCTGTTGTCAGCAATCTTAATAATCAAATTTGAACATTTTTTAAGGAGTTCTAGTGCTTAGAAAAATAATGTGTCATCAAAAAAAAAACATAGGGGCTTACAAGTAGTTAATATTTATTATTCCGTAAAAAAATCATAGTTTTATAGTCATTAACAAGAAAGAACACAGGCGAGAGCGTTTCGACCTCCCGCATTTCCTCTAAACAGCGCTGAAATATCGGGAGTTCGAAACATGGTAATTATTCCGCTTCCAGTATTAATAATAACAGTACTCATGTTTAACAATATTAGGAACTAAAAGAATTTTGCTACAATAGACACAAATACAGACCACTTACATCGCTACCAAAGCTTGTACAAACAGATATTCTGCTTATTCTTGCGTCCATGTTCCGATGTAAATACAAACACAATTATTGGAGACATAGTTAAGAAAATAGAATTATGTGAAACAATTGTTTGCTGGCAGGAAATTGGACGTCGACCTTCGACTCTTCGACTGAACTGAGAGGAACAACTTGATTTACTACGGATTTATGTTCAAGCTTATTTTGTTTAGATGGGGCGGACAGTATTTTATTGACTTTTGATATTTTTGATACGTATATTGGTAGAAAAGTCTGTTTTCCGAATTGTATCGAAGAACACAGAGAAGATTATTCCAGTATTGATAAAGGTAACTTGAAAAATAGGATAGTTAACAAAAAAAATCTAATTAGTCTTAAAGATTACCAAAAAATATCAGACACGTATTTTTTTCTTTTTGATTGCCATTCGTTATGGCTTCTATGGGGGAGGCCTTTGTCCAACAGTGGACGTCTTATGGCTGATGATAAATCAATGAAGACGATACAGTGCTTTGAAAACTCGTGTGACGTCATAATCTAAGACATTAGTAAGATATTTTTTGCGGTCAGTGACGTCACCAACCCCCACTCAAATCTTTGACGTGTTTTATCTTCGGCAATTTTCATTGATTTGATAAAACAAAAAATACGTATCCAATATTTTTTGATAATCTAACAGACGGACTAATTAGAATCACATTTTTTTTAAGTCAGTTAACATCCCTATTCCTACCAGTTATCGTAACTTTTGTTATTGTAACACCACAGAAAAGTGTTCATTATTTTTAACTGTCCATGTGCATGAACATTTTCTTCTCATTATTCTCACATGAAGATTCAAGATATCCCGTCGGGACTGCGAGTTGTTTGAAACAGATACCGCGGCCTTGATACAAAAGGCTAAGAAGGAACGTGGGTGGTTTTTAGTCAGTACAAGTCGGACACTCCCTAGTGCTCTGCCCAGACCGAAGTCATTTATGATGATTTCCCAACAGCCAAAAATAAAAAAAATAAAGAAAGGTTGGCAAACCAATCAAACGAGCTTATTGAAATCCTTTACGAAATACTGACCTTCCATAAAGTCCAATAGACGAACATCACATGCCATATTAATTATTTTAAATCATATCAAACAATACCCACGTGTTTTATTGCGAGCATAAAATAAAATTACAATGAATAAAACATTAATCATAACTGATTACATAAAATAAAATGCTAAAGCAAATATGTCTGTCTGTTAACTAACGGCGAAATGATTTTGAATGAATGGCACACATCTACAGTGACCAGGTTTAAAATATAGAATCCTTTTAATACGGGTAGGACATTCACGCAATGATTCCCGTCGTCCATTACTTACTGCTCATCCACCGGTGGTAAAATCGAAACAATTTTTAAAAATAATTTTCTAGCGGCACAGCCTTTTAAAATGGATTTCTCTGGTCACCACTTGTGGACAATGGTATGACGTTTTTAACTATTTCCACCTCGTGGTGACCAGCAGTAATCCTTATGATCGACGCGAGCGAAGCCGCGGACAAAAGTTATGTTGACTAATAAAGCAACCACCGATAAACAGTTCGACTCACATTAGAATAGCATTAACTATAATATTATCCTATTGCTTACATATTTATTGCGATGGTAAATAAAGTATTGATAAAATATACACTGTGTCATCAATTTATTTAATTCAGCCCGATTTATTTTTTTAATTCTATTGGGCTTCAATGCTAAACGACTTTTAGAAATCATAAATTGAAAGAAAAAAAAGAACCAAAATAAAGTCGTTTTTACAAAACATTAATTGACTGAAAAAGCGATGACCACTGTAATTGTATAGACAGGACAATATTAAATAAGGATTAGACGACCCATCGTAAACATAACATTACGCTCCCTGTAGTACACTCACATTTCAGTTATGTCCGTCCCATGTGATAAGTAGTAAGTCTATTGCCCCGTCGGGGCTGCGGATTGTTCGCAGGAGATACCGCGGCCTCGACTTAAAGGGCTAAGAAGGGACATGAGTGGATTTTAGTTAGTAGAAGTCTGACACTCTCTTCCGCTCTGCCCAAGAGCGGGAGGGGTTATTTGATGATTTTTCACCCGCCAAAAAAACAAGTCTATTGCTATCAACCGGGCACAAAGCCAGACTTTGGGTTGCTGCTGGAGAAATTCCAATGAACAAAACCTAATAACATTTCACCTGACCTGAGAATAAAATCTGGAATCAGATTCTCAGCAGTAACGCTTATCACCACTCAACCTAAGCGGCCGTCACTCACTATATAAACTTTCGGCGTAAAAGCAAAAAATTCGAAAACGGTGTAAAACATTTCACAAGCTGCATAAAATTGCACCAAAAACTGAACTCAACAGAATAATTTACAAAATATTAAGCCTGCGAGTACCGAAGCAGACATATTTCACGTCGCACCTTTACCTCCAAACATTATCCTTCAAAAAACTCCATGTTATAAGGAAAATTTTCACAATAACTTTGTAAAATAACATTCTGCGGACATAAAAGGCACAATGTAGAGACACAAAAGAAACTAATATTGAATGCCATCAAAATTATGAACGGGGCGGAGTTTATGTTCCGCAATTGTAAAGTTTTTGTAATAAAATGTGGTTAGTGTGGTTTTTGTTGGTGACTGGGTTAGCAATAAACGGAAGAGGTCTATTGCTGGATATAATTTCGCTTTGGTCTAAAACAATGTAGGTATTGTTTTAGGGCGTTAGAATTTAAATTCATTAATTATACATGGATAGTTTAATATCCACACCATGCTACCAGCTAAAAAATACCTTAGAATTTTTCTAGCACAACGCTAAATTACTGCTAGTGTTAATGATAGGAACGCGATTAGATGCAGTCAGTACTTTTACAAAAGCAACATACTGTGGCTTATCAAATAGTAGGTACTTTCAAATATAAATGAATTCACTAGTGTTATTTATTTATCGTGGTTAGTGCATGGTATATGGGCTTTTATGCAGCCAATTCTCCATGGGTCTCTGACTTGGCTTCACATGCAGACAAGAAATAATTCTCAGGCATGCTGGTTAGCCCATGTTTCCGGGATTCGCTAGATACGAGTAGCACGGGACCGGGATATGCCTTTTTATTGTCGAGCGGTGAAAAATGCTTAACGCATATCGCCCCCGGGAGACGGTGCGGTTATATGGGGCTTGCACCCACTAAAACACACCGCCGCGCCGTGAATCTACTGTCATTTTGTTGGATGGGCCACCAGAACTACTACGCATGACGTTCGCGACCCATCCAGCGCAGCCCGCCTCCAGGCTCCAAGCTCCTTTGGCGATGTCCGGGCTCACCTGAGACATCGCCACCAATATGGGAACGTGGGGAAGCATAGGCCTTCCCCAAACGTTACCACAGTGATAGACGTAGGTCCAGCACTGATTGTCCTTCGGCTGAAATGATGATGATGATGCTGGTTACTGCTGACATGACGAGAAATAGAGAAGTAAGGAAGAAGTAGACTGAAGAAGAAGTTTTCCTGCACCGAAGAAAGTGATAATTAATATTATTATACACATAAATCCGAGAAATTTTATTTGCTTGCCTTGTGTACGAACTCAAGACCAAGAAACAGTACGGCGGTACTACCACTTTGCTGAAAAACACAATAAAGGCAATTAAATTGAGACATGGTTATGGGAAAAGTTTCTACAATAAATCCCAACCTACACTTACAAATGCAACATTACACCGTCCACACTTTACTGCACTAGAACTAAAACAAACTATGCAAACAATTCGCGCTTGGCCAAACGGCTCATAAGCGCTTAGCTCTAACAATACTGGACATTACAGTTTCAGTCTAGACCAGGATAATTGTAGTCTGAAAACATTACTAGTTATGTTAACAAGGCCGTTTTAACTTTAAACGATTTCATTCAATGTCTTTGTAGAAAGTTGGGGTTGTTTTTGAAATGATTTAGAGTTCATTCTGGATTATAATTGCTTGAAGAAAGATCATTATGTATTTATTAAAATCTGAACTATTTGCACAGTTTTTGCTGTTGACTGCCTCGCTGGTCTAGTGATCGCAAGTGCGACTGCTGAGCATGGGGTCAAGGGTTTGATTCCCAGGTCAGGCGAAGTATGACTGGGTTGCCACGAACAATAAATAATAAATGATAAACAAATAATACTCACATCACACTAATACTATAAAGGCGAAAGTTTGTGAGTGTGTGAGTGTTCATGTTTGTTACTTCTTCACGTAAAAACTACTGAACGGATTTGGATCAAATTTGGTACACATGATAGTTTATAACCTGGATTAACACATAGTATAGCTTTTATCCCGATTGATTTTATCTTCCCGAGGGATAATATTTGAGTTGTAGCGGGTGAAGCCGCTGGCAACAGCTATACATAGTAAACAATAAATGGCAAAATGTGCGTATAACGTACATCTCTGCCTATCCCTTTGGGGATTACAGGCGTGATGTTACGTGTTAGTAAAACTTAAGCAAGAAAGTTTTCTCCCAAATAATTATGTGGCGTGTCTGTGTACACCCACATTCTCTGCGGTACTCCGAGATATTTAATAATTACTTAGGCCATCATTTAGTAAAGATTTGACATACTTTTGTATGACAAAACTGTCAAAACCTTTACTAAGTGATGGCCTAAGTATTCATTAAAGCTCTCTGAGTGCGGCAATTAGATAATAAGTTTAAGTCTCATAAAATAGGGGTGAGTCTTTTGCTATCAACGGAGCACGCATTCAGACTCCAGTTGATGAGATACTACAGTTGCCGAGATACTACAGTTGCTGAGATACTACAGTTGCCGAGATACTACAGTTGCTGAGTTACTACAGTTGCTGAGATACTACAGTTGCTGAGATACTACAGTTGCTGAGATAAAACAGTTGCTGAGATACTACAGTTGCTGAGATACTACAGTTGCTGAGATACTACAGTTGCATGAACCCCATAACACCTTCCCCGACTTTGGCATCAAACTGCAAACCAACGAAGTAACAAGCTAAACCCTTCTCTTAAAATAACACAAGTTAACACTAAACATTACTTTGTGTAATTTATTTCATCACCATTGCTCTTAAAACGGTGATGGGAAACATCGTGAGGAAAACGGCATGTCTTAGAACCAAACATTTAAAAGACATGTGTTATCTATTTAAATACAGTATTTAATAAGAATTACAGAATTGTTTTGTATAAATAAGTAAGTTATTTGATTTTTTGTTGAAATGCCAAAATGGCACCAATGATTATTGGAATGACAGTTGAGTACTGCAGTCTAGTAAAGAGGTTTTAAAAGGTCCAAGGCGCCATTTTATCGGGACATTATTTCTGAACTTTGAAAGTGTAAGGAGCTCTAAAAGACCCGTGTAAGTACAGTAAATTTTATAATAAACTTGTAAATGTTCTGCTGTAGCCATTTATTCTGTGCTTATTTTGATGTTCTGAACCCAGTAAATAAATCATGATTTAATCTGTTCAAATAGAAGTTTTTATTTCCCTTTTGCTCTGGCTTGTCCTACACATGTAACATCTACCAACCCGCACTGGGCTGCATGGTGGATTATAGCCAATCCCTCTTCTAGAGAGGAGGCCTGAGTCCCTGCAGTGGGAACATTATAGGTTGATGATGATGATGATGTACATTAAGCATTTACACCAGCAATGTAAATAAAAACACAATTTTAAAATTATTGAACATCATAGGAAATCTAGAAAGCTCTAACAAAAAAACTTGTCAAGTACTTTACTAAACACGATCAGTTCATTAAACTTGAAACATTGAATCTCACGTGAATTGAGACACTATTCACATACGAAAAGTACCGACATTAAAAAACAAGTCAACCGAAAATCGTCCTCACATATAAATATAGAAATAGCGAAAAGGACTTTCGAAGGACCCAAAATAGTTACCACCTGACGTTTCCCTTGATACGCATGCGTGAAAACTTCGCCCGCCTTGTGTTCGTAGTTGTGAGTCAGTGTCGTATGCCCCGTCGCGAATCACCCGCGTGTCCCAACCGTCACGGGTTAACCGCGTATTAATCGCGTGTATCGAAGTGTTGTGACTTGAATGATAGTGTTGTTTTATTAATTGAGTGATTTGTTATGAGTGAAAAAGGTGAGTTTATTACTTTTTTTATTATTTTTTTTGCTTGTTTTTTTAATTGTAGATTTTTTTATGCTGTTTATAAAATTAGCCATGTAATTTAATTTGAAGGCGTCGTTTTAATTGTTCGGTGTCTCATGAGATTCCCCTGTTATAATTTATTTTTTTAACTTTTCTGGAGTCGTGATGCTTTTTATTAATTTAGGAGAAGTATAAGATAGTTGATTTTTTTTATCTGACTCTCATGATAGCATTTAATTTTCGAAAGAACGAGGAAGTTTAAACATCTATGTTTTGGAAAGAGTTCTTCTTTCAACTTTTCCAAGCAAAGGTTTAAAATAAGCTGGTAAATAAAAATCACTTTTCAACACGTGTCGTAACAATTAATCAAATGAATTTACATTTCTAATGAGTTAGGTCCCATTTTATTATTAATGAGTTTAAATACAATTAGCCTATTAGCCTTTTAGGTAGCATTATTTGGTCCTCAAGTAAAAACAATATACATTTCACCCCTATCATGAAAATAATAATATTTTATTGTTTAACCTGTTAAACAAAACAAAGTAACGTCTAAATTTACAAAGAATATAAAATGTATTAAAATATTAATATTCTGTTTATAAACGGTTGACATGGGCATTGTTTGGTTAGCCCAACGGTTTGACGCGGGACGCCTTAATTTATATATTTTAATAATATAATTTTCGTCCTTTAAATTGATATTATGTTTTATCCGGTCTTTCTTCTGTTAGGCCTTTGAAATAGTAAAAAACTCTAAAACAGCGTAAAGATTAATATGGTAAGAAGTTCTCCAGTTATATTTAAGTCGCGTTTAACTCAATCCAATCACATGTGTGTTCAATAGCAGTATTTATCTCAGACTAACTATCATAAGAGTTTTAAAGGTGAAGAGTATAAAAACTAAACTAGGATTAGAACAGGTTCTAATAAGTCAAGAAAAGAAAAAAAACACGCATGTGCCAGGCTTATAATTTATCAGCACCGATGCTCTCGCCTTAACCAATTTTAGGGTGTCATAGAAGACAACGTAGCATTATTAACTTGATTTAATTTTTGGCATACATTTAAATGTCATATTTTATCTTCTGAATACCCAGCTTTGATGAAAGGAGGCGTGTGTCCCAGGTGGAAAATTAAATCTTAATTGTTTATTTTTAGAAAAATTTCTTCTGTTTTATTCAACATAGATTACATCAAATTAGGCGGTATATCATGATTATACTTAGTGCGAGTAACATGGCCAAATATCATAATCAAATCCCTCTAAAAAGCTTCGTCACAATCTTCCAGGACTATTTCCAATTTGCTCTACGTGAGAATTGAACTGAAATTCTCAAGGCTCTCGTCAATGCCTCTAGGTCAAGCAAACATACTAGTAATCACTGAACCACGAAGATATTTGGGTCTTCATAGACACTAATTGTGATAATCATTGAACATAATATTTGTAAAAGTACTATAATCTTTTGTCAATAGATGTTTAGGTGATTTTAGTATGTTGATTTTGTATCGAGAATAGACATTTTTAAAGTTACGTGACAGCAATGATTGATAGTTCAACTTCATCTTGTTTATTATGCGGTTAGTTACTGTTATCAGGGTTTTACGTTGTGCTGCGGGTTGTTCGCAAGGGATACCGCGGCCTTGGATTTGTACGAGAAATAAAGCAACAGAAACAAAAAGCATCAATAGCCAAGTCGTTCGACCGTCGAACTGCCAAATCATAGGTCTCAAGTTCGAGCCCAACGATCTGATTTCACAGATTCATGTGCGTATTATATAATTATCAGTGCTTCGGTGAAGGAAAACTTCGTGAGCAAACCAGCATGACTGAGATATGTTTCTTGATCACATGTAAAGCCAAGTCAGAGGCCCATGGATCCCTTCTGGGCTTCGGGATGTTGTAAGAGATACCGCGGCGCGGTGTTCCTTCTTAGCCCTTTATGTCGAGGCCGCGGTATCCCATGGGATCGCTCTCAATATACGATAATTAAATCTTAAGTCCAGCCAGGACAAAATCTATCCGAGTGCTCATATAAATTGGTTTCACCGTTTATGAATGTAAAAAGTTATAAACATTCTGACCGACCGACATCGACAAATTCAAATTCATATTTTATTGTTTTTGTGAACACACAGGGTACTAAATTATTATTTTGATGTTCAAAAAAAAATGTTTGGTCCAGCCTATGCTCCACCGAGAGGCATACAAGATAGTCTCTAACATAATTTTAACCAAAACAAATTAATTATAAAAATACAAAATTTCATAAAATACAATATAGTTTGTCAATATACTCGTAAAATGAAATACTCGTACTACAAAAAGTCGTACGAAAAAGAAATAATATTATTATGTCAACAATATTACAATTATTGTCAAATTAAGACATAAAGGGCTAAGAAGGAACACCGCGCCGCGGTATCTCTTACAACATCCCGAAGCCCAGAAGGGATCCATGGGCCTCTGACTTGGCTTTACATGTGATCAAGAAACATATCTCAGTCATGCTGGTTTGCTCACGAAGTTTTCCTTCACCGAAGCACTGATAATTATATAATACGCACATGAATCTGTGAAATCAGATCGTTGGGCTCGAACTTGAGACCTATGATTTGGCAGTTCGACGGTCGAACGACTTGGCTATTGATGCTTTTTGTTTCTGTTGCTTTATTTCTCGTACAAATCCAAAATTAACTTAAAATTAAATGTCACAAATTAAAAAAAAAAAACTAATAAAATCATTTCTAATCGATAAAATGTTATTACACTGTTGACCAATATTTAAATGACGAATAAATTTGATTTACTATTTTAATACATGATTTCATGAGGTTTTAATGGAGAAAACGTTTTAAAGAGCAATGTGTACAATTTATATTAGGTATTTTGAACTTATGTGTTTTTTTTTCATCTATTAAGACATTTATTTTTACTCTTTTATTTGACATTTTAATGTGGCCTTTTTCATGTATGTAATGCATGTGTGACATTTTAATTTGTAACTTTCTTTTTGACAAATTGTAACATTTTTTTTATACATTTTGCGTGCCTGTTTCCAGGCAGAATGTACATAGTTCACTACTTTTTACTACACCTGTATTTTAATTTAACCTACATTCATTGCAAATAAATGATTTGATTTACAATAATTTTTGATAATACTTATTTTGCTGACATTTGTATTTTCTATGACTTTTTCTACTATTTAAATAAATTGATAATTTGATAATAATTGTAATATTGTTGACATAATAATATTATTTCTTTTTCGTACGACTTTTTGTAGTACGAGTATTTCATTTTACGAGTATATTGACAAACTATATTGTATTTTATGAAATTTTGTATTTTTATAATTAATTTGTTTTGGTTAAAATTATGTTAGAGACTATCTTGTATGCCTCTCGGTGGAGCATAGGCTGGACCAAACATTTTTTATTGAACATCAAAATAATAATTTAGTACCCTGTGTGTTCACAAAAACAATAAAATATGAATTTGAATTTGTCGATGTCGGTCGGTCAGAATGTTTATAACTTTTTACATTCATAAACGGTGAAACCAATTTATATGAGCACTCGGATAGATTTTGTCCTGGCTGGACTTAAGATTTAATTATCGTATATTGAGAGCGATCCCATGGGATAATGTTTAAAGCTAGCGTTCTTGTATTAAAGCTGTTTAAAAAGTTTTTCGTTGTTAAATGATCACTCTTCTGCCTACAACCAAATTGTCTCCTCACGAGTCATTCTTTAAACTCTGTTTCTTTTTTTGGGTGGGTAGGAAATCATCAAATGACTCCTCCCGCTTTGGGCAGAGCTGTAGGGAGTGTCAGATATCCACTGACTAAAAACCGCCATGTTCCTACTTAGCCATTTGTATCCGAGGACGCGCTCTCATTTATACAACCCGCAGCCCATCTTTTAAATTCTCAGATATTGATTGACCAATCGAGGAAGCATTAAAAAAACCGGCCAAGTGCATGTCAGACCACGCACAATGTAGGGTTCCGTAGTTGACCATCAACAATTATGTAAACTTACTGTACTGATTAACTACCCTGCCTACCTGCCTCCGAACGATGATTTTTACTACATATTCTAAGACATTAGTATGACATTTTTCACCGGTGAGTGACGTCAAAGTCAGTCAACATCCCTTTTCCTTTATAAAAGGGGGGATCTTTGACAACAGCCGGGCACAAATGCAGTTTCCGTGGCTGCTTTGAGAAATTTTCGATGGTAAAACCCAATAACACTCAGCTCTACCTAGACGTCGAAACCAAGACCTTTTGCATATCAATCGCGCTTGCAACCACTAAACCAACAAGGCAAACAAGTAAGTTATTACTGAAGTATTAAAAAAACTTACCTGCATTCTTCATAATACTTTTCCCCAACAATATGTGTAATGTTTCCTGACTAAAAAAATATCATTCTAATTAGTCCGTCTGTTAGATTATCAAAAAATATTGGATAAGTATTATTTGTTTAATCAATAAAAAAATACGAAGATAAAACGCGTCAAAGATACTAATGTCTTAGAATATGACGTCACACGAGTTTTCAAAGCACTGTATTCTTCTTCATTGTTTGTTTACGTGAAAAAAGAAAAAATACGTGTCCAATATATTGGGAAATCTATCTGACGGACTAATTATTTTCTTTTTGTTAACATATCCTATTTCGATATAGTTTCGGTAAGCTCAGCTCATAATAGAGCGGATAGTTAATATCGCTGGGAGCGATACATCGTTCAGCGGCGTCAAGCGACGATCGCTCATATACGATCTACACCACTTCAAGGTCAGGCGGGAAACTAGTGGACATTAGTAGTTCTATTTAATACCACAAACTATACATCATTGGAGGAGCTTGTGGCTTAATAAGAACTGCCACTCGGGTCGATCTTTAGGTTAAGCTGCGCTTGCCTAGGTCAATCTGTGGATGGTTGACCGCCCATTACATACCGAGTTTCCTCCGTGCCTCGGAAAGCACGTTGAGCCCGTTGTTGGTCCCGGGTGCCATATATAGATCTTTGGCAGTCGTTACGGGTAGTCAGTGACATGAAAGTCTGACATCCAGTCTTACCAAAGGGTATCGTATTACCTAGTATTAACTGGGTTGTGGAGGTCAGATAGGCAGTCGCTCCATGTAAAATACTGGTATTTAGCTGCATCCGGTTAGACTGGAAGCCGACCCCAATATAGTTGGGAAAAGGCTAGGCAGATGAAACTATACATCATTACCACCTGTTGTCACCGGCTTCGCCCGCTATAACTCGAAAATTATCCCACTTGAAGATAAAATCGGGATAAAAACTATCCTGTCTGTTAATCCAGGTTGTAAACTATCTGTGTTCTAAATTTTAATCAAATCCGTTCAGTAGTTTATGCGTCAAAGAGTAACAAACATCCATCCATCCACACACACATACTTAAAAAAAAACGCGTTTATAATATTAGTAAATGTTAGTATGTTAGGTACACATCTTATTTGAAAATACATGAATGTTCTGTTATGCCATTAAAATAATATTGGGTTGAAATAAATTAATGATTATAGAGATTTATATTATTATTTACATTTACATTATAGACATGTTGCGCCGACCCCAAATAAATAAATTGGGAAAAGGACAGGAGAATGATGATGGTAGAGATTTACAGTATTTCTTTAATAAGGGGCATTTTTTATGTTTTGCAGTACCTATCTTGTAGGTGGTAGCCTTAACGATAATAGCCAAAAGACACTTCTGTTCTCCCTTCATTGCGATATTGTTTAATTCATCTAATTGTTGGTCATAATATTATATCACTTTTTTGCTAACTGTACTTTAACTTCGTTTTTCGTGTGGTCCCGATGTACTATTTCAAATTAATTAACCAACCAAGCGGCTAGCAGCGGCTAGCGGCGGCAAGTGGCTTTCGGGACCGGGACCGCGGTCCCGAAAGCCACTTTAATATTTTACCGACCCTGGGAACCTACTAGTTAAGGAGATATTGAGGATCAAAGTTCCAATTTTCGACATTTTTTAAAGTACAAGTTTTGTAATAGGTATTATAATTTAACTTTTAAACTATCAGGATCCCCGTACTTTTAAATGCATCCATCAGAACAGTGTTTTCAGTGCGTAACATTGAAACCTACCGTAATACGAGAGAGGGTAAACGAAATAGGTACCTCTGCCTAACCCTTTAGGAATTACAGGCGTGATGTTAAGATATACGACTAGTTCAATCTTACTTAACCCTTAAATTCATAATGTAGGATGCAGACTACATAGTATTCTGATGGCTGAATATCATGCGCCTTGGGCTTGAAAAAAATTTGTTTATCACCTGTCAAGCGAGAACAGACTTGTTTTTTAAATTCTTGTCTTGGCAGTACTGGAATTCTATTTCAAATTTGAATTTGGCCGCTAAAACTTTTTGGCGGGCTGCGATTTGAAAAAGTTGTGATTGAATTGATTTCGTGAACACATTTTTTTGGATTTTCAAAGGTAAGTTGTGCTGTTTTATAAGTATTTTGCTCTTATAAATGGTAAATAATGAGTAGAGCTAGTAAAACTTACAATTATATTAGGCATGACCACTAATCTTGAAAATTTCATTTTGTAGGCCATATCCTACACCATGCATTCAGTACTAAAGTAGAGTATTGTATGAGATATTTTTAACAAAGGTACAAAATTGTATTTCAGATGGCTAATCGAAGATGGACTGGTTCTGATGATCAAATAAGCTTGTTTACCTTAGATGGCAATGAATCAGAAGATGGGGCTGAAGAAGAAGAAATTGAGGAAAATGATGAAGATGTGCAGTTTTATAGGGACTGAGATAAAATTCGTCGAGTTTTGGAATCAGAATCTGAAGAGGCTGAATATGATATTCTTTTTGAAGACGAATCTCTTAGTGCTTACTTACACCCTAGTGAAGAGGATCCTCCAATACTCCAAGACCCATAAATTGAAAAGGAACCTGCTATTCATCATTTCAGCCGAAAGACGTCCACTGCTGGACATAGGCCTCCCCTAAGTGTCGCCACATTCCGGTCCCGTGCGTCGTGGCGACCGCAGACCGGAAGACGTTGCGTTGGAAGGCCTCCCACTAGGTGGACCGATGACCTGGTGAAGGTTGCGGGGATCCGCTGGATGCGAGACGCACGGGACAGGTCAATTTGGCGACCTGCTATTCGCAGCGGGCAAACTTCGCGTCAAGTGATGAGAAGATTATTGTGGAAAAAGCAGGGTATGAGAGCATCTGAAGATGACCTAACTTTTGATCTTGCTATGATAAATTCATTATATATAGCTTATAAGAAACCCATGTCACACAAACCTGGATTTAGTGGAAAGCTGTGTAACTTGCACCTTTAGTCTAGAAATAGCTGAATAGCTTTGCCTTTTGAGAAAAAAAAAATGTAGTAAAAAGGGGTACACCACGTTCTGCATTACAACTGGAAATACAGGCTAAAAGGAAAAAAGGTGTTTCCCAGGTTGTACCAAGGTGTGGCCAGTTTTTTGTGAATAAAGTACTGAGTGTAAAATGCCTAAGTGTAGGTACTGGTTTTACCCAAACAAAATGTAATTAATGTAATGTCTCTCTTTGTTACAATAAAAGAAAAGAATGTTTTAGAGATTACCATAATAAATAAAATAAACACATCATCTGTTTGTTTAAATTTTGAGTAAAACCATACTATGTATATCCCTACTTACTTACATACATTTTTTACTTGGAATGCATAATGTAGGCTGGATCCTACAGAGACAAAATGAAGAATTTAGTGGACTAAGACTTCCCAGATATTTTTTTTATAATTTTTCCAGTAATTACCATACTTTGAGACATCACATACATATTTTTAATATTACAAATTAAAAATCATGCATTTAAGGGTTAAACTAGCGGCTTCATATATAGAGGCTGATATTTGTTTTCCACACTAGGAATGTGTAGCATATATTCGAGTGAGCTTAATAATACGACCCGAGAGAAGGCACTACAAATCACTCAAGCACTAAACCATTGTCAAAATACTCTCAAGGTTACTCAGGAGAAATATCACCAATTTATTAAAGTGGGCAAGTATGGTACGCTAATTAAGTAAACAATTTAGGTAAGCAAGAATGTGTTATTAATTGAAATCATAAGAATAGGGTAGTTAAAAAAAAATCTAATTAGTCCGTCAGATAGATTTCCAAAAAATATTGGAACGTAATTTTTATTTTTTCACGTAAACAAGCAATGAAAACTCGAGTGACGTCATTTTCTGAGACATTAGTATGACATTCTTTAGCGGTCAGTGACGTGACAACCACTCAAAATTTTGACGCGTTTTATCTTCGTCAACTTTATTGATTTGATAAAGAAAAAAACGGACTAATTACACAGTAAACATCCCCATTAAATCAGGAGAAGTTGGAGTGCATATAATCAACAGCTGCCTAGCTTTTTCACAACTAAGTTGGGATTGGCTTCCAATCCGACCAGATGCCGCTGAATATTTTGCATGCAACTCCCTATCTAACCTCCGCAACCCAGTTAGCCGTGGTAATACAATACCCCTTGGTAAGACTGGTTTTCCGATTTTCGGAGTACTGACTACCTGTAACGGCTGTCAAAGAAGATAGACCAACGGCTTAACGTCCTTACCGAGGCACAGAGGAAACTCGGTATGTTATTTGTGGCCCCTCATCCATGACCAACCTAAGTAAGGAGGGCTTAACCAAGAGATCGATTTTTATTTATCCACGAACTCCTTGAATCATTAAGAATAAAATAAGGAGAGTGGTAGGAGTAAGTAGAAATCTGCAGGAAGATTTTGAAGCCTTTTTTTTTTTTTTTTGGTGGGTGTAAAATCATCGAATAACCCCTCCCGCTCTTGGGCAGAGCGAAAGGGAGTGTCAGATTTCTACTGACTAAGAACCACCCATTTCCCTTCTTAGCCCTTTATGTCGAGGCCGCGGTATCTCTTACAACATCCCGCTGCCCCAACGGGCATGGTATGGAACCCTTCATGTGCGAGTTCGACTTGCCGGCTTTTTAAATAAAGGATACGGCAACAGGAAATGAAACAGAGGAATCTGGGAATCTGGGAATCTGTAAATCTGGGTAATTTTACCCGGTGCCTCAGCAATTAAGCTAGTCTTGAGACTTCTACTGACTAAAAACCACCCATGTTCCTTCTTCGCCCTCTATGTCGAGGCCGCGATAACCAGAGGACTACCCGCAGCCCCGACAGGCAGATTTTGAAGCCTAACATTCATTTCAATAGGTACCTCCTGCCTACTTCTATTCTTCTGGTAGTGGACTTAACTATCCTTTTTTCGAATCTCCTTCTTGTCCTTGCCAATTAAAAATAATCAAATGCACGTAGCAGTTGCTTATATCAACAGACTATAACAATCAAGTAAAAAAAAATACAGGTGTACTCAGGACAAAAAAAAAATCACATTGGTTTAGTCCTCAATTCAGCTGGGTGAAACTAATATCTCCCAGGTGAATATTGAGGACACTATTTTAGTGAGTAATGTACACCTGGGTGTTCCTCCCAGGTTCCACCTCCCAGGTGAACATTACACACTGAACCTCAGAATATTGTCTTAACCACATCTGACTTTCAAAATAGGTAAATTGAAATCTATTATAAGGTATATTGCTTTGATATATAGAATTTGAATTGCTAATAATAGACACTAACAATATTATAATGAAGCTTAGCTAGATCAACAATAACTGGCCAGTTAGTTTACTTAGGCAGAACATGAACACGATGATAATAAGCACCCATTTAGGCACCTACCTAATGCCTAAGGCTACGTTATAATTAGTGAGCTGGCAAATAGGTGGTAATAAGAGATTGGTAAATGGGTAAACCCTGGTGTTATGTCTTATAGTACGTAATCTTTCATAGAAGATACAAGATCAAGAATTGAGATCATCAAATCGACCAGATGTTTCCTCTAATATTCTTTCACCTTTAGATAAAGAGGAGGTGAGTGTTTCCCGTGGAAATATAAGAGACTAATAATGGATTACGGTTATTTTTATTTTGCCTAATCTGTTTCTGTAAAATAGACTAAATAAACTTTAAGTTAAATTAATTTGGCAATAAAAATCTATTAGCTTTTCTGTACAGACAAAATATCTACTTGTTCTATGCAGAGAATCCGTTAATACACTATTTTCTCAATGTTTTGTGACATTTTTAACAATCGGTCAATGTCAGAGTGTGGAGAGTTGAGTACGGGCTTCACGTCACTTTGTGGGTAAAAAAGTACTAACCTTCTCACGACTTGACGCGACTTTTCGAAGCGCTGTATCGTCTTCATATTTTGTTTAAATAATGAGAAAAGAAAAAATACGTGTCCATTAGTTATTGAAAATCTATCTGACGGTCTAATTAGATTTTTTTGCTAAAATACCCTATAGTAAAGATTTTAAGCTAAAAATGTTATTTATTAATAAACGACCTCTTTTACAAATAATTATTTTATATTATAGCCCCCTAAGCAATAACAGAAATTTCAAGGAGATTATACTTCTAACTGAGACAAATCTAAATTATTTAAATCGCCTTAAAGCCCAAAATTAATTGTTAAATTACTAACAATTTCACCACTACGTCCCAATTAGTTCTCCAGTAATTAATCCAATATCAATGTAATATTCGTAGAAACATATTTAATGACTAAATCGTCTTTTGAGCTTGTCAACTTCAAGACAGTCTCGTTTATTTCATTTTTCAAACAAAGTAATTAATATATTAATTATGATTTAATAATAAGTATTTCAATTAAACATGATTCTATATACACAGATATTTAATCACGTTAAATCTTTGAGTAAGTGAGTAAGAATGGTTGTAGTAATTAAGTTCTCAAATAGCTTATTGTGTGTGAATTTCAATAGAGTCTTACGCTATAAATAAACAATTTATAATAAATTAGAGGTTATCAGTGAAAATCTTTCAGAATTTTCGCTTTAAATTTTTTCACTTTTTTAAATAAGAGTTTAAATTCAGGAAACAGGGGGGTTTCCAGGAGCTCGTGGCTTAATAAGAACTGCCACTCGGGTCGATCTTTAGGTTAAGCTGCGCTTGCCTAGGTCGATCTGTGGATGGGTGACCGCCCATTACATACCGAGTTTCCTCCGTGCCTCGGAAAGCACGTTAAGCTGTTGGTCCCGGGTGCCATATATAGATCTTTGGCAGTCGTTACGGGTAGTCAGTGACCTGAAAGTCTGACATCCAGTCTTACCAAAGGGTATCGTATTACCTAGTATTAGCTGGGTTGTGGAGGTCAGATAGGCAGTCGCACCATGTAAAATACTGGTATTCAGCTGCATCCGGTTAGACTGGAAGCCGACCCCAATATAGTTGGGAAAAGGCTAGGCAGATGATGAAATAAGAGTTTCCATTCGAAGTTTTTTGTTCGACAAGCATAATGTTAATGTACAGGTATCATACACCAATTAGAACTATTATAATTTATAAAAAAAAATGTGTTTCTAATTGGTCAATATGGTGGTAATGGAGTAAACTCAAATTAAAGAACTTTCCCCTAACCATCACAGGACACATTATTCACGGCCTTGGCCGGTGAAACCTTACCGACAAATAAAAATTACTACAATAATCATTTGAATCCCTTTACTCCGTCATCCCAAAAATTCAACAAACGCGACTTCGTTAAAAAACAGTACTAATTAAAATAAATGAAACGCAGGCGGACACCCCAACCGGGTATTACAAAGGGTTTTTAATCATGCCACCCTGATAATCTGGGTGTGACCCGGGTAATGACAATTAAAATGTACGCTTCCGGGTATTATTGGCTGGTCATCGCGGATAAAGTTCGGCCATTTTGACCGGGTGTTTTGGTAAAGAAGTTTACGTTGATAGCAAACTACTTATTAAGTTAAATGGTTAATTATTACGGTAGGTAATTATGGGGTGTTTTAAATGCCGTGGATTAAAGAAATGTTATGTGGAGGGGGTGGTAGTGTACTACCGGAAAGCTTATAGCAAAAGTCGTAAAACTCCTAAACGATTCGAAAGCGTTTGATTTAATTAGAAATACCAGAATTTCAACATCAACCTCTATAGATTATGATGATGAAATTAATAGTAAAAGATTTACAAGCAGACTTTTGGAACTTATTCTACTTTTATCTGGATTATAAATAAAACGATTTGATAACATTTTATAAAAAAAAAATATGTTTCGATAATATTGAATTATCAACTCCCAATGACATTTGCCTGACGTGCGAGGACCTGTCTTAGTCTAGAAGTTTAGTTTAACTGGGCTTTATCCGCACTTAGCCTCTCGATTGGGCCATTGTGCGTGATGTTCAAAGAATACCTACAACAACCAAAGAGAGTTAATGGGGATCGTAGAGTTTGTGCCCTGTGATCTGCCACGCTCCTGCACTCTAGGAGTACATGCCGTGGCGTTTCCTCTGCCTCCATGCATCCTGCTCGTCAGTATATAACTTTTTTACTCTATTTCAGCTAGGCTATTTAGCTTCCCATCTAGCATAACCAATAGATCCAAACCAATACCAATACCAAAACAAAACCAATACCAATCAACCAACCAACCAACCAATATCAATACCAATTAGATTAACCAATGCTAAAACCACCCAAAAATTTTCATCAACATTAAAACTTGTCGCTTTCAAAATCGTCTCATAACCAAAAACAACACGCAATAAACAGCAATCTTTTAAACCATGTGACAAATACAAATGTAAGCAATGTTTCACACAGGACTCATTAACAGGAGTGCGTCCTTACAGCTGGGAAACCTTTACAATTTGTCATATGACGCGTCCTGATAATCACTTGGCGTGTCATTGAGGGATATGTCGCAGTTGGTGAAGCCGGAAATTATAATGATGTACTTAGTGAGGAGCATTAGAGGCCCAGGAGTATTGGAACAGAGTTACAAGTCATGAGAGGTGGGTAAAAAAAAAATTATAGTAACAAAATAGAGAAGCAAATTAAACATTTTCATTTGAAACGCTGACTTCTGAGTTGAGTTACAGGAGTCAGTGTCTTCAACCGTTTCTGCAACTAACACATAAGACAGTAAAACTATGAAATAAGTCAGTATTTAATGTTTGCGGGAATCGAACCTAGACAGATATTGTTTTGTAATTTGTTTAATTACCACTGGTCTCAAAACTTCTAAAAGTTAAGGAAAAGACTGGATGCAATAATAGCTTATTTTTTCTGCACATCAAAGGCCAATTGAAGTGATTTTGAAAAATTTACAGTGCAGTTAAACCTACCTACTTTAAATTAAACAAATTAAGAAAATGTGACTTCCCTTACAATTTGCGCAAATCAACATTGAAACAAAACAAGAGAGAAATACAAATGTGTTAAACGTTTTGTTTCCGCTTATCCCACTTATGACCGTAACTGTATGTGAGCAAAAATCCCCCACGAGCCCAAATTCAGCAGAATCCTCCGAAAATCGAAGCCTATCTATTTTTCTATTACTTTACATGTAAAGCTACATAATACGATTTCCTGAATATGCAAATATGAGGCAATAATACGGTCAGGCATAGATCGAAAGTCTTTGACTCTTGGACCCATGAGAAACCAAAATCGCTTTATATTTTTATGGTAATGATCTCTACGGACCCTTAGATAAAGGGTTAGGTCCGTTTTGCCATCGCCTTTAAGGAAATTCCCTTTGCCTTGTGTGGGTTAATTTTTCATGTTAGAGGAAAATTGTGTTTTTATTTTGGTTGACTAGTAAGTATTTAGTTATGGTTTTGTACGTGTTTTAAGGTTGATTTTGGCTTCAATATATTGAAAAGCGATGTGTCTGTTTAATCATTAAATTGGTATTGCTCTCTTCTCTTAATGATGGATGATAAAGACTCTCTATTCCTAAGTTGGTACAGACACAAACTGATATTAAAACCCACCTTTACTTGCTCCGCTAAAGAAAACTTTGTGAGGAAACTAGCAATGCTGAGCGATATTTGTTCACGGCAGGCAAATTTGGCATCAAAGGCACGAGCAGGTTAGACACTAATTAAGTACACGATGAAAAAAAATGTTAACTTCTTATCTTTTAAACTTATTTTTTCTTCGAAGAAATTATTGTAATTTAATATTGAAACGCAATTATGTATTGTTATTTCTCGCTGCTCTTAAAACGGTGAAAGAAAAAATCGAAAACATGTGACATCTATCCAACCGCACTGGGCCCGCGTGGTGGATTATAACTCATCCCTCACCCAGAGAGGAGGCCTGAGTCCCAGCAGTGGGAACATTGTAGGCTGGTGATGATGATGAAGAATAAGTATTGTAGGATCCATGTTATACCCATACAGAGAGGGTTTCATAATTATCAAGTTTAAGGTACGTTTCCATGAATAATTCGTATTTATGTACCTTTGTTTACACTTTCATGTTAATGGGCATACATACATAAAAGGACGACCGCACTATTTATTTTACCAAAAAAAAAATTACGTTTACCTTTCAATTTTCAGAAGTCAGAGCCTACCCAAGTTTATTTAGGCCCTGAAACGTTTACTGAAAATTGTTCGAGTGACTGTAAATCACCGATACCTTTACTATTACGGTGCTGAGCTAATATCATTACTATTTATTAGGGTATAATGTCTATTGTCGGTAAATATGTTTTAGTTGAGGTAGGTTAGTTTGCAGGGCACGCCACGATAGTGGCGGTAAGTCCCCTCTTTGAGGAGTGGCTTGAGAGGCGCCACGGCGCCCTCACCTTCCGTCTGACGCAGGTCCTCACCGGACACGGATGTTTCGGGAGGTACCTGCACCGAATCAGGCGGGAGGAAACGCACGGATGCCACCATTGCGAGGATCGGCCGGAGGACACGGTGGAGCACACAGTGGAGGTGTGCCCCGCTTGGGCGGAGCCCCGCCGTGTTCTCGTAGCGGCGATCGGCGGCGGCGACCTCTCGCGCCCGGCCCTGGTGCAAGCCATGGTCCGGGGCGAGGAGGAATGGGACGCCGTCGCCTCCTTCTGCGAAGCAGTGATGCTGGCGAAGGAGGTGGCGGAACGCGAGAGGGAGAGAACCTCTCGTCCCAGCCGCCGCGGGAGGCGCTCCGGGCGTCGGGGGTCCCGCGATGACCTCCGGCCACCGTAGACGCGGGCCTGTGGACGGTGAGTGATGGGCTAACTCGCCGTCCGTCCGTCTCACGACGAAAACAGGCCGTGTCGACGGCGCGTTCGTGTTCCACGCGCGCCTCAAAGAGATGTCAGCAACATGGGAGGGGCCCTTAAAGGGCCGACGCCTGTCGGGGCCGCGGGTAGTCCTCTGGTTATCGCGGCCTCGACATAGAGGGCGAAGAAGGAACATGGGTGGTTTTTAGTCAGTAGAAGTCTGACACTCCCTTTCGCTCTGCCCAAGAGCGGGAGGGGTTATTCGATGATTTTACACCCACCAAAAAAAAAAAAAAAAAAAAAAAAAAAAAAAAAAAAAAAAAAAAAAAAAAAAAAAAGGTAGGTTAGTTTTAAATTTTGTTTATTAGGGTAAAAATAATGCAATGTTGTTATTTGAGGATGATAAAAAAGCAGTTTAAATATGCAGACTTATTTTCTGCAATTTATTTTACACTGTTGCTTAAATATAATGAGAAAGTAAATCATCATTATGAAACTAGCGTGTTTTTTTCTGACTACCAGACAATCGAATCTCCCTAATATTAGGTTTCTAATAATATTCATGCGAGATGCAGCTCCTGCTTCATATCGAGATAAAGAATTTACGATGACAGAGTCCATGTTTTTTTGTTGTATGTGGAGTCGCGTTTGACTATTATCATTAACTAGCAAACTAATATTACGAATTTCAAAACGTGAGTAAACATTTTCAGTTATCTATAACAATAATTTAAAATAATACACAAAGCGTAATTACTGGTCGAAACAATTACCCCAAATGTTTGTTGAAAATAGTTGTATTTGAATTCCATTTAGGTGCTGCAAAACGGCAAATAAAAAATAATACATGATCAAATCAAATTGAATGCTGCGAATAATTAACGCACATAGGTGTCCATTTACAGAATTTACAGTACATATAATAAAGGCTGATTGAACAAACAAAAATAATAGTATTTACATGTTTTAATTCATTCAGTTTGGTTTCCAAATTCTTTCACTGCGGTACCCAGAGACATGTAATGATTATTTAAGCGGTCACTTAGTAAAGATTTGACATACTTTTGTATGAAAAAACTGTCAAAACCTTTACTAAGTGATGGCCTAAGTAATCATTATAGCTCTCTGAGTGCGGCAGTCAGCCATGTTTGTTAAATTATGAAAATTGAGGCCGTTTAGTTTACCGAAAAATAGGCGATGAAGTAAAAAAGTACCGAAGTCATCATCTGCCTAGCCTTTTCCCAACTATATTGGGGTCGGCTTCCAGTCTAACCGAATGCAGCTAAATACCAGTATTTTACATGGAGCGACTGCCTATCTGACCTCCACAACCCAGTTAATACTAGGTAATACGATACCCTTTGGTAAAACTAGATGTCAGACTTTCATGTCACCCGTAACGACTGCCAAAGATCTATATATGGCACCCGGGACCAACAGCTCAACGTGCTTTCCGAGGCACGGAGGAAACTCGGTATGTAATGGGCGGTCACCCATCCACCGATCGACCTAGGCAAGCGCAGCTTAACCTAAAGATCGACCCGAGTGGCAGTTCTTATTAAGCCACGAGCTCCTCAAAAAGTACCGAAGTAAGTGAACAATTTTAGGATTTAACGCAGCTGAAAAATAGACTTTTACGAAGCTATCCACGTGAGACTATATTCAGAGTCAGAATTATCAGTTCATTGTAAGACGGCATTATTGCTAACAAGAACTTCTGAAAAGAAGGATTTAGTTCTCTAGAAATAATCTTAAATCTAAAAGATCTTATGAAAGTAAAAGGCCATCGATATCACAAAGATATAAAATATATTGTACTAGTTAGATTTACTGTGCCACGTGAAATGATAATTGCTTTCCTATTTCTATTTGTCACCTGTGGCATTTACCACTAGATACACCCCCTATTTTAAACATTCTCAGTTTCGTGTCTTATTTTGTGAAGCAGTTCATAGAAACACCTGAGGGTCCAGCAGTCTCTGAGTAAAATTGCTGAGAAGTACAGACAGACAGACGGACAAGACGCATCTATGAGGGTTTTAACCGTTATTAACATTTGGCAACGGAACCCTAAAAAAAAACTTACACTAAGGTAAGTCTATCAATTTAATTCTTTGACCCACTATGGCTCTCAAGCATCGTGATAACAACCTATAACTATTTATGAAGCTCTAACCTCTTCTCGTATTAAACCTTTAAGTGCCTTTGATACTTTTTTAATCTGTTTTTAATACAAAAAGGCTTGAAATGTATTTAAACGTGAAATTCTAAAACTATTTATAGTTGCGTATAACCGTTGAAGCTTATGTAGTTTTAGCCGAATTTATAAATGAAGGTTTAGTCGCCGACATTTTTTTACCAAGAATAAATTAGTATCTTTATTCATTCATAAAAAAAATTATATTTACCTATACGTACTTTAGATGCAAAAATAACTCTGTGTTGATGTTACCTTTACTCACATAATTATCTGCAGAACTGTCCTGAGTTGGACATTGTACTTTTTATCGAGTATGTTTCCGTGCGAATTTTTCAACCTTCATGATACGGCAAAGGCGTGGGAATACTTGATGATTTGTATCAGTGGTCTAATCTTTGCAAGCGCGAGTTAATCATTAGGTCCTGAATTTGATTCCCGGATCGGGCAAAGTGCTTTTGGATTTTCCCATGCGGATGATAACAATAGGCTCGGCCCCTCAGACCAAGATAAAAAGATAGACGGCGCGCCGCGAACACCAACAGTAAAGCCACAAAAACCACGCTACTACATGCTACATGCCCCTATTACATGCTACTAATAGATGCAAATCTTTGTAATCTTTCGGGAAATGCATAAAATGGCTGGTCGTGGCTGCTGCAGAAAAATTCAAAACAATAGGGGATCGGACCAAAAGAAAACTAATTAGTTCGTCAGATAGATTTCACACACAGATTGAACACATATTTTTCTTTTTTGACATAAACAAAAAATGAAGCCGATACAGTGCTTCGGAAACTCGTGAACTCCTCGAACACGTCACATGTCAGTACATTTTTTACCTACAAATGACATCACAACTCATGATCTTTGAGGCGTTTTATCTCCGTCATTTTTTATTAATTTGATAAAACAAATAACCCTCCTTTTGGGCTTCGCCGCAGTCGGATAAAAACACGTATCCAATATTTTGCGATAATCTAACTGACGGACTAATTAGAATAATATTTTTTGACCCTGTCCGATACCCCATTATACATATAAAAAAACTTCAATTGTTTATTTGGTAGGTACTAGCCCGTGGCTTTACCCCCGTGGTGTTTGATAATGGCCCTACGAATCATTACCGGGATAAAAAGTAGCCTATGTTTTTGCGTGAAAGAGTAACAAACATCAATCCATTCTAACAAACTTTTCCATTAATAATCTGTACGTGTGTTTGTTACAGAACTCCTCCTAAACGGCTGGACCGCTTTTGATAGAAAATTTTGTTTGTGTTCAAATGGGTTCGAGAATGGTTTAGGTATATTTATAATTGTGTAATTAATGTTCTGAGAAATCTGTGGGCCGTAGTCTGCCAGAATGTTACTAATACAGACTAAACTAATTGAAGACACGGTTGGCGCAGTGGCTCAGGCAATGGACTGCTGCGCTGAGTGTTGCGGGTTTCTTTCCGTGTTCCCACACGGAACAAATATTTGTATGGCCTACAGATAGTTGTTCCGGGTCTGGGTATTTGTGTATGAGTTTAAATGTTTGTGAACGCACCCACGATACAGGAGAAATTCCTAGTGAGGGGTAACGCTTAAAAAAAAAAAATGGTGTACCCATATTTTGCCAGTTATGTTTAAGTCCCATGTAAAAGGGGCGGGCCTTTTGCCATAAACAGGGCACAAATCCAGGCACCGTGAATGTTACTGAGAAATTTGAATGGAAAAACCTAATAACCCTTTGGCCATCCCGGGAATCGAACTCAGGACCTTATGCTTAGCAGTTGTGTTTGCGATTACTAGACAAACGAGGCACCGTTTTGAATGGATAGGTGGTTCGTGTTAGATTGCTGTCTCGACCGTCTTCAATTGATTGAAAATGTCAATTCCATGTCGATTTTTCTTATGTGCTGTATCTACCTTCCCTGAACTGTTTTGACGTTTGAAAACAGAGAAAGGTAATATACAGGAAAAGATCGGACATGTCTGTCTCGTTGTGGACATGTTATTGTTATTAGTCTTGCAGAGTGCTTGCAGATTTCGTTTTTTTTGTGATAGCGGCATTGAAATACGTCTTTTTCTTTGGAGGTCAACAAGAAAGCTTGTTAGCAAATTCATTGTAATTTTACTATTAACATCATCATTAATCGCAATCATTTAACGTCACAATTCAAAACTTTTAAGTAAATAACAAAGGATATTTTTTTTTTAAGTTTTTACTACACTCGAATATTATGTTTATTGTGCGAAACATATTACACATTACACATGTAGACACACACATGTTACACATGTAGTTAAGTGTAGTTCTAGTTTGTCCGTCACGCGTCAAGACTCAACATCTATAAATAAATTACGTATTGTAACTTAGTTTGGAGCCTGCGTGAAACGAGCGACTAAATTGTTTGGTGTGTCACTGCCTAGTTTTAGATTATTTTGATAGTTACCGAGACAATATACAGCGTGTAAACGAAGGCTTCACAAACGGAAGCCGTCAACCAAGCATTGTGCACATCAAACTATATGTAGGGGTACCTACGCAAAAATTATCGGTCGGAAACGACTTATTTAGTGGTGAAAAATCTAATTTTACGGAAAAATTCAATAAATCACTTTTAAAACATTGTGCCTGTGAATACTATGAATAGTAAACAGGTCATGTAGAAAATTTAAGAAAATTATAACCTGAAAACCTAATGTCACAAAAAACAGCTGTTAAAAATTTGGAGCTTTAACCCCCGATATCTCTGTAACTAGGGGGTTCCCAGGTATGGTCTGGAACAAAAAAAAAATGATCGCAGTGACGGGAAGAATGCATCTCGGTTTCGATAAGGGTACTTTCACACCCTTTATAACTCAGAACTTACTGGCTTGTGGAGATCAGGTAGGCAGTTGGTTCATGAAGAATACAGTTAGGTTAGGTTACCTAAGAGCGGTATAGAACAAAGATCCAAACAAGAAGGTCGTCGGCCCTTTCGGGTCCCTCCTATGTTGCTGACATCTCTTTGAGGCGCGCGTGGAACACGAACGCGCCGTCGACACGGCCTGTTGTCGTCATAGGACGGACGGACGGCGAGTTGACCCATCACTCACCGTCCACAGGCCCGCGTCTACGGTGGCCGGAGGTCATCACGTGGCCCCCGGCGCCCGGAGTGCCTCCCGCGGCGGGCTGTGAGGAGGCCAAATAATAAAAGCAGCGCGAGCATCTTTCAAGATCGGATTTGGATGGATGACCAGATTATCCATACACATACCGACACTTTTCTGTGTGTCTTAAATTTCGTTAAGCAGTTGTGTGTCGTGTCGTGTCTTGTTGTTGTTGTCATGTTGTGTGTTGTTGTTCTATTTGTGTTGTTGATTTTGCCAGTACTTAGAAAATATGGTCTGATAACCAATATTGCCAATGGCTATCTACCGATTTTACCTACCTGTTAGCCTGCATCATCTCACCGCTATGATTGGATTGGACGGGGCAAGTGCCTCTAGATTTCAGAGAACATAATTTTCTAGAGCAAAACCAATCCTCAACAAAGATCATTTCAAAGTAACGCTTTCAAAAATTCCCTACACCTCGCATGAGAAACTGCCAAAAACAAAGATCATTATAATTATGATTAATGTGAGGTGCGAATCAATTCCAATCACAGCAACTATGCATGTGTGAGTGTGTGAGTGAAGCAGAGGGGAATAAGTTAACTACTCGTAGTTGATAGTTGTTATGTACGGAGTTCGCTACTTGTGCAGCTGTGTGTGTTTCGTCTTCAGGCGTTCAGCTAACGTAACTGTATTAATGTGTTTGTTTGTTGTTTGTGTGGCCTTAGTGACAGCGGCATCATGAGAGAAGCCCGCTACTCTATTTCCAAACCACTACGACTCTTTTTCGGATGGGAAATCATCAAATGACCCCCTAAAACCCATCTATGTTCCATCTTAGTCCTTTAAATTGTGTTTAGGAGCCGCGTTATTTTTCATCTTAGTCCTTTAAATTGTGTTTAGGAGCCGCGTTATTTTCCATCTTAGTCCTTTAAATTGTGTTTAGGAGCCGCGTTATTTTTCATCTTAGTCCTTTAAATTGTGTTTAGGAGCCGCGTTATTTTTCATCTTAGTCCTTTAAATTGTGTTTAGGAGCCGCGTTATTTTTCATCTTAGTCCTTTAAATTGTGTTTAGGAGCCGCGTTATTTTTCATCTTAGTCCTTTAAATTGTGTTTAGGAGCCGCGTTATTTTTCATCTTAGTCCTTTAAATTGTGTTTAGGAGCCGCGTTATTTTTCATCTTAGTCCTTTAAATTGTGTTTAGGAGCCGCGTTATTTTTCATCTTAGTCCTTTAAATTGTGTTTAGGAGCCGCGTTATTTTTCATCTTAGTCCTTTAAATTGTGTTTAGGAGCCGCGTTATTTTTCATCTTAGTCCTTTAAATTGTGTTTAGGAGCCGCGTTATTTTTCATCTTAGTCCTTTAAATTGTGTTTAGGAGCCGCGTTATTTTTCATCTTAGTCCTTTAAATTGTGTTTAGGAGCCGCGTTATTTTTCATCTTAGTCCTTTAAATTGTGTTTAGGAGCCGCGTTATTTTTCATCTTAGTCCTTTAAATTGTGTTTAGGAGCCGCGTTATTTTTCATCTTAGTCCTTTAAATTGTGTTTAGGGGCCGCGTTATTTTTTTCGAACTGTCCCGCAGCCCACCATAGGGATGTTTACTGACTAAAAAAATGTGACTCTAATTAGTCCGTCAATAATATTGGATACGTATTTTTTGCTTTATCAAATCAATAAAAATTGACAAAGATAAAAACGCGTCGAAGATTTGAGTGGGGGTTTGTGACGTCACTGACCGGTACAAAATGCTATACTGATGACTTAGAATATGACTTCACACGAATTTTCAAAGCGCTGTATCGTCTTTATTGTTTGTTTACGTCAAAAAATAAAAAATACGTGTCCAATATATTTTGGAAATCTATCTGACGAACTAATTAGATTCTGTTTGTTAACTATTCTATTGTTCAAGTTCCCTTTATCAATACTGGAATAATCTTCTCTGTGTTCTTTCTATTGCAACTCATATAAGCCAGAAATTATGTGTTTCCTTCTCCTCTGCTATTCTATCTATCTATCTATATAAATAAAAAGATAAGTCATGACTGACTGACTGACTGACTGACGACTGTGATTGACTCATCAACGCCCAGCTCAAACCCTTGGACCTAGAAAGCTGAAATTTTGAACAGAGATTCCCTTTATAATGTAGACAACGAATAAGGAAGGCTTTTTCGAAATTCAACACCTAAGGGAGTTAAATAGGGGATGAAAGTTTGTATGAAAAATCTTATTCCTTGAGTAGCGGGCGAAGCCGCGGGCAAAAGCTAGTTAAGAATAATTTTGTTGCGGGATAATTTTTATAAGTTGCTATATAACTTAAAAGCAAGTTCAAATAATCGCTTACACAGCGCCCCCATCCTCTTATTACTGCCACATCGCGGTCGGAATATTATCACTACATAGCGGAAAAGGGATGTTCACTGTTCAGACACTTCCAGCCAAATTACTTGACAAATACTTCACTAACTCGCTTACAACGCTACAATATGTGACGTCACTTGACGTCACGGATTGTCGGGCTTATGACGTGCTTGACGTTTAATAAAGGCGTGTACAATTGAACAATGTAACGGTTATTTGGAATATGTATTGTTGAGGGTGGAGAGGTGGCGTAGTATTAATGGCATCGAAAGGTTTTTATATATAGGTTTTATTCCAGTCAGGTATATTTTTGTGTGTACATTATTTTGTCACGACTCCTTTAAATTATTAAGGAAAACATCGTGAGAACGCTGGCTTGTTAACACATAGACCATTCCTTCTCGTAGTGAGGAAGCCTCGCATAGAATTTTTCCATCAGAATTTTCTAAGTCTGGATTGTTAGACCACGGAGTCTGGATTAGTCTGTTTTATTGCAAACTAGCGTCCCGCCCCGGCTTCACACGGATGCATTATATATATAAACCTTTCTCTTTAATCACTCTATCTATTAAAAAAACCGCATCAAAATCCGTTGAGTAGTTTTAAAGATTTAAGGATACATAGGGAAATAGGGTCAGAGAAAGCGACTTTGTATTATAAGTTGGACCCTATTAATTAGGTCATAAACAAAACTGACAAAATGTAGGTGCATTGTAAGGTAGGGGGATATGCAGAGGTGCTTAACCCTTCAAAGAAAACAGGTGTGATACTATGTCATATATTTTTCTTAGTAATAAAATAAGGGCCTTGCAGCCTTAAAGATGTATTTAAGATGACGGCTTTAGCCACTTTTAATTGGATGGTTATACATACACATTTGTAATCCTATAATACTAGATCTATAATTAAATGAAAGCGATCAACGAATGATTTCAGTTTGTAAACACTATGGCTCTAAAACTTATGAAATTAAACCCACTAATTAATGTTTTATCAGAGTCGGTGTAGATATAAACTTTGGTTAGTTTGGAAATCTACTTAATTAAACATATAATAATTACGTCTGGATCAAAGAACATGATATTCGTTACCTAAATTGAACTGTAATCAGATTAATTTGGTATTTATAGTTCTGTTCGTAGTTAACAGTGGGTAGGAGACGAATTTACGTCAATTGCGTCTCAAACTCTTCAATAATTAGATTTAATTAGATTTTTTTGTTAGCTACCCGCTAACAAAAAAATCTAATGAGTCCGTCAGATTTATAAAGGCGAAAGTTTCTGAGTGTGTATGTTTGTTACTTCTTCACGCAAAAACTACTACACGGATTAAGATAAAATTTGGTACCTACACAGATAGTTTATAACCTGGATTAACACATAGGATAGTTTTTATCCCGATTTTATCTTCCCGTACCCGGGATAATTTTCGAGTTGTCGCGGGTGAAGCCGCTCCAACAGCTAGTAATTAAAAAAAACATTAATATTTATCGAACTTATCGCTCACACTATCACTCTTTTAAAACTTTTTGTCGTGTTTGTTTTCTCGACCGATTTGACCTTTTCATTTGATGATGGATGGACTCTGACCCAGCCCATGTCTTTGATCACATGTAACATCTACCAACCCGCACTGTGTCCTCGTGGTGGATTAAAATTCATCCCTTGCCTAGAGAGGACGCCTGAACCCTGCATTGGGAACATTATAGACTGATGATGACACTGTTTTTTTTTGGTGGGTGGTAAATCTTCACATAACCCCTCTCGCTCTTGGGCAGAGTGAAAGGGAGTGTCAGACTTCTACTAACTAAAAACCACCCATGTTCCTTCTTAGCCCTATATGTCAAGGCCGCGGTATCTCTTACAACATCCCGCAGCCCTGAACAACCCGTAGCCCAAATGAACCCTTGAATGATGACCCTTAAAGGTAAAACCCACCTAACTACTTCCTATATAAAGGTAAAGTGGACTACTATACGCTGATGGTGACGATGATTCTACTCTCGTCAGGTCTGTGATTTAGCTTGCACCTGGTTTTGGAATTAAACATTCAAAGTTGTGAAAACTTGTATATTTTTTAAATTTCCACATACAGGGTGTAAATTAACCCTTCACACATACGTCTACCAAGCATTCTGTACATTAAACTAAGTACCCCTACGCAAAATTTTTTGCTGGGAAATGACTTTTTTTGGTGTCAAAAATCACATTTTACGGTAAAACTCAATGTAGCACTATTAAACGATTATGCTAGTGAATAATTTGAATAGTAATCGGGTCATGGAGGTAATTTAAGTAAAGTTTTAACCTGAAAAACTAGTATTTTACAAAAACAGCTGTGCAAAATTTGAAACTTTGACCCCCAATATCTTCGTAACTAGGAGGTTCCCAGCTATGGTCTAGAACCAAAAAATGATCGCAGTGGTGGGAAGAACAAGTGCCTTTCGTTTGCGTTAAGGGTACTTTTACACCCTTTATATTTAGCGGTTTTTCAGTAGACAGGTTTCGAGACCTCATTTAAAAGAAAAAAATATGACTATAACAATAAATACTATAATCAACTGTAAGAAGTTGTATGGGAGCTTTATTTATATTAGCGTTATCTTAATACATAATCGCTAATGATTAGTTTTATAAACGAAACAAACATTTCATGTTTTCGAACCATTTGTTAACTTCCGTCTCACGCAAAGCTTTTAATTTTTGGCTAATTTCTGGTTACTCTTTATTTATTGAGTGGAAAAATAGTACTTAAACATAAAATTGCTTTGTTATGAAACTGGGATTCTTATACAGTGTGTTAAGTTAAACGAAGGACATAATATCGAGGAAAGGAATTCAGTATTCGATTCTCGTCCCAAATGTTAAAAAAAAAACGAATTTAAGAGAAAATGCTCCATAGAAACGCTCTCGCCCTCTTTCTGTTAATAACTTTATAGCTATGATTTTTTACACAATAATAAATACTAACTTTTTGTACGCCCCTATGTTTTTCTTGAACTAGAACCCTCAAAAAATGCTCAAAATTGCTTATTTAGATCGCTGTCAACAGAGGCCTAGTGTACCAATTGGACAGTTATTAACGAAAAAAAAAAAAACATAGGGGCACATAATACATCCTTCTTATTTAGTGTCTAAAATATCTTATAAATTGGTACAATATTGGAGGAGGAAATAGGCGAGAGCCAAACCTAGAAATATGACTTTTTACTTAAGCTATTGAGTCGGATCTGCAGTTGTCCTTATCTGCCGCCCGGGCGCCTAGCACTCGCAGAGCGACAGCGATAGTTTTTTCAAATACCTAATTTTTAAAAGTCTCTCCGCCCACATTTCCTCCTAATTTGTGACGTAATTGTGGCTTTGCCCCACGCGCTACCCAGATCTCACTTAATTAGACGTTTCTCTTTCGACATTGTCCTACCCCAGTTTTATAAAATATAAAAGGAAAATTAATTATACCTAATAGTTGACCCGTGCATATTTTCTGTGACAAGCGCAAGGGTTTTGCGAAATGTTTATAATGGTATCGTCTGTTATTCATCAGTGTTTTTTTATTGTTCATATTTTTATTAGTAGGTATCATGTATGCATGCAAGTATTACAGGTTTTAATATGCCCCTCGTTTAAACTAACATACTTATATAAAAATATCTCATACATCTAACTCAAAAACTAATTAAAAGACTAAAATTATAAGATTGTAACATTTATGATTGACAACAATCTAACTTAACTGCAACCATTTGATCTTCAAAAACGTACCACAATAAGGAATAAAACCAACCAAATTACAAACACTGAAACAACACCAACTTGACTTAAATTGCTGAAAAACCAATCAGCAACTTGCCAGATTAAATTCCCTCAATATGTCTTTTTCTGGTAAACATTTAATTTGATTAAACACCCCAGTCGGCGAGTTAACGACCTCGATTGGGTCTAAACTCTAACTAATTTCATTAATTGCTGAAATTTCGCCTGAGCAAGCATAAATATTTGAAACTTATCCTACTTTGGGAACGGTCAGCATAAAATGCGTTGTTGGGTTAAGTAATTTTTGTTTTTATTTGTTTTTTAAATAAGGGATTTAATTTATTGTTGTTATTTATTAAAACTTTTGTTTCTTTTTTTCCCACCACTAGGAAAATACTTCTCTTACTCCTTTTAAACTCTCTCTTATTTTGCCTACTTTGAGCAAGCAGTCAGGAATAAGTCCAAACGACTACCGTATTTAGCACCTACTGTATGACGATTCTGGACTATCTGTCCTTAGCTATCCTGACAGTGTGACCCACCCAGTCCCTTTTAACCGGATCAGTTAAATCTCAAGGCAAGGGCCGACGCCCGTCGTAGGTGTAGGAACGTGGGTGGTTTTTAGTCTGTAGAAGTCTGACACTCCCTACTGCTCTGCCCAGAGCGGGAGGAGCCATGTTATGATTTCCCAACCACCATGCATCAGATCAAAGACTTGCAGTGCTCCGGTCTTACAGCATTTTGTACCAGTTGATCTGTTTCAGAAGCAAACATAACAATATCGTCTGCAAAACGAAGGTTTGATAGCTGCATTATAATTATACCAATCCGCACTGGGCACGCGTGGTGGATTATAGCCCATCCCTCTCCTAGAGAAGAGGCCTGTGTCCCTGCAGTGGGAATGGGAACATTATAGGCTGATAATGATGATTATAATTATCGCCTATAGGAATACTTAACTTGCGCTTTTCATGTGTGAATAATGTGTCTTGGTAATGTTGTACTGAGAGTAAAGCGCTGTGTTTTATTATATTATTATGAAAAGCCTCTGTGAAGTCCAAAAGTCATATATTATGGTTAGGCTAGTAAAGTAACAAAAATAGACAGAACAAATTTTTCTAGTAACTAATGGTGTGTTTTTGCAGACATAAAATGTGTAAATGACATAAATAAAAGGTTTTAGAGCCATCAATGCGCTAACTTTAAGGTTAATTCAGCACAAAATGATTCTAGTGCCCCCAGAGTATAAATATTATTGTCTGTTATTTAAAAAAGTCGCTGTAAAATACAAAAATGAGATCTTCGTTACTCTTCAAATTAATCTGAGGCAGCATGTGAGGAAAAAAACGTAACGTAACGTAAAATTAATTAAACATCAACGAAATTCGGTATTTCCAAACCATTTTATATTTAAGACCCCTTACTAATAGATCCTCAAAAGGGATACAACCTCACACTCGACTGAATCACATCAAAAACACGACCCGTGAAGAACTCTCATTTAAAACATATAATTTGAATGTAAGCTCGAATCATAATCGATTACGACCGAAAAAACCGTATTTACTCGATTTTCCTAAATCGTTTTGCGGCGCAATTAAACTTTTAGTAAGAGAGAGAAGTCTGAAATTTCATTTTCGAGAAATAATTATGTTTCAAGATTTAGAAAATGTAACGATTTATTAATAAACTTTGGGTTTGTCGGGTAGCAACGGTGTTTGATTTCCGGGTCGTTCGATTTCCGGGTCAGAAATTATTGGATCTGGATAAAATAATTCTTAGTACCAGAGTTCCGATACGGATTTTGAATTGCTTGATAATTCGAAACCCGTAGAGAGCGCTAGAGATAAAAATAATGCTGGCTACATCAACATTACATAAATATATGAAATTCTTTTTTTTACCCTGACGTATAGACACCTGTGGATCACTGTTATAGTTTTTTTTAATGTTACAGATCTGTAGTAACAACGATCATAGAAAGTATAGGTACCTAATATTTCGGTAAATCGCCAATCGGTTGGTTGACTTTTCACGTGACAAGTGAGTTGTCTTATATTTTTTGCTTCTCGGTTTAAAGAAATTTATTTCTCATAAGAACATAATTACAGTTCGCTTAAAATGAGATACAAAGTTATAAGTATTATAATACAGTACCATACAATTTCCTCCAGAGTACTACATACAATACATGCATACATGCATGCTTCTGGGCACTTTACCTGTTGACAGTGATGTGGACGATTTTTTGAAGCCCTGTACTTCTTCCCTATTTGATACTTGCACATGCATATTTTTACTATAATCTAAGTTCTGTAAATTGTACTTTGTTTGTATTGTAAATAAAGTCCCTTATACTAGTGTAAAAAAGGTAGTATTTACCTTACATACCTATAAAACAGAAACTTCCTGTTTTACCAAGTCCTAATAGTACATTACAGCTCATATTTCAGAAGTATAAGAATTTATTACGAGGTAGGTACTAATTCATCATTTTCACAGAACAAGTTATGTGTGTACTCCACACGTTCGCACTTTTAATATTTCGTCGTTGACCTCATCAATCACGGCTGTATTGATCCTGAGGAAAGCCTATTAGGTAGGTACCTACTTTTCTTCATCCGAGGTTTTTCCTGTTAGTAACTGTTCTGATAGGAAATGGGTACTTTCTGTACTTACGAACGTTACAAGCAACAAAAATAAAAGAGTGGAATAACATCGGGATATTTTAACAGTTTTATCTTTTGACTAGCCGATATCACGCGGTTTCGTCCGCGTATTTCCCGTTTCCGTGGTAGCACAGAGATAAAAACTATGTTACTCAAGGTGAATCTAGCAGCTTTCTAATGGTGAAATGATTTTTGAAATCGGCGCAGGAGTTTTTGAGTTTATTCATTACAAACATAATTACACAAAAAATTAAAAAGTACAAATCTTTCTTCTTTATATTAGTGTAGATGTAGATAACTTATTTTGACAACTCGTGTAACAATAATATCTACGACTTGGGTTGGTCTTTGGGTTAAGCCGCGCCTGCCTAGGCTGGTCTGCCACCCATTACATACCAATTTTCCTCCGTGTCTCGGAAGGCACGTTAAGCTGTTGGTCCCGGTTGCCATCTTTGGCAGTCGTTACAAGTAGTCAGTAACCTGAAAGTTTGACAATCAGTCTTACCAAAGGGTTCCGTATTACCCAGTATTAACTGGGTTGTGGAGCTCAGATAGGCAGCCGCTCCATGTCAAGTACTGGTATTCAGCTGCATTCATGTAAGACTGGAAGCCGACCCCAACATATTTAGGAAAAGGCTTATTTAGAAAACTTATTTTGATTCTAATTTTTCATCATTTAATTTCGTATCCAAGATGGTGTTTAGTATGTGTTATATGGTGTTGATTTAGGAACTCGAACACCAATTTAGCTATCTTACTTCAAGCATCCGAATTTGTCAAACACTGTGTAGACATGGATGGACCATCACGCCTGTTATTATCCCCGAAGGGTCAGGTAGCAGAAATGTAATAAGTAAGCCCACTTTTTGCTAGTTATGTTTATAACCACTAGCTTATGCCCGCGGTTTCGTCCTAAAACTAAAACCTCCATCGAGAACCCTTGATGAAAACAGCAAAAAAATCGTGCAGTAAATTTGTGAGTTTATCATGATCAAACAGACAGATACACGCGGCGGAGGACTATGTTTTATATTATGTAGTGGTGTAATAAGTGTCGAGCCTATTGCCATCGATTGAGACACAATAATTCGCACTACGTGGCTTTTACTGAAAAAAATCTCAATGATAACCCCAATTACCAGTTTGCCCTAGTTTGCCCGATCTGGGAATCGGACCCAATATCTCTTGCACAGCAATGGCTGACATAATATCAATGGCTGACATAATATCCCTTCAATATCTTTCGGATTTTGTTAGAAAATTGTGTTATTGTGTTGGACTCAAATAATAAGCAGCATAATATAAAAGGAAGAAAACATTTTGCTACAAATATTAAAAAATAACCACGCACTATAGAAAGCAGATTAATACTCAGATACCAATCACTATTAACCTTTTGCCGTCCACTTTTTACCATCCCCTAAATGAAACTCATCAGGGAGTAAGCAAAAATTAATTTAGGTTTCATCCCCCAGACCATCAAACGACCCCAATAATTACACACCCTTCAAAAACATTACTTTCGCCAAAAAAATTAAATGTCTGCTTTTAATTACTCTTTATTGATATCAATTATTTTGTTTACAAGGAGGTTAATTTAAAAATGTCGAGTTCGCTATGTTGTGGGTGTTAGACTAAATTGGATTGTTTGAATTTGGGCCCAAACCTACACCTACGTTTTTATTTATTAATCAATTTATCAAATTTATCTGTTTTTTTTTTGGATTTGAATTGAAAAAGTTTTTATTATACGATACTTTTTACGCATTTGAAATACTCGTTGGTCGTTTTGTTGTAATTTATTATTGTTGCCCTTTCAAATTCGGTTTGCAAGCTAGAAAAGGTAATCAACTGAATTTATATTTCAGTAAAAGAAAAATAAATATACAATATCAAACAATATAATTTGAAATATACCAATTTGTGAAAGTATGTAAGACAAAAGTGGTACATAGGCTGACTTTCAATTTTTTTTTTGGTTTGTGGGAACTCATCAAATGACTCCAGCTCTAGGCAGATCGGTACGGAGTATCAGACTTTTACTGACTAAAATTCACCCATGTTCCTTCTTAGCCCTTTCTGCCGATTCCACGGTATGTCTCTCGAACAACCCGCAGCCACGACGGGTACATAGGCTGACTTAATTCCATAAGGCATTGTCAACCTTTGTTTTATATAGGGCAACATTGTGGAAGGGTGCAAAATCTAAAAAATAGCTTCTTGGATATGTTTTTTTTTTTAAAAATAACAATCTAATAATGTTTTTTTAGACTTTAGTGAAGTAAGTCTAGTAAATTTTAGTGAAGTCTGATAATATTTATATTTGTTTCTACTATCCCCAATTCTATTTCTACCAATAATAAAATATCCAATTCTCCTACTATCTTTGAGAAACACGTGCCTATTTTCTTGCACCCAAACCACCCAACAATTGCTGTAACATTGCCCAAGCTCAAAGATCCTACATACATAGCTACCGTTTTATCACCAACTGTATCTACTACCCAACCCTTGAAGTCCATTGTCCTTGTACAATAATGTAGAATACGCAACATTTAGCGTGAATCTGTTCCAAACTCCTTCAAGTTTTAACAGTGTTGTATTGAAGTTCAGGATATTCTCTTGTATTGTAGGCAGTATTATCTTGATTTAGCGAAACGTCTTTGTTATTGTCTGCGACGGGTCATGCAATTTATTCGAGTTACGTTTCCCATGATGTCAAGTTCTAGCTTAAAGATAAACAACAACACTGTATTGCCTAATTTGTTGCATTGAAGAAAAAACAATATCAGCAGGCGCTTTGCTGACATGAAGTAGGATAAACAAAATTCAGCCATTAAAAAAATCAGTTATCAGCGAGTCAGCCTATATGTAGTTTTATTTGGGCTGCAGGTTGTTTGAAAGAGATACCGTGGCCTCAGCACAAAGGGCTAGGAAGGAACATGGGTGGTGGCTTTTAGTCAGCCCCTACCGCTCTGCCCAGCGGGAGGAGTCATTTGATGAGTTCCCACCAGTTCCGACACTTAAAAAAAAACAAAGGTAATATTTTCGTAACATAACATCGCACCTGTAATACTGGAAAGGTCAGGCAGAGGTGTATCCACAGAAGAACACCCACATTGCGCCAGTTAGGTTTAAACCCTATGTAATAGGCGATGTCGCGATGGTGTAAAGTTTCATTAACAGAAAGTTTCATTTCAGTTTTCTGTTCTGTGGTTTCATTAGTATTGAATAATTCTGGCTTACCATTTGAACACCAGATGGCGCTAATTCACTTACAATACAAATCGACATTTACTTTAACGCGATCAAATCTGTGTAATAACTGGAACGAAAAATTCAGAGCAGCTACAAAAATTCATTAAATTCCCCATCAACAAGATGTCAAACTATAATTAACTCTAGCATGCAACACAAAAAGTTTAAATGAGAAATTCACCATCCACCCAAGAATCTATATAGTGGAATGTTAGCCAGCTCACAGCACGCCTTTGTTGAAATTTCGAGGCCAAGCGACTGCAGTCGGACCTCGGGAACCCTAGGGAAATTACAGTTTCATAGTAAGTTTCTATCAGCTCACAGGTGGTTAGTGCTGTCAATCCAACTGATTTATTTTCTCACGTCTTACTCTTAGTTGCTAGTCGCAAGATTAATTCAAAGAGTAGTTGAGAAGTAGAGTGAAATGTATTTTTTCGGAAAGTATGTTGTGCTATTAAAATAGTTGTTAGGGTAGACTGGATATATAAACTTGGAGGGTGTGAGTTCTATTCTATTCTATTTTTGTTTAATGGCAATTAAATCCGATGTCGACTATTCTGCCAATGTCCAGTGAATTGGAAAAACAAGTGCGCAGGGTAAAAAAATAAAAACATGAATGTAATGTTAGATGAATAAATTAAATTCTTCGACACCACAATAAAATGATCTTGTCGGATTAGTACGGGAACGAAACAAACAAAAAAAAAATAGAAATAAATAAATACTAAAATTGTTAAACTGATACCACACACACATTCAGATTTTTAATTTAATGTTATTGTGACGGATGAAAGTCATCAGCGCCCACACAAGCAGTTCGGGGGAGGAATATGTTAGCAGGGAGGGGAAATTAGTCGGGAGAGGGATTTTAAATTTAGGGAGACGTCTATACAGATCTAAAGGAGGAATGTTGTTTGAGCATTCAAAGATGTGATCCAGAGTAGAGGGTGTGAGTTGTGGTGCAGATTGCGAGAAGTTTAGCAGTTGACTTTGATAGGCTGAGTTGATTGATTGTTGTAATTGCGATACCTTTTCTTTTTGGTGGGTGGGTAATCATCAAATTATTGATGCCTCCCGCTCTGGGTGGAGGCCTTTTCAAGATCGGTTGTTGTCTACCTCACGTTCACACCCTAATCCTAACTAAAATTATAAATGTGAAGGTAGTTTGTGTGTTGCGTGAGTTTTCCACCAAACCTCTGAACCGATCATTCTGAAATATTCATCATCATCATAAGTCTATATTTGTGTGTACCTGATGGGTACGTGGGGCGCCCGCTCGCACCAACCTGCGGCAACACGCGCCGCTGACGCGCGCGCTGCGTGCACTCAATATGGTGTCACAACGAATTGATTGCTTCAATTGTACTCTGAGTGACGCATTTTATAAAATTAGTCTAGATTGTTAATTGTATGTCTCAGTCATTGGTAAACTTTAACTATAACTGCACTGTTGTATTAAGTTGGCCTGTAACGATGATGTGTTTTAAATAAATAAATAATGTAAAGGCCTCCTCTCGAGGAGTGGGATGGGCTATAATTCCACCACGCGGGCCCAGTGCGGATTGGTAGATGTCACATATCTTCGAACTTTTGGTTCTAAGATATGCCGGTTTCCTCACGATATTTTCCTTCACCGTTTTGAGAGCAGTGGTGATGAAATAAATTACACAAAGTAATGCGCCTGCCTGGGTTCGAACCAACTCTTCGTAAGTGGGGGCCGCAACCCCTGGGCCACCACTGCTCTCATCCTAAAATATTGCATTATCATGTGTACAGAAATTGACATAGCCTAACTTTTATCCCGAAGAAAATGACTGTTCTAAAAGAAAACACTAATAAGGTCCTAAGATAATAGATAGCACTACGAGTGTTCCGAATCATGATTGAATTTATTGTATTATTATTGAAACTTTAGTAGTATTTTTATAATAATTTCGAGGAGAGTGCGGGCTCGGCTGTTGTTGTTGTTACATAATAATATACTAATGATACTTGATGTACGACAAGCCCTGAAAAATACTTGTCAAAAACATAACGTGTGTCTATTATTATTTCATCCAAGTATTGACATTCTTTCAGACAACTGTATTATGAAATGTTTTGTTCACCTTTACGACAAGTTTTCTACTAGTTGGTATTTTGTAATGCTTTAATGTTTACAACTGGTGGAAAACACATTTAGAGTATATTTTATGGTGTTTTATGTTGAGCATGAGGTTTGGGGGTTCGATTCACGGGTCAGGCAAAGTGTTATGGCTGCGGGATGATGGGAACAGATACCGCGGCCTCGACATAAAGGGCTAAGAAGGAACATGGGTGGTTTTTAGTCAGTAGAAACCTGAGACTCCCTTTCGCTCTGCCCAAGAGCGGAAGGGGTTATTCGATGATTTTCCACAGTTTTTGGGTATTTCCTTCAGACATTTTTGTGTGATCCACGGAGTCTGGAGTTGTGCCCTGCCTAACCCTTCGGGATTACAGGCGTAAGGTTATTATAAGTATTACATTCTTTCCCGGTTTCAGCTGAAAACATACGCAATTACTTAGGTGTTACGCAGAATAAAACCACAATTTTCCATTACTTCACACCATTCGGCCTGTTTTCTAACCATATGTATAATAAAAAAAGATTTACTAAGAAGTGCCTATAGACGGCGTAAACTTAAATGGAGAGGAGGACGTCATCTATCACTGGAACTTGAGAGAAAAACTTTCAGTAAACATTCCCATTACATTGCTTGTTTTGAACAGATCTGATCTTTAGATCAGGTAGAGATGGAGTCAATGTAAAGAGAAGAAAACGATTTTTTCGGCGTTCGTTTGGTTTTTGTAGTAGATAGTCTATATGCTAAATAAGTCAGGCGTTACATTGGGTATCCATTTTAGTAGTTCAATCATTCTGAAATAAAGTTTCGTCGTGTTTGAAACAAGGCCATACTGTTACACGTTCCTTTAAATATTTTTCGTGAGAATTTTCTTTGAGCTCCGAACAAATTTTCTTTTTTCTTTGTAGGCAAAATGTCTTGGTTTCTTTTTTAGGAAAAGAAAATTAGTTTTATAAAGCGTTTCATACCCAGTTCACATCAATAATTTACAAACTATCGCAGTTAGCCGCAGGGTGTATTTATTAAGGCTCTTGTAGGAGGAGGGCCCTACTATATTTTTGTGATTCATAGCGACATATAAAATTGCGCTTGCTGAGACTTATCTGTCCTAAGCTTACGTAATACAGTTTCTGATTTGGTGTCATCATTTTCTCAACTATCATCATCAGCCTATAATGTTCCCACTGCTGGGACACAGGCCTCCTCTCTTTTTGGGAATAGGCTATAATCTACCACGCGGGCCCAGTGCGGATTGGTAAATGTCACATGTCTTCGAATTTTTTTGGTTCTAAAACATGCCGGTTTCCTCACGATGTTTTCCTTCACCATTTTGAGAGCAGTGGTGGGCAAATGGCTAGCCAGATAATATTGAGGTCGGCTTCTGCTCTAACCGTATACAACTATACATAATTACATTTTGTATGGAGCGATTAATTAAGCTAGCTTTAGCTTAATATGGGGTTAAGCTCATAAACTAATTGAGCCAGAGCGAAATATTCCTACGTCGATAAAACTAAACTATTAATTAAAATATCGTTCACAAAATGAATAGTCATAACTTAGAATGCTGCACTTCCCAAGAAAACATCGGGCGATATATTTAGCGACCGCTTTGGGGTGTCAGCACCAATTACTGTCCGCGCTCACAAACCAGCCTTAGGGGACATTAATATCCCATTATTTTGTGTACATTAGTCGGATTATTTACTTATTCTAGTGACTTATTAGGTTACGATGTAAGCTGAGCTGTAAGCGGTTGATAATGTTATCTCACAAGGAGAATAATGTAAAAATTGCATGGTTGTGTTAATCATTAAATTATAACAGGTGTTGAGATACACTGACTTTAGTAATTTTTGACGCTCAAAGCTTTCTGATTTTCGGCCTAATTTGATAATAAATTATAAATGAAGAACAGAGTGTATCGTCATCAGTCATGGACAAGGAAGGATCCTCCGACCAGACAAGTGTTGTGTCTGGTGACCTGACAGCAACTGGTTGTTGGGTTTTTCTATATCTCCACTTGCGGAAAACTTTAATAAATCTCAAGAGGATCTCTTAGGATTTTGAGGTTATTTCATACTCGTTGCTCTAGTGGTTCGAAACGCGACTACGAAGCATAAAGTCTTCAGTGCGATTCCCGGGTTGGAACAAGTGTTGTAGAGTTTTTCCATCAGGATTTTTCTAGTAGGATTCACGAAGTCTTGATTTGTACAACAGGCTCGCCCCCTATTTAGTGGGGGTAAACATAGCTGGCGAATTTTAGTGTATTATTAAGTGCATCTCTGCGCAACCCTTCGGGAATTACTGGCGTGATTTTTTGTTAAGTGATGCTACTATGTATGCAATAGCATACAAACTAGCTTTTTCAAAAGCCACCTTCCTAACATTCAAAACTTTGCTCAAGAAATTTACACCAAAACCTATTCCCGATCTGAAAATCAAACTAAAACAATTTCGATTTTAACATCGAGGCGTGAATTCTTTATCACGCGCAGTCACGGTGCCCGATAATAGATCTGTCTGTACGCGACACAGTGACAGCTCAGAAACTACTGTGTCTATCTGTCTACTGCACGTGTGCAAATTGTCACGTTTTGTAAGATTCGCATTTGCGTGTTTAAAAAACAATTTAAACTGCATTCATAGATTGTTAAATAATTAAATAGGTAATGCTAATTCCCGGTCCAAACCAGGAATCGAACCCACTACAGGAGCCACAAAAATACTCTGTAGCTTTATCATACCTATCTAAAGGCTTCATCATAGGATTACTTTCTACCCGACTGCGGCGGAGCCCAAAAGCAGAATTATTGCTAAATAACATAGTGTCAGAAATAAAAGGAGACGATGAATTTTAAAATTTTTAATACAAAATTTATCAAATGCTCAAAATCCAGCGAATTTCATCTCATTTTTAAATTATATTAGCAATGGCTCTCAACCGGTCTTAACACACATAGGTACATCAACTGCTTAGCCTCTTCCAAACTATGTTGGGGTCGGCTTCCAGTGCAACCGGATGCAGATGAATGTTTTTAACATGTGCATTACGATTTATAACAACTTGCCAAATGAATTGAAATTATTACAAGGTAATTTATTTAAAACCAGGTTAACCGAGTGGCTCCAAACTAACTGCTTCTATAGCATTAAGGAGTTTATGGACCAAAAAAAAATATAATTAAATTAAGAGTTGATAAAATGAATGTTTACCTAATTATTTAATATTTGTATAATGTATTTAATTAAAATAATGTAAATCAATAATATAATAATAATGATGTAGTAATAATGATGTGTAATAGTAATGTGTAGTAATAATGTGAACCTAATAATAATGTTTTAAATAATAGATGCTTACTAATACATTAAAGATAATATAGTAAGGACATGAATATTTAAAAAATTTGCACGCTTGCTTGCAGGCAGAATACTGTGACTCTTAGGCTGTAAGATCTTCCTATAAAAAAATGTATTTCTGGCAAATAAACATTTTGATTTGATTTGATTTGATTTGATTTGATAAATTCCAGTATTCACATGTAGCGACTGCATATCTGATCTCCATAACCCAGTTAATACTGGTTAATACGATACCCTTTGGAAAGACTGGTTGTTGAACTTTCAGGCCACTGACAACCTGTAACGACTGACCATCGGCTTTATGCGCTTTCCGAGGCACGGAGAAAACTTGGTAAGTAATGGATAGTCACCCATCCACAGACCAACCTAGGCAATCACAGCTTAACCTAAAGATCGACCCGAGTGTCACATATTATTAAGCCACAAGCGACATAAACTCATGGTTGTATATCGTGGAGTGTTTAGAAATTACAAAATGTCAGCCAACTTCAAGCAACTTTCCCATGATAGGGTAGTTTCCAAAAAAAAACTAATTAGTCCGTCAGATTTATTTCCAAAAAATATTAGATACGTATTTTTTCTTTTTTAACGTAAACAAACATTTAAGACAATACAGTGCTTTGAAAACTCGAATCGTGTGACGTCATTTTCTGAGACAATAGTATGACATTCTTTAGCAGTCAGTGACGTCACAACCAAATCTTTGACGCATTTTATCTTCGTCAATTTTAATTGATTTGTTAAAACAAAAAATACGTATCCAATATTTTTCGATAATCTAACAGACGGACTAATTAGAATCATATTTTTCTAAGTCAGTTAACATCCCTATTATCTTTTATAACTGGAAAGTTTCATGCGAAATGCAGAACCGTATATTCTTTAAGCCCGTACTATTATACATCAAGCAATATCTTTGAATTTAGGTACTAAAGCTTAAAAGGAAAATCAGAAGTTTATCACTCACTTCTCTTAATGGTTCTACTTTACTGCTTTACGGATTTGATGACTTCTATAGGTTTATGGTGAAATTGTTTAGTGTTATTGCTTATGGCGGTGAGAAGCTGAGAGCCGTGGTGGCGGCCCCGACTTACGAGCAGTAGATCGTGGGTTCGAACCCAAGTCTCAGACCGAACAGCAAAGTGAGGCCGATCAAACTACGCCTCGCCGTTTACATACACAATACACGCACACACGTACAACATAAACTACGCCTTGGTCTTAAACTTTTTATTTGGTCTGAGACGTGTGTGCGTGTATGCGAGGCGTAGTTTGACCGGCCTCACTATGCCGTTCGCAAAATTCCGTCTTTACTTTTTATTTGGTCTGAGACCCAGGTAGGCAAATTACTTTGTGTAATTTATTTCATCACCGCTACTCTCAAAACATCGTGAGGAAACCGGCATGTCGTAGAACCAAAAGAAGTCGAAGACATGTGACATTTAACAATCCGCACTTGGCCTGCGTGGTAGATTACAGCCCATTCCCTCTCAAAAGAGAGGAGGCCTGTGTCCCAGCAGTGGCAGCCTGTTAATGTGATCTTCACTTGAAGATCCTGAAAATTCTCTCATGTATCCCAGTAAATTATTCTGGATCTTCACAGAGAAGTCATGATCATCTGTATTCCCTTTTTTCAACTATGTTGGTTTAACCGTATGCAACTGAATACCCGTATTTTACGTGGAGCCACTGCCTATCTGACCTCCACAACCCAGACAAACTGGTTGACAGATTTTCAGGACACTGACTACTATAACGGCTGCCAAAGATTTATATATGACAGCCGAGATTCAGGAAACTCCGTATATAACGGGTGGTCTCCAATCCACCGACCAACCTAGTTAAGTGCGGCTTAACCTAAAGAGGACCCAAGTGACAGTTTTTATTAAACCGCAAGTGTACTATCGAATTGGTTAAGCAAACAATTATCAGCTTCACCACATTGTAAAGAGTTTTCAAAGATTTAATTTACATTTATCACAGCACAAAAATATCGTGTGTAAACCAGCTTAACCGTATGTGTAATACCGCTTAACCGTCACTACTTAACGGTTAATGAAAACGGTATTGGTCCAATAACGCAATAATCAGCGGAAGAAGATTGTTTGCTTTCCATAATGAGCTTAAGGTTAAAAGTATTATATTTTGCTGTGATGATGTTCATATTGTTGAATGTGTGAAACAAATTACCCATGAACCGAAAAGGGAATTGAGGCGACTGCATTGTGGGCCGCGGGTTGTACACTAGTTATCGCAGCCTCGACATATAGGGCTAAGAAGGAACATGGGTGGTTTTTAGTCAGTAGAAGTCTGACACTCCCTTTCGCTCTGCCCAAGAGCGGGAGGGGTTATTTGATGATATTCCACCCGCCAAAAAAAAAAGGCGACTCCATTATTGCGTGTGCGTTACTCGGAAGTACTATATATTTTTTTTATCTAATTCTAAGGATAGAGGTCTAAAATTAAGGGAAGAAAGTCTTCATTCTCGATAGAACAGGTAAACCTCTACTAGACGGGTGTTTTTTTCTGGTAGGCTGTTGCCCAAACGTTAGGTAAACGTAATCTAGTAAATATTTGTTAATTTTGAGTCTCAATATTGTCACCTATGTATTAAGGGGAGGAGCGAAACGACCCCAACGCAAGTGTTATTTATTACTTACTGGGGCTGTTGACTGCTTGATGTTACCTTTGAGACACAATAAACAATTTTATTTTAATTTTTTAAATATAATCTCGCGGAAAACTATGATATCACGATGTAGAAAAAAAATGTGTAACATATCGCAGATTACTTTATAAGTATTACTGTTGTCGATAACACACACGCCTTTTACTGTTAAGAACGCTGTCAATCAAATTATTTTATTTTTTACCCGACTACTGCACGCAGGTATTATATGTATGCAGCTGAATTCTAGTATTTTACATTAAGTGACTAACGTCAGAATACCTTATGTTTATTTTTTAGTAGCGGATGTCACGTGGTTTTTACCCGCGTAGTTCCCGTTCCCGTGGGAATACAGGAATAAAAAGTAGCCTATGTTACTCAGGGTGAATGTAGCTTTCTAATGGTGAAATCGGCGCAGTAGTTTTTGAGTTCATTTTTTGAGTTCATTCATTACAAACATACACACACACAAAGACACAAATCTATCCTCTTTAGAATATTAGTGTAGATTAGCTTATTTATATCGTGTCCCACTGCTTGGCAAAGGTTTCCACTTTTTCCTTCCATATCTCTCTATACTGTGAGATCTCTGGTCGTGTTAACCTCACAAATATGATCAGATAAAGATTGTTACACCACCTCCACCGCAGTAAACCTTGTCTTCCTCAGGCGTCCAGTGCGTGACGATCATATCATAATGGTATAAAAATATAGTATTAAGATTCGTATCACTCGTTACAACAAATTGGTTTGCATCATTACTGAGAAACTGAATATTACGCGAGTAAGAAATCATTTTGTCCGTCGTGTCTTATATTTTGTTCAGTTCACTTAATAACTATTTACGTGGAATTTGAACTTTCATGTATCGCTTATTTTTGGTCTCGATAATAAATAATAAACCTTTTGATTAAGTAGTAAATGTGGTAATTACTTAATTACCCACCGTAATAAATTTGTCCTTGTGGCACATACGTGTATTAGAAATTGTTTTTTTGACGCGAAGGAAAATTAGTCTGATGTTGATATTTCAGTTGGCAAAAGGTTCAGTTTCCGTAATATGAGAGTTGAATATAAAATGTACCTCTATGGTACCTCTACTCTATTTTTGGGGGTTACAAGAGTCTATGCAAGGTTCTTATATGGAACCGTCACCAATGAAATGTGCTTCGATATAATATTATGTGCAAACAAATAATTGTATATTAGTCATCATCCTTAAATAATTGCCCTTATCCTAATTTATTTGGGGTCGGCGCAGTGTGTTTTAGCAAAATCAAAATAGTTTTTTTTTCTTTTTTCTTATTTAATACAGATAATAGAAGACGTGTCTATAAGTATAGATGCAATTCGTGGCCTAATATCCTCGAAAGAGCATAAAACAGTTTTATTTACTTGAGGACCTAAACTATCAACTGCATGTTTTCTATTAGCTGCAGCGATGATGAAATAGTCACAGCTCTCAAGTCTAACCTAGTCATCGCACCCGGAATGGTATTCTGATTCGTCACCATCGCCAATCTTCCGATGGGATGTGGTTAAGCCACCAAAAAGCATGTTAATTATGTTTAAATAGGTACTTGTTGGGAAATTAGCCACTCATAAAGCCTTGATAACTGCGGCAGTAGAAAGGCCTACAATATCTAATTGCCAACCAGTAAGATTTAATATAGCCATTCTACCTTATCAACTGAATAGTAATTAATTTACAATAACAATCGGGTCTAAATTAATCACCTGTTACGCTCCTTTCAACGTTCTAATCCAGTCCAGATGTTAGGCTATGTCCCACCGTCGATTAATAAGCGATCTATCAGCGATTTTCCCGCACAAGAAATGTATTAAAATATAGGTCTCGTGGAAGTAAGAGAGCGACTGTAATCCCTGAAGGAGGCAGAAGAAGGCGCGACCCCATTTGCCTTCAACCGGTCACATAGCCAAACTCCGTCACTGCTACTAAGAAATTTCTAACCCAGAACCTCATGCTCGCCAATCGAGCTTTTAACCACTAGAACCAGCGAAGCAGTCCATACAAACATAACAGTTACATAATTATACTAATGATTAGTATATTATTTAACTTTTAGCGAGACAAGACGAGAGAGTATTACCTCAGCGATTATTGGACTACAGGGTCACTATGACGTCCTCAAGCAGTATTGTTTTTATGTCACTCCAGTGTGGGTAAGAGACACGCTAGACCTCCTTTGTAGTCCAGGTTGTCTAGCGCCATCTCTTTCTCACTCTGGAATAAGTTTAAAGTAGTACTTCTCCAACACGTCATGGTAGACCAGCAAAACACTTACTGAATCATACGTATGTCAGCAAATAGTCACTTACTCGCTCTTCAATGCTCGCCAACTCGTCTTTAGCCCCTAATCTATTCGCTTTTCGCTACTCACCGCCGCCGGTGTTACAAACGCCTTAGGCTGTCCTATCTACAGTTCCAGACTACTCCAGACAATGTTTAGAGAACAGTGTAGTGTTGTTTGTGCTCATTGTGTCTGAGTATTTAGCTTTCATTGAATACTGAGCCTTTGTACGATTTAAACCACTTTTTTGTAGATTTGAGTCAATCTTGATGGTTGGATAAAGAGCGGCCATGGTTTTTCTGTTTTAAGTAATTTTGAAGGACTGAGCGATGTGATTAAGGCTGATGTTTTTTTTTGTGTTGCAGGTAAACATGGATTATTTTTTGATTTGATAGCCTGGATTGCTGACGGGTAAGATTAGAAGTATTGCTGTAGATTTAATTTAATATTCATAATTTTAAAAGAGACCGGAGTTCATAGAGAACTTACCGTTTTGATTGAGATGAGCGTGCAAGTAGCACCCTCATCTCAATCGAAAAAAATACCAACAAAAAACGTCAAAAAACAAATCAAAATAATGAAGTAATCACAAACTCTGCAAGTATTACGAGGCTCTCATTGTATGGGTTTCATTTATTGTATCACGACAACGCACCAATAGTGAACAACTTAGACCTAGTTACTAATGTGTTACCGGTTTAAAAAATAAATATGTTTTTGTATACATTTGTTTTTAAAATATATAAAATAAGATAGATAATCTGGAGAATCTGGTTTGGGAACCAAGGACACAAAACCATCGAAAACGCATACCGATCTAAGTCCCTAAGTTTGGTGGGGCTGCATGCGGCATACCGGCCCGCTAGGCTTCACGGCCCACTAAGCCACGCTTTGATTTTCCACATGACAGCTACCGCTTCAAATAAACCACACCAGACAGAGACAGCTATATAACCTGTTTTATTAGACCGATACTTTATGATTGGAATATGTATGGTAGGCCGAATTTTATGGTGGTGGATAGGTAGTTTGTGAAACGACATTGGCTGTTAGTGGTGAATTTTTGGGGCTATACATTTTAGGAAAGGTGAGAATGCACCAACATACATACAAGCTGATGCCTTATTTCGTTGTGATAAGGTTAAGTTTACAAAATGCCTAGAATTTCCAACGCATTCACTCTTACAGGTTAGTTACAGACAGTGTGAATCCCAGTTTAAAACACAGTACCTCTACCATGAGTTTACACAGCCAAATCTCGCAAGCGTCTACGTAAATTATTTGTATGAAATATCGTACAGCGCCTCTAGCGGTCACGGAAAGAATTACAATCCGTAACATGAGCACTATAGATGACGATAGGTTAAAAACCTAACGTAATCTATTCTATAGTTTCTAACGTTTTTCAGCTGTCACCATACAAAACGGTACCATGAGTCACTAATTTCACTGAACCTATCGAATAATTCGCTTACTATAGTGGTTACGTAGCTCACTAGCATTTTGGCGTGTGAAACATATGTTTACAACAAAATTATGTACGTTTTTGAGTCTAATGCAGTCAAAATAATGTCTGCAAAGCTGGCTGGTATGAAATATGTTAGTGGCCGCTGAATTTGAAGACCAACGACGTGATTAACGTGAATTTCGAGAAATGATTTCGAAATGAGAATTCATGTTAGACACCAATTGCAAAATATAAATGAATGAAAGTTTATTAAACATTATAGAGAATACTTTAAAGGTTTGTGCATATGTATGAATAATGTTACGGATTTGATGTCAACACAACGAGTTTCAATAGAACTAAAGATACCAAAGAGAACGAAAGTTGAAACATACCTTTCTATGAACTCTACCAACAATTGAAGCTGAGGCACAGGGTCCTCATTGTTTTAAATAATCTGTTTGAATCTACTAATGTAAACTTAAACAACACAACACAGCTCTGTGACACAATGTCAACAAACAAAATTACAAATTGAATACACGACAGTGACGTATTATAAGGAATAAAAATTCAAAAACCACTAAATACTATAAGTAGTCTAATAACCGTCAACTTTTCTATTTTGTCGGTTTATTTGTGTATATATCGATCTCTCCTCTTATTAGTGGGAAAGAAAGAAACAAAACATGAGTAGAGTGAAGTTAGCCAGACGACACAATCTATCGAGCTTACATTAGCGCCTGCGTAAGACTCCGTAAATCTCATGGTACAAGCATTATCGAAATCTATTTGATACACGTTAGCACGCTAGCGAGTTCAACGTTAGCGAGTAAGTTTTCTATGACAACTCATGGTAGAGCTACAGGTTTACATAAACATACATCGGACAGGTCCCTACCATCTCAGACCAAGTAAAAAGTAAAGACGGAACTCTGCGAACAGCAAAGTGAGGCCGGTCAAACTACGCCTCGCCGTGTACATACACAATACACGCACACACGTACAACATAAACTTCGCTTTAGTCTTAAACTTTTTATTTGGTCTGAGACGTGTGTGCGTGTATGCGAGGCGAAGTTTGACCGGCCTCACTTTGCTGTTCTCAGAGTTCCGTCTAAACCTACATTTTATTTGGTCTGAGCCTACCATACAATTGAATTATAAAAGTATCACTACTTGCAAAGTTTTAAATGTATTTTAGTAATAGTTTACCTATAAGCACTAATTATACCATTGGCTTTCGCGGTTATAAAATTAGTATGATTAACTCGTACTTTCTTAAAGCTTCTCTCATGATGCCATCTAAAATGCTGTGCTAGAAGTCCTGGTTTCGATTCCCAGTTCCTGCAAAGAGTTATTGGGTTTTTCTATCATTCATATTGAGATATTAATGATTGAGCAGCAGCGGTGGCCCAGTGGTGGCGGCCCCGACTTACGAACAGTAAGTCGTGGGTTTGAACCCAGGCAGACACATTTCCTTGTGTAATTTATTTCAGCATCGCCGCTGCTCTCAAAACAGTGAAGGTAAACATCGTGAGGAAACCGGCATGTCTTCCAATGTGCACTGGGCCCGCGTGGCAGATTATAGCCCATTCCCTCTCAAAGAGAGGAGGCATGTGTCCCAGCAGTGGGAACATTAGTAGGCTGTTGATGATTTGATTAATTTCTCAGTAGGCAGCCACGGAGACCAGAGTTGTGAACCTGTTGATGGCAATAGGTCTGCCTGATATTACGTAGGACCTTAACATAACTGTCAAAATGTGCGTGGACCTACTAATGGGTATGTCTCTGCCTACCTCTTCAGGGATTACCGATACAGGAGTGATGTTATATTATTTGTGTACATCGCGTAGAAGGTCGATCTCACAGAGTGAATGCCCGGGTACGAACAGCTATAAAGGGTGTAAAAGTACCTTTAACGCAAACGAAAGACAATTGTTCTCCCCACCACTGTTGTTGTTCTAGACCATATCTGGGAACCCCCTAGTTACGGAGATATTGTGGGTCAAAGTTTCAAATTTTGCACAGCTGTTTTTGTTAATATAAGTTTTTCAGGTTTTAGCTTTACTTAAATTACCTCCATGACCCTTTTACTATTTAAAGCATCCACTAGCTCAATGTTTTAAGAGTGCTACATTGAGTTTTACCGTAAAATGAGATTTTTGAACCCAAAAAAAAAGTCGTTTCCCAGCAAACATTTTTGCGTAGGGGTACTTAGTTTGAAGCACCGAATGCTTGGTTGAAGTATGTGTGAAGGGTTAATTTACACCCTGTGTTATTCTCAAATTAATCAAATGTTGTACTACGTCTGGGTGTGGATGTAGGTAAAGCTTCAAAATACGTACAAACTTTGTTGTTCTTGTGTTGAGAAGTTTTAAGTAAATACTGGCAACAAGCCAAAAGATAATCAGACAGGACCGAAACATTAGCGTGAGTTGAAGTCTTTATTCTGTTCATTAGGCTTTATTTTGTGTTATATCCTGAGTAAATACACCTAGTTGGTTGCAGATTGGCACAAAAGAAACAATTAGACCGATATCAAAAAAACGAACATCAGTAAGTATTTACGAGTAATCAGTGTTGTTTAGTGACGGTCGAATACATAACCTCCTCTTTTTTAAAAGTCAGTTAAAGCAGAGCTTTTCGTCTACTTATATGGATATTGTTTTCTTTACCATTATGATTGTGGTTCGTGGGTTATGGAGTTCTGATGCCTTTTTTTACATCATTTGATGCCTCAGTTTCTCCATGTAAAATACAGGTATTCAGCTGAATTCAGATACCCTGGAAGCCGACCCCCACTGAGCTGTGAAGGTTAGAAAGATAATATGAAACGATTATCTGTGAATACGATCTAATTAATTAATTCATTATAACTCCTTGAACTAAAAAAAAAACACTTGATTCTGAGCCAATAAAACAATTTCTGTTCGTATCTTTTCTCATTATCTATCGAGGTAGTTTGCAGCAGAGCTTCATTTCAAATTTGAACATTAATTTAGTATACGTACAGACAAGGAAAAGTTAGGCATCCAGGATAAAGTCTCTAAAAATATTAATATCACATACTTCCGTTGTAAGTATCCATAAAGTGCAGACAAAATAGCTAAATAAATAGTCGCATCCAACATTCTCGTGCTACCAGAGGATTTAATCTAAGAAGGTACTAACTTGCCACCCACATACCCTAGTTATATCGTGTAAGTAGGAAGACGTTCACGATTCATCGCTTCTAAGTGAAACTCAGTGTTTACCGGAATTAGGAGGAGGTCATTCACATGATTGATCTTGAGATGAGGGCACTATTTTTACCCGGCTGCAGAGATGGATTTTCACAAATTGTCATCAGGAACTTCTAAATGATGATTAGGGATTAACAGCAATAAAAAAGACACTGAAATTAATTACATCGATAAATATGCAAGAACTATTTCGTAAAAATGTGACTTTCAAAATGCAATAATCACGTTAACATCTCATTGGTGACCGTATACCTACATTATATTGGTTTGAATAGACATCATGATCATTATAGAAGCATATTATGACGATACTGGCGTCTCTCAAAACGGTAAAGGAAAACATCGAGAGGAAACCGGCATGTCTTAGAATCAAAAAAATCGAAGACATGTGACATCTACCAATTCGCATTGGACTCGCGTGGTTTATTAAAGCCCGACCCTCTCTTAGAGAGGAGGCCTGAGACCCTGCAGTGGGAACATTATAGGCTGATGATGATGATTTCTGGCGTTGTTGTAGCCAAATATTGATTCAGGGATTTCTGGTGTTATAAAAAATATTGACCTAACAGAGACTGATAAGTATACCTATAGATAACAGTTTATACTAAGTTAGAGAACATCTCAAAGAATGAAACCCGTGACGTTAATGTAGATAATAAAATAAAAAATCATTAAAAGCGCTTGAGCAGAATTGACGTTTTAAGCTAATTTAGCGCTGTAAGCAGCGTAATCTCTCTTAATTGCTGGTAATAAACATGTTACACTGCTGTATTTAGCGCTTTATTAATGTGCTTAATTTATAAACGACTCCTGTGGCAAGAGCTGAGCGTAGTGTGTTAGGTTTAGTTTCAACTCTCTTTACTGTTTTGAGTTGATTAGTATTTATGAAGGTATTTTGAAGTAATCTTTCAGACAAGTTAGGGAAACCCCTACGCCAATTTATTAATAAGGCGATAAGAATAATAAAATCCATAACACTGTACTGGAATTGGTAAGACTTAAGTAAAAGGTTTTAATAATACCTTGTCTTAAGCAATATAGGAACCAAGGAAGAGCTCGCTATATTAGAACAGCCGCATGAGTCGATTTTTAAGGTTAAGTCGCGCTTGCCAAGGCCGGTCTTTGGATGGGTGACCGTCATTACATTCCGAGTTTCCTCCGTGCCCGCCAGTCTAATAGTACGCAGTACTAACTGGGTAGTGGAGGTCAGAATGGCAGCCGCTCCCGATAAGATTAAAAAATACTGGTCCGATAAGATTGAAAACCGATTTCAATAATTTGAGAAAAAGGCTAAGCAAGTAATGACGCAATTATAAGAAACACTGGAGACACCAATTTTCTGGGCAAAAATCATTGAAATTCCTTTTCCTAAACTAATTGAATTCAAATTCAGTTTAAAAACGCCTCTGTTTTACCAAGCTTCAGTTTAATTTCCCAGTGTCGTCACACCTTTGTCTTTGTCCTCCCTAATTCGTATTTATTCGGCCTTTTCATTCACAAAATTGTCGTTTCAATCAAGTCTTACAACAATTAAATAATCATTCTGTACAATGACTTTGCCAGTTCGAAGTCTTGATGGATCTTTTAAAGTTAAAGCCAAGTATTATCGCTTTCAGGTAATTTCAAAAAGCATTTGGCTTACGTCTTGTTCACAACATTCGAGACTATCGTGGAAATACTAGCACGAGCGGCATTTATGTTTTTGCGTGACACATGACTTTTGCTTCACTGAGACGCGTGGCATGACATCACCCTTTTCCCAAACTATGTTGGGGTCGGCTTCCAGTCTAACCGGACGCAGCTGAATACCAGTATTTTACAGACGAGGTGTGGAGGGAACTCGGTATGTAATGATGGGCACCCATCCACGAACAAATGAACAATAATATCTTCCATTGGGTTTACTGCAGTTGCTGTCGCAAAATCACACATAGGTGACTAGGGTGATCAGTTACACGGCGGCAAAAATGCTTTACACTTCCTCTATACCTACCAAAATTATTTCACAATAAGAATTCTAAGGTGATTGAGAATTCAGACAGAACTAACTTTAAGCGATTTACCTAAAACTTATTTGAATCCAACCGTAATTTAAAATTTTGCAAGTGCGCCATTTTTTGGAAGACTTTGACAGTTGAAACGCTTGTAATAAATGGTTTCTTGTTTCAGAACAAGTTTTGGGTTTGACGGGCCTTTTACAGTGTAATTGCAATTTACGTGATTGACAATTTTTGTTTTAAACTTATGTTATGTGAATTGTGATTTTCAAAAATATAAAAAAAATGACGATTGAAAAAGCTTGAACTGTGCGTAGTCATCCCAAATGTTTCAGTGATGACAGATGCCGAGCGCAGTTTTTCAACCGACCGGTTAAATAAAAGAAAGGTTTAAAGCCGGCTAGGCTGTACGGTTCAACAAATACTACTAAACCGAATATACCAACCATTACATTCCTGTTAAACCTCTAAAACAAAAACTAAACCTAGCAGATCGCTTTTAAAAACACCTAGTTCATTGTAGACAGTACGCCAGTAGAATCGTTTAAACTTTTTTTAAAGGGAGGATCCCACACGTGTGATCAAAGTCAAATACACTAGTCTTTGACTGAACGAATTGAAATTAAACAAAGTGCACTCTGGCCCACGGTCTGGGAATTGAAGAAAAATACTGAGTGTATGAGCTCCCTTCGATCTCGGAAATGAAAAACAGTATCGAAACATACTCGATGATACTTTTGCTTAAAGCTTGGGAGCTTGCTTCGGATATCGTATTTATTTCCTGCTGTTTCAGTTTTTAAACTTATATTTTTGGTTACTTTCTTATGATACAATGCAAATAACGGCTAATAAAGCTTCAGTTTGTAGTTTCTTTAGTTATTATTAAGTTGGGGAATAATAGCAATAATTTCAATAGACATCTAGTCTTGAATGCTGCCAAACAAGGTATGAACCACAGATATAGATAGAACTAGATAACGCAAGTATCACGATCTGTATGAAAAGCAAGCGTGCCATTCTTTGACTACCTATTATGTCGTCACAAGCACTATTTAGTGATGGAAAATCGGAAAATCAAATCGATTCAAAAGCGACGCCCCCTTCTCTCCAAGTCCCGCCTTTTGCACCAGCGCCGACGTCTGACTATGCACCGATGCAGACTGAGCGCGCACTTACGATTTTTGTACGTAAGCTAAGCACGCAAAATGGCAATCGAAGTGTTGCGTTATCTGGATCTATATCAGGTGGTGAACAGACCCTTTACGAAGCCGGCAACCAAGCGGATCAACTGGTCTATATTCGCCTAGAATCGGACATCAAAAACACCTCGGCACTCAAATCTTAAAATCCCATAAATGACAATACCTCTGAAGGGTACCCACCAATCAGGTCACAAATAATCCCCCCATATTCTGAGCTCACCAAAATATTCTGTAAACTCGTAAACTTCGTACCAGGGTCCCATATTTCCCCTGAGGTCGGCTTTGGGTATATTTTTTCACCGATTTACACCGGAAGGTTATGGCCCACAAATTCGCCAGGGTCTGTCTGGGCGTGCAAATCTTCGGACCCCTTACATTTTGCATGAGTTGCTACTGATCGGATAATGGGACGGTTTCAGGCTATTTTGATGTTCAGATTTTTGACCAATTCGATAAGTGGCTTTGGCCTTGCGAAGGATCGGAGCTTGTTTGTGGTATCATTAGTTTTTCCTTTTTTTGGGGCTTTTTTTCATGCGGACAAAAATACCTTATTTGGTGTAAAATATGGAGTATTTTATATGAATAACGTCAAAAATACAACTGAAAGAGCCTCAATTGTCAATAAAATTATGGAAACAGGTCCAAGAGAATTTGGTCTATTCGATAGTATCTACTCAACATGAAATTAGACTACCTGTAACCTTTAAAATTATTAATTTGACACCTAACACCAATTTACGATTATAAACCAAAATTATGTTATCCCAAGGGTACTCAAAACAATCTGGTGTCCGGGTGTAAATGAGCGCAGAAAACCGACGCGAAAGAATCGCCTACGCAAAGGTCGGTTTATATTATGCAGATAATATATTATGTCAGGTTAATCCATTTAAATCAGTGAGACTCGACAAATGTTGGCCCTGGGGCCAAATATATTTTATCTTGTTTATTCAGCGACTAATATCACGACTTACACGAGAAATTCGTACCTTTATTTTGTTTTCTGTTATATTATATTTTTTGCAAATCTCGGATTATATTAAACTTTTCTTTGTGACTTTTCCGGGGTATTTTCACTTTTAATTTAATAAGTGGTAAAGTGCTGACGCTATGTTTTAGTCCCGTTGGGGTATGAGACACGTACACAACCCTTGCGAAAGGTTGGGTACGTGAAATACTCTCTTATTCTGCGAAATAGTGATTGCAGTACTTTTCTCTAAATTTTCGTTTGGCACATGTTGGTCAGGTTGATGTTTTTATAATTTTCGTTAAAAACGTGTGTCATGTCCAAAATTCAGCCCAAAATACTCGTCAATTTCAGCATAATAGTTTGAGAGATTTTATCTTCAAATTGTAAACCAAAAGTGACTGTTTGATTAGTGAATAATTATTATGTAGTGAATTAATGACAACGACATTACTGTTACAGTTATTAATTTATTTAACGTTTTACTTATAGTGCAGATATTATAGTTTTCTATATGTACGAACCAGTGATTAAGCCTGCTTTAAGGAGTTCTACAAGAGGACACTTAAGGACCCGTTTTACTAAGAAACATTATTTTTACTTTCCTTTATTGTGTTGTTAGTCGGAGTTACCATCCTAGGGCCTCTGACGTGCCGATGCTGTGAATAAATATCGGTCAGGCATGCTGGTTTTCTCACGATGTTTACCTTCACAGAAACTAGTCAAGTGATAATTATACAATACACACATGAATCTAAAAAAACGCTGCATGTCTTGGCTTCGAGCTCTGGCTAGACCTACGACTTAGAAATAAAGAAAGGAAATTGTGTGACTTGTTACTCCGTCAGTCACAATACTAGACTATCGCTGCTTCTACTTAATAAGACGTTGATGAAAACGATGAAGACGAAGTTATACGATCCAACAACAAAACTTCCTCTAACCTCCGCAGACATAATACGTACACATAATACATCAACTGCGGAATAACCTTGGCAAAATTAGTGATTCCAATTAGAGAAACTTGGGAGGTCTCTGTATCAAGCCCCAATCAGTTGGCGATATCTATCAAGTGGGGGCCGCCACAATGGCAGTAGTAATTAGTTGATTCATATTGTTATCAATTGGAGGAGCGTCAATCTTGTTTTAAAGTGAAAGGGGTCAAGGTTTTTGGTAAAGTTTGACTATGGGCGGGTTTGATTCAAAATCATGTAATTACAGGTTGATCTGAAAGGGGGGAAACGAAGGCGACTACTTGTATTATACTATTGTGTCAGCAGTAGTTTTTTCTCCGCTACTTACATGAAATTGTATGTATTCACTAATGGAATTTTGATTTATATTGCCTGCCAGGCCTGTTGGTAATCAAACTATAATTTTTAGAATTGTTTTGTGACGTCAACCCCTTACAAAAACTGTTAACATAATCATTGTTTCTTATGGTTTTTTGATATTTGCTATGATGTTATGTTATGTTTCATAACTTTTATTGTTATGGACATCAATATCATGACTCCTATGTTTTTTTACTAAAGTGGTCGGCAGAGGCATACGTTTCGGCTATTTTATTTTGATATATTCTGTTTTATCTTTGACGGCATGGTTGGAGTGGTTATTGCACTGTGTTTTGCAGCTTCGATCCCCGCTTGGATCTAATAATATTTTTTCGGGGTCTGCATGTTTGTGTATGAGATTTTAAATGTTTTAAACACATACAGGAGACATTCCTGGTGAGTTGAAACGTTTAAATAAATCTTGTATAGTAACCATTATGATGAGGACGACCAGTAGTACTTCTTTCAAGCATATTTTCAAATCCGTTTAGTTTACTAAACGGATTTGAAAATATGCGGATATACGGATTTCACACTCTCCATTGCACATCTGTCACGCATCAGTTTTGATCCCACATAGTAAAGTTAAAAGCTTTTAATTGTAACGCTCGGAAACTTGGTAACCGGACAAAGATTGAAATTTCCGGGTCACGGCGTCCATGCGCGGTTAGCGCTTACGGCCCGCTGAACCGGCTAAGTTCAGTACTGATGATATCATACGCTGGGGGGTAAGCAGAGTTCGAAGTTACATGTGTTTGGTAGTTGAGTGTGTTGTGGAGTGGGCTGTGTTTGGCATGTTTAGTGCAGAGTAGTGTGAAATGGAAAGTGTCTGGTTTGATGTTATAAGTACTTAGATATGATGGAGCTTTTCAAATCTCGTCATAAATGGAAAAATATGTACCCAATGTGTATTTTATAGCAATTTAACTGTATAAAACATAATGGATTGTAAATACCACTCGTTGAAATGATTTAAAACATATAACATTCATACATACTTACATAAGCTAAGTAGCTAGCTTGTGGTCCTATGGTTTGTGGTTCAACCGTTCAAGTCGATCTTCAGGTTAAGCGACTCATGTCTGGGTTGGTCCGTGGATGACTGAACAACTGCACACCATGCCAAGTTAGCCCTGACTGTTATTTGAAGATCTTTGACAGTAATTACACATAGTCAAGTAAGTGATCCGAATGACTGACAATTACTAGTCTTACCAAAGGCATTTATGGCTTCCGGCCTCGGTACAAGGGCTAAAAAGGAACATGGGTGGTTTTTAGTCAGTAGAAGTCTGACACTCCCTTCCGCTCTGCTCAGTGAGAGGGACGGGTTATCACCACCCCCCCCCCACCCCATGGGTCTGGGTTGTGGAAGTCAGATAGGCAGCTCCTTGTAAAATACTGGTATTTAATTGCATCCGGCTTGACTGAATGTCAACCTAAGCATAGTTGAGAGAACGCGGGCAGATGATGACTTACTAGGAAAAGCTACGGAAGACCGGATCGTAACAAGCTTGTCAATAGGAGATCGGACAAGAAAAAACTAATTAGTCCATCAGATAGATTTCCAAAAAATATTGAACACATATTTTTTCGTATATATGTGAAAATGTGGGTAAATCGGGAGGAAATTCATAAATATTTGACTGCATCGTGGGAAATGGTCCAGAAAGATAAGTACGTTACTAAATATAGGTCGCATACAAAAACTTCTTATGGTTGAAAATTAATTCTCACGGAATAAACAGTACTTATGCCTATAGATATTAAAAGTTAGGCAGGAGAATGAACAAAAAGTTTGGAAGCTCAACAAATCGATAGTCTAAACTGCAATAGATATTTTTAACTACCATTAGATGATAATTATCAATGCCTAATATAAAGCAAAAAGCTTCTGAAAATTGGAATAATGCAAAAATATTTGAGGCAGTGATTTACGTGTCGCTTGGTTTCAGTGAAATAGCACATCAATTATATTATTTACGAGTACTAGCTGTTGCCAGCGGCTTCACCCGCTACAACTCGAAAATTATCCCACTGGAAGATAAAATCGGGATAAAACTATCCTATGTGTTAATCCAGGTTATAAACTATCTGTGTACCAAATATTATCTAAATCCGTTCAGTAGTTTTTGCGTGAAGAAGTAACAAACATACACACTCACAAACTTACGCCTTTATAATATTAGTGTGATGATAGTGTGATTTGATTAGTACTCTACCCGACTTCTAAGAAGCTGGTATTATAAAGAAAGAGTTATCATCATCAGCCTTTAATGTTCCCACTGCAGGGACTAAGGCGTCCTCTCTAGGAGAGAGATGGGCTATAATCCACCTTGCTGCGCCAGTGCGGGTTGGTAGAGGTCACCTGTCTTAGAAATTTTTAGTTCCAAGACATTTTCTAGACGATTTCCTGACGGTGTTTTTCTTTACCGTTTTGGGAGCAGTGGTGATGAAATAAATTACACAACGTAATGCGCCTGCCTGGGTTCGAACCCACGACTTACCGTTCGTAAGTCGTGGCCGCCACCACTGGCCACCGCTCCTGAAAGGGTTATAATGTAATAAAAAGTCACACAAGTGCCAATAAAAAAGTTTAGTCCTCCCAAAGTAATCCTTCTTCAAATTCAAGTCCTTAAAGGCGAAGTAACCTCGTAGGCTTAGCAAACAAAGAACTTGGTATATTGAAAGTTGCCGATCAAAATACTCGGGAACTATGTATTCGGGAAAGTTTTGCCTAAATCGATACTCTCGTAACTTCGATAGAAGACGTTCATCATTCGTTTAACGTTCATTCAACAAAGCGTCCATTTGTTCGTATTTATCTGATTCGTCATTTGCAGGAGGCTTAATATTAACTGCCATTTGGGTCTTTAAGTTAAGCCGTGCATGCCTAGGTTGGTCCGTGGATGGGTGACCACTCATTACATCCCGAGTTTTCTCTGTGCCTCGGAAAGCACGTTGTGCATTTCATAGTTTTTGTCATTAAAACTTGTAGATCTTTGGCAGTCGTTTAAGGTAGTCAGTATGACAGCCTCAAAATCGGTCTTACCAAAAAGTGTAATACCGTGTAGTATTTAGGTTGTCGAGGTCAGATAGGCAGTCAGTTTATGTAAAGTTAGGTTAGACTGGAAGCCGAATGCATCATAGTTCGGAAAAGGGTAGGCAGATGCGGCGACCAGTCTAATCATTGCAAGTATAAGAATACTCCGAAATTCCAAGTTTAAAAGAACTACGAGTAACTCAATGTGTGTTATCCCAGTTGTATACGTCCCTGTGTGCCTATTGGCTTTGTTATGTTCTGTCTCCTGCTGATATGGAGGGAAGTGGAAATTATGTTTTTCCTACTCCTCCGCTATTCTTTTCTGATTAATTTCGTTGCGGGATTTAAGACAGTCAAATCGTTTCTCTGGGACTTCGTCGAGCTTTATTGTCTCGGCGCTTTTCTTGTGGTCGCCACTGTTGATTCTGGCTTTCAGGAGTTACAGTGGTATGGAAATAGTGTGGCGGGCTTGTCCAATTTTCAAAAAATAAAAAAAGTAACTCAATGTGATGTTCGTTCACTTAGTTACAATGAATAAAGCAGCAAAGTTATACGTAGTTCTATCTAGCTTTTCTGGGTCTAGATCTATGATAAGACCTATTTGGTGTTACACAACCTAACCTACTTTATTTAGCGTGTAAATTCTGTGATATTTTGTAAATGAACTGTTTTCTACTAGATAGGACAGCTCGTATTTTGTCTCGCCGCTGTCGTAAACGGCGACCCAAATATGATATCAGAGAACCACAGCAATCTTTGTAGGGTCAGTTATTCTGAATATCTGGTTATTTAAAATGTACAGTTTTTAGGATTCCGTACTCTAAGGGTAAAACGGGACCCTATTACTAAGACTCCGCTGGCCATCCGTCTGTCAGTCTGCCCGTGTGATAGTTAGACAGTTCAAATTTTCACAGATGATGTATTTTTGGTTTTCGCTATAAAACCAAAATACTAAAGAACCGAACAGTACGGAAACCAGTAACCAGTAGTCAGACTCGCACTTGGCCAGTTTTATTTTTCGGTGAGAAGGTCTGGTTGAAAATCTTCGATCCAATAAGATTTCTGTATGTCATGCATTTAAACTGCCTAGACCTACGAAAACCAATCCATATTTGTATCGTTCAGATGATCTATGCAGGAGTCACATGTGTGATCATTGACATGAATCAGCAGCTTATATGCGTAACACAGTTTCTATGACTAGTTGAATTATTTTGAAGGTAATTCCTTATCCATTGTTTGCAATAAATTGCCAAATAAAATTGAAGAGCAGCATGTAATTTAGGAACCACGATAGTAGTTAAGTATATTGATGACAATCGAGTACCTATGTGTGTATAAAAATTTACTGAAATTATGAAACCAAAATATTAATTTTAGTATCAATTATTACTTACTTAATGTAAATATTCGTAGGACGCGACTAGCATTGGATATGTCGAGAACCATACCATTTATGTAACAACTTTGTGGATACCGTATCTTAAGAATAAATGTCTATGTCTTTGTATTTGAGTTAAAAAAGCAGTGATATTCTAGTGATGTGACCGTCGGACTTTCAAGTCATAGGTCATCTGAACTATGACGTGTCAGTCCGAGGTTCAAGATCAATAAGTCAAGATCATTCTCCTCCCTATCCTAATTTATTTGAGATGTCAGAGTTCCTCAGTTATTTTTTGTGCAAAAGCTCTCGTTTCCATAACCGCCATAACTGTCACATTTATGAACACGCGCTGTACATTAAATTAATGTCTTCAATATTACCTCCCTGTAGTCTACTGAAACAGTAGTAAAAGTATATTATTAAACACGGAACCGTAAAACAAGGCACGTGACGACATCTTTAAACATAATGTTAAAGTTAATTACTATAGAATATACGAGAACAGTGTTAGGTTATAGTTCAAGCGGAAAGCGTGTTAGATTTTTTTCTAATTGAGACACGGGCCTGCGTTTGAACTTGATCACGCACGCCAGATGGAAAACGATGTGACATGGTGGAAAATCATTAAATTACTCCCACTCTAGGAGTTTCAGACTTTTACTGACAAAAAAGCACCCATGTTCTTTCTTAGCTCTTGGTGAATGGCTCGCCGCGGTATCTGTTTCAAACAACCGGTAGCCCTGACGGCGAGCCCCTTCCATGTTGCTGTTATCTCTTAGAGACGCGCGTGGACACAGACGCGCCATTAAAACGGCTTGCCGTCGTCATAAGACGAACAGACGGCGATCTAGCCCATTACTTACCGCCCGCGCCTACTACGACACCAGGAGCGTCTCCCGTGGCGGCTGGGACGAGAGGTTCTCTCCCTCTCACGTTCTGCCACCTCCTTTGTTAGCATCACTGCTTCGCAGGAGGGGGCGACGGCGTCCCATTCCTTCTCACCCCGGACCATGGCTTAAGCCCAAACGGGGCAGACCTCTATGGTGTGCTCCACCGTGTCCTCGCAATGGTAGCTTTCGGGCGTTTCTTTCCGCCTGATTGTTAGTTAGATTTCTTCTAATTGCGACACAGGCCTGCGTTTGAACTTGATCATGCACGCCAGATGGAAAACGATGGGTGGTCTATGATAGTACAACAAGGGTGCCAAGATGATGCTTGATACTACTTACCTACGTACGTAGGCCTTTAGTATGAGACGCAACTTGTGTCGATACTCCTGCGCCATCGCATCTTCCAAGCTCTTCGTGTTGTGCTGGCGCTACCGCTGCGGCTGCATAGGACCTCAAGTGGCGTAAATATATTTAATACATTTGTGGAAACTATATTTAAGAGTCGGTTGGGGTTGAAACTCTAGGGCTGTGGTTCTTGTGCCCACAGCATTTTCACGGATATTTCTCGGACTTGCTTTTTCTTTTGCCAGAGGCTAAGTGTTGCTATACAACGTGGCAACGCTGCCAGTCTCCTGGGCACTTTACCTACTGATAGCGTTGAGAAAGAGTTTTTCGATGCCCTTTTAAAGTTTGATTTTAGGTTAGTTTAGTTTATATATTCAGTATAGTCTTAATTTATTGATTAGTATTCCTACTAATTGGTTAAAAAAGTTAAATGTTAATTCGTAACTTTTACCTCTAAAGGTAGCACGACAATGATAACAAAAACTTCAAATGATTCTTCATCTCCTTTTTGTTGAAACTCCTCTAAGCTCCCTCAAAGTTAGTGCTACCATCGCATTAGGTATGGTCGACAAACTACACAATGAGGTTTCCTGTCTTCTATTTCCTTAATAAGAAATCGTTAATTTGTAATAAACTGTTTGCAGATTTACTAAACAAATAACCGACAGACACTTCGTAAAAATGTTTAAAAAGATATCTCTATTTGTAGGACTTTCTTTAAATTATAGTAGCATAGTTCCTGTTTTTGTGGGAATACAGGGATAAAAAGTACCAAAGTAAAAAGGATAGTGTAGCTTCCCAACGGTGAAAGAATTTTTCAAATCGGTCCAGTAGTTTCGGAGCCCATTCGTTACAAACAAACAAACAAATCTTTCCTCTTTATAACATAAGTGTAGATAAGAACTCTGTGACTTGGTTGCTATTAAATTTACACAAAAAAAGAAACTCAAAAAGTGATAAACAGGTGTACGATGGATTAGAAGGAGGTCGCTGTACCCGCTACCCGCTCACAGTAGCACCATAACCATAATAAAACGTAATAATATTCAAATAAGCACCTCCACGCGGGGGTTGCTTCCTCTATACGTAATTTACTCTTATTTTAGACTCGCCCCGCTTCAGCCCCTAAAATTGTAATTAACTTGTTATATTGGTTGATATATTACTATTTGCGAGATTGCGACTGTTCAGTTGTATGAATACATAATTAAGGCCGCGAATACAGTGATATGATTTTGTGAAGGAAGAGTAGAATGTTATAACAATGTAATTCTATTCATTCTATACACTATAGCGTAACGCCCGCATAGCAACAGAAACGGAACTGATAATGTTATGATATTTTGAACTTAAAGTTTGCTATTTTACTGACATGCGTTTCTGCAAAGTAACTTTTAATACAAATTCTGGAGCTTAGTGTAAAATAGTAAGCTATTTGATAGGGTATTTCACCAAAAATATCGAATTGGTCCGTCTGTTAGATAATCGAAAAATATTGGATACGCGTTTTTTGTTTTACCAAATTATTAAAAAATGACAAAAATCAAACGTGTCAAAGGTTATGAGTGGGGGCCTTTGACGTCACTTTGTGGGTAAAAAATACTAACCTTGTGACGTCACACGGCTTGACACGACTTTTCGAAGCACTGTATCGTCTTCATCTTTTGTTTACGTGAAAAAGAAAAAATACGTGTCTATTATTTTTGGAAATCTATCTGACGGACTAATTAGATTTCTTTGGTAAAATACCCTATTCGGAAACATGGAATCAATCTTCATCTTATCGTATCGATAGCAAAAAGTTCAAATGTGGTGTAAGCCTAAACCTCAGGCACATGTCACCACTCACTGATGCACTAAATATCATCAAGTGTGCAGGTGACTAGGTGGTGTGCGGTGCAAGAAGGAAGGTGCAGGACCATTGTGTGTGAATCGTCACATACGCACTTAAGGTCTGAGCCATTCGTAAACTCCCACCAAGAATGTTTTTGTTTTTTTTTTATTTGGTAAGAAGTATGTTTGGAGTCGGTAGAAAATTAATTAATCTATTCCACCATTGAGGTGTATCTTATTAAAATATAATATTATTACACCAACATTTTGCCAGTAATATTTAACTAGCTGTTGCCAGCGGCTTTGCCCGCTAGAACTCGAAAATTATCCCACGGGAAGATAAAATCGAGATAAAAACTATGCACAGATTGTTTTATAACCTGGATTAACACAATATAGTAAATGCAGGTTATAAAACAATCTGCTTACCAAATTTTATCTAAATCCGTTCAGTAGTTTTTGCGTGAAGAAGTAACAATCAAACACACTCACAAACTTTCGGCTTTATAATATTAGTGTGATATTAATATATTATAAATACAATAGTGTGAATTACAAATTCTACCTCTAGCCTTCTAATAAAACGTTACAGGTGGACAGACTACAAAAACCGCTTGATTTATTAACATCAAATTATCCATGCTCTGACTAAACCAGCCGTTTTCGCAACGAAAAAACCAGTTTACGCAACAGCGTTGCTAGAACTCGTCTATTCTCTACAACTACCTCTAAACAAACAAGAAACTTAATCCAACCAATAACAGGAAACATTGATACCAAATCAAAACTTCAACGAGCCAAACTAAATCGAAACTCGATACGTAAGCTGACTTCCCTGTTTCCCTTCAAAAAAACGAACTTGATCCCTCAGGATTAAGCGTCAAAGACTAAACCACAGAGAACTACTTAAGGCCTACCTTTTCGATTGACCAGTTTATGTTATTGAGGCACTTTTGATACTGGCTGTAAAGTTTTCAAGAGCTAAACATGACACGTGGTGGTAATGGGAGCGGCATGGCTATTTAAGTGTGGCTTTAAATAGTTTGGGTGAAAGGAAATGCAGTAGTGTGTTTTACCAAAAACGGGTCGCACCTTGGTAACATGATCGGATCGTGACTGTTTTCGGTCTAGTTTTATTAAGAGCTACTGTTGAGCATACGGACTTTTTTATGGAGGGTGACAAATCATCAAATGACTCCCACTCTAGGCAGCGCGGTAGGGAGTGTCAGACTTCTACTGACTAAAAACACCCATGTTCTTTCTTAGATCTTTATGTAGGGCGTCGGCCCTTGCGAGCCTCTTCCATGTTGCTGGCATCCCTTAGAGGCGCGAGTGGAACACGGATGCGCCATCGAAACGAACGACGAACAGACGGCAAGCTAGCCCGTCTCCCGCGGCGGCTGGGACGAGAGGTTCTCTCCTTCTCACGTTCCACCACCTCCTTCGCTAGCATCACTGCTTCGCAGAAGGAGGCAAAGGCGTTCCATTCCTTCTCGCCCTGGACCATGGCTTGCGCACAATTGGGGCAGACCTCCATGGTGTGCTCCACCTCGTCCTCCGGCCGATCCTCGCAATGGTAGCATCCGGGCGTTTCTTTCCGCCTGATTTGGTGCAGGTACCTCCCGAAACTGCTGTGCCGGATGAGAACCTGCGTCCTACCTCTGCAACTCTTCAAAGAGGGGACTTACCGACACTACCCTGGTGAGCCCTGCACGGGGTTGCGATAATCGCTGTCTTCATGTCGCCATATGGACATATGGCTTTGAGTTCGATTCTAAAGTCGAGCAGTGTTCTCAGGTTTTGTGATCTGGAATTACGAGTACTTACTTTACAGCACTCAGTGATAGCTTACATTCTGGACTAATATCTAGTCGATAACAATAGGATCGCTGTTACTATAGGTTTTCTGTGACTACGTCTTTAAGGGTCTGATGAAAGGAGGTGCAAATAAACTATGATTGAATGTACCGATTATTCAATATGATTCTATAATACACACATCAAAAGTGTCTAGGGATCAACATATATTTTTGCAATAACTTTTCTCCTGATTGATATTAATTAAAATTTTCTTTAAGGATTCATCAAATAAAGTGTTTTCGTTTGTCACAGTAACGATAAACCAAGTCACCTTTGCATTAATAAAGAAATTTGCCATTTTTCTAATAAAGGGATTTTTGACATTTGAACCACTAACATTAAAGTTCGAAAAAAAGACTGAAATAACAGTTTTCTTTAAAATTTTATTGGGTAACTTAAACAATTAATAATCCGTGTTTCTACCGCGAACACTAACAACACAAGAACATCGGTTTGACATACTCAAAATGAGTTCATCCAAATCACGCTGTGGAATGGCCGCCCATGTTCGTTGCAACAACAAAAAAAGGTCTTCTTGCGACTGGATACCCTCCATATTCGGCAGAGCTCTTCTCTGTAGCATATCCCATGCATGCTCAATCGGGTTCAAGTCTGGCGACTGAGCAGGCCAGGGCAGGACATTGATGTTAGCTGCGGCGAGAGTCTGTCTTACAACTCTTGCGGTGTGCGGTCGTGCATTATCATGCATTAACTGAAATAAGGGACCGATTTGCACTTGTAGAGGAACGATGACGTCTGATACAATCGTCTCAGCATAAATTTGAGCGTTGAGGTTGCCTCTGAACCAAATCAACTCAGTTCTTCCGCCGATCCAAATACCCGCCCATACCATGATGGTTCCACCACTATAAGGATGGACTTCCTGGCAGGATTTTAATCGCTGTTGGCGTCCAGGGGTTCTCCAGTGTCGTATACGTCTTGTATCCGGTCTCATACCAAAACGAGACTTATCAGAAAAGCACACGAAACGCCATTGTTCTTCTGCCCAATTTCTGTGTTCAAGAGCCCATTGATATCGAATCCTACGATTATGCATTGCTATAGGTGGTACCCGTAGCGGTCTTCGGGAATGAAGGTTCACTTCATGCAAGCGGTTTCTGACTGTTTGGTCGCTAATTAAGTTCCCTGAAGAGTGATGAAGCCTCACGGCTAACATCATGGCGGTTATTGTTGGAGCTCTTCGAGTTAAGATTTGAATGCATCGGTCTTGTCTCCGTGTGGTGCAGCGATACCGTCCTCCATGGCGCTCAGCCACGGTACCAGTGCTTCGGTAACGTGTCCAAAGTCGACTGATAACACTCTGACTTGTATTCAGAGCTAAAGCCACAGTACGTTGCCGGGAACCAGCTTCTATCATTCCCACGGCTCTGAGCATTTCTTCCCTGCTTAAATGACGTCGCCGCTCCATAATAACGTTGGTTTTAATCAGTAGTAGGGAAACAGTAGCACTAATAATGTCTTCAATGCGTTGTATGTTTTTATAGGGAAAATATTGACAGCTGATTTTCATCTTTTACTCGAATTTGATTCACAGTTCCTGATTCAAATTATGAAATGCACCAAAAAGGATCCATATAAATTTATAAAATCATAAATTTATTACAAAGCCACATCTCAATCTCAAGAAATCCGCATAAAAATGCTTGATCCCTAGACACTTTTGATGTGTGTAGTTTGATCGGATATAGAGGGTGTAAAAGTATCCTTAACGCAAATGAAAGGCACTTGTTCTCCTCAGTACTGCGATAATTTTTTTGTTCTAGACCATATCTGGGAACCTCTTAGTTACGGAGATATTGGGGGTCAAAGTTCCAAAATTTGCACAGCTGTTTTGGTAAATACTAGTTTTTCAGGTTATAACTTTAATTAAATTACCTCCATGGCCAGTTTACTATTCAAAACATCCATTAGCACAATGTTTTAAGAGTGCTATATTGAAATTTTACCGTAAAATTAAATTTTACCCCAAAAAGAAAGGCGTTTCCCAGCAAAAAATTTTGTGTAGGGGTACTTAGTTTGATGTACAGAATGCTTGGTTGACGTATGTGTGAAGGGTTACTTTACACCTTGTATTTAGAAAGATGTACTTTGTATGCTAGGAAGGAAGTGACGTAGCGACACTAATGTGATTGCTAAATTGCATTAGGTTCTCTACAGGTTCATATTTACTTGGGTCTTTATGATATGAGGCCTTGAAAATCATTAAATGACTCCTTCCGCTCTGGGCAGAGAGATGGAGTGTCAGACTTCTACTGACTTAAAACCACCCATGTTATCTTTCTTAGCCCTTTGTGTCCAAGGGATTACAACATTGATAGGCTTGAAGTAATGTTTATGTTTTCACATAACTTTTTTTTTTTCTTTCCTTTTCGCCACGGAATTCAGACATTCATCAAGTAATGATCTCGATAGTCTGAATTCTGTGGCGAGAACTTGGAGCCAAAGCTATGTGCCCTAATGAGAAGTACCTATTGATTGTTCTTTATTTCTGGAACCAAACTTTTGCCAAACTAGTAATAAGATACAACCAAAGGCAATAATCTTAATTGTATCATACCCAAGAATTCTGCTAAACATAGAACTGTGGAAAGGGATGAAATTTATAACAAATTGGTGTATTTGAGGTTTCATTTATCGTTGCTATGTGATTTTTCCAGTTCCATGGGTATGTGGACCATCCTTTAATTAAGAAAATTGCCGTTTGTTCATTAACAGATGTGTCTCTTTTATGAAATGTTTGACTTTTATGTTATTTCCTGGAAACACATCGAATAACCCCTCCCGCTCTTAGGCAAAGCGAAAGGGAGTGTCAGACTTCTACTGACTAAAAACCACCCATGTTCCTTCTTAGCCCTCTATGTCGAGGCCGCGATAACTAGTGTACAACCCGCGGCCCAACTTATACACTTCATCTACGATTAGAAGAAATATTTGACGAGGATTCAAAACTGCACCTGGTAAATACACGTTAGACTCTCAAGAAGAGATTTACTTGAAAATTTTGATATTCTGATAAACATTCCCCTTGACATAATTTTCGAAATAAACGCGAGCGAAGCCACGGACTAACACTTATACAACACAAATATATTTAAAGAGATATATACTCATTCCATTAAACGTTACCTGTATCCACTGGAACCCAAAACTCACACCTGTACCCAACCCGAACTATAAACCCCTAAAGAAAGCTAGCAAATCAGATTAAAATCCACACACCTAAAACTTTCTTCATACATTACCTACCTAGGAACTTTGGAATCCACGTATTGGGCCTTAGAAGGTAAACCAAGGTAATAAAGTAGATTTAGATACACGGGAATAAGGTTGAAGATCCAATAATTTGGAAAGTAGATTAGAAGATATCCGATTTCATCTGGAATTCTAAACACACTGACCTTGCTGGGTTAGGTAAGAGATTACGTTGGAATAAAGAATAGTAAAGTTTAATAACAAATGAAAAACAAAAAAAAATATGCTTTTTCTAGAAAAAAAAACCATAAAATTGTATTGAGTTTTGGAAATACTTAATTACACGAATGAGTCTTGAATTGAATTAAGTGATCGGGCAAAATGAGTAACAACTTCTCAGTGGAAGCCGATCTACTGAGTAGTTTCAATCATCATAAATGTCCAGAGGTCCAGACTACAGGTGAAGTGGTGGACTGGACAAAGACGTGTTCCCGATAGATGGCAATAGGCTAACGCTTTATCATAGAAAAAAGTATACAAATATGGAATAGTATCCCTAAAATGGAATACCGTTATTTGTCGTTAATAAATATCTCAACGCAATAAACAACGATAATCTCTTTAAATAACTAAACGTGGTATACATGCGAACAGTAATTATATGTTAAACCGCGTATAGTGATTGAAATTAACTACCGATGACTTCAATATTCAACCAAAATTGAAATGCGAACTCACTATACGAAAAACAGTTAAAAAAAAACGAAAAACTGCCAACGCCAAACTGCAAAACCAATATAAAATTTTATCACTTGAACCTTCCGTATTTTCATAAAATTTTATCTTTCGCAAAACATTTTGCTGACAAACGAATCCTATATTCAAAAGGAATGAAGTTTTAGCAGTAGTGTCAGTAAATGAATGAGTGAACAAGTGAACGAGTTGCAGGTTGCCTACCCTTATCATGTGTTATCAAACGTGAACTGCTTCTGAACCAGTGTGCTGGAAAATACTGATACAAGCTGAAACTATTTAACTTTAGGAGTTCATACACATATTAAGTAACGTGTTGTTGGACTGGCATAAGTGTTTGCGTAGTTAAATTATTGTGGCTTGCGGAATCGTTTGAAGAGGATGTTTATATTTCTACTAATACGTATTATAAATTAAACTTTTCTGACTACCCATTGATACTGAAAGGATTTGAAAGTTCCATTCGCCATCATCATTAGCCTATAAATGTTCTCATTGCTGGGACACATGCCTTCTCTCTAAAGTGTGACACCGAATCTTACCAAAGGGTATCGTATTACCCAGTGCTAACTGGGTTGTGGAGTTCGTGTAAAGTACTGACTATCAGCTGCATCCAGTTAGACTTGAAGTCGACCAGGCTAGCAGAAAAGATTAGACAGACAATGATTTTCTATTTTCTTTTTAAGACCTGGATTCTTTTTTATAATAATTATATTAGAATAAGTACGTGCGATACGTCGAGGTGATCCATCTGCTAACACAAGCTTTAGATATGGATAGCTTTTCGATGCAAATTACGATGTCGTATTTTTTTTTGTAATTTGTTTAAGTAAAGCCTTTGATGTAAATGCGATTTAAACGTGGAATAAGCAGATTTTCTAGTTTGATTTACGTTGTTGGCGATAGAATCAAAATGTTGAATGTTTTCTTGAAACTGATAGTCAAACTTATTGATTTGGCTTAACCTGTTAATAATTAAATCCATTTATTTTTTATGGCATCATAGGCTGTTGACATTCGTCTCTCTCTCCATCAACATTCATATCAATCACTCTTTTAGACACTTGCGTTTGACATGAAATTGTAGTGTCAATTAGCAGAACGAACAATCATATTTTTAATTAATTTCTCTGTTTAAAATTGCGTAGTTAAGTAATTCAAGAGTCTTCATGTTTATATTAATTTGTTAAGAACACTTTTTACTATTAAAAATATTTTACAATGTCCGTCGTATCGATGTCCTTAGAAACAGTTCAAAAATTAAAATATCACGTTCTTCCTTTACTTTTCGCTCAGTATCTTAAAGCTATAATATGTTTCGGATGGGCAGAGCGCCAGACAGTATCATTGTACGTGCGTTATAGTACCCACGTTACACTATCATGTTCCACTTTAAATCTTCAGTGTGTGGTTTGATTTTAAAAAAGTCCTTCTGTAGGGATATTTTCTTGATCTCCTATTCTTCATGGAAATGTCTTATATTTAGATTTATACATTTTTTAAAAGCAGCAACCTTTTTACATTGCTACTACTTGCCTGCGTCACCCCACTGCTGAGAAAGGGCCCCCATGACTTCAGTCTGGTCGAAATTGGTCCACGTTAGCATACGTGGACCTACCGTTAGTTTGTCCAGCTCATACTGGTATCTTCTTATTTTATAATTGACTATTTGACTACTGTTAAAAAAAAAACGAAAATATTATGTTATTTCAAAGAACTAACAGAAATAGCACGATGTGTGAAAAAAGTAATAAAATCGATCAGAACAAGATTAAGACCTCAACAATCTGCACAAGTCTCTCAATTTCTAGAATAATAATATTTCATCAAGAATACTGCGTACCTAAGTCCTCCTCAATGCAATTCTAAAACTTCTTCATGGAACGAAAAGTCTCCCTCGACAGCGTTTCCAACTTCGGTCCAAAACGCTCATTCCAGCAGCTTAAAACTCGTATTGTAAAGCCGTCGATAAAATTTCACGAATAGACCATGATGGTCAGTTCGGCCACTAATTGCGGCTTTGTCGAACGTGACGCGACCAGCATTCGTCCCGTGATGTCCCCTCGCTCGGGTACAGTCAGTCGCACTTTTCTAAAGTCAAAAGCGGTTTATTTTGGAAATATTGTATGCTTGATGAGCTGTGGGTGTAAGTAACACAATTATGATGGTAGACCAGAGACCAGTAGCCCTCATTTACGCAGCAGTGGTATGAAAGTAACCATTTTTCTAATATATTTAAGGTTTTAACACAAAGAATTTTGCGTCAAATTTCGTGTCACTAGATGAGGACTTTATTTCCTATTCAACTTGTAAGCGAAGAAATAGCCAAAACGAACTCTTCTAAAGTCCAGACATAATCTTTGTCAATTCACATGGTCCCCAAACAGATTAAAAGTTGCTAAGTGTATTACTCCTCATGATACTACTTTTATGACAACGATTGCCTACCAGGGCCAGGGCCTGCAGTCTCTACAAAGATAGCGATCGCTTTACGACAAATTTCGGTCGCAAAGCTATAACGATGCGGATTTAAGGTGGACGTGAGCCGGACGCGACCCGCCGGTATTAGCTACCAACTTAAATCCGCATCGTTATAGCTTTGCGACCGAATTTTGTCGTAAAGCGATCGCTATCTTTGTAGAGACTGCAGGCCCAGGGCGGCAGTCGCAAAAAGTACAAATTATAGCAACTGCTACTAATTGTGCACGATAAATGATATGGCGGATTTTTGTTATTGTTGCGACCGATGCCGCGATGTTTGAGTTCGATTCTAAAGTCGAGCAGTGTTCTCAGGTTTTGTGATCTGGAATTACGAGTACTTACTTTACAGCACTCAGTGATAGCTTACATTCTGGACTAATATCTAGTCGATAACAATAGGATCGCTGTTACTATAGGTTTTCTGTGACTACGTCTTTAAGGGTCTGATGAAAGGAGGTGCAAATAAACTATGATTGAATGTACCGATTATTCAATATGATTCTATAATACACACATCAAAAGTGTCTAGGGATCAACATATATTTTTGCAATAACTTTTCTCCTGATTGATATTAATTAAAATTTTCTTTAAGGATTCATCAAATAAAGTGTTTTCGTTTGTCACAGTAACGATAAACCAAGTCACCTTTGCATTAATAAAGAAATTTGCCATTTTTCTAATAAAGGGATTTTTGACATTTGAACCACTAACATTAAAGTTCGAAAAAAAGACTGAAATAACAGTTTTCTTTAAAATTTTATTGGGTAACTTAAACAATTAATAATCCGTGTTTCTACCGCGAACACTAACAACACAAGAACATCGGTTTGACATACTCAAAATGAGTTCATCCAAATCACGCTGTGGAATGGCCGCCCATGTTCGTTGCAACAACAAAAAAAGGTCTTCTTGCGACTGGATACCCTCCATATTCGGCAGAGCTCTTCTCTGTAGCATATCCCATGCATGCTCAATCGGGTTCAAGTCTGGCGACTGAGCAGGCCAGGGCAGGACATTGATGTTAGCTGCGGCGAGAGTCTGTCTTACAACTCTTGCGGTGTGCGGTCGTGCATTATCATGCATTAACTGAAATAAGGGACCGATTTGCACTTGTAGAGGAACGATGACGTCTGATACAATCGTCTCAGCATAAATTTGAGCGTTGAGGTTGCCTCTGAACCAAATCAACTCAGTTCTTCCGCCGATCCAAATACCCGCCCATACCATGATGGTTCCACCACTATAAGGATGGACTTCCTGGCAGGATTTTAATCGCTGTGGGCGTCCAGGGGTTCTCCAGTGTCGTATACGTCTTGTATCCGGTCTCATACCAAAACGAGACTTATCAGAAAAGCACACGAAACGCCATTGTTCTTCTGCCCAATTTCTGTGTTCAAGAGCCCATTGATATCGAATCCTACGATTATGCATTGCTATAGGTGGTACCCGTAGCGGTCTTCGGGAATGAAGGTTCACTTCATGCAAGCGGTTTCTGACTGTTTGGTCGCTAATTAAGTTCCCTGAAGAGTGATGAAGCCTCACGGCTAACATCATGGCGGTTATTGTTGGAGCTCTTCGAGTTAAGATTTGAATGCATCGGTCTTGTCTCCGTGTGGTGCAGCGATACCGTCCTCCATGGCGCTCAGCCACGGTACCAGTGCTTCGGTAACGTGTCCAAAGTCGACTGATAACACTCTGACTTGTATTCAGAGCTAAAGCCACAGTACGTTGCCGGGAACCAGCTTCTATCATTCCCACGGCTCTGAGCATTTCTTCCCTGCTTAAATGACGTCGCCGCTCCATAATAACGTTGGTTTTAATCAGTAGTAGGGAAACAGTAGCACTAATAATGTCTTCAATGCGTTGTATGTTTTTATAGGGAAAATATTGACAGCTGATTTTCATCTTTTACTCGAATTTGATTCACAGTTCCTGATTCAAATTATGAAATGCACCAAAAAGGATCCATATAAATTTATAAAATCATAAATTTATTACAAAGCCACATCTCAATCTCAAGAAATCCGCATAAAAATGCTTGATCCCTAGACACTTTTGATGTGTGTAGTTTGATCGGATATAGAGGGTGTAAAAGTATCCTTAACGCAAATGAAAGGCACTTGTTCTCCTCAGTACTGCGATAATTTTTTTGTTCTAGACCATATCTGGGAACCTCTTAGTTACGGAGATATTGGGGGTCAAAGTTCCAAAATTTGCACAGCTGTTTTGGTAAATACTAGTTTTTCAGGTTATAACTTTAATTAAATTACCTCCATGGCCAGTTTACTATTCAAAACATCCATTAGCACAATGTTTTAAGAGTGCTATATTGAAATTTTACCGTAAAATTAAATTTTACCCCAAAAAGAAAGGCGTTTCCCAGCAAAAAATTTTGTGTAGGGGTACTTAGTTTGATGTACAGAATGCTTGGTTGACGTATGTGTGAAGGGTTACTTTACACCTTGTATTTAGAAAGATGTACTTTGTATGCTAGGAAGGAAGTGACGTAGCGACACTAATGTGATTGCTAAATTGCATTAGGTTCTCTACAGGTTCATATTTACTTGGGTCTTTATGATATGAGGCCTTGAAAATCATTAAATGACTCCTTCCGCTCTGGGCAGAGAGATGGAGTGTCAGACTTCTACTGACTTAAAACCACCCATGTTATCTTTCTTAGCCCTTTGTGTCCAAGGGATTACAACATTGATAGGCTTGAAGTAATGTTTATGTTTTCACATAACTTTTTTTTTTTCTTTCCTTTTCGCCACGGAATTCAGACATTCATCAAGTAATGATCTCGATAGTCTGAATTCTGTGGCGAGAACTTGGAGCCAAAGCTATGTGCCCTAATGAGAAGTACCTATTGATTGTTCTTTATTTCTGGAACCAAACTTTTGCCAAACTAGTAATAAGATACAACCAAAGGCAATAATCTTAATTGTATCATACCCAAGAATTCTGCTAAACATAGAACTGTGGAAAGGGATGAAATTTATAACAAATTGGTGTATTTGAGGTTTCATTTATCGTTGCTATGTGATTTTTCCAGTTCCATGGGTATGTGGACCATCCTTTAATTAAGAAAATTGCCGTTTGTTCATTAACAGATGTGTCTCTTTTATGAAATGTTTGACTTTTATGTTATTTCCTGGAAACACATCGAATAACCCCTCCCGCTCTTAGGCAAAGCGAAAGGGAGTGTCAGACTTCTACTGACTAAAAACCACCCATGTTCCTTCTTAGCCCTCTATGTCGAGGCCGCGATAACTAGTGTACAACCCGCGGCCCAACTTATACACTTCATCTACGATTAGAAGAAATATTTGACGAGGATTCAAAACTGCACCTGGTAAATACACGTTAGACTCTCAAGAAGAGATTTACTTGAAAATTTTGATATTCTGATAAACATTCCCCTTGACATAATTTTCGAAATAAACGCGAGCGAAGCCACGGACTAACACTTATACAACACAAATATATTTAAAGAGATATATACTCATTCCATTAAACGTTACCTGTATCCACTGGAACCCAAAACTCACACCTGTACCCAACCCGAACTATAAACCCCTAAAGAAAGCTAGCAAATCAGATTAAAATCCACACACCTAAAACTTTCTTCATACATTACCTACCTAGGAACTTTGGAATCCACGTATTGGGCCTTAGAAGGTAAACCAAGGTAATAAAGTAGATTTAGATACACGGGAATAAGGTTGAAGATCCAATAATTTGGAAAGTAGATTAGAAGATATCCGATTTCATCTGGAATTCTAAACACACTGACCTTGCTGGGTTAGGTAAGAGATTACGTTGGAATAAAGAATAGTAAAGTTTAATAACAAATGAAAAACAAAAAAAAATATGCTTTTTCTAGAAAAAAAAACCATAAAATTGTATTGAGTTTTGGAAATACTTAATTACACGAATGAGTCTTGAATTGAATTAAGTGATCGGGCAAAATGAGTAACAACTTCTCAGTGGAAGCCGATCTACTGAGTAGTTTCAATCATCATAAATGTCCAGAGGTCCAGACTACAGGTGAAGTGGTGGACTGGACAAAGACGTGTTCCCGATAGATGGCAATAGGCTAACGCTTTATCATAGAAAAAAGTATACAAATATGGAATAGTATCCCTAAAATGGAATACCGTTATTTGTCGTTAATAAATATCTCAACGCAATAAACAACGATAATCTCTTTAAATAACTAAACGTGGTATACATGCGAACAGTAATTATATGTTAAACCGCGTATAGTGATTGAAATTAACTACCGATGACTTCAATATTCAACCAAAATTGAAATGCGAACTCACTATACGAAAAACAGTTAAAAAAAAACGAAAAACTGCCAACGCCAAACTGCAAAACCAATATAAAATTTTATCACTTGAACCTTCCGTATTTTCATAAAATTTTATCTTTCGCAAAACATTTTGCTGACAAACGAATCCTATATTCAAAAGGAATGAAGTTTTAGCAGTAGTGTCAGTAAATGAATGAGTGAACAAGTGAACGAGTTGCAGGTTGCCTACCCTTATCATGTGTTATCAAACGTGAACTGCTTCTGAACCAGTGTGCTGGAAAATACTGATACAAGCTGAAACTATTTAACTTTAGGAGTTCATACACATATTAAGTAACGTGTTGTTGGACTGGCATAAGTGTTTGCGTAGTTAAATTATTGTGGCTTGCGGAATCGTTTGAAGAGGATGTTTATATTTCTACTAATACGTATTATAAATTAAACTTTTCTGACTACCCATTGATACTGAAAGGATTTGAAAGTTCCATTCGCCATCATCATTAGCCTATAAATGTTCTCATTGCTGGGACACATGCCTTCTCTCTAAAGTGTGACACCGAATCTTACCAAAGGGTATCGTATTACCCAGTGCTAACTGGGTTGTGGAGTTCGTGTAAAGTACTGACTATCAGCTGCATCCAGTTAGACTTGAAGTCGACCAGGCTAGCAGAAAAGATTAGACAGACAATGATTTTCTATTTTCTTTTTAAGACCTGGATTCTTTTTTATAATATATTAGAATAAGTACGTGCGATACGTCGAGGTGATCCATCTGCTAACACAAGCTTTAGATATGGATAGCTTTTCGATGCAAATTACGATGTCGTATTTTTTTTTGTAATTTGTTTAAGTAAAGCCTTTGATGTAAATGCGATTTAAACGTGGAATAAGCAGATTTTCTAGTTTGATTTACGTTGTTGGCGATAGAATCAAAATGTTGAATGTTTTCTTGAAACTGATAGTCAAACTTATTGATTTGGCTTAACCTGTTAATAATTAAATCCATTTATTTTTTATGGCATCATAGGCTGTTGACATTCGTCTCTCTCTCCATCAACATTCATATCAATCACTCTTTTAGACACTTGCGTTTGACATGAAATTGTAGTGTCAATTAGCAGAACGAACAATCATATTTTTAATTAATTTCTCTGTTTAAAATTGCGTAGTTAAGTAATTCAAGAGTCTTCATGTTTATATTAATTTGTTAAGAACACTTTTTACTATTAAAAATATTTTACAATGTCCGTCGTATCGATGTCCTTAGAAACAGTTCAAAAATTAAAATATCACGTTCTTCCTTTACTTTTCGCTCAGTATCTTAAAGCTATAATATGTTTCGGATGGGCAGAGCGCCAGACAGTATCATTGTACGTGCGTTATAGTACCCACGTTACACTATCATGTTCCACTTTAAATCTTCAGTGTGTGGTTTGATTTTAAAAAAGTCCTTCTGTAGGGATATTTTCTTGATCTCCTATTCTTCATGGAAATGTCTTATATTTAGATTTATACATTTTTTAAAAGCAGCAACCTTTTTACATTGCTACTACTTGCCTGCGTCACCCCACTGCTGAGAAAGGGCCCCCATGACTTCAGTCTGGTCGAAATTGGTCCACGTTAGCATACGTGGACCTACCGTTAGTTTGTCCAGCTCATACTGGTATCTTCTTATTTTATAATTGACTATTTGACTACTGTTAAAAAAAAAACGAAAATATTATGTTATTTCAAAGAACTAACAGAAATAGCACGATGTGTGAAAAAAGTAATAAAATCGATCAGAACAAGATTAAGACCTCAACAATCTGCACAAGTCTCTCAATTTCTAGAATAATAATATTTCATCAAGAATACTGCGTACCTAAGTCCTCCTCAATGCAATTCTAAAACTTCTTCATGGAACGAAAAGTCTCCCTCGACAGCGTTTCCAACTTCGGTCCAAAACGCTCATTCCAGCAGCTTAAAACTCGTATTGTAAAGCCGTCGATAAAATTTCACGAATAGACCATGATGGTCAGTTCGGCCACTAATTGCGGCTTTGTCGAACGTGACGCGACCAGCATTCGTCCCGTGATGTCCCCTCGCTCGGGTACAGTCAGTCGCACTTTTCTAAAGTCAAAAGCGGTTTATTTTGGAAATATTGTATGCTTGATGAGCTGTGGGTGTAAGTAACACAATTATGATGGTAGACCAGAGACCAGTAGCCCTCATTTACGCAGCAGTGGTATGAAAGTAACCATTTTTCTAATATATTTAAGGTTTTAACACAAAGAATTTTGCGTCAAATTTCGTGTCACTAGATGAGGACTTTATTTCCTATTCAACTTGTAAGCGAAGAAATAGCCAAAACGAACTCTTCTAAAGTCCAGACATAATCTTTGTCAATTCACATGGTCCCCAAACAGATTAAAAGTTGCTAAGTGTATTACTCCTCATGATACTACTTTTATGACAACGATTGCCTACCAGGGCCAGGGCCTGCAGTCTCTACAAAGATAGCGATCGCTTTACGACAAATTTCGGTCGCAAAGCTATAACGATGCGGATTTAAGGTGGACGTGAGCCGGACGCGACCCGCCGGTATTAGCTACCAACTTAAATCCGCATCGTTATAGCTTTGCGACCGAATTTTGTCGTAAAGCGATCGCTATCTTTGTAGAGACTGCAGGCCCAGGGCGGCAGTCGCAAAAAGTACAAATTATAGCAACTGCTACTAATTGTGCACGATAAATGATATGGCGGATTTTTGTTATTGTTGCGACCGATGCCGCGATGTTCAGTTGTATATTATTCTGTTGGACGATTGGATCATTGGTCAGACCGCGCTTAAATGATTGAGGTGTGTGATAGTTTATTCGTTAACGTTTTGAGGTTACAATGTGTTTTGGTGCTATGTGTGATATGAGTGCACCAAAGGCGTGTTGGTAATGTCAAAATACACCGTAATGGTCTGAAAAAAAAGAAAGTCTTTCTTTTTCTCAATTATGCCGGGATCGGCTTACAGTCTCACCGGATGCAGCTAAATACCATTTTTTTTCATAGAGTGACTGCCTATCTGACCTCCACAACCCAGTTAGAACTAGGTAATTGATTCCCTGGTGAGACTAAATTTAGTCAGTGGCTCGAGAGCCTGAAAACCAGACTTCAGGCTACAACGATCTACAGATGACAACGAATAACAACAATGTTCTACAATGGGTCCAAGGGCTTATCGTGTAGGTAATCAAAGGGTGGTCACCCATCCACATACCAACCTACGCAAGTGCCGGTTAACCTGAAATTGACTGGAGTGGTTTTTGTTTTATTTTAACCACGAGCTCTTTACACTCACAACAAACAATACAAATAAAATACAAAAATAAAAAAAATCATAAACAAAATAAAAACCGTATCTTGTAAGTATCTCACTTATGTACCTAAATCTGCTAAGAGCTAGAACATAATGAAACTGTTGTGTAACGTGTAAGATTGTGTTCTGCCTCCTTAACTTAAATAATATTCATAATATAAAACTGTTGAATAAATTCATGAAAATCAAAGTAAATTGAGCGCGAACCAAGTCGCGGGTTGGTAATAAATTAACGTGTGCCGCGAATATCTTGCCTCTACTTATTAAAATTAAACTAGATGGGGATGCTTGGCTGCTCTGACTACTAGTTATTTTAGTACTCTGGAATATTCTGGTTATCAAATTAATGGGGAAACTATTTCTTGAATTTGTTTTGGCTGTAAATTCTAATTTTTGACAAGAACCCCACATTAAACCGCCTGCCTGCCTTCTAAAGAAGAGTGGACTGGCATCATCTGGGCACGCTCGTTCCATCATAAACCTAATCGACCGCTTCCTATTAGGCGCGTTCAAAAGCAGGGCTAAATACTAATAAATAAATAGAATGTTGTCATAAATATACTACAGCGTAATCAGTGTATAATTTTTTCACAGCTGGAAAACTACCTTTTTTTTTGGTTGGAAAATCATCAAATAACCCCTCCCACTCTTGGGTGAAAGTTGGGCGTGTCAGACTTCTACTGACTAAAAACCACCCATTTTTCTTCTTAGCCCTTTATGTCAAGGCCGCGGTATCTCTTACAACATCCCGCAGCCCCGACGGGCTAAACTACCTCCCCTTTTAATGAGCGAATGGGCTATTACAATCCACAGTATTTAAGATTAAAAAAAAAAACATGTGCACTACTTTTGCAATTTTTTTTTTACAAAAGTAATGCACCTGAGTTAAAAACCCACAATAATTCGTATGTATGTGCTATTACCACTAGGGAGCCACTTTTCACTGCCAGAACAGCCTTCTCTGTAAAAAATAACCATAGTGCCATGGGATTAGGGAGTAAGCTTCAATTACGTTGCTGACTTGCAATTTCTTCACCATGATATGAGCTTTTCCGAATTGTTTATGGCGTGGAAGTAAGACTACCCGTGGGAAAATAGATAACAGGCTATTTGGCAGGTCGGCATCGATTCGTTTAGCTAAACCTTAGTTCGAGTATGATTTCAGTTTATTGTATTATCAATTTCGCATGGAAGAATCCTTGGCGTAATTTTAATTTTACAATGATCTCTTGCTACACCTAATAGGAATTAATGATAGCGTGTCGCCTGATAAACCAGTGCCGAAGCCTTCAAAAAAGGTAAAAAAGTAAATAAAATTATAATAAGATAAAACCCAATGGAAAAGGTAGAGAATATAACAAAAATTAATGGAAAAGTAAATTACGGTCGATCTGAGGTAGGGAAGTGGGGGGGTTGAAGGGTGAAAAATGGTTTATCTCGATTTCCAGCAAAACTATAAGTCCTATGGAAAAAAAGTCAAATAGCAAAGTTGTTGGCAATACTAAGATCTACAACTTTGGATTTACACTTTTTTCACATAACCTCAAAAGGTGTGTGAAAAAGTCAAATAACCAAGTTTCATGTTTTTAATTTTTTATTTTTACGAATTTTTAAAAACATTTTATTTTTACGTAATTTTGTGAAAACTTACCTTTGTATGTCCCAAACACACTATAATTTTTTTAATTTTAATATTTTTTTTTCACCTTATTATTGGCTTAATATCGAAAAATCAGCCATACTTTCAAGCGAAAATTCACCCGTCCATTTTACTTTTTTCCATAAGACTTGTAGATTTGGGATCACGATGCAGGAGAAATTCCTAGAGTAGGGCAAAGTTAAAAAAAAAAATATATATTAATTGTGTGACCTAAATTTTCAAGGAAGGAAAGCAACGGTGGCCCAAAGCTACGGGCAGTAAGTTTTGGGTTCGAACCCAGGCACGTGCATTACTTTGTGTAATTTATTTCATCTCCATTGCTTTCAAAATCGGTGAAGGAAAGCGTCGTGAGGAAACCGGCATGTCTTAGAACGAAAAATTTTAAGCCATGTGACATTTACCAACACGCACTGGGCCCGCGTGGTGGATTATAGCCCATTCCATCCTCGGCCACTTACTAACTTAATAAATTAACAGTACCTAATAAGTTACTAATTAAATAATTATAAAAACGGATTATTTAACGTGATTTCGGTATGTAATAGTTGGTCACCCATTCACGGGTCAATCAAGGTAAACGCGGCTTGAACTAAAGAATGACCGGTGGATATTATTATTTAGTCACTAACTCGTTCTTCTTATTTTATTTTATCTAATGAAAATGTAAAACATAAAAAAACAAGTATTTCGGCAATCACACGGCATGTTCACATACATGTAGTTTAATTTTGCAAGTGATGCCAAAAGTAGGACACGACCTTTCATTAAGTAAATCGGCTATGTATGTAATTAATTATTTTTCACCACTAGTGATTTTATTTACATATAAAATTCATGTTTTTTTTATTGAAGTTTTGGTGACCCTCACGGGCAATCAGTTTTATATACACAAGTCTTTAATTTCAAAATATAATAAGGGTTAACAGAGGTTGTTTCGGGAGGTACCTGCACCGAATCAGGCGGGAGGAAACGCCCAGGTGTCACCACTTTGAGCATCAGCCGGAGGACACGGTGGTGCACACCGTGGAGGTCTGCCCCGCTTGGGCTGAGCTCCGCCGTGTTCTCGTACGTACGATTGGCGGCGACCTCTCGCGTCCGGTTCTGGTGCAAGCCATGGTCCGGGGCGAGGAGGAATGGGACGCCATTGCATCCTTCTGACACTCCCTTTCGCTCTGCCCAAGAGCGGGAGGCGTTATTTGATGATTTCCCACCCCAAAAAAAAAAGGTTGTTCGACAATAAAACGAAAAAAAAATTACAAAAGGAAAACTCTGATAGTTATTACCTTAAAACTAACTTTAAAACAGAATTGGTTGAATATTAAAAACACAGTTTCTCAAATAAACAAACTACTATATAAAACCGAATCGAATCCTCCAGAACTCTAGTTAAAGAGTCGTTTCTCAAAGAGCGTCGCCGCTTATCTGCACAAGCAAATCTCTGCCTCGTCTTGAAATAACCTAGAAATAAGTTCTCCTTTCTCATGTATCGATAAGGAAGCAAATCGATTTTGCATTTAGAATAATCGCTATTTGATACGATTATTTTATTTGTATTCGGATGTTTTTTATCTATCTCTTTTATATCTTCTGTGACACATTTCTATGTTTGTTATTGTTTACGGGTTAAGATTGGTTCGTAATTTCAGATTCACATTTCTTCGAATTTTTTGTTTCTTTTTCCTTCACCGTTTTGAGAGCAGTGGTGATGAAATAAATTACAGAAAGTAATGCGCCTGACTGGCTTCGAACCCACGACTCACTGTTCGTAAGTCGGGGCCGCCACCACTGGGCCACCACTGTTCTCATGTAATAACTGCTACTGAGAAATTTCCGAAAAAACCAATATAATAATTGACTCGACCCGGGAATCAAACCCAGGATTTCATGCTCAGCAATCGCGCTTACGAATGCGCTTACCAACGAGGCCATCAATATTTTTTTTTATACTCCAGTTATTTTACCCCGAAAAACGTCACACTTCCTTTTAATCCTACGCGAAACGACAACACACAACAATTTTCTTATTTCAAAATCAAAAGCTATTCATTCAAACTAGGCTGATAATCAGCACTTTTTGAACGTCAAAATTTACTTTACTTATTTACAAGAGACAGTCCCCCAAAACGCCCACCCTTCAACACTTCCTAGTGTTTTAGCTGGAAAGAAGAAGTGGCGGAACAAATTCCCCAGCAACACATCTGTCTGTTAGGTTACTAATATTATCCCTTTACAATGGTTATACTGACAATCTTTCGACGGGGGGTCGATTCAATCCACAGAATTGGACTTCCTAAAATTACAGACACATCCGGGATAAAACGACAGCAATTCATTGGGACACCCCTTCGTGATAAGCTTAATTATTTGTTTTAATTAGATTACTGATGAATTTCCATCTAATCAGCCTGTAGATGTCTTTGCTGGCAATAGGGCTCTTTTTAATAGGCCGTTAAATAAAATGGTCGCAAGGGAATTTTGTAATTATTACTAAGCTTGGCAAATTGCTGCAATGATTGTCTGTCTGTCACGTAAAATAGGATATATTTTAATATACATTTATAATGGGTTTCACATTAATTTCTCGTAGAAGATGAAAGGGTTAATTGTTTTTTTTTATTAGTTATCCTATAACTGTTTGGCAAACGTTTCCTCTATTCCTTTCTAAAATTATTTTGCCTTCTATGGCTAGTCAGGCAAGAACGAGCCCAGATCGTCACGAAGCCTGGAGACAGGCCAGCGACGACCGTATTTTACTCCCACTGTGTTACGGTTCTGGCCCATCTGTCCTGGAAATGTGAACCACCTAGTACCATCCTAAAAAAAAAACATATAAGTATATCGTCGCTAGTATATCGTGTATATCGTTTAAAAAAATGTATATAAGTAGTTTATCAGCCATCTCGTTACCATAACACAAGCATTAGGTTGCTTAGCTTGGGACTAGATGGCGTTGTGTGAAATGTCCAAGGATATTTATTTATTTATTTTTATTCTATCCTAGCCTTCTTAATTGGGATAAGCCCGCCACACTATTCCCAAACCACTGTAACTCCTGTAACCAGAATCAACAGTGGAGACCAGAAGAAAAGCCCCGAGACATGCAGCTTGACGAAGTTTAAGAGAAACGATTTAATTGTCTTGGATCCCGCAACGAAATCAATCAGAAATGAACAGCGGAGGAGTAAGAAAAACATAATTTTCACTTCCCTCCATATCAGCAGGAGACAGAACAGAACCAAGCCAGTAAACACACAGGGACATATACAACTGGGATAAGCCCAGTTGCCTAGCACCACGGATATTATTGTCATATTATTGGATCCTAAAGCCCTGAAGCGTATTGGGGCATTAAAAAACAGCTTAGACAATAGACACCCTTGTTCTACGTCAATTCTTCCATGTGGGAGGGTGTTAATGATGACGATTTTGTAGATAATAATTATATCAAGTTTTGCAGAGTTAGTGTTTATCCTAATTACATGAGGATAAGCAAGCTATAGTCATTTGCGTTTCGATTAACATTTCTAAATACTTAATCTGAATAATTAACCTGTTTATATTTTCCGACAATTATTCACATAGCTTGACGGCACGGTTCGCGCAGTGGTTCAACCAATGGACTGCTGCGCTGCGTGTCGCGGGTTTCGATCCCCGCACGGAACAAATATTTGTTTGACCTACAGATAGTTGTTTTAGGTATTTGTGTATGTGAGTTTAAATGTTGGAGAAATTTCTAGTGTAGGACAACGATTTAAAAAAAAAAAAAACTTCCCACCCAACCTGCGCGTAGCGTGAATGTCATTAGAGAAGTGACTCAAGATTATCGTTACATCACAAAAAAGTTGGCAAAAGATTCTATTATTGTACCGAAGTAAGTTGCGGACATTACTTATACATTGGAACTCCTAGGTTTCGTTTCTGTCCCTTACTAGTGGAGCAATGAAATTCAGTTATAGTTTTTATACAGCATGTATCAGATGGGAGGCCGAAGTCCCAATAGGTCGACCGATGACCTGGTAAAGGTTGCGGGGAATCGCTGGATGCTAGATGGCAAGGGACTGGCAGTGGGCGTCTTTGATGATGTGTGAGGAATGTGTGGTGTTACAGGCGCTGACGTACAGTCAACCAATCTGAACAATTTCATTATGGGTCCAAAACCGTAATAAACGCGACAAAAGTCAGTATGAGTACTGCTAAGCATAATGCTGCATTGCTAAATATAATGTACCCACTGGAAGTAACTGAAATACTGGAGACAAAAAACTTTATTCTATTCTATTGAAATGAACAAAAAACGTCGTCCCAACTAGAATGAGGCCTTCAAACCTTCGATTACCGTATGCAGATACTAAAATTTAAGTTGAATTGTAGAAATTTCGCATGAGATTATTTTATGCGCCATCAATATTATCGTCGAACTTCATTGTGACTGCTCATAACTCCAAACTATTCAACTAAACCTTTCACAGTATATTTTTCAAAAAAGTATTAACGTAAGAGGGATTTGCTAACCATAACATTATCATATCACCTCACGGTTCACCACACGTGTAGGTACCTATCTACGAGGGAACGCAAGGGGAGTTACCCTACGTTTGCCATACTCACGAAGATCAAATAAATATCATCGTGGCATGAATATTTTTGGTTCATCGCCTTTAGGAGTGTTTTTCCAGAAGTTTGATAAGGCAGAGTTATGGCATATATTCTTTGTGGTATAAGTGCCATTTTATACGTAAATCTTATTCACAAATGTATTAGGGTCAGAATGAAATGCCTAGGAATAGATAAGTTATTCCAAGAAATGAATTCATGAACGGAAAAACTGACATTTGATAAAGTTTTTAAATCACCCAGAATATGAAATAAAAGAAAATATGAAAAAAATAACGACGGCACAGTTGGCGCAGTGGCTCAAGCAATGGACTGCTGCGCTGCGTGTCGCGGGTTCGATCCCCGCACGGAACAAATATTTGTATGAACTACAGATAATTGTTTCGGGTCTGGGTATTTGTGTTTGTGAGTTTAAATGTTTGTGAACGCGCCCACGATACAGGAGAAATTCCTAGTGTGGGGCAACGTTTTTAAAAAAAAAGAAAGAAAAAGAAACGTTGTAATTGTCTGAATTATCAGAACTATAATAAGGTTCTGACTTGCCTTTAAGGATAAAAGCCTCGATTAAAATTAAAGAATAAAAAAAAAAAACTGTAATAAGGTTCACCTACCTAGTGCTGTTGAAAACGGATATATGGCATTTCACCAAAAAAATCTAATTAGTCCATCAGATAGATTTCCAAAAAATAACGGACACGTATTTCTTCTTTTTTCGCGCAAACAAAAGATGAAGACGATACAGTGCTTTGAAAAGTCGTGTCAAGTCGTGTGATGTCACAAGGTTAAATAGTACTTATAGTATAGTAGTGCTTTTTAATGCCAATGTGACAAAAAAATAAATTGACAATTTGTAACTTATTTTTGCTGCTGACTGTACAAACTCAAATATGTGAGGAGTACCAGTCAGTAAAAAAGAAAAAAAACAAAAGTTGTTGAATCTAACAAAAAAAAATAATTGTCATTTTTTAACTTAATTTTTGCTGCTGACCATACTAAGTCAAGTATGGAAAATATCAAGCTTAAAAAGAAACAAAAGAACAAGTTACTTTATGTTAAAATTAAACTAATACAATAATAGGTTGAGAAACAGGATTGGCCGTTGCACAACATTAGTTACCCTGGTGAAATGTTCAAAAGTACAAATACTGTTACTCGGGTAAAAAGTTCAAGATACAAGTTTTAATACTTGTGATTAAAATGTTTAAAATGAATTACTATAGTGCTTTTTTACCCACAAAGTGACGTCAAAAGCCCCCACTCATGGTCTTTGCCACGTTTTATTTGATTTTTTTATTAATTTGATAAAACAAAAAACACGCATCCAATATTTTTCGATAATCTAACAGACTATACCCTATTCATCATTCTCCTGCCCTTATACCAATTTATTTGGGGCCGTCCCAACATGTCCTCTTCCTCCATACTTCTATAATTACCTGTCATCTTAGCAGTCACCTTCTCTCTAGCCATATAATCTTTAACACCTTCCACTACCACCTCTGATTTATCCACATATTTAAAAAATAACGTCCACAAGCCTGGGATCGTTAAAAATAATAAATTGAATGTTAGCTGCCAATTATTCGTTTGACACGATATTTTATATCATTGTAAAATTGAATACAGTGCTATTGGCTCACGGGAATCGGGGGTAAGAGCAATACTCTGTGGAGGCAAGTTTATGACCCAGTAATGTATCATGACGTTAGTAACATATTTTCTATCAATCTTACCAAGGGGTATCGTATTACCCAGTTCTAACTTGTGGAGGTCAGATAGGCAATCGCTTCATGTAAAATACTAGTATTCAGTTACATCTGTTTAACTGGAAGCCGACCACAACACAGTTCAGAAAAAGCTAGGTGGATGAAAATTTTCTACTGATCATCATCTCATTATCATCATCATCAATAGCCTAATAATGTTCCCACTGTTGGAATACAGGCCTCCTCTCTTTGAGAGGGAATGGTCTATAACCTACCATGCGGGCCCAGTGCGGGTTGGTAGATGTCACATGTCTTCGAATTTTTGGTTCTAAGACATGCCGGCATGACCTACTGTTCGTAAGACGGAGCGCCACCACTGGGCCACCGCTGCTCCTGTCGTGTGTGATCGTCATCTATCTAAAATAAAATCTTTGTCCAGATACCCATTACCCATTTACAAGATTCAATAAATACATAGGTAGGTCAGACATTAGATAGCGTAATAAACTATATTATAATTATTTAATTTAACTCATATGAGTTGTATGGCTTGATTTATTTATTATCTAAAAATATTTGTATGCTCTCTGGCGTAACATAGCGTACTCATTATTACCTACATGTACCGCTATAATAATTATTATATCTATCTACACTAATATTATAAAAAACAAAGATTTGTTTGTTTGTAACGAATAGACTCCGAAACTGCTGGACCGATTTGAAAAAATCTTTCGCCGTTGGGAAGCTACACTATCCTCGTGTGACTTAAGCTACTTTTTATCCCTGTATCACTACGGGAACGGGAACTACCTGGGTGTAACCGCGTGATGTCCGCTAGTGTTAAATAAATGAATAAATTACTTAAAAAAATCAAATTACACGAACACACTTGCGCCCCAAAGCCCGCGAATTTTATCAGTATTGTTAGGGGAAGAGAAGTTACTGCAACACCTCAGTGTTGCAGTAACTTCTCTTCTCTTGCTCACAAAAAGTCTTTTCACATACAGAGAAAGCATAAGCATTGATCACCGCACTTCCTTCAAGTGTATTGGCAAAATAAATACAATATTATTTTTAGTCAACATATAAGTTCAGATTGCGGTCACAGTAGTTCTCGCGGTCTAGTCTGCGTTATTTACTCTTATTATGTAATTTATAAACCAATATTAGTTACATTGTTATGAAAGTAATATATTGTTACGTGTTATTCAGTTTTCCTTGACTGATGTCAGTGAAGTCTACGATAAATTTTGAATGTACACGCATCTGAATTGAAGAATTTATAACGGTACTTGCATTTTGGTCTTGTAGTCGCAAGTGCGATTAAATAAAGAAAGAAAACATATTTATTTAGCACACCACAACATAAAAAACGAAGCTAAAAACGAAACATGGAAAAGAGTGTGTATCTTACGACTGCACCAAAAAGTGCCGAACAACTAGACCCCGGCGCTGGGTTTCAACTGGATCTGAGATGGTGATGCGATGGAAAGGCTGACCTGGGTTCGATTATCGGGACGGGCAAAGCCTTATCGGGCTTTTTTATCAGTAATATCTCACTGCCTATTGCTTGGCCCCTATGAGGCCCCTATTACATGTGTCTTAAACTGGATTAAAGTGTTTGTTCTATAAGATACACGTCTACCTAACCCTCCGGGTATTACAGCAGTAATGTTATGTTGCCTTAGTGTTCGCCTACAAATATCTACATCTAAGAGGAAGCTTCAGGAATAATGATGGACAAATTATTTGAAGAATTAACTTAAACCCTTAGTAAGAGCTCCTCTCAAATTCGTCCCACCATATTGTTTTAGAAAATAGCTTTTACAAGTTGAGCATAACTTCTAAACACGTTTACAACAAGACCGGTGCTGTGGGCGATGAAAGTCGGTATACAAATAAACTGTATTCATAAGCCGTTGGCGCACTGTACAATGTTCGAAGTATTACATTAACATTTTCTACGCTGTGGTTCCGTATTGTCGATGTGCATTTTTAATTTCCGTTGCTATCGTGGTGAGAAAATGTTGTTTGTTAAACTTTATCTTCCGGCGTCTAGTCAAGTTTGTGGTTGAAGAAATAGGAGTGAATTATTCTTGTTTATTTTATCAACTACTTTTCTTTTAAACTAACAGCGAGTATTCACGTCTTTGATTCTTTTTGCGAACATTCGATGCGCGAGCAATGTACTTACGTAACGAACATTCGTTCATGAAACAAACATTCGTTAGCCTATCTGTGGTTAACTTAGACTGGTATCGTTAGTCGTAGACAAAACTTGAGTTGTACTTGACACGCCAACATTTCGCCTCATTACACATATTGACAGCTTTATGTTATTTATAATTTTATGATTTGACATAAACCCCCACTTTGAAATACAGAATGACATTATAGACATATTATTGTAAATTACATCTTTAACATTGATTATAACAGAATGCAACATTGGGTTTGACAAGGGTGGCTGATGTAGGAGGCATCGTATTAGATTCGGTGGAAGTTACTTATTCAAAGATCCGATTTGGTGGGTGATGTCTCCCTGTTTTCATGACAACGTCAGTCGACCCAAGTTCAGAAATAGACTAGAGTCGGTATTAATATGGTGTTAGGTTTTCGTCTCGAATTCCCTTACGTTCATGATTGAATGTTTGTTGCGTAAAAAAAGGTCACATACCTAACGAATGTTTGCTAAACAAATTCGCGAAGCTATTGGTCCTTCGAGACATAATATTATCAAGAGTTCTTTACTTTATCAACTCGAACTTTTTCTTTACAAAACTGTCTTTCTCAAAAACTTCCCCGTTTTGTATATAAAGATGTCTGTGTGTTGTGTTTGTAATCAATTTTACAATGATCGACGTTCACCTGATCTTGGTGGCTTTTGTTAAATTAAATTGTTATTAGTTCTATTTCAGTACCTCAGGGTAACAAAGGAATTACTCACAAGCATGCTAAATAAAAATAGGAACATTTTTTTACCGTTTTTTTACGCGTTTGTTTTATCCGAAGGGATAGGCAGAGGTGCCTCAGTAGTTACATCCTTATTTTAGCAGTTATGTGCAAAATTCCTTAAATACGAGACAGCCTATTATCATCAACTGTCCACGAATTCATACTAAAGGAAAACTTAACTAAGACATTGGAAAGCGATGAAAAATCCCATTAACACTGTGCCCAACCTGGGGAATGATACTCATGGTCTAATGCTCACCACTAGAGGTCAGTTTTATAGTTCAATCACTAAAAAAGGCTCAGCTATCACTCTTCGTATTTATGAACATTACTGTAGCTATGACCAAGATATAGCCACAGTAATAGCGTTAGCAAAGGGAATGAGGAAAATATCTCCAAACGCAGGGCCGGGTCTTATTGAATGATATTATATTATAAATCCCGATGGACCCGATCTGCCCGATTTCCGAACGATATTGATTCGACGAGAGGAATGGCTACCGTATGGAAATGTTGCGGGCCCCTGTTATAATGAAATATGTTCGTGTTGCTTATCTGTCAGGGGTAGCAAACGTTTGGGTGGATTCGTACATACATAGTTCACACAATAGTCCCAAAAGTTGATTGTTGAAGTGTCCACCAGGGTGTCCCGGCACGTGTTTGAATGCGAAATATTCCAATATCGAAAGTCTATCATAAAACCGATGTTAAACTTAACATTTTGAACGGTTTTCGATGTTTCTATTTATAGTTGTTTTGAATTTTTCTTCTTTTCTTGTAGATGGAACTAAGGAAAGATGTAAGTGACATTGGCAGTCAAGGTTTTCGAAAAAACTTCTACCATTAATTCAGCCACTGGCTTTTTATTTACAGAGAAAAATCATGCGGGTTTATAATTATGTATAGTGTGGTGTATAACATCACACTTTGTGTTCCAGAAAGTTTCTTATACCAAACAAGTACTCCCTGGGTGCGGTAGTTAGAAAAGTAAGTTACTTAATATCTTTTTATAGCAAATCTTTTTTAAAGTAAAAGCTTAAGGTAATTATTAAAAAATATAGCCACCGTTTGGATAATAGAAAATAATTTACGATTAAGTAAAAGTATTTTTAATAGAGTTGAAAATCCAATTATTTTCACATCAACGATAATGTTTCAATTGAGGAAACACAACGTAAAATATTATTAAGGTTTCTATCGTGTTTACTTTTACCCTAAACTATATAAAACATGAGGCAACATAATTTTTGTGGTGATGAAAATTTGTTCTGTCTCTGATCACCATTCAAATCCGCCTGCTTCAATAAGGGGTATAAAAATCTGAAAAACACTTGTAGTTCTCGTCATTGCGATATTTTTCATTGTTCTGAACCATACCTAAAATTACGGAGAAAATATTGGAGGTCCAAGTTTAAAATTTTTAGCCAAGTTTTTTTATAAGTAATATGTAGTTCATAATTTGCCTAGCTTTTCTCAACTGTGTTGTGGTCGCCTTCTAGTCTAACGAGATGCAACTGAGTAAGTACCAGTATTTTACATTGAGCGACTGCCTATCTGACCTCCACAACCCAGTTAGTACAAGGTAATACGATAGCCCTTGGTAAGACTGATTGTCAGTTGTTAATAATAATGATCTTTACCTAAATTATCTTCGTAACCAGTTTACTACTCACAGTATCCATTAGCACAATATTTTGAGTGTGCTACTTTGAGTCCTAACCTAAAAAACATGTTTTTCACCCAAAAAAAAAACATTATACCTACCTACCTCCTGTTTTTTCATAGGGTTACTAACTGCGGTACTCAGAGACATCTAATGACTACTTAAGCCGTCACTTAGTAAAGTTTTGACATACTTTTAACTGTCAAAACCTTTACTAACTGATGGCCTAATTAAAACTCTCTGAGTGCGGCAGTTAGAGTGATGCACATAATGTTTAGTTGACGGCTTCGTGAAGGGCCCGTTTACACCCTGTATGCAGTAAGTATTGGCGTACTTGGTTTGGATAGAGTTTGTTGAAAATGCCGCTCCAGCAGCGGCAGCGGCATTTTCCTCAGTGCTCTATTGTTGTATACCTTAATATTGATTGACGGTCTGAGGTTGAACATGGAAGTCAATCGTTTGGATTAGACAGTAATTATTGTATCACAACGCATAAATATTAATTTGATAACATTCATAATAATTGACTTCCTTGGAAACCAAGTTCAATTTTAATAGGGATGTTTACTGACTTCAAAATTTGTAATTCTCATTAGTCCGTCTGTTAGATTATCGAAAAATATTGGATACGTATTTTTTGTTTTATCAAATCAATAAAAATTTACGAAGATAAAACGCGTCAAAGATTTGAGTGGGGGTTGCAGACGTCACTGACCGCAAAAATATGTCATAATAATGTCTTAGAGTATGACGTCACACGAGTTTTCAAAGCACTGTATCGTCTTCATTGTTTGTTTACGTAAAAAAAATACATGTCCAATATTTTTTGGTAATTATATGACTGCCTAGTTAGATTTTTTTGTTAACTACTCTATTGCTACAAAATATGTCTTTATAATAATGGGAGAGTCTATTGCCATTATTTGTTTGTAGTATGGTTAATGCCTAACCTGGTGGCAGAGTTTTATGCCACCCAAAAGCCTTTGACTTGACTTTTCAAGCCTTCAAAGAATATCTCAGCATGCTAGTTGCCTCACGATGTTTTCCAAAGCAAGTTATAATAGGGTAGTTAAAAAAAAATCTAATTAGTCCGTCAGATAGGTTTCCAAAAAATATTGGTCACGTATTTTATCTTTTTTCACGTAAACAAACAATGAAGACGATACAGTGCTTTGAAAACTCGTGTGACGTCATTTTCTGAGACATTAGTAGGTATAACATTCTTTAGCGGTCAGTGACGTCATAACTCTCCACTCAAATCTTTGACGCGTTTTATCTTCGTCAATTTTTATTGATTTGATAAAACAAAAAATACGCATGTAATATTTTTCGATAATCTAACAGACGGACTAATTAGAATCATATTTTTTTAAGTACAATAAGCACATTAATCCGAGAAATCAGAGGTGTGTGCGCTAGGTTCAAACTGGAGACCTATGACTTGCCAGTTTGACTTTCATTTCACAAATGAAAGCCCCAAAAGGCTAAAATAAAATCATAGTAATAAGAAAACTAACACAATAAAAAACTTCCCACTACCAATTCAACATAAATTCCTTTCCAATATAACACAAGACAAGACAACTTCATAAAGACATGGGGACATCCATCACATAACATGAAAAGTATGTTCATTTCTAGATGTCTTACATTTCAGCTTCAGAGGGGACGTCTCGCATACCGCTTGAACTTCATCAAAGAACGAGACAACTTTATAGTTGACCTTTATTGTTGCGGGAATAGGGTGCAAGATTGAGTGGTGAGTGAGAAATGGGACAGATGTTTTGGAATAAGGTACGCTGGATGAGACATTTGCTTAGAAAATCGCACAGTTTAATTCAAATTTGTTTGTAGAGGTTTAAACGTTTCTATCATTACTATAACTACCTACCACTTACAGTTTCTCAATTAAAAATATACACTAAATTGTTTTTTAAATCTTTATTATGTACACCTTGCAAGTAACATTGTATAAAGAAAACATATAACTAAGTTTTGTTTACATAATTATTTATGAGAAACGGTGGGATGAGACGCCCTAGAAAGACACATACACACATCAAAAGTGTCTAGGGATCAACATATATTTTTGCAATAACTTTTCTCCTGATTGATATTAATTAAAATTTTCTTTAAGGATTCATCAAATAAAGTGTTTTCGTTTGTCACAGTAACGATAAACCAAGTCACCTTTGCATTAATAAAGAAATTTGCCATTTTCCTAATAAAGGGATTTTTGACATTTGAACCACTAACATTAAAGTTCGAAAAAAAGACTGAAATAACAGTTTTCTTTAAAATTTTATTGGGTAACTTAAACAATTAATAATCCGTGTTTCTACCGCGAACACTAACAACACAAGAACATCGGTTTGGCATACTCAAAATGAGTTCATCCAAATCACGCTGTGGAATGGCCGCCCATGTTCGTTGCAACAACAAAAAAAGGTCTTCTTGCGACTGGATACCCTCCATATTCGGCAGAGCTCTTCTCTGTAGCATATCCCATGCATGCTCAATCGGGTTCAAGTCTGGCGACTGAGCAGGCCAGGGCAGGACATTGATGTTAGCTGCGGCGAGAGTCTGTCTTACAACTCTTGCGGTGTGCGGTCGTGCATTATCATGCATTAACTGAAATAAGGGACCGATTTGCACTTGTAGAGGAACGATGACGTCTGATACAATCGTCTCAGCATAAATTTGAGCGTTGAGGTTGCCTCTGATCCAAATCAACTCAGTTCTTCCGCCGATCCAAATACCCGCCCATACCATGATGGTTCCACCACTATAAGGATGGACTTCCTGGCAGGATTTTAATCGCTGTTGGCGTCCAGGGGTTCTCCAGTGTCGTATACGTCTTGTATCCGGTCTCATACCAAAACGAGACTCATCAGAAAAGCACACGAAACGCCATTGTTCTTCTGCCCAATTTCTGTGTTCAAGAGCCCATTGATATCGAATCCTACGATTGTGCATTGCTATAGGTGGTACCCGTAGCGGTCTTCGGGAATGAAGGTTCACTTCATGCAAGCGGTTTCTGACTGTTTGGTCGCTAATTAAGTTCCCTGAAGAGTGATGAAGCCTCACGGCTAACATCATGGCGGTTATTGTTGGAGCTCTTCGAGTTAAGATTTGAATGTATCGGTCTTGTCTCCGTGTGGTGCAGCGATACCGTCCTCCATGGCGCTCAGCCACGGTACCAGTGCTTCGGTAACGTGTCCAAAGTCGACTGATAACACTCTGACTTGTATTCAGAGCTAAAGCCACAGTACGTTGCCGGGAACCAGCTTCTATCATTCCCACGGCTCTGAGCATTTCTTCCCTGCTTAAATGACGTCGCCGCTCCATAATAACGTTGGTTTTAATCAGTAGTAGGGAAACAGTAGCACTAATAATGTCTTCAATGCGTTGTATGTTTTTATAGGGAAAATATTGACAGCTGATTTTCATCTTTTACTCGAATTTGATTCATAGTTCCTGATTCAAATTATGAAATGCACCAAAAAGGATCCATATAAATTTATAAAATCATAAATTTATTACAAAGCCACATCTCAATCTCAAGAAATCCGCATAAAAATGCTTGATCCCTAGACACTTTTGATGTGTGTAGTTTGACTGATTTTATTGGAGGTTCTTCAGAAAAGATAGTTGCGTAGTACCGGCCACCAGCGTCGGTGTGCGAGTATGGCCAGATGTACTCGTATGAAGGTGGATCAGGTAAAAGAAGTATTGTAGGCATCGAAGCAGGTGGCGTCCTGTGGTGTCTGCTCAACCCCTGGGCAAAAGGCGAGAATTAATGCATGCATGTGTGTTTAAATATTTATGCAAAAACTAAAATAAACAGAAATATAAATTACAATCCACCCTGCTACAGAAGTCTTATCATTTCATTTAAAATAGAATAAAAGAGCTTATCTAACATTTTAAAAACACATTAAAAAAGTATCAACGTAACTTGCAATCGTGAGGTAAAACGTGGAATGTTTTCTAATGCATTGCCGACTTTCATTTATCTCTCAAAGCTAACAAACAAATAGATAAAACGTTACGTTGGCGTATAAGTTTTTGCTAAACGTTTTCACTTTACACACATATTTCATTGAATACAAAACATATTCACATTAAATCCGTGCTTTAAATTCGAAACTTTTTTTCATTGTAATCACAATACATTTAAAGGCTACATTTTGCATGAGTTTAAAGGTCAATGCCCATTTTCGCTAACATTAAAGGACATTCAAATGTAGTGTCTTGATAAAAAAGCAGTCTTGGATATTCAACGTTTGGCTAAAGGCCAACAGTTGAAATTCCACCAGCAAACATCAAACGGATAGGTATTACATATTAATTTTTACGCTATGTAAGGTTATTTATTATTAAGCCCTTAAAGTATGAGTTAAGTCTTAAAAGCCATTGAAGTTTACAATACGCCTTAAAATAATAATTATTATCATTAACTGTAAGCTAAACAAAAATATTTTTAATATTCTTTCTTACTTTATTTAATAGTATTTTTACACTAAAGACTTTTTTGAAAGCAGTAATCGTTAAGGTTGAGTAAGGTTGGTTATAATTTTACTAAATATAAAACCTTTACTTCGTAAAAGCATATTATTATTATGATATTTTCATGATCGGTTAAAAACTTCTCAAAAATGTTAACGAAGACATTGTACTCGGCGATGGGCGGCGGCGACCTCTCGCGTCCGGCCCTGGTGCAAGCCATGGTCCGGAGCGAGGAGGAATGGGACGCCATCGCCACCTTCTGCGAAGCAGTGGTGTTAGCGAAGGAGCTGGCAGAACGCGAGAGGGAGAGAACGTCTCGTCCCAGCCGCCGTGGGAGGCGCTCCGGGCGTCGGGGGCCACGTGATAGCTTCCGGCCACCGTGATAGCTTCAGACGACGACAGGCCGTGTCGACAGAGCGTTCGTGTTCCACGCGCGCCTCAAAGAGATGTCAGCAACATGGGAGGGGCCCCGTAAGGGCCAACGCGGACGCCTGACGGGGCTGCGGGATGTCGTAAGAGATACCGCGAACTCGATATAAAGGGCTAAGAACGAACATGGGTGGGTTTTGGTCAATAGAAGTCTGACACTCTCTTTCGCTCTGCCCAAGAGCGGAAGGGGTTATTCGATGATTTTCCACCCGCCATAAAAAAAGACGTTGTTCTGGGGATATCAGTTATTCAAATACAAGTCTTCATAGTGAGATATTATAAAACAATTAATCACGTAACTCTTGGCAGTTCTGGAGTGGCGACGTTGCGTTCAAAGGCCTCCCACTAGGTAAACCAATGCCCTGGTGAAGGTTGTTAGGAACCCGCTGGATGGGAGACGTACGGGACCTGTCAATGGGGGAGGTCTAAGTCCAGTAGTGGACGACTTATGACTGAAATGATGATAAAACAATCATGCTTGTTTTTTTCGAACTAAATTTAACACAAGTGCACGCATACGTGTTAAAGTTAAAAAATAATAACCATTTCTACAGTTGTACAAGAAACCCTCAGTACTGTCACAAAACTGAAGAAGTAAAATCTTTTGTTTTAACTCCAAGTCCCATCCAGCCACATAAACTCCGTGTAAAATAAAGTGTATTAGAGCTGGGTTGAAGGCGCTCTTAGAGCAGCAGGAAATGTGTCTCATCGATTAGCACGTTAGTGCGGGTTCGATGCCTGCGCAAGTACCACCCTTTGAGCTGACGTAACAGCCCCGTTATAACAGATACTTTTTTGGAGAGATAATTTTAGACGTAGAGGGTAAAAAGTATTTTTATGTAAAACGATGTAAATGAGTATAAAATTGGTGATTTTTTAAACGATTTTATGCAGTTTATCACCGGGCTTACTAGCCAACTAACCGTTGAAATTTGTGCACGAATTTTCAGCCGGTTACTGTAATTAAATTGAGTTCTAATTTTGCTGACACATGTGTAGGTGTTGATATTGATGTAATCGACACAATTTCGAAATTTCACAATTCGATTTATTTCTATACCGAGTTATTCTTACGATCCCTCAATATTGCGACATTTATTTTGCCTGTCACGTCAAAATTAGTATCGTAAGAAAACCCAAGGACCTACACTCAAGTGAATTACTTTGAACACAGCTATTCAACAAAGTTGACTTTTTTTTGTCATTGAACATAAAGATAATCCCAGTGATCAAATCGACTTCTATCCCTAAATTAAATAGGGGTTATAATAATAATTATAGTACAGGTTATGCTTGATAGAGCAGTGGTGGCCCCAACTTACGAACAATAAGTCGTGGGTTCGAATTTGTGTAATTTATTTCATCACAACTGCTCTCTAAATCAAAAAAATCGAAGACATGTGACATCTACCAACCCGCACTGGGCTCGCGTGGTGGATTATAGCCCATCCCCCTCCTAGAGAGGAGGCCGGAGTCCATGCAGTGGAAACATTATAGGCTGTGATGATGATGATGCTTGATCAAGCATAATCAAAACGCAGTACTGAAACACAATATGTTCGTACATTTTAGAGCGTGGGAAAAACACAAAATGAAACTTTCTAAAATAATTACAATAAGTACTTCTATAAAAATTTTACATTCTTAACAACTATGCAAGGGATGGGTACGTGACACACAGTCCCCACAGTACCCCATGCTAGTTTTTGCCAACTATTTGCAATCTATCCCGTCTATCGAGTCTCCGAAGATAGCTTCGTTCGTATCGTTAATACCTAGTCCCTATCGTGCCTAAAATGCATATCTGCGCGAATAGGGGATCGGACAAAAAGAACTAATTAGTCCGCCAGATAGATTTCCAAAAAATATTGAACACAATTTTTTTCTTTTTACACATAAACAAAAAATGAAGACGACAAAGTGCTTCAAAAACTCGTGAACTTCTCGAAAACGTCACATGTCATTACATTTTGTACCTACAAATGACGTCATAACCCCCACTCATGATCTTTGAGGCGTTTTGTCTCCGTCAATTTTTTTTAATTTGATAAAACGAAAAACCTGTATCCAATATTTTTCGATAATCTAACTGACGTACTGATTAGAATCTTTTTTTTGACCCAGTCCGATCCCCTATAGTTTTGTAAATCTAAACATGTCAAATTAAATACAAAAACTAACTACTTTCAAATACAATATTAAGTCAATGAAACAGGTAAAATAAAATCATAGATACCCATAAATAAATATAAACTAATTTAAAATCAACATTATGGTTTAGCCCCATATGCACGTACATTAAACGCTCACTTCGCATATTAACGATACGATATGTCTCCTGTAATACCTGTACCTCAGCCTGGATGCCTATAACTTACGTTCAACTCGATCTGTAAGTGGAACGCCTCGTACGGGCATGCTTTTAGCAGTTATTCATCTTATGCTAATGCTGAGGAGCATTATTATTCAGAACCGAGAGTATTATGTAGTTTGTATACTCTTCTATTTTTACCCGACTGCGGCGTAACCCAAAAGGAGGGTTTTGTGTTTGGCGTATAAGTATGACTGTTTCTTTGTTCCCTCATAACTCTTAAACGGATGAAGCGATTTTAATAAAATATACGACGTTAGATTCGTCTTGATGGCGCGAGTGTCACTGGTTACATTACAAATAAAAAAATAAAAATACGGATTTTGGGAGCCATATCGCGGATCTGAAAAAAAGAAATTGCATTTCCATCGAGTAGTGTATCAAAATGAAGGGTTTTAAAAGGAGATTACTAAAATGTATGACACTCATATGTTTAAAAGAAATTGAAAGCCAGAAATCCTATAAACAAACACAAAAGTAAAGTAAGTAAATCATCTGCGAAGAATTTTACGCGACCAACGAAAGAACTAACACAAAAGAAATAAAAAGTTGGAAATAAAAAAAAGTAGTTAAAATACTAAAAAACCCGACTGAAAAAACTGAAAAGCGAAAAACAAGCATACTTTAAACTAAACAAAACTTGGAAGCAGGCGGAGTTCCTTTGAATTTTAAATTGTGAAATGAAAAAGAATGTAATGGACCCCGCCTGCTTTCAAGTTTTGTTTAATTTAAATTGTGATTGTTTTTTGCTTTACAGTTTTTTTAGTTTTTAAATTACTTTTTTTTTCTCTTTAGGTCATGCTTTTATGGACTACAGCTTTTGAAAAAAATACTGCGCAACTGCTGTGCAATAGGTCCTAGGTGCAATTACGAGGTCGGTCAAAGGGCTGTAGTTCAGTAGCAGCTACTGTGTCTGATTTTGTACCCGTTTGATGGAATTTACTATAACTGAGAAATGTGGGTACACGTAGCCTAACCCTTTGGGGATTACAGGCGTGATGTTATACTTTATGTTGCTCAGAAAACTACGTTATATCACGTGAAATGCAGATTTCTTGTTGTCTAGGGTGAAATTCAGTGCATTTGTTATTAAAAACAACACATTTAAAAAAATCTCTTAAGAATCTTTTCTAGATTTCCATAGTCTGGGTCCAGATAATATTTGCCTGTCTAACACGAGAGGCAAGTATTGCCTACAATTTACATCAACTTACATACTCAAAGTTAGGTAAGTCTGTAATCACAACTTACAAAGTATAGGTAGGCCTCTACTCTAGGTTGCTCTTCGATGTAAATTAAAAGCAAAACCTGCCACAATGTTACACGTGCTTACATTTTGGCTATCTGCCACATTACATATGCTGTATCCGCTGTAGTATAATGTGCTTACTCTCAACACGTTTTGTACAAAATGAGGTTCGAGATCAGAGGTCCCAAGAGAGACGTCCACCAAAATTATAATATTATTGTACCGATTATAGATGATTATTTCATGTGCTTTAAGCTTTTACCTGTTGAAATTCAAGTTAAATAATTTACAACTTAAAACGTGGAATTCGAATATTCGTGGATTTTGAACACTTTATTTATGACTTTTCATATGAAACTACGTTCGATATGATGATAAAGTTGTTACTGTCATCAAATTATTATTATCAGCTAGATGGCTATCATTCTTTGCTAATTATTGGGGATTAAATTTTTTGTCGATGAAGTTTTGGAAAAAATCAACAAAAAACACACCTTTTAGTACTTAATCGTGTACTAGTATAATGAAAGCCAAAGAAAAGATGAATGAAATTTGTGAAGAATTATATGAAAGAGAAAAGATAGAATGATAGATGAATGAATAGAAAAGGTGATGATTAAGATCAATTTGATTGTAAAAAGTTTTAAATAGACAACAATATTATCAAAGAAGTTAAAAATAATCACGACGTTTTCAGACACCACGATGTATATAATGAAAAAGAGGCTGAATACGTAAGAACTAAATTTATTCATTTTTATATATATACAAATTAAACTAACCTAAAACAAACTAACTATAAAAGGGTGTCGAAAAACTCGTCCTCAACGCTGTCAACAGGTAAAGTGCCCAAGAGACTGGCAGCGTTGCCGCGTTGTATGGCAACACTTAGCCTCTGGCCAAAGAAAAAGCAAGCCCTTGGGTCAGAGGAAGCGTCAACAAGTCGTTTAGAAATTCCCTAAAAAAGGCTGTGGGCACTAGGACCCCATGGCCCTAGAGTTTCAACCCCAATCGGCTCGAAAATATAGTTTCAGCATAGGTTACTATATTACTTTATTGATTAATGTACAATAAAAGCAAATTTATCTATTAATGTTCTTATATTAAATGGTACGCTTAATTATTATTAATTAATTCCTTACGGGGGACTTGCGTTATCAAGACATTTTCCTTTTACGATCCTCCCTCCCCATCCTTACCTACCTTTCTTTGAGTAATTTCTGTCAGAAACCGCTTATAAGCCTTCTGTAATTTATAAAATAAATGTTCCCTAAATAATTTATTTCTCTTTTATTGGTTGGTTTGCAGCCTTTCTTTTATCTTTTGATGTAAATGTGCGTAATGAAGATTGATCATAATTTGTGATAGAATTGATAAATTAGATTTATTTCTTTTTGTTTTTGGTTAATGGTGTTTATTTTATAAGTTTTTAAGATATCGTCTAAGTAAATATTAATAAAATTTAATTTTTAACGCTCATCAACCTAGAAGCCTCTTTGGTCTTGTGGTATCAAGGACTACTGCCAAGGTTTGATTTCCATGTTGGGACGTATTTTTAAGTCAGCACAAACTTAGTTCTAGTGTTAAGTCAGCACAAACTTAGTTCTAGTGTTAAGTCAGCACAAATTTTGTTCTGGTGCTAAGTCAGCACCAACTTTGATCTAGTGTTATGTCAGCACAAACTTTGTTCTAGTGTTAAGTCAGCACAAACTTTGTTCTAGTGTTAAGATTGTTTTGTTTTTTGATCATGGTGCATGCAACAGTTCGAATATATTATCAAGAACTCGAAATAAATAGTAAATATGATTTAAACTTATCCTGTTTTGAGTGGTAAAGATAGTCTAGTCTCAATTTAAAAACTTATATCACTCAGTTGCTATTGGAAATACAGAACAGATTGACAGTTCCACTCGCAATTACACGATAACTTACCATCACCATCCTTCGAAGCAACAAAACTCATTTGAATCTTACAACAACAGCTTAAAGAAAGTATTCGCAACGTAAGGCCATTGTCACTCCAGCGTTTCACGCGCAACACGCTTTGTCTAACGCCGTCACTCCGCGTGCCACAGCCTGATAAAACGACGATGATGTACGAACTGTCACGATGACGCACGATTCCGCCCGAACTGTCACGATGACGCACGATTCCGCCCGAACGAGAATTAGCGTGTCGTACGTTCTGACGGGGCGGGAGACGAGTTTGCGAAGTTTTAGTACTTAATGCAGTTCTGTTGGAGATTATAATATTCGAAGGAAAAAGCTTTACGGAAGTCTGCTCTTTAAAGTAAATATATCTAGTGTTAGGTATTTGTTGATGAAACCAAATTTTCTGTACTCAGTGTTCAACAAAACACGTGTTTGAATAATGTGTGGTTGTATTATGTTAAGGGTCTTGTGCAGACCCCTACGGAGCTGCGGGTTGCTTGAAAAAGATACCGCAGCCTTGACACAGAGGGCTAAGAAGGAACATGGGTGGTTTAACAGACAGTGGTGTACAGACCATCAACTTGGACATCTTCTTCCATGGGATATAATCTGTCGTAAATGGATAAAAAACACATTTGACCCACAGGATTGCGTAGATATTGAAGTTTTATTTGTGTCAGCTGTTTTTTTATTACGGTTACAAACTCAAACTCAACTCAAACTCAAAGCATTTATTTCAATTAAACCATTACTGGCACTTTTGAATGTCATAAGAACAATTCATAAAACAAAACTACGAAAAACTACGAGTGCAATACGTCATTCCGAAAGCCACCACGCCGAACCACACGCCGCCGAATGCCCGCAACGACGAACACTGCAAGCAAAAAAAGCACGCAGCGACGCACACCGCAACAACGAATGCACGAGACCTCGAATCACGGAACAACGAATGCACGCCGCAACGCGCAACCGCCGCCCCGCGACCCGGAGCCCCGCGCACCAGCCACCACGGCACGCGCCGCCGCGCGCCCCCGCACCCACAGCACTCGCCGCCGGTAACATCCGGCGCCGCGCAACCCGACGCAGCAACCCCCGAGACAACGTATTGCACTCCTAAGCTACAGTCACAGTCACAAGGCATAATAACTTGTGAAAGTACTGTAGTTGCCAGTTCCCTAGCGTAGATCTCTATGGAGAAGAACGGGCAAGAAACTCCATGGACACTCTTTTAAATCAAAATATTGTTACAAAATCTTGGTACATTACATCATTCATGTTGAGATGGTATATTATGTGAGAACTATGTAGCAAGACGTGCAAGTTAAGAGCGTCCGGAGTAAAAAAGTATAATAAACAAATCAAAAAAAATATGTATATATTTATAAACCATGGCAACTAAGAGATGACCAGTCTCCACTGACAGCGCCCGTTCACGAACATGACGCATGGATCAGCACCATTCAACTCAACCATTTTGAAGGGAACTAAATGATCCGACACACGCGCCACCATCAGCGAGATATTTGAGTGAGCATGACATTCTCTCAGCCACCAGGGCATCGTCATTAAAAATAATATATCTAAATGTAAAAAGTGGCTTTATAGTACATAGTACTCACACATGTGCCATGCAATTATATAATATTAAGATATTGAATCTATACAATGCAAAGAAATAATTACAATCTTCTGCAGCCTCTACAATAATATTCTCCTATAATCTCTTCTTAATTCTCCTCTACAATATTCTAATAAAATATAAAATAAGGTAGTTAGATCGGATAGTCGATTTATCGAGAAAGGTTGTAAGCTACATTTATGTGACGCAGACGAAGTTGCGTGGGTCAGCTAGTAAAAAAAAAAAAAATGTACCATGGCAACTAAGAGATGACCAGTCTCTACTGACAGCGCCCGTTCACGAACATGACGCACGGATCAGCACCATTCAGCTCAACCATTTTGAAGGGAGCTAAATGATCCGACACACACGCCACCATCAGCGAGACATTTGAGTGAGCATGACATTCTCTCAGCCACTAGGGCAAAGTCACTAAAAAAAAAAATAACTAAAAGGAAAAAGTGGCTTTATAGTAGGTACATAGTACTCACACATGTGCTATTTTAATTAATTATATAATATTAAGATATCGAATCTAAATAACGCAAAGATATTTTTACAATCTTCTCTAGCTTCTACAATTACTTCACATGATAATAGATTTATTTGCCCCTATGGTTGTGGAGCAGGACCAGCATTGAGCCAAGCATTTTTATCATCAATGTAATCCCCCAACTTATAGTATGCTTGCCTACATAGTGTGCGTTTTATACAAGATTTAAATTTCGTCTCATTCAGTTGAAGAATGTGAGGGGGTATTTTATTGTAACATTTTAAACAGTACCCCATGAAAGATGTGTCTACTTTAGCTAGCCTGAAACCTGGCTGAACTAGTTGGTCCCTATTTCTCGTATTATAGTGGTGTCTATCACCTCTTTTGCTAAATAAATGCAGATTTTTCCTAACGTACATGATATTTTCATAGATGTATTGACAAGGTACTGTCATGATGTTAATTCCCTTAAACAGCTCTCTCAGAGAATCGCGTCTTCTTAGACCATATATGGCTCTAATGGCTCTTTTCTGCAGAATAAATATAGACTCGATGTCTGCAGCCCGTCCCCATAGTAAAATACCGTATGACATAACACTATGAAAATAGCTAAAATAGACTAGTCTCGCGGTATCTACGTCAGTAAATTGACGGATTTTCCTAACAGCATATGCTGCTGAACTCAGCCGTCCTGCAAGAGATGTTAAATGCGGACCCCACTGTAGCCTTGAGTCAACCGTTATCCCCAAGAAAACAGTTTCATCACAATTATAATTGTTCCTGTATTGTTGCATAGCATGCAAATTTTTTACATTACCTGTATCCAAGTCCAAGTATTTATGGCTACCACTGACGGTTTAGTTATTCCAGTGGTCGGATGTGCGACTGCCGAGAATTAGGTCCTAGGTTTGATTGCCAGGTCGAGAAAAAAGTAAATTGTTGACGACTTGAAGTCTGATTATATGATTTAAGTTTGTGTAACCCGTTGCAAAATTTTCGCCCATTATTACATACATGGGTAATTGGGTACACTTCCTCTTCGGGATTTACAGATGTGATGTTATGTGTGTTTTGGTATAAAACACAGTCATCTCAATGTATATTTTGTTTGTTGTTTCAGGTAAATTTAAGATTATTTGCTGTAGCTGTGAGAAACTGTAAGGTATTCATTAAAGTTGCACTTAAGTTTTGATGATAACACATTGTTTGTGTGCCTGAAACAATCACTAACTCTACCTTACAAAATCATTTCCCATAAAATTCAAAAATTCAAAAATTCAAAATTCGTTTAATTTGTGAACACAGGGTACAATGATCTTATGTATATATAGTGTTTGGTCCAACCTATGTTCCGCCGACAGGCATACAAAATAGTGATGCTATGATCAAAATTAAATTGATTTTAAAAAATCTCTTCAGCAATATTACAGTCGTCAAATTAATTAAATTAAATAGTCTAAATGTCAAAAATTACAATTGCATTATGATAAAATAAAATAAAATAATAACATAATAATAATTCCAAAATTATGGTTAATTAAATTTGTCATTCAGAAACTGGTCTAATGTGTAATAACAGTTTTCAAGTAGCAGCTTCTGTAAAGTGTTTCTGAATTTTTGTAATGGCATACATTTAATTGCATCGGGAACCTTATTAAAGACTTGGGGAGCAATACCAAAGAAACTTTTTCTCATCAGTGCAGTTTTACATTTAGCATGGCATAATGTGTTCTTATATTGAGCACGTATGGGTAATTTCTTGACTGTGGACATTTTTTTAAATTAGTGGGGATTATTTTTTACAAACAAAGAAGTTTCCAAGATGTACAAAGCAGGAAAAGTTAAAATATTGTATTTTCTAAAATACGGCATGCAACTGTCAGTCCTTCTTAAACCAAACATCGACCGTATACATCTCTTTTGCATTTTAAAAACCAGTTCTCGGTTTGTTGACTGTCCCCAAAAAACAACACCGTAACGCAAAACCGAAGCTACCAATCCATGATAAGCCGTTAAGAGTGTTTCAGTACTTACTTTTTTTGACAGTTGAAATAGAAGGTACGCTGATCTGCTTAATCGTTTACAAACTTCTTCCAGATGTGGTTTCCAGGTCAGTTTGCAGTCTATAGAGATACCCAGGAATTTTGCAATGCTAGCCTCTTCTATTCTAGACTGATTATAGGTGACATTGACTGGAGTATTTACAAGCCGTTGGTGGAATGCATAATTTTAGTTTTATTTAGATTTATTACAAGATTATTGTCCTTAAGCCAATTAACTATTTTCGAGAGAGTGTCATTAATGTCAAGTTCGTAATTATTAGGATTGTTGCATTTTATAATAACCGTGCTATCATCAGCAAAAAGTACCATTTCATGCCCTGTTATTGTCGGTAGGTCATTAATATATATTAAAAATAACAGGGGTCCCAACACGCTACCCTGAGGAACTCCATGTTTGATCAGCCTTGCTGCCGAGGTATATGTTTTTTGCAACTTAGTTACAGGACATATTCTTGTGATTTCTGTGCATTGCAATCTATCACTTAGGTAAGATTCGATAAGTTTAAGAATATTTCCTCTAATGCCGTAGCTATATAGTTTTTGTAGTAAAATTTTATGATCCACAAAATCAAATGCCTTTGTCATATCTGTGTAGATAGCGCAAACCCTGTTTTTCTTATCGACAGATGTTAGGACACTTGATAGTAGGTCAAATAAAGCCATGTTAATATTAATATTTTTTCTAAATCCCTTTTGTTCATTACAAAATAGTTTAAATTTTTCAAAATAGGCATATATACTGTTATAGAGCACTTTCTCAATAATTTTTGAAAATATAGGAATTTTCGCAATTGGCCTATAATTTTTTAATTCAGTTCTATCGTCTTTTTTGAATAGGGGCTTAATTATTACTTTTTTCAGACGAGTTGGAAATATACCATCGGAAATACAGAGATTTATTATATGCGAAAGTAACGGTGCTATTATCTCCTTAACTTCTTTAATAACCTTAGTTGATATGTTATCAAATCCAACGGTATTTGTATTTTTGAGGCTGTCAATAATTTTGATTATATCATCGCATGTGACTGGTAACATAAATATGGATTGACTTGAAATATTGTCCTTTAGGTGTTGCTTATTATTCGATACATTATTTGTTTGAATATTATTTTCGATAACTTCAATAAAATATTTATTAAATTCATTAGCAATGTCAAGTGGGTGTGAAAATGTCATTTTTTTATTATTAATACATAAAATTGGCTCTTGCGGTAAATTATATTTCGATTTGTTTATTACTTGCCATGCAGCTTTCGATTTATTTTGGGCAGTATTTACATGATAATTATTTTGTGTTTTTTGCGTTAGTTTTATAATTCGCCTGTAAAGTTTTGAATATTTTTTTAAAATAGTTTTATTTTCCAAATTAGGCTTCAGCCTATATTCCCAAAGTAGTTGTCTCTGCTTTTTACTGCAAAGTTTTATACCACGGGACAACCATTTCGTTTTCTTATTGGTATTCATCTTCACAATTTTAACTGGAAAGCATAAGTGGTAGAAAAGTAAAAATTCATCTATAAAATTATCACACGCCTCGTTAGCGTCTCTGGCTTTATAAACTTGCGAAAAAGATAGACATTTCAAGCAATCCTTAAACCTAGCCAAGTTAGACGCTGATAAGTCAAGTTTTTTAGTTTTCCAATATTTTAGAGTGCATTTTTTATTAGTAGGTACTTTTAATAATTGTGCTGTATGGTCCGAGAGAACTAAATCCCTTACATCCGCTTTACATCCACGTTTAAATGAATGTGCAAAATTATCGATGCAAGATTTACTGCTTAATCTAGTTGGTTCAAAGAGTGATAGTTTAAGATTGTATTGTCGAAGAAAATATTCAAATTCGTATGTGATTTTATTTCTTTTCAGGATATCGATATTGAAATCGCCGGTCAAAATTACGTTTTTATTCGAGTATGAACAGACTTTGCGTAATACGTCATCTAGTTTATCATAGAAAATGTTATAGTTATGTTTAGGTATTCTGTATACACATATTATTATGACATTATGAGACACTAGTTCAATGCCGCAGCATTCGATAATACCTGACACTGAATGTTTTGAAATGTCTGTTAATTCTCTATAGTGCAATGCATAATATCAGATACACTGCACAGTACCATTTACTTACCCTTACCTTCCGAAATTAACATGGCAATATCCAAAACAGATTACAAACAAATAAACACGTCTATTGAACTGTTCCCATAGTGGGGACCCATATAAGAACCTATAGCTACCCACATAATATGTACCCAAAAGCTTATGAAAGCTGATTGTACTAAGATTTCAATTCTGTTAAAAGCGTCAATTTTGATGTTGCGTTGGGCCGCCAATATAATGTCATGTCCACAACCTCAAGCGGTGCGACATAAGTCAAACAGTATCGTCAGGCCATGCATCACATTAGATTAGTGTGGTTCACCGTGGTCCTTCGAGAGGGATACCGAGATTTTTTCCACGAGAATATATTTCTCATTACCAAATCTATGATTTTAATATCGTGCAACAACAGTAATACATCCTCAAGTAGAGCAAGTCTCCTCTATAAACTAAGACATTCAGAGTTATGGCTGTGTCAGTTATATTGAGCTCTTCTCACGGACGCAATACTTGTTATTGTCACTCATAACATAAGTCGTATTGGTTTTATTGAGACAATATACGCAAATGTGACCGTGTTTGGTGATGCTGTGGTAGTTTATTGAAGTAGTAGCGTTTTTTTTTGCTTCCTTGATATTCCTGGCTAAAGTTTTGACGGGATTTCAGTTTGGTTAATCTAATACAGCATCTGGGCTTAGCAAACGGATTTTTTTTATATTTTACGTTAGTGGATTACGGGTAACTGTTATTAAACCCAATTTATATTCTGTCTGAGGAAGTTGTCTGGTTAATAATAATAATATAATATAATATTCCACAACTATCACACAACGCCATCTAGTCCCAAGCTAAGCAGAGCTTGTGTTATGGGTACTAGACAACTGATAAACATACTTATATATTACCCTTACCCTTTCTTTCCATTCTTCTCCGCCGTCACAGTAACATTTACTCTTTTTTCGTTTATATCGTTCCTTACACAATAGGGGATCGGACTGAGTCAAAAAACAATGATTCTAATTAGTCCGTCAGTTAGATTATCGAAAAATATTGGATACGTGTTTTATGTTTTATCAAATTAATCAAAATTGACGAAGATAAGATGTGGTTGTGACGTCATTTGTAGGTAAAAAATGTACTATCATATGACGTTTTCGAAGAGTTCACGATTTTTCGAAGCAATGGACTTCAATTTTTGTTTATGTGAAAAAAGAAAAAACACGTCTCCATTTTTTTTAGAAATCTATCTGACGGACTAATTAGTTTTTTTTGTCCGATCGCCTATTCATCAATTCTGCTTTAGGTACTAATTGAATAATACATTACTGAACTACATTATGTTTAGCTTTGTTTGATACAACTTTATTAGTATCAGTCCATTTTACGACTGTCTTGTGAGCAATCATTAATAAACCTTGACTTTATGGTCTCAATAATAGGTATTTGAAATCCTGTTGAGAATACCTGAATACAATGTATGTATTTTATTGCTTAAGACAATTGCTATTAATGTTTCGCCAAGGGAAGGTAGATTGAGTTGTTAAAGTGAGACAGAACTGAGGTGGTTTTACTATCTGAATGCATTAAGTTCACAATGTAACTTTAGTTGACGGAGGTTAAACAAAACATTATTACTTTGAGACCTGGGTGTCTAAAATGGCCGCTTTAGCAGAATCGTATTATGTAATCCACGCAGAATCGTAATATGAATCACATTAAAATTTAAAATTCTTAAAATGAATAATGTTTATGTCTATAAAGTCCATTTTAAGACTTTTAAATTTTTAACATGATTTATATTACGATTCTGCGTGGATTCCGTTAAAGCGGCCATTTTAGACCCGCTGTACAGTTTTACGAACAATATTTATTTATTTAACTTTATGCACAAAAATCGTACAAAGGCGGACTTAATGCCTTGGGCATTTTCTACCAGTCTACCTTAGGGTGATGCAGAGACATTATACAGTAGGTGCAAAACAGAACAAAAAATATTTTTTAGAAAAGATTCAGTTAAAATATATAAGAATAAATACAAACATACATAATATATATACATACATAAAATATATATATAATTTTGAAAGATAAGTAAAAAAAAACTATAACAACTTAACTTACGGTACGGTAAAATAGTGCATGAGTGCATATACACCGTGATTAATGTCGTAGTGTCTCTTCTGTTAAACAGGGTTTTGTCCTGCATATACTTCTAATCACTAAACAAAATCATACTATTATTTTCCACAATCTCAGCTAAAAATCTTTGAGCCAAACTGAAATGTGCACGATAAGCTGTGCCTAGCCCATCACTAGGCAACAAGTTAACCCTACTTCCTGAATTAACCCGTCCGACTCGAACGGAAGTGTCGACATATATTTAATCTACATAGTACCTTCATACTATCGGAACATACTCCCATATTTATAGTGCCGACACAATTCTATTTTTAACTTGGGTCGACTATCGTTGTCATGACAACAGGGAGACATGGTCCACCAAATCAATCCTAGAATTTCTCCGCGATTGGCGGATCTCAGTAAAAGGTACTTCCATTGTATAATGTAAATTACCTCCTCCAGTAGTCATTTTTGTCAAACCCAAGGTTGAATTCTGCTATAATCGATGCTAAAGAAGTCATTCTATATTGAATAATGGGCGTTTATGTCAAATTATAAACAAACGGAATTAAGGCGTATTAAGGCGACCTCTCGCGTCCAGTCCTGGTTCAAGCCATTGTCCGGGGCGAGAGGGATTGGGAAGTCGTCGCCTCCTTCTGCGAAGAAGTGATTCTAGCAAAGGAGGCGGTGGAACGTGAGAGGGAGACAACCTTTCATCCGAGCCGCCGAGGGAGACGCTGGCGTTGGGGCGTACGTGATGGCTTCCGGCCACCGTAGGCGTGGACCTGTAGACGGTGAGTACTGGGCATGCTCACCGCCTGTCCGACATATGACGATAACAGGCCATGTCGACGGCGCATTCGTATTCCACGCGCGCCTCAAAGAGATGTCAGCAACATGACTAAAACCGCAGGAACCGACACTTCTTGGAGCTGCGGGTTGTTACCCGGTTGGATACAAAGGGCTAAGAAGGAACATGGGTTTTTAGTTAGTAGAAGTCTGACACTCCCTACCGCTCTGGCCAGAGCGGGAGGAGTCAGTTGATGATTCCCTAACATAAACAAAAAAAAGGCGTGTCAAGTCCGACTCAAGTTTAGTCTACGACTATCGATACTAGTTACAGTAATGGTACATTGGTACCTATGTAGTAGCATTAAGTGTGCAAAGATTATTGAGCAAATTACTTTAAGTGGGGTGAATTACAAAATTCGCTTTTATAGGGCACCTCGTTTCACGTTTGTAATGGGACTTTTAAATTCGTTTACTTGTAGTCCAATGTTAATACATTTTGTAAACGGTAGGTTAAATTGACTATGAAGCAATGGTATCGGATCCAACTTACGAGTTGTAAAATTCTGGTTTGAACCCTCGTTCAAACTATATTTTGAAATAATAAGTGTAGTTGATAATTATTTAGATAAATACCTTGATTTAAACAAAAAACTAAAATAATTATACTCCACGTGCATCCGTACCGCATGCAAACACGACAAGTGCCAATTTAAAAATCAAACTATCACAAACATTGTGTATATTTAAAAAAAATCTGTATTTATCTACACTTATATTATAAAGAGGAAAGATTTGTTTGTTTGTAACGAATAGGCTTCAAAACTACTGGACGAAGTGAAGTTACACTATCCCCGGGTGACATAGGCTTCTTTTTATCCCTGTATTCCCACGGGAACGGGAACTACGCGGGTGAAACCGCGTGACGTCCGCTAGTGTAATTTAAAAACTACAATTCGAAAGGTGGGACTGAGATAAACTCCAACCATTTATTTAAAGTACACTCATAATTTCGCCTGTATCATGACCTAAAGGGGAAGGTCTACTCTCATAAACGAAAACAAAAGCCGAACCCTGTCGGGACTGCGGGTTGTTCGGAAAAGATACCGCGGCTTCGAAACAAAGGGCTTAGAAGGAAAATGGTTTGTATATGGTTTTTAGTCAGTAGAAGTCTGACACTCCGGGGAGGAGTCATTTGATAATTACCCAACCTCCAAAAAAATGTATATAAAAAATTCTATATAAAACTTCATTTCAACAAGATACTTGTTCAACCAATCAGCTCATGCATTTAAATACTTTAAATCCTAGATCAATATAAAATGCAGTAACACCAGCGTTTTGTGTCAAGTATAAAAAAGAACGTATATTATTATAGAGTAGTGTAATAAAATAGAGACTTAAACGGTTCTTCTCGTTTCGCTTTTATCGTAGAGAGGCGCTTAGGGATGCCAGTGTGCCATAGATTGTTGTTTCCCTTCGTATATATTTTTTATAAATTGAAAATCTTGTAGGTATACAAGTAGTAGATTTTCTATCTTCGTTTTACTGGATTTTTTTCAGATTTCTGTGATAAAGAATAACATTGATAGTACCTTTTCAGTTACATGGTCTCGTATTTTACGCTATACTTGTATTTTGTCAAAATGTAAGACGTTTTATTGAAAAACTATTTAAATATTGCTAAATATTTAAATACTAAATAACGGTTTTTATATTATTTTTTTGTTGTTTAACCTTTTCTGTCCCACTGTAGGGCAAAGGCCTATGGTCAATAAGTCAGGAAAGAGTCTAATAGACAACTTGTCAAACTTCACAATACTAAGAATTTATTTTTTACATGACACAATTTTATAATATCACGCCTAAATTCGCCTAAAGACTAGACAGAGATAATATAGATAGATAGATAACAGATAAAATATAATTCTGTGTTCAGTTGAACCTAGAGACTGGCCAGCAAGCTCAATGCTTAAAAACGAGACATGAACAAATCCAATCACTAATAGACATTAAACATTAAACAATAGCTCATGTATTATGTACCGCCACCCCTATTGGCGTGACACTGTTGTTTTATTTATGTACCTAATATGTGATGTTCCTATGTGCAGTATAGGACTCTCGCCCACAAACACTTTTTGTAGCGATGTATATGCGATGCGACCGCGATATACTTAGTCGCGGTACCGTCGTTGGCTATGCCGATCTCGTGGCTATAAAGGGTGTAAAAGTACCCTTAACGTAAACGAAGGGCACTTGTTCTCCCCACCACTGCGATCATTTTTATGTTCTACACCATACCTGGGAACCCCCTAGTTACGGAGAAATTGGGGGTCAAATTTCCAAATTTTGCACAGCTGTTTTTGTAAATACTAGTTTTTCAGGTTATATCTTTACTTAAATTACCCCCACGACCCTTTTACTATCGCGGAAGCTTTGGTTTTGGGGTCAAAAATCTCGTTTTACGGTAAAACTCAATGTAGCACTTTTAAAACACTATGCTAGTGGATACTAGCATAATGTTTTAAGAGATTTTAGACCCCAAGAAAGAAAGTCGTTTCCCAGCAAAAATTTTTGCGTAGGGGTACCTACTTAGTTTGGTGTACAGGAAGCTTGGTTGACGTAGTGTGAAGGGTTAATTTACACCGCACCGTAAGTTAAGCGACACTTGCGAAGTTCGGTCGGTGAAGAGGTGGACCGTCCGTGCTTTAGAAAGCACATTAAACTTCTTGATCCGTGTGTGTATCTTCGCACTCGTTTGATATGGCCTGCAGGGAGCAGGACATACTCCATCCACCACGCTGGCCCAGTGTGGGTTGGTGTATATCCTCACTGTTATTTTATCATTTTGAAGGCAGATTCGATAAGATAATTTAATCAAAGTCAATAGCCTACCTGGGTTCCAACCAACGACCTTAAACTGGTTGGTTGAGGCTGTTTTTTCTAGGCACTATTGCTTTAGGTCATATTTCGGAAAAATAATAACCCGTGAAATTCTGAAGGTTCCATTTTAGCCGTTGTCAGGTAAAAATATGACCATCCCTACTGTTACTAAGAAGTTATTTTTACACCTATGGATCGATAGCTTTGTAAAGTGCCGCTTTTCCGATTTCCAAGTTAAGTAATTTAGGCCATATTTCATATTCACACTATGTCCCTTTTGTAAAAAATCAGAAGTGAGCATCAAGAAGTCACGCCTTAACTATAACCTACCGCGTAATACGCGTTCATTGTTTCATTTTGCAACGAAACCAGACGTGGTCGTGTTGACAGAGTGAAATATGACGCGCTACGTCCGTATCCACACAACCAGTCGTTTCGGTTAGGACCATTTTCCAAATGGAAGATTTTTCAGTAACTTTTTCGTGCAAAGTAATTAAAAATCAAAAATCGTGTAAAACTTTTCTTTGGCTGATTTCAATCAGTATCAATTCACTGTAGAAACGTAACAGACGGCGCTCTCACATCCATAATATTTATTCCGCTCTCGCCTAAAACGAAAGATGCCATAAATTTCCCGATTACCTCCAAAGAAATACGACTTCCAATATAATTCAAGCTCAACGAGAACCTCTCTGAATTTCAGGCAAGTCTTAACAGTTACACAAAATATGATTTTCACGGTACGACGAATAGAAATTTAAAAGGAGGTCTCGAAAATGCGAGAGGCCTATTTATCATTGTTGGCTTATTAAATAAAGTTATTGATAACACTTCTAAGACCGGGCTTTGGAAAGGTTCTGTTTTCTATTTTATATTGAAGGATGGCTGTGATTTCTTGACTTGTGATGTTTTGGGCTCCATTTTGTGAGTCTTTTGGGAATTTTAGGTCTTAAAAAATAGGACTGATAAATTAAAATAATTATTGAAGTGTCGAGACATATTTTGCTTACAGAATTCTCACCGTCTTTTATCAATAACTGATTAACAGATTAATCAAAAGTAATTTTAAGTCAATTAACTAATTAGAAGGCAAGACGATGACTGATTGGAAATATCAGTCAATTAGAGGAGAACACTTGCCATTATGAAGATAATCTTTTAGTGATTGCTTTCTTATCTTCTCCGGGAGAATATTTTGATTGCTTCGCATTGTATCGGAGATATATTACAAGTCGTAAAAACGGAAGCAATCCACCAACCAAGCCTTTTGAACAAACATTTATTGCTTCCAAAAAATAAATTCACAAAATAAGCGAAGAATTTAACGAAATAAAAAATCACGGCTCCATTTCTGTGACATTAAACGGTAAATACGAAGGACATTACAAAATAATACTTTCAGAATGAATAAGAACAGACGATATTAAAACCCGAACACGTAATTTATAAGGAGTTTTGCAATAGAAAATGTTTGGTGACCTGGTTTTTACGAGAATCGCCTAAACATTAGTCAGAAAATAACTCTTGGGCATTATTTCAAGACTGAAATTTCAAGTGGAATGGAAATACCGCTGAAGGTCTGACAATTTCGTATTCACTTGGGAGAAAGGAAAACTTTGAGGTAGTGAGGAATAGGACAATTTTAGTTTCGTTCTGGCTCAGTGTCAACCAAGTTAAAGTACGAACCAAGTCCATATAAATTATTATACTTGTCTTCAACAATCATCTTTTACCACCAACAAACAAGGACCATCTCTGAGCGTAAGATGCTGATTCAGGAGTAGTTGTCAAAAAATTTCATTCAAACCAATCGCATCACTGTTTACTTACGCTACGCCACGAAAGGCTTATAGAAACTGATGGCTTTACGATGACTAACGCTCTTTCGGCACCAGTACAAAATACATTTTCTCGATACGATAATCTGTGGTCAAAAACACCTTTCATAGGCCAAAATTGTCGTTTCTTTTTCTGGTAGTTAGTGGCTCCCTGTTGGCCAAATTTTTATACTTCGCATGCGCCTCTGACTTTGCATTCCGTTGAGAAATATCTGTCCAGCATGCTGGTTTCCTCACGATGATTTCTGTCATTGAAGCATGTGATAATGATCCAATACGTACTGAAATCCAAAAAATCAGAGCTGCGTATATAGAGTTCAAACTCGAAATCTTTACTTCATCGTCCTTTGATGATAATTGATTTCTTTCCATCAGTAGTTAATTCTATATCGCTATTTATTACATCTTCTTCACCACAATGCTTTAATCCAACCATAAATTCTATTCCAGCGAATTAATTACGAACAACGGAGTTTATCTCCTCAATTTCCTTTTACAGAGTACCTTTAAAATATCTTACGGTCTCTAAAAGCTTTATTTTTTCATCAGTACATTCATTAGCATAACTGCGTTGCTTCTGGTTAATCTCCAGCCTCTTGCTCAGTGTCGGCAAAATGAAAATTTTACGGTCCATCGCTAATCTTCAGTCGTTATGATAAAACCTACCTATCTGTAAAAACTGGGGCTTCCAGCCTGACTTTCTGAAACTGCATAACGTTTATGTTGTTCATTAAATGTTTAATTATAAGTTTCGTTCGCTGCCTCAGATGCTTTATGTGTTTTCTTATACGTAGTTCCTCTGTGGTTTGATAAAGACGATTCTTTTGTTGGGTAAGACAGAGTTTGTTAATCTTGGAAATTTAAATAGACTTTTTAATACTTTTGCTCCCTTGAGATTTTTCTACATTCGAAACTCATCCAAAAGCTTAGTGCTTGACCTCAACAAACAAAATTGTATTATTACCTAAATTCCTTCTCTTACAACGTCCAGAATATATAATAATAATAATAATAATAATAAGCTTTATTTGTTCTCACAGTATAAAACCTTAAGATTAGTTGGTTACAATAATTAACAGTGATCGTGGCTATATACTTAGTCACAGTACGGATCGCAACTAGCATCTTAGCTAGGTTACAGAGTAACCTGTGTTAAAGATACCAGTCCCATTCCCCTATAAATATTATAACAATGTGAGAAAAACTAAGTAAATAAAATAAAATAGAAATTAAAAACTAAAGGAAAATTTTCTTTGTATGCATGCGCGTGTGAGTGAGAGTTTTGAGATGTGTAAGTGTGGGTGTAATTGGATATGTGTATGTGTATGTGTGTGTGGGTGTCTGTGTGTATTTGTATATGGAAATTATACTATATCATTGTACTTAAGAGGTTTTCCTTTTCTTGGTAGGTCAGCCCCTGAAGCCATTTAGTTATTCGATTTTTGCAATCGCAGCTAGATAGTTGGTAGATAAGGAGTATTTTATTCAATTTATTGTACAGTGCTGGTGCAAGAAAATAACTGAACCTACTGGAATGGGTAAGGTTACTCTTCCTAGTTACACACACTATGTCTTTACGCCTTTTTGAGATTTTTTTGTATGGGGTCGCAGAATGCTGAATTAGGACAGTATTTGCTATGAAGAGTTGCCTTACCGTCAACACTTGACAAATTTTGTAAAGTTCGGCAGTAGGAAACATATAATGTTTGAAGGTGCTCACTTTTAAGATAGCTCTCTGAGCTCTTTCTACTTTTAACAACCTTGTTTTTGGCGCACCGCCCCAGGTCGATATGCAATAACTCAGTAACGATTGACAAAGTGCAAAATAGACCTGTTTTAACAATCGTGCATCAGCTACGTGACGTAGGGTTTTAAAAATATAAATTAGTTTTCTAACTCTGTTTTGTAATAACTCAATGTGGAGTGAGAAAGAAAGACCACTGTCAAGAGTCACGCCAAGATATTTGGTATTGGTCACTTGAGCTAATTTGGGACAGCTACAGCTCTGGTCGTCATATATATTGCAACAATTGACAATTACAAACGCAAAAGTAACTTGGCTTGTCTACATTTTGACGCCATCACCACTGAACTGATTTCGATGAAAAATTTTAACCATGGTATATGCAAGTTCACGAGATACTTTACTTTTTCCACTCCATGCATGCGAAGCCTCCGTCAAAGCAAGACCTATCATAAACTTGGACAACGAAACTGAAACCAAATACAGAAAGGTATCCTTCACAACTACCACCTACATTATAAATTCTGGCGCAGCGTTTAAATAAGTATTTGAAGGTCAAGGCAAGGTACTTTCTCGAAACAAGATGTTTACTGGAACTAATATATTAATCAAACATTGGTAAATCGTATTGTTTGAATATTAAAAGGGCTGTTGGAAGCCATGACAGGGAAAGCTTCATGAATTATTGAGCAATAGCGGACGACTTTTGTTATTAACGGTCAGGCTGGTGTTTCATTTTTAAAATTGACGTTGAATTGGGTTTTGTTTTGCGCAAAGAATTTCGAATGAGAACTAACTAAAATTGTAAAGTTTTGAATTAGGTCGTTGAATGACATGAAAATAAAATGCTGCGTCTTCCGGTTCGTGGTCGCTACTCGAGAACCTTTCTTCCCCATCGGTCGTCGGTTCTTCGAGCGATGTGGCCTGCCCATTGCCAATTCAACTTGCATACTCTGAGAGCTATGTCGGTGACCCTGGTTCTTAAGCGGATTTCCTCATTTCAGATCCTATCGCACAAAGAAACTCCGAGTGTGAATGTGTTTTAACAATAGACTATTACACAAGTCTTGATGTTTCTTCACCACCAGTCTTGCCAAAAAACCGTGTTACGCAGGACCAGGATTGTAGAGGTCAGAAAAGCAGTCGTTCTATGTATTATACTGGCATTCAGGTGCATTCTAGCCAAAACCAAAACCAACGACGTTGTAGTAAAGGAAATCACAAAAGGCTTAAAGTTGATCAAACTACTATAAAACGATAAAGGAAAATATCGTGTGAAAAGCCGTATGTCTTAGATTTAAAAATTCCATGACATGTGACATCTACCAGTCCACTTTGTGTCTTGAGGTTAATTACGGCCTTTACAAACTGGATGCTACTGTTTTAGCAGTGGGAATATTTTAAAGGTCGATAATGCCATTTTTGAACAAGTCCTGAGGGTATTCATGTTGCCCGTCGGGGCTGCGGGATGTTGTAAGAGATACCGCGGTCTTGACATAAAGGGCCAGGAAGGAACATGAGTGGTTTTTAGTTAGTAGTAGTCTGACATTCCCTTTCTCTCTGCCCAAGAGCGGGAGGGGTTATTTGATGATTTCACATCCCTCAAAAAAAAAAGGGTATTCATGTTATCCCTGGTGGATCTCGCGGTATTGTAATTATTTTTGACACAGTCTACTGCTAAGCAAACAACAAACTAATAAACGCCTGGAGCTCATTTGACAAAACATTAATTTGTGTAATCTAATAATTCTGCCTGAATGTATCAAATTCGAGTACTGGTGTACCTTAAACAGCGTATAATGTGCCCACTGTCGGGATACACGCCTTCACTTTATGAGAGGGATTGGGTTAAAAGTGCTACACTAATTTTCGGAATCTACCACGCGGACATTGTTCGGGGTGCTAGATGTCACATGTCTTCGAATATTAGCTTCCAAGACATGTATTGTTTCACTTTTCACATCACCGTATGTTTTATTACTCTAATATTGAAACCTCACTGTTCACCTTCAAACCCTTTCGCCACGTATCACAGTTCTCAGAACATTACCCGCACATCAAGATTTATTATTTAGAGCGCGGTTTCTTCACAAAGTTTCCCTTTACTTGTTCCAAGCGATACGTACACGCGTAAATATGTTTGTGGAGCAATGTTGTTTTGGTTCATTGTTAATAAGGAGGGGTGAGGAAAATTAACCTATATAGTACTATGTATTACTCGTAGTAGCCTACCAATTACTATGCTGTCAATTGACATAACATCTTATTAACACACTTGTTATCCTCGAAGCGTTACGTAGAGTGCTAGTGAGATTTGAGACCTATGACTTCCCGCCGGGACTGCGGGATGTTGTACGAGATACCGCGGCTTCGACATGAAGGGCTAAGAAGGAATATGGGTGTTTTTTAGTCAGTAGAAGTCTGACTTTCCCTACCGCTTTGCTCAAGAGCGGGAAGGGGTTATTTGTTGATTTCCCAGCCAAAAACAAGACCTGTGACTTCAAAATTCGTCGGTCACACAGTAGGTTATCTCTGCTACACAAAACTGATTGACATTCATGCTTATTTTCTAAGTAAAATATGGCGCTCCACCACTGTAGACCCATTGAACCCTTCTTGCGATTATTCAGCCTTTTACTAATTGTTACATACTCTCAATTTAGATTATGCGAGATATAAATACTACTGATTTACAGCAAGTTACATGCTTCATAATAGCATAACATTATTTGAAGAACACTTAGTTTCATTGTCTACTTTTGGCTGTTCCAGACCATTAGCTCCAGGTTTCTTTACGATTATTTTCTCTACATTTATCTTGTCTTTATGTTAAGATTGATTTATGAGTCGCACATCATTGACAAAGTCACTTTACACCGACTTTATACTCAAGACACGGCCGATTTAAATTACCCAAAACTTTATAAATGGCCGAAGCAATAAATCCAATCAAAACTTTTGAAAACTGAGACAGTCAATCACTGCTCACAAAAACGAGAAGCGGACATTTGTGCATCAAATATAAGAGAAATACACCAACAGGTGCAAACAAAGTTGTTAGATAAATCTTGTGCTCCGTGATTTACGATGCAACTTCGGTATGTCGGGTCCTACGTTCAATACCTCGGCAGGATGTATGGCAGTTCCGACTTCTGTCTTTTTTATCGTTCTGTGGGTAATTGGAAAGAGAATCGCTGAAGAAGAGTTGTTAGGGATTATCCTTATTTATGTGGTTCGAGAACTTTTTGGGGGCATTGTATGGGGTGAAGAGGGGTGTAAAATGACTAGGGGTGAACGATCTCCGTCTAAGGAATGGAATGCTTCAGTGGTTCTGTGAGCACATTACTTCCCCTAATAAATTAATGTCGTGAGTGTCTCGAAGATGTTATGCGAACACATTGTGACAGTCGCTGCTCAACCTGAAAATCTGACAAATTGATTATATTTCACGTTTTTTGTTGCAGGAAGCTTTTGAAATTTTATTTCTTTCAAATTTAAGTGAAAATCGGAAAAGTTCGAGCTCGAGCAGCATATTCCGCTCAGAGATAGTCGATCGAAGGTAACATGTCATAAATTAGAGGGTTTAGACGGATAGAGAATGCAAATGTTCGTCTGTACTAATGTACGTCTCAAGCAAAAAATAAAATAGAAACAAACAAATAAACGTCTAGAAAAACCAAAATCCTTTACAATAAATTTTCAACAAAAATGTTCAAAAAATGCTTTAAAAATCCTACCTGCATTGAAATAATTGATCAAATCAGTTTGAGGCACGCCACTTCAGTTCAACTCAACTTGGGGTCTTTATCTCAAGCTCACCTAATGAATTTAGAGAACTATTAAATTCTCACTGATTGAAGATTACAACTGAACTGTTTTATTTCAAGTTTTTCAGTTCAATGTGAAAAGTTTAATTATTTGATCGTCGAGGTTTAATTGTTCTAGCTTTGGAGTACTTATAGAAAAGTTTTGGGTTTGTAGATGGTTATTTGTGTGAGTATTGTGTAAGTGCTTTGTTAAATTATTCCAATTAAAAAAATCTAAATCAAAGCATTTATTTCAAGGAGGACTGTTGTAGTCACAAACCATAATAACTCTAAAAGTACTGAAGTTGTGCATTAAAAGGTACATCATCAACAGCCTATTAATGTTCCCACGGCTGGGACACAGGCCCCCTCTCTCTTTGAGAGGGAATGGGCTATAATCTACCACGCGAGCCCAGTGCGGATTGGTAGATGTCACATGTCTTCGAATGTTTGGTTCTAAGCCATGCCGGTTTCCTCACGATGTTTTTCTTTACCGTTTTGAGAGCAGCGGCGATGAAATAAATAAATTACACAAAGTTATGTGCCTGCCTGGGTTTGAACCCACGACCTACTGTTCGTAAGTCGGGCGCCACCACTGGGCCGCCGCTGCTCTCAAGGTACATATTATTTTCATGAAACTCAAGCATTTCTTACAGTTCGTCTTGTAATCTTTATTATGAATAAGTATAAGCAATAGGTGAACCTCCGTGAACATCCTTCCAAAAATATTAAAAAAACAGTGATTACTGTTTCACTGGACATTTTACTTAGGTTCTAACAATCTCAAAAGAAAATGCTCTAAATTAGCATGAAAATTGATTTGAAAAACTTCTATAGTTAGAAATATAACTTAAACTAAGATTTAATCCTTAGGCAGTACCTGATAAGCAAATGTGTAAGCATAAGTTCATGATATCACATCATAATTAGCCTTTAAAATTCCCTCTGATGGAACGCAGCTTCCTGAGATAAAGGAACGTGTGAACCAAAACCAAAATCTTCCAACACAGCCGACGCACTTCAAACATAACTCAGCCACTTTTCAAAGCAGCGCCGCAAGAAACACATAAGTGCCACTTCTAACATTGCGTTCACACAAAAAGTACATTAAAACTAAGAAAGTGCCGCCAAAGAGCTTTAAAACAAAAAGATCGCGGACAAACACTAAATCTTTGGGGTAAGTAGAGCGTTACCTGGCGAACTTTCATTGGAATGGCAGTTGGTGATGTTGGTGACAAATGGGTTTAAATTATTTGAAGGGTCAACTGTTTCACCTTACATTCAGTCAGTGTCAACTAATAGAAGTTTTTAACTCGATGTGATTGATAACTAGTGACTGCGTTGTTGGAGTTCCATCTCTCGAAACGATTGTTTTTCGTGATATTATGATGGGGCATGGGTAGCATTTCTCTAGCAACTCAAGAGCAACCGGAAAGTACAGTTGGATTGCGAAAGCTTGGTATTTTATATTGGTACCTCACGTGAATCTTTCGTCATTAGAATCATACATCTGGTTTCTGAATAATTATTATGAATTTGTGCAACTCTATTATCTCTTTGATAATGAAAAAGTATACATATTGACATTCTTAACTTGAAATGCTTAATTAGCAAACCAGGTATAAGTGTCCCAGTCTGCATCTTTACCAAGACTGACTGCCAAGTCATAAGTCTCGAGTTTGAAACAAAGACACGCACCTCTGATTTTTCGGATTTATGTGATTACTAGCTGTTGCCAGCGACTACAACCGCTACAACTCGAAAATTATACCACAGGACGATAAAATCGGTATAAAAACTATCCTATGTATAAATCCAGGTTATAAACTATTTGTGTACCAAATTTTATCCATATCCGTTCAGTAGTTTTTGCGTGAAGAAGTAACAAACATACACACAAACTTTCGCCTTTATAATATTAGTGTGATGAAGTGTGAAATGTGTATGCATGTCATGAAAACGTCGTGAGGAAACCAACATGCCTGAGAAATAAAGGGTGTAAAAGTACCCTTAATGCAAACGAACGGCACTTGTTCTCCCCACCACTGCGATCATTTTTTAATTCAATAGCATACCTGGGAACCCCCTAGTTACGAAGATATTGGGGGTCAAAGTCCCAAATTTTTTACAGCTGTTTTTGGTAATAACTTTACTTAAATTACTTTTATGACCGGTTTACTATTCAAAACATTCAACGTATATTTTATTTAAATCCCTTCATCCGTTTAGGAGTTATGAGGGAACAAAGAAACGGACATACATACATACATACATAAAAACACGCCAAACACGTAATCCTCCTTTTGGGCTTCGCCGCAGTCGGGTAAGAAGATCTTTACGAAAACAAATAATTCGGTAACAAGCACACAACAAGTCTTAAGTCACATCATATAGGTACTCAGTACGGTCTCTTGGGCCAGCACAGCTGTGCCCAAAACGTAATAACAGAAACATAAGGTCACTAAGTTAGTCCGGGGCCAATTAGAGGCCTTAATGCTATGCCCTCAGGGCAACTACAGGTCAAATGTATTTGAGGAGCCGTAATTTTGGTTAAATTGTTTGATTTTGTTACGAAACGGGAGGGCTATTATTTTGAGGTAGTTCTTAATAATAAAGGCCTGTTAGGTATGCAAAATTTTATCGACTAAGTTATGTGTCGATTAAATCTCGGATAAAATAAGACTAAAAGCCGGACAAATGCGAGCTGGGCTCGCGCATCGCGGGTTTCGTATAAACTTGTGGATATTTATCAATTTAAATGACATATTAACAGTTTTCGGTTTTTTTCCTTTATGTGTTCTGTTCTATTTTTAACTGCTCCAAGGGGTATTTGACTTTACTATTTTGATATTATTTTCAGTTTGATACCTCCACGTTCCTGAGAAAAACTGTCTTGCCAGATGGACAGACTACAAAGTGATTCTTTGTGGGTTCCATTTCAATTTCAAATCAGGCAAATTATGATAAGATAAGATAAGATAAGATAAGATAATATTTATTTGCATAAACATGTGGTCACACATGCAAGAAAATGCATGCAAGATGATAATAATAGTATTGGGTCCAGACATGTTTGCCACATGATGTGACGTGCAAATATGTAGAAAAAAAAAACATAATTAATGGAAACAGTCCCTCATGTCCATAATAACTATAAATTGAACAAATAAAGAATAAAAATAACACTGTCATAAATTAAAAATAACAAAAATCGAATACACATTAGCAGCATTAATACATTCTTAATTAAGACCAAATCATAGAAATATTATAGTAAAATCACAAAAAATAATAATAATCAAAACAAACCAGCTACTCTGTCAATTCAAATCTTTCCTCTAGGAACTCGTTGATGTTATAGAATGCTTTCTTTACCAAATACGTATTAAGTTTTCTTTTCAGGTGTACATTATTAAGTTCCTTCCAACTTTTAGGCAACTTATTATAAACAGTTGGAGCCATATGAAAAACGCTTTTGCGCATAAGTGCAGTCCTACAGGGGGGTACGCAAAGTTGGGTTTGGTCACGCCTGTTCCTGGGAAATTGATCTTCTTTGCGCGGAAATAAGTTAGGATTGTTCCTGACAAACATAACGCATTCAAGTATATAAAGAGATGGCAATGTTAAAATTTTATGCAATACAAAATAGGGTTTGCAGCTGTCCGTAGTTTTCAAATGAAACATTGCTCTAAGGCATCTCTTCTGTGCCTTAAATGCTACTTCTCTATTAGTCGAGTTACCCCAGAAGATAACACCATATCTGAGAACAGATTCAGCCAGACCATAGTAAGCGGTTAATAACGCCTCCCTATTGACATTTCTTGACAGCAAGTATAATGCATAGGCACAACTACTAATACGTCTACACAGAGCATCTATTTGGTCCTTCCAATTTAACTGTCGGTCAATAATTAGTCCCAGAAACTTAGTTGTATTAACTGTGTCAATTGTTATATTATTATATGTAATGTCAAGATTCGCAAATGTCAATAAACGCTGGCTAAAATGCATAATAACTGTCTTACTTAAATTAATTTTTAAATTATTATTTTCTAACCATTGTATAGTATTGATCAATGTATTAATAATGTCATTTTTATATAAGTCTTTATTTTTACAGGGTATAGTAATAGTACTGTCGTCCGCAAAAAGTGTTACAGGATAGTCAATTGACTTTGGAAAGTCATTTATGTAGAGTGTAAAAAGTGGAGGTCCTAGAACACTTCCTTGGGGAACTCCGTAGGTAACGGTTCGTTCCTCCGATAGAATGTTTTCTTCATGTTTGGTTTTAGCGTTTAATCTACTTATTTCGGTTATTTGTTTTCTGTCGTTCAAATATGATTTGATAAGTTCAAGAACATTCCCTCTAAAACCGTACGCATCAAGTTTTTTTAATAAAATATCATGTTGGACATAATCAAATGCCTGAGTCATGTCACAAAATATAGCACAGACTGGATTATTTTTATCCATATTTGACATAACCACGTGCAAAAAATCATAAACTGCCATATTTATCGTTTTCTTTTTTCTAAATCCTTTTTGTTCGGAACAGAGTATATTGTTCACTTCTAAATAAAAACTAAGTTGATTATAAATAAAGTATTCAATCACTTTTGAGAACATCGGTATTAATGCAATCGGCCTGTAACATTCCATTAGTTCTCTGTCTTGTTTTTTAAACAATGGCTTTATAACCGATTTTTTTAAAGCGTCAGGAAATATGCCTTCACTCACACACAAATTTATAATATGACTGAGCGGCTGACTTATTTCATCGGCTACTGTTTTTAATATTTTTGTACTGATCCCGTCATAACCCACACTATTTGTATTGTTTAATGCTAGAATTATTTTCGATATGTCATTCGAAGAACTTGGGGCGATAAACATAGAATCCCTTCTGTTCAAAATATGTTTAGTAACTCTGTGCCCTGAATTTATCGAGGGTTGAATTTTGTCAATAAAATAATCGTTAAATAAATTAGTAATTTGGTTTGGATCCGAGACTATTTCCTTATTAATTCTAATTTTGGGGATATTATTCTTTGGTATATTTAATTTTGATTCGTTTATAATTTGCCAGGTAGTTTTGGACTTATTAATTGATGTCTTTATTTTGTAATTATTTTGTGATTTCTGTGTTAAATTTATTATTCTTTTAAATAGTCTTGCGTAATTCTTAAATCGCGTTTTGTTCTCTTGAGTAGGTTTTATTCGATACTGCCACAACAATTGACGTTTTTTCACACTACATTTTTTAATCCCGCGCGATACCCATTTTTGTTTATTGTGAACATTAACTGAAATACGATGTAAGGGGAAGCACTGATCGTATAATAGAATGAAAATATCTACGAAATTCTCATATGCTAAATTTGGGTCCTTGGCTGCATAGACGTCTGAAAAAGTTAGGTTTTGCAGATAGCCTTTAAACTTATTTATGTTGTCTTTATTGTAGTCACGTCTTCTTTTAGTCCACCGTTTAAAAGTACAGACGTTACTAATTGGACACTTCAATAACTGTGCAGTATGGTCAGACAACGCCAACTCCAATATTGTGGCTTTCCAGGACTTTTTAATATTATGCGCAAAATTGTCTATGCATGTCTGGCTCTTAAGGCGCGTCGGTTGATAAAGTGCTAGTTTTAAGTTAAAGCTTAATAATGTATTTTCGAAGTCTACAGATTGCCTGTTTCTATTAAGAACATCTATATTAAAATCCCCTACTAAAACAATATTTTTACAATCATTTTTCACAATAGTCTGCAATATTAACTCTAATTTATTCATACATTCGTTGAAATTTTTAGCGTTAGGTACTCTATAAATACAAACACAAACAATCTTATGAGTAAAAAGTTCAATGGCACAGCATTCAAAGACACCCGTTGATGACATTTTTGCTATTTTTGGTAACTCTCTCCATTGAAGGCCTGTCTTTACCAGTATACATGCACCACCTCTCTTGCTTTCTTTTCTACTGAATGAGGCCGCCAAGCAGTAATTATTTAAATTAAGGAGATTGTCGTAGCCCTCCATCATGAAATGCTCCGTTATGCACAGAACATCTACGTTTATGTTTCTATCTGACAATTCATTCAAGCTGACTGCAAGGGTGTCACATTTCGCCAGCAAGCCTGCTATGTTTTGGTGCAGGATATATAAATGATTAGTCACGAAAAAAACTGTCATCCGTTGTAGCTCCTTCGTTTTTGTCGATTTCATTATGTTGTGTGTCAGCGTAATTGTGAGTAATGTCAGTAAATAATTTAAATAAATCGTTTAATATTGTTCGTAGTCCAAGATTATTGATAGTCCCTGTGTATATATTAAACATGCTGTCGTCATACTTCAGATTGAGGTTGCTGTCTAAAAGGTATGCATGTCCATGCGTCATGATGTCCAGGTATAAGAGATGATTGAATGTCTCTACTCTACAGTTGAATAAAGTCGCGTCAAAGGGATGCTTATATGTAGGCAAACAAACAATTATATTGGTATTTCTAATATCTTGAACTATACTTCTCAAATGGAATATAATATCATAATAGTCGTTAGTTTTTTTGAAGTCTTCTTGCCCAAGGAGAATGATGCAGCAATCTTCCATAGTATAGTTTTTTAGTTTGGTACCCAGTCCATCCAGAAGCTGTTTTGTATTTCCATTTGATTTTAAATAATGCAATAGATTGCAGTTATTCTGAAATGCATTTTCAGCAGTTGACAATACATTATGTTTATTATTACTACTTATAATGCATATCTTTGGTCTAGGCCTATCCGTGTGACTATTCGTTTCTGATAAAGGTGTTAGAGTTGTTTTGAAGTTTGTGTTATTGTTTGAAGCCTGTTTTCCATTAACAGGCATATACCTTTTCCGGGAACTTATGTCTTGAACAGCCTTTTGTTGAGTTAATTTCTTTAACGGAGTTGATGACAATCGAAACATGGAAAATTTATCAGTAAATAGTAGTTACGCAGAGGTAGTAAAGTATTTCCGAGGAAGATTGGTCCCAGAATAATCGTAACAAAATTTATGGCGACAGGTCAAATTTCGAACGGATGTAGGCAGTGTAGACACATTCATACAAGTACTATCTACTGGAGATAGGTCAGATTTTCATGAATTAGGAGCAAGAGCAAAATGCAAGCGCCCCCAAAAATAATACTTTACTGTGAAATCTGGTTTTTATAGGACTTTACGAAAACTGCGGTCAGTTCACGTAAAAACGGTCCATTGTTACGAAACATTTTTAAGGTTAATCCAGTTTTAGGCCATAAATACTCACTAAAACCAAACGAATGGTCAACAGCTTGCAAAATTTCGGCATCGAATTGTTTAAGGATATCGCACACGTACACGCACTGCAATCAGTGCAGATAGGCAATTATCATCTTCACTGCTTGCACTGACTGAACGGGTCCACTCAAATCTGTGTGATGTCTTCTTCAAAAAATCATCTCAGACTAGTGTCTGATGGTCTTTTCATGATCTTGTTAAACACATACATATATTTATTTTATTTAGTATCTGCATAGTTTTTATGTGTTTATACCAAGATTATTTCTGGACCTTAAAAGAGCTTATGACCTCTGAGTTTGTTTCGGATATTCCTTCTCAGAGTAGTCAGGTACGAAACACAGATCCATCTAATTTTAAAAAAGTAATCATCAAATGTGTTGTAAAAACCTATTAGCAAAAAAAAAATCTATTATCATTGAAATACTTAAGGATATTGCACACGTACACGCACTTGAACCAGAGCAGATAGGTAATCATCATCATCATTGACAGCCTTGTTCCTTCTTACTGTTACTGTTATCCTGTATCATCCCACTGCTGGCCAAAGGCCTCCCCCATTACTTGCAAATTTTACGATTCAGGTCGAATGTAGACCCCAGGTCGTTGGTTTTGTCGAGCTGGTGCTGCGGGTTGTTCGAAAGTCGTTACTTGATGATTTTTCACCAACCAAAAAAAGGGTTATACAAGGTGTTCTTAATAGTAAACCTACAATTTGCCAGTTATGGTTAAGTTCACTAAAATAGTGGGGAGTCTGTTACCATCAACCGGGCACAAATTCAGACCCCGTGGCTGTTATTGAGAAACTCACGATGAAAAATCCCAGTAACAATTGACCCGATCCAGGAATCGAACTCAGGGCTTCATGCTCAGCATGCACGCTTCGGCCCGCCACACCAGATAGTGCTGTTACGTGTACATCATCATCATCATCATCAGCCTATAATGTTCCCACTGCATGGATTCAGGCCTCCTCTCTAGAAGAGGGTTTACGTGTACGTTAAACCTTAACCCGTAAAAACTTCAATACAGTTCTACTATAAATCTAGTTTTAAACCGTTTTCGGTTTGTGTCAATACCCAGTTATCGTATATTGAGCATTTTATAGGTGTTAAATTATCTGTCGACAGCTTTACAATGGGCGTAGATTTTATTTAGTGTCGATTTTGAGTGGCGTTACAACTTTATGGATAGCTGTGATAAAATGAAGTTTTAAAGTCGTTGGATGGATTCTTTATCGCTGTTCTTTACTTTGATGATAATAATGTTTTATGTTGGCTGTTCATTAGTGGATCAGAGAGGGATATTAATATTGAGAGGTGATTTTATGATTCAGTTCATTGTGGTCAGTTTTGATGCTTTCATATTTACCTTACCTTTACCATATCTAGCGTGTTGCATCATCATCAATGTCTAGCTTTTATTCCTATTTATTTGGGGTAGGTGCAGCGTGTCTTACAGTTACTCCATATTAACGTGACTCTATTACACGTCATGTCATCACACTCCTCCTTTCTTGACTTATCATCCTTTACATTTATCATCCTATACTTTGTCAATCTATTGTTTTTTTAGTCTTAGTTTATACTTCTACCCATTCAAATTCATACTCAAAACTTTCTTCACGACATTGTCTAGCGTGTTGCGAAAAACACATTTAAAAGCTTGTTTTTACAAAAAAATCATACATTACATTGAAAAACAGATTTTCAGGATTTTGAAGGTGTGACTGTAATATTTTTTTTTGGGGTTTGGGAAATCATGAAGACTCCTCCCGCTCAGGCAGAGCGGTTGGTAGTGTCAGACGTTAACTGACTAAAAACCACCCGTGTTACTTCTTAACCCTTTGTGTCGAGGCTGCGGTATCTCTTTCGTACAAGCCGCAGCCCTGACGGGGTGTAGTTATTTCTTAACGGGGTGACAGACTTTTTTATGACGCTCATGGCCTTCATGCTCTGTAGCAAGGTGATAATTATGATCTGACATTTAAAGGAATTAATTACACTGAATATTTTATTAACTATCATAAAAATTACACATAAAAAACTTTAATTACGCATTGGTGACAGCTGAGGTAATCCATCAACACGTGACAAGTGCAGATACACGGCAAGTTATTAATTGAAAATTCGCAAAAACTGTGATGGATTGCGAATTGTAAATGCCCTGTTTTCCTGTGTTAATGAATCCGTGTTATTGTCACGGGCGGCGATGCGAATTCATTTAATTTGAATAAACTTACAATAGGGATGTTTACAGACTTAAAAAATTATTCTAATTAGTCTGTCTGTTAGATTATCGAAAAATATTGGGTTTATCAAATCAATAAAAAATTTAAAAGATTTGAGTGGCGGGTTATGACGACACTCAACGGTAAAGAATGTCATACTAATGTCTTAGAAAATGACGTCACTCAAGCTTTCATAGCACTGTATCGTCTTCATTGTTCGTTTAAAAAAAAAGTCTTCAATACAGTGTGATTCTTTATAATGTGCACATATCGAAATGAGGGAATCTATGCTTAATTTTATCGATGGAAAAAATATTTAAAAAAATCTAAATATTTTTTAATATTTTTTATGGAATTTTCAAACATGTTGTCCGCTGTTGTGACCCCAATGTAAACAAAACGGTGTAACTTTTAAACTAAATTATCTATCGCGATGAAACAATTTTATGTAAAATGTTATGAAAAAAAAAAGTTTTTTTGATCAAAAAACGTGTTTATTTTCAATTGAGGGTAGTTTTTTTCCACAATCTTCATTTTACGAGGACGCCTAATTGCTTCCAATCATTATGGAGTTTGTTTCATCGCGATAGATAATTTAGTTTAAAAGTTACACCGTTTTGTTTACACTGGGGTCACAGTAGCAGACAAAATTTTTTAAAATTCCATATAAAATATTAAAAAATATTTAGATTTTTTTTAATAATTTTTCCGTCGATAAAATTAAGCATAGATTCCCCCATTTCGATATGTGCACATTATAAAGAATCACACTGTATTATTTTGAAATCTATCTGACGGACTCATTAGATTTTTTTTTTGTTATTTTTTTGTTAACTACCCTATAGAAAGAAAGAAAGAAAGAAAATTTATTTATTTGTCGCAGAAACATACCGAGCATACAGGAAAAAAAACATTACACAAACAACGCTTATACCGACCGATACGGATACCGATACCGATTATTATACCTTGTAGTTTCTAATCATATGGGAATCTATTAAAGTCGAGATCTCATATCTGTCTTCAGGGCAAGAATGAGTCCAAGAGTAAGGCATTGAGTATAAATATTAGAAAAATACTAAAAAAATGCTAAAATATCAAAGAATTGGCCTTACAGATTGCTGTTGTGTTATTTTGACGTTTTTTTACAACCAACCTTCGCTAATTTAACCAGATAATTAATATTAAGTATTTGTTAAGACGTCTTAAAACATCGAAAACACCCGAGTTTAGTAATACAAAATTCCATTCCAAAGACATGAACAAGGCACTGGCAAGAAACTCTTATTCAATCAATTTAAAATTAAAAGGTTCGCAAAGGAACGACGACGACAAAAACCAATGTAAAGTAAAGGAATCTCTGAATAATAAAGTGTAATCATGTGGAACGAACAAGTGGGAGGCGATTACTTGAGATCAATTAACAATTTACAGCTGAAATGTAAGTGAAGGCTCCCGGGAACTCTTCAATAATACGATATTTCCACTTTGATATAGGGACTGCCCTTTTGAGAAGGTCAGATGGTACTTATAACTTGACAAGCTATTAAGAAACATGACTGTACAAGAAACAAGCCTAAATAATGTGCTTCAAATTACTTAAGATCGAAAGCTTTTTTTTTTTTTTTTTGGTGGGTGTAAAATCATCGAATAACCCCTCCCGCTCTTGGGCAGAGCGAAAGGGAGTGTCAGACTTCTACTGACTAAAAACCACCCATGTTCCTTCTTCGCCCTCTATGTCGAGGCTGCGATAACCGTTGGACTACCCGCGGCCCCGACAGGCGTCGGCCCTTTCGGGCCCCTCCTATGTTGCTGACATCTCTTTGAGGCGCGCGTGGAACACGAACGTGCCGTCGACACGGCCTGTTTTCGTCGTCAGACGGACGGACGGCGAGTTAGCCCATCACTCACCGTCCACAGGCCCGCGTCTACGGTGGCCGGCGGTCATCGCGGGACCCCCGACGCCCGGAGCGCCTCCCGCGGCGGCTGGGACGAGAGGTTCTCTCCCTCTCGCGTTCCGCCACCTCCTTCGCCAGCATCACTGCTTCGCAGAAGGAGGCGACGGCGTCCCATTCCTCCTCGCCCCGGACCATGGCTTGCACCAGGGCCGGGCGCGAGAGGTCGCCGCCGCCGATCGCCGCTACGAGAATACGGCGGGGCTCCGCCCAAGCGGGGCACACCTCCACTGTGTGCTCCACCGTGTCCTCCGGCCGATCCTCACAATAGTGGCATCCGGGCGTTTCCTCCCGCCTGATTCGGTACAGGTACCTCCCGAAACAACCGTGTCCGGTGAGGACCTGCGTCAGACGGAAGGTGAGGGCGCCGTGGCGCCTCTCAAGCCACTCCTCAAAGAGGGGACTTACCGCCACTATCGTGGCGTGCCCTGCACGGGGTTGCGACAGTCGCTGTCTCCATGTCGCCATGAGATCGCACCGGAGGTCTGTCCGCCGCGCAGCAATTTGCCACGGCAGCGGAGTGACCCCCCGGCGCAGCGCCTCCGCGCGCCATTGATGCAGGCGCGCGAGGACTATCGCCTCCAGATCCCACGGCGGCAATCCGGCAAGGAGGTTCGCCGCTTCGCGGGGGATCGTGCGGTACCCAAGATCGAAAGCTTTACAAAATCTACGGGAGCACTTGTGCGAAGTGACTTATATAATAATACTAGCAAGGACGTCACCCGGTTTACCCGCGTAGTGGACCGTTCCCGTGGAAGTACAGGATTAAAAAGTAGCTTATATCACCCGGGGATAGTGTAGCTTCCCAACGGTGAAAGAATTTTTCAAATCGGTCCAGTAGTTTCGGAGCCTATTCGTTACAAACAAACAAACAAATCTTTCCTCTTTATAATATTAAGTGTAGATGACAAAATAACATGCCTATGATCCCGGAAACGTTAAACAGAGGTGTACCCATCAGTAGATCTACATTTTGCCAGTTATGTGTAAGTCCCGTGTAATAGGGGGCCAGCCTATTGCCATCAATCGGACATAAATCCAGACTTTGTGGCTGCTACTAAGAAATTTCTGTGAAAAAAACCCAAATAAAAACCCAATAACACCTTACCCAACTTTGTTGGTTTGAATTCCTCAACAACAACTGCAACTGCGCACACACTAACATTTTGGGGGGTTTTCTCCATCCGATTATTTTTCAGAAAACCAAACTTTGGATTTATTACCTGACCCTGAATTGGCCTTAAATATAACTGCCCAATTTTGTATAGCAGTGATCAGTTTGTTAGTAAAACTCTTCACGGTAAACAATTCGGGTAAGTTCAGGACAAAATAATCGTTATGTTATATTGGTAAACTAAACGTCTCCGCCATTATACGCCTCTGGCTTAATCTACCAAGAAATATCTTAATACGGATACAACAAGAAAACCACAGAATCATCAACTATCCTCTCCAACTATTATTAATGGATAATGGATTGAACAACGACACCAACATTGCAACTAACTATAAACGAAGGACAGGGAAAACTTAGATAATCAGTGTCCGACACTGCGGATACTGCTGACTCAAAGTTTCAAACACAAAAACACGGTCTCGACACTCCAGTTGTCACGACTTTGGTTCAGAAATGGAACTGGATTGGCTTAAATCAATAGATCTATTTGTGTAAGAAAGTGTAAACTGCGGTATAAACTTCCCTTTCTTGATTTAGTGTGGCGTGCATCGATTTACGTTTGTTTTAGTAACATTGTTTAGACAAATATTTGAGATTTTTGGGCCTATTTCAGTCTGTGGATTAAAAGATTTCTTTGATTTTCTTATGAATGATATAAAGGAATATAAGCGTTTCGTAATCCAGTTTACACAATTCATAAAGGCTAACAAGACGTCTAACAGGATGTATAACATTAGTTACAGCTCACAAAAGGGCCTTGCAAGACATAGGCCTCTCCCAAGTGTCGACCCGTCCTGTGTCTCTTGCATAGAGTGAAAATCAAATAACGAAAACGTTATTAAAAAAGCCAAAAACATATTGGATTGACATAGCCTACCAAGAAGCTTTATATCAAGTGAGTCCTGTTCAAAATTGATGTTGAAATACTTTAAAAGCTATTGATAATTCTCTCAAGGACTCGGGTCTTCGCAGTGAATTCCATTTAAATTACTCATGTAGGTATACTACTGGTGTTCAAGACCAAGTAATCGGTCTATTCAAAGTCATTTTTTTTTACTTATTTACAATTGACAGTTCCCCAAAACACCCTTCGACACTGCCTAATGTTTTAGCTGCCTTTAGCTAGTTTTTACAGCCACTCCATAGTTTAATTACTCCAGAGTTCCTATCTTATGTCACATCCTTGTTAGCATAAATGGCAATACTTTCCCAATTTATCTCAACTCCTTCACTGTTTATCACTTTGAAACAACAGCATCTGCTGGCAACAAGTTAGGAACCTGACATGTTGGAATTACTACCCGCCACGGTTCTGCGTGACATGAATTTGTTAACTCAGTTACAAACGCATTTCGATTTAAATTTTGTTTGGAAACGTGACGGATGTTACTTTGTTATCTTGTTGTCTTTTTCTTTGTTAGTTTATTTTTAGTTTCACTTTATACCCCACACCATAACCAGATTATTACACCAGTTATCCTCGAAGGGTGAAGCTGAGCCAGTCATGTTTTAAGGTCTATTGCCATTAACCGGGTACAAACCCAGACTACGTGACCACCTATTGAATAAAAAAAATAGTTAAAAAACTAAAAAACCCGACTGAAAAAAGACTGAAAAGTTTTTTAGTTTTTTATCCTTTGTGTTTGTTTATAGAATTTGTGACTTTGAATTTATTTTTAACATATAGGTGTCATATATTTTTGTAATCTCCTTATAAAACCCTTCATTTTGATACCCTACTCGATGGTAATGGATTTTTTTTATTTTTTCAAATCCACGATTTGGCCCCCAATACCAGCAATTATCTTTGTTTTTTTTAATTTTAATGTAGCCAGTGACACTCGCGTCATCAAGACGAATCTAACGACGTATATTTTATTCAAATCCCTTCATTCGTTTAGGAGTTATGAGGGAACAAAGAAACGGACATACATACATACATACATACTTACATACATACATACACGCCAAACACATAACCTTCCTTTTGGGCTTCGCCGCAGTCGGGTAAAAACACATAACCCTCCTTTTGGGCTTCGCCGCAGTCGGGTAAAAATAACTAATAACACTTTCCCGATCTACGAATCGAACCTAGGAATAACCCCCTGCTCTTGGGCAGAGCGAAAGTGAGTGTCAGACTTACTTACTGACTAAAAACCATCCATGTTCCTTCTTAGCCCTTTATGTCGAGGCCGCGGTATCACTTACAACAGCCCCGACGGGACCACTCTACCCCTAAGTTTCACTTCACATCGGTACGAAAAAATTGTGGACCTGTCTCCGGACTCCTGGACTCAAACAGATACCATACTGCACTATGTGTCAGTGTTTGGTGCCCACAGCTGGTTAATAGTTCGTCTGTATCAGTCTTTCCCAATACTTTATACGATTTTAGTCTAAATGAGACTGATGACGCACACTAATTGTAATCAAAATCCTATGTTTGAAAAATTCGTCTACAATGCTAATGGCACAATGAATTTTCAAAAGAAAAAACCCTATTGCATAGGACTTAAACAAATCTGGTGAAATGAGGCCACCCCTTTCAACACTTCTCTCTTCTTCCGTATGATTGTCATGAAAAGAGTAGTCGATAATAGTTTATTTTCAAAGTGCATCATCCAGTCGCTGTTTAAAAACAAACTTTATGTCCCAAATAAGTCTACTACCGTTGTGACTGCGAGGAAACTGTACGGTTCGTGAAAATACGAATACTTGCATGCACGGTGACGCTTTCAATGAGTTTTAGGTGAACTGAAACTAGACAATTTACGTGTTTTGTTTAAGAATACAGGGTGGAAACGAACCCTGTCAACCAAGCATTACGTACATCAAACTAAGTACCCCTTCGCAAAATTATTGCTGGGAAACGATTTTTTTTTAACCTTAATGCTATTTGTAAAGACCTATCTACAAACACCCCACACAAATAGGTATGATGAAAAAAGTTTTTTTTTTAGTTTTTTTTCCATGTATGGGGAGACCCCCCTTTTTTTTGGCAGGTAGAAAATCATCAAATAACCCCTACCGCTCTTGGGCAGACCGAAAGGGAGTGTCAGACTTCTACTGACTAAAAACTACCCATATTCCTTCTGAGCCCTATATGTCGAGGCCGCGGTAACTTGCGAACAACCTGCAGCCCCGACGGGCGTCGGCCCATGTTGCTGACATCTCTTTGAGGCGCGCGTGGAACACGAAAGCACCGTCGACACGGCCTGTCGTCGTCGTAAGACGGACGAACGGCGAGCTAGCCCATCACTCACCGTCCACAGGCCCGCGTCTACGGTGCCCGGAAGCCATCACGTGGCCCCCGGCGCCCGGAGCGCCTCCCGAGGCGGCTGGGACGAGAGGTTCTCTCCCTCTCGCGATCCGCCACCTTCTTCGCTAGCATCACTGCTTCGCAGAAAGAGGCGAAGGCGTTCCATTCCTCCTCGCCCCGGACCATGGCTTGCACCAAGGCCGGACGCGAGAGGTCGCCACCGCCGATCGCCGCTACGAGAACTCGGCGGGGCTCCGCCCAAGCGGGGCACACCTCCACTGTGTGCTCCACCGTGTCCTCCGGCCGATCCTCACAATGGTGGCATCCGGGCGTTTCCTCTCGCCTGATTCGGTGCAGGTACCTTTAACCGTGTCCGGTGAGAAACTGCGTCAGACGGAAGGTAAGGGCGCCGTGGCGCTTCTGTAGCCACTCCTCAAAGACAGGACTTATTGCCACTATCGTGGCGTGCCCTGCACGGGGTTGTGACAGTCGCTATCTCCATGACGCCATGGGGATTAATCCCTTAATTTGTTATTATTTTTTATACAAAAATCGCAGAGCGGTTCACAGAATACATCTACCTACCAAGTTACTTCGTACTTAGGCTTCGAACCCGGGCAGGCGCATTACTTTGTACTATTTATTTCAGTACCGCTACTTTCAAAACGATGAAGGAAAACATCGTGAGGATTTTTTAAGACATTTTATGTCTTACAACCAAAAAAATTTGAAGAAATTGGACACTTAAAATCCGCACTGGGCCCGCGTGGTAGATTATAGCCCATCCCTCTCCTAAAGAGGAGGCCTGAGTCCCTGCAGTGGCAATGTTATATGCAAAAAAAATAAAAGATTGATTATTGACTAACCAAAAGTTAACTTTTTATTTTATTCACATAAAAACAACAGATAAGCCACTAATCCAATTTAGGAATATGCTTTAATTAATCTTTAATGTAGTGATCTGAAGTTTAAGGGGTGATCCCCTTAAACTTCCAACTCATCCGAAATACAATTTATTTCATTCGACTGCAAACAAAGGAAATTAATTTAGCGGATGTTTGTAAAGTCTTCACGTTCGTCAACTGCCCCTTTTGAATAAACAATCGACATAGGCTAAGAGACTGAGTGCTCTGGATTTATTGAATCTTTTAATAAAAAGCTTTGAACCTAATACAAATGAAGATCCGCTCCACATATTAAAAGGGGATAGGAAAATAATAAATGAAAAAGTATTGGTCTCGGTTCATTTATTTGAATTAAATAGATTGTTTTAGTTTTTGACAATTCAAAAGTACCTCTACTTTTGAATTGTCAAAAACGAAAACAAGCAACTACAGCCACAAAGCATAATAACTGTTAACATACTGTAGTTGCCCATTGATTCCAAAGTGTAGATCTCTACGGAGAAGAATTGAAACTCCATAATATACACTCTTTTAAATCATCATGTTGTTATAACAAAGCCTGTAATAAAGTCTTTCAACCAAATATCTTTTTTTATATTTACAGGAATAATGTCCACGAAGTTTACTGAAGAAAATCTGCATACTAGCTACTGGACTAAAATTATTTATGCAATGGTCGTTGTGACGTAAATAATGTATTAGTGACGTCACGGTTCGTCACAAAAACTGATGATATACAAGCAATAGACTTTCTTGTGGTATAACTGATATTTTTAGCTTAACTCAAAACTGGTTATACAATTTTTTTACGTTAAAACATAATTGCTTAGCTGACATTTATCATTACATTACCATTACTTAAACTCAAGGACATTATTAATTAAAATAAGCCCTGTAAAAATTATGTAATAAGTACCTAACTGGCCTTTTTTAATACCCACCTTGTTTATTGTTACTTTTACGGTAATTTTAGAGCTTCATTTAAGTCTGAAACTAGTCGGGAAAACCCAAAATAAATACGCGAGTGAGCCGTAAAAGATTAATATCTATTTTAGTACATCATAAAAAAGCAGTAATACAAAATTGCTCCTTGAAGTAGGATCTAGAACTTTTAATGTTTACCTTCTATAAGATTTTCTCCAAAAGTGGCCGTTTCAATTATGACAGTACAATTCCCAAGGCGACCGCAAAGAACTGTAAACCGCAGCGGCAATGTCGCCTCAATTTCTGTCATAGACCGCGACGACACAACTAAAAACTGAAACTGTAATTATTTGGTGTGCCTTTACTAAAACGCTTCTGTAAACATATTCTTTTCAGTATCTGCCATTTAAATTGAGTTTGTGCTCGCGTCTTGACAATGGGCTTGATGGAAAGGATTAATTAATTAATTTTCTTGCCCATAGGCCTAACAATTTCGATGTCTTCTTCTTTCATACCTATAAAGGGTGCAAAAGTACCCTTAACGCAAACGAAAGGCACTTTCTCCCCATCACTGCGATATTTTTTTTGTTTTAAACCATACCTGGGAACTTCCTAGTTGCGGAGATATTGGGGGTCAAAGTTCCAAATTTCACACAGCTGTTTTTGTAAATACTACTTTTTCAGGTTATAACTTTACTTAAATTACCTCCATTACCCTTTAACTATTCAAAGCATCCACTAGCACAATGTTTTAAGAGTGCTACATTGAGTTTTACCGTATAATGAGATTTTTGACCCCAAAAAAATAAAATTGTTTACCAGCAAAATTTTTGCGTAGGGGTACTTAGTTTGATGTATGTGCTTGGTTGACGTAAATATGTGAAGGGTTAATTTACACTCTGTATAACTATTTCTCGTCATAGAATAGAATAGAACATTAAAATAACTGCGACCAGGGAATCGGACCTGGGACCCCATACGCAGTCGTGCTTGATACCACAACATCAGTGAGGCCGTCTAAAACTGAATATCTTATTAAAACCTTTCATAGGCTCCAAGACAATGATAATGAGATAGTTTTCAGCGATAAGCTAACATTTAACTTTACATAACAGTTACGCTTAGAATATCCGCCACCATTGAAGAAAATAGTCTCCGATTAGTCGCCATCTTTCTTTATCTTTTTCTCAAATATCTATCTGATAAAAAGACGGAAATTAAAATGGGCTAATTACTTTAAAAGAGCTGTATTAACAAAGCGGTAATTGCAGCGTGTTTAACGTTGCAGTGCAAGGGTTCGTACTCAAGCAGATACTTTCATCGTCACCATCATTTGATCCCAGAATCACCCACTGTTGGGGATAGGCCTCCTCTGTCTTCTGGCACTCTTCTCTTTTCACCAGGTACTTTAATTTGTGAAAATTATTTCATGATTGCATCGTGAGGAAACCAGCATGTCATAGTACTAACATTCGAAGATCTGAAACCACCCCCAACTGCACTGGAGTCGCGTGATTATGATTAATGACCCACTTTTTCTCACTTCACATGAGAGACTTGCATACGAGTATAATTCTTCCAGAACTGGGTATCATTTATATGCCTCTTCTTCTTCTTTTATTGTTGGTTACATTTACTTGGAGTCAGCTCTGCTGGTCCATTGTGAATTTTAGGTTTATTTGAAGGGGTACATTCGCCACAAAGTAAGCAAGATAAAATTATAATGCCACTCATAGTAATTAATGTGTAAATTATAAAGCTGTATCAGACTGGTTCGTAGGCCTAGTGGTCGTCAGTGCGACTGATGAGCATGATGTCCTGAGAACGATTCCCGGCTCGAGCAAAGTTTTATTGAGGTTTTCCGTCAAATATTTCTCAATAGCAGCTTCGGAGTCTAGCCCTGTTGATGGTAATAGGCCCGCCCTCTATGACGTGGGACAAACATAACCGATTAGGTACACCTCTGCCTAACTCTCTGGCGATTACAGGCATAATGGTATGGATGTTATTTATGAAACTGCTAGCTGCTGCCAGCGGCTTTACCCGCTACAACTCGAAAATTATCCCAAGGGAATATAAAATCCAGATAAAAACTATCCTATGTGTTAATTCAGGATATAAACTATTTGTGCACCAATATTTATCAAAATCCGTTAAGTAAGTAGTTTTTGCGTGAAGAAGTAACAAACATACATACAAACTTTCGCCTTTATTATTGTGATATCATAAATACAAGGTACTTCAAGGTCTGAGACTTGATGGACCGTAATCTCGGCTACAATTTGTGCAACAGTCCCTAACATTCGATAATTCATAATAACTTCCGGCTATCCTAAAAATTTTTTTTATTGGAAGATGGCAACTACGAACTACGGCATTGACATGTTCACATTCTCGTTGAGAACTTCCGCTTCTAATGCAAATAGCAGGGAATGCTCAACGTGTTCGAGTTATGTTCAGTGGCATTTCATTTCCTGTATGTAGTCATACTGTAGTGGATGCTGAATCATGCCATTTAGGTTAAAACGCTAGAACTGAGAGAGGAATTGTATAATAGCAGCAAAAACCATGTTTCCTGAACCAAAAAATATGATTCTGTATAGTCCGTCAGTTAGATTATCGAAAAATATTGAATACGTGTTTTTTGTTTTATCAAATTAATAAAAATTGACGAAGGTAAAACACGTCAAAGGTCAAGAGAACTAATAGCTTGTGACGTCACTACGTGGTAAAAAAATTACTGCAATGTGACGTCACACGAGTTTTTGAAACACTGTATCATTTTCATTTTTTGTTTACGTAAAAAAGGATTACATCTCAGATTACATGTATTTTTTGAAAATCTATCTGACGGACTAATTAGATATTTTTTGTTAATTACCCCATTGTGCTACATTTTGTTCATGGCTTTTATGATTTTGAAGTGGCTAACTGAGCCTCGAACATAACCGGCAAAATGGTTAATAGGTAATTGAGCTAACTCTAGTGATCGCATACGACACGACTGCTAAGCAAGAGGGCTCGGATAGAGACATTAAATCAATAGAATTCACACACATTTATGCAAAATGTTCAAAAAGACAAAAGAACGCCCATGTGCGATCAAAGCTGTAGAGGGCATGCCCGATGTGCTATTCCATACATAAAAAAGAAAACTGTATTTTATATTTAATTCAAATCTTGCGTAAATTCTAGGACACTTTAATAGGTACAGCTGGCGCAGTGGCTGAGCGATTGGACTACTGCGTCGCGGGTTCGATCCCCGCACGGAACAACTATTTGTATGGCCTACAAATAGTTGTTTCGGGTCTGGGTTTCTTTATGTAGGTATGTGAGTTTAAATGTTTGTAAAAGCAAAAAAGAAAAAAAAGGCGTGATGTATTAATGTGTTTCTTACTAAGCATGTTCTGGGTCTAATTTTATTACTTTGAATGAACTGACTTAGTTCCTTCGTTTAATTTCTGAAATAAGCTCTGGCAAGTACTTTTGAAAATCTGAAAAATGAAATATTTAGCAAAAATCTGTCTTGAACTAGTACTCGATACAGTTAGGTGGAAACTGCTTCTCACGTAGAAGAAATCTCAAAAATTGAAGAAGAATATCTAGTGTATGACCGTTATACTCAGAAAATAAAGCGAGACTAGAAATACTGAGACTAAACACAATTCATAAATTTGGCCTTACTTAACACCGCAAAGTCACACATAAATTTATTGTCCTACCACCGTCGTACGGCATAAATAAAAATTAATATTTTCAGCCAGTAAACTTAAGAGGTTTTTACGTAAAGATTTATTGCATAACACTTCGCCGGGGACATATTTTTGGACCTTCGCATTTAAATATGACCTTGAATCGAACAGTAGATGACCTTCGGTCTAAGAAGGGATGACCTTGGAGACGATCTTTGATTGAGTTCGGTCTGTTACACGGGAGACAGATACAGATTTATATTTAGTTCAGTGTTGAAGTAAGAGGAATCGGATTTGAGGGCAATTTTTTTAAGTGATTGTAGGTAGATGGATAGGTATTCCTGGTTAGGTTGTCATGTTACTATCGGGTTTGGAAAATGACAAATCTGCAGATATGGTATGTGTGTTGTAATGAACTCACTTGACGCTGTGTGTGTGTGTCCGGTTGATGCTAGATCCAAAACTTTTCGAAATTATTAGTTTTTAAACATCAACATCATCATTATCATCATTAGCCTATAATGTTCCCACTGCAGAGACTCAGGCCTCCGCTCTTCAAATCAAATCAATCAAATCAAATCAAAATCATTTATTTCAAGTTGGCCAGTTACAGGCTCTTTTGAATAGTCGAACAAATACTAAATTTTAATAAGCTACTAAACTAAGCTACAGTCCCACTCACAAGGCATAATAACTGTCAGTGTACTGTAGTTGCCGATTCCAAAGCCTTGGTCTCATGAGAAGAATGGCAAGAAACTTCATGGATACTCTTTTGCTCTTGGAGCGGGATGGGCTAGCTATCCACCACGCGGGCCCAGTGCGGATTGGTAGATGTCACACGTTTTCGAAATGTTTGGTTCTAGGACATGCCGGTTTTCTTACGATGTTTTCCTTCACCGATTTGAGAGCAGTGGTGATGAAATAAATTACACAAATCGGTTCTGGGTTCGAACCCACAACTCACTGTAGACCACCACTGCTGTTTTTAAACACTATCATTAAATCTGTGTTCCTGTAGTAAAATGTGTTGTTTTATGTAATAATTCAAGTTGAATTTAAATATACTTTATTGTTGAAGTAAATTGTTGTATTCTACTCTATCAAAACTTAAAACGGCACCGTAAGTGCTAAATTTAAGAAATGCAACCTCTTACAATGCAGGCATTACTTTAAATGACTTGCTTACAATATTTTTCGTTTCGTAACAGTGGTTTTGTAATGTTTAAGAATGTAGGAAGTGACATCCCGCGTATTCAACCATAGCAACAACAACTCTTTCTGGAAGAAAATAACAGATTCACAATAAATGTTAACAGAAATTGTGAAGGAAATTCGTACTTCTACGTTTCTCTTTAAAGAAACAGAGACCTTTTGTTAATACTATGAAACTCTTTAAACCATAAAGCTTTTATGCGAGCCTCATTTCCATTCTCAGCCATCGTTTGCGACGTAAAATAACTTACTGAAAATCAGCACAGCAAGGATCCAAACACAATATATTACCTATACTTATCCTGTCCACTCCACCCTGTTAATGACTTACCCCTCCAAACAGAAAATATTTGTAACACAATAACGGACGATCTCTCATACATACCACACACAGTTGACAGACAGACGCAATTATTGTAATGTTATTAATGGCGGCCGGACGTGACGTCATACGTTGTACTGACTTAGTTAGCGGCTAGGTATAGGGATTTTTGTGCCGGTGGAAATATTTGCAATTTTGTAAGTGTTCGTTGTTTTGTATAATTATTACGGTTCATGGCTCATTTGCTTGACAAATTATTTTTTTTTTTTTTAAAAAACGTTGCCCCAAACTAGGAATTTCTCCTGTAGGTATCGTGGGTGCGTTCACAAACATTTAAACTCACATACACAAATACCCAGACCCGGAACAAGTATCTGTAGGCCTTACAAATATTTGTTCCGTGCGGGGATCGAACCCGCGACACGCAGCGCAGCAGTCCACTGCCAGCCCACTGCGCCAACCGTGTCGTCTAAATATGTAGGTTAAAACCACAGATGACTCTTGAAAGACTTTGGCAGAGGATAAAAAGAGGAGAATAGCAATAAGCTCACCCGCTATACATCATCATCATCATCAGGCTATTAATGTTCCCACTGTTGGGACACAGGCCTCCTCTCTTTGAGAGGCAATAGGCCATATCTACCCCGCGGGCCCTGTGCGTATTGGTAGATGTCATACATCTTCGAATTTTTGGTTCTAGGACATGTCGGATTCCTGCTTGTAAAAAAATAGATTGAATTTTCAAGAACTTTTAAAAGTAGCTATAAAAATTAATAGAGATGACATCAGAACGAAATGACAGGGTTAAAATAAGTAATACCTCGGTTACAAAGCAGAAAATATGACAGAATGCCGCTTAATGAAATAGAGCTAGAAATATCCCAACTATGTAGTCTTAATATTCACGTAAATGCTTACTTTGACTACTCTAAACATAAGCAGCTTGAAAATATAGACGTCTCAGTATCAAATAAAGGGTTGCCTTTCCACAGTGTATGACAAATTGTGACAAGAGGAGGGACTAGCTGTTTCATTACCGACGAATAAAGAATGAGTTATGTGACATATCTCGTGAGGAGGGCTTGAGATATATTTTTTTCCAAGATATAGTGCTTCAGTAGTAGCATGAATATTTGTGTGGTGTTTAAGAAGCCTTTTTGGCGAGAAAGCAAATTTGATACGCTGAGATTTGACGTCTTTTCTTTGCGAATGTGACACTCGTTCTTTCAAATTACTTTTTTATGAGAGGGGGACTTTAGGACTGAAATGAATTTATGACTGACTGGCGGGAGAGGTAACTTAGACAGATTTAACAAATAATGTAGGATTGACCGCGGATATTCAAACGCTGGGTGGGTACGTCAAGCGACAGTCGCGGCAGGGCAACTGGCTACGGCTGACCGGAGGCAAATGATGTATATTTGGGAGCCCTGTGCAAAAACTTAAGTTATTTTTCTGTTTCTTGCAGAACATTTTAAATATTAAACTTTCTATAGTGTCTTGGTCACTCAGATACAGTCGATGTTTATTTTCAGACCTTCTGATAAACCGGTTAGTATTCAGTTGTGTTAGCAATAAACGAATTTGAAATTAAATAAATAACGAGAAGGTTCTCTCTCTCTCGCGTTCCGCCATATATCTCCTTCGCTAGCATCACGGCTTCGCAGAAGGAGGCGACGGCGTCCCATTCTTCCTCGCCCCGGACCATGGCTTGCACCAGGGCTGGACGCGATAGGACGCCGCCGCCGATCGCCGCTACAAGAACACGGTGGGGCTCCGCCCAAGCGGGGCACAACACCACGGTGTGCTCCACCGTGTCCTCCGGCCGATGCTCACAATGTGGCATCCGAGCATTTCCTCTGCCTGATTCTGTGCAGGTACCTCAAGAAACAACCGTGTCCGGTGAGGACCTGCGTCAGACGGAAGGTGAGGGCGCCGTGGCGCCTCTCTAGCCACTCCTCAAAGAGGGGACTTACTGCCACTATCGTGGCGTACCCTCAGAGAGGAGGCCTGGAGTATAAAATACTGATTGGTGCTTATTTTTGGTGCTCTAAGCATGGTGCTCTAAAAATAGGTGCTCAGATGGAAATACCTGGAGGCCTGGAGTCCCTGCAGTGGAAACATTATAGACTGATGATGATAATGTCGTTGATCATGAATACACTGAATACACAGCATACAGCAGCGGAATATCAGTATTTTACTGTATATTCAGATACAGTAGAGGTCAGCCTCTGCGACCCAGTTCCTAGGTAACACGATACACTTCGGTAATGTTCAACCATCCAAACCTATCCGTTAAATGACGATAAACACAGGTAACCCTTTTGTTGCCGCGCTAATTATATTTACGGTGTTTATAATGCCGTGGGGTGTTCGGCGATAAGTAGGGTGCAGCTTTTGTGCTTCATTTTGATATTTCATAGGGATTTTAGGGGCATTTAGGTTGAAATTTTGACTAACGGCACATTTTAATTATTTACCTCGTTCGCCCAATATTTGCAAATGCTAATGCATAGCTTGGGAGATCGCTTAAATTGATATTGGGTTATGTTTATCAGAATTTTTTTAATAGTCTCGAATTGGGTCCAATGGATAGCAATAGGCAAAGTGGACGCCTGTCGAAGGAAATCGGCGTCGAGGCAGATCGTAGCGAAGGAGCCATAACTATCTGATTTTTGCAGAGCGAACATGGCCAGTTTGTCCCACAAGATAAGAAAATTTGGATGGAGAGAGGAGCGGTTATTTCCAAGCAGTGAGACACATGATAGAATATGAAAAAAAAATCATCGTCAGCTTTCCATGCGGTTCCCGCGTGTCAGAACCAGCCCTTATTTCCTAAGATGGTCATCCATAAACAAACTGGTATTAGTATGTCACTCACGTATTCGGGGCCGCGGTATCTCTTCCAAACAACCCGCAGTACTGGCAGGCGTCAACCCGTGCGGGCCCTGTCAGTGGTGCTGAGTGGCATCGCCGAAGCCACCACGTGACCATGCCATGAACCCTAAACCAGTAAAATTAAAGTACCCATTGATTTTTGGACAATACCCAATAAAGATTTGATGAAGAAAGGTTCTGTGAATAATTTACTAATTTCAACATATTTCATAGAATAATCCTTCTCATTATGTTAGAGAATCTGTCGCTAGTAGATTTGGTTTGTAAATATTTCTGTACCAGAGAGAAATAGTAATGTAATGAATTGGTTTCGAGCAAATCGTAACAATTACAGGTCAGTGGTTAATTGAGAGTCTATTTACAAGTTCAGTTCTATTGGAATTTGTTGATTGTGATAAATCAATTAATTTTAATTGGATTACTGCCCCACTCAGAAAGCTGTAATGATTACTTAGGCCATCACTTAGTAAAGGTTTTGACAATTTTGTCATACAAAAGTAAGTCAAACTTTTACTAAGTGACGGCTTAAGTAATCATTAGAGCTCTCTGAGTACGGCAGTTAATCCTACTTCCTACTATCCTACTAATATTATAAACGCGAAAGTTTGTAAGTATGGATGTTTGTTATTCTTTCACTCAAAAACTACTGAACGGATTTAGATAAAATTAAAAACACAGATAGTTTATAACCTGGATTAACACATAGTATAGTTTCTATCCCGATTTTATCTTCCCGTGGGATAATTTTCGAGTCGTAGCGGGCAAAGCCGCTGGCAAAAAGTAGTTAATGATAATGGACAGCTTCGTTGGTCTAGTGGTCGTTAGCACGATTGTTGAGCAAGAGGTCCTGGGTTCCTGGTAGGGATAATTATTATTGAGTTTTTCCATTGGAAACTTTTGGTAGCTGCTAAGGAGTATGGGTCTGTGCCAGATTGATGGCAATAGACCCGCCCGGGACTGAAACATTACTGGCAGAATGTGGGTGTAGTTACTATTAGCTACACCCATTTTTTTTTTTTGGTGGGTGTAAAATCATCGAATAACCTCTCCTGCTCTTGGGCAGAGCGAAAGGGGAGTGTCAGACTTCTACTGACTAAAAACCACCCATGTTCCTTCTTCGCCCTCTATGTCGAGGCCGCGATAACCAGAGGACTACCCGCGGCCCCGATTAGCTACACCCTTGCCGAACCATATAAATTGTTTTGTAGAACGGTAAAATACAATAGGGTATTTTACCAAAAAAATCTAATTAGGCCGTCAGATAGATTTTCAAAAACTAATGGACACGTCTATTTTTTCTATTTTAAGTTATATAAAAAACAACAGTAAAAAATAACGATATAGTGTTTCGAAAAGTCGAGTCAGGTCGTGTGACGTCACAAGGTTAGTACGTTTTTACCCACAAAGTGACGTCAAAAGCCCTCATGATCTTTGACACGTTTTATTTTCGTAAAATTTTATTAATTTGATAAACCAAAAAACACGTATCCAATACTTTTCGATAATCCAACAGACGGACTAATAAGATTTTTTAGGATGAAATATCCAATTGGCAAAATGTAGATGTACCTACTTTTGATACCGCTCTACTAAACCTGTCGGGAACCTACGTAGACAAAGTTAAATTGCACTATAAATTCACATCAGCTGCATCATTAACTTTTGAATTGAAAACTACGAAATTACCTTCGCACAAACAGTTGCTTTCTACCTCTCCCCAAACCCAAAACTTTAAAACCTAATTTTCAACTTTAAAGTCTCCTTTTAAAGCCATTTATAACGTCCGAACTAATTACCTAACTAGAACTACGCCTTCGTGTGTCAGTGTATAAATTCGCTAAGATAAATGGGTCTCTGCCGGCTCCCCTGGCTTAATGGCGTGATCTATCATCTATCACGGTTGTCGAGGAAATGCTGCTGGCCACTTAACGATCTTAAGTTTTTGAACGATTCTTCGGAGTAGGAAAGTGTTGCATCTGCATGTCATTACATTGTAGAACGTGGGGCAATTGAAGTTTTGTTGTGGTTTGGAGGGTTCCGTTGTCATTACAGGGAGATTAGAATATTTTGTGAAGATGATATTTCCCGTCGGGGCTGCGGGTTGTTCACAAGTTACCGCGGCCTCGACATATAGGGCTAAGAAGGAACATGGGTGGTTTTTAGTCAGTAGAAGTCTGACACTCCCTTTCGCTCTGCCCAAGAGCTGGTGAAAAATCATTAAATAACCCATTTGATGATTTTCAACGCACCAAACAAAAACACAAGTGGAAATTTGTCTGTGGCCTGTTGTTGTCCTGGATTCGATTCTCGGGTCGCGCAAAGTGTTATTGGGTTTTTCAAGCCGCGCAACGGCCGCGGAATCTGGATTCGTGCACGATTGATGGCAATAGGCCCGCCCCTATTAAATGGAACTTAAACATAACTGGTGGAATGTGGCTTTACTATTAGGAAGACCTTTGCCTAGCCCTTCAGGGATTACAAGCGTGATGTTATGTTTGTGTTCTGTTATGATATTATAGCTAAATGTGTCTCAATAATTTAGGGGCAGTAAGGCAGTCCGTAGATAGGTGATCTTTTATGCGGCTGCCACACACTTACGCAAGGAAAGGAGGCAGAGACGTAGTGTGGCCACTTTACTGGTCATGCCGCACGTCATGCTCCTCGTCCTGCCCATCGCTCCCTATGTTGTCAGAGCAGTGTGGGCAGAGCGGCCAACATCGCGTCAAATAGCGGCAGCGCGAGGAGCATAGCGATGAGCAGCGCGAGGAGCATAGCGATGAGCAGCGCGAGGAGCATAGCGCTGAGCAGCGCGAGGAGCATAGCGCTGAGCAGCGCGAGGAGCATAGCACTGAGCTGCGCGAGGAGCATAGCGATGGGCAGCGCGAGGAGCATAGCGATGAGCAGCGCGAGGAGCATAGCGATATGCAGCGCGAGGAGCATAGCGATGAGCATACTGTGGCGGCCGTGGTGTCGTTACACATCGAGTTGATCCGTGCGTCTGAAATCGTTCCTACCGACTGCCGTTTGTGTGTCCTTGACTTGACGTTAGGAGTAATTAGCCTGAAAGTCTGATGACTAGTCTAGTCTATCTACTGAGGTAAACTTATTTATTTAAACTTTATGCACAATAGTGATACATAGGCGGACTTAATGCCACAAGGCATTCTCTACCAGTCAACCTTAGGGTCAAACAAGACAACATTGTGGTAGGCTACAAACTAACTAGAAAAAAAAAAACAATATCAATTAAAATATATATATACTTATATTAATACTAATACACATACACTATACTACTACTTACTATATACTCTATAATACTTATAATAAAATATATGCAAGTATCAAAAAGGGAAAAAAAATCGTCCACACCGCTGTCAACAGGAAAAGTGCCCAGAAGGCTGGCAGCATATTTTTTTTCATTTATTCAAATTAGGCTGATAATCAGCACTTTTCGAACGTCAAAATGTATTTTTTTATTAAATTCATCTACTGAGGAGTATCATATTTTGCAGTATTATCTGAGTATGTGCAGTCGCTCCATATAATTTCTGCCCCATCCGATTTGACTGGATGTCGATCCCAGCATAGCTGTGATGATAATCATAGTGAAATAGATCTTGTCCTAAAGTTGCAATCGTTATCTATGAGAAAATCGTTTTAGAGTTTCCGTAATAGGGTATTTCACCAAAAAAATCTTATTAATCCGTCTGTTATATCAACGAAAAATATTGGATACGTGTTTTTTGTTTTATCAAATTAATAAAATTGACGAAAATAAAACGTGTCAAAGATCAAGAGATAACGGATTTATTAAATAACACTTAAATAAAATTCAAATAAAAAAATAAGTTTAAAAACAAAAACCCGACCACAAACCGCGGTCTTAAAAGTAGAAAACAAGAAAATAATTCTTGTCTGATTTTCATATTTTGAATTTGTATATTTCTATTTAAATATAAGTAAAATTATTATAGAGGACCGCCGTAGTCGCATGCCACTGATACCTGATGATGGCGTTTTCATTGATACAGAAGTCAGCTGCTATTGCCGTTAGCAAGGTGTCTTCATCTTTTGTTTACGTGAAAAAATAAAAAATACTTGTCCATTTTTTTTTCGAAATCTTACTGACGAACTAATTAGATTTTTTTTGGTGTCTAATATTGGGGTATACCTGATCGTGGCTCAAAGAGCACGAATCACTTTATTTATATGTTTTCCTCCACGTTCAGTTTGAATCGATTTCCTCAATAGCACTTGATTGATGATTGTTGTGTCATTAATTCCTATTACCAACAAAATGACCACGAGAAAATCAATAGTGCCGAAAATTTAGTTCCCAGTTTCATGATGAAGAGCATTATGGTAATGTCTCGTCCCGGGATTTGACGGATCCCGGCCTCTCCCGGACAATTTATTGCTTATTGTTGTGCACACACAAAGCACCGGGAATTTCTGGCCGATCAACGTGTATAATTGATGAGGTAATGTTTTTTGGGGAATCAGCAAAAATCAGGTGTTTTCAAAAGGAAGCGTGGAGGGTTTGTTCTGTATGGAAGGAAAATGTTTCAGAGAAATTTATTTAAGCGGGTGACGGTAAGTTATTAACACCTCTTAGTGAGATGATTTATGAGGACAAACGGGCCAAAATAGGGTAGTTAAAAAAAATCTAATTTACCATCAGATAGATTTCCAAAAATTATTAGACACGTATTTTTTTTATTCACGTAAGCAAACAATGAAGACGATACAGTGCTTTGAAAACTCGTGTAACATCATATTCTAAGACATTAGTATGACATTTTTACCGGTGAGTGACGTCACAAAAATCTCAAATCTTTGACGCATTTTATCTTTGTAAATTTTTATTGATTTGATAAAACAAAACATACTTGTCCAATATTTTTCGATAATCTAACAGACGGACTAATTAGAATCATATTTTTTTTAGTCAGTAAACATCACTAGTGTCACATAGTGAATGCCTGTAAATGGACGATGTCACCGAGGCAGGCCCAAGAAACGCTGGCATTTCGATTTGGACTCATTACCCCCAGAAGACAAAAAACCGTGAGAGTTGGGAACCCTTAGCCCAGCAGTGGGACAGAGTAACGAAAAAAATGATTGTTTGTACCACTGAAGTTTCTGTCAATTGATACGGTTAATTAATGTAATGCATGATTCCCAACACTGGACAAATAACAGACAGTTCAAAACGTTGTATATTAGAATTTTCTGTCAGCAGTCACGATTGCAATTTTTCTATACTTACCTTAAAACCGTTAAACGGGTAAAGCCCACAAAAATATCAGACATAATTTTCTTGGTCTAGCACACAACAGTGCTTTGCCAAAACTAACCGCAGAACTAAAATAAAAACTAAACTAAGCTGAAATAAGTACAGTCGGCAAACACAAACACAGAACAACAAACCAACTGCCAAAAACAAGACGTGCTCCTTCTATGTCCATTAAAAACACGAACTCAGATAACAAACACATTTTTCTGCCGACGACACAACAATTTAGATTTTCATCGCGAGAACATTCTACTAACGCGTTATCACGTGAAATGCTAATAAGAAAACTGTCATTGTGTCAGTCAGAGTGTTTTCATGTGAGTGAACTTAATTAGAGCCTAATGGTGTCAAAAATAGGTGAGCAGAATTGGTAGTGTCAGTCATTACGGTGGGAACCTAACATGATGCTACCATTTTACACTTCATTCCCAGCGCGATTGGAAACATTGTCTGTTAAAACCTTGAAGACGTGATAGCTATTTTAAACTGTTTAATTATACACCGTTCTACTCCAATGATAGACATTTAGATAAGATGTAATAACAATTTGGGCTCATTGAGTTTTGTCGGAACTGGTAATTAAGAGCACGAGGCTATGAATATTAATCCGTTACTTGATAATGATTGCAAATTTAGTCACAGTAGCTAATGAGGCTAGGTATTTAGGTGGCAATATATATCTGTAGTATCAGTAGTGTTTTTAGCGTGTCGATGACAAAAAATAAATAAAAACAAAAATAAAATTGTGTCGGCCCAGACAGAGCTTCGAGTCTGGCACCTACAAAAGTGACCATAATTTCATGTAATGAACAAACAACAATGTAACAGTTTTAAAACCGGCCAAGTGCGAGTCGGACTCAAAATATATAACTGAGTATTTTGTGAATTATAGCGGCAACAAAAATACATAATTTGTCAAAATTTCACAGCTTTTACCCTTTGGGTACAGAACCCTAAAATCCTGCGTTCTCTTTATTAGAACATAGGCCTCCTTTCAGTGAAAAGGGACCACCCAATGCCCCTAGTTATATTTCAGTCCTATGTGATATGAAGAATTGAGGAAAGCCTGCCTCATCATCAGCCATAAGACGTCCAGTGCTGGACAAACGCCTCGCCTAGAACGCCGTAACGAACGGCAGCCTGCCATTTGTACCCACCAGTTGCCTGTGACACTCACGATGTTGTTGGTCGGTCGGAGAGCCTACCTAATCGGGCACAATTACAGACTGCGAGTGCCTCTTGAAGATGATTCACTCAATATAATCATTACTTTACTTGTCAATATAATAAAATTACTTTTCCATCTCAATCTTCCAATCACAAAACACTTAAGGGACCAGCAATTAAAGCAGCGCTTAGCGAAAACTTAGGGATAATCTATCATCCCGATAAGCACTCGTGATTTTTGTCGAATCAATCATTTTAAATTGACTTGGAGAATTATAAAAAAGATTGCGGATGAGTGCCTCAATTGACGTCCTTGAGCATTGATTGATGAGTTCAATCCTGTGATCTGCGGGCTCTAAATGGGATCTGTTCATTTAGATGATCGGCGTTCAGGTTTCCTTATCTTTTTCATTGTCATGATTCACGCGTTTTGTCCCAAGAAGTTTTAAAACAGATTTTTACACTTCATCCAGCTCCTGTTCAATTTAGTCATAAAAACTTCTATTTGCTCTTGTTTCTTACAAGCACAAAATTAATATTTTATCTACAATGTTGCCATTTCATATTGCAAAAAAACTACTGTTTGATCAACATGCAATTTCCTTTCCAAGATAAAGTTATCGGGAGCTGTTTATTTTGTATTATTATGTTGATCTACCACATAATGATATTTTACAAGAGAAAATAGTTAAACGCAAGCTGGCTCAGATAATAAATCGTCTCAACCCATTACAGTATAAAAATCTGAAATCTTCCCAGCTTTGAATATTAACTCGATTTAGTAAGGCATTAATCAAGTTTTTTTCATTGTTGCAGATGCGACGCGTCAACTAGCACAAATGGCCGCGACGGGGGCGCGGGAGAATGATGGTGACGGCTCATCGCTCGGCCCCGAGCACTAAAGCTATGATGAGCAGTACTCTAGTGCCATACCGCAACAACTCACATCACACAACGTACCTCTATCCGTCTAAGAGACCACCTGACGTTAGGAATGCTACCGTCAAGGTCGAAGTTAGAGACGCAAACACTAGCGGTGACTTTATGAGGCTAGTGGAAGACTTCAGTGATTATTTCTATGGTAACACGTCTCCCGACTTTAGTAACAATACAAATTTAGATTTGGCGGATGTGTACGGTTACACAAACTGTAGTTTTAACGGCACGTTTAATATCTCGTGTTTTAACCGACAAGTGGACGATCAGGATCAGAACCTGTGGGCATTGTTACTGTTGATCTTCCCGTTCTTCACGCTGTTCGGCAATGTGTTAGTGATAATGAGTGTAGTGCGCGAGAGGACGCTGCAGACCGTGACTAATTATTTTATAGTGAGTTTGGCTGTTGCTGATCTACTGGTGGCAGTCGTCGTGATGCCCTTTGGAGTTTATTATTTGGTGAGTCCTAGATTGATAAGTGCCTATCATACACAATTATCTTCTTGACTGATTATACTAAATATTTTTATGTCCAGAACAGTTGTCATTGTTGTGGACACCAAAATCTTTAATTTTAACTTTAGAAAACATGAGTTAATGTTTCAATACCTTGAGGCTAATAGACCTTACCTTAAGTAAACTGTGGATTTCGTTCTTATTTAGTTTAGAAATCGCTTATCGAATAAACACAAGATTTTCCTGTAGTACGAGTATATTATTATAAATACTTTTAATAACCTCCGATTACAACTCCATGTTACACGCGTGACACTTGGAGGTGACTAACCTTTACCGTCTTTTAGTCAGCCCAGTTTTTTTTATTATTTTACTATCTGTGTCGGCCCCAGTTTACGAACAGTAGGTCGTGGGTTCGAAACCAGGCAGGCGCATTACTTTGTGTAATTTATTTCATCACAGCTGGTCTCCAAACGGTGAAGGAAAACATCGTGAGGAAACTAATAAAACTAATAAACTAATGTCTTAAAATAAAAAAAAATAAAGAAAACATGTGACATCACATGAGCCCACCCACCCCTTTCCTAGAGAGGAGGCCTGAGTCTCTGCAGTGTAAACATTATAGGCTGATGATGATGATGATGACTATCTGTACACGACGGAAAATGGGTATTTCTGGTACTGTACTACTAAATTATGGCCACTGATCTCTTTTTCATTATACGCAACCCAACTTTACGCACATCTGATGAGTCTTGGGTGTAGTCTATCAAAAGGCGTCACGTATCCTATGTCATTATTTCCACGCTCCTGTGCCATCAATTAGTCTTTAAAAATACATTATAACGTAACGCTGAAAAAATAAAAACAATACCCGATACAAGACACACGTGTCTAAATCGTTCCCCCAGGATCACAAGCAGCGGATTTATCCTGATTGCTCCAAAAATATCTCCCTAAACAAAGTAAACGAAGCATAAATAAAAAATGTTGAACAAACGAGTTAAACGAATAACAATAATATTGTGTCGCGAGGGAATCTACTGAGTCTATACACTTGATCTGAAGATTCGGTAAGGGGTTCTCACAGGGTATTGCACCATGGCCATGATTTCTGATCTAAAGTGACTGAATTTATTGTTGTTTGAGAACTTTGTAGCAACTGTTTAGTTTGAAGCTTGTCTAGTCTAGAGCCTACAAATCTTCGAGCTTCTAAACTTTGAATAGTTATTGTAGTGTCTGTAGATATTATGTGACAAGACATAAATCTGTCCAATTGTGTTTGGTTTGTTTGTTAGGCCATATTATAGCCACAGTGACCCCATTGTCGTTAACATTAGGTTGCTATTCAGTTGCTACTTTCAGAGGTATCCAAATTGAGCGTGAAGGGACTGTAATTATCTATGGGTGAAAATACACACATAACTGCAGTCTTTTTAATCCTTTTCTCTGTCAACATCAAATGATGTTGAAATTGACGTCAGTTCGCGACGTAATTTTTTTTGCAACACCATTAATCAATCACATTACACTGACTGTTGGTTGCGCAAGAAACCAGTCTCTACAACTTAAAAAAAACACAACCCAACCATCTCAGTCGTAAAATAAAGAAGGATCTGGAACCAAGTTGAAGTCTGGAATAATACTCGTCAAAGGACTGCCTATCGACATGTGATAGATAGACGATCGTTGTCAAAAGACGTAACAAGTGCAATGGCATAACGTCGACGTTCGACGTCGGCAAACGGACTGACGTGTCGTGACGTGAAGCAAAACCAATCGATGTCTGACGACGTCGTTTGACTAGATCCTTCAATTTTGAAATCCGTGAATGGATTTGTGGTTTGATGTGTATTAAGAGTGAAGTCTGTTTTAGGAATGATTTAGTTTTTATTTACGTAGTGTTTTTGTCTTAGAATAAAAATGTATTGAACTGAGGTATGAAATACTCACGGGGTATATCTACTACTTCTTATTTGAATCTTCTGCTTAGCGTGACGATGGCAATCTAAATTGTGTCGGCACAGAATAGGGTAACAACTCTATTCTGTGCCGACACAATTCAAACGTCCCGGCCGATTTGGCAACTTCAATTTTCAATAAAAAGCAGTGGGAAGCCCATGCAGATACCGATTAATTGCAAACAATCTACCTACGTTATAAAACCGACGGACGGTGCTACTCACCGTCCACAGGCCCCCGACACACATAAACCTAAAAGAAATACTAAACTACTAACTAAAATCTAATTAGTCCGTCAGATAGATTTTAAAAAATATTGGACACTTATTTATTTAATAGTCGTTCAGGATACTCACAGCTGGAAACATAGAATCTGCTAACCAATCTCATCAAAGGGGTAACATGGTGCTTGTTCGTGCGTCAGCGACATCTATCGCAACAAATGCGAACTAATGGCAATTTTTACATCGCGATATCAAAGTCATCCGCGACATTAGCGTTTATAGAAAATCCCGACTTACATAATGTCGGGCAGTTAGCCCACCAGACACAACACCCGTCTGTTCGAAGAATCCTCCCTTTTCCATGGGGGATGAGAAACTTTACACCCTGATCCTCATACCTCCCAAATAGTCTATTACGAACGTTACACCAAAATCCAAACATGTTGATTCTAAGATCGGTAGAAAATGATGATGGCATGAACTGCGGCTTCGGCACAAGGGCTAAGATGGGTATCTTAGCCCTTGTGCATTTGTTGCATTTGTTGATGCCGCTGTATCTCTTTCGAACAAAGCGCAGCCCGTTTACACCCCTTATACGATAAGACGTAAATGTCCCATATAAACGGAACCTACTAGAATACCATCATTTCAATCCTCAATCGAACATCCCAGCTCGGAGAGAACACACACTAAACTCAATCGTCTATATCACGAAATATAATTTTATTATAATATTTTATGGCGAACTGAATTTCATGGTGTCGACCTAAAATTTTTACGCCCGGTCTGTATCGGGGGTGTATCACATAAAACGGATCATGCGAGAGGGAAGCAGTAAAATTGTAGACTATCTTTTTATTGTATATGTCTTATTTTCGATCCACAATGTGATTTAGATAGAGTATAGCAAGAGGTTTAGTGAGGAATTTAGGATGTTTTCAGATGTTATTTATGTGTATCTTCACACTGTAGTACTTTGGGGTTCTTGGTTGTTGTACTTTTTTGTGTATATATTGGCGATTTTTACTGACTAAAAAAAATGTGATTCTAATTAGCCCGTCTGTTATTGGTTTTATTGGATACGTATATTTTGTTTTATCAAATCGATGAAACGCGTCAAAGATTTGAGTTGGGGTTTGTGACATCACTGACCACTCTCACTCGTGACAATATGACGTCACACGAGTTTTCAAAGCACTGTATCGTCTTCATTTTTTGTTTAGTTTTTTTTTGTTAACTACTCTATTGCAAACACGTGTAGTCGGTGTGTTAAAGCGTAGCATTATAACTTTGTGCGATTGTGCGTTAGTCTTTGGATGGATGACCGCCCATTACATACCGAGTTTTCTCTGTGCCTCGAAAAGTACGTAAAGCTAGTCAGTGGACTGGAACTCTGACATCCAGATTTCCTAAAAGGTATCATATATACCCCGTACTAACTGGGTTTTGGAGATCGGAGAGACAGTGACTTCATGTGAAATACTGGTAATCAATTGGATCCAGTTAGACTGGATGCCGAACACAATACAGGTGGGAAAGGTCTAGGCAGATGATGAATTCGTAACCCAAACTAGAATTTAACGTAACACAATTTCATAAATAAATTAACTAGTCTCAAAACTGTACCTTTCTTAAAACAAAACCTCTTCTTGTACAACACAACAATACAATACATGTTCGTTGCAAGTATATTATTTATTATCTCTGAAACTCACAATGTCGTCAACACTCTATTTATTTCATAGACTTCAACTCGACAGCAACAAATGTTAACGCAGAGTACCAGTCGCAATTTCATTTAATCCTTTTGTTTACTAGTTAGCTGGAACCGTCTGGTATTGTCTGGAAGCGACTATACCAACAGCCACCCACGCTGCATTCCAGAGGATTCCAACTTGCTACTTTGTGTTGAAAACGGTTTACGTTTTATGCAAGACAGTTGCATATGTGCTGGATTATTTGCGTTCATGAATGTTACAGTGTAGGTTACGTCGTAGTATGTTGTTACAGCAACGTGCTTTGTTGTGCTTTGTATTTTAGTTTAAAACTACGGACTACGGACTTGGTAATAAATGGATCTCACTACTTTTTACGGTAGAAGAAAAGAATTGCGCGACTTGGATATTTTTACAAGTTTGGTTTTTAGTGGGATTCAATTCAATTCAATTCAATCATTTATTGCATATCACATGTGTTTCATAAGATCTTAACAATAATATTTAGCTCACATGGACCCTGTCGGGCACAACAATTTTGTAAAATATTAATAGTAGCATATAAGGTATTTAACAATAATTAGAAATTGTGCAATTTAGAAGTTCATTCAAATAAGCATGCAATGTCACATAATAATTAAAAAACAAGAATTATGTAGAATAGTGAACAGAAGTCGTCAAATAGAATAAAATTATAGTCAAATACATCATGTCATTAAAGAAATATTCAAACTAAGGAAAATTCAAACATGTTAGAGATGTCAGCAAAGTGTCAGATACAAAAAAATGTCAATAAATAAAAACCAAAATTCAATAAATAAGCAATAAAAGTTATGATGTCATCGTTAAACAAAAATTGTAGCCAAAACACAAATCTTGTCATTAAAACAATAATCAAAATACCATCATGTCAAAGATAACTGTAATAAAAATATTTATGTCAATAATTTAAAAAAACAAAATTCAAAATTAATAAATAAGTTAATCCATTATGATGTCATCATTAAAAAAATCGTTCAATGTATAATAACAATTGTCAATTAATAGTTTTCTAAGTCGTTTTATAAATACGTTGTCGTTTTCTTCCATTCTAATCGCATTAGGAATTTTATTATAAATTTTTATTGATGTGACGTGAGGGCTAGTGCTGTGTAGTTTTAGTTTTGATTGGGGTAATACGAGGGTGTTTTCGAAACGTGAACGCGGTGCATATCGGCGAGGTTGGTCAGAGATTTTGACAAAAAAGTTTGGATACTGTCTTACAAATTTACAGATTTCTAATATATAAATTGATGTCAAAGTTAGAATGTCCAGTTTCTTAAAGTGTTGTCTACAACTTTCGTCATTTTCAATATGGACTAATATCGACGACACGGTTGGCGCAGTGGTTGAGTGATTGACTGCTGCGCAGCATGTCGCGGGTTCGATTCCCGCAAGGAACAAATATTTGTACGACCTACAAGTATTTGTTCCGAGTCTGGGTGTTTTTCTATCTATAATATGTATGTATTTACAAAAAAAATAATGTATATAAGTAGTTTATCAGCCATCTCGTTACCATAACACAAGCATTAGGTTGCTTAGCTTGGGACTAGATGGCGTTGTGTGAAATGTCCAAGGATATTTATTATTATTATTATTATTATATCCGGACGCATTTTTTCTGTAATATAAACAAATCGTTGCTGTCAACACTATTTCCCCAAAGGATTATTCCATACTTTAGCCATGAGTATGCATACGCGTAGTAAGTAGAAAGCGCAGTTTTTAAATCCGTTGTTTTTTTCAGCTCACGTAGTGCATATATGTATGAAACTCGACAGTTTTGATTTTATTTTCTGAATGTGTGCTTTCCACGTCATATGAGTATCTAGCTCCAGACCTAACAAGGTAAAAGTATCTACACATTCTAGTTTAATACCTTCAAACGTAAAATTTATAATTAAGGGTTTTTTTTGATAAGGCCTAAATTGCATAATTTTTGTTTTCTTAAAGTTAATTTCTAAGTTATGGTCTTTCATCCAATTTTGTATATTTAACATGATTTTATTTAAAGTGTCAAGTAGGCGTTGAGAGTCATTACAAGAAGTCAATATTGAGATGTCATCAGCGAACAAGACGCACGATTCTGTCATAATTTTTGGGAGATCATTGATGTAAATTAAGAATAATAAACACCCTGCAACACTACCTTGAGGAATTGATTTATTAACACACATCGTATTCGAACGTATACGGCTGAGTTGCCCAGTGTCATGGTCCCAATAGTCAACTTCTACGAGCTGTTCTCGGTTTTCTAGGTAGGATGCGAACCATTTATAAGCTATTCCTCTAACGCCGATTCCATATAGTTTGTCAAGTAAGATATTGTATAGTACCTTATCGTAAGCCTTTGTCATGTCAAGTAAGATTCCAATAGCGTATCTTTTAATATTTAAGACGTCCAGTATTTTTTGTGTAAATTTATAAGTTGCTAAAACTGTGGATCTTTTTTCTCGAAAACCATTTTGAGAATCATCGAAAATATTAAATTTTTCGCAGAAATTGTAAACGCGTCTGCACATTGCCTTTTCGAATATTTTTGATGATGTCGGTAGTAGTGCAATTGGACGGTAATTATTTGGGTCAGACTTCGAGTTTTTCTTGTGAATAGGTTTTATGATAGATTTTTTTAACGCGTTTGGGAATATCCCTTCAGAGAATGATTGACAGATTAATAAATAAAATGGTAATGTCAGTTCTTCAGCACAGTTTTTTATTAATATGGGAGGTAGTTCATCCAATCCGTGACTGTGTTTGCCTTTAAGTTGTTTAGTTAAGTTATAAGTATAGTTTTAAGTTGAGGCAATTCAACAGCACATACTTCTATTATGTATTCCACCGACTTATCCATAATATCCTTTCGCACAATGAATTCCAAGTCTTGGCGTAGTAGTATGCATACACCTCCGCCTTCGTAGTTCTGTCGACAGTATGACGCTGCGAGGATGTATCTATTGATGTTAATAAGTTCTTTCTTTTCTTGTGATAACCAAGTTTCTGATAAGCAAAGTGCCTGATAGTGTCCGTTATTTTTGTCGATAAATTCTTCTAATAAGTGTAGTTTATTGTTGATACTTTGCATGTTTTGGAATAGTAGTGTAATTTCATTATCTTGGGTGACGAAATGTGCGAATTTCACTCATGTTTGTCCTTGAGAGGTCGGTTTCGTGTTCGTATCTAGTGTTACTGTTTTCGTGCGGACTGTCATTGTTAGGTTGAATGAAGTCAGTTTTGGTTGTTGCGGTGTTTTGTTTTGTTGTTGCGGTGTTTTGTTTAGTCGTTGCAGTGAGTTCTTGTCGTCGTCCGTCTACTATTAATTTGTTGTTTTTGATGATTGCGTGGTGTCCCTGTTGTCTTGCTAAGCGTAGGTTTTCCTGTAATGTCTTTTTCTGTCGAAGAGCAGTCTCATCTAGGTATTCAGAAATAAAAAGCCCTGTATGTTTGAAGTACCTTGCGTTGTCTAATATATATTTCGTCATACGTTTGCTAATAAGTTCAATAACAATGGGTCTCCTAAAGTTGTTATTTCTTCCTATTCGTGAAAGTTCTTCAATATATCCAGTCAGGTCCACATTTAAAATATCTTTGAATGCTTCAACAACACGGTACTCTAGTTCGTTTTCTGATTCGTGGTCATGTTCCGAAAGTCTAATTTTTTTATAGAAGCTATCCTGCTGTGGGTTTCCTATTGTTGCCATATTTTGTTTCATTTCCTTTAGTTGTTGTTTAAGTTCTTTATTTTCTTCTTGTAATGTTTCGATTTCCTTGTTTATTGTTTTTATATCGTTTTTTATTATTCCTTGTTCATGTGTTAGCTTGTGGGTATCTTTATATATGTCTTCCTTTAATTTTGTGATATTTTTTTGTATTTCTTTTTCAATTGTGTTCTTTAGTACATATAGTAGGGATTGATTATTCTTTTCAAGTTTAGAATCTAGCAATTTACTGAGATTATCTAAGGTAATCGAAAGTCCTTCTTGTAGTGTTTCCTGCGTTTTCGTAGTGGTTTGGCTATTATATTCGGGGGTTCTGCACTCGTTATTTGTGGTAATATTTATGTTTTGTTCGTCTTGTGCATCGTCAATTGACATTGTGGTGTCGTCCAGTGTTGGTACTTTGGTTTTCCGGATAGGTGTATTGTCATATTTATATATTCGGATGACTATTGATCTTTTCATTTTTAATGATGTATTCATATGTCATTTGAGTACTATACCTACAAAGTTCGAGGAAATAGGTTAATTTTAGGCAAGAGTCCTGCAATCTGAGTTAGGTACATCATAGCTTCCTATCAAGCGTGATGCGGCAAAACCAACAAGCAAGCAAGTAAAACAAAAAGTTATTTTCTACTTCCATCCAAACTATGAAAAACAAACTTCCTTGATGACTATCAAATCAGATTTTCTAACTCAAACATGATAGAAAATTAATTTTTGAATTGCGATAAGTGTTACCACTAATTGATTACGGAAGTACATTTTCGCCATTAACGACGAAGGACTGATAATTATTTCTATCTTTGATCGCAAAATATTCGAAGTAACATAATTTCATTTTGATGAGGGTTATTTTGGGGCAAAGCTGACCTTGAACAAAAAACTTTTACTTTCTCCTCCGTTCCCCAAGTGTTTAAAATTATGTTCAAATGGAAACTTTAAAGACCAAAAATGGTTTCTGAAATATTTAAGGAAAATTATACGAAAAGATAATTTCAAGATTTTCCATCGAAGGGTCGTGTCCCTAAAGTATTAACATGAAATAGTATTAAAGTATTAATCAAGTATTTAGCGGACTATACATTTTCTAGGCTGAAGTGGAATTGCTCATATTGTCGAAATCATCGACATAGATAGGTCAACGTCTCTGAAGACGACTGTCATTATTTTTTAAATTTTTAATCAATTCTATTTTAATTAATTTAATACATCTGGACCACCTACCTTACTAATACATTGCTACGAACTTAGTCTTAAGTTTATTCAATTTGTTACTAACAAAACTATGAACATTACCTACCTAGACTAAAATAAACACATTTAATTTTTATTATTTTTTCATTATTCATTTTATTATTACTATAGAGAACTACTAGACGTTATGATATTTTAATAGTAAAGTAAGTTGGAAAATAATTTTGGAGGTCTTGGCCCAACAGTGGAACAGAACAGGGAAATTAAAAAAAAACTGGCCAAGTGCGAGTTGAACTCGCACATGAACGGTTCCGTACCAAAACGGCAATAAGAACACGTTTGTTGTATGGGAGAATTTAATATTCATTTAGTTCTGTTTTTAATATTTGTTGCTACACGTATAGCGTCAACAGAAATACATCATCTGTGAATATTTCAACTGTCTAACTCTCACGGTTCATGAGATACAGCCGGGTGACAGACCGACGGACAGCGGAGTCTTAGTAATAGGGTCCCGTTTTACCCTTTGGGTACGCAACCCTAAAAATAATAAAGCCACTGCAATCCTGAACTTAAACAACTTTCTACGAGGTTAAATCCCATTGCTATAACGTAAGTACTGCCGCAAGAGAACCAAGGTAATTGACATAGCCCGAAGAATAGCCAAACTTAAGTGGCAGTAAGCAGGGCACATTGCTCGCAGATCGGATGGTCGATGGGGCCCAAAAATTCTAGATGGCGACCGCGAACCGGAAGACGTTGCGTTGGAAGGCCTCCCACTAGGTGGACCGATAACCTGGTGAAGGTTGCGGGGACCCGCTGGATTCGAGATGCACGGGAGCGGTTGATGTGGTGACACCTGGGTAAGGCATATGACCAGCCTTTCGGCCTATTGGCTGAAATGATGATGATAATGCTACCGATTGCGTCATCCATGCTACCGCGTGCTCTACAAGATTGCGTTGTGTGATCTGTGCTTCCAGATGATCTCTCTCGTGGTAAGATGCAAAGAAAACACTCATGTCCAGACTGACCCACTATTGGACGTACCTTAGTTCAACAGTGCACCCACAACACGACAAATACCCAGAACCGGAACAACAATCTGTTGGCCATACAAATATTTGTTCCGTGCGAGGATCGAACCCGCGGCACGCAGCGCAGCAGTCCAATCGCACAGCCACTGCTCCAACCGTGTCGTCGAGTTGAAGTAATGTTACATCTTGAGACACTAATAATCGTAAGTTTCTAACTTCTACAGGCGTAGGTACCTCACATTGTTTTAACAAAAACGTTAACTAAAGATATAAAAACGTACGTAGGTACTTCATCGTATTTAAGAGCGTCGAGCATTTGAGGACAAAAATAACCAAAACCGGTACTTATTGGGCCATTTCTATGTAGGGGTCCCTAATGGCACTTTATTGGGGTACCGATTTGCTGTCGTAACAACCCAACGATTTTCAAATGATTTAAACTTTTACGCGGCTGATTTGAAAGGTGGGTGCGAGTCGTGGTCTGATTTTGAAATAAAAAATTGATGCTCCGTGATTTATGCAAAAATAAAAAATGGTTCTGACGCCGAAATCACTTTCGCAAAACGTCACATTCACACAAAGTCACTTTCGAAATATTTTCGCAGAATGTCATTCAAGCCATTTTTCTCAGGAGAGACCTAATACTAATAAAATGCAGAATCGGGTAAGTTATTTATCAAAAATATACAAAAGGATCTCAATCAAGACAAGACGGTTTCTAGGAAAAAGAAACAACGGCTTGCACTCCGGGAATACCGGCAGAAGTGAAAACTTGAACATTAGCGTTGTGCATTTTTGAATATTTTGGAATGGTTAGGGCATAATTCGTACGGATTGCTAGTATGTTGCTTTGCTAATATTAGTAGAATATTCATTTATTTCGCCAACGTACACAAACATGACAATTTATATTGTCAACAAATATTCTCTGCCATCGTATTAATTTTATTCATGTGTTTGCAAAAGATGAAAAGAAATAATAAAATGTGATGATAAATAAAATACCAATACCATAGGTATCCTCACCACAAAGTATTTCGTCGTTACTCCCAAAAACTTGCTAGCCCACCATGCCCTCCCACAACAACATATTTTCCTTCCCGGATCAGCGCAGCAAATTCCAACCACACAAAGAAAATATTCAAATATGAAAGAATAATGCAACATCTGTGAAATTCTCTTTGTAAATTCATAATGGGATGAAGATCGTAAGCAAACTTTTTCTTTGTAAGCGAAATAAGTAATGTGCTTACGTTTTCTAATTTATAATAAATATTACATTTTTTTACGCTTATTTTCCTCAGCATTGTGATCCTGAAAGGAAGGGTTCCCTGCATGTTTTGTGTTGATACCTTTTGAGGTCCTATTGTCTCGGTTTTGGCTAATGTGTTATCTTTTGCTAAAATCTTTTTGTTTTGGATTATAATATTATGTGTTGCCTTGTGTTGAATTTTTAATTATATGAATAAAGTGGGTAGCAACTTCTAGACATAAAAATGTATTTGACTATCTTCACAAATGTATGCAAATTCATTGTGGATGACCACAAATAGCTTAGATTGTGTCTGAGTATCTAGAAGAACTGTAAAGGAAGTAACACAGTAAAGGCATAATATTTTTGTCAGTCATCACATTCTCTAAATGCGATCCAGTACTCAAATCATCGTGGTAGATTAGAAAAACATCAGCTTTTTTAAATACAAAATTTTAATTTATAGCAACACGGTCTACTATAATATTAACGTCAGTGAAAACTTTTAATTGGCCTTCTTTCACTATCTGTCGACTATCTGTATCCTAGCTGTAAGTTTTCTTAATAAATAAATAAATAAATAAATAAATAAATAAATAAATAAATAAATAAATAAATAAATAAATAAATAAATAAATAAATAAATAAATAAATAAATAAATAAATAAATAAATAAATAAATAAATAAATATCGGTATGCCACAGGCTGGGCAAGGCTTCAGAAGCTCACACTAGACCAATCCTGCTTCGTTTCATGGAGTCTACCATACGGGATCAGATCTGGAAAACCAAGGCCAAACTGAAGGGATCCTGTTATGTGGTATCGGAGTTCCTCACTCGTCAGCGGCAATCGGCTTTTACAACTGCTCGCAAATTGTTCGGTGTGACCAATGTGTGGACTATGGACGGAAACATCAACGTCAAGCTTCCTAACGGTAAACTTCGCCGGATCTTCACCGCTGACGAAGTCATCGCGCTGGGAGCGGAGAATGGCAAGTCGCTGGATCCAGTAGTTCCTCCTGACTCCAACCTTGCCTCGAATAACGCTAGCCCGGCGCCGACGCAGGCTCAGACGCCTCATACTCGGTCAAGGCGGCAAACAAAGAAGAAGTAACTTGGTTTGTTTTGTCTGCTCTCACAATCCTGTTTCCTTTTTGTATGTTTAACATCTTTAGTGCTAGTTTTCTGTTCATTCAACATTGATACGAACACGTCACAGACACTTTACTTGAGTACCGACGCTTTATTTACTTTTTTATATTTTCTTTGATAAATTATAATGTGTATTTACACGTATTTTTACGTACTGTCAAAATTATCACGATTTATGTCTCATGTCACTGTCAACGGCGTGTATCAGTTTCGTTCGGAAACGCTTTTTTATTTTGTTTTAGATCTTTTTTGTGAACAGTCTGCCGGCAGGTTATGCAATTAATTCTTACGTGAATTTTATTTCTAATCCATTTAATATATTATTTATTATATTTTACTATATTTATATTATATTTATTTACTTAATTTGGTAATAATTATGTCTGACGATGACTCTTTTTATTCTTGTTCTTCCACGTCTTTTTCAAGTCTTGATGATCCTTTGTCGGTGAATAGTTTTCTTAATAATGAGTTCCAGCGATTTAACAAATGTTTTAATGTATGCCATGTCAATGCCCAGAGCATTCCTCAGCACCACTCTGAGATATTGGATTTATTTTCTGACGTCTCTTTACATGCTGTTTTGGTGTCTGAAAGTTGGTTAAAACCCGAGCTTCTCTCACATTTTTACGAGCTACCTGGTTTTACTTTAATTCGAAACGATCGTATTGGGAAAAGAGCCGGGGGTGTTGCCATTTATCTGCGAAGTGAGATCTCCTACAAAATTTTACATTCCTCGTCTCCAATGTATAATGGCAACCCTGAGTATTTATTTCTGGAAATCGTTGTTGCAGGGGTTAAAGCCGTTCTAGGAGTAGTTTACTGCCCTCCTACTATAGATTACTTCTCCACTTTGGAATCTCTCTTCGAATCTATTTCCTCAGAACACAAACATCTCATAGTCATGGGTGATTTTAACACAGACCTTTTGAAGGATAACCCTAGATCACGTAGGCTGAGTGCGATCCTGGAGTCGTTGAGTCTGTCACTCCTTAAACTTAGTCCAACTCATCATAATGTTGGCTCAAGCGATTCCTGGCTCGACCTTATGCTTGCTTCTTCTGCGGATCTCGTTGTCAACCATGGTCAGATCGCTGCGCCTGGTTTATCCAGACACGATCTGATCTATTTATCTTACAAAATTAAACCCCCTAAGCAGCGGCCTGCCATTATTTTTCTCCGTAATTTCGCAAGATTGGACAAAGATCTACTCAATAGTGATGCACAAGCCCTTGATTGGGTTAATATCGCCCAGTCGTCTTCGGTAGATCAGAAAGTGGATATTTTTAATAGATATGTGCTCCAACTCATTGACACGCACGCGCCACTGAAGGCGGTTCGTGTCAAGCGCCCCCCTGCCCCATGGATAACCCCTGGGGTTCGTATGGCGATGAGGCGACGTGACCGGGCTTTTAGAAAATATAGGCGGGACCGCAGTGGGGAGAACTGGGACCTGTATAGGTTGAACAGAAACCGCTGCAACCAGATGGTAAGAGCATCTAAACGCCGATACATTTGTGAAAATGTCCTCAATTCTTCTCCGGCCGATATTTGGAAGTTTCTCAAGTCACTTGGTATAGCGAAATCTCCCTCCAGTGTTGTATCTCTTAATCTGCCTTTAAATGATCTTAATAAACACTTTTCAACATCATCTACACTTGCGGTTGGCGTTAAGAATACAACTATCCTTGATATTACTTCCAAGCCAACGTTTCCTCCCGACTCTTTTTCATTCTCCTCCGTGACTAACGCTGAGATCCTTAAATATTTTAATTCAATTAAATCTAAAGCGGTGGGTTGTGATGGTGTCGGTCGTACCATGTTATCGTATATGATTGAGAACTTGATTCCAATTATTACCCACATCGTCAATTCATCTCTAGAGACTGGTGTATTTCCTGCAATTTGGCGTAAGGCTTACATTATTCCTCTTCCTAAAATTTCTAGTCCTACTTTAGCCAATCACTTCAGGCCAATCTCCATTCTCCCTTTCCTTTCCAAAATCCTAGAAGCAGTTGCCCTTAATCAAATATCCTCCTACGTTTTTAAAAATAACCTATTGTCCAATTTCCAATCCGGGTTTCGGCCTGGTCACAGCACAGCCACAGCTCTACTTAAAGTCACTGAAGATATTAGAGATGGTTTGGAGAATTCGAGGTTAACGGTGTTGGTTTTAATAGACTTCTCCAATGCTTTTAATACCGTTGATCACGACATTCTTCTGGCCATTCTGTCGCAAATTGGGGTCTCATCGTTGTCACGGGATTGGTTTTCAACTTATCTTCGTGGTCGCCAGCAGGCAGTACGTGCTGATCAGAATTGCTCTGATTGGTGCGACCTGGTAGCTGGTGTACCACAAGGCGGTATACTCTCTCCTCTCTTATTTTCTTTATTTATAAACTCTCTTACTGCTATCCTCAAATGCTCTTACCATCTGTACGCTGATGACTTGCAACTGTACGCTCAATCAGACATTGCCAACCTTGATAATTGCATTACAACACTCAATGCTGATCTTCGCACTATCAAGGAATGGTCTGACAAATTTGGGGTGTCTGTTAACGTCGAAAAATGCCAGGCCATCCTCATTGGTAGCTCGTACTATTTGAGGAATGTGAGCACTAGCCAACTTGTGCCACTGATGTACGAGAACTCCGTCATTTCTCTTTCGCCCCACGTAAAGGACTTGGGTCTGTACATTGACAGCAGTTTGAGTTGGGATAAACACGTCGCTCAGGTAAGTCAGAAAGTCACGTTCTCACTGCGGTCTCTCTATAGATTCAAGCATTTTCTCCCATCCAGCACGAAACTCACTTTGGTTCAGTCCCTTGTGCTCCCCATTATTGACTATGCTGATGTTTGTTATTCTGATATTTCCCAAGAACTTCTAAATAAATTGGATCGAATTCTCAATAATTGTATTCGTTTTGTTTTTGGCCTTCGTAAATACGATCATATTTCTTCCTTCCGTTTTCAGCTTAAATGGCTGCCTATCCGACTCAGGAGGTCCCTCAGATCTCTCTGCATGCTCTTCTCGATTATGAACGATCCACGAGCTCCCGATTATTTAAAAAGTTATTTCAAAGTGTTGGGCAGTTGTCATAGTCGTAATCTTCGAGCTTCCAAAAATCTTATTCTCCAAATTCCTTCACACCGCACCTGTTTTTTGTCAAATTCTTACACTATCTCATCTATTAAACTCTGGAACGCGCTACCCCTGGGAATTAAAAAAGCTGAAAGCAAATTCACTTTTAAAAGGAAAGTACGTTCCCACTATTTAAATCAGACCAAATAGGTATTTTACAAGTTAGTCATGGTAATTACCAGATATGTTTTATTTTGGTATTTCTTGCAATATTTATTAGTTTATGTTATTTTTATATGTGTATTAGTATTAATATAAGTATATACAGGGTGTTTGGAAGGGAGCTGTACATACGCCTAGGGTAGAAACTAGGGATAGTCTGCTACCTACCCCCGCCCATTATATTGACCTTGGCCTCAAGGTTTTTTTTTAATTTAAAATTATTTCTTTACCTTACTACGGTACTTCAGGCCCCATAACTTTTCTTCTCCACAATTTTCTGGTGTAAAATAATTTTTTGCAGGACCCTAAGACTCTAACGATTAAAACAAGACCATTAGCCGACCGGTCCCATGGATAGATTTTGAGCTACAGGTAGTTTTAATCAAAAAATCAAATAAAAAATAATAATAAATTTAAAAAAAACCTTGAGGCCAAGGTCAATATAATGGGCGGGGGTAGGTAGCAGACTATCCCTAGTTTCTACCCTAGGCGTATGTACAGCTCCCTACCAAACACCCTGTATATATTTTAATTGATACTGTATTTTTTTTTTTTTTTTTTTTTCTAGTTAGTTTGTAGCCTACCACAATGTTGTCTTGTTTGACCCTAAGGTTGACTGGTAGAGAATGCCTTGTGGCATTAAGTCCGCCTATGTATCACTATTGTGCATAAAGTTTAAATAAATAAATAAATAAATAAATAAATAAATAAATAAATAAATAAATAAATAAATAAATAAATAAATAAATAAATAAATAAATAAATAAATAAATAAATAAATAAATAAATAAATAAATAAATAAATAAATAAATAAATAAATAAATAAATAAATAAATAAATAAATAAATAAATAATAAAGTGCCCTTGAAAGTGAAAGTGACAATTATGCGTAGTTTAGTATTACCAGCTTAAAAACTTATAACAAGGCTTTTGTCTGTCGGGGGGCACGGTGAGTAGCACCGTCCGTCCGTCTTATAACGGAGGTCGATTGTTTGCAATTACACTTTAAATCGGTATCTGCATGGGCCCCCCACCGCTTTTTATTTCAAATTGTGGTTGCCAAATCGGCCGGGACGTTTGAGTGGCTGTGACGATGCCAGGCCATGTCGACGGTGCGTTCGTTTTCTACGCGCGGCTCAAAGATAATAAGTCAGCAACATTGCAAGGGCCTCCCGTGGCTGTCGCCTGTCGTGGCTGCGGGTTGTTCGAAACCTCGGCTTCGGTCACGAAGTGCTAAGATGGAACATGGGTTATTTTTAGTCAGTAGAAGTCTGACACTTCCTACCGCTCCACCCAGACGGGAGGAGTTATTTGATGATATCTCACCCACCAAAACAAAAAAGAGCTTACGTCTAGGACGAGGTTTCAACAGAACAAGTTTATGTCATGATGTCCCTTACACCGTGTAAAATTTTCATTGAAGTCCTATGCAAATGTCCATCTAAGAATAGTGGTTCTCGAAGCTACCTTAACCGATCTTTTGACAATCTTCAGTCTGATTTATGGCTCAAAGTTTAGCGAGAGTTAAAGTACTTCACAGGATCACAGGCTGCACTAGATTAACACCTCATTTTCTGGAAAGTGAAACTAAAGGAAACTTATTGTAAGTGAATATTATTTTAATCTAAAAATTGTGCAATTATGGTTAACTTGTTATTTACACACTGGGAATGTTTCCTGTATCATGGTTGCGCTTACAAACATTTAAACTCACTTTAACAATCAACAGGAACAACTATCGATTATAGGCCATACAAATGTTTGTTCTATGCGGGAATCAAACCCACGACACGCAGCACAGCAGTCAATTGCTCACCCACTGTGCTAACCGTGCTGTCACAGACATCTCACGATTATCATAGTAATACATAGAATGTACATAAATTTGAACCACCATATCCCATTATCCAGAATTCTCTTAAAAAAGGGATAACTAAACATGAATGGATTAAAAAAGATTCATAGACGGAACTCAATACCCTTAATCATCACCAATCCATCCAACGCTAATACGTAATCCTTCCAAAAAACCCATGAAAACAGATTGACGGCTACACGCCATGACCCATGTCCATTGCCAATAAACGACGTCGCATTATCAAAGTCTGATGGATTACATGATACATCTGCTTACGCTCTGGTCCATTTAACATCAGGTGAGCATATAGTGACGTCATTAATCATTGGTGCAAATGATGCGTGGAAATAAAGGATACGGATTATGAAACGAATTTGTTTGGAGGTAAAGTGTTGGAGGTTTGGAAAATATGAAGCTATTTTTCAACTGATTATTTAAATAAAATACACTTTTAATATAAATAAATTCATTACCTAAAAGTTGATTGGTAGAAAATGCCCTTCCACACTGGGCAGAGCGGAAGGGAGTGTCAAACTTCTATTGATTAAAAACCACCCATGTCCCTTCTTAGGCATTTGTGTCGAGGCCGCGGTATCTATTTCGAACTTATTGCCATCAAACACGGACACAAATCCAGACTCTGTGGCTACTACTGAGAATTTCTTGGAAAAAACAAATTACACTTGACCCGGTAATCGACCCTGCCTCATGGTCATCAGGAATACATGAACACACCAGAAATACAAAGAAGACAACATCGAACATAACCACGCTAACAATCAACAGTCTCCCACATTCTCAGCGTCCATTAGACGTGACTGGACGTCAACAAAGCGCATTCCGCGGTCACGTCACGCGTGCGATGTCACCGCAAACGTCATGAGCGTACAATTTAGTATCCTGTGTATGAACTATGTTGTTGATGTTATTGTTGATCTATGGGTTATATTTGTCTATTTTATTCGAGTCCTCAATACTAAAGGTTTGTCAAATGACCTTGTAAGTAAATCACACCTAATTGTTGTTCTAGAGCCTGGAGGCATTGCTGCTACGTATACGATTTATGTGAAACTAGATATAAGTTATATTTATCTGCCTGTAACCATTAATACATCTTCGTACAAAGCACCAATAAATTACAGCATCGCACATCAAAACTTTATAATGGTAAACTTGAATAGTTTACATCTGCCACAATTTATAGCGAGTATCTAACATTCGACTTATAGCTCGTTCGCTATGGCAATATTAATTATAAACTCCCCAATTTCTCAAAGTAAACATGAGAATCAAATTCCAAATTATAAACTGATTCACAGTTAACTAACATACAAACAGACATATCATGTTTTATGACAGAGAAAATTCAATGTTATCTTAGGAAGCTTACGACTTGAATTTATATCCTATCTTCTAAATTCTAAAGTCTAATTTTAATTGAGATTTGTGGAAATACATTTAAACCGTGCTACTGGAATTGGAACTCTATTTTGAAAGGTGTGAAGTTTGAATTTCAGTGTAAAGAGATTTGTCATTCCACAAATTGGGATCTGATTAGGAGAGACCGAATTTTCGGACGTGTGGTTACTATGGTACAGTCCAATCTGAAATTGTTTATTGTTATGGTGAGCTTGTGGTTGGTTTTAGGCGTATTGCTAGCGATGGATAAGATATAGGGAAACCTGAGTTTATTGCTCTGGAATAGAGTAGGTACTGCAGATAAACGAGAATAAAATGTAGGTGATAACGAGGTTAACTTTGAGTTGTTTGTGGATAAGATTGCACACAAAACAACTAGTGAAAAATTAAATGTAAATTATGTTAAAATTTACTATTTCGACTATATTGAAAAGCGCACAAGCAGAATATTTGAAAATACTAACAGCAATATTCCTACAATACCGATTTCCGTAACAACAGCTCCGTCGTTCAGTAGACTTATCTAGCTAAATCCTATTGCCAACTCGAACTTGAAGGAAATTGTATTGAACAATCAGTAAAGGATTCGGTCGACAAAGTTTCTTGAACGCTCACATTTTTCTTTTAGCTAGACAAACTGTTTTTTCAACGCTTGTTGACGTGAATTGAGAATCAAATACATTTTACTCTTACTATTTCTGAAAATACCAATATCACAAAAAGTATTGTTAGTGATATTTTAAGTGATGATTACAACATAATCACTGCTATAACTACTGTAAACAACAACAAAATAAAAGGTATTGATAATGACATTAAAGTAATGAAGACATCAAATGTAACAAAACAGATATACCATACAATTTAATTATAATAACACTACTAATAATGACATAAACACTAAAATGACCCAAAATATCAGTATTAAAGTAATAACATAAAATTACATAGAACCTTGAAAGGACACGCAGCAGCGATGTAATACATGCTATTACAGGACTTGTACGAAGTACCACGGTGCGCTGGAACACTTTATCATTTGCTCGGTGGCTTTAATTTGATTACAATGTTAATGGACCGTTCGACCCGATCCAATTCCAATAAGCAATTCAAATAGTTCACGAATTGAATGTGAGAGTTACTTTTAAATTATGGATGGTGTTTTTTGCTGATGCATTATTTATATTATAGAGTTACTGTAAAATAAGACTAATGTTGCTGGTAGGTAGCTTTCCGAATCAAGAACTTTACTCTAAATTAAAGGTCAGAGTGTAAAGAATCATAAAAGTCAAAATTGGGTTAAAATTTGTGAGAAAAACCCTCTATTTTACATAGGAATATGCTGGCAAAATGTTAGGCAAAAAAAAATTGTTGCATATACATGACGTGCATACAAAATGACCAAAATTGACACTAAACAACTAACACTATCACATAACAAATATTCATAAATACAAAAAAGTCGAGTACTATAGGGATAGATGTATTATGGCTAACCCTTCGCATAACGGGAGTGCAACATGTTATGTCAAATAGATCAATGGATTACGATAATTGTCACCGGTCTAAACTACTGCTACCTAAAAAGTTTGACCTGATTATAAATTTTACCATAAACGTCTATTTATAACAAGCAATCTTCCAAAAAATCTTGAACGTTATTTAAACTGATTAATAAAGCTCATTGAACAAGAAATTGGCGTGCAATCCAGGCAAAATGTCAAGGAGCACCGCCTTCTGCATAAGTGCCCGGAGCTACCCTTTTGCTCACAGGGAGGAATTATCGCTAATAATTATATTACAAGAAAATCAAAGTGCTCTCACGTGCGGAGTATCTTCAGATGTGATTTCGTCGTTTATTAAAATGTGATTGTTTAAAGAGAAAAACTAAACGTTTATGGTCGTATTTAAGAGTAGAATTAATAGTTTTATTATGTCTGATCATTTAGCAAGCTTGGCTGTTAAACGTTATTATTTCTAAACCTACTCAAAAGCACGTCAAAAAATGATAATTTTATCCAAATACGTACACCATTTCACTTGATGGTTCATTTGGCTTGATTCCTGCAACGTTGTAATTTCACTCTGCATTTTTTAAATGTATGCCCATTGTGAAACATTTTGGTGCTTATGTTTGTTAATTTTTGTTATACAAAAAAATTTTATCGTGTAAATAACAAAATCTTGAAGATCTATTAACTGCATAATGAGTAAAGTTCACATCGTTGAGTTTTGAGATGAACACATGTAACAACATGTGGAATTGTGGACATTTATGTTGATATAACGATTTAAATGAATCACTGACTGCTGCATTCACAGACATTTGATAATTACTTAAGCCATTACTTAGTAAAGATTTTGACCGTTTTGTGAAGGTTTTGTATGCTAAATCGTAAGTAAGTGACGGCTTAGGTAATCATTAAATATCTCTAAGTAAGTTATCATCGCAAACCTCAAACCCTTTTGTTTTGTCTTTTGCTAAGCTAAGATATTTATTTAATTTGCTCTATCATAATGTGTACACATACATTAATAAAAAATGCGTGAAGCACAACATCAAAAAAATTGGTTCTTTTTTCACTATCAGCCATAATCTCAGTATCAACCGATTTCTAGGCATTATCATCTTTTAAAAAACAAAAATAGCCAAACTGTATAAAATATCATTTTTTCATTTCTGTTATTTAAGTTATGACGTCACGCATAAAACTAACCTAGTTGCTATTTCCATGAAAAATTGACATAAATGATATCATTCCGGTTCGTTATAATGTAACTGGATGTCCCTGAGCGGCCCCTTTGGCATACGAGGCTATATCTTACAAATCGGAAGATGTGTTTATTGGTTAGCATACGTATGTCTTCCTATTGAAATTGCTTTATATGAGTAGTTATATACATAATAGAGAATATAGATCTTAACACCACAACAATTGGTTAAAATATTTATCAGGAAAAAAACAAAATAAGAGGACCAGCTTCATTTTCCAAATTAAATTTCTCATACATACATTATTTACTGTACAGACCTTAAAAAAATAATTATTGAAAACAAATAAAGCTAAAAGCAGCGTCAAAAAGTTCGTCTACATCGCTGTCAACGAATAAAATGCCTAGAACACTGACACTTACTGACTCATGACGTCGTCACTGACTTGTGATACTGACAGCTTCACCACGCCACGTTGTATCGCAATACTGCTTCTTTGGCAGAGATGTAGGCCTGCCCTCTGTCGATCAAGTTAAATAAAATCAATTTGAAATTTTTATATTTTTTTTTTTAACTTTTCCCCACACAAGGGATTTTTTTGTATAATTTACCACAAAATTCGTTAATCACCTACAAAAAATACTAATTTTACAGAACATCCATGATAGATATTATTATAATTATTGGTTTTGATACACGTGTCATATTTGATTATACCTTTAATAATATAAGAAAATTGTGTGCTATTAATTATTTATTAATAAGATAGGCAACAATTACGACACACATTTATGAGAAATATAAAAAAAGGTAGGTACTTACAATATATTTTTTTTCTGACCAAACTAAACATTACTTCAACGAGTTCGAAAGGTCAGATCTTATGAACGAAACATGCCTCGTCGTCTACATCAGCAAAACGTCGTTAAAAGCCTAAAAATACTAAAAATGATCGTAATCTAGACTTGTTCACGGCTCATTTGATCCTGTGTTTAAGCTGAAAATGCTGAAATGTTATCTAACCGAGGCTGAGTTGCAAATACTGATGTATGTTCGCATAAATCTCTGGGACCTTTGTTGAGTGACAGATGTCTCCGAGGTTATAACAATAGCTGTCTTTTACATTAAAATTAAATACTTTTATTAATAGTATTATAATGTGGTGCGTTTTGTAACATAATACAAATACTAACTCAAATTTTCTTCTTACAATATTATAATATCAAAGCATATAGGTAGAGATTCATTAATGGCTATGCCCATTAATAATAATAATAATAATATTCCACAACTATCACACAACGCCATCTAGTCCCAAGCTAAGCAGAGCTTGTGTTATGGGTACTAGACAACTGATAAACATACTTATATATTTCTAAATACAAACATATTATAGATAAATTACACCCAGACACAGAACAAATGATCGTGCTCATCACACAAACATTTGTCCTGGGTGGGAATCGAACCCACGACCTCCGGCATAGCAGTTAGGGTCACTAACCACTAGACCAACAGGCCAGTCATTGGGGGGGGGGGGGGGTACCATCAAAAACCACTCCCGCAGACTCACTCTCACTCTTGAGCAGAGCGAAAGGAAATGTCAAACTTCTACTGACTAAAAACCACCCATGGTCCTTCTTAGTCCTTGTGGCGAGGCCGCGGTATCTTTTTCCAACCCGCAGCCCCGAAGTTCCCTGGAGTATAAATGTGTTACTATTATACAAACGGTGGGGCTCATAATCGTGTCCTGCATATACTGTTGTTCTACAAAAACTGATGGATGCTACCGAAAGCGTCAGACTAGTAGCTCAGTTCAGATTCTGTTTAGACACAATTTAGATTGCCAAGAAGAAGATACCAAAACCAGGACAAAATACTAAGAAGATTTCAGTTTAAACTTATGGCATGAATACAGGAGAAATTCCTAGTGTGAGGCAACATTGTCACCAAAAAAAAAAAACTTAAATGGCAACTGTTGCTAAGGTAAATGTTATTTTTATTTGAAAACGGTTGTGGGAATGAAGTGAATGATGAAAGTATAGTTGAAAATAGGGCATCGAAAACTAATTAGTCCGTCAGATAGATTTCCAAAAAATATAAGATACGTATTTTTTCTTTTTTCACATAAACAAAAAATGAAGACGAAACAGTGCCTCGAAAACTCCTTGAAAACGTCACATGTTTGAACATTTTTTACCTAACAAAAAACACGTATTCAATATATTTTTCGATAATCTAACTGACAGGCTAATCAGAATCATATCTAAATATTTTTTTTCTCAATCCGATTCCCTATTGTAAATCGTGCGTGGTAAAACATAAAATGCTCTAAATGCATTTTTAACATGTAACCGTGAAGGGCACCCAAAAATATATTACACTATGTTTACTATATGACATTTGGGAGTCAAAACTAATATTAAATTGAAAACGACTCACACAAAAGAAAGGGTCATTCTGTGATAAACTGCTGTGGCAAATAAGTCTAGTGGATAACCTTTTAGTAAATTGGAACCTAGGTTACAAATGGCTTATCGTAGTATATTTGAATTCTATTTTCTAAAGTTACTACAATATATTATATATTTTTTTGTGAAAACTTTTACAAATAACTTGACATTAAGTTAATGATTCTTTCGATACTAATAATGGCTATTATTTTATACCAAAATTAAAGTAACGAAGAGAAGCAAAGATATTATGTACATTAGAGTGACGGAATGTGTGTGATTTTCATAATGACTAGGATTTGAGTGGCTTTTATTTCTAGTTGAAAAGTTTTTGGGACTAATAATAGTTCTTACTTTACTTGAGGGACAAAATAAGCTGCTTCAAGAACCTTGAGAAATCTAAAGTTGAAACAAATAGTAGGACATAATAACACCCATGTAGATACATCAAATTAATTGAAATGTGTGTCATTTTTTATTGCTTTATCTTCATTAATCTTCATTTCAGGCTGGATCTCACTTCCATCTGAGTTTTACAGACTCCTCAGAGCCATCGATGCGCCTATAAATACTTTCTAACGCGACACGTCCACTATGATATGATTTACACTATTGAAATAAACGAAAACTGGACAGGAGATAAAATTAAAAATCAAACGAACTTACCAAGTGAAGTTCGATGATAATTATGTGAACAGCTTCATTCGAAGCGATTTATTTATTTACGTATTGTAGCAGCGTCTCCATGTACCAGCCTTGCACGGATTTTTAGAGGTAAGTAAAAGTACTTTTTTTTTTTTTTTTTTTTTTTGGTTGGTACTTTTGTTTTTCTTGCAACACTGTGCGTTTGCCCCCATTACACAAATTCTCTTTAACGGTCCGGAGCCATTTTAATATCATTTTGTTGAAAGCTATTAAATATTTCACATTTTAATTTTTCTAGGGTAGGGTAGGTAACTTTTCTAGGGAGGGTATAAATCGCTTCGAATGAAGCTGTTCACATAATTATCATCGAACTTCACTTGGTAAGTTCGTTTGATTTTTAATTATGTTTCACAGCTTCATTCGAAGCGATTTATTTATTTACGTATTGTAGATGTTCAGAGACAAAATGTGAAATAAAATAAAATAGGTGAGTAATCACAACTATTTTTTATTATAACTACATAGTTACTTTATCATTGAATCAACTTCGTTTTACATAACATTGTTTACATTCTTAATCTAATTTATGGAATTTGTTACAGATGATGATCACCTGCAAGTACTGTTGTGGCAAACAGATTAGGATCAATTACAACCTGCCTATCATAATGTTTTGCGAAGACAGAAGATGATTGACTCCATCCAGCCGTTTTTCTTATCAAGTCAATATTGACTCCAAGTCTATTGGCTGAAGATGTGGCTGCATGACGAGTGCTGTGGGCACTAAATATGGATGTGTCTATACCGCTATTATAAAGTGTATCTTTAATCCAATGACTAAGTGTTTGCGATGAAACTTTTGAGTGTGGTTTTTTGTAGCTTACAAATAAATAATCATTTTTACGAAGCGGTTGAGTCTTGTGTTTATATAAACCTCTAGGCATTTAGCGGGACATATCTGAGGACGAGTGTCGAAAAAAGGTAATCTTAAAACTGGTTGTGAAGAATTAGGTTTTGAAGTTTTTATCAAATCAGGTATTGTTATTATTATGTCCATAGGAGAATTTACTTGAACACTACCTAATTTTATTAATGAAAATGTTTGAACGCGATGCGCGGTTACCAAAGCTAATAAAGTTATAGTCTTTTTGGAAAGAGTTTCCAGATCAAGGTCTGTGTTAGGCCATTTCTGTGCTAAATAATTCAGAACAATGGCTGGATCCCACGTCAAATTATATTTTGGATTACTCGGCCTTAATCTGTAAACTCCCTTCATAAATCGCTTAATTCTATCATCGTTTGCCACGTTACTTAGCAACAAGGATAATGCCGATTTATATGAATTAATTGTACCGTATTTTGCCCCTTTCTCAAAAATTGTAGTAAGAAAATGAATGACTATGGGAATTGAAACCGAGGAATAATCATACCCATGTTCATTACAATAGTTTAACCATAATTTTATACAAACATCATATTGTTTATATGTCGAATCAGATAATGATGATAGCATAATTTCAATTGATTTCTTGGACAAGTGTCTTTTTAATAATGTTTGCCTGAAAGCTTCGCGGCAACCAATTTCAGGGTGCGGTGCAGATTGTGAGGTATTCTGAAAGGAGAAGTTAACAAATTTACGTGTGGTTCAAAGAAGATTGGTTTGGAACAAATTAATTTTTTGAAAACAGGGAACCAAGGTTGTGTTGGCCAATATGGTACCACGACTATGACATTTGCTTTGTCATTAATAATTTTTTGCATTGTTTTTGTCATAAGTGAAAACGGCGGAAAGGCATAAAATAGTTTATTTTTCCATGAAATAGTGAAAGCATCGATTGCATAAGCGTCAGGGTCGTTTTTCCAAGTTATGTACCTAGGACACTTTGCATTACACCTACTCGCAAAAAGGTCTATTTCTGGGTATCCGAAACAATGTGTTATTTGGTTGAATGCATCACTATTGAGTTCCCATTCAGTGTCCTGAAATTTCATGCGCGATAATTGATCTGCTTCATAATTATCTTTACTAGTTATGTAAGAGGCAAAAATAGTTATTTTACGCGTTTCACACCACTGCCATATTTCTTTAGTGATATTATGTAAGTGTTCAAATTGTATGCTGCCCATGCGATTTATACAGGATATAGCAGTTACATTGTCAATTCGTAATAGTATTTTTAAATTATACGATTCGTGGGCAAAACATTTAAGCGCGAGAAAAGCAGCTTTTAACTCTAACTCATTAATATGAACGGTTCTTTCAGTATCTGTCCAATAGCCAAAACATTTATCTGTACTGCAATAAGCCCCCCAACCTGTACGTGACGCGTCGGAAAAAACTTCTAAATCATATTGATCACAAGTTAACGGAAATGAACCATGATCAATATGATCTAACCACCATAACATATCACTATGTAAGCTGTTTGGGAGCTGAACCAACTGTTCGTAGCTAGGATTACTAAATAAACAGGAATATTTAAATTGTTCAAAAAGTTTAGTGTAAAGCCATGCATATTGAATTGCAGGACAAGCTGAAATTAATAAACCTATGAACCGAGCAAATTCACGAAGTTTACATTTACGCTTCTTCAAGAAGCTTGAAATGTATTCTTTTATTTTTAACTTTTTTGAACTAGGTAATTTTAATAACATATTTTTTGAGTCAAATTCGAAACCTAAAAACTTGCATAGTGTTTGTGGTACTAAGCAGCTTTTCTCTGTATTTATTATGAAACCTAAGTTTTGAAGTAATGCTATTGTTAAGTTAACGTTATTTTTACATTCTAGGAAAGTGGTCCCAATGCAAAAAATATCATCGATATATATAACCGAGATCATTCCAAGGATTCTTAGATATTCCATAACGGGCTTTAATAATTTTGTGAAAACATAAGGTGCAGTGCATAAACCAAACGGTAGACAGTTAAATTCATAAAGTGTATTATTGTATTTAAAACGGAGATATTTTCGATGAGATGTATGTACGGGAATTAAAAAATAAGCATCTTTTATATCTATTGATGCCATATAACAGTTTTTTGTTATAAGCTTTGAGGCTGTACGATAATCTTCCATCTTGAAATGTTTGGTTTCTACGAATTTGTTCAAACATTTAAGATTCAATATAAATCTTTTGTCGCCGTTTGGTTTTGGCACTAAAAACACACTTGAAATAAATTCGCCTCTAATAGTTTGACAATGAGATATTGCATTAATATCTAAAAGGTTTTTGATCGATTTATCGAAATCTTGGACTTCATTAATGTTTTTAGGAAACACATTAGGAGAATCAGTACGGTATGGTAAACATTTAAAAGGTATTTGGTACCCTTTGAGCCAAGATAAAATAGTTTTGTCAGTAGTAACAATTGACCAATTTTGGACAAAATGCTGAAGCCTGCCAGCGGTTTGTACCTGATTTGTTACTTCCGATGCGGTGGTTTCGTCGGGGATGGGTAGCGGCGCGAACTGCCGCTGCGTTGCGGCAGTGGCGGCGGCCGATACGCAGGGCGACCTCGCCTTGTGTTGTTCGGCTTGTTGCCGGTTTTGCGGTGCTGAGGATTGTAGTTTAAATGACCCTTGTTAGGGCCTTTTGGAATAACTTGGGGCTTGTTTCTCTGGGCGTTTTTCAAAGCATCACCAGATTGTTGAATTGTTTTGGCGGCTTTAACCTTGTCGGAAATATTATCCCCAAATAAGAAACTACCCCTTTTTGTTTCCAGCAAGGCGTCCTTTAAATTGACATTAATAGATGAAATGACGAAGTTACGTCTTGTTTTTGTTTCCCAAAAATGGCTGTCACATAATATACGACAAGCGTCACTGATGGGTTTTAAAAGTTTTTGTTTGCTGGTTTCATTTGAAATGATCATTTGTCTGTAGCGGATGCTAAGGCTGCCAATGCAACCCCAAGTTGGTTTTGCTTGAACATGAGTGCCGAGTCTCTTTTAACCAAAACATCCTGCAGAGCTGCCTTTACTTCCGGGTTGAGAGCTGGCGCCAGCAACAGGTCACAGTTTTTGGGCACAGAATAACTTTTTAGAAGGTTTTCCTTGGCATCTTTAGCCAAACCTTTGGCAAGGATATCTTGCCAACGATTGGCAATGTCTTTGTGCACAGGCGAACCCATGGTAATGTCCGTTTTGGGAGCATCGCCGAGTAATTGCAGGGTGTCTTCATCCAAGTCCTGGTCTTCCATTACTTCCGGCGGTGCTTCTGCTGAGGTGCCGGGTGTAGGCGACAGAGGCACAGTGCATGGCGGTGGTGGAGGTGGTGGTGGCGAAGCAGGGCACGGAGAGCAAGCACGTAACGAGGCATGAGGTGACCTACGTGACAATGCACGTGGAAAGTCATGAATCGGCGAGGCATCAAGCGGCACAGCTTCAAATAAGCAGGGTTCCTCATTTTGTGACATATCGCAGTCCTCATCTAGTTGATGGTGCGAAACATCTACCAAAAAATAACGTTTCTTTTTAGAATACGTTTGGTAATAAATGCAATACTTTTCACTTTTAAACGTGACAGAGGAAACCCAGGTTTGGTAGCCTCGCATCACTTATGTAAATAAGTATTGTTATAATAATTATGTGACAGTATCAGCCCCAGTTTGGCAGTACGCATCACTTTATAATATAATATAATGACAGAGGATACCCAAACTTAGTAACCTCGCATCACAAGTAACAATTGTGTAACTTACTGGGTAAGTCTTCTTCAGATGACGAGCTAATACGGCGATTAGTCGTTGCCTGCAATTTATTTTGTAATTTTTGGATTTTTCGCCGTATTTCTTCTTCAGTTTTTTTCGGATTTCCTTTTCTTTCCCATTTTTGAGGACCTGTGTCTTAGTGTTAAATGTAGGAGCGGAGACGTGCGAAGGCTTGAGCACGGAAACGTTGAATGATATTAAAATGGCTCCGGACCGTTAAAGAGAATTTGTGTAATGGGGGCAAACGCACAGTGTTGCAAGAAAAACAAAAGTACCAACCAAAAAAAAAAAAAAAAAAAGTACTTTTACTTACCTCTAAAAATCCGTGCAAGGCTGGTACATGGAGACGCTGCTACAATACGTAAATAAATAAATCGCTTCGAATGAAGCTGTGAAACATAAGAGTGTAACTATCACAAAGCAAATAAACTAGTTAACGATATGAAAGAAGAAAGAAAAAAGATATTTGTCGCAGAAACAAGAACATCCTTATATAGAGACAAATAAAAAACAATGCACATACAACGCATAACAAATAGTAAGAAATACAACAAGCAGGGATAATAAAAAAAAACAAGAAGGAGGAAGTATAAAACATTTTAATCAGGATCAAAAACCATTAACTGAAACTCGATCACAATCTACCTACCGGATAAGACTTCAAGAGACACAATTTTTCGATCAACACATAATATCAAAAATAGACATGGATATTTTCACATTTACTATTTCACTGTCCAACGGAGTAAAAAATTCGCTGGCCACATCCATTAAGATGTCTGACAACAATAATAATTTTAGTGACGCCGTAAAAACTCCATTTGGCCACAATGTTAGGTGGAGCATTCATGTAGAAAATGTCGCGGGACATGGTACACGAGTCACGTGTAGCGTGTAACGTGTTGCAAGTTGGCTTGACTATGGAGAGGACACAATTTTGCGAATAATTAACGGGAAACATTGGTCATTAGTCCCACATTTAATAGATATTTTTAAACATTTGGTACATAATTGATTGCTTACACGTAAAATTACTAAAGAATATAATATCCTGGCTGTACGGTGCCACATCCAGTATAACTTCGCCTGGCATTGTATAGATTTTCTGTACACTGAGAGATCCGTAAAATTTGGTTATCTTAAAGCTGGACTTGTCCACTGCACCTCAGTCTGTTTGCTATAGATATAGGCTATACCTGTTACACACTTATATTTCGATAGTTACTTTAAATCTCGTGTAAGACCGAAACAACTCGGTCGGCTCGGATCGAAAAAAGTCGGCGCTGAATATCTTCTTCTTTCTCACTCGTTATATAACCAGACACTATCTTTCCTAGCTCGATTCCAACATTGATAAAAAATGGCGACTAGTACAAAGTTGGTTTCAAGACGACTTACCTACAAAAGACATCAAGGTTTTCAGGGTCCTTACAATGGAGATTAGATCTAAAAATAAAATCAGAATGGATTTAGATCTTGTTGTAACCGGGTTTTAGAAAAGCAATTAGTCTTTTGGCAATCTAAAAATAGGAACACAATTTATCTCGGTAGTCTGATATTGGGATGAAACAGCGGGTGACTATTTTTGCGCAAATCTATAAAAATAGAACAATTTATTGTTTTACGACGGTCTTAAGAAATTATGTACAGTCACGAGCAATTATACCTGAAATAGTTCAAACGTTAAATTTTCGTTGGTATTGTAACTTTGAGCAAAGACCTGATGATGATGATAATTATTTGTTTTGGTACGTAACATGCAAATAAAATCAAAACAGTAGGCGAAAATTGCTTCAAAACTTTACTTAGTGTATAAATATGAGTGATGCTAACTGTCCGTACCATTTAAATGGCATTATGTTTTTATACCGTCAAAGTCATGAGAAATTTCAAATACCCAAACCCGCATACCTGATATCATAAATCACCCAGTATAATCTCCGCCAATTTAACCTCAAAACATTAAACAAAGATAGCATAAAACACTTTTATCAACCGCTGAAATATCCGAACGCACTCGCTTTCAATAAAAAATGATTTATATGTACGCTTCGTTGTTTTATCTACACGTCGGCTCCGATGGCACAGTCGATATATTTGTATTAAAACACAGTATTTCAACTACGAACGAATGGTCGGAATCGGCTCTTGCACACACAATATGCAAAGCGTTTGCACGAGTTCAAGTATCAGGCTACTTGTGAATAAGGGTACTTGTGTAAAGATGCAGGTTTCTCGTTTCGTTTTAATACCATTTTTGTGCACCTTTTTTATATGCGATCAGAGAATCATAATCATCTGCCTGCCCGTTTTCTAAGTCATTTGATGCCAGTATTTTTCCACTATCCCCTGTCAATCGTCACGCTATCATACTGCATTCTCCTTCATTATTATCATTCCTCACACACTCCATTCATCTTTACTTTGGACTTCCTCTCCCTCTCCATCATAGAGTATGAGACCATTATACCCGTACCAATCTGTACTGATTCATCCCTACTTGTGCATACTGGGAATCTGTATCTTTATGTTCGTCTTGAACCTGTCACATCTGATAAGCAGTTACACCTACCTTGTATTTGCGTAATGCATGAAAAAGTTTCGTTGACAATTATAAGGCTCCTAGCACACGGCGTATTTTCTACGGCGCCAAAGACGCGCTGATGACGCATGGATACGCGCTTCAAACGAAATAACGAAATCTTGTAAGTTTGTAACGTAAGCCGCCCCCGGCACGGGGCGATCGTGAAACGCGCGTCGTCGGCGCATTTCAAACGAGCTTCGAACGCGCTTCACACGCGCGTTTGTATAGTGCTTTACGTGCGTTTGAATAAAAAATTGGCATCTATGGCGCCTATGACGCGCGTTTAAAATACGCCGTGGGCCTAACAGGCACGGCGACATTCAAAACCGTACAAAATTGCAAAGTATCCTCTGCGCTAAAAGTGAGAAAGTTATAGGCCAACAATACTAAACTTGTAGTAGTGCCGCAGAAGCAGAAGAATAAGAAATTATTTCATGAAACGGGAACGAGCGAAGCGTTGCGAAGATTTGACTGTACGAGACGAACGACCTGATGCTGATGTCAACTGTTTTGATTGATTGATTCCCACACATATGCTCTACGCTTGACTTGTATCCGTATTGGTCACAACCTGGCTTAGGCAATAGAAGCGTTACTACTACTGTAGCTTTAATCAGAGATGGTTGAATCAAATTTTATAGTCTTAAATACTGTCATCTTTTTCCAAAACAAATTCAATCTTATATTAAACTCCAACATTATCCTGTACATACCATATTTTCTCTATTCTGAGCATCAAAGAGGCTCTTTACACCGCCCCGCTATATCACTTGCAAGCAAGCTAGCCTGGAGCAAACGTTGGACGATTTGCAATGCAAAACTATTTGCGTCTTGCGAAGCTGTGCAGTTTACGCAAAACCCATCTTGTTTCAACGTTTGGGCAGTATTTCCGTGTGTATTAAGAATAATGAATGTTTTTTGAACGCCTTCATTGATTAATTGCCTTAATTAATTAATCATCCTTTTGCCAGCTATGTTTTGGCCGGCTAGCAGTATTATCGGATGCAGCTGAATTTACTTAAAGGGACTGCATGTCTAATCTCCACAATCTAGTTACTGGATCAAATAATGCCCCACCTGCTGGAGTGTCCTAGATGTACTACACACATGCACCCTTGACGACCAGAACAGCGCCTCTACCGCTGCAATACACGTGGATACCTAATGGGCCCAAACCGTATAATATGGAGGTAAAATCGACATTGAAATCGGCATTGCTCGCAGAACGGATGGCAGATAGGGCCGGAAAGTTCTGGAGTGGCGACCGCGAGCCGGAAGACGTTGCGTTTTAAGGCCTCCCGCTAGATGAACCGATGACCTGGTGAAGGTTGCGGGGATTTGCGGGACCGGTCAATGTGACGACACTTAGGGGAGGCCTATATCCAGCAGTGAACGTCTTTCAGCTGTAATGATGATAATGAAAATCGATCCGAAAAAAAGTAGTTACTGGACTACACGATATTCCTTGTTGAGAATGGTTGCTCGACATTATATTTGTGACTATTCTCATTTATTCAAAAAAGAAAATACAAAACAGGACATTAAATAACTAACTAAGTAGATTCTTACTGGATCTTAACATTTTTTTTTGTGACAAACCCTTATTTCACTAAATGTTTGAAAAAAATTGGGCTCGTCCGGGATTTGAACCCGGGACCTCTCGCACCCTAAGCGAAAATCATACCCCTAGACCAACGAGCCGGCTGATAGATATGTCAAATTGAACGTGCACACTAAAGTTATTACGACACCTTTCACTGACCATGACGTAGCAACATCTGATAAAACTTATTAGAATGTTATTACCATGCCATAATGTGCGTAACAGTGGTAAAAGTAGTTATCACAGTTCAAACTAATATTATAAAGGCGAGTGTGAGTGTGTATGTTTGTTACTTCTTCACGCAAAAACTATTGAACGGATTTAGATAAAATTTCGTACACAGATATTTTATAACTTGGATTAACACATAGCATAGTTTTTATGCCTATTTTGTCTTCCCGTGTGATAATTTTCGAGTTTCAGTGGGTGAAGCCGCTGGCAACAGCTAGTCTTTAAATATTTTCTTTTGTACTCGCACAGCAGCAGTGGCCCAGTGATGGCGACCCCGACTTACGAACAGTAGGTCGTCGGTTCGAACCTAGGCAGGCACATTACTTTGTGTAATTTATTTCATCACCGCTGCTCTCAAAACGGTAAATGAAAACATCGTGAGGAAACCGACATGTCTTAGAACCAAAAAATTGTGATATGTGACATTTACCAATCCGCACTGGGTCCGCGTGGTAGATTATAGCCCATTCCCTCGCAAAGAGAAGGGGCCTGTGTCCCAGCAGTGGGAACATTATTAGGCTGTTGATGATGACGTATGACATCTACAATTATTATTTGTGTTATCTGACACAACTCTGTTACTCGAATCTTTGCCGGACCCTTTTCATAATGATTTTCTTAGTCTTCTTGGATTGGTTTAAAATAAAAGAAAACCATAAACCCGGTTGAATCTTGAAAATCAGACCACGACTTGTTCACAACTCAAACCATATTTTAATGTTACGTATTGCATCAGGTGTCAACTCAACTCAACTTAAAGCATTTATTTCAATTAAACCATTACTGGCACTTTTGAATGTCATAAGAACAATTAATAGAACAAGCACATTTTAAATTATACAAAGCTTGGAAGCAGGCGAGGTCCATTCTATTTTCATTTCATTTCATAATTTAATATTCAAATGAACCCTGCCTGCTTCCAAGCTTTGTTTAATTTAAAATGTGCTTGTTATTTGCTTTTCAGTCTTTTCAGTCGGGTTTTTTAGTTTTTTAACTACTTTTTTTTTTTCTAACTTTTTAGTTCTTTTGTTCCTAAAATTTAACTTTTGTGTTTGTTTATAGAATTTGTGACTTTGAATTTATTTTAAACATATAAGTGTCATATATTTTTGTAATCTCCTTTTAAAACCCTTCATTTTGATACCCTACTCGATGGTAAAGGTTTTTTTTTATTTTTTCAAATCCACGTTACGGCCCCTAAAACCAGCAATTTTTCTTTGTTTTTTTAATTTTAATGTAGCCTATGACACTCGCGCCATCAAGACGAATCTAACGACTTATATTTCATTCAAATCCCTTCATCCGTTTAGGAGTTATGAGGGAACAAAGAAACGGACATACATACATACATACACGCAGTCGGGTAATAAAACTACGAAAAACTACGAGTGCAATACGTCATTCCGAAAGCCACTACGCCGAACCACACGCCGCTGAATGCCCGCAACGACAAACACTGCGAGCACGAAAGCACGCAGCGACGCGCACCGCAACTACGAATGCACGAGACCTCGTGTAGGACACCTAGTCTTATTTACACAAAAAGTGCGACCTTTGGCACGACCCCGAAGCACGTTTTAGGTGGGTTACATGACGCGTAATCATCAATCATTTTTTTTTTAAATCGGTTCATAAATGACTGAGTTCTATGGTTATAAACATTAAAAAAAAACTCCTGAGTTAGGAAACTTCTCCTTTTGTTTGAAGTTTGTTAAAATTTTGAGACAATTTTAAAACCATATGACAGAGTGGTTAAAGGACTCTGCAACGTTTATAAGAATTACCACTCTGTGAGAGCGTGATAACTGTGTTACCGTCAACTAATGACTGCCTTTAATATCCCACTGCAAGGTAAAGGCCTTTCCTTCTACATTTTGCAATCTAAAACGGGTCAGGCCAATCCTTTAAAATTTCCCTACTGCTGCCAGAATACCAGCCCAGAATCATTTCAACCTAGTAGGTAACTGTAGGGTCAACATCAGCTATTTAGGTTTCGGAGCGAAATAGGTCATGCAGTATCTTTTTATTCAACCGCTGACGTCATACTGATGTAATGATAATTAAGTCTATAGCAACTGATTAAGTAATGCGTTTATCTTTATTGCTTCATAACGTTAGTGAAAGGCACCGCAGTCTTTAAAACTGAACGAGCTAGTATGTTTTTTTGGCTTGTCTTTCAGTTGGCTCGTTGGTCTAGGGGTATGATTTTCGCTTAGGGTGCGAGAGGTCCCGGGTTCAAATCCCGGACGAGCCCAATTTTTATGATGTTTTTGGTAATTTTTTGTGAAAATTCTAATAATAACTTGACAGTAATCTGATGATATTCTACTTGTATATTGGAATTTAAAGATCGATCTGTGCTCATTTAAAGACGATATATTGTAAACAAACTTGGAAAGCCACAAGGGACGCTTTTGACCTGCAGTGGGCAAACCTACAGAGCAGATTAAAGACAGGCAGTTTTTTTAATTTTTCACATACCCACTTAAGTAAACTCATAATTTCCGGTGGTGTTTTTGTAGTTCCTTCCCAATTCCGGCGGAAACTACAAAAAAACATCGGAAATCGGTAGAAGGGGAGTTTATACGCTGTATAAATAGTATACAGTGTATAAACAAAGCATTCTGTACAATGAAAAGACTTAATACAAAATAATATTTCTATTTTTATTTCTATCGCACATTCGGATCCCATCTCGTGTGTGCCCCGCCTTATCTCACCATATTTACTTTTCAAAGATACAGCGATCGCTCATCGTTTCCCAATATTTGTATTTGAGCTCCACTATTGAATATTATTTGCAGTTATAACTTGAATGTGTATGAAATTGTATTTGTATCAATCGTAATTTGTATGTTTAGGTTTAATACTGAGATGTTATTGGATTTCGTGGCCTGGGGGGTTAAAGATTCTGTTCTGGAAGGTTTCCGGTTCATAATCTTACAAGTAATATGAATAAATTTATACACACATTACTTACGTACACAAGCCGTCATATCTCTATACATATAATTCTGCTGTACGTGTGTATGTCACTGAACTCCTCCTATACGGCTGGACTGATTTGGATGAAAATTTTTGTGTGTGTTCCAGTGGATTCGAGAATGGTTTAGACTTGCAATTGGACCCGGTAGGTGGCGCTGCTGTCCATGCAGGACATTGTCTGCTGGTCTGCTTGTCTAGCTATATATTTACAGCCCTCTCCTCGCTTTGTGTAGATTTCCCGTACAATGAGAAATTTGTCGTTGTGTTTAGACCTGTCGTGATGTATTGATTGGAATAATGGGCTGTAAAAAAGATGGATTAAAAAAAAAATTATGTAGCTGAAATGAGAATGTTGAGGTAGATGTGTGGGTGTGACAAGAATGGATAAGCTAATGAACGAGTGTATTAGAGGGTGTGTGTGTATGTGTCTCACTGTCTTATTAAACTGCCCCAGTTACAGAAAAGTTGCTAGGGCATCGAATGTCGTGGTATGGTCATGTTATGAGGAGGGACGAATCGCATGTGACTAACAAGGTGATGAATATAAATGTTAATGGATGGAGAGGGAGAGGAAGGCCAAAGAAAAGATGGATGGATTGTGTGAAGAGTGATATAAAAGAGAAAGGTGTTAATGCCACCGTGACGTCTAACAGGGAAGATTGGAAAAAGAAAACGTGTTGTGCTGACCCCAAATATAATGGGATAAGGACAGGAAGATCGGCGGCGAACTCTCGCGTCCGGCCATGGTGCAAGCCATGGTCCGGGGCTAGATGGAATGAGACGCCGTCGCCTCCTTCTGCGAAGCAGTGATGCTAGCAAAGGAGGTGGTGGAACGAGAGAGGGAGAGAACCTCTCGCCCAAGCCGCCCCGGGAAACGCTCCGGGTGTCGGGGGTTACGTGACGGCTTCCGGCCACCGCAATAGACGCGGGCCTGTGGACGGTGAGTAATGGGCTAGCTCGCCGTCCATCCGTCTTATGACGACGGCAGGCCGTGTCGACGGCTCATTTGTGTTCCACGCGGCTCAAAGAGATGTCAGCAAAATGGAAGTGTTATAAAAGGGGTATAAAGAGGAAGAACCAAAAAATTGTGGATGGACTTTGAAAAGGATATTATGGCAAGTATGAAGTGTCTGTTGCAAAAAGAAAAACATGCTGTGCCAACCACAAATATATCTAAAGAAAAGAAAGAGAATGATGACAATGTTGTGTGACGCAAACGGATAAAATAAGGAATGAGTACATAAGAGGAAGTCTGAAAGTGGCGCCGTTGAATGAAAAGTAGTGTGGTAATCGATTTTTACGTTGCCCCACACTAGGAATTTCTCCTGTATCGTGGGTGCGTTCACAAACATTTAAACTCACATACACAAATGCCCAGACCCGGAACAACTATCTGTAGGTCATACAACTATTTGTTCCGTGCGGAGATCGAACCCGCGACATGCAGCGCAGCAGTCCATTGCTTGAGCCACTGCGCCAACCGTGCGATAAAATAAGGACGTATGAATATATATAATTTAACGTTGAATGAAAAGTTGTGTGGTAATCGATTGGCGTGGTATGGACATGTGATGCAAAGGAATGAAGAAAGTGCTGTGAGGAAAATGTTGAGTATGAATGTAGATGGGTTTAAGAGTAGAGGAAGACCAAAGAAACGATGGATGGACTGTGTGAAGGATGATATGGCTAGGAAGGAGGTGACTGCTGACATGACGAGAAATAGAGAAGTATGGAAGAAAAAGATGTTGCACCGACCACAAATAAATTGGGATAAAGGCAGAGAGAGAGAGAGAGAGAGGGAGGAGGGAGAGAGTGATGATGATGAATGATGATGATGTTAGGAACATAGTGTAAACTATGTATTAGTCTATATGTTACTGGCGTTCAAAGGTAACAACACATTCGTTCACAAATATTAGCTTCTGCATCTTGATGTATTTCACGATACGGGATATTGGGAGTATTCCATCTTGAAATGTTTACCGACAGCTCTTGGAGCACTATCTCATATTTGTCGAATATTGCACCGTACCAGAAATATCTAAAGTTCATGTTGTTGATTTATGAATACATCAAAATAGTTGGAGGTAGTAAAACTTTTCACGTTTTGTAAAACTGCAGGTCTAAAATGTCCACTTAAGCAAATCATAATAATTAATATGAATTGCAATAAAAAGTACAATATGTACCTTTCATACTGCGTCTGTGACCATTTTACGAATTTTAACGCATTTCTTATTAAGATCTGTTAACGTGGCCATTTTATCCCCCGAGGTATCCCACAGAAAGTATCCAAAGTACTATGTTACGCTTTTGTCATAATTATTAATGAAAACATATTGTTTGAGAGATTTTTTACGAAGTTATTGTAAAGCAATAGGTACCTACCTATATACCTAGTTATTGTAAGTACCCACTTTTTAATAAAACAAAAGCTTGTATATACAACTAAAGCATCAGTTGAGGCATAGTCATACGTTAGTTTTTCTTTATGTCTCTGATTTCGTGACGTATATATATATATTTCGGGTAACAAAGGTGAGACAGTACTTCACACCGGAACAGCTGCTCAACCTATATCAAGCGCAAGTTCGATCGTGTATGGAGTACTGCTCTCATCTCTGGGACGGATCTGCCAAATACCAGCTTGACGCTCTGGAGGCAATCGAGAAACGGGCCAAAAGGCTTATCGGCAACGATGCGCTCGTCAAGTCGAAGCTCCAGAGCCTTGAACATCGCCGACGTGTTGCCAGTCTGTCGGTTTTCTATCGGTTACATTTCGGGGAGTGTGCGATGGAATTGCACAATCTAATTCCTCCAAGCCCGTTCCATCATCGGACTCAGACGTACGGCGATGCGCCATCGTTTCATGGTGGACATCCCACCCATTCGCACTAAACGTTTTGGGAACACTTTCATTGTGCGTACAGCTAAGGAGTGGAATTCCCTGCCGGAGTCTGTATTTCCTGATAAGTTTAACCTAGGGGTCTTCAAGTCAAGAGTGAATAGGTTACTTCTAGGTCAGCGTGCTACATCTTCGACCACATCGTCACTTAACATCAGGTGAGATAGTGGTCAAACGCGAGCCTATCTAAAATAAAAGAATAAAAAAATAAAAAACGTATAGTACCATAATGTCCAAAAGATTTGGGCTCGTCCGGGATTTGAACCCGAGACCTCTCGCACCCTAAGCGAAAATCATACCCCTAGACCAACGAGCCGCTTGATTATTACACCGAATTTATATACCGCAAGACTATTTCATTAACAAGATTGCTTTAGTTTAAAACGAGACGATGAAAGTCACGTACGTGTTTGAATGTAATAATAATAAATTATTTAGACACATTGGATAACACGTCAAGCACAACAACTAAAGATAATAAGATAAAAAAAAAACTGGCAAGTTCAAGTCGGGCTTGCATTTGAAGGGTTCTGTACCACCGTAGTAGGGAAGCCCCCTTTGATTTGTATTATGTTTTGTTAAAAAATCATATTTTGTGATAAGTTTGTCTTCATAGTGTTTGTATGAATGACAAAGTTATATTTGCGGTTTTTTTAAATGTGCCATATCTCCAGAACTGTTCACTTTTTATCATTCAAACCAATTTTTGATTGAATCTACAGCATTTAATTATATTGTTTAGATTATTCACTCTCTTAGTTTAAAAGTTAGAGGGAGGGCACACTCTTTTTACCACTTTGGAAGTGTTTTTCTTTCAACTGTGACATACGGACGGATAAACGGACAGACAGACATGACGAATCTATAAGGGTTCCGTTTTTTGCCATTCAGCTACGGAACCCTAAAAAGAGTAAAGATATAGTGCAACTAAGTTGCGCTAGGCCTCACACTAGGGTACCCTGGGTCGTGGGATCTGGGATGTGTAAGTTACTTCAAGGTATTGCTTTGTATGTTTTGCATGTTAAGCAGGATTTAAAGTGATCAGTGATGTTAAAAACTTGCATCAGTCAAAATTTAGCACTGAGGAGTTTTTGATAGATATTCAATATACGAGTCCACAATGTGGAGCCATGAGCCCCTGACACAGCCAGAAGGCATCACGGCAGACCTCACAAGAAGTAGTGGGACGAGCATTACAGAACCAATTACCAGTTTCCCACAGAAGACCTACATCAAAAGATTTGGGGGTCGTGGGACCTTTGTCCAGCAGTGGAATGATACAGACTAAAATTAACTGTAACAATCTTAGAGTGTATAACAAATTAAAAAAAAATATCTAGTGTGTTATAAGAAATGCCAAATAATGGGTGATATTTGAAGTCTCAGACACGTCATCTACAATTAAATAACTATGTATTAATGTTTACCGTATTCAATAAACATTCAGTTAACGAACTTTATATGAAAGACAACACTGCAGTCAAAAAAAATGCAATTAATTGATTAAATTTGTGCCATCTTTAGTACAATAATGTACAAAAGACTTGGGCTCGTCCGGGATTTGAACCCGGGACCTCTCGCACCCTAAGCGAAAATCATACCCCTAGACCAACGAGCCGACTGATTATAGAGCCGAAACACAAGACAACGTTCAACATGAAACGAATGCCTGTCACTCAAATAATTACATAATTAAAGTAGTATTATGTAGCGACACGTACATTACATCACGTACTAATACAGGGTGTAAATCAACCCATCACACATACGTCAACCAAGCATTCTGTGTCATCATCATCATCATCATTTGAGCCGAAATACGTCCACTGTTGGACATAGGCCTCCCCTAAGTGTCGCCACATTAACCGGTCCCGTGCGTCTCGCATCCAGCGGCTCACCACAACCTTCACCAGGTCATTCTGTGTACATCAAACTACGCAAAAATTAATTTTGCTGGGAAACGACTTTTTTTTTGGTGTCAAAAATCACACTTTTTACGGTAAAACTCAAAGTATCACTCTTAAAACATTGTGCTAGTGAATGCTTTGAATAATGAACGCGTCATGAAGGTAATTTAAGTAAAGTTATAACCTGAAAAACTAGTATTTACAAAATAGCTGTGGAAAATTTGGAATTTTGACCCCCAATATCTCCATAACTAAGGTATGGTCTAGAACAAACAAAATATCGCAGTGGTAGGGAGAACAAGTGCCCTTCGTTTGCGTTAAGAGTACTTTTACACCCTTATTAGGGTAGTAGGCAGGCAATATATCTGTTTTAAGAACTGATGGAAATAAGCGAAACTCCATATTCGGAAATTATTCGACGGCTGGTAGAACACTGACACTTATTCTGACAAGGTCAATTACGGATAAAAACACTTTTTATTATGGGGCGTGGGCAATCATCAAAAAACCCCTCCCGCTACGCTGGGCAGAGCGGAAGGGAGTGTCAGACTTCTACTGACTAAAAACCACCCATGTTCGTTTTTAGCCCTTTGTGGTATCTATTTAGAACAACTCGCAGCCCCGACGGGGTGGATTTAAAAACACCTTAGACAAACATACACAAACTACATCAATCTATTTACATAAAAATCAATGCCACTTTTCGTTGAAGTTTTATAACTCAAGAATAGGCTCACCTATCCAAACCAAACGTTTAGACTATTTAGTACTTTGTTTGGACTATTTAGTAGATGGTTAATGTGAAATATGCACAAAATCGGTCGAGCGGTTCTTGATTAATCACATTTTTTGTACTTAACAAATGAATTCAATAATTGGCGGATCATTTTGTTAATGGGGATTTCTGGGATGGTTTAGGAACACAATTGGACCCGGTAGATGGCGCTGCTATCCGGGCAGGACGACGTCTGCCAGGTCCGCTAGTAGCAGATATTTAATTTATGGCTACAAATTGTCGTGAATAAGATTGGCAATATCATTTGCCTCGCGTCTTCCTAACTATTTTGTGGTTGGCTTCCAGTCTTACCGGATGCGGCTAAATAGCAGTATTTTACATCAAGCGACCAGCTATCTGACCTCTACAATAAGATTGCCAACACAATGATGTAAAATCAACCAAATAACTCTCCATTTCATTCATCTTCTTCATAACACTAGCGTTGATTTTGTAATAGAATCTGATAAAAGATCGATCACAAATGAGATTTATAAAGGTGTGTGTCAAGGCCGGAAGGGGCATTAAAAAGGAACTGGCCTTACAGGATGTCCTAAAAAGGGTCAAGTGCGTATACTGTGTAATATTCGGTTGCAAGAGGGCTTAGGCGTTTCAAGGAATATTATTGTCTAAACGAATATGGCTATAAATTTTGGTAACACGGACATACAACACAATTTTTTTGTTTATGAGCAGGCTTAGAAGGACTTACCCTTGTTAATTAATTACAAATTCATGACAATTTATGTGCATTTCATGTTATGTTCGTGGTGTTTTATGTAATGAGAAAGTGCCTCGAAATTGGTTCCATGATAAAAAAATAAGGTTACGCCTTGTAGCGGCACGGGGCGACAAAGGAACATGGGTGGTTTTTAGTCAGTAGAAGTCTGACACTCCATACCGCTCTTTTAGTAATAATTTTTTTTATGATTAACATTTGAAAATTAATTAACGCATTGTCTTACAAATATAATTTTGCCTGTATTTAAACACCTACTTTCAAAATGTGTTGCCTCAAAAAGATTTGGGCTCGTCCGGGATTTGAACCCGGGACCTCTCGCACCCTAAGCGAAAATCATACCCCTAGCCCTAGACCAACGAGCCACCTGCATTGTCTTACAAATATAATTTTGCCTGTATTTAAACACCTACTTTCAAAATGTGTTGCCTCAAAAAGATTTGGGCTCGTCCGGGATTTGAACCCGGGACCTCTCGCACCCTAAGCGAAAATCATACCCCTAGACCAACGAGCCACCTGCCTGTCACGTTCAAATTTGCTACAACAAGACGTTTCTTCACAGTTCAAAGAGAATAGTATTAATAACATTTTAACATGTTGATACTTTCTAAAATAAAACACGTTTTGTGACGTCACCACTGTTGTGGAATGCGTAAACGCATGTATGTAGGTCACCTTTCACTGCGCGAGGTTGATTCTGATCGCCAATTTGAATCAGTTTAACAGTTGGCTCGTTGGTCTAGGGGTATGATTTTCGCTTAGGGTGCGAGAGGTCCCGGGTTCAAATCCCGGACGAGCCCAAATCTTTTTGTAATAAAGTATTTTAAAAGTAGGTGTTTTATAAAAAAATATAGCATTTTAAAACAATGCGTAGATTATTGTTTGTAAGTTAATTAATAATAATGTTGTTGTTTTAAAATATTGATTTTATCAGTTATCAGTAAAGTTTAACAGATTAATAATTTAGATATTGCTTACATAATAAATCATAGCTACCATAATACTCTCAATAAAGATTATTTATTCTGATAAAAGTTGCAATAAATTAAACTGATAACTCTCGCGGATACCAACAGTTTATTGCTAGTTAATTTATTTACAACTAACAGCTGTACCCCAATTTAGATATTTAATACATTATCTGCCGCACTCAGAGAGCTTTAATGATTAGTTAGGACATTACTTAGTAAAGTTTTGATAGTTTTCTCATACAAAAGGATGTCAAACCTGTACTATGTGACGGCTTAAGTCGTCATTAAATATCTCTGGGTACCGTAGTTAGTGTTTGAAGTTCTAAAACTATTTAAATAACATAGCATCACGCCGGTAATCCCCAAAGGGTCAGGCAGAAATATACCCATTTGAAAACCCATATTTGCCCGTGATGTTTTGTTATTTCTTGTATAAAAACGTTGCCCCACGCAAGGAATTTCTCCTGTATCGTATGTGCGTTTACATACATTTAAACTCACATACACAAACACACTCAGACCCGAAACAACTATCTGTAGGCCATACAAATATTTGTTCCGTGCGGGGATCGAACCCGCGACACGCAGCGCAGCAGTCCAAACGCTCAGCCACTGCGCCAATCGTCTCATCATCATCAGCCTATAATGTTCTCACTGCAGGAACTCAGGCCTCCGGGCTGAATCGAATTTTATGATGTTAAATATTTTCATAACTTCAGAAAAGATTCTTCAGTTTATAACTTGTGAACTCTCCAACCAATATACGTGTAAAAAGGTCCTCGAGAATAAACTATAAAACTTTCATTTGATGTTCTTGAAAATATAGCAGAGATTTTCATCCGGAGAATATTAGGAATTGGTTGTGAAATGAAATGGATCAGAAAGTTTTTCTGCTCATTTTATGACTGGACCGACGAAGGGCTTCGTTGTGGGGCTACTTGAGAAATGTCTACGTTCATCACTGCTAATAATAAAGTTATTTTTTAGTGTACCGAAGCCAAGTGGCAAAAACGAAATCCTTATAAATTCGTCATGGTCTGTCTGCCCGTCTGTATGTCACAGCCACTTTATTCCGAAATTATTAGGACTACATACAAAACACACAGTTGAAACTTGGTACGTAAATGTTACTATTATGTGAACCGCTGTTATGATTTTTATACATAAATATACATTATATTGGCGAAATATGCGTGTACTAATTGGCTGGGGAACCCATATCTTCCATCCCCCACATACAAGCGTGATGTTATGTAATAAAATTATCGGATTTATTGAATTAATATAGCAAATTAGTATCAAATGAAGCCGATTGTTCACATTGGTGACCTCAATTGATTCATCCGTAGTCCGTACACTACTTGAGCCTATTTACATTTATAGGTATCTACGTTGTTTGCTTCATTCGGTGGCTAAATATAGCTGGATACAACTACTGAATTAGAATAAATAGAACTTTAGCACACTGTAATAATTATTAGTTTAGCAGGTGACTGCTGAGATGTCGACTAGATAATAAATTGGGATAAGGACGGGAGCATGAAGTTGACAATAGCTTAGTAATCTGGGCATTCAATGAAAGATGATTTGTCGTTTAATAAAGATATCAGTTGGTATTTTTTTCAGAAGATACAATTTTTAGGGTTCCGTAGTCAATACGGAACCCTTATAGTTTCGCCTTGTCCGTCTGTCTGTCCGTCCGCACTATATCTCAAAGACTCTTAGTACTAGAAAGCTATAATTTGGCACGAATATACAAATGAGTTACGCCGATAAAGTACTGAAGTAAAATATTGAACGTTATATTTTTAGGGTATCTCCAGAACACATTAAAGTGGGGATGAAAGGATGTCTCAGATAGGTCTTTGAAAAAGAATGAAATCTATGCTTAAACACTTTTTCGATTGGGGGATTTGTTTGTGAAATATTAAGCTTTAAAGTGCAAATTTTTGTGAGACTCAAGTGTGTCAACCTAAAACAAACGTCGAAATTGAGTCGCTTCCGCGTCAGAATCTTATAATCATAAATCAGTGACGAAGTGAAAGGCACGTAGGTATAGATACGATTCTTTATATTATGATAGTCAATTTCTACTCAACCATCAGCTGGCTCGTTGGTCTAGGGGTATGATTTTCGCTTAGGGTGCGAGAGGTCCCGGGTTCAAATCCCGGACGAGCCCAAAACTTTTTACGTTGGTTTTTTTAACGAGTTTAAAAGGTCGAAACGAATGGTATTTATTAAAAAAGGTTGTTTTATTTGCCCTTTATCGATTTGTGATTTTAAATAGGTTTTGGTGTGTGCTAAGGCAACTATTACTGCTAAAGTACTTGACGGTATGTTGGAGGGGCAAATTAGTAAACATCTTAAAATACACGATGCTCAGTTCGGCTTTAGGCCCCAGTTATCGACTGAAAGTGCTATTTTGTCCCAGCATATTGTCAGGTACTATACGTAGAGGAGTACGCCTATATATGGGGCATTTCTAGACCTTTCCAGGGCATTTGACCTGGTAAGGTATGACATGCTATGGTATAAGATGCGCGAAGCGGGAGTGCCTGACGCAATAACAAATATGTTTCAGTATTGGTATGGCCACCAAACCAATCAAATCAGGTGGGCTGACAAATTATCGGAGGAGTACAGTTTGGAATGCAGGGTGAGGCAGGGGGCCCGTCGGGGTTGCAGGTTGTAGTTATCGCTGCCTCGGCATATAGGGCTAAGAAGGAACATGGGTGGTTTTTAGTCGGTAGAAGTCTGACACTCCCTTTCGCTCTGCCCAAGAGCGGGAGGGGGCGTTATTTGATGATTTTCCACCCGCCAAAAAAAAAATGGTGAGGCAGGGGAGATTGACCTCCCCACCGCTTTTCAACCTGTATATTAACCAACTGATTGTCGAGCTCAGTAGCACTCTTGTTGGCTGTTCTGTTGACGGTATGTGTGTCAACAGTATTAGTTACGCGGACGACATGGTGCTGCTGAGTCCGTCAATTAGCGCTCTCAGGAAGTTGTTGGCGATCTGTGAGGCCTATGCAGAAACGCACGGGCTTGTGTACAATGTACAGAAAAGCAAATTGCTAGTGTTTAGGGCAAAACATTAAAAAAAACCAGCATATTATAATATACCACCGGTTATGTTGGAAGGTGTAGCCCTTGAAAGAGTGCTTGATTTTAAGTATCTAGGACACATAGTTACAGAAGTCTTAAAAGATGATGCTAATATGGAAAGGGAACGGAGGGCGTTGGCTGTCCAATGCAATATGTTGGCCCGCAGGTTTGCTCGATGTACCTACACCAGAAGTAAAAATAACTCTTTTTAAGGCATTCTGTCAATTGTTCTACACGTGCACTCTGTGGGTATACGCAGAGGTCATACAACGCCCTCCGGGTTCAGTATAATAACACTTTCAGGATGTTGTTGGGGCTCCCACGTTACTGTAGCGCATCAGGAATGTTTGCAGATGCACGTACTGATGGTTTCAGTACCACCATACGTAAAAAGATTGCTTCCATGATGCGCAGAGTGCGTGGGAGCGGCAGTGACATCCTGAAGGTTATTAGTGAAAAGCCGTGCTGCAGTATTATGGCGCTTTGGGTACGTGTCCATGTACATGTACCCACTGCGTCAGGTGGATGCAGCAGATATATGAATTAAGAAATATTTTAAAATCTTTTATTTCATTTGTTACTAACTTATAAATAATAATAAATAATTTATTCATTAAACAGACTACAGAGGTCCACTGTGTTAGTAACAATATAACTTAGCCTATGTTAGTACTTAATAATAACAAACAAACACGATTCACAAAACATTTACACAAGAAATACTTACAATACTAGAATGTTAGTAACAATAGTTCTTAGTTAGTAGTAGTACTTAGTTTTAGTATTTTATTTTATTTTTAATGTAACGTTTTGTGTTTGACTTTTCAATTTTGTACCCGAACCACGCCTAACATCAATCTTCTTTTCTGTATTCTTAATTCCATGGATAAAGTAGATCCCTATTTGGAGAAATAATGGTCTTCGACCATTTACTATCAAAATTAGGATACGGCGACGGAAAAAATAAATAAATACTCGTAAAAGCGATCTGTTGTGAACGAATAACTTAATATTATGGATGTATTCCAGCATACATTTAACTATGATTATAATAGCTTTGAGTTAGCCTTACTTAGAGTTAGCTTGAGCCGTTAGATTTAGAGTTAGATTGACCCGAGTGGCTGTTTATACTAAACAACAAGGTTTAGTATAAACAGCCACTCGGGTCAATGTTCAGGTAAACAATGCAATGGTGCAATTGGTGGCAATGTTCGGGTGTTCAGGTGGGTTTGATTGGCCTGTTGGTCTAGTGGTTAGTGACCCTAACTGCTATGCCGGAGGTCGTGGGTTCGATTCCCACCCAGGACAAATGTTTATGTGATGAGCACGATCATTTGTTCTGTGTCTGGGTGTAATTTATCTATAATTATGTATGTATTTAGAAATATATAAGTATGTTTATCAGTTGTCTAGTACCCATAACACAAGCTCTGCTTAGCTTGGGACTAGATGGCGTTGTGTGATAGTTGTGGAATATTATTATTATTTTTGTTTCGACATTTTTGTTCCTCCGGTTAGCCGGGAATTTCTGATGGCACGGGCCTAAGCCAAGTGTTCATCAGTTGGGTTAAGTGTGGGTGTGGACAGATTAGATTCCACGTGATTGTGCACAGACTGACTGATAGTGTCTGAATCACACTGCATAAACTTTCTCACAAGCCTGCACGTGTTCAGAATGACTGCTTTCTGCAATAGGTGATAGGTGCTAGCTGGTAAGTTTAGGGAAGTAAGGGACTGATGAAGCTGTATGGGGATTACTCCTGTTGAAGAAATAACTATGGGGACAATTATTACTTTTTGTAGACGCCAAAGTCGAGTTATTTCGTTTTTCAACTCGGTGTATTTGGATAGTTTTTCGGCTATTGTAGTCTGTAAATTGTGAGTGTTTGGCACGGCTATATCTATAAGGACTCCAGTGTTGTTTATTTTGTTTATCAATGTGATATCTGGTCTATTGCAGTGAATTGTACGGTCGGTGAAGAGACCTCGGTCAAAGTACAACTTTGTTGTGGTGTTCTCTAGTGTTAATTCTGGGTTGTATTTATAATATGGTACTACCGTGTCTATAAGTTTGTACTGATGAGCTAGTTTCTGGTGAATCACGTTGGCTACTTGGTCGTGTCTATGTTTGTAGTCAGTTTGAGCTATTGATTTGCAGGCACCAGTTATGTGTTGAATAGTTTCGGAGGAGCTATTGCATTTTCTACAGGTGTCGTTTTGTAGATTCTTTAAGATGTGTTTTCTATAGTTTTTGGTTTCTAGTACTTGATCTTGTATTGCTAGCATGAATCCTTCAGTCTCCGGGAAGAGTTCACCTCGATTAAGCCATGCGTTCGACGCTTCTTTATCGACATTTGGTTGGCATAAATCTTGGCGATGTCTTCCATGGAGAGACTTCTGGGTCCATTCTAGACATTTTGATTTGTCATCAGTCATTCTTTCGTTTTTCTGTTCCGTTGTGTCTTTAAGATTAAGAGGTGTTAAGTGTTGGTCGTTTTGAGCTATTGCTTTGTGGAGTGCTGAAGATTCAGCTTTATCGAAAAAGTATTTTCTGAGGGTTGCTATCTGTCGGTTGTGAAGATTTAAAATATCAATAAGTCCCCTGCCTCCCTCTTTTCGCGGTAGTGTCAGCCTTTGGACGCATGATCTTGGATGGTGTTTACGGAATTTTGTCATTGTAGTATTAATTTTGCGCTGTATATTTTTCAGGTCGGTTTTCGTCCAATTAATTATCCCAAATGAATAAGTGAGGACAGGGATAGCAAAACTGTTAATGGCTTTTATTGTGTTACGAGAACAGAGTTGTGTTTTTAGAATTGTGTTTAATCTATGTTGGAATTGTTGTTTTAGTTTCTGTTTGATTTCTTTGTGGTGTATTTGTTTTGATTGTATGTACCCCAAGTATTTGTAAGTATCCTGTTCATCCAATGGATCTATTTGTTCGCCGGTTGCCAAAGTGTACTGGTGTTGGTAGTTCTGTCCTGCTTTTACTGAATTTATCTTGCATTTGTCTATACCAAATTCCATTTTAATATCATTTGTGAATTTCTCTGTCAGGTTAGCTAATTCGTTAAGGTCAATTTCCGATTTTGCGAACAGTTTAATATCATCCATATACATCAAATGGTTTAAAATGCTACCATGGGTCTCCTCCTGCCCATTAACAGCAGAATTTAAAGGGATTCCTAGTGGAGTTGCGTTTAATATTTTTGATAGTGGGTTTAGAGCAAGGCAGAACCACAATGGGCTAAGTGCATCTCCTTGGAAGATGCCTCTCTGTATTTGGATTGAGCTGGTGTCTTTTGTTTCGGCTGGGGTAGTGAGCCTAAGTACTGTAGACCAAGTTGACATTACAGTCTTAAGGAATGCTATTACTGATGGGTGTATTTTGTATAGTTCTAGTACTTGTAAAAGCCATGAATGGGGAACTGAGTCATAAGCTTTTTTGTAGTCTATGTACATGGTAAATAAATCAGACTTAGACTTCTGGGCTTTTTTTAAAATAACGGAGTCTATTATTAATTGTTCCTTGCAGCCTTGGCTAAACTTTCTACATCCTTTTTGTTGTTCGGCCAAGATATTGTTGGTGTCGATGTGTTCATATATCAGTTCGGATATGCAAGATGTGATAATCTTATATAAGGTCTGCAAGCATGTAATGGGCCTGTATTTCGCCGGATTTGAGAGATCATTATGATCTTTTGGTATCATAAAAGTTGTGCCAGACGTTACGAAAGGGGGTATTGATTTAGGGTCTTGGATAAATGAGTTAATGAAATGATATAGATAACAGTGAATTGCTGTGAATTTCTTGTACCAGTAGCTATGAATGTGGTCTGATCCAGGGGCTTTCCAATTATGCAACCTTGACAGAACTTTATGAAATATATCCGGGGATATATGTTCAAAAGCCATTGGCTGGATGTTACTATTTGAAAATTCTGATTGTATCCAATCAGCTTGGTTGTTATGGCAAGCAGGTTGTTCCCATATTCTTGCCCAGAATAGTTTTAATGTTTCCGGATCAGGTGTGTTATTTTCATTATCGTGTGGGGTGTTATGTTGAATATTTGTTGTTGTCTGTCTGATATTGCGGTAAAAAAGTTTTTCATTGTGAATGAACTGAGTGTTTTGTTGTTTTCTTAAATTGCATGCTTTGTATCTTTCAAGTCGGCCTCTAACTACGCAAAGTTTTTGTTTTAGAGTGTCGAGTGTGTGTGCCGCTGTTGTGTTAGGTTTTTCGTGAATAGTGTGAATTTTATATTGTTTCATTATCTTATCAACATGTTTCCTTAATTTTCTACTAGTATTGCCATTCGTAAATTGTGTTATTCTACCTATTTTCGACCGCAAATCTTTAATTTTTTGTTCTAGTCGTCTTAGCCATTTCGGTTTGAATTCTGCTTTTGGGACTCGGATATTTTCTCGCGGTTCAAGTGTTATCCTTGCTCCATTTACTTTAGCAACGGTCCATGCTGAACAATAAATGACAGTTTGCAATGTATTGAAGTCGGTGTCCTTGTCGACATTTTCTGGGAGAATGATTTTGTTAAAGTAGTTTATTATTCTTGCAAGATTTTTAGACGGTTTCTGTTTTGGAATATACATTCTATTTGTAGGATTAGTATCTTTAAAAAAGTCGAGTGCTTGTTGGAAAGTTTCGTCTATCAATGAGTCCCTTTCTGGGTTTATTTGTGGATTAGGTAGAATATCTGTTAAACTATTTAGTTCAGCGTTAACCGATGTTTGTGTATTAGGTGTTAGTTCTTCTATGGAGTGTATTTCAGTATTGTTTGTTAGTTGGGTATTAATAATACCTGCGATCGCTTCCCTATTGTTGTGTGAGTTGTGGGTGCGTAGTCCAAGTTCTTCAGCTACCTCTGCTTTTAATGTATTTAATTTATCATTGCTAATGTATTTATTGTTTATTATTGCTCTTCTCTGATCGGCTATTCTTTGTTCGCTTAGGTGAGCAAGTGATGGGAAATTGCTAACGAAATCATCATACATACGTTTCCTATATACTGTTTCATTTGACCCTAAATCTGTAACTCGATAATAAGAACGCATTATAGCTTCATTCTGTTCAGTAGTCCATTTCATTCTAGTTTGTGTTTTATTTTGTGTAATATGTGCACTTAACGTTGAAGGGTGAATTTGTGTGGGTGCAAATATTTGTTGGGTATTATCTATAGTGTTTTGTGTATGTATGGTTAAATGACTAAATTGCAGTTGTTCTAACTCTTTCTCTACTTCGTATCGTATGTCATCTATTGTTTTTTGTGGTAGTAATTTTTTATTTATTATAGCTCTACGTTGATCTCCTATTCTCTGTCGACTAACTTGCATATCTGGAAACTTTTCTATAAATTTTAGGTGGAGCGGATCGAGGTAGTTTTTTTTATCTATATCTAAAAGAGTTAATTGAAAATAAGTGCGCAGAATAAACATATTCATTTCAGGTGTCCATCGCCTGCGCTTACTAGGAGCGCTTGTAGCGGGTGCAAGCTCATTGTCAAGGTTGACATCTCGCACAACACTATCAAGCGTGGTAGTGGTGGACAAGCTAGTTTTTCTTCTTGTCATGTAGGAGGGGCGAGTTGAGGGGATGGATGAGAATAACGAAATGGTATCATCGCCCGTGGAATCGGCTGTAACTTCTACGTTGTGAGCCCGCCTATTCAGCTCACTACGACCAGCTGTAACATTTTTTTCGGTGGGAGCCCGCTTGCTCAACTCCTCACCGCCGACGGTTCGCATGCTGTGGCACCCAGCATCGGCTCCAGATGCGCCCCGGCGGTCCCCGGGAAGCGACCGTAAATTGTATCTTTTACTGTTCATCTTCATAAGGGTTACCCTGCCTTGTTAGCCGCGTAAGTTTTTTGTACAGTTGTACAGTACGCGTGTCCGCCCCCCACGTGAGCTAGGTGGTCAGCTCGGACGTAAGGTTGGATTTTAGGGGGCTTATTATTATTATTATTAAAAAAACCAGCGTTTGCCTAGGTTGGTCTGTGGATGGGTGTTCACCCATATATTACATACCGAGTATCCTCCGTCCCTTTAAAATGACGTAAAATCTTTGGTCTCGGCTATCATTTGAAGATAATTGACCGTCGTAGTAAGTAATGCGCCTGCCTGGCCTGGGTTCGAACCCACGACCAACTGTTCGTAAGTCGGGGCCGCCACCTCTGGGCCACCACAGCTCTTATTCTCTTCACGTTAAGTGGAGACCGACCCCAATATAGTTGGGATACTAGTGTTAGCTTCATATTCTTGTTATAAAAAATATGAATATGTCATTTTACCCGAATGCATCAGTACCCAAAGAACCTTCCCTTTGGGTACTGATGCTCTCTGTTAATGTTTATATCATCTAAAATAAACACAAACTGTCATTCTGTCATGGAACCCGATCCGACGCAATTAGCCATTACCAACGCTTTGATACATAATTATATCTCATTAGTCACCAACTGCTAATTAGTGAATGTAAATTAGCTTATAATTACACGCTTACCTGATTGATGTTAGTTAAGTGGGAATCTCAGGTTATGACAACATTGATATACCTCTTGGGTTGCGTCCATCTTGGATGACCTCTAGGTGAAAGCTTTGGTAGGCGGTGGTACTCTTGAGTCGATCTTTAGGTTAGGTTAAGCCACGCTTGCCTAGGTTGGTCTGTGCATGGGTGACCACCCATGATATAAGTACCGAGTTTCCTCCGTGCCTCGGAAAGCACGTAAAGCTTTTGTTCCCGGCTATCATAATAATGATCTTAAAATCTGACAACCAGTCTTACCAAAGAATTTCGTATTACGTAGGTACTATTAACTGGGTTGTGGAGGTCAGATGGACAGCCGCTCTATGTAAAATACTGGTACTCAGCTGAATCCGGTTAGACTGGAAGCCAACCCCATCATTTTTGGTTGGGAAAAAGCTTAGCAGATTATGAGTTGGTTGACATTGCGTTTGGCACACTTGATTTTTATAGGTTTGCAAAAAACTGGATGGAGATGATTATGTTACTCTGAAATGGTGGTTCTCCTGATTGATAGACTTACCATTACAGAAGTCTTGAACATCGTACAAGACTGGACTAGTCGTATTGCAGGTGGAATTCTTAAAACAGCATCGCCAGTTAAATATTCAAATTAATAACTGACAAAAAAAAATGGATGTGATTTTGTGGGCAGGGCATCACATCCAAGGTAGTATTCACTTACAAAGCTAATATTTTATTAAATATAGTATCTTTACGCACATAATATAAAAATACCTTATGCAAAGGCGGAGTTAATACCTTGAGCATTTTCTACCAGTCTACCTTAGGGTGATAAAGAGACAAATCATAATAATAATAATTATTATTATTAGCCATTTGTGTCCCACTGCAGGGAAAAGGCCTCCCTTCCCTCCTTCCACTTATCTCTATCCAGTGAAGTAAGTTGTTTGCCAATCCCTACAAAAAGAGTCGAGTTCGTCTCGCCATCTTCTTCTGGGCCTGCCGCGTTGCCGTTTGCAGCTGTTCGGGACCCATTGTGTTGTTAGTTTAGCCCATAGCTCCTCCGGCATGCGGCAGATGTGGCCAGCCCAGCTCCACTTAAGCCTGGCAGCCGTGTGACCCACGTCGGTAATTTGAGTTTTGGAACGCAGTATCGAGTTCCTTATTCGGTCACTAAGCTTGACTCCAAGGATACTACGCTCCATTGCTCGCTGGCAGACCCCGAGTGCGGACTCATAATAATGTCGTTGTTAATAAAAATCTGTGGAATAGTCTTTCTATGAACTTGCATTACTAGTTAATTAGGTTCATGATTGCTTTTAATTAGCTATAATTAAAAAAAAAGGAAAAATGCAACATATTATTATCTTCCATACCATAAGTTCTACCAACTCAATAAAAATAAACTACAGAGGTACAGTAAGTTAACAAAAACCACAAAATGTCAATTAGAAACCAAAAATAATAAGCAGAAACGTTCCTATCGACCGATGACCGCGTAATTATCCGAATTACCCGAAAACTTCATTAAAATCGGATCGGCAAACGGTAGCAGGAACAGGGCTAACATCAGAGACTAATTAACGCGAGTGATTAAACAGATTCAGAGCCAATTGTCGGGATGTAGGATTGTAGAACGAGTCGGGGTCTGTGAGGCTGTCAACTACTGTTAGTTTTAGTAACATGACTGATTCCACTGCTGGGACACAGGCCTCTTTTTGTGACAGGCAGTGATGGACATTGTAAGATGAGTAGGGGTCTGTGAAGCTGTCAACTCTTTCTAACAACAAACTGGCTGCGTTCCCACGACTGGGATACAGTCCTACTCTCGGTGAGAGGCAGTGCGTGGGCCACAACCAGCGAAGTTGGTTGATGATGAAGTGTGTCTCCAGAGATTGTCATACCACATAACATCACGTCTGTATACCTTGAAGCTATAACTAAGTATGTATGGGGCGAATCTTTAGCCAAATATCCAGGATCTGGGCTGATTCTGAGAAGTTCGTGATAGACCAGCAACGCTCATAATCATCATTATCATGTACTTGGCCTTTTCCTGATTTTGAGGTCAGCTTCTAGTCCAATCAATTGCAGCCTCCACATTCCTACAACGCAGTTACCAACATTGATTTAAGGGGTCAACAGGAGGGCTGCGGGATGTTGTAAGAGATACCGCGGCCTTGACATTTAGGGCTAAGAAGGAACATGGGTGGTTTTTAGTCAGTAGAAGTCTGACACTCCCTTTCGCTCTGCCTGGGCGGGAGGGGTTATTTGATAACTCCCCCCCAAAAAAGGGGTCAACAGGATATAAACGCGAGTTTTATAATTCGTTAAAGTGTACTAAGATTCACTGCAGTAAACAAAATCAGAAAAATCACACTTCACACCCTCACACTAATATTATAAAGGCGAAAGTTTGTGAGTGTGTGAGTGTGCATGTTTGTTACATCTTCAAGCAAAAACTACTGAACGAGATAAGATGAAATTTGTGACAAAGATAGTTTATAGCCTGGATTAACACAGGATAGTTTTTATCCCGATTTTATCTTCCCGTGGGATAATTTTCTAGTTGTAGCGGGTGAAGCCGCTGGCAACAGCTAGTACCTATATGATATTTTCATGTAATCGTTCTGTTTTATAGCAAATACTTTTACAAGCAACATACTAAGGTGTTTTATTTTTTAGTCCAATCAATCGTTTTTATGTCAATTGCATTTTCTTATTCCCGAACATAATTTTTTGTGATGATAAATAATCGGGCTGGATAGTCCTTACTATTTGAAACGTATATTACCCTACGAAATTACGAGCGTGCATTGCGGGGATGCGTTTCGCAGTCGCGGGGAGTGACGCAAGCTCTACCCACTCGCTCAAGGTCACTGGCATTTATTGTTGCCTTAACTAATATTCAACAGTACTAAAAGCAAACTTAAAAAAATAAAACTGAGCTCTACGCACACTTTGAAACCAATTCAAAATGCTATCAGTGTCCACATTTCACGATGAACATTTAGAAATGATGATATTAACAGCTCTTGAAAGCGGTTTTTGGGTTTGCTGATCGAGTTCAATTTAATTTAGTAGAATTCGCTCTAAAACGTCTTAATTCTCAAGTGATCAATTAGATGTTGGTTTAGCGAGTCAAGTTCGGTGCCAAATACAATTTGGAATCACTTTAATTCTTGCCCAAATGTCGTTAGATACCTATATTTAGTTTAAGATGTATTGACCTAGCCTACAACTTTAGATTGATTAAACAGCATTACAATACATAATAACTCCCTTTTTTATGAAGGGTGGGAAATCATCAAATGAAGACCTCTCGCTCTGGGTAGAGCGGTAGGGGGAGTGTCAGACTTCTACTTAATAAAACCACTCATGTTCCTTCCTCCCTCTTTGTGTCGAGGCCACGGTATCTCTTTCAAACAACCCGCAGCCTCGCAGGCGTTTATTTTTATAAAAACAACAATAAGTTGATACAAAGAAAAATACTTATATCAATTAAAGGGAAACACAATTTTATTATTATCTCAGCTATTTATGATAGAAATATATCCCGTATTAACTCACATTTTTACTGTCTCAGAATGATAAACATTATTTTGTGCTAAAAAACAAACATACTGAACCATTTCTGCCCTCGTAAGCCAAAATTAGATATCTCAAAAAAAACAAAAACCAACTTACTGTTTTTTTTTTACTAATTATACAACCGGATAATTTTTATTTGTTAAAAAGCACGAACAAACATGTACTTAGCTGAATCATCTTTATCGTCATCAACCTAGTCTTTCCCAACTACACACATCAAAAGTGTCTAGGGATCAAGCATTTTTATGCGGATTTCTTGAGATTGAGATGTGGCTTTGTAATAAATTTATGATTTTATAAATTTATATGGATCCTTTTTGGTGCATTTCATAATTTGAATCAGGAACTGTGAATCAAATTCGAGTAAAAGATGAAAATCAGCTGTCAATATTTTCCCTATAAAAACATACAACGCATTGAAGACATTATTAGTGCTACTGTTTCCCTACTACTGATTAAAACCAACGTTATTATGGAGCGGCGACGTCATTTAAGCAGGGAAGAAATGCTCAGAGCCGTGGGAATGATAGAAGCTGGTTCCCGGCAACGTACTGTGGCTTTAGCTCTGAATACAAGTCAGAGTGTTATCAGTCGACTTTGGACACGTTACCGAAGCACTGGTACCGTGGCTGAGCGCCATGGAGGACGGTATCGCTGCACCACACGGAGACAAGACCGATACATTCAAATCTTAACTCGAAGAGCTCCAACAATAACCGCCATGATGTTAGCCGTGAGGCTTCATCACTCTTCAGGGAACTTAATTAGCGACCAAACAGTCAGAAACCGCTTGCATGAAGTGAACCTTCATTCCCGAAGACCACTACGGGTACCACCTATAGCAATGCACAATCGTAGGATTCGATATCAATGGGCTCTTGAACACAGAAATTGGGCAGAAGAACAATGGCGTTTCGTGTGCTTTTCTGATGAGTCTCGTTTTGGTATGAGACCGGATACAAGACGTATACGACACTGGAGAACCCCTGGACGCCAACAGCGATTAAAATCCTGCCAGGAAGTCCATCCTTATAGTGGTGGAACCATCATGGTATGGGCGGGTATTTGGATCGGCGGAAGAACTGAGTTGATTTGGATCAGAGGCAACCTCAACGCTCAAATTTATGCTGAGACGATTGTATCAGACGTCATCGTTCCTCTACAAGTGCAAATCGGTCCCTTATTTCAGTTAATGCATGATAATGCACGACCGCACACCGCAAGAGTTGTAAGACAGACTCTCGCCGCAGCTAACATCAATGTCTTGCCCTGGCCTGCTCAGTCGCCAGACTTGAACCCGATTGAGCATGCATGGGATATGCTACAGAGAAGAGCTCTGCCGAATATGGAGGGTATCCAGTCGCAAGAAGACCTTTTTTTGTTGTTGCAACGAACATGGGCGGCCATTCCACAGCGTGATTTGGATGAACTCATTTTGAGTATGCCAAACCGATGTTCTTGTGTTGTTAGTGTTCGCGGTAGAAACACGGATTATTAATTGTTTAAGTTACCCAATAAAATTTTAAAGAAAACTGTTATTTCAGTCTTTTTTTCGAACTTTAATGTTAGTGGTTCAAATGTCAAAAATCCCTTTGTTAGGAAAATGGCAAATTTCTTTATTAATGCAAAGGTGACTTGGTTTATCGTTACTGTGACAAACGAAAACACTTTATTTGATGAATCCTTAAAGAAAATTTTAATTAATATCAATCAGGAGAAAAGTTATTGCAAAAATATATGTTGATCCCTAGACACTTTTGATGTGTGTATGTTGGGTTCGGTATACAATCTAACCGGATGCAGCTGAGTACCAGTATTTGACATGGATAGATTGCCAGTCTAACTTTCCTAAACCAATTAGCACTGGGTAAAAAGATAAGCTTTGGGAAAGCTGGCTATCAGACTGTTCTAATATCAATCATCAGCATAGCCTTTTACCAATTATGTTTGGCACGGCTTCCAGTTTAACCTGATGCTGCTGTATTTTACATGGAGCGACTGCCTAACTGACCTCCCGACCCAATTAACTCTGGGTAATATGATACACTTTGGTAACACTGTATTATTAAGAGAAATATATTTCCACATGATTCGTGTTTTCCTCGAAATTTACATTTGTTGAGTTACCGCTTTTTGGCATACGGAGGCCGGTTTTTTATTAAACTGCCATCGAACAAAACGCCTAAGGGCGGGTCTTTCATCTCCAATATCGTTTTACAATGTTAAAACAAATTACACGAGTCAATTTGTAGAAACAAATCAATATTTCAATTGAATTTTAGAAGTTTGTCTTACATTTGTTTGGACGAGATTAAGTAAGATTATCTTTGTGAAATCTGGAAGTTTTAGTTTCTCACTTGGTAGCAAGAACCAATCTCCTGGCTAAGACCCCTCTCACCTGAACGATTCACATTGTAAACGAGGTTTATGAGAAAATCTATGATTTTTCGTGCAATTTGAGTGAATTCGCAATAGCTCTGTTTTACTTCGTAGGTATGTTATTGATAAAATTAGTTTGTTTTGTTCAATAATGTTCATAAATAATAGTTTATTTTAGTTATTAAGTCATTTGACAGACGCACTATCAAATTAGGTTCAACCTATAATGATAGTTGTAAGGTGATTTAAATAAATATCCCATATTCTCAATCTGGCCAAAAGATTACCCCGCGAGTAAATCTTCTAGGCTTTTTATACTGATAATTTAATGTTTATTTCCGACTATTACTGTGTAGGTACTTAAAGTGCTTTTATTAATTTAGTTTTTGTATTGTAATAAATTTTTTGTACATTTTATAAGTGTGTTATACGTCTATCTTTATCTTCACATTTTACTTGATCACTAAGAGATGTAAATAAATTACTCGAGGACCTGCCTGCTTTCATACTAATTACAGTTTGAAAAAGGGCCTTTTTCTTAGAAATAAATCGTACTTAAAGGATGTTTGGTGCATCGTTTGCCAGATTAAGACCTCATCATTATCATCAGCTCATGAATGGTCCCACTGCTGGGACACACGCCTACACTCTTTGAGAAGGAATGAGCTATAATCTACCACGCGGTCGCGGGAGCAGTGCGGATTGGTAGATTCCACAGTGTTCGAATGATTATTACTAAGACATACCGGTTTCCTCACGATGTTTTCCTTCACCGATATAATTGTCATAACCACTCTTCCTTAAATTCTGCCAACTCCTCTTTTCTTTTTAGTTCAGAGACCAATATAATACATTGGTGCTTCCGCCTGTTCTCCTTCGCGTGATGAACAAACCTACGTTATATCCATCGGCTGTCTATTCCGATGATTGACGTCGAATGTTTGCACGCCGATAGCGAATGCATCGCACATTCGATTTATATGAACACGAACCAACGATTTGTCGTTTATACGTTCTTTATGGAAACTTTCATTGTGGTTATAAATCACACGTATTGATTGAATGATAACCAAAGTCTGCGAAATTGATATTTTTACTGGTAACACCTTAAATAAGTTGGTTAACAAATCTAATTAGTCCGTCAGATAGATTTCCAAAAAATATTGGACACGTATTTTTTCTTTTTTCACATAAACAAACAATGAAGATAATACAGTGCTTTGAAAACTCGTGTGACGTCATTGTCTAAGACATTAGTATGACATTCTTAACCGGTGAGTGACGTCACAAACCCCACTTAAATCTTTGACGCGTTGTATCTTCGTCAATTTTTATTGATTTGATAAAACAGAAATACGTATCCAATATTTATCGATAATCTAAAAGACGGACTAATTAGAATCATATTTTTTTGAGTCAGTAAACATCCTAATTGTCCGTGTTTCATTTAAATATGAAATTGTTACAAATTGGAGTAGTTTAGCAATTTTCCCGAGTGTAGAGTAAACAGTAACAAAATCGTAATTTAACAAGTGTAATTGTTTGCTAACAAACAAGCAAAAAGTATAAAAGTAGCAATATGGTGTGTAGTTAATTATTGAGAGGCATTGTTAAATAGCGCAATGAATAATAATAGGGTAATGGAGAGGCCTATGCTCGGAGTTTCCTTGCGTGATCGAATCAGAAATTAGGACATCCACATGAGAACCAAGGTTACCGACGTAGCCCGAAGAATCGCCAGACTTAAGTGGCAATGGGTAGGTCACATTGCTTGCAGAACGGATAGCCGATGGGGCCGAAAAGTTCTGGACTGGCGACCGCGAACCGGAACACGTTGCGTTGGAAGGCCTCCCACTAGGTGGACCGATGACCTGGTAAAGGTTGCGGGGACTCGCTGGACGCACGGTTCCGGTCAATGTGGTGTCAATTGCGGGAGGCCTATGTCCATCAGTGGACTTTTTTGGCTGAAATGATGATGATGAATGAAAATTCATTTTTCCCAGCCTGCTCTGGCCTACTCATGAGTAAAAGCCTCCATCCACTCTTTCCATGCCTCGTTAACCTGTGCGTCCTTTTAGTTCTATTATTGAACCTGTCCAGCGGTCATCATGCATGCAGCTGACTTGCCTCACTCAATCCCATTTTAGCCTAGCAGCTTTCTTGCCAACGTCCACTGTACCTGTTAGGAATGCACCGAACGGTGCGTTTGTAAGCATTTACAGTCACATACACAACCAGCCCTCCCGGAACAACTTATCATACAAATATTTGTTCCACGCGGGATGAACTCGCACGTGTCGCAGTTGATCCCTGGCTACTGTAAAGTCGTACTTCCTCAACTATACTTACCTACCTATCTCTCTATACTCAGCAGTGAGCAAGAAAACATTTTAATTGAAAAACTTGCGCGCCCTCATTAGCGACGCTCATAATTAATTATTTATTGTACCTCCCCGGCTGGATTGCCGGATCCTTGTTTTTTCTGCTGATTTTATGGCAAAAGTTTTTGAACAAATTATTAAGGGGATTTTTCTTTCAATTGACTTACTTATTTTTCTAGGATTTTTTTGTTATAGGTATTGAAATACGAAACTAGCAGAATCACAATTTACAGCAAATCGGTGCTGCAATAGGGGATCGGACAAAAAAAAAAATTAGTCCGTCAGATAGATTTCCAAAAAATATTGGAGACGTATTTTTTATTTTTTCACATAAACAAATAATGAAGTCAATACAGTGCTTCGAAAACTCGTGAACTCTTCGAAAACGTCATAATATGATAGTACATTTTTTACCTTCAAATGACGTCACAACCACATCTTAACTTCGTAAATTTTGATTAATTTGATAAAACAAAAAAACACGTATCCAATATTTTTCGATTATCTAACTGACGGACTAATTAGAATCATTGTTTTTTGACTCAGTCCGATCCCCTTATGAAAGAACACCTTCAAATTATAGTTGGATACTCAAAATTTTCTTTATACAGACTTATCCTAAAGTTTTGTTTTAAGTTGTCCTATAAGATATCCTCAAGAATCTCTTAAACTGATGCTATGAACCAAAACATTTTAAACATGTGACATCTATAAAGCCCTCATCATGCTAACGTAAATTATGTGGGTTACGCTCAATTCTTTCTAGGGGAGTAAGCTTAAATATGCGAACGATGGTGAACTTTGGACAGCATCTGTCTGCTCAGCATCATCTGCGAAGCTTTTTACCAACCAATTGGGATCAGCTTCCAGTTCGGTCTAGTAATGCCAGTATTTTATTTGAAGTGGCTGCTCAGTTAGTATTTCGCAACAGTAAGACTTAATCAGTTGGGCGACTGTCAAAGACAAATTGATAATTGACAGTCGAGACCAAACGGCTTAACGTGCTTTTCGAGGCACAGCGTAAACTTGGCATGTAATGCGTGATCACCGATCCATAGACCAACCTTGATGAACACGTCTTTCTCGAAGATCAACCTGTACTGCTTTTATTTTTAATCCACGAGCTATTTTTGTCTGCGCAGCACGTTTGGCAAAATATGCAAGTAAAAAGTCAAGCGGTGCATATCACAGCAAAATTCTTGTGAAAATATTGCCGTAGCCAACTTCATAAAATATTTTCCTCCAGCTAGTAAAATAACATTTTCCGCTGAATATGCTGAAGTCGCAGGTTTTAATAGGTGTAAACTTCACACGAGTGGATATTATACAGGGTGCGCCAAGTTGCCGGCAAGCTTGGCAAAGCTCTCGCATTGTAGTACCATGTGCTTAGGACAGATTTTACTTTTTATGTTCAGGTAACATTGAAACGATATTGTTGGGGAAGTTTAAAAATGGCGAGATTTTAAAGATTTATTATTTGGTTTGTTTCACACCCGATTTTCTTGCATGTTGTTTTGTTCGCAGCCAATTTATTCTTGTAAAAATGGTGTTTTCCGGTTTCAAGGGCACAAGTAAGTAAGTACTAATTAAAATTGTATATTAATACTATTTTAGCTACTCCTCGAAGATGCATGTGAAATTGCAGAAGTCCATACGCGGCTGTGACCATTCAGGATCCAGTGGGCCACAAGCTCGATTTCCATTAATAACATAAGTCCCATATCCCAATTAAGCAGAATCAATTCTCATAAATAATACAGCACAAACAACTATTCAAAACAATGAAACCAAGAAACATGCTCATTCAAAACACGATTAACTCTAAAATTAAACCACAAGAGGTTATTAGTCCCAGCGGATGTGCGAACCGTGCCATGCCGTCTCAACAAACTTGACACTAGCCACTAATTGTGACGTATTGTCAAGGTGGAACTTGGAGGACACGGGGGGTGTATCTCTGAGCCCTGCACCCCACCTGGGGAACAACTAACGATACGGAATGGGGTGGAAGTAGAATTTAATACGGTGGATGGATTAGATAAGGTACATTGTATCTTGTTGCTAGTCGTAAGTTGGGACAAGATAGTACAATTAGATAGATGGTAGAATGGTGTATGTTCAATTGCGAAATGAAATTGGACACCTTTGACATTACATTTTAAAATAAAATAATTTTGTTCTATTCTTCAAATATGAATCTTCAATATTCATACATTCTTGAGGAACAGCGGGTTAAGGTTTCGAATCGAGTCGCCTTGATTAGGGGTTGGGGGGGAGACGAGGAGTCAAGAGACATACATAATACATACAATATAGCCAGTCAAAATCATAACCCTCCTTTGGCTTTGCCGTAGTCGGGTAAAAAACAGGAGGCAGATAAAACAGTTATTAGAGAGCACATTCACGTGAACTCAGGAGCAACGGAATGACTTGAATTATATTTGTCACTGTTTACAAAATAGCTGACCTCGCGATTCATTTTACGCATTTGGAAAAAATTAAATTAAATTAAAATTTAGTTAAACTTACGTTCCGTTTCACGTATAGTTAGACTTGCAAAACCTACTAGCGCTCGGTGGGTTGATCTGGTTCGACTGGAATCAGGCCTTATCATCATCAGCCTATAATGTTCCCACTGCAGGGACTCAGACCTCCTCTCTAGAAAAAATATAGGCTATATATTCAACACGCGGGCCCAGTGCGAGTTGCCTATGCCTATTTTCACGATGTTTCCTATGTTTTTTAAGACGGTGTAACGGTGGAGACCATGACATATAGTTTGGAAAATGTTTCCCAGATGACAAATTGGTAAATTACATCATGTAATCATTGGAAATGAATGTTTGACAACCATGAAAATGTGGTCGTTAATGTAGTTATTTCATCATTTATTATTAATAGAAATCACTTAAGTTAATATGATTGTATATTTGATCGATAGGCGATCACTGAGCTCGTTTCGTAAAGCTATTAATTTGATAGGATAAACCATATTAATCACATATTAACGTTTTAATTTTATACAAACATTGATTGATCTGAAATAAATTGCGTCGGCTTCTTTTTAGGCGCAAATTAATTATGGAAAAAGGAATTTATTTATGCAGTAGTCATATTTTTATGGATAAGCCGAAAATATATCTTTCAGGGGACAGAAGTGAAAAACTTACAATACGAGTATGGTAAAAAACCTCGATCCTTTGGCATTGCCTTTGTTAGTAAATAAGTTTTGTAAACTAAACTGTTTAATTTCTTTTAATTAATATCTGACACGAGAAGATAATCAAAGCTTGTCCCTCAGGCAGGTAACTAAGTAAGGTAGAAAAGAAAATCATCATCATCATCAGCCTATAATGTACCCACTGCGGGGACTCAGGCCTCCTCTCTAGGAGAGGGATGGGCTATAACCACCACGCACGCCCAGTGCGGTTGGTAAAGAAAATACTCTCTTAAAATTGCTTTAATTTTGGCAACCAAACAAGCAAGTTTATTTACATTATTTTTGTTGTAGGAACATAATTAAATAATTTAAAACTGCAAATATTAAAGAAAAAAAGGTTTCCTTGTTGACTACGGATCCCTACAAACCTGCTTTCCAAGATCATGTCGACGTGGTTGCATGATCATTCTCTTGGCCAATCATTCAATCCCAATTCATTTGGAGTCGGCGCAGCATATTGAATTGTCTTCTTCCTCCATAATTCCCTATCCCTCGTCATATCTTCAGACACGCATACCTGGTTTCACCTAACGCAATTCTCAATTCCGAAGGTCACGATACAATAATTACCCCCAAAACGACCTTGACCCAACCCTTGTTACCGCTATCTAGAAAAGCGAAACGATAAATCTGAAAGCATTTTAATATCGATCCTGTGTCCATAAATTTTGTGGACCGCGAAGGAACTTCCCCACATAAATCTGTCGGCAGCACTTGATTGCACGGGTGTACTTGACCGCTGACATTGGCCTTCTATTGTGTACACTGGTGCACGCAAGTTTTGCATTTAGGTTGATGGTAGGTAATTGTATGGTTGTAAGTGTGAAGTGGTTTATTAAAATACTAGTGCTTCTCCTGCGACTTTATCCGCGTTTGTATCTTGCGCGTTTGTTTGTTTTTAAATTATGCGGTCTTTTTTTTATTTTTTTGGCGGGTGGAAAATCATCAAATAACCCCTCCCGCTCTTGGGCAGAGCGAAAGCGAGTGTCAGACTTCTACTGACTAAAAACCACCCATGTTCCTTCTTAGCCCTCTATATCGAGGCCGCGATAACTAGTGTACAACCCGCGGCCCAAATTATGCGGTCTTCAGCAGGGATCAAAATTGATACAGCAGTTTTATCGTAAAAGTGTACTGACAGACAGCGATACTTCAGCATTCCTATTCCTCATAAAAGTGGCCGTGGGGTTATTTTATGCACTCAATAAAAATGGGATGCAGGATTTAAAGAATTTCATTTCTAGCTGGTATACTTAAGATTAAGACGAAAGAGTTAAACGCTTTTGGCGCAATCTTCAAATACCAAAATTATTATACCGCCTGATTGAATTTTAAATGCCAACGTACTTTTCTTGGTACTAACAAATCAAATCAAAATCATTTATTTCAAGTTGGCCAGTTACAGGCTCTTTTGAATAGTCGAACAAATACTAAATTTTAATAAGCTAATAAACTAAGCTACAGTCCCACTCACAAGGCATAATAACTGTCAGTGTACTGTAGTTGCCGATTCCAAAGCGTTGGTCTCATGAGAAGAATGGCAAGAAACTTCATGGATACTCTTTTAAATCATAATATTGTTACAAAACTTTGGTTACATCATTCATATCGAGATTGGTATATTATCATGTGTCGACAGTAAAGCCAAAACGACGATTTAAAAATAATATAATAACTAATAACTGTGTTGTGGAGGTTAGATAGTCAGTCGCTTCATCTGAAATACTGGTATTCATAGCAGATGAAGGTGACAGATATCTAATACTCATTTTCTTTTCGATTTATTATGTTAATTCGTCAATATAATCACGTTTGCAGAGTTCTCGTAGCTAAAATGGCCACTTTAGCACTATCATAATGAATTGCGTTAAACGGCGTAAAATGGACCTTCCAGAGAAGTAACTTCGTCTGTGACGTCTATTTTACGAATTTTATGTTATTCATTTAATAATCATTTTTTTCTAAATGGTCACAGACGCAGTTACTTTTATGAAAGGTCCATTTTACGCTTTTAACGCAATTCCTAATAGAGATATATCCTGACAAAAAAAATATGATTCAAATTAGTCCTTCTGTTAGATAATCGAAAAATAATAATAATAATAATAAAAATATTCCACAACTATCACACAACGCCATCTAGTCCCAAGCTAAGCAGAGCTTGTGTTACTAGACAACTGATAAACATACTTATATATTTCTAAATACATACATATTATAGATAAATTACACCCAGACACAGAACAAATGATCGTGCTCATCACACAAACATTTGTCCTGGGTGGGAATCGAACCCACGACCTCCGGCGAAGATAAAACGTGACAAATATTTGAGCTTGCGACGTCACTGACCGCTAAAAAATATCATAATAATCATTTTTTAAGAATATGACGTCACACGAGTTTTCAAAGCACTGTACCGTCTTCATTGTTCGTACATAAGTACAAACAATGAAGACGATACCTACGCGAAAAAAGACAAAATATGTATCCAATATTTTTTTGGAAATCTATTTGACGGACTAATTAGAATTTTTTTACTACCCAATTGGCGAAATGTGGGTGTAGTATTAGTTACACCTTTGCATAACTTTTCGGGATTACAGGCGTGATGTTATGTGTACAAATAAACAGAGGTTTGTTTTCCCCCAGATCGAATTTTACTCGCGACCAAGACACGTTTACCCCAGAACCAATACTTCTATTACAAACCACGACATGTTTCACGCCAACCAACTACCTACTTGTACACTACCATCCTATTCTAATTAATTTTCTTGCCGACTGTAGCTCCAAGACTAATGCAACTGAATCCCAACAAATGCTATTGTTTCGCAATTTCCATCGATTTCTCGTTAATCCTTGTGGCGGCAATTAAAATAGGATTTCAATTGTTTTGTTTTGTTCTGCTGATGGGAATCACACGGATTTGGGAGTTGGTATTAATGAATTGGTTGTCGAGATTTGGGGGTATGCAGATTTAAAATTACAAATCCCTAGCGTACAGATATTATTATATCGACATGATTTTCTCTGTTTCACTTATCATTTTCATAGCCTATTCTCAAATTATATGCTTTCAGTTTACCTGGAGATAGCTGAATTGGCTAGTTGACTAATGTTAAAAAATCACGAAAATGTTATGTTATTTCAAAGAACTGACAGAAATAACACGACGTGCGAAAAAGTAATAAAATCATTATTCAATTACATTATTTATTTAATTTTTTACCTCCACTGTTCCTAAAACAAGGTAATAGATGACATTATGATTACTTAGGTCAATCAATTAATTTACTGAGAACATAACAAATTGCTGTCCATATCATCATATCAGCCTGTAACCACCCATTGCTGGGTATCAGGCCCCCCTTTGCTGGACACTTCGGGAAATGTGGCACCCACTGAACCTACCTGTTTCACAGTTACTGTGTTTTGAACTTACCATCACAATCATTGATGTTTGCATGTCAACTTAATGGCGAAATGTGTCATTGCACTACATAATTATTATTTTACCGTCTTTTGTACTACATTTGTTGTAAATTAATAATTTTGTCTTTGGGATTCTGTGCGTACCTTATCCAGGTGGTTCCCGTAACTGTGACAACATCGTCAACTTAATGAGCTTTAGGGCAGCCCCGGGTTTTTTGGCCTAACATTGGCTATCCTTCAGTCAACACCTTGCTCTATAACTGGGCATAATCTTCTTCCAATTTGTGCTATAAACCTAATTCTCGCATGCAGTCCAAATTAGCAGCTGTTTTGAGGTGGCCTAATAATGTGGATCGCATTTCAATCGCCTGAAATCACCATTACAAAATAACAAAGAGCATTGATCAATGTGCAGTCTCAAACTAAATTACCCTTTGCCCTGTACTCGAATAATTTCAGGCCGCACCATACATCAGTTCGGCGTACATTGCGCAGTAGATAAACAGTGATACGCAGTAGATTGCGAGGAACTGAACGAAACCCGGGCGCTGATCGTAGTACATAATAATTGTTTGTTCACGAATCGGGCCCTGTTTAATTTGCCCTCGACGGCGCTCGATACTGTTTGCCAAGCACTGGATACGATTTTGTGTAATTTATTTCTTTGCTGTATTTGATATATCGAGTAGATTTTTTTTTCAATTGATTTGGATACTTGTTTTGAATTTATTGTAATAAAATGATGCTATCAGAAAATGTTTGTAGTGAAATGCTCCTGTTTTTCGATAAAGATTGGCTGTTGCTGTAAGCCTTTCATTTGACTGAAGATAAGGTATAAGGAATAGGGTACGCAGTTCTTCATCACTCAGACTAGAAAATCCTTGAACTAGACGGGTCTCGTGTTAGGTGGGCAACTGCCCGTCGTTTGCTGTCGGGTTTTTCTTATTCTGTCTTAAGCAGCGGGATTCAGAATTATAATATTAGTTCTTTCTTTGGGAGATAGATTCCACTTTAGTACTTTTTATACGGGGCGTTACGCTACTACAGCTTTCAACTGGACTGACATAAGATTTTCAGGTTTACATCAATTACCCTCATTTTTACTTTATCAGCATCGTTTTCGCAGAAAAAATGTCAATGACAAAATCAATTCCTTTGTTGTTCAAAGACACGAGAAGACGCTTAACACAAGCAGACTTGCAGTTAAGCATTAGCGCAAGTACGTGTAAAGTTTACATCGCTCTCACACCACATCGCTTCACCCTGGATCACAAACTTTAGCCAGCAGGTGGGTTGAGCATCATAAATTGTAAACTTTGCCTTTAAGCCTAGATTAAAATCCAGCCCTTTTATATTATATAGCTTTATTTAGCTCTGATTTTGACACCCCCGGGATACTGAAGTGTAAATTGATTACATGACTGTTCCTTTGTTTCATTAAACGAGAAATGTTAAATATATTTTGGGTGAAATAGGAATTTATTTGGGTCAGCAAGTTTGTTTTTGAATAAAATGATTAAAAGTAAAAGTAACACTCATCAAATATTGACCTTTTGTAGGTATTAATTTAATGTTTAAATTCCAGTAATGTATTTTGACTTTAAATGTATTTATGACAGAATTCCTACAAAGTTAAATGCTTAATTGGTACAGGTTTAGTATTTGGACAAAGTGCTTACTGACAGACTCGAAGAAAACATTAATATTAGCAAAAATGACAAAGTAATTGAAAGAACTGAAGATGCGATAGACTAAAAAGTTAAAAATAAAATCGTAAAAGACTCATTTCTAGCTAGTGAACATACAACAAGGCCGTTATCTATATAACTAACTATAGATTTATAAAAGATAGCGGACGTCACGCGGTTTCATCCGCGTAGTTCCCGTTCCCGTGGGTATACAGGGATAAAAAGCCTATATCACCCGGGGATAGTGTATCTTCTCATCGGTGAAAGAATTTTTCAAATCGGTCTAGTAGTTTCGGAGCCTATTCGTTACAAACAAACAAACAAATCTTTCCTCTTTATAATATTAGTTTAGATAAAGACTGTCTGAGGATCAACGCACAGGCCAAACCTTTGGTGCTAGAAAATAAAAATTTCGCACACGTATGCCTCTTATGACGTAGGTAACCCCTAAGAAAGGATTTTTCAAAATTCAACCCCTAAGAGGGTGAAACAGTGGATGAAAGTTTGTATGAAAATCGTCATTCTTCTTGATATTTCGGACATCTTTGCAGGCGAAGCCAAAGGCAAGTTGCAATAAGACACGACATTTCTTTCGAATTCCTCAGTCAGTTTTGAATAAATCACCTCAAGAAGAAGACATCTCGTAACAAGTCCCAGCTTTTTGTTTCCTTAACACCTACAACTTCAAGTAATATCAATCCATTAAACTACCCCAAAACTTGCTACCCTTGATCCAACGTCTTAAGGACAAACACAAGGTGTCAAAGTTGTAGCATAAAATCAATTTGGCAGCGACCACATGTTGCAATAACGTGGGGCCTGTAATAGTGCCCTTATGGGGAAACTTGACAGATTTGGGCTCCTGCTGGCAAATTGTTGGGAAGCAGTTTTGCATGTTATCGAATAATTTTGTTATTGTCGTGGCTTTGGTTTCATGGACGGTGATATTATAATTTAAAGCGTTTTTGTTAATTTAAAACCGTTCATGGCTGTTACACATCAATGGGAACTTTCAGTACCTATCAAAAATGTTAATTTGTGTTTGTTAGTCTTTGAAAATGGACTATTACGAGCAGTTAAAACTTTAGGATCTATAATCGGGGGCTGCGAGTTGTTCGAAAGAGATACCGCGGCCTCTACTGACAGACTTCTACTGACTAAAAACCACCATGTTCCTTCTTAGCCCTCTATGTCGAGGCCGCGATAACTAGTGTACAACCCGCGGCCCCGACGGGATACATCGTCTGGCCTTACCTCGACTATGCTCGAGTTAAATAACTAATATTTACATATAGCAACCGCTTGTCTACCCGTCACAATCCAGTTTCTATTTGCCCAAATTTTACGCTGATTACTAAGATATTTTGCTGTCATTAAGGTGATAGCAAAATATCTTAGGATGGCAGAAAGGGTTAACAGCTTATTACTTTCTGATGCACGGAGATATCACGGTAAACATCCAATAAATGTTTATTCATCCACGAGCCTACCTCGTCAAGCGTTGCCTCATCTTAGGTATCTACTTGTGCAGCTATCATAATAATTTACCTACAAGTCCCAAAATGGTCTCATTCAAGGTCAAATACTTTTTCCAGAGCCAAGAAAAAGAAAGCAAATCTGTCATCAAAACTATTTCATATTCTCACTTAATATATTTTTGTTGGAAGAATGTTATCCAGAAAGTTTTTACGTCTGTGAGGCACGGAAGACATTTTGAGCCTGTCGTTTCCACACGTCTTGTCGACGTAATTAATGAATGGAACATATTTCGGACATTCTGGCCGGTCTAGATTAGTGGAGGTGCCTTTGTAAGATATAATATAATTGTAAAGATGTTCTTGACCTTATATTGTGTGAGGGATTCTTAGCAATATTCTTGATATTTATGTTAGCATTCTCTCTATGTTGCTGGGGATGTTGTTCAAGTCTTCGTCTCAGATAAAATACTAGGAAGTGGTGAATGGCAGGTGTTTTGAGGGATTGTCTTATGTATTCCTTTAATGTTTTAAATTAAAAGTTCTATATATCCATCTTATGTTGATATAAACCACGTATTTAGGTTCTTTTAAGGTGATCTGTATTCCAATTAAGAATTACTGTTACTGCCTATCATTTAATAGGGGATCGGACTGAGTCAAAAACAATGATTCTAGTTAGTCCGTCAGTTAGATTATCGAAAAATATTGGATACCTACGTGTTTTTTGATTTATCAAATTAATCAAAATTGACGAAGATATGATGCGGTTGTGACGTCATTTGTAGGTAAAAATGTACTATCTATGACTTTTCGCAGAGTTCACGAGTTTTCGAAGCACTGTATTGACTTAATTTTTTGTTTATATGAAAAAAGAAAAAATACGTCTCCAATATTTTTTGGAAATCTATCGGACTAATTAGTTTTTATTGGAGAAAGGCGTCTCCTGTGTTTTTGGGCTCATTAAAAATAGTTAGAATAGTGTTCATGTCACTAAGCTGACATGGTTCAGAAAAAAGCAATAATAAAGTTTATAGTCTATGTATCTGGTTTCTCATGACTTCAGATTCATAAGAATTGTTTCAGAAATTCGGAAGTAAACACAGAAAAAATAGTTTAGCAACAGGACCTTATTGATCACCATCTCCCTGTCCGTCTGTATACCTGTCTGTTACAAGGCCATATACTGAAATAGTGTTTGCCAAACTATTATCAAATCCACATTACAGTACCAGGTTGACATGAGCGTGCTAGAGGTTGCGTTTAGTAAAGTTAACAAGAAACTTCATTACGGCAGCGGCGCGGGGGCTCCAGTGATTAACGTAAACATTATCGTACGCCGACCGCCACTCTTGTGCTGGAGCGTATAGTGTTGTACAGAGGTTTATCGGTATCGAGAAAACTATAGTGAAAATGCAGAAAAAATCTAGTTTCATAAAATAAATAATTCAATCAGACTAAACCCGGTTATAAGTCCGTACCAGTCAGACTGAACCAAAGCGAGTTAATGCAAAAATATTTTTTGAAGTAAATAATTCTAAAAAACATTTCTTTTAATAAAAATAAAGCACAATAAGTTAAGATAATTATTTAAATAAGTTCTTAACGAGTTATAGATAAGTATTGAAGAAGAGGGCATGCTGGGCTGACCCAAAATAAATTGGGCTAAGGTAATGAAAATGGATAAAAATACGTTCTGAATAGCGCCCTTAATTCCTACTAGAATATAGGATGTTTTATTCTGCACAGTTAACGTTATTTCACTTTCCAATTTTGCGCCAAAATCAAAAGTCATTTATTCAAACTCGGCTGATAATCAGCACTTTTCGAACGTCGACATTTATTTACAAGAGACAGTCCCCCTAAACGCCCACTCTTTGAAACTTCCTAGTGTTTTAGCTGGGAAGATGAAGTAGCGGAACAAACTCCCCAGCATCACGTGTCTCTTAGGTTAGATATCATCTATCACGCCAGATACAAACTAAAACATTACGCAAAATATCCTCCATCACTTCTGCAGAATTATCTTGCAATTATTGTGATTCTCTTCATTTCTCTTTAATCCCCTGCAATTCAAACAAAATTCTATCGACACTTCCCCACCTCTACCGCTTGTATTTGCAATCTAGTGTAACGATCTGCTATTAAGAGGCAGGTAAAAGTGGGTAAGACGTGTTATAGGTAAGGAACGCTCCTAGATGTTACACGTACCCGCATTACCCGTATTAGCATTGAATGCCCGTACAAAGCTAGGCTACAAGTACCTAACTACCTACAGCGGTTAAGGTAACTGGGTTTTTGGCTCATTTGTAGTTAGTTGGGAGAGGGTTTTTGAACTGAACTTGATTAAAAGTTAGTTTCAGTATATCTGTGCTTATTAGAAAATTGTTCTCGTTTTCATTCAGGGCATTAAATGTGCTTGTACATCAACCCTACTAGAATATAGGAAAACGTTAAATATGGCTGCAATAATGTCAAGGGTGTGACGGTACATGGAAATATATGATAAGTTAAAGGAACCTGCAAAGACCTGCAAACCTAAGGGCTCGTTTACGGAGACGCGGGGCGTCGTGCGGCGCGTGCAGTAGGCTCATCGCATGATTTTTACCCGACTGCGGCGAAGCCCAAAAGAAGGGTTATGTGTTTGACGTGTATGTATTTTATTCATTTACTGAACACTGCACTTTAAACTAACTAGCGAAAAATCGCTTCTCGTAAAATAGTCGTTTGAAATCGTTACGTTTTCAAAAATCGCCATGTGCTTGAATTAAAAACGCACAACGCGCTGCGCGTCGCCCCGCGTCTCCGTAAATGAGGCCTAACAGTCCCTACGACTCTTAAGCCCTATAAGCCCTGCAGCCACACACTAAGTATATACTTACTGTGTGTTAAATAAATTTATAGATAAGTTTAGGATGTCTGCACCATGCTACCAAAGGTTACAGACGGTTAGTGACAAGAATACCAGGTTCGGGTAGGGTACACTCACTGCCAGTCATGCAGACTCACGAGACTGATCAGAGATAGCTAAAGGTGTTTTGGCCACAGTGACGGGTGATGACAAGAATATAAAATTCAAATCTGATTTATTTACAAAATGTTCTGCTTCATCATCAACTGCAGCCTGTCCCCACTGCTGGGACACAGGCCTCTACAACGCGCGCCCAGTGTGGATTGGCAGACGTTTTCTTTCACCGTTTTGAGAGCAGCGGTGATGAAATAAATTACACAGAGTAATGTGCCTGCCTGGGTTCGAACCCACGACCTACTGTTGGTAAGTCGGGGCCACCACCACTGGGCCACCGCTGCTCCGCCACTGATGTTCTGCTTATATGTATACTACTTTTTTGTAACACACGCTATTATACAAAGTAAATGTGTCATATGCGTGTAAGATGCAACCAAATCATTATTTTATCTGGACAGGGTGCTGAGTCAATGTCCAAAGGTGCTAGTAAAATTTGAACATTACTTTAATAAATAGTTTGATGATTTCGGAATTCATGTTAATAATTGACATATTATCAGTTTATAAATCAGCTTCACTTGAAAACTAGAAAGATCACCTGGGCTCAAACCCACGACTGCACACTGACACTGACACAAAACTTACTCGTTTAAACGTAAAGTCTTTATTCAGAATGACTTCCTATCTAAGGTAACATAGCATCTCATGGCGACATGGAGACAGCGACTGTCGCAACCCCGTGCAGGGCACGCCACGATAGTGGCAGTAAGTCCCCTCTTTGAGGAGTGGCTAGAGAGGTGCCACGGCACCCTCACCTTCCGTCTGACGCAGGTCCTCACCGGACACGGTTGTTTCGGGAGGTACCTGCACCGAATCAGGCGGGAGGAAACGCCCGGATACCACCATTGTGAGGATCGGCCGGAGGACACGGTGGAGCACACAGTGGAGGTGTGCCCCACTTGGGCGGAGCCCCGCCGTGTTCTCGTAGCGGCGATCGGCGGCGGCGACCTCTCGCGCCCGGCCCTGGTGCAAGCCATGGTCCGGGGCGAGGAGGAATGGGACGCCGTCGCCTCCTTCTGCGAAGCAGTGATGCTGGCGAAGGAGGTGGCGGAACGCGAGAGGGAGAGAACCTCTCGGCCCAGCCGCCGCGGGAGGCGCTCCGGGCGTCGGGGGTCCCGCGATGACCTCCGGCCACCGTAGACGCGGGCCTGTGGATGGTGAGTGATGGGCTAACTCGCCGTCCGTCCGTCTCACGACGAAAACAGGCCGTGTCGACGGCGCGTTCGTGTTCCACGCGCGCCTCAAAGAGATGCCAGCAACATGGGAGGGGCCCGAAAGGGCCGACGCCTGTCGGGGCCGCGGGTAGTCCACCGGTTATCGCGGCCTCGACATAGAGGGCAAAGAAGGAACATGGGTGGTTTTTAGTCAGTAGAAGTCTGACACTCCCTTTCGCTCTGCCCAAGAGCGGGAGGGGTTATTCGATGATTTTACACCCACCAAAAAAAAAAAAAAAAGGTAACATAGCATAATAACTGAAAACGGTTATCTTATTACGGTTAACATCCTAGATAGTTAACTTGATTAATTCAAAAACACCAAATTTCTTTGAAATTAATAAGAAAGTGCTTATCCCTATTTATTTTAATACAGACCCTCATTCTAAAAGCACGTAGCTTGAAACTGAACATCTAATGTCCAAACTGCTGGCCGGTGCCATTAACCAGCCTTTTATATGAGCAGTTCTGTTCTCGTTAGGATAGGGGTTTAATAGGGTCACGGAGTAGAGGAGTGCAGAAGGCTCAATGCAGTCGGAAGGTGCACGCACACCATCATTAACCCATAACGATAAATCAGCCTGTGAAAACAGTGAAAGCCTAATGACCGTCGACCGTGTGACCGTCGAGCAAATCATAGGAGTCGAGTACGAAACCAGAACAAGAACCTTGAATTTTTCGGATTCATTTGGTTGGTTTACGTCTTCAACATGGAGTTTACTGCGTGCCTCGGGAAGTGACTGTTGATGGAATAATTTGAACAAAATACCTGTACTATAATAGTAAACTATGGCTCATCAATTCAGAAGCCGTCGTATTTCAAATGAATGCCATTCACTGTTCGCAGACTTGTGTCCATGTGTGTGCGTTTTCGCTCTTTGGCAGGAGTTAGCCTTCTGTACAAACTTATTCTGTGGTACAAACCCATACTACCCCTAACGAGCAATTTAACAACATACGTCGCTATTAAAAATGAATCAGGGTGCAGGTATTACCCCAATTTATTTTAGAGCTACTCTGCAAGGATATTTTTATGAGTTTGCAGTTAAGATAATAATATGTTATAGAAATCGTTTCAAGGGAGTTTAAGGTGGTCATTATTGTGAAGTTTGGGGTTATAATAAAAGAACTTCAATGAATAGTGGGTCATGAAACCCTTCTGGTTAAACAAATTAGACAAACTGTGTCATATATATATATAAGTGTCGATAAATCTCATTTTCTTGTACGTACTCTTTTACTAATTTAGGGAGCTAGTAATTATACGTACAATATGACAGAGTAGAGTAGTTGTACTACACTTGGTGTCACAAATAGATGAAAAGTTCCATTCAACACACTAAAAAATAAGCAAAAATATTGAAATTATTCAGAGGAGCTCGTGGCTTATTAATAAGCCGATCTTTATGTTAAGTTCTTGCCTAAGTTGGTCTGTGGATTGGTGGTCTGCCATTACACACTGAGTTTCCTTCTTGCCTCAAAAAACACGTTCAGCTGTTGGTCCGTTGGCTGATATATATAGATCTGTTGCCCAATTTCTCACAGGTCATGGTAACTTTAAGAGTAAATTATTTTCCTTTAAGCTTGTTGCGTCGCCTTTTTGTCAATGTTCTACATCTGACTGCGAATATGAACAATCTGCACATCACATTTTATGGGAGTGTAGTCTTTGGCAGAATGAACGTAATATTAAGTTTTAATTTAAGTACACTATCCGTGTACAGGTTACATCCGGAGTTATTTACTATTCGGACCTTGTAGAAACAGAACAAATTTCCGTGCGTTCAAGCATTTTTGTCATACCTATTATTGGAATCAAATATAACAGCTCACAACTTAGGATCCAGTAATATTAATGACAACAATATCCGTGGTGTGCCTATTGGCCTTGTTCTTTTCTGTCTCCTGCTGATATGGAGGGAAGTGAAAATTTCTGTTTTTCCTACTCCTCCGCTATTCTTTTCTGATTAATTTCGTTGCGGGATCCAAGACAGTCAAATCATTTCTCTGGGACTTCGTCAAGCTTCATTGTCTCGGCCCTTTTCTTGTGGTCGCCACTATTGATTCTGGCTTACAGAAGTTACAGTTGTTTGGGAATAGTGAGGCGGGCTTGTCCCATTTAAAAAAAAATAATAAAAAAAAAATCGTTTCAAATTGTCAGTGATCTGTAAGTCTGACACACATTCGTTCCAAAGGGTATCATTCTATCCAGTACTAACTGGATTGTGGAGGTCAGATACGCCGTCACACCATGCAAATTACTGGTATGCAGCTGCATCCGAATATACTGGAAACCAACCTTAAAATAGTTAGGAAAAAGGCAGGCAGATGGAGGGCATTATTTATAGTAAACAACGCCCTTTAATATGTTCTACAGCCAATGAAAGTGCAATAAAAAACATTTATATCTACAAACACACAGAATAGAGCAATGTAAGGGATAGTTTGTTTTCGTCGTAAATACAAGTTTGAATCGGAGATCGGCCGAGGGGTGGTTACGATCTACTTGCGTTTTAGTTTGTGTGTGGGATGGGGATGCATCGAGAGATATTTATTAACTCTGGGTTTACTGCACACGAATTTTATTTTAAAGACATGTTTAAGTAGCAAGTTTATTATTACGAGCTTTTTTTTAACTAAAAGCGTAGGTAATGAAAATGTACCCACATTAAAAGAAAGGATTGATTTGACGCAAATACTTGAACAGCTTTAGAAAGTATATGAGAAACGTTATAAAACCCTATAATTTGAGAGTTGCCCTCGATTTCCCGAGGATCCCATCATCGGATCCTGACTTGGTGACAATGGGATCACCACCGGAGTATGATCTTTTGAATACCAAAAGAATTTTGAAAATCGGTCCACAATTGATGGAGATATCATTGGGAAAATTTTAAATTCTCGTACTTTCTCCGTCGAAAAGAATATTTCAGAATATTGCAGAATGTTTCCGATCCGAGAACATTCTCGGTGAGAGAATATTCTCTCGACCCATCACCGCTGATATCTATTATTACAGGACATTATGTTGTCTTAGCTTAGGTATTGGCTGAAACTGCTTCTTACAACGTTATTTACCTTAAGTCTTATTTAAATTATTGTAAAACCATGTTTCTTACAAGGTGCAAATAAACTATTTTATTTTTATTTATTTTTTATTTGGCTGGTACTGCGGGTTGTTTGAAGGAGATACTGCGGCCCCAGACACAAGGGGCTAAGAAGGAACATGGGTGGGTTTTAGTCAGTAGAAGTCTGACATTCCCTACCGCTGTGCCCAGAGCGGGAGGAGTTATTTAATGAGTTCTTACCATCGGAAAAAAAAGGATTTATTTGGCTTCTGCTGGCTGTTAAGATATTATAATCTGCTTTGACACTGAGATAAAAAAATATCCCATGCCTTAATTAAGGACAATTGGTCTACCTGTGTGGTAAATGTTAATTAGTCCAGCGTAAAAGGATACCAATTTATGGAGAGACCAATACTCCATAATATATTGACAGATTTGCTACCGCTATTAAAATATAACGAATCACTACAAACCAATTACCTTGCTATCTTCTCTTCTTCTTGGAATATAATGTCATCATCATCATCATCAGCCTTAAATGGTCCCACTGCAGGGACTCAGGCCTCCAAGCTAGGAAAGGGATAAGCTATAATCTACCACGTGGGCTCCATGCGGGCTGGTAGATGTCACAATATGTCTTCGAATTTTTTGATTCTAAGACATGCCGTTTTCCGATGTTTTTCTTTGCCGTTTTGAGAGCAGCTGTGATAAAATAAATGACACAAAGTAATGCGCCTGCCTAGATTCGAACCCACGACTTGTCAGGGCCGCCACCAGTAGGCCATCATATACTGTCAAGCTAAATACATTATTCAATACTAGATACCGCCCGCGGCTTCGCCCGCTACAATGCAAAGAAAATAACCCACGGGAAGAAAAAATCGGGGTAAAAACTATCCTAGGTGTTAATCGAGGTTATAAACTATCTGTGTACCAAATTTTATTCAAATCCGTTTAATAGTTTTTGGGTGAAAGAGTAACAAACATCCATTGATACAAATATACAAACTTTCGCGTTTTTAATATTAGTAGGATTTTTTAACCAATTTATGATGTTAGCAACGATAATATTAGTATTCATCACAAATATAATTGACCCATAATTTAATATTAGCTGACCATAATTAACTAACAATCCATTACAATGTAAATAATTGGAATGTCAAATGAACCGTTAGTAATTTGATTAAAATCATTGTGCATAGCGGAGTAAACATTTAGTTAGTTCATTTAGGTGTGAAGACTGATGTAATTTATAGTTATTATACAACAGAAAAATAAATACTGACATTTAAGTAGGTCACCTTTTATTTTTGTACAAATTAGGAGAACATTTCCAGAAAGAATCGAAGAATCGGCGAGTATAATTACAAGAAAATAAGCCTGAACACTTTAAATTATACATCAAGGAATGCTTCTTTAATAAAGTTCATAATATTGAATAGTGTGATACTTCAGCTATGCGAAAACACATAACAAACAAAATAGGTTCTATTGTCATGACCAAATGCCACACCTTAATTTACCACGGAGCAAAAACATTAACAAACTTTTTTATTTTTCCATTTTTAGTTAAACATCGTGAGGATACCGGCATGGCTTAGAACGAAACATTCGAAGACATGTGACATCTACCAATCCGCACTGGGCTCGCGTGGTAGATTATAGCCCATTCCCTCTCAAAGATAGAGGAGGCCTGTGTCCCAGCAGTGGGAACATTAATAGGATGTTGATGATTTTTAGTTGTAATAGATATCTATTACACAAATATTTACTGTGTATTTAACATTCAACCAAAAAACCTAACCCTTAACCTTCAAGATTCCCTTATTATTGCTGCAAGATTCCCTTATCTTCCATAATCAGCTCACCAAGATATCCTGAAAGAATACTACGATATATACGTCCCTATAATATGTTATTAAATATTTATCCTCCAACTCCTAACCGTTAAGGAGTTATACCTTCCATCATCAGCTCATCAACATGAAATGATGACTGCGCTAGATGCGAATATTTGAAAAACTTTAGAAAAAGCACAAAACACGTTTTAAGTGCCTATAAAATTTAAAGGTTGCCTTCGATTTCTCTAGGTAGCCATCATCAGATCCTGATTACCTTAATATAGTATCACCCTTGAGATATCTTCTAACCACCAAAAAAAAAAGAATTTATTTAAATGTTTATTTATTTTAATGTAGGTACTTTAATTCAAAAAATATCTATATCGGTTCAGGCGGCTTCGAGTAATCGGTGATTATACATAAAAAAAGATTCCTACGAATTGAGAACCTCCTTTTATATAAGTCGGTTAATGAGATTGACCGTCTATCATCAGGTCAACCTATTTGGTTGACCTGATGATAGACCTGAAAGAATACAACTATCGATCTATATAGGTACGTATAATTTTGAAGGAATTTTTCTTTCAACTCCAAACCGTTGAGGAGCTGTACCTTCCGGGCTTCCATCATCAGCGCAGCCATATAAGATTATGATTATCAGACGCAAATACTTAAACAACTTCAGAAAATATATGAAAAACGTAATACGTGCCTATAAAATTCGAGGGTTGCCCTCGATTTCTCAGGGTTTCCATTATCAGATACTGACTTGGTGTCAATGGGACCACCTCGGGAGTATACTTTTTCGAATACAAAAATAATTTTGAAAATCGGTTCATTAATGACGGAGATATCCGAGAACATACATCCAAAAAAACAGACAGACGAATTGAGAACCTCCTCCTTTTTGGAAACCGGTTTAAAAAAAGTCACGATGCCGGTAGTCTGGTAGGGGCCAAATGATGCCACGGGGTCAGATACGAATACACTATACGATTATACTATTGTTCTATAAAAACTAATAGAGGTTACCACCACAATGTTACAAACTTCGACATTGATATAACCAACGCAGTCCATTTTTTTTTGTCTGTGGGAAATCATAAAATGACTCCCCCGCTCTGGGCAAAGCGGTAGGGAGTGTCAGACTTCTTTTGACTAAAAACCACCCATGTTCCTTCTTAGCCCTTGTGCCGAGGTCACGGTATCTCTTTCGAAAAACCCGCAGCCCCGACGGGGGGCTACAGTCATTTCACAACAGAAATCTATTTCATCTCCTCTACTACACCATTAACGATCTCGTCAATGTACGGCCCCGGTGCGTTCCGAACCTATTGATAAAGTTGAGGGGTCGCGTGTGCAAGTAGGTCAATCTTCTGTTAACTACGGATCTGTTTAGAGCCGGTCAATGTTGCCAGAACCTTCTGTTGTAGCAAATTATACTATCTAACCGAAAAAATTACTAAAGTTATATGTACCTCCCACTTGGTAGTGCTTTTGAAAATTAAAAAAAACTTGCTTTTTGCGTACTATAAATGATCTTATCCTATGAAGTCGTACTACCCAGTACTAATAGTAGATGTTTACTGACTTAAAAAAATATGATTGTAATTAGTCCGTCTGTTAGATTATTGAAAAATATTGGATACGTATACGGATATATTTTTGTTTTACAAAATCGGTAAAATTTGACGAAGAACACAAAAAATAAATACAAAAAAAAAACACAAAAATACTATTCTATTCTATTCTGAAGATAAAACGCGTCAAAGATTTGAGTGGGGGGACGTCACTGACCGCTAAAGAATGTCAAACTAATGTCTCAGAAAATGACGTCACACGAGTTTTCAAAGCACTGTATCGTCTTCATTGTTTGCTTACGTGAAAAAATAAAAAAACACGTGTCTAATATTTTTTGTTAATCTATCTGACGGACTAATTAGATTTTTTTTTATTGGGTTAGACTGGAAACCATCCTCAACATAGTTGGGAAATAGCTAGGCAGATGATGAACCTTTGATGTCAAACTGCTCCATAAATCATTGAACTGAAAGCAGTAAAAGAAAACCACTAAGGGTTTAGAAGGAACATGGATGGTTTTTAGTTAGTAGAAGTGTGACACTCTCTATTGCTCTGCCCAGGGCGGGAGAAGCCATTTGATGATGTAAAAAAAAGGCTATTAAAATTGCTTTGGAAAATGTTGTAGAACCAAAAACTCCAAGATTAGTGATATCTACTAGATTACTCCATAAAGCAAGGTTAAGAAAAATATGCGTATTGGATACTCAAAAAAATCTCTTAAGGACGAACCAGTTTCGGGGCCGCGGGTTGTACACTAGTTCGGGGCCGCGGGTTGTACACTAGTTATCGCGGCCTCGACATAGAGGGCGAAGAAGGAACATGGGTGGTTTTTAGTCGGTAGAAGTCTGACACTCCCTTTCGCTCTGCCCAAGAGCGGAAGGGGTTATTCGATGATTTTACACCCGCCAAAAAAAAAAAAAAGGACGAACCAGTTGGCCATTCATCCATACAAACGTAGTATGGTGATTACTCGTCTATTTGACGGTGAAGATTAAAAACTAAAAATTGTTTCAACTGGTCTTATCATTATCTAGCCCTGTATGGAAGCAGAATTGTAAAAAACGTGGGTTTAGAAGTTATGAGCGTCGAAACTTCCATACATTAACACTTAATTTTACTCATCTTTCGGCGTAAATAAATAACTTATGTAGTATGAAAATGGAAAAAGTGAAACCGTCAGGGATAGATAATTAATTAAAAAGTTCAAATAAATTGCTTAAAGTGGATACATCCAGTAGTTTTTCCATAAGACATTGGTGAAATACGCGCTCATTTTCGTTACAAATCGTCGTATATTTTACTAAATAAATAAATAAAACCAAAGAAAAACTAGATAAATCAATACTAAATGAATCATCATCATTATCAAGAGCTTAATAATATTCCCACTGCTGAGACACAGGCCTCTCCTCTTTTTGAGAACACATTACCAAATAACATGCATATTAGCCGCGACTGGCAAAGAGTTCAAGCCCTCAATTAGCGTAACCTTAACATCTTACATATCTGTAGTCATCAAAAAGGAAAATCCAGTACCTACCCAATCAGTCCAATTTCACGCCACCAAACGAGACGTTTCAGTCGAGGCGACGATGCAACAAGATTCCTGGAACACATAAAATGAGGCTAACCCGTCTCAGTGCCGAGCTCAGTGCGTTATGTCCAAATCTGGTCCTCACTAAACTGGGTCACTTGACGGTAACGGTTCTATAGGGTATGTGCAGACGGGCGACTTGTACAGCGACAAAAATGCTGTCGAGTACTGAATTGTTAGGTTATGTTTATTTTTCGACAGCCATTAATTGCGGTTACCAACAGTGTGAATACCATCGGTCATGAACAATGTCGGTCGCTTTAGATCCCTAGTATAACTTTACGAAGAATTGACTTATCTATTTACTCAACTGCGGTAAAGCCCAAAAGGATATTTATGTGATTTCAAATAATAATGTAAACAATTTCAGGTATGTGCAATATCTTATTGCAGTAGGTGGGCTGTGCAGATCCGATAAACACGCTTATTGTAAAGCTGCACCCGGTTAGAGTGAAATCCAACCCTTACAGAGCTGGACGAAGACTATGGCTCGATCAGAAGCAACTGTAGTCACGGTACCGCAATTCGTAGTCATTTTGTCTGTTTGAATAGCGCCATTATTTTGGTATCGACACTTGCAAGTTTTATCTGCATATTTCCTGCGTCAAAAATCGCATCACGGTGACCCGTGACATGCTCCATGGAATTTCGCACGTCTGTACAATACCTTATGGTGCTATACAACTCTTTACGGTGCCATAGTAAGGCAGGGTGCATACTTATGTGTTTACGACCCGATGGGGAACTGTATCTGTTGTTTATGTGGTTTATGGGGCACAGGTACGATTTGATGTCGGAGCCAATTGGGTTGGGTTACGAGGTTTAGTGGGGGGTAATGGCATGGCATGGGAATTAGTTGGTTGTGTTCTTGTGATGGGTTAAAACAAAACTGTTGTTGAAGTTCTAAAGTCTATCTGACCTCCGCAACCCCGTTAATACTGTTACAGTTGAAGTTCTATATTGTTAAGTTGCACATAAATTGTATTCCTCCCGTATTGGAAAAACACGTTACCTAAGTATCAGCAATATGTTCAAACTTCTTCGGATTCGGACTGTATGAGTACTTACTGTTATATCTATAAATTTCCGTCTCTGCACCTGCGTCCACAATTGGTACCTGCTAGTAAGATCAGTCCGTATTTGTTTTACCAATCGTAGACATGGCTCCGGACAAGAACTCCTCCAAGCAAATACTCACTGAGTTGTTGCTAAGAAACCTGTAGCTAACTAGAAACATCAGATCAGGTCTTTACGGATCACCCGTTGGAGCTGCGAGTTGTTCGAAAGAGATACCGTGTACTTGACACAAAGGGCTTAGAAGGAACATGGATGGTTTTCAGTCAGTAGAAGTATGACACTCCCTACCGCTTTTGATGATTTCCCAACAACCAAAAAAATAACGTCTTACGGAACAAAGAGCCGAAAAGATAATATAAAACACTAGGCAGTACATCATTGTTATTTATTTAATGAATTTTTAATTTCATTTGGTTACCTATCAAGAGTCAATTGATAATAACGATTGCCAATTATTTGTAGTTTTCTAAGTGTACATTTGATCCACACCATAAATAAAATTTAATAATGTATGAAACTATACGATAAATGCCTCTGATAACGACAATGTTATCCATCGGACTTATTTTATCATTGAAATGAATTTATTGCTGCTATTAACTAAAGGTTCTTTGTATGCAAGTCGTAATTTGGATTAGTTCTTCAGGCGGCTCGTTGGTCTAGGGGTATGATTTTCGCTTAGGGTGCGAGAGGTCCCGGGTTCAAATCCCGGACGAGCCCATTTTTTTATGAAATATTCCGCTAATACATTAAAACAAAAATAAATTCCCTTCAAAATGTGCGGATTATTATTATTTTGCTCTCATATTATTTGAAGCGAGATATTTTAATGATGAAAATCATGTAATTGGTCGAATGAAAAAAATAATGAAATTCATCGGCGTTATAGGCGCTCATTAAGAACCACTGCGCGTTTTTTTGTGATTTTATTAACTTAATTTAGGTATGGTTGCTGAAAAAATAATACCACATTGTACTCTCGGATTACTACAATATGATTATTTTGCAGACTCTTCATTAAAAAAAACATTCTGACAGTAGTAACAGATCGTAAACTTAGGGGCAACTGCCGTCGCGGGAGGCGCTCCGGGCGTCGGGGGTCCCGCGATGACCTCCGGCCACCGTAGACGCGGGCCTGTGGATGGTGAGTGATGGGCTAACTCGCCGTCCGTCCGTCTCACGACGAAAACAGGCTGTGTCGACGGCGCGTTTGTGTTTCACGCGCGCCTCAAAGAGATGTCAGCAACATGGGAGGGGCCCGAAAGGGCCGACGCCTGTCGGGGCCGCGGGTAGTCCAACGGTTATCGCAGCCTCGACATAGAGGGCGAAGAAGGAACATGGGTGTTTTTTAGTCAGTAGAAGTCTGACACTCCCTTTCGCTCTGCCCAAGAGCGGGAGGCGTTATTCGATGATTTTACACCCACCAAAAAAAAAAAAAAAGGGGGCAACTGCCGCACTCAGAGAGCTTTAATGATTACTTAGGCTATCACTTAGTAAAGGTTCTGACAGTTTTGTCATACATAAGTATGTTAAATCATTACTAAGTAACTACTACTAATGATGGCTTATATAAACATTAAATATCTCTGAGTACCGCAGAAAGTGTCATACGAACTAACTGATCGACGCGAACGAAGTCGCGGGCAAAAGCTAGAAGACGATAAATTAATAATTATAGAATGGTTTTGCACAACAATTTCAGACGAGAATATTTTCTTGTTTCATACTTTTCAGAGCGTGATTTATTAGTAGTCAGATTTTAATTTTGGAAAATATTTTTATTTGTGTTTTATATAATGTTATTGCTCTTTGTTGATCAGAAGTAATGAAGTGGCACTTGTACCTGTACTGTGTCCTACACTTTCGTTAAAAATCTTAGAAGAAAACCAACATTCTCGCTAACCACCAAAATTACTTTCAGCATCCCATCTAGTTCTCCAAACTCCCTATAGACGGCGCTACTTTGCATAATGCTTCTCTATTACCCAAAATAAACATAAAATTAGAGTCAATGAACCCTGGAGCTGGTATAATCAGGCAAATTGCGGCGCGGTGACAATGTTGTTATACCGTCCCTCCCTCCCGGAGTCCCGGCCCTCCTCTCCTCTCGCCTATAGACTGGGTACCTTCAGGCTCAAGGCATGTGAGCACACAAAATAAAATTAAACGCCAACGTTTTTATATGACATGTTGCTGTGAGGTATGTAGCTGCATGTGTTAGCAAAATTAGAGATACTTTTTTTTTGCATGATTTTTGAGTTAATGGCTCCAGAGAACATGTTGTTTGATTCTGGGCGCTTGAGAGTTGGTAAACATCACATAACATCACGCCTGTAATCCTCGAAGAGTCAGACAGAGGTATACCTAGTACACCCAGATGTTGCCTGAGTTCGATTTCCGGGTCGGGCAAAATGGTATTGAGTTATTCCATCAAGAATTGGTTAGTAGCAGTCACGGAGACTGAATTTGTGCCCAGTTGGTCAAATCAAAAGTCATTTATTCAAATTAGGCTGATCAGCACTTTTCGAACGTCAAAAATTACTTTACTTTACTTATTTACAATAGACAGTCCCCAAAAACGCCACACCTCGACACTTCCTAGTGTTTTAGCCGGAAAGAAGAAGTGACGGAACAAACTCCCCAGCAACACATCTGTCTGTTAGATAAGAACCAGATTCGATACAATAGTAAGGTGTGAGTTAAATTAAGATTTACTACAGACACAAATCTATGATAAAAAAGCCGTATCACTACATAGTAAAAAACAAAGTCGCTTTCTCTGTCCCAATATCCCTATGTATGCTTAAATCTTTAAAACTACGCAACGGATTTCGATGCGGTTTTTTTAATAGATAGAGTGATTCAAGAGGAAGGCTTTAGTATCTTTTTTGCACCCGTGCAAAGTCGAGGCGGGTCACTAGTATAACAACAACAACAATGATGGCAATAGGCTCGTCCTCTATTACATTGGGCTTGAACATACTTGGCTATATGTAGGTGTACTATTAGGTACACCTCTGCCTAAACTTACGGGGATTACTGGCGTGATATTATGTTATGTTATGGTATTAATTGTTCTAAACCAGCGAATAAATTGAATGTACCAATAAAATTACCTGTCGACTTATTATTTGGGAGACAATAATTGATCTGTCGCTATTATCCGGTTTTCTCCCTAGAGATGTCCATTAGAATTGCGTCCGGTATTTACAAAAGGGTTAAATTGCGTAGTAATTATTGATAATATCTATGTGGGCTGTAATTCCGGCTTGTATTGGGTCAGTCTGGTACTTCCTGAGAGAATTATATCGTATTAACTAATATACAAGCACATGATTTACATTTAGCTAGATTTAGGGTGTTTACCGACTAACAAAAATGTCATTCTAATTAGTCCGTCTGTCAGATTATCAAAAAATATTGGATACGTATTTTTTATTTGATCAAATCAATAAAACATGACGAAGATAAAAGGTTTGTGACGCACCGGTAATAAATGTCATACTTATGTCTTAGAATGTGACGTCACACGTGACGTTTTCAAAACATAAACCACTCTTAGCTTTAAGAAAAAACAACACCCAAACGTTTTTAAACCTGGCCCCAACAACATACCACGCCGCATCCCTGGGTTTGTGTGAAAATTGAATTGTTTTGTTTAACGCTCCCGGAAGGGAGTGGCACATACGGAACCCCTTCGAGAAGCCATACATATATGTATGTATCACATATTTATTTGTGGAGCCATTTCAATTCGTGATCGAGGAGAGGAGGAAATAAAGAAAGTGTCAGTTTGCTGACTTTAGATGACGTGTTCTACTTTATTTATTCTAACAGATTCTTTTCAAGTTGAAATATTCCTGTATACCTTTGGGAAAAGCAAATTCTTTACTAACAACGCTTTGAAAGTATTTAAAATGCTAAACGTACCATTTAGTGCAAGCTGTGAATAAACTCTTCAAATGAATGAAGCCATTTATATCAGAACCGCCAAATCTTTCTAGACAAATTCTTGGTACCTTGATGAAGTTCTTTTCTTTGACTTCTCTTCCGGAACACATTTAAACGAGCACCATTTCCCTAACTACACCAAAAACTATTTGATCTTAAAATAGTTTCAGCGGAATAATTCAAGTCGTTGGTTCCCTTTCACTTTTCTTAAGACCGCCTTAATTCCACCGGTTGAGTAAAGTTCCTTTTTGAAATAATTGGTGCGATTGCTTCTTTTTTTTTCTTTAAAATAAAAGCACAAACACTTTACTGTTAGTTATGGGCTATAAAACGTTTAATTATTTTTAATTTCTTTTACTTTTTGTAGTACGTGGAGTGGTTTCTAAACGTGGAGAATTATTAGTACGATTACTTTGTTAGGTCGAAAATGTATTTTTGTTGACAGATTTTGTTTTGTTTGGTCTAGGATCGTACTCCCATTAGTAGCGCGTCTGGGTTTTAGGTCCTTTTTTTTTGGCGGGTGGAAAATCATTAAATAACTCCTCCCGCTCTTGGGCAGAGCGAAAGGGAGTGTCAGACTTCTACTGACTAAAAACAACCCATGTTCCTTCTTAGCCCTGTGTCGAGGCCGCGGTAACACAACTTGTGTACAACCCGCAGCCCCGCCGGGCGTCGGCCTATGGCGGGCCCCTCCCATGTTGCTGTCATCTCTTTGAGGCGCGCGTGGAACACGAACGCGCCGTCGACACGGCCTGTCGTCGTCGTAAGACGGACGGACGGCGAGCTAGCCCATCACTCTCCGTCCACGGGCCCTCGTCTACGGTGCCGCCCGCAGCGGCTGGGACGAGAGGCCCTCTCCCTCTCGCGTCCCGCCACCTGCTTCGCTAGCATCACTGCTTCGCAGAAGGAGACGACGGCGTCCCATTCCTCCCCGCCCCGGACCATGGCTTGCACCAGGGCCGGGCGCGGGAGGTCGCCGCCCCCGATCGCCGCTACGAGGACACGGCGGGGCTCCGCCCAAGCGGGGCACACCTCCGTCGTGTGCTCCACCGTGTCCTCCGGCCGATCCTCACAATGGTGGCATCCGGGCGTTTCCTCCCGCCTGATTCGGTGCAGGTACCTCCCAAAACAACCGTGTCCGGTGAGGACCTGCGTCAGACGGAAGGTAAGGGCGCTGTGGCGCCTCTCTAGCCACTCCCCCTGGGTTCGATTCCCGGGTCGGGTGTTATTGGGTTTGTGCCCGGTTGATGGTAATAGGCTTGCCTCTTAATACACGGGATTTAAACATTACTGGTGAAATATGGGTGTAGTATGAGGTACCTACACCTCTACCTAACCCTTCGGTGATTACAAGCGTGATGTTATGTCATGTATATTAGTACGTACGATACATCAAGCTATCTTTCTAAAGACATCACGGCTTCATGCGTCATTTTCATGTCATAATTCCGTATTTTCACTTCACCCTAAAAAAATAACTCGTTTTGGATACTTCATGTGTTTTTGTTTGAAAAAGCCGATATTCTCGTTTTACGGCTTCAAAATAGGTCATTATGTCACTACTAAGGAGGTTACGGAGGGTTTGCACTGAGAGGGAACACAGTTTATTGGTGACTTACATGGAACAATATAGATGGGATTTTATTGATAAAATTGGTTTCTGTTAGAGATGGTTTATTTTCTGGTCGGCGGATGATTCGATTTGGATTTTATTTGTCTTTTCATTGTTGCTGTGCTTATTTTTCTTCATGTAGTCCAGTATTTTTACTTTAAGGTAGTTGCTTTTCCTTAAAAACACCATTCATAAAACATAGATGCTTCATCTTCTTAGATAACCATAGGCAATCTAAATTGAGTTAAGTATCTCAAATCGCTTCAGCTTCGCATGGCGCTTTTAGTTACGTCTATCATCAGATCCTGTAATTACCTGAGGCGAAATCCTAAAAGAGGGTTGTTTATTTATTTTGTGTCTCCAACAAAAGGTATAAACAAGTCATTACATCAAATGTAAGTAATAGTAAACATAAAGTATTACCTTGATTTTAAACTTAGGTAAAGTTAAAAGGAGACCATAATTATAGCGCGCACAAAAATTATGAAAACAACAGAGCACGATGATGATTTGTCAAGGAACCTTATTGTACTCTCCGATGTAAACAAATTTACTTAAACTTCATAGTGTAAGGTTACCAAAAGGAAAGCTATATTTCATTATTTCTAGACCTATAATTCTTTTTATTTTTTGATGTTTGTTTCATGTTATGTTATCACTTATTTTTGTAAATGCTGGTTAACCAGTAATTGACGACTGTGCAAGTTCGTAACTGTAAAACCTATGTACTTATGTACACAGAAGCTGTTTAAATACATAAAATACAAGTGTATTTGAAGTAAAGTAAGGAGTCATTCCTTACATTTTCTCCTAAAATTACTGATTTGTACTCAATAAAACGCACAAACAAAGGGTGAGCTTCGTAAATCTAATTTAAACGTCAATAATCGTATTAATCTGATTTCGGCTATATTTGGTTTTGTACCGTGGCTCGATTTTAATCTTCTTATAAAGGAGTATGACTTCGATACTCTCTGTGTCCCATTAAAGTTTCAATTTTAATTTTGATGAAGCCCTAAGATTTTACAACACGAAACAAATATTTGTATGGACTTCAGGCAGTTGTTCCGGGTCGGGGTATTTGTCTATGTGAGTTTAAACGTTTGTGAACCCCCCCCCCTCCCCCACCATACAGGAGAAATTCCTAGTGAGGGGAAAACGTTAAAAAAAAAACTATATTCCTCAAGAAAAAAAGCCACACAATAATGTTGATCATAATATTCGACTGTGGTACTATAATTCAGGCCTTTTATGTAATTTTGTGCACTTAATATTTTTGACGTTAATGCGGTTTATGGAACTCTATTTATGACGTGGCACCTATGCGACCTTTTACTTTTCAAATGCGTTGACCCCTTATATAAAGATCCCACTGACACAGGTAAATTCTAATCAAACTTCATGTCAATAATACGAGAATTTATGTACATCTGATGTTCCCTGACAAGATCACTGATGACAAAAATCTTTGCCGGAATTTAATAAAAGAAATTTACCCATAAAACGGTCAAGGAAAAATCCACCTTTGATCAATCCTTGAGAATTTTGAACATTTTTGCCCAGAAGGCCATATCGTTTTAGATGTTACTACGATGACCTCGATCAAAGAGGAACTGGTCGAAAGGTCACCACATCATCACAAATTACACTATAATAAGCAACAGTTTCAAATACACGCTTGTTCCGAAACAACAATGTTTTTGAACGTCATTGTTAGCAGTTCTGCAAATCAACATTATGCTCACAAAACAAACTTTTGTGTATAAATTGGAAACAAAACAATCTATCAGCGCTCACTTAATAAATGGACTATCGTTCAAATCGACAGTCGTTAATGGGAGCTCCGACAATGTTTCCAATTTACTAGATTGCTCAAATCTAAAGTCGCGGTTGGTTTAAAATAAATTGAGATTGTTTAGCGGAACTTTTGGCAAGATTTCATGTAATTTTGGGCAGTTGGTCGCAGATTGGATGCTTTATACTGTGAGGGCTGTGATTTAGAGCTTTTCAAAAATAGGTTTTTTGCTGATTTTCTTCTTGTTATTCAATTTTCGTTATACTGACTGCCAAATAGGTTTGCTATATGCCTTTATAATCACTAGTGGATTACGCAGATGTGTGGCTTTAGGACTTTCATACTTTGTTATTTTTCTTTGCTATACATGGAAAAGTCCAGGCATCAATGCGACTGAGACTTTCCTGATAAAATAACTTAGTTCTATCTGGCTAACCTGGAAATTCAACCTAGGTACTCACGATCAGAAGAACTGAAAAACTAGACTGGGACTGTACAAGACTTCGCAAAGGCGGGCGGAACATAAAAAAATATTCTAAGTGTATCTTTTATTAAGGTCAGTTGTAAGATAATTTTCAGTCACTTTTTTTTTTTTTTTTTTTTTTTTTTTTTTGTGTGTAAAATCATCGAATAACCCCTCCCGCTCTTGGGCAGAGCGAAAGGGAGTGTCAGACTTCTACTGACTAAAAACCACCCATGTTCCTTCTTCGCCCTCTATGTCGAGGCCGCGATAACCGTTGGACTACCCGCGGCCCCGACAGGCGTCGGCCCTTTCGGGCCCCTCCCATGTTGCTGACATCTCTTTGAGGCGCGCGTGGAACACGAACGCGCCGTCGACACGGCCTGTTTTCGTCGTGAGACGGACGGACGGCGAGTTAGCCCATCACTCACCGTCCACAGGCCCGCGTCTACGGTGGCCGGAGGTCATCGCGGGACCCCCGACGCCCGGAGCGCCTCCCGCGGCGGCTAGGACGAGAGGTTCTCTCCCTCTCGCGTTCCGCCACCTCCTTCGCCAGCATCACTGCTTCGCAGAAGGAGGCGACGGCGTCCCATTCCTCCTCGCCCCGGACCATGGCTTGCAACAGGGCCGGGCGCGAGAGGTCGCCGCCGCCGATCGCCGCTACGAGAACACGGCGGGGCTCCGCCCAAGCGGGGCACACCTCCACTGTGTGCTCCACCGTGTCCTCCGGCCGATCCTCGCAATGGTGGCATCCGGGCGTTTCCTCCCGCCTGATTCGGTGCAGGTACCTCCCGAAACAACCGTGTCCGGTGAGGACCTGCGTCAGACGGAAGGTGAGGGCGCCGTGGCGCCTCTCAAGCCACTCCTCAAAGAGGGGACTTACCGCCACTATCGTGGCGTGCCCTATTTTCAGTCACTTCAGATGTGCTTCAGACCAACTTCACCTTTAGTGTTTTCAATTAGAAAATAGTACGCATATTTTAGAATCTTTCTTAGTAAAACTTTCATCTCGGTTACGAATTTAAATGGGAATAACGATGGTACCTAATCCCGGCAACTTGTTCCCAACTTGGTGGACAGTTGACATCTGTAAAACGCCTCTTTTGGCCTTTTAAACGCTGAATTAATGTCCAAGATGGCAGGACACGGATTTATTTATGGCTGACAAGAAAACTTTTCTGGATGAACTTTTTGAAATACGTTTTAGGTATTCTTGCTTTTTGTACTTTGTTCATTTAAGTGGGTTGAATTTACGGACATAAACTTTTAACAGACGTCAGCACATTAAACTACTACAATCTATTTCTTTCAATGATTTTTAACTTTATCGCTAAAGCATAAGGTTCAAGGTTGATTGGGATTTTTTTCTCTATGTGCCATCTTCTTCTTGATGTGCCATCTGTACTTGGTATTTGTATGTACGTGAACCAAGTAGGTATATTAGAACTGTAGCTGTTCCATGGTAGAAGGTTTGTTAAAGTTAGTTCATGTTTCACATTCACTGTTATTATGACTGTATCTTACATAACAGGGTTAGGCGGCGGTGTAGCTAACAAATACACCATATTTCAATAGTGATGTAATTGTGTAATAGGGTGCCTTCCTATTGCCATCAACCGAACACAAATCCAGACTCCGAAGCAACTATTGAGAAATTCCTGATGTTAAAACTCAATAACATTTTGTCCGACGAAAGAATCGAACTCAGTTCCTAATGCTCAGCAGCTGCCTTAACGACCAGTAGACCAACGAGGCATGTCCAGAATGAATTTACTCAGAATGTATTTTTTCCATGTAGTTAATCTTGTTGGCACATCATTTTGCAGTACCTACATCTACGGCCATTCAGTTAGAGCACAGCTGCGTACAATTGTGTAATAGTTCCAGGAAATGTTGTGTTGTGGTTATCCCCTCACACCTCACCGTACAATGTTGCCCTTACAATCAGTCAATTCCTCCAAAACTTCCGTTCGCATGTAACTCAATAGTAATTGGGTCATGCCAGTTAAGACTAATCGTCGAATTAAACCTCGTCTAATTGCAATCTCACCGAAACGCCAACAAGACAGATTACGAACGTAAACTTGTTAGTAAACGTTACGATTTGAATTGGTAATTGGTACTGTCTCATTGTTTAAATTATTCATTTGTGTGTTAAAGACTTCCGCGTTATGGTTTGATCGTGTTTGGATAAAGAGTTTAGCGTTAAGGCGTTTAGCTGTCGGCTGATCCGCTTAAGTTGTAAACTGTCGACTAAGTTAACCCCAAGTTTGTGAACGCCTGTTTAATTTAATCTGTCGTCTAATTTCATGTCAACGTGTATTGCGTACCCAAAAACTGGTCATGTTTTTATCTCTTCGTATGAATCAAAACCAATGAACCATATGCATCGTTTTTCAATAAAAAAATGTTGAAAATCACGATAAATGACGATGAACAGTCTTTTTTTTTAATTATTTCAATGTTATGATCTTTAATAAACGTAGGCGGATCAATGACCGCTATTGCGATAATAACTGGCAGCAACTGCACATACATGGAGTAAATAAACGGGACTTAAGACTTCTGTCATCATGACTATCAATCTCCCAATTGAAGCAATATTTTCCCTCAAAATATAAAACCTATTTTGTGCGATACTGAAATATTTTATGAGCTGATGTTGAATGATAAAATATTGCTAGCTAGCCCTGAGGGGATCGGATCACTGAGAGCTGTTTTTCAAGTGAATTTTCCAATCAATATGACAAGATAAATCTGACGACGCTGTGGTTTGCTACATAGAATTCAATTTTAATTCTAGATATATTATGCTAAGTATTCAAAATACAATATCAAAATACTTCAATTCCGTTTCCAATTAAAACGTTTTAGAGGAAAACTTAAAAATCAATTTAAAAGAACAGCCAAAAATGACCCAAAATAAAAAAATACACTTAGCATATCAAATAGCCAAAGTACCAAAATGTTCGCAAAAAAATTGATGTCCCTTTCGGTATTGCAATGTACACAGTGTTGATCGAACATGCCTCGAGACTTAAATGGATATTACAGGGGATCGATCTTAGATCCATTACCCACACCCCGGCTGGGGACTGTGAGCATACGGGAGGGTATCTTGCGGCGGGCGCGCGGTGGCCTTCAGGATGGGTTGGCGTTCAGGAATTTGTTAATGGAGTTGGTGTGAAAGGTGTCAGTTATGAAGGATGTGCGGTTTTAGGTAGTTGTGGAGAAGTTGGAAAGAGTTTAATGTGAACACTGATTCTGATATTAAGTTAGAGAAGAGTAATATACAAAAGTTTTCATTTAAACATAAAGTATTTGATCATCCCTGGTGCAAGCCGTGGTCCGGGGCGAGGAGGAATGGAACGCCGTCGCCTCCTTCTGCGAAGCAGTGATGCTAGCGAAGGAGGTGGCGGAACGCGAGAGGGAGAGAACCTCTTGTCCCAGCCGCCGCGGGAGGCGCTCCGGACGTCGGGGGTCCCACGATGACCTCCGGCCACCGTAGATGCGGGCCTGTGGACGGTGAGTGATGGGCTAACTCGCCGTCCGTCCGTCTCACGACGAAAACAGGCCGTGTCGACGGCGCGTTCGTGTTCCATGCGCGCCTCAAAGAGATGTCAGCAACAAGGGAGGGGTCCGAAAGGGCCGACGCCTGTCGGGGCCGCGGGTAGTCCACCGGTTATCGCGGCCTCGACATAGAGGGCGAAGAAGGAACACGGGTGGTTTTTAGTCAGTAGAAGTCTGACACTCCCTTTCGCTCTGCCCAAGAGCGGGAGGGGTTATTCGATGATTTAACAACCACCAAAAAAAAAATAGTATTTGATCATAATGGGCAAATGTAAATACGCCAATATTTTTTAAATACACGATTATGCAAACTGTTACAAAAGGTATAACTAAAAACAACCAATTAAAAACACCAGTAATCTTTTGGTCTAATACTTGTACATGAACCTTTGAACTACTGACGTCATCTTGAATTTCAATACAATTTCTTTAGGCAATTCAAACTCAAACTCAACTTAAACTCAAAGCATTTATTTCAATTAAGCCATTACAGGCACTTTTAAATGTCAGAAGAACAATTCATAAAATAAAACTACGAGTGCAATACGTCATTCCGAAAGCCACCACGCCGAACCACATGCCACGAAATGCCGAATGAATTTTAGTTAATGTTTACTACCAGCACTTTTCAGACAGTTTAACACAGTCGCCAAAAAATGTATGCAGCGCTGGTACACCAGTTGTGACAGTCGCTGCGCAAACGTTCACGATATCCACCCGTATATCCCAAAATGGTGCGTCTATGATCGCAGTAAGAATTCGCCAACGGAACCCTACAAATGAATTTTTTTTCATCTCAAATCCATCGAGATAACATAAAGAGGAATTTTATATTCGCACTGAAAGCTTAGATACAACTTCAGAATAAAAGTAATTTCTTACATCTACTTTTTATTTTCATGAAATAAAATATAGGGTGGGGGGGGGGCTACACTTAGTAGATGTGTAAGTAATGAGAATCAAGTAAAGTGAGATGGTTGGCTAGCTTATGAGAATGGGTTTCAATTGAGCCTAGCACTAGGCGTAGGAGGCGATGAAATGGATATCAATAAAACTCAATGATATTCTACATCTTTCTAATCAAAGAGAGAAGAAGGAAATAATTTATTTGAGCCAGGTTGAGGTAGTTTCTATAATTATAGTTGTGTGTAAGTCTGACCCCTCCTAGTCGGAATGTGATAATTCCCTCAACTGTCGTGGCAATGGTCAGGACACATTGCTCGCAGAACAGATGGAAGATGGGGTCGAAAACTTCTGGAGTGGCGTCCGCGAACTGGAAGACGTTGCGTTAGAAGGCCTCCCACTACGTGAACCGATGACCTGGTGAAGGTTGCGGGGACCCGCTGGATGCGAGACACACGGGACCGGTCAATTTGGCGACAACTGGGGGAGGCCTATGTTTAGCAGTGGACGTCTTTTGGCTGAAATGGCATTATGACTGATAGTCTAGTTGTATGACCTTCGAATCGTGCGAACCTAAGGCATGCATCTCTGATTTTTTGGATTCATCTGCGTATTGTATCGATGAAGGAAATCACTTGCATCGATGAAGGAAAACGTTGTAAGGAAACCAGTTTACCTTAAAGGTATTTCTCGACAGCATGTGCCAAGTCAGAGGTCCATGGGCTACTTAAAAACTCTAATTTTTTTATGGTAGGAAATCATCAAATGACTCCTCCCGCTCTGGGCAGAGCGGAAGGGAGTATCAGACTTCTACTGATTAAAAACCACCCTTGTTCCTTCTTAGCCCTTGCGCCGAGGCCGCGGTCTCTTTTGAACAACCCATAGCCCCGACAGGACCCGCAGTCCCGACAGACGGGGATAAATAAAGACCTTGACACAAAAATCCATAGATTTTCGTTCTCCTGGAATTTTCTACCTAACTGTCTTCATTAGTTGCTGACTTCACGAGGCAACTCAAAAGTTTTCCGATACGTACGTTTCCGAAGGACTCGTCACCTCCAACAGACATCGGTCCTTCAGCAAACAGCTCTAGTGTACCAACTTGTAACTTCTTGAGTACACTTCAAGTTCCAGTCAACTGTGTGTTCCTGCACATGAGGCTTAGGTACTGAAGGTGACTTCGAATAGATTAACTGGTATTAACAAAATGTTGGTCAAAATGTTGGTGTTGATGGATCAGATAAAGCCTTTTTTTCGTTCAGGTACAAACATTTAAACTCACATACCTACACAAATACCCAGACCTAGAACAACTATCTGTAGGCCATACAAATATTTGTTCCGTGCGGGGATCGAACCCGCGACACGCAGTGCAGCAGTCCAATCGCTCAGCCATTCCGGTGACCCGGCTACAGCAAATGATAAAAACATGAAACTTGTTATATATAACCCGCCTTTATTCTCTCTCCTTAGGGAATAGAAGTCTTCCTTAGTGCCTACAATAGAAAACTTAAGTGTAAAATTTCTAAATTCTAGTCTCAGCTTTGGCTTTCCGTTATGTTTTAGTGAATGAATAAATAGCTTTGACTACACAGAAGATCAGTATTAATTTTAATTAAAAACGTATCGAAACTAAATGCAAACAATGTTGACTACCTACCTGAGTTCCACAGCCCCGTAAAATATACATAAAGGGTGTAAAAGTACCCTTTACGAAAACGATGGGCACTTGTTCTCCCCGCCACTGCGATAATTTTTTTGTTTCTAGACCATACCTGGGACCTCTAGTTACGGAGATATTGGGGGTCAAAGTTCCAAATTTTGCACAGCTGTTTTTGTAAATACTAGTTTTTCAGGTTATAACTTTACTTAAATTACCTCCACCCGTTTACTATTCAAAGCATCCACTAGCACAATGTTTTAAGAGTGCTACATTGAGTTTTACTGAAAAGTGTGATTTTTGACACCAAAAAAAAAGTCGTTTCCCAGCAAAAGTTTTTGCGTAAGGGTACTTAGCTTGATGTACAGAATGCTTGGTAGACGTATGTGTGATGGGTTAATTTACACTCTGTTTATGTGTATATCCCTTGGTAGGTATACTGATTACTAGAGTTTCATGCTTCTGGTGTCAATGTCTAAGGACTACACTTTTCTAAAACAAGAAAGGAGTAAAAGTCAAGAAGATGGAAGCTTGTGCGATTCAAAGTAATAGCGACACTACAAAAATACACACGTACAGTGAAACGACACTAAGCAGGATTTATGACGTCATGTGTCGCTGTGAGAACCGCCACTCATGTAGGGCTGGTACTGAACTTTTGTTAAATTTTGTTAACTTTTTTTAATTAAATTGATATTTGTGTTGTAAAACTGCCTAGTTGGTCACAAATGCGATTGAATTCGATTTCTAGGTCATGTAAAGAATTATTGGATTTTGTTCAGTCATCATCATCAGCCTATAATGTTCCCGCTGCAGGGACTTAGGCGTCCTCTCTAAGAGAGGGGTGGGCTATAATCGACCACGCGGGCCCAGTGCGGGTCGGTAGATGTCACATGTCTTCAAATTTCTTGGACATGCCGTTTCCTCACGATGTTTTCCTTCACCGTTATAATTATGCAAAATGTAACTATAGTTTTGCCAAAGTTTTTTGCCTAAGAGGTCGTCCAGTCAATATATCCCAAGGATGCCTCCTGGACGATCAAAATACCAGTCCAGTCAGGTTTGACTTGCATGTGCATATGACGATGCATTCTGCCTCAAAGTCTGTGCTTTTTTCATCACTATAAACATGAAAGTAAACACGGAAAACTAAAAAGAAGTCTTGCGTATGCATTTTCATTAAAAGAGAATGTAAATCTGTACATTTTACATGCTAACCCTGTTAGGGTTAAAAAACCATTAGCATAACATGCTCAATTTAAAAGCCACAGGTTGTGCATGGTTAACCGAGATTTACGTACATGGTAAATAAATATTCATACACTGACACGTATATTTTCACACGTATTTTCACGAAATATTTAAATTTTGTGAACAAAAATTAAAACAACATGCAATGAAGCATAATTTACTATTTTTATCCTATTTCAAATTTTTATCATCTTATGCATAGCTGTCTCCAAACCATTTTGGGATTGGCTTTCAGTGTAACTATTTTGCACAAACTAAGTACTCACACACACAACACTATCAAATGCTGATCTGACCTCCACAATAGGGATATTTACTGTCTTTAAAAATATATGATTCTAATTAGTTCGTCTGTTATATTATCGAGAAATATTGGACACGTATTTTTTGTTTTATCAAATCTATAAAAATTGACGAAGATAAAACGCGTTGTGACGTCACTGACCGCTAAAGAATGTCATAATAATGTCTCAGAAAATGACGTCACACAAGTTTTCAAAGCACTTTATCGTCTTCATTGTTTATTTACGTGAAAAAAGAAAAAATGCATGTCCAACATTTTTAGAAAATCTATCTGACGGACTAATTCGATTTTTTTGTTAACTATCCTATTCTGTCTCAGGTTTTCAGGCATCTGACTCTCCTCTCTCTCTCTCTGTGATCTCTCTCTCTCTGTCGTAACAACTCACCATCATCTGCCTAGCTTTGTCCCAACTATGATTGGGATCGTTATCCTGTCTAACCGGATGCAGCTTAGTACCAGTATTTTAAATGGAGCGACTATCTATCTGACCAACACAACCCATTTAGTATCCGACTAATATTTTATAGCCGAAAGTTTGTGAGTGTGTATGTTTGTTACTTCTTCACGCAAAAACTACTGAACGGATTTGGATAAAATTTGGTACACACAGATAGTTTATAATCTGGATTAACACACACGATAGTTTTTATCCCGATTTTATCTTCTCGTGGGTTAATTTTCAGTTTGTAGCAGGTGAAACCGCTGGCAACAGCTAGTTAAGTAATATATTACTTGCCATTATTCATTGCGACTTTCAAAAATATTTGAATGACTACTGAAAATTTTCAAACTTTTAATATTTCGTCTGCCAACCCTACCGGGTCCGTAGAGCGTGACTTATCTAGCCCAGAAGTGTGTGCCAAGCAAACAGGCTGTTGGCCTCACAGTCGAGCTGAAGGCCTATTGTGGCCTCCACTTATTCTGCAGGAATGTTCCTCAGAATCGCTTTGTAGAGAGTATTGGTTGACTCTGTTATGTAAATTGATTTAGATATACTTTGTTTTGTCTATTGTCGGATTTAATTTGGAGTTTTTGATATTTTCTTTTTGTTTAATGTTTTGAGTGAGTTTAATAGTAGATACAAAGGGAGGTTTTGTTATGTTTACCTTTTGTTATCACAAACACAGGAAGGAATAAAAAAATATATGCGAATTTTAGGTGATTTGGCACAGGGACATGCATAGTGACCGAGAAATACGGAAGAATGAGACATGCTGCATTAATTGAGATAAAGCCCGCCTTTGTACGTTTTTTGTGCATAAAGTTTAATAAATAAATAAATAAAGCCATGAGAATGATGAATACAAAACTTCACATGTATTTAACCACTTGAAAGTAATAAAACCTCCATGTCATCTAACATATTTTCAATTTATACGAGTACCACTTCAAACTAATATTCTCTTTCGCAATTTGTTATTCTTTCATTTCCTAACATGGAGTCCTGTCATAACAAAATTGCATAACAATATCTCAGTTCATTTATTTAACAAACATTTCTTTTCTACACTTATAAAGAGGAAAGATTTGTATTTTTGTATTTTTGTGTGTGTGTAATAAATAAACTTAAAAACTACTGGATCGATTTGAAAAATTCTTTAACCGTTAGGAAGCTACACTATCCCCGGATGACATAGACTACTTTTTATCCCTGTATTCCCACGAAAACGGGAACTACACGGGTGAAACCGCGTCACGTCCGCTAGTCCTAAATAAACAGGCCCTCTATGTTGTATGTCGTGTACGATTGCCTTAAAAATATACTATTGACTACCTCGTCGATGTAGTGGTCGCAAGAGATACTACTGACCATGAGATACTGAGTTCGATTCTCATGCTCAGCTTCTCAGTAGCCGGAATTTAGTATTTGTGCCCAGTTAATGGCAGTAGACTCACTCCCTAATCATCATCAGTCTATAATGTTCCCACTGCAGGGACTCAGGCCTCCTCTCTAGGAGAAGGATGGGGCTATAATCCACCACGCGGGCTCAATGCGGGTTGGTAGATGTCACATGCCTTCGAATTTTTGGTATTACAACATGCCAGTTTCGTCACGATATTTTCCAAACCAATACAAGGACTCAAACATACCTGGAAAAATGCAGATTATTCACATCTACCTAACACTGCAGATTACAGAGAGAGAGGCATTATATTCTAATTAATAGACACAAAGGGCTAAGAACATGGGTGGTTTTTAGTCAGTAGAATAATGATACTCCTTACCTCCTTGCCCACAGCGGGAGGAGTAATTTGATGATTTCCCAACGTCAAAAAAAGGCATAATATTTTGTCATAATTAATAAACTCCGCTGCAGAACAAAAGACCGATAAGTGCATTACCTACTTGACAGTTTGGGCCCCTACTTGTCGTATCATAAAAGTTAATCAGTTTTTGGGTTAAGAGATAATGATGGCTACAAGTGTCTCTTGTGAAATATTTCTGGCAAGTTCTGCATTAATTATTTACCTTGACATCTTTTTGAAGTTGAAATAGCTAATTTTGACTGCAATGCTGACTGCAGCTAAAATTAACTGCCGATGACTTTTGAGAACTCGTTTAAAAAGCAGCTCCTAATTAATTTCACTTGAATACTTGACACAAACAACACACACACCACATCTTACACCACCACACCACCACCTCATCTTTACATTCTTGACATAAATACCTTGTTGGTATAGTGGTCGCTTAAGTGCGCTTGCTGTGTATGAGGTCCTGGGTGGTGAACTAATGGCTACATCTCTGCTAAACCCTTCGGGGATTACGGGCGTGATGTCATGTTATGTGTGTATGATGTTTGAATCTGAAATAAACCGAAACAAATTACAATTAATTTGTTGATTCCTGCGGACTCAATCAAACAAACGAAAAATGTAGGCAAATACCAGAAACCAGAAAAAAAACCATTTCAAAATATTTTTCTATTCAAATCGCAAACACTCGTTCAAATTCCGAACACTTGGGGACTAATAAAATGAATGCTGTCAAGAGGACAACCCTCGAGCCAATCAGCGCTGGGTCACGAGCTATACGGCCACGCGTCACTAGACTTGCGACAACTAACACGAAGAAAAATAAATTGTTTATGCCGCGTGTCATCGCAACACGACTTACATAATAGGTCGTCCGCTAGATTTCCAAAAAAAATTGAGTACATATTTTCTCTTTGTTTCACGTAAACAAACAATGAAGACGATACAGTGCTTCGAAAAGTCGTGTGACGTCGCAGGTACATTTTTTACATTAAGTGATGTCACAAGCCCCTACTCCTGATCTTTGACACGTTTTATTTTCGTCAATTTTATTAATTTGATAAAACAAAAAAACAGGTATCAAAATTTTTTCGATAATCTAACAGACAGACTAAACAAAATCATATATTTTGTGGTAAGGAAACATCCATTAAATGTAGGAGTATAATAAAAAGCAGTGCTGGATGTGAAGTCCTTCATCCTTTATTGAAAATGGAAGATCTTCCGACCAAACGAGTGTTGTGTCTGGTGGGCTACTACCTAATAGTTTGTTGTTGGTTTTCCTATATATTAAGAAGCGCGATTTAGAATAGCGGATAGCGCTAAAGTACTTTTAGTGCCATGTTTCTGTAGTATTTTTTATAGTGCGGTTACACAAAAACGCGAAGGGAACAGACACACATGCATGTCGCTCGACGCAAGTCACCTTACAAGTAGCATCTGTGGAGGTCGTGAATAGAGCATAAGGGACTAATAAAATAAATGTTGTCGAAGGAGGGCAGCCCTTGAGCCAGTTAGAGTTATGGCTCAAAAAACAAGTTAAGTTCAACAATAAAATTAATTCAGTGTACTCGAATCTGTGTGTTATGCTCACAAAACGACGAGCATTCAACTTCGTTTACATAAAGATGTTATTATTTCACTCCGGGAATTGCTTCTATTGGAATTCTGCTATTTGAGAATGAGGAATGGTGACTGTGCATAGTAATCTAGGGAGAAATATAGTGGTAAATTATTACATTGTCTGGTTACCTTGGAATTCTATTCCTGCACTAGTGCGATAACGTTGGCCGCTATCTTGGTCTAAAGTGCAGCGATGGTACTCCGAGAATTGCCACCTTTTGGAGAATTTCCCGAAATTCAACGGTGCACTTTTATTTTCCGGACTGTGGAATTTGACCTGTCTGGGAACAATTTATGCAGCTTAGTGTCACCTGCTGCGACCGCAGACGTGAATCTAATTAAAACATTCCAGCAATGAGAAAAATAGTTCATAATAAAAAATGCTCAAAGTTACAGAAAATTACTCCGTTTGTTTATTGCCTGTTCGGTCTAGGTTCTAATATATTTTCAGGTCAGGCAAAGTGTTATTAGGTTAAACATCATGTGTTAATAGTAGCAGTAAGCAGAGAGTATTCCATTTGATGGTGATTTTCTAACTCACTAGTGCGTTTTCACGGGACTTAAACATAATAATTGGCTTAATGTCGGTGTGCTTATTAGGTACAACTCTGGGAATCATCGGGGATTACATTCGTGATGTTATATTATATCATTCCCTTTAAATGGAGCACAAAACGACATTTACACTGTCACAAACATTACTCTAGTAATTTCTATTGACACAGACACTAAACTTAGTGACATAACATTGATGTTTTAAGCATCTTTGAAGAATTTGTCGGTTGGATGGCTTACTTTCATCTTCAGTGTAAACAATTGTTTGTGTTTGTTTATTTTGCCTTTTTTATTGTGTCTTGTTTGTCGAGCCACAGTGATGAGATGTTGACAAAGTTTGCAATCACTTCAAATAAAAAAAAAATACATTTGTACTGGGTGGAAGACTAGTTTGATGTTTTTTCAGACATTTTTTTTGTGATACATTAAGATTATATTTATATTTACAGGCAATTTAGTGTCTCAGTTGGCACGCTATGTTCGAAGAAATATTTTATTCTATTGAAACGAGAAATGTAGTTCGACAGCAATAGATGATATAATTGACTCTTAAAACTAGAGAAATTGAAATTGATAACTCCTGTCTGTCTGAGCCAAGTATCTATGTGTGACTATTGAATACCTACATTGACCTGGACCAGATCCGATAATTGCTGAATTGTTACAATAACAGGAAAGTAGCCTTCATCAAAAACTTATTATCATTGCATCATGCTTGTAATAACCGAAGGTTTAGGCAGAGAGGGATACCCCGTCGGGACTCCGAGATGTTGTAAGATATACCACGGCCTCGACATAAAGGGCTAAGAAGGAACATGGGTGGTTTTTTAGTCAGTAGAAGTCTGACACTCCCTTTCGCTCTGCCCAAGAGCGGGAGGGGTTATTTGATAATTTCCCAACCCCAAAAAAAAAGGCAAAGGGTTACCCAATATAACACTCACATTTCACCACTTATGTTTACGTCCCATGTAATAGGGAGCGAGCTTATTGCCATCAACGGGGCACAAATTCACACTCGAAGAAATTCTCGATTAAAAAACCCAAAAACACTTTTCCCGATCCCGGAATCGAACCCAGAACATAAAAATAACAAAAAAAATCTAATTAGTCCGTCAGATAGATTTCCAAAAAATGTTGGATACATATTTTTTCATTTTTCACATAAACAAACAATGAAAACGATACAGTGCTTTGAAAACTCGTGTGACGTCATATTCTAAGACATTAGTATGGCATTTTTTACCGGTCAGTGACGTTACAAATCCTAAAATTTTTGACGTGTTTTATCTTCGTCAATTTTTATTGATTTGATAAAACCAAAAATACTTATCTGATATTTTTCGATAATCTAACAGACGGACTAAAAAGCATCACATTTGTTTTAGTCAGTAAACATCCCCATCTAGGGCCCCACATTGGCCCTACATGGGTCAATGCGATGGCGATTAGCTATTACAATGGCCTGTTTAACATTGGTGAATGCGATGCGATGGCCAAGTCAATTTTAAGTAGGGATTAAATATATTAACTGACTTGGTATTTACATGGATCTCACTACTTTTTACGGTTAAAGAACTAAGTTGCGCGGCTTGGCTTTTTTTACAAGTTTTGTTTTTGGTTGGTTAAAACTTACCATGAAGTCGAATTCAGGACCTCTATCTACATTATGGGGGTACTTGTTCAATCTACACCGATATCGTGTATTATGTTATATCACTGCGTACGAAACGAAGTGCCTTGTTGACACCATTTGTACCTCTTGACGTATAATAATACCGCGCTTGAGTTAAAAAATGCGAAGCCATGAAATACTGGCTCCAAATAATGTGGGTATTTGTTATTATTGTTGGGAAATCTTTGTAAGTAGGTACTACTTACTAATGTCAGAAGAGGGAATTTGTTAACTCAACAATAGGTATGTTTCCTGACTAAAAAAAATATGATTCTAATTAGTCCGTCTGTTAGATTATCGAAAAATATTGGATACGTATTTTTTGATTTATCAAATCAATATAAGTTTACGAAGATAAAACGCGTCAAAAATATGGGTTGGGGTTTGTGACGTCACTCACCGGTAAAAAATGCCATACTCATGTCTTAGATTACGACGTCACACGAGTTTTCAAAGCCCTGTATCGTCTTTATTGATTATTTACGTGAAAAAATATGTGTACTTACTAAATTTTTTGGAAATCTATCTCACGGACTAATTAGATGTTTTTTTTTTAACTGCCCTAAAATTCGTAAAGGACAAAGTATTATGATAATAAAAACCAATTATGATGATCGATGAACGATGACTGCTGATGTAGTGGTTTAGAGGTCCTGACAGATTACGAAATCGGGAAAAGAGATGTTCAGTGAAAAACTGAACATCTCTTTTCTCGATTTCGTAATCTGTCAGGACCTCTGTTAGGAAGTAACAGTAGTACCACGGAGTCTAGATTAGTTTCCAGTTGGTGAAAGTGAAAAAAAATGTGGGTTGTCCGGTGGCGAGAGGGGTATGCTCAACAGTGGGTGAATTCAGGCTGTGGACAATGATGATAGATGATGGTGAAAATAGGCTTATTCCTAAAAATAAACTATAAGTTCACGACAAAGACACTTAACCAGAGATAACAGCCGCAGTAATAATAAAACCCTGAAAACAAATCTTTCAGCAACAAAAAGAAAACTAGAACTACACCCATTGTTTTGCAAATCACAAATGTATGCAATAAGCCAAAGTTGTCAAATAACGAGGAACAACAGCGCTGCAACTTTGCCGGAATCTGTTATTAAATTTCTTGACGAAGTACTTTTTATTGGGAGCGAATACTTTCTCGTACGATGTACGTACGGCTAGCGTGAGGGGCAGCCTTCTTTGTTGTTGGTTTTTTTGGAGAGGAGGGGGGAATTCAATGGTAGGTAAGTCAGAGTGTTTAGTGGTAACTCTTAGGTGGTATCAGCGTAAGTGCGGTAATTTTTTCATGGAATGGTTTTTGGCAGCAAAACTAAAAGTCCATCAATGGAAACAACGAAACCCAGAGTCCAATCCCATACAAAAAATCAATAATGAATGGGACAGATGAGATTTTTAGTGATTACGTTGTTGGTACCTTGGAGAGAGTTGTTCAGTTCTATGGTCTAACGTCAAACCTAAGCGTGGCAGTATTATGATTCATGGCGAACGGCTCAAGTTGAAGAGATGCTCAAACCTGGGTAGCTATAATACTTCGGTAAATTTTGCTCTTAACGATAGGTCAAAACACAGTACCATTTCTATTTTTCTTATCCTTTTTTCGACCTTTCAACATTTTCCACTAAAAGGCTTCGTAAAGTAATCAATCCCAGAATTTAATCAGGGAATTCTAATTTACTATTCTATATTATCTACTAAATTAGAGATGAGGTCAGCTTTGATTAAAGGAGTTAATTAATAATGGCTTGCTAATTAAGGCGTAGTCAAACTTAGGGTGGGTACAGAGTGGAGGAACATGATTTTTCTGCGGGTTACTCTTGTTTACGTTTTTTGTTTGTTTTAAAAGTAGAATGTTCAAGGGACATAGGGGGCGTGGGAGACAAAAATTGTGTTAGATAAAAAATCACACATTCTGCATACAAACTCTTTTAACAAAAAAGCGCTGGTTGTTCCAAACAAATATAACCCTAAATAACAAGTAACACATTAAGCCCCATTCTAATCTCCCTCCAACATAGAAACACGTGATTCTGTAAGCAAAATGTTTTCAAACAAAGTTGTGAACTTTTAATTATTTTATAATTTATACTGCGCAAAGTTCAGCTAAGTTGTAAGCAGGATTCGAGCTTGTTGAGTTACTTAGTTATTAAATTATATGTGTGTGCTGTATTAAGATTAATGTGTATTTTTTTTTTTAATAATGAGATCTTTAGGTCATTTTAGTGAAAATATTTTTGGATAACACTGATAATTTTGTAATAATAGTTATTTAAAAGGTCAGTTGGTGCGTTGGATAATATTATTTAGAAATGGGGCTCATTTCTTTTTTAAACAAGGTGATCTAGCTTGCAAATACAATGGGCACCCAAAAAATAGTCATCAACAAGATCAACCTCAGAAATTAAACTCGAGGTATATGGCAGCAGTGGTGGCTCAGTGGTAACGGCCCCGACTTACGAACAGTGAGTCGTGGGTTCGAACCCAGTCAGGCACATTACTTTGTGTAATTTATATCATCACCGCTGCTCTCAAAACGCTGAAGGAAAATATAGAGGGGAAACCGGCATGTCTTAGAACCAAAAAATTCGAAGACATGTGACACCTGCCAATTCGCACTGGACCCGCGCGGTGGATTATAGCCCATCCCTCTCCTAGAGAGGAGGCCTGAGTCCCTGCAGTGGGAACATTATAGGCTGATGATGATTATGATATGGGTGACCGTTTTTGTAGTTCCGTTTAGTAGAGGATGATATGGTAAGAAAGCAGTTGTCTGATGAAATTACAAAATAGATTAACTAGTATGAAAAAGGAGACACGCTGCTCCGGCTTCAAATGGTTTAGGATACAGGCAAGAAAATGATCATAAATAATTATGTTTAGTCTATTAGTGTCTGTGTTGTCAGAACAGGGTAAAGAGTCACCAATCTGAGTTGTCAGATTGGTCTAGAGTTCAACTTAAGTCTTGGCTTTGCCCAGTAAATCGTTTGTGGAAATGTGAAGGTCAGACTGCAGTCCCATTGCTATTCCTCACACGTATCTGGGTCTATTAGACTGAAAGCCAACCCTGACCTGGTTCAGAAGAGGCTAGCTGGATAAACCTTAGGTCGAGATGTATAAATCTTACTTAAAATTGGCTTGTTTTGGGTAAGAGTTATTCCAGACACTCATACAAGTGTAAGATAGCCGCTAGATAAGAGGCACATGAATTCACACCTTTTCCCGTAAAGATAGGCTGAAATCACAAAACACCATCTTCAAAAAAAAACATATTAGCAATTAAATTTTTTTTTTTCTGAATCTGGGATTCTGATTCTGAAAGATCTTGACGTCGTAGTCAATAACCGGTACTTATCACGTGCAGCCACGTGCTTAGTAACGTTCATAGATCTCAGCCAAAGAAAATGATTGAAGATGAAGTTAATATCGTATATTTATCTTCCATCACTCAAGTACAGCTGTTACTAGAACGAAAAGTAGCGCTTTTTTAATTTTCTCCACTTCTAACTCATTGTTATCTCGGCGGGGAAATGATAGTTCACTTTTGTTTTTACTGATTTTGTATGAAGTTGGTTAACTTGGGGTATTAATTAAAGAATAATAGTGGGTGCATTGTTGTCGAAGTAAAATAGATGGATAGTGGAGTTTAGACATCGCGATTCGTTGCCTTTTTTTTTGGGGGGGGGGGTGGGAAATCATCAAATAACCCCTCCCGCTCTTGGGCAGAGCGAAAGGGAGTGTCAGACTTCTTACTACTTTCTACTGACTAAAAACCACCCATGTTCCTACTTAGCCCTATATGTCGAGGCCGCGGTGACTAGTGTACAACCCGCAGCCCCGACGGGCGATTCGTTGCCTTACGACAGTATTTTTTTTCTTCATAAGTTCTGATCTCTATGATAGCGAGCGTTATTGCTTATTTTAAAAATCCTTTAAGTAAGGTTATTTTATTGGGGTTCCGTATCTCAAAAGGTAGAAGAAAGGAACTCTTATAATATCCCTCTGTCTGTTCGTGTGTCACCATCAATTTTCTCAGGACGGGGGGAACTAGCAAGTTGAAATTTATTTCTGTATACAGCGTGTACAAGAAAGGTATGCTCATATTGAATCATTAAACTGAACACATTTCTACACGAAACCATCATAGTAGTTGCGAAAATAAATGAGCTGTCCCATACATTTTGGTCGAGTTTACATTGAAGTTTTGCATGGGTAACATGATTTTTTTTGAGCACGCTTTATGTATAAGTTGAACCATTTCCATCGAATGAATACCGAACAATTTGTGACGTCTATATCAATAATCGTTTTGATATGGACGAGGACTTTGTAAATCTTAAACTTGAGTTAACATTACCATCCAGTGTGGCAATGCCGTCAGCTCTTTGCTCAAAGAGCTGACGGCATTGCCACATTTGCCATCTTTCCCTGTTTACAGTGATGTAGACATTTTTTTTATATTTTTCTGCTTTTGAAACTTACAGTTATTTTTTTATTATTATTTAAGTCTGTTATACTTGATAAATAAATACATTACTAAATAGTAGATTGATAACTGAATTTAACTAAGCTTTAAAACAATTTTAAACAGCAGACATGAATATCATTAGAAATACGAGTAGCATGTAATCAAAAATAATGATGTTTTATTAAAACAATGATGTTAACCATTCATAACATGTCTGATATTAACAGGCTCATATAAAACGCTCTCTTTCAAAACAAGCATGAAATTACATCATTTATCTTCATATTTGCGACATCAAAACTAAATAAAACGGCTTTACGACTCATGAAGCTTTATGTTACGAATTAACTCCAAAACGTAAAAAGTCCTAACGATAAAGTAAATGGCGGAAACAAATACTGAAATAAGTTAATTACAGGTTTAATGAAGCTAACAAAATCATGACGCATCAAGTATGTATGTAAATTGCTTCACACTAAGTAAACAAAACTATGAGTTATTTTGGTTCCAAAATCAGAATTTGGTGGTATCGTGGTATTGTTCCAATATTTTCTTGAACAAAACCCAAGATATCACATAATCTATTACTTATTAGTAGCAACATCCAGTATTCGATGAAATGGTAGAATCGACTCACACACATGCCAACACTCTCCAACTTTAACCATGCTTCAGGTTCCTAGATTAGGTCGATGCACGCGATGACGTTATTTTATAAGGTCAGGGATCACACACAAGCTAACTCGCCGTCCGCCCGTCTTACGACGAAAACAGGCCGTGTCGACGGCGCGTTCGTGTTCCACGCGCGCCTCAAAGAGATGTCAGCAACATGGGAGGGGTTGTCCACAGGTTATCGCGGCCTCGACATAGAGGGCGAAGAAGGAACATGGGTGGTTTTTAGTCAGTAGAAGTCTGACACTACCTTTCGCTCTGCCCAAGAGCGGAAGGGGTTATTCGAGGATTTTACACCCGCCAAAAAAAAAAAAAAGGGATCACACACAATAGAAAAGTAAATGTACAACCACCTGCAAAATAGCATGGATACTTTAGTGAGTATTTTCCTGTGAACGTTTACAGTCGATAACTAGTTTACGTTTGGTGGCGACATTCACAAGTTACCGCGGCCGCAACATATAGGCGCGCACCAAGTCACCCATTCCTCGGACATTATCCGCTATTAACGCTCTCCTGGACTCAAACAAAGAACTTGATATATTTGCGGATGAATGGAAGATGATACTGTCAGAATGTTTGAATTTTTGTGAGAAGATTGCATGACTTAGTTGAATAAATTATAGTTTAAATAGTGTAATTGGCTTTGGCCGTTCTATTTTTTAATAAATAAATAAATAAATAAATAAATAGGGCTAAGAAGGAACATGGGTGGTTTCCAGTCAGTAGAAGTCTGACACTCCCTTTCGCTCTACCAAGAGCGGAACCACAAAAAAAAAAGGTGGTGACATTTGTCGCTTCACACGATTTTAGTTCTGAATTACCCATGACTGTTTACATTAGTATAAAAAAAATACTCTAAACATAGTAAAAATCATTTTCCTGCAATTCAATCAATTTATTTGGAGTCTTTCTTTTTGCAGAGCTTTTCTTTTTCGTCTATTGTTTTCTATTAATCTAAATGTCAGCAGTCACCTTCTTTCTAGCCATATCATCCTTCACAAATGTTCCCTCCAATGTTTTTTTTGGTATTCCTCAACTCTCCCATCCATCTACATTATATTCAACCTTTTTTGATTTTCCTCATTATATTTTCTTCGTTACACCGCATCACATATCCATGTGTCACACAACTTTTTAATCAACTTTTCGTACATGTTAAAAATGCAGTGGAGAATTCTACCAGCAGTAGGATCGTAGCGTTTGATTTCACTAAACACCTTAATACTGTCATATTAGGGATCAACTTACCGTAATTTTATCCTCTTTTTACCCTATTATCATTTTATCCGATTTCGGAGAAGGCTACTTGCCTACTCAGTCAAAGTCAACGGTTTTATCCTTCTAGGAATATTTGGTACCAATAACATGTGAGTCTTCATGGCTACTTTTGATGGTTCTTTTAGGTTTTTTGCGATAATATGAGTTAATATTAGAAATTATTTCCAAGAAAAAATCTATCTGAATATGGATAAGACTTTTAGTGATTATATCAACTTTCACGGTAATATCTATTTTCTTTTCTTTTTTTTTTCTTTTAAAATAAACGTTGCCCCACACTAGGAATTTCTCCTGTATCGTGGGTGCGTTCACAAACATTTAAACTTACATACACAAATACCCAGAACAACTATCTGTAGGTCATACAAATATTTGTTCCGTGCGGGGATCGAACCCGCGACACGCAGCGCAGCAGTCCATTGCATGAGCCATTGCGCCAACCGTGCCGTATTTATTTCCTAACAGGAAGGCGATATGATCGTACATAATAACCACTACTGTGGTTCGTGATGATCAAGGTTCGATTGTCAAGCCGGAAAAAATGTTAATGAGGATTTAGAAAATTCTCGGCGGCCACGATTTTGGATTTGTGCCTGATTAATGGCAATGAAGAACTGAGGGTCTAAAATGGCCACTTTAGGAGATCATAATATGAATTGCATTTAAAGCATAAAATGGACCTTTCATAATTGTAACTTCGTCTGTGACTATTTACGCAAATAGATCATAATAGGAAAATAATATCAATTGCGTTAAAATTTGTAAAATGGTCACAGACGCAGTTCCTATAAATTTTTACGCTTTTTAACGCAATTCGTATTATGATCTGCTAAAGTGGCCATTTTAGCCCCCCTGGTGATAGCTGAACCTACTAAATAGTATATCTCTGTTCAAATCTTTAGGGACTACATGTATGGCCGCGGGTTGTACACTAGTTATCGCGGCCTCGACATAGAGGGCTAAGAAGGAACATGGGTGGTTTTTAGTCAGTAGAAGTCTGACACTCCCTTTCGCTCTGCCCAAGAGCGGGAGGGGTTATTCGATGATTTTCCACCAGCCAAAAAAAAAAAGGTACTACATGTATCTTATGCTATGTCATTATTATGAACTAAGATCAACTGAAAATAAAGCTGCTAATCATAACAACAAAATAAACATCCTCTCCCAAAGCCTAGATTATTACACAGCTCCAAAACTCCAGTTAACCTGTGTACATACATACGTAAACATACATTCGCACAACTTTTATAGCTCATCAAAGTTTATACAGCGAATTAACTGAGCTGTAGGTAAAAAACATAAAAGGTGACTTGTACAGAATATTTTGACTTTAATTCCGTCATAAAGTCAGTGTTTCATTATACTTTGTAGGTTATGAAATGTCCCTGGAGGATGATAACATTGTATCAAGGTACTTGACAGTAATTAGGTTTAAGTTGAAAATGTCGCCTACAAATTGTGAAAAAAAACCGGTCAAGTGCGAGTTGAACTCGCGTGAAGAGGGTTCCGTACGATGAATATAATATATCTACCATGTTTTTTTAAATCTGACCCAAATTTGTTTGTGGTAACTAAAAAAAGTATGTATGGTACCGGATTGTAGAGGGAAATTGCTGAATATATTGTCTATTGTTGAATTTTGTCTTGTAGTATACTCTTGAATAGTGGGTATTACACTATATAAGGTATATATGTGCAAAATTTCAAGTCTCTAGGTCCAGCGGTTAGGGCTGTGCGTTCAGTCATATCAGTCATTGAGTCAGTCAGGACTTAGAATTTTATATTTATTTATTTATTTATTTAAACTTTATGCACAATAGTGATACATAGGCGGACTTAATGCCACAAGGCATTCTCTACCAGTCAACCTTAGGGTCAAACAAGACAATATTGTGGTAGGCTACAAACTAACTAGAAAAAAAAAACAATATCAATTAAAATATATATATACTTATATTAATACTAATACATATATAAAAATAACATAAACTAATAAATATTGCAACAAATACCAAAATAAAACATAACTGGTAATTACCATGTCTATATAGTATATAAATTCACCATGTAATTTTTAGACCATGGACTTCTTATAGGTTTTCCTGTAATCTACAGGTATAGAACTATTTTCTGTATTTTTTTCAAAATTTTAGGCTCAGTAGTTTCGGAGATAAGGGGGGGGGGAACGGTCAATTTTCGTCTATTTTCTTAAATAACTTTAAAACTATTTATTTTAAAATTATTAATATATTTGAGACCCTCATAGTAAGCCCTTTCATTTGATGTGTCACATGGTACAGTTTGCAAAACTTTTTTTTTAATTTTCTTATTTGCCCCGTAAAAGCGACCCCCATATTCAAAATTCATTTATTTACTTTAGCCGTTCATGTTTGGGTCACAAAAATCCATATGTATATCAAATTCCAACTTAATCGGTCCATTAGATTCGGAGCAAATTGGCTGTGACAGACGGACAGACAGACAGACAGACACACGAGTGATCCTATAAGGGTTCCGTTTTTTCCTTTTGAGGTACGGAACCCTAAAAAATACAGAATATACGTTTTATTGGACCAGTTTTTCGTATACTCTTTTTTTGTAAAAAGTCACTAAATAAAAATAGAAAAAAAAAATGTCTATGTAGAATTTAGAATGGCATTTTCAGGCTAGACATGTTTCAGGTTTCGAGGTTTCGAATGTTAACCCCATAATAGGGTAGTTGACTAAAAAAATGTAATTAGACGGTCAGATAGATTTCCAAAAATATTGGACACATATATTTTTTCACGTAAACAAACAATGAAGACGATAGAGTGCTTTGAAAACTCGTTTAACGTCATATTCTAAGACAAATCACAAACAAATTTTTTACCGGCGAGTGACGCCACAAACACCCACTTAAATCTTTGACGCGTTTTATCTTCGTAATTTCTTATTGATTTGATAAAACAAGAAATAAGTATCCAATACTTTTCGATAATCTAACAGACGGACTAATCAGAATCATGTTTCTTTTTAGTCAAGAAACATCCGTATTAAGAAATGTGGTGGGGTTGTTTACACTAGGTATGCATTCATTGCAGGCAAATGGCACTACTTGAAAGAAAAAACAATAAAGACGGTTATAGCCGCACTCATGCGGTGCAAATTCAGGTACATTTGTACTTCTTCCTGTTAATATTTGAATTTAATTTACCCTATCTTACAGAGTTTAATATTTTACGGCTCTCCTCACCTCATCTTCGCTGCGACATACATTTTATTCGCATATTTTCGTATGAGCTGTCAAAAGTTTACTATCTAAAGGTTATAAAATCTCATTCGGATAACCGACTTTATGCTTATAAATGTTCTTTTATTAACAATTTATGTTCTACGACCGCAATATGGCCACGGTCTATGAGATCTATTTGCTTTTACACCTGAGCATTACACACAAGCTTTATTTTTATGTAAAAACATTACAGCAAATACGAAAGAATTTCAGTATATTTTCACCCACAATTTGTGGAATCCATTATTATTTTTGTGGAAGTTTTCAAGCGAGCTCCTGAAGTGTGGTAAAAGAATAATTTCGGACTGAAACGTTTCAGTGCTAACAAAATTGTACAATTTTATTCTAGAGAGTTTTGTGGTTAATTTGTGAAATTGGGTTTTGTAACGAGAAACAACAGTTTTGTACGTTTTTTTAAGGTTTCATTTGGGTTTGTCGCGTATATAAGAAAATGTTTTGTAGACATTGACAGAGAACTTTAATGATTACTTAAGCCATCACTTACTGCCGTACTCAGAAAGCTTTAATGATTACTTAGGTCTTCACTTTCACACACTCGTAATGGTTTTGACAGTTTTCTCATACAAAGATATGTCAAACCTTTACTAAGTGACGGCTTAAGTAATCATTAAATATATCTGAGCACGGCAGTAAGTGAACGACTTATGTAAATATACTATATTACCAATTGAGCTAATTGTCTGTTATTCTCATAAAAGCGAGCAGGAAACGATTGGACATTTTTTGGTACTATTTTATGCATGTTATTTAAGCATTTTTTATGCTAATAAACCCTATATTTTGTTGTTAAAGAATCCGCTAAAGGCTATAAACAACCTTAGACAAATATCCAAACAAAATATTTACAAATAAGAAAGGCTAAATTAAAACTAAAACTTAGCACTTACCTACACATAGACTTACACGTTGATCTGGTGGCCACAGGCCTGCTGAGCATGAGTACCTGGGTTCAATTCCCGTGTCGGGCAAAGTGTTATTGGATTTCGCCATCAGGAATTTCTCCGTAGTAGCCACGCAGTCTGGATTTGTGCCCAGTTGATGTCAATAAGCTCACTCACCTTAAATATCCAGCGAAATGTGGGTGTACCTACCTACACCACTTTCATTACGTACACATCAGGGGTGATCTTATGGGCTGCGGGTTGCAGAGCGAAAGGGAGTGTCAGACTTCTACTGACTAAAAACCACGCATGTTCCTTCTTAGCCCTATATGTCGAGGCTGCGATAACTAGTGTACAACCCGCGGCCCCGACGGGTATCTCCACATCCTAGGGGCTTAAAAAATCCTGACCGATCACAGAAAGAGCTTTAATCAACAACATCGTATATTGTTATCTCATAAGTAATTATTCACACAACCGCACCCTTCTTAGTGCAAAAACGTCGTATCCAATTTCAAACCATTATGTTCCCAAAGCGTTCAAGCATTAAGTACTTCAACACTAATTTCAACTCTAATTAATCCGTCTGAGACCTTCCACGTGATTTTACGTGTGTATTTAACCCTTCACTGCTCACTTTCAATTGAATCGCTAAAACCAATTAATGGTCTTGGCAATCAAATGAGATGCTGGCGAGACGTTTAATATGGCGACGCAATTGCTGGCTGTACACTTTATTGCATCTTGGTTTAATGCAGTGAATGAGGATTGAAGGGCAGGTGGAGTGGTAATGATTTATTGAGATGGATCAACATAGTTTGAAGGTTTGAGAGATATGATGATAAAAGCATTACCCAGTAGCCAGTATAACGATAAAACGATTGGTAAGTTCTGTGAGTTAGTCTAGATAAATACTCTTTTTTCCGATTAAGTGTTAAAATGACTGGTTATCCTGTACGATAATGGCTTTTTGCTGATGCTATATTGTTTTATGATTTGATCTGTCCACTGACTCTAACTGGACGAGTAGCTCTGCAGAGTTAGTTAATCTGACTTTTCAAGTTTGTTTCCATTTTCTTACAGTCCCTTTCTGTATTTCTGTATTCGTTCGATTTTTTTTTTCAATGTCTATATGTTTAATAGTGGTGTCGACATTTGCGTTTTTTTCCTAATACCTAAACTAACTTAATATTATTGTAATGTTTATAAATAAAGTAAAAAATAAAATAAATTGACTCGTGGTTTTATTACTGTTTAACCTTATTTAAAATAAACAGCGTATCTTTCAATAAAAAAGTATAATTTACGAAAGCCTGGAAAAATAGAAAAAAAACCCGTAACGAATTTCACCCCACTCGCGCGTTTCTTTTGAAGTCATTCCAATTCATTGATTCCGATGTGCGTCGTATACCTCACTTCTAAAAAATAAAAGTACCTACTATCAGCAAATTTTCCTTAAAAAAAACCTAATACATGTTTTTTCTCATTTCAGGTAAGCATTGACTTTCAGAAAAAATACTGTAACGAATTTAGGTGAGTTAACTTTATTATTTTCAGGCTAAATCAAATTCGAGACATAGATCGCATTTGGGGACTCTCAACAAATCCTGAGGTGTATCTTCGTAACCTAATAAAAAACGGGGAATCGGATCGTGCGTCCTTCGAAATTTGATAACGTGTGTCTCGGGTACAATTATTGTGTTATGACGGTATTTTAGACCCATATGCCGCATTGAGAGGGTTGGTTTCTCGGAAAAAGTTTTAAAAATCTTTTTTTTTTTAACTGATATTCGGGCAATTTGATTATGTATTTCAGTGTTTATATTTGGCAGGTAAAGATTATTCAACAACGAAAAAATAAATGTAAATTATTGAACTGAATGATGAAAATTATATTAAATAGAGCAAAGTCGGCATCAAACGAGGCTGCTGCTAGTGACTATTAAGGATAAAATGAATCCTCACTGGTGTGAGGATTCCATGGAATGTTATTCAACAATATTATGATCCTATCGGTCAATTTACATCATTTTCACTTCACTAAACCGGAACCCAAACAATTTATTCATACATACAAAAACAAGGAATCACCATCCTATTGTTTAGAATATCCATCCCAAGTAAAAACAAAACGTAACATTTTCCCGCACACCGATCAACATCGAAAAAGGAGCCTATAAATTTTACACATAAACACGACACGCCTCTTGCTCAACCGTAAATAAATCCGGCAACAGCTCACCGATTTCCCGACAAAAAAGGGAAAATAAAAAGCGATTTAAAAAAAGTCGCATCAGCCGTTCCGCGTGAAACCTGTCAGTCGCATAAAGTCATGTTTTCGCGAGCCTCTCTGTTCGCGAGTGTACCTCTCGGCAACTGACGGCTAAAACCGCTAAGCCTCCCAACGGTTTTTCCTGAAGGTATTTAAAAATACAAAACCTTTTTTTTTGACATTGCTATATCTACGGAATGTTTGTTACTTTTATTTTATTGGACAACTGACATAGAAATACGTGTAGGTATAGGTTGATTTTTTAGTTGTCGAAGGCATGTATCGGATCGGTTCGACATACTATAGATTAGTTTTTTGAACCGTGAAAAAGTGGTTTTTGGAAAAATGTGGGTATGTGTTGTAGTTAAAACTGAAAGTCACCATAACTTGTTGAGGTTTAAATACCCATTTTATATTTAAAACTTTATATTATACTAGCGGACCTGGCAGACGTCGTCCTGCCCGGACAGCAGCGTCAATGAGCGCCACCTACCGGGTCCAATTGCAAATAACAAAATCCTCATTAACAAAATGAACATTTATGAAATTCATTTGTTACAAAAAAAACCGGCCAAGTGCGAGTCCTACTCGCACATGAAGGGTTCCGTACCATCGTAGTAGGGGAGTCGCTTTTTATTTTTTTTTTGTTATAGCAGCAACAGAGAGACACATTCAGTGAAAATTTCAACTTAAAAATATTTTTATTATATGATGTAACTAAAAATTTATGCTTTTCGCAATTTTTCCTTTATCTGTGTTATAAGACGTTGCTTCGTACCAAATTTCAAGATTCTGAGTTCACGGGAAGTACCCTGTAGGTTTTGATTCCCTTGCGAGTGTCGAAAATTTGCGGCATAAACGGGAGTATCTTTTGATCGCGTTGACTTAGAAGTTTGATTTTTTCACAGCTCCAAGACACCATAGACTTGAGTATTTGATATGAATTTCAGCTTGATACCTCCACGCGTTCCTGAGAAAAAAGGTCTTGACAGACAGACAGACAGACAGACAGACAGACAGACGGACAACAAAGTGATCCTATAAGGGTTCCGTTTTTACCTTTTGAGGTACGGAACCCTAAAAATATGATAAATAAAGAACCGCACAACCGATTTTGTGCAAACTTCACATAAACCATCTACTAAATAGTCCGAACAAAGCTCACCTATCCAAACAAACATTTGGTTTGCATAGGTGAGCCCGTTCTTGAGTTATAAAATTACAACGAAAAGTGGCATTGATTTTTATAATTGATAAACCTCAACTGAATGTAGAATGTAGGAAATGTGCATTAAATGGATTTCGAGCATAATTATGCATTCTAGCCTTTGAAGTTAGGCAGAAGTATTAAAAAGAAGGATAACGCAATCAAATGTCTGCCCGTCAAACTAGCATGTCTAAGAGATATTTCTTGATGTATGTAAACCAAGTCATGGGTGTCATTAAAATTGACTCCAGGTTAGCCACTAACCACTCGGTAAAGAAGAACTACAACACAATCATACAATATACCATCGCCTTGAGGTGTCACACTAAGTTTACACTCTGGTCACGTTACCGACCGTAATGCGGTGTCGCGGCCGTGACGACGGATTATGTGTGACAGTGAGTGCGTCGCTTTATGTGTACTTAACTCAAAGAAAAGTGCAAGAGAACAGTTTTTTAATAATAAGAGTGATCGAATCAATTGAATATTAATCATATTAAAACAAAATCATAATTTATATCATACAGTTGTGATGCTAAGATTACAGTCTGGTCACGTTAGCACGCTTGTGACGAGCGACCGCTCACCGACGCGCGGTCTCGCGGCCGTGACGACGGATTATGTCTGACAGCGAGTGCGCGGCTTTAATGTGGGCTTACGTTTTAACCGTGCTCGTAGCTTGTAGAAGTCCTTTTTATTAAAAAGAAAGATAATGAAATAATAAATGGGTTGAATCATCTTAAAATAGTTGGTTAAGCCGTGAATGGGTCCCATTACAGTCAGCCAATTCCTAGACTTTTTGAACCACCAGCCAGTAGGAGTAACAGTGGGAGACACTCACCGATATCAAGAATGTGCATTCAATACAACGAACTCAACTTAAAATTACCTGATTTAGATGTGTTCTTTGCTTGCCTACCGAAATTCAAAAGCCTGTTAAGCTCTCACTTGAACCGAAATTTAAGAATTTAATTTCTTTATATTAATTTTATACTATCTTTTATGACCTAGTAACTGTTAGTGTAAGTTAATTAAAATTAATTTTATGATTATTTGATCTCATTATTATTATTTAAGCCTTTTATTTCCCAAAGATTACAATTTAATTTTTTACATATTAATCTAAATAAAATTAGAATCAAAATTAAAAATTAAATTCAAATTTTAACATGCATTTTAACAATAATAAACAATAAAATTAAAACAAAAAATAAATATTCAACAAAATAGACTTGATTAACTTCATCAAAATACAATAAATTAAATTTGCTACATAATTATTCATTCAATTACTTTGTGTGCCCATTTAAGGGCGAAGGCCCCCTCCATCTTATGACATTCCTCTCTATCTTGGGCTATTCTAGTCCAGGTGGGGCCGGCCACGGCCACAATATCATCGCACCACCGACGCCTGGGTCTGCCTCGGGTGCATGATGCATCGCGAGGGTACCATTAGAGAACCCTCTCACTCCAGCGTCCATCTGTCGCTCTGGCTACGTGACCTGCCCATCGCCATTTCAATCTGCAAGCCAATTCCACAGCATCTATAATTTTAGTGCGTAGCCGAATGTCTTTGCTTCTTTTGCGGTCTCGGAGTTTAATTCCCAAAATACTCCTCTCCATTGCTAGTTGGAAGGCTTGCAGTTTGTATGTGACTGCTTTCGTTAGCGTCCTGGTTTGTAATTGTATTTTTGTCACGGTGTCCATAGCTTTATTTTTCAAGCGAATCGGGATGCGTGATCTAAAAACTTCAAAGCACTGTATCGTCTTCATTGTTAGTATACATGAAAAAAGATAAAATACGTGTTCAATATTTTATTTAATCTATCTGACGGACTAATTAGATTTTGTTTGGTAACTACCTTATTGTGAAAAGGCTAGGCAGATGAATAATACAGTATTCTATTTCGTCGACGTGACACTCTGTCTGTTAGCTCGCTTGTGCGGTGTGTCGCGACGATACCACGGATATGTCTGACAGTGAGTGCGCCGCCTTATATGGGCTTACGATGTAAGTGTGGGGATGGTGTGGTAAGTCTTTTTTAATTAGAGGATATTAAATATTGCTTAGAGTTATTGTTTTGTACTTCCTTTATATGAGATATAAAACAAGATGTATGGAAACAAACCCGTGGAGAATTGGTGAAATCTAGGATGAGATAGAATCTACTTTTTTTGCCAAAATGCCTAACTATTTAGAGCCTTGAATGTCAACAATGAATGACAAAATAAAATATATAATTAAAGCTACGGATATAGTATAAAGAGGTTTCTCGAAAGGGTCAATAAATTTATGGTGTAAATGAACAAAAACAAAAACTGCAATAATGCGGTTAAAGCTAACCCAATTCTCGCTTACGATACTTTCCTGTAAAGTTTCCAGCGAGCCATTTTATGAGCCATTTCCAAATGAAATTTATACCGACCGATAACATCTTCATACCCAATTTATTTATTAAAAAGGCCTCATGTGTTTTACCCTAAAACGCCCATAAAAAGCCCCTTACTATAATTTCAAACAACATAATTAGGTTGGCTTACCGTGAGGTTCCTTCAATCGTAAAAATAGCAATCAGAATTCGAATCGTAAATAAAAAAATAAAAATAAATGGCTGGGAAGAGTCGATAAATTATATATCGAGAATCGTCGTTTAGTGATAGGCTATAAACATGGGCGCTTAAGTGCTGAGGACATGCTGTAAACGACTATAAATTCACGCTTACTGCCTGGCCAGGTTTTTGATGACGATTGACAAGCGGCAATTTATGATGCTGATGTGGGACTCGTGTTTTTGGTTCAGGGTGATGTATAGGTGGCCATGTTTGATGTATAATGACGATAGATTAGGAGGGTTTTGGCCTGAGTTGAAGTGTCTGTTTCTGTGTTGTTGAATGATCGATATTCCAGCTGTAAAAAATAAATGCTGCGTATAAATAAAAGGGCAGTTTACAAAAAAAAATCTAATTAGTCCGTCAGACAGATTTCCAAAAAATATTGGACACGTATTTTTTTCTTTTTTCACGTAAACGAAACAGTGGTACGAAAAGTCGCGCGACGTCACAGTTTGGTACATTTTTTACCAGAAAGTGACGTCACCAGCACTCACGATCTTTGACACGTTTTATTTTCGTAAATTTTTATTAATTTGATAAAATGATTATCTAACAGAGACGGACTAAACAGAATCATGTTTTTTTTAGTCAGTCAACTACCCCATTAATTTTTGGTCTAGTGCTCGTAGACACCACTGTTGAACATAACTTCCTGGGTTCAATATTTAGAACGGACATGGTGCCACTAAGTTATCCCAGTAAGAATCTCTTACTGCCGCACTCGGAGAGCTTCAATTAGGCCATCACATAGCATAGTAATGGTTTTGACAGTTTTCTCATACAAAAATATGTCAAACCTTTATTAAGGGACGGCTTAAGTAATCATTAAATATCTCTAAGTATGGCAGTAGTTAGTGTGTGCACGGCTGATGGCAAAAGGCATCAGACCATTGAAATACTAGTCCTGTGGCATTATGGCTTCTCATTAGTGATTTCAATTAATGAAACTTCTTGCGTATTCAAAATATAGTAATTAAGTTTATCACTAACTCTACAGACCGTGAAATATCCATCATGTTCAGTCTCCGTACTTTCTAAGTTTAGATCACCATCCATCAAGATACAGCTACTGTATCTTGCAGACCAATAAAATAAATCCTCATATTATTTCAGTTCAATGGCTTTTACGTGATCTGAGTGCAAATGGACTGATCTGGCTTATCTTCACGCTTGCATTGTTTATAGGGTGAGCAGGCCTTTCAGTTTTGGATATATAAATAGGATGGATACCTTAAGGAAGTTTTAATACGAATAAAAACAGTTTTGATTTCTGATAAAACACTGATATTCTCTGAATAAGAATCTGGTGAAAAAACTTGGCAGACCAAGCCTGTTGGATGTTGCGATCTTGGCGAAAAAGTAGGAACCAGATGTTTTGGTGTAACTTTCGAATACTCTGTCTCCAGCAGTTGCCTCCGTTAGGCGGATATGAATGTTTATGGAATGCTTTGTAAATTATCTAAAGGTATTTAACAAGATAAGCTAAGCTTTACACTACGTAAAGCGTTAATTTAACCTTCAAACGCTCGGTAAGACAACAATTAGGTAAGTTTTCTTATATATTGGTGAATAAAATATAAATAGGAGATGTGAGTATCTACCGACTTGATGATACCAGAAATAAGAAATCAATAATTTTGCAAACAATATAGGTACAAAATACACAATATATTGTAAAAAAAAACAGTTCCAACACACTCTACCTTACGGCTGCAAGTTAAAATAATATTACAAACTCTTTATAAAATACACGCGGTTTCACCTGCGTAGTTTCCGTTCCCGTGGGAATACATAGCCTATGTCGTCCGGGGATAGTGTAACTTCCCAACGGTGAAAGAAATTTTCAAATCCAGTCAAGTAGTTTTGGAGCCTATCGTTACAAACAAACAAATCTTTCCTTTTTATTTTTATTAGTGTAGAAAAGAAAGATAAAAATATTATTTGTCGCAGAAAAAAAAAACACAAACAGATACACAGGATAAAAATAGCTCTAGCTTACAGGCCATGGTCATTATGCGCCAATTAGTTGTCTCATAGATTTCTTTGTCTGCGTATTTTAAATCTTCTCTTTATTTAACGTTTAATTTAATTAAACTTAAAAGAATTGCTTTTACATTAATTATGTGCCCAATTCTTGTAGGTAGGTACTGTTAGTATAATTTTAATAATTGAGCTTGTTTCTATTCTACCGTATCGGCGAGTCTTATAAAAATACTGAAGAGGCACTCAATTACTAACTAACAATGCAAAAATAAAAAAACAATGGATAATAATTTGCAATTTTACAAGGAAAAGCTCCTTGTAAAATTGCAAATTATCCATTGTTTTTTATATCAGAAAGTGAGAAAGATTTTTAGAAATTTTGTCTTATCTACAGTATCTACAGACAGTGGTTTGTAAAATTCATGGCGTAGTTTTGACAGCACAGGATCTGACACAGATTGCCTTCAATGCTGTCAGTTTTGTGTCACGGCACGACGGTGTGACGGCACGGTTGGCGCAATGGCTCATGCAATGGACTGCTGCGCTGCGTGTCGCGGGTTCGATCCCTGCACGGAACAAATATTTGTATGACCTACAGATAGTTGTTCCGGGTCTGGGTATTTGTGTATGTGAGTTTAAATGTTTGTGAACGCACCCACAATACAGGAGAAATTCCCCCCTAATTTCACTTAATAACACACGCTTAAATTGTAGGAATACTAGCAGACTGCTAGTATCTAATTTACACGACGCGACTGCCTATCTGATCTCCGTGGTTGAATAATACCTGCTACACGGGTCGATCTTTAGGTTGTACCGGGCTTGCCTAGGATGGTCTGTGGATGGGTGACCATCTATCTATATAATCACGTTCGGCTGTTGGTCCCTGTTTTATTTTATTTTATGTTCACAAATATACATATTTTGTTAAAAACAATTTACTCGCCAAACTATGTAGTTTGTTGGCAAGAAGCTATACCTTATGCCAGAATATAGACCTTTGGCAGTCGTAATAGGTAGTCAGTGACTGGAAAGTCTCCAAAGGGTATCGTATTTTCCAGTAAGTACAGAGAGGTCAGATAGGCAGTTACTCCATATAAAATACTGGTATTCAGCTGCATCCGGTAAGACCAGGGGCAACTTAACGTGCTTTTCAAGACACGGAATAAACTCGTTGTGTACATAGTTTCTTACGTTCGTACTTTTAATCTTAATTTTAATTTTAAGTGTCAATATTGTTACCTATGTATTAAAGGAAAGAGCGAAACGACCCCAACACAAGTGTTATTTATTACTTGGCTGTTTCATTCATATGTATAAATGTTACCTTTGAGATACAATAATCAATTTTATTTTATTTATTATTTTACATAGTCACATATCTACAGACTGACCTTGAGAACTGCCGGTGTTAGTATATACTACGGGCTCCATTTCTAATTAACTAAGAAACACAATCAGTAAAGATCTACCGAAAACAAAATACTCATTCAAAGAGAGGCAACACAAGTTCCTTTTTTGATGTCCGATATTCGATATTTGAGACCATTCAATACGGCGGAGTAATTATTCCGAGCCACAAAAGATATATAAAGACACAAAATATCAATAAATGGAAATGGTAGTAATTGATACTTCTGTTATGACTTTTGGTATAAATTATATTGGAGTATCTATTACTGACAAAATTGGAAGGAATCGATAGAACCTCCAGTAGGCTGAGAACAAACTATCTACTTTAGTTGCGGTCTTAAAATTGGCAGCTTTTAGTCTATACTGTGCCCACTGCTGGGAAAGAACCATCGCTCTTCGACAGAGTTGGCTGTGACCCATCTTTTAGGCCCAGTGTGGTTTGATAGATCTACGTAACATGTCGTAGTTTTGAATTCTAAGATATGTTTCCGAGCTGATGATATAACTAGCTTCAACTCCTAGACATAAAAAGTGCCTGTAAGTGGTTTAATTATTGAAATTAATATGAGTTTGAGAATTCAATAAAGTGTCTGTCTAGCTTAGAACCCTCGAACTCTTAATTTAAAATTTCACCGCTGTGTCACCCTCTTCTGTTTCGTGTTGATGGTAGGATACATGTTCTGCTTTGTAAGATAGCCTAGCAGTCTACTGACAAGCTTCTTATAATATAATATTAATTATCAATCAAATTTAATTTAATTTTTGCAACTTTTGAACCCATGACTGTTAAAAAATAGCAAAATCAAATAAGCTATGTAAAATTCGTAATTTCCATAAACTGGCAATTCTCACACAAACAGCTCACGTGTATCCAATCCGATCATCCATCAGTTACAATGTGTACGGAATCACAAGAAGCTGAAATTTTGTTTCCTTTTTATTCCAATTCATCTTGGAGAAACATTAGCAATACTTTTTCATGTACTAACACCATATTTCATTCGCGTCGCCAGAAAAAAAACCCGAGTTCCATTTTCAAACTTATGTGTCATTTCTTGCTTAGTATTCAGGGAGAGTAGACGTGCGGCTGGCTGTCACGTGTTCCGATACTTTTTATTTATTTGATACTGGAAACTTTTGTCACAAAATTTATATTTAATGTTCGGGTTGCTTACAAGTTTATGTGCTTACTTACAAGTTAAGCTATTTCATTTAAGTTTTCTTGTGCTACATGTCTTTGCCTGTAACAGAATATCTTTTGAAGCAATTTGGTTTGACAAACTTGGGGCTTTTAAATGAAAACGTGTTTCTGAAATATTTAATTTGAAAACCAAAAATGTAATTTTACTAATATGACGATTAGTATCAAAGTTTTGACTAACTGCACGGTTGGCGCAGTGGCTCAAGCAGTTGACTGCTGCACTACGTGTCGCGGGTTCAAAATCAAAATCAAAATCAAAACTCATTTATTCAAACTAGGCTGATAGTCAGCACTTTTCGAACGTCAAAATTTACTTTACTTTACTTATTTACAAGAGACAGTCCCCCAAAACGCCCCCCCTTCGACACTTCCTAGTGTTTTTGCTGGAAAGAAGAAGTGGCGGAACAAACTCCCCAGCACGTTCAAAGCAGTTCGATCCCCGCACGTAACAAATATTTGTATGGCCTACAGATAGTTGTTTCGGGTCTGGGTATTTGTGTATGTGAGTTTAAATATTTGTGGAAGCACCCACAATGCAGGCAAAATTCCTAGTGTGGGACACTTTTTTTTTTTTATCTTAATAATTTAAAGTAAAATAACATAATATTAAACTCTTTGGCAGAAAATGCAGTAGCATTCCGAATACCTCTCTTCAGCTGAGAGTCTCACAAAGTATCTTTGGCAAAGTCATGAGTATAGGGTTTTATGTGACAGAAGATAAATGTAAAGGACACTGAGGCCTTCCAGAGGAGGGTAGCAGGAATATTGTAGCTTAGGTATATTATTCTGTAGTACATTCTAAGTAGTATTTTTTAACGCTTTCCGGTGTGCATTATAAATAGGAAAGTGGGACACGCTAACTGGTATAAATAGCTGATAAAAGATTATTATTAGTTCTATTTCTATAGCACTATCGATTTCATTGTTGTGGATTGCTGGCAGCAACGTAAACGACCGATCAAATCTTTGTATGATTTTGCGACAAGTTATTCCAAGTTCATAAATCTCATGTTGTCAAATTGACAAAAGCTTCGCGTCTCATGCACAAGGTTGTGTGTGGTAGAATACCGGAAAACATTAAAATGACTTTTTGACTTTTCTTCTTGGATATCAATGACATCGGCTAAAATCAAGTCTAGGTTTCATTTTGAGCAAATAAATGGTGATCAATGCTTTATGGTATTAATGTTTGAGAAGAGGTAACGTATTTGAGTGAGACATTCCTAAAAAATAATTATTTAAAAAATATTAAAAATAATGTCTAAAAAGAGTTATTAAAAAGAATCATTAAAAAGATTTATTAAAAAGAATTATTAAAAAAAAATATTAAAAAGAATTATTTATATGAATTATTAAAAATAATTATTATAAAGAATTAGTAAAAAGAATTAGTAAAAAGAATTAGTAAAAAGGATTATTAAAAAGAGACTGCCTCGTTGATCTAGTGGTCGCAAGCGCAACTGCTGAGCATGGGGTCCTGAATTTGATTCCAGGGTCGGGCAAAGTATTGTTGGATTTTACTGTAGGGAATTTCCCCGGGGCAGCCAGGGAGCCTGAATTTGTGCCCGGTTGATGGTAATATGCTCTCCCTATTATGTGGGGCTTAACCATAACTAGCAAAATGTGGGTATTCTATAAGGTACGCGGTTTTTATTTTAAGCTGCATTACTTCTGCATGTCATAGGTTATATTTAAAACGTTCCCGTAAGAGAATTCCCAATCATATTGTGAGCAAAATCGCGACCTAAATCTTTTTGCTCGACTTACGCACTATGGTCAGGAAGCCGTGCCACCAAATTCCCAATGATTCTTTAATCACATCATTAGCAAAATTATCCTCGCATAGTTCCGCTACAGACATGAGAAAATAAGTCCTATTAACAAATGAAAACAAAAACATTTTCCAACCAACTCGAGCGTTAATCAACAGCTGCGAAAACATCTCGTTACAATGATAATAATGTGAACGGTTCCTACATTGGTTGACACTTTGATTAAAATTAATCCATTTGAAAGGCGCCTCGCTTGTGCCCGCCATTTGTAACAGAACTCCTTTTGTTATTGATAGATCTGTTACTGACAGACTATTTTGTTTAAAAGGCTTCAGAATCAATTGATTGTTGGATTGTGTTGCTGAGGGATCATTGGAGACTTTTTTAGTCCTTTATGTAACACAATACAAAGCGGTGGCTAAAGTATTAAAAGCGACCTTGCAGATTAAAGGTCATCTGCAATGCCTAAGTAATTTGATAAGACGTCAGTTTCAGCCCAGCCGACAGGCTAAACCACCAATGACCTTCGAGATCTAAAATGTGCTACGTCGTAGCAGCCGTCATCTACGCCGTAGCAACTTAAACTCGTAGTAGATAGCGGTCTCATTATTTCGCCTGGCTTGAACATTTTAGTTTCACTTACGATTTACTTTATACGATTTTAAGGTTGATGCGATAAGGTAGTCCGCGAAATTCGAATTTTCTTACGTTTTTTGCAATTTCCCGGTCAATGTCAAGTCGTATGTTAAATAAAATAGGATTCGCGGCAGTAACAAATGTCTATATAACGAGTAATAATGATTGAAATCGCCAATACACAGTGTGTGTGTGTGTTTCTCAGTTCATATAAGTCTCAAGAGTTATTATTTGATGAAAATGGAGAATGAAGTTTCTTGTCCGTTCTTCTCTATTGCAAGAGACCAAACCTAACCGTGCACCTTTTCTCGAAGGTTTACAAGTGCATATATAGGCCTATGCTAAATAAAATATTTTAAGATTGATTGAAAGTCGATGCAGATATATTAAACTGTTACAAACTTGTATTTTATCACCATTTCCGTGCATTACCTTTAAAGTAAGGAAAAATATAGTCACAAGACACGAATAAATAATGCAAATTATACCATGTTACTTTCACATAAAGTAATAATCGAAAAGTTTATTGCAACTTGTCCTAGTTCTGAGCCAAATGGCAGCGCAAGCAGGAAATATGACGTCACCGCTTTGATTTGTACTATCTAGTGGTATCGCCAACCTTATCTATGATACACCATTTATGTTGGGATATATTAGTTATGAACAGATAGTTTAATTGACCGACAAAAGCCTTTCATTAATGAGCGGCATTCGTTTGTTGCTGTGTGCTAGAAATAAACTGTTAATATTTTTGATTAGTAAGAACCACGAATAGTCAATATTGTTTGTGAAATCATACGTAAATGTTAAGTCCTGAGCTTCACATATATCTTTTTACTGTGCCCGACAGGGTCTATGATTGTTTCTTTTAAGAAAATATTTACCACTCACTTCTTTTTATTTGGCAGGTGGAAAATCATCAAATAACCCCTCCCGCTCTTGGGCAGAGCGAAAGAGACTGGTAGACTTCTACTGACTAAAAACCACCTATGTTCCTATTTAGCCCAAGCAAGCAAGCAAGTTTTAGTATTTGGCTAAACACATCTCTTGCGAACAACCCGCCGCCCCTACCACCTAACCCTACATTGTGGAGTGCTTTAAAGAATTGTATTATTTACAGTTCATCAACATATTTTCTAATACGCTTATCATACTGAAAAACCATGGGTAGTGGTGGCTGATTTTCAGTTTACAACCTGACTAAAAAATGGTGAACTTACTTACACGGTTGTATAAACAAATCAGCTTAGACAAACATGTTGCTGTACATACAAGCGTAAAAGGTAATAACGATTAGCACAGTATTCTCAAACTAAAAATATCCCAAGCAGCAACATCAAAACACACTCAAATTAATTCCTCCACCCTCCTGCGACACCAAACGTCTTTTATATCACGACTTTAACTACCCCTTTAAACTGAAATAGGAGAAACGGGAGCAAAATATAGTTTTCTAAAGACATCTTGTTAAAAGGAAACCTCGCCATCTTTTTGCAATGTTTATAGCAGCCTTTAACCTATTTCGTGTCTATCTTTTTGGCTCGCAATCGAACCCGGAAACGATATGCAAAGACAGAAATTGGCAGATGTGCCAACGTGGTTTGACTTTTGAGTTAATAGTTTCTGTATACAAAAACAATTTTATTTAAGAAAGAGGTATTCAGAATAGGGTATTTCAAAAATCTAATTAGTCCGTCAGATAGATTTCCAAAAAGTAAGGGACACGTATATTTTTTTTTTCACTTAAACAAAAGATGAAGACGATACAGTGCTTCGAAAATTCGTGTCAAGTCGTGTGACGTCACAAGGTTAGTACTTTTTTACCCACAAAGTGACGTCAAAAGCCCCCACTCAAGATCTTTGACACGTTTTATTTTCGTAAAAATTCATTAATTTGATGAAACAAAAAACACGTATCCAATATTTTTGGATAATATAACAGACGGACTAATTTTATTTTTTTGGTTAAATACCCTATTGAGTTGTTATTATTTTGTTAAAAATAAAAACTCGCATCTCTCACCCATAGCGGGAAGAAACTACAAATTGTCATTTTCTATGATGTTAAGTTGCTTCAATACTACTTTATCCATCAAAACTCACAAATGTTTCTTGTCTTAAAAATCTTTGAGCATTAAATCTTAAAAATCACCTACCCTTGTAACATTTATGTATACTACAAAACGCTAAAAAATACACCATGACGTTGTTCTTGTACTAATACTTAAAAACAAAATATCTTTACAAAATGAGCTCGAACTGAACATGAAATCCTGCACTTGAAGCTATTATCTTAATGTAAGATAGTTTTAAGCACACCGGCACTCCAGAGACTTGAGATCTCCGTTCACATTAAAGAAATTAAAATTTTATTCTCAAGGAATATCTTAAAGCTTTGTTTTGTGTAGTTAGAAACTGGGTGAGACAAATGGCTTTCGTGTCCTAAAACTGTCTCTAGGTTCTCTCAAAGAAGCTAGATAGATAGAAGGCAGACTTAATATGTGGATAACTATTAAAACTTTTTAACAAAAAATAAAACCGACTTCAACAAAAAAAAAACACAAACAACGCGTAGCGGTTACGGCGTAGCTGATTTGCTACGACAGCGTAGCTCGCGTAGCGGTTACGTCGTAGCTGGTACTGCGAAGTAGTGGGGTATTTATTACCTTTGGATGTTTAATGACCCAGTTCATTATCGTCATCATCATTTTAGCCAAAAGACGTCCACTGCTGGACATAGGCCTCCCTCAGGTGTCGCCACATTGACCTGTCCCGTGCGTCTCGCATCCAGCGAGTCCCCGCAACCTTCACCAGGTCATCGGTCCAACTAGTGGGAGGCCTTCTGACGCGCTTTTCGCCCCATCGGCTATCCGTTCTGCGAGCAATGTGCCCTGCCCATTGCCACTTAAGTCAGGCGATTCTTCGGGCTACGTCGGTAACCTGACGGAGTTATTATGCAATTATTCACTTTTTCATTAAATTACTTTCACAGTTTTACTAACAATAACATAACCACGCTTTTTGGGTCTGCCTAACCCTTGGATGATTCCAAGGGTTAGGCAGACCCATTAGATACATTAGTGCACACACATTTTGCTAGTTATGTTTAATTTCTACTGTAATAGAGGGCGAGCCTATTACCATTATTCGGGCAGTTTACAGACTCCGCTAGACTGCTATTGAGAAACTCCTGAAGGAAAAACTGATAACAGATGTAGTTTTTTTTTATGCTAACGATTTTTTTTTTTTTTATTATCTATAACGGCTTAGAAAAAGCCGGGGATTTATTTTCCTACACTTTTCTTTTATTTTCATCGGTTATAAAAACACGCGAGGGCTTTATCCGGACATCAAAACAAACTTTACTAAACAACAGGTTACAGTACAACAAACGGCGTGTTTTTGCGTGGGTTGTCCGTGTACAATGCCCGGATTTAAAGTGTGCTTGTTTTCGCGTTCCGTCAGCTGCGGGGAAATAATATTTTTCAGGAAGGTAGATTACCTTGAATCTTTGTTCGCGTATTTTTGAACCATTTCTACTTTTTGGCCAAGTCAATCAATCCAAAGTTTTTTTTTTCATTTTATTTGTTTTTTTTTTTACCGTGATTTTTTAAACTATTAAGAATGGCTTTCAGTCTTACCGGTAGCAGCTGAATATCAAGTACGCGACATAATATAATAAATGGAGGTCCTGCTTATCTGACATCCAATAGAGTGGCAGTCAGATTAGAATTCACGCTTTTTGTCAACTGATCCCGCTCATTCTGGGACCTGAAAGCATACGTAGGTACTGTAAGAGCTGAAGCCAGTGATACAAGATAATCATAGTAGAGGCTTTTTCTATCTCATATAATTATACCTACATTTCAGTTTTTTCTCCTTACTGTATTTAACCTTCTGGGATTCTGAATAAATATTTATTATTATTTATTAAAATACTTTTAATGTTAAGAGTACCTACGATTAATTGATAATTTATTAAAGACTTCCTTAAATTCGCCTACATAGTAAAACCATGACTTAAACATCCCCTCTTTTGATCTAAACACATCAACAATATTCCTCATAATTTATTCACAGCCAAGCATCTATGGGAGAATTTCTCATCAAAATCCCATAGTCGTCTACCCGCCTATACTGCGTTTACGATGTTGTTTCCCAAAATATAAACAAAAATGTTTAAAAATAAATCGCAATACACACACACCTAATTCAGTTTGCATTTAAATTTCAGACATTTCAATGAATTTTAATTCTGAAATCACGGGAGAAAAAGTGTGTTAAAGTTGTCTAAGAAACAAAAGTAATACATGAACAGGTTGTGACCACTTTTTACAATGGTTATGTTTAGGATATACCCACTAAATTCGACTACAGTATCGATATTGGTTCATAAGACCATTTTCCAAATAAAGTACAGCCTTCTTTGTTTACTAAGTTGATATTCGTATGAGTGCGAATATATTTTTGGGAACAAGTATTTGAATAGACTTAATATGCCATGGTGAGCGCTGGTGTCAAATATCGAGATATTAAGCCCCACCTGACGCCCTGACGTTTATGGGGGAGGGAAATTAATGGTGTTTTAAACACCATCCATCTTTAGCTTTATAAGCGAAGGTAGAGAGGTGTTTTATCTTTGCTGGTTTTTCGACAAAATACTTTCATAAAGAAGATTGAAAGTTGATAATAATCGGGCTAAGGAAATGTTATAGACGTTATGTTTAGGTTTTCTACTGATTATTCGGACATTGTTACACTGTATTTGCAATTCCAAAGAACTTTTTTAATAACCACCTTTGACATAAAACCGCAACATCATACGACACGACACGACATCGACATCGTACGACACGTCGAAGGTGACACAATGGCGACAGTCGCGGGTTCGATTCCCGCACGGAACCAATATTTGTCTGACCTACAAGTTGTTGTTCCAGATCTAGCTGTTTGTCTATGCGAGTCTAAATGTTTGTAAACGCGTTAACAATACAAGACAAATTCCAAGTGAGGGAAAAAGTAAATTTTCCACACCCAAAAATAAAAGGACCTAATAATAATTACGCTAAGCTTCCTAAGCGAGCATTATCTGTGAAGATATCCTTTTTTATTTTTTGGAGTGTGGGGAAGAGCGAAAGGGAGTGTCAGACTTCTATTGACTATAAAACCACCCATGTTCTTTCTTAGCCCTTTGTGTCGAGGCCGCGGTATCTCTTTAAAACAACCCGCAGCCCGTGAAGATATCTCTCAAGCCCAGAATTGACAGGGAGGTAGTGACTGACTTATAAAAATGGATTGTAGGTTTTTAGTCAAAATTCGATCTGAATGATATTTTTGGCCGAAAACAATGAGTTAAACAGTGTGTCTTGTTTCTTTTGCAGAAACGATTTTGTTCGAGGACTGTAAATACTGTACTTTATTCCTTGACTCGTTAATGTAAATACTGTACTTTATTCATTGACTCGTTAATCTTCTCTAAAAGGCATAAATTTATACAGAACGTGATCTGATGTCATAAACGAGAACAAGTTCAACTAATTTCTCTGCATTTTCTCTCGTTTTTGTTTTACGGGAAAGGGCCATAAATGTTTTGGCCTGCATAACTATTTATTTATTCATGCATCATACAATAATTATTCAAATACTTTTTCTACCATTGTACTACGATACAAACCAAATATAATTTACCAAAATCAAAAATAACCGAGCATTACCGAAAACTGAAGACAAAAATTCGGTCAGACTATCCGAGGAAGGTTATCAGAAGACGGCTTGGAACGTAAGCGGAGCATTAAGGAAAAATATTGTTTCCGACGAATCGATTACGACTTTCCGTTTAAGAGGAAGCAATAATACCAAAGCTATTTGAAGATAGTTAAAGTGTCTTTGTAAGCGTAATAGATTTCAGGTCTTAATAGCTCATTGGCAAGGTTGAATGTGTGACTGACCGCCTGAGGTGTGAATGACGTGGGTTCTTTGGTAAACATGTATCATTATATTCTGTTTGAGTTCTCCAGTACCCAATAGGGTAGATTACAAAATAAAACTAATTAGTCCGTAATAAAGATTATCATAAAATATTGGTATGACATTTTTTTGCAGTCACTGACGTCACCAACCCCCACTCAAATCTTTGACGCGTTTTATCTTCGTATTTTTTTTTGATAAAACAAAAATACGCATCCAATAGTGTTCGATAATTTAACAGACGGATTAATTAGAATCACATTTTTAGTCAGTGAACATCCTTATTGTGTTACTAGACAACATCATCAGCATTAATGCAATATAGGGTTTAAGGAACGTAATAAATAATATAGAATACAGCACCTTGGAACCCTTCTTATCTTAACACCAGATTTTGAAAACTGTCTGCTCACGCAAAACAAAAATAAGTTGTACATTTTCCAATCAAATAGGGTACAAAGTTCCGTCTAATTCTAACCAACTCATTAACTCGTATGTTCACGGTCTGCTAATCTATTAGCGTCATTGTTACAGCTGACAATGGTCTGTGAACATGGAGTAGGCAACTTGTTGTCGTGTCAATGGGAACCTAGTTCAGCTTGCGAGTTCCTATGGGAAGCTTGTTGCAATAGGAAGTTTTAACTTTTTTTCACCATACCAGTTAGAACAAAAGCATTGACATTTTTTTCCGATTTTGGTATCTTATTAATCTTATCTGGGCCCGCGTGGTAGATGATAGCCCATTCTCTCTCAAAGATAGAAGAGGCCTGTGTTCAGTGGGAACATTAATAGGCTGTTGATGATGATGATTATCTTATAAAGTAACTTTATGTTGTTATTTAAAGTGTATTGACTAAAATAGTACCTTATTTTTATACAAAATGGAGCAACGGTGATTTGCTCTTGAGTACAGTTTAAAGGGACTGGTTTTTTAAATTAGTTAGGAACATAAACCGATCTACTGCGTTCATCTAGTGAGTGAGACGTTCCCTCGCAATGTCTTTACAGCTATCATATCATATCACAACACATAAGTATCATCACGCCTGTTAGGCTGAGGTGTATCTAACACACCAACACCTCCATACACCACATTTCATCAGGTATATTATAGACGGTGAGCCTGTTTAAATCAACTACAGGCTCCGTGGCGTAGTCCGTCCGTCTTACGACGACGACGGCGCGTTCGTGTTCCACGCGCGCCTCAAAGAGATGTTAGCAAAATGGGAGGGGCCCGAAAGGGCCGACGTCCGTCGGGGCCGCGGGTTGTACACTAGTCATCGCGGCCTCGACATAGAAGGCGAAGAAGGAACATGGGTGGTTTTTAGTCAGTAGAAGTCTGACACTTCCTTGCTCTACCCAAGAGCGGGAGGGGTTATTTTATGATTTTCCACCAACCAAAAAAAAACGCTCCGTGGCGTACTGAGAAATTCCTGATGGAAACACTCAATAACAATAAGTCTGACCCAGAAATCGAAACCAAGAGCTCATGCGCGGCAGAGTTTGCGAACACTTTACAAACGAGGCTCTCAAACTGCTATCTTACCGAGATATTACTAAAATATGGCAAAAAAAATCCGTAACCCGTACGCTACAGTTTACATCTACATCTACACTAATGTTTTAAAGACGAAAGATTTGTATTTTTGTGTGTATGTTTGTAATGAATTAACTCCAAAACTACTACGACGATTTCAAAAATTCTTTCACCATTAAAAAGGTACATTCACCTTAAATAACATAGATAGTTATTATCCCTCTAATAATATAAAACAAGTAAGACTTAGCAAATCTAGACTTCCCAAACCAATCCATTCCTTGAACCACAAAACTTCACAAGCTATTAGACACACAATACACAGAGTACAAATGCGCCAAGTGGAGCACACTTTATATCCAAGTGTTAAATACTACTTCAGACTTCTGTCTCGGTTTCTTTATCACCACCGTTTTGTACTAAACCATAACCAATTTGACGGTTAATCGATGGACACTATGATAGCCACTGATATTTCAGGAAAGGTGCTTTTGGGTTTGCCTAATGGCAGCAATGGACCCTAGATGTGTGTGTTGATTGATACTAATACAGGCATGATGTTAAGCCAGTCAGTGACTGTTATGACTTACCTGTTCGTTCGTTATAATTTCTAAAGCCAGCAATAGGGTACGAGTATTTCATCAAAAAATCTAATTAGTCCGTCTGTTAGACTATCGAAAAATATTGGATACGTGTTTTTTGTTTTATCAAATTAATAAAAATTGAAAGATCAAGTGGGGTTTTTGACGTCACTTTGTGGGTAAAAACTACTAACCTTGTGACGTCACACGACTTGATACGACTTTTCGAAGCTCTGTATCGTCTTCATTGTCTTCTTGTTTACGTGAAAAAAAAAATACGTGTCCATTAGTTTTTGAAAATCTATCTGACGGACTAATTACATTTTTTTGGTGTAATACCTAAAAGGGAACTTAATTATGGGAAAAACTAAACTTGGATTCACTTTTAAGTATATTTGTAATATTAATTTACTTGGGAACAATACAGAGTAATTGACATGTTATTTTAAAATTCGATCGAACAACGAAAAAGCCATAGAGTAAGAAAAAGACGCATGTGTCTCCAATGAGGTCCGAGCACAGAGATTGTAGGTCACAGGGCACGGTCACTTGCCGGAATCCTTACTACCTTACATACCCTATTAATTGATGACGAGGGGCCACGCCATGTTTAATAACCTGGGGCATGGGGGGCATGTCAATGTAATTAAAGCACCAAAAGTCGCTTATGACTATTGTAATATGATTGTACTGTACATCCCAAGTCACATCACAATACTCCACATTACAAAGAATGAAAGATAAATTCTCCAAGTGGCGTGCACTCCAGACCAAAGACTTGGAAACTACTTCTTTGTGTGAAGTACATATCTTAAACGGCGTCTTCGACCGGATGCGTGGCTTGATTGCACGGACATCAGGGGTGGGACGATCGTACGAGTGCCCACTGATTTGTGGCAACGGTTTTTGTAAAAGTGATCGTTATGACTGTGTGGCTTCGGATAAGATAGATAAAGGACACTTTGTTGAACACCAGAATTTGTTGCACAACTATTTCTTGCTCGCTTGCTTAACATAAAAGAACATGAAAACGGTTAGCTGGAAATGGTATTGGGAGGAAGGTATGGGATCTTAAAGGACAAATAGTAATTACGGCGCTATAATTAATTTAAGTTACTTTTAATTAATTAATTAAATTAATTCATTTATTATTAAACAATTAGCAGTTGCGGTTTCGTTGCGGGATCCAAGACAGTTAAATCGTTTCTCTGGGACTTCGTCAGGCTTCATTGTCTCGGTGCTTTTCTTGTGGTTGCCACTGTTGATTCTGGCTTACAGAAGTTACATTGGTTTGGGAATAGTGAGGCGGGCTTGTCCCATAAAAAAGAAAACAATTAGTAATAATTAATTAATTACTTACTTTAATTAATTACTACAATTATTACTTATTGAATGGATTTAATGTACGTACGTAGCAAACTCAGTCATTCATGTATATTTTTATGAACTAGATAAAACTGATGAGTACATTATTATATCATTCCAAGGATGTTTACTGACTTAAAAAAATATGATTCTAATTAGTTCGTCTTTTAGGTTACCAAAAAATATTGTATAGGTATTTTTTGTTTTATCAAATCAATAAAAATTTACGAAGATACGCGTCAAAGATTTTAGTGGAGGTTGTGACGTCACTCACCGGTAAATAATGTCATACTAATGTTTTAGAAAATGACGTCACACGAGTTTTCAAAGCACTGTATCGTCTTCATTGTTTGTTTACGTGAAAAATTAAAATATACGTGTCCAATATTTTTTGGAAATCTATCTGACTAATTACCCTATTGGCATTGCGTAAAGTTACGTCTGATTTCATGTAACTACGTGCTATTTTAGAAAAGTAACACAAAAACCATGTTTCTTTGTACAACAAAAAAAAACCTTCAAAGACAATATCATAAACATCCCCAAAAAATATGACAAGAACCGTCCAAAATTCCATAATATTTGACCAGCCCTGAGAACCGCGCGTTCCGCATTCACCGTCATTGTTCGAATTCCTTTTCAGCCACTGAAAGAACCTTTATCTTGCGTCTTCTGAAAATTCTGCACGCGACACAGTTTCAGGCTGAAGAGATGCTTTGTTGATTGCTCTGATGCGATTGTGAGTTTAATTATTATACTCGTTTATTGTTTCGATTTGAGAAGCTATTATTGGAGCTATTATTTTGTGAGAGAAACGTTTTGTGGCGCAGTGGTGATGATAGAATTGGGTTTTGTTTGAATTATTTTAGATTGGTCGATTTTCACATTTAGAACGAAGAATTAAATGTTATTTTAAAACAAAGTTCGAATACTTTTACTCTGGTAGACTGCTTTTAACACTTACTTTATTTGTCACCTAAACTTAAGGATAAAAATCACGCCTGTGTGTAATACCCGAAAAATTAAACAGAGATTTACTTTTATCACATTCATCTTTTGCCATTTATGTTAGAATTATTAGGATAGTTGAGAAAAAAATCTAATTAGTACGTCAGATACATTTCCAAAAAAATATTAGAGATATTTTTTTTCTTTTTACACGTAAACCAAAAATGAAGTCGACACATTGCTTCGATAACACGTGTAACGTCACATCGCACTACATTTTTTACCACCTAGTGATGTCAAAAGCCCCCCACTCATGATCTTTGACGCGTTTTATCTTCGTCAATTTTTATTTATTAGATAAAACAAAAAATACGTTTCCAGTATTTTTCAATAATGTAACTGACGGACTAAATGAAATCATATTTTTTATACTCAGGACACATCCCTATTGTGTTGTTTGTGTGTTTTATTTTACTAGAGAAAATATCAGAGCAACACTTTTTTTATTTATCACTCAGCTATTTACATAAGCACCTAAGCATAACGAGAAATTGCCCAGAAAACGCGCAATATTTCGCAAAGGAGAAGTACAATCATTCAGGTAATACTCACAGTAAATTTTAGTAAAAAAAAGTGTCGTTTAATTTTGAAAAAAAAAATTACCGTAAACACAGCTAATTAGAATTAGCATAAAACATAGCAATAATTAGTATCGCCACGTACAAGTTATAAATAATTTCCTTAAAAAACACATCGACCTTCCTAATTAGGGCTCATTTAAATAAATAAGCAATAAAGCCCGCCATTTTGTTCGGCCGCCATCTTGGAAAGCAATGTGACATTCCTGGTTATACGAGGGTCGAATTTTATGTGCAATCCCACCAATTTAAGATAATGTTGTATTAAATTAAAAGATATAAAGTATTCTGTGAATTCGTTTAAGAAAATAGTTTTATTTTGTGTTAATTGTTGTGCTAGCTTTGTAAAGTTTAGCTTAGAATTAGTTTAAATACTGAGTGTCTTCATCATAGTAGATAAATACGAATAAATTCAACTCGCTAGACAAACTAGAAATAGTTCTCTCGATGATTATTATAGACAATGATTTTAATTATTCCGTTTTGGTATTTTGTCTGCATTAATATTTCGTTGAGAAAGTTTACAAAAATAACGATAAGCATAGAAGTCGTTTCGTAACCACATTCACGTTAAAGATTCTATTAAAACTCAGTTAATTAAAACACACAGCTTAAGACATAAAATCTTCAACGTGTTTGTGTTTATACTCAAATGAAACATTAATTAATTTTAACTATTTGCTTTTATGTTTCATCCTATTAGTTACGCTCAACACGCTTGTTTTGTACGATTTAACGCTAAACTATGAACACCTTGATTAAAGAAAATCATGTTTGAAGTGTTTTTTTTTCTTTCTTTATTTTATCGACTTCTAACAAGGATGCCAGTTTTTTTTTACATAATTTTAGACTTTTACAATGATCTACCTTACTTTTCCGCACCTTATCAGCTGAATGTGGCTGAATATATACGAGTATTTTAGCTACATTATGTGACTATCTAAGAGGAAAGTGAAAGTCTGAAAGTGGCGCCGTTGAATGAAAAGTTGTGTGGTAATCGATTGGCGTGGTATGGACATGTGATGCGAAGGAATGAAGAAAGTGTTGTGAGGAAAATGTTGAGTATGAATGTAGATGGGTATAAGAGTAGAGGAAGACCAAAGAAACGATGGATGGATTGTGTGAAGGATGATATGGCTAGGAAGGAGGTGACTACTGACATGACGAGAAATAGAGAAGTATGGAAGAAAAAGACATTATGCGCCGACCCCAAATAAATTGGGATAAGGGCAGGAAAATGATGATGATGTGACTATCTATCTGACCTTCACAACTATGAAACTAGGTATGGCCAATAAATTATTGTTTCTACAGTATCATGTGTATTGCACCTGGACTAAACTGGAACTGCAGTCCGAGCAATATACTGATACGCCAAAAATATACGAAAGTATTAGATAATCTATACGAACTGTGCCAAAAGAAAATCGTTTTGCACAAATGGTACCTTGAGCATCAGATCAAGACGATGTATCTTTTGAAAATCGTTTGTGAAACGACGTAGTTTGATATTTGTCACGTCAAAACCATTACGACTGAGTAAATATGAAAAAAGTTACCATTTACGTGGGCAGTAGGTATGAAATATGAACATTACAATACGCTCTAAAAATAAAATGAAATAGGTCACTTCCACCAAAAATAGACTTCACGACCCACCCTTATGAACCTCTTGGCGCCCACACCGATTTATTTTTAGCAATTATCGACAATTAGCCGAAAAAACAATGCAATACGACAAATAAGTTGTTGAAAAGTGACCCTTATCACACGGCCGCTGTCACCCACATAATGTTTGGCGTAATCGAATTAATTACGGCAAATAAAGCCGGACATTCACGCCGCGACGCGTGTGACGGAGAACGCGACTCGCCCGAGAGTTACATTATTCATCACGCATTGTGGTATTGACAATTACTTGTATAGCGCAGGGTTCTATTCATGCCTGTATCGGTTTTCAATGCCTGTGAATGGAAACGTGTTAAGGGTTTTGTCTGGTAGGCTTAGGTCGTATGTTTTTAGAGCATTGATCGTTTGGTAACTAATGGATGTATTCTTGAAGCGTAAGTTTTTATCGAAACTGTTTCAAAAGGTATTTGTAAGCAACAATGAGGCGTGTTTCATAACATACGCTGTTCTGTTGGTGAAATATCCTTTTGAACGCGATGGAGAGCATGAGATTGCTGTATTCTGTTTTACCTTCTTGCTACATGTGCTGACATTACCATACCATAACATGAAATTCGAGAAAGGTTTGTCAGAGGTTAAATAATAAATTAGAGCTGTACATAGGTACCACATTTCGCCAGGTATCTTTAAGAGCCTATTGCAACCGGGCACTAAATTAATAATAATAATTATAAACTCCGGGAAATTGAGAAATGATATAAAAAACCGAAATGGGCTCGTGCTCTGGAACAGCGCTGCAACAACTCCACAGTAATATTATCTCTATCCGGGTATGGTAAAACTGACTATTAAAAAAATAAGCAGTATTTTGCTAAGCTTACATTTAAATTACACGCATATTTTGGAGTAATTTTTCATGTAATGTAGGGTTGGACTTTAAAGCTCGACAATTTTTTTAATCGATTACATTTTACCCATGTTTTACCTGATCGATTATAGTCACTTTATAGCCATTTCAGTATTTACATGGAGTGACTGCCTATCTGACCTCCACAACGGTTGGTAAGACTGGTCGTCAGACTATCGGACCATTGACTATCTGTACAACAGTCAAAGATATACAGACAACCAGGATCGACGGCTTAACAGGCACGGAGAAAGGACGGTGCGTAATGGGTTCCCATTCCCGGACCAACCTATTCTAGCGCAAGTTCAACCAGATGATTGACCCAAGCGGTTGTTATTTGATATGTAGTCAAGAGCTCGATGGTGATATTCTGTTAACAAATTCTTGCACTGGTTTCTTACTTAAAGGACACAGGTCGCATGTCCCACAGCCCCATTCAACAAAGACCCTGATTTGGTAGGGACCCATAAATCCTTTTAAACCCAGGTAATAAAAGGTGGCAATAATTGGATTGTTTGGAAACAGACTTATCTGTGAATTTGGATCTATTAGATTACGCCTTTTATGTCCTACGACCTAGTTTCTAGTGTCCTGAAGATTTCTAGGAGGAAATGAGATTTATGAGTGTTTGTGTTCGAACGCTTTGTTGGATTTCCAATGCTCGGCTCGGTGCCAAGAGTTGACATTCCAACAGTGTAATAATGTTTAGGCAATCCTTTAGGTGTCCCCTATTGATATTGAAAACGATAATAACGCACGTTCTAGTGTGGGCGTAGCTACTAACGTAAGAGAGATGCGTGATTTAAGTTGTCAGTGAGCCATTGTCAACCCCAGGGGGAGTCGTAAAAGGGTCGGAATTGTGTTGAGAGGATCAGTTTGTCTTACTATGTGAGAGTCTGCATTAACTAATAGTCAGCAAACTTTTTAATTAAGCCTAAGCCTAATAATACTGAGACCAACATTTAGCTCACAATTCGTTTAGTTCAGTTTAGTTTAACTGAGCTTTTATACGCACTTAGCCTCTTGAACAGGCCATTGTGCGTGATGTTCAAATCAATCAACATAGGTCGTACCAGAATTTTAGTAGCCTTCCCAGACTGCTGTAGGCTTCCGGGGATCGTAGAGTTTGTACCCGGTGATCTGCACTCTAGGAGTATGTGCCTTGGCGTCTCTTCCGCCTACATGCATCCTCTGCACAGTGGGTTATCTTTTACACCTATGTTAGATAGATGGAACAGTGCCCGTAGAAACTCCAATGGTTTTAAGGATTTTGTCCCTTTGAGCTCACATTAGGAGAGTAACAAATAAACATAAGCTACGCCACTAAACTATACATCATCGGACACGATACAATCAGTCGACAGCAATAGATTTGGCAGATTAGATCCCGCGGTAATACAGCTTTAATTAATCAGTAGCAATTAAAACCAACAGGTGGGGAGATTGGGTGATTCGCATTGCCACGTCAGACACGTCAGCCACGTCATGTCTCCTAGTCAGATGAGCGTTGATTTGGAATGACAAATGTACATAATTAGTTGTCTGACGGGCACTGTGTTTGCTTTAATCATCTGGTATTCTGTTAATTGAAATATTATGGGTTATTACAACAGTAATGTGAATTAATCAAGATTCTATAGGATAGTACTGTAATATTATAAGCTGTGTAATGTACCGGAGGACTCTCTGGCATGTTTTAAAATAAAAAACTATGTTGTTTTTTTGATTTTTCCTTCAGTAATTTCTTAGTAGCAGTTTACGAAGTCCGAATTTGTGCCCAATGGCAACATTCTCGCACCCTATTACATAGAACTTAAACATGACTAGCAAAACGTGAGTCTAATATTAGGTGTGTTGCGATATTATTTGTGATGTGATGTGATGTGATTTAGTAACTGTATAACGTACCCGTGTACGTGGATGCTTGCATAATATTCGTAGACTTTGAGAGATAAACGACACTACTCTATGCGATATTTAATGGTAAAAAGTTGGAACAACGTCTGGGGCTTTAGATTACATTTAGGCAATAGGGTAGATAACAAAAAAAATGGTTAGTCCGTCAGATAGATTTCCAAAAAATATTGGACACGTATTTTTTCTTTTTTCACGTAAACAAACAATGAAAAACCCACTCAAATCTTTGACGCGTTTTATTTTCGTAAAGTATTATTGATTTGATAAAACCAAAAATACGTATCCAATATTTTTCGATAATCTAATAGACGGACTAATTAGAATCATATTTTTTTAAGTCAGTAAACATCTCTATTATTATTATAGCTAGCCTATATTGTCCCACTGCCGAGCAAAGGCCTCCCTCCATTCCTTCCAACGGTCACGATTCTGTGCAACGTCTTTCTAATTCTCAAGGAAGACATCTAGTGTGTCCCGCCATCTCCTACTAGAGATGTTTCACTGTTTCAATCCTGAGTTTTACGGGCCCACAGCTCGTTCGGCATGCGACAGATATGTACTGCCCAGTCCTATTTAAATATCGTAATTATTTTATTTTCTTAAAAACCTATTTTCAGGTTTTCGTTTTAAACTCCCATAATTTCAGTTGCCTAACAGATCCTTCTCAAAAATTCACCCCGCATTACATTATACATTTTGTATAAAAACACAATTTTTTTTATTTCTTTCTTTTACAATAAATGGAATCGCCAGCCATTATAATGAATGCCATTTTTTGCCGAGTCCCAGTGAAAATGGTAATTTCTTAAGGATTGCTACTAAATTAGCTCCCGAGTAGACCTTGCTGTATTAATTACGAAGCCACTTCAGTAAATTAAGACTTTTTAGTATTCCGTATTAATAAAATTGAGAAAGAGATATAGCGATCTACCTATTGTTGTATATTGAAATAGCGGGGATAGGTACCTATCGATGGCGTCAGCGATTGTTGTTGTAATCAGACTAAGGGACGCCACTGCTCCTACATAAGTTCACGCCTGCAATCTCTGAGGGGTTACGTAGATGGCCACATTTGGCCAGTAATGTTTAAGACCCATGTGATAGGGGGCGACCCTATTGCCATCAACTGCCACAAATTCAAACTGTGTGGCTGCTTCGGAGAAATTCCTTATGTAAAGACACTTTCACTTATCACTTTACCAGACTCGGGAATTGAACCTCTAGAACAACCAGGAGGCAACCCCTGCTCATACATGCACGGAACTAATATTTGTAAGGCCTACAGATAGTTGTTCCGGGTCTGGGTATTTGTGTATGTGAGTTTAAATGTTTGTGAACGCACCCACGGTACAGGAGAAATTCCTAGTGTGGGGCAAAGTTTTTCTAAAAAAAAATGATCTTATTAAAATTCACATATGTCTGTAGACAAGGTGCAAGCAGTTTTCGATTTTGGACATGTCTTTTTCTAACGATGTTTTTATAAAGCGTTCAAGATGAGGTCGCATTGCTTTAGAGTTTTGCATATTCCCAATAATTCTCTTTTAAACACAACATTTACTACATATCATTTTCAGTATTCCATAAACTAAGTAGGTAACTAGACAATCATTAAGGCAAAGACATCCCTCGGTCGTAGGTTTGTTTGAATATTATTCGCAACCCTGCGAAACTGTCACGTCAGTTGTGCGAAAGAAATATAGTGTAATTAGCGACCTCTTCGTCTGGTCGCATGGTTTTGTTATGGAAATTACATTGAGACCCAAGAGTATAAATAAGGCAAGCAAAATGTGTATCGAAAGACGAAGTGACTTCAGATTTTTTATTTTGTACTGAATTCTGAAGATGGTGACTTATTTATTAGTTGACTTCTGAAAGTTTAATTTGGGGAAGGCTTGTTTGTACTCGTATGATATCTTTTGGTTGTAATGAGTAGTCATTATGTTGTCTTTCTAATTCTGTAAGTTTCTTTACACCATTTTATAATATTCGCCAATCGATGTTGGTTGATCTTTCCAGTACACTGCAGTTTAATCCTTTTATACTTTTCATGGTAAAACTGAACGCTGACATAGCCAACGATCACTGGTCCATTATTGGCCCTAGATTGACAGCATTAGTAACTATAACGGACGCGCTCCACTCCTCATTTATACTCCAAAGTTCTTCCGTAAGGAAAGGGAGTCTACCGGTTCCTAAATAGATGGCGGTCTTAATATATTATATGACACAGGTCACGGCTTAGTTTCGCAAGGGTATAGGGTCCTTCCGGGGTATTATAGACCTGAAATATGTAGCTTGAAGTTAAGCTTCTGTAATTTTAGGTGATTTTAAAGGGTAAAACAAATTAAAGATGGCGCGTTCGGTTGTGCTGGTGAGGAAATTTTTCTGAGGTACGATACGAGTAGAGGAAGACCTAAAAACCATAGACTATGCTTAAAATTATAGGGCTAGAAAAGAAGAAAGCTTCTTCGTTGTTTCATGGGTTAAATACCCATAGATACTATTACCCATAAAAAGATAAAGAAGATTTATCTCAAAGCAAAGAAAGGCTGCCTAGACCAACCTATTAGCCAATTATTAAGCCGTTACAGCGCCACCTAATTAGGAGGCAAATTAATATTTGTGTTTATGGTTTTACAACAATAATACTTACTTAAATCACCCTACATCAATTAAACGATATGATAATAGATAGCATTAATTGAACAATTGAATTAAAGGCAAACGCTAATTTATAATGTAATCAATGGGTTGCATGTAACTGATAGTTCACTGATAAGGGCGTGATAATGACAGGTGATTTGGTATGGCAGGTGGTTAGTTTATGCCATAACATCACGCCTTTATTTTTTATTTTTTTTTTGGCGGGTGGAAAATCATCGAATAACCCCTCCCGCTCTTGGGCAGAGCGAAAGGGAGTGTCAGACTTCTACTGACTAAAAACCACCTATGTTCCTTCTTAGCCCTCTATGTCGAGGCCGCGATAACTAGTGTAAAAGAAAGAAAGAAAACAGATTTATTTGGCACATGCCACAAGCGCACACACAAAGTAAATAATAATAATAATAAAAAACCCTAAAAACTAAACACGAAAAAAAAGAGTGTGTATCTCACGGCTGCGCCAAATAGGACCAGTTCAGCAAAGTGCCGAGCAACTAGTGCCCGACGCTGGTTTTCAACTGGCCCTGAGATGGTGATGTGACGAAAGTAAAACAGTTTTGTACTTTGTGTTATCAGTTAGTAATGCGTATGAATATTTACTTATATATATGCAGAATAAATGTACAAAAATAAAAAATAAGACTTCTTAGTATTAAATATAATAATAATAAATATATATACGAATACGAGAAAAAAAACCCGTGTACAACCCGCGGCCCTGACAGGCGTCGGCCCTTTCGGGCCCCTCCCTTGTTGCTGACATCTCTTTGAGGCGCCCGTGGAACACGAACGCGCCGTCGGCACGGCTTGTTTTCGTCGTAAGACGGACGGACGACGAGTTAGCCCGTCACTCACCGTCCCCAGGCTCGCGTCTACGGTGGCCGGAGGTCATCACGTGGCCCCCGACGCCCGGAGCTCCCATAACATCACGCCTTATAACCAAAAGGGTTAGGGAGTGGTGTTTCCAGTAGTACAGTCACGAGTAATGTACACACTCGGCGAAGTTCAAACGCGAACTTCTCGTAAAATTACGAGTGCAACTTGGGATATGACCTTCTTTATGATAATATGGGTTCCAAAATATTATAGTTTCGATACTTAACATAAATACATAATCAATTTAGTAAACGAAAATAGTTTCTACACGTTGCTAAGTTAATCAAATCAATAAAGTATTGGTACAATTTCGGTCTTAACATAAATAATTTAGATCAATAATACTTAGTCATAATAATGTGACATGCAAACATTTGTATTATAATTATTTTTAATGACACAATTCAGTAAATTAAAATAGAATAGCAAAGTCATAAGATCCCTTTTCAATATAGTATAATTATTATTATAAATGTCAAATGGTACATGATAATGGAAATTATTTATTTTACAACTTCTTATTAAATATGTCATTTACTGAGTAGAAATTCTTTTCTCTTAACCACACTTTGAGACACCTTGCCAATTTATTAGATGTGCAGTGTATACATATTTGTGATACTGCCTGTACACCCTCAAAATTCCAGTTATGTGCAATCAAACGGGATACTTACTGAAAAACTGCAAAAAATTAAATACAATTATTTATTTAACTTTTCACGATTATTACAAAGATATTTATTTATTTATATATTAAACTTTATGCACAAAAATCATACAAAGGCGGACTTATGCTTTGGGCAGATATCAACCTGCAGCAAATTATATGCATCCTTCCAAACAGGGAATTAGTCAGATTACACTGTGGACCCCAGACAGTGTACAGCCGGAATCTTGGTACACCGATCACAAAGAATATCATCGAAGATTGTTCAAATAAATTAGCTTTACGAGGCAGAGCATGCCATCACTTTGGCGGCCCGTTGTTAATCAGTTAATTGAATTGCTTCGAGAAACTTTTTATGTAAAAGCTCCACGGGAAAAGAAAAATAGGTCTCTATAGGCATGAAATACCCATCTGTGGAACAGAACAGCTTATTTATTGCTCATAAACTACCCAAGCAGAGTTCATGTGTGATCACTGCGCGATCTTCTTCAACCAAATGAAAAAAAAATCAAACGAATATAGAACCTTCTCCTTTTTTAAGTCGGTTACGAAGACAGGCAGACCTGCCCATCAAACTATCCAAACGAAACAAAACAAAATAAGCTGATAGAACTCACAAAATTACCTGCCACCCTGAAAACAAAACACGGACACAACACGCCCACATACGTCACATCCCCTCAATGATCCCATCTCAAACACTTTTGTTTCACGAATTCACACATCGCGGCTTTGACCGTCAATACTGTCCATCCTTGTCACATCCGTCAATAGGCCGCCACCCTCCGTCACCGAACAGCTTTGACAGGGGTAGGTGTCATCATTCAATGACCTACATATAATATATAATACTCATACCTACTCACGCCTTTTCCCAATAGGGTAGGTGGTTGACAAATAAAATCTAATCAGTCCGTTACATAGATTTCCAAAAAATAATGAACACATATTTTTCTTTTTTTCACGTAAACAAAAAATTATGATAATACAGTGCTTCGAAAACTGTAAATTTTTTACCGAAAAGTGACTTCACATGCCCCCCACTCATGATCTTTAACGTGTTTTATCTTCGTCAATTCTTATTAATTTTTTAAAACATAAAACACGTATCCAATATTTTTCGATAATCTAACTGACGGACTAAACGAAATCATATTTTTGTAGTCAGGAAACATCCCGATTAGGTAGGTAGAAACTGCAGAATGTTGCCTGCTACGATCACAAGTTCCTGTTGCTTCGTTCATGTTTAGACATCTAGTCATACACGCACGCTTGTTGCACTTGCGAGTATCTACTATTCACCAGAATTTTCTCAAAAACAGCAAGCAAATGCAAAGCAAAAGATCCTTGGTTCAGCTTTTAACCGACTTCCAAAAGTAGGTGGTTCTCAATTCGTCGGAAGTTTTTTATTATTTTTTCTGTGTGTTCCCCGATTACTCGGCTGGACCGATTTTGATTTTTTTGTCCTGTTTGAAAGGGTATACTTCCCAGGTGGTCCCATGATCATCAAGTCAGGATCTGATTATGGGATCCTGGAGAAGTAGAGAGAACTCTTTAAATTTTATATGCACACACATTCTCGGAGTGATCCCATTTCTTTTTCGTAAAGATCTCATGAAGAACTTCGAACAAAGGCAACGGAATTCCTCAATAAATGATAGCAAATGGACTGGGATTGCTACAATCTCATGTATGTCTATTGTTTACACCAGTTCATAACATAGCATCACGCCGGTACGCTTTGAAGGGGTAGGCACATGTGAACCACTGAAAAGTGAAAAATAAAAACTTTTGAACAAAAAATTAAAAATTTACAATTTTTGTTTTTTAAATTTAATTTTTTGTTTTTCATGAGGAATATCTCAGATACAATGGCTGAAATTAATGCTCGGCTGATGTTAAAATCGCAATGTTCTTATGTGTTCGTGGGACCAGCGGTGGTTCAGTGGTGGCAGCCCAGACTTACGAACAGTAAATCGTGGGTTCGCATTACTTTGTGTTATTTACTTCATCACCGCTGCTCTCAAAAACGGTGAAGGAAAACATCGTGAGGAAACGGCATATCTTAGAACCAAAAAAATCGAATACACGTGGTTTCTACCAATCCGCGTGGGGCGGGTGGGTTATAGCCCATCCCTCTCCTAGAGAGGAGGCCTGAGCCTGCAGTGGGAACATTATAACCTGATGACGATAACTGTGCATAATCCCTCGACGATTACAGGCGTGATGTTATGTTATGTGAATACCGTCAATACGTTTCGCTACCCTCTGTCACCGGACGGGTATGGCTGTCAGTTTGACAGGGGTAAGTGTCATAATTCAGTGACGTCACTGTAATAAGGCCTTACCCGATTTTTCGCGATCTGTTCGAAGATGGAGATGATTGTTTATTTGTTATGTAATTATGTGTATTTGAAGGTATAAAGGGTGTAAAAGTACCCTTAACGCAAACGAAGGGCACTTGTTCACCCCAACACTGCGATAATTTTTTGGTTCTAGACCATACCTGGGAACCCCCTAGTAACGGAGATATTCAAATTAGTAGTTATTAGTCAAAGTCCCAAATTTTGCACAGCTGTTTTTGTAAATACTAGTTTTTCGGGTTATAACTTTACTTAAATTACCTCCATGACCCTTTTACTATTCAAAGCATCCACTAGCACAATGTTTTAAGAGTGCTACATTGAGTTTTACCGAAAAATGAAATTTTTGACCCTAAAAAAAAAAGTCGTTTCCCAGCAAACATTCTTGCGTAGTTAGTTTGATGTACAGAATGCTTGGTTGTCGTATGTGTGAAGGGTTGATTTACACCCTGTATACATAATTTATTTTTATTTTTAACCCACGACGCAAAAACCACGGGTATTTTTTTCTATTTATTTTAAAAAACATTGACCCGTACTAGGAATTTCTCCTGTATCATAGGTGCGTTTACAAACGTTTAAAGTCACACACAACCCAGCCCAGAAACAACTATCTGTAGCCCATACAAATATTTGTTCCGTGCGGGGATCGAACCCGCGACACGCAGTGCAGTAGTCTTTTCGCTCAGCCACTGCGCCAAACGTGCTGTCAATTGTTACTTTTGTTATAATTACAAGAAAAAGTATGACTGTTAGAGATACTGGGCTACAATTTTACCAAGTATGGACTTATCCGAACTAAACTTGATTTTACTTTGTTTTTGTTGCAAGTAAAACTAAAGCGGTCAAATCAACTTTCGAGAGCATATAACTGTCTTAGTAAAATCCGCATGTAAAGTTATCTTAGTATTTAAGTTAGTTACTTAGTTTTTTATTATTTTAAGGGACTATATTAACTCCCATCGGGGCTTTCAATTTGTGACAAGCCCGCCACACTATTCCCAAACCACTGTCCTGTCTGTTCGAAAGAGATACTGTGGCGTCACCACAAAGGGCCAAGAAAGATCATGGATGGTTTTTAGTCAGTAGAAGTCTGATACTCCTTTTTCCCACCCACCCCAAAAAAAAGGGGCTATTAACTCATACATGCGTCGGCTCACACTGTTTTCTAATAGAGAAGGGCAGAAACCACAGAGCGTCTCCGTCTGTTACGATCTTTTCTTTTTCTTTTTGCCTCATCCACATTCATACATCTGTTCATACACGCATAGCTATTACTACGCACCTGACCGCTATTCACTCCTTAATAAAAAATCCAATTCAAAGTGCCCAGGAAGTTGAAATCATTCAACTCGTCCCTTAATCCTATAAAACAACAAAATAACAGCCCTTTCGCAATTGCAGGTGTATTTAGGCGGCACCCTTATTCAATGAGGTCGAGTGGTCAAACATTTAACAGAAAAACCTCAATGGAACGGTTTGATCTTTATATTTATTTATACAGCGCTTGGAAATAATTAACTTTCTTTCCGTTGGCTGTTTCAATATTATGTTATTCGGTCTTCCGTTTGTGGCTCACAGTGGAAGATCACTCGTGCTCACAGTAATGGAGTTCAAGGAATTTTCTAACATAATTTTCTCAGGTACACAACCCTACACTGGTCTTCATCACCTTGTCTGACAGTTACTGTTGTCGTGGCATCGATGAATCCTTTCTCTTTAATATTATTCCTCACACAATCCAACCATCTTTCCAATCCATCAACATTATTAAACACCACTTTTTTTAGTCAATTACTGTAGTTACTCAGCAAGCAGTGGTGGCGGTCCCGACTTACGAACGAACGGTCGTGGGTTCGAATCCAGGCAGGCGCATTACTTTGTGTAATTTTTTCGTCACCACTGCTTTCAAAAACAGTGAAGGAAAACATCGTGAGGAAACCGGCATGTCATGGAACCAAACATTAGAAGACTTGTGATATCTACCAATCCGCACTAGGCCCTCGTGGTAGATTATAGTGCATTCCCTCTCAACGAGAGGAGGTCTGTGTCCCAGCAGTGAAAACATTAATAGGCTGTTGATGATGATGACTGTAGGTGCTCAAATAGCAACTAAGTTGAACTGGGACTGGACTGCTGGCCACGTCTGCGGCATGTACACCGAGCTGTGACTGAATATAACCATTTTCTGGAGGATCCGACACAGCCAGAAGTATTACATGCAGATCTTGTAGAAAATAGTGGGACGAGCTGCACAAAACCAATGACAAGAGGTCCTCATTAGCCCAGGATCGAAACCGCTGGAAGTCATCACAATATCAGAATCACTTAAAAAGTTGTGCGTTGTGTGTACCGTACGTGTATTTGGGAAGTCAGATTAAAATCCTGTTTAACAATTAAAAGAAGATGTTGTTACGAAAATTGAAAAGAGTAGGTATGCTAAGGTGGTTCGGTCATGTGGAGAGGATGAGATGAGTGAAAGTCCATTAAAAAGTATTCACAAAGCAGATGTTAGTGGCAACGCCAGGGGACACCCTAGAAAAACAAACACTGATCTTATTGGTGCCGTTTTTCAGAAAGGACAGGTGCGTAGTACTCGTAACCGGCGTGCGTGTAAGACCAGATGTATGAATATGGACGAGGTGAAAGGAGTATGTAAGGATCGTAGCAGGTGGTGTTCTATGGTATGGCTGCCTTCCCTCATGGGAAAAGGACGTGGGTTTATGAATGTATGTGTATATAAAGAAGATGTTGTTACGAAAATTGAAAAGAGTAGGTATGCTAAGGTGGTTCGGTCATGTGGAGAGGATGAGATGAGTGAAAGTCCATTAAAAAGTATTCACAAAGCAGATGTTAGTGGCAACGCCAGGGGACACCCTAGAAAAACAAACACTGATCTTATTGGTGCCGTTTTTCAGAAAGGACAGGTGCGTAGTACTCGTAACCGGCGTGCGTGTAAGACCAGATGTATGAATATGGACGAGGTGAAAGGAGTATGTAAGGATCGTAGCAGGTGGTGTTCTATGGTATGGCTGCCTTCCCTCATGGGAAAAGGACGTGGGTTTATGAATGTATGTGTATGTGTAAATTAATAAAGAATAACAAAAACTATGTATCAACCGTCTGAAATAACGTAGACAGCGAAATTTCATCCGAAATGAAAATGACTATCATTGGCGTAGGTATTTTCATAAACTGTATTATAACGCACATTAAACTTGTGAAGAAAGCGTAAAATCCCTCAAAAACGTAGACAATAACATCACATGACAGATCCATTAAAAATTCGCCAAGTCACGGCAAGGTCTTACTTACCCAATGTACGTTAAAATGTAACGAGTAACTAGTCGCATCATGAAGCTCATTTGACAAAAAGAATAGCCTAAAATAAGGGTGAGGTTACAGTGGCGGATGAAAAGCAAGAAAGTATTTGGTAACATATTTGTTTGCGAAATACGAAGCACAAAATGAAAATAAACCTAACTTGTACATAGAGACTATCGATTGTAAAGAAAATAATACAATAATTTATTGAAATAAAAGAAAAACAGTGTGACGAGAAAACACAAACATGTTCAGTTACTGGGTTGCCCCTTATCAGTTTTTTTTACTTTATTTCCAATTATAGTTCATTGTCCCAAACTGCATCACAACATCCTGTCGTCTATCTTACATTTCCAGTCTGGCCCAGTCAATTATTGGATGACGCAATTCTACTAATCACACTATCACATCACACTTCACACCAATATTATAAAGGCGAAAGTTTGTGAGTCTGTTTGTTTGCTACACTTTCACGCAAAAACTACTGAACGGATTTGCATAAAATTTTGGACACAGATAGTTTAAAACCTGGATTAATACATAGGAAATTTTTATCCCAATTTTATCTTCCTGTGGGATAATTTACGAGTTGTATCGGGCGAAGCCACTGGCAACACCTAGTTACTCAATAATTGAACGAATTCTTACCCGCTACCTCTTCTGCCTTCGCACACACCATGCCCGCTACCTCTTCCAAATTGGGTTGTTCTAATTGACTTACCCGAGCGCACGAGCCCCGTGTGGTTTCACTTACGTTCCAAACAGAATTTTATGTTTAATTGGAGCTACTTAACGATGATATATGTACGAATGTGGCACATAAGAGAATAACGTCTGTATACTTAGTGGAAGTATGTTTCTAATGTATGCATGACAAGTGTGTAAACCATTTTGTGAGGTGGAATAAATAAATAATAATAATTGTACCGGTCATGGTGACAAGTCTCGGACTAATCCAGCCAGTTTACCTGGGACGCAATTCTGTAAAATAGTCAACTTGTCAATAGTGTGTAAGTAGTGTCTCAATAGAATATTCAATGACATTTGGTATTCTACAACTTATTTATGGTCATTGACTTGCCACAGTTGCAACTGTAGTGACATTGAAACGCCATACTGGGACTATTGTAATATTGGTAGTCTGGTACATTTTAATGTGTCAATGTCATCGTGATGGAAAAAGTTACGGTAGTCTGTAAATATTTTAAGTGATATCTGACAGTTGTGTCTATCGTATTTAGCTATCGAACTGCCATTGTGAAGCCATCGAACAACGACACCTCTTTTCCCTATTGATTTGGTTAAATTTGTTCCTTTTAAAATTTAAAATTAAGTGTTCTAGTGTGTACGTTTTATTATTTTCCCAACAACAATTGGGACTTTTTCACTTACCTTACCTTTGTCGTTTCATATATGTTAGTCAAGTAACTACTCTCTAAGATAATAATGATATAAAAATGTACTCTGTGATAATAATGTGGAATGTGGAAAAAGAAAAATTTCGGATTTTGGGGGCCAAATCGCAGATTTGAAAAAAAAAAAACAATTTCCATCGAGTAGGGTATCAAAATGAAGGGTTTTAAAAGGAGATTACAAAAATATATGACACTTATATGTTTAATAGAAATTCAAAGTCACAAATCCTATAAACACCAAAACACCAAAGTTAAATAATCATCTGCGAAGAATTTTACGCGACCAACGAAAGAACAAACACAAAAGAAATCTGAAGTTGGAAATAAAAAAGGTTTCAAGTTTTGTTTAATTTAAAATGTGCTTGTTTTTGATTTTCAGTTTTTTCAGTCGGGATTTTTAGTTTTTTTTTTTCAGAAAGAGAAACAATATTTTTATCACATCAGATAAAAATATTGTTTTACAATAAACGCTTGTTTTTTTGTGAAATTTTGTTTTTGATAATAAAACGTTTTATTTATGATTATAAAAACCTGTAATACAAAGATTTACTTAATTGATAAAAATATGATTTCATAAAGTGGTAGGTTTGGTATCTCATGGTAGCTTTTTGTTAGCAACACTGAAAACTATTGTACTGTCACACAATCAACATACTATCGACACACTACTGACACACCACTGAAACGCCATTGAAGTTTCTGCAGAATGCCAAATTTGCAACAGTGGCAAAATAATGTCTGTAGTGTATCGATAGAGTGTCAATGGCGGGATGCTTAACTCGAAGTTACAGAATTGGGGCCCAGATCTCTGTCGAGTGGTTGACGGCACGGTTGGCGCAGTTGCTCAAGCAATGGACTGCTGCGCTGCAGTTCGCGGGTTCGATTCCCGCACGGAACAGATATTTTTTTGACCTACAGATAGGTGTTCCGGGTCTGGGTATTTGTGTATGTGAGTTTAAATGTTTGTGAACGCACCCACGATACAGGAGAAATTCCTAGTGTGGGGCAACGTTTAAAAAAAAAAGAAAGAAAGAAAAGAAAGTGGTCGTTCAATAGGACAATGAGAGTGAGGAAAGAAGGTACCTTTTTTTAAAGGTCAAATCAAATGTAATCATCAAAATGAAATGTGAAAAAATGAGCGGGTAACAGGTGGTTGGCAGGTGGTTTCAAATGCTCGCTTATAAAGGCTTCCGGTTGTGTGCTTTAATACACAGTGTGTGTTGCTTTGTTTACTTTAAGAACACACTGTGTACCTTTGTTGTTGTGGAGAAATGGAAGAACAAGGCCGTCGTATAGTAAAATTGTTCTAACTGAACTCGAAGGTACTAGAAGGTACCTTTTTTAAGTGTCAAATCAAATGTAATCATCAAAATGAAATGACCCCACCCGCTCTGAGCAGAGCCGAGGGGAGTGTAAGACTTGTAGTATCTAAAACGCACCCATATTTCGGCACTGTATCTCTCTAGAAGAGTCCCGCAGCCCCGGCAACGCATAGACTGTATATTTTACATTATCAACATCATACATGACCGAAATCACACTGAAAATTAATTTTCAATAACTAGTTTTGAAATTTGTCTTAGTTTTGAAACTCGACAATCAGATGACAGGTGAGTCGGATCGCAGTATTGTTCACTATTTGCAGAGGTCAGATGTCAGTCACTCTGTGTGTAAACTGACACCGTGCGCTGACACCAGCATTGTTAGGCACCTGCATTGCTTAGGGCTGAGAATCTATTTGGCATTGTACATAAACAAAACGCATGTCAACCAGAGTGCACCAGTGGTGGTTTTAGAATTAGTTGGCATTATCAGAATGACAGATCTCGTCGCAAAGAGTGATGAATATAAATATTCATGGTGGGGAAGAAGACGAGGGCAACGATGTATAGATAGTGTGAGGAATGATATGAAACAAAAAGTGTTGAACTAAGGTAGTTAACAAAAAAAATCTAATCAGTCCGTTTCCAAAAAATATTGGACACGTTTAATTTCTTTTCTCACGTAAACACACAATGAAGACGATACAGTGCTTTGATAACTCGTGTGTCACCATTTTCTGAGACATTAGTATGACATTCTTTAGCGGTCAGTGACGTCACAACCCCTCACTCAAATCTTTGACGCGTTTTATCTTCGTAATTTTTTATTGATTTGATAAAACACAAAATACGTATTCGATATTTTTCGATAATCTAACAGACGGACTAATTAGAATCATATTTTTTAAGTCGGTAATCATCCCTTAACGTGGAACCAGCGGAGAAAGATGACGAGGACGTCAAAATCAAGTCTCTTTTGTGCAACTTCTTTCCAGATAAAGTACCTACTAGACAGTGGTGCCAGTGATTATTTTTAAAAGAGTGTCATAAATAATATAATATGTAATTTTGTTATTCTAAAAGCGTTTAATTCTCAGACTATGTGTGATCAGATGTCTTGTAATATTATTGGGAATCGGATTGTATAGATTAGCAGTTAGGGCTTAATAAATCCCAGACCTAATTACATGCTAACTACATCATAATTTTAAATCCACGAGCAGCAGTTCAAAACAAGACCAGCAAAGCTATGCAAATTGAATGAAAGTCAGCAAAAAAATCCGAAATGACTCGTCCACGACGCCTCGGGCGACAAAGTGAACCAATTAGTGACTGGGCCCCGTAGTACTGTCCGCACTTCTGTAGCTACAGCCATCCGTCCGTTCGTGAGCTGGTAAATCCAAGAATGCATTTTGTCAGACCTGGGCACAGATTAAAAAAAAAACTACAATACGCGAGCATCCGCTACGCCAGTGAGCGTGGATGCATGAATATGGTTTTCACATCGGCTTGGCATTACATTAATTTATCCGCATATTAAATATTATTAACAAAGGGTATCGTATTACCCTGTTTTAACTGAGTTGTGGAGACTGTCGAAAAATGGTGAACCGTAACACACCGTTTGCAATTTAACGAATTATTTTTCGGGAGATTATAATCGGTAACGGTATTTACAATTTTACGTTGACATAAAATACAAACCAGAAAAAGAAATAACATCCAATTATTTAGCACTATCTACAAGCGAGCTCACATTTGAAATTTTCTAAATTCAAATAAAAACATACCAGAAACTGTTGCGTTGGAAGGCCTCCTACTAGGTGGACCGATGACTTGGTGAAGGTTGCCGGGGGCCCGCTGGATACGAGACGCACGGGACCAGGCAATGTGGCGACGCCTGGGGGAGGCCTATGTCCGGCAGTGGACGTCATTTGGCTGAAATGATGATGATGGAATAAAAACTATAACGCACCTCTTTTAAAATTAACTTACTTATTAGGTACCTAGTTCCAGTAAAAAGTAAGTAAGAAAAGCATAAATACTTCAAGTGTAAACTCTCTTGACTGTGTAATTTTAAATGAGCGGGTAACAGGTGGTTGGCAGGTGGTTCCAAATGCTCGCTTATAAAGGCTTCCGGTTGTGTACTTTAATACACAGTGTGTGTTGCTTTGTTTACTTTAAGAACACACTGTGTACCTTTGTTGTTGTGGAGAAATGGAAGAACAAGGCCGTCGTATAGTAAAATTGTTGTAACTGAACTCGAAGGTACTAGAAGGTACGCGTGTGTAGTGCACGAGGGAAGAGTTACTCTCTCTACATCGTCGTGCACTACACACGCGTACCTTCTAGTACCTTCGAGTACACTTACGGTTACGTCGAGGCTGTCAACGGTTGTACACGTGTCTGCACGCTCAATTCATTTCAAAATTTCTCGTGGGGTCTGAACCCCACATTTACGTAGCTTTTTTGTAAATACTTTCGACTTAGTTATTGTTTTTTGCAGTACTTTGAAAACTTATAGAATATGGAGTCCAGTAGGTCGTCGTGATACAAAATGATATATCGGTACTAAAAAAAATTACATATTATAGCGATAGAAGAACAACACCAGGGAACATCGATTTTAGTCGTGGCTACTCGTAGATCGCAAAGACTCCAGCGGTTCGGAGGCCGAAGAAATTGAGACCTTCACAACGAAGCTTTACGACCGTTACTCAGATACTTCTTTGAAGAGTAAAAAAAATCTACACCACATTCAATGTGCAAAGCAAGTTTGCCCAGACTCTGTGTGATTCGCAACAAGTGAGGTCTCTAATTTTTGTTCCCATTTTAATATTATAATTATTGATGATTGTTACTTGCTAGAGAGACTACTTATTTAAAATAAAAATTTTAAGTTTATCAGTTGTAAAAGAATTTTCTTTCAACTCCTAACCGTTGAGGAGTTGTACATTCAATCATCAGCGCATCCACAAGTGGTTACAATTATCACACGCAAAAACACGAACAGCTTTAAAAACTATATAGAAACGTAACAAGTGCCTATAAAATTTGAGAGTTGCCCTCGATTTTGCTGGGATTCCATAATCAAATCCTGACTAGATGACAATGGAACCACCTCGGGAGTATACTCTTTCGAATACAAAAATAATTTTGAAAATCGATTCATTAATGACGGTGATATCCGATAACAAACATATATTTTTGGAAGTCGGTTAATTATATTATAACAGCTGCACGATACACTTTTGTCGGTTTAACAACGCCTTAGGTCGGCTGCGGATAGGTGATCAATGCATGCTTTACTTTAGGAGATCATTGTATGACACAAGATTGATCACAAAGAAAACTGTAGGACCCGGATGTAGCTGTAGATCATTGACTGCAAAACCAAAGAACCTCCTCTTTTTGGGAAGTCGGTTAAGAAAATACTTGCCGCTAAAAGAGCACATAAAGAATCGTACATGAAGGAATATAAGTATTACAAGTTCTAGTACTCATTCCTCAATTTTATTTATAAGCGGGCTGAGAAACTTGGTAAAAGGCTTTAATAAACATGTTTCTTGTTACAGAAAGTTCTCCTATTTCGTTTCAAGATAGTATAGCACAAGAAAATGCAGGCAAAGTTTAAATGTAACGTGTTCATGCACTGCACATGAAATCCTTATCGAAATTTCCCGAGTTGAGACGGGATGCAGAGAACCAACTTTACATTATTATTCTTTGTTTAGAATTGACAGAAAATATCATCACGTGTCTGTCACTCGTGTAAGTTTATTATCTCACCTTTTTTTTTTGTGGGAAAACCGGTTCTGTCTGAATCGGATAAGGAACAGTCCTTAAAAAACGCTACTTTACTTTGAGTCTAATAAAGTTATTTTCTTCTTTGTTACAGGTAAGCTACATTCGAGGAAAGTGTCTACAGAACTACTTATGTCAGGTTAAATGAATTTTTCAATTGTTGAAACTTCAACGCTTACAATAGTGTTATCATTCTCGCAATATAAAGTATTCAATTCAATTAAAGTATTGATTGAAGCCGCTACAAACTGTGACATCAGCCTTACTACAAAAGTAATTCTTAGTGAGTACCTAAGTCTACTGTAGTACTGAAGTACTACAACTAAATAACGAAAAAATCAAGTCATATTCGTTTGAATCAAACACTTATTCCACAAAACATTACCTGAGTTTCACCTACTGTACACACGTGTGTTCAGTTTCTTGTGTCGAGTTGGTGAGGAACCCACGCTAACAAAATAGTACACATAAAAAAATATAGGGAGTTACTGAAACGAGTAGTACCTATTTGAATCTATAGTGCTTGCTTGTATCTGTACACAGGGGTCTGTCTAGGTGTATTTACAGACGCCACCATAGCAGGCTACCCGAAACAGTGCAATTTTCCTAATCAGCTTTGAACTTAATGCTTTAGCAAAAATATTGGAAATCGATAAAAAATGGCGTCTGTACCTTTAAAAATAAAAATAAAAATATATAATTACTATTACTCCATGCACTCTATACATTAATGTCACATAATGATTGTATACTTTTTATTTTTACCATTTTTTTCTCTCGCTCCTGGCGATTATTGTTTATCTTATATTATTATAATAACCCGTGGACAGCGTTAGCAAAATGAAAATATTGTTAAACTACATAGTTTTAAGTTCTCATAATGTAACTGTTTGTTGTCCCACTTAATTTTTTTTTATGTGTCCTAATACGGTTGCATCTTATGAAATACAATCTAGCTTAATACTTAAGCTAATGAGTAATTCTAATTTGACTTAATTTGCTAGGGAGACTCCCTCTTAATTAAAATAAAATAAAAAATAAAACCTATATCAATTCTAATGGCGTACAACTTCTTACATTTCAACACTACAACAACGTCATAGTATTTAATAATAGTCATCGTTTGCCAACAAGTGTGCTTACACGGCGTCTCTGCTTAGTCCCGGGTGGACGCGGCGCAATTTCCTGTCCTCTTTGTGTAAGTCCACAGGAAACGGGCTCAGTTTCACTGCTAGCCTTGTGTTTAATACTCAGGCCTTTTATTGGGACTACTTATGCTTCTGATTTCTAAGTAGGTTTGTTCCTAATGCTGACTGAGCATGACGGTGATTTGTTTGCTGCGGTTGCTCAAAAGAGATATCGCGGCCTCGACACAAAGGGCTATGAAGGATCATGGGTGGTTTTCAGTCAATAGAAGTCTGATACCGCTCTGTCCAGAGCAGGATGAGTCATCGTCTATTAAGAACAACCCACAGCCCGACAGACGACCGGGCCTGACACGACTGCTTGCTTATCCTACAAATAATTGCAGAATAGGGTATTTCACCAATGACATCTAATTATTCTGTTAGATTATCGAAAAATATTGGAAACGTGTTTTTTGTTTTATCAAATTAATAAAAATTGATAAAAATAAAACGTGTCAAAGATCATGAGTGGGGGCTTTTGACGTCACTTAGTGGGTAAAAAAATACTAACCTTGTGACGTCACACGACTTTTCGAAGCACTGTATCGTCGTCATCTTTTGTTTACGTGAAAAGGAAAAAATACGTGTGCATTATTTTTTGGAAATCTATCTAAGAGACTAATGGGCCGCGGGTAGTCCACCGGTTACCGCGGCCTCGACATAGAGGGCGAAGAAGGAACATGGGTGGTTTTTAGTCAGTAGAAGTCTGACACTCCCTTGCGCTCTGCCCAAGAGCGGGAGGGGTTATTCGATGATTTTCACCCACCAAAAAAAAAAAACAAAGGGACTAATTAGATTTTTTGGTGAAATACCCTACTGATTCGTGCCGGATAGTGGCAATAGACTCGACCTAAACATAACCCTGCCTAACCCTTCTGAGATTAGAGGCGTGATGTTATATGTTGTTAACATCACTTCCATTCCATTCGAATTTGTTTCAAATCCGATCAACAGTGCAACACGCAATATTTGAACTCGCGAACTTTCACACTTGGAATTGAAAAAAAAAAACCGGCTATACTTGGATACGAGTATTTTTAGTCAGTGGAGCGCCAATAAATTGGATCGGCCGATATGAGTGACGGCTGTTGACGCGATCTACTCCAGAATGAGCACCCGGCGAGAAAATGGGTATCCGTTTTTTGTGGAACACGGGTTTTTGATCAAGGGTGGATTACCTAATGAAATATTATCTGGGTGGGTAAGTATATAGATGACACAACCGTTTTGACAAAAGAGAAAACTCTGGATAAAAGTAAAATAGTAACAAATAAAGCATTGACAGATTTAATCAATTGGCTAGGTGAAAATAACTTAAAAATTAATACAAGCAAAACTAAATTCATAACATTTTTGCCATATAATAACCACACAAAATTAAAAAATGACATGAAATTAAGTTTAAAATACAATAATAATGACATAGAAGAAGTTAATAATATAAAATTTTTAGGAGTAGTTATGGATAGACATTGCAATTGGAAAGCACAATTAGATAATTGTATGTAAAAAAATAAACAAGTTCGTATTTGCACTAAGAAGGATAAAAAAGATAACAGACATTCAAACCGCATTACTAGTGTACCATAGCCACGTCTGTTCTGTTTTAAGGTATGGGATAACTATATGGGGTAACTCGACAGATGCTCAGAGGGCATTCATAGCCCAAAAAAAGTGTGTAAGATCAATTTTCAATCTTAAGTGGACAGACTCTTGCAAACCTATATTTATCAAACAAAAGCTGCTTACCCTACCGTCTCTGTATATATTTGAAACCTGCAAAGTTGTAAGAAATAACTACTCGCTCTTCGAAAAAGATGAAAAGGCCATGTCGAAGAGGAAAATAGCACAAAAGCCACTAGTCGTTCCACGTAATAGAATAAAGCTAGGTGATAAAAATTGTTATACCATGGCAGTGAAAATATATAACCACTTAGATGTAAAATTTAGGAATGCTACTGATTTGGAATTTAATAAGAAGCTATATAGCTGGTTGTGTGAGAGATGTTTTTATTCCATCAATGAATATTTTGAATCCAAAATGTAAAATTTATGAACTATGTTTAATATATTCTTTTATTGACGTGACATAATTATTTAATGCTATTTTAAACTTAATTAATTATTATTTGACATGAATAGTACTGTATTTAATTTTATTAAGTAATGGAAATTTAAATGACTATTAGTATTTTTATGTGGTTAATAGCTTATTAATAATGAATATTGCATGCTACATTTGTATAACCAAAAGATGTAAATCTAAATATTTGTATGGCTGAAATGCCGAATATAGTGAAACCCATTTATTATGTAGAAAAGAACTTATGTAAAAAACCTATATTCTCGCAAATAAATCATTCATTCATTCATTCATTCATATAAATGATTGCAATAGGGTAGTTGACAGAAAAATGTAATTAGTCCGTCAGATAGATTGCCAAAAAAAATTAGACACGTATTTTTTCTTTTTTGACGCAATAAATTAAGACAATACAGTACTTTAAAAAGTGGCGTGACGTCACAGTTGGTACATTTTCACTCACGAAAATGGACTTTTAATTTTTTGTATTTTTTTTTAATTTAATAAAACAAAAAACACGTATCCGATATTTTTCGAAAATCTAACAGACGGACTAAACTTAATCATAATGCTTTTAGTCAGTCAACTACCCTAATTAGAGTTTATGATACGAACACGAACAAATTTTAATAAGGATTACACAAAACAGAGATTAATAATAAAATTATTAGGTACCTACATGCACAAAAGCAGAAAAGAGTTAAAAGTCAACGGGATGGAATATTGCAAGCCTTCAGTGAATCAGGAAAAATAAAACTTATTAGATTCTCTTCAGTCAACACATAAGAGGTAAGCTACCCATTTTATTTCGATTTAATTCATTAATTTATCTTAAATATGCTGTATGGTCAAATTGTTTAACATTTTCAACAAAATATTTATTTAAAGCGTACGCGTATCCGAGCGAAGATCGAAAATCGAATAATTGTGGGTACCTGTTACAATATAAGTGCATGACAATTATGTGAATACCATCCAAAATAATAACTTAGTGAATTTACGTTAAAAATATTGAAAACATATTATTCGAGGAAGGTTTGATTTTATGACTTTAGTTAATTGTTTCAAGTTGGTTTAAAATGGAATCACAATGAGACCGTCTGTTGAGGTAAGTACAAGATTCAATTAATTACGATAGGTATAAGTAATAAGTGTTTACCATTTTGTGTGCAAGTATTTATAGTGTTTTTGTGTGGGACAATACTTTGGAAGGAATAAAAAGTGTATTTTTTCAATAAGAATGTAGATGGTGTTAATATATAATTATATAGTCCTTAGTGATTGAACAGTGGCCTTTATCGGCTGATATAACCATTGACGTACTCAGCTAATCTAATTAGCATTTCTTACCGGAGATAAGACTAGATTATTGCATATTTTTAGCAATTCATTTTATTGTTAGGTACTTCTGTATGAAAACAATTTAAAGATCGCTAAACGCATTCAAATGTTGAAATAATTAGGTAAGTAACATTAGTTGTTTTGCATGTTATTATGTATTCTGTGGCGGTGTGTGTGTGTGTATTATCAAAAATAGTGATTGGTGGATTTAGAATACGTATTCATTAAGTGTCAAATTATTACAAAGTGCACGAACAAAATAGGAACTCAATATAGTTCCATTTTTTTAAAGCTAATAAACTGTAGTACGTTCTCGTACATTATAAATACGACAATTTCCGATCCATCGTTTTAAAACATCGAAAAAACGGTTGAAAGTTAATCTTAATTGCATCTGTATAGCCCCGTTCAGTTGAGCGATCCCGTGGGAATAGTTCCATCCGGGATCCGGGATCCCGGTATCGATGGACATCACTGTTTAGTTATTAATCTACTATCGAGTGGAATCTGACGGGAGATACGAGTTTCGTGAAAAATGCACTGTTTTTGAAGGGTCGTGTATTAATGATTGTGATGTTATGTTGAGTCGATAGTACCTAATACTAGATCCTTTATAAGGTGCATGGTTCAGCCTGGAAATTCAAAAGAATTGTTAATTCCTCCAATATCCTTCGAACTGCTAAAGAAACTGCTAAAGATAAGTGTATTACGTAATCAGGGACTGAAACATCGAACACTCTTTATCTCAATAGTACCTTCCTACAAACAGTACACACCCATGGGATAATTTCTACCTCTACATGAGCAAAACCAAAGGCGAATTCTAGTAGTACATCCCACGTCATACCTTCATACCTCAATACCTCTGCGACAGGGGCGTAGCTACCGCCCTATCTGCCGTATCAATTATACGGGGTCCCAGGTCCACAGGGGCCCCCGACGTGCCTAAGCAAAAATTAATAAAAGCTTCCCAATTTTTTACTTTATTTCAGAAATGACAAAAGAAAAAGTTCTAAAGTTATCATCAGTTAAATCTATACCACTAATATTATAATTCTGAAGAGTTTGTTTGTTTGTTTGTTTGTTTGAACGCTAAGATCTCAGGATATACTGGTTGGAATTGAAAAAATCTTTTTGTGTTCGATAGTCCATTTATCGAGAAAGGCTATATAACATCACGCTAAAACTAATAGGAGTGGAGCATAAATGAAAAATGTTGCAAAAACGGGAAACGATATTCCTTATTGAGAGCTTCCGTTGCGTGCGCTTCGAAAATGGTTTAAGTTATGCAAATATCATGTGTGAAAGAAATGTTCCTCTTTAAAAGTTCTACAAAAAAGTCCGCGACAGCATATATCTATCTATTAATATTGACTCACTGTAACCATTTTTTACTATTGAAATGTTAGGTTAAATAGAATTACTTCTTGCGAAGCTTATTTAACCCATATGGTATTAATCTATATCCAAATAAATGTGTTTGTTGGAACGGAAATTTAATATTAAATATTTGTTCCTTTTCCTTTATATAGTTAAAACAAATATCTTAGAAGATATCGCAATGTTAAAATGTCCGCGCGACAAAATAATTACGCGGTCCACGGCCCTCGCGTCCCGATGTAGATACATGGAGATTCTGGCCTCCGGGAAATTCAAATATTTATTGCACCATAATATTTACAAGGTGTTATTGTATATTGTTTTGCGAGTAGTAGTGGCCCAGTGGTGGCGGCCCCGACTTACGAACAGTTGGTCGTGGGTTCGAACCCAGGCAGCCGCATTATTTTGTGTAATTTATTTCATCACCACCGCTCTCAAAACAGTAAACGAAAACATCTTAGGGAAACCGTATCTGAGAACCAAAAATTCGAAGATACGTGACATCTACCAAACCGCACTGGGCCGCGTGGTGGATTATAGCCCATCCCACTCCTTAGTTTCTCTTAGTTTTTATAGGTTACTGTATTTAACAGTAAGAGATAGGTACCTATAGTAATTCTCACTTTAAATGTAAAATAAGGTTCTTATCTATTATGATAGAGAGGAAAGATTAGATTTTTCGTTTGTTACGATTTAACTCAAAATTTACTCAGACGACTTTGAAAATTCTTCCAACATTAGAAAGCTAATTAAAAAAATATATTTGGATAGTGAATCTATCGAGGAAGGTTGTAAGTTCTATATAATTGTGACTAGAGATGGGTAGCTATTCGAATAACTAGCCAAATAGCGGCTATTAATGTAATAGCCACGGCTATGATATCCGTCAATACGATAACTAGCTATTGGCTACAATGGCTACTGTACTGGCTGGCTAGAATACGGCACAGCGGATAGTCGCCAGTCGCCACAGAGTATAAATAATCTACTAAGTTTTGCAGCCGTCCCGATACTCGGTAGCCGATAGCCGGCTAGCCGGAGTAGCCGCCAGCTGACTAGCTGATTAGCTGTGTGCGTGCTCAGTTGCTCACTGCGCTGAGTAGGTAATGACGTAGTGTGACTGTGTGACTGTGCTGTGAGACGCGAGATGGCAATATACTTAGTCATTTCGTTCGTTTAGTGTACGAAATACGATAGTTAGAAAGGTAGTACCTACATATTTAGTTGCAGTCAGATGTTAAGAAAAACAATAGAAATAAATATTTGATAATAAATTGATAAAAGATTGTTTGCCTTTTTAATTGAATGGCTTTGAATTCAAATGAACTCCCCTTCATACTTTTCAGGCTTAGGATTGTCGATGAAACATTGAGTACCTACTTAGCAAACAAAATGTGACATCGGCGTATTTTAAAAGTTCATTTGAATAGATGTAGGTACCTACAAATTAATTTTAGCTTTTGGTGAGTTATGACCTTCATACTTTTTGCTGAGGTGACTAATCTTGGTCTAATTTTCATGACCGTTTTTACCATTGTCATGCAGACACTTTCACTGTAGGTTATTCCAGGTACTTCATACAAATTTTGGGGTTACTAGGCTGACTTTTTAATTGATTATTTAAATTTGCCGCGCGTTTTTCAGTCTCTACTTTCGTTTGCCAGACTCTTTATCTAACTAGACTTGTTGCCGCGGCGATAATCGTACTCGAATCGCTAGGCAGTTGATCGTTAATTCGTTATTTATGTAAGTCCCGCTGCGCCGCTAGCGAGCGCTAGACCGCCAGTCGTTATTGTTCAATAGCCAAGTAGCCAAATAGCTGGCTAGCTAGCTGGCTATTCCACCACAAATAGCCGGCTAGCTAAGCTATTGAAATTTCGGCTAGTTACCTAATTGATCATCTCTAATTGTGACGCAGACGAAGTTGCGTGGGTCAGCTAGTGATTTAATAAATCAGTTTGTCAAAAAAGGCAAGAAGAGTGTTTATTTAATTTGAATTGTTTGTAAACATTTTTGAAAGAGTGACAGATTGATAATAATGATGAATAAATATTTCTTACATTTTATTTTTCTTTTGTGAGAAATTTTTACCCTTCATAAAGGCCCCCAAACAAATTTTTTACACGAGGCCCCGCCAAGGCACGCTACGCCACTGCTCTGCGAACACGTATCTCCAATATGATTACCTGTTTGATCCCCGCCGAGACATTCCATGACAGTGTGTCAAAACATTTGGGGCTTACCTACTTACTACGTCACATGAAAAGGGTAAAAATGTACGTATTTACTTAGCTGTATATTATGTATCAATTTGTCTGGTTTGTGAGGTTTTTGGCGTTTTGATAAGTCTGCGATATGACGGGTTGTGATATAAGCTTTTCCTCAAGCTTTGTCTGCGTGTTCCTCGTAAATGATACACAACAATGTATCTACTCTACTACAGATATAAAAGATCCCCAGGTTCTATAGAAAAACTAGGTACCTAAACTAAAATAAACTAAAATTCGCTGTATACACTTCATATTGAAAATATTTGAACTAATTAGCAAGGCAATTTTATTTTTATAAATTCAACTTACGCCTATATTTCAAGATGTGTAGTTACAAATTCAGCATTCCATATCGTCCGTAACCTTGACCGTAACCATAATTTAATTAGTCAACCCTGTTGAATATTGTTTTCAGTTTTACTAAACTTGACCCAGCTCAGTTAATTAGAAGAAAATTTGCTTGGAATTAAGCTCATTTTTCTACCTTATTGTTACTCGATAACTAATTCTAAACGCAATCAGCAAAGCGAAAACAAAACGGTTCGAAAGAATTTATTGAAATACTTTTACTGTTAGCCTGTGTCTTCCCACACTGCTTGGGCAAAGGCCTCTCCTCGTGACTTTCAAATCTTTCGCTCCAGGGCCAATGTGTCCCGCCATCAAATTAAATTAACTCACTACAAAACATTACAGTTCTGAACATTACAGATCTCAACATGACAGATTATGTACTGAATTAGAATTTAAAAAGTTTTTTATTTTATTTCCTATAATCATTTTCTTACATATTAAAAACATTTTAAATAGGTATTTAATACAAAAAGACATATAAAAAACATTATTTTTAATTTATTCTCTTACGGAAACTTACAGCTAATGCAGACAATGTACTTATAGAATAAACATTTGAAGGCCAATTACAGGTTTCCACAGTTAAACACACACACACACTTTCTTCTCCAAAGAATAAGTGCTCAAAACTTTATTAAAACTAAAATCTTTAAAACTTCTCTCACCCGCCACTATTCTTCAAAGCATCCCAAACATCACACACGTCCTTATTTAGCAACCTTGGCGGCATGTAGCACACATTTGGTTGGTAATACGGTTGGCCGGAACACGCTTTCCCTTTTTGCTAAGCCGGTCGTATTCACTGCGTAGTTCAGAGTTATGCAGGGGAATGTGCGAGGTCCTGACTTAGTTGGACTTTCAACTTAGTGTCGGTTTGGTCTTGTGATCTTTAAATTACGTTAGTTTGTTGTTCTGTTTGAGTATTTTGTTGGTTGGTTTGTGTGATTTTGGGTGCATAGATAGTCAGGCTATTTATGTAAGTGGCACCAGTGACTGATTAGTGTGGTAATCGGTTGACGTGTTATGGGAATTAAATGCGCAGGAATTACGAAAATGTCGTAAGGAGAGGTATCTGAGAGGAACGCTGAAATTCAACCTTCTGTTCGAACCATCGTTAAATAAATCATCGTAATATTCAAGTTCTTCGAAATTATTCATTTTGTTTGTATCCTAATATAAACTTCAATAACGACAACACAATAATTTGACACAAACTGACAAGGAAATCTCTGCTCAAGCGGGGTGTCGACCACACTTGAAACTAGTTTTAAACAGATCAGTGCTTGAGTTTCGTTCTGTAATACGGACCTTAGTATGAATGTGGATATATTGGACTAGAGGAAGCCCAAAGAAATTATGGATGAATTTTATGAAGGACAATAAACTAGATGTTTAATGAGATGACAAGTAATAGTGAGGTTTGGAAGAAGAATAAATGCTGGCCACAAATAAACTAAAATAAAAAAAGAAAATTACATTTATAAATAAGCTTAATGTCATAATAATTAAGCATAATGAGATATCCGTACTATTAACATGCATGACAATTATTTTGAAAACCTTGTTGGTCTGCAGCGTTTCTGTTGAGCATTCGGTTGTGAACCCAAGTCCGGTGAAGTATTAATGGAATTTTCCGTCAGAACATTTTCAGTAGCAGCTGAAGCATGAATTCAAGCACAACTGGCCAAACGTGTATGTACTACAGGCACACCACTGCTTAACCCTTCGGGAATATAAAGTCGTAATGTTAACGCATTCTTGTTTGTTTATTACTTGAGTTTCTTGACTAAGAACTTGATGGATATCTCAAGATTTAATCACCATCCATCATGAGAGTAGACTAGAGTCTTCAATCAGTTACTGTGTTGTTTTTAACACAGCTACTCATAACTTGATAAATGAAAAAGTGTACTTAAAGTCTCTATTAGATACTTTTTGTTAAGTCATCGATTCGATGGTGCTTTGTTTGATTGGCTCGTATTGCTGAAAAAATTCAAAATGGGTTCGTAAATTAATCTTGTTTGGTGGCAATAAAACATAACATCATATCACGCCTGTAATCTCCATAGCGTTTGGCAGAGGTGCAGCCATTAGTACACCTTCATTTCGCCAGTTATGTTTAAACCCAATGTAATAGGAGGCGAGCGTGTAAAATCCAATAACACCTTGCCTAACCTAGAAATTGAACACAGGTAGACAGTTAAAATTTTCACAAATTATGTATTTCTGTTGCCGCTAACAACAAATATTAAACACAACAATAAACGCGATTTTTATAAATACGGAACTCTTCATGCGCGAGTCCGACTCGCACTTGGCTGGTTTTTATCTACACTAATGAAAAAAAAAAAAAAATGTGATAAAGAGGAAAGATTTGTATTTTTGTGTGAGTGTATGTTTGTAATGAATAAACTCAAAAACTACTGCGCCGATTTCAAAAATTCTTTCAGCATTAGAAAGCTACATTCACCTTGAGTAACGCTACTTTTTATCCCTGTACTCCCACAGAACGGGAACTACGCGGGTAAAACCGCGTGACGTCCGCTAGATGTTTATTTATTGAATGATACAAGTACCAGAGACATTTACTAACAAAACTTTAAGCGTCTGCGGTATGCCATAAACATTCAATTGAGTTCCCCAAGATACCTGCCAATCTCGCAGAATCATCAACAATTAAGTGGTACGATACCAATTAGTAGATCTCTAGTCAGATGATCGTGGCATCGCTAGCTGTCGGCAATCAGGTCAACGACGCAATTAGAACCACAAACACATGCACACGATGCAGCCTCTAATTACCATTGGATAAGGAAATAGTTTCCTACTCGATTGGAATTTGAGGATAGATTCGAAGTTTTGTGGTGACAAATTGGAGATTTGGAAGAACGAAGAAATTAGAATTTAACGTTTTAAGGGGACAACAGAAGCTAAACGCGAATTTTATATGGGGTTAGAGTATAATTATGATTCACTGTAGTAAAGAGATTATGTAATTTAATAAATTAATATTATTAATGTTGACTTGGATGACTATTTTAATTTTGGATGACTATTTGATTAAATTCTGTAATTTTATTAATTCATATTATTAATGTTACGGACGAATAGTTTCTCGCATGTTCTTTTGTTATGATCTTCTTGTGTGTGTTTTTTGGTTTTCATTCTTGTAGTGGACATTATTAAATTGATTATTTTAATGTATTTGTATAAAATTGATAGAAAATTTTGTTAACTTTGATGAACCTGACTTTAATATTTGTATGTCAACAATGACAAAGCATAGTGCAACACTTATCTATTTAAGACCTTGACATGTATGATTAATGTATATATGTTCTTCACCTATGTTTTACAAATAAATAATTCTGATTCTGATTCTAAACAAAATAAAAAAAAGAAATTCTTAAGGATATACGCTAGTGATATATGTTCAAGCACACTATGTCACTAGCGTATATCTAGCGTATACAACTAATTTTACGCGATAGAATAAAAGTGAAGATACCTCCAAAAATTTATTTTAGCGGGTAAAAACCATACTAAGTAAAATATATGTGATCATTCAGATTTTTTGGCAAATAATTCTACAAGCAACATACCAAGGACATAGTGTTTTATTTTTTTAGTCCAATCAATAGTTTTTTTGGCAATCGTATAATAATAATATGTATATTCTTATTCCCGAAAATAATTTTGTATGGTGTGTTGTAGGTTACATTGCTCAGGTATTAAAATTTAATTCGATTCTATCGAATAAAACTCAATATTGCTGCGTAAATTATAAAAGACTACTGTTAACATTTTTATAGCAATGAATATCTGCTCGAGTGTGAACATATTTTCATATCGGACTTATAACATTTTTTTCTGATTTTGATGAATACTCAAACATTTATTACATAATATAAACTTTATAGCTTCAGTTTTTAAATTATTGCCATTCATATATGTTAAACCTTTTTTCAGGTACGTTGCATAGTGTGTCAATTAGTTTTCTGCTGCGCGGATTGTCGCCAGAGACACGAGCGTGTGACCCACGGCCTGACGTACGACTGCCCCATCTGTCGAGGATTCCAATTCCTCTGTAAGCCAGAACAATTGAACCAAGACTTCATAAGACATCTAACTAAAGAACACACACCTCTACACTGTAGCAAGTGCAATAAGATCTTCTCCAAAATGGAAGATTTCTTAAATATAGATAAGTGTACAAGCATTTCCGAATTAATTGAAAAAGAAGCTGAAGTAGGCAACACACAAATTAAAGAACTCGATGAAAAGTTTGATTCGATTTACGAGAAAGCAGAAAAATATGGCGAGAACTTTGAAGGAATTATTTCTGTTAATAAGACTAGTAAGACTGCAATTATAACACCGATCGTTAGGAAGAAATATTTAGTTGATTACGAGTCTAGTGGTAGTGAAGATGAAGATAAGGTAGCAGGTATGACTCCCCATCCAAAATGTGCTCCAAAGACTCCAAGATTGAAGAGACAAAGGTCCGCTACTCCTCACACGAAGAAGCTTTTGAGTATGATGAGGAAAAAGGTTGTAGAAGAATATGAGGAGACGATCGGTGATGATATTTTTGATGAGACTACACCAAAGACTACACCAGTTAGAACTGATAGTATAGGTGAGTGAACTTATTTTGTACTAACGTTGTTTTACTAAGAAGAAAGAATTTAAACAGTCCTAAAATAAGCTCGTATCGTATCGTAGATTAAAATATAATTCAAAAAAATCTGAACAAGTATTGCCAAGAGGTATCGTAGTATGTTTATTGAAGTTCAGATAATCCCACTAAACCTATAGATATCCCGCGATTAAGTTGATATTGAGAGATGACAATATTAACCTGTGTCACCTCATTTCAGTTCCAGAGCCACAGAATGAGATGACAACGCCAACCTCCCACTTGCCGCACCTGCTCAAGTTGGCTCAGATCGTCACCACCAGCACACCCACACATCCTGCTGGTAACGGCTGGCCTCTGTTCGCTGACCAGGGAGCTGATTCTCCTCTCTCAGAGATTGAGACCACTGAGAGTGCTGCTCAGAGCATGAATATTGAGGTAATACACAAATATTGTATTTATTACAACGACTGCCTCATTGGTCTTGTGGTCGCAACTGCTACTGCCGAGCATGAGAGCTTGCGTTCGATTCCCGGGTTGGGAATTTGTTATTGTTATTTTCTATCGAAAATTTTTAGTAGAAGCCACGGAATTGAGATTTTTGCCCGGTTCAAGTTCATAGGCGAAATGTGGGGATAACAGATAATAGAGAAGTATGAAAGGTAAAGACACTGTAGCGCCAACAAAAAAAATTGGCTAAGGGCAGTAGAATTATAAAGAAATCTCTCATACGATAAAAGAAACTGGTAGCAATAGCCCTAGAAGCTGGTAACTTACTCATTCCAAATTAATGTTATTTGTTTTCTTCCAGCCATCAAAATCTGAACTAGACTCGGCTCCAAAATTGAAGAGTATCATAGTCATGGGCAGCAAGATTCGTGTCGCCAGTCAGGATAGCTCAGAGAAACACGTGACCTTCCAGGATTCAAACGAAGGATCTCTGAAAACTAAGAAAGTTAAGTTTGCTGATGATACTGTATTTGAACAACAGAAGGTTAAACGAGGTAAGAATCGTATGCAACAAAACATATTATTATATTCATAGTGCCTTTTTTTACCGACGTTTTATGTAGGCCTGTGTGAAATAAAAATATTATGATTTTGATTTTGATTATTTTGTTTAGTCTTCTTTGCGGGTAAAACTAGGAAGCTAGAAAGCTAGATGGGAGCGCTGAGATGTCCACAAACAAATGTAGATATAATTATACCCAGCAGTGGGTGAAGACGGGTTCTAGTTGATAATGATAAATTAATCTTCTTTTTAAATAAACAGTACTATTGGTTCACAGCATCTACGACAGAAGGGCAGAAGTGACTAAGATGAATCTTAGTCACTTCGTTGTTTAGAGTCGCTATATACCTATATATTTTTTAATTGTAATAAACTCAAAATAACGAGGTATTTTCCGAAATTCAGACCAATAATAACTCAACCACGATGTAAAAGTTAAATGATGTAGTATAATTATAATATTATCACATTAATCTCTGAACTGATTAAAGCTGTAAGTTTTAATGTTCACTGTTCAGCTGATACTTCAGTGATTGCCCTCTTCATGCAATAACTTCAACACTTTGCATATTAACAAACGACGCCTAAAATTGACAAAGTTTGGAATAATATAAATAAACTTTTGAGAATTTGTCTGTTCTATTATAATATATTCTATGCGTTTTCAGTATTCAGAAAACCAAAAAGAATGTTAACTCCCGGACCACAGAAACCAAGGTTCTGCTACAACCCTCGCTTTCAGGCGTTAATCAACCGTTTCGAAAACCAGGGCATAATCATGGCAAGAACTCCGAAAACAAGGGAAAAATCCGCTAATGAAACAGAAAGTACCCCTCCTGTCGGGGAGCCCTCAGCCATGCAAGCACGAGCTATAAACTTTAAAGAAGACAGTCCCCAAATCGAATCAGAGTACTCAAAAGAATCGAATGAATTATTCAAAACGTGTATCGATACCCCTGAAGTTAGTAATCCAAACAAGAACGAAATACAAGCATTAACGACAAACATAGCCGGAACGTTGCAGAACTGCCTTTCATCAGCTTTAATGAACACGGAAGAATTAGAAACGGAGATTCAGTTCAAATTTGTTATAACAAAGAGAAAAGTTAGCGTCAAGAGGCTTGCACAGGAAGCTGGAGGCAAGGCAGATGAGAATACTCCTGCAAACGATAAGAATCTCGAATCGATTAAAGAGAACATCTGGTCGAGCGTAGCGAGAGCCGTGAAAAATGCGTTTTGGGGTGAGCAAGGCACTAATTTCGGTGAGTACGTTTATTGGTTTTCTTTTCATTAATGGGAGTCTTAACTTGTTTATTTTTGTGTCCGCAGTTGTTCTGTTTGTCATAACTTTTTTTGGCCTGTATTAATTTTCACTGTGGTTTTAAGAGAGAAGGGAAGCACTGTTATTTCTTTATGGACATTAATAAAGTTGAAGTCCTTTATAAGTATTTTTCCTTTGGTTAAATCATTCTCTATCTATCTACATATATAAAAGGCAAAACTGACTGACTAAGGATCAATGCATAGGCCAAACTTTAGGGCTAGAAACAAAAAATTTCGCACAAGTATTCTCTTATGACGTTAACATCCACTAAAAAAGGATTTTTCAAAATTCAACCAAGCAAGAGCTAGTTACTTATATTATATAGAAAATAATATTGTATTAGACACATAAATTACCATCCAAAAAATGCAGTGCAAATTCTACCTCAGCTATATAAAATCCCCAGACCATTCAGGTCCCAAAAACCACATCAAATTTTCCGCCAATTTTAATATTGCTTGAAATTTTCCAATAATTACGTTCTAAAATCAACGTATTAACTCACCCTCGCTGCGAACGGCAAACACTGCTCGCAAATATTGACAAGCTCATCATGTTTCAGATCAAAACTTCTTAACTTAAAATGTTTATTGGAAAATAGACCTTATTTTATGGGTGTTAAACTACATTTGCTAAAGGCTTCGTGCTTAACGACGTGATGGAATTTTAGATAGTCGGGTTAAATATGTTTCATTTTAATTATGCGGTTGAATTTTAAGTTTTAATTTGACACGATAAAAATTGACTGGCAATATATTCTCATATTATTTTGTTGTTTAAACTGTAACAATTGTAAAGAAGAAAGGTCATTTTCTAAGTAATGAATTTATGAAAGCAAGTTATGCATCTTATTACAAACTTAATAAGAAACTTATTTATTGATTCAATACAAAAGTAATCTGTATATTTTTGGATCAGTCAAAACACATTAATTTCCATTAACTCTCTTCTTACTTTGCTTCTATTTTCAAACACTTCGTTTATTTTCACCTTTCATCTACAACAATAATACCTATAGCTGTCATTTCCTTTATAAGAATCCGGAAATAAACTTCCTTCAGAAACAAGCCTTTGTCAGAATAAAGCACAATAACGAATTGTTCGGCATTTACTTCTAAATTCCGCGTTCATTTTCGTTCCCACTGGGGTACAATACACGGATATAAGTCTGTCTTTTTGTATATAAAAATGTCAAGTTATCAAAACTACACTCTCAGTTTGGAAAAACACAGTTATGAGGATTTAATACAATAAGTGATAAAAGCTTTAGCAAAGTTATAGTAGAAAAGGTTCCAGAACCAAGAAGTCCTAAGATGGCACGTCAGTTCAGAATATAAAAAAATGGTAGTAACTGCGTTTAAGGAGCCATGCAACATTACACGGCTCTTATACATAATAATGGCATCCAGAAATTTAATTATTGTTTGAACCTCTCATTCAAAATCAAAATATTTTTATTTCACATAGGCCTACATGGGCACTTATAAAACGACGCTAAAAAGGGGCACGGTTCGGTGCATTGGTCGATTCCTAAGGAGATGAACCGGCAAGAAACTCCAAAGGTTACTCTTTTAATCTTTTAAAATCGTTTGGGTTAGCAATATGGTATAATACACAATTACAAGTACACAATTACAAGTATTTAAAGTACGTAGGACATAAGATTTTTATTAACACAATCAGATACAAGCATAATGAAACTAGACAAATAATGGCATTCATACAAATGACAATAATTAACAAGTCGAATCTTGCTGATCCTAATTGAAGCGTATTGACTAAACACGTTATTGACATAGTTACATGTACAGACACTTACACCTACCCACAGAGTCACAAATATCGAGATCAATCATGCTAGGATTATAAAATTGAAGATATCAATAGCTGATTATTTTATCTTGATAATAACCCCAATGCTTCTAATGCCTGTTTATTGTAAAATTTTACTTCCTGTCCAAACGTAAATCCTTGCTTCTTTCATTTCTTATACACAAAGAAAATTCGCAAAAAAATATTTTTTCATACTCCAATTTTATTACCAGCCCCGTACTCAGATACGACTGGATATCGTCCAAAACCTTTATAGAAACGTCAGAAAGATATTCCTAGAGTGGAAAAATTACTAGCGGATCGGATTCAAATCGTAAATTTTGCAACGGCCCGTAATTTCGTTCCGAGTCAAGTGTCAGGCAATATTGCATTTTTCTATTCACGAGAAGGCCCGCTTCAATCATATCGCGAGGAGACGCTTTATCATTTTTTTTCTTGCGCACTCAAATCTTTTTTTTTTTTCTTTTAAATTTATTACTTTCCGCTCTTCTGCTTCGGAATTGTTGCTTAGATTTTTTGTCCCTTGACTCTTTGATTGATGGTGACGGTTTTTTAATCATGTGATTTTCTTGCTAGTTGCTTTAGAATTTATTTATCTGGCTGTAACTGTTGCGTTGTGATTTTGAAAATGATTAATGTTGTTAATTGTAAGATTTATCACATCTAATGCGTCATTCAGTTTGTTCTGTCTTTCATATCTTTCTTCGTTTACTTCATCAGCGTTTTAAACATCTGTTCCATCTCTTTCAGCAACAACAACTCCTCATCGATCATTTTCTTTAAACTCCACATCATCGTCATGTAAACGCAAATGTGACGAGCTCTCAGACTCCGAGAGTCCTGTGAACCATAAGAGGCACAAGTACGAAGGCAGAATTAGAGGAAGACCACCCTTGAGGCGGAGCAAGACTTGCGTAGCTAGCCTGAGGAGTACCATGTCAGCTGAGCAAAAGTCACTGATCAATGAACTGACTACGACAATTAACTTGGATGAGAATATGAATTTAAGTTTTTAGAAATAAGGACTATTATCGCATGTCACGTTTTAAATGGAAAATCTGTTATAAGTCTGAAAATTAATAACGTAGGTACTTTTTTGGTAATATCGGGTTTTAGGAAAAAGGGATCTGTTCTCAACATCCCTTTTTGGGATTAGTGTGAAATAATGAGATGAAATTTTAAGGGTTAAAGTTGAAAATAATCATAATTTTTAGTCGGTAAGTACTAATTATTTTTATAAAAAATGCTGATGTTCAAATAGCGTGTAAGTTGATTTGTAAGTTAAGATTTAAATTATAAAATTTTTTTTAGTTGTTTTTTTTAGTTTACAGATAATCTAAAACTGATTTTTATATGAACATGACGCTTGTATTTCCCCAAAGGGGAGGTAGAGAGGTATTCATAAATTATACCAACATTTTATCGGTATGTCCGTAAGTAATGTGTTAGTATACATTAATACGGGGTACAAATCCAGACTTACTCACCCAAATACTCTAATCATTACTATCGTGTAAACATACACTACAGTACTCACTCAACCCAACCATTATTACACACACAATATCGTCGCCCAAACCATGACTCCATAGAAATAACCAACCAAGATTACGAACACATGTAACCAGCGGCCAGATAACTTAATAACGCTACCCATAACGCCGCTGCTACGAGTGACCAAGCACTATTCGGATACATAACGTGGCGTAATATCCGAAAGTTCCAAAACCCTTCGTTGCCGGACGTGTGCCGAATTCGGCCGGAGCAACAGCCCTAATGTTATCGTTTAGGCCGAATCAATCAGCGGCTGGTTTCTGCTCGATAAAATGGCAAGTTGATCGTGTTGGGTTATGATTTCAATTGTTAGTTGTGAAGCTAAATTGGGGAAAGGGCTGGTGTGGTATGGTTGATCGCTATTTGTATGATTGTAATTGTAGGCTAGTTTATTGGGTTTAGTTGGCTAATGATTGTTTATTTCCTGAACGTGTTTGGTATAACCTACGTGACTTGCTTATTTTAGATTTTGTTAGAGGAATTATACTACTTTAGACTTTATAATTTGTAATTTTAAACCTAGTACTTATAGATACTTTGACCTCACGATGTATATATCTCCTTCAACTCGAGTCGTTCAGGATTCTGTTTATGAAACTCCATGATGAACACACTGCCACAGCATCACATGGAATCAGGACCGGCTTGTAAAAATAAGGTGAAGTGACGGTACGGTGCTTATATGTTTGTTTTTAAGGTGGATGCGCTATGGTAGTCCGAAAAATTGAAATTCAAATTTTCTCTAGGTTTTTTGGGGGTTGAGGGTTGTATTGGTGATTATAAATATTACTCAGTAAAGTCACATTTGTTACGGTCGTGAATTCTAATTTATTTTACACACAACCTATTTGTTCCAAAAAAAATATTAGAAAACTCGAATTTCGCGGGCTACTCTGGAGCTTTCACCTGCGTTATCTTTTATTTCTTCATCGTGTGGTTAGTGCCTGACCTGGTGACAGAGTTTTTAAACTGACCCAAGGGCCTATGACTTGGCGTTATATGCCGTCGATTGAGTCTTATTATGCTCAATTTTAGGTTTTCAATTTGAAGGGTAGTTTGGTTGTTTGACTTGATCCTAGGCACTAATTGATTAATTTACATTCGTGACTGAAAACATAAAAGCTGTTTTTAGAAAAAGTTTTATTTTTGTTCTATATTCACTAATTAAATTGACCTTTTGTCGTCCAGGACTCATTGTTATGATTCAAACGAATTTCTTTCACTAACTTTTGGGCAAAAAAATAACATCTCGAAAATATTCAGAAAAATCGTCCATAAATGTTACTTTAGCGTTGTTTAGCGTTGTTATAGATTTAAAAAATCAAAGATTCTGAATCTCAGTAATAGTTCTTGATTTGAAGGATTTGGTGTTTTGTCTAGCAGTGGGACGGATACGGATAAAATTATTCTTGAGTAGAATTTCATTAGTTATATCTCTAAGTTACACAAAACATCACGCTTTGTAATCCCCGAAGGGTAAGGCAGAGGTGCACCTAACTACACCTACATTTCGTCAATTATATTTAAGACCCATGTCATAGGGAGCGTGCCTATTGCCAACGACCGGGCACAAATCTGGCTGCTACTGAGATATTTCTGATGAAAAAACCCAATTAAACTGAGTGACCCAGGGAACCCAGGACCCCATGCTTAACTGTCGGGCTTGCGACCATTAAACCGACGAGGTAGTCGATTAACATTCATTAATTCAAATAAAATTAAGGTTAATTAATTCAATTAAAATGAACATTAATTAATTTAATTAAAATTCATCGAACCTGACCGATATTAGACCAACGACGCAGTAATCTATCTACACCCTTTATGGGTGTAAAAGTACCCTTAACGCAAACGAAAGGCACTTGTTCTCCCCACCACTGCGAACATTTTTTTGGTCTAGACCATACCTGGGAACCCCTTAGTTACGGAGATATTGGGGGTCAAAGTTCCAAATTTTGCACAGCTGTTTTTGTAAATACCAGTTTTTCAGGTTACTATTCAAAGCATTCACTAGCACAATGTTTTAAGAGTGCTACATTGAGTTTTACCGTAAAATGAAATTGTTGACCCCAAAAAAAAATCGGCCCCAAAAAAATAAACAGCTTAGTTTAATGTACAGAATGCTTGGTTGACGTATGTGTGAAGGGTTGATTTACACCTTGTATATATAAAAATCAATGCCACTTTTCGTTGTAATTTTATAACTCAAGAACGGGCTCACCTATCCAAACCAAATGTTTAGGCTTTGTTTAGACTATTTCGTAGATGGTTTATGTGAAGTTTGCACAAAATCGGTCGAGAGGTTCTTCATTTATCACATTTTTACCCGACTACGGCAAAACCAAAAGGCGGTTTGTAGTCGGGTTTTAGTTTTTAAACTTATATTTTTATTTGTAGGTAACAAATGAATTCAATAAATGGCGGATCATTTTGTTACTGGAGATTTTGATGTCAAATTGAAACTTTTTTCAGTGTTGATAGTAGCATGTTGTTATGTCACTTATTTCTGTCATTTCATTTTGTTCAAGTGGTTTCGAGAGGTTTTGATTTTTAGATTTACAAATATACCCGGTAGGTGGCGCTGCTGTCCGGGCAGGACGACGTCTGCCAGGTCCGCTAGTAGTATCATAATAATATATCAGTACTTAATTACATATTAACAAACCACTTAGAAGTACATTAATCTAATGACCAGAAACTCTATGACCATGACAACTAACCGACAAGTGACAATCAATACGTCATCATCACATTTACAGTCCAATAAATCTGAATTGACAGGTAGAATAGACACAGTGTGTCATTGTGTGTACCTAGATGTTTGATTGGTAAAACAAATATTACAGAACATCTGAACTAAAACACACAATATTGTTTAATTGCTCTTTACATGGTGAATTGAGCATTGCGAAGAAACAAGCATTTAATTTTTTTTCTAAGCCTATTCTATCCCACTACAGGGCAGAGGCCTCCCTCTACTCTTTCAACTTATCACATACATGTCATCCTTCCAGTTTGATAAGTTCCGAAAAGAAGAATTAAGGCACCAGTTGTGTGCTATTTTGTCCCACAGTGTTTCCTAAAACAAAAAAATTGAAGATGTGTGACATCCACCAACCTGCTCTTCTCATAACTGTTCACATCTGACAGACAAGATATCCGTTTTCCAGCAGTGGGATCGTTGTAAGTTAAATGCAATGAGCCATAGTTTTTATTTTAAATACCACCATGATTAATCAATCCATTTTATCTCTGCATCACTAAAAATTCGCTTAAAAGAAAATGCTTAAGTCCACTATTGTACAGCACTATTTTATTCATAAAAGTCTTAAATATGAAGAGTCTAGAATTGTGAACCTAAGTACTGTCATGTATATGTGAACAAGACATAACCCAACACAAAGAACACATAAAACACACATCACCTCCCTCCCACTTAACGAAGGGTGAGTGAAACTACAATATATTTCCTACATGGTATCAAAAGGCACTAAAAATTCGAAGCCTGTCCCTACCTACATGGGAGATTTACGTAGGAGCCCAACTTCGATCATATTACACGATAAACTTTATTCCACAAAATGTCGCAGATATAAGAATACATTGGTTTTGGGATTAGGGTTTTCAATATGATCCGAAAAATGCTTTCAATTTTTTATCATACTAATTAATTACACCCTAGAAGTACTGCAATTTATATTCTTCAGAATTTATCCCAAAAGTATGAAAATTGAAATGTACCAACACAACCAAAAGATTGCTTGTGGCTTTTTGTGGTTTGTGCCTACCTCCTTCGATAAAATGCTTGAATAATATTTTTTTTCCGAATAATTAGATATGCAGAATGAAGGTTCAAAAATCATGATGAAGTACGAATTACCAATTAAAGTTAACTTAACTAAGTTTGTAAGGGTTTAAAAGCTTACGATGCATGATTATGATAGTAAATCATATTAGTAAGCTTTGAATCATTTAATAAACACTATAATTTTGCTATACAAATAGAAATTCTGAGAACGGTTCGACACCGCTTTATCTACATAAGTAAGAACTATTGCGTAATTTGCATGCCCGAGGCGATTCCTATAAGTATTCCGCTTACACGCTACATCGGGGAACACAACAATTTTCAATCCCTTACTTGACAAATATGCAACCCTTACCGTATCCGAATACCCGCAGCCATATCCGAAATGTGGCAAAATATCCGCGAGCCGCGTGCTCCCAACCCTAACCGCAATATTCCGATCACGACCGTACCACGTGACTGTATTATTTCAAATTCAAAGGGTAAAAAGGAGACTGTATTAAAAAGGATAGCCTTCTTGTAACAGAAGCGTAGCGTAGAGCGGTTCCGCTTCACCACGATTGGCTGTCACAGTGGTAACACTTCAACAAACTTTGTTGTTCAGCCTCTGTAAATCTTACCCTATCGATTATAGAGTTGAGACTGGCTTGGGGGAAGTTGAAGATAAGTTTGTACAACCCGCTCTGGGAATAGCGGCAGTTGAATATGAAAAAATCTTAAGTGATATAGTAGCGGTCGGTTTCAAAGTTAGTAGCTCTCTCGGCATTTTAAAGGTTGAATAAAAGTTGTGTTTTGTATTCAAAGTTTGTCCTAGTCCCGCGTCTTTGAGGAATAAAGAATTAAGTTTTTCGTCTGTATTTCTTGTTATGTTATACTTTTTACGTGAAAATGTTATGTTAATATCAACAAGCCATGCACACTTTCTTATTTCCTTGAAAGTAAATAGTGTTGTTCTTTTACATTTATTTTTATGTCAAGTGCATATTTTATGCGTAAGTACAATTTGCGATAAAATAGTAACTTCTATTTCAAATTTTACGCAAATGCAAGTTAACGAAGTTTGGTGCTGGTTTGTGAGGATGGATCGATTTTTGTTACTATTTCAAGTTAAACTACTGAACGGATTCATAAGGAATTTAGCACACAGATAGTTTATGACCTGGATTAACGCATAGAATACTTTATATTCCGGTAGTTTGGTCTTGTCTGATTATAACCAAACTCTACGCAGGTAAAACTACGGACAAAAGCTAGTCGTTCATGTTTTTCAAAGATATTAAGGCTACCTATCAATATTGACACTTCCCTATAAATCTGTAGGTCACCAAAACAAGCGGTAATACCGTGCTATAAACAACATAAGCAATAGCGCACACAATATCTCAGCGATAATCCCGCGGTCACTCGCTGCCGACATTCAACGCTGGTGTATGGGCGAAAATGTCCGCGAAGAGATACGGACGTTCAGTCAAACTAGGGCTGGTTCCGTGGGTGTGTATTTAATAAAGCAAACTTTGTCAGGAGTGTGATTTATTGTATGGCCTCTTTGGTAACGAATCAGAGTTGTAAGTTATTGTTATGTTAGTTCAGCATTGTTAGTCTGTTAAGTACGAGTAGGTACACTTCGTACTTCTTTCAAGATATTTGTCATCTGCCTAGCCTTTTCCAAATTAGGTTGCTTCAGTCTTACAGGTTGCGGCAGAATACCAGTATTCTTATTTATTTAAACTTCATGCACAAGAATGGTGGACTTAATGCTACAAGTCAGTCTCCACCAGTCAACCTTAGGGTCAAATAAGACAGCACTGTGGTAGAGTACAAAAAAAAAAAAAAAGTAAAGAGAAAACTATTTTGTTATACCTATTCTGCATCGTGCTACTGCCTTTCTGACCTCCTCAACACAATTATTATTGGGTAATATGATACCCCTTGGTAAGACTGGCTGAATACCTGTACTTCATTCCAGGTATTACTTATCACGTCATTCATTCATTCAACACACAACTATACTGCTGAGTCTTTTGTATTTCATATCCAAACTTTGGTGCTTTGATTATGAAAGGCACTTCATAATCAAAGCAGCCTAATCGCCAAAAACTTACTAACAGTTGACCAAAATCACGACAGTAAATTTTACCTCATCATCATCATCATCCAGCCCGAATTCAATGCTGGGTTTTATAGGCGTATGAAGGCGCAGTGATGACAAGTGGACTACGTCTGTCACCAAAAGGCGATCAAGAACTGTGAAAAAAAGTTGTACTAAAGTTCTGTTAATTCTTTCATATTTTATATATTGATTTATTTATTATCTAACTGATTGTTCAATGGCTTTCTAGAATGGTTATATACTTATATCAAGAGCTTTGGTGTGCTGCTTTTTCATGAGCCCTCAAGTGGCTTTTAGTATCATATGCAAATTATCATAACTATCCAACTTTACCCGAAAATCTACGAACACTAGCGGACATGTCAGTACCTACACCATTTGATTGGCGGCACAATAATATTAAAGTTAGGCTAAATTGATAACACCAACTAACCATTTATTAAGGGAACAAGATAACCATAAGTTCAAAGTACAATCTCGTTTAAACTCTACATCCAGGTTAACCCACAATAAGAAGGATCGGGGTCAACTCAGCCGACCTGTAACTGCTCCCAGTTAACCGCAGGATGTCCACATACTTGTACATGGAAATATGTAAGTACAGACAGCACATGAAGCTACCCGAAACTGTTAAATGTTTACAACCAATCTTGAACCTAATCTATAGGAGATAAAGCTGAAAATTTCTTTAAGATATAGCTATGGAAATAGCTTTTTTTTGGGTCTGGAAAATCATCAAATGACTCCTCCCGCTATGGGCAGAGCGGAGAGAGTGTCAGACTTCTGCTGACTACAAACAACCCATGTTCTTTGTTAGCCCTTTGTGTCGAGGCCGCGGTATCTCTTTCGAACAACCCCCAGCATGGAAATAGCTTGATATGCTGGCGTCTAGATGTACTATAAGTAAGTATGTATGGAACGTGCCGGTCCTAAGTAAACGCATACCGGCCCCGATAAAACAACACAACCTTGTCTTTATTTAACTTCATGTTTTTGAGGTGAAGGATGTATGACAAAATTATGGATGTATTAAAAGTGGCTGTTAAAACCAGTTGTCTTATGAGCTGTTTACAATGGGAATGGTTGTTCACAACCGTGTCTTTTCGTCCTGATAAACTACATGAGTTGTCATGGACCCGACGTCTGTTATGTATCAATATGGAAGTTAGTTTACAGGCAAGGCGCATAAGATATATTATATGCGCCATTTTCTACCTCGAGCAAGATCGTATGCACAATAATCCTTATTCATTTGAAACAAAAATAACATAACAAATATTCATAATTTTCGGTTTAAAGTGGTAACGTAAAATGGTATTAAGTGGATAAATCAGACGTCTTAATTTCCCTCTTACCTTTCAAAAAATATTTTTGTCTCTATATTTTTTTAATTGCACCTTCATCAAATGAATGCATCAGCGATCCAGGGCCAATGTGGACAACTGATCGTTGGTTTTGTCCCGCCATCTCCTACGAGGTCTACCGCGTCGCTTTCTGGCTGTGTCAGGGCTCCACAACACGGTTATTTTGACGTGTTAAATAAATTGAATGTAATAATAACAGGAGCTGAGTATCTAACTCAGTACCTAACAAGATATTGTATTGTATCTACAACACAATACCTTCAAACTTGTTCTGTATAACCTCTATACACAGTGTTGTTTCTAAGTATTCCACATATAGTTGGTCTAATACCAACTATAAAGCGGCCACAAACAAGCTTGTTTTGTGTCAAAATAGAAAAATATCCTTTGTAAATGAAGGTTTTGTTATAGAAGGTAATACGGAGTAATAGGTAGGTATTGTACGCGAATAATACAACCCCAGCTTTCGCTATGATAGTTGTCTTGGTATATGTTATTTTATGAAAGTAAATATTAAGTACATACGTTGGCAACAACATGTATTCGGTTTGTCAATTGTTTATTAATTGTTAGGTATCATCAGAATCGGAAATAAAAATCAACGGTGAAAAAAGAATACAATTTACTTATTGGCTAAACTAATTACAGCAAATAAACGATTACCTAACTAATAATCCGGATATTTTCCTTTGACGATACCAAATAGCGGACAATTCAGTTAACATCTAAACGGGGTTAGGCATCAACGAGCAATCAATTCAGCTCGAAAGTAGCCAGAACCTCCAACGTAAACTATTTTTATTGCTTTTTGTTTACTTTTACTTCCTACATTTCAATCGTGTAAGTATAATTCTTCTAAAAACTTTTATATGAAACAGTAGATTTTATTAATTTCAAAATGTTCGTATTGTATCGTCTTCATTGTTTGTTTACGTGAAAAAAGAAAAAAATACGTGTACAATATTTTTTGGTAATCTATCTGACGGACTAAATGGTTTTTTTTTGTTAACTACCGTATTGTTTGACAACCAGACTTACCAAGAGGTATCGTATTAATCAAATCAAATCAAATCAAATCAAAACTCATTTATTCAAACTAGGCTAATAATCAGCACTTTTCGAACGTCAAAATTTACTTTACTTTACTTTACTTATTTACAATAGACAGTCCCCCAAAACGCCCCCCCTTCGACACTTCCTTGTGTTTTTGCTGGAAGTGTCGAAGGGGGGGCGTTTTGGGGAACTGTCTATTGTAAATACTCAGCACTAACTAAAGTTATGGTGGTCAGATACATAGTCGCTCCGCATGTGAAAAAACAGATATTCAGCTGCGTCCGGCTCGACTTGAACCCGACATAGTTGGGGAATTGCTAGGCAGATGATGATGGTATTTGATTTGGAACCAGGTCAAATCACAGTCAAAAGCAAATAAATAAAACAGAACGCTGCAGGATACACCCGATTGGGCGACGGAATGCTCGTCGTGAATCTATATTCACTATATTTCCTGTTCTTTGTTATTCATCAAAATGTTCGTTCTAATCCATGTTTCAGTTTCTGAGACAGCCCTACTTGCCTAAACGAACTGATAAACACCCAATAATTCTGTAGCGAGTGTGTACGCCCATACTTTGTGCCCGATCTCCTTTTGTTTTGCTATATTTTTCCTCGAGGCGCGTTTATTCGACGTAAAGCGAGTATGAGTGCGCGCGAATGTGGGTGCCTCGCTTTTTATGATATTATACTGTCTACTGTCTGTAAGCGGTTTGTTATCGTTACACTGTTGTTCTATTTTTGGTGTTTATTCAGTTAAGGATTTTTTGCCTTTTTGTTCATCGCACTAAGTCAGCATTTGCTAAAGGTTGTTGCTCTTTCCTGAGTCCTATAATTAAGAAAAGTAACAATGATAAGTTCATAAATTACAAAATTAAATGCATGTGCATAATCATTATTTTACTTAATTTTTGAAGATGCTTAATTTTGGGCATCTTTCCTTTAGTTTCAACTGTATCTATCTGAAAAATAGCAAACATAGCACATAGGTCATAGCACAGGTGACCCCGCGATGACCTCCGGCCACCGTAGACGCGGGCCTGTGGACGGTGAGTGATGGGCTAACTCGCCGTCCGTCCGTCTCACGACGAAAACAGGCCGAGTCGACGGCGCGTTCGTGTTCCACGCGCGCCTCAAAGAGATGTCAGCAACATGGGAGGGGCCCGAAAAGGCCGACGCCTGTCGGGGCCGCGGGTAGTCCAACGGTTATCGCGGCCTCGACATAGAGGGCGAAGAAGGAACATGGGTGGTTTTTAGTCAGTAGAAGTCTGACACTCCCTTTCGCTCTGCCCAAGAGCGGGAGGGGTTATTCGATGATTTTAAAACCACCAAAAAATAAAAAAAAGGCCACAGGTGACAGCCAAACTAATGAGTTAAGTTAATTTTCAAATTGTTTGTTGTATCAGCATTAACTTAATTCTTGCCTTTATCTGTAACGATTTAAAATTGCATGATCCGGTCTTTTATTATGAATTTTAAACTAGTATGGAAGAAGTTTGTGACGTAGTGTGACGTAGTGCTTCGAGGTGGCATTGGTGGCTCAGTGGTAGCGGCCCCGACTTACGGACAGTACTGAGTCGTGGGTTCGAACCCAGTTAGGCGCATTACTTTGTGTAATTTGTTTTATCATAACTGTGAAGGAAAACATCGTGAGGAAACCGGAATGTCTTACAACAAAAACTCGAAGACATGTGACATCTACCAATCCGCACTGGGCCCGCGTGGTAGATCATAGCCCATCCCTTTTCTAGAGAGGAGGCCTGAGTCCCTGCAGTGGGAACATTATAGGCTGGTGATGATGATGGAAGATCCCGCACGGAACAAATATTTGTATATTGTAAATGTTTGTGAACGCACCCACGATACAGGAGATATTCCTAGTGTGGGGCAAGGTTTTTAAAAAAATAAAATAAATGGTAGTAGACAGTGAAGATTAAAAAAGTGCTCTCGTCTTTCCTCTAGTCGACCTAAGTCTTAATAGATCAAGTTAGTAGACACCGTGTAAAGGATATTGTGACATCCTTTTATCCGTTCACTACATGATTGTAGGTACTCTTATTTTGCTATTTTTCGTTTGTTAAGAAAAAAAATATCTCAATTGAGTTATTTGCTCTTTCAATTTATATCACGTTACCCTTTATACCGTATAACAATAGTCTTGTAGATCACTTTCGAGATTATTATAAACAAGTTTTGGCTAGAGTGTATCACGTTCCGATAACGTGGAAGATTACGTCACTGACCCGCCCATCTTTAAGATAATGGACTTTAAGATAACGGTAACTTCATAGCCAACATCAAATTAGTTTAGGTTAGAAATAGATTGCTAAAACTATGAAGTATACAATAATGTTGGAGAAATCCTAAGTTTTCAATTTATTATCATTTGGACCAGTAAATTACAATAAAATTGATATAGCATCACATGAATAATTCCCAAGGGTAGTGGTGTGCTTAATAGTTACTGAATTAATTATAATGAATGAAAAATATTATTAAATAAATAATTGATTAATAAAATATAATAGAGGATCGGACAAAAAAAAACAATAGTCCGTCATATAGATTTTCAAAAAATATTGGACACGTATTTTTTCTTTTTTCACATAAACAAAAACTGAAGAACATCACATGGTAGTACATTTTTCACCAACAGATGACGTCACAACCCCCCACTTACATCACGCGTCTTATCTTCGTCAATTTTTATTAATTTGGTAAAAAAAAAAACACGTATCCAATATTTTCCGATAATCTAACTGACGGACTAATTAGAATCATATTTTTTTGACCGAGTTCGATCCTCTATTATATTCAAAATATAAAAAAACACATTCTAATTATAAAAGAGTAGTCCAGTTGTGTTTCACTCGGAAATGTACTGTAGTGACCCTATTTCCATCAACCAGGCAGTCTTCTTGGTCACCTCTGAAAATTTGAAAATTTGGTAAAGCCCTATAAACTTTGCCGCATCTAGGAATCGAACACTAGATCTCATATTCAACAGTAGCCCTTGCGAGACTATCCTAGACTCGGATAACTGGCACTGAACACTTTTCTTAATCACTGCTCTCTAGTTAACTTCTATTTCATTCACTTCGCTTTAGTTCAGTTCTCTTCTGTACAATAACTTTTCATTCAATTTAAACCTATACACAACCTACCATGATTGTTTATCTTTCATTATTTATTTTGACGGCACGGTTGGCGCAGTGGCTCAAGCAACGGACTGCTGCGCTGCGTGTCGCGGGTTCGATTCCCGCACGGAACAAATATATGTATGACCTACAGATAGTTGTTTCGGGTCTGGGTATTTGTGTATGTGAGTTTAAATGTTTGTGAACGCACCCACGATACAGGAGAAATTCCTAGTGTGGGGCAACGTTAAAAAAAAAGAAGAAAGATTATTAATAGGTTTATCTTAGAAAGGAAACAGATGCCACATCAAATATAATCCGGCCGCCTGGGCGCCGCTCACGAAAACACATTACGTTCATCTAGTGTCATTTATAACGGAACGAGGTCACATACCTACACACTGATATTAGAAACTGGGAGCCTGGATGGGCCCTATTTTATTATACGTCGAGCCAAACATACATAAAATACTAGGTTCATTGTTTTTTTGAAGTTTGTTTGTTGGCCTTGCCTCCGTGCCTCGCGTTGTTACCTGTCATTTCTAAATCTTTCGACAGTCGTAACCAAATAAGTTAGTGGCCGAAAAGGGATGTTTACTGACTTAAAAAAATGTGATTCTAATTAGTAGTCCGTCTGTTAGATTATCAAAAAATATTGGATACGTATTTTTTGTTTTATCAAATCAATAAAAATTGACGAAGATAAAACGCGTCAAAGATTTGAGTGGGGTTGGTGACGTCACTGACCGCTAAAAAAGTCATACTACTGGCTTAGAGTATGGTGTCACACTAGTTTTCAAAGCATTGTATCGTCTTCATTGTTTGTTTACGTGAAAAAAGAAAAAAATACGTGTACATTTTTTGGTAATCTATCTGACGGACTAAATGGTTTTTTTTTTGTTAACTACCGTATTGTTTGACAACCAGAATTACCAAGAGGTATCGTATTACTAAGCACTACCTAAAGTTATGGTGGTCAGATACATAGTCGCTCCATGTGAAAAAACAGATATTCAGCTGCACCCGGCTCGACTTGAACCCGACATAGTTGGGGAATTGCTAGACAGATGATGATGGTATTTGATTTAAGATTTGATTTGGAACCAGGTCAAATCACAGTCAAAAGCAAATAAATAAAACAGAACGCTGCAGGATACACCCGATTGGGCGACGGAATGCTCGTCGTGAATCTCTGTTCACTATAGTATTCATCATCAGCCTATATTGTTCCCACTGCAGGGACTCAGGCATCCTCTATAGGAGTGGGATGGGCTATAATCCACCACGAGGGCCCAGTGCGGATTGGTAGACGTCACATATGTTCGAATTTTTAGTTCTAAGATATGCCGGTTTCCTCACGATGTTTTCCTTCACCGTTTTGAGAGCAGTGGTGATGAAATAAATTACACAAAGTAATGCGCCTGCCTAGGTTCGTTTGTTCGTATGTCGGGGACGCCACCACTAGGCCACCTTTGCTCGTACTGGGCCACTTTAGTATTCATGCAAAGACAATTTCCCTGCCTCCTATGTCTCTGTCTAATAACATTTTTTTTACTATTATAAGTAGTATCCACATACATCTATCACTCATAAGGAAAGAAGAATCCTATGTAATTACTCCATTGTCTGACCCAGATAAACAACATATACTAAAATGATTTCTCAAACGATCTAGTGTTGCCAATTTGTGTTCATTTTAGACATACACGTAGTTTTCCTGGCATCCTCAAGGATGCCGATGCAAGGATTCTGCAGTGCCACAAACAGCCAGTGCTCAAGAAAACACATTGGTCTTGCCTGCCCCACGGCCGTTTGTAATGTGCAACGAACACGTGGCAGATGTGTGCTTATTAAATATATTTTATACTGTACGATTTATATATTTCATTCATAATTTGTATTACAGGAGAGTGTTATTGAAAGATTGCAGAGGAGATACTTTGAATTTTTGCGAGATGAAACTGTTTTTTAACTTTTCATCAATCATAACTAGACGGCTAGACAGAGATGTACCTAATAGTACACCCTAATTTCGCCAGTTATGCTAAAGTCCCGTTTAAAATGGCTATCCTTTAATTAATTTAAAAAAAAAAACTGGATTGACATTTATATCTCGCCATTTAAAAAAAAAAACCTTTAAAATCGTGAGTAAACATCACAACATCGGAACGTCCTCGTGTCGTGTACTCTAAACCCATAACCGACTCCAGTGCTACCTTAGATAACACAAACTAATAAAACGAGGACAAGACAGAGGTCAGGGGACAACTGGGGACAACGGGGGACATCGGGGGACATCGGAGGACTTGGACGCAAGTTATGTTCACCGGATGGTGGGTACAGCAGGCCGGAAGTAGGATGGTGAAGGGTTTTGGAATTAATAAAGTGATTTGAAGGTTTGGTTAGTTTTATTGCGAACTTGAAACTGTGATTTTCTATTTTGTATAATTAACACTGTTTTCGTATTAATTCTAGGGGATATAGTAGGAAATTCCCATTACATTGATTACAAAGATTTTGTATTTTCACAGTTACGTTTAAAACAGTCGTAGTGAACATTGTTGAGTTGTGCCTGATACTACCGAGCCTCTGCGAATGCGAGATCACTTTCCTAACTTTGGTCTGATCGGCTTCCTTACCGCCTTATTTTATCTCTGATAGTATATCATTGTCACAGGCCAAACCTGTTATAAGACCATACTAATGTCTTGGGTCAAACTAGGGTTCTTCACAAAAATATAATCATAGGACTATTGACTGGGTTGTTAGGTTAGTACTGTATCCACTACATCCAAGTTGGTCACACTTTGAATGATAAATTGTGTTTATTTTTTCAAATAGGTTTGACACATTAATACGTTTCACAAATAGGTTTTATATAGGATTTGTCCGATAAAAATTTAATAGCACGGTTGGCGCAGTGACTGAGTGATTGACTGCTGCAGTGTGAATCGAAACAACCAACAAAATCCATCAACTTCTCCGAACATTTAGACAAACCTCAGTCTTACCGCAAGTACTTCTTAAAACCCAGTCCACCACAGTTTCCATAGCAACATAATCTTTCCCCACATATTGACGTAGCTTACATCGGTGCGGTGAGTAGTTGGTACACAGTTCGATGCTCGCGCATGAAAATTCATGACTTCGATACGATGCTGATCCACGTGATCAATTTACCCGCCTGGCATATTGGAAAAGTTCCTTTTGTATGTATTTGTGATGTTATTGACATTGTATCACGTGTTGTTTTGTGTGTAAGCAAAGTTAGGAAAGCAGAACTCATACGAGTTAAGAAAGTCGAAGTAAACGCGTGTATGGAAATCCCCTGATCTGCAATAGGATCTTTTATTACGTCAATAAAGGTTTACATAGGTGACAATAGATAATTTATTAGTTTATCAAAATCAAAGCACTTATTTCAAGTAGCTACTACTTGAACGCGAAAGTTAGTATGGATGTTTGTTACTCTTTCACGTAAAAACTACTGAACTGATTTGGATAAAATTTGGCAAACAGATAGTTTATAACCTAGATTAATACATAGGATAGTGTTTATCCTGATTCATCCACTGGAATAAATCGAATTGTAGCGGGCAAAGCTGCTGGCAGCAGCCAGTGCAAAATAAAAGCCAGCTACTGTGCCAGCGTAGATCTCCATGGAGAAGAACGGGCAAGACACGGGACAACATTAGTTGCGTAATGGAATAACCGCACAATGATTTCGACGCAGAATCAGCTGCAGTCAGTCAAAAACTAACTTTATGTTTCTACCAATAAAAGTGAAACTTTATTCACTGTATTCACTCCGTCCAAAATGTAACTAACTTAATTACAAATTAGTCTACTTTATATAGTACAATAATCTCTTATATGTACCATGTTCTGTCTACTTACACTAATCTGTTCTGTATCCCTACTTCAGGTATAAGCATCCTAAGACAACCCTCTGACAGGATCCTCAGTATTAGGAACACATTCATAATATTTGGCTATCCCAAACAGAATCCCCAAATAATCTGTCGTCAGTCACACATAGTGCGTACTTGACACGCTGCATCACGTCCGCTCATAAATCACGTCGACTGACAGATGCTCACATTTGTTACATATCACGCCAAAATATGATACCGATATCATGGATCCATAAAATCATGCTTTTGCCTATTGGGGTAGGCAGACACTACAGAACACCACGTGTTACTTCTTTCTTTTTTCAACGTAAGGACAATATTTAAACTGAGTCAGCCCAAAATTTAGCGACGAGTTTGGCATTTTCTGTTCCGTTCATCTGCTCTTGTGATGTGCAAGTAACGGAACAGGCAGAACACGATATCAAGAAGTGTTCCATCGTTTGTGGGGCAACACCACATTTACACTCCAGGGCAGGGTGATCTATAAATGTCCACATAAACAGGTTTTCCTTGCTTCGACCAACCTTTTTTTTGGTGGGGGGGGGAACTCATCAAATAACCCCTCTCGCTCTTGGGCAGAGTGAAAGGGAGTGTCAGACTTCTACTGACCCAAAACTACCCATGTTCCTTCTTAGCCCTTTAAGTCGAGGCCGCGGTATCTCTTACAACATCCCGCTTATCTAGGAACTTCCAGGTAAGCCATGGCAACTCGTGTCCAGCAGGGCTATTGCGTATCTTTTAAATGACAGTGGCTAACCTATAGTGCCTTTCAATTACTGTCAAATGGTTCCATTTTGTACTAAACCATAACCAATTTGACAGTTAATCCATAGACAATATGATAGCCACAGTGATTTAAAAGATACGCAATAGCCCTGCAGGTGGGAGATTTTTGGTATGTTCTACGATAATGGGAAATCATCAAGTGACTCCTCCTGCTCTGGGCAGATGGGAGTATCAGACTCGGTATCATACTGACTTAAACCCATCCGTGTTCATTCTAATGAACAGGAATAGGTAGTTGACAAAAAAAATCTAATTAGTCCGTCAGATAGATTTCCGAAAAAATCTTGGAGACATACCTACCTATTTTTTCTTCTTTTGCGTAAACAAAAAAATAAGACGATTCAGTGCTTTCAAAAGTCGTGTAACGTCATAGCTTGGTACATTTTTAACAGAAAGTGACGTCACTAACCCCCACTCATGATCTTTGACACGTCTTATTTTCGTCAATTTGTATTAATTATACTAAACAAAAAACACGTATCCTATATTTTTCGATAATCTAACAGACGGGATAATCAGAATCATATTTTTTTTTGTCAGGAAACTTCTTTATTCATCTGTAAGTCAAAGTTTATCCATGTTCGTTGGCACTGACATCTGAGTATAATATTTTGTTAGTCGCCTTTCATTCATTTTCTCACGATGACCAAAGCATATAAGCATAGAATGAAACTAATACCATACTATAACTGAAAACACGTTTTTGTTTAATCTAAATTAAATATCAGCCTGGAGGCGTTTATTTCTGAATTTGGGACACCCTTGTGTTTAATCTTGGGATGCAATCTGGTTTCCTGGTTTGGATTATCTCCTATTTGAATCGCTATTTTCTTGTGTTTATTTTGGTTAATATCTTTGAGGAAATAAATAAAGGAAATAAGCTTGTTAATTGGATGAAAGGCAATTACAATTTTGACTAAATAATTCTCCAGTAGAAATTTAAAGCATTTATGTTCTTCAGATTTCTGTTGGAGCTCGTGGCTAGATAGTAACAGCCGCTAATTTTCAGGTTAAGCCGCGCCTGCGTGGTATGGTCTGTGGATGGGTGACATCTCTTTACACACTGAGCTACTACCGAACCTCGAGAAGAACGTAAAGTTGTTGTCATTTGTAGCTCTTCCGGGATATGGTCAGTGGGAAGTCTGATAACCAGTCTTATCAAAGGGTAACATATTATGTAAAATACTGGTATTCAGCTCCATCAGATTAGAATGGAAAGCAACATTATAAAAATGCAACAACCATTTATACAGTATGGATCAGTTATCACCATCATGATCAAATGAAGAATACGAGAATTCCAGTTCCTTCATTTTGTTTCTTGTCCAAATGGTCAATATTTGCTCATTTCAATTATATTTTGTCATAAAGCCCTGCTTTGTTAAACCTGAATATATAATAATGATGATTTTAATGATATTGAGACATAGAAATACCCGTTTTATAAATATGTAGGAGATTATTAACCTCCTACTTAGATAATAATTTAGATGATCATCAAGAACTGATCACAATGATGTTTGTTCCAGGTAAACGGCTCATGGGGCCTGCCAGCCTTCGTGTGTGACGTGTACATCGCGATGGACGTCACATCCTCCACGTCGAGCATATTCAACCTCGTCGCCATATCTGTTGATAGGTAAGTATCTTGATAGAGGTAGGCAGAGGAGTACTTAAACTTATCTTACAAAACGGCGAGGGAAAACATCGTGAGGAAACCGATAAGTCTGAGAACCAAAAAATTCGAAGACAAGTGACATCTACCAATCCGTACTGCACTCGCGTGGTGGATTATAGCCTATCTCTCCTAGAGAAGAGGCCTGACTCCTTGCAGTAGAAACATCAAGGGCTGATGATGATAACACTTAAAATTGGGATTCCAACCTTGGACCTCCTGCTGCCGTTGCGCTTGCTAGCACTGGACACAATGTGCGACTTGTGTTTAAACTCCATGTTATGGAGGCGAGCTTATGAATAAAAAAAATAAAAAAACTTTTTTTTATTAAACCAGACTAGTACTGCATCAGAAATTCCTGATGGATAAAACCAAAAACAGTTTACCCGACTTAGAAAACTAGCTCCTTGAAATCAACCTCGTGTTCATTGGTCGTTGTTTAAAGTGGTTCAAGTAGTGCAAGTGATGACTATGTTATAACACCTAATCATCAATATCCTGTCACCACCCACACGTATCCCAATCACGTATTCTCACACCGCTTAACTTGCCCATTTCCAAAGGTCACAATGACTAGAGTTTCGATCACAAAAATAATCATAAAACGAAGAAAAAGGAACACACCCCGCTCCGGGTGCGTTAAACCCAATCAGGCCTCATGTAAATGTTTAGAGGTTTCTAGCTGAAGGAGTTCAACTTCACTACTTAAAAGTATGACTTATCTATCACACCGCCCGCAGGGCTCAGGCTGAGTTTTAAAACCTATTAACCTAAGGCGAAAGTTCGTGAGTGTGTTAGTGTGTAAGTTTGTTACTTCTTCACGTAAAAACTACTGAACAGATTTGAATAAAATTTGGCACACAGATAGTTAATAACCTGGATTAACATATAGGATATTTTTTATCCCGTCTTTATCTTCCTGTGGGATAATTTTCAAGTTGTAGCGGGGAAGCAGCTGGCAACAGCTAGTTTTAGAATAAAAGTCTGCAATAAAACATACGATTTAAAAAAAAAACGTCAGTTCAGTCTTTATTCAAACTAAACTAGCTACGTCCACTGACGAATATGGGAAACACTTATTTAATTCCATTCAAACCGAAGTTTACTAACGCAATCGAGGACGTTCTATCAGCGATAAAATCTCAACAAGACCGACTGAAGTCACTGGTTTCAAGATGCTTATGTAACCATGTGTATCTTCTGTCCCTAAATATCTTGGACAAAGGCTAAAGGGTCAAGTTTAGGAGACCTCCAATATTTGAGGAGCTAAAAGGTTACAAGTTATATCAAGCTATAAGACCCATGTCAAATATATTTCGCATGACACAAGTGATTCAGGCTAATAATAAGAGCCTTTGACGCGAAAACTTGTTAACATGAATTAAGTTAGAACATTACTTCGAAATCCCTTAGATTACAAGTACTCCGTCAGTAGGTAAAAATATCAACAACTAGTTTTTGCCTGCCATTTCAACCGCGTCAAAGAAACATATTCTATCAGTAATAGATTAGCTTTACATCAGTGAAAGGGTTTTCTGAAACCTGGTGAATATTTTCGAGTTTATCTTCTTTATAGAAACTAAGACAGAATAAAAATATATGACCTCAAATCAAGAGGAAAATATCTATTCTAATTGGTCTTTAGTCGTTTGCCAATACCTACATGAAAACAGTTTGCACTTCGATATCGCTTTTTTTTTTTGGTGGGTGTAAACTCATCGAATAACCCCCTCCCGCTCTTGGGCAGAGCGAAAGGGAGTGTCAGACTTCTACTGACTAAAAACCACCCATGTTCCTTCTTCGCCCTCTATGTCGAGGCCGCGATAACCAGAGGACTACCCGCGGCCCCGACAACTTCGATATCCCTTACACCACATCGTTGTGTAGCAGCCAGCCTTATAATTAACAAATAATTCTCTCACCAGGTACATAGCAGTAACTCAACCAATAAAATACGCGAAGCACAAGAACAACCGGCGGGTCTGGTTCACGATTGTGCTGGTCTGGCTGATCTCGGCAGCCATCGGTGCTCCCATCGTCCTGGGGCTCAACGACACGCCCGACAGGAACTTCAACGAGTGCCTGTTCAACAGCCAGAATTATGTCATCTACTCTTCACTAGGATCCTTCTATATCCCCTGCATCATGATGATGTTCCTTTATTATAGTATCTTTAAGGTTAGTATGCTGTGTGTTTTGTGTTCCTTTTTTTTAATCACAATTACAGTAGCCTGCCTAGAGGGTCTTCTCTCTAAGTCCGTTTACAAAGATAAGGGTCCTACCGAAGATTGTTTAAAACTTCGAAATGAACCCCACGTCTTATTAAAATCGGATTCATTAGTTTTGAACATTCGCCTGAAGTAGATACAGCTGTACAAGTATGAATGTAGATGGCTTTAAGAGTAGAGGAAAATCAAAGAAACGATGGATGAATGTGTGAAGGATGATATGGCTAGAAAGGAGATGACTGCTGTGATGACGAGAAATAGAGAAGTGTGGAAGAAGAAGACATGTTGCACCGACACCAAATAGAGAAAGATGATAGAGAAAGCTGTACAACCGTTTCTTCATAAATTTTGGTTTGGGCCCTGAACTAAATCAATATCTGTAAGTGATACAGTGAAAAACATCGTAAGGAAACTAGCATATCTTAGAACCAAAAAAATCGAAGATATATGACATCTACCAATCCGCACCTGGCCCGCGTGGTGGATAATAGCCCATCCCTCTCCTAGAGAGGCCTGAGTCCCTACAGTGGGGACAATATAAGGCTGATGATGAAGTGATACAGATTAGGAAATACAGGTATTTGCGGCCGAAATTACGGGTTTCGTGTATGGAGAGTAGACATCCAGGTCAGAGGTTCCAGACAAAGTGGCATTTAATGAGAGAAAACAATGATGAAAGATTCAATAATGTACCTATTGGGTAGTACTGCTACCGAAAAGGTTATGTCAAAATAGTTGTTTAAAAATAATAGCTTTGAAAGCATTTGTTACTGGTCTTGGCCCTCTATTTCAAAGGATCGGTATCCAGTGCCCGAATCATTGTAATGAATCTAATATAATATTTGGTTTTAAACCGCAAATAGAATGGGTAGCCATTCTATTTGCGTCTGGTTTATAAGATGAATTTCTTTCATCTAAAACCAACAGTCGCTCATAATAATGTATTTGCTATTTATAGACACGATACATCAAATATAGATCCAAAATAGGTCAGTAAACTGAATAGAATGTTCCATTATGTGGCACATAGGAATACCAAACCACTACTTAGATTGGTATTAACGAGGTTACCATTCCCGTTTCAATTAGACCTAAATATGTGACCTCTAAGTTGGCATTCGGGTTGAAACCAGAGAGGATTTCAATTGAAATGTCTAGACGTTCTGAAATACACATTTAGATATGTCTTCATGAGACAAACCAATGGATAATGTATGTGGGCATTTTATTCATTAAAGTTTTTGGAAGAAACCGCTGTTTTAACGATGAATGAGGTCGAATATTGTATGCGGTTCATTTGCCTTTTTTAAATGGACATTGAAATGGGTTTTCACAAATATTGTTACCTTAGCACTTTATTCCTAAATTTTTGAGGCCACGATCGTACGAGTCATCTTGCTGCATGCTACGATGTAGCGCGAAGTTCGGTCGGATTCCCTAGAGTTTTAATCATTCGTATTTTCTTTTTTTGAGGTCCTACACAATCCCGATCTTTGAGCAACTATTAGTAAGCGGCTTATTCTTGCTGAATCCTACACTATACAGAGCTACGGCTATGCCACATGGAGGGAAAGTACCTTGAATATTGCAGATGCAGTATTTTACTGAAAGAAGACATTATTTTAATTTGAAAAAATAATTAAACTGCATTCATAGATTTCCAAATAATTACATGGTTGAACCGGGAATCGAATCCGCTACACAAGAAAAAAATACCCTGTAGCTTTATCACACCGATTGAAAGGCTTCATCATAGGATTATTTTTTGCTAAATAGCATAGTGTCAGAAATAAAAGGAAGACCATGAATTTGAACATTTTGAATAAAAAAATAATCTATTTATCAAATGCCCAAAATGACTCCCATACGAATACAAAGACGCACTCTTTTGACTATTTCACTCCCTATCGATTTTTTACGCCCTGTATAGTCTGGTACCAAGATTTGCCCTTGAGAAATTATAAAAGCATACCTATAAAAAGACAAAAAATAACTTTAATCGGGCGAAGTTTTAAATATCCCATGCTAGCCCAGCACTACCCTGCCACATGCTGTAAACATTTTGGCAACAACCGGGTTTTCTTGTTCGTGTACAACCGGGTAGGACTTGTACGCCAAGTATTTTGTTGTACGTATTTTTGCAATCTGGCTAACTTTGTAGGTCGGCCTTGTAACACGTGCGAGAGTTTACGAGTGAACTCTTTGGTACAGGTATCCGTTTAGATTTCATTTTTTTAATATTTTGGTAAGCCTAACTTTTTAAGAAAACCTTTTTCGACCAGGATTTTTATGTTAGGCTACACTGGCAGATGAAATTGATTGACTGTTCACCAGGCACTGGGCGAGTAGACAAGTGCACATAGGCGTCCATATTACTTACCAATAATTGCGTACTCACTTACTTGAAAAAAAAAAACAATTAGTCCGTCAGATAGATTTACGAAAAATATTGGACGCATGTTTTCTTATTCCACGTAAAGTTACGGTCACGTACGTTTTTTACTGAAAAGTAACGACACAAGCCCCAATCATCTTTGACGCGTTTTATCTTCGTCAATTTTAATTTGATAAATAAAAAAAAACACGTATCCAATATTTTTCGATAATCTTACTGACGGACTAAACATAATTTTCTATTGTGCTACTGATACTTACACTCTCTGATTTAAATCTATACAAATTAATAAAATCAAGCATGATTAACCGAAAGTCACACATTAATCAAACTCCTTATCCCCAGGCGTTAAGAATACGAGCAAAAAAGCAGAGAGCAGCCAAGAAGCCACCAGTATCCGGTGACCCCAACACGGGAGCCACCACAGCCGTAGTGATAGAAAACGTGGCGCAGACCAGACGACTGGCGGAGACTGCATTACATGACGACAGACCTACCAACACTGGCTCGGGGAGCAACGAGGAAGATCATGAGGACAGGTGAGGAATAGGAATCACACTTCACACTAATATTATAAAGGCGAAAGTTTGTGAGTGTGTATATTTGTTACTCTTTTACGCAAACTCCTGAACGGATTTGGATAAAATTTGGTACACAGATAGTTTTTAACCTGGATTAACACATAGGATAGTTTTAATCCCATTTTTTTTTGTTCCTGTGGGATAATTTTCGAGTTGTAGCGGTTGAAGCAGCTGGCAACAGCTAGTTATGGAATTATAGCATTGATCTTTAATCTACAAAGTTTTCTCTGGGGTTCTAAAATGGCCACTTTAGCAGATTATAATATGAATTCTGTTGAAAAGCGTAAAATGGACCTTCCATAATAGTAACTGCGTCTGTGACCATTTTACATTTTTTTTTTGATGTGATCTACTTTCTGAAATGGTCACAGACGCAGTTAGTTAGATATTTATATTAAAATATGATCTGCTAAAGTGGCCATTTTAGACCCATTTTTTCCCTCTATGTGGGAGAGGAACACGATTGCCACGTTAGTGCACTAGGTGACACATTAAACTATACTTTTCCATGCTAAAATGGCCTCGCTTTGTATAAATTTCCTGCACAATGAGAGATCCTCAAAAACTGGATTGTTTAGCTTCATTGGTCGTCATGCGTACGTATTAATGAATGTCACATCTCTTAGAACTGCTTGGTTCTTTGGCATACCAATTTCTTCACAATGTTTTACTGTGTACGGCTTATCAAAGCAATCGTATATTACACCAAGTTAAACCCAATCTGGGTTCAAAACAACGCCTTACATAATAAATATGTAAGTCATGCCATTACTTGCCTGAAACAGGATCATAGAGAAAGAAAAAAATATAAAAGATAATTAGTAATATTAAATGGTTTAGCCAGTACAAAACATTTTTATGACGTAGGCCGTCGACAAAATAGGACAAAATCACAGTAACAAAATAATTAGAAAGAACCAATCACGGCTCAGACAGCTTTTAGAACTAGGCAACGAAATAATAATGTGGTACATATTGAAGCTTAGCTGAGCTTCAAATTACGTTCGGCGAGAGACTACAATATAATCATGTTCTTAAGTCTCCGAATAACCTGTGGCTCACGTGTTGAAGGGAACGAAGCGAATACTCCGATAAAGCGCTAAGATATTAATTACAAAGAATTTTGTTTTGTTTTCTTGTTGGTATTAGTCCTATAAAATCACTACATATTAGAAAATGAAGTCCTCCACCGCGTCTGGCGACAAATTTAATAACTACTGCACCGATTTTCATGCTATTTCCACCAATGGATAGAGTGATTCTCGAGGATGGTTTTAGTACGTATAATTTGACCAACATCCACGTGAGCGAAGCCGCGGGTATCAGCTAGTAGAATGTAATTTATTTATTATCAGGTAACAAAGACCCATAAATAAATCCCTTAATCTAAATATACCTTTACTAACTTGATACTTTGGAGGTTAAAATGAAGTTTGGATAGACAGATATTGTTTTGAAATCGAAGCAATTAGATATTGATTTCATTGGACACGTGACAAGGTTGGTGAGCCTACAGTGAAGGTTCAAGCAAACTAAAACGGACGAATGGACGACCTGAGGACACATTATTAGTTAGAAACAGGTGCCCTGAACTGGATGCGGAGTCCATGTGTACCACACACTGATACTGTTAGCCCATGTCATGCAAACTGCTAGGCAAACGGAGAAAGGGAGAGAGGTCCCATGAATTTCAGTTGTTTCGGTCAACGGCTAACGTGGCACACTGGTCGTTGATCTTGTTCAGTTTGTCCTTCCATTTTCTGCGAGGTCTACCACGATGCTCTCTGGCTGTTTCAGGGCTCTTTATAAATGACTGAAACACACTTAAGATATTTATTTTTGAAAGGTCATTGTGCAATAGTGGTACGTAGGCGGGCTTAACGCCACAAAGTATTTTCTGCCTTGACTGGTACCTTTGGGTTAAATAGGACAACATTCTGATAGGGTAAACCGTAAATAATGAGTAATCCGCTGTAATATTAAATAGATGTTTTACTTTAATGACCACAGGCTACCTTGTTACCGTTGTTTTGGGCGTAATCTGAATTTAAAGTCAGTTTTAATTTCTTTCATTGCTTTGGCATTTTTTGTGAATAATTTCCACTAGGTCTACTAAAAAGTCCTACGTTAGAACTGGTGGGTAATAATTCCCACTACGTTCTACCGTATTACTTTTTTTTTCGAACTATGTACCTATATAACGACTTCTCCTAAAAGTTTCTTTAAACCACGTTTATACGCTACATCAACCCTCTATAACGATGCAAAGGTATTAACAGTCAGGCAGCTTTATATACTACAAATAGTTCTAAAAAAACATTCCTCTTTTGACGTTTCCACGGCTTTAAACAACTCCGGTAAAAACCTATTTTGCCCATAATTTCTTCAATTTCAGAGCAAGCAGACTGTATAATAAAATTAACAAGATTCTTGCAATTGTTAATTTATCTAGAGTAGAATGTAAAAAGAAGCTAACACAGTGGCTTTTAGAGCTTGATTATGAAGAAACGGAAAAACTACTTACTATCTTATCCTAGTCTAGCGTTTTTCATAAATATATGGGCAGTATATATTTCTCACGCACACATTCGGATAAACATCCATCCTTATACATACACACCACACTATCTTACTCTCACACACACACACACACTCACACACACAACACCACACACACACGCACTTTTATTTTAGTTTTTGATTTTATTTAATTAGTGCCTTTTCTTGTTTATTTTTTTTCTTACAATTGTTTCTACATGTCCTAATCGACAATTGTTATGATCTCAATCTCGGCGAGGGGGGCCAGGAGTCCATAGCACAGGGTATCCTAGTTTGGATTCCTGACTCCCACAAACTTTTGTACCTCCAATATTTGGAACTCTTGTATATTTGTAATTTGTACTTTGTGGGAGAAAATAAATCATTTATTATTATTATTATTATTATTATAACATTACAAAACATCACGCCTGTAATCTCCGAAAGGTTAGAGAGAAGTTTGCACATCAATACACCCACATTTCAGTCATTATTTTAGTTTAACTCCCATATAATAGACAGCGAGCCTATTGCCGTCAACTGAGAACAAAAGGGTAGTTAACAAAAAAATAATAATTAGTCCGTCATATAGATTTCCAAAAAATATTGGACATGATTTTTTTTTTTTTTCACGTAAACAAACAAGGAAGACGATACAGTGCTTTGAAAACTCGTGTAACGTCATATTTTAAGATATTAGTATGGCATTTTTTACCAGTTAGTGACGTCACCAACCCCCACTCAAATTTTTTACGCGTTTTATCTTCGTCAATTTATTTTGATTTGATAAAACAAAAAATACGTATCCAATATTTGTCGATAATCTAACAGACGGACTAATTAGAATCACATTTTTATAAGTCAGTAAACATCCACAGTCTAGGTTTCTTCTGAAACATTTCTAGGACTTCATTCACGGCAGTCGCGCTTACAACAACAAGCCAACGAGGCAGCCCACTAAAAATATTCTTATGCGCGATCGTGATCAGTATTCAAACATTGTTTTGCATTCAACTCAATAGGGATGTTTATCGACTTAAAAAAATATGATTCTAATTAGTACGTCTGTTAGATTATCGAAAAATATTGGATGCATATTTTTTGTTATATCAAATCAAAAAAAAAATGACGAAGATATAACGCGTCAAAGATTTGAGTGGGAGCTTGTGACGTCACTGACCGCAAAAAGATGTCATACTGATGTCTAAAAATATGACGTCACACGAGTTTTCAAAGCACTGTATCGTCTTCTTTGTTTGTTTACGTGAAAAAAGAAAAAATACGTGTCCAATATTTTTTGGAAATCTATCTGACGGACTAGTTCGATTTTTTGTTAACATACCTATGGTTAAAAGAGTATAAATGAATAGTATGTATGTAGTATGTATGCATGTAGTATGTATGTAGAGTATGAATGGTATGTATGAGTATGAATGTGTGAATTATGTTTCTGTATTTAGATACTGTTTGATGAGACTCCGCGCACGAGGATGTCCGCACGTCAGTATGGCCGTGACGGCGCGCGGGCGTCGCCGTTGTAAACAGCACGTGCAGCGGGCCAGGTGCGCAGCGCAAGACGTCACTAAGGCCGCGCCACTTTCCCCACTGCTGAGCCGGCCTTTATAAACGAGCGCTCGGCATGGAGGGGATCATTCTTGACATTCTTGTCGCAGGCTTGGCCCGGTGCACGTGCTGTAGCGCTTAGAGTTTTTACATTATATCTGAATTATACAGTGGTTCATTTTAAATAACGTGCTATTGGAGTAAAAGTTTATTACCGCTATATTTCGTAGTTTCATTTAAGATGTTGGACCCTCTGCCTTCATGTACAATATTATTTGGAAATCTACCTGACGGACTAATTAGATTTTTTTTGATAACTTACCTATTGTTAGACTGAAATCCACAATTTCTAGACAGTAATAAAGTTTTTCAAATAAATTTCCAGTAACTCAACCCAAGCGTTCATATTACAACCTTGATCTTTTCTACAAAGCAATAACCGAAATATTTCTAGGCAATTGTGAAGCTATTATATTTACACTGAAATAAGAGCTCAGTTTACTGCGAAGGTAGGTTCAGTTTTAATTACCACAAGATAAATAATAAATGTTGCTTGTCTAGGATCGCGAAATGCTCGTCTGAATTGTTAATTGGTAAAACGGGACTATTTACTTCAACATTAACTTACACAATAGACAAATTAAAATTTTACTACATACCTCATTCTTGACAACATTGCTTTATTTGATCACCTGTTATTTCCCAAGAAGGGTTAGGCAGACGTGTAACTAAATAGAACAGTCACATTTTGCTAGTTATGTTATTGAGGCCTGAAATAGGGGGCGAAATATTTGCCATCTACCGAGCATAAATCCAGACTGCGTGGCTGCTATTAGTGTTTTAGTGACATTAAAAAGTTAGTTTATAGAAATTGTGTCGCCTTTTTAGGACCACTACGATTACGACTATATTACCCTTTTTTTTTTTGGGTGGGAAATCGTCAAATAACCCCTCCCTCTTGGGCAGAGCGAAAGGGAGTGTAAGACTTCTACTGACTAAAAACCTCCCATGTTCCTTCTTAGCCCTCTATGTCGAGGCCGCGGTATATCTTACAACATCCCGCAGCCCGACAACACCCCGCTTAACAACAACCAACGATCAGTGGTATCACTGTAACACAAAATTGTTCAAAGTGATATGACATTGAACAATTATCACTTTGAACAATTTTGTGTTTGACTATCATTCTTTTTTTTTATCCTTATCAGTAACTGCAATCATAATCATCTAATACCTAGACGGCCGAGTACACTTTTAAAGCGTATATTGTACACACCGTAAGCTATAATAACACTGATGAGAAATTCTCCTGTGTAATAATATTTTTATTATAAAACTATTTTTGATAGTACCAACATAATTACTACACTGGCACACACTGGCACTGGTACACTGGTTACTATACTGTCTCAATGCTAGGCAAAGGCTTCCCATTCCTTTCCAAAATTTAACCAAAACTGAAACTAAATTCTTTTAAACAGTTTCGACAAGAAGTCAGCAGACTTGGAAGCAGACGCGGACGAATGTCACGTGATCCCCAACGACAAGTCAACTGAATTCATGCTGGCCACTGTTGCAGAGGAGACAGTCAAGTAAGAATGCTATAACAAGTTCTTAATATTTTATGGTCGTTATCTAAAATCTTTGGCTTGGAAGGAGAAATGGTGGTCTTTGCACAGCAGTGGGACACAATATAGTTTAACGAAAAACTAGACTAAGACATAGTTACGCACAAGTACAAAAAAAACGTTTACCAGTTATCTACAAGTTTTTAAACTGACATGGGCACTAACACTATTATTAATATTGAAAATGGGATATCAAACAGTGCCGACAAAAGTTCGCGAGTGGACACAGTGAGTTTTGTGTGTCGGGAACAGAATCGTGTAGTGAGTGGCAAATCAATGGTAGTGGTACAAAAACAAACAAGAAAGAGGGTAGACCGATTTGTCTGCTCATAAACACCCGCAATGACTTCAGATTACCCGTGATCATGGTGCTTATAACAGCGCTGAAATATCGGGAACTCCAAACAAAGAGTAAACATGGTATGGTAAATATCCCATTTTCAGTATTAATACTGTTACGTAAAAACACGTACACGTCATGTACGTGTACGTGTTACGTTGGTCTATAGTCTATACTCAATGAGACTTACAGTCTTGAACGATCCACGACGTCATATTCATTGCAGCGGATGACACAAAGCTGCCAATAATAATGACGATGAAGACTATACTTAACCCCGTCGGGGCTGCGGGTTGTTGTAAGAGATACCGCGGCCTCGACATAAAGGGTTAAGGAGGAACATGGGTGGTTTTTAGTCAGTAGAAGTCTGACACTCCCTTTCGCTCTGCCCAAGAGCGGAAGGGGTTATTTGATAATTTTCCACCCGCCAAAAAAAAAGACTATACTTAATAGCATTTAAGTTATAGTTTTGCTGTTGTGAAGTGGGAATAAGTGGGTTAAGGTAACACAGAAAGATGAAGAATATACGAAGGATAGGTATTAGATTTGTCCTGACGTGGAACAAAACAATCCTTAATCATAATTTGTCTTAAACGTAGACATTTTGACGACATCAAAGGTCACGTCGGGGCAAACTCGTGTACAATTTTACATTTAAGTGAATTAGATACTAGAACATTTTGAAGTATACTTACATAATTAGACACATAGCCACAGCTAGTGATTTAGGACTAGTAGTAAGTGTAGCCAATTATACAGGTTGGAATTTTGTAATGCCACCTGGAGGGAAAGTACTCTTAATACTGCAGATAGAAAATTTTACTCAAAGGAAACATTCCTTTATTTTTCAATAGAAAGCAAACTGCATTCAAAGATTTTCGAAAATTCTCTTCACCTACACCCGGGAATCGAACCGGCTAAAATCTGAAAAAATTATACCCTGTACTTTTATTGCATCGATCGTTTTTTATTGCATCGAAAATCTTTGAATGCAGTTTGCTTTCTATTCAAAAATAAAGGAATGTTTCCTTTGAGTAAAATTTTCTATCTGCAGTATTAAGAGTAGGTACTTTCCCTCCAGGTGGCATTACAAAATTCCACCCTGTATATTACCTACTGTATAAAAAAATAAATAGACATTCTTTTTACATATACTAAGTTTTTAACAGAAGAAAAAATTAACGATTAATTTTCAGGGCTGTTGTGGACATTTTTCATTACGTTATTTAAATGATCAGTCATCAATCACGCAGTCCGTTTATCATTGTTTTGAGTTTTGCCAACATGTCATCAGCTTCAAAGGGAGTTTTAATGAAAGAAGTAACCTGTTTTGTGTTTATTTAATTTTATTTGACTCCCTAACACGAACTTGCGACATAAGAGGACGTCACGAACGCGCGTTAACAACACGACGGCAGATTGACGCGTTTGTATAGATTCAAACGAAAACAACAAACGCACGTATGTACGTTTTTATACAAAGTTGATATGACAGAGGCTTTCCTTGAAACAGCATTTAAACTAGGTACCATTTTCAAGCTCTGTACCAAAAATTAATTAAATAGGAGCAGTAGTTTATTCGCAAATGATATTTAAAGTTTTTGCCCCGTTTGAACACGATGTATCTTTTCGCTAAAAGATGACAATGCAAACAAGGAAACAAAATAAATACACACGTCCTAATTATTAACAGGCTCTATAAAATGTATACACGTAAATATGGAAGAGGGAGGTCTTCTGTTACAGGTATTTTCATACTTAAAAGTAGACCTCTACAATGTATTTGTAACAACCTGTTGATTATGAAATAAACTTATTATTATAAAACTTATAAACGTGCACTTTCATTACGACAGTGACAATCATAGCTAAACATCCCGCGCGTAAAATAAATAAAAATAGGTTACTGTGTTGCGCCGCCCGACCGCTTTGGCGCGCTAGGTATCTAAGGTCAGTTCAATTTATTAATAAAGGGTATTTGCGTTTTACTCTGATCTGAAAACTATTTAGTTTATTTGAAAAAAAAAAAATCATTTTTGGTGCTTTTTATTTTTGTACCGTATCGAATTAATACTAAACACGTATTGTATACGTAGTGTAATTTAATGTCCCTCTCTCATATCAACTCTGTAGGTATATTATAGTGACGACGCGCGTTCGAAAATCGCGCGTTTTTGGCACAACAGATTTTCTAAACTTGATCTACAAATACGTAAACGCAGTACTAAAACACGGTCATATGCACTGTATGAATAGGCCCTAAATAATGAATGACTTTTAGAGTTGGAATCATGAATACGTTATCTTACTAGTTAACTGATGGTCATGAGAATAGGCCAGCAGTGGAATGATACAGAGCTAACAGTGTCAGTAGGTATTTTAAGTTAATACTCGTATGTTCAGCTTCAAAATTGTTCAAAACTACATATTCCGTGAGCTTGTGTTAGCTCCACAAAATTAATTATCTTGGCAAAATTTTATCTACGAGATGGTACCAAGTAAAGCATGTGGCTTTTTGCGTAATTAGGTTATTGTTATCAATATTGTTGTAGAATTATTCCAAGTTGCTTTGAGTGAGATATTTACTTACGAAACAATTATAGGCAAACAAGCGCGCAGGATTCCTAGAACCTGATACTGGAAGGACTAAAGTTTCAAAGGCATTTATTTACCTAAAATTTCTGTGGTTCCATTGTAATCAAGATATTAGGTAGGTATTCAAAGTCGAAAATATGTTCTGCAATAATTGTACACATAGCACAGTTTAGTAATGTGTCTAAAGGGAACTTTTTTTAGGGCTGTGGGTAATCATCAAATAACACCTCCCGCTCCTGGGCAGAGCAAAAGGGAGTGTCAGACGTCTACTGTCTAATAACCACCCTTTTTCCTTCTTAGCCCTATATGTCATACCCGCAATCCCTACGGGAAATCCGCAGCCCCGACTGGGTCCGTCAGAACCCTTGGTCGACAACAGAACCTGTGTGACCCCACCAACTAACTGCAGTTCACATTCAACAATAATTCTAACCCTTCCTTCTCTCTCCAGCACTCCAAAAAGGAACATCAAATCTCAACCAATCCCGGACCCGAACGGGAACAACGACTCGGGCTACGCGCCGTCCAACCTGGAGGACACGATCAGGGAGCACGTGTCTCCTCCCAACTCACCGGGGTTGAAAGACGCCACGGTGTTGAAGAACATGGCCTGTGATGGCTCTAAGTGGAAGAAGAATGGAAAGACTTCGAGGTTGTCGACTGAGTCGAGGTAATGAAAGAAAATAATCTTTACTACCTATCACATCACACTAATAATATAAGGCGAAAGTTTGTGAGTGTGTGTATGTTTGTTACTTCTTCACGCAAAAACTACTGAACGGATTTAGATAAAATTTGGTACACAGATAGTTTATAGCCTTTTTTTGGGATAATTTTCGAGTTGTAGCGGGTGAAGCCGCTGGCTACAGCTAGTAATCTTATAAATGTGAGACTAACTCTGTCTGACGACAAAACTACTGAAGCAATTTAAATGAAATTTGATACACAGATAGTCTAAAGCCTGAGAAAGGACATAGCCTGAGAAAGGAGCTACATTTAAATGTGTATAAAGGATTGTAAGGGGTTGGAAGAGGGAGTTGAAAAGATTTCTTTTGGTCGCGATAACTGACATCCACGCGGACGAAGCCGCGGGCATCAGCTAGTTAGGATTTATATTTCAGAAAATATTTTGGGTATTCAAAAGCATGAATTTCTGATAGCCAGTGTTACCAGAGGATTTAAAAGTATCGTGTTACATAATAATTAGCTACCCTGATCAGACACAGTATGTCAAAAACTGGGAATTAGCTGCAACCGATTTGCCTTTAAGCCGACCCCAACATATTATTTCAGAGAATTTACAACAGCTCTTTGCCAAAAACTCTTGGCAAAATCACTTTAAATACTAGATAATGCTAATTTTAAAGATGACATATGAAAGTCAAAAAAACACTTAAGCTTTACTGCTAATTACTAACAGCTATGCAAAATATCAAATACCTATCATCTACCTAACTTCTATCCTACTATGTTGGGTTTGGCTTCCGATCTAACCAGATGCAGCTGAATACCAGTATTTTACATGGAGCGACTGCCTATCTGACTTCCACAACCCAATTAGTATGATATTCCTTGGAAGGCAACCCAATTAGTATGATATTCCTGGCTGTCAGACTTCCGGTCACTCCCTGTAACGGCTGTCAAATATGTTTCAATGACAGCTGCGACCAACGACTAAACCATCTCAAATAAACACGTATCATAGATAACTAAATTCAAGAGAAAACATTTGTGTTCACTATCCAAAATGAAACTATGTATTTCCGCTAAATAATGCAGTTCAGTTACGTTAAACAAATCCCACAATGTAGCAAACACTGCGCTGCCGTCTATAAGCTTAAAGGCCGCTAAATGACATTTGGTCATTTTTCACTTTTTTAATGCCATGGTATTAAAAAAAAAATCTCTATCGATCTGTCTAGGAACGGTTATTCTATCTTTTACCGTTATCAAGATATATTTTTTTAAAAGGCAGCTAAATACAAAAAAAAAATACATTACATCGCTTTATGGTCGCTAAACAGCACAACTAGATTAGAAGGCAGCTTTACTACTTTAACGTTTGGATCGATTGAACATTTTTACTATCAACGCTTAGCTATAAAACAGTTATTATTTATCAGTTAACTAAAAGGTAGCAAAAGTATTTTAGCGGCTTTTTGCCTTGGTTACGTTGGAGTATAATACCTTGCATAGACTCAACTAAAAGGCGGTTATACGCTCTTACCGAACTAAAACGCAGTTAAAATCATTTAGCTGCCTTTAAGCGTTGTAGTGTTACTACTTTTACAATTAATAAACTATTATAGAAAGCCTTATTAGACCGTACGTAAAGTAAAATAAATATTTTCTTCTGTGTCTTACATAACAAAAAAGCCGTTAAATAACAAAACATCGCTAAAAAGCCGCAAACTGCATAACCCCCGCGCCACTCATCGGGATTATTCCGGGGTGCGGGGGAAGCGCTTGGGCACGCACGGGAAAAGGGCTAGCCGGCCAGTTTAGTGCAAATCAAGACATCGAGGGAGGCACGTTTGCGCGTCCGCGTTTCGCGCCAAAATCATCCAGTCATTATGGCGCGAAGGGTTCCAAGGTACGTATTTTATTTAATTAATATGTAGTTTTTTCAAACCAATAAAATTATCCAATGCGATATTATAGGATATAACTATATTACTTATTTACCTATCATACTGCTTAGAATGAAAACTGATTGCTGTATAGTTTTCATCTAAGAATTTTATAAGTAGCTAAAGCTTATAATATGGGTGCACGGATGCACGCTAGGTGTCCGGGTTCGAATCACGGAAGGGTACATTTTAGGAAACGATGTTTGATTTGTCTTTAGACGTTCCGATTTAATTATTGTTCATTTAATACCTACTAGCATATCATAACATACTAACCTAGCCTAACTTTAACTATAATAATAAATACCTTTAAGGTACTTAATGTAAAGTTTTGATGTTACCGTGTGTTTGAAGTGTAATAAACCATTTAATTATTTCATAGAAGCAACTTTACTTGTTACAGATACAATGCAAGAGCTAAAACCATTTTAAATATGGTTAGTGATAGTGGTGAATTAGATAATCAGTACTATGTTATTCAAGATAAAAAAAAAAAACAAAATTCAGAAGTTTCCAACAGTCAACATTCAAGTAATGATTCGAAAGTGCAAAAGTTGAAAGGAAGTACTGAACAAGATTTAGTTAATGATTTATATTCCCGCGAATTTTTTTTAACAACTCCTGTCTTCAACCAGATGTGCGAAACACAAATTTCGCAAAGTTCATCCCATCTTAACAGCATAGATTTAGACGCAATTAAAAAATATTTGGGAAAAAAAGACGTAGATCCGATGGAAATTTGTGAATCTATTTCATTAGACCTGACGTGCAAAGAAACTTTTGCGTTATCACCATCATGTGAAACTTATGGTTATAATACCGATTTGGTCGAAGATTCACAAATCCATGAGGCTAGTCATTTTGGTGAAGATTTTGACTCTGATGATTCTGTTCGAGACAAGAATTATTACCCATCTTCATCTGAATCGTCATCTGAAGAGGATAAAGATGGTACATCGACTTCAAAAATAAAATTATTAACAGCTCGAAATGCATTATTGACCAAGACAATCGAACCTCTCGCGTGCGATGTTGTAAAAGCAAATGTTTCTCAGAAATGTACAAATACTATTCAACCTTTTGTGGACAATCAACCGACAAGCACCGTCAAAGAAAAAGCCATTTACAAACGTAGAAATACGTTGGATTCTCTTAGATCACTTCAAGATGTGAACTTGCAGAGCCAAGTGTTGCACCGTAAGAGGACAAAGAGTTGGGTTGGTTCACTTAGTGTTGAACCTTTTTTGAGCAAAGAAAATGATAGAATCACCATTAAAGAAAACGTTCCAAATTCTCTTAATAAACGTCGAAATACTCTAGATACCTCCCAGTCCCTTCAGGATACAAACATACAAACGATGAGCCGCACGAGAAGCAATAGTTGCAATGAATTTTTTCTATCAAACAATCCCAGTCTACTAAAAAAAAGGAAAAAATATAGCACCAGCTTAGCGGAAAGAAGGCAAGTAATAGTGAACAGTAAAAGAGAAGAGCACAGAGTGAAGCCAGGATGTAATGATAAATGTCGGAAAAAATGTTCAAATGTTTTTGACGATACAAGTCGTGAGGCTGTGAACAGTCTATTTTGGGAACTTACCTGGCAAGAGAGACGTAATTTTGTAAGAAACAATGTATCTGTTTCTGTACCCAAGAGAAAGATCACATCCAGCCCGAAAAGAGACGCCAGAAAATCTTTTAGACTAAAGGACTCAAACGGAATATCTATACCAGTATGTAAAATATTCTTTTTAACCACCTTAGGTTTCAAAAAAACTAATGATAAAGTTTTATACAACGCCTTGAAGAATAGTAATGTTGACAGTCGTGGCAAACATACTAAAACCGTAGCATTTGATCGAAACTTATTAACACAACACGTAGAGTCTTTTCATCCTACAGAACCCCATTACCGGCGAGAGCACGCCCCACTACGTAGATATATACCGACAGATGTTAACATTACCTTAATGCATGCAGATTTTTGTAAAAAACATCCTAACTTAACTGTTTCCTATGAGCTATACCGATCACACGTCAAGAAAATGAATGTATCTTTCACGAGACTTGGGAACGAAGAATGTGAGACGTGTGAAGGATATGATTTGCATAAAAAGCAAACTTCTCACGATGTACTTATAGAATTAGTAGCTGAATGTGATATTTGTGTTAACTGGGCAAGGCATCAAGAAAAGTACACTAAGGCTAGAAACCTGTATGAATTCCATAAAACCCAAGAACAAAGTTCTTCTCAGATATTCTACAGTACCGACTTAGAAAAAGTGATAATGCTACCGCGACTTGACACATTTAAGGCAGTAATTTTCTGTAATAGACTAATCGTTTTTAATCAAACTTTTGCTCCTTTAGGCAAAATAACTCTTGAATCAAAACCACTTACAGTACTTTGGCATGACGGCATAGCTGGTAGGAAACAGGAGGATATTATGAGTGCATTTTATCATTTTCTGCTACGATACCGGGACATACGGACCATAAATATTTGGCTCGACAACTGCAGCTCGCAGAACAAAAATTGGTTGCTTTATTCATTTTTGACTCATATAGTGAATAGTGATCTAATCTCTGCAGAGAATATTATTTTACACTACTTCGAACCAGGTCACACCTTTATGAGTTCAGATCAAGTTCATCATCAAGTGGAATTAGCGATGAAAAGGAAAGGTAAACTGTATGATTACGCCGATTTTGTTGAATGTGTAAGTACGATAAATCATGGCAAGGTTGATGTAAATTCTATGACACCGCAAAGCTTCTTGAATTTAACAAATTATGTATCAGAGCGTCGTATTAACATTACAAAACCTCGGCCATATCTCAAGAATATGTCACAAGTGTGTTTCCAGCGAAAAATGTACGACCTAATGTACAAGAATAATTTCGACGATGAATATGTCACGTTACGATTTATGAGTGATAAATACTTAAGAAGCCCAAGTACAATGTCTGTAACTTTTCGTACAGAACCTAAAGGTGTTGAAAAAAATAGAAAAGAAGCTATTGTTAATAAATTGTCTGCGTTAATGCCAGCGCATAAAATGCTTTTTTGGAGGAATTTACCAACATTTGATTAAGGTTTTATTAAAACTTTTGAACGTTATAATTAATTAAGACAAACATAATATAACTATATAGTATCTTAAAACTATTTACATCTACTAAACCTAAGTATGTATGATTAAGGTTGTGACTAATTAAGACTGATTGATTTAAGATTGTTATTCATATCATAATAATATGTCAAAATAAATGTTAAAATTAAAAAATATTTATATATTGTTTTCTAATGTGTATTAAGTTTGAATTCAGAGTGATTACTTTTATTGTTGATAAGAATATTTTTTCTAATGACGTTTGATGCTAGTACAAACCGACTGTTTTATGTATCTAACCAAGTGTAACGTTAGTGCATTTATTTTCTTTCGAGTTTAACTTAGTTGTAGAGCCCACGATATGTTTGATTCTGATAAGTAGGTACTTATTAATTGCAAAAAAAAAATGTAAAACACTGATAATAATGAATGATGACATTATTTTTAAGTGCGAGTTTTTATCACCTGAAATTTCAATTTCAGGTATATTTTGTGGTTTGCCATACGATTTTTGAACATAGTTTTTTAAAATAATTATTTAATACATTTTTTATATTTTTATTTGTGTAGAAGAAGTTGCAATTTTTTATTTTGTAATCACCATGCCCGATAGTTTTGTGGCAATAAAAAACTTGTCTTTGCAAAAACTTTGTTTGATTTTATAAGTTAACGTTTAATTTTGCAGGATTCGAAAAGTACAGATGTGGATAGTGCTAGCCTATAAAGCAGTTATATGAAAAGGTTTAATAATTAACCGCCTTTAAGTTATGCATAGCTGTATTAAAAGTTGTTAAAAAATCTTGGAAGAGAAGTAAAGCGATATCCACTTGGCTAAGAGGCGGCTATAAGTAATTAGCTGCTTTTTTGTTATGGATAAGATCAATATAATAACATTCGGTACTAGGTTTAAAAAACGCAAAATAACATAACTGCTTTATAGCTATGTAAATGTTAATAACTTCCTGTCTCTAAAAATACTTTTGGCAGTTATTAATAAATCCATAACTTAAAAGCAGTTAGTAGTTCTTTAGCCGCCATTTAGTTCTGCACACTTGAAGCGAGCCTTAAAATTTTACAAGTTTAGAAAGGAAAATGTGTATTTATTGACAAAATTATTAATATTTTACAAAATCAACTTACTTCATGCGCAAGTTGAAAAAAATACCTTTTTTTTGGTATATGATAACATGACAAAATGTTTATGGATACTGAGGAGCATCGGTTTGAAAATTTTGCCGCGTTTTTCTGCTCTAGCTCAAAATAAGAATTGGTCATTTAGCGGTCTTTAGGCCGGGACTCCACCAAAGCGGAGACGAGACGAGCGGAGAGGAGATGTTTTTTAAACAACCAATAGAATTGAGTTATTGACACGTCTCCTCTCCGCTCAGCTTCAGTGGAGATCGCTGTGCGGAGATGTGTAATATTTGTATGTCGCGATGGAAGCGGAGATGTGAGCTGTGCGCGGACGACGCGCAGTGGAGACGAGAGATGTGAGCGGCGTGCAGTGAGCGATGTCACCCTCCCCCCTCTCGCCCGCTAGCAACCCGCAGAACCCCGCGCGCGCGCCGGCCGGCCATCTTGCTAGTACCGTGCACGTGTACTGAGCACTCAACGCCTCGCACCCGAGCTGAAAAACATCTCTTCTCGCACAGCACACAGCACACCGCACACATCTCCGCTTTGGTGGAGTCCCGCGAGCTGAAAAACATCTCTTCTCGCACAGCACACAGCACACCGCACACATCTCCGCTTTGGTGGAGTCCCGGCCTTAAGCTTATAGACGGCAGCGTACCTATCAACTGCAGCAATTTAAAGAAATAAACTACACTTGAGAACTACCGTACTTACAAAACTGTGTGTTGTAGTTTTCAGCGCACCTCTACAACTTTTCCGTATTTTTTCCGGATCCTAGTTGTACTGAGTTTTATTTTATATTTATTTGGGACATCTGGCGTGTCTCGTTGCTCTTATTTGTGGCAAAGAGCTGTGCTATCGGAAACGGCAGTCCTAAAATAATTGTGCCAGTTTTTATTTTGGCGTTAAAAACAACTGTTATAAAATGATTGAAATGTGTTTAATGTTTTAAGAGCATTGTATATTTTTGAGATTGGTCAAAGTGTCAGAATTAAGAATCTTTCTATTTCAAATTCGCCATTTCCGTATAAACCACTCTTTTACCGCCTCAGCAAATTGGAATATTGTCATTCCTACTGAACCTTTATCACGGGTGTCTGCAGCCGCTTTTCAATTTCTCCGTACCACTTTGACTAATTCTTTTATGACTGGACTAAATTATTAACTATTATAATATCCTTGTTCTAGAAACGTCTCCCTAGCTCTGCGGTCAGAAGACGAAGTCACAGCCAGTCAATTCGACCTCCGAGACGGGTCCAGTTCTAAGAAGGAAAGAAAAGCAAGCGCAGCAACAGCACGCTTCACAATATACAAAGCGAATAAAGCAAGCAAGAAGAAGCGAGAGAAGTCTTCTGCGAAGAAGGAGAGAAAGGCCACCAAGACACTGGCGATAGTATTAGGTAAGTTAGGATTTACTAGCTAACCAATATACTTACACATTCAATAGAATACCATATACTTTGGCTATACCCTAACATGTGTTGCGACAGCGCCTAGAGAAATCATAGAAAAGAAATGGTGAGAGCTGTCAACGAGTCACCGCGACTTGCCAAGAGACGATACTACTAGTGACGCGCTTATCGCATGCCATAAGTTTCATCGTAATTCATGAAGCATAGCTAGTAAGGAGTAAGTTTACCCATCAGCGGACCCAAACAATTACATTTTTTTGGAAAAAAATGTTTTTAGCTTACTTGTCCCAGTCTCCCTGTTTCTTTTGATCTGACAAGTCTCTTTTGGCGAAGGTTGGTCCTGGACAGGTCTGGACAGAAAAAGATTAAAACAAATAGTGAGGTCTGTGTCCAGCACTGAGGCAATAAAGCCTAGCAATGTAAACATAGTCTCTTTAGCAATATATTCACACAGCTCAATCTTTCTAGGTGTCTTCCTCTTCTGCTGGGCACCATTCTTCACGTGCTCAGTCTTGGGCGCCATCTGTGACAAGATCGGCCTCTCTTTCGACCCCGGCGTGACAGTGTTCATCCTGACCACGTGGCTGGGCTACATCAATTCGTTCCTGAATCCCGTCATCTACACGATCTTCAACCCTGAGTTCCGGAAGGCGTTCCGGAAAATACTCCACTGCGGCACCTAGCCCTCGGAATATTTGGTCGTCTTCACTCAGTAGATCTCGTTTTGTTGATAGATTTTTGGGTACATGTTATTGTTTCAGGGAGTAGATGAAAGGTAGGTATGCATTGCTGGAAGGTTAGAAGCTGATTCCGACGTAGATGGAAAAGATTGAATTATTGATGATAATCTGTAAAGATTAACAAGCTACAGACGCTGTCTTTGCAGTGATGCCAAGTCAGAAGGCTTCGATTCTAAGTTTAATCGGATATGTTTCTGTCAGACTTGCTAATGTGCCAAATAAAGGCGAACTTTCCAAAATAACGTGTATCAAAACATCTACAACAAAATCTATGTTCTTCTCTTTATAGTTCTGAGAGATCTACTGGACGACCAAATTGTACAAAGTACACTCACAAAGAAAATATGTTTATACTTAATGTGATAAACCAATAAATTGATTGTGTCGTGTGTTAGCCGTAGAAACATAGCATATCAAATGTATTTAAAATTGTAATTTATAAAATAATAACTTATTGTAAAAATGTATTGGTATTGTATAGCTTGCTTATAGCTCATGATATTCTAGTCATCAGTATTATATGCCAAAGAATTTTAGAAGCGATATTACTAAGCTTTAGTTATTTTTAAGGTTGTGATTATTTTAATTTTCAATTTTATCGTTAACCGTTTTTCTTCTAACTGTACCATAGTGTAAATGTACAATCGACAAGAGAAGTGTTAGTTGTATTAAATAGTAAATAATAAAGAGACATGTAACTATAGCACAAAGACAAAGTAGTGAAATAATTAAGAAAACCAAAGATTTAATTTCGAATTCATTATTGAAAATAAGTGTTTAAGTATAAAATACTACTGCAAAATATTTAAGCCATTACTTTCGAGTGTCACATTGCTCAAAACGTCGCTTTCTTTCATATAAGAAAACACGCTAATCTAATACTCAAAAACTATTTCTATTTAATATATATTTTCTCTTGGTAAATTATTTTTCTCTTGCCTTTTCCGTCCACGCTTTTCTCCCATCTTCTCACCCTTCCTAGTTATTTAGTTGTAATAGAAAATAATTAAAACTAGATAATTTTAGCTGTACGAATGACAATGTCGACAGAAGACAATGCACTGCGAGATTTGACAAGGTAGAATATGTAAATAACTTGCCAAATAATTGTATGAAAATATTAGGAAAATTGGTGCAAAAAAGTAATGATTGAGCAAAATTCCAAGATAATGTAAAGTAAATTCTACAATAAAAGTTAAAACTAATACAATTACAGATAACCACATAAAATATGGTACTAACGATTTTGTGTTAAAACATTTTTTTAATACATTCTAAAGCTCAGTCATTACTAAATTGCTCAAAATATAACACATTATAATATCATATCAAAAATTGTTTTTGTAGTTGATAACTAGCTCATTATTTTGTAGGATAAACTACTATAATAAAACCGTTTAGAAATAATTGTGGCAATCAATGATCTTCCAAAAACTATGTTTCAAGTGTTTCTCAATGACAGACATTAGTAAAAAATATTTCAGTTATGTACTATGAAACAAAGAAAGTTACGTTTGTAGAAAATATTTTGTGTAAGGTTATGTAGTTATTTTAATACCTACTACAGCATAAAATACCTGCCGAGTCGACGGCGCGTTGCCGTGTCGACGGCGCGCGGCGCGTTCGTGTTCCACGCGCGCCTCAAAGAGATGTCAGCAACATGAGAGGGGCCCGAAAGGGCCGACGCCTGTCGGGGCCGCGGATAGTCCACCGGTTATCGCGGCCTCGACATAGAGGGCGAAGAAGGAACATGGGTGGTTTTTAGTCAGTAGAAGTCTGACACTCCCTTTTGCTCTGCCCAAGAGCGGGAGGGGTTATTCGATGATTTTACACCCACCAAAAAAAAAAAAAAGTTTAAAATACCTACTAGATCTCGATTACCTTGTTGAACCATTTTTTTTGACAAATTTCTGAAAGGTTCGAATACAATACGGGTAGTAGATTATTTTATTGTAGTCTCATTATAATTTGCTCAATTAAGTAATGTGGCCATAATTTCTGTGTTAGTTATATAATGGCCCCCATTAACGTCAATAAAATTTATCTGTGTGTTTATAAACGATGTCAAAATCAACACTTAACTTATAATTGGTACCTCTCTAGTCCAAAATTGTTTAATTAATTATATTGTAGAATATTTGAAGTCTCAAGATTAGTTATAGCACAAATTAAGTTGTCTTATATTATTATTTAATTTTAGTATTTTACCTAAACGATCTCAATTCTTTTAGACAAGTTTTTATTGCTTTTTTTTTGAAGAATAATATTTTGATTTATGCATCGATTACAATTTCTATTAGAGTTTCCCAGTAAGTTACCTCGGTGATTTGGTCTCCTTCAAAAACTTTGGGTAGATTAAAATGTACCAAAAATAAAACTTGTATATTAAGTTACAAATTGATTTCTTCGGAAAATTATTTCAAGCGTGAATATTAGAACAAGTATAAAGTAATTTAAGTTGCTCAACTAAAGTCTTGTGTCTCTTGGCTCAATGTAAATTTGTTTAAGCAATACTCATAAATAACGAAACAATAATAATAAATGTCTGTCTATTGTAATCTATTTATATAAGGAATTGTAAAATTGTACATAAAATCGACAGGGTTCCTTTTAAGAATCCATGTATTTAATCGTTTTATCGTATTATTAATTAAAAACTTTAAATAATCTAATGATATTGTGTAAGACGTTTTGTCTATAGTCTATCTGTAATATAGATAGAGGGATATTATAATAATGAAATGTTATCCAAAGTCGGGCTTAATAGAACGTTTTAGTACTTGCAAAGTAGACGGTATTCTATTAAACCAATAAATCTTTTTCCTTGAAACAGTTCCCTTTATTAAAAGAATCTATGTTACGTTGAACTGTAAATATTGCAATAAGTATTAGTGAATTAAACATTTTAAACGTTTTTGTTGATCCATTTTTATTCGCAATGCGGGTGGAGTCAATAACAATATTTAGATAATTCTAATTTGAAAGCATTGCACACAATGTTTGTAATTTTCACGCTAAAATACGATGCGATCGAAATAAAAGTAGAAAAGACTTTATAAAATAGAATATTACAAACAAAGATAGTCGCGAAATACATTACCCTTTCCTTGCAGTCGGGTAAAATAAATTATAATATTTTCACGCCCAAGCTATCAAATAAGCTTGGCTTGAATTACGTTAGGTGAAAGTAATATTAAGCAAATTCTATTTGCATTAAAATTCCCTCCTTTTATTTTGATCGTATCTAAAATATTTTAAATGTAAATAAAATGAGCATTAGATATTCTACTCGTAAGATAAAGTATAAAATACGTAGCAAATAGTTAAAAGAAGCAATAATAAAAGTTATAAATACTGTAAGAATATTGTTATTGACTGTACCTAGAGTAAAGTCTATGTATGTCATGGGATACTATCTTTTGAGGTAGCGTTTTATCTTTCTATGCGAAAATGTGATGATGATTTAAATATATTCTGTTTTTACATTTACTTGTTTCATTTAAAGTTTAAATCCCTCGCAAATAGGCGTCTTAATAGACATACTCGTACTGGTTTTCCAGGTAAAAATTTTAGTGTAATCTGCTGAAGTGATTTATGAAATTAGCAGATTGGCATCCTGAGACCTGCAAAAGGTCAAAAGCTTTTTAAAATCCCGAACATTTACTTATTATAACAAACTCAATACAATATGCACAGAGATAAAGCCGTATTTAATATTATGAACATCTAGAACTAATACAGAACAATTCGGAACATTTTTTTTCTTATTTCAGCCCACTCATTAAATACTGATTACTGAACACAATACTACATAGTAGGCAATTTGTAGGTATGTAATATCCCATGGGTGAACTAATGAATCCTGACTAGGAAGGAAAACAAAGAAAATATATTATTCGTGCCACAATATCTTACATTAGGTCTAACGCAAACATTGACAAACCTCATAAAAATACTCATTTACACTTATTACACGTTTGCTTCCCTATGGGGGATTACGTTATGGTTGCAAAAAGACCTTTGCCCGAGGAGTTCTTAGCTAAATAGTACTCGTAACTACCGTGCAGGTTGATCAGCATGTTGCTAACATGCTGTGTGTCAAGTCATGCATGCTTGCCAAGGAAAAGGCAGTGAATAAGTGCATGGGTTAGGGGTCACCGACTTCTTTTCATGACTCAGAAAGGACGTTTAGCCGTAAAGGTAGTCAGTGACCCGAAAGCTAGTTAAGACTAACCCCCCCCCCCCCCCCTGTTAAGCCGAGGGGTATCATATTATCCAGAGTCAATTGTCGTGTGCATAAATAAATCATTTATTGACTACCAAACATTTCATTTAAACTGTATAACAGTTTGTCGGCGAGTCCATGTGTTTTTTTTGGGGGTTCTTTTTCGAACAACCAGCAGCCCCAACTGGCGTTGGCCCTCGGCCCCTTACATGTTGCGGACATCTCTTTGAGACGCGCGTGGAGCACGAACGCGCCGTCACCACGACCTTTTACGGTGACCGGAACCATCTCGTAGCCCCCGATGCCCGGAGCGACTCCCGCGGCGACTGGGACGAGAGATTCTCTCCCTCTCACGTTCCGCCACCTCAACAGGAGAAGGAAGGAAGGAGGCGACCGCGCGGCGTTCCATTCTCTCTCGCCCCGAACCATGGCTTGCACCAGGGCCGGGATTATAGGCAGTCCATCCATGTAAAATACTGTTCATTAATTGTATCCATTTAACTGAAAGCCAACGCCAACATTGTCGGTTCACAATGGGCAAATGATTTCAAAGAACCGATGCCTGATCGAGAAAAAATGAGTTCTGGAATGGAGCCCGTGTACTGAAGCGAAGCGTAGCGAAATGTGGCTGGGTTAGACAAGATGCGGAAGCCGGTAGACAAGGTGGAGAGGCGCAGCTTGGGAGAGGCCTATGCCCAGCTCTGGACTACGATAGGTTTCATGAGTCTATTGGGATTTATGCTACAACCACTGTCATAACAATAATGAATGAAAAATTACAAAAAAAGTCATCAATTCTTATACCAAATGGCTGCGGTATTCCCATGACCATCATAAATCGAAAGAATAATGTAAAATGCGTGACAAACTGACAACCTAATTTCTGTGAACTAAATTGGAATGGGTCTCTAAGGTGCTTCCAAATCATCAATTGAACTTAAAGCTGTAGTTTGAGGTCTAAAATTCTACTCTCGAGAAACACATCTGTCATAATTATGATATAATCAGTGGTGATGACACGTAATGACCCAGAGCTAATGGTCTCATTTCGTTAGAGGATCACATTTGAATGAAACCTAGTTTCATACGCCTTCAGAGAGTTTATTTACATGACACAATGCTTGTATTGTGTAAAGATGTGGGCTGAGAGTATTATAAATACTTAAGCATTTGGTTAGGTATGTTACAGTATCGTGTACTGCCGGTCTTAGGGGCCAGGGTATAGAACCTGAGTGACGAAAGCAGTCGCGCTTAACATAACATTAAACCTGTAATTACCGATAAAGTTTGTCGCATGTAATAGGGGCCGAACCTATTGCGATTAACGGGCAAAAATATGGATTTTTACCAAGTGTTTGTTATTAATGGAAGAAACCTAAAAAAAAACTTAACCTAGGAATGGAATCTAAGCCTTCATACCCAGCAGTAGCGCTGGCAACCACTAGACCAACGACGCAATTAGGCTCTTTTGACTTGAAAATTGGCAATTCGTTTGAAAATTTGTGAATTTAGTCGAAAAAAGTATCAGAAAGTTAAACAGAAAACCCAATTTCACATTTACATAAAGAATACTCGTAACATTATACAGACCTATGTAGATAGTTGTTGGTGAAAATAACATTAGGCTGAAAGTCACTTTCATGAAAGTCGAGAAACTTTAACAAAGTATTTGTAAGTAGTTATTTTTGGACACATTGATCAGTCAGCCGTGGCTAATCGAGTATTAGCTTTTTTGCTTCATTTGGTGGTCGATAGCACAACCCTAGGCTTGGTATTATACTTAATCACTTTCTGATCGACTACTATTAGTTTATCTTTTCATATGCCTGCGTTTTCCCAAATACGTTGAGGTCAGCTAAATACCAGTATTTTACATGAAGTGTCTGCCTATCTGACCTCCACAACCAAATTAGTACTGGGTCACATGTAACGACAGTGGTAAAAAAATAAACAGGAACTGATTAATTATTTTATTCGGGCAAAGTTTCCACTTACAAGTTTCACAATCGAGCGCGACAAGACCTCGAAACTGAGCTTACAGGGCATTATATAGACTTATATCCCCACCGGCATCCGGTAGTTTGGCGGTGTCTTCGCTTGACTGTGATTGGCTCGCTAGTGGTTGCTAGAGTGGGTTGCTAGAGTGGGCTATGGTTAGCTGTCATTGGCTGGCTAGGGTGGCACGCTGTGAGCAGGCTGTTGTAACACACACGAAATCCTTTAGTAAGACTGTTTGTCAGATATTCGGGCTACTACTTTTTCAAGCGATATAATCTAATTTTAAAGAGATCCAGAGTATTAAGAACTATAAATGACGGTCCACGTTCCACGGAGTAAACTCGCTAAATAGTCGATCACTCATCCACCGACAACCCTTGACAAGCGCTGCTAACCTTGAATGTATTATTTAGCCACAGGTTCTTTTTGTTAATTACTTTCTGATCTATTACTAGTTAATGTGCCAGATTGATTACACAATCACCTATATATATACCTTCCTACTTTTTATGTGGAACTGGGGAATCGTGTGAAGGTCGCGCGTATATTGATAGTAAATAGACACGATTTATGTAGGCTTATGATCAACTTTTATGGGTACTTACACATTGAATATTACGGATTTATTGAGTTTGAGGGATTATTGAAATAGGATCGGCTGTGGAGTTATTTTTAAATCGGGTTCGAGTGTTAACTTGATAATATAACAGATGTTTGGTAAAATATGAAATTAGTTAACCAGCGTTTTATTTATGTAAGTCATGAAATGTCTTTTGGCAGCTTAACATACAGGAGCAGAAAAATTTAGAATTTTAAAAGCTGTCTTCATCATCAGCCCCTAATGTTCCTACTGCAAGGACTCAGGCCTCCTCCCTAGGGGAGGGGATGGGCTATAATCCACCACGCGGGCCCAGTGCGGATTAGTAGATGTCACATGTCTTTAAATCTAGAACAAAAAGATTGGCCTGCCGGTTTCCTCACGATGATTTTCCTTCACCGCTTTGAGAGCAGTGGTGATGAAATAAATTACACAAAGGTATGCGCCTGACTGGGTTTGAACCCACAACTCACTGTTCGTAAGTCGAGGCCGCCACCACTAGGCCACCACTGCTATTAAAGCTGTCTTAATAAAAGAAAATAATAATGGAGTAATTATCATATTATTATAAGCATTAACATAATGCAACATCACGCTTGTAATCTTCAAAGGGTTAGGCAGAGATGTACCTAATAGTGCACCGTCTTATCGCCAGTTATGTTTTAAGACCTATGTACCTAATAGGGGGTGAGCAGAGGACGTGGATGCTACTGAGAAACTCCTAATGGTAAAGACAATGCTACTTTACCAACCCGCGAATTGAACCCAGAACCGAATGCAAGCATTCGGTTCTGGTTCATACTTACGCACATGTATATATACATGTGCGTAAGTATAACCAGTCCATAATGCTCCCACTGCTGGGACACACGCCTTCTGTCTATGAAGAGGAGAGTGCTGTAACCCACCACGAGAAACCGATGATGGTTGGATGATGTCACTCATATCTTCGAGATTTTCAGTTCAGGAACATGTCTGTTTTCTCACGTACCTACTTTTCCTTTTCCACTCATAATTATATATACAGTAAATTAGTATGAACGATAGGCATTAAACCCGCCATGCTTACGAGTACATGACACTAATGAAAATATAAACAACGAAAAAGCCACTGATATTATGTAACAGACAGAACCCTAACAAGTATTTCGCAAAAGTATCGCAACATTTTCTACGATAAGCGCAAGCTTATCGTAGAAAATGTTCAAACTCATGTTCATCATGTTCATTCAGGTATAGTCCAAACTCCCTTCATATTTGAAGAAAATAAAAAAGTAGTTAAGAAACTAAAAAACCCGACTGACAAAACTAAAAAGCAAAAAACAAGCACTAAACTTGGAAGCTGGCGGGACCCCGTTTGAATACAAAATGATTAAATTAGTACCTATGGTTATTCAGTCGGGTTTTTCAGTTTTTTAACTACTTTTTTATTTCCAGCTTTTTAGTTAGTCACGTAATAGTACATTGTTATCCAAGGGAAGAAAATTTTTATTTAGCTTATTTTAGAGAAATAGTTAAAACTAAATTATATTAAAGTCAAAATATAATTATATTCTTAAGTTAACTTTATGTTATTTTAATTTTAAATCGCGCTGTAATTTAGTGGCTGTATAAAAAGTTGGAACATGGTTCAAAAAAAATGTGAAAATAGACTAGTTTTTTTTTAAAATAATTTGATAGCTTTCAGTTGAAAGTGATTCTCCCTAGGGCTGAAAAGTAGTACTTTCAATCCGCTCCGCAGGCATGTTATGTCCTACTTTCAGAGCATTAGTAATGAAAAATACTTTGCAGACGATTTAACTTTTTTATACGATTTGTCGCTTTAAAATTTATTTAAACATGAAGGATTTCCGAGCTGGCGATAGCGTTCAGTCGTATCCACGGGCCGCAGAGAATGAGGTCTTGACAAACAAGCCAAAGCACTGTATACAACTTTATTTTCGTTAATAAATTATCAACACTCAATTTTCAAAATAACAATACTAATTTTTTTTTTTAAAATAAAAAAAACAACAACACCAAGAGGTATGCGGAATTGCGAGCGTACGGTCAGCGCCACGGCTCAAGTCAAAGTGTCTCCGTAAAGCGCGACGGCTGCTTTATAAAGGCACCGGTCGCCCCACCACCCCCACTTCACTACAACAATCGTCACTAGCGCTGACGTCACTCGCAAGCCCACACGGACTAAGCAGTCCCCTCTTTGGTTTAGTGACTTATTTTCTTATTTTAAATTACAAAGAAAATGTAAAACAGAGTTTATAATGCAAATAATTCGATATACAAACAAAAATCAACCAAATTCACTACACAAATTAAATAAAACACAAAAAATACGCAAAATAATATGAACGCGCCGTCACGGCCGTCCTGCGCCTTCACACGTCCTCGTGTGTCTCGTCATCGGAACTATCTGTAAAGAGCAAAATTACGGTAAGTAGTAGGTACACTCAAGCTCGGCCATTCTGGCCCTATTCTTTCTTTAATCAACATCAACTAAAATGGTTGTCATTCAGACATATCTAATTATCTCATTGAGGGATAGTAATATCAATGGGTTAACACAAACATTTTGTCACACAGACGGGTTGTCACACAGACTGATTGTCACACAGACAGATTGTCACACAGGCCAATTGTCACACAGACCGATTGTCACACAGACCGATTGTCACACAGACCGATTGTCACACAGACTGATTGTCACACAGACAATTTGTCACACAGACAATTTGTCACATGATAGGTTAACACTGCTATATCTACTTACTTTTGCCGTCATCGGCACTTCCAGGTATCTCCAAATTAGCATTCAATTCCAACGGAACATAACAATCTGGCATAGCACGTACACGGTCGTGAGCATATTTGTATGTTCTGTTGGAATTCAAGGCCTTCAGCAAATACCTGTCCCCATCAAGCAACTGAACCACCCTAAAAGGGCCTTTAAATTTTGCCTCCAACTTGGTTTGATTCCGTTCATGGTTTTCCAAAAGCACGAAATCGCCTACTTTAAAGTGATTAATTTTTGCCTTTGTTTTGTCAAATCGTTGTTTTTCAGTAATAGCACTATTTTGTATGGCATGTGCTGCACGTTGACGAACTTCCGCTAAATCAACATTATTTTCACTTGTGTCATCATCTAAGGTCATAAGGTCTAGGGGCCTTGCTACTTTACCTATCAATAATTCCAAAGGACTCGACTTTGTTACACGATTAATTGTGCTGTTTAAGGCTATTTGTACTTCAGGCAGCGCATCTTGCCATGATTTGTTGTTTCCAACTTCAACAGCTGTAAGCAAGTTCTTTAAAGTACTCATTACTCGCTCAACTTGACCATTGGCTCGACTAGTCCCCGTGGCTATCAGATGAAGAGCAACACCGTGTGTATTACAAAAGTTTTTAAAATCTTTGCTAGCGAAACATCTACCCTGATCAGCTATCACGCGAGTTGGGGCACCAAACAAAGAAACAATATACTTAAGAGCTTTGATAGCACAGGTGGTATCGATATTAAGTGTGTGATACAGAACAGTATATTTTGTAAATGAATCAATCATCACAAACACATATTCTTTGGTATCATTCTTACCACTAAGTTTCCCTGTGGCATCTATGTGAATGGTATGCCAAGGTGTAGATACTTTAGGGATGGGATGCAATTCGGCTTGCACTTTACCCGAATGGGATTTGGATAACCTACAGGTAATGCAGTTTTCAATGAATTTGCGTACGTACTTATTCATGTGTGGGAACCAATAATGGCAATAGACTTTTTCTAAAGTTTTCTCCCACCCTAAATGCATAATGCTTTCATGTATATGATTGATTACAGCCCACTGAAATGACCTGGGAACAATAGGCAACCAAGCGCTCCTACCATTCCTTTCTATTTTTCGGTGCAAAATGCCACGTCTGAGTTCATATGTTCCTGCAACATTAGGGTCAAGACTGTTATTTTGCAGGCTTGATATAATTGATGTTATATCAAGATCCTTTTGCTGTTCTGCTTGGAACCAGCTATCACTTATTTCAGTGAGATTAACCCGCTTTTGAATTATTTTTGTTTCAGGTATTTGAGGGAGAGGGTTTCGAGACAAAAAATCTACATGTTCCATTCGTTTTCCAGGTCTATACTCAATATCAAAATCAAAACTTTGTAGGAAACACCACCATCTATGAACACGAGGTGTTAAATCTGTTTTAGACTTTGATGCTTTCACGGCATTACAATCCGTTACTACTACAAACTTGCGACCCTGTAAATAATGCTTAAAATGCTTTATTGCGTTAACTACTGCTAACGTCTCGAGTTCATATGAATGGTATTTGGGTTCGCAAGGGGTTGTTCTTCTGCTGTAATATTCAACAACATGGGGTTTACCATCTTTTCTTTGCATAAGTATGGCACCATAGCCTTCAGAGCTGGCATCCGTATGCAATTCGGTAGGACACTGAGGGTCAAAAATAGTTAGAACTGGCTTATCAGATAAGACTGCAATAATTTTTTGGCGAATGTTTTCAAATTCTGGGGTCCACTTTATGTTGCCTTTGCCGGATGTAAGTCTGTAAAGGGGCGCGGTGATTTGAGAAAAGCCTGGAATGAACTGGCGGAAGTATGATGCAAGGCCAATAAACTGTCTCAGCTGTGTGACAGTCTGTGGAGGAGGTAGTTGCGACAAAGCATTTATTTTACGCGAGTTTGGTCTCAGTTGACCAGATGACACCTGATATCCAAGATAATCTATGTGGGTTTTAAGAAAAGCACATTTCTTTAAGTTTAGAGAGAAACCAGAATTTGTTAAAGTTTTCAATACTAAATTTAATCTTTGAAGACCTTCCTCAATAGTTTGGAATGGAATTATAATATCATCTATGTAACAGACAGCAAAAGTTTCAGAAAGGTTGCCAAGAGCTTTATTGATAGTTCGTTGATACACTGATGGTGCATTTCGGAGGCCAAATGGCATTGTAACATATTCAAACTGCCCATCGGGTGTTACAAAGGCTGTTCGTTCTATTGAGTTGGGATGTACAGGAATCTGATGATAACCACTGGCCATATCTAAGGAACTAAAATATTTAGCTCCAACTAAGCGCTGTATCTGATCATCGATCAAGGGTAGTGGGTATCTATCTGGAATAGTGTTGCTATTCAACTCGCGGTAGTCCACGCAGAGACGATCGGAGCCATCCTTTTTTTTTACAAGTAGTATTGGGCTTGCAAAGGGAGAACAACTTTCGCGAATAACACCAGCGGCAAGGAGTTCTTTAATTTTTTTACGTACTAACTCGCGTTCATTAGGGCTCATTCGATATGGGCGACGTTGCACTGTCCGACTAGGGTCTACAAGCTTTATTTCGAGTTGTCCCGTGCTAACTTTGCCTATAGGTATACCTTCAATAAAGAAGTCTGAATATTTTTCAAGTAACTGTTTCAGTTCAGCAAAAGACTCAGGGGGAACATCGGTATTGATACTACTAAAATCTTTCACTTTTTCACCGAACTCGCATTGCAAAATAACTTTAGTTTTAGTGATAGTTAGACTATTTTGTGAAACTTCGACTGAAAAGCCCAAATTAATTAAATCTCGTCCTATTAAGATGTCATCACTTAATGAAGAGTCAAGGACCACATGAAACAATAACTCAACAGAATAACCCTGAAGTGTAACCGTAGCAATAATTTGAGTATTGCAACGTAGGCTTGACTTTCCTATGCCTAAAAGTGTAACTGAATCATAATTTCTTTTACCCGGAAAACGTTGAGCTACTGTTTCTTTTATCAATGAGCATTCAGATCCGGAATCAAAGCAAAATGGAAACTTCTCACCCTGATTGTAGAGGTGGTCCGTTGCAGGCTTGATGGTGCAGATATTCACCCTTCGCTCGGCTGTGGGTGTATCTTCACGGTCTTCGGTCCTTCGGTCTTCTCCTTTTGGGTACAGCGCGGTGCTATGTGCCCGGCCTCACCACAGCGGAAGCAGACAACTGGTCTCGGTTCCTTGCGTTGCTGCGAGTTGTTTGTAGTCGTTGGTTGGAAACGATTCACGTTGTTCTGATCTTTGCTGGTATTGCCACGACAGTCGATAGCTAGATGGCCAATCTTGCCGCAGTTATAACATCGTCGCGGTGGTTCCAAACGTGGCTTCTTAGCATCATTTGATTGATTAATTTTGTCAGAAACTGGCAGGCTTCTCTTTCTATACACAAACGGCATTAGCTCACGTTGTAGTTGAATTCTTGACTTGATTTCTGTTGTTAAAGCCATTCTTTGGATTTGATTGTCACTTCGTGCCACATGTGCCAATGCAAAACTTATTGCCACTTGCTCCACAGTCATGTTCTGCCATCGTGTCGTTAATGTGTTTAAAATTCGAGACACATACGTTGACATGTTTTCTCCGTCGTTTGGACTGCTTGATAAAATCTTGTATAAAGTAGCAGCTGGTGTTTCTATAGTATCGAAACGAGATAGGAAAAGGGGCTTTAGTTCTGACCATGTTACTTCAGGATGACTGTTGTGTGCCAACCATGTAGCCGCAGATCCTTTCAGAGCCCTGCTGAGAAGCATTACCAACTGGCTTCCGCTTGAAGGGTTCTCTTTCAAACAGATGTCTACTGTATTACACCACGCCTGTGCATCCGACTCTTGGTCGTCAGGATTAAATTCCGGAAAAATAAGTTGAGGCTCCTTTTTCTTTGGTTCAAGGATAGTCTTCATCAATGCCATCATACTGCGATGTCGAGATTCCAAAAGACTTCTCCATTGATCTCGCTCAGTCCGTAATATAGGACTGGCGCGTCCTTCATTATGGTTTTCTGCTTCTTGGTCCATCCTCACTCCTGATGAAGGATTTCCGAGCTGGCGATAGCGTTCAGTCGTATCCACGGGCCGCAGAGAATGAGGTCTTGACAAACAAGCCAAAGCACTGTATACAACTTTATTTTCGTTAATAAATTATCAACACTCAATTTTCAAAATAACAATACTATTTTTTTTTTTAAAATAAAAAAAACAACAACACCAAGAGGTATGCGGAATTGTGAGCGTACGGTCAGCGCCACGGCTCAAGTCAAAGTGTCTCCGTAAATTTTTTTTTTTTTTTTTTTTTTTTTTTCTAAATGGCATCTCGCAGTTCAGTCTAGGAGACTGTCTTCTGCTTAACCGGGCAAATCCCTGTGGGTGCCTTGAGTTTAAGGCCTCCAGCCAGGGCAAAAACTTACAAACTAAGTGACAAATCGCTAAGGGCACCCCCTGTGGGGTACGGACCTCGGCTTAGGACGTCACTGGGGGAGGGCAGCAAGGGGACAGGCTGGATCTGAGTGATGTTATTTAAGGGCTGGTTTAAAACTACTGGCTCAGCATCGCGGGCTGGCTCTGGCGAGGGTCGGGGGGGGCTTGAAATGGGATTCCGCGACGACGGACCGCGGCGGCGCGGTCGGAATGACGGATATTTATGTCTGTTCTTCCTAAGAGTACTGGTTTCCCTACTGCTTTCTTGAAGAATAGTAATAGGGTCATCAGGAGTGATAAGAGTAGTGTCTCCGTAAAGCGCGACGGCTGCTTTATAAAGGCACCGGTCGCCCCACCACCCCCACTTCACTACAACAATCGTCACTAGCGCTGACGTCACTCGCAAGCCCACACGGACTAAGCAGTCCCCTCTTTGGTTTAGTGACTTATTTTCTTATTTTAAATTACAAAGAAAATGTAAAACAGAGTTTATAATGCAAATAATTCGATATACAAACAAAAATCAACCAAATTCACTACACAAATTAAATAAAACACAAAAAATACGCAAAATAATATGAACGCGCCGTCAAACATATAAGTTGTATGTATTTTTGTAATCTCCTTTTCAAACTCTTTATTTTGATACCCTTGATACTCGATGATAACGGAAGAAAAAAGAATTCGGACTCTTATTTACGAGATTATGGCCTCCAAAATCCGCTATTTCTAACCAGTGACACTCGCGCCACTCCAATTCCGTTCATCCGTTATGGAGTTATGAAGGAACAAAGAAACGGGCATACAACAGGTCAAACACTTATAACCACTAATGCTTTTGGGCTTCACCGCAATCGATTAAAAAGAAACGTCTAACTATGTGAGATCAAAAAGAGCGTGTGGGCCATGGAGCAATTAAGTCATAAAATAAGGTTTTATTTTTTTTACCTATTTGGGACGAGAATCGAATACTGAATACCTTCCTTCAATATTATGTTCCTCGTTTAAACTAACACACTGTAAATTGATACCGCTAACGTCAGCAAGGTTTACTAACTTAATATATTTACTTTGACCCTATAAAGGGTGTAAAAGTACAAGTAGTAGTCTTTTGTTCTAGACCATACTTGAAAACCCCCTAGTTACGGAGATATTGGGGGTCAAAGTTCCAAATTTTGCACAGCTGTTTTTGTAAATACTAATTTTTCAGGTTATAACTTTACTTAAATTACCTCCATGACCCGTTTACTATTCAAAGCATCCCCCTAGCACAATGTTTTAAGAGGGCTACATTGAGTTTTACCTTAAACTGTGATTTTTGACCCCAAAAAAAAAGTCGTTTCCTAGCTATAATTTTTGCGTAGTGACTTAGTTTGATGTACAGAATGCTTGGTTGACGTATGTGTGAACGTTTAATTTACACCCTGTATTTTATCCATTTTATGTAATATGGGCTACCCCAAATCGACTCCAAACAGGCTGTAAGTTTACCAAATAATGTTGTCATTGCAATAAAAATCCTCACACAACAAACAGTTTTTCCTTTTCTTCGCCATAATAATCCCCTAAGCAGCTACTATAGAGGCTGTAATGCCGAACGTATGTGATTGCGCAGGTGTAATACGGGGGTAGGCAGAAACTAATACACCACAGCATTGTGCGGACACAAAGCGGCTCGCACCACCAATACACTTTTGTATTTTATGTGTGGGTCAAGTTAGAGGCGTTAGCGGGGAAGATCTTTGAGTTTGTTTGAGCGATGAGAACGAGAAGAATGAGACAACTTAGTTTTATTGAAATTAATAGGTCTCACTAGGTCGACCGGGATATGGACAGGGTCCGTGTGCCCGCGTTATCAGGTTAGTGTCTGTGACTACAGACACCTCATTGGGGCGACGGTATAGGCTCGGCTGGAGGCCAATGGGCGCCTTTAAAAGCACTTTGCGAGGCGTCGATAGTGGGTGCGGCGCATGACTCGCTCGTGACGTTTTGTTGCATGTGCGCTCTGCGCGTTGTTGATGTATTTACGTGCCCCAAAAAGGCAAAATATGATTTGTGCCTAAACCTCCAATTCAACTACTTCTAGCACCTGTATGTGCCTGCATTTTCATACTCATTTCTCGAATCATAATCCAACCCCACCATTTCATCCGCCTGCCGCTAATGTCTTACGCCCCATCACACCACGGATAATGGTCGAGTTGTCTCGAATCCCGAAGTCAATTCCCGGCATATTGTCCGGGTCCCGGCAGAAAAGGCCGATCCGATTCGATCCCCCGGGATGGCCGCTAAATGTACTTTTAGACAATTTTATTAGAAAATGTCTTCAAGTGGCTCTATTTAAGTTTTGGATAGATATATTTGGAGTTAGAGCAGACGTGCTTGTTACATTGTTATTTTAGGTAGATAATGTCCATGTAATGTCTTTATTAGCAGCCATCATTTATTTTTATAAATGAGATGATACATGCAAATGTGTAAACTTACACGTCCTTTTCCCATGGAGGTAAGCAGACACCACAGCACGCCATCTGTTACGGAAGGTTACCTACTCCTTTTGTTATGAAACTAATACGAAGTAAATCATGGTTTCAAAATTTGGCAAACATAGGAAGGCTTTAAAAATAAATTAGACAGATTTGCATCTATTACTTCCTTTCATAATGATGATTACAATGACCCCCATTAACGTGCTTATATTTCAATTATGGAACCTTTAAGAGTCTTTAAAAAAGCAATCGTAAAAGTTCCATTAAACACCGCTTAGTTGTCTTTAACCGACTTCCAAAAGGAGGACCTCCTCTTTTTGGCCGTCGGTTTTTAATTCTGATTTCTCCTAAGTTCAAGGATATCTGTGGATCTATTTTCACAAAATTGTGACCATGTGAATTGTGATAAAGTCGCAAGTGCTCTAGGAAAAATCTGAAAACTAAACTTAATTCCCAAATGTTTCTACCACATTTCGTTCACAAACAATTATTAAATACTCAACCATAACTCTATACCCCGTCTGCAGTTCTGCACATAAGAAAAAAGAACCACTGCATTATCAACACAGACTCAACTTTCCACAAATTTAACTTTCATCCACTTTCAGTGAGCATTCGAAATAAAGCGCGCTTATTCAACGGGAGATGCAATTTAAAGTACTGCACAATTCCTTTCAACTATTCTTCAACTCCCATCACGAGATATAACAATCGTATCTGGTATAAGCACATCCATCGCTGGCACCCCATCTGAAGCTCTCCTCGCCTTTCATTACGAGCGAGCAATAGATAGTGTTCCACTGTCTGCAGTCGAGTTATGAGTTAAATGAGCAGAAGTGCCAGTTTCACGGAGCGTAGGTATAAAACGAAGGAGCCACAGAATAAACTCGGAGTTAAATCGCCCTAAGAATAAGTGGGCAAAGAATAAAATTAAGTTATAGTCGTGAATAAAATTGTTAGTTTAAGTTGGACGGTATTAACTTGAAGAATAACTGAGCTTTTACGTTTTTCTTATTATTGCGGTACGTTGGAGCCTGGACTGTTTTCTTTGGAAAAGATTCGATGTATAGTAAGTACACTGTATTCTTCCTAATAGAGATGCAAGTTAGAAATCAAATGAGTGTCTACAATCTTCGTTCCTACGTGAAATTGGTTTCCTTCTCACTGCATTGTTTCGTCAATGATGGGGTTCACAAACGCGACAGCATAACTATTTCCTTTAATGTCAGCAACATCCACGGCTCCAGAAAAAAAAACAAATTTTGTTCGACCAACGATGTCTTACGTTCAATTTTCACATTATGTAATGTGGTACTAGGTATTTCCTTAGCAGCACGAAGTTAAGATTGATACCCGACTGAAGTTAGAAAACTCGGCTCTTAGTACAACGGATTATAACAAAACATTAAAATACAATACCACTTTTAGACACACACCTGACCTCATAATCATCTAACTGAATTTCTCCTAGAGGAACCACAGCAATAGGCACAATATCAATTCCTCCCAGTATTCCATCTCTCCACGACAATGCGCCTTTAACAAAAAGGTATGAAAGGGGCGCGTCTCGCTTGATTTGAACCGAGGCGCAGAGAATTGCGCCTTTCTTCAGGTATGCAGATAATAATCAGTATTGAAGGCTTTTCAATTTCAACTGCCTTTTTAAAGTTCTTCCGATGTTTGCGCGGGACTGGTTTTAATTGTTCATGTTCTTGATACTTTCATTTATGTTAAGCAGTTTAATGAGTCTTGATAGGCTCCAATTCAATTAAAACCTTTTTGATGAAATATACGTTTTGTTTGTGGAGGGACGCGTTACTGTATTTAAATGATAATTATTTTGAAAACCTAGTGAATGCCTTAGAAAATATGGTAGATATTTTCTATTGTATGACTATAATAATATATTTAATGCAAAAATAACGATTATGAATAACAGGCACACTATCCATTTTTTTTTTTGGCGGGTGTAAAATCATCGAATAACCCCTTCCGCTCTTGGGCAGAGCGAAAGGGAGTGTCAGACTTCTACTGACTAAAAACCACCCATGTTCCTTCTTCGCCCTCTATGTCGAGGCCGCGATAACCTGTGGACAACCCGCGGCAGGCACACTATCCATCAATTCACAATTTTGATCGATATCTCAGAAAACACAAGAAAATCCTAATTTCGCGTATTAAAATTTAAAACACACTACAGTCACAGCCCACTGTCGCAACCACGATATATCACTGCCGTCAATTCGTCGCTCGCAATCGTGGTGAAATATCGCACAATGTTCGCGAACGTTCGGGTTATATTTCGTGCATTAACACGGACTGCCGTGTGGTGTGTGATGGATGTGCGCTGCGCTGATTAGGTAAGAAAAGGTTTCCGCTGAGGGTAAAATATTTGTCGTGTCAACAGTCCGGATTAGGTAAATCCCTTCATCAGGGGGACATTTTGGGATATAAATCGCTGGTTGGACACTACAGAAATGCTAAATCGTATCAGCCTAGTTTACAGTGGCAAGCATCGCAAATGCAATCATTTGTATCTTAACTACTTCAGCTAGTAAAAGATATATTCGTGTGGCTTACCATTCCAAGCAGTTTAATTCACATCTCGCTCTCACAATGTCAGAATCCACTTTAAAAAAATAAAACTGCAGCAATGTATACCATCGATAAAAAACAATAACTTGTTGAAACTGATACTATTTATTACAGTTATTTATTACCTTAAACCTTTATTAGATTCCCTTACCAGTTGTGAGTCCTGATGAACAGAATAATCCCGGTGGCACTGAATGCCGTCTTATGCGAAAAATTCATTAGGGTTAAGTGAATGGCAGTTGTCTGTCGCCATAATCTAGGAGTTCAAGAAAATGGTGAACAGAGAATATGAAAGGTGGGGAATACTTCAACTCATTTGTACAACAAGGTTGGTTGTGTCAATTTAAATTAATTAAATGGAGATATTCAGCGATTTTCGCGACTAGTGCAACTTCGCGTAAAAACTTTTTAGTTACCCATTTAATTAGTTACGTTATCATTATATATCTACTATTTTGAATATTATATATCTACTATTTTGAATATTTTTAAATGTTTTTTTAATGTAAATTATATAAGAAGAACGCATAAAAAAAATTGCATCAACTAGACAACTAGACAGATAGACCTATCTATAGACATATTATAGTTATATCTAGATACAAACATATCGGATGTTTGATAAATACGCAACAGCAAAAAAATATTACTACTGAGAGACACAGTAAAAATATGGTAAGATCTTTAGTTACAACAACGACAAATACTACAATAAACCCTTGCAATCATAAAATCTCAGTTCAAATCGAATCATTTTTCAATATTTTTCAATAAAATAAAATTTCATTTCAATAATCTGTTGTCACGTCAAAATGTGCGGGCTCTGGTGAGGATTGAATCAATTTCGTTCGTGTCAAATGTTAAATAGATGTGTTGGAACGTAATCTGTTACTTCGGCTCAGTTGTGACAAGTACAGGAGATTTGATAGGCTCTTTGATAAAGTATTTTTATCCCTACTTTAAGATATATTAAAAATGCGAAAGTAACTCTGTCTGTCTGTCTGTCACGCTTTTACGCCAAAACTATTGAACCGGTACCCAAATAGTCTAGAACTTAACAAAGGATATATGCTTACTTTTTAATGCGAAAAAAGAGTTGTACGGGATTGAAATAGGAGGGATGAAAAGATTAAGATGATGTAACTTTTGGTCGCGATAGCCGACATTCACGCGTACGAAGCCGCGGGCATCAGCTAGTACTTTAAATGTTGGCAAAATAATAAAAGTCAAGCGGGACGATCTTCAAGGTAAAAAAACGCCTCTCAAGATTAGTTCGTGGGTAGGAGACCAATCCTTTATATGCATTCAGCTTCTTATTTTGAATCAAATTCTAACGATATATTTCTTAATTTTTTTTTAAAGTGTTTAATCCTTTCTTTCTTTCAGTGTAAAATTACATTCTCTGTACATAGCACTGCTTTAATGCAAATATTACGGAACGACGCGTGAGAGATATAGTTTTTCGAATAATTTATTCGCTACGTTTTGCAGCCTGAATTAATCTCACAAAGTAAAAGTGTTAACTGTATTAACACAGAATTTTGTTAGCCACACCGAAAATATCATTTAAAATATTCATAATTCAACAAAAACCCCTTGATTCTGCCCACACAACTCGAATTACTGTCATAATGAATGAGTAATGAGCTCCATATCTATTTGGGTCCCTTTTTGTACCCAAGAGAGTTAATGGCTCGTCAAATAAAGTTATTAAACTAACTTTAAGGATGGTGAAGGATTTAAATCGGTCGTAATGACCAACTAATTAAGCTTATTTCAATTATTTACTAGTGTTAAAGATCTTCAATGCAAGTTAATGGGATAGTTGACAGTAAAATCTAGTTGGTCCGTCAGATTTCCAAAAAATATTGGGAACGTCTTTTTTCTTTTTTCACGTAGTCAAATAATTAAGGCGATACAGTGCTTCGAAAAGTCGTGCGGCGACGTAACAGTTTGGTCCATTTTTTACCAAACTGTGATGTCACAAGCCCCCCACTCATGATCTTTGACACGCTTTATTTTCGTAAATTTTTATCAATTTGATAAAACAAAAAACACATATCCAATATTTTCGATAATCAAACTGACGGCCTAAACATAATTATATATATTATTTTATCATAAGTTAAGGTACTGTCCAATTGACCACTGCTCAATAATAGATTACAAAACCGCTGTAATACTGGTTAGAAGGTGGAGTTTACCACTACTTCCTGCAGAAATCGATTGTATCGTCGTGTCTAGAAAATAAAATCCGAAGTAATGTAGTATTGCATTGTTTCCAGGACTGGTGTCCGCAACGACCGCAACTTCCGAAAATTATTTGATTAAACTTAACTCCCCGAAAATGGCCAGCAGATCCTTGCTAGCTAATGTAGTACGGCAACAAAAAAGCTTAACTTGATTAAATCAAGTACAGAAATATGTCACACACAATTTGTGTACTTCGCTACAAACCAACAAGAACCCCAAACGATATCACCATTTATCTGTTGAGCTCCATTAAACAGCAGAAGTCCGAAGTATGTCCTGATCCCCATACTAGCTTCGTCTTGCATTTAATTCACCCGAGAATATATTTGCACAGAATGTTAGCGGGCACGTTGGATATTTTATGACCTATACATATATAAATATTTGTGTAAATATTTTGAAGAGGCCCACTCATTCCGTCCATTATGAATTCCAAATAGGCTCTTACATAAATTATAAATATTTCTGTAGAAACCCCCGCAAATTATCGAAGGGAAGTCAATTTTGAAGGTTTGTGTGCCAAAAAGCCTATCTCTTACTCTCACAGAATTTTATATTTTGTTTAATGTACGGTTTTACAAGTTACTTTTCCTTGTGAAATGAGGAAAACCAAAAATATACCACGAATCGTGAGCTGACTGTGAAATTCATGGTTCTTTAAACACTCAAACAATTAAGAATTTTTCTTCTTAAAACCACTTCAGACGAAGAATACAATTTGTATCTCTATGAATACCAATATAAGTGTATTTTGCAAGTGTGTAGGTGGCATACTTTCGCATTTGGTCAAATTGACTATTTTTTTACTTAGCAATACTAACAAAAAAAAACGACTGGACTGGACTGTAATATTAGGTCCACCTCTGCTTATCCCTTCAGGGATTTGGTCGTGATGTTATGTTATGGGTTGCTACTAACACAGCAAAAAGGGATATCTTAACCAATTCCTAATTCCCCACTCACTTGCGTTAGAAAATACAAATTATGAAATTATGTATAAATTATTTTAAATCAAGTTTTATAAAAGTCAGCTTAGAAAATATAACATATCTTTTTTCGGGGTCCACATGCTAACGTTACAATCTGGAGTAAAATCTATAAGAGTGACATTGACCGTTTGTCAGCTGGCATTAAATGCATTCGCAGGAACTATCGCAGATTGCCCAGTGAGCACGCGTTCGTTATGGATGTGAGAAACATGTACGTTCCGTTTGGACGTGGCAAATATTTAATACTAGACATAATTTAGCAAAAATACGTAGACAATCATCATTTTCTTGGCCCTTATCCCAATTCATTGTAAAAAACGTAGACCTGGTGACCTACCATGGCGTCTACAGAGTTATGCGGAACGTTAAGCACCATTTCTACCCACACTGGAATAAGATAGCGAGTCGGATAGTGTATCCCTCACCGTTTTGAGAGCAGCCGGAGAATCAATATTGTTCACATTATGTTTAAACTACAAAGTAAGAAATGAAAATTACGTTGTACGGTCTCTTACTCGCACTTAATAAAATGCCACATCAAACGATCTTGTCTGCCGTGACCATCCGTGTTCCACGTGGCGCCATCTTGCGTTCAGTCGGGCACAATTTATTCTTCCCGGACAGCTACTATAAGTAAGATTTCCTCGCTATGAGATCTACGATTATATAATAATCGGTTTTACTTTAGAAGAGCTTTTGGACAAATGCTACTGTTGGAAAATCGTTTGAACGTCCGATTCAGTTTTCATTGTGTTGTTGAAAGACTATTTTTACATAGGCAACTTAAAAGTGAAATGTACTTGTTGAGAGATCTTCTTGATTGTAAAGTTACTTTTCGATTCAAATGCATGCTTTGTTTAATTTAAGTGGAAGAGTGATGAAGAGGTGACCTCCAAATCGTGTGATTAACTTTATTCTAATTTTAATAAACATTTTTATAAATGAAATAACAATGGGGGCTCAAATAAATAGGTATACTTTTTATTATTCAGACTTACTAAAGATCGGACTCCTTAACACGTAGTCAGCGTCTTATTATAAGGAAACAAACACCACACAAATTGTTTTCCTCAGCAAATCTGGAAAGCCTCAGGCAAGCAACCTTCTTTCTTTTCATTATCAATTACTGAGCCTAGGGAGGTCACACGGGCTCCTCAGGGAGGGCTAAACAAACCAGTTTGGCCTAGAGTGCCGCTAAATTACTGAGGAGTGACCCTTCAGTATATTACATGTTAAGGGAGGTGCGATTGAATATTTTCTTTTTTTATACGGATAGGATTTTATGGAGATTTGCCCTGTTGGCTTTGCTAAGATATGGGCCATGTTGGGCCATGTTTTGTAATAAATGTGTCCATGAATTTGCATTTTGTTTAACTCCTAGCGCGCCTTACGAACACCATCTGTACATAAAACAAGGGCTTTTTAATTGTGTCTATAATAAGGCACTCAATCAGTTAAGATCCAAATTAAATTTAGTAATCTAATTAGATTAGGCGACTGGTTTCTAATTTGAACTGTAGATACACACATAATTACATTTAATCGATCGTTTTTTTTAAATACTTTATCATGGATCATTCCATTTACACAGTTTAATGTGTTAAACAATCAAACACTAGCCCATTTATGCCACGACTGAAGACACAGCCCCACTACTTTTAGTAGAAGTCAATTTTATCCGTCAGTTTTTACTGTAAGCAAATAAAAATATACGTTCAATGAAATTAATCTTTTCAAATAAAAATCAGTTTTAAGTTTAATCGATCTTCCATCGCTTTCAAGCGTTAAAACTACCCAGCACGCCCAGATGTCCTTAAGTCTCTTCACAAGAAATAAAAATCAAAAGAACAATCCCAAGATTATGCTGAGAAGATGGGAAAGTTAGCGTAGTGTTGTGCCCTGACCCGTCCCGGACAAATTCCCGGATGCGGGCCGTGCTCCGTGTCTCGGGACCGGAAATTTAGTTACCACTATAAATATTGTACGTCTTTCGCTTTCCGCTAGGTGGTACGGTAGAACTTGATTTGTGCTCTGCATTCTGGAGACGATTTCCTGTCTTGGGTTTCGGTGGATTACTATAGGGGTACACTTGATGAGACGAGTCAATACCTACTCAATATAAAGGGTGTAAAAATACCTTTAATGAAGTCGAGAGGCACTTACTCTTCCCGTCATTGCGATATTTTTTTTTTATTCTGGACTGTACCTGGCAACCATGTAGTTAAACGTAAAACGTGACATTTGACCCAGAAAAAAAAGCGAACCCCTGGCAAAAATGTTCGTTGGGTAACATTGTTGTGTACAGAATGCCGTAAACAGGCGTATTTATTGCATTTAAGAACTTTTCGATTTATTATTTAGCATAGTTGTCTATGCCAATTCACTAGAACAAATGTAGACCTAAGATTTGTAAGTAATGGCCTGAATATTCTGAATTTTGTCCCGCAAAAACCGTTGCGGTTTATGTTGAGATTTTTTCAGTAAAAATGCCTAAACATATATTGTAAAGCGTCCACAATTCAGTAACTTTACAGCAGGGTCGCAGGGTTTTTTTCTGTAATTCTGTAACTATAAGCAGGGCACGTTAAACTCGTATTCTTTTTAAAATTATACGTTTTATGATAACAAGATTTTGGCCGCGTCGCCCGCATAAATACAAATAGGTACTACGCAATGCGAAATATTTTTGTAAATATGCAAACTAGTGCGAAATTAAGCGTTACGTAGAAAACGAGGTTTGAATAAAAAATCTTAAAAATATTGTGTTTATAGAGCGTGCTTATTTTTGTAAGTTTATGCTCTTTACGTGTAAAGGATGAATATAAACTTATCTAAGTAGGTTATTTGAAGTCATACGTTGTTTGTGAAAATTTGTATGGAAGATTTAGGTTAGAAATTGTCTAAAACCCTTTTCTGGGTCCTTCTCTTCGGGTTCTTCTTTTAGACCGTTTTTTTTTTTGGCGGGTGGAAAATCATCATCCCGCTCTTGGACAGAGCGAAAGGGAGTGTCAGACTTCTACTGACGAAACACCACCGATGTTCCTTCTGAGCCCTATATGTCGAGGCCGCGGTAACTTGTGAACAACTTGCAGCCCCGACGGGTTCTTTTAGACCCTTAATTAAATCGGCTCAGCATCTGAGATGGTGATCGTAGTCATCATCATCGTAGTATCATCAGTCTACAGAAATCCACTGCTGGACATGTGCCTCTTAAATTGTAGTCTACTTAGCTCGTTTCTCGGCAACTCTCAGTCAGTTGCTACTAACCACCCTTCAGAGATCGACGCTCTACCTATCCTAAGGACCTTAACCTGATTTGTGAACTCCACTCAAGAATACGTGTACGCTAGCCTTTAATCAGTCATATGAGAAACTTTCCACAAATTTATAACCAAGCAAAGCCCACAAGCCCTCACATTCCATAACCTAACAGATTTAGTTACACCCCTTCACCCCGTTAACCCGGCCATGTATTCAACCGATAAATAGCATTACTTGCCTGAACCGGGCAATTAGCGTACCAAAATGACGCTAACAAAGCACATCTGATCTGTTATGCAGATTGCGCTCTGCATTTTTGAAGCAGCGCGCAGCGGGGACGTTTTACGGTGGTCGTGAAAAACTGTGACTGTTCACGCGAATAGTTCTGGTTTTTACGATTTCTTTACAGCTGTTGGGGTGAATGTCGTGATGTTGTAAAGGGAGTAGTGAGTTTTTAATGACTTAAATGGTTTTTATTACTTAATATTAACGAGTTCAAAAGTTATGATTACACTTATCAATAGTTTCTGTTTTAATATAAAATATTAGTTGAATGTCATGATGTTGAGTAAAATAAGTTGGCGGTTTAATGAGTAAAACGTTTCATTAAAAAGTTCTGTACGTTTTACGAATTGAGAAATAGTCGTTAAGATTACATCAATGACCTTTATCATATACTTTATATTCTTGTTTATAACCACAACGAGGAAACCTTCAGCGGCTCTTTAAACCTAACTTTGTCTACTTAACATAATTCTATCAAGACTTTAAGTTCTTTAGTTCAACCGCTCTATTTGAAACAAATTAATTTCATATTTTCAACTTCCCTCATAATTCTCATAATACTGAATAAATGAATGAAATGTCTATGTTGGTTAGAACGACTTGGTTCATATCATGCAGTAATCGATATTTCAAAATAAAATTACGAACAATATTAATCATATGACATTTTAATTACAATTATTTACCCATAAAAACGTGCAGGTCCCCCTCTCTGCAGTACCACCGACATAATGTTAGGCGTAAATTCTTATCACCACACATAGTTCAAAGACAGATTAGCATAGCCAACATGCGGAAAAACGGTGCTCGTAACCAAGCCGAAGGGGTTGTTCCCAAAAAAAGGGGCTGTTTCCACCTGGAGGTGTGTAAACGACGATATACCGAGTTTAAAATAATGTTGTTCTACGGGTCTTTGAAGATGTTTTGCTAACTTAGGTTTTGATTTGGATTGTGCAAAATATAAGTAAAAAAACTACAGCATATTTCATGGAGGTGAATTGGAATTGACGGCACGGTTGGCGCAGTGGCTCAAGCAATGGACTGCCGCGCTGCATGTCGCGGGTTCGATCCTCGCACGGTACAAATATTTGTCTGACCTACAGATAGTTGTTCCGGGTCTGGGTATTTGTGTATGTGAGTTTAAATGTTTGTGAACGCACCCACGGTACAGGAGAAATTCCTAGTGTGGGGCAAAGTTTTATAAAATAAAAAATAATAAAAATAAAAATTAAGAGGTTAAATCCATAATATATTATCACACTTATCATTATTACACTTTTCATCACAATCCGACGCAATTCCCTAGCAGGTTGTTGGATCTTTTCACCACAGTATAAATTATGCTAGATTCTAGCTTAACACTAACAACAACAAAAACCCAGTTCACACTAACATTGATTTCAGTTAAAAAGCACCGTCAAAATAACACTACAACATTAAAATAAATACAAAATTGTCCGTCACGCCACTTAATTAGTCCGTGCAAACAAACTATGAACTCAATTAACTGTTGTAATTAATATGAATTTTATTCACGTTGGGCGCGAAGGAAAAATGGCGCGACGCACGAAATAATGAAGAGAAAATATGGGCCGTAATGAGTTTAGAGTACTCCTGTTTTTAGTACGAGGACGAATTTTAATATTAAGATTTACTTGGACTAGAAACACGAACTTTTTTGTCACCGTACAAATTCTGTAATATTAATATTTAGCGAAAATCATTGAATACGTGTTTTTTTCTTTATTTATTTATTTTATTTACTATTTATGTACACACAGTAGACAGCACAGGAAAATAACATGAAATAATGTGATGTGATGTGATGATGTTAATGTGAGTACAAAGGTACTGCTTATTTCTCACGAAATTTCTGCCAGCAGACCTGCTAAAGGAGAAATGAAGAAGAAATGTAGACAATAGTGTGCGAGAAAAGGAAAAGAATAATGTGTATATGTGCCCTAACTAACTTAACCTAAAATAATAAATATATATATATATATTATATGTATATACATAATCCTAAGATGCATAAACAAATAAAATATATATTTATAATATAATAAATCATACTGGAGAAATGAAGAAGAAATGTAGACAATAGTGTGCGAGAAAAGGAAAAGAATAATGTGTATATACACACATCAAAAGTGTCTAGGGATCAACATATATTTTTGCAATAACTTTTCTCCTGATTGATATTAATTAAAATTTTCTTTAAGGATTCATCAAATAAAGTGTTTTCGTTTGTCACAGTAACGATAAACCAAGTCACCTTTGCATTAATAAAGAAATTTGCCATTTTCCTAATAAAGGGATTTTTGACATTTGAACCACTAACATTAAAGTTCGAAAAAAAGACTGAAATAACAGTTTTCTTTAAAATTTTATTGGGTAACTTAAACAATTAATAATCCGTGTTTCTACCGCGAACACTAACAACACAAGAACATCGGTTTGGCATACTCAAAATGAGTTCATCCAAATCACGCTGTGGAATGGCCGCCCATGTTCGTTGCAACAACAAAAAAAGGTCTTCTTGCGACTGGATACCCTCCATATTCGGCAGAGCTCTTCTCTGTAGCATATCCCATGCATGCTCAATCGGGTTCAAGTCTGGCGACTGAGCAGGCCAGGGCAGGACATTGATGTTAGCTGCGGCGAGAGTCTGTCTTACAACTCTTGCGGTGTGCGGTCGTGCATTATCATGCATTAACTGAAATAAGGGACCGATTTGCACTTGTAGAGGAACGATGACGTCTGATACAATCGTCTCAGCACAAATTTGAGCGTTGAGGTTGCCTCTGATCCAAATCAACTCAGTTCTTCCGCCGATCCAAATACCCGCCCATACCATGATGGTTCCACCACTATAAGGATGGACTTCCTGGCAGGATTTTAATCGCTGTTGGCGTCCAGGGGTTCTCCAGTGTCGTATACGTCTTGTATCCGGTCTCATACCAAAACGAGACTCATCAGAAAAGCACACGAAACGCCATTGTTCTTCTGCCCAATTTCTGTGTTCAAGAGCCCATTGATATCGAATCCTACGATTGTGCATTGCTATAGGTGGTACCCGTAGCGGTCTTCGGGAATGAAGGTTCACTTCATGCAAGCGGTTTCTGACTGTTTGGTCGCTAATTAAGTTCCCTGAAGAGTGATGAAGCCTCACGGCTAACATCATGGCGGTTATTGTTGGAGCTCTTCGAGTTAAGATTTGAATGTATCGGTCTTGTCTCCGTGTGGTGCAGCGATACCGTCCTCCATGGCGCTCAGCCACGGTACCAGTGCTTCGGTAACGTGTCCAAAGTCGACTGATAACACTCTGACTTGTATTCAGAGCTAAAGCCACAGTACGTTGCCGGGAACCAGCTTCTATCATTCCCACGGCTCTGAGCATTTCTTCCCTGCTTAAATGACGTCGCCGCTCCATAATAACGTTGGTTTTAATCAGTAGTAGGGAAACAGTAGCACTAATAATGTCTTCAATGCGTTGTATGTTTTTATAGGGAAAATATTGACAGCTGATTTTCATCTTTTACTCGAATTTGATTCACAGTTCCTGATTCAAATTATGAAATGCACCAAAAAGGATCCATATAAATTTATAAAATCATAAATTTATTACAAAGCCACATCTCAATCTCAAGAAATCCGCATAAAAATGCTTGATCCCTAGACACTTTTGATGTGTGTATTATGTGCCCTAACTAACTTAACCTAAAATAATAAATATATATTAATAATCCTAAGATGCATAAACAAATAAAATGTATATTTATAATATAATAAATCATACTGGAGAGGAAAGGTAGTATTCTTTGACTCTAATTTTAAACAATGATATAGTCTTTAAATCTCGAATGCTAGGCAGAAGTGAGTTCCACAACCTTACAGCATGGACAGAGAAGGATATGCAAAATAGCTGGATTTATGAGGATGGGATTTAAGTAGGGTTCGAAGGTGCGATCTACATGGTACGTCAGAAGGACGGGCATAAGAGAATCGCTCACGCAAGTAAGAAGGATAAGACGGGTTGTGTAGAATATTGAAGAGAAGACATAAAATCCTTGTGTTCCTGCGAAGGCGGATTGGGAGCCACTTGAGTTCTTTGCGAAGGTGAGAAACGTGGTCATATTTATGCAGACCAAAAATAAAGCGAATGTTTAAATTTTGCAAGCGCTCAAGCTTATTTAATAGCTCCTCAGTAGCATCCAGGTAGCAGGCGTCGGCATAATCTATAATCGGCTGAAAAAGTGTTTGAGTCAAGGAGATTTTAGTTTTCAACGGCAGCAGACTCTGAAGGCATTTTAGTGAATGAAGTGAAAAATGTACTTTACGACTGACCTCGTTGACTTGAGCTCGCCACGACAAATTAGAATCAATGGTTACACCCAGATCTTTAGCTGTGTCTGTGTAGACGATGCGAATACCATCGAGGTACAGAGGTTTCAAGGATGCAACAACAGCCGCACCACGAACAAATCGGCTGCCTATAATCATAGCCTGAGATTTTCAGCCACCCGCGCCGCGCCACCGCCATGCGTAATACGTATTTGACCCGCGCCTTAAGTTATCATTAAATATCTCTCTGAGTACCGCAGTACGACACTTATGTAGGTACTTATTTAGTAAGTTATCAGTACTAAGTAACTTCTTGGAGAACTTTTAACTGTGCAAAAAAAAAGTATATTTCAAATTGCAAGCCAAAACGAATCGAAGAAAAACTTCCCAAGAAATCCAATTGAATCTATCAATCAATAAAGTCTTATTGTACTACATAATAAAAAGATAAGCTTTTGCAGGAACTAACAAACTTTATCCTCCATTTTTATTACGGCCCTACTTCGAGATCCGACCCGTATTTATTTCATTTATGAAATAACTTTGAGCTGGCAACACTTTAAGTAAATATAAAGTTTGATGGCAACATTTATTCAAATACTCTTACTGCTCTTTGCAGGCTGTTGGGCTCATTCGTGCATATAAAACTCAGCTGGTAATTTCATTTATGAATCGAATGAATATAAAATGTCATCACTTTTATTTTAGCGAGCAACTTTACTGCGAATAAAATCTCGTAGTCTAATGTAACTCTTTCGCTATTGCTGATCTTATTCAACCAAAAATAAAAAAGTAACTATAGGCGAAAACCTAATTATAAGACCTAATTATGTTTATTATAAGTAGACAGACAACAACTCATACTTTCAACAGAACCTCAGTGTTCTCATATAAACGATCCTTGCAAATACTCCCTCATTAGTTCTGAAAGCTGGAAGCCGATCACTGTCGGCGTGATGACGGCGCGTTTGGATTCGGCAACCAAATGGCTGTTTCAATTTATTTATGCGATTTGACATTGGGGATATTTGGCACAGGGTTGAGGATTGTTGCTGCAAACATAAGTATCCTTTTAAGACCCACGGTGGCAGTATCCAGTAGCAAAAACCTTTCAACTCCAAATAAGTACTATACCGTACTCATTTGGAGTCACCCAAACATTATTCCGGACACTTCGCATTGCTACTTAGAATATAAATACAACATGGGTATTCAACAGTATTGCCAAAGCGAATGCAAAGTATTTGACAGTAATGCTAATGACGGCATCGCCAGAGTGGCCGAGAGTGGCCGTTGCATTAATATTCCGAATTTGTTTAGCCTTTATGATATGAATATTCAGGGATAGGGTCATACCTGTGCGTAGCCTGTATTATAGTTGGCGGGATTTAAGTTTTAGGGTTTTTAAAGGGATGATATTTTGGGAGTCACTTTTGTGGATTTATAAAAGGTTTTATTTTGAATAAATACATCCGCAAAAGGACCAAGGTACATACTCAACACATTGCCCAAAGAATTGCCAAACTTAAGTAGCAGTGGGCACCGCGCGATGGCCGATGGGGCCGAAAAGTTCTGGAGCGGCGACCGCGAACCGGGAGACGTTGGATGCGAGACGCACGGGACAGGTCAATGTGGCCTCACCTAGGGAAGGGCTATGTCCAGCATTCGACGTTGGCTGAAATAATGATATTGTAATTTTAAGACAAATACAATTTGAAACTTGAATGAAATTGAATTTGAAATTTTTGTAAGTTTTTTACGGACGTTCTTGAGTAATTTCTTATAGACAGTAAGAACATTGTGCCAATTTAACAATGTTGTACTACATTGACTTAGCAACGGTGCTAAGTTAGGTAAAAAGACGGTTAGTGTCTAAAAAACTGATTCGACCAACTATTCTGGTCATGTCAAACAAGTAAATTATTATGGGTTTTAAAAATGCAAAGGCAAAACTTTTTTTTTTTTTTAAATTTTAGTGAAGGCAAGGCAAAAGAATATCAAGGCTAGTTAACTAGCTTTATTTTTTTTAACATTCAGCTTCGAGTACCGAAGAATGTACATATCTTCATTTTTACTAAAATGCAAACCCATTTTCTAATCATCTCGATTCTAATTTCTTGAAGTTGTAAAATTCAATCTTACTTCAGCAAGGGAAATAAATTTTTCATTACTCATACTCTGAAAGTAGGTCATAACATGCCTGCGGAGCGGGTTGAAAGTACTACTTTTCAGCTCTAGGGAGAATCGCTTTCAACTGACAGCTGTCAAATTATTAAAAAAAAACTTTGTCTATTTCACATTTTTATTGAACCATGTTCCAACTTTTTATACAGCCACTCAATTACAGCGCGATTTAAAATTAAAATAACACAAAGTTCTTAAGAATAAAATTATAATAATACTTTAATATAGTTTAGTTTTAACTATTTATCCAAAATGACATAGATTTTGACAAAATCTTTGCCATTTCTTTTTAATGATGAACATGAAAAATACTGGCTGTATAGCTGGACGACCAGAGGACAAAATAAGCGGGAATGCGACAATATCCGATCAACACTATTTTTTTCTTTATTTTATAATTTATGTTCTTATTTTCCTCGTATTCGTAATGAAAAGCACAGTGTTTACCTCTGGTAAATTACTTGTTTAGTCCCTCGAACTATTAGCGCCCTCACTACGTTACGGGCGCCAAACCCCGTCTCGGGACTAAATAAGTAACTTCCATCCATTTGGTAACAATGTACTAAAGTAATACTTCCTGTATAAAACCATCTCCTTCCCATACTAAAATAATATATTGCGGCGATCTGTAACTTAATACGAAAAGGTACTTACTTGGCCGATGTCAATTTCAGGACTATGCCCAATATATTCACAAAGATCTACTCTCAGCAACTCAAATTGTCCAGTCAATGCATCTAACTCTACTTCAGCTAAACCTACTCCATACACCGGAAACGAATATTCCTCGTCCGTTCTTGTAAACCCGTGACTTTGTAAGTCCACATTGTCTAAATGAGGGTTTCTCACAAGTAGTGATCAAATTTGTTCAAAATGCGTTGATCTAGTGCACGGGGCCTTAAGACTGGACTTATGAAGTGTAAAGCTTCGTCTCAGTGAACACAAGTGCAGTATGCAGAGTGCTAAGTGAGCTCGTTGAGTTACTGCTGTTTATTTAGAGCAGGGTCCGACTTCATAAGATTCTGAAATACTTGTTTATCTTTAGCTGCTTGAATTTTATAGGGTAATTGTATACCGCTACTAATTCTTAAAAAAATATGTGTGGAGCGTAATCAAGTATGTGTAGGTTTCATTATGAAACGATTATAGTAAAGTTGGTGTTCTGATTTTTTGGCCGACTTCGAAAAGGAGAAAGTTATCAATTCGTCGGATCTTTTATTAATATGTTCCCCGATTACTCGAAAATATTTATTAATATGTTATGAATATGAGAATGTAAATCATTTATAAAATCTAATTTGATTTTATAAATGTTTTACATTCTCATATTCATAACATTTTTGTCGCTAACATTCACATTTTATATTGCATCCGAGTTTCATTTTTACTAGTCAAAAATTCAGTATCACGTAGGTATGCTCACAGCCAACCCTTAGTCCTATATAATGAAGCTAGCGCACCGGTAATAGATGACATAACCAGCAGAATTACTGAAATATCTGACATAGACCAGCCGCCACAACTATTTCGTCGCGGCGACGGCTCGGATGCTGGGAAGTGCCCACATTGTCACGGGATTGGCTGAAAATTATCTGATTATAATATTATATACCTGGGAAGGTCAGATGGTTAGCTACGGTCGCAGGGAAAGGGGATAATTTGTTTTAATTATTAGGAGGTTTATTTTGGAAACGGTTGGGGTAAAGCTAAAGTAAATAGCATTGGTCCACTAACAATATTTGTCAAATGATTTTATTTATGAAAATAAAGTTACTGGCAGTAACTTACTGCCTGTATATAGGGCGTAAAAGTACACTTAATAACGCAAAACGAAGGGCATTTGTTCTCCCCACCATTGCGATCATTTTTTTTGTTCTAGACCATACCTGGGAACACACTAGTTACTGAGATATTGGGGGTCAAAGTTTCAAATTTTGCACAGCTGTTTTTTTGTAAATGCTAGTTTTTCAGGTTATAACTTTACTTAAATTACCTCCATGACCCTTTTACTATTCAAAGCACCCACTAGCACAATGTTTTAAGAGTGCTACATTGAGTTTTACCGTAATATTTGATTTTTGACCCCAAAAAAAAAAGTCGTTACCCAGCAAAAACTTTTGCGTAGGGGTACTTAGTTTGATGTACAGAATGCTTGGTTGACGTATGTGTGAAGAGTTAATTTACATCCTGTATAGTGTACCTAGTGACTGCCTCGTCGTCGGTCTGGTGCTCGTAAGCGCAGATGCTAAGCATGATGTTCTGAATTCTATTCCCAGTTCGAGAAAAGTGTTATTGCTTTTTTTCATCAGGACTTTTTTAGCAGCAACCATGGAGTCTGTACTTGTATCTTTTTAATGGCACTAAGCACGCCTCTGTTAAATACCATCACGTAACTGACAATATGTTTGTACCATTACTCTTCTAGAGAGGAGGCCTGACTCCCTGCAGTGGGAACATTATGGGCTGATGATGATGATGACTATTAAGTCAACATCATCGCCATCATCAATATACCTCTGCCTTACCCTTTGGGAATTACCAGCGTGATGGTATGTATGTATGAAAATATAGCAGCAATGTAACTAAAAGATATTGATGTTGGTTCTGGTGGCTGGTACAGGTAATCCAGTGAAGTTATCAACGAAAATTCATCAGCATCCCCTCATCACCTACTTAGTCTTTCCCAACAGCTGTTTTGGAGTCGGCCTCTAAGCCAACCAGAATTCAAGGCGATCGCATTAGCAAATCGCGAATTTCCCGAAAGAAAAACAGCTAAAGTAAATCCTAAATATCAACTCTTATTCTTATCTGTACTACTTCGATGATCTTCGAAGTAACAGAGAGCCTATTTTAATTGACAGACCTTTAAAGCCCTCTTCTTCATCGATACTATTTGTATCAATACAATATAACTAACACATATACTTATAACAAAAAAAATCGAATTAGTCCATCAGATAGATTCCCAAAAAATATTGGACACTTTTTTTTTTTACACGTAAACATACAATGAAGACGTCATAGACGTTTACCGGTGAGTGACGTCACAAACCCCCACCGAAATCTTTGACGCTTTTTATCTTCGTCAATTTTTATTGATTTGATAAAACAAAAAAAATACGTATCCAATATTTTTCGATAATTTTAACAGACGGACTAATTAGATTTTTTTTTAAATCAGAGATTTCATACTTTTTTAATCAGTAAATATCTCTTACAGAAAAGAATTAAAAGTACGATCATCAAATCTTTTAACAGATTTACTAAGTGAATTAAAACGAAGCCTCGACTAATACGACGCATTATGATGCTCTAAACGTTACTTTACCACTCATTCAACAGAGAAACTTCAACCCTCCTGGTACACTCTAAAGTCTAAATCACACTGTGTGAGTTACCTAAGTGGTTTTTACAGTAAAAGAGCTTTTATTACACCAATATAAATGCTAGAGTCGCGTGCAAGTCGAGTGTAAACGCGAGTGAAGTTTTACTATTATCCACAAAAAGGTGGTCGTAGAACACCGTCAAATACGTTAGGTATAAAACTTTGATGGGACTGTGTTTGTTAAAGTTTATGCGGTGATTTTAATATTGTAGTAATGGGTCAAGTAAGGGTCATTTGTGCATAGTTTATATTGGCTTATTCCACAAAACCTATCAAATGAGGGGGAAAAGTGGAATCCTGAAATAAAAGTCTTAAAATCCCCTTCTGAAAATCTCCTTTAGGGGGGAAAAGTGTAATCGAAAAGTAACAACATCCAGAAATCCCCCTTGAACTCTTTTGACCATAGGGATGTTAACAAAAAATCGAACTAGTCCGTCAGATAGATTTCCAAAAAATATTGCACACACGTATTTTTTCTTTTTTCACGTAAACATACAATGAAGACGATACAGTGCTTTGAAAACTCGTGTGACGTCATACTCTAAGACGTTAGTATGACATTTTTTTGCGGTCAGTGACGTCACTTACCCCCACTCAAATCTTTGAAGCGTTTTATCTTCGACAATTTTTGTTGATTTGATAAAATAAAAAATACGTATCTAATTTTCGATAATCTAACAGACGGACTAATTAGAATCTATTTTTTTTAAGTCAGTAAACATCTCTTTTACACAAGTTATATCGTTTTATATTATTGGAGTTTCAATACTGAAATTGGCAGACATGTAGTCCAATGAAATATTATTTTTTTTGTTCAGAAGTCGCATAATATGGCACAATTAAAAATATATTTCGGAGATGGGACATGTTGGGGGTAAGGTGCCCGCGGTAAACCTTTACTAGAGTTTTAGGAATTCTTTGCTTTGATTACTGAATTTATTTTTAACATTATGCTCAGCTGTCCGTTTAAAAACGTTAAAAATAAAGGTTAAAATGTTTTACCAGCTAAATATTTAATTGATTAATTTGATTTACGCTAAATTACGTACCTATTTATCCATAGCTAGAATTAGAAATTGAATCTAGTGCTACTTAATATTATTTCAGTAAAATAAGTTGTTCCTTAGCGAAAATCCGGAACAATAAACACTGACTCGACCTCTACCCTTGCTTAGAAGACCCACGCATGTAGTTTATGTTTGCGAGCTTTCTACATTCAATTTTTTTGCAGTCACGTAGTATGTACATTCTACATCTAAATCTGCAATACATTTTTTCAACAATTCATATTGCATAATGATTCCAGTACATCATTGTTTCTGTCAAGTAAACAACTAAAAAGTGGACTCAACTCGCGTGAAAATCCGCCTCGTCACGTAACACCGAGGTAGTGTTCCGCCTATTATTCAAACGATGTTACGCGTAAAACAACAGTCATCCTAATTCCGTGAAACATAAAAGATCCCTCAGTATAAAAGTGTCGTTGTTCCACTGACCCCGGTTTTAATAGTGACATTTTGACACAGGCACACTTAAACACAGGGGTGCTACAGTCATTTTCGAGTCGGTACTTTTTTGATCTGTATTTATAAAATGCAAAGCTGACTGACTGATGATCAACACACATTCCAAACCCTAAGGCCTAGGCTTCCACGTAGAATGGAGTTTTCAAAATACAACCCTCAAGGGGGTGAAACAGGGGATGAAAGTTGGTATGGAAAATCGTCTTTTTTGATATTTCCGATATGCGTGGATGTCGGCGTATGTCGTCGGGCGAAGCCGCGGGCAAAAGTTAGTTCAGTAATATAACTATGAAGGTACAGACACATATCCGTGACTTCTACAATAAATCTGTCAAATTTCTGCTGATAGGGAAATATTGATAGTTTGAGGTAGTCTGATGTGTTGTCGTGTGTACTTTATGTATAGATCTACTGATATCTGAATGTATGTTCTTATATTGAGCAGTAAACCTGACTCGAAAAATAATTACTTTCAATAGACTGAGCCGAACGATAAACTTCGAAAGAAGTCTAACACAGCTTTATTATGTATGTATCGCCCGTCGGGGCTGCGGGATGTTGTAAGAGATACCGCGGCCTTGACATATAGGGCTAACAAGGAACATGGGTAGTTTTTAGTCAGTAGAAGTCTGACACTCTTATTTCCCACCCACAAAAAAAAAGCTTTATTATGTATGGGTCACGTCGAAACAATTACAGCTAAACAGCAGTACCTAATATTTTTCAAGCTAGCGATTTTCATTAAATAAATCGCTGTGAAAAAAAGAAGCATTATTATGCAGATCTCTACATCATAATATTTTATGTCAGTCCCGGCTGAGCCAAATGAAGCCGATCCAAACAAACGCGTAGCACCCCTTTTTTATTTTTTGGCGGGTGGAAAATCATCGAATAACCCCTCCCGCTCTTGGGCAGAGCAAAGGGAGTGTCAGACTTCTACTGACTAAAAACCACCCATGTTCCTTCTTAGCCCTCTATGTCGAAGCCGCGATAACTAGTGTACAACCCGCGGCCCCGACACGCGTAGCACCCCTAACATGAAAACTATCAAAGTTTTGTTTACATTTTGTTTACGTCACCGGTGCGTGACGATCTCGACTATTTGTAAACAAACGTAACTGCACCCCCTGTTGAGGAAACTATAATTGATATTATGGAAAGGAAAACACAACTTCAGTCAACAAAACTTGTTATGAAATACGAAAATTGATTGGCGCCAAATGTGTAAAGTTTGGACAAATTACTCCCACTAACTTATTTAAGGACATTTTAGTTAATACGATGTTTGTATCTTTACAAGTTTGTACCACCAATAGTTATAGTAAGTTTTGTCTCTATCAAACTCTGATTTTGGAGATATCAGAGGATGAAATATAACTCAGAAATAACGATGATAGTAAAGTAAAAATGGATTCCCCTAAGCCACCGGCCACAATGATGTAGCAGTTGCCACTTGCCTAAGTCTTTAACCTGTTAGAATTGAAAAAAAAACGTTTATTGATAAAGCCGCAACAATTCTAGTTCAAACAAATAAAATAGATCCATTTCAAACCCGAATAACAACCACAAAATCAGTTTCAAAATCCATCCATACTCTGTTTCGTCCTCCTAAACTCAACAAAACTAATTTCCAAACAAACTCCAAGTATTGCACAGTATAGTATAACTTGGTCGTATCCCAGTTCAATGTCGGCCGAACGTGCCGCGACTAACCATCGACTCATTTCACTTTTCTTTCGATGAGAATGAAAATCAAATAAATTCTAATCCTGGTTGGCCTTGTGCAGATCTCTCACAAATCAAATTCATCAAAATAATATGGCCGTTTTAAATGTGTCTGTATTGGTTTTTGGTTTGACGTAAATAATTTCTGACTATTATTTAGTGCCGTAGTATCGTAGTTTTGAAAAGAAACGATTAGGTTTTTACAGCATTATAATTATTCAATCAGTTGAAGAGCATCGGTGGCCCAGGGGTGGTGGCCCCGACTTACGAACAGTAAGTTCGAACCCAGACAGGTCATTACTTTGTGTAATTTATTTCGTCACCACTGCTTTCAAATCGGTGAAGAAAAACATCGTGAGAAATCTCTTAGAACCAAAAAAATCGAATACATGTGACAGATCTACCAACCCGCACCGGCCTGGCCCGCGTGGTAAATTATAGCCCATTCCTCTCCTAGAGAGGAAGTATGAGTCCCTGCAGTGTGAACATTATAAGCTGATGATGATGAATCAGTTGAACGAAATATGTGTTCTGTTGGTTGTTCACCACAGGAACTGATGGGCGCTACCGAAAACGCCACAAGTAGCTCAATTCTGGGCCGACTCAGAAGAAGTTGAATTCAGTTCAACTTCTTCTTAACGTGTGTGCTTACATAACTGAATACATAAAATACGTGAGTTTTGTATTCAAGGTGAAAAATAAAATCAAAGAACTAGACCAAAATCTTCATTTATTAAAATATACTAGAACACAAAAGAATTTTATAACATAAAATTCATGCTTAGACTGTTTTGAAATAGTGAGAATATTCTCAAGTCATCAGACAGTCTCAGTCTCATTCTTAAGTCATATGACTTATATGATCTCTTGGCCAATTCTTGGACTGTGCTGTCCTGAGCAAAATAAGAAATAAAAGTTAAATGTACCAAAAACCACAGTAACCCACAAACCTTAAAAAGTAGTCTGTTTTAAAAAGCATATTAAATAAAAACTTATGTCTAATTAAACTTGAAATCGGCAGTATTTGTGGCCATCAGTGAAGCATTTCGTTCAACGGTGTAAGGTCCATCTGTAATTTTATAAATATCAGTTAATCATTGCATACGTAAACATTTGCATTTTTTTTCGTGTTCTCTGCTTACCTTCTGGGAACCACTGCGTTTTAGGAATTCCCGATTCCATTCTAGCTGCAGTGATAGCTTCTCTTAACGCGAAGGCTACGACTACCGCCATGCATATTGGAGGCTCACCGACACCTGTGTTAAGAGACATTTATCCATTTATTCTAGGATGGTACATTGGTTACAAGCGCTGCAGCTGAGCGTGATGCTTTGTGTTACATATCTTGTTAGGACGAAGTATTATTAGGTTTAACTAGAAGGAATTTTTCATTAGCAGCCTCCAGCCTGTATTTAAAATCCAGTTGAGGTTTGCACTCTTTTATGGTATTTAGTTATAACTGGTGAAAAGTACGTGTGTTATGAGGAAACGTGTTCCTAACCTTCCGTGTAGGAAATATTGCACATTATTGAATTCTAGCTTTTTTCCACGGCTTCGCTCGCGTTTTGGTTGGAAATTATCCCATGGGAACGTTTCAAATATTTTCTACGACACTCAGAGATAATAAAGCTTCAGTAGATCCAGAGATTACCCGCTATAACCTCACAAACTTTGTCTCTTTATAATATGAATAAAGAATAGGGAAAAGGACGAGAGATTTTTTCATACAATACTCACACTTTGTTCCAAAAATTCTATCATCAGTATAAGAATTCTTCCTAAAGTAGACCCTCCAATCTTGAGGAATATCCCTATTTAACGGCACATGGTAATTCCAGGTCCGGTCGGTGAGAAGTTCACCCGTTGGGGCATAGACCAAGTTCTCGCACGTCCAATAGCCTAGACCCATGATGAAGGCTCCTTCCACCTGTTAAAACAAGAAAGGCCAATGTTAAGGTATTGATTTTTATCACGGAACTGTATGCAGAATGAAGAAGGAGGAAGGGCTTTGGCAATCACTCGTCTATTTTGGTCATTAGCATGAGTGAAAACGTTGAACAATTACAATTTCACAAAATTCGCAAGAAAGTAAGATGATGATTCAACAAGAATACTTTAAGCCAAAATCAAATAATAACGAAACGACTCCCTAGGATTTAATTAATGTAAATACTGCTATACTAACAAGGCGGTTCACTTCCTTGTGGGTTCGTATGTGCCCGGAATACCCTCGGGTATAGACCAGGCATAAAATGTAAATGAACCTGATTTCACATTCATTTCGGCTAACTTTTGTAACTATGAATTTGAAGACCCATATTAAATGTTTGCTTTGATTATATTATAATCTGTAATATAATAAGAAAGTACTTACTTGGCCGATGTCAATTTCAGGACTAACACTCTGTCCAATATCTTCACAAAGATCTACTCTCAACAACTCAAATTGTCCAGTCAATACATCCAATTCTACTTCAGCTAAAGCTACTCCATACACCGGAAACGAATATTCCTCGTCCGTTCTTGTAAAACCATGACTTTGCAAGTCCACATTGTCTAAATGAGCTTTTTTAATCAAATCTTCCCAAGTAGGATTATCCATCTGTTCTCTTGTTGGTCTCAAACTGTCCAAGAGTTGTTGACAAGCTCTGGTCACTCCCACAATGACATTCTGATTGACAATGCTACCTCCAGATAGAGAGCAGTTAGGAGCTATCACCGTGTCGTTTCCTTTGACAACAATTTTGTCGATAGGAATGTTAAGCATGTAAGCTGCTACTTGAGCAGCTTTGGTGTTTATTCCTTGTCCTATTTCTATACCTCCATGTGTTATAGCTATGGAACCATCCCCACGATATACTGATAGATTAACATAGAAATTGAATCCTCCAATAGGAGTCCATCTCAGAAGAGAGAATCTTAGGCCTCGCTTCTTCCATCTATTTTCAGCATTAAACTTACTGACAAAATCTCGTCTTTTTACATAATCTGATTTTATAATAACAGTGTCAACCATTTCTTTTACATCATTGGCATACGCGGGATCTAGGTTGGCCAACCTGACTTCAAGAGGATCAAGATCCATCTGGTAAGAGACCTGTTCCATGACTAGCTCTGCCATTGCCACGTGTTCTAATGTGCCTGTTGAATTGAAATATTTAAATGTAGTAAAAACATTCAATGCATTATTGAACTGTGCTTTTAAACCATGTTTTATTATGTTTTAGATGAACACTGTCAATATATTATACCATCGAGCTAGCCTCTGTTAGTCAAGCAAAGTAAGAGCAGTAGTATCTCCCAGTATAATAATCTGTGACTTACCTGGTGCTCTCACCCAAGTATTCTTAGCTGTATCAGTAACACAATCCATATTCTTATAATTCCAACGAGCCCTGTTGTAAGCATTGTTGTATTGACCGAGGCTCAACAAGTTGATTAACTGTCCATTAACCATATACCCAGCATCTTGATAGACTTTGTAGTTTATGTACTGAATAATCCCAGAATTGTCCACCCCGGCCTGGCACAAGATTTTTAGAAAAACATTATTGGCATGAGTTTTGTGAGAATATTATATTATTATGCAAATATACAAATAAACTGAAATTTACAGATATTCAACATATTTTTCTTCATGATGATGTTGTGCTCCAGTTTAGGGTCACTATAATACAATATATTATTTATGTTACCTCAAACTCCGTAACACAAGGCAGCCTCTTGCCTATGACTCTTGTATTGGTAGTCAATGATTGAACGATACGGCAAGGCCGGTTAAGTTTTGTCACTACCAACGAAGCGGCGATTGCTCCCTGAATACCGCGAGATAGTTTGATGCCATATGCTCCACCAACAAGACGGATATGAATATCAACTCTGAAAACATTTAATGCTATGATATCCACTTAAATATCAGATAGATCTAGGCGAGTAGGCTGACAGTCACAGTGGAAAATAAGAAGTGTGAAATGGTATCACAGAAGCCAAATAAACCTACGGGAACAACTGCATAGTAGGTATTTTTAAACAATGTGTAGTACTGACCGATTCTGTTCCAAACCCAAAGCCCTTGAAACCTGCAGTTGTACACCTTCCATCCACTGCGTCGCGCAGTATACGTCCAGTCCTTCATCAGACGGTCTGACGACAGTAGTAAGTGTCTCAAGCATAAATGTGTACTGTCCATTAATCGAATTCATCCCATTTATTACCCTCTCTACATCCGTCCCTTTTTCAGTAGCAGGTATTTCTATAAATGTTGAAACTCGACTTGGTACATTTTTTGCTTGCTTTAATTCTAATAGAGGTTCTTTAATGTTTGTGTATGTAGCTTTTACTAATTTAGCCGCTATGTCGGCAGTGTGGCGGGTTTCAGCCACGATTATGCCGATTGCCTGGTTGAAAAATTTGACGGAAGTACTGGCTAACACTTCTTCGTTGGTAGTGTATATGATAGAGTCTGGTGGAGTAAATGAATTAATTCCAGGAATGTCTTTGGCTGTGTAGAAGGCTATAACACCTGGATAGGCCTGTAAAAAACATTCGTCATAAGTTAATCTTTATTAAATATTTGTTTTTTCGTTTTTACATAATATTGTCATCCTCTTACCAAAGCTTCACTTGCATCGATGGACACAATATCTCCCCTTGCGACAGTGCTAAGTGCAAACGCACAAAACACCTCGTCAGGATGCAATGGTTGATCTTCAGTGTAGCAAGCTTCTCCCGCGCATTGAATCTATGATCAAGATCGCCATATTTATCTTCGAAATGTCAATTATTTAAATTATATTATTAAATAACAGCAACTAATAAGTCTTTAAAGAATGAGACTGCAGAGTTTATCAGTGTTTGGCTTTCAGTATCCATTCGAATTGTCAGTAACACAAAACACTTATTTTTATTATGCTTATAAAATTACATTGATATTAAAGCTTATGTACAAAGACAACCTTATTTCAGTATGTACTTACCAAAGCCTCCCGTTTTGGAATGGGTTGTGACACCGGCCACACCGTTTGGTTAGTTTCAAATACTTGAACTGCTCTGGAGACTGGGCGAGTATCTGACAAGACTATTGCTCCTGACTTGTAGCGCGTGTGAAGGTTTGTCTCTGGAGATAACTTCAGTAGACCCTGGGTATGGAAATGATTGTTTTTATTCCGACTCAATGTTGATTTTCCTGATAACTAACTACTACATAACTTCTTACTTTATAAAACAATCCTAAAGCAGTTTTTCTTCTATAATCCACTGACGGCGCAGGTGGATTCGCTTCAACCACCAGTTCTTCCTCCAAAATCTTCAATGCAGACGTCAGAGTCTCATTGGTGAACAGTTTCTTCCCAACAAGGAACTGCTCTGTCGAGCATGCCCGAATAAATGTCGGTGAAAGAGCACCAAAAACAATTCTTGAGCATTTAACTACATTATTGGAATCCAATTTGTACAGAAATCCCGCATTTATTAAAGCTGATGCACTTTGGGACCGTGGCATCACCTGAAATAGTTATGTTTCAATTAACATATGTTACAATTAAAAAATGCCTGTATTTTTTTTATTATAGCGAATAACAATCATATTATTGTCCGTAACGACAATATTAGCCAATTGCACATTCCACAAGCCGAGACCTCGTGTGCTAAGTCGAGATATTTTATTTGAACCAAAGAATAATCATTTTATTTAAAAGCAAAACAGAAATATTATTTTAAAACTAAATACTAATTCAAAACTAATTAAAAAAACACATTTTACGGTAAAACTCAATGTAGCACTCTTAAAACATTGTGCTAATGGATGCTTTGAATAGTAAACGGGTCATGGAGGTAATTTAAGTAAGGTTATAACCTGAAAAACTAGTATTTACAAAAACAGCTGTGAAAAATTTGGAACTTTGACCCCCAATATCTCCGTAACTAGGGGGTTCCCAGGTATAGGAACCCACTGATCGCACTGGTGGGGAGAACAAGTGCCTTTCGTTTGCGTTAAGGGTACTTTTACACCCTTTATGTTTCTTAGTTATTTGATCTTGTGTAGGATATTTTCGATTTCTTCGTAACTTTTGCTCTTGAGCCATTCAGTAAGTGTTTTTTTGCAGTCGTGGTATGTCATAGAGTAGATGGCACATTGTTCATTGAGAGCGTTATTATATTCGGGAAGATTGTTTAATATATTGCCTAGTAGCAAATGTAGTATTCACTGGACAATCTTCAACTACTTTATTCTTTCTCCTAGAATGTGTTTTGGAAGTAATGAAAGGAAGATATTTGTGTTTTTTTAATGCTATCTGCAGGACATATAGTTTCCTAACAGACAAGAGGTTTGAGGTTAAGTATAAACTTTCAGTGGGGAATCCAATCGGTTTGAAGTACCTACATGACTTTTAGTAAAACTCTCAGTGCCCTCTCCAGCTCCAAAAACTTTGTTTAAGATGCTCCGGCCCAAACTGGCAAACAGTAAGTAAGTATAGATTGACCCAGGGAGACATAAATTTGCTTGATAAGATCCTTAGTAGTCACATGTCGAAGAGTTTTGAACGTCCAAATCAATTTCCTAACTCTGTTCATTATTAGTTCTAGGTGTAAGTGCCACGATAGCCTTTGATCAAGCTTAACACCAAGGTGTTTGGTGCTAGATAATTTATCGATTTTTAAACAAGAGCAGGTAGCGTTAGTGGAGCTGAAGCAGGTATGGATTTTAATCTAAAGATCTTGTGATGGCTGGGTACGGTTAAATATCGAAAAGCAGATGTAGTTAGTCTTTGAAATATTTAAAGTTAAAAGGTTTTGATCGAGCCAGGTAGCTATTGTAGACAGACCTTGTTCGGCGATGCGACCAACGCTGTCCCATGTTTCTCCCGCGAACACTATTGCTGTATCGTCAGCATAAGAGAATATGTGAGCACCTTCGATTCTCATGTTGCACAGGGTGTTTATATAAATGAGAAATAGCGGCGGCCCGAGCACACTACTCTGCCCTACTTCGTAAGTCAATATTTCTTCAGAACTAGTGACATATACGACACCTTTAGGCCAAAAGGCCTCTTTCAAGCAGGTTGTAGATGGCGGCTTGGCCTCGTACCACTAATGACTTAAAGTTTGATCTTGTGGCACGATTTTCGTCGAAACGTTGTGGTTGAAATTTTCGACCCACATAATCCAGTTGGTCTTCATTTTCAAATACTGCGCGATTTCCTCAATGTTATCCACTTAACTATTTGATTTATATTAACATCAATCAATATTTTATCATCCATGAAAGTTAATCTAACTGGCGCTTACCTTAAAAGTGATCACATGATCATCTTTGCACAGTGGTGGTAACATCACATTCCAAATTACACTTCCTTTCATATTCACTTTGAGAAACTGTTGCATTGTCAGTGTTCGCTTTTCACTCAATCTGCTTTCTAGAACCAATAGAGAGTGATCAACGCCACATTTTTTATGGTACATCCAAGTTAGCAAGGTCATCATTGAAAATAAAAACTTACGTATCGTCACTTCTGCCCCAATCATTTCTAAAAGCAAGAAAATATCCGATGCGAACCAGTGGTGTTTATTCTTTATCACAAGATTTCCAGCTATGGATGCTACCTACAAATAAATTATAATCAGAATCGGAAACAGATTTGAACATCTAGGACAAATTGACTATGTATGAATCTTACATTTCTTACTGGAACATGCGCAACATTTAGCATGTGCTCGTAAATCTTTTTTAGATACCCAAAATTTTCTTCTTTAGCTACAGTTTGTAGTATCTTCAGAAACTCTGTGAGAGTCGTCCCCGCGTTCACTATTAAGTTCTGGTCAATTGTGTAACCTTTTAGTTCTTTGACCCCACTTATGTCTATGAGAAGGCAGGGATTTTCATCTGTGGGATATACTCCTGCAATACAAATACTCTCATAAATAACTGTTGTGCATGAAGTTTAAATAAATATGTAAAATAAATCTCTATATAATTAAATTTAACAACGTTTTACTCAAATGATTCGGTCATATACGTCGATGATGAAAAATACTATAAAAAACTTATACAATGTCTAATGGGTACCGAAATTTTAAGGGCATGATATAATTAACTTTTATCGATAAATACATGTTTATAAATACTCTTAACCCGTGTATAAATAAGTAACTTGACGGACGTATCGATAACTGTTTGCCAAACGATGTGACTGGCCTGTTGGTCTAGTGGTTAGTGACCCTAACTGCTATGCCGGAGGTCGTGGGTTCGATTCCCACCCAGGACAAATGTTTGTGTGATGAGCACGATCATTTGTTCTGTGTCTGGGTGTAATTTATCTATAATATGTATGTGACGGCGTCGCCGTTGTAAACAGCACGTGCAGCGGGCCAGGTGCGCAGCGCAAGGCGTCACTAAGGCCGCGCCACTTTCCCTACTGCTCGAGCCGGTCTTTATAAACGAGCGCTCGGCATGGAGGGGATCATTCTTGTCGCAGGCTTGGCCCGGTGCACATGCTGTAGCGCTTAGAGTTTTTAAATTATATCTGAATTATACAGTGGTTTATTTTAAATAACGTGCTATTGGAGTAAAAGTTTATTACCGCTATATTTCGTAGTTTCATTTAAGATGTTGGACCTTCTGCCTTCATCAGAAGTGGGATCGGATCCACCTTCCATTAATTATAGTAATGCAAAGCTATGCTCCTGGCTTTTGATTCTGATCTACCGGAATGCGATATTGTGAATTGGTGTACACTCAGTAAAACGATAATTGTGAAAAATAAATTAGAGGGTGTAGCCCGTGTGTGGTGTAGTACTTTGCGAAGCTTCACATTGAATAATCAATAATGGGTCATCGTGGCCATGAGTGCCGGGAACAAACAGAAAGCCTCTTCAAAAAAACCTGCCTGCTGCAAAAACTGAAATACCAAAGACAGCCGTTACGTGCTTTGTATGCAGTGAGCAGGGACACAGCCAATTCCTGCCCAAAGCGCTGGAAGAAGGAAGACTTCACACCAAGCACCAGTACTAAGCAAGTGTACCTGTGTTCCAGAGCAGCCCGTAGAGTATTACAGATAAGTGGTGCAGATTTTCGTTTTACATTTAACTTTGGTTCGAAGGTTTAAGGCTACAGCCTTATGAGGCAAAGCAACGGTCGATCCGAGTGGTCATAGATGGCCGCTCCTCTGACCTTATTGCTATTGATACCGCAGTTCCTCAGGGGTCTGTTCTCTACGCGACACTTCTCTTACTGCACATTTATGACCTCCTTGTTCCTGGCATTGATGGGCACGCAGATGACAGCACTGTCATGGTGAGTTATACATCCAGCGCAAAAGCTGGGATGGAGTACATTCATAGAGAGGCCATGGTAGAGCAAACGAGTTCAGGTTTAAGTCTTTTCTCCAAGTAGGGTGACAAGAATCTGATTGATTTCAGCGCCTCCAAAACACAATTGTCAGTTCTCCACCAAAAGGAGTCCATTCAATCTGGCTCCTTCTTTCCGGAGTTCATCTGTACAAGTTACTGAAAGTCTCGAGCTTCTTCGCACGAAACGCGAATAAGAACTTCGGCGCCTACATTCAGTCAAAAGGTCAAAGTGCAGCAAAAAAAAAAAAAAAAAGTAAAAAGTAGTTTCGTAACTGGTTACGATGAAGGAATGCAGACTGTGCTTTGGAGAGTGTGCGCAGAAGCACCACAAGCTTATTTCACCGTCTCCCTTCTTCCATCGGGAGACTAGACGTACTGCAGGTTATCACCCATACCTTGTCGATGTTCTAAACATTCGTACGAAGCGCTTTGCTAATTCTTTTATTATGCGCACAGCCAAGGAGTGGATCTCCCTGCCTGCGTCGGTTTTCCCGAGTTCATATAACACCAATCTATTTAGGTCGCGAGTAAATAGGTTTCTTCTAGGTAAGCTCGTTCCATCGGCGACCTCATCTCTGCCCTTAGGGCATGAATGTGGTCAAGAGTATGCCCATTTCAAATTTAAAAAAAAAATAGTTATCTCGTTAACGGTGAATAATTTCATGAACAAGTGATCATTAACAGCATATAGGTATGAGCAAAGTAACGTGCCTCATAATCGGCCATAAGATATCCCCTGCTGGACAAAAGGCCTCCCCCATAAAACGCCATAACGAACGGCAACCTGCCGTTTGCATCCACCGGTTGCCCGCGACTCTCACGATGTCGTCAGTCCACCTGGTGAGAGGCTTACCAACGATAAGTCTTCCGGTTCGTGGTCCGACTCGAGAACTTTTCTTCCCCGTCAGTTGTCGGTTCTTCGAGCGATGTGGCCTGCCCATTGCCACTTCAACTTGCATATTCTAAGAGCTATGTCGGTGATCCTGGTTCGTAACGTGCCTATTACAGATTAAATTCGCTTAATTAAAATAACATGTCATGTATTATCGGTTGAATGCCTTAATGAGGAAATACTACTAAATCGTGATATTTTAGAACATGGGATTTCGTGTAACATTAGCGTTAATGATTTGACCCTTACTAAAACCAAATTCTTTATCAGTTCTTGCTCAGTAGTCTAAACAATTTTTCCGTTTACAGTTGTTAGAGGATTATAAAGGTTACGTTAATTTATAAAAATTGGGAATAAATTTTCGAAAGTATGTTGCTAAACCGATGAACTGCCTAACTTGAGGAACAGTTCCATGTGCAGGAACGGAAATATAAGGGACCTTTTAAAAAAAGGGCCGTATTGGAAAATTACCGGTACGAGTTAAGATATGTTAACGGAACCCATAGGGTCTACAAATATTCTCACAAATATTTACGTGAAGTGCCTCGTGGTCAAAATTGTCTAGTAGATATCGCGAAAAAATTATGATGACGTGACGGCGGACAGGATAACGATATCCTTGTTCATAAAAGTAACCACGAGAACAATATCATGCCTAACAGCAATATAACTTTTTGGCTAATAGTGATACCGTGTCTGTGAATAGCGATACTATATCGATTAACAGTAGCACAGTGTCTGTCGTGGAGGAGTTCGTGGCTAAATAATAGTTGCCATTCGGATCGATCATTAGGTTGGGCCGCGCTTGCCTGGGTTGGTCTGTGGATGGGTGACTGCCGGTTTCATGCCGAGTTTCCTCACTGCTTCTGAGGGCTTGTTGGGCTGTTGGCCTCGGTTGTCGTGTGTGGATCTTTGGCAGTCGTTACAGGTGGTCAGTGTCCTGAAGTTCTGACAACCGGTCTTGGCAAAGGGTATTGTATTGGCTTGGTTGTGGGGGTCGGATGGGCGGTCGCTCCGTGGGGAGTACTGATATCCGGCTGGATCCATCATGGACTGGAGGCCGACCCCGACATAGTTGGGAGGGGCTGGGCAGATGATGATGACAATATCTGCTGACTCCCGTTCTTTAACAGCAACCAGCGGTAGTCTGATAAATCGTGGTTCACTTTTGAGTCAACAGAGTCTTCTAGCCCAGATTCAATTACTTTGATTACTAAAGCAGTCGTACATTGCTTATCGAGACCATTAATATGACGATAAAAAAAAAAACAAAATATATTAAAATTATTAATTTGCAAAAACAAGTGGACCTGAAGTGTCAGCAATGACTGGTCCAGGGATTTTCGCAGGGTCGTTAAGTGAATAATGACTAGGCCAAAAGTTTGAAGGCTCATTAATGAGCGGTCCAAAATTAGTAGCAAACTGAAGGGACAATCTGGACCAGTTTGCTAGTATAAGCCCTGAAGGCTCAATATAGAGCGGTCCAGGCTGCTGGTATATGCCCTGAAGGCTCAATATGGAGCGGTCCAGGTTGCTAGTACAGGTCCTGAAGGCTCAATATTGAGCGGTCCAGGTTGCTAGTACAGGTCCTGAAGGCTCAATATTGAGCGGTCCAGGTTGCTTGTGTATGTCCTGAAGGCTCAATATCGAGCGGTCCAGATGTATCTGAAGGGATGCACCGGACCAGATTGTAGTCAGGATGAACGAACATCACTTATAATTATGTTTCTGTCTTTTAGATACTGTTTGATGAGACTCCGCGGACGAGGACGCCCGCACGTCAGTATGGCCGTGACGGCGTCGCCGTTGTAAACAGCACGTGCAGCGGGCCAGGTGCGCAGCGCAAGGCGTCACTAAGGCCGCGCCACTTTCCCTACTGCTCGAGCCGGTCTTTATAAACGAGCGCTCGGCATGGAGGGGATCATTCTTGTCGCAGGCTTGGCCCGGTGCACATGCTGTAGCGCTTAGAGTTTTTAAATTATATCTGAATTATACAGTGGTTTATTTTAAATAACGTGCTATTGGAGTAAAAGTTTATTACCGCTATATTTCGTAGTTTCATTTAAGATGTTGGACCTTCTGCCTTCATATGTATTTAGAAATATATAAGTATGTTTATCAGTTGTCTAGTACCCATAACACAAGCTCTGCTTAGCTTGGGACTAGATGGCGTTCTGTGATAGTTGTGGAATATTATTATTATTATTATTATTGAACATACTGTATAAACACTCACCTTTAGCAGTATTACCGTTTACAAGCATGTAAGAATCGTCACCTTCTCTTTCCAAAATCGTGAATATATCCTTAACCTCTTGTACCTTCACCCACAACCTGTGGTCTTTTAGTTTGATTTCTATAATCTCTCCTTTTCCAGTTTCTTCATCTATCATGCACCACTCAGTATCCTCACAATTAGTTTTGTCACAAGTTTCTCCAGTATTCTTACAGATTTTAAGATCTTCAATGTCTTGAAGCTTGATCTGTCTTGGAGCGTCGGTAGCAAACTTTTTGAAGGCATCCATAATTGGTCTGTAGCCAGTGCAGCGGCAAACATTGCTACTTAACGACTTTTCAACCTCTAGCATCGTGATATTTGGATTTCCTTGCAGGAGACTGCAAATGATATTTATAGTTAATTTTTTTTTGGTGGGAAGTATAAACCCAGCATTAATTAAAGCGTTATAGACACTTTTTTGTAGTCTGCAGCTAAATTAATATCATATGATGAAACTCATGTATTTGTCTTATCAATTTAACAAAGATATACGTTTCCTAATATTTAATTTAATCGAACAAAAAAAACACTGTATTTCGGTACAGTAGGCTATTAGGAAAATAATATGCTAATTCTAGTACCAATATTTACACTTTTATTCTTTCCCTGATACTAAATACCGCAAAATCAAACCAATTTTATTGAATTATGTTTTCTTACCCATTCATCGCCATTACCCATGCAGGTGAACAATATCCACACTGCGATCCGTTTTCGTTAGCCAGTGTTTTCTGCAGCTCATGGTAACCCTTCTGTCTGTTGCCCAAACCCTCGATGGTGGTGACTTCCAATCCGTGACATGATGTTATTGGCATCAAGCACTACCAACACAAATCAAATCATAAGAGCTTGTAACATTGGAATACAAGCCACCTTTCAAAGAGAGGGAATGAGCCATAAAGATACTACATACGATCACAAATGCGAGTTGATTATCCAAACCAATAGGGATGTTTACTAACTTAAAAAAAATAATTCTAATTAATCCGTCTGATAAATTATCGAAAAATATTGGATACGTATTTTTTGTTTTATCAAATCAATAAAAATTGACGAAGATAAGACGTGTCAAAGATTTGAGTGGGGGGTTGTGACGTCACTGACCGCTAAAGAATGTCATACTAATGTCTCAGAAAATGACGTCACACGAGTTTTCAAAGCACTTACGTGAAAAAAGAAACAATACATGTCCAATATTTTTTGGAAATCTATCTGACAGACTAATTAGATTTATTTAGTTATCCTATTACGTTGTAGGTAATATCTTCAAGAAAAAATAATATGTTTGACGTGGTGCATTTCAAATGCTACTTTCAAAAATGTCCAGAAAGTTCAAGCAGTCAGATGGAACAACGATATTTAAAGATAAATGAGAGATAAAGCTGTTAGATAAATCAAAGTGGTCAAAAAACGATCAATACAAAACGTTTTTTGTGTGAAAAATAATGAGGCATAAGCATTAGCAAGTGATACTTACCGCATTGACAGCATACGGCCTGGCAGAGGGTCGATTGACGTTGACGATGCAGGCGCCGCAGCCACCTTCGCGACACATGTACTTGGTGCCATGGAGCCCTATGTACAGCCGCAGGTAGTCCAGAAGCGTCGTGTTCGAGCTCACATCGCATTCCGATACTGCACAAAGATAATTATTAATCAATTGGATAGTCTCCCTTGCTAGTTCTTGAGCTTATTGACCGCCATCAAAACCCTCTTATGTCATTTAATCATCCACTGAAAAACTTTCGCTCTCAATTTTAATCATGACATCATAAACCATTAAATAATAAGCTTTATACTGTAGTATAATAAGGCATACTGTTTATTGTACATACCACAATACTCTACACCGTTTACTTTAAATTTTAAAACTCCCATGTCTGAACATCGACTTACTTCAGCAGCTCAATTTGAAGTAATGACATAGCTAACCCAGCCGAAATAGTTATTGTATGAACAATAAGAACTAAATACCTTCATTTATTTGATAAACATTTATTTCATAAGTAAAGTATTATCTTAACGACTGTACTAGTATTGTTTGATGTATAACATACAAATGAAGTTGAATTAGATTTACACAACCGGTTCTTGTGTAGGTGATAGAAACAGCAACTAGAGTCACTACACTGTAGATGATAGTGGCTGAAGAATTAAATAAGTATATTAGGATGCTAATAGCTCATGATTAGACGTTTTATTAACTGGTAAGTGTAGCACTAAATAACGATGGTTTTATGTCGATATAGCTCAATAACCCTCCTTTTGGGCTTCGCCGCAGTCGGGTAAAAAATAAACATGTACGTAGACCTAATGACCGTCGGGTAAGAAGTAAGCCAATAGAAAGTCTTGAATGGAGACAGCGAATCAGCAAAAGACAGTAAAGTAGGATACGCTCACTACCCTCAGCCTTGACGAAGCGACGATATCAGCAAGATGGCTGGTAGTAGCTGCATGAGATTTGCCTAGAATTCAGATAAATGACGTGCAATTGGACCTATGTCAACCAAAATGGGTAAAAGGAATCTGAGGGTATATGTACTTTTTCAAGCATCACGGAAATAAAACATAAATAGTATAAAAAAACGGCTTCAAAACACAAGCACAGGAAATGAAAAAAAGTGAAAAAAAACTCAGGAACCATTTTTTGTTTGATTTAATTTTTTTGGCACCGACTTTACAAGGAGATTTTTCTTCTGAGGTTTATTTTTCACTTTTTGTGATTTATTTTTTATCACTTTTTGTATTTTTGAAGGCGGTTTTTTTTGCAAAAAAAGTTTTTTTATTTTTCTTTTTTTTAGTTGTATTATGTATCACGTACAAATATTTACCATGCATTTAACATTAAACCAAAAAACCTAACCCTTAACCTTCAAGATCTTCTAACCGTTGAGGAGCCGTTGAAGTACCTTCCATATCAGCTCACCTAGATAACCTGAAAGAATACAACGATATAGTATACGTCCCCATTATATTTTATTAAAGAATTATCCTCCAACTCTTAACCGTTGAGGAGTTATACCTTCCATCATCAGCTCATAAACTGCTAGATGCGAATACCTGAAAATTTTTAGAAAAAGCATGAAATTAATTTTATGTGCCTATAAAATTTTAAGGTTGCCCTCGATTTCTCTGGGATGCCATCATTAGATCCTGATTACCTTATCATGGTTACCACCCTTGGGACATCTCCCTTCCAATTTTTTTTTATATCGGTTCAGGCGTCTACGAGTAATCGGTATTATACATAAAAATGATTCTGAGAAATTAAGAACCTCTTTTTTTTAAAGTCGGTTAATGAAATTTACAGTCTATTATCAGGTCAACCTAATAACCTGTCAGAATACAACTATCGATCCATAAGTACGTATAATTTTGAAGGAATTTTCTTTCAACTCTAAACCGTTGAGGAGTTGTACCTTCCATCATCAGCGTAGCCACATGAGATTATGATTATCAGACGCAAATACTTGAACAGTTTTAGAAAATATATGAAATACGTAATGTGTGATTATAAAATTCGAGGGTTGCCTTCGATTTCTCAGGGTTTCCAAAATCAGATCCTAATTTGATCTTAATTTTATTTTAGGATTTTCGGAAATAAACTCTTTCGCATACGAAAAAAAATTTGAAAATCGGTTCATTATTGATGGAGATATCCGAAAGCATACATACAAAAAAAAACATACAGACGAATTAAGAGATTATTTAATTTTTGGAAGTCGGTTAAAAATGGCGCCAATAATGAAGAATAGGAAAACTATCATAAATTAGACCAATAGAAGTTTCACGAACAGTCTCAGTCGTTGACTTCATGAATATCATGAGATGATGTCATCCTAAGATGGGAAAATAATTAAATTCAAATAATTTAAATCTTTAGCAGGTTCTTACACTAACAGTCTCCATAGAAGTAAAGTAATTCATGAGTCCATCTATGGCATAGATGGACTCATGAATTACTTTACTTTGAAAATAAAGTCCATATGCATAACGACTTTCCTCCGTGTCTCAGCGAGCACGTTAAGCCATTGGTCTCGGATGCCATTTGACAGTCGCAACAGCCATTAAGGTGAAAGCGTCAGGATAGCCGCGAAATTCAAATTTTCTTACGTTTTTTGCAATTTTTTTACTTTGACCTCGAAAAAGTCGTTCCTCGAATTATATGAACTTGGAGGGTTGTATTGATGATTTTGATGATTATAATTCTGTAACTACATACGTCTTACACTCGCGTCCAACATTTCAATCAACATACAACCTAGCACTGGCCTGCAAATTGCAAAAAACGTAAGAAAATTTGAATTTCGCGGCTATCCTGACGCTTTCACCTTAAGCCGAAAGTCTAACAACTAGTCTTGCCATGGTGTATCGTCTTGCCAAATAAGTACATAATAAACTGTTGTAAATGATAATTTGTTCATAATAGTAAATATTTGTTTAAAAGAATCATACATTTATTGTATTATATTTATAAACAAAATTTAAATATATTCAATAAATATTTACGCTGTAATATATATATATCGTTATATCTCTGGTAATTATCTTTTCCGCCCTTGGTTGTGGAAAAACCAGAAAAACGCACGCGTGCGAAACACATTACATGTCGAACCTAATCGTAGTGCAATAAGAGCCAGTTTTTGTTGAGTGTGTTGAAAAATATGTGTAGAGTCGCTTCCTGTAAAATACTGGTACTTAGTTGCATCCGGTTAGACTGGAAACAGACCATAAAATAGTTGGAAAAAGGCTAGGTGTGGGTGCCTAACCAACCCAGGGTTAGGTAGGTACTAAATAAGCGGTACCATATTGCACTCAAATATTGTATTATAATATTTTCGGCAGCATAATTTACTATAATATTATGCTGTGGGCCTGTAAAGCTCAGGATTGCTGCCCTAAAACAGTGACGCGAGGTCTTGGCAGACCAGGAAGGAGATGGCGGGATGAACTGGATGTCTTCCTTGAGAATTGGAGATACGTTGCACAGAATCGTGACCGTTGGAAGAAATGGAGGGAGGCCTTTGCTCAGCAGTGGGACAACACAAGCTAGCTATAATATAATAATATTTTCGGGCGGTATCTATAAATAGTTAAATAAATAATTAGTTAATACATCATTACCCTTCCTTTTGGCTTCGCCGTAGCCGGGTAAAAAGAGTACGACTAGAAGAAACAACAAGATTAAGGTAATAATTTTATATTCAAGTTCACCATCATATTATAACCGACCCTCGTTATATCATTTTTTAATTGAAGATGTAATTAAAAACATTTATTTTAACTAATTTGATCCCATTTTGTAATAATTGTACTTAATTGAACTTGAAATCAGCTGTGTTCGTCGACGACAGTAGATAGTTTCTTTCAACAGTGTAGGGCCCATCTGAAATGATATAAAATAATTCAAGTCACTTTAGAAAAATCTTAAAAGCCTTCTAATAACAGTCCTATTCTTTCTTTCTGAACTTAAAATGATTTAATAATGCAAGCACAATGGAAAATTAAATACTACTTGTTAACGAAAGCTTTACCTTCATGGTACCATTGTGTGGTAGGAATGCCTGATTCAAGACGAGCTGCGACGATAGCTTCCCTCAAAGCTAAGGCTACAGACACAGCCATGCAAATTGGAGGTTCCCCAATACCTGTGTAACAAGAAATTCTTGTTATATCAGCCGAAGTATCTTCTCAAATAAAGCAGCGAGCACTATATTGATAAGTTTATTTTGAATAACCTATACTGTTTCCGACAGCAGGGCACAGGCCTCTCTGGTTTGTGCCATTTCTGGCCACGCTTGACCCACGAACGTGATTAGATTGTCAGACCATCTACGTCGCGTTCAGCAAAAGCGCGGTGAACAAGAAATTACAAAGTAAACATAGCGATAACTATAAATCTATCAAATCCTAAGACCACGCTTACACTTAGATCCAAAAATAATATCTGCAGAGTAAGAATTCTTCCTAAAATAAACTCTCCAGTCCTGAGGAATGTCCCTGGCCAACGGCACAGAGTAGTTCCAGGTCCGGTCAGTTAGAAGTTCACCACTTGCGGCATAGACTAGACGCTCACATGTCCAGTAGCCTAAACCCATTACGAAGGCTCCTTCTACCTAAAAATATAACGAATACGATAAAAATGAGTAATATAAAAGTAATGATCAGTTTTCCCGTCTGTTCCGTCTGTGTTGCTGTTGTTGTTTCGGGAAATACTTACTTGACCAATATCTACTTCAGGACTAACACTTTGTCCAGCATCTTCGCAAAGGTCTACTCTCAGCAAATCAAACTGTCCAGTCAATACATCTAATTCTACTTCCGCTAAAGTAACTCCATAGACCTCAAATGGATACTCTTCATCAGTTCTCGTAAATCCATGAGCTTGCAAGTCTACATTGTCTGTGTGGGCTTTTTTTATTAATTCTTCCCAAGTAGGATTATCCATCTGCTCTCTGACTGGTCTCAATCTATCCAAGAGTTGTTGGCAAGCTCTTCTCACTCCTACTATTACATTTTGATTCATGATACTACCTCCACCTAGTGAACAGTTTGGAGCAATTACGGTATTGTTTTCTTTTATTTGAATTTTTTCCACAGGAATACCAAGCAAATAAGCTGCTACTTGGACTGCTTTTGTATTTATTCCTTGTCCCATTTCAATGGCACCGTGTGTAATAACTACAGAACCATCGCCACGGTAAACTGACAGATTTATGTAAAAATTTAGTCCTCCTACGGGCGTCCATCTTAGGAAAGCAAATCTCAGCCCTCTCTTTTTCCATCTGTTTTCAAGGTTGAATTTGTTGACAAATTCTCGTCGTTTCACGTATTCAGATTTTATGATGATTTTATCGACCATTTCTTTCAGATCACTGCTATATTGTTCATCTAGATTGGCTAGTCTTACGTCTAGAGGATCTAGTTTTAACTCGTAAGCTGTCTGTTCCATCACAAGCTCGGCCATTGCCACGTGTTCTAGTGTACCTGATGGATTTAGAATGAGTTAAAAAAAACAATTTTATTCTATTTTAAGAGCTGTTGTTTTACAGGATCTTTTCAGATTTTTCCTTACCTGGTGATCTCGCCCAAGTGTTCTTGGCAGTATCCGTTGTAGAATCATAACTGGTGTAGTTCCACCGAGCCCTGGTGTACGCGTTATTATACTGGCCTTCACCAAGCAAAGTAAACTGTTCATTTGTCTTATACCCATTGTCTTCGTATATCCTGTAGTTAATGTACTGAATTACTCCGGTTTTGCTAACACCAGCCTGAAAGCAAGATGATACATTTTATAGATATTTTGTGGAACTATTTAGCTAAAATAAATTAATCAATATCATGAACCTTAAAGTCAGCACAGCAAGGAAGTCTCTTGCCCACGGCTCTGGTATTCGTGGTCAATGACTGAACAAATCGGCAAGGTCTATTAAGTTTCTTTACTGTTAACGCAGCAGCAATTGCCCCTTGAATGTTGCGGGACAACTTGAGGCCGTAGGAGCCTCCAACGCGACGGGTGTGTACGTCAACCCTGGAATCAGAAACGGAACAATAATACATACAAACATGAACCTTAGACAGTGAAATTTACATACAAAACTCAACTAACCTGTTTTGATCCATATTCAAAGCCCTCGCAATCATTAACTGCGCGCCTTCCATCCACTGGGTTGAGCAATACACGTCTAGTCCTTCATCAGACGGTTTGACGATAGTAGTCAAGGTTTCTATAGTCATATGATACTGGCCATATATTGAGTTCTTCCCTTTTATTTCTTTAGCAATTTTTTCTGTACCTATGTCGGTAGCTTCAATTGCAGTAAATTGGGTCGTCCTGCTAGGGTTATCTACGGTCTGTTTTACATCTAAGAGTGGTTCTCTGACGTTTGTGTATGTAGCTTCTACTAATTTTGCAGCTCTGTCAGCTATATAGCGGGTCGCAGCCACAACTATGCCTAGCGGTTGGTTGAAATATTTGACCGTACCGCTGGCTAAAACTTCTTCATTGGCAGAGTATAAAAACGAGTCTGGTGGAGTGAAGGAGTTTACTCCTGGAATGTCTTCTGCCGTGTAGAAGGCTATGACTCCTGGGAAAGCCTATAAAAAGGTAGCTTAAATGTTATCTTATGTAAGATATAGAGAACGATTATCTCAACTGAGATGATCTCCTGACCATTACATTAAATATTATACCTACTTACCAAAGCCTTGCTCGCATCAATAGACACAATTTCGCCCAATGCGACTGTACTAAGCGCAAAGGCACAAAATACTTCATTGGGGAATTGAGGTAAATCATCAGCATAGGAAGCTTCTCCCGCGCATTGTATCTATAACAAAATACAATCTCAATAGTAAAAACAAAACAGACAATTTAGCTTGAATAAAGTTTGCTAAGCATGTACGCAGGTGTTCATGTTATTGTCTCGGTGGTCTCATGGTCGCATTTGGTAATGTTGAGTGTGGGGTCCTGGGTTCGATTCATGCATCGGGTGAAGAGTAATTAGGTTGTTTTCCATTTGAAATGACGTGTCAGTAGTAGTCCGGTGTGAAATCCTCGTGCCTTGGGTAGCACGTTAAGCTTTTGGTCCTGAGCCTGATTTCTTTGCGGTTTTGTCGGATTGCCATCCCATCGGATAATGAGTACAATATCTGACAGTGCACTATAATATCCGCCACCCCGATATCTTATCTCCCCTGAGATAACAGGCAGGAGGAGAACTATTTTTATTCAGATTGGAATTTTTCTTACCAAAGCTTCTACTTTCATGATGGGTTGCGTCACGGGCCAAACAGACCGGTTTGTTTCAAACACTTGAACTGCTCTGGATACTGGACGATTGTCGGACAAGACAGTAGCACCAGACTTGTAGCGAGTATGAAGATTTGTTTCAGGAGATAGCGACAGTAGACCCTGTAAAATGTAAAAGGCACACCCGATACGGTAAATACGCGACATTACGCGAAATTTTTGTTTGAACACCTTGACAGAAGATGTTTCACTCAACATAACTTCCATTTTACAGTCAATTCTCACCTTATAAAACAAACCTAAAGCAACCTTCTTTCTATAATCAACTGAAGGTTCTGGCGGATTGTCTTCTACCACCAGCTCTGCCTCCAAGATCGCAAGCGCTGACGTCAGAGTATCATTGGTGAACAGCTTCTTTCCAACTAGGAACTTCTCTGTCGCAGTCGCTCTAATGAATTTTGGGGAGAGAGCTCCGAAGGTTATCCTTGCAGATTTGACCATGTTGGCAGGTGTTAGTTGGTACAAAAAAGCCGCGTTTACTAAAGCGCGAGCATTTTGAGAGCGTGGCATCACCTGCAATAATTTAATCAATCTTAGTAATCAGCATAATTATGCTACCAGTGACTACGGTTTTTTTCAATTGTAATGGTGGTAGCCCACAACTTTACTATTATAAAACCCACTACGGTGATTTTACGGTGTACTACCATAGTTAGAGACCATAGTCCTTTATCTTATCGTCAAAGTTTATTTAAAGTAAACGTTACAAATGTTATGTCTGGTTTAGGGCAACACCCAGACGATCATTTTTATTTTTTTACCGTTTAAGTTTAGTCCTTCTTTTTATTTTTGAGCCGTGAACGAAAATTACATTTTATTTGGCTTAATTGTTGCAATTTCTGAAAAAAATTGCTGGTCTTTTTATAAATATCAATTACTTATATAATTACTAGCTTCATTTACAAAAAGGTTCATTTTAACCAAAAACAGAAAAAAAACAGTTGATAATAATGTAAGTTTACCTTATAAGTGACTAAATGGTGGTCGTCACATAGCGGAGGTAACATTATGTTCCAAATAACAGTTCCTCTCATGTTCACCCTGAGAAATTGTTGCATCGTAACAGTTTCTTTACTGCTCATAGTGTTCTCTACAAATAGCACATTATGATTAATTATCGTCGCCCTTACACAGGGAAATCTTATTATCACCATATAATTTCCAAGTGTGAGAGGTTTGAACGCTGCTTCACATAACGCTTGCAGTTCTGGATCCTCCTCTGAAATATCTTATAAATTCAATCAAAGTATACTAACGGATAGTGACATAAGCCCCAACCGCCTCTAACAGCAAGAAGATATCCGATGAGAACCAATTGTGTTTGTTCTTGATCACGAGGTTCCCAGCGATTGTCGCCACCTTTTAAATATACATCAACAATATTAAGGTAATCCTTATAATGACTGTATTTAGGACTGTTACTCAACTACACACATCAAAAGTGTCTAGGGATCAAGCATTTTTATGCGGATTTCTTGAGATTGAGATGTGGCTTTGTAATAAATTTATGATTTTATAAATTTATATGGATCCTTTTTGGTGCATTTCATAATTTGAATCAGGAACTGTGAATCAAATTCGAGTAAAAGATGAAAATCAGCTGTCAATATTTTCCCTATAAAAACATACAACGCATTGAAGACATTATTAGTGCTACTGTTTCCCTACTACTGATTAAAACCAACGTTATTATGGAGCGGCGACGTCATTTAAGCAGGGAAGAAATTCTCAGAGCCGTGGGAATGATAGAAGCTGGTTCCCGGCAACGTACTGTGGCTTTAGCTCTGAATACAAGTCAGAGTGTTATCAGTCGACTTTGGACACGTTACCGAAGCACTGGTACCGTGGCTGAGCGCCATGGAGGACGGTATCGCTGCACCACACGGAGACAAGACCGATACATTCAAATCTTAACTCGAAGAGCTCCAACAATAACCGCTATTATGTTAGCCGTGAGGCTTCATCACTCTTCAGGGAACTTAATTAGCGACCAAACAGTCAGAAACCGCTTGCATGAAGTGAACCTTCATTCCCGAAGACCGCTACGGGTACCACCTATAGCAATGCACAATCGTAGGATTCGATATCAATGGGCTCTTGAACACAGAAATTGGGCAGAAGAACAATGGCGTTTCGTGTGCTTTTCTGATGAGTCTCGTTTTGGTATGAGACCGGATACAAGACGTATACGACACTGGAGAACCCCTGGACGCCAACAGCGATTAAAATCCTGCCAGGAAGTCCATCCTTATAGTGGTGGAACCATCATGGTATGGGCGGGTATTTGGATCGGCGGAAGAACTGAGTTGATTTGGATCAGAGGCAACCTCAACGCTCAAATTTATGCTGAGACGATTGTATCAGACGTCATCGTTCCTCTACAAGTGCAAATCGGTCCCTTATTTCAGTTAATGCATGATAATGCACGACCGCACACCGCAAGAGTTGTAAGACAGACTCTCGCCGCAGCTAACATCAATGTCCTGCCCTGGCCTGCTCAGTCGCCAGACTTGAACCCGATTGAGCATGCATGGGATATGCTACAGAGAAGAGCTCTGCCGAATATGGAGGGTATCCAGTCGCAAGAAGACCTTTTTTTGTTGTTGCAACGAACATGGGCGGCCATTCCACAGCGTGATTTGGATGAACTCATTTTGAGTATGCCAAACCGATGTTCTTGTGTTGTTAGTGTTCGCGGTAGAAACACGGATTATTAATTGTTTAAGTTACCCAATAAAATTTTAAAGAAAACTGTTATTTCAGTCTTTTTTTCGAACTTTAATGTTAGTGGTTCAAATGTCAAAAATCCCTTTATTAGGAAAATGGCAAATTTCTTTATTAATGCAAAGGTGACTTGGTTTATCGTTACTGTGACAAACGAAAACACTTTATTTGATGAATCCTTAAAGAAAATTTTAATTAATATCAATCAGGAGAAAAGTTATTGCAAAAATATATGTTGATCCCTAGACACTTTTGATGTGTGTATATACCTGTATAAAGGACTGTTTCTGGAATCTCTACTTACATTTCTTATGGGAATGTGCGCAACATTTAAAATGTGATCGTATATCTTCTGCAAATATCCAAAGTAGTCTTCCTTAGACGCGGTCTTCAGTATCTGCATAAACTCTGTGAGTGTTGTCCCACCATTCACTATTAAGTTCTGATCAAAGGTGTATCCTTTGAGTTTTTTGACACCACTTATGTCTATGAGAATTTGAGGATACTCGTCTATAGGATAAACACCTGCAAAATAAAGTTTGACGAAAATATTCATCTAGTGTTATCCTATTTCTAAACGGTTGACAGTTAATGACGACATCTTCTACCAACCTTTAGCAGTATTTCCGTGAACAAGCATGTAACTATCATCGCCTTCTTTATCCAAAATCGAAAATATATCTTTGACTTCCTGCACTCGAAACCAGAGCCTGTTATCTTTCAGTTTTATCTCTATAATTTGATTTTTCATTATTTCTTCATCTACAAAGCACCACTCACTATCCTCACAATTACTTTTATCACAAGGTTCTCCGGTTTTGTTACAAATTTGAAGATCTTCAATGTCTTGCAGTTTTATTTGTCTTGTAGCGTCTACACCAAACTTCTTGAATGCTTCCAGAATTGGCCTGTAGCCGGTGCAGCGACAAATGTTGCTAGCTAGTGACTTTTCTATTTCTAACATTGTTATGTTGGAATTGGTTTGAAGCAGGCTGTAAATAAGAAACTAGATATGCAAGTGTCATTTAATGGCTGTAATTAAATCCATCAGTGATCTTTTGTTTTAGACCCCTCAGTGCTGAAGGATCTTGTTGATTTCTTGTCCTAGCTGGGCGCAAAATATGTCTAGCCTGGGGAATTTTTGAGGCGTAATAATAAGATAGCCCCAGATCCTAAAGAATCGGGGTGGCCTACCGCTTTGGTCAGCCGCTTCCTAGTTTTTACCCTGGTCTCTTTCTACTGACTGGCGAGTAATCTATCCAACAGACTCATAGACAGACGATCACTACTATGATATTACTAATTTGGGCACACTTACAGTGCCAAGTCTTTATGTACGGGTACTTTAAAGCAATATGGCCAAAAACATTTTTTGAAAGCTTGTTTTAAAAAGATAAACTTTTGCTTATTGTTTTTAACCGACTTACGAAAAACTTAGGTACCTACGTATCATAATAGTACAGTAGCGGTTTCAAAACAAAACTAAAAAATAACCTTTTGGATAAGTGTCTAGCAGTAGAAGAATTATAATTTTAATATTGGGTGCCTCTATTATAATATTGATGAAAAAGTAATTTATTATATTTGATTATTGAATTTTAAATTTGTAATGTTAGTTAATATGTTATTCTTAAGTTTTGGTGTAAAATTATGTTGTGTAAATTATTATTACTATTGATTAAAATTAAGTACTAGTACTATTACAATATTGAAGAGTTCATCAGTTGTTATGGAAATTAGGTATTTTTGCGATAATCAATGATTTATTATTGTGTTTAATTATTTATTATTTTGTGTTTTTTAACGGATTTGATAGGTATGTAATATTTTGTTTTTTTTTTTTTAACCGGTTGTATAAGTCCTGATGGTTTAATTCTATTTTCGACATTGGTGAATTTCTGTCATGACGAATTTATATTTCTATTTTTTTATCACATTCAGATACAATGTAAATTGTTATTGAATAAATGAAATGAAATGAAATTAAATGATCTGAGATTGAGATGAAGAGCCCCATTTATTTTTTTATTTAAATCTTACCTGTACATAGCCATTACCCAGGCAGGTGAACAGTATCCACACTGCGAACCATTTTCTTTAGCTAATGTAGTCTGCAGCTCATGATAGCCTTTCTTCCTGTTACCCAATCCTTCGATGGTTGTGATCTCCAATCCGTGACAGGATGTTACTGGTTTCATACACTGCCATGATTAAATTGTTATATTTGAAAAATTGAAGCTTTGTTTCCGAATGACACAGTGCATCTACTCGTAAACATACTGTTTTGTAAACTGAGCCGGCTTTGCATAAAGGCGCATAGCATGTAGGTACCTAGGTAAATTCAAAAGATATCAATATTGGAAATAGTTATTTAGCTTTATTCAAATCTTAGTTTGTTTTTTTTTATTTTTAGTATTAGTTATGTTTTACATTGAGAGTACCCAAATACCACAGAACAGATAAAAGAGGTGCAAATACGCCGAAATATTATTATTACATTTTGAACTAAACGATTTCAAGTTTCTACGATGCAAAAAAAGATCGAATTTAAGTTACATGAACTTAGTGTGATCACGCTAGGGTCACTGAAGTTATACAATGATAAATACGAAGGCTACCCTCTATCATGATGTATTTTTTGCAAACTGTTTCTTGTACATTCACTTAGTTTTTCTAAATCTAATAACGATTGTACTCAGACCAAGAAAAAAAGGAAGACGGCGCACCGCGAACACCAACAGTGAATCCACAAAACCACGCTCACGCACACACCTACACTAAAACCACACTCATCAAAATTTCTCCTAGTACGTCACGAGACATCGTCTAGATAACAGCGTTAAAAAATATAGAATCCTGTGCAGTAAAAACTTGCAAAAACAACACATAATTACATCAAAAATCTCACGGAATAACATTTCACTTGTAAATACTTGAAATAACATAGTTTTATAATTAATGAATTTTGTAAGTTGTAAAAAAAACCTCAACAAACGAAAGCAATGACGTTCAGTGCGAGGATTGCCATAATATAATTTAAAATTTTCCCATCCGATTTAAGATAAATCAATATGATTTTTTACTTCGATGTTCCTGTTTTCTTTTTATTATGTTTTTAATATTTTAGTGTTCCTGTAAAAAACTAGGAGATATAAAGTAAATGTATAGGAGCTGTTACAAATAGTCGGAATGATTCAGAAAGGAGAAAGCCTTCAAGGAACCTTTATGAACTGAGAGGGTTGTATTGGTGATTTTAATCATTATTATTCAATAAAGTCACATTTGTTACGGTTGCGAATCTTATTTTATTTAACATACAACCTGCCACTGATCTGCAAATTGCAAAAAACGTAAAAAGATATGAATTTCACGGGCTACCCTCAATTTGTTAGAAATATTTAACATGGAAGCGATCTCATAATCTTTTTCGTTGATTTGATAGAAACGTTTAAGGTGTAAGCGACCTCACAATTGTTTTTTTTTTAATTTGATCAAAAAAAATTTGAACAAGGTACGAAAGCCCACGAAATAAGAATTTTCTTACGTTTTTTTGCAATTTCGCGGCCAACCTTGAAGGATTCATCTTAAATCTAATTTGTTGTTAGCTTGTTTTATTGAGATTTTTTGTGTTTAAATTAACTTAATGACGTTTGGATTTATTCGTTTTTATTGACACTTTGTTTTATTTCTCAATTTGTTAACATTTGTGATTTAATTTCTTTTTGACATTTTAAAACTTAATTTATTGACATTATAGTGTGATTATTTTTATTCTTGCCTAATTTCGAATTGAATGATACTAACCAATGAATGTTACTAACTGAATGGAACGCTTTTTATGTTTGTTTAAATTTCTTGTTTGTTTAATTAATGTTTGTATCGGGACACTTATCAAAATACCATCATATCTGTATACCTACATTATTGGCAAATAAATGATTCTATTCTATTTTAAGATGGAAGTGATCTCATAAGTTTATCTTTTGTAAATAAAAGTAGGTACATCTTTTTATACTTTATTGATTTTTTACGGAAGTAGTTTTCCCGAAAACTTGCAAGTTTTTTATAGAGGTTGAAAAACACTGCCGTCAAAAGTTTTCTTACTCGTACAATATTATTCTACCCATACTATATTATTCCCCAAATTATAGGGAAAAACGTTAACAAATGGCAACCCTTCGACACACACACATAGACAAAAAGTTGGGTCACTTTAGATGTTCGTGGCGCGCCGTCTTCCTTTTTTTCTTGGTCTGAGCGATTGTATTACTAACCGAGTTGATAGCATAAGGCTTGCCATTAGCTCGACGCACGCTGACGACGCAGGCTCCGCAGCCGCCCTCACGACACATGTACTTGGTGCCGTGGAGCCCTATGCGCAGCCGAATGTAGTCCACCAGCATCACGTCCGAGCTCACATCGCATCCCACTAGGGAACATGTATTTGGGTGGTATATTAGGATTCTTGGCTAGGTGATAGCTTTTGTCATCTCGAATGGTTAAATAGGACTGGACTAATAGGTGTTATTGTTCCTACTAGTTCTGCGATTTCGTACCACCTCGAATCGTAGAACTATTGGAAAAAAAATCCCACTAGTTCTATCGTAGGACTGTGCGGTAGAACTATTGGGAATGATCTAAAAATTATTCTTCTCACTCATCATTCGTTATCAAACTAAGGAGTGCTGACAAAAAAAACACCTGACAGCATTGTAGCCTCAGCTAATAAAATCTATGCCTTTTACAACATTAATAATAGCAACCTTAATATAGTAAGTATAAGTATCACTATGATATTGACCGTGGTGTATAATTAGAGGTACAGTGACTGTAAAGTATGTGCGATACTGTGGTTTAAGACGTGACTTTTTGTCACGACTTAGTATATCGCCTAACTTTTTTTTAAACTTTAACTATAATAGATAAGAAATAATATTTACCGCAATATTCCTCGCCATTAACTTTAAATTTTACAACGTCCATAACTGCGACTTACTTCCACGACTCGTATTTCAGTAATAACATCAGTTTGTCGCATATATTACCATCAGTACAGTACCTGATGCTGAACCTACCGAAAACAACCGATAAGCCAAAGTAATTAAAAGGGTTTAAAAAAAGTCTTTGACGCAAATATTGAACTCGTTTTCAATGAATTGACGTAGGTTTACTAACGATAACTGTGCATGAACAAGCATTCTATTAAAATACACGATTAGCTTAGAAATTGCGATAGGTATAGCAACAATAACTAGACGTGGCTTAGACCGGTAAGGGTAGCCATGGCTCCCGTACAACTAATCTACTTTAAAAACTCAGTGAGAAAACCAATCCTTAAAATATAGAACATTAACATGTCTTTGGCATTTACATAATTACAATGCCATAAATAACTGGTAGGAAATGCCCAAGGCATTAAGTCCGCCTTTGTACGACTTTTGTGCATAAAGTTTTAAGAAGTAAATAAAATGATACACCCTCATTTTCCCAGTTACGTTTGAGTCTCATCATCTCGTATAATGGGAGAAAAATATGATTCTAATTAGTCCGTCAGTTAGATTATCGAAAAATATTGGATGCGTGTCTTTTGTTTTAATAAATTAATAAATATTGACGAAGGTAAGACGCGTTAAAGATCGTGAGTGGAAGGTCGTGACGTCATTTGTAGGTAAAAAATGTACAAACATGTGACGTTTTCGAGGAGTTTATGAGTTTTCGAAGCACCGTATCGTCTTAATATTTTGTTTATGTGAGAAAATAAAAAAAAGTGCCCAAATTTTTTTGAAAATCTATCTGACGGACTGATCAGTTTTTTTTCCCCCTCCCCTATTGTCATCCCCCGGGCACAAATCCAGACTCCGTGACTGCAACTGAAAATTTCCTGATGGAAACACCCCACAACACTTTGCCCGAGCCGGGCATCGAACCCAGGAGCTCATGATTACTAGTCGCGTTTGCGATCACTACACCAGCGAGCCAGTCAATAAATATCATTTTTGAAAGACTTGAACGTTAATCTTGTTGACGGCACGGTTGGTGCAGTGGCTAAGCGATTGGACTGCTGCGCTGCGTTCCGTGGGTTCGATCCTCGCACGGAATAAATATTTGTATGGCCTACAGATAGTTGTTTTGGGTCTGGAGTATTTGTGTAAGTTGTGTGTGAGTTTAAATGTTTGTGAACGCACCCACGATACAGGAGAAATTCCTAGTGTGGGGCAACGTTTAACATAAAAAATAAAAAATCGTCGACTTCGCAAAAAAAAACTGAAGTAAAAGGTTTTTTAAAGAACAATTCTTGAGCTAAAGAGCTCAAGAATTCGTTAAAAAACCCTTCTTAGGCTCACATTTAGAATAATCTGCTATTATTTAATCAAGTCCAAAAAGCAACCATTTGATGTTCTTAGACATTTTACAAGTCTCTGCCGTTAAAATATACTGGGGTAGAGATGGTACATGTACGACAAAATGAAACAAAACAAAATTCTCATAAAAAGATGATACAACTTTTATTCTGAAAAAGTATACACACACAAGAAACAAAATAATTCATTAAAAAAAAATACACTTAGATAATAATATATTATTTTATGCACTCTTATTTCACTCATAGTGTTATTATGATAATATTCTCCAGGCCAGTCCAGCAGTGGACGTCTTTCGGCTGAAATGATGATGATGATGAATATTCTCCAAAACAGTGTAAAACAGAACACGGTGTGGTGCGATTCTCTATACATATTTATTCCCCTTCTCTCGTCCTGAATAATGCCTATACAAACAATTTTTTGTTTATAAAATTACTGGGCGGTGTCTACACACCTCCCAGTAATTCAGCAACGAATAAGTAAATAAAATATGGTCTTCAAAAAATAACAAAATAGGCTCCATTTTTAGGCCGTAGTTTTTAGGTGATTAGATTTAAACAAGACAACAAAATTAACCCATTAGACACTTTTTCGTAAAAAAAATTATGAAAAATAAATTGAATCGGTTTTAATCAAAACACAAAATAAACATAATATTTGACAGTGTTATTAAGGCTAGTTAAACTTAAAATCTGCAGTATTCGTCGACGATAGTAAATAATTCCTTTCAACTGTGTAGGGTCCATCTGTAAAATAAAAACAAATTATTTTTTAATGTCTTTACATGTACATAAGAATTTTATTCATCTTAATAACTAGTTAAATGACGCTAATGTATATAAATGAGAGCATTGCTTACCTTCTGCAAACCACTTTGTTTTAGGAATGCCAGATTCTAATCTAGCTGCAGCAATAGCTTCCCTCAAAGCGAAGGCTACGACTACTGCCATGCATATTGGAGGCTCGCCGATACCTGCAGGGGAACAAATTAATAGTCAAATTAATCATTTTAGTTTACACAATGCTGTTTAAGCTGTTGTTTGCCAAGGAGAGGGCATTGATAAAAGTTGACTATGATGTAAAATGATGATGATGAACATTTGTGGTGAGTGTGTGGTGTAAATTTGTTTAGGGGCGGGGGTGGCTATAAGATGTTTTGACCAAGTTTATTCAAGGAGAAATGTTTATAGCTCAGTTGGTATATAGTTATAATAAACAAAACATAACATCACGTAATGAAAACAATCTGTAATTCTCAATCGGTTAGGCAGAGGAGAGGGGGAGGAGTTTTGATAGACTGATAATAATATCAAAACTGGCTGTTAATAATTATTCTACTGTCATTTCATAGCGGAAATCCAAATGATGCTCATCGTGGAATGATATTACTGGAAACAGACGTAGCCATTTAAGAACAAAAAGTAAAGATTAAAATAAAATTCAAATGAAACACCATAAATTAAAGCGAATAATAGTCTCATAATGGAGACCCATGATAAGAGTTACCCAAGGAAATAAATTACTTCAGCTATCGTAGACAATGGCCAACCAATTACCATTTATATATAATCGTGATGCTAATGCTCGAAATAAATTGGCAAAAATTGCAATTATAACGACTTTACTAGTACTTGTAAAAGCAATTTACAAGTACCGTAGCGTAGACCGTATTCTTTTCTGTTAATTAGTTAGTTTATTTATATCACAAAGGTTTTTGGTTTGTAAGTTTTTTTCATCTGTAATTTTCATGGTAATAAACACTACTAGATTCGTACAAGGTTTTCTTGATGGCCAGTTTATTTTTCCTATGCATTTGCATAAAACAATGTCGTAAATGTTTACCATAAAAACTCCTAGTAAAAATTGTCATTGAAGTGCCGTACAATCTATGTATTGCCGTTATTATCAACTTAATGATACGAACGTTAATGGATATAGCCAAGTTACTTTGACCACACAAAAAATAACGGAACAATGCCTCAAACTTACTCTTAGATCCAAAAACGGAATCAGCACTGTATGAATTTTTCCTAAAATAAACCCTCCAGTCCTGTGGAATGTCTCTGGCTAATGGCACATGGTAGTTCCAGGATCGGTCTGTGAGGAGTTCACCTGTTGGTGCGTACACCAGATGCTCACAAGTCCAGTAGCCTACGCCCATCATAAAGGCTCCTTCTACCTAAAAGAAGGTAACATTATTTAGTTTTGATTTTAAAAAAAAATTGGTTTGAAGGCTTTTGTATTCTTTCATAAAATACTTACTTGACCAATATCAATTTCAGGACTAACACTCTGTCCTACATCTTCACAAAGGTCTACTCTCAACATCTGAAACTGACCAGTCAATACATCTAGTTCCACTTCAGCCAAAGTAACTCCGTAAACATCAAATGGGTATTCTTCATCAGTTCTCGTAAATCCATGGGCTTGTAAGTCAACATTGTCATTATATGCTTTTGTGATTAACTCTTCCCATGTAGGATTATCCATTGCATCTCTGGTAGGCTTTAACCTATCTAGAAGTTGCTGACAAGCTCGCTGTACTCCTACAATAACATTCTGGTTCATGATGCTACCACCAGATAATGAACAGTTTGGAGCAATTACTGTATTGTTTTCCTTAACAATGATTTTCTCAACAGGAATTTTTAGCATGTAAGCTGCGACTTGAACGGCTTTCGTATTAATACCTTGTCCCATTTCTATGGCACCATGTGTAATTACTACGGAACCATCGCCACGGAATACTGATAAGTTAATGTAAAAGTTGACTCCTCCTACTGGCGTCCATCTTAGGAAAGCGAATCTCAATCCCCTTTTCTTCCACCTGTTTTCAGCATTGAATTTATTGACTGCTTCCCTTCTTTTGGGATAGTCGGATTGTATCATTACATAATCGAGCATTTCTTTCATGGCGGTACTATGTTGCGCATCTATGTTAGCTAGCCTTACGTCTAAAGGATCTAGGTTCATCTCGTATGCGATCTGTTCCATTATAAATTCTGACATTGCGACGTGCTCTAGTGTCCCTGTATAAAAATAATGGAATTAATTAATTGCGCACAATGTGTTGGGAGGTCACATTATGCTTAATGTACTACTGATTTTTTACATTGTGTTTTCTATTAAATACATTACGTCATTTGAATCATACCTGGTGCTCTCGCCCAAGTATTCTTAGCAGTATCAGTGATAGAATCAAAACTTGTGTAAGTCCATCGAGCCTTGTTGTAGGCATTATTATACTGGCCGACACCAAGCATAGTAAACTGCTCGTTTGTCTTGTAGCCGTTGTCTTCAAATACTCTGTAGTTGATATATTGAATAGCTCCGGTACTACTTACGCCAGCCTGGAAAGGAAAAATATCTCCAAAGTTACAGTAAATAATAATGAAAGCCACAAACCAAATCAAATAAAAAACATTTAATCGTAAGTACATAGGTAATAATTTTATACAAAGGTTATACAATTTGGTAGTGCGCTATGTTTTGCCATTTGGCACACTAATTATAAAGACTTGGCCAATATGTTATCAAACAAACTAACACGGCAAGTTCAATAAAAGCTTATAAAAATGCGATTATATTTCAATTATATTTATTTACGTATGTGATTGAAAACTTGACTATTGTCGGCAGTAGACCACGAAGTATTATCATAATATTATATCATAATACTTACCTCAAAATCAGAACAGCATGGTAACCTCTTACCCAGAGCTTTAGTATTCGTTGTCAGTGACTGAATAAAACGACACGGTCTGTTTAGTTTCTGCACAACTAACGCAGCGGCTACTGCACCCTGACTGCTGCGGGATAACTTGATGCCATAGGCGCCTCCAACACGACGGGTATGCACATCAACTCTGTGAAAAGTCATTTGATATCTTAGTAATCTGATACAACAACAACAAGAAGGGTTCAGTATCCGGGATATCAATTAACTTCAAACCAGCCAGTAAGAATAAAAAAATATACAGAAAAGATACATACTGATTTTGGTTAATTTTCAAAGCCCTTGAAATCATCAACTGCACACCTTCCGTCCACTGCGTTGCACAGTATACATCCAGACCCTCATCTGATGGCTTAACTACAGTAGTCAGAGTTTCCATAACATAATGGTACTGGCCATATACTGTATTAAGACCTTTTATTACTTTATTTACATCTGTACCGGTATCCGTAGCAACAACTTGTTGGAACTGTGTACTTCTGTTTTTATCATCTATAGTTTTTTTTACATCAATGAGTGGCTCTGTTACATTCTTATATGTAGCTTCTACTAATTTAGCAGCTCTGTCAGCCAAGTATCGGCTTTCAGCCACAATTATTCCGATAGGTTGGTTGAAATATTTGACTGTACCACTGGCTAACACTTCTTCGTTGGCAGAGTATAAGAACGAGTCGGGTGGAGTAAAGGAGTTAATTCCTGGAATGTCTTCTGCTTTATAGAAAGCTATGACTCCTGGTAGAGCCTATAAAAATCTTATGTTTAATTGTCAATAAAGTAAATATGATTTTATAAAGGTGTAACAAATTCTTACCAAAGCTTTGCTGGCATCAATAGACACAATATCTCCCAACGCAACTGTACTTAGTGCAAACGCACAGTATACCTCGTTTGGAAGATTAGGAAAATCTTCAGTGTAGAAAGCCTCTCCAGCGCATTGTATCTACAAGTAGGAAACATGATAATTAAACAGACAGTTAAGGTATAAAAATTAAAAATACAGTACTACATGACGCTTGAACAATAATTTTGGACAGGAGGGATATAACATCACATATTGTATGTTTCTTCTTTCTTTGTATTAGTAAAGTTCCTTACCACAGCTTCCACTTTCTGTACAGGCTTGCTGATGGGCCACACTGTTTGGTTAGTTTCAAACAATTGAGTAGCTCTGGACACAGGGCGGGTATCCGCCAAATTAGTGGCTCCTGATTTGTAGCGAGATTCAAGATTCGTCTCTGGTGATAGCGACAGCAGACCCTGTGGAAAAAATAAAGCGTTTTTAAATTTCTGTTTTTAACGACTTTTCATTTTGGGTAAAGAAAGGGAAAAAAAGGTTTTGAAGTATTGAACCTTAATCTTTATCATCATAGAGTCGTCAAAAATGAAAAGAGCTTTCTCTTTCACTTCCTCTATTGAAATTCTAACAATTTGAAAAAATCTATCTATCTGTTTCTGTACGAGCGACCAAAAAGCGATAGTAGCACTTCGTGGCTACGTCGATTAAACTGCTCAACACTCCGCGAAAATTGAAATTTCCAATTGTTCAGACTTTTTTAGGCCAAGTCAGACTTTTGGTTCAGGGATTACTGCCGATGACTATGATTTGTAAAAAGGTACACCTGTTCGAGCAGACCTTATGCCGTATTAGAAACACTTCAGCGAAAAAGGAAATGCATACTTTATAAAATAATCCCAGGGCAACATTCTTCCTATACTCCACTGAAGGATCCGGTGGATTGTCTTCCACCACCAACTCTGCCTCCAAGATCATAAGTGCTGATGTCAGGGTCTCATTGGTGAACAGCTTCTTCCCCTTCAGAAACTTCTCTGTCGCTCCAGCCCTGATGAATGATGGAGATAGAGCTCCGATAACTATCCTCGCGCTGTCTACTACGTTACCAGATTTTAATTTGTACAAAAATCCTGCGTTGACGAAAGCATGGGCGTTTTCGGAACGGGGCATCACCTGAAATTTTTGTTTTGCTTTTAAAACGCTAATGAATTACAGAAAGTTTTGTGCATCCATTAATGCAAGAATATATTTAACTACCACGTAACTAATGCTATAATGTGTGAGTGAGTACCGCTGTGTATGATCGCTGATTGTGTACTGTCGCCTTAAACTATAATTTGTGCAAGGTGACGGAAAAGTGCTGATGTATGCAATGCGCGCGTGGCATGTTCGATGCATGGCTCGTACAACCAGACTGTATCTCTAAAACCGTGATAGCTAGAAAGTTGAAATTTTCACAAATTATGTATTTCTGTTAACGATATTATAACAACAAATACAAAAAAAAAAATTAAGGGGGGTTCCTATACAACAAATGCGATTTTTTTGCCCTTTTTTGCTAGATATTAATAATGGCAACACACTTGAATTATTCACAAATAACTCGGTTGTATTTTTATTTTAAAATAAAATTAAAATTAAATAAATATTTAAGGACGGGGTTTGCCGTTTTCATAGATGCGGAACCATTCATGAGCGAGTCCAACTCGCACTTGGCTGATTTTTAAGTTTCTCGCCATCATGGTTGACACTCCGCGTGTCCAGAGGGCTGGCTCTTTCTTTGGCCAAAGAATTAGCATTGCCATTCAATGTGGAACAGACGCTGCCAGACTTCTAGGCACGTTTCGGATGATAGCGATGTGAGGATTGTCAGGGCCAAACAACCCGTTGTTTATTTAGTTAGTTTTTTTATTTGATGCAGTAGCTTCAATATTTTGTGTTGTCGACGTATCATCTTCATTGAAAACATCACCAAGCAATTCATTCAGTTTAAGTAACTGATTTTATAACACATTTGCTCGTAAAGGGTCTCTTATTTCACCAATTTCAATATCGTAATGTATCTCATTACGTACTTGTGCGGTAATGTAATGTAAATCGCACGGTATAAGAAGATGCTCTGTCAAAACGACCGGTACCTACTTTTTTAAATCTTAGCAAAGAGTTTTTATTTCAGAAAAGTGGTCAACATTTTATGAACAAAATTAACTTTGGGAGATAAAATATAATAAATAAACATTTAATTCTTTAATTTTATTAATTTCGACAATAAATTACAACCATTAATATCTGTAGCAAAAACAAAAATATTAATTTACTTTATTAATAATACTGGCTGTTTTGTGCCTATGCCTGAAAAAAAATCGCATCGCTTATTTGTTACGAAATAATAATCAATTTTACTAATTGCTCAAATTTTCATAACTGCTTTAATTAAAGATTTATTCGTTTAAGAAAGTCCGAGTTTTATTTATTTCCTCCCAAATATGTTATAAAACGTCGTATGACATACGTGCGCTTTGATAATTACAGCCTCTGCTTTCTTTTAGCCCTCGCCTACGGCTCGGGCAAGCAATATCGCCTCGGCTGTAATTTTCAACTTACCGCACTTATATCATGTACTATTGGAAACCACTTGGCAAAGGAGATTCTCTATTAGCTAGTTTGTTTATTTTGATTCAATTAGTTCACTTTGATTGTAAATATTTAGTTTTAACTATTAAAAAAAAAATATATATACCAATCCTATTAATAAGTAAATAAATATTTAGTATTTAGGTGTATTATCTGAACCAGACCAATTACAACATTTTTATTTTTATTGGGTAATACACATAACATTAGGTACCACATTATACGTAGGTGGGTAATACAGTTTGTAATCGCTTTGTGCATATGAAATGCAATGAATTTGCATCAGCATTGTCACGTCTGGCGATACTATTTATCGTTTTAGTCTGGCTTATATTTAAAAGTTAGTATGCAATTCTAAAAATGTTGATATTCTTTAAATATGTATTTTGAGCTTTATATCCGCGCCGCGGGTAGTCCACCGGTTATCGCGGCCTCGACATAGAGGGCGAAGAAGGAACATGCGCGGTTTTTAGTCAGTAGAAGTCTGACACTCCCTTCGCTCTGCCCAAGAGCGGGAGGGGTTATTCGATGATATTACACCCACCAAAAAAAAAAAAAAAAAGCTTTATATCCGTAATGTTTTGCGAATTCTAAGTAAGTTCTAATACTAAACTAACTAAACCGCTAAATAACTTGATTAAACTCTAAAAACTTGTATTGCATAATTATTAAACAGATGATTTATTACTTTGAAACGAAAATGTTATTCTACAGGTAAGATTCTTTTGAAGATACTGATGGCATAATTTGTAATTATACTTTTATTATCTGCAATTTATAAAACATGCTGTATTGTAAATTCCATGATTTTAAAATAAAATGCCTAAAGCTTACCTTATAAGTGAATATGCGATTGTCATCACCTAGCGGTGGTAACATTATGTTCCAAATAACATATCCTCTCACATTCGCTTTCAGAAACTGTTGCATCGTCAGCGTCTCCTTGAAGCGGAATCTTTTCTCTAAATACAAAAAAAATATCAAGTTATGTGTAGGTATATATCAACAATTTGCTTAGAAATCTTATCAAAGTATGGTATAGACTTATTATTCCCAGATCAGTACCTAGTTAATATATAATTTTAATCAGTCTAAAACATAGTTACAGTTTCCATTAAAAAAACTAGTAACAACGTTCTAATAAATTTACAAGGTGTCTTAAAGTATGGTTAAGGGAAAAGAATTTCTACTTAGTAAATGATATGTTTAATAAGAAATGAGAAAATAAATAATTCCCAATATCATTTACCCTCTGACATTTATAATACATAATTATATTGAAATTGTATCTAATGACGTTGCTTACGGATCTTAATTATTTATGTTAAGACCGAAATTGTACCAATACTTTATTGCAAATAAATAAATTTGATTTGATTGATTTGATTTACTTACGTATAGTCACTTGTGCTCCAATCATCTCTAAAAGCAAAAATATATCCGAAGCAAACCATTTGTTCTGGTTCTTCATGATAAGGTTCCCTGCAATTGACGCCACCTACAAATACATTAAACATGTCAGAGCAAACCTCTCAGGCTCTAGCTATTCAAATAACCTCACATCTAAATTACAAAACAGGCCAAATGCAAGGCAAACTTCTGTTGAGAGATTTCCATGTTGTAACTTTTTGTTAGGACAAATAGTAGTAAGAAACTGTACTTTCTAAACTTTGGTGAACGATGGTGTTTGAATGTTCGATACCTGCAAATCTTGTACAGTTATTTTATCTCTGACTAGCGAACGTCACGCGGTTTCACCCGCGTAGTTCCCGTTCCCGTGGGAATACAGGGATAAAAAGTAGCCTATGTCACCCGGAGATAGTGTAGCTTCCCAACGGTGAAAGAATTTTTGAAATCGGTCCAGTAGTTTCGGAGCCTATTCGTTACAAACAAACAAACAAGTCTTTCCTCTTTATAATACTAGTGTAGATAACATTATCATAGGTAATGGTATCACCTTGAAGATTAGGCAGAGGTTTACTAACAGTGTATAAAGTCTTGGCTGCTATAAAGTTTCTAAAGAAAAAATCCAATAAAACTTTTGCCGACCTGAGAATCGAGCACATGAACTTTTTTTTTTTTGGCGTGTGGAAAACCATCGAATAACCCCGTCCGCTCTTGGGCAGAGCGAAAGGGAGTGTCAGACTTCTACTGACTAAAAACCACCCATGTTCCTTCTTCGCCCTCTATGTCGAGGCCGCAATAACTAGTGTACAACCCGCGGCCCCAGCGGGCGTCGGCCCTTTCGGGCCCCTCCCATGTTGCTGACATCTCTTTGAGGCGCGCGTGGAACACGAACGCGCCGTCGACACGGCCTGTTTTCGTCGTAAGACGGACGGACGGCGAGTTAGCCCATCACTCACCGTCCACAGGCCCGCGTCTACGGTGGCCGGAGGTCATCGCGAGACCCCCGACGCCCGGAGCGCCTCCCGCGGCTGCTGGGACGAGAGATTCTCTCCCTCTCGCATTCCGCCGCCTCATTCGCTAGCATCACTGCTTCGCAGAAGGAGGCGACGGCATCCCATTCCTCCTCGCCCCGAACCATGGCTTGCACCAGGGCCGGGCGCGATAGGTCGCCGCCGCCGATCGCCGCTACGAGAACACGGCGGGGCTCCGCCCAAGCGGGGCACACCTCCACTGTGTGCTCCACCGTGTCCTCCGGCCGATCCTCACAATGGTGGCATCCGGGCGTTTCCTCCCGCCTGATTCGGGGCAGGTACCTCCCAAAACAACCGTGTCCGGTGAGGACCTGCGTCAGACGGAAGGTGAGGGCGCCGTGGCGCCTCTCTAGCCACTCCTCAAAGAGGGAACTTACCGCCACTATCGTGGCGTGCCCTGCACGGTTGCGACAGTCGCTGTCTCCATGTCGCCATGATATCGCACCGGAGGTCAGCAATTGCCGCGGCAGTGGAGTGACCCCCCGGCGCAGCGCCTCCACGCGCCATTGATGCAGGCGCGCGAGGACTATCGCCTCCAGATCGCACGGCGGCAATCCGCTTCGTGGGAGATCGTGCGGTACCCCCGTACCATCCTTACGGCCATGACCTTCTGGGGCACGTTCAGGTAGTGGGCGGCCCGTTTCCCCAAAGCAGGCGCCCACACCAGGGCCCCGTAAAGGGCCATGGACCGCACGATCCCCACATAGAGCCTCCGGCAGGAGCCGTTTGGCCCCCCCAGATTGGGTAAGAGTCACCTAAAGGCAGCCCCGGCCTGCTCCAGTCTGGGAGCCAAACGTTGGAAATGCTCCACGAAGTTCCACCGGCTGTCGAGGACGACTCCTAGGTACTTTAAAGTACACTCGACGCCGATGGGAACCCCTCCCACCATTAACTGGGATCCCGACGGCAACGCATTCCCACGTCCATGGAAGCCCTTGGCCTCCGACTTGTGAAGCGCCACCTCGAGACCCAGCTGCCGGATCCTTCCACGACTATCGCAACCCCGCGTGTCAAATTGTCGGCCGCCGCCTCGTACGACCCACCCTGTGCTAGCACCAGCGTATCGTCCGCATAGCAGACTACGCTGACGCCGCTAGGGAGGTCGGCACGCAGCACCCAGTCGTAACCGATGTTCCACAAGGGCGGCCCCAGAACCGATCCCTGTGGAACACCGCACGACATCTCTCGCCGTTTCCACTGTCCGTCTTGACCAGCCCTGTCTGTCAAATAGTCCCCGACCAAACGACGACAGTAGGTCGGCACCCGGCGATAGCGGAGTGCCTCCCTAATGCAGCTCCAGGGCATACTGTTGAAGGCGTTGGCGATGTCGAGAGACACTGCTAAGACCACACCGCCCCGAGAGACCGCAGCCCCCGTCGTGAGGGCTCACCGTCGAGCGCCTCTTGTGGAAACCAAACTGGTGTTCCGCAAGATCCGGACCCATTCCCTCCAGGTGCTCGGCGAGGCAGTTTGCAATTACTCTTTCAAAGAACTTGCCCACCTCGTCGAGCAGCACAATGGGCCGGTATGCGGACGGTGAGTCCGCAGGGCGCCCCGGCTTCTGGATGAGGACCAGCTTCCCCGTCTTCCAACGAAGCGGGAACTGGCCTCTTTCCATGCATGCGCTTAAGAACCCCTCCAGTCGGGGCCCAATAGCCTCGGAGGCCAGGACCCAGGCTTTGCCAGGCAAGTCATCGGGTCCCGGGGCGGTATTTTTGGCATTCAGCCTCCGTACCGCCGCTCTCAGCTCTACCCCAGTCACCTCCGGAATGTCGTCATCGGTTCCTGAATGGTCCGCTTCCGGCATCGCGGATGGCGGAGCCATTGGCGGGGGAGAATGCTCCCCTCGCGAAGGAAACAGAGCGCTCACCACGTCCTCCTCAGTAGTCGCCCTTACGACCACACAACCACAATCAAACAAACACCTACTTTTTGTTCTAAAACAGACATCAACATCACTGAAACTGTGTTACGCTTATCAGTGACAGCAACGAACACCAATTTTATTCCTACAAAAAATTAAGTTAATTGTGTTTTTAATAGCGACGCTAGGTCTGAGGTAAAGTAAACGGAAAAGACAACTTCAACTTAATCAGCAGGTTTTAATGTTAGTCATAAGATCCTATGACCAGACTGGTATAATATTGGCAAGATCAGCAGCAATGTCAATGTTTTGGATAAAACATTGGTACAAAGTGTTTTAATAGTTCACGCAGATTTACTTACATTTCTAACAGGAATGTGTGCAACTTTAAGTACGTGATCGTAAATCTTCTGCAGATATCCGAAGCTGTCTTTTGTAGATACAGTTTTCAATATTTCTAAGAACTCAGTGAGTGTTGTACCAGCGTTCACAATCAAGTTCTGATCAATTGTGTATCCTTTTAGTTCTTTGACCCCACTTATGTCGATAAGTACCCGAGGGTATTCTTCTATGGGATAAACTCCTGTAAACATAAACATTATCATATCTTCCGTTTCGTTATCTGTAGATGAAACTATGTCATTAGAGCCAAGTATGCTTAGATTGCAACAACAACGTTTACTAACAGAGATCGGGTCATTGCCAGTTTCAAAATTTTTATCTCGTCTTTTCGGAGCCAAATATTTAAAATTCTGCTTAGTTCTAGAGTTTCCGATCTCGCTTTATGCCAAAGAACACGTTTAACTTTTACTCATAAGTTTATGTCTCCTTTCAAGAAACATTTCTGAGTTACAATTCCGGAACGTAGATAATCATGCCCTTTTGTACTATTAGGCCTAATCCTTCCAGAACTAGAGGCCTCTGACAAAAAGAATAGCATCAAATTATTATATATATATATTATATATTTACCTTTTGCAGTATCCCCACTGACAAGCATGTAAGAATCATCTCCTTCCCTTCCTAAAATCCTAAATATATCTTTGACTTCTAGCGCTCGAACCCAAAGCTTGCCATCTTTCAGCTTGATTTCAATAACCTCATCTTTACCATATTCTTTATCTACGAAGCACCAATCACTATCCTCACAATTATTTTTATTGCAAGTTTCTCCAGTCTTCTTGCAGATTTGAAGATCTTCAATATCTTGAAGTTTGATCTGTCTTGGAGCATCTTTGGCAAAACTCTTGAAGGCTTCCAGGATTGGTCTGAAGCCGGTACAGCGGCAAGTCTGACTGCCCAGAGACTGTTCTACTTCAAGCATTGTAATGTTTGGATTGGATTGGAGGAGACTGTAATAAAAAAAATATGGGTCGTCAAATATTATAGAATGGTTGGAAATGGTACGTAGAGTATGTAGAAGGTGCCTGTCGTTTTCAAGACTAATTATTTTACAAGAAAAAAAAATTGTAAAAACCCTTTGAAAACCAACTAAAGTTAAACTATTTTCTTTATTAAATCAGCAAATGATAAGTGACTATTGATATTAATTGTTTAATTAAATACACACTTATTCATATGCTTAACATAACAGCAACTCTATGACAAAATAAAGATGTTTGTGAAGCTGCTGTACAGTGTACACATAAAATTAAATTCATGTTGATTATTTTATACAAAATACAGAGGCCTTAACTTTATGTAATATCGGTATGTGTTTCGTCATATACAGAGTGGAATTTTGTAATGCCACCTGGAGGGAAAGTACTCTCAATACTGCAGATAGAAAATTTTACTCAAAGGCAACATTCCTTTATTTTTGAATAGAAAGCAAACTGCATTCAAAGATTTTCGAAAATTATTTTCTCACACACCCGGGAATCGAACCGGCTAAAATCTGAAAAAATTATACCCTGTACTTTTATTGCATCGATCGTTAAGGTCAAAAGGATGAAATCTCTCTAACAAACATGATAAATTAAATAAAAGGAAAACCAGGAAATCTTAAATTAATTTAATTATTTACAAAAAATGGTAAACTAACTAATTAGTTGGTTTTCCTTTCATTTAATTTATCATGTTTGTTTCCCGGGTATTCGATTCCCGGGTGTGGGAGAAGAGAATTTTCGAAAATCTTTGAATGCAGTTTGCTTTCTATTCAAAAATAAAGGAATGTTTCCTTTGAGTAAAATTTTCTATCTGCAGTATTAAGAGTACTTTCCCTCCATGTGGCATTACAAAATTCCACCCTGTCTATCATCATCATCGTTGGCAGCCTTGCCACTAACTGCTTTTAGAATTAGAATCATCCTCCTTCTGTGTCATTTTAGCTGGATTTCGCTAGTCTCGACCAGCTCGAGTCTTACCCGCGAGCAAAAATCGTGTTAGTTATTTCTTACCTATTCATCGCCATAACCCAAGCTGGTGAACAGTAACCACACTGGGAGCCATTTTTCTCTGCCAATGTGGTCTGCAGTGGATGGTATCCTTTATTCCTATTGCCCAACCCCTCGATGGTCGTGATCTCCCACCCATGGCAGGATGTTACTGGTCTCAAGCACTGTGACGGAATAAAACATAATTATGTGTTTAATGATTGACTGCAAATCTGTTCTTAATTTATAAATATATATTTTAGTTTTATTTAGTATCCTTTCTATTTGAGTTCTTCTGTGGTAATTGGTATCCATTAGTAGAGATCGAGGGTTTGTATTCATTCTTTATTTTATAACACGTTTGGTCAATTAATTTAGTCAAAATTTTTGCTTGACTATTTTTATTTCTCTCTCTTGCATTTAAGGTGGCTTTAATACGAGTTTTGGTTGTTGTAGACGCCAGATTCCTCACTATATTACCCCTTCACCGTTTGAAGTGCAGTGGTGATGAAGTAAAGATTTTAAAGTTTCGCACCAAGTTTGAATCGATAATCGAGAACTTGTACTTCTAAATCACTGAGTCACTACTACTCACAATTACAATAATAAAGTAATAGACATCAAATTATGATCATTACCGAATTGATAGCATACGGCGCAGCAGAGGGAGACTGTGCGCTGACGACACACCCCCCACACCCTCCTTCACGACACATGTACTTGGTGCCACGGAGCCCTAGGTGGTCTCGTATGTAGTCCAGTAGAGACACATCCGAGCTGATCTCGCATCCCACTGGTGCACAAGACAAAGAAAAACACTAATTTATTCGTAGGATACGGTATTCACAAAATTGTTACATAAATCATAAATGGTGTGGTTCTCGACATATCCGCCGCTAGACGCTGCATACGAATATTATCACTATTTTAGTTATTTTATATAGACACATAGCTATACCTGACACTAAATAATCTAATTAAACTTACATTCTAATAAAAACAAAACACACAGGTTAAGGTAAAAGATCAGAAAGAAAATAATGGTACTAGATAAAGCTCGATGAGGGACAAACGTGACCGGGAAGTATAGAAGAAGAAAGAGGAGGTCCCTATGAATATTGGGCTGATATTATATTATATATTCCATAGTCAAATGGAACTAAAAAAACCTTAGTTATAATAATATCAGCTATCTGCCAGGACAAATCCCGTCAAAATTGGTCCAGACACATAAAAAAGTCGTTTCGAATATTAATCGGAACGAACAGATATACAGAAAGACCAAAATATAAAAATGTGTTACTTTTTCAGTTAAAAAAAATAAAAATGTGTTTAGTTTATCATTCAGTAAATAGCTGTTTTTAGAGTTCCGTAGCCGAATGGCATTGAAACTTTGTACGTAGATGTATTCTGTGAACTGCTTTACGATTTTCATACAAAAATAAAAAATAAAGATTAAATAAGGGATTAGCGATTATTTATTTCCATACATGGAACTGAAACGGAAAATACTTTTTTCATCAAACCTATCAGAAAGGGCAGAAACTACAATTAATGCAAGTAGACAGATTATTATAATGATATTTATTTACCTACGTCTATGATTAAAAAAGTATTTTAGGTACATCAAGATTATCGCAACCTACGATTCAAAAACCTTACTACAAAATCACGATCCTGTAAAAATATTCAAAAACTCACAATTGTTACACTGAAATCTACTTCAATTTTATATGAAAAGGTTTTAATATTTACCGGAATATTCCACACCATTGACTTTAAATTTTATCTGCGCCATGACAGAGAGTCCACTTCCTACTCCGGCTTGCTCTTAAGTAATAACACGGGTATGTGTGCAGCTGTGTTATTACATCCAAAAATTATATTAACATGGTGTAAGCGATATCATTATTAAGTAAATCTTTTGTTAAATGTAGGTATGATGTGTAACTAAAGTAATTTCGAATCAAAAGGCATTGGCTACAAGTTTACTTTAAAAAAATGTTTTTGGAGTCAAGTCTCAATATTTGCTTTTAGTCACAATATTATTCGGAAAAGTCAAACATAAAACTTTTCATTAAAAGGCCCAGGGGGTTCAAAGTACCCCCTATTGAAAAGTTTTCCCATCAAGATTTAGCAATATCATCAATTATTCCCAAACGACATAAAACTTTTTGCAGTTTCTGGTAAGGAAGCACAAGGTACTGCATGCCTTCAAAGTTATCATAATCGTGTGAACATTTGGCTATTCCAAGAGAACAGCTGTTTACATCAAGATTAAATAAATAACTGTTCAGTGACAAAGGCTGGTGAAAAAAAAAACAAATAAAAAAAAACATATGACTATGATATTAGACAATTATGGTAGATGATATTTAGTGACTAAATAGACACAGCAGCACGGGCCAATCTTCGCGGTTGAGCCGGCTTGCCAAAGTCCGTCTGTGGATGGGTGACCATTTATCATACGCCGAGTTTCTTCTGAATGTCGGAAAGTACGCGAAGCCTGGTTTTGACTGTAATTTTGTAGATCTTTGACAGTCGTTAAGTAACCAGTACTAACTTGGTTGTGGAGGTCAGATAGGAAGCCGTTCGATACAAAATACTGGTATTCGCCTCCACCCGGATAGACTGGATGTCGACCCCTTTATTTCGGAAAAGGAAGGCAGATTCGTTTGTATTTTCATCGATGTCTCTGCATCAGTTACCTGGGCAAGCTATTGTGCCTCGTACAGTCAACACGTCCAATATGTATACACTTTGCAACATTTAGAAGCAATTTTCATCTACTGTATTGATTTTATTTTCATGTAACGTAACTAAAATAGTATTTTGGAACACACATTATCATAAAGTAAGTCAAATCTCAAAGTCACAATCTTTTTTTCACGAGAAATTCACGTTTGAACTTTCCCAAGTGTAGACATATTATTGCTCATGACTGTACATGCACAATACTTAAATGACTGCTAAAGAAACGCCATTTAATCTTAATTGTTGAATATTTTAGCTAATCAACTATGTTCTGTTTGCCTGTATTTCTTAAAATTATTACTTAAATGTTGGTACCTAGTCAAAAACGAAAAAAAAAACATGTTGATAAGCCTGTTCCAATTTTCTAAATTGAATTCTTTTTAAAATGTTTAACTACCCTAGTTTCTCTTAAATGGTATATTGACTGCATACTAACTGATCGTAGTTTTATGAAAGACTGACTATGTGCAACATTTTTCTAGCCTATATAAAATGAAAATGAACCGGCCAGGTGCGAGTCAGAATCGCGCAAAAAGGGTTCCAACAAAATAATATTATTAACATTAAATTCAATGCTCATTCTTCTGCCAACAGCATGCTCTTATGCCACATAATTATGCTGTCTTAGTATTTTTATGAAAAACAAAGTTACGGCTGCCGTTTCACGAAAAAGTCCTATCATCATCATTTGTGTAGCCTTTTCGCACCTATGTTGGGGTCGGCTTCCAATCTAACCGGATGTAGCTGATACCAGTCCCATATCACTACAAAATAAATATCAAATCTTATTCAAACCAATTTTCATTGGTTCTACAATAGGCGATCGGACTGGTTCAAAAAACATCATTCTAATTAGTCCGTCAGTTAGATTATCGAAAAATATTGGATACATGTTTTTGTTTTACCAAATTAATACAAATTAACGGAGATAAAACGTCTCAAAGATGTGACGTGGGTTGTTTGTGACGTCATTTGTAGGTAAAAACTGTACTGACATGTGACGTTTTCGAGGAGTTCACGAGTTTTCGAAAGCACTGTTTCGCCTTCATTTTTTGTTTATGTGAAAAAAGAAAAAATACGTGCTCAATATTTTTTGAAAATCTATCTGACGGACTGATAACTTTTTTTTTGTCCGATCCCCTATTCAAAACTATATCAGAATGTTCCTCCGCTTTCTGTTTCCTTCGATTTCTTTAAAAATTGGAGGGGGGACTATTTGTGTTATACTCGTACAATAGATTTAGAACCGAATATTGTCTCATCAACAGATTTAAAAAAAGAGTATTTTGCGAACTAAATTTTTAAGCTATCGATAAACGGTCCTCATAGTATAATATTTACGTAGATTTTTTAAACCCTCAGTTCTATGTATGGAGATTGGAGGGACATCCCAATTTTACTATTTTTATAATTTCATATCACTTCTATGTAGTGCTATAAAAAAAAACATCTAATCCTCATGACTGTGACATACGGACGGACAGAACAAATCGATAGGACTTCCCTTTTTAGGGTTCCGTAGTCAACAAGGAACCCTTATAGTTTCGCCATCCATGTCCGTCTGTCTGTCTGTCCATGTGTCCGCACTATATCTCAAAGACTCTTGTAAAACTACTACTGACGAAATTTGGGTGTAACTATTATTATAGGTACACATCTGGCTAACCCTTCGGGGACTAAAGGCGTGATGTTATGTCATGTAAAAAACTTTTATTCAAGGCACGTTTTGGGTGCTGATGTTTACGTCAGCCATAATTTGGCAAGTCATCTGTGCCAACAAAACATAGTTTTTCGTGCCATTCATTACAATTTCAATATTTATCGAACACAAATGTTTCTCATGGCTGTCATTTTTGTGCGAATTTGTGCGTACGTGCGTACTGCTCGTCACTTGCTATGGAACGTGCCCCCTATTTCAAGATGTCGATTTAATTAAGTAAAAATTGTCGGTTGTATCAAATTGACTGCCGCACTCAGAAAGCTTTAATGATTACTTAGGCCATCAATAAGTAAAGGTTTTGACAGTTTTGTCATACAAAAGTATGTCAAATCTTTACTTTGTGACGGATTAAGTAATCATTAAACATCTCTGAGTACCGCAGTGAGACACATAAGAAACAAAAACAAAACATTCGATAATCTTTTGTATTATTAATTTTCCTAAGAATCCTTTTATAAGTTGTAATAAAAAATAGGTACGGTAAGCAGTTGTCACAATTTCTTGATATACTTACACCTGACTGATATACAGACAAGGAAAGCTTGGTGCAGAAGGGAGGAGACCTGTACTAATCAGCATCAGTCAGACAAGAAACAGAACAAGACTGCCAATGATGATGATTACTGGCTTAAGTTAAGGCGACACTAAATGCCAGCGACCTTAAGCAAGTGGGACACTCCCCGCGACCGCGAAACGCATGCTCGTAATTTTGTAGGGTAACTATACGTTTCAAATAGTAAGGACTGTCCAGCGCGATTTTTTATCACCATACAAAACTATGTTTGGAAATAAGAATATGGGATTTACAAAAAATCTATTGATTGGACTAAAAAATAAAATAGTATGTTGGTTTTAAAATTTGCCAAAAATCAGAACGATCACATGTATTTTAGTATGGTTTTCACTCGTTCAAATATTTTTTTCGAGGTATCTTCGCGATTTTTTCTATACTTAGAGTGAAATTAGTTGTATTATGTTTTCACCACACTATGTCACTAGCGTATATCCTGAAGAATATCATAATATTTTTACTGCAGTGATTCACATACTTTAACGCATTATAAAACTCGCAGTTTAGCTCCTGTTGTCCCCTTATCAGCCGTTTTTTTTTTCTTTGGGGTTTGAAAATCGTCAAATAACCACTCCCGCTCTTGGGCAGAGCGAAAGGGAGTGTCAGACTTCTACTGATTAAAAACCACCCATGTTCCTTCTTAGCCCTTTATGTCGAGCCCCGGTATCTCTTACAACATCCCGCAGCCCCGACGGGCGTCAGCCTTCCATGTTGCTGACATCTCTTTGAGGCGCGCGTGGAATGCGAACGCGCCGTCGACACGGCCTGTCGTCATCATAGGCGGATGGACGGCTAGCTAGCCAATTACTCACCGTCCACAGACCCTCGTCTACATTGGCCGGAAGCCGTGACGTGGCCCCCGACGCCCACAGCGTCTCTCACGGCAGCTGGGACGTGAGGTTCTCTCCCTCTCACGTTCCGCCACTTCCTTCGCTAGCATCACTGCTTCGCAGAAGGAGGTGACGGCAGCACATTCCTCCTCGTCCATGGCTTGCACCAGGGCCGGACGCGAGAGGTCACCGCCAAAGCGGGACAGACCTCCACGGCGTGCTCCACAGTGTCCTCCAGCCGATCCTCACAATGGTGACATGCGCGCGTTTCTCCCGCCTGATTCGGCGCAGGTACCTCCCGAAACAACCGTGTCCGGTGAGGACTTGCGTCACACGTAAGGTGAAGGCGCCGTGGCGCCTCTCCAGCTACTCCTCAAAGAGGGGACTTACCGCCGCTATCATGGCGTGCCCTCCCCTTAATAGCCTGAAACAAAGTCATATAATAATAACAGAATCATCAGGAATTAAGATTTTTTTATTAAGTATTAGCCCGTTTAATCTGTTAGGAATGAGTCCAGATCGTAACGCCAGCATTTCTTCCTGCCTCGGATACGACGGCCGTCTTTAGGCATCCACTGTGTGACTATCTTCGCCCATCTGTCCGGCTTCATCCTACAAACCTGACCCGTCCAGTCCCATTTTAACTTGGCAGTTAAAACACCAACATTTTATTAGCTAAACTTATTTAAAACATGATTTACAATTATTTACAGACGAATATAATATTCACAAAAACTTGATAAACTAAAAAAAACAAAAACATCATTAGGCAGATGATAAAACTATGATATTATAAGGTCTATCACTTAGAAGTTAAACGAACGATGCATTAGTAATATGTCTGCGTTTACGTCGCTTCACTCGATTGCATCTGCTTAATTCCCAGACCACGTAGTGCGATGATATTTCTTAGCTTTTTCATTGTAGATTTCTATTATCTAATTTCAGTTTAGTAATCGTTGAAATAATTTAAATGCAGTGAAACGAGATCTTAGACTACGAATGAATAGAACCGGCAAAAAGATTTATCAAAGCACAGTCAAGATGGTGTACGTACTTAAAAATAACATATTAATGTTATCATCGGCATCAAAACTAGATCCAGTCTTTTGTACCTGACTACTCTGAGAAGATCCAGCTGGAACAAACCCAGACGTCACTGTAGGTACCTTATAAGGTCCAGACATTGCTCGTAATTATGAGGATCATGTAGATTCAGATTAAAATGAACCTATTCAGTCAGTGCCAGCATTGTCAGCGATCGTGTTGCTCGATACATAACCCATGGTTTGAAGTCTAACCGGATGAAGCTGTATGCCAACATTCTAGATGGAGAGGAGCTGTCTTCCACGATTAAGCAGTAACTGGTAAAATAATAATCATTAGTAGGGTTTGCTATCAAACGTTTGAGCTTCTAATTCCCATCAGGCCAGTAAAAGACCAGTTAAAGCTGGGACCAAAGACGTCAGGAAACATACGTCTTCGCAGGATGGATGGCAATAGCTAGATTAGAGTTGCTGACAACCTAGTTGAGTGGTATAAGATTATGATGAAGAATCATTAACAGAATTTACCCAAAAGTCAGTGGAGGTTGAAAAATTCATTATTTTTTACCGGAATATTTTTTACCCGCCAAGGAAGGGTTATTAGTATTACATACATACTTATCAAAACATTGGCGATGTATTTATTGAGTGTTGTTGTAGGTATGTCGGCGATAACGTTGTATTTTATGCATCCTTAACGAAATGACGCATTCGTGACTTGGTAACTGTAATGTTTAGGTAGGTTTCGCTAAAATATTATTTTTTGTTCATTATCAATTAAATACATCGTAACGGGACCCTAGTTATTGCAAAACCTAAATGCGAAGGATCTTCAGTATCTAGAATAGAATAGTATTTATTTCTGAGTATATGGTAGGTACAAGATCTTAATATAAAACAGTATCACATACACTACCGTTGCCGGTGTAGAAATATTAAAATCATTTACGAAAGTGGCCAACTTCTAAACAGCGACAATATTATAATGAAAGCATAAGTTTGTCATATAAACACTAATAAGATATAACCTCAATTAATTTAGTTGATATAAAAATGGGGAATTTTGTATACAATGTCAAGTTTTTTTTATGCTCAAATGTTATTCATTAATGAAATGTCATAATTTACAACATACAATAATGCCAAATGTCAAAATAAAAAATAATAAAAAGAACACAATACAAGTCAATAGGTAGGTATACATACACACCCACAAAGTTTTTATGAAAATAGAATGTCAAAATCTAAGTAGAGTGATTTATAAATTGTACGTACCATTCCATCCCTTGTCTAATAAACAGTGCCATACAAATAATAAACTCAAACTCAAACTCAACTCAAACTCAAAGCATTTATTTCAATTAAACCATTACTGGCACTTTTGAATGTCATAAGAACAATTCATAAAACAAAACTACGAAAAACTACGAGTGCAATACGTCATTCCGAAAGCCACCACGCCGAACCACACGCCGCCGAATGCCCGCAACGACGAACACTGCAAGCAAAAAAAGCACGCAGCGACGCACACCGCAACAACGAATGCACGAGACCTCGAATCACGGAACAACGAATGCACGCCACAACGCGCAACCGCCGCCCCGCGACCCGGAGCCCCGCGCACCAGCCACCACGGCACGCGCCGCCGCGCGCCCCCGCACCCACAGCACTCGCCGCCGGTAACATCCGGCGCCGCGCAACACGACGCAGCAACCCCCGAAACAACGTATTGCACTCCTAAGCTACAGTCACAGTCACAAGGCATAATAACTTGTGAAAGTACTGTAGTTGCCAGTTCCCTAGCGTAGATCTCTATGGAGAAGAACGGGCAAGAAACTCCATGGACACTCTTTTAAATCAAAATATTGTTACAAAATCTTGGTACATTACATCATTCATGTTGAGATGGTATATTATGTGAGAACTATGTAGCAAGACGTGCAAGTTAAGAGCGTCCGGAGTAAAAAAGTATAATAAACAAATCAAAAAAAATATGTATATATTTATAAACCATGGCAACTAAGAGATGACCAGTCTCCACTGACAGCGCCCGTTCACGAACATGACGCATGGATCAGCACCATTCAACTCAACCATTTTGAAGGGAACTAAATGATCCGACACACGCGCCACCATCAGCGAGACATATGAGTGAGCATGACATTCTCTCAGCCACCAGGGCATCGTCATTAAAAATAATATATCTAAATGTAAAAAGTGGCTTTATAGTACATAGTACTCACACAGTCATGTGCCATGCAATTATATAATATTAAGATATTGAATCTATACAATGCAAAGAAATAATTACAATCTTCTGCAGCCTCTACAATAATATTCTCCTATAATCTCTTCTTAATTCTCCTCTACAATATTCTAATAAAATATAAAATAAGGTAGTTAGATCGGATAGTCGATTTATCGAGAAAGGTTGTAAGCTACATTTATGTGACGCAGACGAAGTTGCGTTGGTCAGCTAGTAAAAAAAAAAAAATGTACCATGGCAACTAAGAGATGACCAGTCTCTACTGACAGCGCCCGTTCACGAACATGACGCACGGATCAGCACCATTCAGCTCAACCATTTTGAAGGGAGCTAAATGATCCGACACACACGCCACCATCAGCGAGACATTTGAGTGAGCATGACATTCTCTCAGCCACTAGGGCAAAGTCACTAAAAAAAAAAATAACTAAATGTAAAAAGTGGCTTTATAGTACATAGTACTCACACATGTGCTATGCAATTATATAATATTAAGATATCGAATCTAAATAACGCAAAGATATTTTTACAATCTTCTCTAGCTTCTACAATTACTTCACATGATAATAGATTTATTTGCCCCTATGGTTGTGGAGCAGGACCAGCATTGAGCCAAGCATTTTTATCATCAATGTAATCCCCCAACTTATAGTATGCTTGCCTACATAGTGTGCGTTTTATACAAGATTTAAATTTCGTCTCATTCAGTTGAAGAATGTGAGGGGGTATTTTATTGTAACATTTTAAACAGTACCCCATGAAAGATGTGTCTACTTTAGCTAGCCTGAAACCTGGCTGAACTAGTTGGTCCCTATTTCTCGTATTATAGTGGTGTCTATCACCTCTTTTGCTAAATAAATGCAGATTTTTCCTATAAAATATATATTGCGGGTTTTGCACCAACATCAGGTTACTTAAATTAGGTCTGCATCGACAGTTGAAAGTTTCAACAGAGCTATTATGTAGATAATTCAATTAAGTGTCGATAATGTGAAAACCGACATTACTATGTCCTGATAGACAGCTGGTAATATACCCAAAAGTCTGGCAGCATTGCCACGTTGTATGGCAACACTTGGCCTCTGGCTAGCCCTTGGGTCACGAGAAGCGTCAACTAAACGTTTTGAGATTGCCTTGAACAGGATATGAGGACTCGGTGCCCACGGCCTCAGAATTTCAACCCAAACTGATACACTACACACATTCCTAAATTCCCATATATCCTCGAAGCTTCTATTTCCATACATTTCCCCCAGTGATATTCATGTACCTATAGAGTATGTTATAACACGAACGTAAGCCAGGTAAGACAGGGCTCACCCGCCCTATATTCCGCTAAATAAAGTGACCGAGGCAATTCATCAAGGGGACCTTACTTGCTGAAACAATGAGGAGTGAGAAAACAGAGTAATAACCTAGCCATTATAGGTTGTGTATCACTGAACCAAATGTCAATCGGATATAACGATGAGATGATTGTTGTTGTTGATGATCTTGTTGATTGTTGTCTCCAAAATAAAAAATAGAACTTTTTTTGACGTAGTATTGGCGAATCTATGACTTATATATATTTAGAAATACTACTGTACCTGGTCAATATAAAAACGGCCTTTGACAGTCAGTTTAAATTGCAAAATTATATGTATTGTTTTTTTTTGCAACATTATCACAATTTGTTACTAGGTCTTACTGATTTGTGAATGAGCTCTCCATTGACAACTACTTCGTGTCCCCAGACATACCGACCCAACCCTTTTTAGTCCCCGCATGACAGAATATGAAATTTTAATTAAAAAATATCTGGCAGAAAACGCATGTAAGATGCGGGGACGTTATAGAACCTTGCGTGGAACGTTACGTGGACGGTATGTGAAGTACGTCGGACTAATGGGCGTCGTGTAATGGGCTCCTAGTAGAAGTTTCAATTAGGTTGGAATTTCTGTTATGAAATGTGAAGCTTTGATTGTCGCTCTTTTATCAAAGTTCAGTAGGGATAATGGCTGTCTATTAATGCTAATTTCATATCTGATTAGGCTGGCACAGTTTTAGGGTAACGAAAGTTTTAGTCTTCATTTATGTAATAATATACGAGTAGTTTGATGTGAAACATTTATGTACGTATTATAATTTTATTAGAGACCTCTTGAGACGGAACAGATCAACGTATGTATTTGCATTTTAAAGTGATCCTGACCCATCGTCTCCCAAGAGATTACGAGTTTAATACCGTACCCTCCAGATTCTGTTGTTAATATACATGATATATGTAACTATAGCACAAACTTTTAACAAGGGATATAATTCTAATCACAATTACATTTTTTGTCGGTTATTGCACAAAAAACAAACTGTTCCGCGCATATTGACCATTTAACAGTTTTGAATTAAACAGCAGATTTTAGCACCACATATTCCTAGACCAACAATTTGTACACAGAAAACCCATACTTGTAAACAACGACACAAAAACAAGTAACTAAAAAAATTGCATGCACTTTAAACCCAATACTGTTGCGAGTCTAGTTTCAAACAAAATTGGTGTAGATTTTATTGACACGAACTAAAATCGTACAATATTCGGCGAGGCCCCGAAACACACTGTTATAGTCTATGCTAGCTGTAGCGTAATAACGGGGCGTATTGAATGTAAAACGTTATGACCCGCTCACGACTAAAGACGATGCAACCTGCGACGTTTTTGCGTTATGCGACACGCGCGTTCACTTGTTTCACAAACGCTTGCTCTAAGCATTGCCTTTTTATTATTTTCTCCGCAATTGCTGTAACGACATACAACGCACGTCTCATGAGCGAGTAGGTTGTGGCAAGAGGGTTACTATTATAGTCTATGCAAACGTATTGAATGCAAAATGTTCCGGAGTGGCAAACAGTTAACAAATTTAATGTTATAACGTGGCGCACTGCAAACTACAATACACTTTGGATGGTGTTGGCGGCTTTGAAGATAGCGAGTTGATAAGAATAAATGTGCACTATCATTTATGTGATCGTTTTTATGCCCGCTACTGGGTTAGATATTGGGATATTTCCATATAATAACTTTATACTGATTCTGACACGATTCACTCGTAGTCCCAACTGGGCGCCAACAGAGTACGTTGGCGCCCACTTGGGACCAATAGTAGGTCGTTTCGGTATAGGCGGAACCGTAAAAACTCGTTTTATTAATGAAAGAAAGAAAGAAAGATTAATATTTATTTGTCGCAGAAACACACCGAGCATACAGGAAAAGAACAATACACACATAACAGATATAAAAAAAATATTAATTAATAAATGAATGCACATATTTTCAGCTCACAGTTTAAGCCCATATTTTAACTTCGACTACATTGGTGATTGAACAGAGTCATCTCGCTACTTAACTATCGGTTACTTTAAAACATAATCCACGTTCACAATCGCTATTTCCCCAGCCCGACATCGAGCCCGGGGTGTGAAAGTACCCAACGCAACAGAAGCTAGTCGTACCTACCAACTGGTACCTACAACCTACATAACGCCTGTCTACAAACAGATTGTCGCCAAGAATTTGTTCCAACTGTTTGTATTTGTACACATTTGGAGCAGATCGCGGCGATTGAGCGGTTTTAGATCGAGTTACTGCGTTTGTGGGCCTTGTGTCTGTGTACTTGTGTACTTACATAAGGGTTTATGTATGTGGGCTGATGTGTTTGTGTACTTAACATGTTTTACATGGGATTTTTTTTGGCTTATAGGACTATAGCCTTGATGTATTTATTTAGTAAAAGTTTATTTCTACGCTACGTTTCGTCTGACAAACAAAAAAATCTATTAAATTAATTACTGGTATCGTTACTCAATTGATAGGCTCTATCAATTGAGTAACGATACCAGTAATTAATTTAAGTATTATTGTAAGTATATTTAATGTTTTTTTTTTTTTTTGTCAGACGAAACTTAGCGTAGAAATAAACTTTCAAGTTAAATAAAATCTCTGTGTTATCTGTTAATATTGTATATGTTAGCTGTTAATTGTATATGCAATAACAAGTTCATCGCCTAACACTTCAGACATTATTCGTGGTGTTACGTTGTGTTACACAACTAATATGAAATGATTAGGCGCCAAAAACGCGTGCCACTCCTTTAAAATTAGTAACGAACGACAACGAATTATTTGCCATCTTTAATTACACCAACATACCTAATGGCCATTTTCACTAACCGGGTAGGTTAGTAACACCTATAAAAAAGAGTATTACTTATTCAAAATTAAACGGTCCGCACAGAGGCGAGAGTTGAAAATTCTAACAGTGAAATGACACCCACTTAAGGTGGAAGCTCACATCTGGCCCGCGAAATTCTAATTTTCTTACGTTTTTGGCAATTTGCAGGCCAGTGCTTGGTTGTATGTTTATGAAAATTTGATTTGCGACTGTAAGACGTATGAAGTTACCGAATTATAACCATCAAAATTACTAACTACTAAAGAACGACGACTAAATTACTAAAGAATGACTTTTACATGCAAAAATCAATCTTGACATGAAAATGAACTTGGAGGGTTGTATTGATAATTTTGATGGTTATAATTCGGTAACTTCATACGTCTTACAGTCGCAAATCAAATTTTCATAAACATACAACCAAGCACTGGCCTGCAAATTGCCAAAAACGTAAGAAAATTAGAATTTCGCGGGCCAGATGTGAGCTTCCACCTTAAGCATTTATTTAGATGTCTTAAAAATGGGTTACAGGCCCCGTGAATATAGTACCAGTCACCTATACATCCTGACTTGTTGACAGGTAGCCGCCCATAGTTTATGGCTGATGGAGTTACCGCAAGGCCGGGTTAACTGAGCTGAAGGTTATACCTTTATTAATTGCCACGTGTTACTACACTACACAAGTGATAGTGTATTAAGTTTCTTAAGAAATATGGGCTTAATGACTTTAAAAGGTAGTGGGCGTAAACAAACATCATAGGACAGGGGATCCAAAATGGTCACTTTAGTAGATCAGGATCATAATATAAATTGCGTTTAACTTCGTAAAATGGGTACAGATGTAGAACTTACTATTATGAATGGTCCATTTTACGAATTTTAACGCTATTCATTTTACGACCCTGATCTGCTAGAGTGGCCTTTTTAGACCCGCATGCACAATTCCGATAATTCAGGAGACATTCCTAATAGTAAAACTCACTTATTGCTAGCCATATCTATTCCTACAATACTAAGCCTGAACGGACAGGGCAGTCAAATAGCTAGTACTAAGTACTCATATCCATACTAATATAAGTGCCAAAGTTGCTGGAGATCAGAGGTTATTGGAGAGGAGAGTAACATTAAAATTATTCAAGGGATGATTTTACAACAACAGCCTATTGTTTCTCAAGCAGATCATGTTGAAAACATTGTGCTAAAACAAAACGAAGCACACGGTATTAAAGTCACAGAATCAACTAAGCAACGTTTAGGGTTTTGTAAAACTTGATTTATTTTTAGATACAATATAATATTATATGCTTTTCCACACAAACAATCCAATTCAACTGCATTGTAGAATCCTAACGACAATTCCACCGACTAGCGTCTATACGATTGGCTATTAAGATCAGCTCCTAACGACGTGACGACGTTCAGCAAAGAATTAAAGTGATCCCGATCGTATCCCGGCTTCTCATGGGAACGTTCAATCGACTAGAAATTGCTCTTGGCTCCATTGCCAAGTATTGCCAAGACCTTTGAGCTGCCGTCTCAAGCTAGCCTGTCGTTTGGACCACTTCTTGGGGCTATTCAGGTAACGCTAAAACCGTAATGCTGGCTTTGATAAATGGTTTGGTGAACACGGAAAAGCAATTCGGAGCCACTTGAAAAGTTCGCCTGAAAAATAACCATCACCACACGACACCTTCAGTAAGACTTGAATTTGCAAGTTCAATTTGATTCTAATAGATTGACCTTATAGGGATCTAAATCAATCGGAAATCCTAGGCACAAAAATTATTTTGGATGGCGTACCTCTTCAAAACCATGCCCATACATATCCCTAACAACAAACCACTGAAATATGCTTACTTTTATCACATAATATTTCCTGAAAAGCCGCTCATAAAACAAGGTGCAAATCTGTTTTCAAATCAAATGGCAGAGCAAACACAACTTCAAGAAAATTACATTCCATCTCAAATGAAATAAACGCAGAACAATCACAAGGGAGCAACAAAGAAACCAATTAATGGCCACATCACGACGTTACAATCTTCAACTGGAAAAGTATGACGCTTTCCTGGATCTTTCTACCCAGAAGAGTGCAACCCAGCCCAGCGTCATTCCATTCTAGCCTTAAAACAAACCAGTGCTGACAACAAGATCTTGCACAAAGCTAATTTAGAGGCCACTGCATCTCCCGTTATTTATAACGTCCACTATTGCGGGCTGCCAGTGTGGCGTGAATGATAAAACACAGCGATATGGAAAGAAAAATAGTGTTGGAAGAAAAGGAAATTCTTTGTCAGTTGGGTAAAAACTTGAAAGATTTTATGGATTGAAGAAAGAACCATTTAGTTTTGGCAAGATATTATTGAGCAGTATACATTAGCATTTTAATAGAAAAACAGCAATTCAGCTGCATTTAAGCAGAAAATGGTTTTGTGAAGCTCGTACCGAAATCATCTACCACTTACTAAGTGTTTCGGTGAACTTCTGATTTTGGCAGACGTGGGCAGCCCACTCCCACTTCAGCTTAGTCGCATTTTGAGCAGCGTCTGTTATGTGGTCGGCATGAAACAAATAATAATGTACGTGTCAGAAGTAATCCTTGAAAAAAGTTTCAAAATGCTATATTCAAACAAAATAACAAAACCGCTGCCTTTTCACCACATGACCCATCCATAACTTCCAACATGAGCACCGTGGTTTCATAAATATTGCAATGTGCACCTTATCATAACGCCAAATGGTCCAATTTAGATAATTGGCAGTGTTTCATTAATACCCCAAGAGTTGTTCTCTAATTCTATGCCCTGGGTGATATTGTAGCAAGATTTCATTTCAGCGAGACACATTGAATTTTTGAAGTAAAAACTTCTTTATTAGCGGTTGTACATTTTTTTTGGTATAGGTAAAAAATGTTAAACTTTGCATCGATTGTTCAGTGGTAGAATGCTCGCTTGCGTCAGATGGTCACCTGTCCTGCAGGGCTATTGCGTATCTTTTAAATCACAGTGGCTATCATATTGTCCATGGATTAACTGTCAAATGGGTTATGGTTTAGTACAAAATGGAACCATTTGAGTTCAGGAACTAATTTATTAAAAAAAAGGAACCATTTGACAGTTAATTGATGAACACTATATGATGGCCACAGTCATTTAAAAGATACGCAATAGCCCTGCTGACCTTAAGACGGCGCAGGGCGCTTGCGCGAGTCTGCGTGTGTGTCAAATGTCAAAAAAATTAAATGTCAAGTTGATATTTCTGAAACATAAACTTTTTAATGTAAAATAATGTACGAGTATGTACTACGTACGTGCAACCCGTTGTTGTTTTTAAAAATAATTTTGTACATAAGGTTTTTACTAAGTGACGGTTTAAGTGATTACTATTAAATATCTCTGAGTACCGCTGTTAGTATTAGAAAGCTGTAATTTGGCATGAATATACAAATGAGTAACGCCGACAAAGTGTTAAAGTAAAATACTGAAAAAAAATGTTTAGGGTATCTCCAGTACACATTAAAGTGGGAATGATATTTTTTTTTCTCAAAATCCATTGTGTGGGATGTCATTAGATAGGTCTTTAAAAAATATTGCGAGTTTGCTCAAACACTTTTTACCCGACTACGGCGAAGCCAAAAGGAAGGGTAATGATTTTGGCAGTCTTTTGAATAATTGATTTGTTTGTAAAATATTAAGCTTTCAAGTGTAATTTTCTGTTGGACTCAAGTGTGCCAACCTAAACCACCTTGTGTCTGGGCATGTGAAAAAATCATGGTAGTAGCATAGGTACATAACGAAAATACAAGGTAAACTATCACAGCTTAGTTGGCTTCACATTTGTTTTGTTTTTTTGCCTCCGAACGATGATTTTTATTGTGTTAATGGTGGTTAATCAGTTAAGTAAGTTCACATATATGTATTTTGATGGCCAATTATGGAACCGTACAATATGCTTGGTCCGACATGCACGTGGCCAGTTTTAAAATTCTAGAACATACAAAATATGAAGAGTAGTTTTTATAGTCACGCTCTTATTACCGCCTAGCCAAATTATTACATCCATAAACAATGGTAACGCGCGTTGCGGCAATGTATACGACAGGCGCTTTTACCAACATCCGTCTGGTGCGATAATTAACAACTAATATTAACCCAAAACTTTCATCACTCGAGCCGTGTACTATCTATACTGAATCCTCAGATATTGAAGGATTTTATCATTTTATACAACTCCAAAACAGTAAAACAATCAAAGTTCTGTTGTGAGTGATCCACAACAGCTAGTTCAATGAAGGTATAAAAACGAATACAACATGAAATACTCTAGATATTTCGACTGGAAGACAGTTTTAAATGTAGTTAAACCGAGTTAACTAAGTCCCCGTTTTTTCTTTTTGTCGACTTGAACTTAATACAACAAAAAAAGGCGTTGGGTTCCGCAGTAATTTACGTATTGCACTCGTAGTTTTTCGTAGTTTTGTATTATGAATTGTTCTTATGACATTCAAAAGTGCCAGTAATGGTTTAATGGAAATAAATGCTTTTTTGAGTTTTAGTTTGAGTTTAGATATTAAATTGAGAAGATGAAAGAAATTTTTAAATGATCGAAGAACTTGTAGTACCTACTTACTTGTTTTATAATTTTTGAAATGATTTTGTTTCTGCTGTCAGAAAAAACAAGTCGATGGTCATGAAAGCGTATTACTAAAGCATTTTAGGAGAACGATTAGTGTGTGGTTGTAACATAATTTCTTGTCAGGCTACGCAATAACGTACACTAATTTTCGTAATAAACCCAGTAGCTTTTTACAAAAACCCTTGCATTTGAGGCAGGTGGTCCATTGTCTAGGGTCCACGCAGATAGCCTTCTAACTAACACCTTTCTCCTAAAAGCATAAGGTTATCATACTTAAAACAAAATATTTTAATATCTGAACCTTCCTATTTCCAGCGTCTATGGGGAACCCAGTCCCTCCGGACCCTCACTGCCCTCTCGCCTCTACATTAGCATAAATTAAGCGAAAGGAAATTTCAGTGTCGACGCAAAAAATGTGTGAGTTAAAAAATATGGCAATTTAGCTTAGCTTTAATTGCTTTGGGACCGAATTAATTGTAGCCTCGCGATGCTCTCTTGTTTATTTTTTTCTTTCTTTTTTGAACTAAGGTTAAGGAACGGACTAGATGTTTGAAGAAGGGTTCCATTTGTTTGTTTTGTCTGCCAAAAGGTAATTGCGTTTGGGTTTTTTGAGGGCAGAATTTAATTTGCAAAGGTACGGTTGATCTAGGTTTGGTTTGCTTTTGTTAGTAACTATATTGTTATAAATTATGTAATACGACAGATAACATTAAATGGTTACATTTGGGGAAAGAAAACCATAAACTGAAAACGAAAAATTGCTGTAAATGTCACCATTACTATGAAACATTGACACTAGAACCTCTTGAACGTGTTTCACATTCGCTGATCGCGATACTCGTAAGTTCTATCGGTAAAACTAGCTTTTAGTAGTTGAGTATGTATGGTCAAGCGAGGATTATAATATTGGCAACCATGCTAGCTTTAACTTTTAAACTCTACCAAAACGTAGAGCCTAAAACGATTTTTCTAGCCTTACTATTTAATTTTATAATATTAATCCACTCGCAACATTTTAATCCGCTATCAGTAGTACGACAATATCAGTGCTGCGTGTTTGGACATCAATCATGGCGGCCATTTATCATCTGTTACGTCACTGTACACCGTGTGACATAGTGAGAGTGTGCCTACCGCGCCGCTGCGTGCGTAGCGGTAGCGATAGACGAAAAACCAGTTCGACGTGATGTTTTGTTTGTCTGTCTCTCCGTCACAGGACATTAGCTCAGGACTTAGAGAGGGTGAAAATAATTCCTGAATAGATTTTATTGACTAACTCTACTAGATCATCCAGGAACGATTATCACATTAAAAACAATTTAAATAAACGAATTTAATATTCTCAATCAAATCAAATCAAATCAAAATCATTTATTTCAAGTAGGCCAATTACAGGCTCTTTTGAATAGTCGAACAAATACTAAATTTTAATAAGCTAATAAACTAAGCTACAGTCCCACTCACAAGGCATAATAACTGTCAGTGTACTATAGTTGCCGATTCCAAAGCGTTGGTCTCATGAGAAGAATGGCAAGAAACTTCATGGACACTCTTTTAAATCATAATATTGTTACAAAACTTTGGTTACTTCATTCATATTGAGATTGGAATATTATCATGTGAGAACGATGTAGCAAGATGTGCACGATAAGTGTCGACAGTAAAGCCAAAACGACGATTCAAAAATAATATAATAATTCAAACAAGCCGTGGCAGCTAAGAGGTGACCAGTCATATCCAAGTCAAATAAAAAATAAATAATAAATGTAGGTTTCCAGAGAATGACAGCTTTCTAGTACATAGTACTCACACAATATGTGCTATGCGACTATATAATACTAAAGAGATTGAATTTATACATTGCAAAGATAGTTGTACAATCTTCTTCTTCTTCTTTCTTCTTCTTATTTAATGCGTCCGTAATTTTAAGCGTCCTGTCCTTGTGGAGCAGGACCGGCATTGAGCCAAGCATTTTTATCAGCGATATAATCGTCTTACTTGTAATATGCTTGCTTGCATAGTGTGATTCTATCCTTGTACCAGTACGTAGTAACATGTAATACAACGTAATTTTACAAAAAAGAACTACAAAATTAAATAAAAAATAAACAACTAACAGAACTAATTATACAAAGAAAGCTTAAAATACAATACTCTCTATTTTAAAAGCAAAGGGAAAAGATAAGGAAAATCCAGTCAGGTAGATTTATGTTTTTTTTTTAAATGCCTGCCCCTAGTAATGAAAAAGTCCGATACTAATTAGCATACTTCAACAACTTCGAATACGTTGCCTACAGAATTGGAATCGTGAGACAAATAGCAAGTCCTGAGAAAATACAAGGTTTTTCTATCTTCTGATAGGAAATTAGGAGGAAACTATTGCATCCTAAGCAGGGGACTGCAATTAGTCTAAGTTTTCTTATTAGTTCCTGGTGATTTTCATTGGAACTACTTGTTCTGATTGTATACCCGTCTTGAATGTGAATGGATCTGTAATCTAATTGCGTAACAACAACACTTATTAATAAATGGATAAGCTTTATCGGTAAAAGGAAATTACATAGGTCATGTTTGAAAAAAAGGCAGGCTTTCAATTTTCATTCCGTGTAGAAAGCAGGCAGGCAGGCATACATTTCAATTATCGACTAGCTAATAAATAAAGTTAGCAATCTTCGCGATCTTGGTGTGCAGCTAGACTCGAAACTTCATCTTGATATACATGTCGAAAGTATTGTTAATAAGGCATATCAGATGTATGGCTTTGTAATGAGAGCATCTAGAGATTTTCATCGACCATCCACCTTCTTGCACTTATATAAGTCCATAGTTAGGCCGCAATTAGAATACGCAGTACCAATTTGGAATCCTTACTATGCGAAATATATAGAGATTATTGAATTAGTCCAACGTAAGTACCTTCGTACTATGCAATTTAGATGCTTTCGGAAAAAAAAAACACCAATCAAATCGCTGCTTAAAAAATACGATATGCTTACTTTACAGTCAAGGCGCGTCCTCCTTGAGACAATGACATTATTTAGTATATGCCATAATAAGTTTGATTGCCCTTTTTTTTTTTTTTTGGTGGGTGTAAAATCATCGAATAACCCCTCCCGCTCTTGGGCAGAGCGAAAGGGAGTGTCAGACTTCTACTGACTAAAAACCACCCATGTTCCTTCTTCGCCCTCTATGTCGAGGCCGCGATAACCGTTGGACTACCCGCGGCCCCGACAGGCGTCGGCCCTTTCGGGCCCCTCCCATGTTGCTGACATCTCTTTGAGGCGCGCGTGGAACACGAACGCGCCGTCGACACGGCCTGTTTTCGTCGTGAGACGGACGGACGGCGAGTTAGCCCATGACTCACCGTCCACAGGCCCGTGTCTACGGTGGCCGGAGGTCATCGCGGGACCCCCGACGCCCGGAGCGCCTCCCGCGGCGGCTGGGACGAGAGGTTCTCTCCCTCTCGCGTTCCGCCACCTCCTTCGCCAGCATCACTGCTTCGCGGAAGGAGGCGACGGCGTCCCATTCCTCCTCGCCCCGGACCATGGCTTGCACCAGGGCCGGGCGCGAGAGGTCGCCGCCGCCGATCAGTTTGATTGCCCTGACTTGGTGTCTGGTTTGTGTTACCTGGTGCCTCGAACAGTGCATGGACGGGAGGTACGAACCAGGCGACTGTTCGCCACAAGCTTTTGTAGATCCAATGCTGGTGTGCGCTCACCGCTATACCGTATGGTCGACACATACAATTCGCGTTTTGATGCAATAGACATATTGTTCCTGAACAAATATAAATTTAAAAATGATGTGATTGCCGCTTTAAGGGATCAACAGTAGGCTCCATATTACACAATATGGATATTACTTTTTATATGGACCTGTATGATACATCACGTATAAAATTATGGTTGTTCTTCTAGTTTGTCTCATCTTTTATAAAATATTGTTTTTCTTTATTTTTCTTTTAATTTATTTTTCTTTGAGGTAGCCCTGCTACAGTTTACGTTTACTAACAGTTTGTTTTTTTATTATATAAGTAACATAGTAATCTGTGGAAAATGTTGTGGGTAGTATATTTGTTAATTTTAATTTTAAGAAGTTTTAAGTTTGTGTATACTTAATATACTACTGTTTGTTTTCCCAAATTAAAAAAAATAAATAAAAGCCTGAATTTAATTATTTTAACAATCATTGCATATTTTTATGCTGGCTCTACACTAGATGTCAAAGCAACAACAGCAAGCTAAAGATCTAATACAATTATTTATTACGTTTATGTACACAAAATAATTATGTATCAATGACATTATTTACTCGGAAACAGAGCCATACTTCATTAAAATCATCAAGTAAACTGGTAGAAGTCCAAACACAACACCTAAATATTACATAAATCTGTCATACTAACTAGAGTATAAGCCAACTCCTCATAGTCAGGACACAATGATGGCCGAAAATGCAACATTTTTGTATCAGGAACGAAACATCGTTTAGTGAAAATAAATTGCAATCTATTATTCTTTCGCAGCTTTGAAATTGTAGCTCGTGTACCTGTAAAGGCTTGGCATATGCGTCATGCTCAGCTTTTCATTTCGTAGCTCGTAAATATAAGCTTAAACAGTGAGTACTGGAGTTTACTGCCAACCACTGCAGTGAGTCGTCCCAAAGGCACCATAAGGACTGCGGTCTCCGGCAGATTAGACTGCAGTCTGGCTGTACATTGCAGCGATTTAATTTAGTTGCTTCTACAAGATAATTGTGTCAGACTCTGATAGTATCCGCATTGTAATCTCCAGTTCGGGGTCATCTTACTGCAAAATGGTAACTGTAACAGCTGTAACATATTGGTAATTTACTAACATGCCTGTTTTAGCTGATCTGTGTGGCTCCCACATTTAACCCATCTGCCTTCAAAATAAGCGTGAAAAGGCATCTTCTAAACACGCCTATTTTAAAATAAGAAAAAAAACTGTAATGAAATGGCCTTTAATCTGGTTTATCAATCACCACACCATATTCTGATTCCTAAAAAAAATTACTATATTCTGATACAGTCCTTCGGAATATAAAGGCATTACCTGACCTTTACAGCTGAATCCAAGTGCTTGACATTTGCCATTTGGGTCATAATATAATCATTCTAATACTGCAACATCCATCCCATCTGTTTATGGATTTTAATATTGCCACATATTTTGACCGTGACTGGCAGGCCTATGTTTAGCACATCAAACATGACAGGACATCAATCTAATGCGACACCTAACTGTGCTATACTAAACTTTATTTCCCAGCTACTAATACTTATCTAACATCCGTCACATGTCCAACACACAGTAAAACTATCTCGTATCCCCGCAGTTCACTGACCAATGCGAGTCATGTCGTGCGGTTTGGCGTTGTGAAAGTTCGGAAGTTCAGCAAGAATTTTGTTGAAGTTGAGCGGATAATTAGATCTTACCAACTTGTGTGCTATTTAGTAGATTTAGTTGAATGTTCCACTATTTACACCCGCGTCCATTTAATCTGTGTTTGTAGGTTCTTGAAAATTGTCAGGAATTATTTTAACAAGAGAGTGGGAAGGTTTTTTGTTAGTTTATTCTTAGAAAACTGGAACGTTGGTCTCCAAATCGGACGATAAGTCTTCATAGTCATGGCAGCAGTATGTAGTCTGGGTTTGTTTCCCATAAGAATCGAAATTAAACCCAACTGGTGAATTCTTCGCTCGGATCAATCTGTAGTTCAAACCGCTTGCCTTGGTTGGTCTGAGGATGGGTGACCACTCATTAGATACCAAGTTTCCTCCGTTCCACGAAACGCACGTTAAGCCGTTGATCCCGGCTGTTATTTTCGCAATATCTGATTACCAATCGTATCAAGCAATATCGTATTTTTCAGTACTAACTGGGTTGTGGAGGTCATATAGGCAGTCGCTCCATGTGAAATATTGATATTTAGCTGCATATGGTTAGACTGGAAGCCAACTCCTGCATAGTTTGGAAAAAGACTAAGCAGATGACGGTGAGTATACCTTACCCTACAGCTGGAACTTCTAGTCGACTACAAACCTTACTTAGGTTCTGATTTGATCCTCTATTCAGGGTGTAAATTAACTCTTCACACATCCGTCAACCAAGCATTCATCAAACTAAATATCCCTACGCAATTTTTTTTTGGGGTCAAAAATTACATTTTACGGTAAAACTCAATAGCAGTCTTAAACCATTATACTAGTGGATGCTTTGAAAAGTAAACGGGTCATTAAGGTAATTTAAGTAAAGTTATAACCTGAAAATTTGTATTTACAAAAACAGCTGTAAAAAGCTTGGTACTTTGACCTGATGATATATCTCCGTAGCTATGGTTCCCAGGTATGGTCTAAAACAAAAAAAATCGCAATGGTGGGGAGAACAAGTGCCTTTCGTTTGCGTTAAGGGTACCTACTTTTACACCCTTGTGCTTTATACATAAAACACTGGAAACAAGTGAGTAGGTAGCTAATAAAGGCACCACAGAGTACATTATTGATAGAGCACAGAACATTGTTTATTAAACGGCATTACAATCAAAGCGCAGTTACTACAGCGAGTGGGTCAAACTGTGAGAAACTATCCTTTGTCTTGCAGTCAGGAGCGATTGGCTACCATAGATACATTTGATCGAGCGCTTGTTCAACTGCTTTGTATAGAGTACTGCTGCAGTTACAACGTATTTATTACTAATTGACATCATACCAAGAAAAGCTGTTCATATTAAAACTAAACCAATGTTATAGTTGCGGAAATCCACAACAACGAATTACTACATAGACATGATTACGAACATTGCATGGCGTTTGCTTAAAATCTTTGTAACACAACTTCACTTCCAATTCGTCAACTTAAAACATAATAAAAAGATCTAACATATCTAAATATTTAATTTGCTTTTGTCAGGCTCATCATCATCGGGACGCTTCATTACAGTCAGCGGGGGAAGTGTAGCAGAAACCAACAGTGTGCAATCCGAGATCGACGATAAAGGTAGATCTATTGTAAGTATGAGGGATACTCACCGATATACAATACAATACAATACAAATATTTATTGGAACATAAAAAACGTTATAACAATTTTTATGTACGTTAATACTGCGTTAGTTAAGATTAGAGATCAGACACATTATTTTCGCGAGGACTTTTCTATCATCACTGTCATCATCACCACATCGCCAACACCAGCGTTTGCACATCTCGCTGGTCCATCCATCACCGACGTAATCCCATTCTGATAATATTCATCACATAATTACGGTGGCTCTGCTACGAAGTACCCCGAAGCACTCCGTCTTGCTCTCAAGACATTAGCCGTAATATTTTACAAAATGGCGCCCATTTCAATTGAGTTAAGCAGCTGTTTCTTTTACTGTGCCCTTGTTCGCAGATAAATAAATGATGAAAAAGTAACGCTGTGTTCTCGTAGTGGCGATCGGCGGCGGCGACCTCTCGCGTTCGAGAACACGGCAGGACTCCGCCCAAGCGGGGCACACCTCCACGGTGTGCTCCACCGTGTCCTCCGGCCGATATTCACAACAGTGACACCCTCCTGCCTGATTCGGTGCAGGTACCTCCCGAAACAACCGTGTCCGGTGAGGACCTGCGTCAGATGGAAGGTTAGGGCACATGGCGCCTCTCAAGCCTCAAAGAGGGGACTTACCGCCAATATCGTGGCGTGCCCTGATTTTCTAAAGCCTTAATTGTTGTGTTTGCCGAAATTCATGCCAACAGTTTACAAGTAATGTCTCCCTTCCCGTATCTATAGGTTCACGGTAGATAGGTACTTATTGAAACAAGCTGGGAGTCATGGCATCATAATATTTCACCCATTTCACACCGGTCGGCGACTCGGCGTCAATGTCAGAGGAAATAATCATAATCAGCTTACAATGCTCCCACTGCTGGGACACAAGTCTCCTCTCTATGTGCGTGAATGGGCTATTATCCACTCATTGCGATTGATAGACGTCACATGTTGTTTTTTTTTTTTGGTTTTAAGACACGGCGGTTTCCTCACTATGTTTTCCTTCATCGCCGTGTCGATGATATAAATGAAACAAAGTAATGCATATACCTGGGTTCGAACCCACGACTTACTGCTCGTAAGGCCCGGTATCCACCAAAGCGGAGAGGAGCGGAGACGAGAGATGTGCGGAAATCGGCCAATCACATACTTAAGTTACAATTTACACCGCTCTTTCGCCCTTCCTGTGATTCGTCTAATTTAGCACATCTTCTCTTCGCTCTATTCGTGTCCGCTTTGGTGAATACCGCGCCTCAGTCGGGGCTGCCATCGCTAGGCCACCGCTGTTTTCCAGAAATAGAAATTTTACAATATTCAGGTCGGAAAACTTGTTAACTGAACTACCTGATCCAAACTGCAGTTACCAATCAAACAGCGAATTATTAGGATTAGTGATTCATTACCTAACACCACTATCGCCACATACATTCACACATTAAACCTACGCCTAATCACATCTTGCTATCAAACCTATCACACGGTAATGTGGATTAGGTCTTACAGGAAATAGGTAGACGGTAATAGGGAGCGTCCAAATTACGTGTCGCCCTATCTGTTGCTCAATAACAGCGATAAGGATTTCAGAAGTTATTGCTTCTTAGATTATCGGTGATTAAAAGGATTGCTTGGCTTAGTGATGGAGTGATGGCTGGTAATGGAGAGCAAAGTAAATCTTTACATAACATCACGCATGTAACCCCGAAGGGTTAGGCAGAGGTGTGCCTGCAGTACCTACACCCACATTTCGCGTGTTATGTTCAGATCGAACCGAGGAACTGTTGTAAAATCATCAAAATTAACCCCTCTCTTGGGCAGAGCGAAAGGGAGTGTCAGACTTCTAATGACTAAAAACCAGCCACGTTTCTTCTTAGCCCTGTATGTCGAGGCCGCGGTATCTTTGTGAACAACCCGCAGCCCCGACGAGCGTCGGCCCTTGCGAGCCATGTTCTGGTGGTTAAAATCTGTTCGTAGAAAAACCATTCAAGGTGTTGGCCAAAAATTCGTGAGGATTATGGACAAATATTTTTTAAAAAAATAGATGAAAGTTAGGTTTATTCAGCAGTGCGTTGGAAAGCATTATATCGCGCACAGTTCCAATACCAATACATAAAGATATTTAATAAACGAGTACCTACCGTTTTTTAAAACATCTACCTTACGTGCCAGTTTTTTTTACTTCTATTTTGTCAAAATCTGAACATATTGTGGCCTAAGAATTGGCCGCATAAAGCTGTTGTTAAATTATTTACTTTTATTATAATTGTATCACAAAATAAACATAGTGCATATTAATTGGAGTAGTTACCTATAGTAGGTATTGAATATTTTGCAATGTAGTCGGTCATAGTGTGAATGAACACCTATTCAAAATCGTTGTAATTACAATGTTTTTGTGATTAACAAGTTAATAAAACTTGATAAGAGTGTGAGGTGTGACCCAGATAATTATGGCAGTGAAAGGTGACAAGATCTTCTTACCATACTAATGTATTAGAATGACTATTTCAACCAATCTAACAGCCGGCTCGTTGGTCTAGGGGTATGATTTTCGCTTAGGGTGCGAGAGGTCCCGGGTTCAAATCCCGGACGAGCCCAATTCTTTTTGCATTTTTCGCGAATTTTCTGTGAATAACACAATCATTTATTATTATTTTTGGACCCTTATTTAGACGTCCGGGTGATTTCTTATACAATGAAATGAGATGTGCAGTTTTATTTGCGTAAATCCTGATTTCAGTAGCGTTATGAAATGAATAATATAAAGGGTTTAAAAGTATCCTTAACGCAAACGAAGGGCACTTGTTCTCGATATTTTTTTGTTCTAGACCATACCTGGGAACCCCCTAGTTATGGAGATATTGGGGGTCAAAGTTCCAAATTTAGCACAGCTGTTTTTGTAAATACTAGTTTTTCTGGTTATAACTTTACTTAAATTACCTCCATGACCCTTTTACTATTCAAAGCATCCACTTGCACAATGTTTTAAGAGTGCTACATTGAGTTTTATCGTAAAATGAGATTTTTGACCCCAAAAAAAAAGTTGTTTCCCAGCAAAGAAATTTGCGTAGGGGTACTTGGTTTGATGTACAGAATGCTTGGTTGACGTCTGTGTGAAGGGTTAATTTACACCCTGTATCCTGTACCTGTACCTGTATTTATATATATAATATTTCTTTTGACATTCACAAATAAACAGGAAGTGTAGGGGTGTCACGGGGTGTCACCTGTTTTATTGTGATGCTACCTTTTGATTTGAATTTGCTTCAATTTTATAACTCATCTTTCTGGAGCGTCATGGTGTTTTTACGTGAGAAGAGAGTTTAGAGGAGGTCACGTTGCATCCACAATTCGTGTACGCCTATAGAATAGCCGATTAGTTATGTAGATAAAAGTTAGATAGTATTTTTGGTATATTGTTTGATTGTTTTTCGAGATTTGTTACAATTTTAATTTTACTTTTATTGATAATGTGTTTTCTTTTATTTTAATTGACATTTATGCTCGTATTTGTGATTTCAATTGATATTTTGTATTCATGTCTGTAATGAAAAAACATAGCAAGAACCTATGTTTTACTAATAAATAAATGATTATGATTATAATCACGTTTAAGGAACTAAGCAGAAGTTTATCTGTTGCAAGCAAGCAAAAGTGACGGGAGCATGATAATAGCAGGAATATTCTTACACACCTCACGGTTAGACTCACAGCTTAAAAAAAAAGTCTCAACAAAAATCTTCTAATGCAAGCAATTAAGGTTGATCTACCCTCACTTTCTTCCTGTAGCTAAATAATAAAATGACCGGCTAAAACATTACCGACACGTTTCGGACAAACCGGGCGAAGTAGGCAGGTCGATGTAGAGGTAATTGAGACCGGCCGTAATAGGGTATTTACCTGTCCTTAATTAAAGAAAAGAAAGGACGAGCTATGAGCCCTCCCTTCTTATACCTAATAACATAGGTACGTGCCTAATATAGGGCAGAGTCGATTGTATAAGTTATGTTGCATTTTGCTAGGTTCTATAATTAGGCTATGAGGTAATTAAAATTAAAGTATCGTCATTAACAGGGTGTAAATTAACCCTTCACACATACGTCAACCAAGCATTCTGTACATCAAACTAAGTAACCCTATGCAAAAATTTTTGCTGGGAAAGGACTTTTTTTTTGGGATCAAAAATCACATTTTACCGTGAAACTGAATGTAGCAAACATTGTGCTAGTGGATGCTTTGAATAGTTAACGGGTCATGGAGGTAATTTAAGTAAAGCTATAACTTTAATAACTAGTATTTACAAAAACCGCTGTGCAAAATTTGGAACTTTGACCCCTAATATCTCCGTAACTAGGGGGTTCCCAGGTATAGTTTAGAACCAAAAAAATATCGCAGTTTTGGGGAGAACAAGTGCCCTTCGTTTGCGTTAAGGGTACTTTTACACCCTTTATAGAAGGTTGGTCTTGGTTTCATTTAAAATTTAATATTCTTTTTCAAAAAATATCGCACTTTGTCTTCAAAGGCCTTGCTAAAACAATCGTATTTGTGCTATTTTCCATAATTACAGGGTACAACTGACATCTGTCGTCTCAACAATTATGGAAATAACATAAAAAGTGATACATTTTCGAGTGCCTACCTAATATAATTTAGTACGAGCAAGGAGAGACTTTTTACGTACTTATGTAAATTGCTATGATGTCTTGAAGTTGATTGATGTAAATGTTCACTTGAGAGAAACATAACGTTGCTTTTCTCGCCTCTAAGGAATAGGTAGAAGTGTATGTTTGGAAGTAAAACTGAGTAAACTTCTCTTTATTAATTAACACTGTTGCGAATCAACTTCAGACATATAGTAAAATAAAACCCTCAACAATATTTTTTTATGTTAAGAGGTCTGAGGTCGTTCGTAAAAATTACGGATGAGATGAGAACATAACACTATCTCACTCATTTAATATATTAGACTAGAATTACTTTTTCCGTCATAAATATCTCAGCTGTAGCCTGAAGTTGGTATTCCGTTGACGACATAACCTCGGCCCATACTTCGCCAGTTTTAGCTGCAGTCACGGACTCTATATTAAATTGGCGAAATCTAGTAGTACTTGTAGGACTAGGTACACCTCTGCCTAATCCTTCGGGGATAGACGTGTGATGTTGATGTTGCAACACTGCTAGGCCTACTTTGATAGAATTTTATATTATTGTTTAGACAAAATAACACTTTTCGCTATTCCAATATTAATGTATGAATACGCTTGTGTTTCTTATATATTTAGTAAATATTTGACTGAAAACTATTGTTATTTTTATTGCACTTTGCTATTCTCCTATTGTTCAACTTTTTGCATTTAGTCACTTATTAACTCAATAGGATTCTACTATTAAGTTTTTTCATTGTCTTTAAAAACACGTCAAGCCGTTGGTCTCGGATATCGTTTGTGGATCAATCAGCCGATACAGTTAGTCTGTGGCTCGAAAGTCTTCTAACCAGTCATATCAAGGGATATCATGTTTCCCAGTACTCACCGGGCTGTTGAGGTCAGATACGCAGTCGCATTAACAATCCCACCAAAAACAAAACTTGTAAAAAAAGCCAAGCCGCGCAACTTTGTTCTTTCACCGTAAAAAGTAGTGAGATCTATGTAATACCAAGTCAGTTAATATATTTAATCCCTACTTAAAAACCTTTGATGTTTTAAATAAAAGATTGACTTGGCCATCGCATCGCCTTCGCCAATGTTAACCAGGCCATTGTAATATCTAATCGCCATCGCATTGGCAAATGTGATGCAGTTGCCAAGTCAATATTTTATTTAAAACATTAAAGGTTTTGAAGTAGGGATTAACTATATTAACTGACTTGGTATTACATAGATCTCACTACTTTTTACGGCGAAAGAACTGAGTCGCGCGGCTTGGCTTTTTTTTACAAGTTTTGTTTTTGGTGGGATCTTATTTCTTTTTGTAGCGTCTTTTTTATTTTTTTGGCGGGTGTAAAATCATCGAATAACCCCTTCCGCTCTTGGGCAGAGCAAAAGGGAGTGTCAGACTTCTACTGACTAAAAACCACCCATGTTCCTTCTTCGCCCTCTATGTCGAGGCCGCGATAACCTGTGGACAACCCGCGGCCCCGACGGGCGTCGGCCCTCTCGGGCCCCTCCCATGTTTTTGTAGCGTCTCTCATTCTATATATTTCGTTTAATGAATCAACAATACATAGGTAGGTTTATTCGAATTTGGAGCAGTCTTATTCATCGATTTGAAGTACTGCTATAGTACCTACTCGACAAGCTGAATCAAACGAGTAAAAACTCGACAAGGTCAAGTCGTTTTATAACGGATTTCCTATGGCCACCTTCAAGCTCCATCAACAGATCTTGGAGACCATCCAAAGACAAAGTACTCGTCAAAACAAATCAAACGAGTCTAAACTCGATGGGTTATGTCGTTCTATAACGGAGTTCCTATGGGCACCTTCCAGCTACATCAACAGACCCTGGACACCATCTTAAGACAAACTACTCGACAAGACAAATCAAACGAGTCCAAACTCGATGGGGTTATGATATTCTAAAATGGAGTTCCTATGGCCAACTTCCAGCTCCATCATCAGATCAGTTCCATATCATCATAATATTGCATTGATAGGCGATATACATATACGTGCAAAATTTCAGATCAATCAGAAACTAGGAAGTGTGTTACATTTAATAACTCGTAAATTCATTCACTAAAATGTAACTTTAACTTTGTAATCCTATACAATTATATGGGGTTACAAAGTTATTTATGCAGTTAGTGTATCTAGAAAACTAGACAGAAATTATATATTTTTTTTAGTTTTTCCATGGTTTATACACTAAACACTAATTGTATACTAAATTTGAAGCTTCCATGTCTGCTAGAAGTGCCTTAGAGTTTTGATGATCGGTCAATCAGTCAGTCAGTCAGTGAGTGACAAAACTAAGGAACTTTGATTAGTTATAATTCAAATTGAATGAAATTTTAAATATACCGTGTTTATGCAATGCCTGATTGGTTACTAAGAATTCAGACTTCTAGTTTTATCCACAACTAAGTTATAGGAGGTGGAAAATGAACTGGTTCGAGAAAAGGATGGTACGCCCGTGCCGCTTTATTGCTCGACTTGGCAGGGGCACTGCCGTGCCCCCAGAACAGTCAGCTGCATACGGATATATAAAAGCAAGGCAGATAAGGATTTTCCATTAAACTTGACAATGGCCTACCACGTACCACTCTTTCTTCTTCTTCTTGTTGTGTGTGCTTTTCCTTGTGTAAGAGTTTTTCTAAATTAAAACTTGCGCACTAGGGTTGTTACTTAAATAAAAAAATCGAATTAGTCCGTCATATAGATAACCAAAAAATATTGGACACGTATTTTTTCTTTTTTTACGTAAACAAACAATAAAGACGATGCAGTGCTTTGAAAACTCGCGTGACGTCATAATCTAAGACATAAGTATGACATTTTTTTGCTGTCAGCGACGTCACCAAACCCCACTCAAATCTTTGACGCATTTTATCTTCGTCAATTTTCATTGATTTGATAAAACAAAATACTTATACCTATCCAATATTTTTTGATAATCTAACAGACTAATTAGAATTACATTTTTTTAAGTCAGTAAACATCCCTATTGATGGCCTTTTCGACTGCATCAGAGAGCGGAGTTTGCTTGTTAAAGTTCTCAAGGCATAGAAGCGAGTTGTATGTTACCAAGTTACTATACTAAGTTGCCAGTGTCGCCACACTTCACACATAGTACTAACTATACCGTGAGAGTATCGTTCTGTTAATTACTTCGTTTAAAACACTCACTATTGTCACTGATATCTTTCGACACGGTGGTTGCTTTGGGATTGTCATTGAACTTTATCTCAGTGTGTTTGTTCTGTAGTACAGAAAATATTTGTAATTGAGGAAGGGCTCGAGAAAAGTGGGTTATTGTGGACTTACGATACTGTGACGGAATTCTCCGATTGCACAACGCTTGATGAAATGCATGCGACAGTCGTACAAAACAAAATCATTCGTTGGATCATTTCTCTTTCGGCGTTGCAGGCATAACCTTAGGGTTATATTCCCACAATACGGAAGTTATTTCTTATAATTATATGAACCTTGTTCACACATGCTATTTTAAGCGACGCATAGCGAATATCAGCGCGTCAAAAAAAGGATTTTCAAGTCGTATAGCGCTACGACTACGAACAATGAAATGAAAACTGAACAGATCTGCTGTATTGGATAGTCTAATAATAATAACTCAGGTATGAGAATCTATCGGCGGCGGCGACCTCTCGCGCCCGGCCCTGGTGCAAGCCATGGTCCGGGGCGAGGAGGAATGGGACGCCGTCGCCTCCTTCTGCGAAGCAGTGATGCTGGCGAAGGAGGTGGCGGAACGCGAGAGGGAGAGAACCTCTCGTCCCAGCCGCCGCGGGAGGCGCTCCGGGCGTCGGGGGTCCCGCGATGACCTCCGGCCACCGTAGACGCGGGCCTGTGGACGGTGAGTGATGGGCTAACTCGCCGTCCGTCCGTCTCACGACGAAAACAGGCCGTGTCGACGGCGCGTTCGTGTTCCACGCGCGCCTCAAAGAGATGTCAGCAACATGGGAGGGGCCCGAAAGGGCCGACGCCTGTCGGGGCTGCGGGTAGTCCTCTGGTTATCGCGGCCTCGACATAGAGGGCGAAGAAGGAACATGGGTGGTTTTTAGTCAGTAGAAGTCTGACACTCCCTTTCGCTCTGCCCAAGAGCGGGAGGGGTTATTCGATGATTTTACACCCACCAAAAAAAAAAAAAAAAGGTATGAGAATCTGAATTGACTTCCTACTACTAAAAAACAGCATTGTTATCGCATCAATGCAATATGGTTGGGACCGCCAGGACTTCTGTTCAAAATAAGCCTTGAGACCGATTTGTATGAAAAACGCTTGAACCTGCGCAGTGCAGATATAGCACAAAGCTGCTAACACCAAAAACTTTATGAACATCGCTTCAGTAAGCTTCCATAAAAACGTAGGTACGCAATGTGCGCATTCAAATATTTTAATACCACGTATTCATAACCACGTGAGTTATTTCATTGCAAAAAGAACAAGTGCAAAATAAATAAAACTTTGCGATATGTTTAAAAATACTAGATAATGTTTATTTTTTTGGGTGGTACCAAAAAAAAGACACTCCCTCTCGCTCTTGGGCAGAGCGAAAGGGAGTGTCAAACTTCTACTGACTAAAACCACCCATGTTCCTTCTTAGCCCTTTATGTCGAGGTCGCGGTATCTTTTACAACAACCCACAGCCCCGACGGGACCAACCCACTACCCTTTCACTGTTTTTTAATAAACAATTAACATCATGTTATGTCATTCGCAGTTATTCGGGATTTCATATTTGTAACTGTTACTTTGCACCAGACTATGTCGTCTCACGTAAGCCTATCTTTACATCTAGACATGAGTTGCTCGAATCCGAGTTCACGTTGCAGGAGCTGAATAGTTGCCTAAAAAAAAAAGATACTGCTCCAGGCGAAGACAAGATAACTTACTCTATGATTTTAAATCTACCACTTGTTGGTAAATTGTTCTTACTCAAAATCTATAATAATATATTGAACTCTGGTAATTTCCCATCGCAGTGGTGTGATATTAGAGTAATTCCCATACCAAAGTCGGATGCTGGTTCAAATGCTAACAGTAAACCAATACCAATCTCGTTGATGTCGTGTACATGCAAAGTATTTCATGCTATGATTGCTAAAAGACTCGAATGGTATGTGGAGAGGAATCTAATTTTGTCGCCAAATACAGTCGGTTTTAGGAGAGGACAATCCAGTTATGATTGTCTTACACGTTTAGTAAATCAAATCCAGATAGGATTTTCACAAAATTTCTCAACTATAGCTTGTTTTCTTGATATAAAAAGTGCATATAATAATATATTAATAGAAAAGCTACTGCAGGTTCTTGATAGTTTGGGTGTTGGTAAAACTATTTGCGAATATTTATGGAACTTCCTTAGTGAACGTCACCTGAAAGTTACTGATGAGTCTGCAATTGACATGGTCAGATATGCCCGAAATGGCTTGGCCCAAGGTGATCCCATCTCTCCGTTACTATTTAATATAGCCACTTATAAGTTTTGTCGGGATATTGTTAATGTGTTTTCTTGCCAATACGCAGACGACTTCGTTTTGTATTTTACTTGTAAGGATATCACAGAGGGTCGGAACAAAATTCAAAATGCTTTAAATACTTTTACAGTCTTATTGGACGAGTTAGGATTGGAACTATCTGTCAGTAAATCGAAATATTGTATATTTAGTAGGGGATTTAGGCAACAACAAATACAGCTTCTCATAAATAATAGTGAACTTGAAAACGTATTTAATTATAAATATTTGGGCATTTGGCTAGATAAGACATTACGCTGGGGTAAACAAATCAACGAAATAATAGAAAAAATTCAGAGGCTTCTCAATTTACTTAAAGTTCTGACGAGTCCCTCTTGGGGTGTCCATCAGATTCATCTTCGTAGACTCTATATAGCATTGATTAGAAGTAGGTTAGATTATGGGTGCTTTTTATATGACAATAGTGCTAAAACAAATATTTACAAATTAGAAAAAATCCAAAATCAGGCTTTAAGAGTAGTAGGGAGTTTTATTAGAAGGACACCGATACACGTTATGGAGTGCGAGCTCTGTGTTCCTCCACTGCATGTTAGGAGAAGATGGTTAGCATTCAAATATTGCCTAAAGTCGTACTCTTTATCCGATAATGTAGTAATAAACCAGCTATCTGAACTTAGCGCTATTAGACACACCAGATATTGGGCAAATAAAAAGCTTCCACTACTTGTTAGTGTTTTTGAGGAGGTTAGGGTAGAAAGTATAATGTCATCTCCGATTTTAGAAATGTTTTTATTAGATGTATGGGTAACTAAAATTGACATACAAAACATAATAAAGATTAATTTGGACTCAATCAAAAAACCTAAGAAGACGTATCATGTGGATTCAATTAAAACAGAAATAATGACAGAAATATCGAATAAATATGAAGACTATTATAAAATATATACTGATGGGTCTAAAAGCGCTAATGGTAATGGTGCTGCCTATTATGATCCTTTAAAGTCGGATACTACAATTAGGTACGTGCTTTAAAATAAATAATTATGTGTCAGTTATGTCATTGGAACTTTTTGCAATTTCAGAAGCACTCACATATATTAAATCGATTGAAAATAATAGAAAAATATTAATTTGTGTAGACAGCAAAAGTGCACTACAGCATATAGCTCGATGCGCCTCTGGCTACAGAGGTGCACCGATAGCTTATGAAATTATTTCAAAAATACACGATCTATCCAAAAAAGATATCGATCTGAAATTGCAATGGGTTCCTTCACATATAGGTATTAAGGGTAATGAGGAGGCGGACCGTTTAGCAAAATTAGGTATTGTTGGGGGTATGGATAAAAACATTGGAAGTAATTATATAGAAATATTGCCTAGGTATAAAATTAAATGTCATGAAGTTTGGAAAGAATATTTTAATGTAAGATCTAAAGAAAAAGGAATATGGTATAAGTCTATAGTCTCGGAGCCTCCTCATGTACCGTGGTTCTGTAATACTAAATTTAGCAGAAAAAATATAGTAACTGCTCACAGACTGAGATCTGGACACATCAATAATTTTGGATTTTTAATGAAAAAAATTGATTCACCGAATTGTGAAGTGTGTGACACACTGGAAGACGTAATGCATTTACTAACAACGGAGTGCGTCAGATTTCAGTCTGCAAGAGAGGATCTAGTTAGAGAATTGGAGATAAATATGCACGATGTTTCCATGTTCCATCATATTTTGTCAACACCTAGCTCGGGAGCTGCTTATAATTTAATTAAGTTTGTTTTGTTAAGATTTGCATAAGAAGGTCCGATGGGACTGGCATGTACACCTGTATAAAAGTCCCTAAAAATAAATAAAGAGGAAAAAAAAAAAAAAACTGTTACTTTTATGCGGTATCATTCTCAAAATGATTAATCATAGTACGATATTGAAAAATAACATCAGTATTGTTTGATAAATCCTACATCTCTACGGAGTATATAAATCTCTGCAGTGACATCCTTACATACCTACACATAGCACACCGAAAGACACAGTACATAATGATGATGACGCCGTAGAGGCACATTGAGGGGCTCTAGAGACACTTGTCTTAGGGCCAGATTCCCTTTCGTCTTACCGGATGCAATAGTATTTTAGACGGAGTAACTATCAGTAACTTAAAGATCACACAATAATTATGGTAACTCCAGAGAGACACAATTATTGTAACAATTGAGAGCTGTACAAACAGTAGGAGCGATATAATTATGGTAACAATAATATCGGAAGCTTTTTGAGGGTACGAATTCATCAAATGACTACTCCCGCTCTGGGCAGAGATGGTATCAGACTTCTACTGATTAAAAACCACCCATGTTCCTTCTTAGCCCTTTGTGTCGAGGCCGTAAATCAAAGCTTAGTCTGTCAATACACTCATAATCTTCCTAAACAATGTTCTGTAGCACGTTGCAGCAACGCGGCGTTGTTTGCATACTAATATAATTGCAACAAGCACTGAGCCGGGTTCAGGTACAGCGTCTAAGACCCGGGTCATGTTTATTGAACAGCTCTGCGAAGCTTCCACTACCCTACATTAAATACTATGTTAATATGTACCTACTAAGGTAGGCAGAGAAGGTTTATTTATTACTGAGCAATATTTACGGTACGTAGGGTTGAGGCTAATCTGCTTCACACCTTTAACTGCTGCTTGCCATACATTCTGTGCGCAGTGGACATCGGCCAGGCAGCGAACGACGGTGGGTCACGCGTAGCGTTGAAAATTCCAAAAAGTTACAATTTGTTTTTTTCTGGGAAAAAAATTAAGCTGTTTTTCCGTATTTTTTTTTCAATGTATCTATCGAAAGATAGACAACAGATAGATAACATTGGCCAGTTAAAATAACATGTATGTTCTTAAATATTTTGAACGTAACATTGAAATAAACGGAATAATTCGAATAAAACGGGAATCTTTCCGTTTATTGGAAAAATACATGAAATTTATATTAGCCAATGTTCTTGAATTGGAAGTCGGGGTCAAAAATCACATTTTACGGTAAAACTCAATGTAGCACACTTAAAACATTGTGCTAGTGGATGCTTTGAATAATAAACGGGTCATGGAGGTAATTTAAGTAAAGTTATAACTTAAGTACTTAAAGTAAAGTAAAGTTTAGGACTTTAAGTAGTAAATAATTATAAACTAGTATTTACAAAAACAGCTGTGCAAAATTTCTAACTTTAGACTTTTTTTTTGTGACTTTTAGTTATAAATTATGCACAGCTGTTTTTAGGTATGGTCTAGAACCAAAAAAATATCGCAGTGGTGAGGACAACAAGTGCCCTTCATTTTCGTTAAAGGTACTTTAACACCCTTTATGATGTCGGGTTCAAAACTTATCCCACCATTAACATAACATAACATCAAGCCTATATAAAATCCCCGAAGTGTTACATTCCCATTAGTACTCATATTCCCACTTCCCCAGTTATCATTAACTCCCATTTAATAGGGGGCGAACCTTTTGCCATGAACCGGACACAAATCTAAACTCTGAGAATTTTTTGATGAAAAAACTCCATAACACTTTTTCCGTCCTGGGAATCCAACCGTCGTACATAGTCACACTTGCGATCACTAGACCAAAAAAATACTAATTATTCCGTCAGATAGATTTCCAAAATATATTGGTAACGTATTTTATCTTTTTTCACGTAAGCAAACAATAAAGACGATACAGTGCTTTGAAAACTTGTGTGACGTCATACTCTAAGACATTAGTATGACATTTTTTACCGGTGAGTGACTTCACAAACCCCCACTGAAATCAATGACGCGTTCTACCTTCGTCAATTATAATTAATTTGTATTTTGTTATTGGATCGTGTAAAGAGAAACTCCTATTTTACGTATTAAACTTATTACTTTATTATTTTTATTACAAACTAAAACCTTTACTTAGTGCAAGCCATGACGGGACGAAAAGTGAAGTTGCCAACTTAGAAAAATAGAAATGTATACCAGTGTATAACAAACTGATATTCTAACACGCCTCCTTACATTTATATTTTTATTTTCCCATCTTATTACTTTAACAAATTCTTACTAGGCAGCATCAAATACAGTTATCTTTTACTTAAACATAATATGTACTTAATCTTATAACTTTTATATTTATTTACTAATACTAGTAGCTAGCTTACACACTCTTTCCTCTTTAAACAGTTCAACAGTATTTTACCTTAAATATTAACAAAATAAAATCAAACTTACAAAACCTTCCTTTCTTATTCACTTAGTAACTTAAATTTCTTATTTATTTATTAACTTTTCTATGTATCTACTAACTTAACTTTCTTGTTTATAAAAGTTTAACATAAGTAATTCAGTATTCTATTCTAGTTTCAACATTTCTCTAAACTTAAGAAATTTCAATTTACCCAAAGATTTGGTAAGTATATCTGCAACATTTGAATCTGAGTTTATTTTTACAATTTCAATAACTTTATTTTTATAGTTTTCATGTACATAGTGATATTGTATCTCTATGTGTTTAGAGTTTTTAGTAAAATTTCCATATTTTGCTATAGCAAGTGCTCCTGAATTATCTTCATAAATCTTAATAGGTTTACATATTTTAATGAACATATCACTTATTACATTTTTTAAGAAATTTATCTCAGTTACAGCCTCAGATAATGCAACATATTCTGCAAAGGTAGATGATTTAGTTACACAAGTTTGTTTCCTAGATTTCCAATAAATTGGATTTCCAAACAATTCAATAACAAAACCTGTAGTTGACTTCCTATCTGTATTGTCTCCTGCCCAATCGGCATCTACATAACAATTTACAATATTATCAGTATTAAGACTCTGTCGGTAAGTTAGTCTTAAATCTTTTGTTAGATACAAATACTTTAGAACCCTCAAAGCATATTTAAAATGTGTTTCATCATAACAATTCTGAAATCTACTTAAATAATTTACACTGTAAGATATGTCTGGTCTAGTACCATGACTGATATACAAGAGTGCACCTATCAAGTTTCTATATTTAACATCTTCATTTACATCACATTTGCTTAGTTTCAAGTTAGGTTCCATAGGTGTCTTATACAACTTTGCATTTTTAATATTATATTTTTCAGCTAAAGACTCTATGTAATTTTTCTGACACAATGTTAAGACATTTGTAGAATTACCATAATCATATTCAATATCAATACCAATATAGCTTCTTACTTTATTTAAATCCTTCATTTTAAATTTATTATGCAATTGTTTCTTTATATTATGAATAATGTCAGTATCTCTACAACAAATTAATAAATCATCAACAAATAAAAGTATATAAACTGTTACATTGCTCTCTCTTTTTACATAAAGACAATAATCATACTTGCTTCTATAAAAACCAAGATTCTTAATAAAATCGTTAAAACATTCATACCAAGCTCTAGGGCTTTCTTTTAATCCGTACAGAGCTTTATTTAACTTATAAACTTTATTAGAAACATCATTATAACCTTCTGGTTGTTTTACATAAACTTCTGATACTACTTTACCATTTAAAAAAGCTGTTTCCACATCCATCTGATGAATGTGTAAACTGAACTGACAAGAATAAGATAACAACAATTTTAATGTTTGCATTTTGGCAACAGGTGAGTATGTATCATCAATATTATCCTTTTGCTGAAAACCTCTAACTACTAAACGGGCTTTAAAAATGTTACCTGGTTTCCTTTTGTAAACCCACTTCACATCTAGAATATCTTTGCCCTCTGGTCTACTCACAAGGTTCCATGTATCGTTTTTAACAAGGCTGCTCATCTCACGGTCCATTGCATCTTTCCATTGAATGGCCTCATCACATTGCATCGCCTCCTGAAATGTACCTGGAATCATAGCATCACAAAAATTTGCACAAATGCAGTAATATCCGAATTCTTCATCAAATCTGATTGGACGTCTGATTTGTCTCTTTGCTCTTCCTTGATCATTTTCGTCATTAGGATCATCATTCATTGAGTTGTCATCAAAACTTGCTTCTTTTAATTGAGTCTCTTCCGGTAAGTTATTTTTTATTATTTCCTTTTCTTCTTCTAGTCTTTCTTCCTTTGAAACTGAATCTTCATTGTTATTCATAAACTTGACATCTTCTTCTATAATATCAACATGTCTGGCAACTATTATTCTATTATTTATCAGTACTTTGTAGCCAACTTCAACATATCCAAGTAATATTCCTAATTCTGCCTTTTTATCCCATTTTGATCTCCTTTTTTCTTCTGGTATTCTTACATAAACTCTACTTCCATACAATTTCAATTGTTCTATTGATGGTTTCTTATTGAAGAATATTTCATAGGGTGTTTTCCTTACTATAGTATTTGCCAAACTTCTATTTTTCAAATAAGCTGCTGTTGTAATTACTTCTGGCCAATAGCATTTATTTACTCTTGCTTCTGCTAGTAGACATCTAGCCATATCCATTATAGTCCTGTTATATCTCTCTGCAGTTCCATTCAACTCATGTACATATGCCGGGCATGCCTTTATCATTATTCCCTTTTCTCTTGCAAAACTATACATCTTACTGTTCATATATTCTTTACCATTGTCACATCTTAATTCTTTTATCATTTTTCCAGTTAAATTTTGAACCGTATTTACATATTCTATAAAACAATCTGTAACTTGATCTTTGGACTTGATGCAATAAACTTTTGCCAATTTACTGTAGTCATCTATGAATGTCACGAAGTATTTTTCACCACGATGTCCTATTGTATTATGTGGTCCATTTACATCTGTATGCACAATCTCTAATATATCATCAGCTCTTCTTCTATTGTTTTTAAAGGGTAGGTTATGCATTTTGTTCTCTATACATATAGCACACTTCATATACTCTGATTCAATTTCTTTAGGTATTCCTTCCAGTAACTGTTCCTTACATAAGATTTCTAGATATTTGAAATTTACATGTCCAAGTGTACGGTGTAATTTTTCCTTCACTGTCAATTTACTTTCACATAGATTTGCTTGTACTTTACTTTGTGTATTGTATATGTAGCTGATCACTTTATATAAGCTCTGTTCCTTTTGTACTATAGCTATTACTTTTCTATTTGGATCATAAATTTTTGCCCATTGTCCTTTTGATATTACTGTGTTGTTATTATCTGTGATCCTTGCATAACTCAATAAGTTTGCCTTCATTTCTTTTACATAGAATACATTTTTTACTGTTAAATAGGATTTGGAGCCATAGACAAGAAAATATATTTTAATGTCACCAACCTTTGTGGCCTCCAGCATCCGTCCATCTCCAACTTTCACTTGCACTGGTTTTTTCAATATAACCGACTTTTCAAAATACTCATCGCTGTTGATTATGTGATCCGTGCATCCACTGTCTAATAACCATGTAATTTGGTTCTTAATTGGCTTATTTTCACTCATACTTGATGTCATGTTACTTTGAATAGCTGAAGTTTGGAAAGCATTTTGATCATTCTGTGTATTTGATGCACTATGATCAGTGTGTCTACCACGACCACGATTATTAAATCCATGACCACGTCCCCGACGATTTGAATGACCTCTTCCTCTATTATTATTGTTATTTGTATTTCTATTAAGCTGTCCTCGATTGTACCAACAGTTGCGTTTCACATGGCCTGGTTTTCCACAGATGAAACATAAATTTGAGTTAGGGACAGACTTTGTTTCTGTTTTAAAGGCATTTGATTTATCTGGAACTTCTGACTTTTCTTGTGGTTTTTGAGCCAAATATTTTATTTTTATTTTATTTGTTAGATATTCCACAGTTCTTTCTTCTTTAGGCAACACATCCAATAAGTCTCCAATGTGACTATATTCAATGGGCAGAGCTCTTAACATATAATTCAACTTCTCATTTTCTGATACAGTGGCACCTGCCTGTTTAAGCTCGTTTACTGATTTTTCAAAATCATCAAAAAAGGAGTCTAGTTCTTGATAGTTTTTTAACTTTAAATTTTCAAGATTGTTTCGGTAAACTATTTGCAAGGACGTTGAGCCTTGTAGGTACATAGAATCAAATTTACAAATTATGTCGTATGCCGTTTCACACTCTGATATATATTCCAATTGCTTATTCGTTATTGCCCCGTAAATGTAGTTTGTTGCTTGCACATCTTTGTCTGTCCATTTTTCTTTGTCATCAGTGCTGATTTTTCTCGTAATAACGTCTTGACACTTTTTATATTGCAGAAATTTTGATAGTCTTATTTTCCAATTTGCGTATTCTTTTCCATCGAAAATGGGTATAGCGATTTGTTGATTACGCTCCATTTTTTTTTTTTTAATTTTCAGCACACATGTACTTATGCCACGGCACGAAGACAATTTCACTTTTTTTTTTTTTTAATCCTGCGATATTTTAGCAATCCCTTTACTTATTTTACTAACCACGCTCTGCTACCATATTTTGTTATTGGATCGTGTAAAGAGAAACTCCTATTTTACGTATTAAACTTATTACTTTATTATTTTTATTACAAACTAAAACCTTTACTTAGTGCAAGCCATGACGGGACGAAAAGTGAAGTTGCCAACTTAGAAAAATAGAAATGTATACCAGTGTATAACAAACTGATATTCTAACAATTTGATAAAACAATAAATACGTATCCAATATTTTTCGGTAATCTAACAGACGGACTAATTTGAATCATATTATTTTGTCAGTAAACATCCCTATTAATTTCTAATTCTGTCGCTCAATTGAATAGGAATGAAATCACAAAGTCATTTCGAAAATATCCGTTTCCGTTTGAAAATAACAACATGACCCACTAAAATTAAAGTCAGGTACCTCCGCAGACACCCACACATCATACAAGTATAGAACTAATATTTTCGATACCCAACATTCCAGCGTCCCGGAGGACAGAAAACATTTAGGTTACATTGTCTTCCCCCTTCCCCTCGTTCCTCTCCTCTCTCCTTCCGCTCCCAAAGGAGGGTAAAATAGAATTGCGATTTACGTCAAATATTTACTATACACATTACGCGCTGCTTACGACAAATACATTTCATGTGCCTATACAAAGTATAGAACGAGTAACAAATACTTTTGTGCTGTCTATTGTGAGTCGCTTTACTGGGGAACATTTGTACTCCCAGTATGTTTCAGGTTTCAAAATTCAATAATGGGAATAGAAAATTATGTTGTCTTTTTTAAGAAAAGTGAGAAAAAGTGTCGAAAGATTCCGGTTGGTTGATGTATTTTTTTACCACCGGACTGAATAAAGACAGCGAATAGGACCAAATTATATCCCTTAGAAATGAAACCACCTGAAACGGTATTAGTAGTAATCTTTCAAAATGATGTAAAGAGCAAGACAATAATGTTCACAATTATACTAATCCTTGAGAAGGTATCAACTCATACAAAATATCTGAGGCTCTCCCGATTCCCAAAAGATACATAATATATAATTATATTAAGAAATCACTTCAGTGCAGCTCACAACCACATTAGGCCACTTGTCAAGAAAATGAAATTTAAAATAACATAACTGAAGTTACCTCAAAATAATCACTTATTATGTCGGCGAGTATTAAACCTCCTCATAAAAAAGTCTTTGTCATGTTACAAGTTTAAAAAAAATTACCAAAAATACGAAGATCATTAAGAATAGCTCAGACTCATTGGGTCATCGTACGCAATGGTAGATTGTCAAGGACTAACTTTTGTGTGATTGTTGACTACTTTGATGCAACTCTGATTACTGCAACTCGACAGAAGCTGCCGAAAGATTGATGGGTTTAATATTTCATATACAGTTATAAAGAAGCACCGCTATGTTTCGTAGCTCACAATAGTACAAGTCAAACAAGCATGAATCAGTGAGTTTACTCCTTTATTTCTGCATTCAAAGAGCATTCATTCAATATTTTATCAATACCAGTGATGATTGAATTGACATAAGCTCCCGAAAGCATTGTCGATCTTGTTGGAAATTGGTGTAGAAATAGGACACGCTTTAAAAACGGTTGTCAGTTGTTTAAACCCTCTGGATAGGTTTGTTAAAAAACAAGTTACTGACAACGAGGAAAAATTAAATATTTATGTGAATGAAAGTAGGCCGCGAAAATGCGTCGACTTCAGGGCGATGATAAATAAATTAAAATAAGTAAGTTTATTACGTATCATTTTGGCTTAAATTACGGGAATGAAAGAAGAAATCGTAAACAAAACGGTGCATAGAATCAACCCCTTAAACGAAACTGCAAATAAATTATCACAAATCGTATAGAACGTGTCGCTCTATCTATACGTAAGACACCGTCGGATTAACATGGATGCGCTTAATATATATTTAAATTAACGCTGGTACGCAAAAACGGATAAAAACCTGCCAAGTGTGAGCTCATGCATGTAAATGTTAAGGGTTCCGTACCACCCTGCAGGGTAGTTGCCCGACGCTATTCATTTTGAAAATGAATTATAATTATTCAAAAACATTCATTACGTTGTCGAGCAAACGAATTTATTCAAAATCCTGCAAATTCCGGTACAAAAGTGTGGTGTTGGTAGAATAGAATATAATACCCATTCAATGTTTGAATTCATCAACAACAAACAATTTACTTTAGGGATACAGTAAAAATGAGTATGTTAGTTTTGAGTGTTAATAAATTATTTAAATTGTTCTATAAATATTAAAAGAAAGAAAAGAGAGAAAACCTATTTATTTGGCACATGCCACAAGTGCACACACAAAGTATAAAATAATGTTAAAAAAGGTAAAATGGCCATTAAGGTTAAGTGTCCTTGTAATTGATGTAACACTTAACAAGCACACTAAAACCTTAAAAAAATCTCAAAAGCTACGTTAAAGGTTTTGTGCAGGTGTATCGGGTCGCAGTTTTAACTTACAGAAAATATCCAATAATATTCTGCGGGCCCCTATAACAAGGAAACCCTTTTGAACCCTTCTTAGTGGGTGCTTACGAATTTACTACCGGAGAAAGGATTACTGAACACACATAACCGGATTTAGGCGGATCTATTTGTGAGTAAACGGGCCTAAGATTCGCATTGTTTTCTTTGTTTATATGTAAGAATGGTATTAGAAACTTTAAGCTTTGCTTTAATTTCATTGAGGGCTGCAGTTATTTGACCTAGTTAGGGCTCTGTGTTGTAGGAGTAAAAGAAAGTTTAATTCATTCCATTTCTAAGCTTGCATAGAAACGTTCTAAAGATCCAACGTTGATCTTGTTTGCATGTTACCAGTATAGCGACAGTCAGCTTTAATCACAGATATAGATAGAGCTAGATAACGCAACAGCAACTATTACGCGTGCCACTTCGCGTGCCTAGCTTACGTACAAAAATCGTAAATGGCCACTTTCGTGCTCAGTCTGCATCGGTGTTGGACGTCGGCGTTGTTGCAAAAGGCGGGGGTTGGGACGAAGGGGGCGCCGTACGCGGCTGTTTGTGACGTATAGGTAGATCATAATAGGTAGTCAAAAAATGACACGCTTGGATTTCATACAGATCGTGATACTTGCATTATCTAGGTCTATCTATATCTGTGGGTTTAATGCTCGCTTAGTATTTTTTTTTTGTTTTTAATAAAACTTTGCTCCACACTAGGAATTTCTCCTGTATCGTGGGTGCATTCACAGACATTTAAACTCACATACACAAATACCCCGGAACAACTATCTATAGGCCATACAATTATTTGTTTCGTGCGGGGATACGTACGTAGCGCGGCAGTCAACTGCTAGAGCCATTTGGTGGTTAATTTAACCTTATTTGAGGAGACTCAACTGTTTCGAAAACACATAAACTCACACGTTTTACCTATATAGTTATGTAGAAACTACAGACTTGTGGAGCACCACCTGCTACAATCGTTCCATATTTTGGTATGTTCCATGTTCATACAGGTACGTACGTCAATGGAGAATTCACCTGAAAATCAAAACCGAAAAAGTCAGGGTAGGTATTGTCTTCTCGTGAAAATACTCTACTTTTAAACTTAACATAACAAAGTATTAAAAAAATATAAACCCCTCCAGCGTAAACACTAAAATAAAATTAAAATAACTTTGTATAAACTTAGTAAGATTTCCATGTTAAAGCAAGGTATAGGATTAGCAAGCATTATGCTAGCTCATTGCACCAGCTCTTGTGTACCTTGCTTAGGTTTTAAAGTTATGTTCTTTTAACTTAGGCGTACTATTTAAAGTTATGTTCTTTTAACTAAGGCGTACTATTTATAGACTCAGATAGTTAGGAAAGTATCCTAATACAAGTTTGCACGGTATTGTTGGAGAATAGTTTCTAAAAGTTGCATTTTCCGCAGTGTAATTGAAAATATTTGCATTCGTACAATGGTAAAATATTAATCCCCAGTTATCGTAATTTGCTTATCTAAAGTTGCTGGTTACTGCAGTAATAGGGTTGTTAACTAAAAAAATCTAATCAGTCCGTCATATAGATTGCCAAAAAATATTGGACACATATTTTTCTTTTTCACGTAAACAAACAACGAAGACGATACAGTGCTTTGAAAACTCGTGTGAGGTCATTTTCTAAGACATTACGACATTTTAGCGGTCAGTGACGTCACAAACCCTCACTCAAATCTTTGACGCGTTTTATCTTCGTCAATTTTTATTATTTTTAGTGATTTGATAAAACAAAAAATACCTATCCAATATTTTTCGATAATTTAACAGACGAACTAATTAGAATCACATTTTTTAAAGTCAGTTAACATTATTCAATAGAAGAACTTTTTATTAAATCCTAATAAAAGGATACCTATACGGGGTACAAGAAAATTATGACAATACTAAATGATCACATTGACATTTTAACAACATTCATTGCGACCCTTCAAAACCTTTCGGATTGCAATTCAAAAAAGTGTTACATTATAGGATGCTGATATAAATGAATACACAACACTACTTTTGCTTTATAAGGATATATTTAAAGAGTTTAAAAAATAATTCGGGAATATCCACAAAGTTCTATCCCGCGCTATTTATGTTGTATTGAGTTATTGCCGATCTTTGGTACACACAAGTACACACACTCAGCAACACACAGTACCAACAATATGAAGTTACAGAAAACCCAATCGTAACAACATGTGTTTGATTTTCACTTAGATTAGAGATCCGATGAAAGGTACTGGAGGATGCAACAAAAACGCACTCTTTGTCTACAAAGGTGACTCAGACATTTGACCATTGAGCAATCAGCAGCTCAGAAAACAATAGTCTTAAAACATTTATATTTCATTAGAAGTTTGTACACCCTTCAGTATATCGTTTCCTCGTTTTATAGAGAAGAACCGGCTGCCAAGTGATAGTCATAAAACATTTATTTTCCTGACGATCACTACAGACGCTGTAACGGTCTTCGAAGGTCCATGTCGAGCACTAAATATTAACGAGTCTTGGCTTGAGAACCACTACTATCGTAGATTGCGAAGCGGTGCTGTAAAATGGCGTCCAGGAGTGGCCTTGCTGACTAAGGGAGTCAGCTTCGCTTGCAATTTGCTAATGGAACAATATTTTTTAACACAACATGAGATATCGTCCACTGCCACTTCAGTTTGCTTACTTTATAAGATGTGTTATTAGTTCTTCACAATGGAGCAGTTCTGGAATGGAGACCGGATGACTGGGTCAGACTAGTGGATGGTGGAGGAACGGGTGTAATATGGACACAGCTCGAGAGAGGCCTCTGCCCATTAGAGGCGTATTATGGACTGGGTTTATTCATGAGCTATCCTACCACATACACTTAATATATGCGGATTAGCCATATTTGTATTACACCCATCATCTTGGCTAGGTTAGTTTACTATGGTTCTTCTTCTCACCATTTTTCTAGTGACCCAGTAAATACAGGCAGCGTTTCTGACGTCGCTGTGACGTCACAATACCCACTCGAACATGTTGCTAAAGTTGTCGTGTGAAAATACTTTTTAAGAAAAATAGGGGAAACGTGGGTTCGTGTTCAACATAAATTTTCGAAAAGTAAGTAAGTAAGTTATTTAAAGTTAAGCTTAAATCGGGCAAGCCCCACGACCCCAATATACTCCTGGGATCTCTTCAAGCAACTGATAGAGTTTTAAACTTATGGCTAAGTTCAACAACATAACATCACGCCTGCAAACCTCGAAGGGTTAGGCAGAGCACCCATTATTAGTACACCCACAATTCGTTTTTTTTTTTGTTAAGTTCCATGTATTAAGGGATGCGCTTAATGCCATCAACCGTTCATAAAACCAGACTCCGTGGCGACTGAGAAATTCTTAAAAAAATAAACCGATTTACAATTTGCCCTATCTGGGAATCGTACCCAGAACCTCATACTTAGCAGTCGCACTTGCGACCACTCAACCAATGAGGCAGACCCAGCTGTGAACCTTATCAAGTCACAACGACCCTGCATCCATTCAGCAGAATATCTGTGACCTTCACTACTGTCCAACGGTTACCCAGAGTCACAAGTCCCCTCAATTAAGGAAATGAGATGCGCAATCAACTGATTTATTTCTTCCTTACATCCTTCCTCCTGTTATAAACGGAGCAGTCATTAAAGCAAGTTTCCGTACCATATCAACAGCCATACATACACGTTCGTATGTGTTCCGCTAAAGATTTCATCACATCGAAAGCCCTGAGGCGATTAGCGTACAGTCCAGTGGATATTGTAGGTGTTTCGCAACACATACGGTCTAGACTTAGGCACAGCTGTGCCCCACATAATTATTGTGAGCAATGTAGGGGGACAAATTATAGTAAACGTTATTTCACGTGTATCAGGTTTTAAAATAGCCTCGTTTAATTTCTGGAGGGTGTAGTCGTTGTGCACAGGCAGGATAGATGTTCGAGGTCTCATATTCACACTGTGTTTAGGATAAGTTGATGATACCCTGTGTAGCCACCAACTTCAATTGGTTCATAAATTACCAGACTTACACGAGCCAATAGCAAACGGAAGAACTTACCAGGTCGCTGTGTGCTGGTAGCACAAATCATAAGTTATCGAATGGAGCAGAAGAAAATCTGGGAAGATCGAGAGAGAAGAGAAGGAGTCTTCACAGGATTATTCAGCCTTTTCTTTTTTTTAGGAGATTGGAGAGTCATCAAATTACTCCTCCCGTTCTTGGCAGAGCGGTTGTCAGACTTCTACTGAGTAAAAATCACCCATGTTTCTTTTTAGCTCTTTGTGTCCGAGGCCGGGGTATCTTTCCCGCGATGACCTCCGGCCACCGTAGACGCGGGCCTGTGGACGGTGAGTGATGGGCTAACTCGCCGTCCGTCCGTCTCACGACGAAAACAGGCCGTGTCGACGGCGCGTTCGTGTTCCACGCGCGCCTCAAAGAGATGTCAGCAACATGGGAGGGGCCCGAAAGGGCCGACGCCTGTCGGGGCCGCGGGTAGTCCTCTGGTTATCGCGGCCTCGACATAGAGGGCGAAGAAGGAACATGGGTGGTTTTTAGTCAGTAGAAGTCTGACACTCCCTTTCGCTCTGCCCAAGAGCGGGAGGGGTTATTCGATGATTTTACATCCACCAAAAAAAAAAAAAAAAAAAGGCCGGGGTATCTTTTCCGAACAACCCGCAGACTCGACAGACGTCGTCGGCCCTTCCTCCCTAGGGAGCAAGGGCCGACGACGCATGTAGCTGACAACTCTTTGAGGCGGGAATGGAACACGTACGCGCCGTAGACACAACCTGTCATTGTCATAGGACAGACGGACGATGAGCTAGGATTATTTAGCCCTTCAAACCAAATTTTATCTGGCCAAAACTGGTACTCCGCCTGTGCCTCATTCTTATAAAGTGGATGCGGTATTCTGAGTCTATTTGAGGTCCTTCTATTTGATCTTCAGAGGTATAAAACTGCTTGAAAAATTCCCTAAATATACCCAATTAAAGCAGCAATCATAAAAGTTCATTCACTCACTAAGTAACTACATAAAGGCCGGTACATACAACTGACAGTACACATACAGCTGTCAGTTGAGCAACGCACGCACGCCGGTCGCAGCTGTGACTCACGAGTTAATTCCTGTAATGTCGCTCCACACTGTTCGTGCTGCCAGGGAATAAATGAAACTGCAGAATGTACACTGACTACAAAGAGGGATGGAGTTAATAAGTTGAGCATTATCTTCACTTTATGTAGGAAACAGTTGTTGACCTGGTAACACCTCTAGACTCAAGGAAGTCCTTGTCTGTTTAAGTATTAATTTCACTGGTCCATAGACTAGACATAATTTTTTCGACGATATAAGAGACCAAAACTGAGCCTACTATTATTTCTTGGCAGTTTTCTTTATTTTTTTTATCGTATGGTTAGTTCCTAGCCGGTGTTAGAGTTTTCTTGAAATATCTCTCAGATTTGTTGGTTTTGTCATGATGTTTTCCTTCGCCTTATAATTAAACAATACGCACTTGAATCTGAAAAATAGGAAGTGCGTGTCTTGAGTTCGAACTTGAGGCCTATATGATAGTGATCCCGTCGGGGCTGCAGGTTGTTTGAAAGAGATACCGCGGCCTCGGCACAAAGGGCTAAGAAGGAACATGGGTGGTTTTTAGTCAGCAGTCAGTATAGTGATAAAGGCTATCACTGCTTATGTCATGAGATCCATGCACCTATGGCCTCATTTACGGGCACGCGGGGCGTCGCGTGGCGCGTTGTGCGTTTTTAATTCAAGCACTTGGCCTTGTATGACAACGTGAACGATTTCAAACGACGATTTTATGAGAAGCTATTTTTCGCTCGTTAGTTTAAAATGTACCTCTCAGTAAATGAATAAAACAGCACGCGACGAACCTTTTGCACGCGCCGCGCGACTCCCCGCGTCTCTTGTCTATGATGCCAATTTGTAAAAAGCTTTAAAGTCTGTGATATAAACCTTCTGCACTGATTTGTTTGGTTGCTCAATCTGTGGCACTTCATAATGTTCCAACGATTAAATACAATTTGTCTGTCGTGTTAACAGTTTATATTTTACACCGCCGGCATTTTTGAGCCTCGTTGTGACTGGTCGTCCTGCGTGGTAGATAACGGCCCGCGCGATGGCTAAAACTTTATAGGCTGCTTATAATGTGATTAAACTAGTATTTGAATAGCTGGAGTTTTTCATATTGTTTTTGTTTTATTAGATTTTTTTTTATGTAGACGTGACGTCTCCTGCATTACATCTCATCAGAATACCAGCGCTGTGACATTTGTCAAAAATGTTGCAGCACCATGCTGAGATAGTGGCTTTTTGGCCTCGAACGGGACTTATTTTAATTCTGAATTATTTTTTTAAGTTTTCTCTTGTTTTCGTCCTTAAGGCAATTTTTTTTTTAAAACGTTGTCCTCTCTAGGAATTTCTCCTGTATCGTGGGAGCGTTCACAAACATTTAAACTCACATACAGAAATACCCAGACCCGGAACAACTACCAGTGTGTCATACAAATATTGGTTCCGTGCGGGAATCGAACCCGCGACACGCAGCGCAGCAGTCCATTGCTTGAGCCACTGCGCCAACCGTGCCGCCAAGGAATTATTAATTTGTTGTCCTGTGTGAGACCAACACTTACATATTTTTTATACCTTTTTTTCTATCATAAAATAAGGCAAAACTTTTAAAAGTTAAAAAATGTTTTGTGTCTGCCAGATCGGTTTCCTATAGGATTTCCTGGGTTCGATTCCCGGGCCGGGCAAACTGTCATTAGTTTTCGCAATCAGAAATTATTCAGTAGCAACCTTTTTTTTTTGTTTTTGGGGGTGGGAAATCATCAAATAAACCCCTCCCGCTCTTGGGCAGAGCGAAAGGTAGTGTCAGATTTCTACTGACTAAAAACCACCCATGTTCCTTCTTAGCCCTATATGTCAAGGCCGCGGTATCTCTTACAACATCCCGCAGCCCCGACGGGTTCAGTAGCAACCTCGGAGTATGAATTTGTGCCCGGTTGATGGTAATAGGCTTGTCGCGGAACGCGAGGTATTTTCAGTCGCAGTAACATGGTAAGTGCACACTGGTATTAATAATTGTTCTGTGGCAACACTGAACTGGCTTGACATAGATTCATTTTTGTCGATGTGCACTTTTTAGAGGGTGACTGAAAAAGAAAGCGCGCGATCGCGATGACGCGGGAAAAAGAGTGCTGGACCATTGCGGTAAGGAGCACGTGGATGGATGGAGAATATCTCCGAGGCTTCCAACCCTGGAGCCAGGTGAGTGATAAAATCACTTTAATAGACTGTTAAAACTATAAGACATGTAACTATGGGGAAAGCTGGTTAGAATGTTTTCCAAGGTATTGTTTAGTCATGTCTGCAATCCTCAGCATGCGGACTCCCTAGCTAAATGCCAAGCGGGGAGCACGGAGATCATTATACGTATGGCCTACCGTTCTCCCTTGCTACCTGTTAGGGAGTCAGGCAGGAAGTGTCAACATATCGGGTTGTTCTTCTGGTAACGTATGCTGGGGAAGGTTAACGGTCACTAGATTTGACGGAGTAGGGGCGTGACTAAGGGGATGGAGGAGGTCACCGTGGGGGCAAAGCCCTCACGCCCGTATGGTGTCATGGTCTGGGTTTAACCCATGGTTTGCACAAGCAAAGATAGTGGGACACCATAAGGGGCATCTAGTAGACTGTTGGAATGGGGTCACTCTATACGTGAGTAGACCCTTGGGTTACTACGCAAGTAGACCCTGGCGGAGCATAGCTCAACTTTGCGAAGCAGATAATGAGTTCGAGTCAATAACTAAACTCTCAACCAAGCATAGAAATAACAGTCGACCCATGGTTATAAGTTTTATGGTATTATTGAGTTTACTTGTTCTACCTGTAATGGAAATGTTTTGTTGCCCACGCGATTCCGTACGGAACCCAGGCCTACAGCCTAAGTGAAGTACGGAAGGCGCGACAAGACTCGCCCCCTATTATTTGGAACTTCAACATAACTGACGATAGTTTGGTTTACTATTAGGGTAACCGCTGCCTAACCCTTCGGAGATTACAGGCGTGATGTTATGTTATGTTTTGTGCACATGAGGGTTACATAGGATAGATCTTTTCATATCGCATCACAAATGCAATAGGGGATCGGACAAAAAAAAACCAATTAGTCCGTCAGATAGATTTCCAAAAAATATTGGAGACGTTTTTTTTCTTTTTTCACATAAACAAAAAATGAAGACAATACAGTGCTTCGAAAACTCGTGATCTCCTCGAAAACGTCACATCATGTTAGTACATTTTTTACCTACATATGACGTCATAAGGACTCATGATCTTTGACGAGTCTTATCTTCGTCAATTTTTATTAATTTGATAAAACAAAAACAACGTATCCAATATTTTTCGATAATCTAACTGTCGGACTAATTAGAATCATATTTTTTTTGACTCAGTCCGATCCCCTATTCTGTTCTGCTTTTTTTTACTTTGAATCCCAAAAGTTAAAGCAAAAACCTTTAACAAAAGAACATCAGACTGTTCCAGTAAATACAGCAAATCAATACCTAAAACGTGTTATGTAGTAAAGAAAAATACCACAGAATTAAGAAAGAATTCTCATGTGATGATGACACGTCATACAATGTTAATTAAATGTATTTGTTTACATACAACTATGAGGTCAAGTGCCTAGTTTCATGTAATTCGCTCCTATATTAGTAAGTGTATAATTATGCTTTATAGTGTTAATTATAATTGCGTTAAGACTCATTTTGCCTTGTAAGTGAGTGAGAATAATGACTATAATTTGTTAAGAGATGTTTATGTGTAATTGGTTCTAGTAACCTCACACCTACATACATACTCATATCGTAAGAGTATCTGTATTCATAACGTTGACATTTCACTGTTGTCACTAACTACTGTCTGCCGAACAATCGCATTGCGCAAGAGCATTGACAATTCAATGGCTCTATGTGATTTTACCTTGTTCATATTGCTTTCATACTTCTGTCTCGGTGTAACATTTGAACAACACCTAATCGGTGGGAGTTGTTCCTGTAATGGTCTAATTTATGTAAATGCCTTGAGTTTGAGTTGATGATTCCAGAAAGATGACATATTTTTTTATATGAGATGGACTTTATCTTGACCTCAATCTTTCTTCTTTAATCGTTGAACGTACGAGATCTTCTCTCATAGTGGTTAAGAAGACGATGCGATAGGACTAGCTAAATAGGTTCTGTCAGTACTGGAGAAAAGTCACGATGGTTCGCGAGAAATGTAAAGAGTAAAAGAAGTCCTTTCCTTTGCCCCACAGTTGGACAGAGTAGAAACCAAAGCGAGGTAGAGAAGCTGTAGATTATAAAAGACTAAAGGTACTCCGTTTCTAAATTACCGAATACTTAGTGACCATAAATTAAATGGGTGCTCCTATTAAATAATGACAGAATTAATGTAAGTGTACTGCAATTATAAGTGTAGTCAGGAAACAGGACATAACAGTCAGCGGGTCAGCTCGCTGGATACATCTGACGCAACACCTGTTCTAATAACTTAGTCTAAGTACTCGATAAGTAGTAAGTAATTACCCACCAAAAACAAAACTTGTAAAAAAAGCCAAGCCGAGCAACTCACTTTTACCGTAAAAAGTAGTGAGATCCATGTAATACCAAGTCAGTTAATATATTTAATCCCTACTTAAAAACCTTTGATGTTTTAAATAAAAGATTGACTTGACCATCGCATCGCATTCGCCAATGTTAAACAGGCCATTGTAATAGCTAATCGCCATGGCATTGGCCAATGTGATGCAGTGGCAATTCAGGCTTCTAGTTTTGTCCACAACGAAGTTATAGGAGGTCGAAAATGGCCTGAACTGGTTCGAGAAAAGGATAGTACGGCCGTGCCGCTTTATTGCTCGACTTGGCGGGGGCACTGTCGTGCCCCCAGATTTCATCAAAAAATAGTATAATCTTTTCAACTGCAAAAAAATTGATACACCAGAGTACATATTGATTTTAAAGATTTCCGTTCGCCGACTGTTAGATGACGTAAACTATTCGAGTATTGATATCAGGTAGGTACTACATCTTAGCCTCGGCCAGTACGCAGTTTGCGGGCTTTTTTTGAGATATTCCTAAAACCCAATAACACTTTGCCCGACCTGCAAATTGCTGAAAACCCCAAGACCCAAGTTGCTGAGCAGTACAGTTTAACGGCCAATAGATTAGTATATTTCTTACAAACTTTCCACTTAGTAATAGCGACCAAAGAAAATAAATTAACAGGCCAAGTGTAAGCTGGACTTGCACAACCATGAAGGGATCCGTACCATTGTAGTAGATATTGAGAGTTTTTCCATGTAGTTTTAGCACCATAAACTTCTTATAGGGTTTCCTGTAATCTATAACTAATTTCTGTGTTGAACAAATTTCTGTATTTTTTTTTCAAAATTTTAGGTTCGTTAGTTTCGGAGACAAGAGATAGGTAAGAGACATATGAGTGATCCTATAAGGGTTCCGCTTTTTCCTTTGATAGTACGGAACCCGAAAAATTGTCTACTGGTGTATACTTGTGGACCCCACAAGTATGGAATAAATTATGAATGTGTATTGAATTTTATGACATTTCCACACATCGTGATATTTATGTCAGTTCTTTGAAATAACATAACATATTCATGAATTTTTTAACAGTAGTCAAATAGCCAATTACACATGCCACACAAGATTTATTTTTAGACCTAATTAATGTCGTTCACGTACAGACACAGAGTTCAAGCCACTATTACCTAACACTGATCTACTTAAGTGTCATGCATCATAATTATTTGGATATGACTGCACTTTGCATAACTTATCTAAGTGGACCATCGCTGAACACATATGTTAGCCTTGAAGAAGAAGTAATGGTCTGCAAAAATGCACAGAAGGCTGTGCATCTCGGGAGATTGTAATATTTATTTTTAAACGACTACTGTTTGGTATGCGCTTTGCTAATGTTTTGATAAACTCCGCCTCCTACTAAGCAAGATGATTGCACTCTCTAATTAGAATAATAATTACAAACCAGAAATATTAATGTTGAGTTGAACCCACATGCTCACTCATTTTAGACACGGACTTTTTTCTCCACTTCACTAAGAAGTTATATTCAAGATTCACTGTTCTTTAAAGCTACCACAAAAAATTAACTTTCAGGGAAACATAGAATGTTTTATTGGAATACCACTTCCTGAAGAAATACATAATGATTACCTTTGTTTTGTTACATTAATTATAAAATCCCTTCAGGTATTACAGGTGTGAAGATCTCCACCAAATCTCTCCACCACATTGAATGAAACTTTACTGAAAAATATCTAAAATTCCAGCGGACGTTAACCTTCGCGTAACACACTCTTTTGTACTTTACAATAAAATTCTTGGGTGACTTGAAGAAATGAGGACATAAAAAATCATTGAACCACTGTGTGCGTTTTCTCAATGCGTAGCAAGTAGGTACGCTCATTTCACAAAAAAAAAATATGGTGATCATTTCGACATATAAACTTTTACTAGCAAACTATTTTGTAAAGCAATAACACTTAATTATCTAAAGAAATAAAAGCTCAGGTGACACAGGGTTAACAGACTGTGTTGTAAACTTTTTTTTAGAGCTTCTAAGGGTTGAAAATACATTTTGAATTTATATTATACTTTTAGTTTATTTTTTAGTCTTTGAAAAGCACAATCATATTTTATTTTTATTATGTACAACGGAATAACTTATCACAATTATTTAAAAAGTGAAAATACTTTCTTTTTTAGTAGCAAATTTTATTGCATGGACACTTGGCTTGGAAAAAACCAAAATTAAGACCACCAATAACTTCTCGCCCGTTCATATTCCTCTTCTTCATCTTGTCTCTTCATTATTGGCGATTTTGTGTCATGACTATCATGTATATCAATCACAAAATAATAATTTAATAACCCAGTCACTCAACTCTAGAAAAAGTGCTACATAAACCATGACATAATCAAAGTAATCAAAGTGCAAATCCCAAAAAAAGATCAGTGATTGATGAAATAAAGACCGTCCATTGCATTATACCGCTCTACATACCGAACTTTTTTCTCAAAATCGATGTCAAATTGAAAAAAGATCGAGTAAAGTCTACGTTGCCTAGTAATCGTTGTGATTCACTTGATCACTATCCCTGATGTATGCGCGAGAGCATATAAGCCCCTCCCGGCGTGGCACGCATGCGCAGTACGGTGGTGGTCGCGAGTACTCGTGAGTCGTCCCGCGCAGCTCACGCGGTGCAGACGTGCCCTACAAACGCGGAAACATGAAGCTGCCGGTTAGTTTTACTTGGAATTCAGTGATCTTATTAACTAGTGTGATTGGTTTATTAGTAAAACGATGGTTTTAAGGAGCTATTGCAATGTGGAATGGTCATATCAGTTGTGTTCATTAAAGAAGTTTCAGTTCCTAGGCCCGCCCTTAAAAAATACGAGCATAAATAAATTATTCAGAGTTTATTCTTGCTTCTATTAAAATCATTTCGTGTCGGCCCAACTCTATTTAAACCTAAAAGCTCATTTATATTTATTTTAAAATTTCCTTACTTTAAAAACATCTCATTTACATCAAAGGAGGTTGTAAACGTACCCTTCACAAAACCGCTAACCGCTAAGTTTGGACATCAAACTAAGTAACCATACGCAAAAATTGTTGCTAGGAAATAACTTTTTTTTTGGGGTTTAAAAATTACTTCTTACGGTAAAATTTAATTTAACAAGCATTGAGCTTACGAATGCTTAAAATAGAAAATGGACCATGAAGACAATTAAAGCAAAGTAATTACCTCAAAAAATTCGGAATTTTGATCTCAATTCAATCCGTAACCAGATGGTTCCCAGGTACGGTATAGAACAAAAAAAAATGCAATGACGGGGAGAAGGAGTACCTTTTAGCTTCATTAAGGGTAGTTTTACACCCTTTATATCTAACTAGCTGATGCCCGCGGCTTCGTCCGCGTGGATGTTGATTATCCCGACCGATGTCGGTTATGCGACCATAAGTAATATTTTCATCCCCGCATTCAACTCCTTAAAACCCTTTTTCACATAATAAAGTAGCCTGTGTCCTTTCTCAGGCTCTAGGCTATCTGTGTACCAAATTTCTTTTAAATCGGTTCAGTAATTTTGAGACAGAGTTACTTTCGCATTAATAAAATTAAGTAAGGATGTAAGGATTTACACCCATGGAATATTTTCAAAAGCAAGTTTGGCAAGAAACTTTATTAAAAAATAAAATAAAAAATTATGGAAAACTTTATTAAAAAATGTGTGACATTTTTTCCATACTTTAAAAAATAGTACAGTCGACACCACATTGATCGGTATGCCCTGTGACCTTGAGCTGACCTGATGTAGTACGGAGTTTTAATATATATTAATGTTCCCACTGCTGGGACACAGGCCTCCTCGCTTTGAGAGGGAATGACCTAAAATCTACCACGCGGGCCCAGTGCGGATTGGTAGATGTCACATTTCTTCGAATTTTTTGGTTCTAAGACATGCCGGTTTCCTCACGATGTTTTTCTTCACCGTTTTGAGAGCAGCGGTGATGAAATAAATTACACCAAGTAATGTGCCTGCCTGGGTTCGAACCCACGACCTACTGTTCGTAAATCGGGGCCGGCACCACTGGGCCACCGCTGCACCTCAAATAATAATAATGTAGTAAATACTACTGACGGTTTTCCGTACCTACCCAAAATTGAAATAAATGCTTAGACTCGAATTGACGTCAACTCAAAAACTGTTTATTCCTCAGATCTCACTACTCGTGTTAGCGGCACTAAGCCAGGCGATGTCGGTGCCCTTTACCATGAAATCAGAGTCCAAGACCTCAGAGGTAAATACAGCAGTGGCCAAGACAGCAGCGGCCAAGACCACAGAGCCTGAGGACTTAACAGTGAAGGACTTAGCGGCTAAGGGCTCAGGGGCTAAGGACACAGCGGCCAAGGAATTAGTGGCCAAAGGTTCAGAGGTCAAGCACTTATCGGCCAAGGGCTCAGGGGCCAAGCAGAAGAACAACAACCAGACCAGCAAGAGAGAACTGTTTGAAGGAAATTTCGGAGACCGGAATAAGGAGCTTGTATCAAAATATGGTACGTGTTTAAACAATTAATTAAAAACCTTCTAGATCATCTAAATATATGGCATGTAGTTGTATCTTAAATAAACAAATGAGTATCTTCTTTAGGTTTTTTTAACACTAGTATTCCAAGAACTATAAAGTCCCATGAAGTTTTGTATTTCATTTCGGCAGTTGTCATGACTACGGTTGAAAACTTCCACAAACTCGTGATAATCGGATCCTCTAAAATATAATAGGAACTTCCTTTCCCATGGAAATTTCTCGGTAAAATTTCTCTCCAATAGTGGGCGTTTGTGTCAATTTATTAGCAATCTGTAGCTGTCAGCGTGTCTAATGATGTACTGCACGCGGCACTTGCAAGAGGTGTAGAATATTATTGGTCAATATTTTTAGAAATGTGGAATTATAAATATTTCAGTTGCAGCATACGAGTAAATCCTTTTGTCGGTACTTACGTCGCATTAGCCATAATATGATGAAAATTCTTTTACTTCAACTAGATATTAGGCAATTGAATTGCGATTGATCTCTTTCACAATAGTGGACAACCTTACACCAACGAAAGGCCAATTATTTTAATTTAAAAACAGCTATACAAAAAGCAAGTTGCATTACTCATCAATCAACAATAACTACTAATAACTGTCATCCCTGTCAAAACAAGCATCAACGTTTATAACAGTATCAGCTGCATAAACACTATGCTGGCGAGAAATCCAATCGAACCATTATCAAAACTAACCGATTTTATTGAAATATTATACAGTAGCGCCAGTTTTAACGCTATTCAATTAGCATACATACGCGAACTTCCGTGTTTTCCCACATGATTAATTGAATTTGCTTTATCAATGATTTAATATGTGGAATTTGGGTTCGGTTGTTTAGGATGCTCTATAATAACTCGTCACTTTTCCCTTTAAATATAATTTAGGGTTTTAAATAAGAAATTCAATAACGGATCAGAAATTCTGTACTTGTGCCCGGCTCGCTGCTTGTTACAATACTGGGTTAAGTGTGGGTTTACTGTAGGTAGACACACCACTGTCCAACGCTTCGAGGATAACAGGCGTGATGCTAAATTGCGAAATGTTAGTAAAATAAAAAGTCAATTATCATTTAACCATTGCATGTAACCATTTTGTTATTTTTATCAATTCGCGTAACACCACACATCTCTCGTTTTCATCTCAGCCACGTGCAAAAACCTATCATTCAACCCTTTTGTGGCCCAAAATTATGATCTCTCAATCTTGGAGATATGCGTCTTTGGATACTATTTCCTTAAAAAACTTTTCAAATTCGTCTACCAAGAGTATTGTTCAGTTTCGGTTTCTCGCCTTACACCGGTTACAACCTCTTCAGTTGTTTTACAGCACCCAGGAGAAACATAAATACTATTTTCTTATAGTTCAAGTCACATTGTTAATCTACCAAGTTTCAAGGATTATTTAATAATTATAAATGTTGAACTTTGTATAATTTATCTTTCAGAACTCAAAGGACCTTCTCCAAACAGCGCGCTTGCCAAAGGATTGGAAGAGACGATTTCGGAGCATACTCCAGCACATGTAAGTACTTATTACATAAGTTTAAGGTGATTCTTTCCAATACACTGAAGGCGATCAGCTAAAACCCCGTTTGAGAATATCAGTGTCAATGTCTCACAGCATTGGAGCACTGATGCCATCGGTGGAATACGACTTTTAACTTAATTTATTTATGTCTGGGTCTTCAAGATTTGAGTGAATTGGCTTCTTATTAGTAAGCGTTCTTAAGCGTTCACATCAAGCGGTTTGCGGCCAAAAACAAGCCAACTAAAACGAAAAACAGTAGTTTTTCGAATAATATTCTATTCCTGAAACTATCATACATTAAACTTCATTAAAATAAAATACATAATACATTTGTATTTGTGGTCATTTGATCAGTGGTTTTGTGGTTACTGAAAACTATTACCACACACTACGGGCTGTTTAATGAGTTTGGAATTAATTGACAGTGAACAACATATTTTGTTAATGTACGAGTATCTGTCACTTTATTTAATTTGACATTTTTCTTCTCATTAATGATTAAATATTATATCTCATAACAGTGAACTTTTTCTTAACATAACGGTAGTAAAAACTTCAAAACATTTTGTAGAACAACACAACTTAACCATCACATTTTCCGAATTTAATCGACTTATGAATCACATACATTAATGAATAAAATTATTTTAGCACAGAATATCGACCATTAGATTTATCAAAAACTTGTACCGAACATTTTGACATTTTATAAAGCAATAAAAAGTTCTTAAAAAGCGTAACATCACACAACTATTCATAAGAAAACTTTTGAAAATGCGTGTTGAGCAAAATGCCGGAGGAGGTGTTTTTTATGCTCGCTCAAGTACCGTCAAGTTTTATATTAAATTTCTTTGAACTTGGCGCGGGATGGCGAGCTTGTGTCATGTCATCTTCGTCTTTAAGGTTTTGAGAAGATAGGAATATGTGGAGACTTTATTATAGTCGTTTAAACATCGGGAATTGGAGCAGTTTTGATTCGAATTGATATTTTAATGACAGTTCGACATAATTATGTTTACTTTGCAAAGCGGTGATTATAAAAACTTGCTTGCTTCAAACTTGCTTCATTGTCTCGTCGTTTTTCTGTGAGGCTTTTCCCAGCTGTGAGACGGTACACGGTAGCTCTATAAATAATAACAATAAAATAGTCGGTGTCAGCAAATCATCTTCTTCTATCTAAATATATATAACGAAAAGTGGTGAAATATATTAAAGCACATTTTCGTTTATATGTTTCCGTTCTTGAAAAAATATTCTTGCCGTTCGTGCGATGACTGTATTCAGTACGGTGTCATAAATAAAATATTGTGCGCCTTAGGCCATTGTTCGAAATTCCATTTTCCAGAGCACTAATGACAGTTTCCTAACAATAGCGTTTTCTTAAATATTTACTGAAAACATTACTGAAACGAACTGTGAAGAAATGTTTAGTAAATAACGATGCAAGAATAACAACACAATTTCACTAAGTTTACTGTAATTGTCTTGCAAAAGCGTATGTTGCATGCAAGAAGATCATCTGGCATTTGCGTTGGCATTGCATATTAAATTGACAGACGGACAGACATTAACATAATTATGACATAGGTCTATAACTAACGTTGAGCCATCTCAATGAACAAATGTGGTAATGATTTGGGATGATACTGATTTTTCATATTCATCAAGCTTTGGTACATAATATTATGTATATAGCGCTTACTATTGAAATTTCGACAATCGGCACTAAACCCAACAGTGCGAGAGCGGATTTATTAGGGTGTGCCTATATTTCAGTGAGACCTAGTGCTAGGGAAAAGTCGCGGTTTGCACACTTACATATCCAATACACCGGATAAACAATAACAATAATGTAGTTAACAAGCTCCCCCTTTGATATCCTTCCCTACTCAAATAATATTGATACCCTGCCCTACTCAAATAGTCTGAACTGATGCTAAAGATGTTACATTCATCATCAGCCTATAATGTTCCCACTGCAGGGACTCAGGCCTCCTCTCTTGGAGAGGGATGGGCTATTATCCACCACGCGTGCCCAGTGCGGGTTGGTAGATGTCACATGTCTTCGGTTTTTTTTATTCTAAGACATGCCGGTTTCCTCACGATGTTTTCCTTCACCGTTTTGAGAGCAGCGGTAATGAAATAAATTACACAAAGTAATGCGCCTGCCTGGATTCGAACCCACGACCTACTGTTCGTAAGTCGGGGCCGACACCACTGGGCCACCGCTGCTCTCCTGTTACGTTGTACGATGTTACGTTATTGTCGAATAAATAATTAATTTGAACCACCAACTCCCGCTGTCAAACGGACATTTATGTCTTAGTATACTAAACTCGTAATGAAAACAGACATTCCATCACTTAGAAAAGGTTTTGACAGTTTTGGCATACAAAATCTTTACTAAGTGACGGCTTAAGTACCCATTAAATGTCTCTGAGTACCGCAGCTAGACTTGTATTGCTTCTTCTTCAACAGTATTTATATAACATTCTAGGTTGGCAAATACTTAACACAGGCTCAGTAAAGTCCATCTACGGGATAGAATTAATTTGTAAGCTAACGAATTAATTATATTTGTAATTTATGTATGGAAATGGGATTACAATTTTGGGCCGTATTGTGTCCTCGAGTTGTGCCTACGTCTTCCAAGGCTAGGCTTAGCTGGTGTCGATAGGCACTTAATTAGAAAATTAGCGGCTTTTTGTATACTGGAGGATTAAGCCGTCCTTCACAGTTTTAGCTGAGATTGGCCGTGCCGTGATGTTGATTAATACTGGGTTGATTATTCAGAGTTTTCGATGAATTATTGCATTCTTAAAGGTTAATGTGAAAAGTGCATCTGTAATTTATATCGTGAAAGAGTATGGCCTGGTTCGAGGCGGCACAGGAAAAGAGCTTTTAGAAGGAATTGGGGGAGGCATTTTACCCAGCTGTGGGGACAGTGCAGGCCAATAAAAAAAAAGAAGAGTACGCTGTCTATATTTTAGTTTAACAAGGGTTTTTCATATATGATTGTAATAAGGACCCGACCGCCTCGTTGGCCTAATTGCCGCAAGCTCGACTGCTGAACATGAGGTTTGATTCGCAGGTCACACAATTTGATATTGGGTTTTCAATCAGGAATTTCTTAGCAGCATCCATGGAGTCTAGACTTGTACCCTGCAAATGGCAATAGGCTCGGATAGTGGCCTTTTGGCCTCGTGCGGGACTTATGTTAATTTCGTATTATTTTTTAAGTTTTCTCTTGTTTTCGTTCTTATGTCAATTTATATATTAATTTCTTGTCTTGTATGAGACCAATACATACTTTTTCTTTCTTTCTCTAACATGAGACTTAGACACAATTAGCGAAATGGTACTTTTGGAGACACCTCTGCCTAACCCTTCGGGGATTACAAGCGTGATGTTATGTTCTGTGGTCAATGGCTGCTTTAAAAAATCCCCGAAGTAACTTACTTCGTACTTTAGGTAGGTAGGCCTATTATATCATCTAGACTGTTCCCAACTATGTTGGGGTCTGCTTCCAGTCTAACCGGCTCCCCCCTAACCCTAAATTACAAGGGACTGGAAACATATCTGTCGAAATATGGGTGCACAGTTAGACACACGTCTGCCTAACTCTCCGGGGATTACAGGCATGATGTTATAAATGTAACTAAATAAGTTTTTGGGCGAATAAAATGAGCATGTTACCAACTCGACGCAGTATTTTTTTTTAATAAGACACTAAGCAAGATTAGCTGAAATCATAATCTTGTAATGTACCCGTTCTGGGTTATTAACCGACATTATGTTGCAATGCTTGAGAAGCGGGCCAATGTTACCAGTATCGGACTCCCACGATTGTAGCGTATTAATAATTAGCAAAAACTATATTAACTAAAAACGTTACTAATGTACAATTGGCGAAGAAAAACTAAATAAAACTTATAAGGAGACATAGCTATTAGCTTTACAAAACATTTTTCTGATTAAGAAAATCAAACCAAAAAGGCGACCAGCCAAGGTTTACCTACTATCTCACGAGGACCAGTTGTCCACCTTAGGGCAATCTTTAGAGCGGTCTTAATGAAATGCCTATTAAAAGTTAGGCAGTTATGATAAAGTCCCATGTACAGTTTGCCCGATCCGGTAATCGAACCCAGAAGCTCATGCTGAACAAATGCCTCACTGGACCAACGGGGCAGCCCCAAAAGTAAGTCGAAATAAGTCAAGTTGAACATTTTTTACAAAGCATTTGTCAGTAAAAATCGTCGCTTAATAAGAACTGCCACTCGGGTCGATCTTTAGGTTAAGCTGCGCTTGCCTAGGTCGATCTGTGGATGGGTGACCACCCATTACATACCGAGTTTCCTCCGTGCCTCGGAAAGCACGTTAAGCTGTTGGTCCCGGGTGCCATATATAGATCCAAAGATCTATATATGGCACCCGGGACCAACAGCTTACAGCTACCCGTAACGACTGCCAAAGCAGTCGTTACGGGTAGTCAGTGACCTGAAAGTCTGACATTCAGTCTTACCAAAGGGTATCGTATTACCTACCTAGTATTAACTGGGTTGTGGAGGTCAGATAGGCAGTCGCTCCATGTAAAATACTGGTATTCTGCATCCGGTTAGACTGGAAGCCGACCCCAATATAGTTGGGAAAAGGCTAGGCAGATGATGATTTGTCAGTAAAAAATAACTTGCCAAAATTAACTAACAGACAAGATATTACAGCTCAATAACAAATATCACTATAGCTCTGACAGCTCACTAATCCGATCTTGATGATCCGCGCGATAAATGCCTTCTAATTCAAATACTTAATAGGTTCAATAGCGATAGCAAGCGTTACGTAATACAACAGGCCAAGGTCGACTCGCAGCCTAACTTGGGGAGTGTTTACACCTGCCCGGTGAGATGGACGTTAGCAGAACCACTATATTTTTTTTCATATAGAAGAAATAAATAACTTACTTAATAGCCATCCATAAATTTCAACCCTTGTCAAAAAACTGCCTATTGAAATATTCGTGGAAAGAAATTACTTAAAAACAAAAGATAAGCAAACGCACCCAAGCCACTTAGAAACTAAGTACCTATTGAATTTGGTTTAAAATAATACTCGAAAAGCAATAAATCGTACGTTAAAGTAACCTCTTATCCGGAGTCTGGATATCTGATAAGCAGATGTGTGGATGGACGATACAGGGAGGCGCATACGCAATGTTATTTGGCGGGAATCGACCCGACGCCATGCTTTTGGCCAATGAGCAGGCGTCCTGCACAAAAACAGCCAATAAGACAGATTTACTCGCATTTGATGATTGCTAGGTGGAGCTATCTGGATGTTGGGAGGGGGATGCGTGGTCAAAGGTCGGAGGACACACGGCGTCGACAACAGAGGAAGTGGAGACAGCGAGCGAGATGTTTGCGGAGTGAAAATTGGAGTTAATTTGATTGAATATTGTTGGTATCTTAAAATAAAGTTTAGAAGCAGTGTAACTAAGTAGTATTAGTGAAATAGAGACGGGGAGAGAGAGCTGAAGTTTGGTAACGTATTCCAAGTTCAAATTTTGTGTTAAAGCAAGATCCCAAGCTAATTTACTATAACTTCAGTCACCAAATCTGTTTAACGGCCCAGTAAAATATGGAGGCTGCTACAAACTTCGATATCTTATATTCACTAAGACAAAATACACGAGAGCACCTTTGGTCCAACCTGGACAAGGTAGCTATGATACTATTCTTGATAATGGTAATTTATCTCCTAGTGATAGCCTGTGTAGAGTTTTTGGAGGCGATGGAAAGGTGGAAACTGTGGGCAAATCGTGTTGAATTGTATAAGAGATATACCTACATCACACTGACCTTGAACTACACGAAATGGCTTAAGCTAGAAAGTTGAATACACTACTGTAAATTATCATGGGATATTGTGACTTATGTACTTACCTTGAATAAACCTGTGTAACTATTATGTGTGCTTACCTCCTCTCTCAGTTTGTCTTACGATTTATATAAACTGAAACATAATTGTCAAATATTGTGCACATATGTGTGTAGATCTAAATTGTGTATGTCAGAAGGGTTTTTCGCTTGAGATGTTCCGTTTTCCCTTATCTGACTAGGTTTAGGAATGGGACACTCGACCTAGGCTCGCCATCATCTTAGCGAACCTAGGTCTAAATAAACAAACAGTTTCTTTCGTAAAATAATTGTCAAATATTGTGTACATATATGTGTAAATCTAAATTGTGTATGTCAGAAGGGTTTTTCGCTTGAGATGTTCCGTTTTCCCTTATCTGACTAGGTTTAGGAATGGGACACTCGACCTAGGCTCGCCATCATCTTAGCGAACCTAGGTCTAAATAAACAAACAGTTTTTTTCGTAAAAAAAAAAAAGAGAATAAATGAATAATTTAAATCAAAATCACCTCTTTCTTTTATATCCCAAGATTACATGTGTAGAGAATGTTATAACATGAGATTGATAAAAGTAAGGTCAAGTCATAACAAAAGCATTGTTTAAATCAGTGTATTAAATCAGTTTGGTTCTCCATTAATGAGCTCTCCACATGCATATTGAAGCTCGAATAACACGATTATACGTTATTGGATTTATCCAAATACAATAATTTGTACTTCTATAGACCAGATCTGAGATAGAAATCCAGATCTAAGTCAGATATTTTAATCAGGGTTTGAGACTATAAGTTCCTTCTGAACTAAAGTAAACCTAGTATAAATCAGTAAAATCCCAACTGAGTGAATAGAGACGCTAAGCTACGGTAACTTAATCATCACTTTGATTCAAGTCATTAATATCAGCGACTCAGTCATAGAATGAGAAACTAAGCAGCTATAATGTAATTATGTGGGTGCAAGCCAATAATCACTTAATTATTTAGAGGAGAAATACTGTTCTTGAGAGAGAAAACCATTTCGGCTGTGTTGTGATATAATATACATTAATATTTCCTAACGCCGATAGGCTGATGATTTGAGAGACACGACTGAACGACGCCTCTGGTGGTGATAACTTAGCATATCATTACACGCCATGTCTTACAATCTGACCCCGACCTAGATTTGGCCAAATCTAAATATAACTCAAATATAAACACATATCAAAACCATGGTTCCGGGGGAATGCCTGCCCTAACTGGGAATCTGGCAATAAAAAAATGCAAGTACCTGCCTTCACAGGATGTGGGAATCACTAACGCTTCTCAGCGAATAAATAGGGAGTCAGATTGCTCCCCCATAACAATGATTAAAGACCGTGTCGCGGTGCAGGGTTCCCCAATGCTAGAACGATATCAGTCAGACGCGGTGGCTAAACAAGCACAAACACACATGTACCAACTTACACAATCATTCTAACATGTCAAATTGAGTTTAACTTGTAAGTCTTTTATTTTAATCAGAGGAAGACTGATTAAGTATTGTACTAAGTAATAATATAGACGCGTAGAGACAAGCTCCGCATTATCGAGTAGAATGATTGATAAGTCTACATTGTTCGCACAGTGGAGTGTACTCAAGATTGATTTGTGGTAAATCTAAATCTAATTGTTGATTAAAACCCCGAAATGACTCTCACGATACAGTATTGTTTCTTTAAACACTGGTGTAAGGAAGTTCAATCCTTCCTAGATCAAACACAGTATTGTTCCCAAAGGCTAATTAAGAAGCTAAACTCTCACTTTAGTATATTCACTCACGAAAACAAACAGACTAGACGATCAACGCGAGCCAACACAGAACCTTGGTAAGATGACAACACAGGACGTCATCTTTACCGTTACAGGATTAGGCCTTAGGACCAGGCTTGCCATCACAGAATTTGATGCCGCGTGACCAGAATCTAAGTACATATTCGAAATAACGATATGACTAGATCTATTCATATAAAATAAAAAAGAACACAACGTAGAAATTTAGAAATTGTGAAAATACTGAGAGGAGAGATAAAATACATACTGTGCATGTAATTATGTGTAATGTGTTGTACATTTAAATTTACCTTATGTATAGGGGGAGCAGAAATAAGCTGTATGTCTCACAAATAAATGTACAATTTACAGGATTCCAAGGAAGAGACTACAACGTCGGAAATATTTTCCTTAAGTTTATTTCCTAGATTAAGTTCTTCAGGAGGAGATTGCAACGCCGGAAATATTTTCCTTAAGTTTATTTCCTAGATTAAGTTCTTCAGGAGGAGACTACAACGTCGGAAATATTTTCCTTAAGTTTATTTCCTAGATTAAGTTCTTCAGGAGGAGATTGCAACGCCGGAAATATTTTCCTTAAGTTTATTTCCTAGATTAAGTTCTTCAGGAGGAGACTACAACGTCGGAAATATTTTCCTTAAGTTTATTTTCCTAGATTAAGTTCTTCAGGAGGAGATTGCAACGCCAGAAATATTTTCTTTAAGTTTATTTTCTAGATTAAGTTTTTCAGGAAGAGACTGCAACGCCAGAAATATTTTCCTAGAAAAATTTAAATTATATAATTACTAAAATTATTCCCTAGATTAGCTTATTTCTTAGATTAAATTCTTCGGAAGGAGACTGCGTGGCCAGAGATATTAATTTGCTTTACATTGTGTTGTTTATCTTGTGTTTATCCCTAACAATTTACCAGATGTCTGACGGGGAGGTTGCTTAAACGTACGAATAAATTAACATAATACGGGTGTAAACGGTTAGTAGAAAGGGAAATACAGTAGAGTGAATCGGGTTAAATCAAAAAAAAAAAAAAAAAAAAAAAAAAAAAAAAAAAAAATGTCAACAGGTAGAGGAAGACGTAATAAAAGACAAGTAGAATCAGATCGGGTTAATAATGACGTAACAGAGGCAAATGAACAAAACGAAGTCGAAGGCGTAGGAAATCCGACATTAGATTTGATTCTAAATAAAATCAATGAGTTCGATAAGAAATTACAACAACTAAGTTCGGATGTTAGCTTAATACATAATGGAAATACGAGTGGTTCTTCATCCGAGACGAATGGGGTAACTAATAACGGAAGTAATACGGCTGATCGACAAGAATTGATTAGTCCTACATCCGCGAGTTCTAATATAATATCTTCCGAAACACGGAATTTATATGTAATTCAACCATCAATTAGCAAACCAAATTTTGATGGAAAGCCATTCACTAATCCTATTGCATTTTTGAAGCGATTAAAGAAGTATATAAGGGCAGTAAATGGATCAGACCGCGAGATTGACATAGCGTTAGGGTGCATTACGGGGCATGCTCGAAGGGTTATGGATCTATATTCGAAAGGGTGGACTGTATTCGCCGATTTCGAGGCTGACTTCAGACGTATCTACTGGACTGAACGAATCCAGGAATCTGTAAGGTATAGGTTGATTAATTCAGTATATAAGGGTGATTCGGGAATGACGATGTCGGAGCATTTCGCTGAGTACGCAGAATCAATGCAGTCACTGACTATTTCATTTAGTGAGCGGGATATAGTAAATTCTATTATGCGACATTATAATATAGATATACAACGACTATGGTTTACTAGAGTTGAGGAAGTAGACATCATGAGCGGGATTAATTTTCTGAGGAGCATAGAACAAAATATTGTTGAGAAACCGAAGGAAATTACGAGAAGTAACGTTGGTAGGAATTTTAGAGAAAGACGGAACAACTTGCCATCGTCGGGGCATCCGATTGTTGCGACAATATCAACTAATAAGTGGAGAAATAGAGGAAACTCGTCGAGAGGACGCGGGTATCGTCAGGGACGATCAAGTTATAGAACGAACGTTAACAGACCTGAAAAATCTGGAACTGAACAAGAGGGAACTAACATTAGGCCGGCTATCGCTTTTGTAAAAGAGGGCGAAGGATCTAACGCGTCGAAAAATGTGGGGGAGAGACAATCAAAAAAAACTAGAATTTCCCACACAAACTAGGTCCGATAAAATAATATTGTGTAGCACGGGAAAAGAAGGGACCTCGGAACGCGACAAGACAGGAATAGCTTACAAAATTTTAACTAACAGAGGATGGAAGTCGGGACAGAGTTTAGGAGTTGGCGAAGGAGGCCTTAGACGACTACTAAAACCTAACACAGGCGGTGACGAATATGACTATCACTCAGTAATGAAAAGCATAGGAATTTTATTAGAAAATCAGTTTGACAACGTAATCGAGTGCATCAAGACAGGTATTGTGACAGGAAATTATATACGTATACAATGATTCACGAGCTCGACGAGTCGATCGACGTAGAGATTGATTACTCTTTACCTAAATTACCGGAGGTATGCGTGAGGTTGTACGGCAGAAGTATGAATGCACTTATCGATACAGGGAGCCAAATTAGTGGAATAACTAGAGAATTGTACGAGTCGATTCTAAGGAGAAATGAAACTTTACCTGAGATTGCTATTCCAGCCATTCAAATACAAGGAGCGTTCGGATCACGTAGCGAAAGTACGAATCGGATGGTTTTAATAGAATTCAAATTAGGTAGTACCTTAGTCGAAGCACCTGTTTTGATTATGCGGCGGTTACCTAGATCATTAATACTAGGATATGACTGGCTAGAACGAGTAAAGGGAGTAGTGAGCTGTGGAAGCGAACGAACTTTAACGATAGAACATTTGGGAATTAGGACTTGCGTAAAACTGAATTCAGATTGCAAATTCGAAAGGTTAGGGGGAGAGACCAATGCAGCAACGATTAATTCGATACTGAAAAAGGGCACTAAACCGGTAGAGCATAGCAAGTCGAGTAAAGAGACGTATGGTGAAAAGAATAAAGAAAATCACCTGGACGATTCAACCTTAAGTAGTGAACAGAAGGAACTATTATTATCTGTACTAGACAAACATTGTAAAATATTTACAGACAGACTAGGATTGATTAATAGGTATGAGCACGTTATTGAGTTAGTAGATGAAATCCCTTTTGTGAAGCATAGTTATCCAGTACCTCTGGCCTATAGGGAACAAGTTAAAGCGGAATTAAGTGAATTAGAAAGATTAGGCGTAATCAGACAGGAGGCAACTCCGTACTGTAGTCCACTCACTTTCACTAAGAAACGATATGGGTCAATAAGAATCTTGTTAGACGCGCGCGAGCTAAATAAGAAAATGATTGGGGACGCAGGGGCGCCACCACTCACGTCAGAGATTTTACAATCTTTTCACGGAGTAAACTATATCAGTTTAATAGATCTAAATAATGCTTATTTTCAAATACCTTTACATCCAAATTCAAGAAAGTATACAGGGTTCTCATTCATGGGACGAACCTATACTTATCGCGTGTTGTCTCAAGGATTAAAGACATCTGTGGCAGGATTCTCGAGAGCAATGGATTCTATATTAGAAGGAGTACGTGAATTTTGCGTAAATTATCTAGATGACATTGTCATATATACGACAGGGGACATAGGGTTACATCTAGAACATCTGGATCGAGTACTAGACAAATTAGGAGCCGCGAGATTAACTGGTAGACTAGGAAAGTGTCGATTCCTATGTGTAGAAGTGAAGTTGTTGGGACACATAATAAAAAGGGAATTACAATGCAATACACCTGTTTCACTTTTACGGAAACAATAAATAAAGTAGAACTTGCTATGGGATAGGACGGACAAAGGAGACAAATAAATGCGTAGCCACCATCATAAAACAGTAAACTCAAACTAAACAAACAAAGGGAGACTGGGTTGAATAAGTTTATTATCGTACTTGAAAAACAAACAAATAGACGTGGGAAATTTAAGGCTAGCGTGAGAATTTAAAGAAGGAAATAGATTTTTCAACGACCTAGTGTAACGATAGAGAGATATATGAGTACTAGGTGATTAAATAAATCTATTTGGGGGAGTGTGAGATGGACGTTAGCAGAACCACTATATTTTTTTTCATATAGAAGAAATAAATAACTTACTTAATAGCCATCCATAAATTTCAACCCTTGTCAAAAAACTGCCTATTGAAATATTCGTGGAAAGAAATTACTTAAAAACAAAAGATAAGCAAACGCACCCAAGCCACTTAGAAACTAAGTACCTATTGAATTTGGTTTAAAATAATACTCGAAAAGCAATAAATCGTACGTTAAAGTAACCTCTTATCCGGAGTCTGGATATCTGATAAGCAGATGTGTGGATGGACGATACAGGGAGGCGCATACGCAATGTTATTTGGCGGGAATCGACCCGACGCCATGCTTTTGGCCAATGAGCAGGCGTCCTGCACAAAAACAGCCAATAAGACAGATTTACTCGCATTTGATGATTGCTAGGTGGAGCTATCTGGATGTTGGGAGGGGGATGCGTGGTCAAAGGTCGGAGGACACACGGCGTCGACAACAGAGGAAGTGGAGACAGCGAGCGAGATGTTTGCGGAGTGAAAATTGGAGTTAATTTGATTGAATATTGTTGGTATCTTAAAATAAAGTTTAGAAGCAGTGTAACTAAGTAGTATTAGTGAAATAGAGACGGGGAGAGAGAGCTGAAGTTTGGTAACGTATTCCAAGTTCAAATTTTGTGTTAAAGCAAGATCCCAAGCTAATTTACTATAACTTCAGTCACCAAATCTGTTTAACGGCCCAGTAAAATATGGAGGCTGCTACAAACTTCGATATCTTATATTCACTAAGACAAAATACACGAGAGCACCTTTGGTCCAACCTGGACAAGGTAGCTATGATACTATTCTTGATAATGGTAATTTATCTCCTAGTGATAGCCTGTGTAGAGTTTTTGGAGGCGATGGAAAGGTGGAAACTGTGGGCAAATCGTGTTGAATTGTATAAGAGATATACCTACATCACACTGACCTTGAACTACACGAAATGGCTTAAGCTAGAAAGTTGAATACACTACTGTAAATTATCATGGGATATTGTGACTTATGTACTTACCTTGAATAAACCTGTGTAACTATTATGTGTGCTTACCTCCTCTCTCAGTTTGTCTTACGATTTATATAAACTGAAACATAATTGTCAAATATTGTGCACATATGTGTGTAGATCTAAATTGTGTATGTCAGAAGGGTTTTTCGCTTGAGATGTTCCGTTTTCCCTTATCTGACTAGGTTTAGGAATGGGACACTCGACCTAGGCTCGCCATCATCTTAGCGAACCTAGGTCTAAATAAACAAACAGTTTCTTTCGTAAAATAATTGTCAAATATTGTGTACATATATGTGTAAATCTAAATTGTGTATGTCAGAAGGGTTTTTCGCTTGAGATGTTCCGTTTTCCCTTATCTGACTAGGTTTAGGAATGGGACACTCGACCTAGGCTCGCCATCATCTTAGCGAACCTAGGTCTAAATAAACAAACAGTTTTTTTCGTAAAAAAAAAAAAGAGAATAAATGAATAATTTAAATCAAAATCACCTCTTTCTTTTATATCCCAAGATTACATGTGTAGAGAATGTTATAACATGAGATTGATAAAAGTAAGGTCAAGTCATAACAAAAGCATTGTTTAAATCAGTGTATTAAATCAGTTTGGTTCTCCATTAATGAGCTCTCCACATGCATATTGAAGCTCGAATAACACGATTATACGTTATTGGATTTATCCAAATACAATAATTTGTACTTCTATAGACCAGATCTGAGATAGAAATCCAGATCTAAGTCAGATATTTTAATCAGGGTTTGAGACTATAAGTTCCTTCTGAACTAAAGTAAACCTAGTATAAATCAGTAAAATCCCAACTGAGTGAATAGAGACGCTAAGCTACGGTAACTTAATCATCACTTTGATTCAAGTCATTAATATCAGCGACTCAGTCATAGAATGAGAAACTAAGCAGCTATAATGTAATTATGTGGGTGCAAGCCAATAATCACTTAATTATTTAGAGGAGAAATACTGTTCTTGAGAGAGAAAACCATTTCGGCTGTGTTGTGATATAATATACATTAATATTTCCTAACGCCGATAGGCTGATGATTTGAGAGACACGACTGAACGACGCCTCTGGTGGTGATAACTTAGCATATCATTACACGCCATGTCTTACAATCTGACCCCGACCTAGATTTGGCCAAATCTAAATATAACTCAAATATAAACACATATCAAAACCATGGTTCCGGGGGAATGCCTGCCCTAACTGGGAATCTGGCAATAAAAAAATGCAAGTACCTGCCTTCACAGGATGTGGGAATCACTAACGCTTCTCAGCGAATAAATAGGGAGTCAGATTGCTCCCCCATAACAATGATTAAAGACCGTGTCGCGGTGCAGGGTTCCCCAATGCTAGAACGATATCAGTCAGACGCGGTGGCTAAACAAGCACAAACACACATGTACCAACTTACACAATCATTCTAACATGTCAAATTGAGTTTAACTTGTAAGTCTTTTATTTTAATCAGAGGAAGACTGATTAAGTATTGTACTAAGTAATAATATAGACGCGTAGAGACAAGCTCCGCATTATCGAGTAGAATGATTGATAAGTCTACATTGTTCGCACAGTGGAGTGTACTCAAGATTGATTTGTGGTAAATCTAAATCTAATTGTTGATTAAAACCCCGAAATGACTCTCACGATACAGTATTGTTTCTTTAAACACTGGTGTAAGGAAGTTCAATCCTTCCTAGATCAAACACAGTATTGTTCCCAAAGGCTAATTAAGAAGCTAAACTCTCACTTTAGTATATTCACTCACGAAAACAAACAGACTAGACGATCAACGCGAGCCAACACAGAACCTTGGTAAGATGACAACACAGGACGTCATCTTTACCGTTACAGGATTAGGCCTTAGGACCAGGCTTGCCATCACACCGGCGAGCACGGCCTACAGTGACATGGCATGAGTCACACATTTTATCACAGTTTGGGCGATAAAACCGTTTTGTCTTAAATGCTAGCACGGCGGCGTAAGATAATTTCTTGATATGTGATATAACTTCTTGACGTTTAGTTGGGACTCCTATGTCTTATTTGCTAATATGGGCGCACCCATTTTGTAACAAATGTCACATTTTGACAGATGAAGCTCGTTTATATCACGTTCGTTCGGAGGTGGTGATAAAAGTAAATTAAAAATATAAGTATATTTTTCTGCTTACTAGTTATCAAATAATAAATAAAAAAAGAAAATGAAAGACGTGCCGCGTACGTGATAGGTCAAAAATGAATTAGTACCCAAGAAAATTAAAAAGTTGTTTAACTGTATGAACTGTGCTCTTTTATACGTATTATTTTATTTGGTCGCCTATTCAGATGGTCATAGACATTTTTATTTTTGTAATATACTAGGTCACACTGACACACTATGAAGTCAGCAACAAGAAAGACAAGTCGCGTCTTAAATTATATCACATGTGGTACCCGTGCTAGCATTTAAGACAAATTCTAAGACATGACATAATTTATAACGTCTTGTCACCAACGTCTTGGGTACGCCCGTGCTCGCCCCGCTGGAGTGAGAGAGTATAGTGTAGGAAAAAGTAGTGGGACAGTTGTTAGCGTAATAGAATAAGTTTTGTAGTGTAAGAAAAATATACTCAGTGTACTATGAGTTTAAGTCGTTTCTTGGCTACACAATTTCATTTGTTTGACAGGTCGTTGGATCGACAGGTGAAAAACATTATGTTCGATGAGTCGTTAATACGACAGTGTATTTTTTAGAAGTATGACTACACAGCATTTTGTAATACAGTAATATTGTACTCCATATTGACGGGCTACAGATTTTTAGGGTTCCGTAGCCGATGGGAAAAATCATAAACATGGATTCGTCATTTCTATCTATACGTACGTCCATCTCTCCGTCCGTATGTCACAGCCGCTTTATTCGGACACTATAAGTCTACACTGTTGAAACTTGGTTGGTAGATAAGCTGGCTTGGTTGGTTGGCTTGCTTGGTTGGTATTCTGTAAACAGCTTTATGATTTTTTTGAAAAATAAAACATCAAACCAATTCGTGTGGGGTGTCTTTAAAAATGATATTGGGGTTCCAAGAGCCTTTTTTTCTCCAAGTAAATCGTTTGAAAGATTGACACTTCCAAGTCGTAAAATGTGTCGCCCCTCTAACTTTTAATACTTAGAGAGTGAAAAATCGCAATGTAAACTTTCAACCAAAATTGGTTTGAACGATATATTATGGTAAATAGTTTTTGTGAGCTAGCACATTTAAAAAACCGCAAATATAAATTAATCATTAATTTATACACTATGAAAAACAAACTTATAAAAAAATATGTTTTTCTGTTGCCGCTTTTTCATGAAATAATACAGATTAAAGGGGGCTTCCCTACTACGATGGTACGGAACCCTATAAGTGCAAGCCCGACTTGCAATTGGTCAGGTTTTCTACATGTTACCAACAATATAAAAAATACACATTACAATGTCAGATCTAGTGAAAATAGAGACAGCACTATCTCTATTTTCTTTGCTCCCATAAATTTCCATCAGACGTCTTAACAGTTTCTGTAATCCTCATGCTCACCATACGATGATAACTTGTTAGGCTCTTGCATTACAGTACCGCCACTAGACCTTCAACTCGCCCAATCTAAACGCTCCTTTAAGATGGCAGCTGGTATTACAAGACACTTCTTGCAATGATCGCCTTTCCGTTACTTTTACAATCGACTTAAAAGATAAAACAGCCTAAATTACATTACAACACAATCTAGATTATCTTGCTCTTGGAGAACCGACTCCATTTACTTTCAATTTATCTTTTACTCTTATTATAACATATCCTTTTGCGAAATATCGGTCAGTGATGCAATGATTGGTTTTGTATGACCTTTTTGTTATTAGATTATGAAGTTGCTATTGCTATTCAGTTACGTTATTAGACTGTGACGTAACAGGTTAATGGTTGCTGACTTAGTTGACGATGAGGCGGTAATTTGTTACTATAACGAGATTATAACTATCTTCATTGTAAGCTTTTTACTCGACTGCGGCGAAGCCCAAAAGGAAGGTTATGTGTTTGGCGTGTATGTATGTATGTCCGTTTTTTTGTTCCCTCATAACTCCTAAACGGATGAAGGGATTTAAATAAAATATACGTCATTAGATTCGTCTTGATGGCGCGAGTGTCACTGGCTACATTAAAATTAAAAAATAAATACATTTGCTGATTTGGGGGGCCATAACGCGGATTTTTTTTCCATTACCATCGAGTAGGATATCAAAATGAAGGGCTACAAAAATATATGACACTTTACTTTAAAATAAATGCAAAGTCACAAATCCTATAAACAAACACAAAAGACGCGACCAACGAAAGAACAAACACAAAAGAACTAAAAAGTTTGAAATAAAAAAAGTAGTTAAAAACTAAAAAACCCGAATGAAAAAACTGAAAAGCAAAAAATAAGCACATTTTGAATTAAACAAAACTTGGAAGCAGGCGGGGTTCATTTGAATATTAAATTATGAAAAGAAAATATAATGGATGGTTTTTTAGTATTTTATTATCAATGGCTCTGACTTACCATAAGTTGCACGGATACTAATTATTGTAAAACCTATTAGTATATGTCTACGAGACGAGGTGATTCCTTCAATACAGTCTACGAAATACTCTCTATCGAGATTCTTCATTCTTCTTCTTTTGGAAATTGTGACGCTGTTTGACGGTGTATTTTGATCAAATTCACGTCAAATATGATAAAATAATCATGAAATTGTAATTGAAAACAATCACGACTCACGTCATGTCTAGTCAGGAGTAACGTCAGACACCGCTCAGTTAAGCGGTAGGCCCATAGCAAGATGTTATTCAGTTTCTTATTCGTTTAGGACCAAATGTGGCACTGAAATGTATAATAAACTAGCTGACGGCACGCGATTTCAGCCGCGTAGTTCCCGTTCCCGTGAGATTACAGGGATGAAAAGTAGTCAATGTCAACCGAGGATAGTGTAGCTTCCCAACGGTGAAAGAATTTTTAAATCGGTTCAGTAGTTTCGGAGCCTATTTGTTACAAACAAACAAACAAATCTTTCCCCTTTATAATATTATTGTAGAAGTGTAGATAATATGGGGATAAATGAGCCAGAAAAATGTCTTTAAAACTTATATTATGGCCACCTAAGTACTCAAACCAACGTGTGAATAATCTTAATAAAATCCACCTTTTATTTCTCACCCTCCGTCACAATGACTTCATCACCACTTCGAATAAAACTTTCATAATCTTTATTGCTTTCCGTTTGGCTAATTCTTATCCGAGCCCTATTTCCCCGGTTTCCTTGAGAGTTGCCCAAAAAGAACAAGCCTAAGAAATTAATTAAAAGAACAACTTTTATTAATTTCAATAATACGAGTTTCCAGAAGTTTTGGGAAACGTCTTATTTCCAGGTTTAGTGATGGGCCTTTGTCTTAAAAATATTAATTGAATTATTCGGATTTTGGGCATTGTATTGTGCCGTAATCTCGCTGCCTAGATAAATATCGAAACATTATTGTCATCGATAAAATGATTTACACATGGGTTATCATTTGAATTGGCAGTGTTCGAATATTTATCGAATCGGTAATCATATTTTATCCGGGTAGCTTATATAGTTTAGGACATAATGATTTAACAAACACCAACACTGTTGAACAATAAAGTAGTGCTCTCATATTCACAAAAAAAGTTTCGTAACAGCGAATTGTAGTCCAATCGTGATTAATTAGAAGTAGATGGCTTTTTTCGTAGATATTGTGGTCAAGGTCGACATGATTGATGAAGATATCTTTTCGAAACGATCACAAAGAATCCCTGAGCACCTATTGAAAAAAATTAGATGTGCCATCTATACATGTCGCAGCTTTACAGATACAAAAAAAAATATTATTCAATAGATCAGTGGTCTTTAATTCTAGAAAATAGGAAAGCAAACTATTCCGGCCAAGTGTTGCATGGGTTCTATTTGACAACTGGTAAACATGTGTGGTGCAACACACCAGTTAACCAGTAGTTAAATAGTTGATGAGTCTTGAAACTGCCGTTCCTTATTTATCTGATTCAAATTGACAATACCCCAAACGCAGTCAAGTTGATGTCAGACTTTCAGGTCACTGACTAACTGTTACGAATGTCAAAGATATATGACAGTCGGGGCCAACAGCTTAACGAGCTCTCCGAGGCACGGAGGAAGCTCGGTATGTAACAAGTAGACACCCATCCACAGACCAACCGCGGCAAGCGCGGCATTACCTTAAGATCAACCCGAATGACAATTATTATTAAGTCACAAGCCCCTGCAAGTTGGTGTCGTAAATAAACTACTTATTTGATAGCAAATTGTTACTTTAGCACCCGCTTCCACTAGTACTTCGCAACACTTACACACGACAGCATACTCTTATTAAGCTACCAAAAAAATATCTGACAAATTTTATAAGATTTACAAGTTAACCGATGCATAAAAAAGCTGTAAAAAATAATAATTTCCATTTACTGTTTTGCTGTCGGTGATACGTTCGTTGTAACGTTATTTCGGGGTCACGTGGTTTGTTGTGACGATTTTCGTTGTAACGTGCATCGTTGTTCCGTGATTCGGAGTCTCGTGCATTCGTTGTTACGATATGCGTCGCTCCGTGCTTTCGTACTCACAGTATTTGTTATTGCAAACATTCGGCGCGGTGTAATTCGACATAGTAACTTTAGGAATGACGTATTGCACTCGTGGGGGAGGACCTCGTGGCTAAATCAAGAAAACCGCTCGATCCGAGCTAATCTTCAAGTTAAACCGCTCTTACCTAGGTAGATCTGTGGATGGGTGTAAAATTCCTCGGTGCCTCGGAAAGCACTCTAAACCGTCTGGCTATCATTTGTAAATAATCTTTGACAGTCGTAACAAGTAGCCTTAAAAGTCTGAGAATCAGTCTTACCATAGGGTATAAACCTAGTAGTAACTGGGTTGTGGAGGTCAGATTGGCAGTCGCTCCATGTGAAATACAGGTTTTTCATCTGCACACGGTTTTACTGGAAGCAAACCCTAAAATAGTTTGGAAAAGGCTAGATAGATAATAACTACAATCGAGCAATGAAAGAGCTTAGCATGTTTTTTTATTTTTGAATGTTGGGAATGTTACGGCACGGTTGGCGTAGTGGCTCAAGCAATGGACTGCTGCGCTGCGTGTCGTGGGTTCGATTCCCGCACAGAACAAATATGTGTATGACCTACAGATAGTTGTTTCGGGTCTGGGTATTTGTGTATGTGAGCTTAAATGTTTGTGAACGCACCCACGACACAGCAGAAATTCCTAGTGTGGGGCAACGTTTTAAAAAATAAAAACCTTCCAGTGACTCCTTCCGCAGAGCGGTAGGGAGTGTCAGACTTCTACTGAGTCAAATCCACCCATGTTCCTTCTTAGCCCTTTGTGTCTAGGCTGCAGTATCTCTTTCGAACAACACGCAGCCCCGACTGGAGGGCTTAGCATCCTCAAGTCAATTTATTTTGCGAGGTGCATTTGTTTAGTACGGGAAGAAATATTGAGTCTCGGGTATTTCTATGTTAATTTAGCCGGAATAAGAAACAGAGTTGTGTCGTTTTGTCAACGTTTTAATTTTGTGCTTGACATGTTGAGTTCGTTTTAGCTGGTTTTGTTTAATACTCTTGTCTTCTTTATGAGCTAACTTCAATTTCCTAGATGTGTCTGATCTATAAATTAAGACATTCCTTTCTTCGTGGTAACTGTCAATGTATAATGTTATTAACTGTGTTTAGAAGGTTACACTTTTAAGCAAGGCGCCGCTTAATACCTATTTATAGTAAGTATCTTTTGCTAGATGTCATTTTTAATTGATACCTGGTTATATTTTTCCTAGTGTCTCAAGTGACAAACTGCTAGGCAAAGGCCTCCTACTTCTGTTTTAAAACTTCTCTATCTTGTACGATATCTGGCCATGTTCGCCTCGCAAACAAAATCGGTTTTTAAGACGATTCTATCAACTATCGTCCTTGTGAAATATTTTTAAACTGTTAAGTAGTAACATTTCACTACTATCTAAATATCTAAGTCAGCGGCTCAGCTGTCCTTACAAGAAATGCGTCTACCTGCGCCTGCGCAGTGAGAGTTGATCTACTACTCACTAGTTATCTAACACACACATGATCTGATCACACGTAATACTGACAACCGGTCTTAGGCCATGTTTACTTAATGTGTACCATGGTTATGGATAAGCAGTCCGTTTTTATTAGTGGATAGTAGGTATGAAGCCTTTTTTTTTAATTGCTTGAAATCATGACATGACTCCTCCCGCTCTGGGCAGAGTGGTAGTGTCAGACTTCTACTGACTAAAAACCACCCATGTTCCTTTTAGCCCTTTGTGTTGAGCCCGCGGTATCTTTCTCGAACCATCCGTAGCCCCGACGCGTTAGCGTGAAGCCCTAATTTTTTGGGGGTGGAAAATCGTCGAATAGCCCCTCCCGCTCTTGGGCAGAGCGAAAGGGAGTGTCAGACTTCTACTGACTAAAAACCTTCCATGTTCCTTCTTAGCCCTTGCGAACAACCTGGTCGGACAATGATCGATAGGGTTTTACCATTACGAATTTCTCAATAGTTAGTTTATGGAATAAGCTCGTCTGCTTTTACAATAACGGGCGGAATAAGGGAGTATTATTAGGTACACTTGTGAGTATTCAGGCGTTATAAAATGTTAAGTTATTTTTTTCATTGGTGATTTACTGCCGTACTCAGAGAGCTTTAATGATTAATTAGGCCATCACTTAGTAATGGTTTTGACAGTTTTGTCATACAAAAATATGTCAAACCTTTACTAAGTGACGGCTTAAGTAATCATTAAATATCTCTGAGTACGACAGAGACTCACAATCAGCCAACGCAAAAAGCTTTACCCGACTATGGGTTAAAAATGTCAAAAAAAACATGTAGTTGTTTAAACAACTCACTGCGGTACTCAGAGATAATTAATAATTACTTAAGACGTCACTCAGTAATGATTTGACATAATTTTGTATTACAAAACTCAACTATCAAACCCTTCAAAACCCTTACTAAGTGAAGGCCTAAGTAATCATTAAAGCTCTCTGAGTGCGACAGTCAGACTGTTAATTCCGCCCATACCAGACCGCCATTCCATACTGACTGGTAAACCTTTAAATACAGTTCAATTTCTTCTCCGATATATTACCAACACAGAATATATGAAAGCCCAATTAAGAATTCCCTTTTCAAAACATAACTTCACATGCAAAAAGGTACCGTTTACTTACTTAATATTTCCCTTTGATCCTAAAACCACGAAAATTAAAACATAAAATAATTAAACAAAACATCTTGTAAGTCAAAAGGAATATAAAAATAATTATGAGGAGCGTGTCCGAATTCCGGCCGGGGAAGGGTCGAAGCGTTAATTTGAGAGGCTTAGGGTGAGAGCGCCAGCCATGACAAATTCACGTAAATACTTGGGCTGAGAGTCTGAGACTCACGAGGGCTGAGTCGCGACTACGAAATTATTCCGTGAGCACAGAATTATTTTTCGACCACAAAATATAGTGTAAAAAAGAGTAAACTGGAAACAGTTTTATTTTTGACCTAATCGTCAATTTTTTTTGTAGTAATTAGCAAAATAATATAGGAGACTTTTATAATATTTGTATTTTTGTATGAACGTGGCGACTGGCGAGGTAAAGGAGTATGTTAGGGTCGAAGCAGCTTCCCGTCGGAGCTGCGGGTTGTTCACAAGTTACCGTGGCCTCGACATATAGGGTTAAGAAGGAACATGGGTGGTTTTTAGTCAGAAGCAGTCTTTTTTTTTTTTTGGTGGGTGTAAAATCATCGAATAACCCCTCCCGCTCTTGGGCAGAGCGAAAGGGAGTGTCAGACTTCTACTAACTAAAAATCACCCATGTTCCTTCTTCGCCCTCTATGTCGAGGCCGCGATAACCGGTGGACTACCCGCGGCCCCGACAGGCGTCGGCCCTTTCGGGCCCCTCCCATGTTGCTGACATCTCTTTGAGGCGCGCGTGGAACACGAACGCGCCGTCGACACGGCCTGTTTTCATCGTGAGACGGACGGACGGCGAGTTAGCCCATCACTCACCGTCCACAGGCCCGCGTCTACGGTGGCCGGAGGTCATCGCGGGACCCCCGACGCCCGGAGCGCCTCCCGCGGCGGCTGGGACGAGAGGTTCTCTCCCTCTCGCGTTCCGCCACCTCCTTCGCTAGCATCACTGCTTCGCAGAAGGAGGCGACGGCGTCCCATTCCTCCTCGCCCCGGACCATGGCTTGCACCAGGGCCGGGCGCGAGAGGTCGCCGCCGCCGATCGCCGCTACGAGAACACGGCGGGGCTCCGCCCAAGCGGGGCACACCTCCACTGTGTGCTCCACCGTGTCCTCCGGCCGATCCTCACAATGGTGGCCTCCCGCCTGATTCGGTGCAGGTACCTCCCGAAACAACCGTGTCCGGTGAGGACCTGCGTCAGACGGAAGGTGAGGGCGCCGTGGCGCCTCTCTAGCCACTCCTCAAAGAGGGGACTTACCGCCACTATCGTGGCGTGCCCTGCACGAGGTTGCGACAGTCGCTGTCTCCATGTCGCCATGAGATCGCACCGGAGGTCTGTCCGCCGCGCTGCAATTTGCCGCGGCAGCGGAGTGACCCCCCGGCGCAGCGCCTCCGCGAGCCATTGATGCAGGCGCGCGAGGACTATCGCCTCCAGATCCCACGGCGGCAGTCAGAAGAAGTCTGACACTCCCTTTCGCTCTGCCCAAGAGCGGGAGGGGTTATTTGATGATTTCCCAACCCCAAAAACAAAGAAGGTGTCGCAGCAGGTGGCGTTCTGTGTGTTCTGCCAACCCATGAGTAATAGGCTTAAGTTTATGCCGTTGTTTTTGTCCAGAATTATTGAATCAAAATGTTTACTCTTCATTTCATTGCTAAACTTCCTACTTACAAAGGTCAAATTATTTGACCAATAGTAGTTAAGTACGGAAATTACAAGACAAATTATGTGGTCACTAGATCAATACCTTCAACAGTCTACGCATAACGTAACATACGTAAATATGTAATGATCATCATTAAGGTTCATCTTATTTTGTGCACAATCATTTCCTATCATTAGTTTTCCATAAAAGAAATCAGTGACTGACGTTTGAATTTCAACTATAATGCACGACTCGATGAACCACATAATTTTAACCTACTAACCTAGGAACCTTAAAACATCGATAATGACCATGATTTTCGTAATTATTTCCTTAAACTATGTATAAAGTTATATAACAGTAATAAAATAACTGGAACTAGACAGATGAACCACAAAAACGTGGGTTACGTAAGAATTAATAATTCAAAACTCGCCCTCTGGTTAGAAGTGCGGGTCATAAAAACGCCAAAGTTGTGAGGGCCCCACGATATATTTCTCCAAATATATGTATTACGTGTTATAACTTAGAACTCGGAATTATATCGTCTTGATCAATTATTGGGATTACTTGAGGATGTAGTGAATTACTTAGTGAGGTTAAACTTGGGTTGTTTTACGGCGTCTAGCCATACTTTAAGATCGCTCCAGTTTTCAAGGTTTTGGGGTAACTTACTCGCTGTGAGTTTAATTTAGAAGTATTCGAGAGGGATGAAACTAATTACTTTTGTTAGCACATAAAAATTTAAAGGTTTTGTATGCCTGAGGAAGCTGAATACTAATTTACGAACAAAGGTTAAGTTAATAAATCTCGATAAAAATGGCACATTCAGCTTGAATGAAGATATTTGTGGACAGTTCTATCGAGATCGCCTGTGATTGCTATTTCTATTTTACACACACACACGTGTTGGCGCATACATTTTCTTCTTTCATCTTCCATTCTGTCAGAAGATCGACATAGACCGACAATATTTACTTTATTCTGTGGTCAGAGTCTTTGTCTTACTCCGCTCTGCCCCACCCCTTCAAGTATTTATGCTGAGCCCAAGGGTTGAATCATTAGACCATAATACCTTTACAATTAATTGTCAAACGCCACGACTCACGATTCTCACACCATTTTACATTTCAAAATCTCAAATTGTTCACGTTGATGTCCCAAGTCTTATCTATTGTTTGCAGAATTCTATGCTTTGTTTTGGGAATCAAAAGATTCAAAGTATTTAAAAGTTATTTTAAGTTTCGTACTTGATGTCGTCGGTTAATTATCTTTTGGCCTAGTATTACTATTTCGTGAGCGATGTGAAAATAAGGCCTAGAAACGTAGCAGTTTGTAGGTTGTTAAATATCTTGCGTGGCTTTCTTGATAATAGTTGTATAACATCCTAAGCTAACAAGGTTATTTCGAGTCGTTTAAGTTATTTCCTATTTCTTTTTGATTGTTTTGTTTGACAAAGAGTCACTAGCTGCTCTACGACAGGAATGTTTTAGTACAGTAGATCGCTCGTCGGCCAAACTGTACCACAGTTGGCTTTTAATAATAGTAAACAGTCAACAATTGAATTAGAGGCTAGCTTACACTGGTTCAGTTACCACTGTCAGCCTTCTCTACCAAAATATAATATTTCCTACACGTGTTAGGTGCAGTATAGCGAATCAACAGCGTTTGTAACAAACTTGCGTAGCCCACAGTCCCACATGCTGCAGTCTGCAAGTACAACACAAATATGCGCCAACAACATACTGGAGTTACTGCACCGTTCTGTAAGTTAGTATGTTTACAGTACAGGGGTACAGTGTACGGAAAGTACCGCATGTTATAATACTGTGGCAATAAAGGTTATGGGGCACCATAGTAGGGAAACTATTGCCACGTAACTATACTGACCGTACTGAAATAAAATAGGGTGAAGTATTTATATACATTCCTGTGGCCATATACAGACAGACAAAAAACGACTTACGTTTTAAATGTTTGCTTTCTGTGTTTTCTGCCGAAAGAAGGGGAAACAGCGTGAGCTTATCCATAAAATTTTAAAAAACAAGGTCCAAGCAACCGTCAGACAGGGCTCCAGAGAGAGAAACCTGCTAAACTTAGAAGTGAGACCACTAACGGGCCCTTAATGCAGCTGCCTCACAAGAGCCTCCTCGTCAATAGCCTATACCTAATATATCATAGCAGTGTGCATATAGCATTCAATGTTAACCAGAACGAAAGTGGACTCGACATACAGCCAACCACAAACATGGAATGAAAACATTTTAATTCATATTACTGTTTGAACGCGAACTTTTATCATCCAGGTCGAATTATGACCTTTAGTAGGTTGTATTATAGTGTTCGTCGTCTACATTAATACAGATTTTGGCCGCGGCCCGGCGTGTTCCACACAATTGGTTGGATCATTTTCAATTATGAAAAGTACCTTCTCTCATAACGCACACGGGTATCGTGGTAATTTGTATATTTAAATACGTTCTGCCGTAAAGGCAGACCTACTTTCGCATTCATCATAAAGTTTATTAGTTTGTGAATTTGTTACAAAATCTTAGTTTGCTGTTTGATAAATGGGTAATAAAATGACTAAACTTAATTGAATTTTGCTAACAATTTCCTAACTGAGTAATATCCGATAAAGGTCAGTGATGCTTTCTGATTCTGACTGACATTTATCGAACATTACGCAGTTAAAAATTTGTTTACAGCGTAAACACTTCAATCGGTACCAATATATTTCGTAGTATTGATTGATTACACTTGTGTCATATCTAATGATGAAAGAAGAAGTGCCGAGTTCATTACGGATACACCTCTACCTAAGGAAGTACAGACGTGTTGTAATGTTATGTTGTTAACATAACATTGTGTATTATTACTTTAGGTACCAAGGGTATTGTAATAATATCTACCTCATCTAACACAACACGATGTATTTCTAAGATAGTCACTCACACAGAGCTAAAGAGCAGACTCTTAAAGCAGGGTTGCCAGAGTTAGAGTATTTCCGAAGGTGTGCGTAATTTAACGATTACATTAAATTATTGAAAGTTTGCAATGTAATGACTATAGCAGGTCACTCGAAATTAAAATACATATCCACATGGCATTCAAGAAGGGGTTAATATAATTATCTTGACAAAATAATAAATTTAAATAGTAAATTCAAAACTGCAATAAAACATACAGAAGTTTCGGGGATAAATCTACGTGAAACTGGCAACCTTCCCTAAAGGTCAGCTGTCCGATTAAAACGAGCGAAACGTCTTCATATGTGTCTATGACTATTCATGTGTGACTGTCACATTGCCAACGACTATGTAATGACGTTCACGTTACATCGCTGGGACTGTTCCAGTAATCTTCTCCGAATACACGGTGCAGGCAACGGAATGCTTGCAACTTTAGATGGCACGTTGCAACCAAAAATGTATATTATTAAGTTGTCCACATGTTCGTCCCAAATTCTGAAGCTTACATAAAGACATGATAGTCTTTATGTGAGCTTCAGACAAAGGACAGACAAAACTGAGAGAATTGCTAAAGGTTCTTTATAGTTGCATGGCAATATAGATCTTTTTTGAGGTTCATTGAAACCGATACGGACACTGACTGATCCCTACTGTACTGTCGTCAAGTGTCCAGTGTCAATAGATGAATCCTTTATGCAGGGAATCATAGCTACCTACGCCCATGTACATTTCAACTAATTGACAGCAAAACCTTTTAGAAAATAAGGACATGGACAACGAAGACCTCAAACAATTCAAGCATGTTAGTAGGTAGGTACTTATTTAAAGCTTGCCCCAAATATAATCCATTAATAAATACTTATAAAACTAAACACATCCAGTTTCACTCTCGCTTGGAGAGTAAAACTTAGATTATTCTAAAAACGGTATCGGAGTGAAGTTATCAGTGCAAATGGACCGCCCACTCCGCTACTTAAATCAGTGAAAACATACGGATATAGACGGACACTCGGAAATATTCTGGGAAATGTAAAAGTTAGTTCTTATTTTTTTTTAAAAACGTTGCCCCACGCTAGGAATTTCTCCTGTATCGTGGGTTTGTTCACAAACATTTAAACTCACATACACAAATACCCAGACCCGGAAAAAACTATGTGTAGGCCAAACAAATATTTGTTTCGTGCGGGGATTGAACCCGCGACACGCAGCGCAGCAGTCAATTGCTTGAGCTACTGCACCAACCGTGCCGTCACTTTATGGCTAAAAAACCTACTAGACAGTTCTTGACAATATTAAATCATTGTCCATCTTGGTATGGTCGAAGCTAACTAGGATAGTGCTAATCTAATCATAATCATAATCATTTATTTATTAGTAAAACATAGGTATCATTCTAAGGATCTTGTGAGTAGTGAAGGTTCTTGCTATGTTTCGTCGTTACAGACATACAAATTAAAATACATAGCTAATTAAAATTCCAAATACAAAAGGGCATATTATATTACGAATACAAAATGTCGAAACAATGTTCAATATCGGGAACTCGAAACTAAAATTCGAAAACTAAAAGTTTTCAACATTAATAATTACAAATACAAAAAATCAATTAAAATAAAAAAAATAAATATAAAATGTCAATAAAAATAAAAGAAAACACAAATAAGAATTGTAAATAAAAGTAAAAATAAAATTGTAACAAATATAAAAAGTCACTAAAAATTAAAAATCATAGAAAAATATAATTAAATCACAATAATTCAAACAAAAGAAACATCATTTAAATATTCATCTACACTGTAATAACATTTTCCAGAAATTGTTAAATCATAAATCATAAATCATAAATCATAAATCATTTAATCATTTGTTAACACAGGTACAATAAATAGTTGTTAATTTGTGTTGTGTTATTTGTGCTGAAAGATAACTTAATAAACCGATGTTATTTATCGATGAAAACCCTTAAAAACCCTACTGCGATGGAACTTGCTGTGAAATATAACTAAAGCTGTAATTACTATTCGAGCTTCAAAAATTCAGAACCAATTTTCTGATGTATGACGGAATACTTTTTAGGATCCTTTTAAATTCTATGACTAGATCTTGCCGGAAGCAATGAGATAGCATTTGCCACCTCCTGGTTAGGAGCCGTCACCACCTAAACTGGCCACGTATATTTTCCGGTTGGAATGTTGTGCTGATCACTTGGTAACAGTTTGTGCGTTGATGTTCATCCATCTCGTATAATCTGTAGTCTGTACTTAAAACGTTGCCGTCTCATCCTGCTCCCCGTGTACATTCAAAGCAGTAAAACATAGCCCGCTCGTTTTTATGTAAGAGAGGTTATCTGTGCGCCTGTCCGCGCGTCCATCTAGTGAAGTAGCTCCGGAGACCGGAGTGGACCCGGCGTATAGCGCTCGGTAAAGGGACCTGAGTGGACCCGACGGGTAGCACTCGTAAATGGGACCTAAGTGGACCCGCCAGTTATCACCTGGTAACGAAACTGTTACTAACGCTAGAGGAGTAGTGTTCTATTAGTTTTGCATTGAGGTGAACTTGTTTTTATTTAGTTTAAATATTGTGAAAGAACAAGAAAGAGACATCTTTTCTTTCTGGGTGTAGGAAATCATCAAATAACCCCTTCCGCTCTTGGCAGAGCGAAAGGGAGTGTCAGACTTCTACTGACTAAAACCCACCCATGTTCCTTCTTAGCCCTTGTGACCAGGCCGCGGTATCTCTTTCAAACAACCCACAGCCCCGACGGGAGGAAGAGACACCTCACATTGCATTGGCTGAACTGAAACGGATGTCCCTAAAAATATACTAAGGTTTCATCTCTTTTTGTAAAGAGTTCATTTTTAGTTAGCTCTATTTATTCTTTTACGACTGTCATTATGGATTTATAAATCTTTGGGTCCTACAAGAACATTGACGAAATAGACCGACCAGGGATTCTTATTCATATTAATAAGTTTAAAACTAGGTTCGGTAGCCATCCAAACCAACTCAAAACTAAAAGTTGACGAAGTTGGTGCTTATATTTTCATTTCGACAGAAGAAAAATTTGAGAAAAGGCTATCTTTTTTGGTGAAAATTTTTTTTCTCCAATCATTCAGACATTGACTGCAATACAATAAAATGATGTATTTTTTACGCTCTTTCATTTGATATATCGGAGAAAGTTGTGCAAGGGTGGGCACGGGGTCCATACAAGTTTTGCCATTGTTCTTTTGGTTCGAAATAAAGAACGATGAAATTAGAAAAAGTGGTTTTTGGAAAATTTTACATGTTCTTAATTGATAATTTGTATATTTATTTTTAGTACATAGATAGGTATTATCAACTCAAGAAAGGAAGAGAGGGTTAAAAGTACCACTGAAATATAATGTTTCTTTGGACACAACACTTTATGGTTGATCGTAGTAACTAGTCTACAATGTAATCATATAAAAGCATCGCGCCTATGTACACATAAACAACTCTAACGATATTATAATCTCCAACATCTGTCAAATAAATCAGAATTGGATTGTGCTTAAAATTATAAACATCTGAATCTGCAGGATGTTATCTTAATTCCACTTAACATTTAAACTGTACTTTGTAAGTTCCGAACGTTTGAGGGAGATGCCAAGGGCATTCGTCGGAATTTCGCGTTCAAACAGATTATTAAGAAGAGATTGTTTCCATTTTAAATTAATATTTACGGTGTTACGCGCGATTTATCAAAATCTACTGAAAATTCTAAAACAAGTTACCGTTATAATTAATTGGCTGGGTGTAATGGATTTAATGTCTGCCTCGTTATTCTACTTGCAAATACACCATAAAGTCTTTTGTTTGATCTCCTTCTTCTGTCTATGGCAATCTAGATTGTGTTGTGGCCAAGAATTGGGCTACTAGTTTGGCGCTTTCAGTAGCGTCCATCATTTCCTGTAGTGAACAACCGCAGGACAGGCTAGGCACGACATTAAGTGCCCCGTGTTTGATTATCGGGTAAGACAAAGTGTAATTCTTTCTTTCTTTAATTGAAACATCCAATTAAGAATTTCTCAATAACAGCCCCAATTACATGTATTGTCCCTATATCGCAAAATGTGCGAGTTGCAGGATACCTCTAGCAAAACCACCAAAAATTCCAGGGATGAGTTTATTGCATATATTTTTATGCAAATATAGCTTCATGTTCAATTATAAATGTTAACATGACCGATGCCGATGTATCGTTGATCAGATAAATAAAGTGGCAACTAGCTTTTGTTTTCTACTGAGAATTGGTAAGGTGATAACAAGATTTCCTCTCCAACTGAAGGTTCGCCTATTCCCTCTACCCAGGACAGTCAAATGGTAAGACACTTCAACGATTGAACCATGGTTTTACTCCTTTTTTTAGCCGGTGGGAAATCATCAGAAATGACTCCTCCCGCTCTGGACGGAGCGGAAGGGAGTGTCAGACTTCTACTGACTAAAAAGTTCCTTCTTAGCCCTTTGTCTCCGAGGCCGCGGTATCCTTTCGAACAACCCGCAGCCCCGACAGGCGTCTTCCCTTGCAGGCCCCTACAATGTTGCTGACATCTCTTTGAATGGTTCTACTCCTTACACAAATATGGGTGCCTAGCAAAACAGAGAGAGCATAACTCCTTCAATTAGAAGAGATCATTATCTTGCAGAAGTTCACAACAGACAGAGATGAGTTGTTGAGGAACCATGTTTTTACTACCAAAGTTACTAAGTTACCAAGCAACATTAATTTTAATCTCGGCATTAAGACAGTTACCGCGGTAACAATGATGTATTGTACCGGCAGATCATAATTTTACGGGTGGAAAGTACGCAATGTACATGATTTATATTTTTAATTTCGCTTTTAATGAGTAAGCCAGCTTTATGTGCGGTCGATTATTTTGTTTAATAGTGGCGATAAAAGTATCACATTTTGTAAACACATTGCACTATGCAACATGAATGGTCTTCGAAATTAAACGCGTGTTATTAAAATTGTAATTGATAATAAATTGTTTATATTGGCAGTTACCTATTGTTTATTCGCTTTAAATCGATTTACGCTTCATAAGGTACATTATTGTGTTATTTTTATAAACTAAATGCGTTATGGCGTATTTTATTTCAACTTTTACCCATATTTCTTTATCCTCCACTGGCTGTTGCCAGCGGCTTCCGCTCTTGGGCAGAGCAAAAGGGAGTGTCAGACTTCTACTGACTAAAAACCACTCATGTTGCTTCTTTGCCCTTTATGTCGAGGCCGCAGTATCTCTTACAACATCCCGCAGCCCCAACGGGGACAGGTACGGAACCCTAAAAAGCATATAATATTAGCACAAAAAGATCGAGAATAAATTGATAGTTTTGCTATATTACCGATTCGAAGAAGGGCGACGTCGGTGTTTCTATGGTAAACAAGTTATTGATAAGCGTGTGCCAAAACAAAATAGGAAAGCGGATCTTTTGAGCCGATAAGTTAAGGCGACTTCAACAATTTAAATCTTTTACCCTAACAACACAACTCTTTTTTCACCCCAAAACGTAAAACAAAAAAGTTCCACCTCACGCAAAGTAGTACGTGACTCAAACTCTTACACCTCCACTTACTTAAACCTTACTAAACCCTTGGAAGCCGGAGAGAAAATAGCTGGACTGCCCGTAGCCCATACCCGGGTAATCCGCCGCATTATCGGCTATGAGGGGCGCGATAGCCCCGCGACGTTATTACCCGACGTCCGGCAATCTACTCGCCACGCCATTCTGGTGTGACGTAATGTTAGGGTGATGTTGTGTGACGTGTTGTAGATAGAACATTTACTACTTTGTAGTTTTAGGCAGAAGATTGAATTTTGTTTTTAGGGTTTCGTACCTCGAAAGTAAAACACGAAACCCTTATAGGATCACTTTGTTGTACGACCGTCCGTATGACCCTTCTTCTTAGGAAAGCGTGGAGGTATCAAGCTGAAATGTATATCAAATACTCAGGTCTACTGTCCCTTAAAGCTGTGAAAAAATCAAACTTCTAAGCCAATGCGATCAAATAATACAGCCGTTTATGGCGCGAATTTTCGACACTCGCAGGGGAATCAAAACCTGGGGATTCTTTCTAAATTTGGTGCGAAGCAACTTCTTATAGCACAGATAAAGGAAAAATTGCGAAAACTGTAAGTTTTTATTTAAATCACATTGTCATAATTAAAATATTTTTAATAACTTTGTTTGCACGGAACCCTCGGTGCGCGAGTTCGACTCGCACTTGGGCTGGTTGTTTTTTCTCTGAATTAGTTTGGCTGTTGTTTTCAGCCTAATGGACAAAAGAGATTCACTTGAAAGGCAACCATCGCCTTGCTAAGTGAGGGACGGCTCCCGCTCGCGATGACCTCCGGCCACCGTAGACGCGGGCTGTGGACGGTGAGTGATGGGCTAACTCGCCGTCCGTCCGTCCTACGACGAAAACAGGCCGTGTCGACGGCGCGTTCGTGTTCCACGCGCACCTCAAAGAGATGTCAGCAGCATGGGAGGGGCCCGAAAGGGCCGACGCCCGTTGGGGCCGCGGGTTGTACACTAGTTATCGCGGCCTCGACATAGAGGGCTAAGAAATAACATGGGTGGTTTTTAGTCTGACACTCTCTTTCGCTCTGCCCAAGAGCGGAAGGGGTTATTCGATAATTTTACACCAGCCAAAAAAAAAAAAAAGGGACGGCTCCCAATTTAAATACACAATTCAAAAATAACTTTTGTTTGGAGCCTGTCCTATCATTACATCATGCCAGTCCTGTCCATATTTACTAAATTTGTGTGAATATAGTGTTTGTACGTGAATGATGTCATGAACGGTCCACGATAGTAGACAGACTTTATTATGTACATTCACAATATTTATGTTGACTAAACCTGAAGGCCATTCTATCTAATCTATACCTCATGTTCATAGAAGGCCTAAAACTCTTGCCGCTTTTAATCTATTTAAATATCCGTTTTCTATCGTTATCCAAACTATTCCCAATTGTACTTAATATACTGATACGCGAACATTGCACAATACCAATAAATAGACTAAAGTGAAACTAAAACAATAATTTACCAACTTTCAGTTTTAAATAGTGTAAAATCGCGGCGAGGGCACGGCTTGCTTGTGTGCTGGTCGGTGGTGGGTGCACTGAATTTAATAAATTATACAAACTTCCTCTGCCTGGTTTGCTGTGCATCGGTGAATTGTAGGAAGCTTTATATTCGTGAAGGGTCCTGAAGGAAATGGCAGAAATACCACTTCATACAAACTCTCACTTACGCTGGAATACCGGTATTTGGCGAAGGCTTAGGGGACCCGGGGCTGCGGGTAGTTAAAAAAAAAAAGGAACCACGGCATAAAACGACATAAAGGGCTAAGAAGGACATGGGTGGTTTTTAGTCAGTAGAAGTCTGACACTCCCTTTCGCTCTGCCCAAGAGCGGAAGGGGTTATTTGATGATTTTCCACCCGCCAAAAAAACAAAAGCCTTAGGGGACCAGATAAATGCGATAAGCACAGGAACGATGTGGCGATACTTGGAGGAGATAGTGTGCAATTTAATTATCCAGTATGTTTTCCGGCTGAATTTACTATGGTGATGCAGACCAACCACCATTATTTGGACTTTGACGGAATTTTGTGTTATTTGACCGAGTCAACCTGTGGCAGCAATTAAATCCAACAACAGAAACAGTGATTGAAATCCATGACGCTCCGAGTGCTGCCCAAAGAAGTCCTTAGAGCTATTATCTCGACCGGTTTGATGAGCAATGGCTTCAGATCATTCGCTTATCCTGTGTCAGAGTTACTTCTATATTTTTTCTTTTTCATTATCTAGAAGCTATATGTTGTGGCCCTTCTGTTACCTTTAATTTCGAAGCAAATGGCGATTTACCGCCCCGTTTGTAGACTTACGAGCTTGCTGTTCGGCTCTGTTCGGGAAAATTCGGCGCTTTCCGCCATAAAGCGCGCTTTGCATATTAACACGGCGGGTGTTCACGCACTTTTTGCGCAGTCCGCTAAACGGTGGTAATGTCGATAGATGAGTTCGTATTATTTCGAGGACGGTCGTGCAACTTCGGCTTTTGTTTAAGAATACTAAAGGGTATTCGTTTAAATGGAATTTTCGAGCTGAAATTATATCCGATCTGATCTAATTGCCAAGCTGGACGTTGAGAAGGGTAACGGCTGTGTTCCCCAGAGGCATAGACTAAGGTATACTGAAGCTCTTTGTCTATATTTTATAGAAGGCCGTTCTGCCCACGTTTTAATTTAGTTTTAGAACCAGTAATTACCTTCAAAAACAAAACCTAAATAACCTACAACTAAGCCAACCTATTAACCGTCTCCAGGGACTTATTTCCACCGACTAGCGTCTGTGTGCACTAACATTAATAAAAGAAAAGAAACATCCCCTTTTTTCTCCTCAGTAAATATATCTAGTAACATTAAGGACGGCGACAAAGTTGTGTCCCCAAACTTTGACAAAACAAACACTGTATTAAGAAATCAGACGCTTTATTAAGTTTTTTTTGTTCTGCAATTTAATCTCAAGTTTTAAGTATTCGTAAAGAGTTATGTGTCTGCGAGTGTAGATGAAATTGAAATTTTAATTCTGATGAAAACACTAAATAAAGGTATGCTGACACAAGGTTTGTGCTTCTATTTCTTACTTATTTGTTGAGGTGTGGCAAAATTAGATTCTAAACATAAAATAGTTTACGAAACTTAATATATAACTTAAAGGTCATTGGAAGAGTCAAATGCCATCGCTAAACTTTTACCCGCTTCTAAATGATGAAAGGATTTTAATGCCAAGCTATAAAACAGAAATTAACTTTATAACATCTTTCAACGCATGAATTAACTGAAGTAACCGTCAATAGAACAATACCATAAACAAAAGTTACACAAAGCAAGACAAACTCGCACGTAACTTTACGTTCACATGCCACAGCCAAACAAACAGACATCGTACAGTCAGTTAGGCATTAGGTATCATTCACTAACACCATTTTGGAAAAAATATCGATACGTTAAATGTTCATCTACACTAATATTATAAAGAGGAAAGATTTGTATTTTTGTGTGAATATTTGTAATTAATAAACTCAAAAACTCCTTCGCCGATTTCAGAAATTCTTCCAACACTCGAAAGCTACATTTAACCTAAGTAAAGAGGTAGTAAGACTACTTTTATCCCTGTATTCTCACGGGAACGGGAACTACTCTGGTGAAACCGCGTGACGTCCGCTAGTATTGAATAATTTTCTCGTAAGAATTATCCGCCCTCCGTGAAACGTTAAAACTTTGTGATGTGATATCTCAATATTTTTGTATTGAGTGATACTAAATAAGTATTCAATGATTTTCGCCAAAGTTAATCTTTGGCGAAAATCATTGAATACTATAGACGGAATCAGAATTTGGACGGTGACCAAAAAATCTTCTTGTATGGACAACCTACTCTTAGCTATTTGGGAAATATATATTCTCATACTAACTAGTAGTCATGGTTTGATTCCTGTCAGCATCATCTTCCAGCCCTTATCCTATTCTATTTGGGGTCGGCGCAACACAATTTCTTTTTGCAGTCTCCTAGAGTGAGACGTCACAGTGGCATTTACTCATATCATTCCTCACACAACCCATCCATCTTTACTTTGGCCTTCCTCCCCCTGTCCATCAAACAACATTTATATCCATCACCTTTTTAAGCATATATTGTGATTCGTCCCTCCTCATAATTAATGTATGAGTCATCATAACATGTCCACACCATGACATTCGATCCCGAATATTCGTATGTTTGTTGCGTATATGTAACAGGTAGTTGTTCCGGCTGTTTGTGTGAGTTTAAAATGTTAGTATACGCACCCACGGTACATGAGAATTTTCTAGTGTTGGGCAACATTAAAAAAACCGGCCAAGTGCATGTCAAACCACACACAATGTAGGGTTCCATAGTTGCCAATCAAAATATGTAAACTTACTAAACTGATTAATTACCCTGCCTACCGGCCTCCGAATGATGATTTTTATTGTAAAAATAAAACAAACTTACATTTGCAGTTTTGAGACCTGCGCTCCCATACATTATGTATAGGAAAATATTTCATACAAGTACATTTTATAAGTTGGTACTACCTGTTCTTTCTGTTCTGTGGCTACTACCATGATTATCTTCACATGCACACACACACAACCCGTATAGGTGGTTTAGGTCGGCACACTTAAGTTTAACAAAAATTTGCACTATAAAGCTTAATATTTCACAAACGAATTCCATTATCGATAAACTGTTTGAGAAAACTAGCAATTTTTTAAAGACCTATCCAACGACATCCCACACAATGGACTTTGCGAGAAAAAAAATCATCCCCACTTTAATGTGTACTGGAGATACCCAAAATTTTTTTTTTCAATATTTTACTTTAGCACTTTATCGGCGTAGCTCATTTATATATTCATGCCAAATATTACAGCTTTCTAGACAGTACTAGTCTTTGAGGTATAGTGCGGACGGACGGACATGGCGAAACTATAAGGGTTCCATATTGACTACGGAACCCTAAAAAGTTTGATGAAAACTCCGTGCAGTACACAAACATATTACATATTTTGAATTCAATATTATTATGAAAATAAAACTAATTTTAAAGTACAATAACGTGGATTGCACGAGAAAATCGCTTATGAAGATTTCTTAAATAATAATATTATAACACCACGTCGTGATCGGCAAAGGATACGTTAACAAAGCATTATTGCCATCACAGCACAAATCTAGAGGCTGCTCAATAACACTTTGCTCAAACCCAGGACCGCTCAGCGTTTTCATATATTGCTAAGTGTTGATATATGTGTATGCTCGTGCGTGACCGTACAGGCGTCGAATATGAGTCGTATTGCCTTTTTTTTTTTTTTTTTTTTTTTTTTGGTGGGTGTAAAATCATCGAATAACCCCTCCCGCTCTTGGGCAGAGCGAAAGGGAGTGTCAGACTTCTACTGACTAAAAACCACCCATGTTCCTTCTTCGCCCTCTATGTCGAGGCCGCGATAACCGTTGGACTACCCGCGGCCCCGACAGGCGTCGGCCCTTTCGGGCCCCTCCCATGTTGCTGACATCTCTTTGAGGCGCGCGTGGAACACGAACGCGCCGTCGACACGGCCTGTTTTCGTCGTGAGACGGACGGACGGCGAGTTAGCCCATCACTCACCGTCCACAGGCCCGCGTCTACGGTGGCCGGAGGTCATCGCGGGACCCCCGACGCCCGGAGCGCCTCCCGCGGCGGCTGGGACGAGAGGTTCTCTCCCTCTCGCGTTCCGCCACCTCCTTCGCTAGCATCACTGCTTCGCAGAAGGAGGCGACGGCGTCCCATTCCTCCTCGCCCCGGACCATGGCTTGCACCAGGGCCGGGCGCGAGAGGTCGCCGCCGCCGATCGCCGCTACGAGAACACGGCGGGGCTCCGCCCAAGCGGGGCACACCTCCACTGTGTGCTCCACCGTGTCCTCCGGCCGATCCTCGCAATGGTGGCATCCGGGCGTTTCCTCCCGCCTGATTCGGTGCAGGTACCTCCCGAAACAACCGTGTCCGGTGAGGACCTGCGTCAGACGGAAGGTGAGGGCGCCGTGGCGCCTCTCAAGCCACTCCTCAAAGAGGGGACTTACCGCCACTATCGTGGCGTGCCCTGCACGGGGTTGCGACAGTCGCTGTCTCCATGCCGCCATGAGATCGCACCGGAGGTCTGTCCGCCGCGCAGCAATTTGCCGCGGCAGCGGAGTGACCCCCCGGCGCAGCGCCTCCGCGCGCCATTGATGCAGGCGCGCGAGGACTATCGCCTCCAGATCCCACGGCGGCAATCCGGCAAGGAGGTTCGCCGCTTCGCGGGAGATCGTGCGGTACCCCCGTACCGTCCTCACGGCCATGACCTTTTGGGGCACGTTCAGGTAGTGGGCGGCCCGCTTCCTCAAAGCAGGCGCCCACACCGGTGCCCCGTAAAGGGCCATGGACCGCACGATCCCCACGTAGAGCCTCCGGCAGGAGGCGTTTGGCCCCCCCAGATTGGGCAAGAGCCACCTAAAGGCAGCCCCGGCCCGCTCCAGTCTGGGAGCCAAACGTCGGAAGTGCTCCACGAAGTTCCACCGGCTGTCGAGGACGAGTCCTAGGTACTTCAAAGTACACTCGACGCCGATGGGAACCCCTCCCACCATTAACTGGGATCCCGACGGCAGCGCATTCCCACGTCCATGGAAGCCCATGGCCTCTGACTTGTGAAGCGCCACCTCGAGACCCAGCTGCCGGATCCTCTCTACGACTATCGCAACCCCGCGTGTCAAGTTGTCGGCCGCCGCCTCGTACGACCCACCCTGAGCTAGCACCAGCGTATCGTCCGCGTAGCAGACTACGCTGACGCCGCTAGGGAGGTCGGCGCGCAGCACCCAGTCGTAACCGATGTTCCACAAGGGCGGCCCCAGAACCGATCCCTGTGGAACACCGCACGACATCTCTCGCCGGTTCCACTGTCCGTCTTGACCAGGGTAGATGACAGCCCTGTCTGTCAAATAGTCCCCGACCACACGACGAAGGTAGGTCGGCACCCGGTGATACCGGAGTGCCTCCCTAATGCAGCTCCAGGGCATAGTGTTGAAGGCGTTGGCGATGTCGAGAGACACCGCCAAGACCACACCGCCCCGAGAGACCGCAGCCCCCGTCGTGAGGGCTCTCACGCGCATGATGGCGTCCACCGTCGAGCGCCTCTTGCGGAAACCAAACTGGTGTTCCGCAAGATCCGGACCCATTCCCTCCAGGTGCTCGGCGAGGCGGTTTGCAATTACTCTTTCAAGGAGCTTGCCCACCTCGTCGAGCAGCACAATGGGCCGGTATGCGGACGGCGAGTCCGCCGGGCGCCCCGGCTTCTGGATGAGGACCAGCTTCCCCGTCTTCCAACGAAGCGGGAACTGGCCCCTCTCCATGCATGCGCTAAAGAACCCCTCCAGTCGGGGCCCAAGAGCCTCTGAGGCCAGGACCCAGGCTTTGCCAGGCAAGCCATCGGGTCCCGGGGCGGTATTTTTGGCACTCAGCCTACGTACCGCCGCTCTCAGGTCTACCCCAGTCACCTCCGGAATGTCGTCATCGGTTCCTGAATAGTCCGCTTCCGGCATCGCGGATGGCGGAGCCATTGGCGGGGGAGGATGCTCCCCTCGCGAAGGGAACAGAGCGCTCACCACGTCCTCCACGAGCTCAGGCCGGAGACTCTGCGTCAGCGGGGGGGCCCGGGTGCGGAGTTGATTCCGCACCGTCTTGTAAGGGCGCCCCCACGGATCTCTGTTCAGAGTCTCCAGCATCTCCTCGCGGGCCTCATTTTTGGCCCGCTTACAAGCCTCGCGGAGGGTGGCCTTCGCCGCCCTGTACCCCTCATACAGCTCCGCCTCAATGGCTTCCGCATTCGGAGGCCGAATGCGGCGCCTGCGATGCCTGGTGTACAGGTGCCGCGCCGCCATACACTGCTTACGCAGGTACGCCAGCTCTTGCGACCACCAGTACACCTGACGCCGGGCGCTTCCTGGCCGGACTCGGGGCATTGCCATGTCACATATCTCGGACATGGCCTCCTGGAACCAACCCGCCTCGGTGTTTACGTCGGCGGGCCTGACCGGTGATTGCACCCAGGCCCGCACGATCGAGGCTTCCAGGAGGAGCTCCCTGTCCAGCTGCCTCAGCGCCCAACGCGGACCACTCGGGGTCTGTGGGACCGGCGCACTCGGGGACTGGGCAGAGACCTCAAACCGGATATACCGGTGGTCGGAATGGGTCTCCACCCTCTCCATGACGCGCCAGTCGACGACACGCCGCGACAGAGCGGAGCTGGCGAACGAGATGTCCACCACCGACTCGCCCCGCATCCGCACGCACGTGGGTACAGAACCCCGGTTCAGGATGTCCAGGCCTGTTTCCAGAGCCCAGCACTCGACCATCCCACCCCGCACATCCGTGTAACGGGAACCCCAAGCCAAGCTCTTGGCGTTGAAGTCCCCGAGCACTAATACGGGGAGGGAATAGCCTCCGATGACGACACTTAACTCCCTGAGGGAGTTTTGGAACTCGGCGAGAGTTCGGCTCGGAGAGAAGTAGACTCCCGCGACTACGATCTCTCCGAACCGTGCTGCTACGCACCCCTGACCCTTTTTGACCATCTCAAGGGTCGGGGTGCCGGCGGCGGCCGACGCAATAATGGCCACTGAGCCACTAAGGTCCTCCACCCAGTCTGGCCTGGGCGGGACAAAGTAGGGCTCAGCGACCACGGCGATGTTTATCGACCACTGCGCCATACTCTGGAGCAACAGATCCTGAGCGCAGGCGCAGTGGTTGATATTCGCCTGGAGGAGGCTTAATGGGGCCATTAATGACAGTCCATTTCAGCCCCCTCCGGGACCTCCTGTGGCACCACCGCAGCGGGAGTTGCGGTGGCGTCTTTGGCAGCAGCGGCTGCGGCTTTGACGACGGTGGGGTTGGCGGTTACGGAGGGCCCCTTCCCCTTGGCCTTGGCGGGTGGAGCGCAGGCCTTGCTCCCCGCCCGGTGCTCGGCCGGCTTCCCAGCCGCCGCACATGCATCGCAGTGCGGCGTGGCCAGGCAAGCCGCGGCCTTGTGACCGGGCTGACCGCAGCGGAAGCATAATTCGCTGCGGTCCACCTCCGAGGTGCAACGGCACCCTACATGGTGCCCCACATGGCATCTGTAGCACCTCAGAGGTCTGGGCTCAAGCAGCTTGACCTGCACCCTCGACCAGCCAACCTTCAGGGTGTGGCCCTCCGCAATTTTCTTCGCCGCCGTCACAGGGCAGCTAACCGTTACAGTCAGCATACCCTCGCGGTCCGGTCGTAGGGTGCCCGCCTTGACCTGCTCGGCGGAGCACCCCCCGGCCGCGGTGACGGCGGCCAACACCTCCTCCTCGGAGACCGAGTCGTCAAGGCCCAGGATGCGCAGAGTTGCGCACTTGATGGGCCTCGACACCCGGACCTCGTCCGGATTTAGGGACGCCCTGAGCTTCTCTGCCAGGGCGTCCGCGGACGAGGCGCTCGATTCCCCGGGAATCTCCATCATTCGAGCCCCTGTCGCGGTGACTCGAACCCGGAGGCCCCCGGTGATCCCGAGCTCCTCGAGGTTCACCGTCGTCTTTAGCTTGGCGAGAACGTCGCGGAAAAGCACGCCCTTACTAACCGCGTCCGGCTGTAGCGTGATGACTACAACCGCGGTTTTCGGGGCACGCAGCTTCGCCGCGGCGCTCCGCTTCTTGTGCCGGCGTTTGCGCTCGGCCCGCCTGGCTTTTTGACCCGCCTTCCGCCCCCTCTGCTTTTCCCCGGCCACGTGCCATCCGTCTTCGGCCTCGGGAAGCTTTGGGGGCGTCGGAGGTGTGGGTGGCGGGTCCGCCGCTGGCACCGGCGCTTTTGCCGCTGCCGCCTTCCCCTTTTTTTGGGCAGGCGCTTTGCCCTTTTTCTGGGCAGGCGCCTTGCCCTTCCCCTGGGCAGGCGCCTTGCCCTTCTCCTGGGCAGGCGCCTTGCCCTTCTCCTGGGCAGGCGCCTTGCCCTTCTCCTGGGCAGGCACCTTGCCCTTCGCCACACCCGGCTTTGCGGCCCCGCCATCTGACTGGCTGGACGGCCCCGCCTTGGGGTCACCGGCTGTAGCAACAGCATATGTCTTGGTCTTGGCCCCCAGGGATGGGCGAAGGACAATGCCTTGCATCACAAAAAACTCTGCGCGCAAGGCACCCAGCTCCTGCCGAATCAGGTCCAGGACCCGGTCCTTCGCCGCTGGGGGCTGACCCTGCCCGCGCTCTCGAGCCTCCTCGGGGCTGGCTGCTCGGGGCTTGGCCAGGTCTGTGCGGAGCCTCCCGTTCTCCTTCTGGAGACGCTCCACAGCGGTCGCCAAGCGGGCGACCTCCGCCCGCAATGCGGACACCTCGTCCGACGGCGGAGGCCCACGGCTTAGCGTCTCCGCGGCCGCCAGAATGGAGGCTGAGGCCGCGACAATGGCCTTGTTTTTGGACTCGAAAGTCCTCTTCAAGGCCACATCGCGTATCGCAGCCTTAACCGCCTCCGAGAACGCAGCCATGCGCTCCTGGTTGGAGCCGCCACCGGCGACCACCTCCAGCTCACAGTCGGAGGACTCCGAGGCGAGAACCCTCCGGCTAAGGTGGCTTCCCTCCCCGGCGTCCTTTGCGGCTCGCCGGCCAGCCGCCTTAGAGGTGAGCTGTCTCCCCCTACCGCCCTTGCCCCGCCCACTCTTGGGGACCTTCCGGGCCGAGGTCAAGTCTCCGTTGGACGAAGACTCCTCCTGGCTCGGTCTGGGCCGCTTGCGGAAACGCTCCGCAGCAGCCTCCGAGCCTTCGCGCCCAGAGTCTTCGCGCCTAGACCCCTCGCGCCCAGAGCTCACCGAGCTGCCAGACACAGAGTCAGACTCCGACCCCGCGTCTTTTCGCCGCTCAGGCGAGCCCTTCCGCCAAAATTTGGCGGGAGCCTTTGCGCCGGCCACAGGACTTTTGGACCGGGAGCCTCCTCGGCTCTTGCTGCCACTGGCAGATGGTAGTGGTTGTCCAAGACGTTCGTTGCCCCCCCCAGAATACGAGGGGCTTGACGGTCCACTAGGGACCGTGGCGGATTCTCCAGCTGCTAAGCAGCTGGTACCGCCCTGGGGTAAACTATTTTCGACTGTCTTTTTCATCTTGATTTTCCTTTTAAAGGGTGTGGTCCCTCCCTTCTCCCAAACTCTCCCTCCGCCCACTCACCGCCCTCACAGTCACGTCTGATGAGCAGACGCGAACCAGAGGGCAGCAAGTAGGTTCCATCCTCCGACAGGCACACCGCCCGAGAACCCGAACACTGTCCACGTCTCCGGGCGGTGCGCCCCTCGCGTGTCCCTCTTTGTCTGGTCTCTCACACTTGGACCTTTCCGGCATGAGTATATCTACCGGCAGAGCTCCAAGGATCACTGAGACACACAAGCCCCACCACGACGGCAACGTGGGGACACTCCGGTGGGGAGTCGTATTGCCTCACAGAGTAATTAAAGATTGTTAGTCCACTGAGGTTGCCACAGACAGTTTCCCGTAATTATCGGCAGCTAGGTGATACTTCACGCTCGATTTGCGATATGTAACGGGTAGACACGTGAGTGAAGGTGGTGATACCTACACGGAAGGGGATATTTGGGGAGACTTATGATGAATAACAGTTATATGACGATATCGTCAACCCAACGAGCTTTAGGACGGCCCTAGATTCTTTGGCCTAACCTTGGCCACCACTCGGTCAAAGCCACTCTATACAGTATGTTAGTTTAAACGAGGGACATTTGAAACCCGCAACATCATGCATCATGCTTACATGATACTAATAAAAATATGAACAATAAAAATAGAACCATACCAAATATTTTGGAAAAGTCTCGCCACCCTTGCATCAAGAAAATGTGCGTGCATCAATGACTTTTAGGTATATTCCATTTTCCCTTCATATTTTAAGACTGGCGTAGGACAATGACGAAAAAGAAACGTCTAATAAAGTGAGATCTGAAGAGTGTGCGGGGGGGGGGGGATATGACACATTTACCTCCCAAATTAAGGTTACACTAAGTTCTTTTACATATTTGGGACAAGAATCGAATACTGAATACTCTCCTTCAATATTATGTCCCTCGTTTAACCTAACACCCTGTATAATTTATTTATTCTAACTATCAAACCGGAAAATACTATCCCGAACTATAATATATCCACGTGGACGAGTCATTTATGTTTCCTCTGCGATAGATAAAAGGATGTATTGAGTAATGGCCGAGGAACACGATACGCTATGGCAGAAACTCGTGCTGTTACAATTTACTCGTATTATCCTCAGTGCGACTTGAAAGGGAAGTGGAAATGAGGGGTATGTCTACGTAATTCTTTGAGCTTTATTATGGGGCTGCAAACTGAGGAGTTGGGTCAATGCTCTGTAATGGTGGAAGGGAGTATGCTTAGTATTTAGCTTAAAGATTGCTCGTCTGTAAGAGAAAAGTACGGGGTTGTTTGTTGAATATCGCTAATAACGATTTGTTAGCCTTTATCACCCCACTGCTGGCCAAAGGCCAAATCCAAATCCCAAATCCAAATCTTGCTCCAAATCTTTTGATCCAGGGCCATTGTGAACCACTGGTCGTTGGTTCTATCAAGCTCGTTCCGCCATCTCCTGCGTGCTCCTACGTGCTTACTTTGTTTTAATATAATGAACAATAGACATTTTACTAAGGGCTGAGTTATAGTTTTTAAACAATTGTACACCAAACAACCATTTAGAAGTATTCTTGACTAAATGAAAGAGGTAAATATCTCAATGGTTTGGGAATAGTGTGGCGGGCTTGTCCCAATTTAAGATGACTTTATAACTGTTTTAGTAAATAAATCTACGGCAATATGGAAGGTTCTGTCGCATAATGTTTATGTATTTCTCAGTAAAGTAGGTCAATAAGATATTCATAAAGGTCCCAATTTTCTCCTTTCTGTTCAAGCTGAAAGACATTCATTCGCGCCTTATATTAATAAAAAACAAAAAAGTACCTACCAAGTTATTTTGTCACAGCAGTTATGGAAAATTGGACACAATAAAGTTATTAAGCAGAAAATTCACGTTCAAAGAGCAACTGTTGGGGCAGAACATTTGGCGTCAGCGCGTAAACTTCAAAAAAATTAATAGACTAGAACACAAAAGCTTAAATAAATTTCCCTCAAAAACCATTAATTAACCACATTCTCTCATCAAAACTACTCCGTCATTATCAGCCCTGAAGTAGATAAGGGAAAAGATCAGCATAATTTAAACTTTAGGAGGACGATGTAAATTTAATTTACGTAGGAAAACGTCACCACATTTATTTTGGAGAAGTGAGCCTTCTGAATCGTTCAGTTACTATGTACAATTTACAAGCAACAAGTCGAAATGATTGTGTAGAAGTTAGCGAACTGGCCGGCGACAAATCACGACTCCGTGGCGCTTCGTTATGAGAAAAAAAGTAATATCTGTCAAGTAACGTCTTTTTGTTTGGTACACTTGTAGCTATATTCTAGTTTTATACCTATTTTAGTGCTGCTATTTTCCTTTCATTACAGTCAAAAGGTCACGTTGTAAAATCAAAATTGTAGTTATTTGAGAAGAAAAAGTTCAACAGAATTGTAAAGGCACTATCTTTTCTTGCGTCCAAGAATTTTTAATTAAAATTTCTAAAAGGTTTTCAAAAAATCATAAAATTATGAGACAAATAGCTTCTGCTCTCGCATGTTCTGGTTTTCGGGATATTAGCCTATTACACTCACAAATAATAATTATGGCTTTCTATTGGTAAAAGAATTTAAATTAATTGTTCAGTAGATCCAGAGATTTCCCCTTACAACCTCACACACTTTATCTCTTTATAATTTATTACTATAATAAGAAAATATATAATTTTCCTAGCGTCTTCCCAGCTATACCAGGATGGAAAGTGACTGCTTATGTGAGCTCCGTGACAATATCATTCGGTAAATTTTTTTGACACATATCACGAAACAAATACAAAAGTAGAATTATGTCACGATAAATAAATAAAGCTGGCCTCCAATCCCCCATCATAATCTGCTCACAGCTTAGCAACCTGTTGCTTACAACTTAGTTTTATAACTAACACGAGCCATCAAAACAACTCCAAGAGACACTTAGGTTTTCCTTTACTTATCTTAATTTTCCCAATGAGACCGCAACACCTACGAACTAAATGATTTTATGATTTATAAAGCTAAAATGAAGTTTTGATACATTTTTAATCTTGAGAAAGTTCTGGAGTGGCGAACCGGAAGACGTTGCGTAGGAAGGCATGCTACTAGGTGGACCAATGACCCGGTGAAGGTTGCGGAGATCCGCTGAATGCAAGATGCTCGTGACCAGACGTCTTTCGGCTCAAATGATCATGATGAATCTTAAGAATGCTCCTCCTGGTAAAACCGGAAGGCTTAGAGATGGCAAGATCTGCACGACAAAGGCTCCATAAAAGCTTGCATTATTATAAGATATAATAGGGGATCGGACTGAGTCAAAAAAGTATGATTCTAATTAGTCCGTCAGTTAGATTATCGAAAAATATTGGATACGTGTTTTTTGTTTTATCAAATTAGAATAAAAAAATATGGAGATAAAACGCCTCAAAGATCATGGCAAAAGGCGATTATAAAAATATATGACACCTATATGTTTAAAATAAATTCAAAGTCACAAATTCTATAAACAAACACAAAAGTTAAATCATCTGCGAAGTATTTTACGCGACCAACGAAAGAACAAACACTAAATAACTAAAAAGTTAGAAATAAAAAAAGTAGTTAAAAAACTAAAAAACCCGACTGAAAAGACTGAAAAACAAAAAACAAGCACATTTTAAATTAAACAAAACTTGGAAGCAGGCGGGGTTCATTTGAATAATATATTAAATTATGAAATTAAAAAAGTAGAATGGAACCCACCTGCTTTCAAGTTTTGTTTAATTTAAAATGTGCTTGTTTTTTGTTTTTCAGTCTTTTCAGTCGGGTTTTTAGTTGTTTAACTACTTTTTTTTGGAAATTTATCTGACGGACTAATTAGTTTTTTTTTGTCCGATCCCCTATTCGTTTAGAATTATAATACTTTGTTTCCACCACTCCACACCGTCTAATTCAACTGCACTCGAGACAATGACAAGAAACCCAAACGAAATTAAGACTACTCAAACATAGTCAGATTGTCGACAAGAGCTTGTCGGTCCCGACACTAACGACCCCTTATTATGCATGGGATGGCCTATTCCGGCCTCTGATGGCTAAACAACCGCCGTATTATGATGTTTATAAGCGTTGCTGCCCATCAATGATTTTATAGTGTCATTGTTGAAATTGTTCGTGAATGGTAACGTAAAATTTTGGGATTTAAGCGGCATCCTTGGCGTGAACCATGTTGTACCTACCCGTTTCTTCTAACATTTAGTGCTTAGTAGAATTTTAAAGCGAGATTTTACGTTTCGGTTACTTTTGTAATTTTTGTGGTTTCCAAGTAGTCATAATGACTGCTTCAAGAACTCTTTTAAAGTCAATTTGAGTCTTAGGACTTAAGCTCACCTTGAGTTTTTTTGGTGCGGCGGTTGCTTTTGCTTGTTAGTAAGAGGAAGGACCTATCTCCCAGACATCTGTCAACTACTCAATAATGCATACAAAATGATAGAGACTCCGTAAAAGTGCCACCAACTTTTAAACGGCTATAAATTGTGGAGGGTTTATGGCCAAAAGAGTTGGAGGCTGTCCAAGACATATTGCATGTTATCATAATAAACGTCAGCGTATATTATTACTGGTGCTTGGGGCTGTTTAATGGTTGGGATTGCGAATAGAATTTTGGGTGAAACTACCTTGCCTCTGAATTGCATTAGGAAGTCAACTTTTTAAAGTAATGCATAATCGGTTGTCCGTTACTTTATATGTATAAGTATTTTGATTTTCGTTATGATTTACCGCTAAATATCGAAGATAAAAATGAGTGAATGACGTTTAATCAAATAACATAACAAAAGCTCATATTTTGGTTTAGGCATGAAAATCTGACAGACAAGTTGAGTTCCCTACATTATATAACACAAACATGTCTGAAGCGTATATATAAATGGCATGTGATAAAAGCAGAAAAGAGAAAATTTACCGAAAACCATAAAACAGACTTTTCAAGATCAGTCGAGCATCATAGGTCTGTTTATTTATTTAATGTCAACAGACGCCTATTTAACTTAATCACAGAACTAATTTATTTTCAACCGTCTCCAACTGTAAAGAAAACACGTGTACGATTCAATCACATATTTAAATATTTGTAGAACTCCTCAATTACTGTATGTACCGTTTACATAAACCGTTTCCAGCGATCCCTAAAGTGATTACGTGTGGAACAAGGTAGGGACAGGAAATTTTTGTGAAGTTCGAAAGTGAGAAGCTTGTGAAGGTTATGTGAGCAATGTTATTAGCCGCAAGTGTCTGAGGCAGCGGCCTGTAGGGGCCCGGAGATAAGGCGATTAGTGCCATAATAATGTCACGATGTTGGTGAGACAGAATGTCTGGTTTGTACAGTAACTCCTAGCTCATATCCCTACTGCTAGGATTCTTCCGTCTGTAAACCAAAAAGCAGGCCCACTGCGAGCTGGTCTGCGGGACTGTTTGAAAGAGATACTGCGGCCCCAGAACACAAAGGGCTAAGAAGGAACATAGGTGATTTTTAGTTGTGGTCTGACACTCCCTTTTGCGCCGGACGGAGCCTTTCTTTTACGTATGGGAATACGTAAATTAAAGGCTCACTGCGAGCTGAAGGATAGTTTATGAAAGAATAGGTGATCGGATTGGGTCAAAAAAATATGATTCTAATTAGTCCGTCAGTTAGATTATCGAAAAATATTGGATACGTGTTTTTTGTTTTATCAATGACGAAGATAAGACGCGTCAAAGATCATGAGTGGAGGGTTGTGACGTCACTTGTAGGTGAAAAATGTACTCACATGTGACGTTTTCGAGGAATTCACGAGTTTTCGAAGCACTGTATCGTCTTCAATTTTTTGTTTATGTGAAAAAAGAAAAAATACGTGTCAAATATTTTTTGGAAATCTATCTGATGGACTAATTATTATGTTGTCCGATCCCCTATTCTAATGAAGTCACGATTCTAAATCCATTGGGTGTTAGATGGCGTCATTTTCGTAATTGTCTTAGCGTGTATTCTCTGCTGTAGATACATGAAAAAGCACTTTGTCTCCGTCCTTATTTATGGATGGATCATCAAATGACCCCGGTTTGAGCGTAACAGAAGGAAGTGTCAAACTTGTACTTACTAAAACCCACCCATGTTCCTTCTTAGCCCTTTATGTTCTGGGGCCGCGGTATCTCTTTCGAACACTCCCACAGCCCCAGTAGAGTGTGTCTCCATGCGGTGCTGTACTTGCACACAGGTTTAACCAGAATTTCACGGTTCCTAACCTACAAATAAACCTTCTGTAGATTCATCATCTAGTGGCAGTACCCCAGAGTGAGAGAATGTGTCGCCCAGTGAGGAGAACTTTACTGGCGCGAATTAATATCAGAGCCGTCACAATCTACTCGCGATAAAACGTTACATAACGCTTTTTATATTAAACGTGTTTGTACTTGTTCATTGATGTTTGGAGTTCAAATCAAACATAGAAGAAGAGAAGAAATTTTTGGAAATTATTTCAGGTGTACCTAAATAATTACGTTTGGTAAATACGGTGCCCATATAGGAACATTGTATAAGGTCGTTACCGACCCCGTCGGGGCCGCGGGTTGTACACTAGTTATCGCGGCCTCGACATAGAGGGCGAAGAAGGAACATGGGTGGTTTTTAGTCAGTAGAAGTCTGATACTCCCTTTCGCTCTGCCCAAGAGCGGAAGGGGTTATTCGATGACTTTCCACCCGCCAAAAAAAAAGGTCGTTACCGATAAATGAAGTGCTTTCTTCCAAAATATTGATTTCATTCACAAGTGTAAACACTTACAGAAATCTTTTTACCGACACATAATATTGCATTGGACCCAACAATAATTGATCCACCAAGTTATTTTAAAATAGTAATTAGTGTAACTGAACCAAGCTCAGTTGCGTATTGCATCGTAGAAGCAACTTTAGTAGCAGCTTAGACTTGGATAAGAACTCCGTTGAAAGCAATAGCATCGCCCGCTAGTACCTACATGAGAAGGCATAACTACCATAGTGTGCATGTTTACATACAGCCTTTTTTTTTGTAGATTAGGAAATCATCAAATGAATCCTTTCGCTCTGGGCGGAGCGGAAGGGACTGTCAGACTTCTACTGGCTAAGAACCACCCATGATCCTTCTAGTCATTTGTGTACGGGGCTGCGGTATCTCTTTCGAACAACTCAACAACCGCAGCCCCTTTTTTTTTTGGCGTGTGCAAAATTATCAAATAACCCCTCCCGCTCTTGGGCAGAGCGAAAGGGAATGTCAGACATCTACTGACTAAAAACCATGTTCCTTCTTAGCCCTATATGTCAAAGCCGCGTTATCTTTTACAACATCCCGCAGCCCTTACATACAGTCTTGACGATAGGTGCTGTAAAAAGCTTGACTTTTCCACAAAAAATTATGCATTCGTTTGAGCTCTCAAATAAAAACTAACAAACCTTCAGTCTTCTTAAAAAATAATAGATTCAAACAAAATAACTTGACATCTAAGTCAAAAAGCTTACTTAGTCTATTCCTAGATCCTCAAGTCACAAGCAATAGGTTTCGTTCGTTCGTGGGTAAGTGAGGTTTAATGAATGAAATTGACGGGTTCTTATCAGCCGGGTGTAATGGACAGAGCTCTCGCAACCTCTACATCTGTGTATTAAGTACGGCCTCCTTTTTATTTCCCGACGGGAAATCTTTCTGTCGACGCGGTCCTCACTCGTTTGGGGACGTATTTATAGTCTGGCTGAGATAATATAGTACGCGTGTAGACTGGGTAAAGAATTGGAGTGGGTGATGGTAGATGATTTGTAAAAATGTGTTGTACACTAGTTATCGCGGCCTCGACATAGAGGGCTAAGAAGGAACATGGGTGGTTTTTAGTCAGTAGAAGTCTGACACTCCCTTTCGCTCTGCCCAAGAGCGGGAGGGGTTATTCGATGATTTTCCACCCGCCAAAAAAAAAGGTCCTATACATACAGGGTGTAAATTAACCCTTCACACATACGTCAACCAAGCATTCTGTACATCAAACTAAGTACCCCAACGCAAAAAAAAAATATTTGGGTCAAAAGTCACATTTTACGGTAAAACTCAATGTAGCACTCTTAAAACATTGTGCTAGTGGATGCTTTGAATAGTAAACGGGTCATGGAGGTAATTTAAGAAAAGTTATAACCTGAGAAACTAGTAGGTATTTACAAAAACAGCTGTGCAAAATTTGGAACTTTGACCCCCAATATCTCGGTAAGTAGAGGGTTCCCAGGTCTAGAACTAAAAAAAATATCGCAGTGGTGGGGAGAACAAATGCTCATTGTTTGCGTTAAGGGTACTTAACCGGGTTGGGGTTGGGTGGGCGTTTTATTAGCAGGATCACATGACTGTTAGAAAGTCATTATGTTGCTTTGTTTTTATATTTGCGGCATCTGTTTATATTTTGATTTCTTCAATGATTGTACTATGTGTGGATGAGGTTAACAGTCAACAGCTGATGTAATTCATTTAGTCCATTAAAAACTAAAAAAAAAACATCCCTCGAGATCTGCTTCGACTATACATACGGTCATCCACTTTGTTGCTTCGTGATTTGTGTGCCAATTGCGTAAAAGTGACTCCCTACTTAGTCGCAGAGACAGGCGGGGACACGCGGGGGGGACACGGGGGACACGCGGGGGCACGTGAGATAAAAATATATATTCTTTATACTGTCAGCCGTGATACGGTGCCGGAAGATATTAAACGTTCGTTATTGTATTTATTTTTTACCTTTTACGAGGATCAACTTTAGGGCAAATTGGAGACGTATTTTTATTGCTAAAATATATTTTTGTTGCTTGATTTACGAGTCAAGTGTGATGTACGTGTTTTGATGATTTGATAAAGATTCTGTTGAGCCTGTCACATTGAAATTTTCCTAACCAACTCGTAAATTTGCAAGAAATTTATCGTTAGCATAATCATTATATTGCTACCTTCATATACGCTCCTAAAAAGTTGTCCATCAAATAAATTGCACAGCAGCTAATTCAAAAGTAAATCTATCGCCAAAATAAATTCAGCAATAACCACTAGCTCTATTTCAACAATGACTTTAAAGTGATTCAATAAAGTGAAGAGCCGACAAAACTACACCGTCCAAAAAATTGCCGAAACGTAGCGACACCGGTCATTAAGGGATCGTGATGAGACACAATCAGCATTTCAACTGGGTTAGTGTCTGTCACTTAACTAGGAGTCTAGGGACTGCTGATTATTATTATGAAGAGAAATTTTCACCAATGAATCATAATGTGACACATCTAAACGGCGTTCATGAGCTGTCATTGTAATTATGCTCTAGAATGTGGCTCAGTGCAGATCACGTTCGGTGTAAAATTCACTCACATATTAAGTAGTTTAGACCGAATCCATAATGTGTCCTACAAAAGGAAATGATTTCATAATTTCTAAAAATACCATTGCTATTTCCATTGATGTATGAGAAAATAAATAATCAAAGATAATTTCTATCAAAGACAATTCCTGACCAAACCTCCAAAGATTACATCTCAATCATCAGCCCATTAAATCTGCGCACATACTCATTTATTGATCAGTGAACTTCCAAAAACACTCACAAACTGAATTCCAACCTACAGTGATTAACAATAAAGTGTTATCTTCCGCAGCAAATGTTCGGCGAGCGACTGCCACAACTACCCCCGCTGACCAAGATCTCCGACGTGCTGAGTGGACACGGCCCGTCCTTTGAGGAGGCGGTCGCCAAGCAGCTCCACTCTCCTGTGTCCGTGTACCAAACCATAGTAAGGAATATTTATGACATAACGCCTCTAATCCCTGGAGGGTTAGGCAGATGTGTTCCCATTAGTATACACATTTCGCCAGTTATGTGTAAGTCCCATGTATTAGGGGGTGAGCCTATTGCCATCAATAGGGCACAAATCCATACTCCGTAGGTGTTACTGAGAAATTTCTGATGGAAAAACTCAATAAATCTTTTCCCGGCCTAGGAATCGAAAGTACGACCTCATCCACAGCAGTCGCTTGCAACCATCATTGATGAAATAGGGATGTACTAGTAAGGTACACCTCTGTCTAACCCTTAGTAGATTACAGGCATGATGAAATCAATTCAAACATTTTCATGAATTAATTAATGAGTTCTTTGAAAACCAATAAACAATTTAAATCAAATTGAGTAGTGAGTTGTCGGTCGAATGGATGTGGATTGCACTTTCATGGAGCATTGGACAGGCTTACATGTACGTGCAGTGCGGTCCTAATTTGTTTGTTTTGTGTCTGTCTACTTTGTCCACTGTCTTTGATATTATTTTATGTCTTATTTTATTTTATATTATTATTTGAAAAGTTGATGTATGGATGGAGCATGCAATGTAATCTATCTGAAATAAACGAATTGAATTAAAACAAATTGATAAACATAAAACACTTAGAATTATTAGCACACACATTAATACTATTGACTGGATGTCCAACAACCCACATTTCACAGAATTCAGTAATATATTCTATAGAATATAATCCTACATCAGATTTGGCATCATTGGTCGATAGGCGAGTTAAACTAAGCTCATAAACACTATAGAGCGCGACTGTGCCAAACCGATACTGATTCAAATACTATTTGTGCCAACACAACATAATGTAATCAAATCATCCCTCATTAGCATTATTTACTGTAATGTTATCGGAGAATGGGCTATTAAGTTTTTGTTACTTATAATTTCGAAGCCCACAAAACCATTTTGAAGTAAGACATACCATGAACACTTGGCAAATAAAAGCATGTTATGTTACCATTTTACCCCATTGGATATTTCTAACACTTACGAGAACATAGAATTACTTTTTTGTTTCAAAGTATAAAATAATTTCTAAGACCAGTTACACTAACATTGTTATTTTATCGCCAGGTCTCATTACCAACGTCATTCGAAGTACCAGCCCCAGCTGCATCACAGTCAAGCTACTCAAATCCAAAGGCTTCAAGTCTTCGGAATGCGGGACAAGATGAGCAGAAGTTGCAGGAAGTTCTACCAAAATCCGTGAACAGACCGAAAGCCGTCGAGCTAGATAACCCTCTACCGCTGTATACCGTGAACCAACCAAGACTTCGTTTTAATTCGCATCCCCAATCTTTGGACTCTAGACTCGCTCGTCAACATAAGAATCCTGAAGAAGTTTTCGGGCCACGGGAATTACCTAAACAACATATGTCTTTGTTGTTTCCGGTATACGATCAACTCGGACCCTTCAGACAACCAGGACGAGTCGTGCCATCACAGTACTCACAGCGGCATGGAATATTCCAGATTTTCCCTGTTGCTCGTGACTTTGACAACAGTTACCAGGAAGGAAACCGTGACAAGGATTATTCTAGTGAAGAAAAATTGAATCTAAAAAGTATAAGTCCTAAGCTTCAAATCGACAGACCAGTGCAGGTTCATCATCAGCATCAAAACCAGGTTAGTTTGATTTATTTGAAATAGTTTAAGGTATACTACATAGAAATTTTAGTTACTTACTGGTATCTAGACTATCACATTTCATTTAGTATTTTTGACATGTAATCTTATCCAAATGTAACTAACTTATTTATATTTGTCTACTTCAGGGATACCATGCACATCCAAACGGGGCTATTAGTTTTGCACGTTTCACTCACAACGTACACGGCAACACGCAGTACGATACAGCGCCACAACCACAGTCTGAATCCTTCCACCAGCCGCAACCAGTACAGTATCAATCGCAGGCGATCCCTGTTCAGCTACCACAACAGGTTCTACCTGAATTAATGCTGCAATCGCAAGAACAGAAGGAAGCCCCAGTGAAACTCCCCTATCCACCAACGCTGCAGGGACTTATTCAAGACCTCCAAAAATATCAACCAGTCTATCAGCAACCACCTCAATTTAATCCTTTTAACCAACAAATTCAAGATCAACCTAAAATGTTAAATGCACTTCAACAACATTTACTTTTCCAAGAACCTCGCCAGTCATCTAACCATCAAATAGTTCAATGGCAGCGCGAGCCTTCGTTTAACGCGCTACCTCAACCTCAATCACTGATTACACCTGAAACTTTTTTGAAAAAATCAAGTCGATCTCCAATAACATCAGGACAACCACCAAGACCATTCAGTTACAGCGATCATAACTCTTTGCCTCCATTAAAGCCTAATTACAGCAAATATGTCAAACCTTTAGAACCTAACACCACACCAATTTTCTTGCAAACGCTTCCCACATCCACCGCTAAAGTAGAGCCCGTATCCGATCAAGTTATATCATCAACAACTATACAACCAGATGTAAAAAGCCAAGAAGTCCCTAAGACACAATCTGAACAAGAAGAAACCGAGTCGCAGTCTAACATACCTCAACTGCAAAAAACAGTTCAACCTCCAGTACAATCAACAACATATCTACCATTTGTAACTAATGAACCACAATCAATATTCTTTCAATATTCTACACCACAGCCCACATATCAGTCCGAGTCACGCCCCTCGCCTCAAAGGCATGATGTTGTAATTCAACAACAAGAGATACAAGAAATATTTTTTGAGCCAATGAGCTATCCTTCCAGCACATCTCGCTATCGTAAACCGCAGGCGCTAGTTTTTTCTACAGAAAAGGAACTACCCGTACACCAGTTACGGAATCAACATCCTCATTTTCAACTTTTTGACCAATTACTGCCATACCAACATGAAAACCAAGATATACACTCACAGGTTTCAGCACAAAGAGAAACGCCTCAACAATACTTGATTCGACCACACTTAAACCCACTTCAGGAATTCCAACAACAATTATTGCAGAGTCAGCAATATGAACTAGAACAGTCTCATAACCAGCAACAGAGATTAAATCAAGAACAACAACAACAAGATTCTCATCAAGGATATCAACAAAAAGAAGCATTGGACAAAGCACAACATCAACAAGTGTTTGAACGAGCACATCAACAACAACAGCTACTGAACCAAGCACATCAAAAACAAGATTTAGAACAAGCATATCAACAACAGCAACAAACATCAGAACAAGGACATCAACAACAAGTACAACAACAAAAACAGGAATCAGAACAAGCACAGCAACAAATACACGAATCCGAACAAGCACTACAACAGCAATACCAACAAAACTCTTTAGAACCGAGCAATCAAATTCAGGTATCCACTCTTGCGCCTCCTCAAGATACTGAAAAGCAGACTGAAACGGTGGAAATCCAACAGCAAACAGAATCACAGACTGAACTGCAGAAGGACTCCAAACTTCAATCATCGACAGGAAAACCTGATGAGCATCCAGAACATTTATCAGAGCCTACTCCTAATTTGCAGCAACCATACTTGGGTCCCTTTTTAACTCCGTCAGTTGTCCCTCAGTTATACGCTCGCCAACAATTAGTTGCTCAACCAGACCATAGTCCTCTGTTGGGTGTTCCATCTTACTCAGATGTTCAATACTTTGGAAAGTTCGCGGAGACCTTGTTTGGTAATCATTAACACCATCATTATGATTGAAAAAGCAAAAGAGTGCTCCCTTCTATTGAATACCTTATTACGTTTGAAGTATTGTGTTTAAAATAAATGGAAAATTAAAAGAGGCTTGTGTGAATATTGTGAAAATACCAAAAATGATGCTACAGAAATTATTTTTTATCATAAAAATCTTGTAAATAAAATGAAAAGTAGGCTTATGTACATAAAACGTTAGAGTTATTGTTATTTGTATATTGTTTACTGTGTGCTGCTGTGAATGATAGAGTGTATGGGACTGATGGTGTAAGCTCGAATGATGCCATAATGTTTAAATACTGGGACATGTATCGCTTTTTTAATAAAGTTGTGTGAAATTTTGATCGATTGTTTGTTTTTTTTTTTATTTGATGCATTGCAATTTTCATATCAAACAGTTGCTAACTGATTTTGAAAAAAACAACAAGAGCGTGTGACGTAATTGCACATAACTTTGAACGGCAATGATATTTATTTTTACAACTCAACAATATAATTTACTTTTTCCAGTAGATGAACTTTTTAATCGATTGAAAGTGTGTTATGTAATTAGACCTTAGTTTTGTTGCCCCAGCATCCCAATTATTAAGTGCTAGTCTACATACGATATAAGGAGTTGTTAAGATGTGAAGATAACGAGAAGATGCTCTGAAGGACGAACAACGAAATAAAACAGTCCATAATTTCACAAATAAATCTTAGCGACTACGCTAGAGAGTATTATAGAAGTATTTTAAACAGCCTACGTTACGATCCCGAGGTTAGCCCGTAATACTTGTAACAAACTTAACACATAAATACAAGATAATACAGCCCCCATCCCCACCTCATTTTCAAAGTTATGTTATCACTTATCAGCCAACTTGCAGACTTACTAGCCCTACTCCGGGTTATCGTGTGATTTATTTGTATTAAAATACACCTAAAAGTCCTAAAACATTGTTCAACAGATAATAAATCGTTAAAGTATTGAGATTACTTGAAAAACTTTGGATGTTAGAAAAAAAATGGAGCTTTAAGTAACTGCCTTCGGTAATGTAAGAAATAAGTTTTTTAAAATACTGAAACTAAGAAGTTCCTACCCAGCAGACGAGTATAAGATTTTCGTTAGAATGCCCTATTTATCTTGTGCTCGCAAACCTTGGACACAAGGTGCTGTGTTCGATCTAGGTCAGACAAAGTGACATTGAGTTTTCGTTTTTCTAACTACTAACTAACGTAACAAATACCTACCCTGTAAACAGCGAACACTTGGAAGGCATTGTTGTAGTTTCATATGTGTCCCTAGACCCGTATTAAATTTGGCCATCTCACAAATCAATCGCACACAAAGCTATGTAAACATGGCGATGTTAACAATAGCTTTTCACCTGAGACAAATTAATTAAGTATTGAGTCGTCGCTTTAATTGGTCAATGTCATATTGCATGCAATATACGTAATACTAGCTTTGCTGATGACTTCGCCTTCGTTGTATCGAAAATTATTGCGCGGGTTGCAGCACAACTGAGATAGAAGACCCCCAGAATTAAGCTGGGTCTCCATAATCGAAATTAACGTTGAAAGTTAACAGAGAGGTTCCATTCGCATTTATAACAGACTTATTCAGACTACATTTTTGTCAAAGCCATCATCTGCCTATTATTCCTTATCTCCTTGCTCTAAACAATTTCGAACGATTATTTGGCCAGGTTCTAAAAACCACAATATTGTCCAATAACTTCCCTTCAACGACTTTCCCATAAACGGTAAAAACGAAACGATAACGGGCAATAAAAAATAACGTTACTGCACCAAACGATACCGGGACCAAAAACAATAGTCCATAGACAAAGAATGAAGACTTCATACTCCTTGGTCTAAAGCTATGGAAATAATCGTTACGATTGATCAAAAGCAAGATAATATTATTTGGTAAAGGAAACAGCTTTTAATGTTCCGTATATTTTTCCTTCGTTATTCTTCCCTTGTGGGGAACAACGGTTATTTACAAATGACGTTTATTCGGAAAGGATAACAATTTCTCTGCATTTTTTTGGTTATAAGGCTCTATGAAAAGAGAAAGGATTACTTGACGGAGAAGGCAGTATTGGATGGACAATGTTTTTTGTAAGTTGTTTTGCCAAAGGGCCCAATCTACTGGTATGATTTAGTTCAAGCAAGTTAGTTCTTTGCAAGTCGACTCTCGACTTCCAGTTGTAGACGCAGACATGTCAGACGAAGACCACCTGGCAGGAGGTTCAGTTTCCAACAAAGCGCGCGGAGACGAGTGGTGTGAAGAGAACACGTGTACGTGGATTAAAATCGACAACGCATTTCTCGTCTCTCCTGTGATTGGTTACATTTTGTAGGACTCCGCACTACCATCTCTACTTTGTTGATCATCATCATCATCATTTCAGGCAAAAGACGTCCACTTCTGGACATAGGCCTCCCCCAGGTGTCGCCACATTGACCGGTCCCATACGTCTCGCATCCAGCGGGTCCCCGCAACCTTCACCAGGTCATCGGTCCACCTAGTGGGAGGCCTTTCAACGCAACGTCTTCCGGTTAAATAAAAAAATATTATTGTTATGTGCTCTGCCCACTGCCACTTAAATTGTTGACTTAATTGGAATACATTCTACAAAGAAGCTTAAAAAAGCACTATTTAGTTAACTAGCGGACGTTACACGGTTTCACCCACGTAGTAACCGTTCCCGTGGGAATACAGGGATAAAAAGTAGCCTTTGTCACCCGGGGATAGTGTAGCTTCCCAACGGTGAAAGAATTTTTCAAATCGGTCCAGTAGTTTCGGAGCCTATTCGTTACAAACAAACAAACAAACAAATCTTTCCTCTTTATAATATTATTGTAGATTAGTGTAGATATGTTTTACGTCCCAACGTCTCGACAGAGGTAATTCGACACAGCTGTTACTTATCACCTCCCCATTTGTTTCTATTTGAACATTAAGACCAAATAATAAATAAACACGTCATAAACACGACACTTAGCACTTTAGGCTTGTCTACACTGGTTTAGAAAAGATCCTAGCCTAGCATTTTTCAACTTTGTTGGTGTTGCCTTCCAGTCTAACAGGATGCAGCTAAATACTAATATTTTACATGGAGTGACGTACATCAAAATCGGTTCAGGCATTTTTAAGTCATAAAGAAACTCACAAATAAACAAACATAAACCTTAAAAATATAGCACTCTTAAAAAATAGATGTGTCTATTTACATTGTGTTTGATTTTAGTTCACAAAAGAATTACACTCTGGCCACGCCTTTATTACAATTACCTTGACATCATTTAAATCTACCACTAGCACAAAATTCCGACTTTACACGTGTATAAACGGCCTTAAACACACTCGTCTGCCTAAATATATCAAGCCTGCGCGCCTGATATTAATTTAGTAGCAACTTTATACTTTGCATGACAAGTGAATTTCTTTTTTTATCGCATTATTATCATTTCATGAGGAGTAAGTAAGACATTTGCGTCGCTAAACTCGTTACAAGAATTGTGATAGCACAGGTAGGGATGATTTAAATTATCATTAAGCAGCATGGTCTACCCTGGGGTGTTACACTACCCGTCGGGGCTGCTGGTTGTTCGACATAAAGGGCTAAGAAGGAACATGGGAGGAAAAAAAAACACAAAAAAGCGGGTTGAATTTAACAAAAAATTACGACTGTCATCTCCAAAGGAGAGGCAAAGGAGTACTCATTAGTAGGCCCACATTTCGCCAACTGTGTTTAAGTCCATGTAGCTGGTGGTGAGCACGATGTAGGGAAAACACAATAGCAATTTGCCTGATCTGTAGTAAATCGAACCTAGGTCCTCATGCAGAGAAGTCGCAAGAACGACTTCGACCAACGAGGCATTCACGAACATAGTACATGTATATAAAACATAACAAGTGTAAAAGTACTCTTAACGCAAACGAAGGGCACTCGTTCCTCCCACCAGTGCGATATTTTTTTTGTTCTAGGCCATACCTGGGAACCCCCTAGTTACGGATATATTTGGGGGTCAAAGTTCCAAATTTTGCACAGCTGTTTTTGTAAATACTAGTTTTTCAGGTTATAACTTTACTTAAATTACCTCCATGACCCTTTTACTATTCAAAGCATCCACTAGCACAATGTTTAAAGAGTGCTACATTGAGTTTTACCGTAAAATGTGATTTTTCGTTTCACAGCAAAAAAAATTGCGTAGGGTTACTTAGTTTGATGTACAGAATGCTTGGTTGACGTATGTGTAAAGGGTTAATTTACACCCTGTATATGCCAACCGGAACATATATGTAGCATCCCTGAGGAACATGTTAACTTCAGACAAACACATTAAATCTCACAAAACGAGTCAACACATTAGGGTCCCCGTCCACAGCACACCAACCCAGTCACCGCTACTTAACAACTATTAAACATTTCCACCCCATCCCCACAATATTTTACTAAATTTTCATGTCATTTTGATGTAATCACCTGATGCTGAGTATAATAATTACGGTGAAGACGGTAATGATGCTGAAAATACCTGAAAATATCCTGAAAGTACCTGAAAACAGGCGAAAGTGCCTGAAAATGTTGGTAACAGGTTGGTAATGAGCCGACCGAAGCGTATTGTGTGTAATTCGGGGAGCGGCGCCTAAATTGTAACTCATTATTTTTATATTTCCTATTACTTGTTTGAGGAGTGAGAATTTGTAGGTGGTTGTTATGAAATTGTGATGTTTTGAGCTATGATTAGGAATTTATAAAGGGTGTAAAAGTACCCTTAACGCAAACGAAGGGCACTTGTTCTGCACAACGCTGCGATCATTTTTGTTTGTTCTAGACCGTACCTGGGTACCCTCCAGTTACGGAGATATTGGGGGTCAAAGTTGCAAATTTTTCGCAGCTGTTTTTGTAAATACAATATTTTCAGGTTATAACTTTACTTAAATTACCTACATGGCCCGTTTATGTTTTAAGTGTGTTACATTGAGTTTTACCGTAACAAAAGTCATTTCCCAGCAAAAAAATATCATGGACACGTTGGAGCACACCGTGGAGGTGTGCCCCGCTTGGGTGGAGCCCCGCCGTATTCTCGTAGCGGCGATCGGCGGCGGCGACCTCGCGTCCGGCCCTGGTGCAAGTCATGGTCCGGGGTGAGATGGAATGGGCCGCCGTCGCCGCCTTCTGCGAAGCAATGATTCTAGCAAAGTAGGTGGCAGAAGGTGAGAGGGAGAGAAACTCACGTCCCAGCCGCCGCAGGAGATGCTCCGGGCGTCTAAGGCCACGTGACGGCTTCCAGCCACCGTAGACGCGGGCCTGTAGACAGTGAGTAATGGGCTAGCTCGCCGTCCGTCCGTCTTATGACGACAACAGGCCGTGTCGACGACGCGTTCGTGTTCCACGCGCGCCTCAAGGAGATGTCAGCAACAAGGAAGAGGCAAGGGCCGACGCCCGTCGGGGCTGCGGGATGTTGTAAGAGATACCGTGGCCTCGACATATAGGGCTAAGAAGGCACATGGGTGGTTTTTAGTCAGTAGAAGTCTGACACTCCCTTTCGTTTTGCCCAAGAGCGGGCGGGGTTATTCGATGATTTCCCACACCAACAAAAAAAAGGGGTACTTAGTTTGATGTACAGAATGATTGATTGACGGCTGTGTTGTCTGTGTGATGGGTTGATTTACATTCTGTTTACATGGTGTTATTTGAGTTAAATGAAATATTATGTAAAACTAGCTTTACATAACTCAATCGTGTTCTCTATGCTATACCTACCAATAAAGTGACAAAATTATTGAAATGATTTTCCTGAATTGTGTTTTTGTACATGTCTTCCACTCCTAGTTGCAGATCGGCTTAAAAAGAAATTTTATCAAATAAAATTAATACCTTGAATTTCTTCTGTCTTTGTTAACGCATGTTATTCCCTCTATAAAGTATTTTACATAAAAAATAACGTCACCTTAAGTAACACAAAAAAAAAATCTGACGATGAAGCTTTCTCTAAAAAAGAATTAAATTTTCACCTCAACACAAAGTAAATCCCTTCAATGGACGTCCCAAGGTCCTCCATTATTACTAGGAACGTCTTGGAGCAGACATTAGGATACAAATCCCTATTGGTTATCGGAAATCAAGCCCATTATAACGTCAGACAAAAGGCTCTTTATTATGGCCTGGCCTTGCCGGGCTGTGTGGCCTGACAAAGGGCCTGTTTACAGAGATCTTGAGGGCTGAGGGTAGGATGTGTGTCTTTTGGCCCTCACGTTATTGTTGGGTCTGTTTGGTGAGGGTGAAATACTTGAGAGATGGTTAAGATGTTACTATGTAATGTAATCGCCACATACATCTATCGGAAGATATAAATAAATTTAAACTTCAGCTCTCAGTGAATTTCCAGTTTTTTTCGACATAACATAACATCACGCCTGTAATTCCTGAATGGTTAGGCAGTTGTACAGCCGTTAGTGCACCCATATTTCCCTAGTCATGTTTAAGTTCCTAGTAATCTGCTAGCATCTTTGCAAACAAAAAATTAAAAATCAATTACATTTTGCCCGACTTGGCGAACCCAGGCCCTCATGCAAAACAATCGTGCTTGCATACTACCAGACCAGCAAAGCAGTATTTTCAGAACTTTAATTACATCCTGAAAATGAAATGATCCAAATCAATCAACCAATCATGACTCAAAAGAATCTAACTCGCGTTTTTGACGTCACCAAAAAATCTGTCTTGAAAGTTCTATTTGCACCTGTCCTTCTACCACTTAAATAACTTTTTTTATTTTTAAACGTTGCCCCACACTAGGAATTTCTCCTGTATCGTGGGTGCGTTCACGAACATTTAAACTCACATACTCAAATACCCAGACCCGGAACAGCTATCTGAAGGTCATACAAATATTTGTTCAGTGCGGGGATCAAACCCGCGACACGCAGCGCAGCAGTCCATTGCTTGAGCCACTGCGCCAATCGTGCCGTCTCCAGACGAGACACGAGTAGCTAACAATGAAATTTGATAATAGTTGAATGTCTAGTCAAACTTTTCCTTTGAAAGGTGTTATCAACTAATAATAAAAAATTGACGAGTACGTGTCTGAGAAGCTTTCCAATGCGGTACATTTTACCTTGTACGTTCCTTTTAGTGAGGTTTTTACTGAATATTACAAGTTGACACACACCGAGCTTGCTTGCCATTTGATGTTAATAACTTTGGAATTACGCTTGTATTCTACTTTCAAACTGGTTTTTACTGTTTGAAAAATCTTAATTTCATGAATATTAGAAGGTAGCAACTTAAATCTAGTGGTTTTAAGTCACAATAGAATAAAAAAGTCAGACATAAAATACCTCGACTTACTTTGGGGTAAAAAATTGGGTATGGGAGTCTCTCATCTTTTAAACCTTTTAATTGTGTTTTCATAAATAGGGTATTTTACTAAGTAAGTCTAATTAGTCCGTTAGATAGATTTCCAAAAAATAATGGACACAATTTTTTTCTATTTTCACGTAAATATAAAATGAAGACGATACAGTGCTTCGAAAAGTCGTGTCAAGTCGTGTGACGTCACAAGGTTAGTACTTTTTTACCCACAAAGTGACGTCAAAAGCACCCACTCATGATCTTTGGACACGTTTCATCTTCGTCAATTTTGATTCATTTGATAAAACAAAAAAATACGTATACAATATTTTTCGATAATCTAACAGACGGACTAATTTGATTTTTTTTGGTGAAATACCCTATTCCTAGTTGAAGAAATAAATAATATAAAAATTACAAGTAAGCAACGCTCTATTTATTTCAACCGTGTTTCACAAATCCCCTTTTCACCCAAATTAATCTGCTGACTGCATTCAGTGAGTACTAATTTTGCGCGCAAACATATTCGGAGGTGTGGAATGCAATGAACATAGTTTTAGCGGTTTGTACTAACTGCTGCAAAGTTCAAAATTGGGATTCACCTGGAACAAATTTTATTAAACTTCGTTTACATGATCAATTTCCGTGGAAATATTTGGTAACTAACTTTTCTGCAAAACTTACCCAAATATATTGTCATCTGCCTAGCCATTTCCCAGCTACGTTGGGGTTGACATCCAATAATATCGAATCCTGCGAAATACCAGTATTTTACAGGAACCGATAGTTTATCCCCAACAACCCAGTTTCAACAAACTTATAGTCATAACAACTTACTGGCAAAAAATATATAAAAGATCCTTATTATCTCAGGTCTCAACAGACGTCGCATGTCGGTCAAAAAGGTAACAGGGGTCAGACATAAAACCTAGCATATTATACGTAAATCTAAATACCAACCGTCTTCAAAGGATACCTAAAGTCTAGCAAAACTAATCTCATACTGAAAGCGGCAAAGTCTATCCTTGCCTCTCCTTGCCGACCTTATCAAAATTGGAGCCAAAGAAAGTCAAATAGAGCGGCCTCAGAGACAAAAGAATAAGGTCGCTGGGGGCCTGCGGGAGGCCGAACATTTACATATGCCGAATAATTTACATACGGACCGTTTGCTCTGGCTGCAATGACGTGATTGTTAACTCTTTGTTTACGCTGAAGTGTGATGTGGAGAAAATTCTAACGAGAGGTTGTCTAACTTGCACATGCCCTCTGCAATGAATCGTGCATACGAAGAAAGTATTGTAACACGCTGATGTATGAACGTCGACGAAGCGAAAGGAGTGTTTTAACAACATGATTGGCCTGTTGGTCTAGTGGTTAGTGACCCTAACTGCTATGCCGGAGGTCGTGGGTTCGATTCCCACCCAGGACAAATGTTTGTGTGATGAGCACGATCATTTGTTCTGTGTCTGGGTGTAATTTATCTATAATATGTATGTATTTAAATATATATAAGTATGTTTATCAGTTGTCTAGTACCCATAACACAAGCTCTGCTTAGCTTGGGACTAGATGGCCTTGTGTGATAGTTGTGAAATATTATTATTATTATAACATAGGAGCAGGGTAGCGTTCAGCAGTTCACTAAGAAAATCAACAGCGAACCGATATTTAATTTTGCGAGAGTATTTTTTGAGAGGAAGAGAGTGAGAGTGTGTAAATCAAAATACATGTACATCCATTTGTGGTTATAATATGGAATTGGCAATGTTTTGTATTAAGCGTAATAATTGTCTATCAAATTAATTAGATACATGATTTGCCATTAGTGCATCACTTTAAGCCCCTATTGAAATACCTTTCGCCCAGAATCTACATCTAAATGCAGGATAAGATAATCAGAACAAGTACTGCAAAGGCAATAACTTCATAGTTTCGTTTGTATTCAATTCGTCAACCAAACAGAACCTCTATTAATACGACTACGAACAAGGTGTAGATTAATGAGCCATCCCCACACATTTCATCTTCACACACTCAGCATCCGCTCCATGTAAGCCCAGTCGGTGCTCTAACAAAATACGGGCTCATCCCATTTTTCGCCCGCTCGACATGATTATGTAAAAATCGGACACAGCTGTAATCTGCTTAAATTTTTCGCGGACGTATATTTTCAATTCCACGATGATTGGACTGTGATTCTGTTTTACATACTGAATAAATGACTTTTAAATATGTGACGGGAGCAACGAGTGAGTTTGGTTTACTTCGTGTTATTTTTTTCCGCAAAAGGATGAGTTTTAGGTGATTACAGTATCCTTATTTGTGACCTGTTAATGGCAAACGGCTTGCCCAAATGGAACTTTGTGATAACTGGCGAAATATCAATGTAGTATTGGGTGTATCTCTGCTTAACACTCCGGAGATTACAGGCATGATGTTATGTTGCAGTATCCTTTTGCATATAGCGCTAATTTTGCAAATGTAGGCGTATCCTCCAGGCCGCGGGTAGTCCACCGGTTATCGCGGCCTCGACATAGAGGGCGAAGAAGGAACATGGGTGGTTTTTAGTCAGTAGAAGTCTGACACTCCCTTTCGCTCTGCCCAAGAGCGGGACGGGTTATTCGATGATTTTACACCCACCAAAAAAAAAAAAAGGCGTATCCTCCAGCCAGCATGAATAAATCTGCAAAGGAGGTTATACGATGACTCCAGAAAATACAACCGTAACACAGATGCATACTCAGACACGCATATCATTTCTTTACCCTTAATATGTCATAGAATTTCCTTATTATATTCTAGCTGTTGCCAGCGGCTTCACCCCCTACAACTCGAAAATTATCCCACGGGAAGATAAAACCTGGATAAAAACTATCCTATGTGTTAATCCAAGATATCAGCTAACTCCATACCAAATTTGATTAAAATCGCATCAGCCGTTTAGACATGAAGACGTAACAAACATAATTATACACTCACACACTCACAAACTTTCGCCTTTATAAATAATATTAGTGTTATTTTTCGGCTTACCTTTTGGCCATAAGCTCAAGTGGCACGCGTTTTGCTGAAGCGACTGTGAAATATTTATAGAAATGGAATAAATGGAAGAAGTGGAAGAAAGTTTCTCTAAAGGGTGTAAAAGTATGCAAACGAAGGGCACTTGTTGTCCCTACCACTACGATGATTTTTGTGTTCTAGACCATACCTGGGAACCCCCTAGTTACGGAGATATTGGGGGTCAAAGTTCCAAATTTTGCACAGCTGTTTTTGTAAATACTATTTTTTCAGGTTATAACTTTACTTAAATTACCTCGATGACCCTTTTACTATTCAAAGCATCCACTAGCACAATGTTTTAAGAGTGCTACATTGAGTTTTACTGTAAAATGAAATTTAAGACCCCAAAAAAAAACCCGGTCAAGTGCGAGTTGAACTCGCGTGAAGAGGGTTCCGTACGATGAATATAATATATCTACCTTTTTAGACCATGGACTTCTTATAGGTTTTCCTGTAATCTACAGGTATAGAACTATTTTCTGTATTTTTTTCAAAATTTTAGGCTCAGTAGTTTCGGAGATAAGGGCCCCCAACGGTCAATTTTCATCTATTTTCTTAAATAACTTTAAAACTATTTATTTTAAAATTATTAAAAAAATATATTTGAGACCCTCATAGTAAGCCCTTTCATTTGATGTGTCACATGGTACAGTTTGCAAAACTTTTTTTTTAATTTTCTTATTTGCCCCGTAAAAGCGACCCCCATATTCAAAATTCATTTATTTACTTTAGCCGTACATGTTTGGGTCACAAAAATCCATATGTATACCAAATTCCAACTTAATCGGTTCATTAGATTCGGAGCAAATTGGCTGTGACAGACGGACAGACAGACAGACAGACACACGAGTGATCCTATAAGGGTTCCGTTTTTTCCTTTTGAGGTACGGAACCCTAAAAAGTGCTTAGGGGTACTTAGTTTGATGTACAGAATGCTTGGTTGACGTATGTGTGAAGGGTTAATTTACACCCTGTAAATGCTAGGTATGATGCGATTTGTGAACGAATGGTCCTCGTGTCGTAAGTCGTATTTCCAGAGACATTGACCGTGATCGGGGGCTTTGGATGACATTTTATTTTTATTAAAATAAAATAAGGTGCCTCGTTGGTGTAGTGGTGGCAAGCGCGACAGTTGAGCATGAGGTCGTGGGTTCGACTCCCGGGTCGAGCAAAGTGTTACTGACTTTTTCCATTGGGAATTTATCAGTAACAGCCACGGAGTCTGAGTTCGTGCCCCCTTGACGGCAATAGGCTCGCCCCGTTTACATGGGACTTAATTAGCGAAATGTGGTTGTACTTATATTAAGTGCACTTCTGCCTAACCCGTCAATGATTGCAAGCGTGATGTTATGTTATGTCAAATAAGGTATCACAAAAGTGTAACAAGCATAGGTGTGGCAGCTCATCACTCACGAAACCTCACCCAATTCGGGGGGTCACTCTCGGAGGCTGCATAGACAAAGGTCGACTACAATCACAAACATATTTATCGCCACAAGTATGTAAGTAGGACGTAAAACGATACAAAATACTTCAATGCATTCGTGCATATCTTACATAATAAGAGCAGAGGCTCAAGGTGAAGTGCAACAAACTTGATGATTGGCGTCGCGGGTACGATTCCTGTATGGGACTAATATTTGTATAGCCACAGGTGTTCAAGGTTTGTGTTCGGGCTGTTTGTGTATGAGAGTTTAAGTGTTTGTAAACGCATCCACGATTGAGGAGCAATTCCAAGAGAGGGACAACATTCTTTTGGTCATTCTGTCTCATTTTCACACCAGAATATTTTACATATCATCATTTTAACGACTTCCCATTACATGTGATAGGTACAAAAATCTTAAAATCACTTGTTATGCTGTAAGGATCAGGGAGAAGTGTGTACCCAAAGTTTTCCTGTTATATTTCGTTAGCCGAACCTATTGCTACCAAAAATGGCGCTTTGCCCGATCTAGTCACCGAACCAAACTCCTCATATGCAGTTGTAACGCCTGCAGCCATTTGCTAAGAGAGAGGCATTTAAGTAGATACAATTTTTTTTTGTAACATTTGCCCTCACTAGGAATTTCACCTGTATCGTGGGTACGTTCACAGACATTTAACTCACATACACAAATACCCACCAGCAGAGCAGTGGTGGCTCGGTGGTTGCGGCCCCGACTTACGAACAGTTGGTCGTGGGTTCGAACCCAGGCAAGCGCATTACTTTGTGTAATTTATTTCATCACCACTGCTCTCAAAACGGTGAAGGAAAACATTGTGAGGAAACTGGGATATCTTAGAACAAAAATTCGAAGATATGTGGCATCTACCAATACAAACTGGGCCCGCGTGGTTGATTATAGCCCATCCCTCTCCTAGAGAGGAGGCCTAAGTCCCTGCAGTGGGAACAATATATGCTGATGATGATGACACAAATACCCAGACCCGAACCCACGACACGTAACGCAGCAGTCAACTGCTTGAGCCACTGCGCCAACCTCGCTGTACAATAAATTTATTGTAATTTTTTTTTGTGTGTTTATAGCATCGGTTTGGATATTCTGTAATGTTGCTATAATTAATATTAAATAAATAAATAACCAAAAAGATTTACTTTTACATGTATTTGTAGCCTGTCTTTCATTAACAAAACATTTGTTCATAGGTTCACTGCACCAATCAACAAAAACTCGCCTCTCCTACCTCACGTACAAAATTACCTTTCCGAAAAGCGCACCGGCAGAATAAGAAATAAACCGTCAAATTGCCAAAAAACCAGTCTCAATTTGGACAAAAACACGTAAAACCTAATGCATTTCCCGGGTACGGTGTTCGCGGTGCGGTGCGGGCGCGGCACGGCTCGGCTCGGCATCAATCATGGACGCCCGGCTGCATACTAAATAACCGGGTATGGTGAGCCTACCTGGGAAAACAGGACGCTTTTATTGTTGCGGGGAAATAGCGTCAGTGTTGCTCTGATTGGTGGGACAGCTGGGTTAAGTGATAGTGAAGAATTGGGTTTAACGTATTTGTTGTGGCTGCCGTATTTTTGAGGATTAGAAAACACCACGCTTACTTTCCCTGAAAAGTTTATTAGGCAGAGGTGTGCCTGTAGTCGCAAGCCACACCAGTTATGTGTCAGTGGGCACAAATACAGAGTCTGGGAGAGAGTCATTTACTGTCTATTAAGCTTACTTTTATGATTTACATAACTGTTATCTCCGATTACCACCTTGTCCCTATTTTCTCCTCGTGTATAAAATATATTTTATTCTCAAAGCGGCTCGGATTCCTATTCACAATTTATTACAAAGGTCATCTTTACCCGCTCTTTATATAAATCTTGTAAATCGAGATCTAGCAACTAAGCTTACTTGCCTAAACCCAACTGAGTTACAGCCACTTTTCCTTTCAATCGACTTTTACGAGTTAGTATGACCACTCTTGATTCTTAGGCATTTTTCCTCGCAGTGTCTGTTTAAGGATATTGTTGAATTTATCATAAGATATTCATGGAGGCGCGATGCCAATAGTCACAGGCGTCAGAAGTTATTTGGTGTCCTTTACGAGACGCTTTAAGCATGCAACTGAGCACTAGGCCATAAAACTAGCGAGATTACACTCAGCAAGTGAGGAGATAACAACAACAGTCATTAAAGCGACCGGTCGTTTATGCTTCAGGTCATTTGTTCGACAGGTCGTTAAATGGACGCTAACATTTACTACTGCAATCCCCGAATCAATAGATGCACATCTGACAACCGCTTTTATATTTTAGTTCTATAAAAAAAGAAAATTAAAAAAAAGTAGTTAATAAACTAAAAAACCCGACTGAAAAAACTGAAAAGTAAAAAACAAGCACATTTTAAATTAAACAAAACTTGGAAGCAGGCGGGGTCCATTCTATTTTCATTTCATAATTTAATATTCATATGAACCCCGCCTGCTTCCAAGTTTTCTTCCAATTTTAACATAGCCAGTGACACTCGCGCCATTAAGACAAATCTAACGACATATATTTTATTCAAATCCCTTCATCCGTTTAGGAGTTAGGAGGGAACAAAGAAACGGACATACATACATACATACACGCCAATCACATAACCCTCCTTTTGGGTTTCGCCGCAGTCGGGTAAAAAGAGAGCGAGCGCATTTATTACCAGGCACAAATCTTGAAATTCCTGATAGAAGAACACGTAACAATTTGCCCGCCCTGGGAATCGAAACCTCATGCTCAAAAGTAGCTGTTAAATAAAATAACACGTTGTTGAGGCAACCGTTCTTTATCAAACTATCGTATTTTTTTTCTTCATACATTGCACTTGTTTGTAGTGGCCACGTCACCAACCATAAAAACTGTTTTTCAAAAGTAAACCACTTTTAATCATCGTGTAACTTTTACTCTCATTTTATCGCTCGTTTAATGGCCCGGCCCGCTCGCTCCGTCCCTCACTTGGGCTCAGTCAGCAGTGTTCCGATAGGAGTTGACCATGTCAGTAGCCTCAAGCACTATACAAGTTTGTTGTATTTTGAGTATATTTTAATACAGATCAAGTTTTAATAAAGTGATTTCTCGAAGTGTTTTTTGAAAGGTAAGTTTTTTCCCGGTTAATTATCCGTTTATTGTTAAAGAACTACTTTTACAAGAAAAAATATCATTTCATAGTTCCAGAAAAGTTTTAGGTCACCTGTAACTTGGGATATCATACAAATAGACGACTCTCGAAACTCTCTTATCTGTCTGTTAATAAAAACACTACGATGAAAAATCCTTCAGCCAATTAATTAGTGCTAACTGAATTTCTCACTAATCAATCAAAAGTTTTCAAAACCGAAGCTACATAAGTAATCAGAAACATCACGTAATACCGCGTTAGCACGTCGTGGCTCTTATATATCCAAATTTGACTCAATATGGGTGTACAACTCCGCGTAACCCTTCGGCGATTACAAGCGTGATGTCATGTTATGTGGACTCAATTTGACTTCACCCACTGCTTAGGATAAATGCCTCTTTACTTGTGCCTCACTCTACACTCCAATCATGATAGACTAGCCTTTCCCCAACTACGGCTTCAGTCTATATATACAGATGCAGCTGAATACCAGTCTTTTACATAGATCGACTGCCTATCTGACCTCCACAACCCAGTTATTACGGGGTAATACGATACCGTGTGGTCTGGTTGTACAACTTTCAAATACCCCATTTCTACACTCCATCCGATCGCAATCGCAATATTGAACTTAAAAAGGAAGCCCCTATCAAACACACTCACCTTATTACTTCCTATTCAATTCCAGCACAAATCAACCCAACTGCATAATATCACAATCATTATAATGACATAACATCATCAGCCTTTATTTATTGTAACCATCATTACCTAAGCAAAGCTCTAAAGTTGCCTCACTTATCTGTGCTTAAGTCATAGTTAAGCAAGAACCAGTTCAATTCGACAATCACTCTATCTATCACAATTGCATAAAAGTAACTGGTGATTATAACCAAGGATACGTTGGAGACTACCATATGCAAAAAAAAAGTAGTTAAAAAACTAAAACACCCGACTGAAAAGACTGAAAAGCAAAAAACAAGCCGATTTTAATTAAACAAAACTTGGAAGCAGGCGGGGTTCATTTGAATATTAAATTATGAAATGAAAATAGAATGGAACCCGCCTGCTTCCAAGTTTTGTTTATTTTAAAATATGCTTGTTTTTTGTTTTTCAGTCTTTTCAGTCGGGTTTTTTAGTTTTTTAACTTTTTTTTTATTTCTAACTTTTTAGTTCTTTAGTGTTTGTTCTTTCGTTGGTCGTGTAAAATACTTCGCAGATGATTTAACTTTTGTGTTTGTTTATAGATTTTGTGACTTTGAATTTATTTTAAACATGTAGGTGTCATATATTTTTGTAATCTCCTTTTAAAACCCTTCATTTTGATACTCTACTTGATGGTAATGGATTTTTTTTTTATTTTTTTCAAATCCACGATTTGGCCCGCAAAACCAGCAATTATCTTTGATTTTTAATTTTATTGTAGCCAGTGACACTCGCGCTATCAAGACGAATCTAACGACGTATATTTTATTCAAATCCCTTCATCAGTTTAGGAGTTATGAGGGAACAAAGAAACGGACATACATACATACACGCCAAACACATAACCCTCCTTTTGGGCTTCGCCGCAGTCGGGTAAAAAGCAAAAGTGTTAAAAATACGTCATTCAACTCCTTTGGGCTTAGCTGCAGTTGACTAACAAGACTTCTCGTGGAGGCTCAATGACACTCTCTTGATTGGTGAATCTTTCTGACCCAGCATGATGAACCTATGAATAATATTGAATTATAAATTAAAAGGTGCATACGCAAAAGGACAATGTGTTGAATTTTCTTCAGTTTCTTTCAGGACATTAGAAACTCTCGTTTCCGCTCAAAGATAAGTAATGATTTTGATTTTGCTACGTTGATTCCCACTATTAAAAAAAAAAAAAAAGAATAAAGTTAAATAAAAAATAGAATAAAAATATAAAAAAAAGAATAAAGATATATAGAATAAAGATTTTTTTTATTAGCACAAAAAAGTCCACAACTGATCTCTAGGTTAGTCAAGTACCTATACTTAAATCTAAACGTCTTCCATTTTAAAACCACATTTTATTTGGCACTCCTTACGGTGTTCTCGATTTATTTACCCTTTAGTACTTGACTAAGTATCGTAAGAACAAAAAACAATAGAATAATAAGAGCGCAGTCACAACACGCTTGTCCATAACTATTTCCACTCATCTTCATAATATTTGTCAAACCGTAACTGTGTATATGATACTTATTATTGATTTATTACGTAGATATTACATTCTCTTGACACTGTACTTACTTGTCAACGTACCAACAACTTGTTCGACACAATGCGTGGAGCTCGTTTGGACGACACGCCGGGCGTTATGCCAAATTATATGAATAAGCTCCATAATGATATCGTGATTGGAATGTCAATCGTTTGAGTGAGATTTACAACTGTTAATTAATAAGTGTACCTAGTAAATATCAAGTCGAGTTCGATTATATGTCCAGGTTTGATCCGAAAAAGTTTCGAAACGGATCAAGCAACTTCAATCGACCAAAGTTAAGGTTCGGTCACACCGGTACAGACAATTTCCGGACGCAACTCCGGACAACGATCTCGAACATATAATGAAGGCACTGAAGTATCTGTCAATGTAATAGTTGTACATATAAACACTACAGCTGAAATTCATTCAGGAACACAACAAACATGTTCTAAGGTTCAAGATTGAACCAAAACTAGAACTCGTTTTTTAAAAACAAAGAAAATTCATGGGGTCAACTTCTGGCCTAGAATAATTTAGGCTTTTGACATCAACAAGTCAACGTTCTGCGTTTCATATTATGTAAATATTCCTTTATTGTCGACCATCACTGCCTTATATGTCCAATTGTCCGTTTATATGCCCTTATGCCTATGCAAATAGCCAAACAAACGTCCACTAGCCTTCCACACAAGGATCAATCGTTTTAGCAGTCTTGACCTACAGACCTGCAAATATTCGCCGCTCCAATACGTACATAAATATTGACATATACCAATCATAAATAGCAATTAGATCTCACTCACTAGACTCTGATGAAAGTCTTTATAATAATTAATTATTGGTTTCCATTCCATCTATTAATAAAATTCTATTGAGTAACGGACACGGAAGTGCGTCGAATATAATAAAAATATGTTGATAGTGACCTTACTGGTACTCGTATCTTATGTTAATAACGTGTATAGTAGAGCTGGCTTTTCTAATAACTTGAGGAAAGGTAAAGGTTACCGCTTAGCGTGTTATTACGAAAGATAATGGCTTTAAAATTAAGTAGGAAGGTGTCTACCTTTGCATAGAAGTTTAATATATTTTATAAGCGTACTCGGTTACCGGGCGGTGAAGGAAAATATTTTGATGAAACCGGCGTGCCCTAGAACTTATAAGCATTCCTAGCTAGCTTTGTGACATCTAGAACTAATCGGCACTGTGTCTGCGTGGTGGAGGAAACCTGTGTTCCAGCAGTGGGATATCCTGTACTTACTTGTAGCACGAATGACCGACCCTATGCAATATTTAATAATTTCTTCTAATTTTCACCATCACCCATGTCTTCCAAAGCTGTATTCCAACAGGTATGCTGATTTCCAAATATAAACGAAGACTACAAGAAGTTCTACCTAAATCAACTAGCACTATCGATAATTTTTCCTGGTTGTCCAATTTCCTTTTGTCACACGTCCAGAGTTCAATGACCGGAATTATTTGCATACACATTTCCGCATTCCCGTCTAGGGTAAGGCACTGCTGGCTGTTGACAAAACAAAAGAAGGCCCTACTTAGCATTCCATCTGTCATCTCACAACAAAATATACGCAAAAGAGTTAAGGAAAACATAAAAATATTATGATATAAAGACCTCCAAAGTTTATCATGATACTATTATAACCATAAAAAGTAGAAAATCTCTTCCTTATGGACAAGAGGAAAATGATGTTTATGTGTTACGTTGGGTATTTAATTAGTGTTTGAACTACATTTGACACTTGTATGTACTTCAAAAATTAACAAACATATCATGTGCCTGGGAATTTTCTGAGGTTAAATAAGGGTTCATGAAGAAAGAGAGGTTTGGGTTGATTCCTACATCAGGCTAAACACAATTGGACTTTTCCATTATAAATTCTCTCAGCTTTGAGCACTGGCATTAGAACCACGGTGTGCTCCTTACATCTGCCCAAATGTGACTGATACAACGACCTTACTTTTTACCTGACTGCGGCGAAGCCCAAAAGGAGGGTTATTGAGAAATCCTGTGATGACTGTGATGTTATAATACGCGTTGTTAAAGAGGGAGAAGACGAATATTGCAGATATAAACTAAAATAATTTCATGTTTGGGGGAATAATTAAAACTACACAAGAAAAAACAGAAACATTTAAAGCATTTAGCCTAAAAAAATGTCAGGTTACACTGTGCATGTATCAAGTCTAGTAAATATTTCGGGATGATATAGTGGCACCTACATAGATCTATACATATATCTAGATATATAGATCTTTTGCAGTCGTTACAGGTAGTCAGTGACCTGAAAGTCTGACATCCAGTCTTACCAAAGGGTATCGTATTACCTAGTATTAACTGGGTTGTGGAGGTCAGATAGGCAGTCGCTCTATGTAAATACTGGTATTCAGCTGCATCCGGTTAGACTGGAAGCCGACCCCAATATAGTTGGGAAAAGGCTAGGCAGATGATGATAGTGGCACCTACAACCATTACCAAAAATCTCTTGAATACAAACATAAACCTGAAATCATAATCAAAACCCGTAAGTCAAACTCAACACAAAATTAATCACAACTTGTATTCGATCAAACTCTTTGATTGAATGTAATGTATATTTAACTTAATTCCGACTTCAATTAGACAAACATAATTATAGGGAAAAGTAATACTTACGAAGTATACAGGGTGTAAATGAACCCTTCACAAATACGTCAACCAAGCATTCTGTACATCAAACTAAGTACCCCTACTCAAAAAATTTTGCTGGGAAACGACTTTTTTTTTGGGGTCAAAAATCAAATTTTACGGTAAAACTCAAAATAGCACTCTTAAACCACTGTGCTAGTGAATGCTTTGAATAGTAAACGGGTCATGGAGGTAATTTAAGTAAAGTTATAACGTGAAAAACTAGTATTCACCAAAACAGCTGTGAAAAATTTGGAACTTTGACCCCCAATATCTCCGTAACTAGGGGGTATGGTCTAGAACAAAAAAAAATAACGCAATGTTGAGGAGAACAAGTACCCTTCGTTTGCGTTAAGGGTGCTTTTACACCCTTTATACTTAAATAAATAAATTTATTTATTTTAACATAATAGTGCATTTTGTAAAATTTGACAATATGCTAACTATGATATGAAATGTAATAATAATATTCCACATATTATATTCTACGCCCACTGCAGGACAAAGGAAAGGCCTCCCTTTCCTCCTTCCACTTTTACGATCTAGTGCGATAGTAAATTATAAATATTAAAATTTTAATCATTTAAAAAATATTTTGGTTTTTAACACAAAATCGTCGCAGGTCCTGCTGGTGCATACGTTACGTAAACAGTAAAACAGCAGTAAATGATCGGCAGTAACGCGCGGTAATTAACCACCACGTGCGGCATATCGAGCGCGACCGGCGACCGATAGCGCAGCCAGGCGCAGATACGACACACGACTACAACGTGACGGGAAAACCAGCCAAGTGCATGTCGGACCACGCACAATGTAGGGTTCCTTAGTTGCCCATCAAAATAATATGTGAACTAACTAAACTGATTAACCACCCTGCCTAGCTGCCTTCTAACGATGATTTTTATTGTAAAAATAAAACAAACTTACATTTGCAGTTTTAAGGATAAAATGGCCACTTTAGCAAATCATAATACGAATTGCGTCAAAAAGCGTAAAATGATAAGAACTGCGTCTTTGACCATTTTACGAATTTTAACGCGATTAATATTATTTTCCTATTATGATCTATTTGCGTAAATGGTTACAGACGCAGTTACCATTATGAAAGGTCCATTTTACGCTTTTAACGTTTTTTCACACGCCCAAACACAACCAGTAGCCAGACTTGAATGTAACAAATTTTTTTTCAACCTTAAAACCTTAATATTTCACAAACGAATCACTTTTCGAAAAAGTGTTTGTGTCGCAATATTTTTAGACCTATCGAACGACATCCCACACAACGGACTTAGCGAGAAAAAAAACATCGCCACGCAAATTGTGCAGTGTAGGTACTGGAGGAACCCTAAACAAAAATAAAAAGTAATATTGTGACAAACTCATCGTTATTTTACAAGTATGGTCGAACGACAACAAATAGGTACAAAACGTATTTTCTACTCATCGAAAGGACTGTCCTCTCGCCAGCCAGCTGGTCTAAGGCTCGTCCTCGTGTCAGTGTCACCCAATTGAATCAGATCAGACGCCCGCGCTGACCGCTGGCCCAAACCTGTTGTTTGACCATTATTGATATTATGCAAATGTAATCAGCGTCTAGTTAGCGTACGATATGCGTGGACTATGGGCTTCAATTAATAATTAGGCTGTTTGTCTGTTGATACGTTTTCTTGCCATGAAGTGCTACGGTTGATTGTCCGTGTGGGCACGGTATTAAGCATTGTATAGTTCTATAAGGAATTTTCAAATACTAGGCATACACCGTATCTCAGTGCCGGATTTTTTGACAAAAAAGGTGTTTGTATAACTTAACTTACGGTTTAAATACTACATGAATTTAGCATAGAGTAGAATGTGGAATTTTGCACGCTTCAACCCAAGGGCGCCATGATTTAAGGCAATCGTCAATATAAATCAATACCAGTAAGGCAAGTACAGTATTTCCCACAGGAGCAGGAAGGAATTATTTCTGTCTACCGTTTATCACTAAAAAATATCCAGTGTCTGGCTAGTGTTGACAGACACACGTCACGTGTTTGAGTCGATGATTTCATTGCATCCGCAGCTAGAAACTAATAAGTTCACATGTAGGTTTTGTTTTTAATTAATATAGAAATGAACTCGTTCGTTAAAGCTTATAATGTTTTATCTATAATATGTATGTATTTAGAAATATATAAGTATGTTTATCAGTTGTCTAGTACCCATAACACAAGCTCTGCTTAGCTTGGGACTAGATGGCGTTGTGTGATAGTTGTGGAATATTATATATATGTATTTTATTATATTAATGTTACTGTCTCTGAAATAAAATTAAAGCCATTAATCATTATAGTCAAAAAGTACAAATGACGAATAGTTGTTATAATTTCACTAAATTAACTATTTGTTCATGTAAAAAAAAACTGGCCAATTGCAAGTCGGACTTACACATGAAGGGTTCCGTACCAGTGTAGTAGATATTGAGAGATTATCCATGTTATTTTAGCACCATAGACTTCTTATAGGTTTTCCTGTAATCTTTAAGTGTTGAACTAATTTCTGTTTTTTTTTTCAACATTTTAGGCTCAGTAGTTTTGAAAAAAAGGGGGGGGGTGAATGGTCGGACAGACAAACAGACACGAGTGGTCCTATAAGAGTTCCATGTATTCCTTTCTGTATACGGCCTAAGGTTGTACTCATTCAAATTTCAACGAGAATCAAACCTGCCGCACAAAATACAAAGGGAGTCACCAAGCTACTGCGAAAACCCTGCTGTGAAATTCATTTGTCGTTGATGCATCGTAATCTGTATACATAAAACCGGCATCAAGTTCAGCCGGTGCATAAGTTAAACTTAGTTCATGCGTCGCGTTGATACCACCATCCCACCATTCAGCAGCTTAACGCGCTTTAGCCTCAAAGTAATTGGGTCACAGCTGCTTAACATATTACCTGCTAACACTGTTTATGTTTAGCGCCGTAATGTGTCTTAAAGCGCTATTTAGCTAGAGGTCAACAACGATCCATATTGTGGACAAAGTCAAAGGTCGCATGACTTTCTAACATTCATATCAATTAGCTATGTCAGCGAATTTTTTTAAGTTATTATTCATAGTGCTTTATTAGTGTGATGACATAAGAGTATTCTTAAGTAAAGTAAGTTATAATAACTAGCTAATGCCCGCGGATTCACCTGCGTGGATGTCGGTTATCGTGACAAATTATATACTAAAACCGTTCCATGAGAACCGTTCTATCCATTGGTGAAAACAGCATGAAAATCGGCGCAGTAGCTTTTGAGTTTATTACGAATAAACAGACAGCCGCGGAGGTAGATTTTGTTTTACAATATGTAGTGATTAGAAATATGTAGTACATTGTTACCCAAGGGGTGAAAGTTACTTATTTAGCCCCGAGACGGGGTTTGGCGCCCGTAACGTAGTGAGGGCGCTAATAGTTCGAGGGACTAAATAAGTAATTTACCCGAGGTAAACACTGTTTTCATTACGAAAACGAGGAAATTAAGAACATAAATTATTAAAAAAAGAAAAAATTAGTGTTCATCGGATGTTGTCGCACACAGCCAGTATCTTTCATGGTCATCATTAAAAAAAATGGCAAAGATTTGGTCAAAATCTATGTCATTTTAGAGAAATAGTTAAAACCAAACTATATTAAAGTCTTATTATAATTTTATTCTTTAAAAACTTTGTGTTATTTTAATTACGCAATTACGCGCTTTAATTGAGTGGCTGTATAAAAAGTCGGAACATGGTTAAATTAAAAATGTGAAATAGACAAAGTTTATTTGACAGTTGTCAGTTGAAAGCGATTCTCCCTAGAGCTGAAAAGTAGTACTTTCAACCCGCTCCGCAGGCATGTTATGACCTACTTTCAGAGTATGAGTAATGAAAAATAATAATAAGTCAAGTTCAGCATTGCTAATTCGCATTGTCCTTTGTAACCATTACATTTTACTTACTTTTTCCTTTAAAAGATAACAAATTACAATCTTAAGTATTGAAGTACCTACCGGGATGATTATTAAATTCAGTAATGTCCAGGTTCAGACAACATGTCTTTAAAATTAAGTGCTCAGGACCGTCAGACTACACAGAGGTTTAGGATCGCCCAGCTCTACTACAGCTAGTTTTTAAGAATATAGCGACATTTTTCACTTTTCCTTTCAACCACATCAAGTACTATCATCGCAAGCATCAGCATAAGTCATTTAACCTGCTGTAATATAGATTGCTGACACGACTGACACAGATTTAACTAATAAATCTAATTTTCTAAACCAATAAATGGATGTATTTTGCTCAAAAACAGACAAGCAGGTAATTTGTCAGTTTCTACTTGATGAATGATTTCCGTTACCATTGGGAAGGTCACGGATAATTCGACACAAGTGTGGACATACGACATTTATGGCCGATGAAAAGATTAATGTATTTAATTTGTAACAGTTCCGTCATCAGGACTGGAATGTTTAAATTGATGATGGGTTCCGGTTTAATGCATTCTTTTTAATCTATAATCCTACACTAATATTATAAATGCGAAAGTTTGTGAGGGTGGATGGAGGTTTGTTATTCTTTTACGCTTAAACGACTTAACATGTTTGGCTCGATCTTTAGGTTAAGCCGCGCTTGCCTAGGTTGGTCTGTGGATGGGTGACCGGACCACCCATTATATACCGAGTTTCCTTCGTGTCTCGTACAGCATGTTTAGCTGTTGGTCCCGGTTGTAATATAAAGATCATATTAATTATTTGTAAGTATTCCACAGCTCATCTGTGAACATCTTTGTGGGCTACAGTATTGTTTATGTTTTGTGTACTTCTTTTTATACTATACAGGGTGTAAATTAACCCTTCAGACATACGTCAACCAAACATTCTGTACATCAAACTAAGTACCCCTACGCAAAAATGGTAAAACTCAATGTAGCATTAAAACATTGTGCTAGTGGATGCTTTGAATAGTAAACGGGTCATGAAGGTAATTTAAGCAAAGTTATAACCTGAAAAAGTAGTATTTACAAAAACAGCTGTAAAAAATTTGGATCTTTGACCCCCGATATCTCCGTAACCAGGTATGGTCTAGAACCAAAAAATGATCGCAGTGGGGGGGAGAACAAGTGCCCTTTGTTTGCGTTAAGGGTACTTTTACACCCTTTATACTGTAGCTGTTTGATATGAATAAAAAAAATTAAAAAAAGAATTGGCAGTCGCTAACACAGGTAGTCAGTGACCAGCGGGGCTATTGCGTATCTTTTAAATGACAGTGGCTATCATATAGTGTACATCAAATAATATCAAATGGTTTCATTTTGTACTAAACCATAACCAATTTGACAGTTAATCTATGGACAATATGATAGCCACTGTCATTTAAAAGATACGCAATAGCCCTGCTGGTCTGACAACCAGTCTTACCAAAGGGTATTTTATATTACCCAATAATAACAGGGTTGTGGAGGTCAGATAGGCCGTCGTTCCATGTAAAATACTGATATGCTGTGGCGTTTTAGCCTCGTACCTGTTTTCGTTCCTAAGTAAATTTTTATTTTACCATTTATTGTTTGTCCTGTGAGACCAATAAATATTTTTTCTTTCTTTCTTTCCTATCCAGCTAGATCCGGTTAGACTGGAAGCGGACCCCAACATAGTTGGGAAAAGACTAGGCAGATCATGATCACTTAAGAAATTTGGCTGAAATTTGCCTGAAATTTGGCTGAAATTTGGCTGAAATTTGGCTGAAATTTGGCTGAAATTTGGCTGAAATTTGGCTGAAATTTGGCTGAAATTTGGCTGAAATTTGGCTGAAATTTAGCACACACATAGTTAAAACCTAGATTTACAATAAGGATACCTTTTATCTCGGTAGTATGATCCCGTAGGACAATTTTCGAAGGCCACGCAGGCGACGACGCTGTGGGCATAAGCTAGTAATAATATGAATGCAAAAGTAATTCTGTCTGTACGAGTATTTCCTTTTCAAACTTTCCCGGTGGCGGTGGTTCGTTCCCGTGGGATAATCTTCGAACAACCGCTGAAAATCTACACTAATATAGAAAGAAAGAAAAAAAGAAAGAAAGATTAGAAGAGAAGAAAGATTTGGATTTTTGTGTGTGTGTGTGTGTGTAATGAATAAACTTAAAAACTACTGGACCGATTTAAAAAATCTTCTTTATCCCTGTATTCCCACGGGAAAGAGAACTACGCAGGTGTGACGTCCGCTAGTATCTTATAATTTGATAATGTGACATTGGCTACAAATTTGCAATGGTATCTACTGAATCATCCTTTTTGTGTCTCCTTTTTAAAGAAGTCACAATTACGAGTCCATGCAGTCACTCGTCAGTAGTCATTTTTGTATTAATCCGGCCACAGTCCACTGCTGGGCTCCATTGGGGCAAACCAGCTAGTGCTTAACGAAGCCCAACTCTTTTGCGTCTGACAATGCTTTGGGAATACCGCCGTCCGCCACTATTAGCCTCTACGATCGGTAAAACTCGAAAGTAAATCACTTGTGAGAATTCTGAAACATCTCAAGTTTTGCAATCAACTGGCTGAATAAATCGTCTAAAGCAGGGCTTCTAGTTTTACCAGACTCAGCTGTTACCCAATATTTTACATGGAACGAATTTTCTTTTTTTTTAGAAAATGTCCCACACTAGGAATTTCTCCTGTATCGTGGGTGCGTTCACAAACATTTAAACTCACATACACAAATACCCAGACCCGGAACACCTAACTGTAGGCCACACAAATATTTGTCCGTGAGGGGATGGAACCCGCGACACACAGCGAAGCAGTCCATTGCCTGAGCCTATCGAACGCCTATCTGACCTCCACACCTAGAGTTAGTACTGGGTAAATAATACCCTCGTTGTCAGACTGTTAAGCCTATCGATGATCTACAAATGGCCGCTGGGACCAACGGCTTATCGTGATTTCCGAGGCACGCAGGAAAATCGGTAATGGGTGGTCACCCATCCACAGATCAACTTACACATTAGGGTAGATAACAAAAAAAATCTAATTAGTCCGTCATATAAATCTACTAGCTGACCCACGCAACTTCGTATGCGTCACAATAATATATAACTTACAACCTTCCTCGATAGATCGACTATCCAACATAGTAATATTTTTTCAATTACCTTTCTAATGTTGACAGAATTTTCCAAGGCGTCTGAGTTTTGAGTTAAATAGTAACAAACAAAAAAGCTAATCTTTCCTCTCTAAATATAATATTTGATACAACCTTAGATTACATTATTAAATTGAGAATTACTATAGGTACCTACCTATCTCTTACTGTTAAATATATAATCATCATCATCATCATCAGCCTATATTGTTCCCACTGCACGGACTCAGGCCTCCTCTCTAGAAGCGGGATGGGCTATAATCTACCGCGCGGGCCCAGTGCGGATTGGTAGATGTCACAATCTTCAAATTTTTGGTGCTAAGATATACTGGTTTCCTTAGGATGTTTACCTTCACCGTTTTGAGAGCAGTGGTGATGAAATAAATTACACAAAGTAATGCGCCTGTCTGGGTTCGAACCCACGACCCACGTTCGTAAGTCGGAGCCGCCACCACTGGGCCGCTACTGCTCACAAAACAATATACAATAACACCTTGTAAATATTATGGTGCAATAAATATTTTGAATTTAAATTTCCCGGAGGCCAGAATCTCCACGTATCTTCATCGGGATGCGAGGGCGCGCGCGGACCGCGTAATTATATTGTCGCGCGTACATTTTAACATTGCGATATCTTCTAAGATATTTGATTAAACTATATAGAGTAAAAGGAACAAATATTCTATATTAAATTTCCTTTGTAACAAACATATTTATTTAGATATAGATTTATACCATATGGGTTAAATAAGCTTCGCAAAAAATAATTCTATTTAACCTAACATTTCGATAGTAAAAAATGGTTACAGTGAGTAAATCTTAGTAGATAGATATATGCTGTCGCAGACTTATTTGTAGAACTTTTAAAAAGGAACATTTCTTTCATACACAATATTTGCATAACTTAAACCATTTTCGCAGCGCACGCAACGGAAGCTCTCAATAAGGAATATCGTTTCCCGTTTTTGCAACATTTTTCATTTATGCTCCACTCCTATTTATTGATCGTAGCGTGATGTTATATAGCCTAAAGCCTTTTTCGATAAATGGACTATCTAACACAAAAAGATTTTTTAAATTCCAACCAGTAGATCCTGAGATCTTAGCGTTCAAACAAACAAACAAACTCTTTAGCTTTATAATATTAGTATCAAATTTTTACCACAAAATATTGGACACGTATTTTTCGATACAGTGCTTTGAAAACTTGCTTGACGTCATACTCTAAGACATTAGTATGCCATTTTTAGCGGTCAGTGATGTTACCAACCTCCACTCAAATCTTTGTCGCGTTTTATCTTCGTAATTTTTTATTGATTTGATATAACAAAAAATACGTATCTAATATTTTTCGATAATCTAACAGACGGACTAATTAGAATCACATTTTTTTAAGTCAGTAAACATCCCTATTGACAGAATTGTTGGTACTCGCTGAATTTTTTCGTTCCATCAGCACAACATCCCAAAACTTCCCCACTGCTGGTTCTAGGACATTCCTGTTTGCTTCGATGTTTTATTTTACCATTTTGATCAGTTCCATCATACTTGAATAAAAATAAATTCGATTTGAACTTGAATTGATCATTTTGTTTATGGCAATCCATAATGTACATTTTTACAGGTGATACTCATACATAAAATAATTTTAGACACAATTATGAACCCTGTCGGGCACAGCTTTTTATATTAGTAAAGTAGAGAAAGGAAGAGTGCTTTGTTTCTTTTAAAATTTAGTTGGCATTATTTCTATATCTATCTTATTATATCTAGTAATGTATGTCTATATTCATTTACATTTTCTATTAAAATTGCAGCAGTAGTATTGTATAAATAGACATAATCGTCAATTTATAACTCTCAGTTATATATTGCCATTCATCATCATCATCATCAGCCTATAATGTTCCCACTGCAGGGACTCAGGCCTCCTCTCTAGGAGAGGGATGGGCTATAATCTACCACGCGGGCCCAGTGCGGGTTGGTAGATGTCACATGTCTTCGATTTTTTTGATTTTAAGACATGCCGGTTTCCTCACGATGTTTTCTTTAACCGTTTTGAGAGCAGCGGTGATGAAATAAATTACACAAAGTAATGCGCCTGTCCGGATTCGAACCCACGACCTATTGTTCGTAAATCGGGGCCGATACCACTGTGCCACCGCTGCTCTCCTCCTCATTGCCATTATTTTCTCTCAATTATGCTCTAAAACAAATAGTAGGGAACCTGATATCCCAATGAACAAGATTATCTACCCTTTGTGCGGATCGACAACCCTTGCTAACACTAATTAGTTCTTAACTCAGGCCTTATTGGAAAAAGTTGAGATTTAAAGCTCTTTTAATAAAGAATTACTTTTCACTAGTGATCCCCTAACTCCTCTAGCTAGACTAGATGGAGGTGGTTCTGGAGGATTATGTTTTGGTTTGGTCTTCAAATGGCCTTATCATTAGACCTAGTCGGCTTTATTACAAGGGTGGTGTTATAACAAGTGGTTAAACCTGGGTTTAACTTAGACTTGGTTTATCTCTCATGCCGTCTCACTTCAACAATATTCAAAAGAAAGTGACGGCATGCGAGATAAACCAAGTCTAGTCTACTTTTGTAATTAGGCCGAGTACTTCTCGTCAGTGGTGGGTTTAATTACAAATTATATAGAATAAATGAATTTAACATTGAATAGGTTTGGTTAAAATGACTTTACTATAATAATGGCTGAATTTGACAAGTGTGGCCTATTTATTCTTCACGTATACGAGAAAATTAACCATAAGGTTAGGTTTGGGGGGGGGGGGGGTTAGAGTTAGGGGTTAGGTTAGGTTTATAGGCTAGTAAGAGTATTTTATAATTTATCGTCTGTTAACTTTAGTAAGCACGACGACCACTCAAAGTACACGTAACAAGTACAAAAAGCGAGGTCATGTTATACTATGCCTAACAATTGATAAACTCCACTTAAAAACAAGAATATATTAGGTACCCAAAAGGACACCTATACTTATTGAATGACCATCATCAGCACGACACTCCTTGGTAAGAACTCACTTGAAGTTAATAAGTCACCAACAGATCATTAATTCTTTCCATTCCAAAGTTCCCTCCGCTTCAGCACCGAGCATTTTCCTTTATTCACACACTCCGAACCATATGAACACGATCAATCCCTTCGTAATCCCGCTTAATGACAACGTATCCCGCAACCCCGCCGCCCGCAACCCCGCTTGTAATACACCTATTAATATTACCGGTACCAGTATTGAGTGACGAGCCACCGCGTCATTACCAAACTTGACAGCAGATATTAACAACTACACCTGACACCAACGGAGAGTAATTGGTGGATTAAATAACACAGTCTGATAGCTTTCAAAAATTATAATTTACTAGCGGACCTGGCAGACGTCGTCTTGCCCGGACATCAGCGCCATCTACAGGGTCCAATTGTAAATCTAAACCATTCTCGAAATCACTTGAACACATATAAAAAAATTCAGCCGTTTAGGAAGAGTTTAGTAACATACACACGTACAGAAGAATTATATTTACATATATAACTAGCGGAAGTCACGCGGTTTCACCCGCGTAGTTCCCGTTCCCGTGGAAATACAGAGATATAAAGTAGCCTATGTCACCCGGGGATGGTGTAACTTCCCAACGGTGAAAGAATTTTTAAATCGGTCCAGTAGTTTCGGAGCCTATTCGTTACAAACAAATCTTTCCTCTTTATAATATTACGAGTAGAAGAAGAAAGATAATTGAATAGTCAAACGAACTTACCTGTAAGTGAAGTTCGACGGCAGTTATAATTATGCTTGTTGTTGTATTGGCCGAAGATGATTTAGAAAACTATGGTAGGCTCGGCTTTAGCCTGTGAGTCTGTGACGTCACACATGCATGACACACAGGCATGGATCGTCATGAGCCGGGACTTGTGTCCTGTTCATTACAATAGACTTGCCCCCTATTACAAGCCTTTAACATAACTGGCTAAATATGCATGAATTAGGTACACCTCTGAATAACCCTTATGGGATTACAGGCTTGATGTTATGTTATGTGTTAGTTATGTCACACGTGAGGTTGAAGATAAAAGCTTATTTCCGAACGCAGCCTTATCATGCTAATATCAGTTTCTTGAAACATCTTCTGTTCTGATTTTATTTTAGGTAACGGTGTCTGTTATCGTGTGACAATATTTTTGTTATTTAAATGCGGCAAAAGAAAGTCGTATTCGACAAAATTGAAGCTACTGAAGAAATTATAAAAACTCAGTCGTACACCACTGAGGCGTGGTACGGATTGGTGGATGGCACATGTCTCCGACGATATGTTTCTTCAACAAACCTTTCCTCACGAGGTTCTTATTTTATTAAAGGAGTTACAGCAAAATCCTGATAATTATTATTTGGTATGTTTCAAGCATGTGGGTTGCAGAGGCCACATACATAATGTTATCAAAAACATCTGGCAACCGTGTATGTATTCGCTGATTTTATTTTACACGAGTATAAATAAACATTCAAATGGGTCAAATAAATAAACAATAGATATAATTTATACGACGGTTCCCGGAATTATAATGATGAACAATCAAATACATTTCAATATCCCTTCATTCACTTTTCTAATTCCAAAATGGATCCGAACGTTTAACCGTTACATTGTTCTATTTTCGGACAATGTCGAATTACACAAAAGGGTATATATACTTTTGTCGTTAGGGACTATTATTCGGGAATTTTTCATTTTTAGGAAACTGGCAGTGTTAATTCGACTTTGTTACAAGTTATTTTACTCTGTTTCAGATGGTGACAAAACTAACGCTCTTGCTAATACTCGCTCAGCTCCACCGAGCAATCAACTCACCGTTGCGACAGTTCCGAGAGCTGAAGCCTGGCCAGGAGATCCCCATGCCACTGCCGCAACACAGCGCCCCGCTGTCGGCACCACACATCGTCATCCACACGCCCACCAGAGAGAAGAAGAGCCCCAACATCATCTCTGTACCGATACAACAGATTATTCTACCAAAGTTCCATATAATCCCACTCCACCACGGTCCACCGCAGTCGAATATCCATCACACTTCTATCCACACGAACATCAAACATATCATCACACATGACAATCGAAAAATACCGATAATCTCACAAACTGTGTCGCATACTACATCTAACATCACCCACCCCTCTACATCATCAGTGCTACCGATACTAATACCGATACATCACAACCTGGTACCGGCACAAGACTTGTCGGTGATACCACTACAGAAAACAGTTCACAACCAGAAACTGCAACATTACACGGTTATGGAGAAGAAGGAAGACAAAGACAATGAAGAAGTGAATAGTTACAGGACGTTCTATGGTGGTTATGGTACTGGGCTGTTCTTCGGCGGTCAGGGCGCGGGACATGGATTCCATATATTTGGGTAGCAGTTATTTCTTTAGTAGTTCTATTTATTGCTTAATAAATTATTTATTTTAATCGTGTTGTTATTCATCTTAGACAACCAGTACACTCTCGTGCAGTGGGCGTTTATAGGCGTATTGTGTCATTGATTGGTTTGGTCTGACTCGCTAAAAATGAAATGCTCATTGCCGAAAATCTTCATGTATATCCTAAAACTGGAACATTATACCGCACCGTACTATGTTTCAAATAGTTGAAAAGTTTACCTGAACGAATAGTCTTAGCAACACACACACCCAAACGATGTATTCATCAGATAAGGATGAAAGGAGTTAAAACCATAATTATTCGAGTTGTAGTTTGATTGCTCTGTTCCCTATACTTATCTACCAATTTGTGATTCTATTTCCCTCCAGAAAACGCAGTTTAAAAACTTATATTACATTTTAATGCCACCGGAAAACGAATAATTAACAACTTGTGTGCTGACCAGTGAACAGTCATATTTAACATTCCAGTGGGAACAAATAAGAATTAAATTAGTAAACTAAAATAAAAAAAAGAGTGACATTAAAAGGAACGTTCAATTTAAAGCATTTTACCTGAATTCACCTGCACGGATGTAGTAATAAAATTATGACGCTCCCAAATATTTGGCTCGTGCAAACATTCGGGTGCACCGCAAAGGCCCGCAGTGTACTTGGATCAACAATACCACAATGTAAACAGGAACAAAATGTCCAGTTTTTGCAACAAAAATACAACCGAATCTTGCATACGAAATACAGCTACTAGTGTAATGTAAGGATTACAGGACCTCCTAACTGATATCATAAATGCGAAAGTAAGTTTCTTTGTTTGTTAGTTTTTCACGCCTAAAGCACTGAACCGATCACCGGGATGTTGTAGCGCAGCTTGGCAGAAGCCCACCCATCACCCCATCATCACCCGCACTCCACTGCTACATGCAGACATATTATACGTTGGCTACCTTCGTATGTCCAGTGTTGATTATTTCAGTTGGATTTTCTGCATTTCCTGCGCCATGTGAAGTAATTGTAACAAATTGTAGCAATGTTTTATTTGTTCCTTTTATCTGAAGCGGCTGTTTGTTGCCAGATGTGGAGCCGACAGATATTCCTTTAATTTTATTGATGACGTTCTACTTCAGCGTGTCTGTTGTTTACTGACTGAGGCTGGTTGTTCTTCTTGATCTGGCAACTGGAAAACGTTTTTATTTTTGAAGGGATCAATAGCTTGAAGTGCCAACAATGGCCATGGTACATCATCATTTGACAATCAAGTCTGAATTTATGTACTTGGATAAGTATATCTGCAAACTGTACAAAAAAAGAACACGATCTAAAAATATTTGCCAAAGTTGATGACTTTAATACTACGTACTCTTCTTATTTGACCACGTTGCCCCACACTAGGAATTACTCCTGTATCGTGCATTTACAAACATGTCAACTCACATACACAAACGGATATACCGAAAACAATTACCTGTCTGTAGATCATACAAATATTTCTTTCCAAACTGCGACACGCAGCGCAGCAGCCACTGCAGACCCACTGCTTACATAGTACCTCCTCGTTGCTCTAGGAGTTGCAATTGCGAGTGCGGAGCATCAGATCCTGGTCGGTTCCCCAGTCGGGCAGCTCAGCAGTTCTTAGTAGCACCTTGGAATCTGCTTCATTTGTTCTCGGTTGGTGCAAATATAATAATGAAAATTTAATGAGGAGGGTTGAAACGTATGAGTCTAGAAGAGTGATGGACATGAATTTTGATGGATGGAAAGAGAGAGGAAGGCTAAAGAAAAGATGGATGGATTGTGTGAGAAATGATTTGATAGAGAAAGGAGTAAATGATGTCGTGATGTATGGCAGGGAATCCCAAATATAATGGGGCAGGAGGGCAGAAAGATCTTGATAGTTGGTTGCAATATGTTTCCTGACTAAAAAAAGTATGATTCTGTTTAGTCTGTCAGTTAGATTATCGATAAATATTGAATACGTATTTTTTGTTTTATAAAATTAATAAAAGTTGACGCGTCAAAGATCATGAGTGAGGGCTTATGACGTCACTACTTGGTAAAAAATGTTGTGCGATGTGACGTCACACGAGTTTTCGAAGCACTGTATCTTTTTCGTTTTTTGTTTACGTGAAAAAAGAAAATTTTTTTTTTTTTTGGAAATCTTTCTGACGGATTATTTAGATTTTTTTTGTCAACTACCCTTTTCTATTTTATTTTAAAAGTCTGTTATTCAATACATTTAAATACATGAAATAATATAATGATGCGTGATACCTACCTAAACAATTTGATTGCAATTAAAATAACAAATGGGCTTATTACGAACCCATGGCGTTGCTTATCAATTCATTGTGTAATGTCCCACTGAGCTCCCAAATGTAAGGGCACGTGCACTATTTACATATCAAAAGAATTTATGTGTTTCGCATATAAAGTGATGAGAGGACATTATAGATAGACAGGACTATCACAATCAAATGGATCGAATATTAGGTCACAGGATGGTTATGGTGGTAGGTGTTGTGACACTTATAATTTTACCACATGATTTGTTTCGGTTTTATGCTTGTTTGTGTGGTACAAAGACATAGGTTATATGTTCACCTACTTGATAAGCTAATCGATCTAAACATATTTACTCTAGGCTAGACTCGTTTCTTATGCTTAATTTAAGATCTAAACCAATCGAGGGTGTGACTACACCACACCATACACATCGCCTGTCTTTCTGGAAGGGAAAGGTAGCTGTAGTTACTTACTCTCTAAGTACTCCCGCCTTCACTAGTAATCACTACATCACTACGTATTATAACAAAGTCCTTTGCCACGTCTGTCTGTTTGCGATAAACTCAAAAACGACTGCACCGATTTTCATTCTGTTTTCACCAATGGATAGAGTTCTCGAGGAAGGTTTTTGTGTATAATTTACACGCGGACCGCAAACGAAGTCGCGGGTTTAGTGCTAGTGAATAATAAGACTCATGTCCACATCCCACATGTCCCATCAACCACAGATAAAACCACATCATTTGGTTTGAATTAAAGATCCATTTTCATATTGCAGAGTTGTAACTTGTGGTTTCCGCTTCCGCTGTCCTGTTTGAATTCCAGATCGTGCAGAAATTATAATGATGGTTTCCAAACGATTCTTTGATGTCCGTGATGGATGATGCTGTGTTCTCCATTTATGAGAGTGAACATTCGGTCATTGACTGATGAGAGGAGTACCTATTGATGTTTGGTTAATTTCATAACAGAAAACTTGTTGATATTAATTATCTATAAATTTCGGCTGTGCCTGAGCCATTGGACTGCTGCGCTGCGTGTCGCGGGTTGGATCCCCGCACGGAACAAACATTTGTACGGCCTACAGATAGTTGTTTCGGGTCTGGGTGGGTTTGTGTATGTGACTTTAAATGTTTGTGAACGCACCCACGATACAGGAGAAATTCCTAGTGTGGGACGTTTTTTTTTTTATTTTTTTTTTTTATACATAGGTGGTAGGAACAACAAGCATCAAAAACTGGATGCGTGCACAATGTATAAGCGATAGTTTTAAGGAAAAAACAGAAGTGGCTTACGTCCAAACAAAATAAAGACAAACTAATCGTAATATTTTCATCAACATGGCTTTTGTGTGATTCTCTCAAGAAATCTAGACTAGTTGCTGCAAATAATTAAACTAGACAAACGAGTTTATTTTAACAAAAAAACTGGTAGAAATGAATTTCCCTAAATAAGTACTTTCTATTTGTATTTTCCATAAGTTCTAGACAAACAACTGAATATTCCGCGACAGTAAAACTATGTCGTCTCAATGTGTTTATCGGTTTTTACCAGTTTGTTCTGCAGGACTTTCACCTGACAACGGTCAGGCACTGACATCGATCAGACGTGTTCACATCTAACAGTAAAAGAAAATAATAGTTCTAAAGTCAAAGTTTAATTTAAATGCAGTAATAAATTAAAGAAACAATTATTGAGAACACCCAAACTTTATTAATTTACAATATATCACTGGAACCGAAAAAAAAACTTTTTTTATTTTAGTGTGTGTTCAAATTAAACCTACGTGTCTAGATAAAGTGTGCGAATGAATAATTTATATTTTTGAAAAATAATCGTGTGCGGCCAAGTTCGCGAGTTCGTGTACCGTTAGCAAATTAATTTGCTGTTGACCCGTGATACATTTTTGTTGATTGTATTTTTCGTAGTGTCAAAATGTTCGTTTATTAGTGGATTTTTTTAATTAATTAATGGAACCTGCTTGTGTAAAGCTTTAGCAGGAACTCATTAAGCCATCGCCACGCTTGTTCGGCTGAAATTGATTTTTGATTATTACAGTCACTTTGCATTCTAATTAATAGGGTTCAAAATCAAAATATTTTATTTGCACTTGTACATACGTCGACAAAAAGGTACACGGTTCGGTGCATTGGTTGTTAGTAAGCACAACGCTTGTGAAGGCTTCCTGTATACCTGGATGCAGTAAATACCAGTAGGTATGTAACATAAAGGTACCGCCTATCCGATTTCCCACACGAATAATTACACAGTTTGTGGTCAGACTTTCGTTGACGTCAATAACAACGGGAACTATCAGACGACCATTTTCGTACACGGAGGGGTGCCTACATCAGGGATGGTCATCCATAAACCGACTACGATAAGCGTTGCTTGACCCGGACAATACATTTATCAATATAAAAACCGATATCGGTTAACCCCGACATAACACAACATCCAACATAAATAGAGAGTATTTGTAAACAAACTCAAGACTGCTCAGAAACATTTTGTTATCAATTTTCGTACGAACATTATGGCAACTTTGGCCCTTGTTTGTGCCCTTGATAGAGTCATCTCCCAAAATAAAATAATTAACATGTTTTAATTCTTACATAGGATACCTAGGAATAAAGAATACCTTATACCTCAAAGCTCTGAAACTGTGAAGGAAAACATCGCGATGAAACCGATACGGCCGGTTTCCTTCACAGTTTTTACATAGGTTTGGAAGCTGCGGTAAGATGGGGTGCCATCTTGACTCGACTGTGTCGACAAACACGCAATAACAATAACCACGTGTAGCTACAAAACATAAGTATGATTTCTACGAATTGTTATGCTCGCTTAGGAAAAACCACAAGAATTTTAGGAAGAAAAATCATTCGAGATTTATCTACCGAATAAATTAACAAAGTGATAAAACGAAAGAGTCATAAATTATTATCAGAAACTAATAGATCTCTATAAAAAATGTATCACGCACGCTAGATCTTCGTGAACTCGGCCTCACAAATTATCTGCATATAAACATTGGTTCTCTTTTACGGAGGTCAGTCGATGTTTTTCCTCTAGAATAGTCAACACATGGAATAAACGATTGAACCTAGATAAAATTAATGTAGAATTTTTAATTTAATCAAAAGTTTTAAATAATATTATAGTAAGAATTTAATATAGGTACCTACATGCAACAAATAAAAGTGGCATTGAATGATTATTATCAATAACTACTAACATTTCGGACACTTGGACAATGAGGTGAGTATTCGGAGTTTCTTTATTTTATTTAGTCATAATGTTTATAGCAACTAATATTTTTTCACACCACCTGCTCGAAAACGTCAAATTATATGTCAAGCAACCTTAACCTAAAGTGAGTCATTATATATTCCATAAAAGATAGCTTGATCTCTGCGACATGTCAATTTGACATTCCTAGGGCTTCCAGGATATCAAAAATTGACGATAAAAATTATCGACGTTTCGTACTATTATTGATGCTCATGTAACATATAATTGGGTTTAATTAAGAAATTGGATTTTATTTATTCACTATTATTTTAGATCAAGTATGTACAAATGTAAATAATGTTATGATATTAAAATATACAATTAAATTATAAGAAAAATTTATAATTCATTTTAATTTTAGTTTTATTTAAAAAATCTCGATAGGTCTGTGGTTGCGATGAATCATCGCCCATCACTAATTAGGTCGGCATGCCCATAAAGTATGACATTGACAGGTACTGTCTGCAGTACTGTGAAATTCAGTACTTCATAGGCGTGAATTTACTGACAGCTGTCGCAGAGGTCTCCCATACAACAAACACAATTTTTGTAGATAATCGTACGACACGTACCACCCTTCCTGCGCAAGTCCAACTTGCCCTTGGCCAGTTTTTGTATTTCATGTGACAGTCATAAAATATGTCCCTCGTTTAACATAACACCTTGTATAGATGCTTTAACTTTTCATATTTAACTAGCTGCCAAACGGATCCCATCGATGTTAACAGTATCATTATTTCGCAGGGTGCTCGTCTTCACAATTTTGGCGACAGTGATCGGCGTTCAAAGCAAAGCCCCAGAAGGTATTACACTAGAAGTTGCCACTAATTTCTACCAAGAAAGCGGTTTTCATACTTTTGAACAAATTAAAAATAACCCTAGCTTATGATGAAGTTCTCATAACGATGTTTGAACAGTTTTTGTCTATGAAAAAAAAATCTACGTTATTGACGTTGTAATCGCTATCTTCTGTCCTATTCTCCAGTAATTTTTATTTACAGAGTTTTTAAAAAACACACTTGCTGGTAAAGGCTACAAATTGATGTACGAAGCGCATACGTGGATACGCGCCAAAGAGGAATGTGATAGCATCGGCGCTTCGCTCGCTGTGCCTAAATCAGACGTAGGTTTATGATACCCTTTTCTTAATTAAAAATATTTTTCTTTTTTGGGCGGTGGGAAATCATCACATGCCTCCTCCCGCTCTAAAAACCACCCATGTTCCTTCTTAGCCCTTTGTGTCGAGGCCGAGGTACCTCTTTCGAACAACCCGCAGCCCCAACGGGTGGTGCACTATCCTTAATTCGCAAGTGACGTTTAATTGTCCTTGGAAGATCCAAAATTGCCACTACCAACGAAATGTATAATCTTTAGGGGATTTAACAATTCATCGTCTTGAGACACTCTCAACTTTGTTTTCTGCAGTCGGTGAAAATACATGACTATCAGCATTTTTGAAACAGCAAAACTGATGCTTAAAACGAAAGTAACAGAGTACCTATCGACAGTTAAGTTGTGAGAGTCAACTATAGACCGTATACCGTGGCTTAACCGCCGCGTGCCGCTATTCAACAACTTATTTCTAGCTCAACTCGCAGCCGGCGAACTTGGATTGCTCCTTGTTCTGCCTGTCACTTTACTTTTTCTTGCAAACACTTAAGTTACGATGCTCAGTTTGAAATGTTTTCAGGTTGATTTGTACGCTTAGGGTTCTGATGTTTCAGATTCAATTCTACTTTTCCATAATAAATTTTTAGGGCTCCGTAGTCAAACAAGGAAACCTTGCACCCGTGCACCAGCCTTACTATGCAAAAATCAGTATCAGTACGCCACTCTCATATGTGTGAACCGTGAGCCATAAGAGGGCCGCTCCCAGTGGCCGCTCCAAACCCTCTGTGTGGCGCTTACCTTTCTAACACAGCATAATCACGGTGATCGGTTGTTGCAGGAAGAGTTCCAGTTCCTGCAGAAGCTGGTCCGTGGCATGTCCTACCCTGAGATCACCGGCACCCAATACAAGCTGCTGGTCTGGCTCGGCATCAACAACTTAGCAGACTTTCGCGTCTGGCAGAACGTTGATGGTAATATGACTACGACAAAATGGCGGTTTAGAACAGGTTCATATGAAATGAAAAAAAAAATCATTAAGCAATGCGTGCTTAATGATTTTTTTTTTCATTTCATATGCTCTAATGAGCACGGGGACTAAAAATTTCTTCTCGTTAATACAAATAGAATTCAATAGATAGCACAAAGGAAACTTAACCTTAACTTATTTATTTTTCAGGCGAGGACATCAATGACACAGGTTTCAGCAAATGGTCCAGCGGTGATGTACATGTAGGATTCAGGTAAACTATTTCAAGTACTTAATCTTTTGAATCATCACCATCCTCCCGCTTACATCCTTGTTTACACGTGGTAGGAGCAGCATGTCTTCTCCTTTCTTACGTCTCTTTCAGACCCCGATCACGCCCACTTACGATGTTACGCTTGTCAAAGTACACGGGAGCCTCAATAGGGTATTTCAGAAAAAAAAATCTAAATAGTCTGGCAGATAGATTATCAAAAAATGATGGACAGGATTTTTCTTTTTTCACTTAAACAAAAGATGAAGACGATACAGTGCTTCGAAAAGTCGCGTCAAGCCGTGTGACGTCACAAGGTTAGTACTTTTTTACCCACAAAGTGACGTCAAAAGCCCCGACTCATGATCTTTGATACGTTTTATTTTACACGTATCTAATATTTTTCGATAATAGATTATCGAAGACGGACCAATTATTTTTTTTTGGCGAAATATCGTATTGTAATAATAACTTCGTGTGAGTAGGTACTACCGCTCCATAAGTCGTAACACAGTGACTCGTAGTTAGCAGTGCCTGTCACACACAACATACGTGTTGTAGCTGGCGACCAAGAGGCTATCCGTCATCTTGTTGTCAGGTTTTTCCCTAGCCACAAATCCATCTTTAGTTGCTTTGGTTTTCATCTCTATTCGAGGGCACGTAACATAGTAACTCTTCTTCAACAGCAATGATCCGAAGGAGCCCCACTGCGTCGGCATGGACGCTATGAACCCTGGTCTCCGTGACCACTGGTGCCACCGGCGGCAGCCCTACATCTGTCAGATCAATGTGGTTTAATTCAACATTTGACTACAACAAAATTAACGAAGTTGTCAAAGACTTCGACTACGAACGTGTTATTTTTAACTATACATTGTCTTTAAATGTTGATAAGTTAATTATGTTGGTGAATATTGAATAAACTGATAAGCATAGTAGCGGTATTTTTTCGATCACACCTTATTATTATCTATCTAGCACTAAACTCCTTTCATATCGACAAAGTTCACAAAGTTCACAATGTATTCAAGTTAAAAGACTGCACAGAAGTGGTGAAACTACGTCAAGAACATTATTCTTATCAATCATCGGGCTGCCTGACGCAGACTTTACTAGACTCATTCCAGAGATTCTTCCTCGTCATCCAGCACATTACATGGCGACAAAAACCCCGCACAATAGCAGTCGTTAAAGCATTTACGTTCAGTAAACGTCAGCACATTTCATTCGACGTTAATATTATCAAAAGGTCACTGGAGAAATAAAACCTTTCCAACATTTTAGATAGGTATCAAGTGGGAATCACTTAAGACTCACTTTTGGCGGGATTATGTTAAAAATCCAATATAAATGTTAAAAGTCAAATATTCGCGAAGCGGCCCAATAAAACTTGGCTGGATTACGACAGAAGTTTTTAATTTAATCCTAAATGTATGAGAAATAAAAGCTTAGCAGCAGTGCCTGCCTATTGTTTTATTCATTTCCCTGTCACGGCTCGATCTTCCAATAAAAAATGTTTTAAAACAACATGGCACTTTTATTGGTAATCCTTTTTATATTGACTGTGTCCTATAATTCTGTACCATTTGTATAGAAGTTAGTATTATACAACCTTTTCATGGTAAATTGTGGAAGCCTTGAATTAAAAGGAATATTTTTGTTCACGTAAGTATACAATTTTAGAACTTAATCAGGAAGAATATTCTGTGACTTAAAATGTTTTGGATTAATCAGTATAGCGACACTCTTAACGATTTGTTATCAATCAATACTGGATAATTATGTCACTTTCAGACGAGCCCTTCGATGTTCGATCTAGATCTAGACCAAGTGCACCATTATGCTCATTCGCAACACTTTCTGGGAGAACACCGCAGAAGACTCCCTCATCTCATACAGCTCTGTATCAGCAAACAACTTAGCTAATGTTAACTTTAATAATACGAGTACTTATTTTTCACAGTAAAACCCTTGAATGTTTCAGCATAAAACAGGAGCTTGAATAGCTTCGGAAGGTTCCTCGCATTTAACGCGCTTCAACTATGCTCTTTCGCTACCGTCAGCGGATTTACTGTAAATTCTCTAAGTTGTTGATGATCTCCGCTTGTATGAAGGGTATGATGATTGGGGTGACTCTACCGCTGGTGATGTTTGTGCGGTAAAATATCAGTATACGAAGATTCACGAGATTCAAGTTCCGTGTGTCGAGACGCACGGAACCGGGCAATGTGGCGACACTAGGGGGAAGTTTATGTCCAGCAGTGGACGTCTTTCGGCTGAAATGGTGATGATTCAATGTTTCCAGATACTATTTCTGTTGATTTTGATACACTATGTTCATCGGTGTTGTAGGAATACTTACCTACGAGCTGAATCGTCGGCGGGAGTTGCAAGTCTAACGAACAATGATGAAGTTGAACTTATTTTGAATTTCGATAACTGTCTGTACCTATCCAGTTTTCTAAAAAAATTAAGGGTTCGGCCCATTACTATTTGTAACATCGTGTACTATACAGGTTGATTCTACTGGTGTTTGATACTTTTCGTACTTAGCTATTTATAAGACCCTTCAATTTTGTGCGGATCACTTCACTTAAACAAAAAAAGAGTTTCACTATAAATTGAAACAAAAAAAGTATTTTCTTTGAAAATAAATACCAACATAATCTCGCAAATCTGTCTTTCATCGGAGATACTAATAATACCGGAGTCGTAGGAAAATCGACACTAACCTACTGCGAACCCGCTCCGCTACCAGCCCCATTGGTCGACAGTAGTTTAAATCAATTTCTCTTCTTCTAGGACAGCTGGTCCACCGCCGACAATGTACGCGCAAGAAAAGTACCTACAATAAATATACCTGTAGTCACGTAACGGTAAAATAAATAATTTACAAATTTTCGCTTTTTTTTAGAATTTCGATAACATTTATTCCGCCTGTCATATAAAATAGGCAAAAGTCAGTCAGCCCATTTTACGGAGTACCTACACTCCGTAAAATGGGCTGACTTGCGATCAACTTGCAAAAATAATAATAGGGTAAACATACCGGTTATCGGCCGTTTAAGCGGCTTGTTGACTTCAGAGTTGATTTTTATCATTAAGCTGCACTTTAAGGTTTTTTGTTTTTTTTTTCATTTTATCCTACAATAGTCTAGTTTTATAAAACCTAACGTTTATAGACTTATCAGTGATATATAATTTAAAAATATAAATTATTCGTAAAAATAGCTAATATACCGGCTATCGGCCTTTTCACTCAGTTATCGTCCACCAGTGCACTGGTTATCGGCCACCTAATTTACGGTAGAAAAACGACTCATATTCCAAGGCTTATAAGGTTTATAATAGTATAAAAGTAAAAAAAAATATAAATTCACAATAAACGGTATATTTTTACTCTCTTTTACGACTATAAAATACAATTAAGTAACAGATTAAAATCTCAAGTCAAACAAATGGCTACTTTTGGTTTTAGGATCAATGAAAATTACTTATACAATTACGAATACCTACCTATATAAAATAAAACTGAAACATAACAAAATTATATGCCCTGTAAAACTGGGACTTATGAGAAATTAAAATAGTTACACCAAAACTATTAATAAAACAATTTAAAAAAATATACGTACAGTAAGAATTCTTTTAAAAGTAAACATTTAAAAATACACAACAAAAAGTTTAATTACGTAAATCACTTAATCAGTCTATCAATCAGTCAGTCAGTATTGTTATTGAAAGTCTTCAAAACCTCTCTTCTTGCATTTTCAGCAGTTTCACACAACATACATTCATATGGTTTAGCTGCTTGATTGTATGATAAATTCTTTAGTTTCGTGCATTTTAAGTGATACCAACGAATGCATTGATCACAGCCAATATTCATTTCACCCTCTTCTTCAGTGTCACTTATAAGGTCAAGATCACAAGAACCACATTTAATACGGGATTGAGTTTCTTCTACTTTCTTTTTCTTCATCCTATTCTTCTTTGGTGGTAGTTCTTTTCTCTTTAGCTCTCTTTCAAGCTTTCTTTTCTTAATTTGGTTTTCTTTGTCTTGTTTCGCGTTTTCTTTTTTTTCGTAGTATTGTTGCCAAGCTTTGGATGTTATAGCACTTGGAAACTGATTCGAATTCAATGTATGAGTTCCTTTGTTTTTAGTGACGACATCAGGAAATTTCAGGTGTTTTTTAAATGGATCCTCATCTATAACAGTTGCTGGTGTTTTCGGAGCTGATGCTATATTAGTATGTTTTCTATTATTTTTATTTTACTGGCATTTCCCGATTTATTGTTCAAAGATTCTGTAGAAAATATTGATTGTGTTTCTGCTAACGTAATAAAATCATTATCAGGTTGTCCAATTGCATTAACATCATGGATATTCAACGCAGAAGAAGCCAGGTTCATGTCTGAAATTGTCCTAGTCTCTGTATTACTATAACTTATGATACTATGAGGAATCTTTTTTGTGTCAGACTTTTTAGTACATGTTAGTTGTTTATCTGGTAAAACATCCAAAGACCTGTTTGAGAGGACGTGATCGTGATCTATATCTCCAAATGAAATATCCATTCTGATGTTTCCTCTTTCATCCTGGTACTTTTCAGATTCATTAGCTTCTTAAAATATCTAATGCATTTCGTTCAACCAAGAAAGTATGTAAGTCTGCAAACCATTTTCGAATGGAACTTTCTTTAATGTCTTCTCGCGCCTTATTTATAGCTTCTGGCTCTCGGATGCTTATGTTTGGATGGCGTTTGAGAAAGCTGAGATACCATCGTATTCCAGGTTTACCTCCTGGAAACCGATGGTCTATGCCCAGTTCTATAGCAAGCTCGGCCACGGTATCCAAAAGATCATATTTGTTTATTGGAATTCCAGCTTTCGCCAACTCAATTATCCAATCAACGATTTTCTTTTCTCCATCAAAGCCAAATATAGGGTCTGGGCCAACTTTTCTCTTTTGATCAGCAACACGACCGGAAAGTCTGTCCTGTATAGTAGATCTTGGGACTCCGTACTGCCGGCATGCTTCTCTTATGCCACGAATGTTGCCGCGTATATCTGAAAGAGCGCTTGTCAGTGCTTCTTCACTATAAGTAAATCGTCGGGAATGCTCTTCATTTTTTATCCTTTTTTTTCCATTACTGACAGGTGCCATCTGCAAATAAAAACAATTCCAACACCATGCACCCCAAACAAAATGTAGCTGTTATCACATATAGCCGGTAAATAAGCTTAAATAAGTGGTAATTATTAGTGATCTAGCTACGTCCCTGCGGTTGAAAAGTAGCCGTATTAATTTAGAGTAAGGCTACGAGTATCTCTATGCCAAATTTCATTTTAACCCATTGCAGCATAAAGGGGTAACAAACGAATATAACGGCCAGAGATAGGTTACATTTTCACCACTTATCGGCCACCTTTATTGCAAACGGCCGGATACAGGTCTAATTTTTGCTAAATATCGGCCTTCCTTTCTTTCAAACGGCCGGAGATAGGTTTTGTTTGTACTGGTTATCGGCCGTCAAACGGCCGGAAACAGGTTTTGTTTTTACTGGTTATCGGCCGCTAAACTTTAGATATTTTTGAAGGTCATATTTTTGAAAATATGAAGTATACTGGCGGCCGGAATCTAGCTTTAAATTCATAAAATTCTAGCTGTTCACAAATATTATGGAATCTATGTTGGTGAATTTAAGGTTTCCGCAATAAAGGGAAAGAGAAATGACGTGAATAGACCGGTTTTGCGACCACCCGGTCGAAAAGTAGATTTTGAAATTTATCGTTGACGTATTACCCGACCACCAAAAATATCACAAATTATCAAAAGTTTTATAAGTTTGGGCACTTGAATAATGAAATTAAACATGCTTAATACACAAAAACCAAACCAATCACCAATAAACCAAAAGCAACACTTAAAAATTTACCTTTGAAAATCAATCCACCTGCTATTTTTTTTCCTAAATTTGCCACGCGTCCACACACGAAATTTTGTAATGGCGACTGAGGGCTCTGTTCTCAAATTTTGAGGGCATGCCCTTGGATTATAAACCGTAACGTTCGTCCGGATCGAATGGCGCGAAATTAGAAAGGAGCGGTCTGTATCACTGTCTATTATTAAAAATAACGTGCGAAGTGGCCGAAAAGGGGTAGTGGCCGGTAAACCGGTATGTTTACCCTATGTGTTTTTCGACGTCCAGCTTGACAATTTCTTGGCGCAACATCGGTCAGGGGAAAACCTTAACCCAACCCTAGTGCTTGTAACACTGGGGTTGGGTTGGGTTTGACCCAATAGAATTGTGCAAAGCTGAGTAATTTCTCGTAAATATGTTAAATTCGTAATAATACTATCCGAATTTTATTTTTATACTTATAGAGCCTGCTTTTTTGTTTACTGCCATCTATAAGTATCTAATAAAAGTATAATGATGCTACCAACTGCCATAACGCGTCTACTCCCCACAAGATGGCGCAACAAGATCTGTGTTATTTCTGTTCTGTGGTGACCAAGAGCACATCCATCTGTTAAAAAAATTACAATATCGAATAATTGATAACCAAGTACTGAAGCTACGGGCGGGACGCAACTAGGGGCGTCTGAGGGAACTAACAATAAAACACTTTAATATTTTTGATATTTTTAACAGCGAGCAACACTAATGTTTTGATTGTCAATTTGTAATTTGTCAAAATGAAAACAGAGACTAGAGAGGTTATGAGTTGAAAACCCATTCTTTTCTTTTTAGTTTGTTTATAAAGTAAAGAATTGACATAAAATTTATCGTTTCCTGCATACTGTACTGTTAACTTGTTATAGCTAAAGGTAAAATATATAGCTAGCTAAGCATATAAACAAATCAAATCGTAATGCTTATACACTAATATAATTTATTGTTTCTAGATGAATTTCTTACAAAGAGGTTTATCCCTGCTTTCAATTGGTATCAAAGCACAATGCAAACAAATCACTGGTAAGTCATTTCAATAACCTTACATAAAACCCTACTAAACTATAAGTTATTGATATATTTTGGTCCTGTTTTAAAACATTTCTTTGAAGTCATTCAAATCTTATAAGAAATGATTTAACCTTGTCTCTACAAATAATAATGTGTCTGTTTATAATCTTAAATTAACACCTTTTTAGTGAATGCAAATAAAAGTAGAAATACAGTACCTACATAAAGTAAAAAATAACATTTATTTAAATTTTTGTCTGTCTCCTGGTTAAATGCTGGCTGGGCCGATTTTAAAGGGACTTTTACTGGCAGATATTTGATGTTATAAAGAGTAACCTAGGCTACTTTTATAAAAGAAAACAAATTAGGATTATGTGCAGCAAAAAAACTTTCAATGTGATAAGTAACAAATTCAAAAATCAACTCATCATCAACAGCCTATTAATGTTCCCACTGCTGGGACACAGGCCTCGTCTCTTTGAGAGGGAATGGGCTATAATTTACCACGCGGGCCCAGTGGGGTTGGTAGATGTCACATGTCTTCGAATTTTTTGGTTCTAAGACATGCCGGTTTCCTCACGATGTTTTCCTTCACCGTTTTGAGAGCAGCGGTGATGAAATAAATAAATTCACAAAGTAATGTCCCTGCCTAGATTGGAACCCACAACATACTATTCGTAAGTCAGGTCGCCCCACTGGGCCACTGCTACTCCCAAAAATCAAAATGCAGTTAGTCAAAACTTAGATACTAATTGTCATGTTTGTTAATCAAATTTTGTTAACAATTTCTAGCACACAATTTACTTAAAATCAGGCAAGTAAGCTGGCCCATCGGGGCTGCAGGATGTTGTAAGAGATACTGCAGCTTTGACATAAAGGGCCAAGAAGAAACATAGGTGGTTTTTAGGCAGTAGAAGTCTGACACTCCCTTTCCCTTTTCCACTCGCAAAAAAACCTTAACTTTGCTATAGTCTGGCTATTAAAATAATAACAGCTGTTTCCCATAAAACTGCAATTCCCCCACGGTCATAATGTATGGTACAGCTGATTTTATAAATTATCAAAGACAAATTTTAATGTGGGAGTGTTAAATCCCTTCTGTACATCAGGGTTGCATCTACCCAGTATTAACTTCTTGTATAGGTAACTTTACAAAATTTTATGACTCTTCCTGCGCCACCAGTAAAACTAAAAGCAAATAAATAATATTCTTTTCACTCAGTCAAAGCCTTGCTCCGTCGGCCATCTTTGCATTTTGCCGAGGTCTGCTTCATGCACCCAGAGGGTTGTCCAGCATTCAGCATGAAAACTTGATAGATGAGTAGGTATGGCGTAATGAGAAAATGTTAAAATTATACTATAAGATGTTTCAGACCCTCCTGGCAGGTACCCATTTTCAGATTTCAAAATGGGCTAAAATCAAAGAGCAGACTTTTCATCTCATTGGATTGATTCTGAACCCAAGTGACTTAAACAAGCAAAACTTGTTACTTTCACTATTTTTTTTTTTAAATGCTCCATTACTTAATGTTAATTCTTTTTGAAGTATCCCCAGTATGGAATTTTCTATAGAATAAACTTAAATAAATTTCATAGTACAAATATCTATCCCATTTTATCTTTGTTGCAAAAATGATTAATAATGAGTTACGGTACAGGAACCCTTAGAACCTTAAAGTTGTAGGATCATAATTATTATTAAAAGTGCATACAAAATTATTTTTTTAAACTGTTTGATGTTCTAACTTCTAAGCGAAACCGATCTCTACTTTAAATCTGGTGCTTGTATGTAACTCCACTTTAAGTGAAGCACTTTTGCCAGCAACTTCCTTTTTCATTGCCTTTTGCCAAAGCTGCGAGCAAAACTAGCAGAACTTAAACCATGGTAATAGACTACTGGAATGAAAAGTATTCTAGATATCTATCCCTTTAATTATGACCCACCAAAAACAAAACTTGAAAAAAAGCCAAGCCGAGCAACTCACTTTTACCGTAAAAAGTAGTGAGATCCATGTAATACCAAGTCAATTAATATATTTAACCCCTTATTTAATCCCTTGTTTATGTTCAAATTTAATGAATGAATTAAATATACCGTGTTTATACAATGCCTAATTGGTTACTAAAAATTCAGGCTTCTAGTTTTATCCACAACGAAGTTATAGGAGGTCGAAAATGGCCTGAACAGGTTCGAGAAAAGGATAGTACGGCCGTGCCGCTTTATTGCTTGACTTGGCGTGCCCCCAGATCTAGCTATCTGTCGTTTGATCGCATTTGTGAATGCGTGAAATGGCAACATACAGTCAGTTACTTTCGTATTTATAACAATGCTATGGACGCAAACCGCAGTTGGAAAACACGCAAATGACACCCAAAAAGATTGAATACGCCGATTATAGCGACACATTTCGCCAAATTCCGAACCCGTTCGATAGCATCACAAATAGTATATAGGAAATTGCACATAACTGTCAAATATAGCGGACTATCGACATCTGCATCTCAGTGCAGCTGCGGCTGCTATCTCACAAAATTGAACTTAGAAACTTCTTTCCCAAGTCCTATATTTGCTCGATGCGTGTACAATAATATTTGCAAGGGTTTGTCGCGCGCCTGTCATTTGGACCCCTTCCGCGTGGACACGGATTAAGTCCCCAGGGATCGGTACGGTCCGCAAAAAAGATATTGTGTTACATATTTTGAGGAAAGATAACTGTACTTTTGTTTCTGAGTGTTTGAGTAAGTGATTAAGTGTTCAAATTGTTGGCGGAGGTCGAAACGCAACACTTGGGCTTGTAATATTGGGATGGTGTTATGTTTCAATTTACTTACTCAGTAACATGAATACCGCATATATTGCCTGAAAGACTTCTCGATTTCTTCTTCGTCATTGCTAGGGCGAGAAAAATCGTTATCTTCACAATATACAGAGCGCAGTTGATTTCGTTCTCTCAAAGGCCTCATTTACGGAGACGCGGCGCCCCACGTCTCCGTAAACAAGCCATTAATCTTTTTCTGTCAACTGCTTTAAATTTATTTTTGCTTCTAGCTTAGAACTTTTCTTCCTATAACAGACAGCCTGAAAGGGTCCAGGGCCAGGGTCTGAAAACGGTAACCAAACCGATACCCAGCTTTTACACACAAAACTTGGACTTCCTTTACTTTTCTGCCAACCACACGCGTTAAAAGTGCGAAGGGTTGCGGTGAGTCAGCGGATCCCGCGCTGACCGCAACTGCGATCGGTTCCCGTAATCGCGACCATTCGGCCATCCCCATTCACACTGCCGACCATTGTGTACCTTGCGTGACTTGATGTTTCTATTTACTCATTTATCGCTTTCAAATCAAATCTGACTGAAATTGTATGGATTCTGGTATTAACTGTCTGAAGAATTGATTTGAATAAAGATACGACAGCCCCGCTAAATGCTCCTTGTAGCCGCCATTTGCTGGACTTACAAAAACGATTGGTAAATGGAGTCGAAATGATAAATGGTTGCCAAATATCTATCCAAATAGTATCCTTCACTTGAATAATTCTACTGCAAATAAGAAGTTTGGTTTGGTTTCGAGAGCATTAAGGAATCTAGAAGTCAGCGAATACTCGTAATCGTATAGTTCGTGTTTAGGCTACCTTTTTTATGTACTTACGACAGGTTTCATCTTACGACTTACTAGCTTACGGAAAGATTGAGAGAACCCTAGGATTTTCTTTATATTGTAAAAACACCTAACGGTTCTCATATTATAATTTAACCAAAGCGATAAAAAAGTGATGAAAATTCGAAAAATATTCTCTCCACAATGAGATGTAACTGTGCATCAGTTTGCAATCCTTTGACACAACTGTCTAATGACAATAACCACAATGCTCTATGCAGGCGTAACGTGGGACCTCCCTGTGGGGTACTTTCTCATAGAAAGTGTCCGGGAATCAATGCCCCATCCTCGATCGCCTCACTTAAGACCGCTCCAGCAAACATTACCTTTTTATTTGCGTCTCTACGGAAGTCGCTATCAACAATGTCTAATGATTCTGGGACGGCTTTATCTGCGATGTTTTCGGATGCTACACCTATTTTTCATTTCTTTGGGTCAAGTTTAAGATACCGTTTTTGGAACCCTTTCATGATTAAGGATCAATTCGTATGCGGCTGAAATGAATTCTTTAGTTAAAGGGATGCATACGAGGATCTAAAGCATTGAATTCATATAGTTAAACCAGTGGTCAGCTCTATAAAAATTAATCTAAGTAAAAAAAACATGTATTCCTTACAAGAAGCCTTAGCCCTTTACAATTCCTGCACAAATTCAATATTTTGAACAAATACGCCAAAACTGAAGCAAATCATAACAGATCCTTCTGGGAAAAATATGATTTTAATATGAAAGGCAAGCAGACGCTGCGTAATAGTCGCGAAGGATTTGCGAATGATAAATTCCTGTTATTTGTTACAACTGAGCTTTCGTTGTCGACTGGATGAATGACAATTGCGAAAGGCTTGGGATTGGGATGGTCACAATGGATCTTGGCTGTGGATGTATTATCATTTATCAGTTTTATGATAGAATTATGTGAATTTTTCCAAAACTTCGAAGCTTGAGATTAGCTTATGACTGTACAATATTTTGGTTTCATCTTTTTGCGTAATTTTAAAGGGTCGTTTGATGCACTTTTTATTAATAAAAAATCACGGAATCATTGCCAACGTTAATGAAAAGCTCCTGGGTACTATTTTCTTAATTTCAACTTTTTTTCAAGTTATTCAGAAACGAACACTATTTTTCTCAATCTTGTAACGTTTTGGGCACTTTACGTTTCCTAGCCAAAACAAGTCTCTGAGGAATCGTTCTATTTCCATTCCGTTCCTGAAACAAGATGTTATTTTTTGCTTTCTTTTGGTGCGTTACATACAAAAGCACATCAATGCCATTTAAAATTAAAGAATGTCTTTCTCCCGGTTCAGAATCTTGCACATTTTGGTGATTGTTATCATCACCACAGTTATCAATGTTATTCTTACACAAATATGATTTACAGCATTTCCCAGAACGACAAAGCTGGTTGGTAACTCTTGCCCATTGTATTTGCTGTCCCCGGTTTTTTTCCTTGCGCCTGTGATTGTAACTAGAGTCATGCTGTCAGAAAAGAATCGCTTTAAGTCCGTGTGTCCGTCATCTGTGGACAATGCCCACTATTAGCGGATTATAATCCGCAAAAAGAGCAGGTACTGTCGTGTGGACCATGGGCTGTGGTCCAAGTGATGCCATGGTTGCGAGCGATGCGTGATTGGTTGCATAAATTATATATTAACATTCACTGTACTATACGTTCTCATCAAAGTTTTTCGGTTATAAAAGTCAGTCGTTTAATCAGTGTTCTAGCTATTTAATTCATTGGCCATTTTTCTTTAAATTACTCAATGCTCGAGCATTGAAGCGTTAGATGGTTTTGCAAACTATGTTAGTGCGATCCAAGAAAATAAAATGTCTCAACTCCAGTAAGGTCTAAACGCAGACACACACACACACACATCGCTACCTCCTATCCCTTGCGTTGTAATATTTGCTTGCATTAGCAGATGCAAGGTTGTCAATGCTCGTCATAGTCCCACGGGATCTGTCGATTATCCCAAACAATAACATGCAGTGCTGACCGAAACGTGTCCACTGTCCAGTCTTCAGGGAGTCACTGGCTGTTGGTGTTGCGTTTGTTATTCTAAGCTGCGCACAAATACTACCAATTTCTGCTCCTCAAGTTTCCCAGAAAGTACACAATTAATTCAGAAATGTGGTCAAAGAATGTAGGTGATTGTGTTCCTCCCGTTTGTGGTTTAAATTAAGAATTCTGTCTTCGCCTTTGTGCGTATATAAATGGGCGAAAGGATTTGGCTTGTAATATCCTTTCTGAGCGCTTAAATAAACTAAAATTGTTCCATTTAATTTTCCTAGCTAAACATCTAAAATGTCTCATTGCAGCAATGTTTAGAACTAAAAAAAATAATTTTATTAGAATATACAGGTTGGAATTTTGTAATGCCACCTGGAGGGAAACTTCAACAAATAGAAAATTTTACTCAAAGGGAACATTCCTTTATTTTTGAATAGAAAGCAAACTGCATTCAAAGATTTTCGAAAATTCTCTTCTTCCACACCCGGGAATCGAACCGGCTAAAATCTGAAAAAATTATACCCTGTACTTTTATTGCATCGATCGTGATAAATTAAATGAAAGGAAAAGTTAAAGAGCTTCAACTTGACTCATTAAATTTGTAACTTCAGATTTCCTGGTTTTCCTTTGAGTGTGTGAGTTTGCTTGCTATTAAAAAATTAAGGAATGTTTCCTTTGAGTAAAATTTTCTATCTGCAGTATTAAGAGTACTTTCCCTCCAGGTGGCATTACAAAATTCCACCCTGTATAAATGCTTATCTTTAAATAAATTTTACCATTTACTGGAACTTGCGTTTTACTTACATTTTTAAGCAACTTTGGCTTTATAGCCATTGAACACTAATCGTCGTGCGTGTATGACCAGATGTATGAATGTGGGCGAGGCAAAAGGAGTGTGTAAGGATTCGGTGTGGTGGAAAAGGACGTGAGTTTAGGTATGTATGAACACTAATCATGCAATGACTTGCTTTCTCAAAAATCTCAAACTGCGGACCTAATATTTTAGGTTTTTGCCCAAAAGAAAGTGTCTTGGTCTTAAGTCTAACTGCAAAAGCCCCCGAAAATGTTTTCATTAAGGCTTTAAAGTATGCGAACTTATCGTATCGTATTCGAAGCAAACTGGTACTTTATTGTTATATTCTATTTACCGTTGAGTCCACATGCATCCACACAAGCTTAACACATTTCGCCACAAACTCTTCCGCACAAAGGCTCACAAACTGGCCAGCTACATTGACATGTCAATCACCTCACTAGATGCACCACGCAAATCGCAAGCTTATGCGAATCGAATCGCGAGCCTCCACAATGCCCACAATTGATACAATGTATTACGGGAACGCCTCGAAACCTTCGTCAATACCAAATAACTGTTTTATTTTAGCCCTTTTTGGTCCTTCAGATTGTGGTAAACTTTTTGCAGGATCTTCAACCTCTATTTACGCCGGATAAAACTCAAAGTCGTATAGCATAGAAGTTGTGTGGAGTTTGGGAACAAATCTTCATTGAAAGGTTAATCCCGTATGACAATGCGTCCTTAGCACCTGCTTTTTATTGTGAAATTTGGGCATTCTAAGTTTGTAACGGTATGCAAAGATGGTTTCGATAATTTCTACAATGCTGCACTGTTGTGCATGAGATTAATTTTAGGAAGGCACATGTGTTTAGATATAACTAGGTTGGGGATTACCTGCATGGGTTTCCATATTCTATGAAATATTTTATCAATGCATATTTCAGCATAACTTTGCAAGTTTGAAGAGACTTATCGCGTACTCTTACTTATTCGTTGCATGAAACTAAAACTAAGACATAAATCAAGGATTTACTTGCATAGCATCCCACTAATTGAACACCCTTTTTTTTGCGTGTGGAAAATCGTCAAATAACCTCTCCCGCTCTTGGACAGAGCGAAAGGGAGTGTCAGACTTCTAAAGACTAAAAACCACCCATGTTCCTTCTTAGCCCTATATGTCGAGGTCGCGGTAACTTATGAACAACCCGCAGCCCCGACGGGTAATTGAAAACCCTTATTGCCGAACTTACATAATTTTGGAAATTCTGTGGGAGGTTCCTACTATCCAAAACATATAATTTTGCTACTTCTTTGAAGTGTAGGCAAAAGCAACCTACCTATTTTGATTTATATTATAATAACACTAACTATCCTATGTCCCTAAGTTCCAGCAGTCCAGGCTCTCCCCATCGCCGCCCCAGCGCCCGTCCAGCCGATGGGCTTGCTAGCCAGGGCCATGGCTTCCCTCAACCAGATGCACAGGACCGGACCACACATCAAGTCACGCAAGTCTAGAAATCCCCTCAATGGAAATCCTTTTGCTAAGGTATGCTATCCAAAATGTTTTTCGTTTCTTTATACTATAATCAACTAGTGTTTAACTCGCACTTGCCCGGTTTGAGACTATTTTTTTTATTAAATTGCATTGCTTATGAATTGTTGAAAGACATGCGACATCGAATTACTGTCGCGCGTTACATTATAGTCCACTCTCTTACAAAGAGAAGACTTAAGTCTCAGCAGTGAAAATGTTCAAAGCTATCCATACATTTATCCAAATATTCATAGCTCCTTTATAATAATTCCAGGGCGTAGTACTAAAGACAGTAATAAAGAAACCAAAGAAGCCCAACTCAGCGAACCGCAAGTGCGTGCTGGTGCGCTTGTCCAACGGTAAGGAGATGGTGGCCTACGTGCCCGGCATCGGTCACAACCTGCAGGAGCACAACATTGTACTCGTCAGGGTCGGCAGGTGAGACAGCATCCATAGTTTATCTCCTATTGATTGTCCTCCCGTGGTAAAGATTAGCCAGCCAATATCATCATCATCATCATATCTCCCCGAAATTACCCACTGCTGTGTTTACGCCTCCCCTATTTTCTACTACACTTCCCGGTTCTGTGCGTGCCATATCCACGTGATTTCCTGCGACTTTGAAGATGTATTTCTTTGGCCTAACCTTGGCCACCACTCGGTCAAAGCCTCGCTCCATCGGCCATCTCCACGTCTAACTAGAAGCCCTGCCTATATCCGCTTGAGGTCAATAAGGTGACTATAAAATGTGTGAACCGACTGCGGATTCGCTGAGGTGTTATCGACCCATCCCAAACAGTGTTAGTGTAGTCATATTATAGATACAATAGAACATAAAGGGGGGTCTATACCCATACATGGAACTGAAAAATAAACTTTTTTCATGAAACCTATACGTGGTGTCCCTATAGACAGGTGGTGAAACCTATAGACAGGTCTTAAAAAATGACATTGAGGTTCCTAATACCATTTTCCCTCAAAGTTAATCGTTTGAAAGGTATACACTTCCAAAGTGGTAAAATGTGTGTGTGTGTGTGTCCCCTCTAACTTTTAACCTAAGTGAGTGAAAAATGTAAAAAATATTGCTGCTGAAGACTGAAAGTTTCTATTGCAAAAATTGGTTTGAACAATATAATTATAGTCAATAGTTTTTGTGATATAGCACATTTAGAAAACCACAAATATAACTTTGTCATTCATACAAACACTTTGAAAAACAAACTTATCACAAAATGTTTTTCTGTTGCTGCCTTCCCTACTATAGTACGGAACCCTTCATTCACTTGGCCAGTTTTTTTTCACCATGATGTCTTCGTTTGGATTCTGTTCCTAATATCGGCATCATCACATTCCAGGTTGAAGGACTGTCCGGGAGTGAAGCTGAAGTGCGTGCGCGGCAAGTACGACCTGCCGCAAGTCATCAAACAGAAAGTGTAGTCTCTAGTCCGAGTGTCCTTAGTACAATATAGTCATAGATTAAGAACATCAAGGCGTTTTATTGAAAACTAGCTTTTCCTCGCGGCTTCGCTCGCGTTTGGTCGGAAATTGTCCCACGAGAACGTTTTAAAAATAGCCTATGACACTCGTGGTTTATAGAAAACTAGCTGTTGCCAGCGGCTTCACCCGCTACAACTCGTAAATTATCCCAAGGGAAGATAAAATCGGGATAAAAACTATCCTATGTGTTAATCCAGGGTATAACCTATCTACATACCAAATTTCAACCAAATCGGTCCAGCCGTTTATGCGTGAAAGAGTAACAAACATCCACACATCCATTCTCACAAACTTTCACATTTATAATATTAGTAGGATTAAAATTACATTAATTTTAAAAATGTTTCAGTAGATCTAGAGATTACACCCTACAACCTCACAAACTATACCTCTTTAATAATATTAGTATAGACAAAGACTCTTCAACATACTCCCAATGGTCAAGTCAACGCAAACAAAATCATTATCTGCTTGCAAGACCAAACTAAAGTTCTAGTGTAACTTGTCATCAATTTGGGATTTGCGTTGAGACGTGATGTCATTCTTGTGATAGTTTCTAAATAGTAGCAGAGTCCTAAATCTCTTTGAATATAAGAAAAACCTTTGCGCTTAAATGAACAGGTTTCGGCAATTAAACCGTAGGAAAGAATAAGAGGCTAACTCAGTTTTGTAATTCATGGTAATTATTGGGGATTAAATTAAGCTCTCTGATAGCTAACCAGCAGATTAAGCAGCTTAGCAAAAACCCCCACTTAATGAGGCAGATTAAAATAAAGATAGTTAGCATCAAGCAGATATGACGGAGAGTGAAATGTGTTTATTTATTTGCCAGAATATAGTTACATACACAAAAAAAAAAATTTAGTAGGTATAATCATTATACATGTAGGTATTTGTCTTATCAGTCGTCCAAACCCCGTCGTATGTTCAAAGGAAGGGATATCTTTAAGAACGTATGAAGTTTACCTAAATAAGAAAATAGAGCACCTCTCTATGTAACAGTATTGCACTAGGTAACAAACTAAATAACATAAAGGGATCCGCGCTTTTATTCGCTGATACTCTGATTCTATTGGTTGATATGACTACCTCGCTAAGCGGCGCTTGCGCAAGCCACGCCTCTTGTAGCACGGGCTGCTTTATCTCTTAAGTACTTTTGATTTATTGAGAGTTTTATGTATTGAACTTCGTGGAACTTAATACTTTTACTGCCTAGATCTAATTGTATTTAGTAAGTAGTCTCGCTAAAAGACTGTAGGTAGTGTTTATCGTTATAGGGGTCATAAAAAGAAAAAATATGTTTAAGTTATAAAATTCATTTTAATTCCTGTTATTAAATTAGGACAGTCTTGTACGTTAACTATTTACATTAAGTTATATTTATATTACAATAATTACCAACATACATACACAATTTGTACGCATCTATAAATTAATTTATATTATAATTGCACAATACTACTACAGAGGTAATAGATACTAGTTTTACAAACATACTTAAACTAACTTATATCTATTTACATTGCACAGTCTTTATAGGAACTTAACTTACAAACTTATTCTAAAAAGTCTTTTATCATCAGCAGAGACACGATTGCCGACAGCGACCACAAACTCGTGTTCTTAAGGCTGATTTTAGCGCAGCAACTTCTTTTTTGAGGTAGCTCACTTTGAGCGCCAAGTGAATCTCTCGCAGCTTCCTTCTATCTCTGCTCTGTTTGGCGGCGTAGTTGTTCCTGTCCCGCTGGCGGCGGTACGTGACGTCACCGGCGCTGCCGTGCGCGCGGCGCATGCGCGGGTGCGTGCCGAGCAAGGCGCCGCCGTTCCTGTCCGCCATCACCCGCAGCGCGTTCCTTTCGAACTCTTGGAAGTCTGGGTCGTCGGATAGCGAGTCAGCGTCCACCATGTGATACGGCCTCTTCGCTGGGGCCTCTGTCGGGGATGCGGGCGGTGACAACGCAACGTGGCGGGTCGTCATCGGGCTGAAGGACACTGAATCGTATCCCGAAGAGCTTCCTCCAGGAGATATGTGTCCAACCGGCGCGTAATATCCATGAGGGAGATACTCCGGCGGCAGTGTCAGCTGCGGTGCGAAATACTCTCTTGAGTACGGGAACTGTGCGTCTTGGATGGCACTCTTCGACAAGTCCAGGGCGGCGTCGTCGGCGTACGGGGTCCACAGAGCCATGTTTACGTGTGCAGTGTTCGAAGGGCGAGCGGCAAATGATGCAAAGGGATGAAATTTCTGAGTTTTATGCAGAAGGGGCGGAGCGTAGTGGTGGGGGCTGGCGAGGGCTGGGACACCGCGGGGTAACGGAACTGTGGGGAGAAACAATGGGGTGAATATTTGTGTGCGAATATAGTAGCTAGTGGTGCAATGTATTGTAGTTTATGTAGGTATATATGACTACTGTTATTCAAAATCTTCGTTGCGTGTGTTATCGTTCAGTACTAGAATGTCTGCACATAAAATAATTATGTAGAATACTACTTGGTGTGCATCTAAATAATTATTAACGAGTAAAAAACATAAGCTTCCATTTAATTTAAAATGAATTTGCAACTGTAAAATTGTATACCTATATGCAAAAATCAATTATAGGTACCTTATTTATTAATATCCTAGATTCGTTTTATGCTTAATTAAAGTACCTACCTATGTCATATCGATATTGCCTAAACGGTTATTTTGCAGTAGTAAATAGATGTCTTAATTATCTAAATATTTAGTTCATAATTAATTAGTTAATCACTTTATTTTCACCTCATGTTTAGTTATCTGTGCAAATTACTAGTAAATCATAATATTATATTTTAAATCTCTTAATGACCTTACATCTAAAGACGTAAACAACTTTTTGATGTCAACAATTTTGTAATGTGCTTTGGTTTCTAATGATTTTGTTTACAAGCGACTATTTATAATCGTCATAAATGTAATTTGTATAGCTAAGAAATTCATCGAATATCAGAGCATAGCACAGTGGCATATCTACTGCAATATTAACCCTGGTCTTTTTGTTTTTATTGTCATTTTGGTGATAAAATCGCTTATCATCTGTATGTAGTCGGATGCCGAAAATATCAATGTTGATCTTAAACTCGCTGTATGTATAATTGTGATGAACTAAACAGTAAGCCGCAGTCCTCAAAATGAAAACAGACAAAATTATGCAACGACAAACTTCTCACACATGCACAATGCAAGTAGATAGTACTTACCTACTTCAAAAACGCAATATAAACAATAACATACAATACCAAAGAAAACATTTAGGTAAGAGTAACTCATACATTACCTAACAAGTCACAAATATACAAAGGCACGCGCCGACCACGACGTACCTGCCGAGCGCCAAACTACACCCTATTGTCTCAGACCATAAACACCGTTTTACAATACGGGTGCATTCTTTTATATGGTACTGTAAAAAAGTAGCCATTTTTATGATGACTTTAAAACTTCTGCGTACATTTTTGAAGATTAGGAAAGCACCTAGCTAGTGGATTAAAAGTTTGCTCAAATGTAAATAGTATTGTTTTATTGTCACCGCTCAGGAAGGCGGCAAATTAAAACTGTTCTTTGTTTTAGTTATTTAGAAGATTCGGATTATTCTAACCATTAGGTAAGACCCGCATAATATCGGTGTCCAATATTTTTATGCTACAGTGTAACTTATATTTCGTTTCGTTTGTGGATTAAACTATTAAAATTATTAATTAAAAATTAAAACAAAAGTTGCTATGACTTACTATACCAGACTTGAGGTACCTACCTAACGTAAAAGTTCAAGTTAAGGTTGAATTCAAATTGTTCCATATTCTCAAAATTGTCGGCAAGCTGAATCGATTGAAAGAGTTTTAATTTCCTAGGTGATAGGGAAAGTCCCTCTAAACTCAATGCAAAAAGATGACGGATTTTGGTGTCCGTTTTATTGTTTACACAATTTTCGGTGCCCCTCAGCCCGTAAACAAATCAGAGCGATAATGGTAAGAATCCAATTCCAAAATATCATACCTAAATCTTACTACTGAACAACTTCTACATTTTAGTGATAGCTGTACCAATTTCAATGCGCAGCTTTAAAAATTAACAATACATACTGGACAGTTATAATAGCTTCTCTTTATACTTCCAAATAATTTAAAAACTAAATATTCACTGAAAAAAAATCTGTTGAATAATAGTAACATATTCCCATTCACTGGACCACCGTGACATCATAATCGTAGTAAAGAGTTACGTGCACAATGCGACTGCCAGACGACAGTTGCGACATTATAGTCGCATGGCCGAGTCGCAGTGGACATGCGCGTGAGTGGACAACTGAGATGTTACGGAAATGATTTGTATGAATATTGTTATTGATATAATAGCTCACGCTGACCGTCGGCTAATTGAAAATCTGGTGTCCGGGTAATGTATTGTTTGGGAAGCATTTGGGGACTACTTGACTAGTCATTCTCACACAAACCTTAATCACACTAATATTATAAAGGTGAAAGTTTGTGAGTGTGTGAGTGTGTATGTTTGTTACTTCTTCACGTAAAAACTACCGAACGGATTTGGATAAAATTTGGTACACAGATAGTTTATAACTTGGGTTAACACATAGGATAGTTTTTATCCCAATTTTATCTTCCCGTGGTATTATTTTCGAGCTGCTGCGGGTGAAGCCGCTGGCAACAGATAGTTTTTTTTAATAAAAGATTAAAAATCATTGACATAATTTATAATAACTGTACTTTAAAATAAATCTACCTAAAATAGACTATCCTACTCGCATTTAGTTTCAACTCGCGACTGAGTGTTTCAATATCCTAAAATGCATTTCTATTTAGGCATCGGTACTTAAAATGTTGCCTAACTTTTCGTGAACACGCAGAACACGGGCATAAAGCAATGATCAACTTGCTCACTGGCACAGATAATTTCAGATATTAGATAGACCCATTATCTAGTACTGTCGATAATTCATATGTTTCTCATACCGTCCAATGTTTCCTCCTATCATCTAACAAAATTCCATATTTCCGTCTAGTTTATGGATTTAGGTAGAATTAATTAAACATAACATCAACGAATGTGTCATTATTACACAAATGAATGCTTAATTTTTTGTGCTCTTTCGCATTTAAAAAAAAAATGTTTATATACTAACCACGTCGTCTTTCATAGCTTTCGTCTAAGTACTTAAATTGACTGGTTCCCATCAGTTACAGGAAATACACATAATTACGTCGCAACCAATTCCCGCTATACGTTGACTGATCGATCGATCATGTTGTCCAACAGTGGTCTACGTGGGATGGCAACCCATTCACTGGCCATCACTGGGCTATGCATCACCATTGTGTGGGAGATTGATGAAGTTTCAGTTCCGGACACAGCTTGATCGAAGCATTGATTGAGCGTCAGCATTTGATTTTAATAAGTTACAGAGTATTTTAATAAGTAGGGCAGATGCTACGAATAAATATTTAGGAGAATTTTTATTTAGGGGAATTAAAGTCGAAAAACAGTTCGTACTTACACAAAACTTCTGTCGATACTACCGAACCAACTAATGGACGTCACGCGGTTTCACCCGCGTGGTTCGCGTTACTGTGGGAATACAGGGAATAAAAAGCCACATTATTAGAGCCTATGTTACTCAGGGTGAATGTAGCTTTCAAATGGTGAAAGAATGTTTGGAATCAACCGTAGTAGTTTTTGAGTTTATTTATTACAAACACATACAAAAATGAAAATCATTCCTCTATAAAATATTAGTGTAGATAGTGTACCTAGATGTACCTAGATATCAGGTTCAAGTATCAGTTCAAGGAGCACAGCTTTATAACAAATTACCGTCCTGTATAAGAAATGTACACTCTTTCAATGCATTCAAAACTCAACTTAGCCAGCACATAATTGCGGATCGATCACTTCTGGAGAAATTAATGCATTGGAAGGGTAACTATTAAGTTGTAATACTGATGACGAACTTATTGTAATCTATATTTTTAGTATTGTTCTCAAGTAGGTAAGTGACTTATGTTTTTATTGAGAATAAAGTTTCTTTATACCGAAGTTTGAATCTAGTATTCAAAGAATCCAAAATTTTTGATGGCTATAATAATGTGGCTATATACAATAATTGTAACTACCATACAGTATTTTTTTTGGGGTTGGCAAATCTTAAAATAACCCCTCCCGCTCTTGGGCAGAGTGGAAGGGAGTGTCAGACTTCTACTGACTAAAAACCACTCATGTTCCTTCTTAGCTCTTTATGTCGTGGCCGCGCTATCTCTTACAACAACCCGCAGCCCGACGGGATTAGGTACCTACCTACCTACCTTATTATTTGGTCAGTAAGCCTGGCTGAAAGGCCTAACCTAAATATCTGTGGGCCTACCAATACTTAGTTCCCGAGAGAAACAAAATGAAAAAAAAAATCTATAAGAGTAAAAGTACTTTATAGAAGAATAACAGTAAACTAAATCGCCCCTATCTCCCAGTTATTACATAAATAAGCTGCACCCCTTCGATGAGGGGTGTCGCAACTATTGACAGCATGGTGACAACCCGGCAATCCACAATATTTACCCATTGACTGGCGTCATACTGAAATAAACCATAACTTTACGAAATTAAGGCTCATTTTTATAGTGCGGTGGTTAGGATGATGGTAAGTTCACAGATGCACAGTGATATTGATTTATTTGGCAATGTCACGTGTGTCGTGTGTGGCTCACGCCTTTTATGGGACGACGTAAACGGGATCTTCAAGGTGTGATGTCTGCCGCTGAAGACAGGGGTGTTAGGCAACACAGTTAGTTTTATTTTTACACAAGTTTAACACCCTTTGGGGGGGGGGGGGGGGGGCGATCATCTAATGACTGTTCCCGTTATAAAGAAGAAAAGTTCCCTAATTATAAAGAAGATAATATTATTGAAACACTATCACCATTTGTGTAATGTAGACAACTCCGTGTAGGTAAGTACTTACGGGTAATTTCTAGTTAGGGGTAGTGCCTGATTTCACTAACACTAAGTGTCGCTTGAATGAACACCTAAATACTGCTGTATAAACCCTACTGATAAAATAATGAGTGCTAAACCGAGCTGTGAAAATTCACCAGTGCTGTCGCCTGAACAAAGACATTCAAGTAGGTATAACTAGCGCCTGAAGAAAAACGGGTACCTATAGACATTTTAGCAAGTCTTAAATTTTATATTAAATCCACTGATCCTAAATCAAAACAACCGAAAGCGAAATCTACAGGGTGCTATAAAAATAAGCTCCCTTCAAAAGGCGCTTACGACCATAAACAAAGTTTTATTGAAACTGTACAACATGCAAACTGCATTGTGGAGCATTTGTAAAGGATTAACGCAAGACTGAAACAATGGGGTTCTACGTAGCTTGCGAAAGACAACGGTACAGGCGTGAATGGTGGAATTAGCACCATTATCTGATTGAAAATGTATTGCAACTAAGATTTTAACAGTATTTTAGTCGGTACGGGTTTAGGGACTTGAAGACATTCGTTGCAAGTTCTAGAGCTAATCCGAATCCGAAACCCGTCGTTTTTTTTGTGGTCTGCGCAAAATGAGAAGCTGATCTGCTCAAATGTGTGTAAACACAAAATAATATTTAAGTAAAGGCCATTATCCATCAAATATTACACCAATACCAAGGTAACTGAGTGTAATTCAGTAGATAGTGTGTAGCCATACCTAACATAAAATAATTTTTACAACAATCTACTAACCAATCACGTGCTTCGAAAAATGTGCTCATTGTGCAACGCACCACCCCCGACTATTAGAGAGGCGGCATGAATGGAACTTGTGCAACCAATGCAGGGGGCACGGGTCGGTAAGTAGAACCTACCTACCTTTTTTAAGAAGGCTGTATCACGGTAATATTATTTACTGTGACTGTATAAAGTAGGAGCCGGAACAGAAGCCATAGGGAATTAGGGACATCTAAATACGTTTTTTGCGCCTTTATTGGATTCCCGCACTTCTGCAGTTTGAATGATTTTCGACTTCCAATGGCCATACGGTGCTATAGTTCTCTAGACTTTCGAGACAGCTTGTTTGTTTACGCTTTTTATAAACATTCTAGTTTTTACTGAGATTACCTGTATTTCTAGAGACTAATCTCTGGACTATTTACCTACACACTAAGGACCAGATACGAGAAATGCTCCGATCAAAAATTGATCCTTTCAAAATCTACTTCGAAAAGGAACGAACATTCTTCGATGGCTGATGAAGTTAGAGTTAGACCCCTGGTCACGTTGCACGGAGGGTGCAATACTAATTGAGTGAGGGTCGTAGGGGTGCTCCCCTAACCAGCGCAATACATAAACCCTTGCGTGTAGGACTGTAGGCGCAATATATTGTTCGCTACGTGAGCATTGATCGATTGGTTGTGTGAGGAACTTTCGGTTGCCAAAAGAGCAATAAAATGAGATTTCTTTTTACAACAGTGAAGTCACAATATTTCATATCTTTGACGGCAAGGTTGGCGCAGTGGCTCAAGCAATGGACTGCTGCGCTGCGTGTCGCGGGTTCGATCCCCGCACGGAACAATATTTGTATATAGATAGTTGTTCCGGGTCTCGGAATTGTGTCATCATCATCTGCCTAGCCTTTTCCCAACTATATTGGGGTCGGCTTCCAGTCTAACCGGATGCAGCTGAATACCAGTATTTTACATGGAGCGACTGCCTATCTGACCTCCACAACCCAGTTAATACTAGGTAATACGATACCCTTTGGTAAGACTGGATGTCAGACTTTCAGGTCACTGACTACCCGTAACGACTGCCAAAGATCTATATATGGCACCCGGGACCAACAGCTTAACGTGCTTTCCGAGGCACGGAGGAAACTCGGTATGTAATGGGCGGTCACCCATCCACAGATCGACCTAGGCAAGTGCAGCTTAACCTAAAGATCGACCCGAGTGGCAGTTCTTATTAAGCCACGAGCTCCTCGTCTCGTCTCGGTCTCGGAATTGTGTATGTGAGTTTAAATGTTTGTGAACGCACCCACGTTACAGGAGAAATTCCAAGAGTGGGGCAAAATTTAAAAAAAAACTGCCTGGATTAAACTGAGTCTTGTCCTTATCGACTAGTTTGAGGTAGGTTGTGGAGTTTTAAACTTGAAACTACGTTTTTCAAAGTTGGTGTTCCTACTCCACTCGGGGCAGATATACCTACTCTAGGACCTAGAGGTTCAACTAAACCAAATTGCACTCGTAGTTACTATTATAGTTCAGTTGAAAACCAGCGTCGGGCACTAGTTGACCGGCATTTTGCTGAATTGGACCTTTTTGGCGCAGCCGTGAGGCACACAGTGGCACGTTTTGTTTATTTCTTAGTCCTTTTTTTATATACTGTTTTACATTGTGTGTACTTGTGGCATGTGCCAAATAAATGCTTTTTCTTTCTTTCTTTCTTTCTATAGTTAAATACCTCCTTATGGCTTCACCGAATCACCGCAGAAAAGAAATGTGCAGCTGAAAACGTATAGGTAGATCTCACCAAAATCAGTAAAAATAATCATATCACAGGGCAACGTGCGGTGTGCCGTATGTGTGTCACACATCTCTTCAACCCACCACCACAGTGTTCTGTCCTCGTGCCGAATGTTTTCTTAGCGAGATGGCCGATATTATGATTGTCATCTATATGGGATGTTATGGGATTTCGTGGAACTTCTCTGTTCATATCCCTATTGGTTGCCGGTGCACGTGCCGATCTGTTAGCATGTGCTGGGGTTAATAATTAATGCTGTTTCCGTTTTGGGACAACGTGCGGCAGCCTCCAGTATCAATCTGCGTAGTATTTAGACTAGATTCATTTGGTATTGGTAGGTAAGGTGATACCAATTTACTATCAAATTAATTAATAAAAAACTTAACAAAATAAAAAGGCCATCTAATTAAAAAAAAGCTTTTTATTATGGTGATAGGCGCGGCATGCGCACGCGCAATATGTACGCCTGCGCGAGCTTTTACAGCCGCGGCGTTTGCCGACCAATGAGCAAGCAGGAATTTAATATTATGTTACCTTCCTAGGCTTCCTCAACTAAGTTCCGAAGTTCTGTAGGTAGGCATAAGATATTTTATGAATATCTAAATATTAAATCAAGAAACTACACGAACAGTTTCACAAAAATATTTTCTAAGCCATTTTTATAGAGGCCTCCTTCCTTTCGCAGACATGAATAATGTAAGTAGATGGGTAGGTATATAGTTACCTAACTTAACTAAGTACCGACTACCGAGCATTCAAAATTATAAGACCAATAAAACCCAAAATTTTACAATTAGACGGTTATTTAAAGAAGTTCTAGTACGAACATTATTGACATAACAGGTAAAAGCTATAAAATAAATATCTAACCCTACGACTGCCGAGTTAATCCGATGGACGGCAGCTGGTCATAAAATGGTCATAATTAGCAGGGTTTTTTTACCAACTTCAAAAACATTTGCAATAAGAGTAGCGGTGAGAATAAACCCCACCGGGACTTTTTAATCCTTTGGCTCATAACTTTTATTGCGGATTATAATCTTTCTAGCAACTTGGCAATAAAATTACTTTAAGGGTCTAGAATATGGTGTTAGGGATTAAGTTTTGTTGACTCCTTTTTATTTTTTTATTTAGAAATAGGGACCATGTAAAAACTAAGTAGGTATATAAACTAATACAGAGTGCTTTGCCCAGTAGTAGGACAGAACAGAAAATAAATAAAAAAGCAGCTCTGATGATTTTAACTAAGCCTGTTTTTCGCTCCGAAGTATTCAATTATATAAGAACTTCTGTTCTGTAAGGGCTTTAAGTTGTCCTAAGGTTACTTGCTCCAGTTGTTTATTGTCAGTACATTTCATGTTGTATGAAATAGGTAAGTAGGTACCAAGAAATAAAATAATTATTTTCGTCTATAAAATTTATTTAATCTCTTTTAGTCTATAATTAATTTATACAATATATTGTTCACACAATTGCACAAAAAATAAATACAATCCATTCAATATCAATCTAATAATTTAATTCAATTTGGTCTACAAGCAATCTAATTAAAGTAGATTAAAAATAAAAAATCCACTTTATTTAAATAACTAATACCAGAGACTTATCTAGGTACAAATGCGATATTGTATATTTACAACTATGTACAGAGTCATTGCTAGTATAGCTAGATACACACACTTTTAAGGTCCGGTCACTAAATAAGTTGATGATCAACACTCGCAGATCTGTCGACAGCGTCCACACACGCCGGCTGTCAACCTCGATCTTAAATCCGCCATTTTCTTCTTCAGATAAGTCACTTGGAAAGCAAGTCGTACCTCCCTCAGCTTCCTTCTATCTCTGCTCTGCTTGGCGGCGTAGTTGTTCCGCTCACGTTGTTTCCTGTACGAGTCATCAGCGGTCTGACTCGTCTGCACTGCCCTACGCATCCTCGGGTTGTTACCCAGTAAGGTTCCCCCGTTCCTTTCAGCCATCGCTCTCAGGGCATCTCGTTCAAAGGCTTGGTATTCCACGTCGTCAGACAGGGATTCTGAGTCGTAAAACTCTGGTGATTCTGGTGGCGAGGGAGCGGTCGGTTTGCTCTGTGACCAGCTCCCGATCGAGTCAGGAGACATCGCTGATGGCACTGTATACGTCACTGGCTGGTACGGATACGTGGCGTAGTACTGTGACTCGGAGTATGATGGGTACACTCCCGACAGCGGTGGAGATTCAGGAGCACTGGACGCGGGAAGTGGAGACACTCTCTCCGCCTTCACCGCGTGTTTACTCAAGTCCAAGGCAGCTTCTTGCGCGTAAGGAGTCCACAAGGCCATGTTGACAACTTGTCTACTTGACGTGCAATTCACGAATGTCCGTCTGTTTTGGCGGGCGACTGTCGTTTAAAAGAGGCGGGGCCTAAGTGACCAACCCCGGAGGAAGGGTTGAGTGCAGGTAGCCACCCTAACGGACCCGAGTGTTGGATGATTTATGGGTTTGTATTGAGTTTTTTGAATGGAGCAAATGAACATAACGTTACAGTGAAATTTGAGGCGAGTATTGATAGTAATTAACTAGGTAGGTGGTTCTTATTGTTCTGTAACTAATTAATAAATCATAATCACTCCGCTAATGATTTTGTTTGTCAGATTTTAGTCTGCCTTTAACTTTTGGAATTGTTGTAATTTGGGTATGTGCAACAGGCACGTACCCAAATAAGAATCACTTAATTATAATAATATGTTGTTTATGTACCTACATCAGAAAAAATCTTTAACTTTTGGGAAACTATTCCGTAAGATAATCCATAACCTTGTCAATAATGATTATTAGCTATTTTCAAGGGGTAGATGCGGATATAAGTAATAAAGAAATTTTATTGTTAAATAAGGATAGTGTTGGCTGTGTTGGTAAATTTCATGTCACCGCTGGTGTGGCGTAGATTTGCTGCTGGCGAAGGTGCTACATAGGTTTTATTTTAGTAATTAGCTTTGACAAGTCCTAGCAATCCTAAAAGATTTCGGCGGCATGTCTGCATACGGCATGACGACAACAAAAACAACAGTCTAATTATTGTGCTAATTACTTGAATAACACACTAAAAACCACTTTAAACCGTGTGATATTCAAGTCCCTTCTGGAACTATCCTTATTAATTAACTTTAGCGTTGACTTTTAATTACTTAGTGGCTGTTCCCTGCGGCATCTCTTTGGACAGATTGTATTACGGAACAAATACTATTTAGACACAGCTGCATTGGGTTTCATTTTCATTTTTTTTTGTTATTATGAACTTTACTTGTATCGAGGTAGGGCTTATTTTATGGTAACTGTGTTACAAAAAGGATTAGATCGCGACTTAGTTGTCAATTGCAGAACCCTTCCGTGTGATAGTTAGCTAACGGTGTTGTTATTATTATTGGAAAAGCTTTTCAGTCTTCCTAGTTCCTGCTCCAGAATATTCTCTAGAAACATCTTACGATTGCTATTTTATTTTGAATTACGACAAAATGACAATACAATCAGCGTAATTAACACTTGAGAAAAAATAAAGCAAAAACCGAAGCCTCGTTTGGTTGTAGTTAAAGTACTTAGGTTTCTGTCTAAGTACCTACCTAGATGAGACAGTATTTCTTTGGACAATGGTTGCCGACTAAGGTAAGTTTTCTCTTCTAGATAAAATTCTAGACGATCCAAACATTCAGCAGATATAAAAGCAGTTCCATTTATTACACGACTGTTTATTTACCACTATTCCGTCAATGTTCAAAGAATATTTAATCCTCAGTTCACAATTTCCTCGTTATCTTGGGATTATGGCGGTGTGACCTTAACTTTATTTACTGGATTTTAAATACTGAGTAGGTACTTTAAGTTATAAACTAATGCTAATTAAGTACACCAAATTTTATGGCCTGGCAGTCTTACTTACCTATCTATAGTTTGCGGATTATTTAAATAGAAAACTGAAATGGTCGCCTAGCCTTAGTAATCAGGCAATAAAATTATTTGTTCTAAAACGTTTGCAAAGGCAGGTAAAAGTTATTTATTTTTATTTTTTAAGCTATGGTTATTTATAATATTTTCTTTCGGCTCAAATTAAGTACCAACGTGACATCACTTACGAAGTAAGTACCTATTACAATATCGGAAGTAGTAGAAGGTACTATTAAGTCTCACAATACGACTGTACGAAAAAAGTCAACGGTCATGTCCGCACCGCGACAGTTGTGACATTATTAACGCATTGATGATTCGTATGAAAGCGTGCGCTGGACAAACGATTATTTCTTTGAAGTTTTTACATACGGTTTCCGGATAATGTGCAGAAATTATTATGTCAATTGTTGGAGGATGTTATATTTATATTGATGTCTTCATTATATTTCGCATGAATAAAATTTAGCAAAGTGAAAGATCGCTTGGCCTTATCATAAACACCAACTGAAGTTTCACACAACGAATCTGAGTAGGTAATTAATATTATATGAGTAATATTTTCTCACAAAAGCACCTCATTTACTCGTAGGTACCTACTTGATCACATAATGTTTGCTGTAGTTTAATTTCTCACGTAAATCTGGCTGTAAAAACATTAGGCGCGTGTCGGCCATCCTGCCAGCGGCCGTATGTGACAGCCGCGTCCCGCGACGGCAGTGGAGGGTTAAACAAACCGAGAATGTTTATTCGTTGAAAGGATTCGTGTTATCTTTGCGCACGCGACTGCATAACTATTATTGTAAGTTTAACATAAGTTTAATCAAATAAATTATGAAAGCTAAATTAAATTGGTTTGATATTTAAACCGTGGTGTCTGCTCAATATTTTTGCAACAATTATAAAATTTTGTGAAAGTAGATAATTACCTACACAGCACCGCACCTAATGTAGGTACCTACATAATGTCTGTACCTAATCAAATGTACCTAGGACTTTCAATTCCTACTGAACCTGGGACTTTCATGTACAACTTCGCCTAGGAGTAGCTATTTGCTAATTAGGTACCTACGTATAAATATTGGTCAATAGGAGCTAGTGAAATTATCAGCTAAAGTGTACGAAGCTCCCCGTCGGGGCTGCGGGTTGTTGTAAGAGATAAGTACCGCGGCCTCGACATAAAAGGCTAAGAAGGAACATGGGTGGTTTTAGTCAGTAGAAGTCTGACACTCCCTTTTGCTCTGCCCAAGAGCGGAACGGGTTATTTGATGATTTCCCAACCCCCACAAAAAAAAAGATGTAGGTACGAAGCTGGCTCTCCATATCATATACTATAAAGGGTGTAAAAGTACCCTTAACGCAAACCAAGGGCACGACTTGTTCTCCCTACCACTACGAACATTTTTTTGTTCCAGACCATACATGGGAACCCCCTAGTTAAGTACAGAGATATTGGCTGTCAAAGTTCCAAATTTTTCACAGCTGTTTTTATTTAAAAATACCTACTAGTTTTTCAGGTTATAACTTTACTTAAATTACCTTCATGGCCCGTTTACTATTCAAAGCATCTCAGTACCTACTCATTCTCATTCTCAGCATATCATCAGTGCTACATTGAGTGTTACCGTAAACACACACACACATTCACACATCATCATTCATCATCATTTCATTCGCACATTTTTGCGTAGCAGACATTTTTGCGTAGGGGTAGGTACCTACCTACTTAGTTGGATGTACAGAATGCTTTGTTTACGTTTGCGTGAAGGGTTAATTTATATCCTGTATATATTATATCATCCACAAGGTAGCCTTTTTCTTGCAAATACTTAATTTTTAAATTCCAGAATAAAAATATCCTCTGTCAGAGGTCCAGTTACATAGATTACTCAGACAGACAAAACTCTCTGTCGCCCTTAATACAGCGTAAATAACGGTTTTATTGTCCCAGAGAAAGTTCTATTTTGCAAACTTGAAATACATCGCATTGTCTTCCGCGTGGCATAAAACATAAAAGGGTTGGTCCTTTGCAAATACAGCACAATGCAGATTATACAATTTGCATGTTGCGTTTGCAGGGTTAGTTCCTAGAATGTTGACTGGCTCTAATCGTGAAATAATAAGCGTATCTGAGTCAAACATGGGTTTTTTCAAAGTCTGTTATAGTATTACACAATGGTTCTGATGATTTCGAAGTTTTTTTTTTAATTGCTGGAAATCATTGACGATATAGACAACGGACGAATTAATCAGTGGATCATTTGGTTTCCTACAATACGGTTCCTTCTCCGGCTTTCTCACCAACACGCGATAATAGCGTCGTGCCGGTAGCCAGGAGCCCAGGACAATCCCTGATAATCTGAATAGTTAATGAAGTTTATGATAGTTTTTAAGGCGACAATAAATGCCAGCGACCTTGAGCGAGTGGGCTTGCGTCACTCCCCGCGATCGCGAAACGCATCCCCGCAATGCACCCATAATTTCGTAGGGTAAATAAACGTTTCAAATAGTAAGGACTGTCCAGCCCGATTTTTATCGCCATACAAAATTAAGTTCGGGAATAAGAATATGCGATTTACAAAAAACACTATTGATTGGTATGGACTAAAAAAATAAAACACTATGACCTTAGTACAATATAAATGATTGATTGATTGATTGAGTATATTGCTTGCAGAATAGGGTAGTTACAAACCTTGTTGTAACTTTAAAAAAAAATATATATATATCTGTTGCTAATGGTGCAGGTTTTTCGATTGTAAGTACCTACCCAGTGCATTTAATTTTATAAACTGTTTTTACTGAAGTCGGAATGGTGCTATTCAAAAACGTTTAAAGTATTAATCTTTTTAGCTCCCGACCGACCTTACGTAGGCATGCATTGGAGTATAAAATCTTCTAAAGTATTGCGTCTACTATTGTTTAATAGTTAAATAGACATATTAGTGACAAACGAACACACATTATATTAATACCAGTGAAATACATACCTTGTCTACAAAATCGTAAGGTTCAATATTAGCTGAATTGGTCGCTGCGTAGGCGGTCCACTTGTTCAAAAGATTAGGCGACAGTCTTCAGTTGTACAATCACAAAGACCACCAGCATACTGTCCATTGTGTGGAAAAAATCTTATGATGCAAAATTATCCAAGTCTCACAAAAAAACCATCATCAAAGAATAAAGATTCTTTGAAGAGCCAAAACACAACTTACTCCTACAAACACAATGATTGTTATTCGTTGATAGACCATCAAACATGAATTTTATTTCACGTGAAATTATTCGATTGCACTTCTGCTTTTGTTAATTTGTAGCACTCTTTAATCAAAATAAGAAAAAGAAGCTTGCCTAGGCTGGGTTAATTAATCATTATTTTGTCGTGTGGGTAGGTCTGGACTAAATCGTTCAGTAAAATACCGTTCACATTTCAACAATTTCCAAATCTTGTTGTCATTAGTAATAAAATGCCGACATTTAACAGACCGTTACTAAGGCCAACGTTCGTTTTTAAAAGCTTTTGTTTAGTTTCTTTACAAACTGTTACAAACAATTTCCATGGCTTTTCCTTTTCTGTGCTCATCTAGCGTCAAGTACCTGTAGGTTCTACAAGTTTTCAAAGGGGTAATATCTGACATCTAGCGTCACGTAGCTAGGTATTCTTTTCTTTTCGTTGGGTAGCTTCCGACATCTAGCGTCTGATAGCGATACTAAAAATGCGCAAAACTATACTGTACAATTAAGTGTATCTTTGTTGTCTAAGCAATAATAAAGAAGAAACTTATTTTTTGTGTTTCATTTTCATTTATTCTCAAAATATATTATTGCACTGTTAGTTGTCATTGAAAAAAAAGTGCAAACATTTAGTTATCTGTGGTCGGCCATTTTGGATTTTGATAATCTGATTGACCGTCGAAACAATTTTGATGTTTTTCAATCTACCTGTAATTTTATTACTAAATTAACGTTCCCATTACCCGACATAATCGCGGCCCTTTCAACACCGTCATCGCCTCGTGTGCCACTCGTCTCCAAGGGGTTCAAAAAGTGTCCTAACGATCAGCTGTCACGAACTACTGACGTGTAGAACACAAACAAATCTGATATTTTGGGTCTGCTATGCTGTTTTCACGATGAACGGCACGTTTAAAGAGCAGCTCGGGGGTGTAGCCGGGGTGTTCGAGCAATGGGGTGCTTGCGAGCAGACGGTGTTGGCGTGTACATTGGCGCGGCGGGTGCCGTGGCCGGGCCTGAAGCTGGTGCAGCGGGCGGTGGAAGCGGCGCTGCGCAGCCACGTCGAGGACGAGCGGTTGGAGCGGGACGCCAACGACGAGCTCCTACTGGCCAGCCTGCTGCTCGTGCGCGACGACGATGATGACGGTAAGTACCACACTGCCAATGTAGCTTGTACCCTCACACTCATGTTTCCGATCTTGCTTTCCTTATGGAGAATGTGAGTAAAGAATGCGAAGAGTTAGATACTTATAGAATCACCTGCTTGCTGATTAACACAGATCCAGTGAGAATCACTAGAAAGGGCTCATTTATTACAAAACTATGTATTTTGACAACCTACCCTAGAAATGGTTTTATCACTCGATTCACAAAAACCTTTTTAAAGTTTAAAACACAGCATTGATTGGAGTCTTTCTTTAAAGGTTCTAAGAGAGACATTATATCCAAGTTCAGAAATACATAAATATCAGAACTCCAGAAGAATGTAAATCAACATTGCTTTGGTGATTTCTGTTCCATAGTAGCCGTTCCTTGTTATCAATATCTGGTTGTTTTAGTGCAGTAATTGAGTTTACAGAATTGTCATATCTAAGAACCAGCTAGAAAAAAATATTTCAGGCACAGATTGTGTCAGACGATGGTTTTATGTAAGTACATAAAACCATCGTCTGACACAATCTGTGCCTGAAATATTAACTAATATTACTATTATATTAACTATTATTATTATTGGTTTAACTAAGTAGTTAAACCATCATATAAAATCTATATATATCTATATCTACCTAAGAATATGATACTAGCCTAGTACTCATTCAAAGCATTTTACTAAGCACTTTTTTTGTGACTTTCAACTTTAAGTTAGAGTTGGACTGAATGTCGGATGGTATTGCCTAACATGGGCATTCCTAATTGTGTCCATAGGCCCATATTATAGTTATCCAAACAGTAAAACCCCTAAGAAGATCCACCAACCAAAACTTATTAGCCTATAATAGTTTATTGTCCTACCTAGATCAGGTCACTCATAATAATATGTAAAAATATATAGGTATGGCATTGACTGTTTTGTGAAAAATGTGGTTAGCCTTTGCTCCTTCCATGAATAAAATAATCAAGGCAACTTTGTGAAGGCCAATTAGATTCATTCGCTATGCTATATGAATGGTCATAATTTAGTATCTAGTTATAATCATAACTGTTTCATTATGTAACGAGTCTTTTAAGCCTGTTACATGATACGTATTGTTTGATTTAATTTGTAGGCACCACGGTGGTGTTGCCATATAATAATTCACTTTTTGGTTGATTTAGAATCGTGAAGTGGTCACACTGGCTTTTTCTTTTTGAGGCTGGCAAGTTGACTTTGACATTTGTCACTTTTCGACCTATAGCTTTTGGACAGAATGGCGTAATTTCAGCGCCGATATAAATCTTGAAGTTTTACTTCAGATGGGCGGCATCTAATCCCAAATATGTGGTAGCCGATTGCCCTTGTCAGCATCCTAATTGGATAGCTCATATTTTTTATGGTAAGTGAAATTTTTTCGTGATTTCGATCCGTTCCGCGTTGTCATGGCTATATTGATAGCAGACGCTAATAGTTTCGATATTTAATTGTTTCAGGATCTTTTAACTTGATAAAGTACTTATTTGTCTGGATTCATTCATCTACTGATGACCACATTTTGATATTTTGGAAGAAACGGTGAGTTTTATTGCATTTGGTCACAACCGGCTCGGCCGCCATTGTCTTTACCAACGCTGAATATCAGCTAACGATTATTCATGTTTGTTTTCAGCCACAAGGCGTTTTTTTCTACTACTAAAAATTTTAAAAGCTCGCCCCTACCAAAACATATCATGGACCGCCTTTGGCATCCCAGCGGAAATGCATATCACCAAGATGAGCATTAATCTTTAGGTTGATAACATTATCGACGGAATTTGGTATGGTTTGTAATACATATAACGTAGATCATATATTTATAAAGTGCAATAATGACAGGTATTAAAAGATTGTTCCATTTTAGTTTTAGTTATATATAAAAGAAAGGAATTCTCTTGTATATTTCTACCAGCAGCCTTCGGGTAATAAAATCGCTCTATAATTTTCATGCTCGATTTTTATTGATACCTTCCCGCTTGAAGATTAAAAGTCTCAAGCTCCCGCAGGTAAGTCTATCTTTGGCATAGTTTTGTGTGCACTCCAGGCGCCCGAATTTTTACATCAACTTATATTTTTATATGGAGTACAACACATTTATAAATAATAACTCACTCTTACATACCATACATTAAATAAATTATTTTTTAATATTACAATTGGCGCCCGAACAGGGACTTGAAGTAGGTTTGTCTGGTACCTATATACTGTCATTATTGCACTATTCATTAATTAGCCTTTTAACTGATGAGTCTATTGTTTACAATGATTTGTTTGTGCATTGTTAATTTCATGACTTTGTTTTTTTGTAACTTAATTGTTTGACTCATAAGTTAATTTACTTTGGTTGATCTTTTGTAAACAATGTCTAGTTTTTACAATTGATAATTTTGTTTTTTGACCTGTTTGTTTTAATAACATGTTTTTTTCCTTAGCAAAACCAACAGAAATGTATAGCATTGACCGCGTTTTGTTGTTCTCAACAGAAAAGTTATTTTGAAAACTAAGTTAAACTGTTTAAGTAAATAATTTAATCTAATTGTTAAGTACAATAATGTACATTTAGTTTATCTAGATTTAAGCTGCTTGTAAGTGATTATTGCACTTTTAAAACGTTTAAATCAACTTAGTAATTCTTCACAAAAATACCACATTGGCTTATATACTTAACCTCAAACTTTGAATTTATTTTCAAACTTTTAACTTTTTGAAGTTTAGTTTTTGCTTTTCGTTTGCTATTCGCCTTGCTGTTTGTTAAGCATGAACAAGGGAGTTCAGTTTCCGCCGCTTCAGGATTCGGGTGATGTCGATACCTGTACTGCTGTTGATGCTTATGCTCTCAGTTGATACCATAGGAATTCTACCTTAAACTTATTCTGGTATACTTACTTTCGGTCGTAGACGTTTTTACTAAATATTGCTGGATCTTTCCAATGATTAATGCCACCACTAGAGTAATCTGTAAACATTTTGAAAAGGAAATATTTCTAAAATTTGGTTGTCCAAAAATAGTAGTTTGTGACAATGGAACTCAATTTACTTCAAAACATTTTGTAGATTTTTTGAAAGGTTTTAATATAACCAAAATATTTTATAATACTTTGTATACACCTCAAAATAATCCTGTTGAGAGATATAATAAAACGGTCGAAACCTGCATATCATGTTTTGTTAAAGATGATCATAGAACTTGGTCTAGTTATTTACCCAATGTTCAATTAGCTTTAAATAGTAGTGTAAACCTCGCTACAGAGTTTACACCTAACTTTCTTATGTTTGGTAGGGAGCTTATTCTTGATGCGTCATTACATCACTTTAGTAGTTCTGTTGATAACTTATCTCAACTAGAAATTTCAAATAGAAACGCTTATGCAGTTTCTCTTAATTCACTTAGTGATATTTTTGTTAAAGTTCAAGCTTACTTGTTAAAGGGGTATAAGCGAAATGCCGCTTATTATAATAAGGGTCGGAAAGTCATTTCTTTTGATGTGGGTGATATGGTGTGGAGAAGAAGTTTTGTTCAATCTCATGCTCCTGCTTATTTTTCGGCTAAACTTGCACCTAAGTTTTTAAAGTGTAGAATAACTGAAAAAGTTTCTGATAACGTTTATGTTTTGAAAGAATTAAATAAGGGTTCAGTAGGGCGTTATCATGTTAAAGATATTATTAAATTTTAATTTGGTTTCCAAGTGTTAGTCTTGATTTTGATAATTTTGTTTGAAGGCCGCTTTTGACAGTGTGATGTATGAGGGGATGGATGGTAGGTTATCGGCGGTTTGAAAGATGTATGTCAGGTAACTTCTTATTAATTTATTGAATTTGAAAACACTCTAAATTAAAACTTAGGTCATTCTGGTTAATTTAATACAATTTTTTCACACCAAATGTTTTTCACATCAAAGGATCTTATTTTATGTTTTGTTTGTTTTTGTTGGATTGTATAAGATCTTATTTTTCTTTTTAAGGGTAACCTTTTACCTGTTTATATTTTATTAGGATCTTATATAACCCTACAGTTCAGGTAATTTCTACCTTGAGGATTAAAAACTTAAATTCAATTTCAAGTTTTTGTAATTTTTTTCTCATAGTTTAAAATCATTCTATTTTCTCTTCGTCATAAATAGTAATCGATTTTTAAATCTATTTTGTGCTGTTCTTTGACAGAATTGTTTCTCATTTTTACTAGAGTTTCATTCTGTTTTATTGATCGGATTTGACTTTGTTAGTAACGAGTTCATTCTGGACTTTTGTTTTTAGGGTCATTCTGTAACCTTTGTTACAAAATGCCTTATTATTTTTTGGATCTTGGTGTAGCTTTTGACCTTGATTTCGACTCTTTTTCCATTGTGCTCGGGAATTCGGTGGTGTAGTGCCGATCACAATGTGGGATTTTGGCCCCGGCCATATTTTTTTCCATTGTGTTGGACATTGTTGTTCCAATCACAATGCGGGATTTTTTGACTTTCGTCATTCTTTTTTTCTTTGCGTTCGGAAGTTCGGTGGTGATGTGCCGATCGCATTGTGAAACTTTGGCTTTCGCCTTTTTTGTTATTGAGATTTCTCATTGGAGATCTCAATACTTTTTTTTGTGTCTGTCTGTGTTTGGGAGATTGGTAGTGTTGAGCCAGTCACAGCATTCACATTCTTTTACAGCTATTGTGCTCGGGAATTCGGTGGTGATGAGCCGATCACAATACGCTTTCTTTTGTCTTGTTGCAGGTTGTGCCTGTAACAATATTTTAAATAAGGTCTTTCAGCTTTATTTAAAAACTTTTGTTTGGAGTTTAAAATTTTTTTGATTGTTGGATACGGAGTTAGTCAGTGGCGATAGAGCCTAACTGCACTCATAGAGATAGAGATGGTAGAGTTGGAAGCGGTTGACGTGGTAGTCAGTGGCGATAGTGCCTAACTGCACTCAAGGTTACTGTTCCAAGTGGTTTGAAATTTTTAGTCAGTGGCGATGGTGCCTAACTGCACTAAAAATTGAGATATGTATTGGTAAATTGTTCGAATTTGTTTGAAATTTTTAGTCAGTGGCTATAGTGCCTAACTGTACTGTTTTGGAGTTAGGGAGCGCTAAGAGATTTCTCTCTTCGTTTCATTTAACGAGTTTTTATAACTTATATTTTTTTGTTTTTCATAGATTTCGTTTTTGACTTTTTGTCATTTGCATTTTTTTCCTTTTAAATTCTTGAGACTTTGTCGTTTGACATTTTCAGAATTCATTTACACTTTGAATCTTTTATGATTCTTTTCTTTTTTGGAATTAGAAAGTTGTTAAGACTGGTTTATTTGGTTGAAGATTTCTTTCTAATAAAAGAAAGTTCCTTTCTTTTATTTTCGGGAGGGGATGTAATGTAACGAGTCTTTTAAGCCTGTTACATGATACGTATTGTTTGATTTAATTTGTAGGCACCACGGTGGTGTTGCCATATAATAATTCACTTTTTGGTTGATTTAGAATCGTGAAGTGGTCACACTGGCTTTTTCTTTTTGAGGCTGGCAAGTTGACTTTGACATTTGTCACTTTTCGACCTATAGCTTTTGGACAGAATGGCGTAATTTCAGCGCCGATATAAATCTTGAAGTTTTACTTCAGATGGGCGGCATCTAATCCCAAATATGTGGTAGCCGATTGCCCTTGTCAGCATCCTAATTGGATAGCTCATATTTTTTATGGTAAGTGAAATTTTTTCGTGATTTCGATCCGTTCCGCGTTGTCATGGCTATATTGATAGCAGACGCTAATAGTTTCGATATTTAATTGTTTCAGGATCTTTTAACTTGATAAAGTACTTATTTGTCTGGATTCATTCATCTACTGATGACCACATTTTGATATTTTGGAAGAAACGGTGAGTTTTATTGCATTTGGTCACAACCGGCTCGGCCGCCATTGTCTTTACCAACGCTGAATATCAGCTAACGATTATTCATGTTTGTTTTCAGCCACAAGGCGTTTTTTTCTACTACTAAAAATTTTAAAAGCTCGCCCCTACCAAAACATATCATGGACCGCCTTTGGCATCCCAGCGGAAATGCATATCACCAAGATGAGCATTAATCTTTAGGTTGATAACATTATCGACGGAATTTGGTATGGTTTGTAATACATATAACGTAGATCATATATTTATAAAGTGCAATAATGACAGGTATTAAAAGATTGTTCCATTTTAGTTTTAGTTATATATAAAAGAAAGGAATTCTCTTGTATATTTCTACCAGCAGCCTTCGGGTAATAAAATCGCTCTATAATTTTCATGCTCGATTTTTATTGATACCTTCCCGCTTGAAGATTAAAAGTCTCAAGCTCCCGCAGGTAAGTCTATCTTTGGCATAGTTTTGTGTGCACTCCAGGCGCCCGAATTTTTACATCAACTTATATTTTTATATGGAGTACAACACATTTATAAATAATAACTCACTCTTACATACCATACATTAAATAAATTATTTTTTAATATTACAATTAGTAAGTTTATTTTGGAATACTAGTACATACATTTTTACACCTATTTATTAAAAACACAAGATTATTCCTGTGCACAAGTCAAATCAAAAGAAATATCTAAAAATATGTATTTGTGAGGTGCACAATGTTATGAAGAAGAAGCAATGGAGCTGTATTAGAACATTAGTGTAATTTCCTGTTTACTGCTTACTCATATCTCTGTTCCCCTCAGTCCTGGCTGACATGTTTGCTTTTGAGTGATGCAATGCATAAAAAAAAATGTGGGTGTATAACTGAATCTTCGTACCTATGGTACCCATGCTGATCATCTTAAAAAGAAATAAATACAGATAGGTCAAGAAATACTGTTGCCACCTTATTTGGCAGTTGTTTTCTGACTGGTGTATTGGATGGTAACATTAGCTAGCAAAATACTTGGGGTTTGATCCGTCAAAATGTTACTATGTTTTCCCGCTGGGAATATCTTTGTATAAGTCCGGTATCTGTATTTGTGCCCATTTGATGGTAAAAAAACTTCTAAATGTGTGATTTTATGATAGTGACTAGTGCAATATTTCATACTTCTGGAATGTAGACCTGCCGGTTTAGCCTGTGCATAGTCTGTCAGTGGATTTTAGATTTAATTTAAATACTAAATAAATACTAAGCAATTGAAAGGGTCAATAACCATTCCTACCTGGCATCAACAAAACATACTTGCATCTATCCAGGTTGTGAGCGTCTCCACCGGCTGCTAGGCCTGCTGCCACTCCTGCGCATGGACAACGAGCGCTGCAAGGACATGTACGTGACGGCGGCGCCGGCGCTGGTGCAGCGCTGCGTGGACGCGCCGCGCCGCTCCGCCGTCGTGCCCGAGCTGTGTCGCCAGCTGCTCTCCTACCTGCTCGTGCATCCCGCGCTCACGCATCATGATCAAGGGTATGTAGACCAATGTTGAGAATATTTGATTTAATTGAGTACTTGACACCGTTAACCAATATTATGACCAATATAAGGCATTTAATTTTAGTACTGGAAATCTCATTACTTTGGAGTTTAACTACAAAATAAAATTTTGTAAACAAGAATACATAGTTACTTAGTAATTGATTTGGCAACCGGTGTCTGCAAAGATTCTATATGGGAACATATAGAATCTTTGTCAACTGATTGATGGGCAACCTTGTAGGGCTTCTTATATTTTGACCATTTTTATGACCTTTCAATTCCAGGACATTAAAACAATGGTTAAGATACCTAGAGAACCATATTTCCGGCAACAGAACAGAAAGCGTGTGGCAACAGAGAATAGACCCCTGTCTCATGCCGGACACAAACATTTGGAGCTCAAACAACACATTCAGACGAACCATCGGCAAGAACGTCGAGTTCCGAGGCATCCTAGACACGGTCGAACACTTCAGTACCGACCTACTACAAGAATCATTCTCTAAAAATGGCCGAGACGTAGATATAAGTATAGAAGGAGAGAAATTAAATTTTGACGCGACGATAGCACAGCCTAAGTCACAGAGATCGAATAGTTTGACACCTCCTTCGAGTAATTTCATACACATGTCTTCGTCTGCTGAGAACTTGAGTGATGAACCTTTTGTTCAGAAACCGAGGAGTTTTTCGTTGTCGAGTGAACATAGTTTGAGTCAGATTAGGCCTATTAGTATAATGTATGGGACGACGGGCAGCGAGACGAGGCTGGACGACCTGAGGTCGCATAACTTCGGGGAGCACCCGGGGATGTCCAACGTGGCGCAGTGGCTGAAGAGTCTGCGGCTGCACAAGTACGTGTGGCTGTTCACCAACATGAGCTATGAACAGATGATGACCATGGACGAAAAGTATCTGGAGAAATTAGGTGAGTTGCACTACTTCTTTGTGGTATCATAACTTTTTATGTAAATTATGTCCTTTAAAAACAAAGTTGTAAGTAGCAGTTGTATGCATATTCCATACATAATTATGCTATACATATATTAGGGATGTTTACCGACATAAAAAAAAATAGATTCTAATTAGTCCGTCTGTTACATTATCGAACAATATTGGATAGGTTTTTTTTGTTTAATCAAATCAATAAAAAATGGCGAAGATAAAACGCTTCAAAGATCTGAGTGGGGGTTTGTGACGTCACTGACTTGTAAAAAATGCCTAGTCTAGTCTTATAATATGACGTCACACGAGTTTTCAAAGCACTGTATCGTCTTCATTGTTTGTTTACGTGAAAAAAGAAATAATTCGTGTCCTATATTTTTTGGTAATCTATCTGACGGACTAATTAGATTTATTTTTGTTAACTACCCTATTTGTATAACTTCGAACTGCACGATTGGATTCATACATACACTTTAATCACCATTTTCCTCATGGAACTTCTAATGAATGACCAATGACTTATGAACGTGAAATGCGTTGCACATCAAAATGTTAGCCATTAACCTTCTAGGCTGCAAATTATATCTTATTGTAGTGTCTGCGTTCGCATCGTGACTCACTACTCTAGTACAGTGGAGGAGGAAACTGCCCACTTGAATCAGTTTGCACTCAACTGGAGTTGCCTGCAACACTTAGTATGAAAATATTATGAATCATGTATCATTGATTGTTTATTTCTGTCAATTGTTTGAATGGCTCTAAGCTGTTGATTTGTGTGTGCAGGATTTTTAAAACTACAAATGGACCTGGTCAATTGCTTTTATAAATTTACGATTTTTTCTCCATTTATTAATTGTTGGAGGAGTATGTTTATTTGTCCCCATATCTCTCTATGTATGTCTGTTTCTCTTCTGATTTTCACTTAGCACTCACTTTTCTGGAAGATGTTAATTGACCTAACTAAATACATAATCAAAGATAAATCACCAAAATAAATACATAGTGGAACATATAACGTCCTCCTTTTTGGAAGTCGGTTAATAAGACTGATTTTTCAAAAGCCATAATTGATAATGGGTTCTATACTTTGGCGCTTGAACGATTGTTAGTAGAATACTGTTTAAAGTTTGTGTCGGCGTTAGTTCCGAGTATGGCTCGCTCCGTTAGAAGCATGCAGCACTATGCTCAAGTCGGTCGGCGTGGTTGACGAAGTAGCTCGTCCCCAGGAGTGACGAAGGGCGCGCGCCACAAGCTGCTGCTGTCCATCAAGAAGCTGTCGGAGCGCGGCGCGGCGCTGGAGGCGCTGCAGCTGGAGCTGCGCGCGGGCGGCGCGGCGCGGGCGCTGCAGCGGCTGCGCGCCGTGCTGCTCAGCCCCATGCCGCGCGCCTGCGACCTGCCCGCCGCCATCGTGCGCGCGCTGACCCTGGGTGAGCGCGCGCACACTTACTCATGTTTATGTTTCTGATAACTATCCGGCTCGAAGGACCACTGTTTAAGTGTCAAGCTCCAGTCGTGATGCTGGTGGTCTCGACTAAATAAAACTGCTACTTTTCGATATGAAGAATATATGTATAATTGTGTTACAAATTAGAAAATACCGATGTATGCGCACGGAAAGTGACGGCGAACAAGTGCGGCCGAAATGGTCAAGAATCGTGTGTCGCGATCCCACTGGCCGACTCGATGTGATGATCCGGAACACCAACCTTAGTCTGGCATATTCCTTCCTCCATTTTTCAGCAGATGGCAGCATCAACACTATTGTGTAATTGCTCAGATGACATAATCAAGTATTGTTCTGTATAGTTCATTACACAAACCCTTCTTATTTGTTTGTTTCAGCATCAAAGTGCCTGAACAGCACTGCCTGCCCGCCAGCCGTGCGTGTGACGTCACAGCTACTGACAGAGGACGGCGAACACGAACACGAGCCACCCGTCGACCCGATGTCGCTACATTGCTGGCTCGTAGAGAAGGTATCACATCTGTTGCCTGTTTTATTTTTAACCGACTTCAAAAAGGAGGAATTTATCAATTCATTTATTATTATTTTATCATTTCGTTTTTTTTTAATTTTTCTATGTATGTTACCTACATGAAGATGCCTGGACCGATTTGGATTTTTTACCCGACTGCGGCGAAGCCCAAAAGGAGGGTTGTGTGTTTGGCGTGTATGTATGTATGTCCGTTTCTTTGATCCCTCATAACTTCTAAACGGATGAAGGGATTTGAATAAAATATGCGTCGTTACATTAAAATTAAAAAAGAAATGAAATTTGTGGATTTTAGGGGCCATATAGCCTATTTAAAAAAATAAAAAAAATCCATTACCGTCGAGTAGGGTATCAAAATGAAGGGTTTTAAAAGGAGATTACAATTTAATGACACTTATATGATTAAAATAAATTCAAAGTCACAAATCATATAAACAAACACAAAAGTTAAATCATCTGCGAAGATTTTTACGCGACCAACAAAAGAACAGAAACAAAAGAACTAAAAAATTGGAAATAAAAAAAGTAGTTAAAAAACTAAAAAACCCGACTGAAAAAACTGAAAAGTAAAAAACAAGCACATTTTAAATTAAACAAAACTTGGAAGCAGGCAAATTAAAATAGAATGGACCCCGTATGCTTCCAAGTTTTGTTTAATTTTAGTCAGGTTTTTTAGTTTTTAAACTACTTTTTTTATTTTTTTGAAAGGTATGCTTCTCAGGTGGTCCCATGTCAAGTCAGTATCTGATGATAGGATCCTGGAGAAATAGAGAGAACTCTTAAGTTTATAGGCACTCTTGAAGCGATTTGGGTACTTTTTGGAAGAGGACTTTTTTGGGGATACCTACTATGAGAGACTCGTGACAAGAAATGAAAAAAATCGTATGAGAACGTACGTAACCCGAAGAATAAGGTGAATGCGACAAGGTAGTCCGCGAAATTCGAATTTTCTTATCCGCATTTTTCATCAAATAGTCACTCAAGGGAAGTAATATGAACTGAGGGAGTTGTATTGGTGATTAATAGTACATTACTGCCGCGGTCTATAATGACTACTTTGCTGGTCGCGCTGATGATGGCCGACAGCGCAGCGTAGCGCAGCTCCAGGCCGACACAGCGCGGTCAGCGTGCAGCACTTGATGGACGAGCTGAGATAAAGGCCGAGACCGTAGGCCGAGGCCTTTACAGCGAGGACAGCAAGGGCTGCAATGATGGCCAAGCTGAAAGGCCTAGAGCGTAGCTAGGCTAGCTCGAGGCAATCATAGCGTGACCAGCGAAGCAGTCATTGTGGGCCAAGGTTTGTATAGTGCTTTACTCAAAAATGCAAGTACCTAATCTAAATAAAACCAGCAAGTAATTTAAATAAAAAATATATTAATTAACTAGAATTTTAATTAAAATGACAATTATGAATAGTACAGTTACTAAAATTCAACACCGACTTTCCCGGTTTGATATTACTGATAGTTTGCGATAATTCTAACGCGGTGTTTGACTGCTGGATTATTTCTTCATTTATTACTTCATTTAAATCTTTTTTTTTTTTTACCTTTAGACGTACAAACAGCTGTGTTTTAAATAAAATCTTTTTGGAATTGATTTTTTAAAACGTTGAAACGTCAAAATAGCGGTCGGCAAAACATTGCCGGCCTGTTATAGCGGCCAGCAAAACTTTGCCGGCCGCTCCTTGAAACAGAACGGCAAGGTCGACTTTGCTCAAACAAGGTTATCAAAATAATGACAACATTACATGCATTTTTGAGTAAAATAATTATTAATCACTAAAGTCACATTTGTTACGGTCGCGAATCCTATTTTATGTAACATACACCCTGACACTGATCGAAAAATTGGAAAAAACTTTAAAAAAATGCTTCACCTTACGTGGCAATGGACGGGCACATTGCTCGCAGGACGGAAGGCTGTTAGGGCTGAAAAGTTCAGGATAGCGAACGCAAACCAGGAGGCGTTGGGATGGAAAAGACCGATGGCCTGGTGAAGGTTGCGGGGATCCGCTAGATGTGAGACGTACTGGACTGGTCAATGTGGCGACACTTAAGGGAGGCCTATGTTCAGCAGTGGACGTCTTTCGGTTTCAAAATCAAAATCAAAATATTTTTATTTCACATAGGCCTACATGGGCACTTATAAAACGTCGGTAAAAAGGGGCACGGTTCGGTGCATTGGTCGATTCCTAAGGAGAAGAACCGGCAAGAAACTCCAAAGGTTATTTTTTTAATCTTTTAAAATCGTTTGGGTTAACAATAAGGTATAATACACACATGAAGACCATGCAGATTAATGTCTGAGATGGTCTTTTGAAGAAAGCATCACACAGATTTGAGTGGACCCGTCCAGTCAGTGCAAGCATTTGTCAGTTATCGTGGAGCTCGACTTATAACTCAAGGAGCTCAACGTCACGACGAACAATACCAAAGAAAGGACATTTGGGTGGGTCACTTAAAGTACTCAAACTGCCAGACAATCGTTAAAATTTAAGAAAGACCCACATTCCTCACATTCACAATATTTAAGTTTAAGTTTAACTGAAGATGATGATGAGCGAGACTGACTGAATTGCGGCACGGTTGGCGCAGTGGCTAAGCGATAGGACTACTGCGCTGCGTGTCGCGGGTTCAATCCCCGCATGCATAGATTAAATGTTTGTAAACGCACCCACGATACAGGAGAAATTTCTAATGTGGGGCAAGTTTTGATTGTCACAACTTAGCAGCTGAAAACAAAAATTGAATAAGCATTGTTTTATTTCAGGCGCTACACCACGAGGCATTCACCCGTCCCGAGCTGCAAGAGGCTCTGAAGGGTCTGCGTCACCGCCTGCCGCCGCGACAGTTCTTCCACCACGTGTCGGATATGCCGCTCAACAGGAGGTGCCCTAAGCCTAGGTATGGCTTATTCACATACGATTGCATGTGCGCTGAATAAATAGTTCATGCGTGAGGAAGATAAAAAATCTCCTAACCCCCTTTTCAACTGTGTGGTTCTACAGCCTACTAACAGTCCTGGAGTAAAATGGCTGTGACATACAGACGGTTTTAGCAATGGCTGCGGAACCCTTAAAATTGAGTCTGAAAACAATGAAAATCATATTTCTCCTATTTGTAATAGCATTGTCCATTACAGATGGCGCATCGGCCCCCACAGCGGACACGGGCGGCCCTTGCGTGCGCGCACGTGGGCCCCCGCCCCTCCCCCCCCGCGCGGCAAGTCGCACTCCTACCCCCCCCGCCGCCCCACGCGGGCCCCCTCCCACGCCACACGACGACTACTCGTCGCTGGACGCGCTGTGTCTGCAGATGACGGAGCAGGCCATCAACTGACTCAGCGCCGGGGGGCCCCGTCGCCGCCCCCCCGCATTCCCCGCCGCGTCGCGCCGGCGCTCAGATGGGCCCCCCGAAGTGCCCACTGTGACGGTGACGCGGGCCCCTCGAAGACGCTCGGACGGGCCCCCGGACGTGCCCACAGTGACGGTGACGCAGGCCCCACGCCGGCACTCGGACGGGCCCCCGGGCCCACGCACGGTGCGCTTTACGGACGACGCGCGAGGGCCCCTATGAGACGTCCGCGCATATTTATGTTACGAGTACGTAAGTTTATTTACGCACGATTTCTTATGAAGTCCTCAGTTCTGTTGGACCGGGCTCCGGCGGGCGGGACCCTTAGTGACGCAAGTAGCTAGAGAAATTCCGGTTCTCGGCGTCGGCTCCGGTCTCGCGACCAGACGGCGCGCTGCCGTTAACGTATACAAATTATTACTAGGTAGGCAGGATTATAGCTTTTTATAACAATCACCCGCATTCGGTCACTATAGTTTCACTCCCTGAATACTAAGCGTAAGTATTCTCTAAAGATAATACTAGTGTAATCGGTGACATCGACTCGATCGTATACAACTAATCGTATCCTAAATTTCTCTGGTGCTAATTTTTGCGAGGTTTTATTTGTAGTTAGCTGTATAGTGTAGATAGACAGAGCGCGACCGCGGGCCCCGTGGCCGTGCGTGTGGCATGTGTCTCGTGCGGGACTCGGCTGGCAGCAACGACAGCGAGGTACACAGCTGCACACACGAAGCCTTCAGTCCCTACTCACTGTAGCTCAGCAACGAACAGGGCCTGCAGTCTCTACAAAGATAGCGATCGCTTTACGACAAAATTCGGTCGCAAAGCTATAACGATGCGGATTTAAGGTGGACGTGAGCCGGACGCGACCCTATTAGCTACCAACTTAAATCCGCATCGTTATAGCTTTGCGACCGAATTTTGTCGTAAAGCGATCGCTATCTTTGTCGAGACTGCAGGCCCAGGTTCGCTCCCGCATTACAAGCTCGCCAGCTGACTCCCCTAGTAGTGAATATATAAATGTTGTCTGTACTGACCGGGTTATAGTTGACATGACTGTTTATGCGACTGACCAGCCGCGACACATAACGATTATTATTATTATAATGTTAACGTGAACTAGTTATTAACGTTGTTGACTGATGTTTGCATAATTTATAAAGTTCGCAAACTATTATTATTTTTTATTTTAATCTTTATTTTATTTAGTCTAATGAATATTTATATTCAGCAATTAATGTTTTGACTGGATCAAAAATCTGATTGTAATGTGTGCAATTTATTATTTTTTTATTTACGCAATATTTTGTCTATATTATAAACTTATAGAATTCATGTAAATAAAGAACTAGTTCACATTGTATTTATAAGGATTATTGTTTTGTACAAAACATGTGTTGATGACAGATATAATATAATATTATAGCAAATGATAAGGACATTATTATGAGATGAAATGTATTGCTGTATGATTATGAGTTAGCGAGTTGAGTTGTTTCATTTGGAGCTTACAAGCTGTCTACAGATATTTATATTTAGCAAATTGTACAGAAGTTTACGGAGTACCTATATTTATTCTTTACCCCACATACCTCAATTTTTCTTGTTCTGTTAATATTTCGTTCACATCTGTGTTCAGGAGCTTTAGTTACTAATCTGTAGCGGACTGTGATACGGTTTGTTTTTGGATCATGGATCATGATATTCATCAGCACTTAAAATAAATATTGTATTTAAACATGGAGTTTTGTTTCTTATTTACCTGAATAATCAAGTCACAGACACCTAATTTATACTTATTCAATAGGATTAATTTAACATAGCAAGGAAGGTAAAACAAGAACTTGCTTAACTTTTTATTGCTTTATAACATTATGATATAAATATAACTTAAGTAGTTTAAATATTTATGGACTAGACATCAAATGACAAGTATTTTTGGTCTTGTTACAATATAAACTACTGGTTGAATTGCAGGTACAGTCAGTGCCCTGCTTTACCGGACCCTTGTACTCTTCTGTAGAGGAGTCAAGTAATTCAAGCACTGACCATACTTTTCATTAAATGAGTCTCTCTTTATGTGTACCAATTTTATGTCTAGCAAGATCATTCTTCCTATAAAATGCTCTTGTGCATCTGTCACATGGAAATGGAATGAGGTTACTGTGGACCTTAGCAGTATGAAAGTCCAGCATTGGTCTTGATGGGAACTTCATTAAACATCCTTCAAATGTACACTTATGTTTATCAGTTTTCTTATGTTTAAAGTTCATGTGACGTGTTAAAGCCTTCCGTTCATAAAAGCTGCTGGTACACAACTCACACTTGAGTGGTCTTTGTCCTGTATGTCTCCACATGTGAACCTCTATATTGGCAAAATGTTTTGAACAAACAGTACAGTGACCTGATTTCTCAGAATGTTGATTGTCAATATGACACTTTAGGTTCCCCTTAACATTGAAGGTGAGTCCACAATGGTTACACACATATCTGTTAGGTTCAGAATGCAATTTCATATGTTTTCTCAAATTGCTTTGGTACTTAAATAATACATTACACAGAGGGCAGGAATACTTTTTCTCAGTACTGTGTGCCAAGAGATGACTGTTTAGTTCTTGCTTAGTACAGAACCTCTTTGGACAAGCTGTGCACAAGTGATCCTTCACACCAGTGTGCCGTTTCTCATGTCTTTGTAATGCACTGTACTGTGTAAACCTATGGCTGCAGAAGGAGCACCCATATGGTGTTTCCCCAGTGTGTATGCGCATGTGAATCTTCACACTATTCTTAGACAAGAAGCCTTTGCCACAGTTTTCACAAATGAAGTTACACTGTTCCTTCTGTTGCATATGGTTGCTTGTCATGTGCCGGGTGAGAGTACCACTGTTTTTGTATTTCTTGTCACATGAAGGACAAGAGTATGGTTTCTCATTAGTGTGTGATCTCATGTGTTCTTTGACGGTTGACGGGTTAGCACATTTTCGGCCACAAACTAAGCAAGTACATGACTTGATGTTTTTTAATTTAGATCTTTGTTTTTGTCGTTTTCTTTTGAGGGTTGTCTTTGGGTCTACACTTTCCAATTTAATTTCCAATATTTTATCTCCTCGTATTTGTGCAAGGGTAATATCATCGTTTTCGAAATCTTCATAATGCTGATAATCGTCGCTGTTGCCATCTAATTCTAGTTTCACTTTAGAACATTCGTCGAAATCTGTGGTAACTTTTGCTATTACTTCAAAAGCTTGCGATCTTAACTTCTTCTCAGAAGCTTCGCATTTTATTACAAATTGGTAGCAGGCTGCGAGCTCTATTTCGCAGCTATTACAAATAAACGATGGAAGTCCATCCCCGTCTTTTACATCTAAATTGGAACAACAATACATTATTTTAGAACTTAACGTGATTTCTTTTATTTCTTTACTAAAAATGTAGGAAGTACCTTTATTTTTGCAACATAATCTACACATATTTTCATTCATTACTATATTATAATATAATTCAACAAGACCTCAGACAACAAGCATTTAGTTTATTTATTTTCCATATTTCTGTCTTTGTCAAACTTTGACATTGGCATCTGTCTGATCGACACTCATGGAATTAGTAAGTTATCGAAAACCTGAAGGTAATATATTTATTGATACCTTTGTATTTTATATGTATTTAGGTAAAATATAATTAAATTATCGCCAATTAAGCCTCTCAAATTAGGAGTTGGTACAAAGAACAGAAATAACTCTTGTTCTGTGATTTGGTACCTACTGTTCTGTTACTGATGTCATTAGTAAATGTCAATAGCGTCAACCAAATATCAATGTTGTTGTTGATTTGGGTTTGGTTGAGTGGGATTTACAGTGGAAAATTGTAATCTTCTAACTTAAAAGTTTAGTTTTCTTTCTACTTTTCTCGTTTACAGTGATCTTCATTCTGTCAGTAAGTTATATCTCGAAAACTGTGGTACCAAGGGGACGAAAACTTAATATGGAGTCCAAAGTATGTCGTATTTGTCTCAAGAAAACAGCTACAATGTCTATATTTGATACAGAAGATGAAATTCAACTAAGCACCAAGGTAATGCGATGCGTTAATGTGGTGGTAGCCGAAGGAGATGGGCTTCCTGATAACATATGTGATAACTGTGCCTCAGAACTGTCCACATCTTACGAGTTCATAAACAAATGCGAAGCGTCCGACAAGGCTCTCCGCTGTGCTAACATTGCAAACCTTTATGATGAGTTGATGCCCAAAACAGAACCTCAAATTAAATTAGAAATAGTCAAAGAGGAAAACGGAGCTGATGACCAGGATGATTTTGATAACTTTGTATTAGATGACCCTATGGACTCATATGATAACTATAATGTTGAGATTAGTAGTAAAAGAAAATATATAAAGTCCGGCAAATACAAACAAAAAATAGACAGACGTAAGTTAAGAACTAAAAAGGGACCAGTGAGGTGCATGGTATGTGGACTCATGGCGTCATGTCGCTCTGCCCTGGAGAGTCACATGAGAACTCATACTGGCGAGAAACCATTCGCTTGTGACTCTTGTGGCGTACAGTTTAACCTTAAAGGATCACTAAAGAGACACATGATAACACACCATTCAGACAGAGAAAGAAAATTCATTTGTGAAACATGTGGCAGCAGCTTTTTCTCAAAGAGTGACATCATAACTCACATTAGGGTTCACACTGATGAAAGACCATACTCTTGTTCTTTTTGTGGGAAAGCATTTAGGCAGATTGCTTCAATGATACGTCACAAACGGTTACACACCGGTGAGAAGCCATACTCTTGTTCCATTTGTTTCAAGAAGTTCATAGACAAGAGCCACATGAAGAGACACCAGACTGTCCACTCTGATGAGAAGAACTTCACCTGTCACCTGTGCAATAAATCTGTTAAGACAAAAAATGCTCTCAAGGCTCACACTCGTATACACTCCAACGAAAAGCACATTATTTGTAGTTACTGTGGCATGTCATTCTCTTTTAAAGGTAACCTACAAGTTCATATAAAAAGGATACATTCAGAGAGGTCCGGCCAATGCAGTGTGTGTTTAAAAACATTCTCAGATTTAGAGGCACACATGAGAAAGCACACCGGGGAGAAACCGTTTGCATGCAAGCTATGTGATCAGGCGTTTGCAAGCAAAAGGAGTTTGTCAAACCATGTTGGATTCAAACATGACAATGCTTCAAAGTACAAGTGTTCTATAGGAGAATGTACAAAGTCCTTCCCAACTGCTATGATGCTGGAGTTCCACCTACTGAAGCAACACACAAACCACACGCCGTACATCTGCCACCACTGCTCTAGAGGGTTTTTCAGGACCAGTGATCTGTCCCGACACCTCCGAGTTAGCCACATGGATACTGCTACTACCATTGAACCTAGAATATTGAAATCTCAGATAATAGTATCTCCAATAGACTGAAGTAAATATTTCATAGCTATTGGAAATTAATAAATACTTTGAATGTATTTCATAGTATTGAAGTATATCATTGGGAATGATAGACTAAACATGAGATTATTTATTTTAATGTTTCCAAAAGTTTTGGTTTTGGTATGGGACATTACATTACATGGGGTCATGTCTGGATCGTTTAAATAATTATGATTATGTGACTTGAATTCAATATGTACATTACATTACATTATCATGTTCACTGAAAAAGATTGTTTATTTGTTTCTACAGAAGTTACAGAACTCATAAAAAAGAATCTAAAATAAAAAGCAATAATTTTTAGAAGGATGTTTTGCCGCCATATTAAGTTTACGATTAAGAACACACCATTCATAAGCCTGTTATCTAGAACCAAAGAATTGAGTGTTATGTTTTGAAATGTATGTTTAGTTCAGGATACTTCAGATTTGGGATTAAGATTTAGGAACCAATATTTTAGACTGGTGATATAAAATAGGGTAATATTGGGATGATTTCCTTGGTTTTTACCTAACCCACTGATGTGCAATAATTTATTTATAATAAGACTCCGAATTTTGGAAGTATTTTGTCTTAGATGTAATTATGTCTTGACTGGCTCGTTGGTGTAGTGATCGCAAGCGACTGCTGATCATGAGCTCCTGGGTTTGATTCCTGGGTTGGGCAATGTGTTAATTGGGTTTTTCTGTCAGGAATTTCTCTGAGCAGCTATGTAGTCTGGATTTGTGCCCGGTTGACAGCAATAGGGTCACCCCCTATTACATGGTACTTAAACGTAACTGGCGAAATGTGGCTGTACTATTAGGTACATACCTCTGCCTAACCCTTCGGGGATTACAGGCGTGATGTTATTCTCTAACTCTAGTATAGTAAATACCTGATCGTTGGTATTTCGAGAGTAGGCACCTAGTTCGCTAAAAGGCAACATTATTATTATCTTTTAACTTTTTCCCACTAGGAATTTCGCCTGTATCTTGGGTGTGTTACGACAGTGGTAAAGAATAGACAGGAACTGATTCATTATTTTATTCGGACAGAGTCTCGACTTACAGGTTTCACAATCGAGCGCGACAAGACCTCGAAACTGAGCTTACAGGGCATTATATAGACTGATATCCCCACCGGAGGCATCCGGTGGTTCTGGCGGTGTCTTCGCTTGACTGTGATTGGCTCGCGAGTCGTTGCCCGTCATTGGCTGGCTAGAGTGGCATGGCTATGGTATGCTAGAGTGGCATGGCTATGGTATGCTAGAGTGGCAAGGCTATGGTTTGCTAGAGTGGCATGGTTATGGTTAGCTGTCATTGGCTGGCTAGGGTGGTACGCTGTGAGCAGGCTGTTGTAACATTCGGCCGTCCTGGAACAATTGCTCCCGCAATGGAAACAAGAAAACAGTGATTACAAGTCAGCTCAGAAAAACCAAGTTAAAATGGGGCAATAGGGGATTTAAGAAATCTTCGGTTTTCAATTGTTCTTTCACACTACTGGTGCTATCAGACAAAAGCACTGCTACGATATGTTACAGCGGATACTCAACCTGTAAACCCGTTGTATCATATAATATGACCTTTCACACTTCTTAGTTTATGTCAATCATTACCTAACTCCTCAATATCAGTTAATGTGGGCCAGAAAACCAATCTTCTAACGAACAAGAGTTAACCTGGGTCGCCCCCTATAGCATGGGACTTTAAGCTGAAGTAAAAGGAATAAATGCATAAGAAGATTTGTAGTAGGTACCCACTTGTACTAATTATTATGGACAAAGATGTAGGAAATGCTTAGTACCAACAGTTTTTAACGACATACCTTACGATTAAGAAAATAGCTGTACCACGAAAATGTCTTTTAAAATAAATTAGGGAAGTTTGTTTTTAACACCTATGTAAAAACCTCATTACAAGAGATGTGTAGATTCCATTTATGATTATTTATTGTTGTATAAGTATATATTTATGCCATACTAGCTTATGTTTTCGGCTTCACCGCTATTAATTAAAGTGTTTTAACGCAACTTAAATGTTATAGCATTACGTTATAGTCAACTTTTGTGTTCAATAAATGTGTTTAGTTGTAGGTAAAAGTGACGTTGTTATTGATGGAAACGTACCAACAATTTGTTACATTTAAATTAAATATCACTGTTTTACAGTATGACAGAAGTAATATACCATGTAGCACGGATGTAACCATGAATAAACACTTTTTAATTCATTTCAATTTACTGGCGAAATGTGTGTGTACTCATGAGTATAAGTACCTCTGCCTAACCCATTGGGTATTACATGCGTGATGTTAAAAGCATTAAACCTTGTTGCCGCCAGTAGTCATCGCCTGGCGCCAAAGTTACATAATCATAGTTTTTTTTTTTGTAAATCACACTATTAACATATTTCCTTTCCTTTTTTTTTTTTTTTTCTTTTGCCATAACACTAAGTTTACTAACCCTAGTCGTTAAGTTATTTTGTTGTTACTAACACTATGGACACTTGTCTGAATTAAAGAGTTTGAATTTGAATTATCATTTTTCACCTTGTATCTAAGTTACGTCCCATTTCTGAGATAACCCTACCGCACCTAGATTGCCCTGGTTGCCTGGAGCAACCCGATCTGGGATAAATCGTAAGGCTTATAGGTACCCGGTTATAATATTAACAGTATTATAAGAACTCCATATTATCTGCGACATTAAAAACATGTAACATTTTTCATGTAAGAAAATATAAATAAACTGTTTTGCCAAACTATCGTTTGAAGAAACGGAAGAAACAATTTAAGTTAATTACATCATACCATTAAGACGCACGCATACATACATGTACATACTCACACACATAATTCTTAGCGTGTCGATGGCAAAACTTCATTACTTATACACACCAATACACAAGAATACGTTTTTCTATTTTTCCAATATATTAATTTTATGTGTTTAAAGCTTTTAAGTACTAATGTTAAGTTAATGCAACTCTGGCCCCCAAGATACCCACCCACAGGCGCAGCCTCGTTTCAGGACATCATGTTTATCACCATTTTAAAATTAAAATTTAGCTTGCTACTGTCATGTATTATCAGAGCTAAGTTAGATTTAGAATTGGATGTCGTTAACCCTCTTTCCTACATTATCCCCTTTACAGTACGCACAATGTAAACATGACGTCACATAATAATATTTACTTATAAATCGGGTTATTTTTGAAAATCAGAAATTTAGTTGATATTTATAAAAATCAGAACTTCGTTTTACTCCTTGTTATTGTCATGATGCATTTTGTAATATCTTCCATCGCGCGAAGTTTGACACAACTCACACAACTAATCTGGTACTGTAAAGGTTTGTTTACGTTATAGCCTACCATCAACGATTACACAATTACTCACTATAGGTATCTGTACATCCACTTCGCAGTAAAACAATACTACTTTTCGGCTTTTCATCTTGTCATTGCACAGTACTGAACAAATCGTTCACGTCTAAATGGTACACAATAAACGGCATCTATCGAACGATCTACTTACCTAAGATAGGCATAGACTTTGACTTTGGCTTTTCGTTTTAGCTTGCTTGGGCTTTGGCTCATCGGTCACCATAGTGAAAAGTAATATCGGGCAATACATGGCATAAGACCATGATTAGTCATTGTATCGCGTACTGCAGTACAGTCCGAATTACATGGACATTTTTACATAACACGTCATAATACGAAATCTTAGCAACAATTTTATCACTGCAAGGGATTCAAGCCCAAAATCATGATAAACACTCTATCTGACTTGTAACGCGACTAAACTAAAAGACAGGGCGCAAACTACCGTCAATCTACTTTATAAAAGATACGTGCAATACCTGCAATACGTGTGAATTTCTGTTGGAAAACTAGGATCGTACCTACATAATCACTAATACCGACCTATAACATTTTTTTTTTTTCATAACAAGATTTATGTGACTTGCCTCATACCCACATCGTACTTTTTTTTTTTAAGTTTGATAAACGGGCGAGCTATTATTGCTAAGTTATGAATGGACTTTCTTTAGTAACTAGATAGAACTAGATAGAATAAACTGACGCACTTCGTTTACATTACTCGGGATGAGAAATTAAGACGATCAACTTAAATTCACCTGGTTGAATGCCATCGCGTCATGATGTTTTATACCCTAATTAAGAAATATGTAAAAATTAGCAGTTCCTCATATTTAATTTTAAGTTCCTCGTTTTCAATCTGTCAAGAACTTTATCCAATAAGTCTAAAACTGTTTGAATATCGGCTGGCGGTAGCAAGAGATCGCCCAGGAATGCTATCTATATCTCTGATAATAGTTTAATAAAATTATTGTAGCTATTTATAAGTATCTGATCTACATGATTTACTTTGGAATTGTTATTGTTGGATAATCTAATGCGCACTTGAACTAAATATGTACATTTTAAGTTCTCAACTCTTTAGTACACAACTAGTACCTACTCGTAAAACATATTTTTTTCGTACCGGGATAATATTATACAGATTAACTGACTATGATTAGATTTACTTATCGGGCTTACCAAATTATTTTGTCTACGATTCGCATAATTATCAACTCATGGGGCACTCCATGGTAAAACACATTTGGCTTATATATTTGGCTAATGGCATTTGGCTAATTTGGCAAATATTGGCATGTTTACTGACCTTGTTATTTATGCATGGTTCCTGGCAGCTCTCAGCGTGAAGTAGGTCGGTTCCTTCCTTCCATGTCCTTGGTTGCTGTTGACAACCTTTAGGTAGTCTTAATTTACCGTAGAACCGTTGCTGGCAGAGAGATGGATACTTCTTGTAACTCAAAGTGTCTCACAGGTGGTTACTGGCCGCAGTCTTCTTTTTCAAGGTCAAATTATGGAATGAACGATGCGATACTGAGGGTAGTCGCTTCGTGTTCCATCCAGATTGTCACCCGCTTTTTCAATTTGTGCCTTGTGATACTGGGATGGGAGACAATATTTTCCTTGCAGGCGGTGTGCATCGACGTACGTTCTTCGTTTGAATTTTTGACCTCGTCCTCCACAGTAGGTGACCGTTGACTTTTAAGTAGCAGAGAGTCGTTTTATCGTAGGTTTTTTTTTTATTCGATCCCACTTCTGACTGTTACGACAGTGGTAAAGAATAGACAGGAACTGATTCATTATTTTATTCGGACAGAGTCTCGACTTACAGGTTTCACAATCGAGCGCGACAAGACCTCGAAACTGAGCTTACAGGGCATTATATAGACTGATATCCCCACCGGAGGCATCCGGTGGTTCTGGCGGTGTCTTCGCTTGACTGTGATTGGCTCGCGAGTCGTTGCCCGTCATTGGCTGGCTAGAGTGGCATGGCTATGGTATGCTAGAGTGGCATGGCTATGGTATGCTAGAGTGGCAAGGCTATGGTTTGCTAGAGTGGCATGGTTATGGTTAGCTGTCATTGGCTGGCTAGGGTGGTACGCTGTGAGCAGGCTGTTGTAACAGGTGCTTTTACAAACATTAAAACTCACATAAACAAGTACCCAGGGAACAACTGTCTGTAGGCCATACAAATATTTGAGAATTATTGACGACACGGTTGGCACAGTGGTTCAGGCAATGCACTGCTGCACTGCGTGTCGCGGGTTCGATCCCCGCACGGAACAAATATTTGTATGGCCTACAGATAGTTGTTCCGGGTCTGGGTATTTGTGTATGTGACTCTAAATGTCTGTGAACGCACCCACGATACAGGAGTAGTTCCTAGTGTGGGGCAACATTAAAAAAAAAAAAAAAGAATTGAAAGAATTATGATTTTGACAAGTTATAGTCTATCCCTTTTCAACGAGGCGTGTGTCCATTAGTCGGCCAAATCTCATAATAAGATGTCGTTCTCTGTTACAAAAAGCAAAATTAGTAAGTTTTCGTCGACACTTGACTTACGTCTTATTTTTTGTTGATTATGTGTTCCTACCTCTTTCGTCTCTTTAATTTTATTAGTTACGATTTGAGAAGCTTTGTTGTATCGAACACCATGATGAAGTTGGTACTAGCCAGGTAGTCTTCGGTCTTCCCTTGCTGTTGTGACTACGGCCATGATTCATGATATAGGTAGATACACTACTTAGTGCAAAGCTGAGCTCTATAATTGTGCTAGTCATTGTTTTGTAAGAGAAATAAACATTATTTTCTATTACAGAGGTTGTTTTATTTAAGTATTTTGGTTTACCTACGAGTTGGGCATGTTATAGGTACGGAAAATGAAATCAAAACCCCTATAGAAGAAAGAAGACAGCTTTTAAAAAATACATAAGACAAACGTAATTTAAGAGCTGCTTATATAGCAAGTAAAAGTATAAAGAAGGACAGAGCAAAAAGAAGATTTGACATAAGTAAGTAGGTACTCAAAATCACATATTAAAAAAAAGGAGTTAAGAAACTAAAAACCCGACTGAAAAAACTGAAAAGCAAAAACAAGCACATTTTAAATTAAACAAAACATGGAAGCAGGCGGGGTCCATTCTATTTTCATTTCATAATTTAATATTCAACCCCGCCTGCTTCCAAATTTTGTTTAATTTCAAATGTGCTTGTTTTTTGCTTTTCAGGTTTTTCATTCCGGTTTTAGGGTTCCGTACCTCAAAAGGAAAAAACGGAACCCTTATAGGATCACTCGTGTGTCTGTCTGTCTGTCTGTCCGTCTGTCACAGCCAATTTGCTCCGAATCTAATGGACCGATTAAGTTGGAATTTGGTATACATATGGATTTTTGTGACCCAAACATGTACGGCTAAAGTAAATAAATGAATTTTGAATATGGGGGTCGCTTTTACGGGGCAAATAAGAAAATTAAAAAAAAAGTTTTGCAAACTGTACCATGTGACACATCAAATGAAAGGGCTTACTATGAGGGTCTCAAATATTTTTTTTTAATAATTTTAAAATAAATAGTTTTAAAGTTATTTAAGAAAATAGACGAAAATTGACCGTTCCCCCCCCCCTTATCTCCGAAACTACTGAGCCTAAAATTTTGAAAAAAATACAGAAAATAGTTCTATACCTGTAGATTACAGGAAAACCTATAAGAAGTCCATGGTCTAAAAATTACATGGTGAATTTATATATATAAAATTCAAAGTCCTGACTGACTCAATGACTGATATGACTGAACGCACAGCCCTAACCGCTGGACCTTTTTTAGTTACCACAAACAAATTTGGGTCAGATTTAAAAAAACATGGTAGATATATTATATTCATCGTACGGAACCCTCTTCACGCGAGTTCAACTCGCACTTGACCGTTTTTTTAGTTTTTAACTACCTACTTTTTTATTTTCTTCTTTAGTTCTTTTGTGTTTGTTCTTTCGTTGGTCGCGTGAAATTCTTCGCAGATTATTTAACTTTTGTGTTTGTTTATATGATTTAAAACTTTGAATTTATTTTAAACATATAAGTGTCATGTATTTTTGTAATCTCCTTTTAAAACCCTTCATTTTGATACCCTACTCGATGGTAATGGTTTTTTTTTTAAACGCTGTATGACCCCCAAAATCCGCAAATTTCGTTTCTTTTTTAATTTTAATGTAGCCAGTGACACTCGCGCCATCAAGACAAATCTAACGACGCATATTTTTAATAATTACTTAATTAATTTATATTAATTTTTAATTCTTTAAAATCCCTTCATCCGTTTAGGAGTTATGAGGGAACAAAAAGAAACGGACATACCTACATACAAACACAGAACAGTAAGAACAGCATACAAACACGCCAAACACACAACCCTCCTTTTGGGCTTCGCCACAGTCGGGTAAAAAGATAGGCGGTGTTAAAAAAAGCCATAAAATAACGATTCAAAACAATGGATACCAAACATCTCACTATAATATTATAAAGGCGAAAGTTTGTGAGTGTGTATGTTCTTCTTCACGCAAAAACTACTGCACGGATTTGGATGAAATTTGGTCCACAGATAGTTCATAACCTGGATTAACAAATAGGATAGTTTTTATTCCGATTTTATATTCCCGTGGGTTGTAGCGGGTGAAGCCGGGCAACAGCTAGTTAAAAATAAAGCAGGAAAGAAGGAAACTACAAGAAGAACTATTATCCAAATAGAAACACGACTTTTACAGGTCACTCTACGCAGCAGACACTATTGCTCAGATATTCACAACAGTTCTAGAAGACGATAAAACTGAGGTTAGCCCAGTGTTTCTACAATCGGAAGTAGAAAAAGCTGCTCACAGTCTAAAGAGCGACAAGTCACCCAGGGCGAGATCAAATAACGAACCAGATGATAAAAACTTTAATCATTACACCTGAAAACCTAAGAAAACACCACTCCATCGCCACCACAAAAACAGTTAATAGAGAAAACCCGATTTTTTTATTATTATATTGAACTTGTGTTTAGATAATCAGCATTATAGGCTTAATAATAAACCTACTAGCTAGATTACAATTTTTCTTATTCGATAAAAAATCGCCATAGCTTTTCACGTAGTCAATGGTTTCGCCATCTACCGTGATGGTTAGTTCTCCCGTTTGTCATTACATACGTTGGTTTTAGGACTTATTAATGGTGTGACCTACTATTCTGCTTGCTTCTTTTATTTGTTGCAGCATAAGTTGCAGTTATTTAAAGTTGTACTAGCGCTGTCAGTGATTAATACTAAATCATCTGCGAATCTTAAATGGCTGAGTTGTTCCCCGTTAGTATTAGTGCCTACCTACTTTTCCCACTCAATGTTTTTGTCTAGGATTGCAGTAAAAAGTTTTGGGACAACGGGTTTCCTTGTCTTGCACCTTTTGCTATAGGGAACGTAGTAATCGAACGAAACAAAAAAACGTTTGGATCAAGTTATCTCACTGCATCTGCCAGCTAGGTTTGTTGGAAATTAGGATCGGCTTCCAATTTGTTTCGGTTGCAGCACTTACAAGTGACTGATATTAGGATACCGTGCTCTAGACATTCAAATTAGCTAAATTACAAAATTGAAGGATATAGGTGTTCGTTCTCGTTTACTTAACTAATGAATTCAAAATAAATTTAATTTAATCGGAAAAATGTGTCTAAATAATTTACGATTTAATTAGATTAAATGGTCGGCCATAGGTACCTATAAAACCAGAGTGTAAAGATTAAGAATCAGGTCCACAGTACAAACAGGTTTAGTTTGTTAATCAACTGGCAGTTCTCACGCGTAAAGAGATATTTTAATCAGCGTTCCGTTACAGGAATTATCAACAGGTTCCTTAATTAATGCCCTCTTCCTGCCCGACAGTAGGGGAGCGAGCGCAGACCCTCGCAACCAATGGCGCGGAAATCCGCGCCGCGGTCAAGTTTCAAACGCGCGCGCGCCCTCACTTTCCTCAGGTGAAGCAGTCGCTGTCATTGCACCGTCGGTAAAACAGCACCAGGTGTTGTGAGTTGTTGTTCGCTTCTCTTTTCATCGTATGACGTTGTAGTGTTGTCTCGCTTTCGCGCCAATTAGGCGGCCAGGTGAGTGATACGGAGGCTTCGCGAGCCGCCGTAGACTCGCGTAGAGGACGTTAGCCCGCGACCGTCAGACGCGCCGCACGTATCACCCCGCGACCGCAGTACTATCGTGGCAGGTGTCGATGCCGTGATGGTTTAAACCGTGTTACAGTTCGTGAGTGCCTGACTTACCATACCTGTGCGGATTGTCGAATACCTTCGTGTTTCACGATGGGTGATGTGAGTAGTTTTGTATTGTCCGCGTGGAATGCGAGCGTGCTCTAGTTTAGATGGTGGCGGAGAGCTAGTCCTGTGAGATCGTAATCGTAGGTTCGTAGGTCGTCGGCATGAGGTACAGTTGTGCAGCGCGGTGTTGCGGGTCGGTGCTCGCGACTGCCGCATGCCGCCAGATTAATTAACGCTTTCATACTCTCGACAATGATGGTGTGTTCGGGTATGTGTGTCGAGATCAAGCCCGGTAGAAAGCTCCCAGACATGTCGCCGAACCGCTACATCGCATCGGTAAAAGTATCCGAAGTGCTGTTATACATCTGATAACGCGCTCAGATACATTATCATCGATATTGTTCCATTTTTTATATTTATTGGCATCGAACGTTCTTGCAATAACAAATGAGTGGCCATTGTCTTATCTCTAGGAATTAGCAGGCTGGCTACGTGTAGCCGTCGATTGTATTGTTTTAATCTATCAGTTCTCAATAATACCTGCCTACTTAAATAAAGTCACGATTAGCAATACTTGGTGTAGGTACAGATACAAAACTGTATCTCTGCGTGAAGTGGGCAAATATTACCTTCTTAGCAGATAACTCTTGGTCCGGTCTCCTAACTAGTATGGTCGCCAGTCGTCAGTGAGGCGAAGTGGACCGCCCAGTGAAACTGAATATGGCAATGCGTAGGTCAACGAGCATATTGCACACATCGCTGCAACAGACTGACCTCTTTTCCAGTAGGTAATAAATACATGTAATGATGAAATACTTGACTAGCACGTATCTGCTGACGCTACACAAAACTCCAATACTTTAGCAATGAACTAAACGTGTCAAGAAGATCATTAAAAAAAGTTCTTAATACGATTAGCTCGTTAGTCAGCCGATTCGCAGACGACATACTTAGCACTAATAACAGCTCTTAGGAGGTCAAACAAAAAAAAGTAAATAATACTCGACTCCCACGCATACTATAATAGCAACACACTACGGAGGCTCTTGTACAATTCTACGCTTTTTATACAGATTAACATAAAAAGAAACGGCAAGTTATTTCACAAGTAGTTCTCGTTGCTCATTTTGCCTCAAGATTATAATTTGATGGTGTTTTGAGAGAAAATCGTCTACTTAGAAAGCCTCTTAGTGCGCAGGTAAAAATAAAGGAAATAACATTAGCGTCGTGTCTCGGAATGAGTCGCAACTTTTCGCCTTTCAGTGAGCAAGTTCAAGCGTTATTAACCCGAGGTTAAAGTTCATCAGTATCGCTGAAGTTACATGCTCAAGTTATTTCTGGTACAAGATACCCTGTGTAGTCGTTACAAAGCGGTTAGTCAGCATTTTCGTGGCATTGCCCTCACCGGTAAAATTACCTGTTCCTCATAGCAAAACACAGTTGGGCAAATGTTTGACGAACTAAACTATCACTTATTCGATGTCAAATAGTTTTGAGTAGCTTCAGCCGTTACTAGGCTCAGAATCTGGCAAAGAATCCACGATTGGCAGAAAACCTTCAGATCGTTAATTTCGGAGGCTAAAGATAATTAACAAAGTTGTAGCTCATGCTACACCAAAAACAGATCTTAAATTAGATAAACAACTTATTTACATAATTATAGGATGCCGCTATCTTCCTATACATAGGAAATTAGTTTCCTAAATGTTGATATGAATCTAACTGGATAGCATTTTAAAAGCCGCGCACCTATTGATAAAAGTACAGGCCAACAATACTCTGATAAATACTTTTAGTTCTGAAAATTAATTTATCTATGAATGCAATCAGACGATTAAATTAATAAGATATCGGAACAATGGAATCGTTTTATCTTTTCTCGATTTTTCTTTAAGCGATTAGCGTCAGTTTGTTCCTGTTACTCAAGGAGGTTGAATGTGAAACTTCCGCTCTGTTGAAATATTTTTTCCGTGTTATTGCCGGCCAGTCCTATCATCTGAACGTTAACGGTTCTATCTCTATAAAGTTTACGTTACGTTACGTTAGTTCTCTAGTCTACCATTGCGCTAAAAATTGGAGTTGGAAAGACAAAAAACAGAAAATAGTGAAAAACCATACGGTGAGTCAGCGACCCAACGAAATTAAGATCTAACTAGAAGACGTTACTCATGTTGAATCTTCCTAATTGAAACAGTTATCACGTTACTAATGCGGGCTATGCGTAAACATTAGAACCGCTCACCTGTATCAAATCATTCAGTTCAATAGCAATCGTTCCAATATTTATTTACTTACATAATCTAGCGATATGGGCTCATGGCTGGAACGATATCGATCGTTCATATCTGTAAGGTCGCGCGGCGCCTGCGCAACTGGCGACCGAGACACACATCAACTTACCGAGTATGATGCAGAAAAACCTGTACCGACTATTAAAGTGGCGTAATACCGACAGTGACCGCTATGCTAATAGCTTAGGGAGCTGTTACTATTAATAGTAACATTGAAACACGTAAACATTAAGGGCTTGACCCTACGATTGGTTCCTCAATTACTAGAATGTTGTGCGGGTCATTAATTTGTAGAAAGTGGTTGTGAACTGTTTCACGATTAATTTTGAGTTAGAGGGCGGTGTGGTACACTAATTTGTCCCTAAAGAAAAGATAACTAACTAACAAAATGTTTTCTTTCTGTTACAGTCATTACTGAAGGAGGATCCCCTCTCCAGGATCCAGCGAGAAATCATAGAAGTTACGGAACGAGAAAGAGAATTCAAAGAAGGACACTTCAGAATCAACAGACTGATGTCTGAGTCTACCATTGACGTGAACCATCAGAATGGCCACGTGAACGGCGACGCGGAACTCAAGCCGCAGAAGACTCTCAGCAGAGCCGTGTCCACTTCACACCTGCTCGGCCCCATCGCGCCGTCGCCCCCGGTCACACCCACACTCCTCAACACAAATGGCTACACGAGGCGGTTTACACCCCAGACGGGAACAAAAGGAATCATGCAGCGATTTATCGCAAATAAGGGCAAGATGCCTCCGGCTTCACCGGGAGGCCCTATGCCTCCCACCACCCCCATAATGCCACTCGCGCCACCTCTCGTGTTCCCCACGTCTCCGGTGGTCGCGCCGGCCGTCGTCTCCCCTCCCGTCATCACCCGCACACCTGAAGGCAAACCTGTCAGAAAGGGTTACGTACCCGTCGAGGAGAAGATACAGAAAGAATTGCAGGAAATGAAGGACAGGGAGCACGAACTTAAAAAGATGAGAAAGAAACAGAAGCCTTATGACTTGGAGTTAAGTGACAACGAGACTACCTCCGAGTCTGAGGACGAGGAGATCCCCATGCCCGGCAAGCTGAAACCAACCAAGTCGATAGGAGAGCTGTACGAGGCCCTGAACGAGGAGCTGCGGTCGCCCTCGCCACGGAACAGTTCGGGACACGACTCCATTGGCAGTCTGAAGCCAGCAAAGTCCTTAGCGGAACTGTGTACGCTTGCACCGGGAGAAGAGTTCCTTGCGCCTAGCTCCACGCGGCTCATAGCCAAGTGGGAGTCCTTCATACAGCAGAAACAAGAGGCTGGCGCCGCTTAGGATCGTAACAAATGTTCGGAAAGGCTTACTGGTTGATATATGTTGATATAACAGGCGCGTGACGCCAACTAAACACCGTTGCGTTTGGAAGCAGCTGCCGCATAGTGAAATTGTATGCAAGGCCGAAAGTGGCAACGTTCGGTTGGCTTCGTGCGCGGACGATTGTTCGAACAGGTGTGAGTGAAGTTTAGCATCCAATCAAACCGCCTCGGTTTAATGCGGCTACGTTTAATAGTTTTACGTAAATGGTAAATTCCTCCAGTGCGCGTTTGGAGCCATGTTTTATTGATAGATTTCTTTCATCTACCAATCAATTGTGAGCCATTCATTTTCTCCAGATTGCGAACAATGCAAATGATGGTTATCCGTAACAGCAATTATCTCGCGCACTTTGAAAGCGGCCGACACACGATGCGAACTCCTCTCCCAAGTGTGAGTAGAATGGTTTCTTCCTATTGTTTCACGTCAATCTAGTGAACTGAAAAACTTGATCGACTTTTTCGGTGTGGCGCCGCTTTCCCGTGCAGTGCCGCTGTGTATGGCCTGTGCGAGTGTCGCCGGGCGGGCTTTGTGACTGTGAGAACATTTATTGAGTGTAAGAAACCAGCTAATAACACCTTGAAATCGGCTCCCAGTATTGTCGAGATATCGCACTCGCGTAGATTTATGACCTATTAGACCGAGTTTCCGGTTTAGTTTGTAAGCATTTGAGTAGTGGCGTATAATATGTGAAGTTTTCAAAACACCTCTAAGACGTTCAAGTAATTAATGCAGAAATAATTTTTGCTTAGAATTTGCTTTCGCTAGTTGTTCATTCCTCGCGAGTTACAATAATTATGATTAACTCTTATCTGTTGTACTTTCGTTTATTGCATTCACTATGCCGCGCTGTTATATGATTTATTCATCGTTCTGAAGATTATAGCATTCTTCCACATAATGTAGAGATGTGTAGCCACTGTAGCCACCAGCCATGCGCGGGGCTCCACTCGGGCGCCGCGCCGCTAGATATGAACTAGTCGAAGCTGGACTTCGTGTTTTGTATTTATTGTAGTTAACATTTACACTGATTTTGTAAAGATTATCTTAAATTAGGCCATCGACATACTCGATTGTGTTGTTCAGAAAACTAGGCCAAAACCAATAGAAGCAACATAAATGAATTAATGTTTCACGGTTGCATTTAACTTTACTCTATTTACTGCCTAAATGAAACTTAGTAGAACTAATCGACAGTATGCAGAAAGCCTTATTTTTTCGAATTTATGATACGAATTAAGCCTTTTACGAAATGACAAAATGTCTTAAATATTAGTGAGCCCCAGTCAGTGTTGTTGTGTACTTGTACTTGTCTAAATACTACGTATTTACACTCGTCAGGTGTATTAGAGAAGTTACGTTCAATGTTAGAAGTGTCAAATAGTCTGTGCCTTACATTTTACACTAGAATTTAGCACAATGTCTTACAAAAAATGTGCATTTCCTATGTATGTCTATGACAGAGCGGTTCTAAGAAAAGTTAGCGAAGATATTAGTAATGTTAATTGACGTAAATTACCCACTTATCTACTTGATGAGGATTTCTTAATGATGTCCACTAATATAGCATTAACGAGGTCAACCTTTTTAATATTAAATCAAGTAAATAAAAGTACTGTCTGTAGCTCCAGCTAAGTATCACGTATTGGGACTTTTGTCGAATTTTTTAAACAGATATCGTTACTAAAATCTTCGTAAAGTGTTGCCTTTTAAATGTCAAACAAATGACAAGTTTAGTAATACTTTGTTAGCACTAGCAACACCACGTCACTAGTACTAAATGTATAAATTATTTATTAGGTACTTAAACGAAACATTTTCCTTTAGCATAATAATAAATTAGTCAATTTTAAGTTAATGGTATAGTGCATAGATCAAAATAATAATTACTGAGATTGATAGTGTTAATTGTTGCAATATTTTATAAGTAGTAATTATAAGTTTGTTTCTATTTATGATCAGTGCCACATGGTAAAAAATATATTTATTGTTAAAAAGAGGCCTTGATAAAACAAATTCCTATTTATACAAAAGTATAGTTTTTCAGCATAATATAAACAAGTTGTGATATGAAATTGCCTTAAAATATAATATGTAAAAAGTGAAACTATTTGTACGTTGTATGACACTCGTAAACTTTACAAGAGGTACCTTTACTGTCCACATTTACATATCAGATGTTAATTTATGTTTGGTTAAGACTTTTCGCAATAAATATTGTAAAAAGACGACGTTATGTTTTATTTCGGTCAATTCAGGTCGAGCAGGCTTCCCTTCGCAGAAGGCCGATGTCGGGTGTCGCATTGCGTATTCCTGAACGCTATAATATTATATACTCGTAGGTAGCCCCCATCATGGTATTGTATACAATATTCCCACCTTTCGCCTAACACTGTGACATTACCAAAGGTTACAGTTTAGGAAATGCCTGAAAAATTACTTGCCTTTGATTTATAGTACGACTACATGGATATCAGACAACACAATACACTCACAAAATGCTTGTAAACAGTATCTAAACTAACGTTTACGCACTAAAGCACTTAACAAACTAATCAGCACTTTCAAGTTCTTTTTTAGAAAAACAAGTAATAAAGTAATTGACTGCAAAACATTGAAACGCTTCAGTCATTTGCCCCAACAGTGCAGGGGTGCCTCAGGGTTCAATAATGGGACCGAGCGTAAAAATTTAAAAAATATCTGACTTTGGTCTGTCGAAGTTGTTAATTAATCAACTTTGTTGTTTTACTCAGCTCTGCAATGCAACACAGCGATGGAACATAGAGTCTGTCACAATGACATAAACTTCAATAAGTCCAGTAGTAAATATCGTGTTAAAAAAAACAATCAAATTACCTCATTGATCGTGATCATCCGCAACAGCTGTCATTGCTGACATCGATCAATTCAATAGTCCCGCAAACTTAGCTATTGTTTCCAATGTTTATCACTACTATAATTCAAAATTCAATTATAATGGACAATAGCTTCAGATAGAATTATAGGAATAATGGTTATTATTAATGAGGACGGATATAATAGGATATTTATCTTTGATAAATAAGTTTAGCTTGGGAACAATCGATGGCACAGTTTTTAAGTCACGCCAGAAGATTTAAGAAGCCGTGGTAATTGTTCACGGTATTGTAGACCGTGTTGCGTGTTGGAAGAGGCGATAATTGAGTGGTAACTCTTAGTTATTAGTGGGTTCGTTAATGAGAATAACTTAATTTCTGTTTTCAAGTTGTTTTGTGCTCATCTCTTATTATTTATCTTTAGATTCTGAAATTTCTCTTTTTTCAGGTTTCCTAGAATATTCTTGTTCTGCTGTAATTGCTTCAACACTTTCTTCATCTACTCATTCATTGTTAACTTTTAAGTTTACTTATCTTACAACTTACGTACTTTTGTACCTTAGCCTATAACCCTTTTTCAAAAAACCAATGTTAACATAACATTTGACTTCCCAACTGTTATAATCTGTATTAGTATCAAGTTGTTCTTGCTTCAGTTTGTTTAGGATAAATCCTGTTTGATCTGTGTTGTTGTGTTTACTGTGCGTTATCAATCTGTTTGCCAACCGCTTACCTGTGTCATTTCACACGCTCCCGAACTAAGAATTTAGAATAACAAGATTAAAATATCGGATAAAGTGATAATCAAATAGAAATCGGAGAGATGTTTCGAAAGTAATTTTACTGTTTTATGTTATGTCTTTTAGAATCCATAATTTTGCAGGCAGTCTTATTTACTAATAGGGATTCTAATAGGGATTCTCATTGGGAAGTATGACTTCAATTTTGATAATGATTTTGATGACTTCTGAAATCAGATCTTTGGAAGTCATCAAAATCATTAACGTTAACATCAAATAAAAGTCTAAATATTCACTCTTTCATAATAATCATAACCGATGAGTATTATAATGTGACCAGCAGCTTCAAAACCATGTAACGATGACCATTCTCTATTGCAGTGTTGTAGTTTTCCTGTATCGACACATCATTACACAGAATGACCAAGTTACATGATACATACCGAATCTTTGCTTTGAATACGTTCTATTTGAACAAGTTTATGATGACTTCCGATATTCAAACATTACCGTTAACTTATTCAGAATTCCCAAATTTTTCTAGTCAAGTCATACAATATTCGCTCATTCAAAATCAGTATTCGGTGCTATGATTATTTTGATTCGACACAAAAAATAAGGACAGTGTTTTTTGCTCTCAATAAAATATAACTGCTTCTATAAGAAACGGCATTTTTATTGATCATTAGTGTCATCTGATTATTATCATATTTACATTCATGCCGTTATGGTATGCCGTATTATGTTCTTAATATAAATAAACACAACTTTTTGTAGTGACCACTTCCCTGGTATTTACGTTGCCTTTGCCAGGGTTAGTGTCTGGCTTTAAGTTTTGTTAGAATAAATAGCATTCATTAGCTTCTTTCATCTGTAAAAGTAGATCAGTTTTAGTTTTGGTTTAAAACAGTCCTAATACTTGAAGTAAGTCGTATGTTGAGGTGAGCATTTGAATTAAATCTACATCATCTATAAGTTATCATTGTTACTATAACTTTCAAAACGCTTATGATTACTAGCATGTTCTGTCCCTTATGAGGATCTATGTTAGGATCAAATTGAAATACAAGTTTTCATAAAAAAACCAAGATAGTTATCTCCGTTGTATGTAGTTGACATAATGTCAAGTTCGGAGGCATGAGTCGCTCACCTTGGTTCGTCACGTTTAGACTGCTTGCCTTTGTGGCCATCGTGACAGAGTTCAGTTTCGTCTGGCAAGTGTGCCATGTTAGGGCTGATTACCTTTGTGTGGTCACGTCTAGTATCCTTTAGGACTGCAGTGCTAATGTCCAGAACATGACGTGTATTGAAAGTATTGAAATATTGTGGAATTTTAGAAAACAGTTAGTCACTGACTGTTGTGGACGCAAGCGTGGCTGCTGTGCATGGGTTCCATTCCCGGGTCGGACTAAGTGTTATTGGGTTTTGCCATCAGGAATTTCTTTGTAGCAGCCTCTGAGTCTCGTAAACATAAATGTGGGTGTACATTTCCCTTGCCTATATCTTCGGAGATTACAGGCGTGATGTTATCTTATGTTTTTATACATTTAGATATTAAAAACCAAACAAAATACTTACTGCGTAATTATCTCAACCTTTAGGACAACACAAAAAAATACCCCTCGTAATAAATCCAGCAAAGATGTCTGGTATTGGACAAAATCTGCTAAAAACTTCAACGAGGACAGGTTAACTCCTATCAAAACATGCATCTACTAGGAAAAGAAGAAGCCAAAACATTAAAACACAATAATTAACCTTCATCAACACTTACTCTTCCTCAACTACCAACGTACTCGTAATTACAGCAACACTAAAACTAAACAGAAACAAATCCAATTTAGCGTCAGTCCGTCACGGCCGCTGGCTACGTTCACTGGCATTACTTATATATTTACTAATACTACATAACACACGTATTACATGCTGCTATATTGAAAGTTAAAGAACAAAAAAAAAAGTTTACTTCCTGTAATGTGACGGCTGACGATGAAGCCGGTGCAGCGGTCGGGTTACTCCCAAATGACGGCTGCAATGGGGGTTACCCTGCTCACTGATCGTTACTTTTTGGTGACTAAACATTGATTCTTAGGAGAGGTATGAATTACCGTAAACCCGTAATGGGTGACATTTAAATAAAATTCAGTTTTGGCTTCTTGAACGAGGAATGTATATGAGTTTTTCCTTAATGTTAGCAGCAAGGGAATTGGAACAGGACCTCCGACTTGCCCCAAAGGCAAGGTAGATGGATCTCTCTCTGCCATAGAAGACCACCTGTATGGGATTTGGGGCTTCGGTTTAACACTGTTCCTTTATTAAAAACAGACTATTTATGGTAATTCACCAACCAAAGGCTTCATTTCGGAAGACAGCTGTCGGAAGAACACACAAGTCGTAACTTGTAATGTCAAGGGTAACAAATGTCAACTTTCAGTAGGTAAGCTGACTTCTCATGCACAGGTAATGAACCGTGATGTGACAACACCGATTAACTCACTTATTTTGATGTCATTCGGCCTATGAATGTCAAGGATCAAGTATCAAGTGTAATCATTATTATCATCACCATTCACAGCCCGCCTTTACCCACAGCTGCCAGTTTGCTTGTGCATACTAATCTCCACGTTCCTGTACCAGGGTGTGAGCTGCGATGACAGTGTCAGGAGTGTCAGTTGAGAGTTACACCAACATGGTCTCCTGTGTCGATGAGTGTCGACATCATTAATAGTGTCAGATAAGAGTGTCACATGTGTGAAAAGAGGTAACAGGATCACTCTTCTATGTTGAATCCTTTTCATTTTACTATTGCAATAAAATAACAAGAAACAAAGTACTGTTTGTACAATCGACATAATCATCGACGAAAATAATATGAGTGCTGATAACGTGTGTCTAATCTGCTATGTTATCAGTTATCACCGGGACACGACAGTACGATTATATTACATTCTTTTATTAATTATTCATGAATATTCATCACGACTTGCGATGTCTGTTAGACTCTGGCAATTCGCAATACGTGCCCTTTATTGTTCTTTGAAATAATAATGTTATACTTTCAATACAAAATCCGCCAAATAACTTAGGCAAGTGCCTGAGGAAAGTTCTGAAGGGATATTCGAATAACTTCAGTTTTGCAATATTGTGTTCCAAATGGTACTCATGTGAACGTAATATGAGGTAACGTACCTCTAGTACCTAGCCTACACTCACACCTAGCCAGCTATGATCAAGTACCCTAATATTTATAGGGGTCGAGTCGAGTCTCATGCTATCAATGGGGTACAAATTCAAACTCCCGAGAAAAACTCAAGAACACTTTGTTCGACATACAGGTCAGTTTCAATTCAATAATAAGGCGCACATGTGTTATGTGGACTGAAAATGTCGACAGGAAAGTGTTGTTTTATAAATATAAATGAGTATGTCTAGAACTGCTGTGTAAAAGACGATATGTATTATGATATGTTGAGATGACGAAAAGTATGAAGAACATACTGATCTGATCTATCCACAAATACATTGGGATAAGGCCAGACGAATGATGCTGATGATGATCGAAATAAGTGGACTGAAAATAAATGTAGTGATCGTCTACTTAGTCTTCAGTATGACTTTACTGAGAGTCGTCGTCAAGACACAGTGACTTTCTTTATAACTAGGTGAGAAAGGTAACGGAGGGTCGCCTGCATGTCGGCTACTAATTGGCTTTGCTCGACTAAGCAAAAGGTTATGTCCGCATAATAACTTGGTAGGTAAGCCTCTTAGTGTTGCTCACTTACTTGCCATTAATTAACTACAAAAGTTATGGAGTAAACGAAGCATTCTGGTCAATATAATTTATTACTTTTAGAGGTCTCTAATTCTCTATAACTAACTACACACATCAAAAGTGTCTAGGGATCAACATATATTTTTGCAATAACTTTTCTCCTGATTGATATTAATTAAAATTTTCTTTAAGGATTCATCAAATAAAGTGTTTTCGTTTGTCACAGTAACGATAAACCAAGTCACCTTTGCATTAATAAAGAAATTTGCCATTTTCCTAATAAAGGGATTTTTGACATTTGAACCACTAACATTAAAGTTCGAAAAAAAGACTGAAATAACAGTTTTCTTTAAAATTTTATTGGGTAACTTAAACAATTAATAATCCGTGTTTCTACCGCGAACACTAACAACACAAGAACATCGGTTTGGCATACTCAAAATGAGTTCATCCAAATCACGCTGTGGAATGGCCGCCCATGTTCGTTGCAACAACAAAAAAAGGTCTTCTTGCGACTGGATACCCTCCATATTCGGCAGAGCTCTTCTCTGTAGCATATTCCATGCATGCTCAATCGGGTTCAAGTCTGGCGACTGAGCAGGCCAGGGCAGGACATTGATGTTAGCTGCGGCGAGAGTCTGTCTTACAACTCTTGCGGTGTGCGGTCGTGCATTATCATGCATTAACTGAAATAAGGGACCGATTTGCACTTGTAGAGGAACGATGACGTCTGATACAATCGTCTCAGCATAAATTTGAGCGTTGAGGTTGCCTCTGATCCAAATCAACTCAGTTCTTCCGCCGATCCAAATACCCGCCCATACCATGATGGTTCCACCACTATAAGGATGGACTTCCTGGCAGGATTTTAATCGCTGTTGGCGTCCAGGGGTTCTCCAGTGTCGTATACGTCTTATATCCGGTCTCATACCAAAACGAGACTCATCAGAAAAGCACACGAAACGCCATTGTTCTTCTGCCCAATTTCTGTGTTTAAGAGCCCATTGATATCGAATCCTACGATTGTGCATTGCTATAGGTGGTACCCGTAGCGGTCTTCGGGAATGAAGGTTCACTTCATGCAAGCGGTTTCTGACTGTTTGGTCGCTAATTAAGTTCCCTGAAGAGTGATGAAGCCTCACGGCTAACATCATGGCGGTTATTGTTGGAGCTCTTCGAGTTAAGATTTGAATGTATCGGTCTTGTCTCCGTGTGGTGCAGCGATACCGTCCTCCATGGCGCTCAGCCACGGTACCAGTGCTTCGGTAACGTGTCCAAAGTCGACTGATAACACTCTGACTTGTATTCAGAGCTAAAGCCACAGTACGTTGCCGGGAACCAGCTTCTATCATTCCCACGGCTCTGAGCATTTCTTCCCTGCTTAAATGACGTCGCCGCTCCATAATAACGTTGGTTTTAATCAGTAGTAGGGAAACAGTAGCACTAATAATGTCTTCAATGCGTTGTATGTTTTTATAGGGAAAATATTGACTGCTGATTTTCATCTTTTACTCGAATTTGATTCACAGTTCCTGATTCAAATTATGAAATGCACCAAAAAGTATCCATATAAATTTATAAAATCATAAATTTATTACAAAGCCACATCTCAATCTCAAGAAATCCGCATAAAAATGCTTGATCCCTAGACACTTTTGATGTGTGTATATCGTGAGTTAATCAGTGCACTGACTCCTGTGAGTGAACCGGAACTTGGCGATCCGCAATGCATTGCAAAAATCCTCCTCAGCTTTTGTTCATTTTGTATGTATCATCAATTCAGCACAAACTATATGTGGGCTGGAACACACTGTTTTATAAAAAAAATAATTAATGTGCAATGGGTTGCGTTGCGGCCCGATGCCGAACTCAATATGCAGTGTGCTTAGCATTAAACAGCTATTACATGAAACTGTTAGCTTGCTTTAAAACCCACTGGTGGGTTAAGGCTTCAACCTATGACTTGCAGATGTTTTGATCCGGAGCTAATGTGGACCCCTGGTCCTTTCTCCAACTCGTTCTTCCATTATCTACGAGGTGTGCCGCGACGCGTTCTGGTTGCGTTAGGGCTCCAGAAAATTGCTATTTTGGCCCATAGGGTCTTTGGGCGTGCGACAGATGTGCCAGTTCAGTTTGTGATGTAGTAGTTGTAAGGTATATAATAAGGTATCTTTATTCCAATATAGTCAGTGTATTCTCGAACCCCATTCGTTTCATTCGTCTCCTAAACACCCGACCGTACAAGTTCCACTTCAGCCTAGAGGCTTTTTGAGCAATATCAGCAATTTGTGTCTATAATACTTATAAGATGAGTTTAATTTAAATAACAATTCAATAGAGCAGACTTATTTTGACAAGAATAGCGTGATTCAAAGGAATTATGTGAATAACTAGCGATGTGTATGCGTTTATTTGAATATGGCTGATGTGTTGTTGAAGCGGTAGTGATTACACATTACACGAGGTGATTATAGAGCATGGGGCTTTTTAGGGACAAAACTGTGGTTGGATGACCTTTGCAAACACGAAACACTGCTTTAAAACTGAGGTTAAAAAGCCACAGGCGTTGAAAATTTAAGAAATATGTCGAAAGCCAAAAAGTGCAATTAAACAGTTAAAAATATATAGCTAGTTTCAATAATTGAAAGTAACAAGTGTAGAAATAACAAATCAAACAAAAAGGCTCCACGCTGGCTGCATGATAAATTGCCTTTGCCCGTCGTTATAGTTTACACACACGTCATCGACTTTATTGACATTTAATTGATGATGTTTTATTTCGCGCTTTCACCTAACTATGTGGTAAGGCGTGGCTCTTGTGAAAGCCATGCGCATTTGTTTTTGATGAGGTGCATGATCATTTTACTAGACTGTCAAGGAAGGGTTATATTTTAGAGAGATTGTTTAGTACATCTGCTATAGTGCAGTCAGCAGTGTCTTTTTACACGATGAATTTGCTGTATAAATTAGGATAAGTTTAATTGGAAAAAAAATGTAAAGGCGACCACCAACGGAAAGACGTTGCATTGGAAGGTCTCCCACTAGGTGAACCAATGACCTGACCAGTGACCCTGACCAATGACCCCGGTAAAGGTTGTGGAGACCCGCTGGAGCCCCAGACCCACGGGACCGGGCAATTTAGCGATACCTACGTACAGAAAAACACGTCTTTCGGCTGAAACGATGATGATGAATTATCTTACTATCTTGACAATAGCTGAAATTGAACTGGCTTCAATTTTCGTCGCAACTGAAACTTGACTCAATTTTAGATTCTTATGTCCTACAATTTAGTGTCTGTTAACAAAAAATACAAAATTATTGAAATACAACAACGCTTTCGCTGTCTCTCCGTGTGCAGTATCACCTCGGCAATAGGTACACCCAGTTTATCTAGTTTTCACACTTTTCAGAAACCAAACAAGATTCTCTGGCTGGTGTCAACCAGCCTGGCCAAGGAGAAGTCCCAAACCACGGAGAGTGATTTGACACAATTTCGAAACTTATGACGAAACTAATGCCATCTTCACCTCCAGTGTCAAAGATTGCAGCGGTTGCAGTACAGCAGCCATCGTGGGAACATTCCCACATAAAATGAAATTATACTTGAGACACGCCCCTGCTTCGCATGGGTGCAATGGCGATTTGCTGAAATATAGTATTTTTTACGTTAGAGGTATCTTGTATTGTAAGTATATTATTTTAGTCCTACCTACCCTATATATTGGCGAGAAATAATTAAAATCCATTGCGAACGCAGAAGATCTATGCAGTGTAGCCGACAGACAGAACCACTAGGTACGAGCCATATAGATATACCAGTCCCTACCTTAAGAACTTTGAGCAACACTTGCTATTAGGTCGCCTCTCCTAACCTTGGGTATAGAGAGTGTATTTATGGCCATAGGTGATCTAAAGCTATGCTAAATTATGGCTTATGTTAGGTGTCTGATTAAGAGCCAAAGGGCAAGGTTAATTATCTTGCTCAGGAGATGTAGTAACTCAGGTAGGTAACACTTTCACGTTCGAAGGGTTTGCTCATATAATTATATACAGGGTGTAAATTAACCCTTTACACAGCCGTCAACCAAGCATTCTGTACATCAAACTAAGCTAAACTTACTTTTTTTTTTGAGGTCAAAAATTTTTTTTAATGGATGCTTTGAGGGTACTTTTACACCCTTTTGCGTTTAGGGTACTTTTACACCCTTTATATATTATACATTTATACAAGGGTTTGCTTTTCCTAGATTTTTCCCAATAAATATGGATTAATTTCTCTTCATAGTTTTCTTATATCATGATTTAACTTTTATTATTTTACTAAATTTGTGTCATTTACATCATTACAATATCAATTTGGATGATGAAATTTGTAGCCTTCAGCGGGTCTAAAATGGCCGCTTTATCCGAATCCACGCAGAATCATTATTACGATTCTGCTAAAGCGGCCATTTTAGACCCGCAGTTTTCATCAGCAAAAATGGCAGATTATATTATTTTTGTTTCTTGTACCTACACCTTTACCTATTTACTATGGCTGTTTACGAGTATAAAGGGTGTAAACGTACCCTTAACGCAAACAAAGGGCACTTGTTCTCCACACCACTGCAATCACGTTTTGTTTTAAACCATACCTGGGAACCCCCTAGTTACGGAGATATTGGGTTCAAAGTTCCAAATTTTGCACAGCTGTTTTTGTAAATACTAGTTTTTTAGGTTATAAATTTACTTAAATTATCTCCATGACCCATTTACTATTCAAAGCATCCACTAGCACAATGTTTTAAGAGTGCTACATTGAGTTTTACCGTAAAATGAGATTTTTGACTTAAAAAAAAGTCGGTTCCCAGCAAAAATGTTTGCATAATTATTATTTTTACTTAGTTTGATGTACAGAATGCTTAGTTGACGTATGTGTGAAGGGTTAATTTACACCCTGTATATCTAGGTTAGGTAATAGCGATATCTTCCTTCCAAACCAGGCAGAGTGTTAACAGTAGTCACGAATTAGGGCTCGTCTATATTTTGTACAAATAACCATTTTCAGCAGTACATAATTACTACAAATTTCAGGAATTTTATGACAAGTTGACATTAACCGATCACGAACTGAACAACTGCACCAGGTAATATCGCCTGTACCAGCCACAGGTATACCAAACGACAAAACATTGTGCACCAAAAACATAGTCTTCCTGACCGGCAATGTGGCATTACTCGTAATGGCCGCAATTATACGCAGCACCCGCTCTTTTCAATTACCACCAACACTAGCTGATCAGGCGATTAATAGCCCCTGACTGCACCACTCACAATAAAAAAACAACTTCATTTTAATGTCGGTAGAGTTTATATTTGATTGGATGTCTTCGTCCGGTTGTATGTTAATGATGGATGGCATCCTTAATTGGAAAGCAACAATTATTTATACAACGGTATTTCGGTACAAGTGCGACAGTGGCCAAACTAGATGTTCCATTGATTTGTTTGCGACGAACAATCATTGTGTGGGAGGCGATGTACGGAAGATAGTGCCCGTTATTATAGTTTTATTACTCTTTGGATTATTCTCGTTAACAATCGATCTGTTATCTTAACTATTGCTTAATGACATTCATTAGGTAGGTACTTATATTTATTACCTTCTTTTTTATGATTGCTCTGAAGAGTGCCTAGAAGCCTTTTATTTAGGTAAGTACCTATACATATCGGGGAATTTTATCGAAAGGAATTTATTATTCTGCTCGGGTCACTTGAAGCGCGTGTGCGCGTCATTATTTTCTATTATAAGTTTGGTTACAATATAGTTAATTTAAAGGAGCAGACTCGCCTATTATTTACGTCTTGTGACCCAAACCCATATTCTCCAAGCAATTTTGTAAGGTTTGTGTCAAAGAATTTTTTTAGGCATGCCAATTATTTTTGTTCGACTACTTATAATTAGGCCATAAAGTTATAGTTGTGTTATTAGCTGGACTTAGGTTAGACGGGTTGTAAGATGTGAAAAACTGTATTCTGTGAATAATAAGCAAACAACAACAAAATAACTTTTGTTTAAAGTAACTTCTCATTGATTATTCCAAGTCTCTTAATTATGCTCAACCCTATTATGATTCCATGTCATTCTATTAGTAATTCTGCCCGGTCCCTGCAGCTTAGCGTCAACATTGTACAGCACTACGCGCGCGCATACTAACGAGTCGATTTGCAAGCGCGTGCGCAGCATTGCGATAAGATATTATGAACTTGTGTTCAATTGATTGTTGCGGGCTTATAAGGATTGACGGGTAATCAAGCTTATTTGTAAGATGTAGGAGAAAGGAATACTTGGAATGCTGATAGGTTCGAAGGCTTAAATCATTTTCATGAAAATGGCTTAAAGTCAAGTCAAAAAGAAGTAAGTCTTCGGCTTCAGGAATTCATTCCTTACTCATAACTCCCCGTGTTCAGTCACTCAGTGTACACTGTCCACTGCTGGAACTGGTCTTTTCAAACCCAATATTAGATATATTTTTAACCAATTTGCGGAAAAATTACTCGTAAAACTCCGTAGCAGTTGTCACTGTACTTACTGGTTAATGTGCGTAAAAAGAAAAAAAAAACTTTTAAAACTAAGTTACCACCGTTTACGTTTAACACTTAATTAAATCTCTAAATGAAAAGAGCGCCGAGATGAGTCGCGGTCTCAACAGAATGCAAAAGAAATTACCGTAGCTGATCGTTTGGAGGTGTTCCGCAATCCACAGTCCACACGACGATGACATTATGGCTTCATTCATAAATACGGTAGACTCTATTGATTTCTTCCGCGGATTATCGGTATTGACTAGGTATCATGATGTCAACTAGTAAGCGAACGCTGTCGATTTCATGGTCGAGATCGCCAGTTTGCAATGTCATGCGCTCGTAGCGTGGTCGCCTAATAAACAAGATGGAAACCCTGTATGGAACCTTCTATGCTTATTCTTCGTTATATTTTGGGAGACACCGCGCCTGGATTCGCACAATATCGGCTGATCGGATTTGGAAGAAGTATGGTTTACTGGTGCTCCATGCCTTGTTTTAGGATATAAAATACTCTTTATCCCGGAAGAACACTTACATTTTATAAGTTCCGACAGCCGTGCGAGCGTCCGTCCTTCATAATATTATAGTCTTCGTTGCGGGTAAAAAGAGGAAAACGAATACCTTTAGATCAAACCGATCTATAGGTATTCGTTTTCCTCTTTTTACCCGACTGCTGGGAAGGAGGGTTATGTGTTTGGCGTGTATGTATGTATGTATGTATGTATGTCCGTTTCTTTGTTCCCTCATAACTCCTAAACGGATGAAGGGATTTGAATAAAATATACGTCGTTAGATTCGTCTTGCGTCGACGCGGCAACATTAAAATAAAAAAACAAAAGAAATTTGCGGATTTTGGAGGCCATATCGTAAATTTGAAACACTGAACGACACTTATATGTTTAGAAAAAATTTAAAGTAACAAAACCTATAAACAAATACAAAAGTTAAATCATCAGCGAAGAATTTGACGCGACCAGCGAAAGAATAAACACAATATAACTAAAAAGTTGGAAATAAAAAAAGTAGTTAAAAAACTAAAAAACCTGACTGAGAAAACTGAAAAGTAAAAAACAAGCACATTTTAAATTAAACAAAACTTGGAAGCAGGCGGGGTTCATGCTATTTTCGTTTCATAATTTAATATTCATGATGAAATGTGCTTGTTTTTTACTTTTCAGTTTTTCAGTCGGGTTTTTTAGTTTTTAACTACTTTTTTTCATTATAAAATATGACCTATAGGTACCTATACCAGCAGACTGAGAAGTCGATAAATAAATAGTTATGCTGAAATTCGATATACTAATGATAATTAGAATAATTCTAAACTGTAATTAAGCCGCTCTTGGGCAGAGCGAAAGGGAGTGTCAGACTTCTATGCACTAAAAACCACCCATGTTCCTTCTTAGCCCTTTATGTCAAGGCCGCGGTATCTCTTACAACATCCCGTAGCCCCGACGGTAACCTTTTAGCCTTTTTTTTTGGCGGGTGGTAAATCGTTGAATAACCCCTTCCGCTCTTAAGCAGAGCGAAAGGGAGTGTCAGACTTCTACTGACTAAAAACCACCCATGTTCCTTCTTAGCCCTATATGTCGAGGCCGCTGTAACTTGTGAACAACCCGCAGCCCCGACGGCGACAGGTGACGTTAGGGCAAGTCTATAAATAACGATGTGAGTGAAGCAAGCAGATGCAAATGATGCCCTGTGTGATGCTGTCATGGCGTTTGATGTAATCCCTTCGATGTGTATGCCGAGCATGGATGGTGACGACACTCGCCGTCTGACCGACCACGGTGACACATGAGCGGAATATTGTAGTCCAAGGGAAATTCCATGTATTTCCACTGGTGATGTAGGCAAGTGGCAATGATAATAGCCAATATTTCGGTTATCTGTGAGATAGTTAGGTTTGTGAGTACTCGGATTACAGAGTGGCTCATAATGTACATAATCATGTATTTGTTGTCAATAGCTTTCACAAAAAGGCTATAAATTGTGATCTTTATGTATCCTTCACTCTTCTGTCATAATATGTATCACAGAGTGTTAGGTGGTCTCCTGTTTTATAAGCAAATAATTACAGAAAAGTAAGTCAACATTTATTTGTTAAAACTCATTATCATCTGCCTAGCCTTTTCTCAACTATGTTGGGGTCGGCCAGTCTAACCGGATGCAGCTGAATACCAGTATTTTTTTAAACTTTTACTTTTTCCTTTCTTTTTTTTACTTTTTTTGACCAAAATCACAGACTGTCCTCGGAAGAAGAAGGGTACTAAAAGTCGTGTCTTTACACTAACTACGACTGTAAATCATTAGTATTGTCTGCAGGATGCTAACTTATCGGCCACGACCACACATTCGCTGCTTTATTTGCTCACAATACTTTAAAGCTGCCAAAAATCTCTCATCTCTCTCCCTCATCTTACAAAGAAAGGAGAAGAAAAATTTTACCGTAACGTAAAAGTAAGTCGAATTCTCACGTTCGATGACACAACGTCCTTGCAGTGGCCTAGATAAGGCGACGACACGACGCCGCCGATACGATACGAAGATGTCAATAGGAAAGTTCAGAAGTATAACCTAGTAATGCTGCATAAACTAGGCAAGGCTAGGAAATAAGGTATCGCCAAATAATGGTGGCCAACATTTAGCAAGATGCTACCTCTAGCAATCGTGAATATAATTGCGTTTTCTGCGTTAGTTAGTTTGTTGCAAAGCTCTGAAAAAAAGTTTGCCAAAGTTAAAAGCAGCTTTGTTGAAAGTAGCTTTTCTATATCGTTATTCTGAGCATTTCATAAAGTAAATCTACTGGTTTAATTATTATACAGTGAAGACAGAAGACTCACTAGTCAGTAGTCTGTGCATATTTTATGAATGGACAACGTGTAAACTAGAACGGTGATTAACAATATGTTGGCTTATGTTTCCATATTGATTCGAAAATAATTGTGTCAACGGATTTATGTCGGGAGTATCGGCTATAGATACGCTTTCATTGGCCAACTTGTTAAAGAGACTATTTTACCTTGACAGTAAACATACGGTATATCGTTATGTTAATGAAGTCTTCTTCATCTTCTTATTTGTTCTCGGCTTCTACCGTTACGCAGGGTCGGCTTTCGTATTCTTGAGGCGCCATTCACTCCGCCAACGGAATGTTGACGATGGTGGAATGGTTACCATCGTCAACAGTTCTAGAACCAAAAATTCGAACACATTCATTTGTGATATTCCAGCCCCCAATAAATTCCCGCGCTTTGAATTATGGCTACCCTTCACAGAAAGGAAGCCTGTGTCCTATTAGACTATGACAAAGCACAGTACAATATTATGCACAATTATGCTTTGTTCTAGGTATCACATCGTCTTGACACACGTTGTGTGTAGCATGTTGAATGAAACTGTCACAGTGACGCGTGTAAGTTTGTTTGTTGCCCGGTGACCATACATATCGCAAGAATGTGCCGTATGCAAATCTATGGAGTGCGGAAGAGCCCAAAGTTTGTTTGTAGTAACAGAGCAGGCTGTAGGCAGGATATCACGTATTACATAGTCGTTAGCTACACAATGACCCCTAGTCGCATTGTTATTGTTTTACAAACAAATTCATAATGCAACAGATCTATTTGACAACAGAAAAATATTTTAATGTAAATACCACCCTTCTAATAGTGATTTAGAAAAATATTTCTTTTTTGTGTCCCAGAAGCGAAAGTACCTTTTTTTTTGGGGTTTGGGATACGTCAAATAACCCCTTCCGCTCTTGGGCAGAGCGAAAGGGAGTGTCAGACTTCTACTGACTAAAAACCACACATGTTCCTTCTTAGCCCTTTATGTCGATGCCGCGGTATCTCTTGCTACCAACCCGCAGCCGCGACGGGCGTCAGCCCTTGCGGGCTCCTTCCATGTTGCTGACATCTCTTTGAGGCGCGCGTGGAATACGACCTGTCGTCGTCATAAGACCGAGCGAGCTAGCCTATTACTCCCCGTCCACAGGCCCGCGTCTACGGTGGCCGGAAGCCATCACGTGGCCCCCGACGCCCGGAGTGTTTCCCGCGGCGAAGCGAAAGTACCTAAGGTAAGGAAAAAGGTTGCATTACTGAGTTAAGTTCCTGGTGCTATGTTTATCAACTATGTAGGTGGCAGTAAGTATCAAAATATGTCATACCACGGCATGCCAAACTGTTACTCGTAGTTATCTGTCCTAAGCGAATCAATCATGTGACCCTGACCGTTCAAAGCGGACACTACCGACTACCGCACTATTAGGGTCATCACGCCACCAATATCTGGCACAATGTCGCTCAGACAACATAATATGGGCTACGGAGCAATAATGCGTACGGCAAGGATGAGGAAGCCTTGCCAACGTAGACAATGGGCAATTATGATGTATCGGCCCATCGGCGGCCCTGCAATGTTGCTGCAGTTAGGGCTAGCACAGCCAGAAAGTGAATTGTTCCGGAAATAATCATTTTGGCTAAGGGAGTGCCACACTCATCGACAGGGAATCGGGCAGGTGGAAAGAGATTCATAACCAATGTTATGTATCTTTATTAAATGAAAAACACATTTTGATACGTGCGACCTCTTTCGACACCGTATCGGACTATTCGCTTTTACTGCATGGTCATACATAATGCTTCTGCTGTGCGGCTCACGTTGGTACAAACGTGTAGTCACTCCCTAACAGGCCACCCACACGGACCAACACCACATTAAAGCCGCTCACACACAAACGTGGCCCAGTAACAGCTGGCTCTTTTACTTTCACGTTCATTGAATACACGAAAAATTCAACCGAAATGACTTGGTCACAGGACTTATTTTCTATTTATACTGGTACTTAGTCCAATGGGATATATTCCGTTCAGGTGGGTGAAGCCAAGGTAGGGAACGGTTCTCCTAACAGCCCTGGAGATTCAGAGTGCACTTGATGCTGCGGATCTAACACAATGATGAGCGTCATTAAGCTGTTCAGTACTTTCTACGCAATTGTGTCGGAGGCCGGAGGTCGGCGCTCCAACTGGGGCATTCATAGTGTTTCTATAAATATCCCGACCGTCTCCACTTAGAAAATGATCTATATAGCTAGTAAGCAATCTGAAATGTTCTAAATTCCTTCACGGAAATTTTTGGTGGTCTCAACCTAATTTATTTTGATTTTAATGTAGCCCGTCTTCTTTTCCATATTTTGGTCCCAAAGATGAACTATATTTACTCGTATGGACATAGAAAGGTTTGCTACTGAATTAACAAAACCTCATTTCAAAATACATAATAGCAAAACAATCCCAAAACCGCAAACAAATTTAGTATCCAGGTACTAGCATTGGTCAAAAATACTGGTCGATTATGAGCTACGCTCCTAAACCGCAATACGCCCGTCAATCTGTGGCCGTATCTCCCGTAGAATGGTAATAGGCCCTTCTGTTACGAAACCGCTGACAATGACAAGTTAGCAGCACAATGACATTTAATGGCCTAAAGGTAAATTAGGGCCTTGGGCGCTGTTATGATACGGTCCGAATTATGGAATATTTTCTCTGTTGAGTAATTTGACTAATATTATGGTAAATGTTGTGTGGATTTTGTGGTGAGTTAATAATTTAATAAAGGTACTAAGTCATGAAAGAATGGATGGGTGTGTATAGGAGATTGTTAGGAAAGTCTGACTGAAAAAGTGAACGATAAAATCAAAACTTAACATTGCTGATTAGAAGCAGACATGTGTAAGGAAATATATAACTCATAGAAGCGAGTTAAGATTATGGTGGTGGTTAGCACAGTACGATGTGTGGTACAGGTCACCCACATTTTGGCGCATTTTCTAGTTCAAAGTGTAGACATATCAAAGTGCATGTAGACTGTGTGACTTACCTACCGTTTGCAGAGTTGCTTCAGAGTTGCCTCAGACGTGAAATGGACACGAGTTGCGAAATACTCCTGATACACATCGGCACAAGCTGATGACACGTATTCTGGGTTAACAGTCAGCGATCTTGTACGGTTACATACAGAGGGTTAGGTAAACTATTGGCACAGAATCTCCTGGATGTGTGTTGAAAATAACTTGATTGTTTGTAGGTAGGTTGACGATTTTCACTTTTTTGAACATTAAAATGTGTCAATTGTCGCTAGCATGTTAATTTACTTAGCTTTAGACATTGATCCCTGGTATTTTTATGTATTGAAGAATTGTCGAGAAACTCTCAAGTCTTAATCTCACAAATGCATGTATCTTTTCCTTTCCTAGACGAGAGCTAAAGGTCGATATACTAGACAGGACAATAGTGGGCATAATCGTAAAACTTTATGAGCGATATCAGTTTCAGAAACCTGTTCTAGGATTGGATCTATATTGGTACAGAGCAGTCTCCTTACCGACGCAATAATGGCTATCAGTATGGCAGCTTTGTTTGTTTGCAAAACAGGCCAGCTCGTATCCTTGACTGCATTTGTCTGCATGGAGACAAAAATACTAGCTGGCCTGTTTATAGGATTGCAGATTTTGAACAGTGCTGGACTGAATCAATGAAAATGAAACAGTATGTATCTTTGTGCGGCTACCAATAAACTGCGATCCACACTTGAAGTGGATAAATACCTGCGGCGGCGACCTCTCGCGCCCGGCCCTGGTGCAAGCCATGGTCCTGGGCGAGGAGGAATAGGACGCCGTCGCCTCCTTCTGCGAAGCAGTGATGCTAGCGAAGGAGATGGCGGAACGTGAGTGGGAGAGAACCTCTCGTCCCAGCCGTCGCGGGAGGCGCTCCGGGCGTCGGTGGCCATGTGATGGCTTCCGGCCACTGTAGACGCGGGCCTGTGGACGGAGAGTGATGGGCTAGCTCGCCGTACTTCCGTCTTACGACGACGGCAGGACGTGTCGACGGCGCGTTCGTGTTCCACGCGCGCCTCAAAGAGATGTCATCACCATGGGAGGGGCCCGCAAGGGCCGACGCCTGTCGGGGCTGCGGGTTGTACACAAGTTACCGCGGCCTCAACATGTAGGGCTAAGAAGGAACATGGGTGGTTTTTAGTCATTAGAAGTCTGACACTTCCTTTCGTTATTCGTTTATTTCGTTATTTGATGATTTTCCACCCGAAAAAAGAAAAAAAAAACAAGTGGATAAATACCTGTCGGGGCTGTCGATAACGAAAGCAAAATTAATCTGCAAGAGGAAAAGGCACCACTGGGTCTTATTGAAAGGGATAACAAAAGAAAATAAAATAGAAGACTTATCTCTTCATGCATGTTTACTTGTATTTAGTTGTTATCTTTTGTTGTGATTTGTACGTAAACGAGCGTATCTTGAGTAAGATGAATGAACATAATGTAAACAGCTGTTATGTACTGTCATGACGCGTGCATGGCGCTTAGATGATGTTCCGGTGTGGTGTGTGATGTCTAAGCGTGGTGCTTATGTATGCCCGAGGTCTGATATATATTATGTATATATATATATTTTTTAGGGGGTGGGAAATCATCAAATAACCCCTCCCGCTCTTGGGCAGAGCGAAAGGGAGTGTCAGACTTCTACTGACTAAAAACCACCCATATTCCTTCTTAGCCCTATATGTCAAGACCGCGGTATCTCTTACAACATCCCGCAGCCCAACGAGGTCTGATATCTGTATCCGATATAGACCTTTAATCTATATCTATGTGTGTACAAGCTCGAAAGAAATTAAGTGGCGAAATTCCGCAGACGAATGATTTTATCGTATTCAGATATGGATGAGTACCCTTATATGGATCGCCAGCTAAAGTAGTATTACTATAGAAGTATTCATTAATTATTCCATCTAATATGCTGATGACATTGTTCTTTCGTGACTTGAGCATTCTGTACGATTTCGACACTGACAAGTTCGTTATTATTGTCTCGTGTTTAGTCTTCTACACAGCGCTAATTGAACTATACATCGTGTTGTGAAGTCGGTACATTACCCGCGTCATCTCTGGCAGATCTCCGTGTAAGGAAAGTGGTCGCAAACGCAGCTCGAGGCCGCTTTACTCTCGACGGAATGTTACTACCTACTCGCCCTCACCGACGATGCTCATCTTTTAATAATACTCCAGATTCCAGTGCATATAGACATTCCAGAACCGAGTGTCTCAAATTATGTTGGGTTTTTCCTGAGCTATTATAATACCGCGATAGTACAGGATTAGGAACGTCTTGTTAAAAAGTGTGCTGCTATCGAATATTTACTTTATAAGTGTTCTGCTTAGAATAGATGTGCTCTGAAGTTACGGCTCATAAGGCTACCAGATCAACTCTGGTGAACTTAAAGAGCTCTTTCAAGCTGAAGCTCTTTTACTGAGTGATAATAAACTCCAATCAAAAAATAAATGGCACTTGCGGGCAGCAGCTAAAAATCAGCTCCAGGTGGTGCACTTTGTGTTGCCATCTGGCATTATGCTGAGCTGTGGCCCTTTTGGCATTATTAGTTTTAATCATTTTATATTTTGTTTGTTTATTTTTAAGGTATTTCTGCCAAATAAACACAACTTTCTTTCTTTCATATCTTATCCGCACATGTTATCTGTTTCAGGTACTTCAGTAACTTAGCCTACAAACTCAATCTGCTTAATAAATCACAGATAAATTCACTTACACAAATCAACCCTCGGCAGTGTTCGTGACAAGTCAGAAACTAGTCCCGGGTATACCAGTAGCCGCTTACATTAAGATTAGCACATAATGAAGTGATATCACGGGTTGTATCGCGCAGCTTTCGAAACAAGCGCAGGAATGTCCGACTGCGGCCTGCAGCGAACACACCTGGCCACCTGCGAAAACCAGACCCCGCAGGTATTTAGGAGACAGACTATTTGATATAGCCAATGTTTTGGTTTGGTTTGAAATTCTTTGTTGAGAAACAAAAAGAAGGTTCTATTACAGTGGTTAGTATGGAATAACTCCAGAAACTTTTGGGAAATGTGTGGGAAGCTGTACAAGCAAAGACCCGATACCATTGAGGTACTCGTATCATTCGTAAGTTAAGTGGAATTATCAGCGTCCACTAGCAGAATTCTGAAATGATACTCTTGGGATGCGATAGTAGTCTCCGAAGAGTTTCATCAGTCATTAATTTTAGGGTTGACGTCAGCAATAATTATATAAGAATTGTTTTGTCTTACGCGGTTGTTCCCAGGTAGCATTTCGACGTGATTATGACGTCCATTCGCAGTCATTTTCGACGTAACTGACGTCATTTTATGACGTCACACGTCCCTGGAATATGACGTACATATGTCACAGCCTCACGACGTCATTTTATGACGTATAGGCTGGTCACCTCAGGACTAATATATGACGTAACGTAGACGTCATTAATAACGGCATTAAGACGTCATATAGTGACGTACTGTGGACGTAATTAATAACGGCACTAAGACGTCTTAAAGTGACCCACTGTGGACGTCATTAATAACGGCATTAGGACGTCATATAGTGGCCTACTGTGGACGTCATTAATAACGGCACTAAGACGTCATAAGTGACCTAGTGTGGACGTCACTAATAACGGCATTAAGACGTCATATAGTGGCCTACTGTGGACGTCATTAATAACGGCACTAAGACGTCATATAGTGACCTACTGTGGACGTCATTGATAATGGCATTATGACGTCATATAGTGATCTACTGTGGACGTCATTAATAACGGCATAAAGACGTTATCTCATCACTAAAGTATGACGCAACTTAGACAACGTCATTAAGGACATACCTTGGTAAACAATTGTCTACCAAGGTACGTCCTTATAAGACGTTTTAATGTCATGATTAATGACGGCCACCAGTAGGTTTTATATTGGTCCTGAGATGACGTGTTGAAGTGTCTAAGTTGCGTCATACTTTAGTGATGAGATGATGCCTTGAAGCTGCAAAAAAATATAACTACTTATTAGTCATTTAAAAGCCTACAGTGCATATAAAATGAATATGGATAGGTACCATGAAATAAAAAACTTTTCATTTTCTACAAAAATCACTATCAATTTATTATTTAATCATGGTAATAGCGACGTTGAAGTTTGTGCAATTTTGAACTAATACCACATAACACAATCATTAGTTGCCTAGATAGAGTAGGTAAGTACCTACCAAAAACAATTTAGAGGTTTTCTACTCAAAATTAAACACTATATTACCAAAACACTGTTAAGACTTAAACAAAAATGTAATCCTTTGTGGTGATTTCAACATTAATATTTTAAAACAAGATATCTCTTGAATTTACTAGTCTCATAATGAAGTACAATCTATGTTTACAAATTAATGAACCGATAATGTATCGATAATTTTGCACATAATATTTCACGAAAGGGTACTCATAGGGTCCTTGATATACATAATATGTCGGATCACACCGCACAAACTTTAAAACTTCCAGTAAAAAAGACATGTTTAATTAAAAGTTGGAATATAAAGGTGCATAACTTTATTAAATTTGATGAAATTCAAAGACTGTTTGAAATCAATTCCTTTTTCTGATATCTACCTCATTAAAGACCCTAATGTAGCATACAAAAACTTTTTCGAACTATTCCAATTATTTTATAATCTAGGTTTTCCGGTTACGTTCAAAAAAAGAAAATTATTAATGAATCCAAATTGGCTAACTCTTGGTAATAGACGGTGTAGCCAAATAATAAAAAGACTCATGTTTTGGCACCATAGATTAAATCCATCTCAGGTAAATGTGACGAAACTTAAAAGTTATTCAAACAGACTTAAGAAAATTATCAAATTGACACTAATTGACACAAAGAATTATTATAAAATAGAGACATATATAATAAATCGAAAATGGAAATAGAAGCGTATTCTTACCTAAAAAATAGAACACAACGTACAGAAATAAAACATTTCTAAAGAACGAAAAATGCCTTATGGATTGCCCTAAGGCAGTGTGCTAGGGCCTTTATTATTCCTTAAATATATAAATGACTTTCCTCAGAATATACCCTATCCCGTGACATTGTTTGCCTATGAGAGTACTATCATTGTTAAACTTGACAAAAATAATAAAGACTGAAGCTGACACAATCAATGCTTTACAACAAGCCGTTAACTGGTTAGAACATAACAACTTAATAATTATAAATTTGAAGAAAACAAAAATTATGAATTTTCGTCAAAGAGTAGCCAATGCAAAACGAAATGTAAGCTACAGTGCTGGGGACGTAACTTGGCAAGGTTTTAGCGTAGTGGGGGTAAGTTCGCGCATCGGGAACAAAAAAGCAGGCGCGATCGGAATGTAGACGCGGCGCGGGAGACAGGGGTCGACTAACGGAATGTAGGGACGCGGTGCGGGAGGCAGGGGTCGACTGACGGAATGTAGACGCGGTGCGGGAGGCAGGGGTCGACTGACGGAATGTAGACGCGGTGCGGAAGGCAGGGGTCGACTGACGGAATGTAGACGCGTTGCGGGAGGCAGGGGTCGACTGACGCGACCAATCGGGCGCTCGGATCGGCGCTACCTATACCTAGCGTCCCACTTGATACCAAAGAGACCTAGAATTCGAGTTCTGCGCATCTAACGACTCTTGCCAATTTACGTGCCCATAACTGTATAATAATGAAAAATTTGAAGTTACAAATACAAAATTTTTAGGGTTAACAATGAACAATCAACTAAATTGTAAACAGCATACTTCAATGTTAATCAACAAAATTAGTAAGTTTGCTTTTGCTTTGTATAAATTAAAGAAAGTAGTCAATCAAGCAGCGGCAATCACTGCATAGTATGGATATGAATTTAGTATCGCAAGGTTTTTTTTTTTTTTAAATGGATATACAGTTTATAATGCGTGAAGCAGTGGAATACTTACATAGCTATGATCATTTTCATTTGGAATTAGGACACATTTAGTGAGTACAACATCCACAGCTAGGGTTTTTAAATCAGAGAATTCTTTAACTTTGAAAATGTCGATAGTGACCGAGCTAAATGGGTAATCAAAGAATGATTCATAACATAAAAACTCACACCCGTAAAAAAACAGCCTGCCCTCTGAGTTTTTTAACACATTCAATATTTTAAAAACTTTTCTATTTTTAGTAAGACAGTAACAATCAGCCTTACGATATGCCTCAACACATAAAGTTAACCCATTAAAATTAACTTTTTTATAGCACTTATACGCACTTTCGTTAGGAACAGGCCCTGAATAATAAGAATAATAGTACGAAACCGGTTTTTTATCAGAGAAGAGGCCGTCGAACTGGGAACAATCTATTTCTATTAATCTTTTGACAATTTGTTGCAGAGGTTTATTAGGTGACCTCACCAAGTTTTTTAATGCACCTAAATAATTTTCAAAGGGAAACGCCGAAAACTCATCAAGAGCTCCAAGCACGCGTACATCATCACATATATGACATAACATATGTACGTTATATACTAGAAACTCGAGTCCATATATTACTTTTGCATTTTTTATGAACATCGTCAACAACTCGTGAGCCAGGTCTACACCCACGTTATTCATATGTTTAATTGAACATAGAATAGTAATAGCACAATTAAATAGCAAAAAGTTTTCATAAAGAGATTTTGGCAAAACATTTTGAAAAACCACTGGACCAAGATACAATAAAATCATTCGATATTCTGTTGCTTTAAAACGAGCTATATCGTTTAAGCTTCTTGGTTTTCTATTAAATTCAATAGGTGTAACTTTTGCACAGAGAATCAATCTTTCTGATATAACATTTACCAAATGACTAGGTAAGCGCACACTTAAATGTCCACTTTTCCACGTGTTTAAAAGCTTACGCATTACTCCTAAACAAACACTATGCATGTATTCAGCGGGGAAACATGATATCAAATCTATAGGAAGTGCTATCAGTGGCGATTCACCCATATGGTGTTCATCATCTGATTGCAAACGAAATGATTCGTCAGTTCTCCTGAGTGCAGACACATTTTCATAAACAACTCGCCCTCGGTATTCGCCAGGCTCTACACATTTGTCGCAAGCGGAATAGCCACCATGCTGTTTAGTACACTTAATAAGAGCTCGTGCTGGAGCATCACATACGAAACTGTGCACCTTGAGGGTATAATGATTATTTTCAAAATGAAACCCATCTTCAAGTAATTGTGCTAATTCTATCACAAAAAGCTTTAAAAATTGATTTAATGGTGAAGGTTTAGACTGCCCACAGAAGATAGCAACCACAAATGGTTTGAAATCATGGTGATTTTTTAACAAACCTAATATAGGCCACACCTGAGTATTTGAGCTCTTAAACAAGGGCAATCCATCGATATTAAAACATATTTTAATTTCAGCGTCGGGTAAAGTAATATGTTTAATTTGTTTTTGTATTTGAGACAATATTCCCATATAAACCATTTCTCCTGTATCTAAGGCAGTTACTTCTAAATTCGTTGGAGTTTGCATCAAAGTTCTACTGTCTTTTGGTAAAATAGGAGATAGTGGTTTTAAAATTTTGAGGAGACTGTTTATGGCGTTGTGCGGTATTTTATGCTCAGTAGCCCAATGTTTCAATTGATTTGGCAAGTCATAGTCAGTGTTACAATTAATATCAATTTCAGGTAATGTTCTTAACGGAGATGGCGAGTCTATATTATTGGTAACTTCAACGTCATCATCATTCTCACATAAATTATTATCATTGCCCATGGAAATGTTTGGTATGGTTTGTTGTATGTGGATGTTGCACTCGCTCGATGAGGTCGAAGGCAAGCTACAATGTGATGTATGTGAAAATGAACTGCTATATATTTTTTGTAAATCTGATATAAATTTCGTTTTTGCTATTTTAGCTCTTCTTAACAATTGACGCTGGCCAACTACAGCTTTTGTCTTATATTTTGTTTGAGGTAACATTTATATAACCTGCTTATTTTCGTTTTTGCGGTGTCTTTCAGGTGCGTGTTTAAGCCACACTTTAATGCAATCTTCGATATCTTTTTCAGTTATTCCTAAAGTAGATTTCTTTACAGCCTCTGTAATCAAATACATGTAAAAGTGGTTAGTTAAATAAGCCCACAATAAAATAAGGCAGGCCATGTCAGACTTTACTGGACATGGCAAAAATTAACGAGATGTTGATAGTTGAATTGATAACTTTCCCTCGATGACGGTACCTCTCACCGCGGATAAATTTTAAGTGTCCGTGGCTCCGAAAGAGGAGAAGGAATTTTAGCGAAATGTTCGTTAAATTCAACAAATCAATTCAAAAGTACTCACCAACAAGACAGTTTCGAAGACGTAATTGACAGAATGGCTTTTTCTGTGATCGTTTGCCATAGAAATTGAACTGCTTTGCTAGAGAGTCGCACAAAAGCGTTTTCAGAATTCGAGAAACTTTGCTGAAGATGTCCCTTCCACCAATAGACTTTATATATTGAACCTGTGAATCAAAGTATTGATTAGTGCTGTGCAGTAACAGTTAATGAAATTAATAATAAACCCAAAATAAATTTGTGTTTCCGAGCAAACATTCAATAGTTCATCAAATACTTAGTATAGGTATTAGAAATAAAATCATACCAAGTTATCATAGTTTTCTTTATTTTTTAGTAATTCTTCTGTAGTTTCCAAGGCCTCAATTGTGGTTATTGGCAGTTTGAAATCTACTTTTAAAGTTCCTTCAGTAGATTTTAATATAGATAAAATTTGGTCATTTTGACACTTAATATGAGACAACAATGTAATTACTTTCTCGTGGAAGATATCGTTTCGTCTTTGATCACTTGTGAAAAGGTCTTGTTCTAAGTCTGCAAATATTCATAACTTTCAGTTAGTCCCTACCCAAATATCTTTCAGTATTTATGCTTGAGAGCAGCGGTGGCCAAGTGGTGGCGGCCCCGACTTACGAACAGTAAGTCGTGGGTTTGAACCCAGACAGGCGCATTACTTTGTGTAATTTATTTCATCACCACTGCTCTTCAAAACGGCGAAGGAAAACATCGTGAGGAAACCGGCATGTCCTAGAACCAAAAAATCGAAGGCATGTGACATCTACCAATCCGTACTGGGCACGCGTGGTGGATTATAGCCCACTCCCTCTCATTGAGAGGACGCCGTGACCCTGCAGTGGGAATATTATAGGCTGATGATGATGATGGTGATTTATACTTAATATATATGGTTGTCCATTATGATTTAATTACATTCAAGGATAACGGGATGTACTAAAAAAATAAAAATTCGTACGATTTTTTTTAAGTTTTGAACAAACCTGCACACAAAAAAATGCAATCAAATATTTGTAGCTAATAATGAACACCCCTGATAAACTACCTAGATCTACTTACTTTGCAGAATACTGGATGACAATGTGTTCGGAAAATCACTGTTGTCATTGTTCGTCCCAGCATCTAAATGTCAGAAATTATAAATATTATTAAAGAAAATGTGTCTAGGCTAATTTTTTATTAACCCTTAACCACCTAACGGCGGTCAGTGACCCCTGACCTGACTCTTAAGGGAAAAATTACTAAAAAAAAAATGAATTGGAGCATGTAGGTGTCGAAATTACAAAAGGTATAATATTCTAATGCAGCCCAAATCACTTTTACTTCTCAATGGGAAAGAGTTAAATTATGATTAACTTACTTTTCGGTGTTGATGAGTATGCCTGTCGATAACTTGCTGGTTTTACTGTACAATCAAGTTTTTTTTTTAATATTGTGCAACTATGGTCAGTAACTAATCAGTTGGTATGGCTTTACGTTTATGTTTTTCTTGTGCTTCAATTTCCTTTACTAATCCTGAGGGCTCTGACACATACTGTTTATTTCGTAGTACTGTAAATAAAGATATGTACCGTTTATATTTGTTTATGGTACATAACCGTAAAAAAATAATTCTGTTCTTTTATTCAGACCAATTGCTGACGCGCGTTTAGCACTAATTTCCACACTGTTAAATAAATAAATATTTACACATTCCACACAACACTATCTAGCCCCAATCTAAGCAGAGCTTGTAATAACCAGAAAGGAACCAGATAAGCTGATATAATACTTATATAATTTTTTTATTATTTGTAAATACATACTTAGAATACAATATAACACCCAGGCAGAGAACAAAACATGTGTTCATCACACAAACATTTGTTCTCGGCGGGGATCGAACCCACGCCCTCCAGCGCAGAAGGTAAAGCTACTACCAACTGAGCTTCAAAGGTTGAAAAGTTGTTTATTATATTGATGGGTACTTAAACTCCCCGAAGTTTTTGGGAGTGGTTTTTTTTTTTTTTTTTATTGGAGATAGGCTCGCGTTTGACCACTATCTCACCTGATGTTAAGTGACGATGTGGTCGAAGATGTAGCACGCTGACCTAGAAGTAACCTAGTGGTCTTTTTACATCCTGTATAATGAATTTGGTAATTACATCATACAATAATTTAACAAACAATCATCCAAAGCAAGCTAAATAAAATCCCCTGTTTATTTTATTTTTGGTAAATACCATATAAATGTACAATAGAACAATACCTACACGATAAGCTGAATAAAAATCTTGTAATACCATGTTCACACAATAATCTTGAAATTTTGAAAATCTTACCATCTATGTATTGTTTTTTTAGTGTTGGTGGGCATCTATGGCTGTCATTATTGTCCTCATCCTCACTTGAAGTAATATAACGATTGGGTTTACGCTTAGGTCTTCGTTGCTTTAGTTCAGTATCCTCTGCTTCTGTCTGTACGTCAGACGTTACCTCTGCCAATTTCAGTTTTTCCTTAGCTTTTTCTAAGCAGTCTAAAGAACAAAAATCCACCCAAAATAACCATGCCATGCACATGCACAAACAGTAGTAGACAAACAACAGTAAAGGGGCATACTCATAAACCCAATTCAAATTTAATCATTGCATGTTAGCCCCTTTTTTTAGCTATAAATTTGTATGTAACCTGGTATCTAGTTAGGCTTTTACATTGGTCTTTATTTTGTGGCAAATTATAGTATCGTATTATATAAAGCGAACACTGAAATTCAGTGATTAGTCACACATTCAAATTAAAATGTCAATATTATTTTCACGATTACTAATAATAAATATGGTTTTCTCTATCCAAATATAATTTGTCACAAATACAGACCAAAATAAAAACTGACACAGTTATTTCAGTATACACAAACATACTAGCCCTTCGCCCTTAGATGGTAAAAGCAATTTGTATGAAAATCGTTCCACCTTAAATGTTACAATACATAACACACCTGAAGTTGCACAGGTACACCCCACCACCCTACACCATGTTCCCTTGTCCTTGTAGATCCTAGTGTCAGGAGTTCCCGATTATGAATTTGACTGCGGGTGTTATCATCAGTTAATTTTTAGGTTTTGTAACATTGAATTGTTGTGTTTGCAGTTTTACAAGCACAAGAATCATAAGTTTGAAAAAAGAATAGGTACAAAAAAGTTTTCATTCAACAACTTTTGAAACCAAGCCGGGTTAACATTTACCCCTTCCTAATACATAACAAAAGAAATTACCCAACAGGAGCTTTTCTGTCGCTGCAATGCTCTAACAGTGCGTTCGTCACTCTGGGGGTGGGGCATATTCTAATTAATCGTAGGTAATTACGAATATGTTTAATTAGCAGTTCAAGTAACAAGTGATTATGGTAGAATAGAAGCTGTGTACCTATACCTATCACGAATGAAAAGTGACGTTGGTAAGGCATGTCAAAATTGCCAATTGTTATCTCACAGGAAGAACAAGTAAGTATTGTAAAGATGAGAAAACCGCAGCTTCCTTGACCGAAATTTCATGCAGACAGATACGACCATTAAACGTATTAATACCATGTAGTACTTACCAGTCTCATAAAAAACTCTCCGGACACCATATAGCTTCCATGTATCCACGTCAGGTTCAGCCTGTTCTATAACTAACCGATTAACGGCCTTGGATTCCCGTACAGGGGGCCAATACACTTCACATTTATGTGGTGTCATCCACTGGCGATTTACAATTGACACACTTCCTTCGGCACCAGTAGAAGGATCAGAAAACTGAATGACTGAATACATATTGTCTACTGAGAGAGTATGATGCACAGAACTTAGAAATTTTATTTAGAACAAAGATAATTCAATCAATTTGTACAAAACGAGCAAGTTATCGACTGCAGGAATACTCATAAAGACCGTTATGTTCGTAAAGTATACTAGTCATGTTTTGTAGGTAGGTTATGTTGTACAAAACAAAATGTCAGCGCGTCTGTGGCGCGAACCCGCGAACCAGTGATGCCAACTTTATTTTTTAGAAGATCGTAACATATCAAGGAAAAAAATAGTACCTAATGAAATTTCAATAAAACAATGTAAATCATTTTAAAACAGAATGTAATTTATAATTTTTAATAGATATTTATCATTTAAGGGACATGAATCAACATTTCGGATTAAGATTTAACTGAATTTTTATATTTTTAGATATGAGAAAAGTACCTAAGTAAATTCTAAGACTCAGATGAAACCGTGATTAGGTGTCATTTCCATAGATACAGGTTTAAAATCTCGAATTTGTATACGGATAAAAGTTGTCCTCTACCTTGATTATGTAAGCTCTGATGCTACCAATTCTCGATTTCAGTTGATTGAAATCGTAACTTTTGCTTATTATGTACGTACAATTTGACAGTTTCAGTTTAGCTCGTTCAAGTCTTCTACTTGTTTTTTTTTATAATATCAAAAATTAATTTAATATGTCATCTAGTTTTACTTCGTTATGATGATGGGTATAAATTTGAAAAGATCGTATATTTTGCGTACGACTTCGATTACTCGATCGTACAAGTGCCAAAAAGGACGATTTAAATCGTACGGTTGGCAACACTGGCGAAAACTAGCTTAGCTTCACTTTTTTTTGTAAATAAATTATACTAAATATTATATTATAATTCCTGACGGAACAGGCTAAGGTCTGAGACCATGCTGCATAGTCATCAGTTAGCATTTTTCTTGAGTAGGGTAGATCCAGTTTGAACTAGTTTTTATTATTTAAATAAATAAAATAAAATATCAGTGCTAGGCGAGTGAAAATAATGCCAAAATCTAAAACTAGTTGGAAGCACTGTCTTAGCAGCGCCCAGCCGGAGTATTTTTATTTATTTCGGGCTTCTTCGAGCATAGACCAATGAAGGTGTTAACGCGGGGCGTTGGTCCCCTGTTGGTCATTTGGCGCTACTTGGTCATTAAAAGTATAAAACTGTTTGTGTTTGTTTATGATAGTGTGCGAGATTGTTGAAGTGGCCTTAACATGACTATTACTTTGATGTCACAATAGACCCTAAATAGTCGTCAACACGACGTAGCATTCGTGACTAATACCGGACGTCACAGAATGATCTTAAATAGACGTAGCTAGGACGTACCATTCATGATCAACACGGGCTGAAATAAATCAGACACAGAACTTCTCACTGATGACCCTAAATAGACGTCATCAGGACGTACCATGCGTGCCTAATACCGGACGTCACATAATGATCTTAAATAGACGTTGCTTGGACGAACCATTCGTGACCAGCACGGGCCGAAATAAATCGGACACAAAACGTCACACTGGTAACCCTAAATAGACGTCACCAGGACGTACCATTCGTGACTAATACGGGACGTCACAGAATGATCTTAAATAGACGTAGCTAGGACGTACCATTCATGACCAACACGGGCTGAAATAAATGGGACACAGAACGTCACCCTGGTGACCCTAACTAGACGTCATCAGGACGTACCATTCGTGACTAATACCGGACGTCACAGAATGATTTTAAATAGACGTAGCTAGGACGTACCATTCATGACCAACACGGGCTGAAATAAATGGGACACAGAACGTCACCCTGGTGACCCTAACTAGACGTCATCAGGACGTACCATTCGTGACTAATACCGGACGTCACACTGGTGACCCTAAATAGACGTCATCAGGACGTACCATTCGTGACTAATACCGGACGTCACAAAATTGACCTTAAATAGACGTTGCTACGACGTATCATTTATGACTAACACGGGTTGGTTATGAATCGACCCTAAAATAACGTCATTTTTACGTACATGTTCGACGAATAAAGGACGGACCCTAAAATGACTAAAGTGGGACGTCATTATTTCGTCACAGACGTCATCTTGCTACCTGGGTTAAACGATAGGCATCAATAAAATCAATCAATAGGACACTGTCTACATAATACCTGCTAATTAATCAGTAAATAATTCACACCACACGCATGATTGAGTCATCTAGATTACATACGTGATGACGAATGCTTCCCTCACCAGTCTGTAAAAATAGAAAAGTACTCATAACAATCAACACGATAATGGTTTATTGAATTGTTTAGCTGATGCGAATTGCAGATTAAAATAATTAAGTACCATAGGCAATAATTTAGGTCCTGGTTGACTATCTCCAGACGGAAGTATCTACATTAAGTTCTTCTTTCTTAAGTACTGCATCACGCTGAGGTGTTCCTTAGCAACTTGCCATCTATTCATAAACCACCTCTCAACAAGGAAGTAAGAATAACTAAATTTTCGACTAAATCACGTCGTTTAGTAAAAGATTCCTAAGCTCTAAGAGATGACGTGATTTTTTTTTGTGGTTGTGAAATCATCAAATGACTCTTCCCACTTTTGGCAGAGCGGTAGAGAGTGTCAGACTTCTACTGACTAAAAACCATCCATGTTCCTTCTTGGCCCTTTGTGTCTAGGCCGCGGTATCTCTTTCGAACAACCCACAGCCCCAACGGGACCGAGATCTACTTTTCAGTAAGTAGGTCAAGGTAAGAACTAAAGTCCATGAGTATCATTCTAGGAAAATAACGTCAACAATATGCACCTGCACATTACTTATGTAAATAAAAGTAAAGAAATAAACAAATCATTCATATAAAGTTCCCGTCTGCAGGATTTTCCTCTCAATGACGCATGGTCCATGACCTCTCCTCAGAGAAATCTGCGTCACTGGTCAAGCACTAACTATTACGAATATTGTAAAGTACCTACTTAGCGTGAATACGGAGGTAATATTGCACTTACGTTCAACAAAACCAATTGAAAAAATCTACGAGTATTTACATTTCATCCGGTAATTTTTCCGGTAAAAAATGCAATTTGTTGTTGTATTTTATTGATTGCATGCAAATGTAACGCTTTCACCATCAAATAAATAAAGTCTAGACGAAATCATCACTTCTAAAATAAACTTCAGAGGAAAACCACCGAAACTAATTTAAAGTTCAAAGTTTATTATACAGTTGTTCACATTCGCAAAAAGAAACAAACTCGATTTTCTTCGACTACGAGTACTCTCGATTTTCTCGCACGAGAAATGGTTCAAAGAAGGTTAACAAAGTTCTTTATACAGGATTTATGTGTGACTATACATAGCATCGCGATATTCTCTAACTTCCTCGACATTTTACTGACAGGTCTGAACTTTATTTGATCCTATAGGTGTACTTTTATCGAGACTCAATCAAGCTTCCATCATTTGTCACTTATCTCAAAACTGCCTATAACTAACGTACCTATGTTAATATATCACTTTCAGTCCTGCAGGTTTCAGTGTATGTTATTACCAAGTAGGCACGTAAATGGTACTTGTAACAAGTATTGATTGGCCGTATCAGATATTTGCAATCGTTGCATTGGTAATGTCATTGTCATAATATTTACACCGACGAAGTAAAAATGGTTATCGTCCTTGTTTGTGAAGTGTTTCAGGAGCGCCAATGTCGACGTGCAGTCAGGTGGGATCTAAAGACAAAACCTTGGAAAGGCTTCTTAGGAAATGATAGCTTGATGACTTGGAACTTTTGAAGTAGGTATACGTTGTGGTACTCGTATATTATTAGCCGGAACAGGCAAGAAAGGAGGACCTATCAAGTGAAAATAGGTACAAAAGGAAACAAAAGAAAAGAGTCTCGTCGATCGAAGTCAATTGATATCTATTAAATAAGTAGTTGTGACTACAATATATGCGGGTAAGGCAATAAATATACCTGTCAGCAATCGTTAAAGGATAACATAAAGCAAACGTTAAATATTTGCCTTGGACTCAGCAAGATACGAATGTATTCACACATCGCATTCAAACAGGTACCTAATCCCTGCTGATAACACACATTGTACCACTTTGTGTATGTATCGGTGGATATAATCGTAATCAGCTGATCGATAGCCGATAGAGCTTGGTGGTGTGGGTGTCACACACACACTTGCACTGGTGGCCACGTGTGGTATCAATGTCAAGTGGGGAACAGTTGAAATGTCTGTGTTTAGTGTCAGCTGGCTCAATTACCTATCAGTCTAAATAAAACATTTCTGGAGAAATTAAGGGTATGAGATTGAATGCTCTTTGTTGTTGTGAAAAACAAACATATTTAAAAATATGTTATTTATTGCTGCTAAAGTGTTTTGCTCTATTTCTTTCACAAAAAAATTTAATGTTTGTGGAAAATTGACTGGCGTTGTAAGACGGAGTTGAAAGATCTAATAAAAAAAAATGGTGCAAGAGATACAGTTTTCTTCTCTGTTTTCCTAGAAAACGAAATCCTAAGAAAGGACATTTTATCACTTTGCTGTGATGTACAAGTGTTAATTTAGCTCCATCTATTCTTAAGCAAGTGCAGTAGGGATAATATTCCCGCTGGGGGAAGGAATTAGGATTAAACTATGACTGTTGTAACAGTAGTAAGTAAACAATGGTTGTGGTTATTATTTCCGTAATTTCAAAAATACAAATAATCGTTACTTATAGATATTATTGACACTAACTTATAATAATGTTGCAGTAAATCGTGCTGTGCGGGTGCCACATTTTTAATACTTCACGATACCTGAGTAATTAAGTATTTACCGAAGGTCAGTGTGTCAACCGCTTCCGTTTCACGATTTCATAATAAAAACTTATAACAACTTAGAATAGCAATACATGAAACAATAGTAGTTGAAAATAATTACAATTTTAGTGAAAACTTATTGTTAATAATGGTGTTTTTAGTACCGTTTGCACAATTGTTGCGTTGTAGTGCAATAGGTTAATAAGAAATGAAGTAATATTCATTAACAGAATTAGTATTACTTTGCTGGAAGTATAATTAAGTCTTACAAAATAATTATGCAAGTGTTTGTTAACTGCACAATAACTACAACACTTCCTTTTCCTATGTAAAGTGTAGTTGGTCTGAAATGCATTTTTATACATGATATGACTGCGGTCTAGTGAGCGCTAAACATATTTTCATTTCTTGAGGCATTTTCTGCTAGATATGGTTGAAATGATTATGATGGTCATAATAATTTCAAGTGAAAATCGTCGACTGCTTTATGGACATACCTATTCCTCGCCCAAGAGACGCCACATCGAATGGTACTGTGGTGCTTCCCTGTTCTCCCTCACAGATAAATCATAAACTGACAATCTCAGGAATTAGGGATTCTCCTTCCCTTAGGTCGAAATACCTCCAGGTTTTACCTCTTATCTAAGCTTTGATAATTTCTCCGATAACAATAGTTTATACAGCAATATCTTAACGCATCGCCAGCAAAACACCCGTGCAAAATAACAACAAAACTGATGTAATTTGCTAAAATATTCGCAGCATGACGTTATTAAGAACTAATTAGTCGTCCAGTTGGCGCGAACACGTCGATATGTTATCAATCGTTATCAGCCGATAGCAAGCACCTTGCTCAGCGGTGACGATGCCACCTACCTATTATACTAAGTGACTCAGAGCAAAACAAATAATATAGAAAACAATGATATCACTCCGCTGCAGTTGTTTCATACAAATTGTTATTGTGCTCATTTCGTTGCCGAACATTTGTTACTGTCTATTGCAAGTGTAATTTATTGTTGTTTGTTACCTATATCAGCTCTCGTCATACGATACACATTGTCCTCATTAATGGCATGCCGAAGAAGTATGTTTCTTCCCAACCATATCTACCTAGGTTCTTGCATAATAGAGATATCTAGCTGATGATTATTGTCATCATTCAAAATCAAATTAAATACCTTCACTGCTCCTGAAGCGTCATTAGCGTTTTCGTTAGCCGATGCCTTCTCTCTTCCCAACTTTTTTAGGTTGTTTTCTGAGAGTTGGGATCCCACGCTTTTTGCGAAAATGGGCGGCATTGCAACAATTGCAGAACAGGCAAGCACTGTTGCTAGAAATGCTAGATCAAATAGGCAGGTATTAATTTTTTCTTCCGGAGCTGTTGTAAGCTGCGGATACTACATTATTGTAAGTAAAACATCTAAATATACCGCGTACCGACATACTGTTTACACGCCCAATTCCCACATAGTGCGTCCGCGGCGCGTTGTACCGTAACGCGATACAGATCACACACACACACGTACAGGTATACGCACCGTGCGCGTGCGCTGCGGGCAGGGAATCGTACGCAACATTCTCTATGCATAGCTGATGGTGATTGACTGATCGTGGACGAGTCATGAACTGAGAGGTGACAGACTGCAGACGCTCTTCAAATTCTCACATCAATTTTATTTGCACATCCCATGCGGACGACTGGATAGGGGGTAGAAAAGATAAGTAGTAAAAATAATACTTTACCCACCTGAGTATTAGCCGAGCAAATGTAATTCGCGATGACCCGGTTGATGATAAGCGTTTGATAAACTGTCTTACTACCGTAGCGTAGTACGGGATGCCCTACCTACACCTGCAGCTATATGGACCGACGATCTTATAAAGGTGGGTGACGCAGACTAGATGCGGAAGGCTGAGGACAAAGTGTTGTGCCGCAGCTTGGGAGATGGCTGTGTACTTGTCTAGCTCTGTACTGAAATAGGCTGTGTTGTCTGTCTGATTGATGTAACCAAAGTGGGTGATTCTGAGTCGCTTGGTTGATCTAAATAGCGCCGACGGGTGATCACATCGCTTCCCGCTTGTGGCTTGCACGGTACTCAACTGTAGCGGAACAGCAATCAATTAGCGGGCGACGTTATCAAACTGTAGACAGCACTATTGACTGCTTTACTGTCAACACTTACATGACTGAATCTACACACACCAGTGAGGAACATCAACACATTTAATTGACTGCCTGATACTAACTGTTCGCACTACGTCTCAATTTATAGACATCACTGAGAATTCTCAGCAGTAGACAACTAGACAACGATATTTAACTGCATGTCACTAACTGTTCCAGTGTTCACACTACTTGTCTCTGGTTTATTAATTTATAGACACAAGTGAGAACAACACAACGAAGGACAGCTCTATTGCATCTCACTACTTCTCTGGCAACATTGTCTTGGATTATTTATTCTTAGTCCTACGTAGTATAAAATGTCACCAACCGAACCGTTTCAATTATAAAATTTTTGTGCCTAACTCGAGATTGCACATGGGGGTCATCATCATCATCAATTCAGCCAGAAGACGTCCACTGCTGGACATAGGCCTCCCCCAGGTGTCGCCACATTAACCAGTCCCGTACGTCTCGCATCCAGCGGGTCTCCGCCACCTTTACCAGGTCATCGGGCCACCTAGTGGGAGGCCTTCCAACAGTTCCAACTGCAACGTCTACCGGTTCGCGGTCGCCACTCCAGTTCTATTCGGCCCCATCGGCCATCCGTTCTGATCCGTCAAAGATTGGGGGTAACCCACAAAAATTCGATACTCTGGTCAAAACTTAATAACTAATATAAAACCGATTAACAGCTTCGCTGCCAACTGGAATTTGGTGACGTCATGAGAAAATCCAATGTATTTTTTTTGTAAAATATGCATGGGGGACGTTTCAATATTTTTATTTTGGAAATATTTAAATAGTTTTAGGAGTTTTTGGTAAGAAAAAGCTAAATAAAAAAAATCCGCGAATTTGCGGACCTGGCACTCAGATTGACAGTTTCAACCTCAGTGCCAAGTCCGCAATTTTGCGGAGTAGTTTATTTTATGTATTATGGTTCATTTAAAACTATCTATGATATTTTAACAGTGCCGGGCGCGTACTAATTCATAGAAACCGAGTGGCGCTACTCCGCATATTAGCGGGGCCGGCACCCCGCGCTCACCCCGCACCCCGCTAATTTGCGGAGCTGGCAGCGAAGTTGTTAATGCGTGGGAAAGTTATGGAAAATATCATCAATGCCACTATGACTTTAATCCTATCATACGATTGTCTAACTCATCGTTACCAATCCTATTTTGGTATGACATTGTAATTTCTATTGCCTGCAGTTTTGAAAATTATTAATGAACTTACCGTCTGTACCGTTCCTTCATGACGAAGCAAAATTTAAAATAAAACGATGACATGGAAAACATAGCCATTACATTATTTCATAATCGTCGACTAGACAAAACTGCACAATCACAGATTTCATTTGCTCACGTAATGTCTAAATTGTTATTGTAAACTGTACTTGCAAAAGATTTGTTTATTAAGCGTATGTTCACATATTCAAAAGCGTATGTTCACATATTTCTGCGTCTTTCGAACTAAAAAGTGGTGATGGGCAAACGCTTTTAGGGACTTGAACTTTTCACTCCTTCTTCTGGCCTTTGTAACTAGGCACAAAGTTAGTTTTTTTTGTAGATCTCGTCAATCTAGGAGGTTCACCTCTGCCTAACCAGACTCACCTGTGGGTACCATGTATGTAAAGGCTCCAGTCAGGGCAAAAAACTAAGCGAATAAACGCTAAGGGCGCGTGTGACTCCTATTATATTATTTTTGGTATGGCGTCTCCCAAGGTGATCGGGCTGGGTAAATTGAAATTAATGATTGCAATTAACAATTTACACTAATCGCCACATTCCCTACCCATCTGATAACAGTGCAAAGCATTCCTATCATTAACCGATAGCACTCGAATGCGCAGGCGACGCGTGACGTCATAGCAATCGTTTGCATTCGAACGTGTTCCATCTTCTGATGCTAAGTCAATAATCACGTATTTACATAACAAATTATTTGCTAACACCTACTGTATAGACAGCAACAAAAATAAATTAAACAAATTAAACAATTTCGGGGCCAAAAAAAATGAAATGAGAAACGAATAGTGTGAGGCAAATTCGAAATTATTGAAGTGTGTATGTTAAACGAATAGATTAGGTGCCTATAACCTGGTATATAGCCAAGGGAGCTTTCAGTGGTCGAATAATCTTTGTTAAGGCGTCGCTGTTTGCAAAAATTTGCAAACTGCGTTGAAATAACAAAGTGATGCAGTTAGTTCCGATTTTGGCTTTGTCTTAAAATATTCTTGTATAGCGAACAGAACACCTTGAAAACAAAAAAAAAACGATTTTTCCCTTTATATTAGACTAGCAGACGTCACGCGGTTTCACCCTCGTAGTTCCCGTTCCCGTGGGAATACAGAGATAAAAAGTAGCGTATGTCACCCGGGGATAGTGTAGCTTCCCAACGATGAAAGAATTTTTCAAATCGGTCCAGTAGTTTCGGAGCCTATTCGTTACAAACAAACAAACAAATCTGTCCTCTTTATAATATTAGTGTAGATCTGTCAGTACACTTTGTTCAGGCGTCAAACAACAAAAATAATTACAATTTGATAGTCTGATCATAAAGCTATGTCCTGTGGTTTTTTTTATTATATTAACAAGTAATGAGAGATTCTGATCCTTATTGTTATTATGATGATGAATGAAGATTCTGACGTTATGTTATGTTTCTACAAGGTTTACGAAAAAATACATAACTTTCTTCGGGTCAGACAAGACCCCACCTTGTTTGTCTATCGGTACACTCAACATACACATTTGGCTGCGCGTGCGCTTTGGATTTACATAGACGTTTATCTGCCGGTCGAGATTATTGAATTAGTTCATCGCCCCCGCGGGCGCCATGTTTGTTTGCAGCCTTGGATCTAGGAATGTCGTGTTTTCACTCATTATTTGATATTTCTTAATCTTAATCTCCTTTGATATAGTAAACACTAGGTCTCGGGAAATGCTGATTGGATGTTCATTTCCGGCTTATACTTAGACAGGGCTACTCTACTCTACTCTATTATTATAGAGATAACGGTAGATCGTCTGGTCAGTAGCTAACTATAGTGCCTGAAATAAGCTTCCCATTTGCAGATTTGTATAATTCTACTTCTAAAATATAATTTGCTAATCACATTCCTACGAGTATGTCTCGTTACCACTTGACCATGTAAATAATTAAATCATAAAGAACAATTTATACTGCTATGATTATTATCAACGATACGGAATTCAATAGATACGCAGTATCTAAATGAATGTTTTTGTATGCGTGATAATATTGAATTGGGTCTAAATTATATTACCAAGTGATACTCACAATGGAAATCCCCGACCACGTCTAGTCTAGAAGTCCATAACGTATAGTCTTCGATTCTTCGTCATGGGTTCAAACCCAGTATGGCGCATTACTTTGTGTAGTTCATTTTATCACCACTGGTCTCGAAACGGTGAAGGAAAACAGGCATGTCTTAGAATTAAAAAAAACGAAGATACTCGTATTTGTGACATCTACCAACTCGCACTGTGGATTTTATGTGGTTTTAAACAACGGTTTCTTAAGGTTTTTTAGGTTCATTTTTCTTAACTACCTACAGTTTTGTTTTCATCACCTCTTAGCCATTTATTAAATTAATTGCGCTATGTATAAAATCTCTGGCTTTTAAAAGTGATACGACGACGGAATCGATGGAGTGCTTTTCACAGGCTGAAAAACTGTTTAAATGATATCAAGACGTACTATTGTTAAAGTTTTCATTTTCAATGCAGCTTCGTGTTACAAAAACAAGGAAACATACTATCAGAATGTGTCGGTAGAACTGTTTGGATACTATGTTTTTCCAAGCAGTTCCGTTCCGTCTCAAATCCGAAGTTACTGGAGAATATAAATAGATAGGTAAGTACCTAATTGTCATAATGCCGACGACCGAGGACAACCCGAGGCAGGCCCATCCCTGACCCACTTCCACCCACGTCTTCCACAGCTATCACATAGGGCTTAATGTTGTTGACTTATTTGATAGAGGGTTGGCGACAAGACATTAGGGGAGTTACGGCGTTTATATTGAACTGACGTCTGGCGTGATTAATGAAGATCATAGACGTTCACTAGCTATTAACTTAAATGCCAATGTAATTTTCTTTCCTGTCTTTACAAGAAAGAAAATGCATGTTTAAGTAAGAACCTCACAGTAAATGCAGCTGTACCTGCATCTTACGTCGTCAGCCGTTTCGCAAGTTCTTCTTTGTTGGTATCGGCTTACAGTCTAACCGATTGCAGTTGAATTTAGTCAAATAGCCAAAATTAAAACAAATTAGATTCACCTGCAAAATTGTATTGAGGGAAAATCGGAGTAACAAAGTCATGGAGCTCGAAGACTCCATTTACAGTTTTTCGCAATGAACCGCAAATCGTCAGTGCGAACTTCACACAATTAGGAAACTGTTGATAATTCGTAGCGGGCTGCGGGAGCCGGAGCAGTGTCACCGGCAGAACAAACAGTGGCGAACCGATCCGACACACCGCGGCCGAGTATGACACGCCCTTAATCGAATCTGCATTGTGTTGATGTTCAGTTACACTAATTGACCATTTTCACGCTGAAAGGGTGTGATGAGTATTTGAAAAGATTGATCTTCAGTTAAATGCTGAAAAGATAAGGTGCTCACCTAGATATGAAGATGAGATGATATGATGATGTTGATGATAGGTGTGGTGAGCTGAGATATCTGTGAACAACTGGAATATGGTAGGAAGAATGGGTATGACTTTCTGCATCAAAGCCACTTAAAAAGTTATAACACTTACCTTTTAAATACTGTAATAATATAACATTCCTGTAAACCCCGATTGATAGGTAGGTACAATAGGCAGTAAACCACAGTACAGCCAGAGTTTGGCCAGTTTCAGAACACATTTAGACTTGAAAACCCTGAACCTCATGTCCAGCAGTAGCGGTGCGGTGGTGACCACTTCACCAATGTGAGTCGAACTAGGAAGACCATCATATGGTTTCATATGATGGTCCACACATAGGTGCAACAATTTTCTAATAGCACTGGAATGTGTAGTACTTACCGACCGTAGAATATAACAAGTGTACCAGGGCCTGCAGTCTCTACAAAGATAGCGATCGCTTTACGACAAAATTCCGGCTCACGATTTAAGTTGGTAGCTAATACCGGCGGGTCGCGTCCGGCTCACGTCCACCTTAAATCCGCATCGTTATAGCTTTGCGACCGAATTTTGTCGTAAAGCGATCGCTATCTTTGTACAGACTGCAGGCCCTGGAACTAAACGATTGGATTAGCTCGATATGGCTAAGTGGTGTTAGTGAGTTATTTGAAGTGCATGACACACCAGCGTATTGTGTGATTTCTAAATTCTAAATACCTAATGATTTTGACAATGTTTTTTTGTTTACACATTTTCTTCAGCGTGGTTACAATTTTGCAATTAATCTAACTTTTCTTGTCTGTGCACAAGATAGAGTAGCTCTCAACTAATCAATCGTATCCCTTATCGCGGATCGGAGGTATGGTACATACAGTACAGAACAATATTTTTTATTAGATTTTGCCCGCGGCATCGCCCGCGTGAAATTTACCATGCAATATTTACCCCCCTTTTTCACCCCCTTGACGGTTGTATTTTGACTAATCCTTCCGTAGTGGATACTACGTTATAAGAGGGATACGTGTGCGAAATTTCGAGTTTCTAGCTCTAAGGGTGTGGCCTGTTTTGCTGCGGTGGTGTACACTAGTTATCGCGGCCTCGACATAAAGGGCTAAAAAGGAACATGGGTGGTTTTTAGTCAGTAGAAGTCTGACACTCCCTTTTGCTCCACCCAAGAAAAAAAAAAGGGTGTGGCCTGTGCGTTGATCCTCAGTCAGTCAGCTTCTTTGCCTTTTAAATATAAAGATTTAAATAATTTCATCGTAGGCTTGTTATACCTAGAAGCTAAGCTTTTCCAACTCTTCCGTCTTTTTACACGACTGCCCCAAAAAAAGAGTGTTATGTTTTTAGCGTTCATGTATGTATGTATGTTTGTGAGCTTCTTTATTCCACCATATCTTCTAAATGCCTGGACCGATTTTGATGTATGTGGTATCGTTAGATTCTTTGCGTTACCCAATATGACATAGGCTAGCGAAAAAAACATAATAGGGTGGCCATGGTTTAGAAATAAAAATAACTTTTAATTTGCTTTTATTGAGATTTCAATGAAGAATATGATCACCGTCTAGAACTTGTTAAGTAGATTACAAAAATATACCACAGTAGTAATAATACTCAACAAATGTTAAGGTGACATTTTAAACCCGGGATTCGATACGAATAAGCTACATATCAATAGATTCCTTGTGATGAAACAAATAAAACTTGCTAGGTTACAACTCCCAAATTTAGGCAGGATGGCAATTAAAATGCTTTGAAGTTTGTTTAAAAAATGCGGGATGCAATTTACCTACTTGAAACTTGGTAAGAATAGTTAATAATGATAATATTTCAAAGTAGTATTCAATATCCATTAGTTGATCAATTTTGTTATTGTATAATTCGTTTACTCATTACACAAAAAGGTAAGAAATAATAAACAAACGATTAAAAAAAATGAAAATCACGCCAATAAACTAAAAAGAGTGAACTAAAAAATAAAATAAAAAAAACAAGTCAACCAATATTTTTAGTGCAGTCGGGGGCAGCTGTTCCATGGATCAGTTCTTTGCAAGTCTCCCGACTGCAATAAAAAAATTGGTTGACGTGTTTTTTTTATTTTTTTTAGTTCACTTTTTCTAGTTTAGTTTTTGTCATGGCAGGCGTGTTTTTAATTTTTTTAATTATTTGTTTTTTATCTCTCTAACTTTTCGTCTTTGATGTCAACTAACCTCCTCATAATTATTCATGTGTTCACCTAAAATAAAGTTGAGTTAGACTCAAAACAACACAACGAGACCTCCTCACATTCCTGACACCATGTCCCAATGTGAATAATTCATGTGATTCATCCCCATTGTGTGATTGTGCCGCAAAGGCTGCTAACACAGAACCTCTCTCGACACAGTCGGCACCACCTGTGTCTACAATGTGTAGTTACACAAATAGTTTAAATTCGTCAGCTTGGTAGCCAAGCCATTGAAAATATGGCGGATATTCTAGATTTGGAAAGTTAGTTGACGCGCTGTTACATGTTTTCCAATCTATAGTCTCCTACTCGCACTCTCCCATAGCAATTACTTAGGCGTTTGTATATGGACCAACTGTTTATACTGACTGTGGGATTCAGTATAAGTACAGATTTCTTCAAAAGGTTATATTTTCAATGTAAATCTATTCGACGTCATTCCTAAGCAAAAAACTATTTTTTGCTATTGTCTTACTAATACTTTTTTTTTGCTATTGTCTTACTAACTCTTTTTTTTTACTATTGTCTTACTAACTCTTTTTTTTGCTATTGTCTTACTAACTTTTTTTTTTTGCTATTGTCTTACTAACTCTTTTTTTTTGCTATTGTCTTACCAACTCTTTTTTTTGCTATTGTCTTACTTACTCTTCTTTTTTGCTTTTGTCTTACTAACTCTTTTTTTTGCTATTGTCTTACTAACTCTTTTTTTTGCTATTGTCTTACTCTTTTTTTTTGCTATTGTCTTACTAACTCTTTTTTTTATTCTATTGTCTTACTAACTCTTTTTTTTATTCTATTGTCTTACTAAATCTTTTTTTTATTCTATTGTCTTACTAACTCTTTTTTTTGCTATTGTCTTACTAACTCTTTTTTTTGCTATTGTCTTACTAACTCTTTTTTTTTGCTATTGTCTTACCAACTCTTTTTTTTGCTATTGTCTTACTTACTCTTTTTTTTGCTTTTGTCTTACTAACTCTTTTTTTTGCTATTGTCTTACTAACTCTTTTTTTTGCTATTGTCTTACTCTTTTTTTTTGCTATTGTCTTACTAACTCTTTTTTTTATTCTATTGTCTTACTAACTCTTTTTTTTGCTATTGTCTCACTCTATTTTTTTGCTATTGTCTTACTAACTCTTTTTTTTTGGGTTGGGAAATCATCTAATGACACCTCCCGCTCTTGGGAAAGGGAGTGTCAGACTTCTAGTGACTAAAAACCACCCATGTTCCTTCTTAGCCCATGTCGAGGTCGCGGTATCTCTTTCAAAAAACCCGTAGCCCCGACGAGGTCTTACTAATCCTTTGTCAATATTATGGTTTTAGGCTCATCGGGAATCTATTCTTTTACTAATTGATAAAATGTCATTTCGACGAATAAAATCTCATAGATAACCAAAACGAAAGCTATTCCAATGGTTAGTTATAGGACGTGTTCAACGAGTGAACCAGCGCAGGGCGTGGCGCCTCAGTCGTCGGGCGGCGTGACAACTCATTGTGATGTTAATGCGTGTCACAGCAGATGAGCTGACTGGCATGTCACTGTCACACTTCGTTATGCTATCAAATTATCCGTAAACGTAGTGTGGAGCGCGGACACAGCGTGGTAGCGAGGATTACAAGTCGTTATTGTTAAATAATTAACGGAGGAAATTATTTTCCTGCGTTTTTTATCAATCACACTATACTAAATGATTACATTATGTAACGAAATGTTTGTTTTAAATCGCACTGAAACAAAATTGCGTTACATAACACTTAAGAATTCCACAGAAATGAACAAACTTTATTTCCTACTTATTTAGTAATCATACGCATAGAAAAGTGATGACTAATTATTGAAAAAGCGAATCAACATGTTTATAATACCTTCATAGAAAGTGCGTGTACGCATATACCACAGACTAGGTACTTACCCACCTGAAGTATCGCTTATTCGTCAAATTTGAATACGCACGTATATTATGTACCTATTTGTAATCGATCTAAAATATTCATTAGTTAGATAGCTTCAAGATTCAAATTAGAAAACCATAAAATGCACACTGTATGCTCCGGTAGAAAATTACAACACACAACCTCACTGACCATTCGATAAGGAAATCTAATTCCACTAAATATAACCTGAATCGCTTTGCAAATACTAAGATTTCGTACAATCAGATACACACGATTAACATCCACAGAATTCGCAACTTACAATAGCCCAAGATGTAGAGAACGATATTTATGTCCATTATTGTCCATTGCCCCATTCACTGTAAGCGTTCAGAAAATTGGCGATTAACGAAGCAATGAATGCAATTCATTACATCTCGGGTCGCTTCGGTCAATAAAACTTTTGATCGGGTCCTTTCTCAGTTAGCTCTAATATTAACTTTCACGGCAATTCGATGGATATCTGTTGCTTTATGCTGACAAATGGATGCGCGCGCGCGGTATTATCGATTATGTATGGTCTAGCAGACAGAGCAACAAACAAATAAACATATTACTTTGTTACACTTTCTCTTTATACCTCCTGCGGTTAATATTTGAAGATTCTTGTGGAACTGAAGTTGTAATTGATGTCGCTCCAGTGCACAATGTCTGGCTTCATTATACACCAAAAAGCCTCATTAAAAATAATACCTGATGACCTAGACAAAGTGTTAAACAATAAACTTTCAAAAATGGATATACCAAGTTACCGAAAAGGTATAGGAATAGGCACATATGTCAATCCTGTTGGAGCTTACATAGGTACATACATACATAAACTTACGTCCTTTGTCCATGGGGGGAGGCAGAAACCACAGAAAGCCACCTGCTACGATCCTGCCTTGGAGCTTCTTGTACATATTTCATGATTAAATGGTTTGAAACCGATTATAATTATTTTCAGGACTGAATGCTGAAGCTCGATACTATGGCCTTTTGATGCACTGTTTCCCATCTGCAACCAGAATTGCAAAACTGCTGTCTCCATATTTTGAGGTTTCAACACTCACATGCATATGCAACAGCGGCAGTTTAGATAATTATTTTCTGGTATTAACATCTGCATTGATTAATCTAATTAACCTTTACAGATGATTGATTTTCAATCCATTTGATTTGACCTTTATAAGATTTAACTGATGTGCAATATGTCAATGTAACATTTTTCGACACCGAAACCATTTGTTTCAAGTTTTACAAGGACATGGAGACAATATTAAGAAGATCAGGGTGTCTAAAATGGCCGCTTTAGCAGAATCGTAATATTAATCATGTTAAAAATTTAATTTTCTTAAAATGGATTTTATAGTTAAGACATAAAGTCCATTTTAAGAATTTGAAATTTTTAACATTATTCATACTAAGATTCTGCGTGGATTCTGATAAAGCGGCCATTTTAGACCCGCTGATGTAATATCCTTTTTTTTTGTTGGCGGGAAGAAAATCATCGAATAAAGGGGTTAATAGATGATTTTCTACCCGCCAACAAAAAGCCGCTTGGGCCGAGCGAAAGCGAGTGTCAGACTTCTACTGACTAAAAACCACACATGTTCCTTCTTAGCCCTTTATGTCGAGGCCGTGGTATCTCTTACAACATTCCGCAGCCCCGACGGGGGATGTAATATCCTACGTTTAAAAATGTCTATGTACAATAACAAAATAATAGTGGCCATTTCTAATGCAAGATACTTCTAAAAACTGATAACAGTGAAGGTAACCAAGGTAGCCTGGCTGAGTAATCTCGATGTATTTGGTAAAGTAGGACAAAGTTCGAAATAACTCCTACAAGAAACGTAAGCTACTCAAAGTCACACTTAGGTACCCATGCAGGTACTTCGACCATGCTTATTATTGCGTATTTAATTGTCTATTAATCCGATGTACATTGTACATACTAATTGTACAATTGGTGTTCCTTCAGCTGGCTCCGTGGTTCTCATCGGTTCGAGTGTGAAGATTAGACCCGGGAGGTCCAATCTTTGGACAAAGGAAAGTGTTATATTTAAGTGACTGTCACTTTGACACGGGCTCCGGTCGATTCCTAGCCAGATTGGGTAAAGCATTATAGCGATTTCCATCAAGAATTATCAGAAACAATCCAACATTAAACTTGCGAAACGCATTCTCCATATAAATCAGAAGAATTATAAAATGCTACAAATAACACATCGAAGAAAAAATGACAGTTTCCACAAAGATGTCACTCACACACGCTCTTTTATACCGATTGTTATCTCGACGTTATTATGAGATGATCCGGTGCAGTGACCCGCAGCCCGGCAGCCCCGCAAGCTGCAATTAGGAGCGCGTTACGTAAAGTGCAGCAGAAGCCGGAAGCACGCAGTCCGCAGACAAGCACTATAATGCATTCCTCGTGCGTGGAACACGCACACGCGACAGATATGCATAGAAGGTCCACTTGTGCAGTTTTTATCCTAATTTTCTATTAAAATCTAAAATATCTGCCATCTAGCAGATATCAACATTAAAAAGTCAAAAGATGTCAACATTAAAAAAGCAAAAGAAAAAACATTCAATAAGGTAACTATTACTCTGTCTTATTTTCTCTACAAAGCTTTCCTGTAAGTATTGGTTCTGCTAAAAGCTTGTCTTCGGATCAAAAATCCAGTTTGCACGACTGCGACAGCGCAACAAGTCAGACTGGCTAAAGTGAACCTTCTGTTTCTCTTTATTTTGTTAAGAAGCGCTACTGGCTGTGGGAAGAGGTACGAGTGTTACGTAAATGGTAGTTTTCGGTAAAATAATGAGCCGGAAAGGTCATCTAGATTATTTGTGTCATCCGGAATGACAAAATAATTGAATCGAAACATCTAAAGAAAACGACTCGCAGGTCTCGACTGGACTGCAGTCAATGTTGCATAAACTGTGCGTCATATTGCTGACATGCAATTTATTGCAAGCTGTCGATCTATTGGTAGCATTAGGTATGAATTGGCAGAACCGAGACATTATTATTTCACGATTTAATTTTATGGAAGTGTTGTGTTGTGTGTGGAACTGAATGGTAATTAATGATGACTAAAAGCGTGTTGTGTAACACAGGTATTCCAGAATTGCCCAAAAGCAGCAAGTGTTGTGGAGCGTCCGCATAGCGATGCTACGTCAATGGTAATAGGAGCAGTATGTAATGCCACAGATTATGGTAATGCAAGCCTTTTAAGGAGCATGTCGATTGCTGCTTAGTTTAACATGATATTCCTTTTTAGGAAATAATATTTCTTCGTTGCCGTATTACACAATTAAATTACTTAAAAGTGAAACAGCAGTCTTGGATAACATGACATTCGTGAATAATTTGCAATTGATTGAACTAAGTGCATACTTTCCTTGAAAATAAGGGCAACAATTCGGTCCCGGGCACTGCGTTTGACTGATGATCATGTCCTAGAGTATCTGTCTGACCGCCCGGTGTCCGCAGTCAGTTCACAATATGTCTGTCCGGTTTCACAGAACTTCGAATGAACACAAGCTTTGTACGATGAATATATTTTATTTTCATCCAGTCTTTTCCCATAGTCAACATCCCTAGGTTGCGTGTCAACATAAACAACTTACAGATAAACACATAATTTAACACAACACAATAGAATCTTGTAGGTTTAACAATGTGACCACGGAATGTAACATATTGTCGTTTCGTACATAATTTCACTTGTCACGCATTCATCTTCCATGATTTCTAAATAAACAATTTAATAGAAATTATGATAATGTTGGAAAACCTTCAAACATGAACAGAAGTTCCATACAAGAGCAGAAGTTCCGTTTCATACACTTACACAGTACAGATTACCGATGCATGTAGATTTCTTTAAAAGAAAGTTTCTTGGGAAGTTTAGTCCGTGATAAGTTCGAGTTTTCGGCGGCAACATAATTAGTTGTTCCCTCTGCTGTAACACTGACCTTTTCTCCGTTAGAGGCCTTTCAGCCCCATGCTAGCAGAATTAATTAGTTGCTTCCTACCTTGCATAAATATAAGTGGTCCTTTTTGCTCATTATTTGGCTACCTATCAGTTATTCTTTTGTCAGTAACATCACTATTTAAAGTGAGTCTTCTGCAACTCATAACAGCATGTATCATGCTTGTTTTTAGTGCCCCTCGTCCAATAAGTACATGCGTACCTTACCTGCGGCAGTCGAGCGTACTCGAGAGCAATTAACGACTGCACGCAGATGTATGTACGCTTAGCTAATTGCTCGTTAAGATAGATACCTAGCTAAACTATTTTATGAGCGTTCTCTCACAGTTACACCGCACGTCTCTTGACAACTTACGAATGCTAGAACGTTTGTTCCGGGTTTTATGACTTTTATGTCGAGACAAATAGGCTACAAAAAATATTTGAACTTCGCAGGGTCAAAAAGATTAAGTCCATTGAAAAATAGATAACAGATTCGAAATCGAATACTTAATCGTAGTGTCACGCTTATAATTTATGTACTTCCTATTTCCTTTCAAGGAGTTCGTATTCTACTTTCTCGGTAGGTATTGCATATTACACAAGAATGCATCGTATCGAATATTGCCGAATCTCAAGTGAACGCGTGCAGTGTTTGGAGCTTTCATTACACTTTCACTTCACAATCCTTTTGCGAAAGATTTTGTAATAAAAATACGTGAACGCCTAATAAAATATACGTAAGCTGTTATTTTTGAGTGAGTGGTAAAAATGCGTAAAATTTAGAACCGCATTGAAAAGATCAAGTTGCAGAGCTTTCGGTTCTATCAAATTACAGTGGAGTTTTGCTACTTGGGTCATTATATTATATCGTGAATCCAACGCTTATTACTAGGTAGGTATATTTCTTTTCATAACTGTAATGTTTAAAATGATTTGACACGAACCTGATCAAACACTAAGAACGAATAATAGGCGAATGTTGGAGAAGTGGTACTAGGGTAAACATACCGGTTATCGGCCGTTTAAGCGGCTTGTTGACTTCAGAGTTGATTTCTATCATTAAGCTGCACTTCAAGGTTTTTTGTTTTTTTTTTCATTTTATCCTACAATAGTCTAGTTTCATAAAACCTAACGTTTATGGAATTATCAGTGATATATAATTAAAAAATCAATATTATTCGTAAAAATAGCTAATATACCGGCTATCGGCCTTTTCACTCAGTTATCGTCCACCAGTGCACTGGTTATCGGCCACCTAATTTACGGTAGAAAAACGACTCATATTCAAAGGTTCATAAGGTTTATAATAGTATAAAAGTAAAAAAAATATAAATTCACAATAAACGGTATATTTTTACTCTCTTTTACGGCTATAAAATACAATTAAGTAACAAATTAAAATCTCAACTCAAACAAATAGCTACTTTTGGCTTTAGGATCAATGAAAATTACTTAAACAATTACGAGTATATAAAATAAAACTCAAACATAACATAAAATTATATGCCCTGTAAAACTGGGACTTATGAGAAATTAAAATAGGTACACCAAAACTATTAATAAAACAATTAAAAACAATATACGTACGTACAGTAAGAATTCTTTTAAAAGTAAACATTTAAAAATACACAACAAAAAGTTTAATTACGTAAATCACTTAATCAGTCTATCAATCAGTCAGTCAGTATTGTTATTGAAAGTCTTTAAAACCTCTCTTCTTGCATTTTCAGCAGTTTCACACAACATACATTCATATGGTTTAGTAGCTGCTTGATTGTATGATAAATTCTTTAGTTTCGTGCATTTTAGGTGATACCAACGAATGCATTGATCACAGCCAATATTCATTTCACCCTCTTCTTCAGTGTCACTTATAAGGTCAAGATCACAAGAACCACATTTAATACGGGATTGAGTTTCTTCTACTTTCTTTTTCTTCATCCTATTCTTTTTTGGTGGTGGTTCTTTTCTCTTTAGCTCTCTTTCAAGCTTTCTTTTCTTAATTTGGTTTTCTTTGTCTTGTTTCGCTTTTTCTTTTTTTTCGTAGTATTGTTGCCAAGCTTTAGATGTTATAGCACTTGGAAACTGATTCGACTTCAATGTATGAGTTCCTTTGTTTTTAGGGACGACATCAGGAAATTTCAGGTGTTTTTTAAATGGATCCTCATCTATAACAGTTGCTGGTGTTTTCGGAGCTGATGCTATTAGTATGTTTTCTATTATTTTTATTTTACTGGCATTTCCCGATTTATTGTTCAAAGATTCTGTAGAAAATATTGATTGTTAACGTAATAAAATCATTATCAGGTTGTCCAATTGCATTAACATCATCGATATTCAACGCAGAAGAAACCAGATTCATGTCTGAAATTGTCCTAGCCTCTGTATTACTATAACTTATAATACTATGAGGAATATTTTTTGTGTCAGACTTTTTAGCACATGTTAGTTGTTTATCTGGTAAAACATCCAAAGACCTGTTTGAGAGGACGTGATCGTGATCTATATCTAATGAAATATCCATTCTGATGTTTCCTCTTTCATCCTGGTACTTTCCAGATTCATTAGCTTCTAGATTTGTATGCATTTCCGGGTGGGAGGGATCTTTGTGTAGGTCAGCGACTGTTTCAATTTGGATAACATCTATCGTGGGGCTGTCATCAAAAGGAATAACGATATCGTTACTAGCTTGGCATATTTTTGATAAATGTATGTCACTGAATGGTGCTATTGAGATGTCGTTGAGAGATACATAAGAACCAATCTCTGGAATCTGAATGGAGCTGTGGTCCATGTCCTGAACAGAAAAAAACCCTGATGTTTTTGGCTTGGCGCTTTTCGATGGATTTTTAAATTCAAAAGATTCTGAATGTCTGGGTGTTGAAGTGGATGGATGGATTAAACCTAGGGGGGTTTTCGTTATCATATCAGAGGATCCCTTAACCTCAAACGATTTTGAATTTTCCAGGATTGAACCGGATTGGGAAGGTCGGGGTGTTTTCGTGGTCTTGTCAGAGGATTGGTTAACTTCAAATGATTTAGAATGTCGGGGGATGGAACTGGATCGTGAAGTTTCCGGTGTCTTTGAGGATTTGTTAACTTCATATGATTTCGAGCGTCTGGCAGTGGAACTGGATTGCGAAGTTCGCGGTGTCTTCGATTTAGAACGCCGTTTTTGTAAATATGCCTCCTTTGTGCGATCAAGTTCACGTAAGATTAGGCTTGGATTTATACCCAGCTTACCTATATTCTCTTCCATCAGGTAAAACACTTTTCTGGCTATTTCAAAATGCCTCTCGTTCAGAGGTCTTTGTGAACTTGTTTGAGCAGCAATTGTATTTCGTATCTGAGCGTCTTTTACGCATTTTGAAAAGTCTACTTGTTCTACGTCAAATGGATAGAGGCCGCATTTACGGAATCCATTCTTGATCGTCTGAGTCATATCCATGTCTAGCGTCTCTTTAAAAACTTGGCAGAAGTTTGTTTTTGTTACGCATTTGTTAAGGTTTTCAGACCGACTCTGCCAATTTTTTACGGTGCGCTTCCATTCTTGTTTCAGTGGCTTGAAAACACTTACATCTGCTGGTTGTAGAATGTGAGTGGCGTTAGGCGGTAAAGCGTAGAGAATTATATCATTGTCCTCGCAGAACTTACTCAGTGGCATGGACATGTGTGACTTATGTCCATCTACGAAAAAAAGCACAGGCTTTTTTACGTTTTGTTTCGTGAGCCAATCGTTGAACCCGTTAGACATGTACTCGAAAAATGTATCCGAACGCATCCATCCAGTCTCCGATTTCCCCAAAATCCAATCAGGCGGCATGCTATCGACGACTGCTTTAGGTGGTCTTTTATATGGGAACACCACTAATGGCGGACATATGTCTCCAGATGCTGTTATTACCACCAATACTGTTATATTCTCTTTCTCATTGCCTTTCTTAACAACATATACGTTTTTATAGCCTTTTGGAGCTAGAACCTTCCCTGATTTAGGAGACAATGAAACACCAGTTTCATCAGCGTTTAGAATACGACTCGGATTATCTAAAATATCTAATGCATTTCGTTCAACCAAGAAAGTATGTAAGTCTGCAAACCATTTTCGAATGGAACTTTCTTTAATGGCTTCTCGCGCCTTATTTATAGCTTCTGGCTCTCGGATGCTTATGTTTGGATGGCGTTTGAGAAAGCTGAGATACCATCGTATTCCAGGTTTACCTCCTGGAAACCGATGGTCTATGCCCAGTTCTATAGCAAGCTTGGCCACGGTATCCAGAAGATCATATTTGTTTATTGGAATTCCAGCTTTCGCCAACTCAATTATCCAATCAACGATTTTTTTTTCTCCATCAAAACCAAATAGAGGGTCTGGGCCAACTTTTCTCTTTTGATCAGCAACACGACCGGAAAGTCTGTCCTGTATAGTAGATCTTGGGACTCCGTACTGCCGGCATGCTTCTCTTATGCCACGAATGTTGCCGCGTATATCTGAAAGAGCGCTTGTCAGTGCTTCTTCACTATAAGTAAATCGTCGGGAATGCTCTTCATTTTTTATCCTTTTTTTTCCATTACTGACAGGTACCATCTGCAAATAAAATCACAATTCCAACACCATGCACACCAAACAAAATGTAGCTGTTATCACATATAGCCGGTAAATAAGCTTAAATAAGTGGTAATTATTAGTGATCTAGCTACGTCCCCGCGGTTGAAAAGTAGCCGTATTAATTTAGAGTAAGGCTACGAGTATCTCTATGCCAAATTTCATTTTAACCCATTGCAGCATAAAGGGGTAACAAACGAATATAACGGCCAGAGATAGGTTACATTTTCACCACTTATCGGCCACCTTTATTTCAAACGGCCGGATACAGGTCTAATTTTTGCTAAATATCGGCCATCCTTTCTTTCAAACGGCCGGAGATAGGTTTTGTTTGTACTGGTTATCGGCCGTCAAACGGCCGGAAACAGGTTTTGTTTTTACTGGTTATCGGCCGCTAAACTTTAGATATTTTTGAAGGTCATATCTTTGAAAATATGAAGTATACTGGCGGCCGGAATCTAGCTTTAAATTCATAAAATTCTAGCTGTTCACAAATATTATGGAATCTATGTTGGTGAATTTAAGGTTTCCGCAATAAAGGGAGAGAGAAATGACGTGAATAGACCGGTTTTGCGACCACCCGGTCGGAAAGTAGATTTTGAAATTTATCGTTGACGTATTACCCGACCACCAAAAATATCACAAATTATCAAAAGTTTTATAAGTTTGGGCACTTGAATAATGAAATTAAACATGCTAAATACACAAAAACCAAACCAATCACCAATAAACCAAAAGCAACACTTAAAAACTTACCTTTGAAAATCAATCCACCTGCTATTTTTTTTCCTAAATTTGCCACGCGTCCACACACGAAATTTTGTAATGGCGACTGAGGGCTCAGTTCGCAAATTTTGAGGGCATGCCGTTGGATTATAAACCGTGACGTTCGTCCGGATCGAATGGCGCGAAATTAGAAAGGAGCGGTCTATAACACTGCCTATTATTAAAAATAACTTCCGAAGTGGCCGAAAAGGGGTAGTGGCCGGTAAACCGGTATGTTTACCCTATAAGGTTTCAATATGATGTGTAATTTTATTTTTAAGTTTTGTTTTGCCGTGACGTCACCTTGGGCCCTATCAGAATACCAGCGCTGTGACATTTTGTCAATGTTGTAGCACAATGCTGAGATAGTGGCCCCTTGGCTTCATACGGGACTAAGTAGGTACTATGTCCTAATTTTAAGTGTTTTAAGCTTTTAAGTAATTTTTTTTTTGTCAATTTGTTCTGTCCTGTATGAAACCGAAAATACTTTTTCTTTCTTTCTTAAACTAGAAAAATGTAAAAAAAATGTGTGTGTGTGTGTGTGACTGTGTGTGACCTAGTACTTATGTACATTTCAAGTTTTATTTATGACAGACAAGAACTGATATCAGATCTATATCAAATCAACTTCTGAATCCGATGACAGTGTTGTTAATATGACAGTCTTGTTGGTGGTGATGTTTGTCAATCTATTTAAGTATTTAAAACATCAAAGATTTTTAATTACGGACTAAATAAATTAACTGATTTGTTATTACATGGATCTCACTACTTTTTACGGTAGAAGAACTGAGTTGCGCGACTTGGCTTTTTACCCGACTGCGGCGAAGCCCAAAAGGAGGGTTATGTTTTACAAGTTTTGTTTTTAGTGAGATAAGTACAGTATATAGTTGCCAACTGCCACAACAACACATAAAAACCTGATGAATAATAAAACTATGCATTGTAGTATAGAAATGAAACTTATTTGGCACACAAATACGGCCAGGAATCTGCGAGTCACCATAGCAATTTTTTACTTACTCAGTAATGAGATCGGAGTGCTAACTACGACATTTTCTGTGTAATATCTTCTCAGTTATTAAAGGTACTTCTAAGGATTATACCTCTACGTACATAAATAACGCAAGACGTGTTGTCCATGTTCGGTAACATAATACCTACAATCATTCATCATAATGATTTTACCTTTAGAGGATGACCATAACATGTGATCATTATAAAAACTGCCTAATGTGAAGAGCCACCTTTCGGCTCCATTATTACTTAGATTACATATACACGCATTATGGAAAGTAAAGCAAAAAACTGCAAAGGTCATGCACGCAAACCTGTTACCTAATCTAAATGTAAACATTTGGTTACACGACCAGTTTCCGAAGTCTCTGTTGTGCACCGTTGCGAAAGTTATCAGTATGCTATTTATGTTGGTCGCGTTGTAATGCGTGCGAGTTGCGTATTCAGTGCGTCCTCGTCCAGTGCAAGTGAATTGATTTCACTTTTCATCTAATGATGACCGACCTGTGACCGTTGCTGCTTGTTATGTAAAAAAATGTAAATTAGATTGTTTTCTGTTATTTTAGAAACTTTTGTGAATATTTTATTCACCTATGCCTATGGCGTAGATCAGAGTTAATACGCATTGTCCGAAATAAGACATCCATAGGTACTGATATAAAGACCATCTCAAGCATGCTACAATAGAACTTCAATGACGTCTTTTTTTTTTATATGGGACAAGCCCGCCGCACTATTCCCAAACCACTGTAACTCCTGTAAGCCAGAATCAACAGTGGCGACCACAAGAAAAGCGCCGAGACAATGAAGCCCGACGAAGTCCCAGAGAAATGATTTAACTGTCTTGGATCCCGCAACGAAATTAATCAGAAAAGAATAGCGGAGGAGTAGGAAAAACATAATTTTCACTTCCCTCCATATCAGCAGGAGACAGAACTGAACAAGGCCAATAGGCACACAGGGACGTATACAACTGGGATAAGCCCAGTTGCCTACCACCACGGATATTATTGTCATTAATATTACTGGGTCCTAAGTTGTGAGCTGTTATATTTGATTCCAATAATAGGTATGACAAAAATGCTTGAACGCACGGAAATTTGTTCTAGTTTCTACAAGGTCCGTGTAATAAATAACTCCGGAATTAACCTGTACACTATTTAACATAATATTACGTTCATTCTCCCAAAGACTACACTCCCATAAGATGTGATGTGCAGATTGTTCATATTCGCAGTCAGATGTAGAACATTGACAGAAAGGCGAGGCAACAAGCTTGAAGGAAAATAATTTACTCTTAAAGTTACCATGACCTGTGAGAAATTGGGCAACACAGTGATCCACCTCCAGCCATGTCCTGGCCAGCCGCTCACGAACGGATGGAAAGAACTGGTGGAGGTGTCGGCCTTTGATGGAATTATCCCACCTACATTGCCATTCAGACAAAAGTTCCTCCCAGACGTCAGTCTGTGGTTTAAGTAATCTAGCTACTTTAGCACGGTCACGATGCAATAAAAAGTCTGCGTCCGCGGTCTCTCGTGCGCAGTAGTACATTGAAGCACGGCGCTGCACTTCAAGATCGACTGGAAGTACCCCTGCCAGTACCGGTAAGGCTTCAGTACTAACCGTCCTATACGCTTTACACAAGAAAATCAAAGCCAACCGCTGGCTTTGAAGTAATTTACGTCGTGCCGCTCCTATGGTGGCCCTATCGGCCCAAACTGGTGCCCCATAGCACATACACCCCAAGTAAGTAGCCCCATAGATCGTCTTTAGAGTTAAAAATGATAAACCCCACGTAGATTTAGATATTCTCGTTAAGGCATAAAAGTTCTTTTTAGCTTTTTCACCGACGGTTTTTATGTGTTCAATGAATGAAAAATTCCTCTCTAAGACAAACCCAAGGTAACACACGGACTGCTTCCTTTTCACGGGAACGTTATTAAATTTAATACTAGGACATGATTTAAGATTACCTTTTAAAAGAAGTTGAAACGTTTTGTGTGGTGCAAAGGTCAAACGGTTACGAGCGCCCCACTGGGATATTAATTTTAGGCAAGTGTCAGCCAAATTTTCGAGTCCAGCCCGAGTACTTGACTGAACGAGCAGCAGGCCGTCATCCGCGTAACCGGTTAATGAACAGCCACATGGAAGCGGAATCGCGAGGAAGTCATCGAAGCCTACGTTCCATACATACGGACCCATAACCGAACCCTGAGGGCATCCCATGGTGAGGGACTTTGACATAGAATGATGTCCGAGCTTGAGTTCAATGACGTCTATTAGAAGTATGCAAACAGATGACTTGCAGTGCCGACTGCAATTAAAGGGTGTCCCTTAACGCAAACGAAGGGCACTTGTTCTCCCCACCACTGCGATCACTTTTTTGTTCTAGACCATACCTGGGAACCCCATAGTTACAGAGATATTGGGGGTCAAAGTTCTAAATTTTGTACAGCTGTTTTTGTAAATACTTACTTGTTTTTCAGGTTATAACTTAACTTAAATTACCTCCATGATCCGTTTATTTACTTACTTTTAAACATCTATAAGCACAATGTTTTAAGAGTGCTACATTTAGTTTTACTGTAAAATGTAATTTTTGACCCAAAAAAAAAAGTCGTTTCCGAGCATACATTTTTGTTTAGGGGTACTTACTTAGTTCGATAATATGTACAGAATGCTTGGTTGACGTATGTGTGAAGGGTTAATTTACAGCCTGTATACGAGGAGAAGAGTCTGACCTTGCACTTAATTTCGATTAAAGGATCGTTTGTAATGTTCAATTGTTCATCTATCTGACCCCTCCAGTTAGATTGCACTGCAGCCAACCTGTAGGTAGTCTACAAATGAATGAAAAGTATAACAGACCAATTAATCATAGTCCACTTACCAGCCAGTCACCAGCAGACAAGGTGTGAAGTGACGTCATAATGAAGCTCACCTAGTTCTCACGGAGTATCTGTCACTAATGAGCGCCGTCTCGCAGCTTACGATCCGATGCGCTCGTCCAACGAACTAATCACAAGTCCGGTCATTAAGATTGATGGAAGAATATAAACCAATAGAGATACGTAACGTACGCTGAACAGAAATAAACCAGATAACAGACAACAATTCCTTATATTTACCACTTAAGTGCTCTGATTTGCAGTTGAAAGTATCTCTGAATGCGAAATTTCCGATGCTGGCCAGAAAAGTGCTGGGGTAGACATAAATTGACCAGAATACTAAAGACTCAAATGTTATTGATGGGCACATAGACTACGATTACCGTATTACCAACTATAGTCGACTACGACATAACTGTATCACCTAAATATAAACATCAAATTGAAAATTTCTTCATAGCGGTAGCTTTGATTCCAGTAAGTAAGGATTGTTAGGGGCTGTTCTACTATCGCGCCAGAACGGTTTCGGCCGTCTACGAAACCGTAGTTTCGTAACTGGTTTCGATGAAGGAATGATTTGTCCTTGTACGTAACTAGTTTCAATGGAGGACATATTTGTCTTTGTACGAAACCACGGTTACGTACAAGGAATTTTTGCAAAAATATGAAATTTTACTAGTTACGAACAAGGAATAATAATTATTTTATCGAAACTAGCGATTTATGTCTTAATTGGTCCAAGATTCCATAGCCGCAAATGTCAATCCACAAATTTCCAAAAAAAATATACAGGGTGTAAACCGACCTTTTACGAAGCATTATGAACATCATACTGAGTACCCCTACGAAAAATTATTGCTGGGATACAACATTTATTTTGGGCGAAAAATCACATTTTAATACATTTAACACACACAAAGTGTAGCTACAAGTATGAGTAATAAGATCATAACTCTGTCAATTATGAACCGATTTTCAAAATTCTTTTATTATTCGACAGAGTATAATCCGCGTTCCCACTAGGGCTGCGCGACTACTTGAAACGCGGTGCGGTGGGACGGTTGTCGGTCTACTTCAAAGAAAGCTGTGTGGCTCTGTTTAATCGGTCAGTGCACTAGTGCCACAACATAATGTACTTAAAAAAAACCATGAAATTATTTTTTTATTTATTTTAATACAGACTTACCTATAGTATAGTTTCAATAATTACAAGATGAAGGTCAGTTCAGTAGACAGCCAACGCTCTACTGAACTACCTCAATCCCCAAAATAATTCCTCCATGGAAACTAGTTACGTACAAGGACAAATCATTCCTTCATCGAAACCTTAACAGTAAATTCTTTGTACGTAACCATTGTACATAACCGTGGTTTCGTACAAAGACAAATATATCCTCCATCGAAACTAGTTACGAACAAGAACAAATCATTCCTTCATCGAAACCAGTTACGAAACTACGGTTTCGTAGACGTCCGAAACCGCCAGAACACTCGTGGTGTTGGATAAAAAAATGGTGTTCGCACAGTTGTACAGTTTTCCTTCATGAAATCTTGAAGTGTCATCATCATTTCAGTCAAAAGACGTCCACTGCTGGACATAAGCCTCGCCCAGGTGTCGCCACATTGACCGGTCCCATGCTTCTCGTATCCAGAGGGTCCCTGCAACCTTCACTAGGTCATGGGTCCACCTAGTGGGAGGCCTTCCGACGCAACGTCTTCCGGTCTTATAGTATGCAGTAATTTATATATAACTCCTTAAATAAAACAATAATTTACGAAATCCACAAGAAAGTACCACCTGGAGCCACCTATGTTGTTACGGATGCAGTTTTCTGAGATTGAACAATCTACAATAATGTAAGTAAAACATGTCGCTGTGAAACAGCCCCAGCAAAGTGGAGGATAGCCGATCAATCTGTTACAATAATCGGTGCCATCTGCTCTAGCTCTAGATTTATTTATTTATTTATTAGGTTAACCAACAATTGTTTACACAATACATTTTTCACAAAACATTGGATATAGGTACATTTATAAGCGCAACAATTAATTATAGGCTAACACCACATGCACTATTTGTGGTTATAATATGTATAATAATCAAACAATAACGGATTGATAAAAAAAAATATATATAAAATATATATAAAAATATATATAATTATACAAAACAATAAAAGATAAACTCATCAATAAATAAGAACATTATTTAAATTTAAAGCAGAGAAATGAATTAAAATTAAAAGCACAGATTGATGGACTAAATTATTAATTAATTAATACAATTACATTTCGACATAACAAATAATCAAATCAAATAAAATAGGTAAATAATAGCACATAATTAATCACAGTTAGTTAAATTGGGAGTCAATACCAATACTAATATTAAGATCACATTTATAAAACAACATAATTATTACTTAACTTCTGGAACCAGAGATATGCTCGACCATTTTTCTCTTAAATTTGTACAAATTATCGTGGTGTATATCTATGAGATCACTGCAACTGTTAATCATTTTACACAGGCGTGGAATCGGGGAGTTTGCACCTAGAACCGTTCTGCGCAGGGGTGGATGTAACGGTGTGATGGGATTGCGTGGATATCGGCATGGGGCGCGAAACTTAATAAGACTTAGTAGGTTAGGGCAATCGATTAAATGCCTTACAAGTTTATACAGAAACAGACCATCAATTATGTCACAACGATTTGATAGCGAATGCATCTTGAAGTATTTCAATCGTGTATTGTATGAAGGCAGTGTTTTGCTTTTTCCTTTCGAGAAAGCAAGGTGCCACAGAAACCGCTTTTGAACTCTTTCCAAGAGTAACTTATGCGTGGCGTAGTGTGGTCTCCATACTACACTGCAATACTCCAAGACGCTTCGCACAAGACTATTATAAAGCATTTTTTTAGTACCAATGAGTTTGAAACTTCTAGTGTTCCTTTGTACGAACCCGAGCATTTTGGATGCTTTTTTAATAGTATTTTCAATGTGAGGGACAAATGTTATTTTTTTATCAAAGATTACCCCCAGATCTGTAATTGTATCGACTTGTTGAATTTTTGTATTATCTATCAAGTAATCTGAGTGTATAGGCTGAGTCTTCCTAGTAAACGATAGGCAGTAACAGATAGATAGCGCGGGATTGGATCACTCGGGCTGTTCCAGACTATCACCTTACCTAAGCTGTACTTAGTTGGAAGTAGGGCTGGTCGATTCGGATTTTGAGAAAATCTAAAATCGATTCACATTCACTGCAGTGCTTTAAATGCTAACGGCTTACTCATTGCGAATGTCAAATAGATAACTTCAAATAATTTGATTTTATCGCAAGGTTTTTTAAACTGTTCTATTTGGGTATTACAGTTCAACAAATTATAATTTGCTTTGTTTATCTATACAAAGCGGTCAAAGATAAAATTATAATTTGTTGTTTTGATTCTCAGAATATTTTGTTGATAATGATCAGTGTATTTAGATAATATGCCTATGCGATACGGATACTTTATTTAATGCTAATCCCATATTTTTGGAAGAGCTCTTTTTAATCTATGTAGGTACTCATTACCATCGTTCGCCCGCCCTTATCCCTATTTGGTGCAGCCTATTTTATTCTTTCATACCATGGTCTCTCTATAACTCGTCATGTCAGCACTCACTCGCTTTCTAGCCATATCATCCTTCACACAGTCCATCGTTTCTTTGGTCTTCCCATCTACATTCATATTCATCTTTTTTCTTACGCCTTAGCATCATACTCGTACCTATTTGTCCTAACCACGATTACCGATTATCACAACTATACGGACCATGGAAACTAAATAGGTAGTAAGTAACTTTTTTTCAAGTCCAACCTACACACAACACTACAGTCAATTAAAATGAAAAGTTTCCAATAAACGAATCTATTGAAGCGAGAAGTATAATCAGAACCAACAGTGGGTAACTGCAAACCAAACAATCATACCGAGAAGAGTTAACAAAGATATCGACAATTAACATTTTCCGCGGCAAATGATTGGCTTCACAAATACTCGATATAAGTACTGGTAATTCGATCAAGATATTCGAGTAAAAACTAGGAGAATAGTTATTAAACGATCCATTGGAGATGATCCCAGCGAGTCACGATCCGATACCAAATGCCGTTGTGGCACAGTTGGAACTTCTCGAGAAATGTATCATGTTGTTGATAAAAACATGTCTACCTTTCTACTACAAAAACGATTATTACAGAAATAACAGATGGTGACACAATTAATAGCAATCCGTAATCTCTTAAGTTCTGACACCAGGGTTATGTGAAGGGTTGAAGGACTTCACAACCAATAAATTTTTAGTTATGTCCCGGATTTGCACCAAGAATCCACTTTAGTTGTACCTACTGGATAATATAACAGGCAATGATGATTGTTTGCTGGGTCATTAGAATATTAGCAAAACAACCTTGCTCGGATGTTAAACGACAGGCTTACACCCAAGAACGACGTGGTGCCAGTTCTTCAGAAGCCGAAATTCATAAAAAGCAGTCAAGTTCAAGTGCTAATGTTTCGCGTCATGTTCTAAACTCGAGCTCGCTGATAGCGCACGCGAGCGTGTAATTGGACGCGTGCGCATCACGTTAGTGCCGTAACCAAGGAACCACGGGCTGTGAGCTCTTTACACTTACTACCTCTCTTAGCGCTCTTTACCTCACTTCTTTACACTTAGAAATACTTACATTTGAAAATAATATTCTTTAGTCCAAGAGCGAGGGAATTCTCTAAAGCTATTTCACTGATAACCTTAAGATAATAGGTATGTAAGAGTATGCAGATAGGTACCTACACAATCCACACGGTAAAGAATTTAAAGCAACGGAAACCCATTTTAGACGAGTTAGGTATGAAGTACATGATTCAAAATAATGACTAATTTCTTGAAATTCGAATAAACCACCCTACTGTTAGCTGGGGAGAAGATGCGAAATTAAAACCATGACAATTTGTATGCCAACCCTATCAACTACTAAGTACCGCAATGTAGTCGACATGCAAAAAACGCTCCGTGACGCTGCGCACGCGCCGCCGACGCATGTACTGCGATACCATCGACAGCGGTATTACCGCACACAGCACACTGACCGCTTGTCTGCAGGACGTTGAACAGGAAGAAGGAAGTGATGGTGAGGACAGGGAACCTGCAGGAACGACGATAGTCCACGGGCGGAACCTGATTTTAGCTTAAAAAAAGCGTAGTTTGCAAATAACTGAAACCCACTATGGATATTTTATTTATTCTCACAAATTAATTTGCTTAGGTGTGTTACTGAAAACGCGCTAAAGTGTTTTTCGTGTCGAGTTTACGTTATAAGCGTAGGAACTGCTATACTGTCTATTACACTTTTTTTGCGAGAGATTGCTTAGATCGGCGGGCTTATTACGTATGAAACAGCGATCAGCAAAAATTGCGCAGCTATCGCGCAATCATCGCGCGATCAATTGCTGATTGCTTAAAAAAACGGTATCATCTAAAAACCGATTGCTAATCGCTCGCTGTTTGCTAGTATGCATTTATCGCAATTATACTAGCGCCACAAACCTTTTGGTAGCAATCACCGGTACTAATCATGTGTCAAACAGATGTGACGAAAGTTTTGTTTACTACGTTGAAAAAACTTATTAGCCACTTGAAATATACCAAAAATAGCTTGGCGTCGGTTTTAAGATGTTTTCAAGTGCACGAAATCAGTGTTTAGTTGGATTCCAAGCGATATTCGGCTGTTCTCATCTCAACAACTAGTAAGTTTAAATGTTTTGTACTTAATACATCTATGTAAAAGTTTTGCAGCAGCAGTACATAATAAAACATTCTGTTTCAGTATAAAATGGCAAATAGAGTGTCCAATGAGCAACTGGAAGAACTCCTCGAGTTTCTGGCCGGGCATAAAACTTTAGCCAAAGGCGTTGGTCTTGGAGCAAGATCAAAAGAAACTTGTGACAAGCTGTGGAATGACCTTGCCTTGAGGCTCAATTCTTTTGGCTCTGGATCAACGAAGACGGGTGAACGGTGGAAAAAGGTAAATATAATGTTTAATTTGTATGATTTCAAATGGTTTCCAATAACTTTAATTGAAAGATGTACTAAAAGTATTTTTTAATTTTCCAGTACTGGTACGATTTAAAATTCAAGTCCAAGAACAGACTAGCTGAACGGAGACGGGATGCTCTAGCTACAGGTGGTGGTCCAAGTAACCAAGAGGAATTGTCAGAGTTAGACAAAAAAGTCTTGGCTATCCTCGGGGAGCAAGCGATATATGGTGACATTGAACATAGAGTTCCTGTATTTGTAAGTTACTTATTAAAATGTAAAAATATAATTACATAGTCTGAATGAATATGCACATATTAACAATTATTGTTTTTTAGAACAATCAGCCTGAAGTATCAGTTAGTGCTACAGTGCCAATGCCACTAGCAGACATTGTGGTGTCAGAAGTTATCATATCAGGTAAGTTATTAGAATCTATTTTATCATTTAATTGCATAATTTCATTTCTGGCACTAGTTATAATGCACAAATAGCACTTCTAACAATATACTTGTGTACAGATTAGATTAATATATTAATCATACCATACTTAACTTTGGTTTTTACATACTTACAGACACTGCAGGACTTCCTGTGCCTGTTGACAGCCAGCCTAGAGTCAACAGCCCAGAAGCACCAGAGATTCCAGAGATAGCACAACAAGTGCCTGAGAGAAATCAGACAGGTAATAATAACTAGAATACCTCAATGAATAAGTGTAAATTATATTAGATTTATTTTATTGTTGATTGTGTTAGTCAAATCACAATGTAGATTGTTCCTTAATAAAATAGAATTGTAAGTAAGATTTTTATTAACCAAATCATATTTTTCAGAAGTAGAGGATCCTGCAAGTCAGCCTGTCAGACGCCTGCCAGATTGCCCTCGTCGACAAAATAGACCCAGTCTAACAAATAGTATGTATATTTAGGGATTCTATTTAATTTCTTTAAATCAATGATCTTCAAATCAATCAGTTTTCAAAGTATGTAATGATGAGTTATTATAATTATATTTATTGCCTCATTGGTCATCTATATCAACCAATCTCAAGAGGTCCTTGGACAGAATGTTATTGGGATATTTAGCCAGGGAGTTTAAGTTGCAGCCCAGAGTGTAGCTCTACAGTTATGACCAGTCAATGGTAATAAATTCACCTTTTTATATGGGAATTATAAACTATACAAATGTACAACTCTGCTATCTATTTGATATTGTGATGTTAATACTTATTACAGGATCACAAACCAGAATCGACCCAGAGTGGGTCATGGAATTAGAGAGGAGTAGAGTGCAGGCTGAAAACAAAATGGCGGATGCTGCTCTGATAATAGCAGAGGCTGCAAAAAATATTGCTGAGGCATCACTTTTAAATGCTGAGACATCTCGAAGGCAGTTAGAGGTGCTTAATACCATGGTGGAGGTTGTGCGTCAGCTGAGCAGTGGACCAGCAGCTAGGCCAAACTAAAAACCTTAATCTGTTAATCAATAAAAAATAATTTATTTTTAAAGTTACTTTTATTTTTGTTGTAAACAACCTTCATTTTAGAACATACATTATTAAAACACTTAAAATCAAAACAAATCTACAGTATACTCATTTTACTTATTTGCTAACTTATTGTCCATCACTTCATTTACATGCACAGAGTTGTTTATCACACACCCAACATAATAAGTACTTCAATATTAAAGCCTAGCTGACCACAATCTTTGGACAATGCGATCTCTTTGTTGTCGGCCTCTAGCTAGGAGCTGTAGCTCAACACCAGCACCTACTTCCTGCTGTGGTTGTGGTGTGACTTGGTTGCTGAGATCTCCTTCAGTATCTGCATTTGGCAACTGTGGTACTGGCAGCCGATGTTTGTTGCAGATGTTATGCAATACACAATAGGCATTTATGATCATAGCCACCATATGATGATCATAATGCAAAACTCTATGTGCCAGTAAACATCGCCAACGTGCTTTCAAAACCCCTATGCAGCGTTCTACAGTATTTCTGGTGAGACAATGAACATTTGTATAATGCTCATTTGCACTACCAGGTTCAGCGCGAACAATTGGAGATAAAAGCCATGGTTTCAGCGGATATCCAGAATCACCTGAAATAATAAATTGCACTGTAAAGACCACAATTGAATGTACTACATATAAAATTAACTTAAGTTTGTTTATATTATAGCTAAAATCTTTATTTAAAAACAACATTGAATAAAGAATGTACTTAAATTCTTGTGAATAAAAAATGCAATTAAGGTAAGTAAGTATATATTGAAGAATAACTTTATGGTAGGTTACCTAGCAACCAGACAGTCTCTCCTCTATTTTGTAGCTGTTGAAGATGCTCCTGTATCTCACAGTTTCTCCAAATATAGGCATCATGTGTAGCTCCACCAAATGATGCATCAATATTGATTATATTCAAATCACTGTCACATATCTAAAAATATAAACATTATGGTATTTATGTTGCACTGGATATAACTTTTCAAATCAATTTTACTGAGATTTCAGAATTTTTGTTGGACTTACTATTTGTACATTCCTGGAATGGTAATGTTTTCTATTAAAAAACCTTTCTGCATGTTCTGTGGGCTGAATTAATGCTACATGAGTGCAATCAATGCAACCTATGCAACCAGGAAATCCAAATTTGTTTGAAAACCTAAAAAAGACAAATACACATTAAAATACAAACAATTACATAATAAAAATACACATAAGATGCAATCACTCGCTTTTGATTACAGTATAATCAAAGACCTCTATACTTTAACTAGTTTTATGGAAATAAGCTGTTACTTATCATAATTATCTTACCCATTTATGATTGTGTTTCTTTCTTGTTGTGTTTGAGGGAACCTTATATACTTTTTTAAAATGCTAAGTGTATTCAGAGCAATGGTCACCTCTTTTACAGCTTTGGATACACTGGCTTGGCTGAGCCCATGCATATAGCTCATGCCCACAGGTTTTTGATATGACCCCGTAGCATAAAATGAAAGTGCTGTTAGGACCTGTAATATCACAATATTCGGTCAGTGGGTCGTCTTAGGGGTGGGTTTATTTCTTAATATATCTATATTACTAGTTATGGTACAGCGGTACCGACAGTCAAAAGAAAGTTTGTTTATGTAAGTACTTACTTTACATTCTACAGTAACTTTTGTTCTCCTTCTCGTTTGCGCCATTAATGGTCTAATCTCATTGCACAAACACTGAAATAGCTCTTTCGTGAGTCGGTAGTGAGCTTTGAACTCAAAATCAGATAAATTCAAAGCATTGGCTTCATCTCGAAGGCTTCGCCGCACTTGTGCTGTGTTACGGCTTTCAATTCTTCTGGCTTCAACCTCAAGTGCTTCAAGTAAGAGAACAGCACGAGCCATCCTTAATCAATCGTCGCGATCACAATGAAAACACAGTATTTTAGTGTAAATTAACACAACACACACGACGGAGATATTAGATTTAAGTAAATGTTTGGTAAAATACTAATTTATTGGAAAAAGTGTAAAACTAAATGTCCTAAGCAATCAGAGTGCGATAAGCAATCGATCTGCATGTAGGGAAAAGTTCATCGCAATTTGACAGTCTATTTTGTCTGCCGGTCGCAATCGCTTTGCTGTCAAAAACCATACGTAATACGAATTATTTGCTTGTCAGTAGAAATCCATGCACTTTTAGTTTACCTATTGCTCCACAGAGGCAGCACCATCGCTGGTTTGCTAACGTGTTGCTATCGCTGGTACATAATACGGATTTGCGATTATTGCGCAATTATTGCGCAATTTTTGCTATCGCTACGCCTCTGCAAGATACGTAATAAGCCCGCGGGCTCTGTTAGCCAGTCAATAGAGTCGCCCACACGTTTGCCATACGAATACGATGAATAAGAATGATTACCGAGCACTCTATCTTTAGCAACCATCTCTATACGTGTTCCTACATACACACGTCTACATCGCAGAGTTTTGATGATGTGCAGTGAAGATCGTCTTGATAAGAGAAAATTTAGCAACTGACAAAATGTTACTGAAGTTGTAGATCGTAATCATAGAGGTCAACACAGTCTCGCTGGTAAAGTAGAACCAATGAACCATGTCACACAGCTCACAGAACACACATCAATAATTAGAGTTGTGATGGAGATTTGTATTCTTTTAAAACTACCTTTTATTAAAATGAAAAGAAGAACAGAAAGTTTCGTGGTTCTCTCGTGAGGAAGCGATTCTGACTGCAGGATGTATTGTCAACGCAACTAAAGGTGTCTTTAAAATTTCAGCTGATTTGTTTGAAGCAAACTAGTCCGAAATTAAGCTAACTAACCAACTTTCTAACAAAGTGTTTAACTAGCATTTCAAAAGGACCTGGACAACGGCCCACTACATAGCACACAGAGGGAGCTTGTTGCTTTGCTGGTATGCTTACTTGACAACTAGGCATCAGGGTTACGGTGCACAGAGTTGGTCCTTGACCAACGTCCAGAAGTCCAAAGTTAAAAACTTAAGGTTTGCCAATGAGCAATGGAGCACAGTAACAACACCTGATATAGGTTTTAATTAAAGGGGTGTTAAATTAAGTGTTGGAAACACAATACTGTGCTCCTGAACAAATATAACTTACGTGGTTCAAAAGGCTGCCAACTCAAATGGGACTGCGTAGGCTATTTCTGTCGCATGCTGAAAAAACAATGGGTTAAAGTAGCAGGAAATTGGTGCCCTGGCAGAGTGACCAGGGGTCATGGCAGGAGATGGCAAGACGAACTATGTCGACAGGTTCCGCCAGAACAGAAACGTGGACGCGCGTGGTCGCAAGAAATGGATGGATAGGATTTCCCAGAAGTGCCACAGAGAAGGCTAGGAAATAAAGTGCCTAATTAGTTGATATATATTATATACAGGGTGTTTGGAAGGGAGCTGTACATACGCCTAGGGTAGAAACTAGGGATAGTCTGCTACCTACCCCCGCCCATTATATTGACCTTGGCCTCAAGGTTTTTTTTTAATTTAAAATTATTTCTTTACCTTACTACGGTACTTCAGGCCCCATAACTTTTCTTCTCCACAATTTTCTGGTGTAAAATAATTTTTTGCAGGACCCTAAGACTCTAACGATTAAAACAAGACCATTAGCCGACCGGTCCCATGGATAGATTTTGAGCTACAGGTAGTTTTAGTCAAAAAATCATAAAAAAGTCAAATAAAAAATAATAATAAATTAAAAAAAAACCTTGAGGCCAAGGTCAATATAATGGGCGGGGGTAGGTAGCAGACTATCCCTAGTTTCTACCCTAGGCGTATGTACAGCTCCCTTCCAAACACCCTGTATAAATGTGTTTTGCAGTTATTACGGAATAATTAGACGTGGTTCATATAATAATGGTCCGTCCTAACGGCACCATTATTACAATAGTTATGACGTGCACTTAGCTGAACGAGAGGTAGTAAACGGACTCATTTACTATCACGTAACTACAGTTAACTGCTCGTTAAGCAGTCAAACAATAATTGTGAACATGAGAGCGAGAGAAATAAGCTGAAACAATTTGCGGATATCCATAATTGTTTAATTTTGCAGATGCTTATCTGTAAATGCTTATCTTATCTTATCTGCTCATGTTATTTATATTTCCCTAAAATAATTATCAACTTCCATGTCCATGTCTTTTCCGGGATATTGTATACATCTTCCGGTTAAAAAAATTAAGACACGATTAATGTCTTACTCTATACAAGCAACTGTTATATCTACAATTCAATTTGAAAGAAATAAGGAAGTCCGAAAACACACTATTTCCTACAGAGATTTTGGGTCAAACCCGCTACACTATTCCTAAACTACTGCAATTCTTGAAAGCCAGAATAAAACTGGCGACAACAAGAAAAGCGCCGAAACATTGAACCTCGACGAAGTCCCAAAAAAAAACCATTTAACTGTCTTAAATCCCGCAACCAAATTAATCAGAAAAGAATAGCGTGGACTAGGAAACTACAGTAGTAGTATTTCCTTGTGTTCTACAAGAAAATACTACTACTTATTATATCATGATAGTTAAAAACCTATACGCAGCAAATCAGCACTTCTGCGGCAAGCAGTGGTAACAAACTAGGTTGCTCGGGATGACCGGATGTCGAAATTATTCGCATTCCCAAAGGCCAAGTCATCAGGAACTAATAAAGACCAAAAATATAAGTAAGAGAAAGTGCACAGTATCGGATGTTCTCACTAACGACGTGTATACTAGCTGTGAGCTTCGCGTGATCTGGCTCATCTCTTTGTACTGGTCACATCTGCCGCTCATTACGTTAAACATGGCAACACCTATTGTTTATGTACGTCGTTCTAAGAAGGAAAGAAACTAACTTCTACATAAATATGTACAAGCACGCTTGGTGTTCCCACCTCTATACAAAGTGGTTGACAAGATTAAATAAAGTGCTGACGCAAGTACTAATTAGAAACGTGTTTTAATATTTATAAGTTATCAGCCCACCAGTGTGATCAATAGTGAACCTAGTTATGAGGGCAGTAAGGTAATTACACGATAATCACCTCACTCGCCTTGACGAGAGCTTCAAGACCGATGCATAACCAGACGAAATCGAATGAAAATTATACATTTTTAATGAAGATTGTCCCACTAAACGGCTGTTTAGTGGGACAAACTGGCCAAAGAAGTAAATATGAACAGGCTGCTATCGAGCCGTTAACATTAAATGTAACCTATGTGCGCCCCACTCACTTTGAATGTAAACACTTGTGTAAACAAAGCAAAATCTTACTCGGACTTCTAATAATTTTCAGAGACATACTTTTACGATTTGGGTACGTACAAAAAGATTTCTAAATAAAGCAGGTTTATCCAAACTTATACCTAGGAAAACAAAATACATAAAACAAAATCAATCCACCTGTGTTGTGTTTCAAATATCATCGTTTTTGTTCAACTTGTCGTAACGAAGGTGGTCCACATAAAAACGTCTACTTTCTCCAGACGCAAGTCTTGTGCTAAATAATCGAAAGTGCTATCTTATATATACTATATTATATCACTACTACAAATCTCTGCTAAACGTTAACGAGTTGTTTTTAAGGCTTTTCTCTGATCGTGAGTCACGTGCAATTTTAAATAGTTTTATGATAGTCATTTTCATTTTAAATGGTAAGTAATATTATTGTGAAAAACACCATAATAATTATTAAAGTGCAGAAGCCTTACTTGCCTCGTCCACTATTTTTAGCATAGTTTCAAGTTGAACCAGGCCGCGGTCTGATTGCGTCTACTTTGTATAAAGCTTGCTAGGGTAGGTATTCACTCGACTTCAATATTTGTGTTTTCTTGCTGTATTGCTCGATGAAGCACAAAACATAAAAATCAGAACCATTGGTTCAGGACTCACTCCACGATAAAGCTATTGTAGAGTGAATCCTAAACCATTCAGAGTACGATACAAAAGTGTGCTTTCTAGATTGTATCTACTAACCTCCAGTGCTGTGTGGTGCTAATAACACATGTGCTTCAGCGGCGCATCAGGTTAGTTACACTTATATTTGCCCAGAAGTGCGAGAAAACAAGCAAAAACAAAACAAACATAAAAAAAATCTTGTAGATGTAGAACTTCTGCACGTATCTGCAAAGTGAATCACGTGTATGTTTCTGATGTCTGGCTGTTCGGTGAGTCAGCGAACAAACAGACAGACATTACACATTGTTTACCCGAGTGCGGTATTGTCAATACTCACATATTCGGTATTTATACTATTTAGTCACAGAGCTTTCTACACAGGAATGGCTGCACACTTGTTTAATCATAACAGTAGGAAATGTCGGATACTCCTTCTCAATTTATGCAATACAATTACTTATAGTCCTCCTGATCCGGCACGGAAGATATAATATGATACTTATAGTGTGAGGTCCGATTGGACGGTAGTCAGACACGACCAGTGAGATACCAAGCGCAGGAGTTATGTCACCAATTTTCGTACTCTGGGCCACAACGCAGAATTTTTTCATGAAAAACCTAATAGGACTTTTTGCCCGCCCCGGCAATCGAACCCAAAGTCCCAAGCTTGCGAGTAGCGACCACGAGATAGACGGGGCAGTTATTATTATTTATTATCTGAAGAAATTTTATCGAAATCTCACAGTCAACTGTAATTATTAATTAGTAAAAACTATATAATTATCTTTGTAAGACCAAATTACGATGAAAGTTTTGAGCATATGTAGAGCTGTATTTTGATGTCGTCGGTTGAATTTAAAATATCTTTCTTTTCAGCAAAACTACATTGTGAATGGTAGGTACAGTTGGAAGATACAAAGACACCCAAAGTAGAAGTAATTGCTGAGTGCCTTTTAACAATACTTTTTGAGTCCCCTATAGAATACTGTTGTGATGGGAATTCTTAGAAATCATCTCTTATTGTAAGAGGTAACGGTTAAATCGGAAAATGTTAGTAAAAACGTGTTTGATCGCGATAAATGCGGCACAAATTGACCACAGGTTATCAATATCTTTGTATCTTATCAATGTATAGAGCAATTTTCCTTTTCCTGCATGAATGACGTCATAGTAGTTTATATTAAACAAGTGAGTGATAAAAATCAGTGGATAGTAAAAGTTGATACTCATTTCTTAAAATCTATAGCCGGTCTTATATGTCGGTGGCAAAAAAAAAAAATCAAACAAAAAAAGGTTACCGACTTCAGAAGCTGATGTTCTTCTGAGGTTTATTTTTTACTTTTTTGTGATTTTATTTTTTACCCGACTGCGGCGAAGTCCAAAAGGAGGGTTATGTGTTTGGCGTGTATGCCATGTATGTATGTATGCATGTAAGTATATGTATGTATGTATGATTGTATGTCCATTTCTTTGTTCCCTCATAACTCCTAAACGGATGAAGGGATTTGAATGAAATATACGTCGTTAGATAAGTCTCGATGGCGCGAGTGTCACTGGCTACATTAAAATAAAAAACCAAAGATAATTGCTGGTTTTGGGGGCCAAATCGTGGACTTGAAAAAAATAAAAAATCCATTACCATCGAGTAGGGTATCAAAATGAAGGGTTTTAAAAGGAGATTACAAAAATATATGACACCTATATGTTTAAAATAAATTCAAAGTCACAAATTCTATAAACAAACACAAAAGTTAAATCATCTGCGAAGTATTTTACGCCACCAACGAAAGAACAAACACTAAAGATCTAAAAAGTTAGAAATAAAAAATAAAAACAAAACTTGGAAGCAGGCGGGGTTCATTTGAATATTAAATTATGAAATGAAAATAGAATGAACCCCGCCTGCTTCTGCTGTTTTGTTTACTTTAAAATGTGCTTGTTTTCTGCTTTTCAGTCTTTTCAGTCGGTTTTTTTAGTTTTTTAACTACTTTTTTTATTTACTCAAACAAACTCTCATAAATGGGGGGCATTTATGAGAGTTTGTTTGAGTCTGTCCGTGTCATTCAATATTCAGCAGCTGAGAGATGTTGTAGCAGTTGAAGCAGCAATGTACACTACAACCGCCGTGGCATGTGCCATAGTATTGTGCAGCTATACAATGGTATATTAGATACATTTTTTTACTGTAAGTGTAAAAGCAATTGAGTGAGCTTTACAAACGCTGTATTATTCTCTGTTCGTGACGGCGGCGATGAACACCGTGGCGAGAGCTCAATGTCCGGCGCGGGCGCATTCGATAGTAATGTGTGCTACCGTTACGCCACGTGGCTGCACAAGTCTAGACGAGTAGAAGAGGAGTCTCCAGACTTCTGGTCTCCCTAAATCTGGGTTCAATCACTAATTATGCAGCCAGTATAAGTACTTAATTGTAAGTTTCGCATCCAGAATGCTGCTCTAATATTAATTGATGAGTTTTTTCCAAACACGTACATACATGCCTTTAAATGAATGTGTAAAAATAATAAGCTTCAATAAAACCAACACTTAAATCTTTCAATCGTCATGATTGTCTTCGTCCACAAACCTGTGAGGTGTCAAGAGCAGACGCGTCACGGCCTTACGGCTGTTCAGCTGCACTCGATGCAACTAATCGATTGCGCACCGAATCGCTAATCGATTTCATTACTTTTAATTAACTTGTTGATTTGTTTACTTTTGTCTTAAACTTTATGTAAACTGTGTGTTCTTTTCTTGGTTGACGCAGAAATTCGGGAAAAATAAAGTCTGTTTGTTTCAAAATCCGTGCAGCAACTACTTACATAATGTGAAAATGAAAATTGATGAAAAGTTGTCAAGCATAAATAGTTGTCCACGTCGCCGTAACAACATTACAAATAAAAGTTCTTGCCCACAGTAACAGTTATTGAAACAAAATATTGAGAACTGTAACATGAAGCGAAACCATTTACCCACCACTGTAGTCGTCTCAACAGCACACTTCTAAAATAAACATAACTCGTCATGACAATAGTATTCAGTTGAGTCAATGTTTAGTGAAGGTTTCCGCGAATCGGTGCGATTCGGCGTCGGATAGTTTCCCTGAAGTCGATGTAAATTGTAAATTGATTGAGTTTGTCGTGAAAGCGACCTGAAGACGTAGGTACTGCGCTAACCGTATCCAGCGATCTCCATTGCTGCAGTCAACACTCTCTATGATGGAAGAGGATCGGGGAAATTTGGCTATTTGGAGCAGGACTATCACAGATCATCGCACAGCAAGAGAAGATAAGATTCGACGTTTTGACATACGTGTTTCCGCATTGCAAAGACATTGCTGGTTTAAATTAGAATTAGACCGATACCTAATTAATAGGTGAGGATTGTGAAGTTCTTCAACTAGTCTACACTAATATTATAAAGAGGAAAGATTTGTATTTTTGTGTGTGTATGTATGTTTGTAATGAATAAGCTCAAAAACTACTGCTCCGATTTCTACATTCACCCTGAGTAACATAGACTACTTTTATCCCGGTATTCCCACAGGAACTCCCGTTCCTGTGGGAATACTATGCGGGTGAAACCGGGTGACGTCCGCTAGTATGCACTATAATGTCTATAGCTACTAGGTTCTACAACTCACGATAGATACTCTATATAGAAAACAAAGGGGAAAGAAAGTACGTTCTAAAGCCTCCCGAGATTGCAGCATTATCTGATTCAACAGGATTTCAGTCTACGTTTCTTAGTAAGATATAAACATCGGTTGAGTGATTTTACACCTAACAGGACCTTCAATATTTAGGCATCCCACTATCGTCAAATCAACTTGAGATTAAAAATAAAGTTTTCAGACAAATCCTGCAATACAAACGATCAATTAAAGCGCAAACAGGACACATCACTAACAATAAAACTATAAAACGCTTGAAATGAACTCAAAGATTGCAACCAACCATTTGCAAAGCAATTGAAACACAATGGACCGATTTGGAAACTTGTTAAATCTAGACATGCAATGTAGACGCATATAAATATAAAATAATAGAGACAGATGTTGACCGGGTACAACGTTAGCAACTTGTGAAATTACACTTAAGCGATGCTAAGCACGGCACTCTTCGATACAGTTATGTACAAGAGGTATTTGCAGCTGGAGAATTCGGCCAGGATACTCTACTAAATGAAGATGCACTTAATTTTGGAAAATAGCCAGACTTATCTGAACTTTCACAATCGGTCGGTTAGTCCGATGCAACGGTAAGATAAGACAGTTCGATGTTTTTAAAACCGAACACTTTCTCGGCGATTATGCATTAAAATAAAAATAAAGTTTAATGTTATGCAGTCAGCGACAGGATTATATTATAAACTGTACCTATATGGTCCGTGGCGCCGGTTATCACGATCTTTCACTTCACATAATCCTCAATATATTTTGTTGGTGACGCAAACGCCAGAGCATTAACATATTAGGTTTGGAGAATTTACATGTTTATTTTTAAAGAAGTACTCTCAACTACGAAGTGACTACCGACATCTGTAAGGGATTTTATTACTTTCCTATAGCGTGAACACTGTATGAAAACGCTGGCTTATGTTAAATCAGCCGAGGTTACATAATAATATGAACAGTCCCACAGAAATGAGCAGTGATCGAGTTAGCTGACCATCCATCAATTACAGCACTTCCGTCCATCTCACGCGCGTCAGGAAGCAATCATCCGTATCTCATGCAAACGATGCAGATCATCCACAGCTCATTGTAATCACTGACGACTAATGACCATCCGTCTTACTTTCTCTGGCGTAAATTAATGATCACTTGACTGGGAAGGAAATCAATCAATGGAGTAGTTGGCTGGTGGGATTATCTGTAACTTAAAGCTCTCCTATCTTTTATCTTTGCTCGTGTGTTGTTATGGTATCCGAGAGATTCTTAGTTTCCGTACTTAACTGGAACTTTATTCGATGAAAACGGAAATAATATTGTTTATTCAAGGGCAACATTATCATATTCCTTCTAACCAGCCCAACCGTCTCGTGGAATTTGCCGCCGGTGGATAGTACCAAATTACCAATACATTCTGCTACTCTGATTCATCTTTATTTGACAACGCCTGTAAAGCACATAACCTCTACCTACTGTTCGTTTAGTTGTTTGCAACTTGCAGTGCAATAGCTTATAAGAATGTATAGTCAGTTTGCTGTTTGTTTTACAAAACCACCGACAAAGGAATTCTAATTTAAGTCGGTAATATTGGTTATTGTTAAGTTGGTTCAATTATTAACTTCATCGTGCTTCATGTTACTGTAAGCGGATTGGCTAATAAAGGAACTAGTTACCTATTCATCATTTTTTATTAAGTCTCCACCGCGGCCGCCTGAATATTGTTGTAACTACATCCTACAACAAGAGACTATTAAGTAATTAACTTTACACGACTACATTACGCAAGTAATTGATTTAACATAAGTAGAATAAATCCCTGTACATACAACATACAATAAAGGTAACCAAACTCTACGATTGTGATGGTGCCACCAACTAGTGTTAGTGAACTCGAGCTTTTTTACAAGCTTTTTCCTTACCTACACAATTCATGACGAAATAAAACCTTGGGAAAGGTGTACATTTGTACACTAAAAATAAAACTAATCGAATTGTGAAGAAAAGGTTTTGAGTTTTTTTTTGGGAAGTCGGTTAAAAAGCAAACCCTTCTGCAGGTAAAGTAACTGATCTATAAAAGTCGCATTTATACAGTAGTATTACAGTTCTCGGCACCATAATAATTCATGGTGACGCGAGTGTAATATTTAACACCAAACAGGTTATTATAACAATGATCATAATAACGCAATATTTAGCCACAAACAAAGGCAAAACAAACTAATTACCGTCAGTTACATAAACACAATAAATTAGCTAGTTATAATGAACGCGCGGAAGTGTCCGCGGTTCACACGGAACTCACGGAAGACGTCCGCGACATACAACGTGTGAATACAGACATCACTACGTGTATGTTGAGGGATTGGGACACTTGCATTCTATTTTGCTGCCTTAAAATGTGGATAATATATAATGTGGCCTTCTAAGCTAGAACTAACCTTCCTTGGGAGTCTCTTAGTCTTTCTATTTGGAACTTTGGAACCAAATATTGGGTGATTGGGGCTGGTCATGTGCAGCAGTGGTGGCCCCTGTGGTTGCGGCCCCGACTTAAGAACAGTTGGTCGTGGGTTCGAATCCAGGCAGACGCATACTTTGTGTAATTTATTTCATCACCATTGCTTTCAGAACGGTGAAGGAAAATTTCGTGTGGAAACATATCTTAGAATCAAAAATTCTACCAATCCACACTGGGCTCGCGTGGTGGATTATAGCCCATCCCTCTCCTAGAGAGGAAGCCAGAGTCCATGCAGGCATGGGTACCCACATTATAGGCTGATGATGATGATGTGCAGCAGAGGATAAACTGATGATGATGTGCAAAATAAATAGTTAACAAAGCTGAACTACTACAGGTTTTTGGTCTGGTTGTTTCGGAACGCCTGTTATCCTCAGCGACTATTACGGAATGAAGTTTGACAAACAGAAGTTGCCAGATCAACTATATAGATCTTATGCAAAAGGAATACGAAAAACTAGTTTTAATAAAACTGTAAAACTTACATTCGAGTTTTAAGTTTCCAAAAATGAGAACCTTTTCAACCTCTCTGTCTAAACCCAATTGGACACTATTACGCTACATACAATACGAGTTTCACTATTTACAGATTCAGCTGTAATTCTGAATGCAATAGCCAGCAAAACAAATAATATTTTTGTCGATAAGTCGTTGTTTAAAAAGTCTAGAAACAAAATCAGGACCCAATATTATTTATAAAATAATTTAAGACGGAAGCACATCAAGGTACTCGAAACCGTTAACTCACAGAGCTAAGAACATCTTGAAGTAAAACTATGTAGTAACAGAGCTGTGAAACTTGCATGGGTATTGCATAAAGTGTAGGTACAGAATAATACTCGTATAAACACTTTCCAATGTCACCGTCACTAACCAGCTCTAGCTTCCTATCAATTATCAAGAAAATTGTTCTACCTGAAAGAAAGTATGCCAGAGGGCTCCATAGTCACACGCAACGGTAGACGTCAGACTGACAGCGACGACAGGCAAATAGGAGCAGATGTAAGTGACGTCGCCAGCTATGGAAATTGCATAGATAGACAGAATGGAAGTACGTACAACGTACTTTCAACCGCACGCTATTAGTGGCACCCAAGCTATGAAACTTTACCTAAATAGCTACAAGATAAAGGTGCTTCCAAACTATTACACGTGCAGGTGACTGTAGTACTACGGACGCAAGTTCTGACAACTGTCGTATGCTCTGGTTACCGTAATCAAATCACGATGATTGCACTTATCACACTATTTCACATTATATCAGTAACTGCCTCGTTGGTGATGTGGTTGCAAGTGCTACTGTTATACTACTGCTCAGTATGAGGCCTTCGCTTCCAGGGTCTGGCAAAGTGATTATCCATAAAAAAATGTCAGTAGTGGCCCAGTCTGGCTGAGTTGACGGTTATAGGTTTGCCCCTTAACCGGCGATATCTGGCTGTACAAAAATCTTCTAAGCCGAAGGTTTATGTAATAAGATTTAGCATTATTATATACTAGCTGGTGCCAGTGTGTTCACCCGCTACAACTCGAAAATTATCCCACGGGAAGATAAAATTGGTATAAGAACTATCCTATGTGTTAATCTAGGTTGTACACTATCTGTGTACCAAATTTTATCCAAATCCGGTCTGTAGTTTTTGCGTGATGAAGTAACAAACATACACCCTCACACACTCTTCACCAGTGGTGCCGTGTAAGCCTCTCTTTGTTTGTGGCAAGCTGCACGTTCTTGTGGCAGCCTCATCCAGGCTATTCCCTTGATTAGCATTGATTTTTTTATTTGCTGTGATGGTTTTGCCTCCTACATCGCCAGTAGGTGTACACTAGACGCCATAGATCGTACAACTCTACGTGCTAGTAGATACTCAGCTAGACAAAACTGTAAACGGCAACCAGCCATCTTATAAAATGCAGAACAACGTAGCCGTCTAGTCTAATAGGTTACGGTGATATGAAGCTCAATGCTCACATAAATCCGATCGGGCCGGTCGCGTGTGATCGTCACGTGACAGTAATTGGATTTCGGCGAGTACCGTCAGCAAGTCAGCAGTAAACTGCCGGTACCGTTGGCAGATTAACGACCAACTGTCCGTAGGTACTCGACATTATAGGAATGAGAACATATCAAAAAATAAAAATTATAACAAATAAATTAATATTACTTGTCCTGGAAGTCATACATAACGTCACGACTGTAGGTAACTGTCTGCCAGTCATGACCCATGTAACAGGAGGGAAACCTACAGCCATCAAAAGGTTACAAATTCAGACTCCGTGGCTCATCATCATCATCATCTCAGCCGAAAGACGACCACTGCTGGACAAAGGCCTCCCCTAACTATCGTCACATTGACCGGTCCCGTGCGTCTCGCATGCAGCGGATCCCCGCAACCTTCACCAGGTCTTCGGTCCACCTATTATAGTGGGAGGCCTTCCAACGCAACGTCTTCCGGTTCGCGGTGGCCACTCCAGAACTTTCAGGCCCCATCGGCCACCCGTTCTGTGAGCAATGTGACTTTGTGGCTGCTAATACTTAGTGCTAATGAGAAATCTATGATGTAAAAATCTAATAGCACTTTTTCCCGACTCGAACTCAGGACCACATGCACAGCAGAGCTTGCGACTAGACCAACGAAGCCGTCAAATTACAGGTTTACACACGCGGAGTTTCAAGGCTTACAAATAGCTGGAATATCTAGCTCACTCGCTCTGTGTGTACGTCAATGTTCGACATCGTCCTCTTTGAAACACTGCCACGCTACGTTATCGCGATACTATGGCTGGCAAATAAATGATCACACATGCTATTAAGCAATGGCCTTATCTTCATGTGCGTAACTACAAAATAGGGAGTAACTACAAAATGACCGATCCCAGGAACAGCTGATACGATAATGTGCCAATTTAAACGTATTGAGGGCATTTTCAGTCACTATGGATAAGCCTTACGATTTAAGCTTTAGCCTCTCGTCTTCTGTGTTGCATGTCGCCACATAATGACGTCTTGTACGTATACTCGTATAAGCCGACAAATGGCTAGCGAGTGATTAAGGTTGATAGCGGGTTTCATAGTTAAGTATCGTCACGCTAATCTCTATCAACCTGTCACTAGCACATCTGTTTACCTACATGTTCAACACTAACCCAATTAAACTCAATCATCGAGGAGTGATTGATCCAATTCTCGTCCGTGCCACCTCTAATAGGATTGCTGTTGATACCGTTTTTGTCTGACATTGAGTGTCACGAGGCAGACGTTTTTTATCCGAATCTGTAAAGATTAGAATATCGCCTATCATAAAACTTGAAGCAATTATAGTAATCTGTGCTTCACGTATTGCAACTTTAATATTAACGCCTGATCCTATTCTAATAGCAAAGTACTGTTACTCTCAATGCAGCTAACATAAGCAAAGGCACGTTACTGTATGTACGGTTTTACTTATCAATCAAGATTTAATTACTATATAATTGTTAAAAAAATTAGATACTTAGGTATTTGTTAATATGTATCGGTTCTCATATCTTTCGTCAAGTAATGAACATAAACTTGTCGACTATTTCGTTCATTGGACGGTCAATATTATAACCCTCCTTTTGGGCTTCGCCGTAAAAAGAAGGTAAATCTATTTATTTCAGACAGTGGCGAATTTGTTGGGTACCTTGACCCACTTGCCAAAACGCGGCGTCTCGCATCGGATTCGTAATAATATGTGTTCTAATCTCAAACAGTTTTCAGATGCATTTTCCAGCTATCAGAAAAGGCAGCACAACCTGTCTAACAATAACGAAGCTTTGCAGTTCGAGGAGGATATTTCGTTTTCTCAACATATTTCAGAGCAGGTAGATACCTACGTAAGCGGCAAGGTTTAAGTCATTATTTAATCAAGCTGAAAACTAAACTAAATTGCATAAAATGCTGTAAATCACAGAGACATTGACAACGCTTGATTTTACGAATTCTGTCCAATAAAAGATAACTTCCCCTCCCTCTTTTCATTTAACTCTGCCTCTGGCTATTTGGCCCCTATCCTTTTGAAAGGAGTCCAGGTCGTCACGCCAACTCCTTTATTCCAACTAACTGCGTCGCCTGATGGTTCTGTTTTGCGGAACCTAATCTGAAGCCACGGCCCTATTTGGATGCAACATGCGGCAGATGTGGCCTGCTCAGTTAGTGTATGGGTCAGATCAGTTTTCCTTTTAACCCAGTAGCCTATTTCAACTAGGCAGGATTGGGTAGATCTCGTAAGTAGGTATTGTTTTGTGTCACCCTCTTCCTTTATGATCGGAGGGACTCGAACGGAAGCACCTAAGGAATCACTAATAACATCGAAGGGACAAACATCATGATGAGTTATTTATTGTGAAGCAATGTTTGCAAGAATTAGAACTTATTGAGCAACAAAAACGGGCAACACGAAAGTTATAGCAAAAGTAACTTAGTTGTAAGTACTGCTCTATTACAAATAATTCCTACTAATTGTGGATTTCTTGTGCGCTACCTAATTGTAATAACTGAAACCACAGACGTCTTAGGGTCTAGACTCTAGAGAAACGAACTAACTTAAAATTTAACTACAGGATGGTGTCAACATGTATCATATCAGCGTAACTGCGATCTGCGGGTGCGGCCCTGCAGACTTCTCTCGAACACACCTGCTTAGAGCTTTGACAATTAGCATATTGGCTAGAGATTATTATCTCACCGTATCACACCGCCACATTGACCCAGTCGCAGGTACCACTGTACCAGGCTCCCAGCAATTAACGGAGCTGACCGCAATCGCCATTATATTGACATTCACTTTTTCATGTGCTTTTTGTTATAATAATTGAGTTTCTGTTTACCCATGGCTTTCGCAATAGAACAATAATACGTTGTTAGTTACTCTTACTGGTGCGATGTGGCGAAATGTATTAGAATATGTTAATATGGAGATATATTGTGGACCTTGCTAAGTCCTATAGCAAACCACAAATGGTGTCATTTTTTGTTGCTTTTGGAATTCTAAAACACAGACCATAACTTCACGCACGTTGCATGAAGTAATAGCCGGTTAGTTTTTAGAGCCATGTAGGGGTCAAATTTATTACCATCAGCCGAACACAACTCCAAACAAGAACAAGAACAAGACGGATAAAACCTTTTGGTTCCATCGTTACTACTTAGATCAAAGGTGCAGCAAAATCATTACCCTAAAATTTTGTTCAGTCTGATTCATAACATGACTGCACGAAGGTTCCTATGTAGAGCACCATGTTACCATGTGAAGAGTATCAAGACCATTCATACTTACAAACCTACGTTTCACATTGAAATTATAGTTGGCTTTGACTCCTAGGTCAATTTCGTAAATAATTTTCGCGGTGAATTTGTACGACCTGCCTCAAGGCTGGTTACAACAAGGATAAGGCAATCAAGAAGGTCTATAATATATCACATTGATGGAGTTCCGAACTTTAACCTACTTTCTTGTTCCAGAACTTGAATAAAATCCATTTCCTGTTCTTAAGTATATAGAAATCGTGTTTGACTTACACACTGAACTTAGAAAGCTAATGTAATTCTTTATATATTTCAAGTAGGTATATAATTTACAGTTTACTTTTTTCCAAAAACTATTTATTTAATTGAACATTCAAAATTGTTGTTTCGAGAAAACTGAGCATTAAGAAAATTAAAAAAATATATATAATAAAATGTAAATTGAAACTTGAGAGATTGCGTTGGGCGTAAATAATTGATTTGAGGACAACTATTGGACAAACACAATTGTTACAAAATAAGATAAAAGTTATAAAGGTATGAATAGGTGCAATAGGTTTGGTTCAATAAATTGTGTGAACCAAGCCTCTTTGTTCCAGTGATTCATAAATATATCAATCAGATGTCTGACACAAAGTGTACGTGTGCAGTGGAGCGCGCCGAAGCTTGAGCAAGTCCCGGCGCGACAAAACCGCGCGCGCCGTCCTCCCGCGCGACACTCACCACCCGCCATGCGCCGCGCGCCACCGCTGCTGCTGTTGCTGCTGGCCAGCGCCGCCGCCAGCCAGCCGCCGCAAGTCCTAGCAGACGAGTCCATCGACACGCTTATCAGCAACGACACCATCGTCGTAGACAACGAGAACGGCACGCTCACACTACGCGATGTCAACGGCACCGTCATCGAACTGGACGGCGATCCCGAGGAAGTGGTGCGGAAGAAACGGACGTTCGGCGACATAGTGTTCCGAGGACTAGCTGATGTGCTCGGGTACAATGTAGCGCGCAAGCCCCCGCAGGCTGAGTTCCCACCCCCGCTAGCTCCAGTGCCCGGGATAGACGCGCCGTTGGCCGGCGCCGCACCTCCACCAGCCCCCGCTCCCGCCCCGCCGCCGTGTGGACAGCCCCGCGCAGTCGGCCCTCCTCCCTGCAGAGCCGTGAAACCACCCCCACCACCGCCACCACCGCAGCCAAAAGCAGTGCCACCTTGCCCAAGACCGAGAGCTGTACGACCAAAACCAAAACCAAAGCCGGCCCCTCCACCCCCGCCGCCACCACCACCCCCCTGTGCTCAGCCACGCGCAAACCCAGCCACCCCCCCGCCCTGTGCTCCTCCTCCACCTCCTCCTCCGCCACCCAAAGCCGACAACTTGGAGAGGATCACGTCTAACCTCCGGCTTAACTTCGACTTTAACCGAGCCCCGGCTACTCCGGCGACGCAAGCACCACCCGCCGCCGAGGCAGTGGCCGAGAACGAACAAGCCGAACTTGATTATCAACAGGAGCAGTTTGTGCCGATCCCCATAGCACCTCGCGCGGCCAAACTACCTCAAACCGAGCCATACCAACCGCGAGTGTACGTCGACGCGTTCGTTGTCAGGAACGGAGTAGCACGTCGAGTGGACACCGTGGACGCGAAGCAGTTCGATGCACAAAGAGCTAACAACGCCGATGAAGATTACCTGGCCTACGACGACGACGGCGCGCAACAACAGCTGGACGACGATGACTACGAGGACGTGCAGGAGTCTCGCGACCGCGAGGCCGCAGTGCGTCAGTTCGGTAACGCTGTCGACCAATTCTGGCAAAATAAAAAACAGCAGAGAAGGCCTGTTCAACAGAAGGCACAGAAACTTCCCGCAAATCATTATCAAAACGTTCATTTCGGAGACCGAGATCTAGCCGACAATGGCCGACGACACGGTGAGTCCCACCAGAGTCTACAACGCGAGCGTCCTCGTGCTAACAAAATCCCGCTACCTCAGCCTGAAGCTGACGACGACACGGAGGTCACCACTACCACAGAAGATCCGAGGAAACCACTGAAGCCGCGTGTATTGCCTCCGACCGAGCACAACCCGAACCAAATTGATACTGTGACGGTGCGCGTGCCACCGATATACCGCGAGAAACGGCCGAGAAAATTGCACCGCGAGCGTCCTGAACACCCGGACAGGGATGAGGAGGAGCATGAAGAACACAGAGATAGAGATAGAGAGTTCAGCAGCCGCGAGCAAGAGCGGGAGAGAGAATACGAGCAGGACGCTGACGGCAACGACAGCTCGCTGGCGCCGCAGACTGAGCGCCCCGCCAGGCGCAGGCGACGCCGCAAGCAGAGCCGCAAGACACGAGCTGTGGACAAGGAGTATTACACAGCCGGCGATTATGACTACTACGGCAACAAACAGCCCGTCTCCAAAGAGGAGCAGTTTTACATGGAACTGACAGTTCCACCGCCGACGCTAGACGCGGACGTTGCCAGACATGAGAAGCCAGTTAATAGTGGTTACTTTTTGGAAGATCATGAACGGCTAAGGGAAGATCCGAGCCACCGCATCCGCGACGACGACAGGAGCGGTGATGATGAGCGTGCAGATGACAAAGAGCGCTCCGTGGAAGATAAGGAACGCTCAGCAGAGGACAGCAAGGAGAGGTCTGTGGAGGACAAGGAGAGAGCTGGCGAGGAGGACCGAGCGGACTCTCTGGAGCGGACGGATAAGCTGAGTCCCAACGCGCGCGTGCGGGAGTCTGGCTACCAGAACAACTACGTGCGAGCCACCAACGTGCAGGTGGACGACCCGCGCCCCGCCGTCGCCAGCGTCAAGATGAAGCAGACCAGCACCGGCCAGGCGTGACCCGCCAACCTACACACGCCATAATTGTAATTATTATTTATTTGGAAGAGTTGGTGACTCGTAACGATTGTAATCAAAATATTATATAATCGAAAGGATTACATACTTGATAACGTGCTTGTTGGTTCACTCCACGCACGCACACTTATAAGACTCTCATTGATGTGAAATTTAGAGGGGATAAGGGACTCCTCGTGAAGTTCACGCAAAATGTCGCGTGGACTTCGCGAGGTGCGTGTGTGCGCAGAGTGCGACGCGTGTCAAGGATGTTTATTTGCACGACCAGTTCCTGTGTGTGAGAAGGAGCGCCTGCCTGTGATGTTCTAGTTGTAATGTACCTACATGTCGATGTCGATAGTCTTGTTATTTTTATACTTAGCGTTAGAGAATTGTAATAAGTTTCTAAATAAACTGTTTCTAAATAATCGATTTCATTACTGAGAGACCGAGCCGAATCATTGTTGGGGCGTGAAATCGTCGGGTCGGGGACCGTCGGAAGTGGGTGAAGGTCCCGGTGCCACGCCGACTAGAAAACGACTCGGAAAGGCCGTTTCAAGAGAGGTGCAATGACCTAATTGATTTTCGCAAAGCTGCAAGCCTTCGTCGAGCGTTGCAACCGCCATTGCACCGACCGCCTGAGCGACCGTACGGCGGCTGCCCAAGTATTGGCAGCGTAACATTTACGTCATACATCACACATTTATCTATTTTATTATGAGCCTGATGTGCAACACTGGAGGACAAAGGCCGCCCTTCCCTCTTTCATGAATTCTCTGTCTGTTATAATAACCCAATTAATAAACGCATTATAATAAAAGGTTTATTCTACAAATAGTAATGTCGCAATGCCAATATTCACCTGTTGTAAGTTCTATTTCTCATTTCCAATTAATCTTACCGAATAAAATAATTACGATTGCTAATTCATTTCATCAGAGTTCTAATCAAAAGAATAACAAATGAAATAGGTGTATAATCTGTGACAAATAGTTTTATTATCACGTGGTTATTAGAGTCCGTCGGCCTAGTTGAGAGGCCTTGACCGCCAGATCTTTGTACAGGTTTCACCAGACCACATGAACCACAAAAACGTTCGCCGAAATAGACTTACTTACACATAAATTATCAGCTGATTTCTTACTCATAACTATAAAAAGGCCAAATAAATAAATCTTTGGTGCAACAAAATCTTACTTCACAAAAATAAGCTGTCCTGTTCTTACTTACTTACGTATAAAAGTTAAACAAATAGATCTTTGGTAATCGTTAACAAAATGGTATTTTTAGTTCATTAATCTAGCTAGTAGTCTTTGGTAATGAAAAGTGCCTCTTCAGTTCGCGACGGCATAAAGGTAGAGTAACCATTGAGTATGTTGCCGGCTCTTCTCCATAGGAAACAAATCGACCCAACACGTGCACCATCTTTCAATGTAGGCTTTCATGAAATAAAATTTTGAATCATCTGGTTAGATTTTTCTTCTGAGTGCAACGATTTTCATTATTCGACTGATTCGTACCGAAGTCGATGATCGATTCTTCGTCCGCCATCTTCATTACGTGTTCTTCTTTCTTCAATTGTCGACGCACTCTAAATCAAGTCTTACATCTGTCAGACATCTACAGTGGCGTCAATCAGTTTCTGCAGCAGGACACAATGTTAAGTGCCCCACCGTTTATGAAACGACAAACAGTGAAAGATAACTCACATTCCAGCGCAGACTTCAGACGTCAATCATCACGGCAGTGATGTTCTAGTTTTATCATAGTTGTTGCTTGTTATAGAATAACCGCCGAATGTCCACATTCTATAACGTCAGTGAGCTCTGTTGTTTCCACATCTGCTGCCGGCACAGGGTGCTGTAACAAGATACCAATTGTGATCGAAGTAAACATATTCTAGAGTAATATTTACATTTCAAAACATACATAAAACTTAAGTCATTGGTTACTTTAGCAAAAACATTAAAACCATTGCAGGGTGGCAATAATAATAATAATATATTGAGATATAGTATATATATATATATATATATATATATAGTCCCGTGGTACTAAGGAGTTACTCCTCATTGATATGGCCATTAGTCAACAGGTTCGCCGTTTCCGAAAGGATCTGTCGACATGTTGGATAGACTATAAGAAGGCCTATGACTCGGTGCCACATACATGGCTCATAAGGGTGCTAGAGTTGTATAAAATTGATACAACCCTGCGCACCTTCCTGATGTCGTGTATGAGGCAATGGAGGACAGTCCTTCGCTATCCAGGATGTCGGCAAATCCATAGGAATAGTGAGCCGATAAGAATAGAGCGGGGTATATTTCAGGGCGACAGTTTGAGTCCACTTTGGTTCTGCTTAGCCTTGAATCCTCTTAGCACGCTGCTGGAGGATTCAGGTCTAGGCTATCGGTTGAAAAGAGGAGGTCAGGTTATATCTCACCCCCTTTACATGGATGACCTGAAACTCTTTGCCCCCAACGATTTGCAACTGATGGAGCTATTGAAGGTCACTGAAACTTTCAGTAGCGCTATCAGGATGGGATTCGGTGTGGACAAATGTGCGGTCATGCATGTAAAGCGAGGGGGGATTGTGGAATCTGTGGGAACCCAGCTCACAGATTCCATAAATCTTAGATCCCTCTCAGCAACCGAAACCTATAAGTATTTGGGTATGTCGGAAGCACTGGGCATCAACGTTACCGACATGAAACAATCGTTGAAGGAGCGCTTCTTTGACCGCCTGAGAAAAGTATTTAATAGTCTTTTATCAGGCGGAAATAAAGTGCGAGCCTTCAACGGTTGGGTCATGCCGGTTTTGATGTACTCTTTCGGTATACTCAAATGGACTCAAACAGAGCTAGACGCCCTGGATAGGCGGGTCCGTACATTGTTGACGGCTTATCGAATGCATCACCCACGTTCTTCGGTTATGAGACTGTATATCCCACGGAAGTGTGGAGGTCGAGGCTTTTTAAATGCTAAGACTCTTCATAATCGTGAGATATGCAGTCTCAGGGAATATTTCCTAGAAGCCGACGTGGGGATGCATCGAGATGTTGTAGCAGTGGACAGGGGCCTTACCGCGCTCTCCTTGGCTAAAGAGAATTGGCGCAAACCTGTAGTGCTTGACACTAACGACCGCATGGAGGTATGGCAGAGTAAGGAGCTTCACGGACGCTTTTTCCGGGCCCTACACGGGCCTGATGTAGACTTCCTAGCGTCCGTGGCCTGGCTACGTTCCGGGGAACTCTTCGGAGAAACCGAAGGTTTTGTCTGTGCAATTATGGACGAAGTTATGATGACGAATAACTACCGGAGATTTATTGTGAAGGACGGTACGGTTGACATATGTCGGGCATGCCACCGTCCGGGCGAATCAATCCGTCACATTATCTCCGGGTGTTCTCGTCTGGCTAACGGAGAATATTTACATAGACACAACCTTGTAGCCAGGATTATCCATCAGCAACTTGCTCTGCAGTACAACCTTGTGGAATCAGAAGTGCCGTACTACAGGTATGTGCCCGACCCAGTTCTCGAAAATGGCCATATCACACTGTACTGGGATCAATCCATCATCACTGACAGGATTATTATAGCTAATAAACCTGATATAGTGGTGGTGGATCGATCAGAGCGGCGCGCAATGATCGTTGACATAACCGTCCCGCATGACGAGAACCTCGTGAAAGCCGAGAAAGATAAGCAAATCAAGTATCTTGACTTGGCTCGCGAGGTTGTCGACATGTGGGATGTGGACTTAGCGATCATTGTGCCGATAGTCGTTTCAACCAATGGCTTAATAGCCAAGAGCCTCGACCAACACCTGAGGAGGCTCTCGTTAGGCAGCTGGATCAAGGGCTTGATACAGAGAACGGTACTCCTGGACACGGCACGCATTGTTAGGAGGTTCCTTTCTCTGGAGCCCTGACCGCCGGTAGCTTGGACCCTGTTCCCGATACCGGTGGGCTACAATTTTTTATATTTTTAAATGTTTTTTATTGTTTTTTTTTGTAAAGAATATTTAAAAATATAATAAGTTTGTAACAAAATAAATAAAGGGAATAATAATATAATAATAATATAATAATAATATTCCACAACTATCACACAACGCCATCTAGTCCCAAGCTAAGCAGAGCTTGTGTTATGGGTACTAGACAACTGATAAACATACTTATACATATATTTCTAAATACATAATAGATTAAGGAGTATGACTGGTAACCGGAGTCCGGTGGGTAGCAAGTCCAATACCCACACGTTGTGCGTAGTATTGTATCTTAGAAGAATCTATCTGAATTTTATTGAGGAATCTTTCTAGTAAATAATAGAGAACGACGCGAATGCAGGATGAAATGTGAAAGATGATATGGCTAGAAAGGAAGTGACTGACAAGTTGACGAGTAGGTACTAGAGAAGCATGTGAGAAGACATGCTACGCCGATATCACATAATTCGGCATTAGGACAGAAAGAAGTAACTGATGGTTACAGTCTATGAATAAAGTAACGCTGTTACAAATAGGCGCGCGATGAATACCAAGTAGCTGATGTCATTAGAGAGAGTTTACTGGACTCAATCATATTCTAATGTGGACCGCGCGATGATGTACTAAACACATTAATACAAAGAACATTCGCGTAGATGATCTCATGATGAGGTCGACGAGGCGATGCGGCAAGAAAGCTTATCTCAGAGTGGTCTAAGTCTTTTCTTTTGACTTTGCCGTTTACTCACAACACTTAAATTACGATACGATTGTCATCGAAGTAGAGATCAGCGGATCAGCGAAGACTTGCAAGATTCAATCACAGGAGAGACGACAGATGTGTTGCGATTTTCAGCCAATGTGATTGGTTGCTTCCTGAACGTCTCCACTCCATTTCGTTCATCTCCGTTTTGGCGAACTCCTTTGACAGGTCTTTTAAGAGAGAACGAGGCACCGTTCTCTCTCTCCTCTATCCTCTTATGCGGATGGTGACCGGGGTGGTTTAAGTGAGGCAAAAATCCCACACTTCCTGGTCTTCTCCCCAAAAGAATGGCAGCTTTCTGAAGGTTTCCCCGAGAACAAAAAAAAAGGTAGCAAATACTCCCCCCTTAAAGCTCAGTCCTGCAGTAAAAGTGTTAGTACCAACCTGTGCATGTTGCTTCCTCACGTGTTTGTTCAGCGACTGCTTGTGATGGTACCGCGCGGCGCAGAGCGTGCACGAGTGCGCGGCGGGCCGGCCGGCCGGCGTGTGTGCGCGCGCGTGGCGCTGCAGCGCTGCACGCGACACGAAGCGCTTGCTGCAGCCCTGCTTCGAGCAGCTGTAGCGCGTGTCGGTGTGCGTGGCCATGTGAGCTGACAGCTTGTTTGTGCGGAACTGCTTGCCGCATATAGGACAGATGTATGGTAAAGCGCCTGCAGAATGGGGATAATATTTAGGTTGGTCCAGAAAAGGCTCCAAGTTGGCGTGGTGGATACTTGAAGGGAGCTCTTTGCGGTTACCATGACATCTTAAAGCTATTTTAGTGTTGAAAAGGGACAAAGTTATACAGGGTGTCTAGCGCCATCTCTTTTTCACACTGGGATAAGATTAAAACAATCCTGATTTAAGACGCCACGGTGGGCCACCTGGTCAGTACTGAACTTCGTAGCCACGCGTTGAACTACTTATAACATACTGTGAGCTCGTTTTTGCATTGTTTTCTTGTAAATTACCTGTGTGTATCCTTATGTGGTTCTGGAGAGTATTTTTGCTAGAGAACTTCTTCCCACAGTCGTTACACTCAAATGGTCTCTCTCCTGAAACAATATGTTTCACAGTTACCAATAAAAAAAATAAGAATATTTTGAGGTGCAGGGTTTAATTTATAAGGAACAGTGTGTTATAAGTCCCTCGTCCTCTATAGAAAAGGAAGGATCCTTCGACCAGAAGGGTGGTGTGTGATGTCTGGTGGGCTACTTACAGTTGTTGTACATGTATAATGTTAAATACGAACCATTATGTCCTCTGAGATGTACGCTTAGGTTAGTGGTGGTGGTGTAGGTCTTCCCGCAGCCGGGCACGGGGCAGGGGCGGCGCGCGCGGGGGGCGCAGTGCCGCGCCGCCAGCCAGCGCGACACCGCACTCGCGCCGCATCGCGCACACGACCACTCGCGCTCAAGGCTGTGGCGCTTGCTGCAATAACACAAGAATAACTCAGCTAGTTTCCAAATGGTTGATAATAACAAAAATAATATAAAATATTGTTACGCCGGTCATCTAGAATCTTCGAGAAACCTCGCTAATAACTGAGAAGTACGTGTGAATTCTAGTAGGTACCTAATTCCTTTCTGTAGGCATAACTACCGCGCCCTGCGCCGCCCGTCGTCGCGGTACTTACATTTTAATTTCGACCGTATGCCTACGGCGCGGCGTAAAGTAACTTCTTCTTTGTTGGTTAATTTATCTTTAAGTTTATTTTTTGTTAATGTTTTTTTCTGAATGCTTTATGGAATAATAGCGAATTTTCTCGAATATCTTTTGTATGTTTGGGGTATAAAAGGACCGGGAGAGGACGAAGCGAGTCAAGTTTTTGCCCTGGCTGGAGGCCTTAAACTCAAGGCACCCACAGGGATTTGCCCGGTTAAGCAGAAGACAGTCTCCTAGACTGAACTGCGAGATGCCATTTCAAAAAAAAAAAAAAGAAAACGAAGCGAGTCAGTCTACTTTTAAGCGAGACAACGAAAGGTTCGAAGAGATATCTAGTGCGATAAAGTGTTCAGAAGTGTTTTGCGATGGTGTTTATGGAGTAATAAAGTTATTTCGTGTGTTCAATTGGTAGTGCTTTTATTTATCCCATACCCAGCTCGTATGCTCGTAACAATATATTTATTGTCGGCCAAAGCTTTGGCTCTTAGATAAAAAACAATACTAAGAACAATGGCTAAATAACACAATTTTGCCTTTGCATTTCACCACTTATCCCCGAATTGTTATGCAGACGTGTAGCTATCGTACGTACCCACATTAAGTCGAAGGGTGAGCCGACTGCCATCAACCGGGCAAGGTCCTGGCTGAGGGATGCTACTGAAAAAATTTTGATTGAAAAACCCCAATAACACTGGCCAACCTCGGAATGGAACCTAAGACTTCACGCTAAGCAGTAGCACTTATCTTATGTACCCAAAATGTAAATGGCTGAATATGAAGCTCCTGTGTATTGAACATCGAACACTGTGTCTTGTTTCTTAAAACATATTCTGCGTATAGCCTCGTGACTGTACTTATAAGCTCCTGTATGCATTATGTACTTTTACATGGTCCAGGACCCGCAGCCCCGACGGGAGCTTTACAGTCTGTCTGTTAAGCTCGCGTCGGGGCTGCGGGTTGTTTGAAAGAGATACCGCAGCCGCGACACAAAGGGCTAAGAAGGAACATGGGTAGATTTTAGTCAGTATAAGTCTGACACTCCCTACCGCTCTGCCCAGAGCAGTAGGGAGTGCCAAGAGAAAAAGAAGACTGTTAAGCTAATATTCGCTTTAATGACAGATTCACCACTGACTCCAAAATTAAAGCTCCCAGAATGATATCAAATGCTTCATGGTTTATGAAGAACTCAGAAATAGGGCAGTTAACAAAAAAATAATTTGTTAATTAGTCTGTCAGATAGATTTCCAAAAAATATTGGACACGTATTTTTTTTTCACGTAAACAATGAAGACGTTACAGTGCTTCGAAAACTCGTGTGACGTCATATTCTAAGACATTAGTATGACATTTTTTACCGGAGAGTGATATCACAACGCCCCACTCAAATCTTTGACGCGTTTTATCTTCGTCCATTTTTATTGATTTGATTAAACAAAAAATACGCATCCAATATTTTTCGATAATCTAACAGACGGACTAATTTGAATCATATATTTTTAATCAGTAAACATCCCTATCACACACTTACAAGATCACCACAAATAAGAACTATGAAAGAGCGTCATCAAGAACACCATCTTAAGACATACAAGAGTCAAGAGTCTGCCCAGCCAGTGGTAGCACTGGCTGGGTGGCCATAATAAAATGATTGGGAATCCCGTAACTATTACACGCAGACATAACAACACTGCCGTAGCATTCACAGTACAGACTTAATTTCACTTTCACATTGGCGGGTGACTGTTGAATCATAGATTTCTTCGATATGGTGTGCATTGGCAAACATGATGTATTTGGTGCAATACTGATGGCTTAGAGCCTTATACATCATGCATGAAAATTAAGTGTGTTGAAATGGAAGTTTAATAAATTGGTTATTATTCTCCTTCATTTATTTTCATACACAATAATAATTGTAATTAATATTCCTACAATATACGATTTAAAAAATCAACAAATATAAAAACAAATTATAGCACAGTGCTCCACAGAGAAAAACATCGTAACAATACATGCTGTGTTCAGGAGTACCAATTTCTGAATCAAGTCCCTGATCCAGCTGCTTAACGAGAGCCGGCTCAGGCATTGGATGAGGCTCTTGGTAATTATACCACTGGCTGAATCGACTATCAGCATAATGGTTACTGAGTTCAAATCCCACATGCCAACAACTTAGAATGACAACTCAAGGTACTTGTTTGATTATCTTTCTCGGCTTTCTAAATGTATTGGAGCAGTTCCCAAGCAATGGCAAAGCTCAGACTAAACTAAACTGCACTGGCCTAGGTGTCTGTGGTTACATGGATGTTTTTGCACAAATTGTTTAAGCATGGTAGAGTAATAAAATAAAATACACAAAGATTCCACAAATATCCATATAGCTAATTATGCTTGTTTGTCAAGGTTGTCAGAACCCTTGACCTACAGTTACAATGTCAAGAGCGGTCACAGTAAGTTATTAAATAATTCTACATGAGTGGCACATTTCTATAACTTGTGCAGCATAACAAACAGACATGAGCTTATGAATATATTGCTAAGCACAGGAAGCAAAACTGTCATACAATTCAAGTATACTAGTGACATTAAAGAAGTGTGCACATCTATCAGTTAGTAAGGTAAGGAATAAGTTATATTTTATTACAATAAACTTAAATACTTTATTTTCTATTCCATATTATTTTACTAAGAGAATATTACTTTAGAATTTACTAAGAAATTAGAAGACATGCAGTATCTTCCCTAAAAAAATTGGGATAGGGGCCAGAGAATGATGAATCTACTGTTATTTGAGTAATTGCTAGAGAGGGTATCTGCGTAGAATTTGCAGAAAACACCAGGCCTCAAAAGAGATTAACCTCATCTTCATACTCACAGATGTAACTTAAAGTTGAATTTCCTGTTGAACACTTTATGGCACTTAGGGCAGGTGTGAGTGGCAGGCGGCGCCCAGTGTGCGCAGCGTCTACGGGAACCGCATTCCTCACAGCGAGCCTCCTCCTCCACTAGCACATCACCACTCTTTACGTCCTGTCTCACGGTAGACTCGCACTCATCCTGTGTACCATCTATTAGTCTGCTCTCAAAGTGAAGAGCGTTACTGTCTTTCAAAACATCACCTAAGTTCACCTCAGCAAGAATTTGGTTCGATTTCTCACACTTTTCTAAAAACTGAACTGTAGTCTCCAATTCTGTGAGACAGTCACAACAGATGCAAGACGGTCCTGTATCGTTCAAATCAGCCTTTACCCCAACTTTATTCAATTTCTCGCAAGGAGAAATGCCTTTTCGTTTCCGAAATAGTGAGAACACAGTGTCTTGTTTCTTAAAACATATTCTGCACATAGTTTCGTAATTGAACTTATCCATATTTATTTTTATGACCGTACTGTGAAATTAGAGGTAAATAATGTTTATTCGAATTGGTTTGTTTGCAAGGATCAAGGATCAACAAAAACTGACATCTGTCATTTTACTGTCAAAAACATGTGTGCTTGTAGTGAAAGTTCGTTTAGGAATTGGTTCGGACTGGTGCACCCCGTGCAACCCACTAAAAACTAAACTTGTAAAAATTCAGCCAGTGCATTACAATGAAAAACTTTTTAACAAAAAAAAAACCGAGTTCAAAAACACAAAAAGTGAGGATTGTTTTCAACTCCTAATCGTCAAGGAGTAGTACCTTCCATAATCAGCTCTGCGCCTCCATCATGCGCAGGGTACGAGTCAGCCCCAACAGCATTCTGAGCACTATTATTGTTTTTTGTGCTTACTAACATAGTTTATAAGTTCCAATTGTTATTAACTATAATGGATATAATATTATTTAATGATTGTTTTTTGTGCCTACTAACATATTTTATAAGTTAGAATTGTTACTAACCATTGATGTCTGGACATTGATCATTGGATCATTGATGTCTGAAATTAAATAAATTATATAATTATTATTAATACCCTCCTCAAAATCTGTCTTATAACGCACTACCGTACGCTACTACGGTATGGTGGATTTTTTTCATTTATTACAACAATCCCATGTGGGAATTTGTTACTACAGGATCCCGGTTCCATAGACCACCTCGCCTGCGGCTCTGTTATCAATGCCGCCTCGCTATTACAGATCTGACATTACTTTTTTAACAAGAACGTCAATAGCGATCGACAAAAACATAACTGATTTCACATCTACACAAAACACTAGGTACTACTCGTATGTATGTCGAAAACTTGGCAATCTGCCTTAGGTTTGAATTGAACCTAACCTGAATAGCGTAGGTCAAGAAATGAAAAGTATGTAGGTACTGCCTATTACCTAACGGAGACTTAAAATACAATAAATGTCAGATCTTTATTCCCAGCGAGTATGTAAAATCGCGTTAGCTACGCGTGTAACATCTTTATAATACAGAAGTTGGATTTGTGTCTCGGACAGTCTAAGCATAAAAAAGTTAGAAGAAGGCCCACAGGTCTCGAAGATTATTCACTTCGATTTGATTTCGATTCGGATAGTCTTATACGTCTGTCGCGCTCGTTCTCGTAATACCAGAACAAGATACCCACGACATACCCACGACTGGTATACGTTTGTGAATACGGCGGCTGATCTCAGATTTCAACCGCTGCAATTTGAAAACAACCAACGCATTAATGTTAAAAAAATCGGCAACTTCAATGAGTAGACGGCACGGTTGGCTGAGCGTTTGACTGCTGCGTTGCGTATCGCGAGTGCGATCCCCGCATGGAACAAATATTTGTATGCCCTACACTCTACAGATACACACATCAAAACTGTCTAGGGATCAAGCATTTTTATGCGGATTTCTTGAGATTGAGATGTGGCTTTGTAATAAATTTATGATTTTATAAATTTATATGGATCCTTTTTGGTGCATTTCATAATTTGAATCAGGAACTGTGAATCAAATTCGAGTAAAAGATGAAAATCAGCTGTCAATATTTTCCCTATAAAAACATACAACGCATTGAAGACATTATTAGTGCTACTGTTTCCCTACTACTGATTAAAACCAACGTTATTATTTAGCGGCGACGTCATTTAAGCAGGGAAGAAATGCTCAGAGCCGTGGGAATGATAGAAGCTGGTTCCCGGCAACGTACTGTGGCTTTAGCTCTGAATACAAGTCAGAGTGTTATCAGTCGACTTTGGACACGTTACCGAAGCACTGGTACCGTGGCTGAGCGCCATGGAGGACGGTATCGCTGCACCACACGGAGACAAGACCGATACATTCAAATCTTAACTCGAAGAGCTCCAACAATAACCGCCATGATGTTAGCCGTGAGGCTTCATCACTCTTCAGGGAACTTAATTAGCGACCAAACAGTCAGAAACCGCTTGCATGAAGTGAACCTTCATTCCCGAAGACCGCTACGGGTACCACCTATAGCAATGCACAATCGTAGGATTCGATATCAATGGGCTCTTGAACACAGAAATTGGGCAGAAGAACAATGGCGTTTCGTGTGCTTTTCTGATGAGTCTCGTTTTGGTATGAGACCGGATACAAGACGTATACGACACTGGAGAAACCCTGGACGCCAACAGCGATTAAAATCCTGCCAGGAAGTCCATCCTTATAGTGGTGGAACCATCATGGTATGGGCGGGTATTTGGATCGGCGGAAGAACTGAGTTGATTTGGATCAGAGGCAACCTCAACGCTCAAATTTATGCTGAGACGATTGTATCAGACGTCATCGTTCCTCTACAAGTGCAAATCGGTCCCTTATTTCAGTTAATGCATGATAATGCACGACCGCACACCGCAAGAGTTGTAAGACAGACTCTCGCCGCAGCTAACATCAATGTCCTGCCCTGGCCTGCTCAGTCGCCAGACTTGAACCCGATTGAGCATGCATGGGATATGCTACAGAGAAGAGCTCTGCCGAATATGGAGGGTATCCAGTCGCAAGAAGACCTTTTTTTGTTGTTGCAACGAACATGGGCGGCCATTCCACAGCGTGATTTGGATGAACTCATTTTGAGTATGCCAAACCGATGTTCTTGTGTTGTTAGTGTTCGCGGTAGAAACACGGATTATTAATTGTTTAAGTTACCCAATAAAATTTTAAAGAAAACTGTTATTTCAGTCTTTTTTTCGAACTTTAATGTTAGTGGTTCAAATGTCAAAAATCCCTTTATTAGGAAAATGGCAAATTTCTTTATTAATGCAAAGGTGACTTGGTTTATCGTTACTGTGACAAACGAAAACACTTTATTTGATGAATCCTTAAAGAAAATTTTAATTAATATCAATCAGGAGAAAAGTTATTGCAAAAATATATGTTGATCCCTAGACACTTTTGATGTGTGTAGTTGTAATGTTTGCCTATTGGGCTTACATATTTTTCAATTTGAACTTCTGACAAGTGTCTGCTTCATGTTGTAAAGAACAAGTTACGCAACAGTGCGTATCGCTAGCAGGCGGCTTCGCCGAGTGATCAGCGCCGCCGCGCGCCGCCGCCACGCCTGCCAGTGAGAGCCAAGGAAAGTCATCGTGGTACATTTGGTAACCGCTGGGCGTGTGCCCGCATAGCGATGTCCTGGCCACACAGGGACGAACTTAGAATCGTTCAATCGGCTGCTTATTTATATTTGTAGGTACCTAGTTATGTAACTCCATACTTACGTAGGTAGAGACGAACGTGTAATCGACGTGATCTTCGCGACAGCTGAATGTAGATTGTTCAGATTGAATTGAATTGAATTGAATTGAGATCTTCGTAGCGTGCCGATGACAATTTAAATTGAGACGACCCAAAATTTGGCGACGGGTTTGGCACTTCCAGTGTTTAGGTACTGCTCCCGGCGCGCGGCGCCTTTCTCTTTTGAGCAATTGATGAAAAGTATGCTCAATTGCTCAAAAGAGATTCGCATAGATTTGGGATTAATAGGTTTGATTCCTAAGTCGGGCAGTCTTGTCCTTTCTCCTTTGATATGAATCACTCGGTACACCAACAAAATGCATCAAAATAAAAGTTCTGAAGGAAAATCAGCTTCTGAAGTCGGTGACAAAAAAAAATCGAAATCAAATATCACCGACTTCACAAGCAGATTTTTTTTCTGAATTTTATTTTACACTTTTTTGTGTTTTTGAAGTCGGTTTTTGTTTACTTCAATTACTTTTGAATAGGATTAGGTGGAATGTCCTATTGTTTCATTGTTTCACCAACAAAAATGTTTTGGCATAATATTCAATACAATCGAATTCGCTAGCACTAGAATGTGATTGTTCTGTTCACAGTTCGTCCCTAAACCGGCTGGTACAATTTTCTCTCGATTACGTTTCTTGATCAATTAGTATGCACATACGCACGCTTGTTACACAGGAATGACGGCAGCCACCTACGTGCTGCCTAAAACAAGCTCGAACATTCCCAAATTGAACTTTACTTTCAAGTGGTGGAATTCAATATTGTGTAACCCTAAATCGGAAGAAGAATTTAGTTGCATTCGTTTAGGAACGGTCGAAAGCATAATCGCGTAAGGACGAAGTTTGTAGCTGGCACGTCCGGCTGCCTAGTGAAAACTGCACGCTTGCTACATACTAATTTAATATGTTTTAAGTTATAAGTATGGGTGGAAGAGTCCGGTGACAATTGGTTTCTGAGTAGTAGTCGCGCCGGCTGGGCGACCGCATCAATATGAGACTTACAATTGTAAGTATGGAAGCTTTGGAATGCAAGTAAAATGTTGTGACAGTGACAATGATCGTGAAGTTTGTGATCAATCTAAGTGTTCCTAATTAAAATGGTGCGTGGTGTATTTCAGATCGCGTTGGTGTTGTGCGCGTGCGTGTGCCTTTCGGCGGCAGATGTAGCGCATCTGAAGGCTGCCAAGGCGAAGCTGATCGGGCGGTTTGTGAAGGGCAAGCCGCACAAACGAGGAGTGCTGTCTGCAGTGCCTCCATACAAGCTGGGATATGACATCCCAGTCGTGACACACTCCGTCGTAAAACCTGTTGTAGTGTCATATCCCCCTGCAGCAGCGGTTACTAACGTAAAGGTCCCTCTCGCTCATCCATTCAAACGTTTTCCTGTACCAGTTGGGCATGAAGTCCCCGTACCACATCCTCATTACGGTCTTAAGTTTCCGCATCAAACAAAAACACTGTTATATTCAAAACCCGATCAACATTTCCATCACCATCATCATCATGTGGCTCCTAAAGCAGTAATACCTGTGGTGCCGGCGGTGCCCGCTACTCCCTTGATACCTGTAGGAGAGCCCACGGCGACCATCGCGCATCCAGTGCCAGCACCGCCTCCACCAGTGCTTCTCCAACCAGCGCCCATTCCCGCACCTGCACCTATCTTCTCAGCCGCCAATCTAGCCCATAATAACTTCTTTCATCAGGAAAATCCCCACCTAAGACCCGTGGTACATGGTGCACCAGCACCCACTCATACTCTTATTAGTCCTCTTCTGCAATATGCCAACCAATTTCAATATGTTTTGCGTCCCGGTAATGCAGTTCAAACTTCTTACTTCGCGAATTACCCAAGATATCCGTTCCTGAATTACCCAACTTCAGGTTTTCCGTTGCCTCAAGCTGCCCCAACTGTGAGTCAGGTGTTGTACGAGCGCCCTCAAGCGTCTCACTTCCATGTAGGTCCGCAGTCAGGCCCAGAGGGCTTGCTGTTCGAGCAGCCAGGTGCTCACGTAGACGCACCGTTCGTGCACGCTCATGGAGGGATTCCGCAACACGCCGTACATCTGCAACATGCACAGCCTGCTCTTCACTTGCACCCTTTGCAACCAGGCGTCCAATTGTCACCTGATCTACACTATCCGGGGCAGCAAGAGGTTCATCTACATTCCTCTCAACCGGAGGTTCATCTGCAACCAAATCAGCCAGAGTATCACCTGCAACCGGGACAGCAAGAGGTGCATTTTCACCAAGGTCAACCGGAGTTGCATCTGCAACCTGATCAACCAGAATATCATCTACAGCCGGGTCAGCAGGAGGTGCATCTTCACCAAGGTCAACAGGATGTTCACCTGCATCAGGGTCAGCCGGAGGTTCATTTCCACCAGGCTCAGCCAGAAGTACATCAGCACGGTGCTCAGCCTGGCGTGCTGCAAGTCGCGCAGCCTGGTATTCTGCCTACTCAAGCAACGGTACACCTACAACCAACTCAGCCAACGCTTGACCAAGACGGCTGGCATCCTGTACACACGCAACCCCATGATCTAGGGGCAACACAACCTAGCGGTCACTTCGGTCAAGATGGTCAGTTTGCTCAGGGCGCCCATTTCGGCCAAGACGGTCAATTTTCCCAGGGCGGTTACTTCGGTCAAGACGGCCAATTAGCTCAAGGTGCTCACTTCGGTCAAAATGGGCAATTCGGACAAAATGGCCAACACCAATTTACCCAAGAGCAGGGCACGCAAGTGTATGAGCAGCACACGGGGGAGCAGCAGTACCACGACTCACAAAACCATCTGCAGCATCACATACATCAGCAACTCGAGCAGGCGCAGTACGACCTGCACGTGAACAACCACCAACAACATCAGCAACCGGATCAGGAGTATGGAAGCCCACAATTTGGGCAAGACGGGTTCAGTCACAATGGCGGCCAAGATTTTAGCCAACCCGGCCAGAATTTTGGTCAGCAAGGTCATGATTATAATTATGATGATTTAAGCCAGACGGGTCAGAATTTTGGTCAAGATTTCAGCCAGCAGCAGCCAGCTGCTGAGTACGGAGTTCCCCAGGGCGCTGAGGGTCGCAGCAGTGCGGAAGGTGAGGAGGAGCCTCAGTTTCGCAACCACATCCCACTGATGCTGCAGCCCCCACTCGACCGGCCGCTCGAACACTTCCGGTAGCTCGCTCTGCGGCGAGTGAACCATGCTCAGCATTTATTAGTTACCTCGACGAGTGAATAGAACGAATGCGTGATTAACTGACTGTAAACTTTCACTGTAACAGCTAGATATGTTTGGTTAAAGTGATGAGTAGAATACCAAGTTCAAGAAAATTTCAATGCAGTCAAACAAATAAAAACTTTAAGTACCGATGCAAAATAAGTACCTGTACCTATAGGTGAATGCTACAAAGTAAATGATATGTTACAAGTGTTAGAAGCTTACGAGTCAGTACCTACTTAAGATGAGATCTGTCGTGCGATCATGCTGCGATCTATCGTTAGATCGCACCGCTTGTGTCCGCCGGCGCGCTGTGTATATTATGTAGATAATTCTCTATGTTCATGTATTGCCTAATTTTTGATAGTTAAGTTATTAACATAATTGTAAGTAAGATTTATTTATTTTTTATAAATAAAATATTATTTGTAACGTTTCATATTTGTTTGATTTCGATTTCAATATCGTGTTTAGAAAATCCATGTCCAATAACAGCAGACACTTCATCATGTGCCTAAATACTTAGCGTGTAACAACCTGTCAACAACCAACGTAACGCCGCCATTTCACATATTTTATTAATTTCCAGATTAATCTAGTGTTACAGGAATTAATATTACCGCTCACGTAATAACTACAACTAATTCGCTATGGACGTGTAAAGTCCAACAAGGTACACATAAATCATGGCAGTGGGCTTGTACTTAACAAGCGCGGGAGAACGACCTGCGTATTTGGCAATAGACAGCGGACATGTGGGGGGCTAGCTGTCAATGTGGGCCACACGTGCGTTAGTTACTGTGGGCAGTCTACATCCTCTACCACGGGTCCTGTGCCCGCGCCGTTCACACGCTTGCAGACTGTAACACCTGCGTAACTGCGTCAAATAGCCGCCACTTAAAATCGCAGAATTAGTTTGTACGAGTTTTTACAAAAAATTGAATAAACTAATAAGTAAGATTATAATCAGTTTTATTTAATGTTTTGCCAAAATAGCATAATATAAAATTAGCATTTATACTTACTAAAAGTAGAGAAGTATTTGTGACACCCCCACCCTCCTTTGCCTCCACTCTTCGAGAGGGAATGGGCTATAATCTACCACGCGGGTCCAGTGCGGATTGGTAGATGACACAGTCTTCGAATTTTTTGGTTCGAGGACATGCCGTTTCTTGTCCTTGCGATGTTTTCCTTCACCGTTTTTGAGAGCAGTGGTGATGAACTGCCGGGGTTGGAACCCACGACTTACTGTTCGTAAGTCGGGGCCGCCACCACTGGACCACAGCTGCTCTCAGACACAGATACACAGTACTTATTTATTTAAAGCTTAACACTTATGCACAGTTCGCTATTCAAATAATTTACAAATTTACAATTCACATAAACATTAAGTACACAAGAACACACATTTAAAGTCGTGAGCGCACCATTATCACGACCGAAACAGCTGAAACAAGGACAATAGGACATGATAGACAAATGTGCACTTTTACCCTTAACGACAGTGACGTCAGGTAAGCGGATCTGACCGGGGCCTAATATCCTGCCAGGATACACATTAGAAAGGAACGACATACAGTGAGATATAGCCGCATGCTATTAAACACAAGGCTGAAACAACGCAATTATGTCGTTTGGGTGGTTACGCATACAACTGATGTTGTCGCGAGGAAAGGGTTGATAAGTTGTCTGGTTGATACTAGGGTTTGTAGCTACCAAACAATGAGTAAATCAATATGTGATGCATCGATGAATCCGCAGAAGGAGGGGAAGCCAGGGTTGTGATGCTGTTGTTTCAATTGGGTAGTTAACAAAAAAATCCAATTAGTCCGTCAGATAGGTTTCCAACATGTTTCCAAAAAATATTGGACACTATTTTTTTCTTTTTTCACGTAAACAAACAACGAAGACGATACAGTGCTTTGAAAACTTGTGTGACGTCATTTTCTGATACATTAGTATGACATTGTTTAGCGGTCAGTGACGTCACAACCCCCCACTCAAATCTTTGACGCGTTTTATCTTCGTCAATTTGTATTGATTTGATAAAACAAAAAATACGTATCCAATATTTTTCGATAATCTAACAGACGGATTAATTAGAATCAATTTTTTTTAAGTCAGTTAACATCCCTATCTATGCTAGTACACTATCAAGCAGCAGTAACACAAGACATAACCTATCCTAGTAATGCATATTAGGCATAGCAATATGCAGTAACAAATAACTCTGTCTCGATGTCTGCGACGCCCTATTCAAGCATTTACGAGCACTACGTTTGGCAAGCGTATCGCAAACACGCCATATACGACTGATCCTACCTCACATTCTTTATTCACTCGTTTTGACTAATACGAAGGAAATATGCGATATTTAATCATATATAGATTTACGAGTACATGGAAGTTTATACGTTAGGAAAAGAAGTGTATCTACACTAGTTGTACAGTTGAAACTTAGTGCTATAGTCAGCAGTCAGGCACTTTATATATTTTGGACCGGAACCAGCATGGGCTGGGCTCCTCAAAAATGTAGAAAGTCTGAAACTTTTCTATTATAATGTATACATAACATTAGGTAACTTAGCAAACAGATACAAAAACTTCTGCAGGTAATTCTTGAGATTTACAATACACACAATAAAAAGCCAGATTACGTAGTGTTAATAGACAATAGAATAGCACTCAGATTCCTTCGGTGGTATCAATAGTAAGGCCGTAAGGTTGGCTAATCAATAAAACTGCGCGGAACAATAGGCCGGTCGCACGAGTGACTCATTGTGCCCTATTGTGGGACCTGCAGAACCTATGCCTAGAAATTAAGACCCAGACATAATAGGGACGTTTCAAAGTAAAATCTATGGTAAAAGTGTCCAAGTATAATCTTCCCTTTCGCTTGTTTGATAACCCTATAAAACAATGACTGAAAGAACAACGTCATTTGAGTTCTTGCCTGTTAAAAAAGTAACATTTATATTTCTAAAAGGGAGAGCGATAGAAAATGACTGAAAACCCAATGTGAAAACCGAAGAAACTTTATTTTTATTGAATTTTTTACCCGACTGCGGCGAAGCCCAAAAGGAGGGTTATGTGTTTGGCGTGTATGTATGTATGGCTGTTTCTTTGTTCCCTCATAACTCCTAAACGGATGAAAGGATTTGAATAAAATATACGTCATTAGATTTGTCTTAATGGCGCGAGTGTCACTGGCTACATTAAAATTAAAAAACAGAAAAATTGCGGATTTGTTTGTATTGTCCAAGTTTTTTAATCCGTAGATTAAAAAAAAACAACACTTGGAAGCGGAGCGGTCATTTGAATATTAAATTATGAAATGCAAATAGAATGAACCCCGCCTGCTTCCAAGATTTGTTAAATTTATAAAAAAAAAATATGTGCTTGCTAGCTTTTCGGTTTTTTCAGTTGGGTTTTTTAGTTTTTAAAAAGTAGTATTAGAAATAAAAAAGTAGTTTTAAAAAGCGTTTTAAAAACTATGCTTAGCATAGGTTTTGTTTTAATTTCGAGTAGTATAAGGTAATTCGAATGTTCTCCAAAGGTCGGTTGTATGTCTAAGCCCTAATCTAGCGTTATGTGAGTATTACAATAAATTGTTGACGACTGAAAGGCCAGACGAAGTAAACTTTTTGCTAATAATATGATTTAATCTCCAAAGTAAATGGGAGAATGCTATTAAATCAAGTAAGCCTATTAGTTACTCAACCACGTTACAACGGAAGTGTACCAAGGCGTATAAAAACTTTTTATGCTGATTTTACGGTAATCTAATGCAATAAGGCCTAATCTAACCCTACTATTTCGAGGAAAAACACACGTAAAAGCATTAAAAAGTTAGCAAAGCCGTACATTTTAATTAAGTTTTTATAGCAGAATGTGAATTCCAACAAGAACGTTGTGTCACCTACGAAAGTGTCCAATCCTACGACAAAACTATCCTTTACTAGGTGCACAAGTATCTAAGATTAGATACATCATGTTGTATATTTATTAACTTAGTTAGGAAATCTAATTTCGAACGTTATCTGTCTTCGGTCTTATAACCAAGATGCTAGGAATGTAGAAGGCATCAAAATGTAATATCGAAGCGGTAGACCTACACTTCTACACTATAATGATATAATAATAATTTATCTATCTTCTATCTATATTCTATGTTCATCATTATAATAATAATATTATAAAAAGGAAAGAATTGTATTTTTGTGTGTGTGTGTGTGTGTGTTTGTAATGAATAAACGTAAAAACTACTGCGCTGATTACAAACATTATTTTTTCATTAGAAAGCTAAATTCACCCTGAGTAACATATAATACTACTTTTTATCCCTGTACTCCCACGGGAAAGGGAACTACGCGGTTAAAACCGCGTGACGTCAGCTAGTAATAAATATTTGAACAGCTTGCATAAAGATACATGAACCAAACTAGGACTGTCTCGCAAACAGTGACAATCTAATTAGTAAGTTTTTAATTGAACAACTTGCCATAATTTGGTACAACTGTTGATGAAATCAACACCTACGAATCTTCTTGATACTTCGGTCATCTTGGGTTTTACATCAGCCCATATTGCCCCACAGCTGGGTAAAGGCTTCCCCCATATCTTTTCACTGTTTTCTGTTGTACTAATACGGAGTAGTCTATATTTTCGATAAATTAAATAAAATATGTACCTAATCGTAAAGATAAGAGTGGAGGATCCTCCAACCAGCAGAGCTATTGCGTATCTTTTAAATGACAGTGGCTATCATATTGTCCACGGATTAACTGTCAAATTGGTTATGGTTTAGTACAAAATGGAGCCATTTGACAGTTAATGAAAGCACACAGAGCCAAAGTAATAATCAATAAATCTGTCAACAGAGATACGCAATAGCCCTGCTGATAGTTTAATTACTTGCATGTAATGTCTGAGTGACACAATATACCATTGCTATACTAATAAACTCTACTACATTGTCAGACAAAGTGACAGTTTGGGGGGTTTCTATTTATCGGTATTATGTGACATAAACCTGTGGCGACAGCGACATCTATCGCAACACATGCGAACTTATGGCACTTCCTACATCGCGCTATCAAAGTTATCCGCGACAATAGCGTATAAAGAAAATCCCAACTTACATAATTATGTCGGGCAGTTAGCGAACCAGACACAACACCCGTCTGGTCGGAGGACCCTCCCTTTTCTATGGGGGATGAAGAACTTTACACCCTGTTCCCCTTACAATTTAAAATGATTTGGAAATGAAGGAAAACATTCAACCTTTGAGTTTAGAGCTTAGGGTAAACTGTAGCCAGAATAACGTATGATACCTACATAGGTAGTGGATACTGAAGTAATTAATCATAGGTATATCCAGGCGTCTACTACAAAGCGTGTCGATACTACGTCCCATGGTACAGGGTCTACGAGGGAAGTTACACTCAGTACTGAGTACTTAGCGTCGTGGTACGCAGGCGGCCAGGAGTTATAAGGTGCCTCGACGCGTGCGCAGGACTAGTGCTTGTCCAACCAACACATTGAAAACATGAAGGCTGCTGTAAGTTACACATTTATATTGTTTACCTGATATTATATTTTTAATTGACATAACTTAGTATCTGATTGGAGAAATCAAAAATTCATTAACGGAGTAAGTTCAAGTGCGATCTACGATATTTTCGACACCGGTCGATCAGTGACTGCTTTTTCAATCCCAGCTCTGGATATTCAATGCTGGACTGTTTTGAAAAGTGTTATAAATTAATCCAATATTTATACAGAAATTAATTAAAATAGCTAGCGGAACGGATTTGGATTTATAAATGTTTAAGCTTATTCTGTATAACTCATTTAATAGAGCTATTGCAAACTGACCCACTAGTTTACGTGTTCCGTAGTAACGCCCATAATTTTGTTTTATAATCACTTATCACCATAGTGTACCTAACATCTTTTCAATAACATGGAACAGATACTAAAGACTCCCACTATACATAAGTGTAGCTATACACCTATGTCTAACTTATGTCATGTTGTAATCTGTAACCAGAAATAACCAAAGACCTATTTGGCGTAGATTAATTTAATTCACTCCTAATGACACTTGAATCGATTAGTTTACTCTGTCTATCATCATTAGAACATTAAAACGTCTACGTTACGTTGCATAATGACTTTTTTGAAGCTTATGCTTATGTAGAACAACCACCGTCAGTTTAACGAAGTAGGTCTGAAAAGGGTATTAATCTAATACAGGTTCAATAGATTTTAAACAAAGTTTTATTGCTGAAATGTATACTAAATGTGGTAAAACTTGGTTATTAACTATTTAAAGTCTACCCAGCAGTTTACCTAACCTATAATTGGCTGATAACTGCTCAAGTTGACCAACTAAGCGCTTGACGCCATTTGAACCGAACCTGGGACGCGACGGAAGACGCTCGCCTCACGAACACTCACGATTACGGGAAAATCACGATCTGTCATGGTTCTATGCCTTATCGACGGCAACACGACGGGCGCCAACAGGCAACGTCGCTGGTTCACACGATTGTCTCGATTGCGAAATGTCAACGATTAATCGTGGAATCTAAATCACTTGAAAACTATCAGCACCTCCCATCTAAACGTACTGTTTAGTACGAGTCGGTGCTTAGCGTACTATCGTGTCTACTTGTTCTCGTCTCTTACAAGGAACTATACATTTGTAACTTTTATAGTGAAGAAATTGTATCGATGTCAATTGAGGGTTCCGTGATAAGGATATTATTTGGACAATCTTAACAATAAACCTTTATTAATGTGTAGTGGTCGGAAGCGCCTGGGTTCGACGCCAGGTAGGGCAACGTGTTGGGTTGGGTTTGTTGGGTTGGTTCGAGCTTCAGGAACGGCCCGGTTGAGAGTACGCACCGCGCGTCTGTTGGTAAAGAATAAAACTGGTAAAATGTAGGTGAACTACTAGGCACATCTCTACCTTACCTTTTAGAGATTATTGCTGTGTAGTTATGATTATAACTTTTTTGTTCCAGCTGTGCGTCGTCCTCCTGGTAGCGGCCCTGGTGTCGGGCGCAGAAGAGAAGAAGAACGAGAAGAGAGGCTTGCTAGGTCTCGGCTACGGCGGCTACGGCGGCTTCGGCCACGGCGGCTACTACGGCGGCCACGGGCTGGGCCTGTACTCACACAGCGCGCCGATTATCAGCCACAGCGCGCCCATCATCAGCCACACCGCGCCGATCATCAGCTCCGGCTACGGGTTCGGTGGGTACGGCGGGCTAGGCCACGGGTACGGACTCGGTCTCGGCCATGGGGTGGTAGCCTCGGCCCCTATCGTGTCACATGGGTACTCCGCCCCACTTCTAGGCGGACACTACTCAGCTCCACTGCTCGGGCTCGGCCACGGCTGGCATTGAGCCTACATAGCATAAGTAAAGTTTGTGAATGTGTTTGTTTTAGTGCCAAATTACTAAGTTCTTCGTTGGTGATTCTTTTGATGCAAAATTTTTGTAATTAAATACTATTTTGAGTAATTTTGTGATTTCATTTATAAATGTTTAAAACATCGCAACATTAAGTTTAGTATCATATAAACGTGTAAATAACAAGAATAAGGAATAGCCCGGTTTAAAACTATAAAGCAAAATCGATTTCACCTAAACATAAAATACTAAAGTTCATTGGCCCAGAAATAACAATCCATATCAAGTGACATTACGGAACCTCTCACAGAGCAACTTATATCTACATGAATACTGCACTTTTTACTAGAAACCTTTACAACAAGCCAAAAGGATGCAGCCCTATGTCAACATTTCGATATAAACCTAGTTAACCGTTGACTCATGCGTTAACAGTCCCCAGTCCCACATATCCATCAAATTATGCATTTCCCTCATCAGACAAGTTATTAAAACATTCGCCGCTAGATGGCGTGTCGCAACCGGAAGCTGCGCCGGCGCTGGCCGGAAGTTGCGAAACGTGTGGTTGTGTCAACATCGGCTAAATCTAGTCGGAATAGAGGTTTTGTGAATCGATTGCAAATTGTGAATGGATTAAGTGTCTAGGGTCAGGTAGCAGGTACCTACTCTACAACTGCGGTGGTATTGGGGGTATCAAGTCCGTTCACGAGCCTGATGGTGCAATAGGTCCTGCATGAGTTATTTCTAGATCTTTCAACCATTAAAATCAATATTACAATACGTTTACTATTTTCCTCAAGTTTGAGTAATCGACATCATAACTTTTATTACTTCTAGCACCGTTTTAAATGGTCCAGCCTGTAATGAAATAATAATCTGTACAAATAACGCTAAACATTTCCTGATTCCCACAGCCCACATAGATCTGGTTGTATGGTGACACACATACATACAGTGTCCCCGACTGGGCGCGGTTTCCATACCGCACTATCAGGTTATGTCGGACTATTTCATAATTCACCTACATGTGCCAATAACTTGGAAAATATCAAGCCTTTTAGGAAAATCCACAAACTGATTAATTTATGTACCCTTATTACGCAAAGTGATGGACGAGTCGTTGAGTGTTTAATGTATGTTGTTATGCCTCCTCCTAGCATATTAGAAAAGCTCATTTAAGTAATAATTTAATTATTAATTTTAAGAAAACTTAGAGAGCTATAACATTTGAGTAGTCGAATCAATATGTAGAATAATGTCAATTACAAGTTAAGTTCAGTTAGTTTATCTTTTTACCTTAACGGTGCATACACAGAACAGAAAAAACAGGTTCTGTTCTTTCTGTTCTGTGGGTGCATAGGTAATTGGTGTATTTAGCACTTCCTCAAGTGATGTGGTAAATAGCCGTTCTATTTCAAACCAACTGAGTAACTAATTTTTCAGAGGAAAATTCCATCTTTTGCACCTTCATCGTCGTTAACCCCCACGTAGCTACAGTAAGACTTGTTAAAAAAACAATTAATTTTAAGTTAGTAACAAAGTAATTATAAAATCATTCGAATTCCCTCTTATAGGTACGTCATTGTACAAAAGAAACAAGAGCAGCATTTAAACCTGTCGCAACGATAATTCAATGAACATTGACAATGCACCATTGCCAACAATTACATCAAGTCACAAAAACAGTGCGACACGGGTCACACCGCGTTGTTATGTTAATCGGGTCTGTCGTATGACGTCACTTGTATACTTGTGTCAGTTGTATCCCGGCAGGCGGCATGTGGCACTCAGGAATGGGCACACACACAACACAACACATAGCACAAGCTCCGGCCGGGCGGCGCGGCGGTGGTACAAAAAATTTACCATTTCGCTGTTGCTTGCGACATGTTACGTCAGATCATATGCCACAGACACACTCCCTACACTACAGCTACACGAGGTGGAATTGTAACTTATATGTATGTGGTGAGAAATATCTATCTCTTTATATATTAATCCCTTTCTTTATCTTATGCTACCTTATATGAAATGTTTTCCATTATGAATGTAACTTGTATGGTGTACGGATTGAAGTTTAATCCTAGCTAAATCACGAGAGATGCACTTAAGGATAGAACATAATCATTCTCCTTCCCTTTTTACCCGACTGCGGCGAAGCCCAAAAGGAGGGTTATGTGTTTGGCGTGTATGTATGTATGTTTCGATATTGTCTTTCGGCGGTGCAGCTGTAACTGGTTAGTTAGCCAAGTCTATTGTATAAACGTATACTTTGGCATCTGAATGTATTCTCTATTTCTTGAGCCTCCTTGCAGTTACTTGTACACTGTGTTGTTTTTACACAAATTATTTTTGTTATGTATGTACAAAAGGTTTTTATGAATAATCTGAACGGATTGGCCATTTTGCAAATCAAAAATAACTATCTGAATTTCCGTGGCATCGCCCCATAAGATTATAACGTACGACTTCATACTCTGGAAATAACTAAAGTAAACTAAACGGAATGTCTCAAATATCAGTTTTATAATTCACACATTTTTCTAATGGGATATGCCGCGGGGCTAAGTTTTTTTAGACAGCAAGTAAATATAATAACATTCATAGCTGGGGAATCTGCTACACGCAACTGTGAGCCACACTCGTAGGTCCGCAGATAAAATCTAGTGCTCTATAAACCTGCATTACCTAAGCGCTCTTTATAATAAGCAGTGCGTGTTTTACTCTTATTAAAGTGTCACTGAGCCGTGATAGACAGGTGAGAAGGATTTACTATATGAAACTTGTATCGCAATAGGTTTGTGTACCAGCGTGCAGCGTAAACAAGGGCAAGTCTTACTTCGGTAGCGTAGCGCGGCGTAGCACCCGTAGCAGTGTCGTAGCTATCGAAGTATTAGCAATGTAAATATTCGTATGCCGCGTCTAGCGACGGATATGTCGTGACCAACCATTCTTCTGTAACAACTTTGTGCCTACCATATCCTACGAATAATTGTCTTTGTCTTTGTCATTTAAGAACAAAGCTTTTATCACTAAAGTACAATTAAAAGCAGAAAATCAGAAAGCAGTAAGAATTGGAAGGTGTACCTGTACTCCTATTTCTTTACAATAAAATAACGTTTGAAAGAGATCCTTACCATTTGAGTCTATTATGACGTAATTACAATCAGTTTGGATAGTCAAAGTGTAAGGTCACGCTGACATTTGGTGCAGTAAGCTAAAGGGCCGCCAGGGTCTGCCGCTGTGATGACCGGCGCGGCATTTGAAACGTCTGATTTAGTTCAATGTTCGCTCTTACATAAGGTAACATTAAAATATATAGACTTTAACACAGCATTCAGTACGTCTAACCAAAGATATCCAAGCCAAAATATACTGATATAAAAGTGATTTTATTAACATCTAAAATAATAAATTGCCGACACTCTAGAACGTAATTTCGTAAGCAATTTTTTTTCTTGTTAGCTGCTAATGCATTGTCCTTATTTTGGTGGTCTGAATGATTTCTAAAAGTTTGTCCACCTATTTTAATTTGATTATGGACATTATAACATTTAAATTTTATATTTGACATTTTAGATTTAGTTATGAACATTTTATTTTTTGATATTAAAGTAGTTGAATTTTGTTGCTGATTTTTTTTAAAGTTAGTGTGCATGTTTTGGCCTCCGATGATTTTTATTTAATTTTTTACTAACTTTATAACTTTATTTTTTAAGTACTAACAAAATTATGGATCTATGTTATCTGAAATAAATAAATAATTATTATATTATTCAATGGCACCATAATATCGGAACGACATACTGACTCACCACGTTCACGTGATGTTAATGATTGCGATGCGCCTGTGATATTAATGATAAAGTGTTGACAAAAACGAACAAGCGCTTAATACGCCAGGCGCTACGAGCACTTGATGTACTATTTTGGCTATTGCGCGGCAAAAATCAGTAGGCGCCAGAGAAAATGAACATTTTCGGTTAGTAAAAGGTATAACTTTCTTCGAGTAAAGACTTTCCCTCAGTACCTCCCTTCCTTTCCTTGTCCTTTCTGTCAGTACAAGCGTTATGTTTCATGTGGTATAGCGTGAGTAACTGTTTATGATGTGTTGCATTACATGGAGGGCTCCTTGATTATGAAATATGTGAAACTTTACAACAGACGCTACGTACTACATAGACAAGCCCTTCCCAGATCTCCATGTCACACTGACCTATGACTCACATAACTTATTAGTATGTAATCTGGTGAGATAACACGACTCTTCGGAAACGGAAGGGATCGGAATGGCTTCGTTGACATACTTGCATAAAGAAATCGGAGCCAAAACACACGTGCGCAACTACGAATCGCATTATTTATCCAAATCATTGTTACATCACTTGATTATCTCGGCCTTATCTACGGCCACAGATCATTGTGAATGCATTCTGATATGAATAATAATACAGGCTATTAATTATGTTGTGTAATTTTATCAAAAGGAGTTTGTTAGGATTTGAAAAGCATGTGGCGTTCACTTGGAAAAAGCGTGTGAGTTTATGTGTAGTTATTGCCCTTTCTCCCTCTCTATTTGGCTTGTTCTAGGATGCGGAGCCACTGACTACAACTGAAGTTGTTAAATGCTTCAAGTCGCGGTTAATATAACGGGTACCTATACAAGTTATGAAGAGCATCTTTTGCTTTGCCGTAATGTGAATTCAATATAAGGGGGTAACAACAAGGAATGTTTGGAAGAAGGAACCATAAATGCCCAAATATGGAGTCATCTCAGCGGAGATGCGCCACGGTCATGCGCATACGTCCGGCATAATCAGCTCATCATGTATTCATAACTTAGTTTATTGCTATTAACTAATGATATATACTCGGCTAAATGATAACTGTTACGTAATAGAGTACCTTTGGAGACATTTCATCAGTCGCAGGGCTCTGGGCTGATGGTGGTAGTTGTGTAACATTCAAATTAATCGTATGTCGGTATATATGGTGTGTGTCACCTGCAGGGCATCAAAACTGTGCCGGAACCGTGACCACACGCATCACCATGAAACTGTTTGTAAGTAAACTATCTTTATTTAATTGGAAATAAGAAACCAGACCTATTATAAACATGGTCATTAGTACATAATAACAAAATCTGTACGCAGTTTCAACAACTCATTGTCTACGGATAATTGCCGCATGGTCAGTTATTATATTTAGAAAACAAACGTTACAAAGGGTTTATTAATCCTTTATTCCGATTGCCTACTAAAAGTGTTAAACGGCTTATCTCTAAATTAAACCTCCAGATTTAATCTGGTGGTTGGAGTCAAACTCGTAGCGACTTATCAGTAGTTATCAGTATCGCGCGCATCGCATTAGTAATCCCTTTGGTGTGTCTTTAGAATGCTATAACTACTTCCCATTAGATAGATGTGCCTGGCTGTTTTCAAAACAAGATATTTCATTGCTACATGCTCATGTACAGCCTACCCCAAGAGAGTTGGGAATAAGCCAGGCAGATGATGACGACTCATGTACAATCGGCATTAAAAGATTAATATGTTTGAAGTAGAGATCATTCATAGATACATAAACTTCACCTTAAACCCATGGGTTTAGGCAGAACGCCACCAGCTACATCATCATCATCATCAGCCTATATTTTCCCACTGCAGGGACTCAGGCCTTCTCTGTAAGAGAAGGATGGAAAAAATCTACCACGCAGGCCCATTGCGGGTTGGTAGATGTCATATGTTTTCGATTCTTTTGATTTTAAGACACCCCAGTTTCCTCACGATGTTTTCCTTCACCGTTTTGAGAACAGCGGTGATGATATAAATTACATAAAGTAATGCGCATTCCTGGGTTCGAACCCACGACTTATTGTTAGTAAGTCGGGGCCGTACCACTGGGTCCCCAGCTACTATATCACTAAAATTGTGACTAAATCAATAATTAAATTACCAATATCTTTGAACTTGATCATCTTATTTTTAGATAAAGTCCTATTGATATGGAGATTATATTATTGCGTTAGGTACAAAGTTAGTCCAGTTGCGCAATGAATAAAATAGTGATTTATTAGTAAAGCAACATTAACTTTGAAATAAATCCGTTATTGCCAAATTACTATAATTTATGATAAACATGCCATCGAAAAGTTATGATTCCACTAACCTTGCGCCTACAAACCAGATTACTTCTACCAGACTACTTCGTCTATTTTTCTGAGATGCTTATCTTTAGTATCTCATTGGTCGGGTTTGTTACTCAAACACAGTGTTTGTATTATTGAGACACCATCATACAACATAAGAGATCATCTTGTTATTTTTGAGTACCGTACAATATACATATCACTCAACGGCCGTCTAGCCTGAAAACTATGACGATCACGTTACTCAATTTTTATTTCTATTCCACAGATATGCACAGTGCTGCTGCTAGCCAGCTGCAGCGCCTCTCGTCAGAAGCGCGGCATCTTCGGTGAGAAGGGTGGCCTGCTCAGCGGACTGAACGGCCTGTTATCCGGCCTGTCCGGCTCAGGGCACTCACACTCCAGTTCCGGACACTCACATGGGTCCCATGGGTCACATGGGCCTCCGCATCACTCACACAGCTATCATGGACCCTCGCACTCACATAGGTCGCTGCACGCACCGCCACTGCACTCACACAACTCGCTTCATTCAACCCCGATTCAGGCATACGTCCCAATACACTCGGAACCCTTACACTCTGCACCGCTTTTGCACCACCCAGAACCTGTTTATATTCATGCCGAGCCCCCACATACCTCACACTCTCTCCAAGAAGCTCCACTGCTGAGCTCACACTCCATACACGCTGAGCCCATACAATTGCACTCTGCTCCTCTGATTAGCTCTCACTCCCTCCAACCGGAATCTCTGCATAGCTCTCACTCAGTTCATTCTGCCCCCCTGTTGAGCTCACCTTCTCTTTACTCCGAACCTCTATACACAGAGGCGGAGCCCCTTCATTCCCACTCCAGCTTGAACTCAGCTCCACTCCTGAGCTCATACGATCATTCTCCGCCGTTGCAACCTGCTCCTTTACTTACTGCCGCACCAATTGTGGAGCACTCAGCCCCCTTACACTCCATTCCCCTTAGTTTGAGCTCTTTACCCTCTTTAGGATCTAGCTCATATGCTCCTCACTACCCTAGTCAATCTGCTCCTCTTAGTTTGAGCCACTCCTCCCCATGTTCGAGTCACGGATGTTCTCCAAGCTCAAACTACGGACCTCCACATTATTCTAGTCATTCAACTCCTTTGAGCTTGAGCCACTCACCAGCCCTTAGTTTAAGCCACGCACCGTCTCTTAGTTTAAGCTCTTCACCCTCCTTAGGATCAAGCTCATATGCTCCACATTACTCTAGCCATTCGTCTCCCCTGACTTTGAGTCACTCACCTTCGTTAAGTTTGAGCAACTCACTTCCGCTAAGTTTGAGCCACTCACCTCCGTTAAGTTTGAACCACTCACCTTCGCCATTAAGCCATTCTTCTTCTCCATGTTCGAGTCACGGATGCTCTCCAAGCTCAAGCTACGGAGCTCCGCATTATTCTAGTCATTCAGCTCCTTTGAGCTTGACCCACTCATCGCCCCTAAGTTTGAGCCACTCACCGTCTCTTAGTTTGAGCCACTCACCTTCTTTCAGTTTGAGTCACTCTTCTTCCCCATGTTCGAGTCACAGATGCTCTCCAAGCTCAAGCTACGGAGCTCCGCATTATTCTAGTCATTCAGCTCCTTTGAGCTTGAGCCACTCATCGCCCCTAAGTTTGAGCCACTCACCGTCTCTTAGTTTGAGCCACTCACCTTCTTTAAGTTTGAGTCACTTTTCTTCCCCGTGTTCAAGTCACGGATGCTCTCCAAGCTCAAGCTACGGACCTCCACATTATTCTAGTCATTCAGCTCCTTTGAGCTTGAGTCACTCACCATCCGTCAGTTTGAGCCATTCACCGTCTCTCAGTTTGAGCCACTCACCATCTCTCAGTTTAAGTTCTTCACCCTCCTTAGGATTAAGCTCATACGCTCCACATTACTCTAGCCATTCGTCTCCTCTTAGTTTGAGTCACTCACCTTCGTTAAGTTTGAGTCACTCTTCTTCGCCATGTTCGAGTCACGGCTGCTCTCCAAGCTCAAGCTACGGACCTCCGCATTATTCTAGTCATTCAGCTCCTTTGAGCCACTCATCTTTGGGTTCGAGCTCACACGCTCCCCAATATGCTAGTCATTCTACTCCACTAACATTGAGTCACTCGTCCCCATGCTCAAGTCACGGCTGCTCGCTAGGTTCAAACCCGCATTACTCTAGTCATTCAGCACCTTTGAGTGTGAGCCACTCGTCTCCATATTACCCCAGCCACTCCCCATCCCTGGTGTCTCCACACAGTCACCACGGCCACGCGCCTCTCGTCATCAAAGTGAAGGCTCCTCCGCGGTACGCGTCCGGTTGGTGGTGATGATGGTGATGAAGGAAGAACTGAGTGTTAAGTTATAATAAAATGTTTATAAGTGGTTTACGTGTGTTTTATTTGTTGAGACATTCCATTTGTTTGTTATAGTTTGCAAACAAAGCACGTAGACTAACAGTTTATCTCACTAAAGTTATGAAAGGACTAAAGCTATTTTGGTGTTTGCCTTACACGTCGACTACGAGTACAAGCGTAACTACTACACATGTGAGAAATGTTAAATTTGGAGTAAGCTACAAAGGTTTCTTTACACTGAACTTCTTTCATCTCAGTCAAAAGGAATATGTGTACACTATACGCACTTTGCATACCGTTTTGTCTCCCTCCATTTACGAAGACTGGGTAGTATTCACGTGTATTTTGACAGCACTCCTTAAAGGGTCGTTGACAGTTAGTAACCTTGTACAGGGGGCGGTTGCGAAGTCGCTCGAGACTTGTTTACATCAACATGTTGGTTGCGCAATGTACGCCAGTGACTTGTATAATGCCAAAGTTTAAATAACACTACTGACTGCACTCATACGTAGCTATAGTGTGATACTGTACGCAGGTTAAGCAATGTTTTTGTCACACCTATTATTGGAATCAAATATAACAAATTAGGACTCAGTAATATTAATGGCAATAATATCCGTACACGTCCCTGTGTGCCTATTGGCCTTGTTCTGTTCTGTCTCCTGCTGATATGGAGGGAAGTGGAAATAATGTTTTTCCTACTCCTCCGCTATTATTTTCTGATTAATTTCGTTGCGGGATTTTTTCGTTAGCTTCATTGTCTCGGCGCTTTTCTTGTGGTCGTCACTGTTGATTCTGGCTTACAGGAGTTACAGTGGTTTGGGAATAGTGTGTCGGGCTTATCCCAATTTCAATGTATTTTCGGGTATTTTCATTAGAATTTCCACCCAAATAGTCAGTGATTTATAAGGTTGCTCGCCTCTTTGAAGAGACAATACCATATTATCATCATGGATACCGGAATTACTTTATATACTGCTGAACACCTGGACAAGGCTCCTGCACCTAAACCTTTAAACGTAACTGCTCAGCAAACAATGTTAGTATACAAAGTTGATACGACAGAGAGGCATTCCTTTAAACAGCATAAACTAAGTACCATTTTCAAGCTTTGTACCAAAAATCAATTAATTAGGAGCAGTAGTTTAGTCGCAAATGATTTTTTATTTTTTTTGCCCCTCCCATGTTGCTGACATCTCTTTGAGGCGCGCGTGGAACACGAACGTGCCGTCGGCACGGCCTGTTTTCGTCGTAGGACGGACGGACGGCGAGTTAGCCCATCACTCACCGTCCACAGGCTCGCGTCTACGGTGGCCGGAGGTCATCACGTGGCCCCCGACGCCCGGAGCGCCTCCCGCGGCGGCTGGGACGAGATGTTCTCTCCCTCTCGCGTTCCGCCACCTCCTTCGCTAGCATCACTGCTTCGCAGAAGCAGGCGAGGCCTTTTTTTTTTTTTTTTTTTTTTTTTGGTGGGTGTAAAATCATCGAATAACCCCTCCCGCTCTTGGGCAGAGCGAAAGGGAGTGTCAGACTTCTACTGACTAAAAACCACCCATGTTCCTTCTTCGCCCTCTATGTCGAGGCCGCGATAACCGTTGGACTACCCGCGGCCCCGACAGGCGTCGGCCCTTTCGGGCCCCTCCCATGTTGCTGACATCTCTTTGAGGCGCGCGTGGAACACGAACGCGCCGTCGACACGGCCTGTTTTCGTCGTGAGACGGACGGACGGCGAGTTAGCCCATCACTCACCGTCCACAGGCCCGCGTCTACGGTGGCCGGAGGTCATCGCGGGACCCCCGACGCCCGGAGCGCCTCCCGCGGCGGCTGGGACGAGAGGTTCTCTCCCTCTCGCGTTCCGCCACCTCCTTCGCCAGCATCACTGCTTCGCAGAAGGAGGCGACGGCGTCCCATTCCTCCTCGCCCCGGACCATGGCTTGCACCAGGGCCGGGCGCGAGAGGTCGCCGCCGCCGATCGCCGCTACGAGAACACGGCGGGGCTCCGCCCAAGCGGGGCACACCTCCACTGTGTGCTCCACCGTGTCCTCCGGCCGATCCAATGGTGGCATCCGGGCGTTTCCTCCCGCCTGATTCGGTGCAGGTACCTCCCGAAACAACCGTGTCCGGTGAGGACCTGCGTCAGACGGAAGGTGAGGGCGCCGTGGCGCCTCTCAAGCCACTCCTCAAAGAGGGGACTTACCGCCACTATCGTGGCGTGCCCTGCACGGGGTTGCGACAGTCGCTGTCTCCATGCCGCCATGAGATCGCACCGGAGGTCTGTCCGCCGCGCAGCAATTTGCCGCGGCAGCGGAGTGACCCCCCGGCGCAGCGCCTCCGCGCGCCATTGATGCAGGCGCGCGAGGACTATCGCCTCCAGATCCCACGGCGGCAATCCGGCAAGGAGGTTCGCCGCTTCGCGGGAGATCGTGCGGTACCCCCGTACCGTCCTCACGGCCATGACCTTTTGGGGCACGTTCAGGTAGTGGGCGGCCCGCTTCCTCAAAGCAGGCGCCCACACCGGTGCCCCGTAAAGGGCCATGGACCGCACGATCCCCGCGTAGAGCCTCCGGCAGGAGGCGTTTGGCCCCCCCAGATTGGGCAAGAGCCACCTAAAGGCAGCCCCAGCCCGCTCCAGTCTGGGAGCCAAACGTCGGAAGTGCTCCACGAAGTTCCACCGGCTGTCGAGGACGAGTCCTAGGTACTTCAAGGTACACTCGACGCCGATGGGAACCCCTCCCACCATTAACTGGGATCCCGACGGCAGCGCATTCCCACGTCCATGGAAACCCATGGCCTCCGACTTGTGAAGCGCCACCTCGAGACCCAGCTGCCGGATCCTCTCTACGACTATCGCAACCCCGCGTGTCAAATTGTCGGCCGCCGCCTCGTACGACCCACCCTGAGCTAGCACCAGCGTATCGTCCGCGTAGCAGACCACGCTGACACCGCTAGGGAGGTCGGCGCGCAGCACCCAGTCGTAACCGATGTTCCACAAGGGCGGCCCCAGAACCGATCCCTGTGGAACACCGCACGACATCTCTCGCCGGTTCCACTGTCCGTCTTGACCAGGGTAGATGACAGCCCTGTCTGTCAAATAGTCCCCGACCACACGACGAAGGTAGGTCGGCACCCGGTGATACCGGAGTGCCTCCCTAATGCAGCTCCAGGGCATAGTGTTAAAGGCGTTGGCGATGTCGAGAGACACCGCCAAGACCACACCGCCCCGAGAGACCGCAGCCCCCGTCGTGAGGGCTCTCACGCGCATGATGGCGTCCACCGTCGAGCGCCTCTTGCGGAAACCAAACTGGTGTTCCGCAAGATCCGGACCCATTCCCTCCAGGTGCTCGGCGAGGCGGTTTGCAATTACTCTTTCAAAGAGCTTGCCCACCTCGTCGAGCAGCACAATGGGCCGGTATGCGGACGGCGAGTCCGCCGGGCGCCCCGGCTTCTGGATGAGGACCAGCTTCCCCGTCTTCCAACGAAGCGGGAACTGACCTCTCTCCATGCATGCGCTAAAGAACCCCTCCAGTCGGGGCCCAAGAGCCTCTGAGGCCAGGACCCAGGCTTTGCCAGGCAAGCCATCGGGTCCCGGGGCGGTATTTTTGGCACTCAACCTACGTACCGCCGCTCTCAGGTCTACCCCAGTCACCTCCGGAATGTCGTCATCGGTTCCTGAATGGTCCGCTTCCGGCATCGCGGATGGCGGAGCCATTGGCGGGGGAGGATGCTCCCCTCGCGAAGGGAACAGAGCGCTCACCACGTCCTCCACGAGCTCAGGCCGGAGACTCTGCGTCAGCGGGGGGGCCCGGGTGCGGAGTTGATTCCGCACCGTCTTGTAAGGGCGCCCCCACGGATCTCTGTTCAGAGTCTCCAGCATCTCCTCGCGGGCCTCGTTCTTGGCCCGCTTACAAGCCTCGCGGAGGGTGGCCTTCGCCGCCCTGTACCCCTCATACAGCTCCGCCTCAATGGCTTCCGCATTCGGAGGCCGAATGCGGCGCCTGCGATGCCTGGTGTACAGGTGCCGCGCCGCCATACACTGTTTACGCAGGTACGACAGCTCTTGCGACCACCAGTACACCTGACGCCGGGCGCTTCCTGGCCGGACTCGGGGCATTGCCATGTCGCATATCTCGGACATGGCCTCCTGGAACCAACCCGCCTCGGTGTTTACGTCGGCGGGCCTGACCGGTGATTGCACCCAGGCCCGCACGATTGAGGCTTCCAGGAGGAGCTCCCTGTCCAGCTGCCTCAGCGCCCAACGCGGACCACTCGGGGTCTGTGGGACCGGCGCACTCGGGGACTGGGAAGCAGGCGAGGCCTTATGTTTATGTTTGATGCATACCTTCATGTGCTAACTAGCAAATTACTCTGCAATATAAACGGCAAAGCCCAGCCTCTAAACTTGGATGCACGCATCCTGAGTACCATCATTGCAGACGATTAACCTTTCGCCTTAACCATAGTGTTTGAAACGGCATGATAATATTAAGATTTAAGTTCCAATCCAGTGTTATTTTAGTACTGTTTGATTAAAATGCATAGTAAATATTTGTGTTTGGTGACCGTTTTTGTTTAATTATTTTTTTGCCACCGACTTCAGAAGCTGATTTTTCTTCCGAGGTTTATTTTTCACTTTTTTTGTGATTTAGTTTTTCCACTTTTTGTGTTTTTGAAGTCGTTTTCTTTTTACAAAAAAGTTTTTTAAATTGTAATAGGTATGACGTACAAATATTTAAAATCCATTTAACATTCAAACAAGAAACTTTACCCTTAACGATTATACATAAAAAAGATTCCGATAAATTGAGAACCTCTTTTTTTAAGTCAGTTCATGAGATTTACCGTGTATTATTTGGTCAAACTAATAAGAATGAAATCAAAATCATTTATTTCAAGTTGGCCAGTTACAGGCTCTTTTGAATAGTCGAACAAATACAAAATTTTAATAAGCTAATAAACTAAGCTACAGTACCACTCACAAGGCATAATAACTGTCAGTGTACTGTAGTTTCCGATTCCAAAGCGTTGGTCTCATGAGAAGAATGGCAAGAAACTTCATGGATACTCTTTTAAATCATAATATTGTTACAAAACTTTGGTTACATCATTCATATCGAGATTGGTATATTATCATGTGAGAACGATTTAGCAAATTGTGCACGATAAGTGTCGACAGTAAAGCCAAAACGACGATTTAAAAATAATATAATAATTCAAACAAGCCGTGGCAACTAAGAGGTGACCAGTCACAACTGACAGCACCCGTTCACGAGCATGACGCATGGATCAGCCACCATTCCACTAAACCATTTTAAAGGGAACAAAATGACTCGACACACCCGCCACCATCAGCGAGACATTTAAGTGAGCATGACACACTCTCAATCGCCAGGGCATATCCAAGTCAAATAAAAAATAGAAAAATAAATGTAGGTTTCCAGAGAATGACAGCTTTCTAGTACATAGTACTCACACAATATGTGCTATATAATACTAAAGAGATTGAGTTTATACATTGCAAAGATAGTTGTACAATCGTTATCAGTGATATAATCGTCTAACTTGTAATATGCTTGCTTGCATAGTGTGCCTTTAATACATGTTTTAAATTTCGTCTCATTCAGTTCAAGAATGCTTTGTGGAATTTTGTTATAGCATCTCAAACAGTACCCCATGAAAGATGAGTCTACCTTAGCGAGTCTGAAGCCTGGCTGCACTAACTGGTCCCTATTCCTAGTAATATAATTGTGTCTGTCACCTCTTTTACTAAAAAGATGCAGATTTGTAATGAATACATACAACTACCGATCCATAAGTACGTATAATTTTGAAGGAATTTTCTTTCAACTCCAAACCGTGAGGAGTTGTACATCCATCATCAGCGCAGCCACATGAGATTATGATTATCAGACGCAAATACTTGAACAGCTTCAGAAAATATATGAAACACGTCGTGTGCCTATAAAATTCGAGGGTTGCCCTCGATTTCTCAGGGTTTCCATCATCAGATCTTAACTTGGTGACAATTGGGCCACCTCGGAAGTATATTCTTTCAAATACAAAAATAATTTTGAAAATCGGCTAATAAATGACGGAAACATACATACAAAAAAACACATACAGACGAATTGAGAACCTCCTCCTTTTTGGAAGTCGGATAAAAATACATTTCATTCATTCAGTCCTTTAACACTGAGTTTATGAAAATGGTTTCAAGTTTGTTAATTTTTACCTTGTACACAAATACAATATCATTTGGTATAGTCATGTATGACTTAATTTAGTATAACAGGAATCTTGTGGTTTCTTCACCACATCAGACAGCATTTGATGAATAGTTCTCGTAGTGTAAAGGAGGCCACGTGTCGCAATGAGACACCGAACCCGTCAACAGGAAACGACTACCGCCCAGCATCCACACAGCCTTGATATTTATCGAGATTCAATTATACACTACTGTACAATATTGTGCCATACAAGCCGCAGGCCTCTAGGATATTTGTCCATGCAAGCCTGTGCCTGAACAGGGTAATAAAACTCAATTAGACTGAGATTACATCAATGAATTAATAAATCAATTTGTACATTAGTTACTGACAGATTTAACTGTGCAAGTTAATTAGTGATGTCATGTCGAGCACAAAGACTCACTGATGAATAGCAGACATCCTTCTACACTGCTGCGGTTTGAATGCAAGTGCGGTTACTTTGTTAAATTCAATTAATTTCAGCTCAAGATCAGTGGTTGTGAGATCGACATCTAGGTGTACTAGTACAAACAAGACCTTCGCTTCGTTAGAACCTATAACGAACATAATCTTTTAATATTGGCTGTGAATTACAGGACCTTGGTCGAACCAGCTTTAATCTCCAATATCAGTGTAATGATGTACAAAATCAACGATGGAATGTGCAAAGGTTACTAGTATGTAATTAAGTGATTACAAGGATCACAGAATTAGACACACATAGGTATTATAAAGTCAGTTAAGCCAATCAACCAGTAATTAGGTCCACACTGATTGGACTCTTTACGGTCGGGTTTATAGCAAACCTCAGAATAAGACAGACCGATTTTATGTCTATTAGATGGTCAATTAACTAATTAACTCAAGTTAACCCGTTACTATAATTATGGGCAGATATTTCAGTTTATTTATTTTATTTTCAGTCCAATTCTCATATTGAAGTATTCAGAAAATAATTAGTCCTGAGAACACTATAGATCCCAGAACTAGAAACATGACTGAAGGATAATTACAACAATTTAATGACGAGAACCGATAACTTCCTGAAGAGGTACATCACGGTTAAATTGCTGTAATTAATAAGTACCTGTATATAATGGATATCTAGGTGCCGATTTGTAGGGAAGTACATTTACCGGCTATAACTCATCGCTAATGTGCAATGAGGCCTGTTGAGAACAGGATAATTTTTTAGAGTAATGAAACCACAAGTTCAGCTTCTCATATATTGTAGCACATATTTTTAAAGACTGACTTATTCTTAAAACAAAACATAAATTGACAAGCAAAAAAAAAGAAATATAAATTTATCAAAAAGTTTGGTAGCTGGTCGCCAACAAAGCCTATTGGTTCAGAAGTCCAACTTATCACTCCAGTTGCCTTCAGTAGCAGGTTCGTTCAGAGACTTCTATAAACTTATACATTGCACATTGCGAACCGGAAGACGTTGCGTTGGAAGGCCTGCCACTAGGTGGACCGATGACCTGGTGAAGGTTGCGGGGATCCGCTGGATGCTAGACGCACGGGACTGGTCAATGTGGCGACACCTGGGGGAGACCTATGTTCAGCAGTGGACGTCTTTTGGCTGAAATGTTGATGATGAATGATGATACTCGTACATTGCATGCATAAACTCACACCTTTTTCTGTCACTCCAGCACTTTTGGCCCCATTGACCATCTACGATACACTAATTACAGTTAAAAGTACATCGCTCAATCTCGTCATCACCTTTCTAGCCTTGCCACAAGCGGATAACATACTGGCGTAGGGCGAAGCTATTGGCTACTCTCATTGAGCCATCTTAATAATTTTGAAGTGAACCTTTTGCTTAGACTATAGAAAACCATTCCTCACGCCTACGTTTTTATGAGTGTTAGTGCACAAAACTCTCAAGATGCGCTGGGGTTAACCACAGACCACCAGACGACCTTACTCTTATACATTAGGATAATTTAATATATACATTTTTGAATTACTAGTTCAGCAGTTTCCTTATTATTGATTCCGGCATTTTCTGACGATCTGACCGCGAACTGAAATGTCAATATTGAAATAATTGATTAAAAATGTAGTGTTGATTTTTTAATTCGCTGCCTTATTTACTTTATAGTATGTGGTAATTTAATGCAACAGGAAGATTTCGGAGAGCATTATTAAATCTTATTGGGTTGTGAAGTAATCATTCAGCAGCCCGTATAAGTACCCGATCAGCTGCATGCTACAAATGGCTACTTCAAGTTTATTTCCTCTTATATAGTCCTTATCTGTAGATTTAGGCAACTTTTATTCCTTATTGCTGGCATACTAGAGTGACTTAAAACACGAATGCATTACGCATTGCATGCAACACTCATTTACTTAAATAGTAACTACTATATTGCCAGAACAATAATAACTCACTGTCTAATTCCAACAGTTTCGCTACTAACAAGCTAATGTGTTGTCCCTGACCAGCTGCTGAGCCTCGGACGCTCGCGAGGAGTTAGTCAGTGCAACATACGCGGTACGCCAAAAACTAATCATTCAGGAACAACAAACGAGCTGTCACGGTGTAGCCATACTGAGCTGTGGCGGTGAATGCACTAATGTAGCTACCAGTAATTACTGCTTTTAGAACTGAACTATACAATGTGTTCCATATGTTTTGTCAGTCAATCTATTTGTCAAGTTGTAAACTAAGTATCTATGAAAATTAATGTACATCTACACTGGTCGGGTATAAAAAAGTCGCATCTCTCAACTCACCCCACATTGAATAAAACGTAGAGTTGCTTAAATGTTGATAAGCCTATGCCAGTTCAAAGATATGTTCACCTTTATGTAGCAAAACAGTTATTCGTTCTTTCTCCAAACTGAGACCAAAAAAAAAAGTATCTTTCCAGGGGATGTCGTGTATCTACGTATGTAGCGGAGGTCAGTCGCTGCATGTTAAATATTGAGATTCTAAGAAATCGACGGTCGACGACGAAGATCGGCTACATAATGATAGGACTGAAAGCCGCACCACGTATTAAAAAGCTACTACGCAAAGGAGTTTGAACTTTTTGTATGGTAGCTGGTATATTAACCCACCGCCATTTTGTTTTTTTTTTTCGAAATCGCGGCCCACGATGAAAGTGGTATGCATGTATAGAGGACATATAGGCGAAAAAAAATGACATGTCATATGGTACCCCAAAAAGTCACGTTATCGAGATATTTGAAGGAAAAGATCCACATATTTTATATGTACAATGACCGAAAAAAAATAGACCTTTTACGTGTCTATCGGCGTTGGTTATTACTGTTTATTGAAAGACCGTATAATAATAATAAACCTAGGCATTATTATTTCGAAACAATTTAACGCATATACACGTAAATGGCTGTTTTTTTAATATTTAATAATTGTCGTCGGACTCATTTGTCGATCTTTACCTACAAATATCTCGGTAACGCGACACTTTAGGGTACCGTGTTTCTGGTATTTTTTTATTCGTCTATATGTCCTCTATCTATTGTGGGCCGCAATTTCGAAAGAAAAAACAAAATGGCGGGCAGGTTGATATGCCACATCGGTTCTATCCCCTTACGAGTTTATCATAATTTTGAAGAACGATACTTAATACGTAAGGTTCGGCTGCCAAGTTTGTGACCACTGCACTATAGAAACAAAAAAACCGCTAGTTTAAATAATAGTAGTGATCTTAATCTCGATTTCGCATGTATTTCAAGGTTCTCTCAAAGTGAGGTGAGCACATAATTGGGCTCTAGATCAAAAGCAGTGGCCGTGAGAGTTCAATGTGTTCACGGTCATCCTCACCGCGTTCATACGACTGTGGTTAGAAAGTGAATCATCACATTCATCACTATACGTCCGTCTGTATGTTTAGCGCATAATGGAGGCTAACTTGAACAACTAAGCTGTGGTTAGCTCTGTCAACATAATGCTACATTATGAAAACAGAACAAATGTAAAAAAAATAACATTTATTTAATAAACTGCTAATTTTTGTTTCTGAAAAAGACACGACACAAAAAGGACTGCTGAAATATAAATATTATGATTAACAAATGAATCATTTATTGCGAAAATACGCCAAACCACCACTTTCGAAACATGTTTCTGATACGATCTTTTCATTAACGCTTAGAACTATAAACCCCGAGGTTTTACTGAAAATATCCGCAAAACTAAATACTTTTTACGCAACCCAGCAATGGAGAAGGGATTGCCTATTCTACCAAGTGATCAATAAGACAATACAATAAATCAAATAATAATGTACATTTAAGAACTTATAATGATGAATCACTCTAATACATCGTTGAAACCAATTAAACTGCGATGTATTCAAAGATTAATTTGTTCAATGGTAATCAAAAATAAAATGAATGAACAAACTATGAACGGTGTAAAATTATTATAGTTGGAAATTAATGTGTTAATTGCTAGATTGTCGATAAAATACATTAACAAAATATTCCCCAGGCAATGAAAACCCTTAGATTAGTTTAAGGGTTTTATTGCCTGGGGAACATTGCAAATGTATTAAAGACACCGCACAGTGTCCTCTAGAACCATTCTCATCAATTATACATGCAGTATGTGTGTAATTCGGTGTCTGCATTAGTTATTATTTATGTAGTAACGTTAACGGCGGGATTTTGTAGCGATAATAATTTTATTGTCTATCAATATTATTGTAGTGTAAAGCTGTGGACACACTACCGATTTTCGAATTTATTTTTAGTTGTATCTACGCTTTTACTTAATGCGTAATAATCTTAAGCAATGATAGCCTCATAATGTAACCGTTGAAATGTCAAGACATAAGCCTCAAGTTCCAGTTCTGAACACGCCTTAGATTTTACGAATTCATGTGCTTAATGCATAATTGCTACTGGCTTCGGTAAATAAAACCATGGTGAGGATCAGCATGACTGAGAGATATTTCTTGATAGCATGTAAAGCCAAGTCAAACCTCCATTCGCGATATTAAAACTCTGGCACCAGGTTAGCAACAACGACTAAGTAATAAGTAGGTCGAATATCGGAGTACACAACACACTTAATTAAATTCATTCTATTTCTAAGTACTCGTAGTTCAAAGCCTTTCATCTATTAGTCCCGCTAACCGTTTTCGGTCACAGTGGCCAATCTCAGCGGAAACTAATCATCGACACTTGAAATATAATAGTACAGCAGTGTTAGCCCAAATACAGGTGAATTCACTGTTCCTTCACTCTCATAGATCGATGGGAAGACACTCGGAGAGGTCATGCGCAGGACAAACGGCTTCATGAGTTTTTCGAGACACAAGGGTATACCACTATTTTCAAAGACTGGACTGCCGAAGAACGCGATAGGTTTTCTCATAAGAACTTTCTCAGCATCATCACTACCCGACCTAGGAATCGATCCAGGACAAACATTCAGAAGCCCTGCTTGTAATTTATAGGCAGTCGCCCTGCGCACGTACAAAGTAGTCTGCAGTACAGTATAGTACAGTACAGTACAGTACAGTACAGTCACCCTGAAGGGGTTACCCTACTATTAATCATTCTGTATGATGTTCGTCTAATGTTTAGTTTTCTTTAATAGGTGAACCTGTGACTGCCTTTATCAAGAAGGTTTTTAAGGTGAGGGCAACAATTTTTATTCAATCAAATTAATGTTGTTTAAAAACTACTAAACTATACTAAAACAAATATGGTTGTGTTTTGACGGAAATGTATAATAATTTATGTGTCTATACATATGCGGAATGTTTGGGTATTCTGCATAATAAAGAAACATAATGTTACTACCTGCATATGCAAAATTTACCCGTAATATCGACGTTATCGACCGTAAAGCAGACGAGCACCGTCACCAAGGTCACAATACATAGTATAACATTAAATCTGTTATTATGCAGTTGTTTAGAAGTCAGTAACCCAGGTTTATGAGCTCACTAGCTGCTCGCCTCCAAATATCAATGAGTCTAATCTAACTTGTGATATATCGCTCAGTTTCACTATACATTGCCGGCTATCAATAGCATGGCATATTTATACACTTAAATAAACCAGCAATAGGTTCTAAAGTGAACTCAGCTAGGATATTATTTGTAAGATTTCAAATTCAGAAGGACTGGCCCCGGTTAAGCTGAGACGCCACAGAGTAAATATATTCCTCAATGAAAATCAAAATAATGTTTTGATTAAAGTAAGGAAACTAATAATAACTGGTTCTACTGGTGTTAGAACAATGTCAGCTAGTCTGTGGAGATGAACTGGGAGTGCTCCGATATATAAGGATGAGTTGCGACATGTCCTGCATACCGAGTGCAGTGTCGCAACACACACAACATGAAGCTCCTTGTAAGTGTTCTATCAACTTATCTATTTATTTATCACACATATCATAAGGACTGATCAAGCATTTCATCCCTTCTTATTTTAAAACTCCAAAAGTTTTAAAAAGTGTTATGTTTTGTGCCCATCCTTGTAACAAACTCTGTACTGTATGGTAATACCAAAGATCAAAGTGGCTTTTATTTTGTAAAGTGAAAATAATTACTTTTTACTTAATCACATTTAGAAAAATGTAAAATAGGCAGCACTGACAAAAAAAACATATGTACATAGATCCAAAGAATTGTATTCAAAATGAAAAAAAATACCTGAAAAAGTACGATACCCAAATTCAAGACGAACATGTTAATATTTTTACACAATATATAATTGAATAATTCGGCATCAAACCTCAATTTACAACTCAATGATAATGTTACAATCGCAGTAATTCATAAGATGTGTCACAATTGACCAACATTCGGTGTCCAGTGACGATACTCACGAGTACAGTTAAATATTGCGTCCGAAGGATTTAAGGCAGTCGCACACGGTAGTAACAATATATACTGCATTCCAGGATATATGTTATAACAAGTAATATCGCACGCAGCATGTGATGAAATGTAGTGAAATGTAGGTATACCACGTAGTGTTTCTATACTTTATTTCCATGTATACATATATTCAGGTATTTATCCCTGAGGGGTAAGAAACTACAGAATCTATCTCTTACTATATTGTATTACTAGCTCTTGACCGCGGCTTCGCCCGCGTGTATGTCGGAATATATCCCACGGGAACGTGCTACCGTGATTAAATCCAGCTAAACAATGAGAAAATCCTCTTTATTCTCTATCCTGTGAGAATTACAAAAAGATAGTCACGTAAATAATCCCCGTTAACCCCCCCCCTCCCCCTAAACTCCTTAATGACAAACCTTATTACATAGGCAAGTATTTGTGTCAATTTTCAAATAAGATTTTTCATAAAAACTGTATTGCCTGTTTTCAGCCCCACAGGGGTGTTTGTTTGTTACCTTAATGTAAAACCGGTTAATGTCGATATGACTGAAATATCTTGCATTTTAAATATTCACTTTATTTTACTGTTGTGTGTGGCATCCTTAAAAGGTATGATGCGCCTGCGCAGGCACGGATGTCGTAAATTACCGCGTTATTGTATCATACTCGCACCTTAAGTTTATTAGCACTCATTAAAGTGCGAGATTACGGACCACGATGTGACACTGTAATAATATATTGCTGATGCGTTTGGCTGATCATTGCATTACCTACGCTTAATTTTTTTTATCATTAAATACCTCCTACCTGTTAGGCTCTGCATCTGAGGTAAACAAATAAAATAATAAAAATTGTAATGGTATTAACGCCTATTGAACGACATAATCATACTATTTCTATACAATTAGTAACAGATGGTTGACAAATCTCACCCTAAGTTTTGTTGCAAACGCTACATTTCTACTTTAATATTTTCACTTCAACAGATTAAAAACGGATGCAAATCCCATAAAATACCAAAATTGTAACAACAATGTTGAAATGAGACATTCGAGTCCTATTTCTCAATAAGGAAGAAATAAAAAAAACCAATTACTGTCCTAAGTAAAAGGATTACTTAAAATAAAAGGTTTCCGAATGCGCTAGAACCATTTAATGCACGTCTGTTGATGTAACGCTAGTGCCGAAAGTAACGCATAATGCAGAACATTTGAGAGAATTCGCCAGATTTACGAGGACGTGTCGACACCGTGATGTTATACTGACTTTAACATAGTGAGTCCAAGTAATTGTGTTAAAATACAGGTTTAGTGAGAGTGCTCTTATTGCGAGGTGTGGCAACACTGGCGGCTGCACCGATCTAATATTAACATGGAATTATTAGAAATACATGCAGAATTCATAATCGTAGCTCTGGAAAGTTTACGGTTTTATGCAATGTTAGAATGAATTGTGGCAGCTTTTGCGTTTTATTAACTAGGTTAGGCACTGCAAATCTTTGAATACTTTCAAAGGTTTGCAATATTTAACATTAACATGTCGTGGCGATCATCAAAATTTAATTAATTTAATTTTTATATTGTTTTTTTTTTACTAAATTACTTTATTAGCTAGATTTACTTTAATCCACAAAAATAACTGAGTAAATACTTAATTAAATACGTGACATATTGTTAAGAAATCGAAGGGGTTTCTTACGAGCGGAGTTGTTCTTGCAAAAAGTTCCAGTGTGCGCGCGCGTTGATGTCTTTTGTACGGACGAACGTTATTCGTTCGTTGCGTTCATTTCATTTCATTTATTAGCAATTAGCAATTTTACTGTTGTTTAAATCGGTAGTAATTAATTAATTTATGAGCATCTCTCTGGTTTCAGGTATCGATCGCAGTTCTCGCAGTGTCGCTGGCAGTAGCGTCGGCGGGATACAAGAGAGGCTGGTCTGGTCCGGTGGCCATCTACTCGGGGGGAAGCGGTGGTGGTGGCGGATGGGGAGGTTCCAACGGCTGGAGAGGCAGCTCTGGATGGTCCGGTAACTCTGGTGGATGGAGCGGAAGAAGGTCATCCGGATGGTCTGGCGGCAGTTCCGGTGGATGGAGTGGAGGCAGGTCATCTGGTTGGTCTGGTAGCTCAGGTGGATGGAGTGGAGGAAGGTCATCTGGATGGCCTGTTAGCTCCGGTGGATGGAGTGGAAGGTCATCTGGATGGAGTGGCCGTTCAGGATGGTCGGGCGGTTCCGGTTCCGGCTGGAGGTCTGGTGGATCCGGATGGACCGGAGGCTCTGGATGGAAGGGCAACTCCGGTGGATGGTGAAGAAGTGATGATTACTTGTAAATAGCTATTAGCACCACATACTCATTTAATTGTAAAAATGTCTTTGTAACATACTGTGATTTATTTTTGGGAGTATTAAACCGAATGTGTTCAACCAAACCAAACTATGTTTTGTTATTTACTCACCTTTACATTTATCTACTATAAAGAAAGCAGAACCTTCATATTATAGTTGGCAGCAAAACTTTAATTGATGTTGAAATAATAGAGAACAATTTAATGAATTTATCAAATACATAAATATGAGACATGTTTTTGGCAAAGCATTTAGTAGTCTTAGGTAATCTAATCTGAAGTTAAATGTCAATTACTTTTAATGATATGTAACAACGTTTTGCACCAACAGCTATTAATACAAATACATAAATATTTTTTGTTAATTACTCAGAGCAATCAATTGAATTGTGACGAAAGTCGTTTTAGTAAATAATTCTAATTTAGTATTAACAACTTTTACTAGATTATTGGTAAAGCATATATGTAGGTGTACTCGTTTAAAATGTTTTCGGGTAAAAATAGATTGCACTCTCCACTAAACGGATCAATCTGCAAGTACCAATCTGTTTGAATGTACCTGGTGAACTACAATGTACAGTATACCTACTTACGTACTTCCAGTTATGTAAACATGAGACACAACCACTCAAATAATCGCCTATTATGTCTGTATGTACCAAGTGAGGGGCGAGACCTTTGGCATTATCAGGTCGCAAATACCAATTCCAGTATGCAGGAGTCACGTTATCTACCACCAGACTTAGAAAAACAGATGAACCTACTAATATCCTACTTATATTATAAATCCGAAAGTTTGTGAGAATGTATGTTAGAATGGATGAATGGATGGATGTTCGTTACTCAAAAAACTACTAAACGGATGTGGATGAAATTTAGAACACAGATATTTTTTAAACCTTGGATCAATACATAGAATACTTTTTATTTCTGTAGTATGATCCCGTGGGACAATTATCGAACTCCACCCGAGCGAAGCTCTGGTACAAACTAGTCGATCAATATTTCGTTTAGTTTTTTTTTTAATAAGTACGCAGTACCTATAAGAATAGAAAGTCCAAGCTAGAAGAATCCAAGTTAGAAGAATTTTCAAGAGGGGTCAGAATATCCGGATAACTCTTAGAGATATTTAAGTAAAAAGTCTAGTGTTACCACCAAAATGAAAATCACCCTAATTAGTAATTAATTCATAAGCATATAGGTACGCTAGTAATTTCCTAGTTAAAGCGTCAATCAGTTAGTTCGTAACATTTCTAGAAGAAAGATTGAAATCTGTTAATAACCATGAGTCACGTGACTGGCGCGCCTCCTTCTGATGTTGCGCAGTCGTTCTGCAGTTGCAGCCACTGGACCACTGATCAGTGGGTCACTTCGGAGCACTCTCTAGTAATTTGATCTTACATTCACATCGAACCTTTCTCAACCAAACCTTTCTCAAGTAAATTTCCTTTACGCTACATGCAGCAAAATATAGTGTTAAAGCTACTTGAACCCGTTCAACTTATTTGTCAATGTACCACTATTTTATGAACCAATAATTTGGCAATTCCTTGGTAATTGACCACTAAATCAATGGAAGTATTACAAGAGAAGACGAAGACATTGCGTTGGAAGGCCTCGAGCACTAGGTGGGCCGATGACCTGGTGAAGTTTGCGGGGATCAGCTGTATACGAGACGCACGGGATCGGTCAATGTGGTGGCACTTAGGGGAGGCCTTTGTCCAGCAGTGGACGTCTTTAGGTCTTTAAATGATGATGATGATGATGATTACAAGAGATATTACCTATCGTGTAGTGTTTTCCACGTCACAATTTACTTAAAGGACTAATTGGCATTCTCTGTACTCTGGTTACTTCACTTAAAGTTGAGTATACCAAACGTTTGCTTCAATTGACAGGAACATTAAAAGCATATATTATGATATTATGGCGGCAGGTGGTGCAGTTAAACTTTGATCAGAACTTGTTGCATTAGACTACGGACAGCTTTTACAAGAGTGGTTTGTGAATTAGTGGGATTAATATTTATTACATGGTTTGTTTATAGTAATTATTAAAGTTACATTAAAATATATATGCATAGAACATTGCCCTTTAACCCTAATATTAAAAGGTAATCTGGTATATAGTGAATTTATTCAATAATACATTGTACAATTTTACAATTTTGTATGTTAGCATTGATACGAAAAGTACCGCGAAAATGGTCCTGTTAAACTTAGTTAACCTTGCGATAATTTTATTGTTAGGCTCCTCTAAGATAAGGACAAGTATCGAATTAAAAAAAAAACAAAAACATTACAAGACATTCTAAAGTTTCTGTTGTTTCTTTTATTAAATGTTAAAGGGCACACATAATATCATATTTTCAAGCTTTAAAATTATTTTAAATTCAATATTGAAGCTATTCACTGGGCTTTGAGGATATTAACCGTGGGTTTTGTAACGATTGCCATGCGGTTACGGCTCGGAAGTTGTTTACAAATAGCGCTACAAAAGGACATCCAGTCATTCTCAGAATATTATGATCGTCAACCTCATCGGAATATATTCAGTCGTTAACATTTCCCAATCGGATATCCTTGGAACATTAACATATATTTGCAAACCAAAGAACACAAACGAACGTTTAATCGGCATCAATCATAGCAAATGATATTCCTAATCATCTAATTATACAGTGAACTAAACTTATTGTGTTCATTATGATGATGCTGTTAATAGAGTTGTAATAAAGATTAATTCATGTTCTGCCAGTGTTCATTACTGTTGAAAGATAATTTGTTCTGAGATGTTTGAGACTATGATATTTTAGTATATTATTATGAAGCTATGAATTTGTAGTTAACTCCGTGGTCCAGATATAGATATAACTATCCACCTATTATTCTATGTGTTAGTCTAGTGGGGTAGTCTTCTTATCGTGTGGGCAGTAAGGTCTAACGACCCCACACACACTAGTGTCAAAATTTCTAAACCGCTCCAAGGGCCTGCCGCTGCCTTGACATAAAGGGCCAAGAAGGAACATGGGTGGTTTTTAGACAGTAGAAGTCTGACACTCCCTTTCGCTCTGCCCAAGAGCGGGAGGGGTTATTTGATGACTTAAAAAAAGAGCCTGTCGTAAATGAACTACGGAGTAAATTACGTCCTTATTTAGTTACAGCCGGAGGAGGTATTTACTTACATTTCGATTGAAAACCAATCTCTGCCGTGTGTCAGTTTAACTACAGTTACAACATGCAGTTACCGTCAGTCGGTACGTCCGCGTCAAGCGCAACTGTTTAATATGATACCTGAGACGTGTCGGCTAGTCTGTGCCACCTGTTATTCGATACTATGGAATATTTTGCCAGGCTGTGGTAATTGTAATTAATCATCATGGTCGATATAGTTTTAGTGTTGCAATATCGTAGCGGATCTAGAAGTATTGAAATAAAACCTTAAATGTTATATGGTTTCCCAATGTGTTTGAGTCATCTAAATAATACTATCTTAGCAGAATACACTTTGTAATGGTACGGTGTACTTCGATACATTCTGATATAATACAATACGAGTTTAGAGAGCCCGTGGCACAAACTTGCGACTGGTGACAAACTGAGTTCATTTGTTACAATACAATACAATTTAGTACAGCTCTATGAACTGTAACAATGATTAAATAACAATGATATAATTATTTATTATATATCGAATGATAAACATAATTTCACATCACTTGACACAAATGTTTAGGTGATGTGAATCGAGGCCGCAGTTTAAAACAAAATAAATAATAGAATTTAACTTGTAGTTCAGTGATCGAGGTCAGCATCAATTTGTGCGAAAATAGGCACGTGATGAGTGATGGGGCACTTCAGTATCGAATAGCGAAGCGATTACTAAAACTGTAATACTGTGAACTCACATTTCGGCTCAGTTTATAACTTTCTAGAATGAATACTGATTTATGTACTATTTTATACATAGATTTATGTACTATTTATATCCAATTATGTACCTAGATTAGCTTCCAGTTTAGCAAGATGCAACTATATATAATTGAAAATCTTTTCGCCAAGGATTACTTATAATATGGCTATTGGCTTATTGGCTCCCCGTCCAATGATATTAACCGCTAATAAGTAACTGGCATCTTGAACAATAACTCGTACCGATCTAATACGAGTACATCCTTCAATTCATAAATTGAGTATCCAAAAATTAACTTAAGTAGAATTATGATCAAAGGCATTCCTAATTAATGACAGTAAACAAAGCATAAGCTTCTATCATAATAAGTTCCGTCGGCACGCACAGTCTCTTATTCTATGTCACCCTTGCGACCGTGGTTCATTCCCTGGCAATCCTGAATGCTCTACTGACATCGACACCGAAGTGCGATTTCTTTGCTTCGAGATGGGTAGACGTATCGTGGATGTTTATGTGTGAGGAAGTAAAATAAAGTCAATTTTAATTTTGCAAATATTTGTACAGGAGGATGATAGCCAAAATATAGCTTTTTCTTGTTATTTTTAAGTATTTTATATTCAATATTTTTATTATTTCTTATTATAAATATCTTTTCAAAACCTAACCTCTATGAAAAAATCTCTTCATAAACTCTCGACAAACGTATGTATCTTAGTCACGTCATCGCCCTGGTTAATGCCTACTCCTGTATAAGTACCGCGGTCGGCTTTCAGGATTCATGGAAGCCTTATACTAATCACGAAGTTTATCTTAGAGCACATTAAAACACAACATCATCTCCACACTGTTAACACAACTTGTCATCACTTCATCACTTTGTAAGTAGGCACCTATTCATAATGAAGCGCTCAGCAAGTACTGTTGACAAAGCTACTTCAAACAGAATGATTTGTATTACAATAGATAGTTAAGTAAACAAATCAAACATTACATAAGTGCCGAGCGCTTGTCGTCCGCGTCGAGTGCGCAGGCGCGTGGTTGACGCGGGCGGCGCACGCGCACTCACTGCCAAGGTCATGGCTACGAGATGCTGCTAATGTAGGGGGAGGGGGGAGAAAGTGAAAGGTGTAGGAGCGCTGCGGTGCGTTGATATTCTGCCATCGCATAATTCGTTTGTTTACTTTTTGCTCGTGCTCTTAGTTTCAAATGAAATTACTTCATCTTCCCTATAACCTGAAGAACAGCTGAATATTAAACAACACAATGTCTTGAACGGTTCAAGTAACTGATCCGGTTCAATTTCATTAGTAAATTCGCTAGAACTACTTGATTTTATCAACAACACACAATCCACAAAGATAATAAATCTATAATTGTCCTGCCTACAAAGTATAATAGGAATAGCAAGAAGATGATAAAATCTCATGAGATTAATAAGAAACCTACTTATATATTGATGACCTGTTGGGAACATCATATCATCATCATCATATGCATATCAGCCCAGAGTCACTCACGGCTGGGTATAGCCTCCACTTCGTTCCGCCATAGCTCCCGTCTCTGAGCGTCTCTTATCCATTCAGGTGTTTCCCGCGACTTTGACGATATCGCCGACCCAACAAGCTCTAGGACAACGTCACCAATATGGTCCACAATCAAAACCTGGTATAATTAAAACCTGCAATTGCACATTATTAGAGAAACAGATCTGTTATTTTGATAGAAATTAAACCAACACATCGGTCACGCGAAACACATAAACAGCGATAATAAAATTACAACTTCCGAAACGACCAATCAATCAAATTAATTAGCAATTTACAATGTTGATCTAAGTGAGCAGTGAGACGTTCACTCGTTCACTCGTTCACATAGAGTGTCAGCGAACAGCCAGTCGGAACAGCACCAGTGCCTTTGGTGGCGGTACGATGTGCCAATAGGGATGTTTACCGACTTAAAAAAATGTGAATTAGTCAGTCTGTTAGATTATTGAAAAATATTGGATACGTATTTTTGGTTTTATCAAATTAATAAAAATTGACGAAGATAAAACGCGTCAAAGATTTGAGTGGGGGTTGGTGACGTCACTGACCGCTAAAAAATGTCATACTAATGTCTTAGAGTATGACGTCTCACGAGTTTTCAAAACACTGTATCGTCTTCATAGTTTGTTTACGTGAAAAAAAAATACGTGTTCAATATTTTTTGGTAATCTATATGACGGACTAATATTTTTTTTGGTAACTACCCTATTAGCGCATTCATTTGGTAAAATATCAGTACCAGGCGGTACCATTAATAACACATCGTAAATAAGACGAGTTCAATAATCAATGATGTACGATAATCGATTCAATGATTCGCTTTAATCAATTTATTGGATTTTAAGTTTTATTAGCATAAAAAACATCTAAGTACCTCAATTTATGTTAATTCCTGTAGCAATGTAATTAGAGGCTGTAAGGTTAACACTTCTTCAACAAGTATTCCAATATAAATATTAAAACAGTCTGAAACTTTCAAGATACATTGATAAAAGCTAAAGCAAAAATAACAACGAATGTCGGTACGCAAAGGAAAACGGAAGTGAAGACCCGTCGATCTTCACAATGAAGACGACTTCATTCATGATCATTTCATTTACTATGATGAGTGCTCACACGCTCACACGCCCCTCTCACTGGGTCAGTATACAGCACATAGTGATTATATTACATAAACCACCGCCGCCGTATTTACCTCACGCACACAGCATACAGTACGTCGTAAAGGTCAAGTATTTGAACTTTAAACAAATTGTACCTCTTTGGACTTACTCCAGCGTGCCGCGTGGAAATCTTAATCGTCGGAATTAATTGATGATGACCATTAAATGTAATGTGAGACGTGTACTTGTGACAGTGTTGACATTATTGTTGTTGGCACCTCGTGTTAAATACTTTACGAAACTTTTTTCTTTATTTTAAGAATTTTCAGGTGAATTGCACAAGTTTGCGGGTAAAGGTCCGATCAACCGGTATGGCCAGGTTGCGGATCAACTATAAAATTATTTCAGACAAGGTAATGTCCATAACTATGGACCCCGTGCCCTGACAGATGTTTCACTAAGTATTTGTATGGAGACGGGCACGGCCGACCCCATAGCCGCGAGTTGGTCCACAATATCCCCTCACCTGTATGACTGATACCTAGGTAGATAAAATTGGAGCATTGTGTATCTAGTAAATAACCCCCACAGATAACCATCACAAAATTGAAAACCGATTTATATATCAATAGCTACCAACTATATGTATTTGATTATTCTACAATCAAGAACATAGTAATTGCAGAATTTTAAAAATTATTAATAGTTTGATTATTTTCGACAACATAAATGCTTAATAATATTCCTCTACAGTATCAGATATAATCCGATGTATAAATCATATTTACGTTTCGGTAACAAGTTCAGCCTCGCTCCACTGCAGGTCAATGATGAGGCCTTACACTTCTACATCTAAATTATTGAATTATGTTTAGTTCTGCCATTGACTACGAAATTAGTATCAATAAGAACAAAACAAAATATAATCGAAATCTTAGATCATTTGTTTCAGATTGACAAGAGTACATAACTGCAAAAATAACTAATGACTTATGATCATCAGTGCGTCAATGAGTATTGTTATTTTAATAGCTGGATATACGCCACTGACATTTCACCCTCCCGTGACCGATTTATTTGGCGCCAGAGGGGTAATAGCTATGCGATTTGCGAGTAGCGATTACGAAAAAAAAAAAAAAATAATAATTATAGAAAATTATAGAAATTTAAATAAATAGAGATATTGGCAAAAATAAGCCAAAGGTCCCCTCGGCATGACCTTATAATTATAACATATTGATAGCAATAAAAAGATCCTATGATTGATAGTTTATGAGACAAATGGTAGTTATAGTTACAAGAACAGAGCCTACTTTGCATATTTATTAAAGATGTTTAAATTCATATTTTTTTTTAAGTGAAGACATGCTCTAGATTGTGTAGATTAATATATATTAATTAAAAAAAAAAACGGTTATGGTTGCGAAAAAAAAAAGTGCTAATGTGTCCTAAAAAAGCCAATTCACGTATGGGTATCGTCTTTAATTATTTTTGAGGTTTTTAAAAACTAGATCTTTGATTCCAAGTTATTTTCAGGTTATCTAGAAAAACCCGTTAAAAATTGTGTTTATAGATAAAATACTATAATTCAAACACTAGTACAAACAGAGTTGTGGAGGTCAAATGGGCAGTCCCTCCATTTAAATACTGATATTCGGCTCAATTAAGCTGCATCCGCTTAGACTGGAAGCCGACCCCAACATAGTTGGGTAAAGGCTAGATAGATGATGAATGTTACCCAAACAAGCGTGAGGCCCTTTAGTACCGAGTATGTCAGCAACGCAATTGGTATTATCTTCGATTGGCAAATGATTATGTAAATAGAGTAAATATTAGCGGTCCCAATGTGAGGCACGGATGAATGTGTAATGTGTTGACAATATCTCGTAAGCGCGACCCCGGCCTTGAGCGGAGCCCTGAGATTCGCGGCACTACATCAGCTGATCCGAGTATTAAACTATAAACTCATTTTAATATCTTTTGTGTCAAGTTCAGACAATACATTAAAGATTCGATAAATATTTTTACATAATGATTATTGTATTTTACATAATGATTCCTTTTAAACGAATATTTGGCGGTAACCGAATCAAAAATAACTAATGCTATCTGACAGAGATGCTACACCTACTCCACTACTCACTATCTTGACGTCTTCATTTCAGAATCGGAACCCACCCTTCATGACGGATCCAAGCTTCATATACGGGTAGCACCAGTGACTCTTTGTTTACTCTTTCGACACTGTGGAGCCCTGGTACATTAGGTGCGGCACGTTACAAAATATAGGGCTAGGTTAGACGACGCGATTCATTACTTTTTAAAGTACAGCACGTCTTGTTGTTTCAACCCGAAGACCGTGATGTACTGGTTCTTGTTCTGACCTTCAGTAAAGGAAGTGGTTGTAAGAATGTGGTAATCACTCTAAATCTTACACTCGACGAGAAGTTATGATATCATGCCTGGGTGAGGAAAGCAAAGGATGCAACTTTATTGTGTAACTTCAAAAGGTTATGACGAATAATAAACTATAATATAAGTGTAGTGTATATATAAAATAAGTGTGTATGTAAATAGTCTTTAATAAAAATAAGTACATTAAAATTTGAAGTGGACAGCAGGTTGCCGGAGCCATCACAATCGATCCTACACTCTAGTTAGCGCGTTGTAGTAAAGTACGTTAAGTTACCAAAGTAATTGACTAGCAATCAATCTGCTTTACAACATTAGATTTTTTATACTTCTTTCTTTTTTAAAAAACGTTGCGCCTCACTAGGAATTTCTCCTGTTTCGTGGGTGCGTTTACAAACATTTAAACTTACATACAAAAAGCACACCCAGACCTGAAACAACTATATTATGTAGGCCATACAAATATTTGTCCCGTGCGGGCATCGAACACGCGACACGCAGCGCACGACTAGCGATTCATGACACCGGCCGCCAGCGTGGCCGCGACACCCACATGTAACCTCCCCACATGTCACGTGACCATGTCGTGGACGTCATGACATCTTCCTCTTGATTACAGGAAGTGGTTATCGCCGTCTGCCTTTCAATTCATCGACTTGTATTACTTTTGTATCAAACTCAAAAACAACAATGTCACTTACCTACACACATGATTGTACAACACTTTACCCTTTTTTTGGGGGGGGGTTTTTTTTCAGGGGTTGGGAAATCATCAAATAACCCCTCCCGGTCTTGGGCAGATCGAAAGGGAGTGCCAGACTTCTACTGAGTAAAAACCACCCATGTTCCTTCTTAGCCCTATATGTCAAGGCCGCGGTATCTCTTACAACATCCCGCAGCCCACAACACTTTTACCCTTTTTTTTTTGGGGGTGGGAAATCATCGAATAACCCCTCCCGCTCTTAGGCAGATCGAAAGGGAGTGTCAGACTTCTACTGACAAAAAAACACCCATGTTCCTTCTTAGCCCTATATGTCAAGGCCGCGGTATCTCTTACAACATCCCGCAGTCCCGACGGGACAACACTTTACCCTCAGATACATTACGACTAGCGCGGTTGATTGCAGGAGTATACGTCGTCGTTGCCTTAATCGCCTTTAAGATGAATAAAACATAAAAATATGGAAAAAAAGGAAGTATATAATATGTGCCCGATTGCGCCAAATGGACCCAAGTATATAATATGTGCCCGATTGTGCCAAATGGACCCAAGTATATAATATGTGCCCGATTGTGCCAAATGGACCCAAGTATATAATATGTGCCCGATTGTGCCAAATGGACCCAAGTATATAATATGTGCCCGATTGTGCCAAATGGACCCAAGTATATCATATGTGCCCGATTGTGCCAAATGGACCCAAGTTAATATGTGCCCGATTGTGCCAAATGGACCCAAGTATATAATATGTGCCCGATTGTGCCAAATGGACCCAAGTATATAATATGTGCCCGATTGTGCCAAATGGACCCAAGTATATAATATGTGCCCGATTGTGCCAAATGGACCCAAGTATATAATATGTGCCCGATTGTGGCAAATGGACCCAAGTATATAATATGTGCCCGATTGTGCCAAATGGACCCAAGTATATAATATGTGCCCGATTGTGCCAAATGGACCCAAGAAAACTAGAGCCTAACGCTTTTTTTCAAGTTGTAAGCTGACACATGATAAACCTACACAGTATTCATCGTGACGTGAGCACTAACCAAACATCCTTTCCTTTGGCCGAGCGCTCGGAACTTAGCAATAAGGCATTATGTCGCCTTTAGCAAACAGTAACACGGGGTTTAACGAGCGGGCAATGTTGACCAAACGCTGGCGTCGGTCTCGCGGTATTTCCACATAGACAAAGTAAATAGTACTTATGACCCGCATTAATAAGACCAACCCAAGACGTGTAATTAACCAAATTAGCTATCCGTTAATTAGATTTTTGAAGACTTGATGAAAACTTTAGTCACAGTCTTGCAGGCACATTATCTGCTGAGCCCTTTCCAAACGACGTTAGGTAATTTGGGGTCGGTTTCCACTCTAACCGGATGCGGCTGAATAGCAGGCCTCTACAAGGAGCCATTGATTTCCTGACCTCCATAAGCCATGGAGGTGGCGTAATACGATACCCTTTGGTAAGACTTGTTGTCAGACTTTCGTCTTTTCGACCTGTAACGACCGTCAAAGATCTTCAAACGAAAGCGGAGCAACTGAAAAATGAGTCGAAAGAATAGTTATTGGCAAGCATAGGTCTGCTGATTAATATGCATGTCTTCAATATTAATAATAATTAATTAATTAATTTTTAATCTTTTCTATACGTCAAACAACATGATATCTGCGTTATTTGCATTATTTGAATATTGTTTTGTTAATAATTGCACACCGATCAATGTAATTACAGTATCTGTTTAGTATTTAATTTAGTAAAGCCTGCTGATGTTCATAAACCGTAGTTAACTCTGCTATAACTATAACTTTGTATTAGTTAAAACGTTAATATATTTACATGTCTTGCGCAAGACTTGACGGGTGGATTAATATTTAAAATCTAATAAAATAGCGAATGAAACTCAAAATAATTTTTGATTGTAGTTTAAAAGATAATTAATTAACTATTATTATAGGTTATTCTAAAATATATTTAATATGTAGTACGTTAAAGTACCTACCTAAAATTAGCCAATGGCGGATTTACTCATTCATGATTTTTTACAAGAGTTGGTCTTCTTTATTTCCCAACACCTTCTCTTCTCCTCTGCTAAACATATACCTCCCAGCAACCGCTACTTACAATGAACTGTCAGAAAATAGGAAACTATTGATGCTCAAAATCACTATTTCCACTTTGAATACTCGTATTAATTCTGACTACAAAAACAATAAAATAGTAATAAAATAAATAGTAATAGTAATAATAAAACCTGTCTGCGGAAGCAAACTGGTCGCACAGTATAGTCTAGATTCTACATAACAGTGGATGAATTCAAGCGCATCTGCACGAATTTAGTGTGCTGTACTCTTTACAGTGGTTATTGTCAGAGGAAGTTCAAGTACAACTCATCAGTACTCTATTACTGGCAGTGTCAACGAGGAACAAGTGTTAAAGAAAATACTGAAACAAAAGACAGACCTGATGAAGAACTAAATAATCTTGGAAGGTAGTCCCTTGAAGCTAGGAATCGTAGAAAGGTCGTGTGAGAAGCGGCAGGCAGCAACATAATAAAACGCAGTATTTACACAATTTAAACACAATTGGTAAACAGTGGGATGTAGGTACTAATTGCAGAATATTTTGTAACCTGTTCGCCAAGGTGAACACAATATGATAGCTTAGTCGTACCCCGAGCCTGTGCCAAATAACATGTACTTCTGCTGAGGAAATAGAAAACTGCGGCATTCCGGTGAGAACGAGAGGTATGTACTCCATAATTCACACATTATTTCTGCCAAACATGTTGTCCTCCCTAAAAAACCTTTGAAACAACAATAACTAACGTGATTTCTTTACTATCTTCATATCTTGGTTCGGTTGATACAAAGTTAGTCAAAACAGCACAATTTGTGACACAGCTAGACTTTACAAAAGTCAAGAGTCAAGGAGGCTGTGAGTGAAACTGGTCGCAGTCGAGACATCTCTAATTTGCTCTAGGTGTACTCGTATCCGTCATGTGGTGTTCACCTAGTCTTTGTTTTTACATTAACAATTGATTGGTATTGTCCTAATCACTTTGTTGTAGTTTCCGGTGCGTAGGGTGTCGCCGGAGTGACGTCGCAGATCTGAGCTATATATGTCGCGGCGACCTCGACCGCGCATCACTGTTCACGCGACGACATGAGAGCCTTCGTAAGTATTACTCATTAACGTTTTATTATCCTTCATTTTTCCTCCGTCTAATTTCATCTCTTCACATAGTGTCAAACCGTTTTTTTGTTAATATTCACAATTAAAATGAATTCAGATCAGTTTTAACTATTGAATTTTGATGATTGCATGTCAAGAATTTATTGTCATCTTCATAAAGATAAATAATTATTTCCAAAGTTGAAATGTTTGTTGAAGTGTTTGTTGTTGAAAATGTTTTTTATATGTTGTATATTCATAACATTCACCACCGAACTTAAAACAATATGAATGTATGTCCTTCCAGTTTTCACATTAGCAATTACATAGTAATAAATAAATAAATTAATATATTTATAATTTCCCCAGCTTCTACTGTGCGCCCTAGTGGCCGTGACATCTGCCACAGAGCAGCGCGTCAAGCGCAGCTTCTTCAAAGGCCTAGGCTTGGACTTCCTCAGTAGTGGCTTCACGGGCTACGGCAGCGGCCACAGCAGTAGCTATGACAGTGGCTACGGGAACAGCTATGGCAGCGGTTACAGCAAAGACTATGGCAGCGGCTACAGTAAGGACTACGGTTACGGCAACAGCGGCTATGGAGTAGCCAGTAGCAACGCCTACGGCAGCGGCGGTGTCTACTACAGCAAGCCCGCGCCGGTTGCCGTGGCCTACACCTACCCCACTGTGTCATCTAACTCTTACACATCCACATACGCGTCTCCTGCGGTGTACCCCACCACTACGTACGCCGCGTCTCCTGCGGTGTACCCCGCCTCTACGTACGCCGCGTCTCCTGCGGTGTACCCCGCCTCTACGTACGCCGCGTCTCCTGCGGTGTACCCTGCCTCTACGTACGCTGCATCGTCCAACTACGGCGAACCCGCCACCCGCGTGGTGTCCGTCAGCAAGGTGGTGAACGTGCAGCGCGAGGTCACCGTGCCGCAGGTCGTCAACGTGCGCAAGGTCATCACCGAGCCCAAGGTCATCACTGTTAAACAAGTGGTTCCTGCCACTGGTTACACGGGATACGGCGGTGGAGGAGCCACAGGTTACGGCAGCGGCGGGTCCACTGGTTACGGCACGGCGGAATCGACTGGCTACGGTACCGTGGGAACCGCGTATGGCAGTGCAGGGTCTACTGACTACTCGAACGGGTACGGGTATGGGTACGCAGGAGCCAACGCCGCGGCGTACTCGGGCTCATACGCCAGCGCGTACTCCGGTAAGTCTGCCGCGGACTGTGAGTGGTGACGAGGGGGCTGGTGGTGAACTGATCGAACAAGTAACTGCTATAGTTTATTACATGAACTCTCAACCAAATGTCATTGTTTCTCTTCTAAAGTACTCAAAGTGTAGTTATGGCCAGTGATGTACGAAACGCTACTGAATTTGGTTTCAAATTAAAGGCTTGCTAAAACGAGTGTCGTAACTATGAATAAAAATCAAATAAACGAAAATGATAATAATATTTTTTTTTTTATTTACATAGGCATAAAATCCCAAATTACACAAAAATAAAAACTGTGGAATCTTTTATTTTTCAGAAATCATTGTGTGTTTGGCTCATCGAAATCTATTTATAAACAGAATTGTAAACAGTCCATTGATCTATTATTAGAATGTTGACCTCTAAAGTTTACACGAGATATATAATGAATACAAATGAATTGTTACTTAATTTGTAATATATTTCGTACTAAACAAAATAACTTTCATTTTAGGCGACAAGTTCAACATCTGTTAACATATTATGCTGTGTACACTTATACTTTTGTTCTATCAATAGTCATGCGTTGTAAGTACAAATGTTTGGCTAGAATCTATAATTACAGATCCGGTATGTTTTTAAAAGATATCATGACGCAAACTCATTATTTTCCTTCATCATCTGTGTCTTGCCTTATCTTATGCAAAAATATATTAGTTGTACTGAACGCTTTTTAGTTTGACTGAACGGCGAGTTAAGTCAAACTAAAAAGCGTTCAGTACAACTTCGACTGAAAAAGCTGTTTCATCACTATATAGTATAAAACAAAGTCACTTTCTCTGTCGCTATATCCCTTTGTATGCTTAAATCTTTAAAACTACGCGATGGTTTTTTTTTAATAGATAGAGTGATTAAAGAGGAAGGTTTATATGCATAATAACATCCATTAAATAGTGGAAAAATACTGTTATTTTTGAGGTTTCTAATGTGATGTAGTAAATAATTCAACTGTTTGACAGCCGATATCAGTCATAGAATTTATATCGCTAGCGACCCGCCCCGGCTTCAGTACAACTTCGACTGAAAAAGCTGTTTTATTCTTTGATATAATGACATAAGATCTTTTTGAAGGTAAACTTGAGAATCCAATTACATGAATGGTGTTTTTTTTTTCATTTTCGAGTACTGAAACATCTTGAAAAAATAGCTCACGTTCGTCACGTGCGTTTCAAAATACTATAAACTTTCCACACCGTTAGTTTTACACAAGTTCAACAAATGGTGTGATTTCTGTCGTAGAAAGAGACGCTATCACTTAAATAGAATAGACAGTCACGTGTTCTGGATTTTTGCTCGGTTGATGGTAATAGAACTACCTGCTGTTACATGGGATATAGATAATTATGACTAGTGTTAGTGCTATTAGGAAAACTTCTACCGATACTTTCAAACATTACACGGGTGATATTATATGTTTTGATTCAATTAGCTTGAAAGTTAATCATAAAACAGCGTTTTTGTGAATATTCGACACAGAGGGAGTTCAGTCATTTTCATCGCATTTGTATTGATCCAGTTACAACTTATGAAGTTTACTATGGTGCTTAATGAAGTAATTGATACAAGTTTCATCAGATTGCAATTAGGAACTATTTCCTTTAAAAAAAGTAAGAGTGACAGACGGTAAGGGTATAGTGGGAACTCCCTTATTTCCAGAGATGGCTGCTGGGTCACCTCGTAATACCATATTTGTCAAAGTTAAATGAAATCGCAAGTCATAAAAAATAAAACCCTTTTATTGAATCAAAACATAAATAGTTAAAATTATTTTGACTAGAGTGTGTGATCACCACCAGCCGCTGGCGTAGCCGGCGCCGTGCGAGGAGGAGGCGGCGGCGGAGTAGTGCGCGCCGACAGACGACGAGCTCACCGGCACCACCTGCTTCACCGTGATGACCTTGGGCTCCGAGATGAGCTTGCGCACGTGCACCACCTGCGGCACCGTCACCTCGCGCTGCACCTGCACCACCTTCTTCACCAGGATGACGCGAGTCGCGGGTGCCGAGTATCTGGGGGTGGGTGCCGAGTATCTCGGGGCGGGTGCCAAGTATCTGGGGGCGGGCGCCAAGTATCTGGGGGCGGGTGCCGAGTACGACACGGACGGCGCAGAGTAGCTGATGGCGGGCGCCCTGTAGTAGCTGCTGACGGGCGCCGAGTAGCTCACAGCCGGAGCGGAGTAGCTCTGAACTGGAGCAGCGTAGCTGGTGACGGGGGTCGAGTAAGACACGGCGGGCGCCAAGTAGCTGACAGCGGGGGCTGAGTAGCTGGAGGCATAGCTAGTTGCGTAACCGGAGGATGCGGAGCTGCTGGCTTGTGCATGGAGCCCGTGCAGGTACCCGCGCTTCTCACGCACATTTCCGGCGCTGACTGCGCACAGCAGGGCACAAACGTAAACCTGAAACATATGACTGCACTGTCACACTCGCCTGCAACACCCGCATGTCAGTACACTCGCACTGTCACACACACACACACTGCCACCTCCACACCTACATCGTCGCATACTCACCAAGCTCTTCATGTTGCTGTTAGTTGAGATGCTCACTGGTCCACAGATCACTGATGCCTGTTCTCTTCTCTACGCACAATATATACGCACGATGTGACATCGACGTCCTTCCTACTGCCCTACGTTAGGCGTCGGAACTGGACAAATATTACAATATTCATCGAGTTTAAAATAGATTCACAAGTTCAAACTGCACTTATGAATTAATCTGCCAAGCCGCCAAATCAAGGGTGACAAAACAATTCATAAATAATGTATCGACAGCGCGAGCGAAGCAAGGCTTTGCGTGTAGCACTCATATTGCTAAGTGTACACAATATGTGTCAAAGTAGAAGCCAAAAGGTACTTGTTCTCCCCATCATTACTTACAATATTTTGTTGTTCTAGACCATACCGGGGAACCTACTAGTTAAGGAGATATTGGGGGTCAAGTTCCAACCGTATTAGAAGTTTCGTTTTTAACTAAAGTTTGTATAGTAAATATCTTCACGACCGTTTGCGAAGACTTACTTTGTTTGTTGTACAGAATGCTTGATGGACGGTTTTGTAAAGAGTCCTTTATTTATTATGCTACACCAGCTGTTGCCAGCGGCTTCACCCGCTACAACTCGGAAATTATCCAACGGGAATTTAAAATCGGGATAAAAACTATCATATGTGTTAATCCAGGGTGTCAGCTCACTCTATACCAATTTTTATTAAAAATCGCTCCAGCCGTTTAGACGTGAAGAAGTAACAACATACACACTCACACACTCACAAACTTTCGCCTTTATAATATAATATTAGTGTGATATGAAATGACTCATTCGATGTCAAAAACCATTAAATGTGTTTTACGCAGGCAAAATTGCGGGTAGAAGCTAGTAGGGAAGACTGGCAATATGGACTGTTTTGCCAGTCTCCTCCATGGTCAAGCGTTAAGAAGCTTAGAACTATACTAAATGGTTATAATCCATGTTCAGTGCTATAAGTACACAAAAATTGGTGTTAAATCAATATGTAATAATAACCACATTTAAACAACCTCAATTGCTGCAACTCAGTGCAGAAAACTTTGAATTTTAGGGAGGTGTGGTGAAGACTACTAATGAGGCGTCAAATGTATGCAGATACTATTTTCGCAACACATAAAACACATCAATCGGAGATGAGTTATAAATATTGTAATATTGATCTAGTTCCATCACAGCGGCCGTAGGGCAGGCGGCAAGGACGTAGTGACACATCGTGCGTATATATTGTGCGTGTGGAAGACGACACGCATCACTTAACTGTGGACAGCATGACTAGCAGCAACATGAAGACTTTGGTGAGTGTGCGATGACGACAATAGTGTGTGTGATGCAGTAGCATGCAAGTGTGACAGTGCAGTAGCATGCAAGTGTGACAGTGCAGTCGCATGCAAGTGTGACAGTGCAGTAGCATGCAAGTGTGACAGTGCAGTAGCATGCAAGTGTGACAGTGCAGTAACATGCAAGTGTGACAGTGCAGTAATATTGTGCAATGTTTCAGATGTACGTTTGTGCCCTGCTGTGCGCAGTGAGCGCCGGAAATGTGCGTGAGAAGCGCGGGTACCTACACGGGCTGGGCAGCAGTGGCTACGCTCCGGCTGTCAGATACTCGGCGCCCGCCGTGTCGTACTCGGCCCCCATCACCGGCTACGCTGCTCCTGTTGAGAGCTACTCCGCTCCGGCTGTGAGCTACTCGGCGCCCGTCAGCAGCTACTACAGGGCGCCCGCTAGCAGCTACTCCGCACCCGCCGTATCCTACTCAGCGCCCGCCGTATCTTACTCTGCTCCTGCTGTGAGCTACTCGGCGCCCACCATCAGCTACTCTGCGCCATCCGTGTCGTACTCGGCGCCGTCCTTGTCGTATTCGGCACCCGCCCCCAGATACTCGGCGCCCGCGACTCGCGTCATCCTGGTGAAGAAGGTGGTGCAGGTGCAGCGCGAGGTGACGGTGCCGCAGGTGGTGCACGTGCGCAAGCTCATCACGGAGCCCAAGGTCATCACGGTGAAGCAGGTGGTGCCGGTGAGCTCGTCGTCTGTCGGCGCGCACTACTCCGCCGCCGCCTCCTCCTCGCACGGCGCCGGCTACGCCAGCGGCTGGTGGTGATCACACTCTTACTCACTATATTTATTGCCATATAAACTATCAGCTATATTTAGTTTTAATAAAACATTTTATTTTTCACGATTGTGTTTTAGCAATACCTACATGATAATTGAATGAGTTTTCTTATGAGGTTTTATTTCTGGGAAACCAACCTTTTGGATAAAAATTACCTAATTATTCGCAACGCTTTAAAATGGCATCCATTAGCACCATAAAGTTTTGAGAAGCCACATGTGTTGCACCCTTGCACCATCCCGCCTTCCTGCTTCTGGATTTAAATTAAAAAATATATATCACACGATCATTAATTTAACTGATGCCCCGCCCCTGCTGGCGGTCAGGCGCGTGAACTTCAACTTTTCCGCACAGAATAAAATAACAGCCGCGACCGACAACCACTGCGCTGTAGCGGCATGGTGAGAGTCAAGTGATGCGCACGCGCTAATGTGTGCTACACATTTCTAACATCAATGGGGCTAATGATATTGACCGGCTGCAAAACTCTCAGTACTTCAGTATTGTAAGCGACAAATTGACACTTGCTTCGTTTACACAAACTAAAATGGGTATAAACATATCCTTTGCGAAGCGAATGGCACTTATTCTGGACCATATTTGGGAAATTCTTTTTTAATTAGTTTATTATTTGGGAGTATTATTTTGGCAGAATTAGTGCTGCTGCTGCAGCTTTTGGTAAATTGAATGCCCCCTGGCTTCTGCTCACATGACTTAAAGCGCGTACAACGTACAACTCTCAACATTCATTGGTCTGATCGAGTGCGCAATACTGAAGTATTGAGACGAGCCAATGTGGGAGGCATTGAGGCATACCTCTTGAGGAGGCAACTTCGGTGGTGCGGCCATGTGGCACGCATGTCGGAGCAGAGAGTGGCGAAGCGCATCCTTTATTCAGAACTTCATGAGGGCAAGCAAAAGCATGACGGACAACTCCTAAGACTTAAGGATGTACTTAAGTGACACATGAAGAATTGTGACGTAGATCCATCTCAGTGGGAAGAGCTTGCGTCTAGCCGCGGAGAGGGGAGGTCACTGGTACAACAGAAAGTTTTTGACTTTGAGACTCGTCGGCTTTCAAAACTGGATTCAAAGCATAAAGAACTAAAAGCCCGACAACCAGCGGCAATCGATTACAAGTATGTTAATGGTGCTCTCACGTGTCCACTCTGTGCAAGAATATTTTGTAAACAAAGGTTGTTTTTCTAGCCATGAGAGTCCATGATAGACGCCAGTAAGTTGATGACGAAACGGTCGTAGTAGCCGAAACCGGCTTGGAAGGATTATCATTATTTACTTATTAATATTTGTTTTTCAGCTTAAAACTTTACTTTAATCACCTACATGTCCCGTTTTCTATAGCATCCATCAACACAATGTTTAGTTTATTTTACGTTGACTCTTGCCGTGAAACGTGATTATTCGCTCCAAACAGAAAGTCGTTTCCCTGCGTAGGGTTACTTAGTTAGATGTACGTAATGCCTAGTTGACGTCTTCGTGAAGGGGCCGTTTATGTTTACACCCTGTAGACACCAAATTATTCATTGTATCGCAATATTTTATAATGGTTAAGCATAGATGCATAGAGCATGGATAGCATTGCTTAGAGAAGCGTCGTATTTTAGTCGTGTTCGTCAAAATTGTGGAATGACAAAGAAAAAGACTATCTTTGTATCTACATATTAAACAATAAATTAGCTCACTAATTTAGGTTATCAAACCTAAAGTGAAAATCATATTTTTTTACTGTATAATGCACCTAGATCTCTCTTTGTTTAGCGTGTGTTTATTGCCTAACCAGTTTCACTTAGCACTTAGCTTATACCTCTATAAGCATCCGGACCAGGTGCAAGCTATGGTCCGGGGTGAAATGGAATAGGACGCCGCCCGTGCCTTCTTCTTCCGCAAGGGCCTATACCCGTCGGGGCTGAGGGATGTTGTAAGAGCTCTGCCTAAGAGCGGAATGGGTTTTTTGATGATTTACCCCCCCCCCCCCCACAGAAAAAGGCTGTTTGGTTAGCAAAGTATTTCAAAATGCAGAAAATCTAAATACCTAATTAAAATGCGCACAAATAGAAATACTAATGATACACGTGCTAATTATAATTCCTAAAAAGAAATCTAGATGATTGTTTTCTGACACTGAGTTACAAGGTTAGTTTTACAATATGCATCCGAATAACAAAAAAAAATAATTAAGACGTGCATAAAATAAACATAACGCCTTATTTATCGGAGGATTTACACTTAGTATAATGTCATTTTTAACATAGATTTGCATAGATTTATCTACACCAACTATTCTGGAAAAGTGCTAAAGAATAAGATATTTTGACAATTCGACAAGTAACACAATGCTTTCAAAGGTTTTCGTGTTTCTGTAAAGACCTTCAACAGTTTTCATTTAACCTTTAAGCATTGCTAACGTGAATCGAATGCCGTTTTACTGTCAATTACAGTTTCTGCTGATACTGATAAAATGTGTAGTTTGCGTAGCCAGGCCTGAAGGGTCCACTCGCCGTCGTATCATTGTAAACATTATTATATTGTCACTAATCGAGTGTAACAATAGAAAGAGTCAACTCATGTCAAGTCTGCCAGTTCTAGTCTTCTCGATTCGTAATTTTGTAGTGGTTACCTGATGCTGATCTTCTTCCGAACCGTCCCCACCGAGTGCTATTTTTTTCATCGACTAACATTTACACCAGATGAAAAAAACTTGACAGGTTGTTAGGGACAGCCTGCGTCCAAATAAATATGTTTTATTTTCATTCAGCTTCTTATTTTCTATTATATTAAACCGGTATATTTTTCAGTTAGTAGTTTTCGCGTTTATTATCACAACTTCTAAAAGATGACGATAACCATCCACAGCGGTATATTAGTAGCGTAAAGCTCTAAACGCCCACGCCAATTTCAAACTTAATCAATTTTATTTTGTTAAGGTCTGAATAAAACGTTAGCACTAGAATGACTGACAATCGTGTCCTACCTAGAAAGACAAAGATCGTCATTTGACGTTAGGATATCTATTAACGTTAATGTCAAATTATTGTTAGGTGTATTAAAAAAACACAGTTATGATTTATAAACTTTTTATTATCAGAGACACATTTTGTACAAATTATGTTTTTTTTTTAAATATGTTTTAAACATTTTCCACAAACTGGTTTCTTGCATGTGTCACAAAAGTAAGACGTTTTATTTCTTTTACATTTCATATTTATTTGACAAGTTCGTCTTTTGTCGACCCTGTGTCTTCTACTTCTATGCTTACTCTCTAGAGCTACGCGGGTGATACCGCGTGTCGTTCGTTAGTCTAAAATATTATATTGTCCATGGGCCATCTACGAGTACCAGCTATCACGGAATATTTCCGTGCCATTTGGACCAAAATAATGACACCAAAGTTGCATTATAAAATCCACAGTTTCGGGAATTTTCTTTTCCCCTGCACCAATTTGAACAGTCGGGTCAACAATATATTGAGCGATAATGTAAACAAAATATTTCTAAGTACACTCAAGTATCAAAGTTAACCGAGCCCTTTGTCTTGGGTCATTTTGACGATAGAGTGGTCTGTGTAGGTATTACTCATTGTAGTTCCAAAACGAATTAAGATAACAACGTTCTAAATCAATATGGTGTTTAAAACGTCAAAATATTAAAAGCCACAGAGCGTAATGTTGCAACCAGCCGTAACTTTATAAATATTATCAATTTACTTCACAAAATCGTCAATTTGACGACTTTGGTCTTTCTAGTGTTAGTTAGGCCGAAGGTTACTACAGACAGTAAAATGAAATGTGTATGAATTTTAGAGATCTTATCATCTAATACATCTCGTCTAACAGATAAGAGTCAACTTTATTAGGATGCGAATCTCCCTGCCACAGTTGCATCTGACACAGTTCAAGGTTCAGTTCTACTGACCCTCTCGCAGTTTGGTGCGACTTGTGATACAGTATTGCGATACATTAACTGCCGCACTCAGAGAGATTTAATGATTACTTAGGCCATCACTTAGTAGGTAAAGGTTTTGACAGTTATGTCATACAGAAGTATGTCAAATCTTTACTAAGTGATGGCTTAAGTAATGATTAAATATCTCTGAGTACCGCAGTAAGTGTCTGAATGTCAATATTATAAAAGAGAAACAGAAACGCAATATGTATCCACGATCGCTATGGCTGACAGGCTAGGTATTACTTTGGGTCTAGGTACTACTTTGGGTCTAGGTATTACTTTGGGTCTAGGTACTACTTTGGGTCTAGGTATTACTTTGGGTCTAGATACTACTTTGGGTCTAGGTATTACTTTGGGTCTAGGTCAACTGCAGCATTTTCTCAGTAAATTGAAATAGCAATAAAAAGAGCCAGAAATAAAGACCTGATATAAAATTGTTCTCTTTCTTTGCTTTGCTTTTTACATCGTACGACTATTTGAAGAAACGAATTACATAAACAAAAAACGAAATTAGGTATCATAACCAAAACACTCATCCGTAAGTACTTAAATAATAAAAACGGATTGCACAACACGAATTCGGAAGACGGCTTACCGGGTTACAGTTATGTGTGAATTATTATTTTTTATTTTATTTTTTTAAATAAACGTTGCCCCACACTAGAAATTTCTCCTGTATCGTGGATGCGTTTACAAACATATAAACTCACATACACAAATACCCAAACCCGAAACAACTATCTGTAGGCCATACAAATATTTGTTCCGTGCGGGGATCGAACCCGCGACACGCAGCGCAGCAGTCTAATCGCTCAGCCACTGCGCCAACCGTGCCGTCAAGTATTATCAGGGTATCTTTGCAGTTCTCGTCAAATCTTTATGTAACTGTACGAGTGTATGTCACTGAACGCCTCCTAAACGGCTGGACCGATTTAAATGTTTTTTTTGTGTGTTTCGAGAATGGTTTAGAATCTAAACCGGGTCCAATTGTGAATCTAAAGTTTAGATTCAAAATTTTGCAAAATATTTCACAATATAATGCAAAGGTGCTGTACGGTAGATTCCGCGCGAAGCGATGCAATAGACTTGGTCTATTTGTAAATAAGAGCACACACTCGCGCATGTGCAATAGAACCTGTAGCCGCTCCTATTGATCAACCGCCTGCGCCTGCGCCGCTCACACGACGAACTACAAATAAACAACAAACACTTACACACTAATTGAGACTAGTCTAGATTATAAATCAGTGTTTAATTGTATAGTTACAACACACCAGTGATGGAGATAATTGATATAATTATTCTAATAACCAGCAGCACTGGAGCTTGTGTCTATTTTAAAAACCAACTGTGAAATGATATGCTGAAAAGGTCCAACAATTGCATATTTGTCAACATCTATCGTACTCACAACTTTAGAATGTATGAGTCATCAGCATCACCAAACAATACCCTACATCTTACTACTTAATCAATTTATCAAAACTTTTAGTTAATCTAGTGAAATATGGAGCCAGGGCGAACTTAGATGTTCGTCGATGTCAGTTTTTACGAAGTACCGTAAGCTGCTCCGTGGTCATGACTCATAACTAGACCGGAGGGCGTCGGGGCTAGTGTAACTTATGTTGTAATACTTAGTACTCACACTTGTGTCTCGTAGTCGAGAGCTTTACCAATACTTACATAATACCTATGACTAAAAACTTATTTACCTATTCACTCCCTTCTAAGGTAAGACGATGGGCCGTAGAACTACTAGTTTAGCCAATATGCGTTGCTGCTCATCCAGAGGCGCTTCAAAGTTTGACACCCTTTTGACGCTACGCCATTCGTATTATAACTGTTCACCAACATATTATACCATAATTTTAATTCATCAATCATCAATAGCCTAATAATGTTCCCACTGCTGGGACACGGGCCTCCTCTCTTTGAGAGGGAATGGGGTATAATCTACTAGTGCGTATTGGTAGATGTCAAATGTCTTCGGATTTTTGGTTCTAAGAGAAATAAATTACACAAGTAATGTGCCTGCCTGGGTTCGAACCGACGACCTACTGTTCGTGAGTCAGGGCCGCCACCACTGGGCCACCGCTGCTCTCTAATTTTAATTAAAACGATTAAAATAATAACATAACACCATAATATCACGCCTGTAATCCACAAAGTGTTAGGCAGATGTGTACTTAATAGTACACACACATTTTTCGGTGATAGTCTTTACGGCCAATGACCTGATGATAGTCCTTACGGCCAATGACCTGATGATAGTCCTTACGGCCAATGACCTGATGATAGTCCTTACGGCCAATGACCTGATGATAGTCCTTGCGGCCAATGACAGCAAACAGCCTTGACGAACATCTCTCGAGACTCTCGCTAGGCGATTCGATCTAGAACCTGATTTGATTGTGCGTAGGTTCCGCTGTGTGGAGCCTTAACCATCGGTAACTCGGACACCAGCCGACAACTAATTTTAATTCACAAATAAAAAATGTGTTAGTTTGAAGAAAATTATAATTAACGCAAATAGTTCTGTAATGGCACACGAAGAAAACTTTGAAGCTCGATAAACATCAAACAATGCTCAGTACAGCTTTTTTTATGACAGATCAAGCTTAGAAAGGAATACTTACAGTTATAAAAATCTTGTGAAATTGTTAGTCTAAGAGGTTCAGTATCAGTGAGAGCATGTCGTTGAACCGCGGCTCGTCCGAGATGCCCTGCACCGGCTGCACCTCTCTGCGACGTCTGTCGAGGACGTGTTGCGTCAGCTGCGTGCGCTCGCGACGTATATATAGATGCGACGGCGGCACACGCAGCACACAACAACCACCCACCACAACAACAACATGAAAGCCTTCGTGAGTCCATCTTGTATTTGTAACAAATATCCTGCATGAGTCATAACAGTGTTTAGTGCTCTGATACGTTTAGCTTGTTACAGCGATGTTATAGCGACGTTGGTGTTGCGGTCAGCGGTCAGTAACGCGGTGATGTGATTCCAGATTGTCCTGTGCGCGCTGGTGGCGTTGACGGCGAGTGCGGCGGTGCGCGAGAAGCGCGGCTACAGCAGCGGCTGGAACGGTGGCAGCTCACTCGGCTCGGGCTGGAGCGGCGGCTACTCCGGCGGCTCGTCCGGTGGCTACTCCGGTGGCTCCTCCGGCGGCTACTCCGGTGGTTCCTCCGGCTGGTCCGCGCCTGCCTCGCAGGTGATCGCCGTTCAGAAGGTGGTGAACGTGCAGCGCGAGGTCACCGTGCCGCAGGTCGTCAACGTGCGCAAGGTGGTCTCCGTGCCGCAGGTCATCACAGTCAAGCAAGTCGTGCCCGTCTCCGGCGGCTACGGCGGCGGCTACAGCGGCGGCTACGGCGGCGGATACGGTGGCGGATCCTCCGGCGGCTGGTCCGGCGGATACTCCGGCGGTCAGTCCAGCGGCGGCGGCGGCTGGTGGTGAACACTCTAGTCAATAACAGTGAAAAATGTGATTTATTTAAAGTTTGTGTAATAAAATCTATTTTAATAACATACAATGGTATCAATTTGTTTCTACTCTGGTACACAAATTTATCTCATTAGAGCTTTGACTTTTTTCTCAAAACATTTGTAGTAGTGTCTGGCTCAACAGTTTATTGGTACTTGAAGAGCCCCGGCAAACCGAGAGCAGTAGATATATGCCTATTGAACCGTCGTCATTCACATTTATTATTACCAATGAAGCCGACGAGGGGACAACGGTCGGTTCAAGCCAAGTCAATTCAGAAAGATATAGTCAAAACCACTTATTTCAATTAGAGTTATTTAACAGCCCTTGTTAACTAAATTACAAGAAATCATGATGAATTCTTGCCCAGTCCCAAAGGTAGTTTCGTTTGGAGAAGTCAAAAGAACAAATCAGCAAGAATCGCCACACACTACAAAAACCAATACCTTGACATAGAATCGTCTTTATGAAGTTATGACTAGTTAAATTGATCGAAAATTATTGTAGATAAATATGACAAATTTGGGTTATTTAGCAGTAACAGTCCGACAGATCCAAAAAAAAAGATCGAGATCGAGATCTTCGCAAAAATATGCAGTTAGCACAATCATATTATTGTTAACAAGAAACGCATGGTATATATTGTGGCATGTGCCAAATAAATATGTTTTCTTTCTTTCTTTCTTTCATTGTTTTCATGAATTCGACAAAGCACAAAGCTGAGTTGAATACGACGCTCTATTAATCTCAATGGAACATCTGTGGCAAGAACTAGACTTCTATGAACCTCAACGGTCAATGAAACTGAGTAAAACAGAATTAAATTTGGGGCAACAAGGAATTCTAATTCAACTCTATTGTCATAAAAGTAACAAATTCAAATGTTTTTATTTTATATTTTTTTTATTCGTAAAACATGTAAACATAAAAACTTTTCAACAAAAAAACAGGAACAGAAAAGCGGAATAAAACGTTGCAGTCCTAGCTAAGCTGCTTAGTTTAAGTATGAATTTAATTTTGTAACGTCGCGTGTCGCCAACAACTAATCAGCGGAAATCAATAAAAATTTTATCATTTGACGTTTACGCTATTATTTTTTTTCTTACCGCCGCCGCCGCCCGCTGCTTTAAATTTTCTTTAACTTCAGCTCTAAAGTGAATTAGACTAAAAAGATTCTTTATTTTTCACTTTTCAGATTGTGTCCTCGTCGGATTATTTTTTTAGAGTTCCAGAGTCAACAAAGAACAAATAGTTTCGCAATGCCTATCTATCCCTTTCCGCAGCTTACCTCTGAGACCCTAATACTAGAAAGCTGTTACGAGTATTTAGCAAGAATTTCAAGAAAAGAAAGAAATGAAAGTTTTTATTGGTTTCGCACAGGGCAACACAAATTGACAAAAATTAAAGATTAAAAAGTAAACATATGAGAAACACTTTAAATTAGGACATACATTTACAGATCTATACTAATCTATACTAATATTATAAAACTGAAGAGTTTGTTTGTCTGTTTGTTTGTTTGTTTGAACGCTAAGATCTCAGGATCTACTGGTTGGAATTGAAAAATTATTTTTGTGTTGGATAGTCCATTTATCGAGGAAGGCTTTAGGTTATATAACATCACGCTAGGACCAAAAGGAGTGTGAGAGCATAAATGAATAATGTTGCACAAGCGGGAAACGATATTCCTTATTGAGAGCTTCCGTTGCGTGCGCTGCGACAATGGTTTAAGTTATGCAAATATGATGTATCAAAGAAATGTTCCTCTTTAAAAGTTCTACAAAAAAGTCCGCAGACAGTATCTATTAAGATTAACCCTATGTAACCATTTTTTACCATTGAAATGTTAGGTTCAATAGAGTTATTTGTTGCGAAACTTATTTAACCCATATGGTATTCTTCCCATATATTATCTATATCTAAATAAATGGGTTTGTTAGAACAAAAATTTAATATAGAATATTTGTGCTTTTTACTCCATACAGTTTAAACAAATATCTTAGAAGATATCGCAATGTAAAAATGTCCGCGCGAAAAAATAATTACGCAGTCCGCTGCGCCGGCCCTCGCGTCCCAATGTAGATACGTGGAGATTCTGGCCTCCGGGAAATTCAAATTCAAAATATTTATTGCACCATAATATTTACAAGGTGTAATTGTATATTGGTTTGTGAGCAGTGGTGGCCCAGTGGTGGCGGCACCGACTTACGAACAGTTGGTTGTGGGTTCTAACCCAGGCAGGCGCATTACTTTGTGTAATTTATTTCATCACGTGCCACTGCTCTTAAAACGGTGAAGGAAAATATCGTGAGGAAACCGGCATATCTGAGAACCAAAAATTCGAAGATATGTGACATCTACCAATGCGCACTGGGCCGCGTGGTGGATTAAAGCCTTAGCCTCCTCTCTTAGAGAGGAGGCCTGAGTTCCTATAGTGGGACCAATGTAAGGCTGATGATGATGATGATATGTGGGTACCTATAGTAATTCTCACTTTAATAATATAGTCTAAGGTAATCTAAACTAATATTATAGAGAGGAAAGATTAGATTTTTAGGGTTCCGTAGCCAAATGGCAAAAAACGGAACCCTTATAGATTCGTCATGTCTGTCTGTCTGTCCGTCTGTCCGTCCGTATGTCACAGCCATTTTATTCCGAGACTATAAGGGTTACACAGTTGAAATTTGGCAGGCAGATGTATTCTGTAAACCGCTTTTTTTATTTAAAAAAAAAAAAGTTTTTTTATTTTCAATTCCATGTATGGTACATGGAATTGAAACTAAAAAAACTTTTTTTCATCAAACCTACACATGAGGGATATCTATGGATAGGTCTTCAAAAATGACATTGAGGTTTTTAAAATCATTTTTTCTTAAAGTCAATCGTTTCAAAGATAGACACATCCAAAGTGGTAAAATGTGTGTCCCCTCCCCTCAGAATTTTAAAGTAAGAGAGTGACAATTCTAAAAAAAATATATAATGTAGATCTCAACAAAAACTACCAACCAAAATTGGTTTGAACGAGATCTAGTAAGTATTTTTTTTTTAATACGTCATAAATCGTAAATCGCAATTTACTGTTCATTCAATCAACTCAATTATAAAAATTATGTTAACATTATGTTACTTGCTGCTACAGAACCCTTCATGGGCGAGTCTGACTCGCACTTGGCCGGTTTTTTGTTTGTTACGATTCAACTCAACTATTCTGACGACTTTGAAAATTCTTTCCACATTAGAAAACTAATTGAAAAAATATTACTATGTTGGATAGTCGATCTATCGAGGAAGGTTGTAAGTTATATATTATTGTGACGCAGACGAAGTTGCGTGGGTCAGCTAGTTATATTATAAAATGAAATCTCGAAACGTATCTTTTTAGGGGATCGCCTGTACAAGAAAAGTGGGGTTTATTATTTTAGCTGACTTCCAAAAAGCGTATGTATTTTTTTATGTATGTAAATATACTCCCGAGGTGCACCTATTGCTACCAAGTCATGATCTGATGATAGAATCCCAGAGAAATCGACGGCAACCTAAATATTATAGGCACTTATTACGTTTTCCACACATTTTCTAAAGCTGTTCAATTATTTGCGTCTGATAATCATAATCTCATGTGAAAGCCCTGATGATGGAAACCAAAACTCGTCAACAGTTAACAATTGAAATAAAGTTCTTTTTAAATTATGCGTAGGTACTCATGAGTCATGCGCCGATAGTTGTATTCTTTCAGGCTATTAATATGACCAGATCGTAGAAGGTAAATCTTTAACCGACTTTAAAAAAGGAAGTTCTCAATTCGTCGGAATATTTTTTCATATAATTATTTTCACTGATTACTCAAAGACTCCTGAACCGATTTGGAAAATTATTTTGTTTGTTTCTTAAAATTTTATCGAAATTGGTAGATCGGTTTTTAGAAAATCAACAAAAATCAAAAAGAGATTGGGGAAAACCACATGTATTGGTAACAATGTAAATTAAATGCAAAGACAATATTTCTATTATATAATAGAACGACAATACAACAAAAACTTAACAAATAAAAATGAAAAAAATCTGCTTCCGAAGTTAAGATAAGTTTTTTTTTATTTTTTTATTTTCACGTTTTCATTGTGTGGAATGTCGGATCGGATATGGCTTACGAGTCTTGTAGAGTATAAAAATGTAATTGAATAATTTATTTTCTTAAACATAATTAATGGCAGCAGAGGTTTTTTAACTGCAAATGTAAGTTTGTTTATTTTATAAACAAACTTTGTTTGTTTGTTTTTTTTTATGTTTGTTTGTTTTACGAGTATTGTAATTTATTGTGTCTATTATGTGTATGCTAATTTAATTTGTGTTTGTATTGATTTTGTTGTGTAACAATGGGTGTAAATTACCTGAATAAATGAGATTATTATTATTATTATTATTAGATAAATCATCGTTCAGAGGATAATCGATGGTGGGTGATTGGTGATAGGTAACTACGGAACCCTACATTCTGCTAGGTCCGACATGCACTTGTACGGTTTATTTTTATTTTGGATGGTATGTAATCATCATATGACTCGACTCCAGCTCTGGGCGGAGCGGTAGGGTCAGACTTGTACTGACTAAATACCACCGATGTTCCTTCTTAGACCTTTGTCCCCGAGGCCGCGGTATCTCGTTGTCCCCGAGGCCGCGGTCTCTTTGTCCCCGAGGCCGCGGTATCTCTTTGTCCCCGAGGCCGCGGTATCTCTTTGTCCCCGAGGCCGCGGTATCTCTTTGTCCCCGAGGCCGCGGTATCTCTTTGTCCCCGAGGCCGCGGTATCTCTTTGTCCCCGAGGCCGCGGTATCTCTTTGTCCCCGAGGCCGCGGTATCTCTTTGTCCCCGAGGCCGCGGTATCTCTTTGTCCCCGAGGCCGCGGTATCTCTTTGTCCCCGAGGCCGCGGTATCTCTTTGTCCCCGAGGCCGCGGTATCTCTTTGTCCCCGAGGCCGCGGTATCTCTTTGTCCCCGAGGCCGCGGTATCTCTTTGTCCCCGAGGCCGCGGAATCTCTTTGTCCCCGAGGCCGCGGTATCTCTTTGTCCCCGAGGCCGCGGTATCTCTTTGTCCCCGAGGCCGCGGTATCTCTTTGTCCCCGAGGCCGCGGTATCTCTTTGTCCCCGAGGCCGCGGTATCTCTTTGTCCCCGAGGCCGCGGTATCTCTTTCGAACAACCTGCAGCAACTAAAAACGTGCAGTTTGTGAGAAAACCTTTCGGGGCTGCGGGTTTTACTTTAATTAATTCAAAGGAATACCTTTTAATGACGCAACCTGCGCACTGGGCCCGCTCGGTGGATTAAACCTCATTCCCTCTCATATAGCAGAGGCCTGGAGTCCCAGCAGTGGGAAAATGTATAGGCAGATTGCTTATGCTATGCTAATATGAACTCTATTTGTTTGAGTTTTGGCTTCGATTTTCGGGTCGGGCAATGATTTACCTAATTATTTTTTCCATAACGTATCTCTCAGTAGCAGACACGGAGTCTGGATCTGTGCCCGATTGGTGGTAATAGGATCGTCCCTTATTACGTAAGACTTAAAACATAACTGGCGAAATATGGCTGTACTACTAAGTTCACCAGTGTGTACCTAACCTTTCAGGGATTACATGCGTGATGTTATAATAATAAAAATAAAACGTTTATTACTTAGAATATCCATAAAGCAAAGAGTAGCAAAACAGAATAGTCAGTCCACAGATTCAAAACTTAACAAAATACAATAATTCAACTAGTTGCAAACAACATTCTCAAAAATTCACCGCAAAATAGAAATTAAGGTAGATAATAATGTATAAAGAAAATTAAATCGCTAAAGTTAATATTAATGATCATTATGTCAAATAGTCAATCAAATTAGAAATACTACACCCAAAAATACATTACAAGACAAAGCAATAACACGTCAGTATTGTCCGGTAGATAAACACATCCATTTTTTTTCAGGTTCGTAACAACCAGAATGTATTATCGTGTACTGAGTAATTAATTGAGTATGAAATCTTTTTAGCTTCATCTATACATATAATAATCAGTAGAATTTTTTTTTGTACATCGAAAATATTTAAAAAAGGAATGGTTAGGGTGTTAAAATATAACCAACATAACTTATTTTCAGCATTTTTGGAAATTTTGTCTGTTTATCTGTTTCTATGACTAAGCATCACGTAAAATTTACGAAACTAATGTAACTCGGGCTATTACTTAGGCTTTGTTTCATCCTAATCGGTGCTCTCTATCAAAAGATATTTGGATTTATAGTTTTCAAGAAGAACTTTATCATTATGACCAAGAATGAGACATACAACGACATCTATTAAACGAATATGGTACTTATTAATAAATGCCGTCATAATTAAGATAACTTAAAAAAAGTTGTGATAGCAAAACATACTCTGAGTATTAGACTAAATGACGCTGCTTTCAAAATCTACATAGCCTAAATACTATAGTGTGTTTGATCGTTTTCCATGTATTAAATTTTTGTAGTTTATTTTCGTCCGCGATAGATGGCGTTGATGTCATTTGCTGGACCGCGGTGTTAATTAAAAATATGTTCCGTGAGCAGCCATCAACAGCCTATTTATGTTCCCACTGCTGGGACACAGGCCTCCTCTCTTTGAGAGGGAATGGGCTATAATCTACCACGCGGGCCCAGTGCGGGTTGGTAGATGTCACATGTTTTCGATTGAGCCGTGAGCAGTCATCAAATAAAAATTTACCAATTACACAGTATAAAATTGGGTTCCGTAGTCAACAAGGAACCCTAACAGTATCGGCATGTCCGTCTGTCTGTCTGTCTGTCCGCCCGTCCGCACTATTGCTCAGTCACTCTTAGTACTAGAAAGCTGTAATTTGGCATGAACATATAGATAAGTTAAGCTGACAAAGTGGTAAAATAAAATGTCGTAAAATATATTTCTTTAGGGTATCTCCGGTACACATAAATGGGATTCGTAAGAAAAAATCGCATGGTGTGGGGTGTCGTTTGATAGGTCTTTGAAAAAGATTGGAAGTTTGCTCTAACAATTTTTCGATTAAGGGATTCGTTTGTGAAATATTAAGCTATAAAGTGCAATTTTTTATTAGACTCAAGTCTGGCTTCCTAAATCACGGTTGTGTTTGGGCGCGTGAAACAAATCCTGGTAGTAGGTAATATATAATATATAATGAAATTAAAAGCAAAACTATCACAGCTTAGTAGGCTTTACAAGTTTACGAGTAATAGTTGACCAACTTATAAAATGTACCTGCATAAAATATTTTCCAATATAATGTATGGGAGCACAGGTCTTAAATCTGCAAAACATGTAAGTTTGTTTTATTTTTAATAAAAATCATCGTTCGGAGGCAGGTAGGCAGGGTAGGGTGGCTAATCAGTTTAGTAAATTCACATGTTTCTGATGGGCAACTACGGAACCCTACATTATGCGTAGTCCGACATGCACTTGGCCGGTTTTCAAAACTAAATTAAAATTAGATAAAACTTAACATATTTTTTTGTGGGAATTGAACCTGCGACACGCAGTGCTACTGTCAATCCTCCAGCCACTGCGCCAACCATGCCGTCATAAGTATATATAGGTGTGGAGTTAGCCCTTTGTGTCGAGGCCGCGGTATCTCTTTCGAATAATCCGCAGCCCTTACTGGCGTCAGCCCTTGCCCCTTCAGTGTTGCTGACATCTCTTTGAAGCGCGCGTGAACACGAACGCGCCGTCGACGTGGCCTGTCATCGTCATAGAACGGACAGACGATTAGCTAGCACGTTACTCACCGTCTACAGGCCCTCGTCTACGGTGGCCGGAAGCCATCACGTGGCCCCCGACACCCGGAGCGTCTGCCGCAGCGGCTGGGACGAGGTTCTTTCCCTCTCTCGTTCCGCCACCTCTTTTGCTAGCATCACTATTTCGCAGAAGAAGACGACGGCACCCCATTCCCTCTCGCCTTGGACCATGGCTTGCACACCAGGGCCGAACGTTTGATGTTGCCCAAGCAGAGCAGACCCTCCCGCTCTGGGCGGAGCGGAAGGAAGTGTCAGCCTTCTAATGACGAAAAACCGCTTATGTTCTTTCTTAGGCCTTTGTGTGTCGGGGCCGTCTTGCGAACTAACCTTAGCCCCGGCAAACGTCGTCCCTCTGGGGCTCCGTTATTGTTGCTGACATCTCTTTGAGGCGCGCGTGGAACACGAACGCGCCAACGACAGGGTCCATCGACTATAATCTATCTTTTCTTTTTGGAGGGGGTAGGCAATCATCAAATAACCCCTCCCGCTCTTTAGAGCGGAAGGGAGTGTCAGACTTCTACTGACTAAAAACCACTTTTAAGGCTGACTGTATCTAAACGCCCATGCAGCTACAAAACTTTTAGACACCAATGTAGATACACTTGGATTGTTCATTTATGTAAGACACACACATCAAATATTATGTTGTACGAGTGCTTCTACATCACATTGTTGAGACATCTCAATGAAAAGTTAATTTGTATCTTTACCCTTGACTCTCTAATCATCTAATTATTATGTGGCTACTTCATAATTTTATAAATCTATGGCAATCAAAATAAATCAACTTAAGTATCGAATTACATATTAAACATACTATCAACTAGTAGCTACTTAATACCTGAATCTTAATTTGTTTGGCATGTCGACATTCTAGCTAGATCACTAGCGGTAAAACCGCACGATATACATAACTGAATATAATTATGATGAACACTTTACTGTCGAAAATTCAAACTACGGCGAGTCTGTTTTACGTACAATCAAATCATAATGTTTAATAAAAACTAACCCCATGCATATACGAAGACAAATGAGATTACGCATCAACATAAATAGTTGCAATTAATTTTCACTTATATGAGGAAGTGTTATTGCATGGTTTGAGATCTCCTAGCAGAGCGCAGCGTCTGTCGAGGACGTGTTGCGTTAGACGCGTGCGCTCGCGACGTATATATAGATGCGACGGCGGCACACGCAGCACACAACAACCACTCACCACAACAACAACATGAAAGCCTTCGTAAGTCCATCTTGTATTTGTAACAAATATCCTGCATGAGTCATAACAGTGTTTAGTGCTGTGATATGTTTAGCTTGTTACAGCGATGTTATAGCGACGTTGGTGTTGCGGCCAGCGGTCAGTAACGCGGTGATGTGATTCCAGATTGTCCTGTGCGCGCTGGTGGCGCTGACGGCGGGTGCGGCGGTGCGCGAGAAGCGCGGCTACAGCAGTGGCTGGAACGGTGGCAGCTCACTCGGCTCGGGCTGGAGCGGCGGCTACTCCGGCGGCTCGTCCGGCGGTTACTCCGGTGGCTCCTCCGGCGGCTACTCCGGCGGTTCCTCCGGCTGGTCCGCGCCTGCCTCGCAGGTGATCGCCGTCCAGAAGGTGGTTAACGTGCAGCGCGAGGTCACCGTGCCGCAGGTCGTCAACGTGCGCAAGGTGGTCTCCGTGCCGCAGGTCATCACAGTCAAGCAAGTCGTGCCCGTCTCCGGCGGCTACGGCGGCGGCTACAGCGGCGGCTACGGCGGCGGATACGGCGGCGGATCCTCCGGCGGCTGGTCCGGCGGATACTCCGGCGGTCAGTCCAGCCGCGGCGGCGGCTGGTGGTGAACACTCTAGTCAATGATGCAAGCCAGTGTTATTTATTCAATAAATGTTTCTTTAATACAATTTTATTACTTAATTATTATTAATTTCTGATAAAACAAAATCCTAGGTCTTTAAAAATCAACATACGTTCCTGAAACCAATTTTTCCCAAAATCATTTGAAAGATTAACACTTCCGAAGTGGTAGAATGTGTGTCGCTTCTGAACTCGGTGGCGAAAAAAACTAAATTCTAACACAAATAAATGTCACCGACTTCAAAAGCCGATTTTTCTTGCAGTAAGTTTAGGTTGGAAGTTTTTATTGCGATCTACAGCACGTATTTGTTCTTTGTTTTTTATGAATCGGGTTTTTTTTGAAAAAAAAGTATTTTTATTTTTCCATTTTTAGTCGTTATATCCTATTCAAATATTTACTTTTCATTTAAAATTCAACCAAGAAACCTTCAACAATCCCTTATTATGGCTTTCAATTCCAAACCGTTGAGGAGTAGTTCCTTCCATAATCAGCTCGCCTAGATAACCTGAGAGAATATAACCATGTTTACGTCTCGATAATATTTTATTAAAGAATTATCCTCCAACTCCTAACCGTTAAGGAGTTATTCCTTACATCATCAGCTCATCAACATGAAGAGATGTTGACTGCTAGATGCGAATACTTGAATAGCTTTTTAAAAGCACAAAACACATTACACGTGCCTCTCTCATTATACGTGCCTCTAAAAGAGGGTTGCCCTCAATTTCTCTGGAATGCCATCATCAGATCCTAATTTCCGTAATTTCCGTATCATCAAATAACCCCTCCCGCTCTTGGGCAGAGCGAAAGGGAGTGTCAGACTTCTACTGACTAAAACCACCCGTGTTCCTTCTTAGCCCTATATGTCGAGGCCGCGGTAACTAGTGTACAACCCGCAGCCCCGACTTTATACCTAATTATATGTAAGTGGAAATTAGCTTTTAGTAGTTGCAAATCTGAAACAGGTTACACATAATGTTTAATTTAGCGATCTCGATGAATTAAGAACTTTGATTAGTTACACCTAAAATAAACGATCATTCTTCCAATAAATGAGGCGTTACATCATAGTACTTACCTACACAAATCACACCGACATGGATAAGTACTAAAAACAAACTACACAAAAAATTGGTTTATTACCATCTCGGCACCTTCCTATCTCGGCACCCTCTCATGACTAATTTTAAGGTACACAAAGAAACGGAAACACAGTATCAGTATAGTATAATGTAAATCAATTTATTATTTACTAGCGGACGTCACGCGGTTACGCCCGCGTAGTTCCCGTTCCCGTGGGAATATATGAATAAAAAGTAGCCTATGTCATCCGAGGATAGTGTAGCTTCCCAACGGTGAAAGAATTTTAGAAATAGACGAAGTAGTTTTCGAGTTTATTCATTACAAACATACATACACACACACAATAGTACAAATCTTTCCTCTTTATAATATTAGTGTGGATTTAATCATTTTGTTTCTTTTTAAATTACCATACCATTTTCACAGACAAGGCCTTGAATCGCTTTTTACAAATCTGAAAATACGAAAATATGAAAAATTTGTAGGAATAATCGTTTTAAAATCTTTACAGAAATTATGTGAAAGCATGTTATAAATATCGACAGTATTATGTCCCAAGAAAATATATTTTAAATTGTCCACAAGGTAATTTGATCTACTCACTATACTGATACAGTGTATTCATTTTTTGTGCGTGTACTTATCAACGACTAAAGACGGAGTGCCGAGCTGGGAATTTTTCGTAGACATGATAAATAAATTCATGGGTGCCGAGATGGGAAGGTGCCAAGATGGAACTAAACCAAACAATAGGCGACTACACACTGATCACATTAACAGGCAAGCATCATCATCTGCCTAGACCTTTCCCGACTATGTTGGGGTTGGCTTCCAGTCTAACCGGATACAGTGTATCTGACTTTCCTTCCAGCAATAAAAGAACGCTCAAATAATGTTGAATATCTCCCTAAACAAATTAGTTATCCACTACTTAAAAATATGCCTAAAAATTGACGGAAATTAAGGTTGATGGATGGAGAGGGAGAGGAAGGCCAAAAAAAAGATGGATGAAGTGTGAGAGGAATTATATGAATGAGGAAGGAGTAAATGATGTTATGACGTCTGACAGGGAAAGTTTGATAAATAGAACGTGTTGCGTCGACCCCAAATATAATGGGACAAGGGCAGGGAGATCACAACTACTTAATTAACACCATAATTAACACCATAATATAGAAAAATCCGACAGCAACTTTACTGTCAAGCATCGAGCCCACCAAACACAACTCCTGACTGGTCAGAGAGCCTCCCTTTTCTATGAGGGATGAAGAACTTATACCCCATTCTTCATATCCCTATAGTGTCAATGATAAATATCGATGAACTCATTGAACATTGTAAAGCATCGGGGAATACAATCGTGATGTTATGTTATGTGAACATAACTGCCGAATTTTGGTCCAACGGACGCACGCGCGCCGTCTACGCATGGTTATTCTCCATCAGCAATTTCTCAGTAGACAGTAACGCAATCAGGTTTCGTGCCAGGTTGATGGCAAATGGCTCGCCCCCTATGACATGAAAAAACATAACTGACAAACACGAACGGAGGATTACATGACTAATGTTATGTTGAAAGAACTGTGATAATATATAATCAATATCTTTGTATCAATACTTTATATGTGAACATTGAATCTCACTTTAACCTTTCTCACCACTGACACACAAATATTAAAGCTGTGTGTGAGACTGAGAAGACAACGAACACATATCGATTTCCTTGATATCCTAGCCGGATACACATTCATAGGATTTTTAGACATAACTAATCAATTCTAGTAAATAATATACAGGGTGTAAATCAACCCATTACACATAAATGTCAACCTAGCATTCGAACTAAGCACCCCTAGGCAATTTTTTTGCTGGGAAACGACTCAATGTAGCACTCTTAAAACATTGTGCTAGTGGATGCTTTGAATAGTAATGGGACCATGGAAGTAATATTAGTAAAGTTATAACCTGTAAAACTGGTATTTACAGAAACAGCTGTGCAAAATTTTGAACTTTGACCCCCAATATCTCCGTAACTAGGGGATTCCTAGGTATGGTCTAGAACACAAAAATTATCGCAGTGGTGGGGAGAACAATTGCTCTTCGTTTGCGTTAAGTGTACTTTTAAACCCTTTATACAAAGTTTACACGTTGCTTATGTAATGAATGGTTCAAGAAGATTGTATTGCTAATCCGCTAACTCCGAAAGGATTTTCCCGCGGATTTTTTGAGGTTTGGCGGTTTTCCCGCCAAACCTCAAGGAAATTTTCGCGATCATAACTGAACTTGACCTTTGACAGCCTATTTATCGTTACATAAAACCATTTCTTGACGACTCGATATCAACAAGGAAGTGTCATTGAACCTACTCGTCGCTCTGTGCCTCGTGCAGTAGCACTGCGTCTGTCGAGGACGTGTTGCGTCAGCCGCGTGCGCTCGCGACGTATATATAGATGCGACGGCGGCACACGCAGCACACAACAACCACTCACCACAACAACAACATGAAAGCCTTCGTGAGTCCATCTTGTATTTGTAACAAATATCCTGCATGAGTCATAACAGTGTTTAGTGCTCTGATACGTTTAGCTTGTTACAGCGATGTTATAGCGACGTTGGTGTTGCGGGCAGCGGTCAGTAACGCGGTGATGTGATTCCAGATTGTCCTGTGCGCGCTGGTGGCGCTGACGGCGGGTGCGGCGGTGCGCGAGAAGCGCGGCTACAGCAGCGGCTGGAACGGTGGCAGCTCACTCGGCTCGGGCTGGAGCGGCGGCTACTCCGGCGGCTCGTCCGGTGGCTACTCCGGTGGCTCTTCCGGGGGCTACTCCGGTGGCTCCTCCGGCGGCTACTCCGGTGGTTCCTCCGGCTGGTCCGCGCCCGCATCGCAGGTGATCGCCGTCCAGAAGGTGGTGAACGTGCAGCGCGAGGTCACCGTGCCGCAGGTCGTCAACGTGCGCAAGGTGGTCTCCGTGCCGCAGGTCATCACAGTCAAGCAAGTCGTGCCCGTCTCCGGCGGCTACGGCGGCGGCTACAGCGGCGGCTACGGCGGCGGATACGGCGGCGGATCCTCCGGCGGCTGGTCCGGCGGATACTCCGGCGGTCAGTCCAGCGGCGGCGGCGGCTGGTGGTGAACACTCTAGTCAACAACAGTGAAAAATGTGATTTATTTAATAAATATTTAATAGCGTAATCTGATTTAATCATTTCACTTTCCTCCTCATGAAATACGATAAACAAATATTTTTTTAAGTCTCGATATTGATTAACGTGATAAAACTGCGGGCCGCCAAATCTTGTAAACGAAAGGATTGCTTTCCTAAATTCTGACGACAGTCACAGACTTGAGCTTACACTATACAAGATATTTGTTTAGTCACCGTCTAAATTTTTCTAGGCATTAGGTGTCATTCAATAACACCCTTTATTGAAAAAAAACGATTCGTAAAATATTCATATTAAATCATTTTCTCGAAAGAATTACACGCTCACCGTGAATAGTTAAAACTTTGTGATGTGATATCTCAATATTTTTGTATTGAGTGATACAGAAATAAAAAACACGTATTATACTAAATTTATATGCAGGGTGTAGATTAACCCTTCACACATACGTCAACCAAGCATTCCGTACATCAAGCTAAATACCCCTACGCAAAAATGTTTGCTGGGAAATAACTTTTTTTTTGGGGTCATAAATTACATTTTACGGTAAAACTCAATGTAGCACTCTTAAAACATTGTGCTAGTGGATGATTTGAATAGTAAAAGGGTCATGGAGGTTATTTAAGTAAAGTTACAACCAGAACCACCATACCAGACCTACCATATTTGATGCAATAAATGAATTGAATTGAAAAACTAGTATTTACAAAAAACAGCCGTGCATTTGGAACTTTATTACAGCCTGTATATACGTAGGCAACACGTAGGTATTGCAACAATATCGCAAAAAAAAAAATCAAAACCAAATAAACGAATAAGTACTTACCTACGCACTCGAGAAAAAAAATCATGGTTGTGAAGCTAAAAACCTTTAAACAAACCAAAGGCAAAATAACCTTAGTTTCAGAAAATTAACCTCGTTCAACGGGCGAGTTTTCCCAACATATTTCTCAAGGAATATTAGAATTTCTTTGAAAATTCTTCAGATTGTGAAAGCTAAATGTGTTACAGCACTCGGGTCAACGTGGACACACTCATAGGAGAACGGTAGCGGTGGTGAGTGGAGCGCACTTGATGACTCGTATGAGGTCAATGCTTCGTTTGGGTGACATAAATATCCATAATAGAAATTATGAAAAACTATGAATTATGAGAGATTTTAGCTTGTGGGGTGTCGTTAGATTCGCCTTGATAGTGTGAGTGATAGCGTGAGTAGTATTGCGCAATTTGTTTACTACCATATTACAATTGGTTAGTGTTTCCAACAAGAAAGAGTTCTGTCGTCTGATTCCCACCACAAGAGAGAAATGAAAGAAGTTGAGCAGAGCAAGCTCATTTTTACTCATCTTCGCTCGACGCTATGTTGGTGTTTTGTTGGTTTTGGTGTAAGAATCATGAATCATGTAAGAATTTTATCAAAATCAGTTCAGTAGTTTTTGCGTGTAAGAGTAACAAACGTCCATCCAGCCATCCATACATACATACTTACAAACTTTCGTGTTTAGAATATTAGTAGGAAGTTTATCTTCTAACAAAATTATTATCTGAATAATAGATTATTATTATTATTAAAACCCTATCTGTTAAGGGACATTATCCTTATTTTCGTTGATTTTTTAAAGTGAAGATAATTCATCAATAAATAAATTCACTACATAAACTAAAAATAATAAACAAATTCAAAACCCATTAAAATCCGAATCTACAGTATTCGCATAATTTCTTTATTGTGTGTGTGTATCGATCTTGAAATTATTTAAATGTGATTGTTATTCAATATTACCGGAGTTCTAGACTACTGAACTTGTTTTTTTATCAGACGGGTTTTTGTTGTTGTTGTTCTTTTTATAATGTGTTTCATTTTAAGTGGGTCAATGTCGTCGCTGCTCTAAATAGGTCGTAGCTAGAAAAATAGGTAATAAGAGAAACAAAAATAATTACAAAATGTATCAGAAATGTGAAATCACCCAAAATCTCGCGACTCACCCTTGTGAGTCATAACTCCTTAGTTATGCGCGCGATTAACATATATTCAGAAACCCGACAACTAACGTAGCCCGTAGTTTTCTAGAGAGAATGAGGGGCTTTACATATTGCTCACATATCGCTTCAGCCCCATTCAAATGTGAAAGCTACGACGGGTAGCGGAAAGCTTTTTAAAACGTATGCCAAACTATTTACGAACGTGTCGAGTCGAAGGTCCTTCAGCAAAATCAAATCTTTCTACTATTATAAATGTGAAAGTATTTGTGGATGGATGTATGGATGTTTGTTGATCTTTCTCGCAAAAACTACTGAACGGTTTTCGATAAAATTTGACACACAGGTCGTTTTTGACCAGGATGTTAATCTAGTTCAAAAACGTATGTGATAAACTGATAACAAAGAATATTTTTATCCCTGTGTTCTGATGCAGTGGGGCAAAATATTAGTTGCAAAACAGCATATACTTCAAGTTTAACACGTTGTTTAACGTAGTGATATTCAATATTCATTATGTAACACACATAAGTGCATAAGATTCATAACATACATAATTCAAATATTATTCACAAAATCAAATAGCTCTACCTAAAATTTGTGAGCAAAAGAAACAAAACTTAACCCCCTAACGAAGTCAAAAGGCACTTGTTATCATCATTGCGACATTATGTTCTCGACCACACCTGAGAACAATATTTACAAAAGTTTTAGTTGTTAAAATTTTTGGATGTTTTAAAATTACATAAATCTTTCCACGACCCCCGTACTATACTATTCAATGCATCCACCAGCAGAGTGTTTGATGACCTTTACATTGGGTAATACCGAACACGTGTAAATAGATCCTCAGGAATAATTTGTGAGTTGAGTTACATTACTTGGTTGACGTTATTGTGAAGGGTCCGTTTACACCTTTTACATATCGAAACACTAATAGCAAAGCGAAGGACACTCACACTGAAAATATCGAATGGATACAAAAAAAATAACGCATGCATGCATTAGTCCTATTACATATACATATATCTACTAATAACTCGACTCTCAGATTGTCAAAAAATACAGGATTTTCAGTGAGGGACTCATAAATCTGAATCTATTTATTCATATTTAGGGCCAACAATGCGTTCAGAAGGTTTACACTAATCTCCTGGAAGAAATTGCGAGAGGAAAATCGTGAGACGACTGTTCGTCTCACGATTTTTAGATAGTTAAGACAATTAAATAATTTTAATGATTAAAACTATCTGCTGGAGATGTGATCGTCCCACTACTTTCCGAAATGAACAAAGGTTGTAGTAACAAAGTTCAGTGACAAAGCTCTTTACAACTGACAAATTGTGGAAAGTAGGTGTGGTTCATTTGTAAACTAGACAAAGGTTGTATCTGTGTGGTACTTACGAAACCTCTTAGTGAGATCTGCAATTAGTTTGCAAACAACAGTTTTACTTGATAAGACTAGCTTATCTTAGACTACTAAACGAACCAGTAAGGGAAAGTATAATTTTCTAAAATTTTCATACTTCTAGTTTATCTGGACATCAATAAGGAAATGTGTTTGACCGCTCCGCGCATTCGTCGCTCTCTGCCTCGCACTTCGTCTGTCGAGGACGTGTTGCGTTAGACGCGTGTACTCGCGACGTATATATAGATGCGACGGTGGCACACGCAGCACACAACAACCACTCACCACAACAACAACATGAAAGCCTTCGTGAGTCCATCTTGTATTTGTAACAAATATCCTGCATGAGTCATAACAGTGTTTAGTGCTCTGATACGTTTAGCTTGTTACAGCGATGTTATAGCGACGTTGGTGTTGCGGTCAGCGGTCAGTAACGCGGTGATGTGATTCCAGATTGTCCTGTGCGCGCTGGTGGCGCTGACGGCGGGTGCGGCGGTGCGCGAGAAGCGCGGCTACAGCAGCGGCTGGAACGGTGGCAGCTCACTCGGCTCGGGCTGGAGCGGCGGCTACTCCGGCGGCTCGTCCGGTGGCTACTCCGGTGGCTTCTCCGGCGGCTACTCCGGTGGTTCCTCCGGCAGGTCCGCGCCCGCATCGCAGGTGATCGCCGTCCAGAAGGTGGTGAACGTGCAGCGCGAGGTCACCGTGCCGCAGGTCGTCAACGTGCGCAAGGTGGTCTCCGTGCCGCAGGTCATCACAGTCAAGCAAGTCGTGCCCGTCTCCGGCGGCTACGGCGGCGGCTACAGCGGCGGCTACGGCGGCGGATACGGCGGCGGATCCTCCGGCGGCTGGTCCGGCGGATACTCCGGCGGTCAGTCCAGCGGCGGCGGCGGCTGGTGGTGAACACTCTAGTCAACAAAGTCAGGCAATGTTATTTATTCAATAAATGTTTTCTAAGACAATTTTTTATTTATTTATTTTTTAAATAAAATTCATTATCGTTTTAGTACCTAAATGTATGCGTATTAAGCAAACATAACAAAAAAAAAACCGAAATTTGCGTATTTTCTTTTGTATTTAATATTTAACGCTTAAATACTGTCCATTTAGCAATTTTATTAAGTAAGTTACCATACACAAACACAATCAAATGTTTTGCTAGATTTTCCAAAGTAACGTATATTTTTTGTCGAATCACACTTTTTCAGCAACGAATCTATGTGCAACAAAAGAATCTATGTGTTATCTATTTTGCAATATAAAGACAATGATGGCTGTGAATACCTATAAAAAAAAACAATTTAACTTACTTCCAAAAATAAAAACAATAAAAGTCTAAAATTACTTTCGGAACTCGGTGACATTGTTTGTTTCTTTGAATTTTTTGCCACATTAATATACATAATTATTATTGTGTGAGGTGTTACACTGGTCAAAGAGATGTCAGCAACATGGGAGGGGCCCGAAAGGGCCGACGCCTGTCGGGGCTGCGGGTAGGCCTCTGGTTATCGCGGCCTCGACATAGAGGGCGAAGAAGGAACATGGGTGATTTTTAGTCAGTAGAAGTCTGACACTCCCTTTCGCTCTGCCCAAGAGCGGGAGGGGTTATTCGATGATTTTACACCTACCAAAAAAAAAAAAATGGTGTTACACTGGTACTTATTTACTGTTCATTACTTTTTATTTATGTATTGCCATTGTTCTTGTAATAACGAAATTACCAAGCCAGTTGTTATGACTAAGGTGTAGAGCTTGTGAAGTCAATCCTTGTACAGAGCGAGCCGCGTGGTGTCGTCTAGGCAACATTTTATATGAACACTTTTTGGTGGCATCGTATGTATGTCATATCGTATCGTACTTTCCCGAAATACCACTAGGTTGAATCAAAAGACCCTAATATTTAGTAATAGGTACTGTTTTTTTCTGTTCTACGACAATAGAAAGGGCAGACGCACTCTACAATACCATTTTTAACTTTTTCAATACAAACGAATGTATGCTCAGTGTAGCAAAGCCGATGTTATCCTCGGGTCAAACAGATGATGATAGATGTTATTTATAGACTCAAGATTTTGCTGAATACCAGGAAAGTTAAAATCTGAATGTAAAGCTGTTTATGAAATACTAACTTCTGCCCCCCGGTAGTGTATGCGTCTAACAAGCGGCTATGGCATTCGGTAACAATGTAGTTTTACATCAGTCAACGATATTTTAGGATCCTATAAATAATTTCCAAGATTACCTCCTAGTCCTACATCCAACCCGACAAACTTGCATAAACCTGTCACAAACCTATTGGTTATTTAGTACAGATATTATCACTTCGTTTGAAGCAGAATAGCTACTTGTACTACGTTGTGGGAAGATGAGGTCAAGTAGAGCAGTACAATGGTAGATGGTAAGGACTAGCAATTGACAAAGTCCATATGACTTCAGAACACAGACAATCAGAATGTGGTAAGTGGCAACTATCAACAACCACGTGAACCCTCTGTGCCTCCACGTGCTACCACTCTCACTCCGAAAAACTGGAAACTTCTGACGTTTTCCTAAGTATCTACATCATCTATTGAACCGTGCAGCAGAGTTTTGTGCCTACTGCTATCAAAGTAGAGACGCGGAAAAAAGTATGCAACCGCAATGCCAATTGATTGACACGCACAATGCGACCTTACTATACTAAATATTGTAGAATTTTAGTCGAAAATATTTGTCTCATTACCAGCACCATTTCTTTAGCGTCGTGACGTCGTGGCAAAATATCTTCATCTTTGGAGCTACATCAGGTGTCTGTACCCGTTAGCAATGCGTCAAATGAGAAAAAAATTGACAGCACGGTTGGAGCAGCGACTAATCGATTAGTTGCTGCGCTACGCTATGTGTCGCGTGTTCGATTCCCGCATTAAACAAATATTTGTTTGTCCTAAAAGTCGTGGTTCCGGGTCTAGCTGTTTGTATGCGTCAGTTTAATCGTATGTAAACGCAAATACAATACAGGAGAAACTCCTAATGCCACACAACGCTATTTTCAAATGAAATAAAATTATACTCCTGCAGTAAAATATAAGTATAGCGAAAAGCAGTCTGTAAGCATGACAACGTCACATACGAACTACAATTCATAGCTGACGACACATTCCGAATCGGGTGCGGGACCAAAATTATGTACAGCAACTTGAGTACGACGATAGTGCCGTAGCCCACCAGATACGGCACTCGTCCGTGTGCTCGAAGAATACTTTCATTTTATGGACGATGACCAACTTTACACCCTGCCATGTGCCTCACATCATCATTCACAACCTTGATTCTCTGGCTGGGTAGGCTATATAGGCCACTCTTTTCTGACGCCAATCTCCACGTTCCTGTGCAGGCCTCATGCAGGCTTTGCACATCTCCACGTTCCTAACCACATTTCTTTTCCCAGTTCTTGTTCCTCACATACAACTTTGTAAATCTATCTAAATCACCGACACTAAATAGACAACCCACAGTCGATATGATCAATGCATGATCTACAAATATTAGGAAGGTCTGTAACTTCAACAAAAACTAAAAATGAAATACATTAAAAATATTTTTTTGCAAAACAGCATCCAAAGTCAAGGTTAATAGTTATGTTGTTCCACATTATTGAAGATACATAATTTATTAAGTAACACTAATGTTTGAGTTCAAGACATGCATAATCAAATAATAATAGAATATACCGTAACAATGATAGCGAAGTGAAGGATATTTATTGCTCATATATTAAAAGCTCAGTAGATGCTACCAATATAGAAAATAGGGTTATTGATTGTGTACATCACGACACGCTTTTACGGAAACTGCGTCATTACGGTGTTCAAAATGAGGCCCTAAATGTGATAGATTCGTATTTAGGGCTTTTTATAGGCTACGTGTACCTCAAGGTTCAATACTATGTCCGTTTTTAGGGTTCCGTACCTCAAAAGGTAAAAACGGAACCCTTATAGGATCACTTTGTTGTCCGTCTGTCTGTCTGTCTGTCTGTCTGTCTGTCAAGACCTTTTTTCTCAGGAACGCGTGGAGGTATCAAGCTGAAATTCATATCAAATACTCAAGTCTATGGTCTCTTGGAGCTGTGAAAAAATCAAACTTCTAAGTCAACGCGATCAAAAGATACTCCCGTTTATGCCGCAAATTTTCGACACTCGCAAGGGAATCAAAACCTACAGGGTACTTCCCGTGAACTCAGAATCTTGAAATTTGGTACGAAGTAACGTCTTATAACACAGATAAAGGAAAAATTGCGAAAAGCATAAATTTTTAGTTACATCATATAATAAAAATATTTTTAATAATTTTAAACTTATTACCCCTTTACTCATGAACGCGTAGTGGTATTATATTGAAATTCTTAACAAATACTCAAGTCTATAATATCTTTAAGCTGTAACAAAATCAAACTTCTACGTCAACGCAATCAAAAGATACAGCAATTAAAGCCGCATATTTTGAAACTCGCAACTACTCGCAAGGGAATCAAAACCTAAAGGATACTTCCAGACGACCTGGAATCTTGAAATTTGGCATGAAGCAACGTTATAAAGTACACATATAGGAAAAATTCCGAAAATCTTAAATTTTTAGTTACATCACATAGTATATTTTTTTTAATAATCATAAACTTACTAGCTGACCCAGCAAACGTTGTTCAGCGATTAAAAAAAAAAAACAGATGTTGGCCGATTCTCAGACCTACCCGATATGCACACAAAATTTCATGCAAATCGGTTCAGCCGTTTCGGAGGAGTTTGGAAACAAACACCGCAACACGAGAATTTTGAAATTTTCACTGAATGTGTCTCTCTGTTGCTGCTATAACAAAAAACACGACTCGACTCCCCTACTACGATGGTACGGAACCCTTCATGTGCGAGTAGGACTCGCACTTGTTATTCTTGGTTTATATTAATGATCTGCCATATTATTTAAAGGGTTTTTGTGACGTTGTACTATTTGCGGAAGATACCTCTCTTATCTCTTTAAAGTAGATAGGAATAATAATATAAACAGCGCGCTATCAATGGTCACGGATTGGTTCACAACAAACAACCTTGTTCTTAATGCCAAGAAAACTAAAATAATTAAGTTCGCTTTACCCAATGTCAGAAATCTAGGCCCCAATATTATCCTCACCAATCAGGTGCTGGACACTGCAGACTCTGCTGTATTTCTGGGCATAACAGTAGATTCAAAATTACAATGGGGTTTACATATATCATGCCTAGCGGGAAGGCTAAGTTCGGCCACATTATACGCCGTCAGAAAAGAAAGACAATACAATGACGTTGATACATCACGGTTAGTCTAGTTTAGTTATTTTCACAGCGTTATGTCCTACGGTATAAAAGCTTACTATTCTATCAACGACTACTTACATGATAAGAATAGTGAAAACAATGTTTGATATTTATGTTCTTTCTCCAAAATTAGTTAACTGTAAGTTATATATTTCTTATATTTTTAAATTTTTACGTTGTTTATTATTATATAATTATGACGACGCCAGCACTTTGTTAGAACGATATCGTTGTCCACGTCGTATACTTTTTTTATTATTGATTTGTGTCCGTAGTAAATCTTAATTTAACTTACACCTTACTATTGTATCGAATCTGGTTATTTTAACCTAACTGACAAATGTGGTGTTAATGGGGATTTTGCTCCACCACTTCTTCTTTCCAGCTAAAACACTAACAAGGGTCGAAAGGTGGGCGTTTTTTGGAATGGCTGTCTCTCGTAAATTAGCAAAGTAAAGTAATTTTTGACGTTAGAAAAGTGCTGATTGTCAGCCTAAATTGAATAAATGACTTGATTAGATATGATTAGGGACCTGCCAGGGCTACGGGACAGTTCGAAAGAGATATACCGTGGCCCTAGAACACAAAGGGCTAAGAAGGAACATGGGTGGGTTTTAGTCAGTACAAGTCTGACACTCCCTTGAACTTCCTCGTGCTCCGCCCAGAGCGAATGTGACCCCTGCCGTTACAAGATTTCCCATCCAAACAAAAAATATTTATTAGGGAGCTGGTGACACCAGAAAAACCTGGCCCTGCAATTAACGTAGCATAATAAAAATAAAAGTCCTATGTTCAAAAATGCTAAAAATCTGAACTTTTTGGAACGTTAAAAAAATTGCAAAACGTATTATTTCGCAATAACCGTAAAATATCGAGAACTCAACAAGGCGGAAAAAAATAGAACAAAACTTCAGGGAAAAATTATGAACATTGACTTAAGTGGGCGGAAGAGGAACGGTGACGATATTTACAAAAGTAGTTCGATTACTCTCCAGCCGGAACAAAGAGGATTGTGTGTTGGGTACCGAGCCAATCGAGCTCTCCACAACTGCCTGAATGAACTGACCAATTTAAAAAATTTACTTGATAAGTCACTCGCTATCATGACTAGACTATAAATGAGTGAAAGGATTCTTAGTGTCGTATACGGTTTGATGTGTTTTGTGTAGTTTCATATGTCGAAAATTGTTTATTTAGACATCAACAAGGAAGTGTCATTGAACCTATTCGTCGCTCTGTGCCTCGTGCAGTAGCACTGCGTCTGTCGAGGACGTGTTGCGTCAGCCGCGTGCGCTCGCGACGTATATATAGATGCGACGGCGGCACACGCAGCACACAACAACCACCCACCACAACAACAACATGAAAGCCTTCGTGAGTCCATCTTGTATTTGTAACAAATATCCTGCATGAGTCATAACAGTGTTTAATGCTCTGATACGTTTAGCTTGTTACAGCGATGTTATAGCGACGTTGGTGTTGCGGTCAGCGGTCAGTAACGCGGTGATGTGATTCCAGATTGTCCTGTGCGCGCTGGTGGCGCTGACGGCGGGTGCGGCGGTGCGCGAGAAGCGCGGCTACAGCAGCGGCTGGAGCGGTGGCTACTCCGGTGGCTCCTCCGGCGGCTACTCCGGTGGTTCCTCCGGCGGCTACTCCGGTGGTTCCTCCGGCTGGTCCGCGCCCGCCTCGCAGGTGATCGCCGTCCAGAAGGTGGTGAACGTGCAGCGCGAGGTCACCGTGCCGCAGGTCGTCAACGTGCGCAAGGTGGTCTCCGTGCCGCAGGTCATCACAGTCAAGCAAGTCGTGCCCGTCTCCGGCGGCTACGGCGGCGGCTACAGCGGCGGCTACGGCGGCGGATACGGCGGCGGATCCTCCGGCGGCTGGTCCGGCGGATACTCCGGCGGTCAGTCCAGCGGCGGCGGCGGCTGGTGGTGAACACTCTAGTCAACGAACACAGGCAATATTATTTATTTAATAAATGTTTTTTAATTAAAATATTATTATTATTTTATCCTTATAAATATGCAATTGAAAATCATGCTCAACGTGAAATTATCACTTAATTAACATTATAATATAAATGTCTTTCGTTTTCGCGTTCTCGATATTTCATGACCTTTTCCTTTTAGCTGTTTCATGACCTTTTCCTTTTAGCTGTCGAGGTTGTATTCGAAAGTCGATCATTATTCAAATAATGAGTAACATCACCAAATGACCAGAAAATAACAAAAAAAATAAAAATAGCCAATTGAACTCTGCCTGTCAAGGCCCTGGATTGTAACTATCATCATCATCATATCAGCCCGGCGCGCGGCGTCACCCACTGTTGGGTATAGGCCTCCTCTTTCTTCCGCCACATGTCCGATCCTGTGCGTCTCTCATCCAGGTTTTTCCCGCGACTTTCACGATGTCGTCATCCCAACGAGCTTTAGGACGGCCCTGGTTTCTGCGGCCTAACCTTGGCCACCACCCGGTCAAAGACTTACTCCATCGGCCATCTCCGCGTCTAGCCAGATGTCCTGCCCAGGTCCACTTGAGGCGCACCGCCCGGTCCCCAAAATCGTAGACTTTCGTCCGACAGCGGATTTGTAACTATATTATTCTGGATTTATCCGATTGGTGATGAACATGATGAACGTTGAATTATGGTAGTGGTTGTGTAACTTCCTTACTATGAAAACATAATAAATTACAATCATAATAAAAGATTATTCAGAAAATAAAGGATTATGCCAAGCCGGTTTCGGCTACGGCGATCGTTTCATCCCCAACCTACTGACGACTACTGACTACTGAAGTACTGACTATCACGAGCTCTCATGTCGCTAGAAAAACCACCTTTGTTTATATAATACTAGCTGACCCACGCAACTTAGTCTGCGGCACAATAATATATAACTCACACCTTCTCCTCGATAGATCGACTATCCAACATAGCAATATTTTTTCAATTAGCTTTCTAATGATGAAAGAATTTTCAAAGTCGTCTGAGTAATTTTTGAGTTAAATCGTAACAAACAAAAAATCTAATCTTTCCTCTCTATAATATTAGATAGAACCTTAGATTACATTATTAATGTGCGAATTACAAAAGGTACCTACCTATCTCTTACTGTTAAATGTACAATCATCATCATCATCATCATCAGCCTATATTGTTCCCACTGCAGGGACTCAGGCGTGTCTAGGAGTGGGATGGGCTATAATCCACCACGCGGGCCCAGTGCGGATTGATAGATGTCACATATCTTCGAATTTTTTGTTCTAAGATATATATATTTCCTTACGGTGTTTTCCTTCACCGTTTTGAGAGCAGTGGTGATAAAATAAATTACACAAAGTAATGCGCCTACCTGGGTTCGAACCCACGACCAACTGTTCGTAAGTCGGGGCCGCCACCACTGGGCCACCAATGCTCAAAAAACAATATACCATAACACCTTGAAAATATTATTGTGCAATAAATATTTTGAATTTGAATTTGGCCAGAATGAGGCCAGAATCTCCACGAATCTACATCGGGACGCGAGGGCCGGCGAACCGCGTTATTATTTTGTCGCGCGGACTTTTTATTACATTGCGATATCTTCCAAGATATTTGTTTAAACTATATCGAGTAAAAGGCACAATTATTCTATATTAAATTTTCGTTCTAACAAACACATTTATTTAGATATAGATTAATACCTTATGTGTTAAATAAGCTTCGCAAAAAAAAACTATTTAACCTAACATTTCAATAGAAAAAAAATGGTTACAGTGAGTCAATTTTAATAGATATATGCTGTCCTGGACTTTTTTGTAGAACTTTTAAAGAGGAACATTTCTTTTATACATTTTATTTGCATGACTTAAACCATTTTCGCAGCGCACGCAACGGAAGCTCTCAATAAGGAATATCGTTTCCCGTCTATGCAACATTTTTCATTTATGCTCGACTCCTTTTGGTCGTAGCGTGATGCCTCATATAACCTATAGCTTTCCTCGATAAATGGACTATCCAACACAAAAAGAATTTTTGAATTCCAACCAGTAGATCCTGAGATCTTAGCGTTCAAACAAACAAACAAACAAACTCTTCAGCTTTATAATATTATATTAGTATAGATTTTCATTTAGTCATAAACATAATTATATTGCAAACGACATACCTACTTACGAGGATGCAATTAGCCAGTTGCGTTCGTTGAGGGCGTAATTCTACCCTTTATACTAAACTACTTTCATTTGGAAACTAATATCGAAATTGTACTGACTGTACGACTGGATATACATATCGCGCGGGTTGTACACTAGTTATCGCGGCCTCGACATAGAGGGCGAAGAAGGAACATGGGTGGTTTTTAGTCAGAAGTCGGACACTCCCGAGCGAAAGCTCTGCCCAATAGCGGAAAGGGTTATTCGATGATTTTACACCCGCCAAAAAAAAAAAAAAAAAGGATCGGATTAAAGAGTGAACAAATAAAATCTCGTGTAGATAACAGTTAGAAGTTTATCTATTTCAGTACAAGAACGTGCCACTTGCAACATAACCACACGTTGTCAACCCCTCACCACTGGTCTGCAGTGTTGCAAGATGAGTCGTCAACATTCGGCTCGTCCGTTCCACTGCGCGCACTAATAACTGTGATAGTAATGAAATATTATACGCGTACGACATTACTACATTTGAGAGGAGCTGCGTTGCAAGACGTTACTCCACATCACACACCCGAGTCAAATGACCAGGGTGTCTAAAATAAATTGCGTTAAAAAGCGTAAAATAGACCTTTTTATTAAACTTTATGCACAATAGTGATACATAGGCGGACTTAATGCCACAAGGCATTCTCTACCAGTCAACCTTAGGGTCAAACAAGACAACATTGTGGTAAGGTACAAAATAACTAAAAAACAACATCAACTTTACTTTTAAAAAAGTATATCGGTATATGTATATGTAATAGGACTAATGCATGCATGCGTTATTTTTTTTGTATCCATTCGATATTTTCAGTGTGAGTGTCCTTCGCTTTGCTATTAGTGTTTCGATATGTAAAAGGTGTAAACGGACCCTTCACAATAACGTCAACCAAGTAATGTAACTCAACTCACAAATTGTTCCTGAGGATCTATTTACACGTGTTCGGTATTATCCAATGTAAAGGTCATCAAACACTCTGCTGGTGGATGCATTGAATAGTATAGTACGGGGGTCGTGGAAAGATTTATGTAATTTTAAAACATCCAAAAATTTTAACAACTAAAACTTTTGTAAATATTGTTCTCAGGTGTGGTCGAGAACATAATGTCGCAATGATGATAACAAGTGCCTTTTGACTTCGTTAGGGGGTTAAGTTTTGTTTCTTTTGCTCACAAATTTTAGGTAGAGCTATTTGATTTTGTGAATAATATTTGAATTATGTATGTTATGAATCTTATGCACTTATGTGTGTTACATAATGAATATTGAATATCACTACGTTAAACAACGTGTTAAACTTGAAGTTGTATGCTGTTTTGCAACTAATATTTTGCCCCACTGCATCAGAACACAGGGATAAAAATATTCTTTGTTATCAGTTTATCACATACGTTTTTGAACTAGATTAACATCCTGGTCAAAAACGACCTGTGTGTCAAATTTTATCGAAAACCGTTCAGTAGTTTTTGCGAGAAAGATCAACAAACATCCATACATCCATCCACAAATACTTTCACATTTATAATAGTAGAAAGATTTGATTTTGCTGAAGGACCTTCGACTCGACACGTTCGTAAATAGTTTGGCTATGCATACGTTTTAAAAAGCTTTCCGCTACCCGTCGTAGCTTTCACATTTGAATGGGGCTGAAGCGATATGTGAGCAATGTGTAAAGCCCCTCATTCTCTCTAGAAAACTACGGGCTACGTTAGTTGTCGGGTTTCTGAATATATGTTAATCGCGCGCATAACTCCTTGTGAGTTGCGAGATTTTGGGTGATTTCACATTTCTGATACATTTTGTAATTATTTTTGTTTCTCTTATTATTTTTCTAGCTACGACCTATTTAGAGCAGCGACGACATTGACCCACTTAAAATGAAACACATTATAAAAAGAACAACAACAACAAAAACCCGTCTAATAAAAAAACAAGTTCAGTAGTCTAGAACTCCGGTAATATTGAATAACAATCACATTTAAATAATTTCAAGATCGATACACACACACAATAAAGAAATTATGCGAATACTGTGGATTCGGATTTTAATGGGCTTTGAATTTGTTTACTATTTTTAGTTTATGTAGTGAATTTATTTATTGATAAATTATCTTCACTTTAAAAAATCAACGAAAATAAGGATAATGTCCCTTAACAGATAGGGTTTTAATAATAATAATAATCTATTATTCAGATAATAATTTTGTTAGAAGATAAACTTCCTACTAATATTCTAAACACGAAAGTTTGTAAGTATGCATGTATGGATGGCTGGGTGGACGTTTGTTACTCTTACACGCAAAAACTACTGAACTGATTTTGATAAAATTCTTACATGTGTGTTTACACCAAAACTAACAAAACACCAACATAGCGTCGAGCGAAGATGAGTAAAAATGAGCTTGCTCTGCTCAACTTCTTTCATTTCTCTTTTGTGGTGGGAATCAGACGACAGAACTCTCTCTTGTTGGAAACGCTAACCTATTGTATAATATGGTAGTAAACAAATTGCGCAATACTACTCACGCTATCACTCACACTATCAAGGCGAATCTAACGACACCCCACAAGCTAAATTCTCTCATAATTCATAGTTTTCATAATTTCTATTATGGATATTTATGTCACCCAAACGAAGCATTGTCCTCATACGAGTCATCAAGTGCGCTCCACTCACCACCGCTACCGTTCTCCTATGAGTGTGTCCACGTTGACCCGAGTGCTGTAACACATTTCTCTTTCACAATCTGAAGAATTTTCAAAGAAATTCTAATATTCCCTGGAAAATATGTTGGGGAAACTCGTCCGCTGAACGAGGTTAATTTTCTGAAACTAAGGTTATTTTTATTTTGCCTTTGGTTTGTTTCAAGGTTTTTAGCTTCACAACCATGATTTTTTTTCTCGAGTACGTAGGTAAGTACTTATTCGTTTATTTGGTTTTGATTTTTTTTTGCGATATTGTTGCAATACCTACGTGTTGCCTACGTATATACAGGCTATATATTTTTTGTAAATACTAGTTTTTCTGGTTGTAACTTTACTTAAATAACCTCCATGGCCCTTTTACTATTCAAATCATCCACTAGCACAATGTTTTAAGAGTGCTACATTGAGTTTTACCGTAAAATGTAATTTTTGACCCCAAAAAAAAAGTTATTTCCCAGCAAACATTTTTGCGTAGGGGTATTTAGCTTGATGTACGGAATGCTTGGTTGACGTATGTGTGAAGGGTTAATTTACACCCTGCATATAAATTTAGTATAATACGTGTTTTTTATTTCTGTATCACTCAATACAAAAATATTGAGATATCACATCACAAAGTTTTAACTTTTCACGGTGAGCGTGTAATTCTTTCGAGAAAATGATTTAATATGAATATTTTACGAATCGTTTTTTTTTCAATAAAGGGTGTTATTGAAAAATTTAGACGGTGACTAAACAAATATCTTGTATAGTGTGAGCTCAAGTCTGAGACTTTCGTCAGAATTTAGGAAAGCAATCCTTTCGTTTACAAGATTTGGCGGCCCGCAGTTTTATCACGTTAATCAATATCGAGACTTAAAAAAACATTTGTTTATCGTATTTCATGAGGAGGAAAGTGAAATGATTAAATCAGATTACGCTATTAAATATTTATTAAATAAATCACATTTTTCACTGTTGTTGACTAGAGTGTTCACCACCAGCCGCCGCCGCGGCTGGACTGACCGCCGGACCAGCCGCCGGAGGATCCGCCGCCGTATGCGCCGCCGTAGCCGCCGCTGTAGCCGCCGCCGTAGCCGCCGGAGACGGGCACGACTTGCTTGACTGTGATGACCTGCGGCACGGAGACCACCTTGCGCACGTTGACGACCTGCGGCACGGTGACCTCGCGCTGCACGTTCACCACCTTCTGGACGGCGATCACCTGCGAGGCGGGCGCGGACCAGCCGGAGGAACCACCGGAGTAGCCGCCGGAGGAGCCACCGGAGTAGCCACCGGAGGAACCACCGGAGTAGCCGCCGGAGGAACCACCGGAGTAGCCGCCGGAGGAGCCACCGGAGTAGCCACCGCTCCAGCCGCTGCTGTAGCCGCGCTTCTCGCGCACCGCCGCACTCGCCGTCAGCGCCACCAGCGCGCACAGGACAATCTGGAATCACATCACCGCGTTACTGACCGCTGACCGCAACACCAACGTCGCTATAACATCGCTGTAACAAGCTAAACGTATCAGAACACTAAACACTGTTATGACTCATGCAGGATATTTGTTACAAATACAAGATGGACTCACGAAGGCTTTCATGTTGTTGTTGTGGTGAGTGGTTGTTGTGTGCTGCGTGTGCCGCCGTCGCATCTATATATACGTCGCGAGCGCACGCGGCTGACGCAACACGTCCTCGACAGACGCAGTGCTACTGCACGAGGCACAGAGCGACGAATAGGTTCAATGACACTTCCTTGTTGATGTCTAAATAAACAATTTTCGACATATGAAACTACACAAAACACATCAATCCGACACTAAGAATCCTTACACTCATTTATAGTCTAGTCATGATAGCGAGTGACTTATCAGTTCATTCAGGCAGTTGTGGAGAGCTCGATTGTCTCGGTACCCAACACACAATCCTCTTTGTTCCGGCTGGAGAGTAATCGAACTACTTTTGTAAATATCGTCACCGTTCCTCTTCCGCCCACTTAAGTCAATGTTCATAATTTTTCCCTGAAGTTTTGTTCTGTTTTTTTCTGCCTTGTTGGCTTCTCGATATTTTGCGATTATTGCGAAATAATGCGTTTTGCATATTTTGAACATAGGACTTTTATTTTTATTATACTACGTTAATTGCAGGGTCAGGTTTTCTGGTGCCACCAGCTCCCTAATAACCATTTTTTGTTTGGATGGGAAATCTTGTCACATTCGCTCAGGGCAGAGCACAAGGGAGTTCAAGGGAGTGTCAGACTTGTACTGACTAAAACCCACCCATGTTCCTTCTTAGCCCTTTGTGTTCTAGGGCCACGGTATATCTCTTTCAAACTGTCCCGTAGCCCTGGCAGGTCCCTAATCATATCTAATCAAGTCATTTATTCAATTTAGGATGACAATCAGCACTTTTTTAACGTCAAAAATTACTTTACTTTGCTAATTTACAAGAGCCAGCCCCCCAAAACGCCCACCTTTCGACACTTCCTAGTGTTTTAGCTGGAAAGAAGAAGTGGTGGAGCAAAATCCCCATTAACACCACATTTGTCAGTAAGGTTAAAATAACCAGACTCGATACAATAGTAAGGTGTAAGTTAAATTAAGATTTACTACGGAAACAAATCAATAATAAAAAAGTATATGTCGTGGACAACGATATCGTTCTAACATAGTGCTGGCGTCGTCATAATTATATAATAATAAACAACGGAAAAATTTAAAAATATAAAACATATCAGTTAACTAATTTTGGAGAAAGAACATAAATAACAAACATTGTTTTCACTATTCTTATCATGTAAGTAGTCGTTGATAGAATAGTAAGCTTTTAAACAAAGATTAGAATAGTAAGTCTAGAAAAGAAGATGGCAGTTTGTTATAAAATGTTATACCGAGCCCTACGAAGGAATTATGAACTTTGTGAAGCCGGTGAAAAGGAGCGCGTAGTTTATGCTTATTTCTTGTGTAAAAGCTGTGAATATCGCTGTTTTTAGTGTACAGGTTGATATTTTTTTCTAATATTTAAAATGTTGGCAAAGATGAACTGAGAAGCTATCGGGAGAATACCAATCTCCTTAAAGAAATCTCTAAGAGAAACTCGGGTACCCAGCTGATAAATTGCACGAACCGCTCGCTTCTACAGAACAAATATATTTTGAATATCAGCAGCTTTAACCCACAGCAGAATACCGTAGGACATAACGCTGTGAAAATAACTAAACTAGACTAACCGTGATGTATAAACGTCAGTGTATTGTCTTTCTTTTCTGACGGCGTATAATGTGGCCGAACTTAGCCTTCCCGCTAGGCATGATATATGTAAACCCCATTGTAATTTTGAATCTACTGTTATGCCCAGAAATACAGCAGAGTCTGCAGTGTCCAGCACCTGATTGGTGAGGATAATATTGGGGCCTAGATTTCTGACACTGGGTAAAGCGAACTTAATTATTTTAGTTTTCTTGGCATTAAGAACAAGGTTGTTTGTTGTGAACCAATCCGTGACCATTGATAGCGCGCTGTTTATATTATTATTCCTATCTACTTTAAAGAGATAAGAGAGGTATTTTCCGCAAATAGTACAACGTCACAAAAACCCTTTAAATAATATGGCAGATCATTAATATAAACCAAGAATAAAAACGGACCTAGTATTGAACCTTGAGGTACACGTAGCCTATAAAAAGCCCTAAATACGAATCTATCACATTTAGGGCCTCATTTTGAACACCGTAATGACGCAGTTTCCGTAAAAGCGTGTCGTGATGTACACAATCAATAACCCTATTTTCTATATTGGTAGCATCTACTGAGCTTTTAATATATGAGCAATAAATATCCTTCACTTCGCTATCATTGTTACGGTATATTCTATTATTATTTGATTATGCATGTCTTGAACTCTGCCATTAGTGTTACTTAATAAATTATGTATCCTTGACTTTGGATGCTGTTTCGCAAAAAAATATTTTTAATGTAAGTATTTCATTTTTAGTTTTTGTTGAAGTTACTGACCTTCCTAATATTTGTAGATCATGCATTGATCATATCGACTGTGGGTTGTCTATTTAGTGTCGGTGATTTAAATAGATTTACAAAGTTGTATTGAGGAACAAGAACTGGGAAAGGAAATGTGGTTAGATGTGCAAAGCCTGCAAGAGGCCTGCACAGGAACGTCGAGATGTGCAAAGCCTGCATGAGGCCTGCACAGGAACGTGGAGATGTGCAAAGCCTGCATGAGGCCTGCACAGGAACGTGGAGATGTGCAAAGCCTGCATGAGGCCTGCACAGGAACGTGGAGATGTGCAAAGCCTGCATGAGGCCTGCACAGGAACGTGGAGATGTGCAAAGCCTGCATGAGGCCTGCACAGGAACGTGGAGATTGGCGTCAGAAAAGAGTGGCCTACCGAACCGTGGCCTAGAGAATCAAGGTTGTGAATGATGATGTGAGGCACATGGCAGGGTGTAAAGTTGGTCATCGTCCATAAAATGAAAGTATTCTTCGAGCACACGGACGAGTGCCGTATCTGGTGGGCTACGGCACTATCGTCGTACTCAAGTTGCTGTACATAATTTTGGTTCCGCACCCGATTCGGGATGTGTCGTCAGCTATGAATTGTAGTTCGTATGTGACGTTGTACATGCTTACAGACTGCTTTTCGCTATATTTATATTTTACTGCAGGAGTATAAATTTATTTAATTTGAAAATAGCGTTGTGTGGCATTAGGAGTTTCTCCTGTATTGTATTTGCGTTTACATACGATTAAACTGACGCATACAAACAGCTAGACCCGGAACCACGACTTTTAGGCCAAACAAATATTTGTTTCATGCGGGAATCGAACACGCGACACATAGCGTAGCGCAGCAACTAATCGATTAGTCGCTGCTCCAACCGTGCTGTCAATTTTTTTCTCATTTGACGCATTGCTAACGGGTACAGACACCTGATGCAGCTCCAAAGATGAAGATATTTTGCCACGACGTCACGACGCTAAAGAAATGGTGCTGGTAATGAGACAAATATTTTTGACTAAAATTGTACAATATTTAGTATAGTAGGTCGCATTGTGCGTGTCAATCAATTGGCATTGCGGTTGCATACTTTTTTCCGCGTCTCTACTTTGATAGCAGTAGGCACAAAACTCTGCTGCACGGTTCAATAGATGATGTAGATACTTAGGAAAACGTCAGAAGTTTCCAGTTTTTCGGAGTGAGAGTGGTAGCACGTGGAGGCACAGAGGGTTCACGTGGTTGTTGATAGTTGCCACTTACCACATTCTGATTGTCTGTGTTCTGAAGTCAAATGGACTTTGTCAATTGCTAGTCCTTACCATCTACCATTGTACTGCTCTACTTGACCTCATCTTCCCACAACGTAGTACAAGTAGCTATTCTGCTTCAAACGAAGTGATAATATCTGTACTAAATTACCAATAGGTTTGTGACAGGTTTATGCAAGTTTGTCGGGTTGAATGTAGGACTAGGAGGTAGTCTTGGAAATTATTTATAGGATCCCAAAATATCGTTGACTGATGTAAAACTACATTGTTACCGAATGCCATAGCCGCTTGTTAGACGCATACACTACCGGGGGGCAGAAGTTAGTATTTCATAAACAGCTTTACATTCAGATTTTAACTTTCCTGGTATTCAGCAAAATCTTGAGTCTATATAACATCTATCATCATCTGTTTGACCCGAGGATAACATCGGCTTTGCTACACTGAACATACATTCGTTTGTATTGAAAAAGTTAAAAATGGTATTGTAGAGTGCGTCTGCCCTTTCTATTGTCGTTGAACAGGAAAAACTAGTACCTATCTACTAAATATGTATTAGGGTATTTTGATTCAACCTAGTGGTATTTCGAAAAAGTACAATACGATATGACATACATACGATGCCACCAAAAAGTGTTCATATAAAATGTTGCCTAGACGACACCACGCGGCTCGCTCTGTACAAGGATTGACTTCACAAGCTCTACACCTTAGTCATAACAACTGGCTTGGTAATTTCGTTATTACAAGAACAATGGCAATACATAAATAAAAAGTAATGAACAGTAAATAAGTACCAGTGTAACACCTTACACAATAATATATTAATGTGGCAAAAAATTCAAAGAAACAAACAATTTCACCGAGTTCCGAAAGTAATTTTAGACTTTTATTGTTTTTATTTTTGGAAGTCAGTTAAATTGTTTTTTTTTAGGTATTCACAGCCATCATTGTCTTTATATTGCAAAATAGATTACACATAGATTCTTTTGTTGCACATAGATTCGTTGCTGAAAAAGTGTAATTCCACAAAAAATATACGTTACTCTGGTAAAATTTAGCAAAACATTTGATTGTGTATGTGTATGGTAACTTACTTAATAAAATTGATAAATGGACAGTATCTAAGTGTTAAATATTAAATACAAAAGAAAATACGCAAATGTCGGTTTTTTTTTTGTTATGTTTGCTTAATACGCATACATTTAGGTACTAAAACGATAATGAATTTCATTTAAAAAATAAATAAATAAAAAATTGTCTTAGAAAACATTTATTGAATAAATAACATTGCCTGACTTTGTTGACTAGAGTGTTCACCACCAGCCGCCGCCGCCGCTGGACTGACCGCCGGAGTATCCGCCGGACCAGCCACCGGAGGATCCGCCGCCGTATCCGCCGCCGTAGCCGCCGCTGTAGCCGCCGCCGTAGCCGCCGGAGACGGGCACGACTTGCTTGACTGTGATGACCTGCGGCACGGAGACCACCTTGCGCACGTTGACGACCTGCGGCACGGTGACCTCGCGCTGCACGTTCACCACCTTCTGGACGGCGATCACCTGCGAGGCGGGCGCGGACCAGCCGGAGGAACCACCGGAGTAGCCGCCGGAGGAACCACCGGAGTAGCCGCCGGAGGAGCCACCGGAGTAGCCACCGCTCCAGCCGCTGCTGTAGCCGCGCTTCTCGCGCACCGCCGCACCCGCCGTCAGCGCCACCAGCGCGCACAGGACAATCTGGAATCACATCACCGCGTTACTGACCGCTGACCGCAACGCTGCTACAACATCGCTGTAACAAGCTAAACGTATCAGAGCACTAAACACTGTTATGACTCATGCAGGATATTTGTTACAAATACAAGATGGACTCACGAAGGCTTTCATGTTGTTGTTGTGGTGAGTGGTTGTTGTGTGCTGCGTGTGCCGCCGTCGCATCTATATATACGTCGCGAGTACACGCGTCTAACGCAACACGTCCTCGACAGACGAAGTGCGAGGCAGAGAGCGACGAATGCGCGGAGCGGTCAAACACATTTCCTTATTGATGTCCAGATAAACTAGAAGTATGACAATTTTAGAAAATTATACTTTCCCTTACTGGTTCGTTTAGTAGTCTAAGATAAGCTAGTCTTATCAAGTAAAACTGTTGTTTGCAAATTAATTGCAGATCTCACTAAGAGGTTTCGTAAGTACCACACAGATACAACCTTTGTCTAGTTTACAAATGAACCACACCTACTTTCCACAATTTGTCAGTTGTAAAGAGCTTTGTCACTGAACTTTGTTACTACAACCTTTGTTCATTTCGGAAAGTAGTGGGACGATCACATCTCCAGCAGATAATTTTAATCATTAAAATTATTAATTTGTCTTAACTATCTAAAAATCGTGAGAAGAACAGTCGTCTCACGATTTTTCTCTCGCAATTTCTTCCAGGAGATTAGTGTAAACCTTCTGAACGCATTGTTGGCCCTAAATATGAATAAATAGATTCAGATTTATGAGTCCCTCACTGAAAATCCTGTATTTTTTGACAATCTGAGAGTCGAGTTATTAGTACTAGTTGGTACTTATATTAATAATAAAAATATAAATTAAATATTTTAACAAACACCAAAATATAAAACGAAAAACTTAACATGACTCGACTTATAATAATTGCGAGCTATTTGGTCTTACTATACTAGTAACTGTCTGTGACCATTTAGGAAAATAGATCATAATAGGAAAATAAAACGAATGGCGTTCAAATTCGTAATATGGTCACTGATGCAGTTACTATTATGAAAGGTCCATTTTACGATTGTTAATCCATTTTATGATCTGGTAAAGTGGCCATTTTAGAACCCCTGTATGTACTCAAAGACAAACGAACCTACATATTATGCTTCATCATTTGAGAAGACTTGTGGAATCGCAGGTTGCAGTGATAGTCGTGGTGTTAGTGTTATCCGTCATCTAAACGGTGCGAGGTCAGTTTCGACACATTTGCCCAAAACTATTGTTCCTTTTTAATAGTAGTACTATGATGAAGTGGTCAGGTTTTGAGATTACTATTTGTTGTGTTAATGTGCGATGAGATCGTTGTGATATCGCTGCAACGTGACTCACTGAACTGACCCACTCCAACGGAGCTGTAGATCGCTATCTCCGCCGGTTAACTATACTTAATATGACTTACGTTTTGATTAACAAACCAATTAAAGCTTGCTAATTTCTTGAGCAGACCTCATGCATCAACGCGGTTGTTAAAATGAAACAACAATACATAAATTAAACAAATAAAAATATTATGAATTCAATTTGTAAATAAAACAGAACGGATCACAAATGATGATGGTCTACAATAAATAAATTTACTTTTAATGTTTTGAGTACAAATTACCGACTTACAAAAAAGTGGAAAATAACTTTACTTTCGGAAGTCGCTGACTTTAGTTCGTTTCATTGACTTTTTACCACCGACTTCAAATAATAGTAAACTTATTTCCCACTTTTAACCTGTTTCCAAAAAAGGTTATGTATCCCACCGTAGCACCTTTTTACTTGTGTTCACCTATTTATCCGGGATTACTGAAACCGCACATGACCCTATTATTATATAATCTGTTTTCGATTATTGAAGCGATTGGCCGGACGGTCAATTACAACTGCCCTAAATCACAGGTGAATTATATCTCAAGGGTGCCTATTTTCAATTCTAACGAAAAACTGATCATTGTGAGTTTTTTGAACCGCTATGTTAAAGAAGATTTTATCGCAGCTGCACGTGCCGTTAAAGACCTATCCACATCCCACATCGGGTTTCAGAGCACAGCTCAGCGTATATATGTCAATGATCACCTGAGCGTTGAGTATAAGAAGCTATTAAGTAAAGTTAAGACCATGGCCAAGGAGAAATATTATGAATTTGTTTGGGTAAAGCATGGGAAAATCCATATATTGAAAAATGCTAATTGTAAAGTAGCTATTATACGTAAAGAATCTGATTTAAACAAGATTGTGTAAAGTGCTTCCTACTTCTACTTAGTAATTTTTCAATCTTAGTCATATTTCATTCTTTTATTACATTTCAATTGTTTATATTTTTCATGATCTTAAGTATCGCATTACTTGCTTACAAAAGGTTTACCACCTCAATCGCACCTATGAGCTCAACACTCGTCTCTTATCGCGCTGTTTACTTCAAAGCCCAAATACATTCCAATATGTTTGACCCGCTCTCGCTTGTACGCACCACGCATTACTGCTTGCTCTTTCGCACCGCTGTTTGCTATTTCCTGTCGTATGACTTAAGTTCACGCGCAAACTTTTTTAAAGCTTACCTTCCTTGCGTATTTATATTTTTATTGTACCTTAATATACATAATAATTCTAAATATTACTGTTTAACGAATGCTGTCATTGTAATACTCGTATATCATACCGATTTATATTCAATGATTGACTATATTTTCAATGGCTAATAACATTAATAACTTAAACATTTATTATCAGAACGTTCGCGGTCTTAGAACTAAGACTCATTCTTTTTATCGTCAAATGTCACTAAATTCCTATGATGTCATAGTACTTACCGAGACTTGGTTATTGGATGGGGTTTTGAATTCTGAGTTCTTTGATGATCGGTACATTGTTTGGCGCCGTGATCGAGACTATGTTTTAACCGGGCAATCGCGGGGTGGGGGGATACTCATTGCTACTCGTAGAGAATTATCTGTTAGTTGCCAACCCAATTTTCACTCTACAGCAGAGGACCTCTGGATATCCATTTACCTAAAAAATCGTATCACGAGGAAAAATATAACTTTGCATATTTGTGATATTTACTTATGCCAACAAAACTTAGGCCGTTCTTTTTCCTCACAACTTTCTAATTTTCTTGCTAAACTAAACCAATCAGTTATTAATAATATTTCTGATACCTTTCTCGTATTAGGAGACTTTAACATGAGCGGTATTAACTGGGTACCATCTGATAACCTATGGCTTGTTCCATCGAACCCTAACAGTAACGACGAAGTTTTGTTTTGTGATGAATTATGCACTCTCGATCTTGGTCAGTATAACACGGTAACAAATAGATATGGTAGAATCCTAGATTTAGTCCTTTCCAATGAAAAAGTAAGTGTGACCGAATGTTCCAGCCCATTAGTGCCTATTGACGCCTATCACCCAGCTTTATTGGTTAATTTGGACCTATCTGTAACACCTCTGCTTGAATGTGCGCTTCGTACTCAATTCTTGTACGATAAAGGTGACTATGATTCTATCAGCAGAGAAATTCGTACTACTGACTGGGAAACTGAGTTCTCCGCGCGGACAATTGATGATGCAGTCAGCTTCTTTAATCAGTTTATTGGTGATTTACAAATAAAACATATTCCACTTAAACTGTTTCGGAATAAAAAGTATCCAACATGGTATAGTCCATCACTTATTAGAACAATTAAAGAAAAATATAAATACTTAAAAAGATTTAAAACTTATGGCAACTTATCTGACGAATCAACATTCAAGCTTCTTCGTGAAAGGGTGAAAACTATGGAATCCCAATGCTACCGTAACTATTTGGACCTTACAGAAAGTTCAATTAAAAACAACCCTAAATACTTTTGGACTTTTGTAAAAAAACGTCATAACTCTAACGCAGTCCCAAGCACATTGAACTATAACAGCGATACTTTGCGGACGGGGGAATCTATATGTCAGGCTTTTTCGGAATACTTCCATTCTACTTTCCTCAATCCCAGTGTAAGTCATCCAAGCTCTTCTTCTCTTTTTAATGATTCGTCGAGCCTAACATCTGACATCTGCAGTATCACTGTTGAAACTGACGAAATTACTAACTTGCTTCGTAAGTTGGATACATGCAAATCGGCAGGTCCCGATAACATCTCATCCAAACTTCTTGTTCGGTGTGCACCATCGATAGCGCAACCTATTTCAATTTTATTTAGAAAATCTTTGAATACCTGTGTTGTACCACAAATATGGAAATCTGCGTTTATAACGCCTATTCACAAAAAAGGTGTTAAAACAGACATAGAAAATTACAGGCCGATATCTAAATTATGTATCATAGCAAAAGTCTTTGAGAGGATCATTTATAATCAGGTTTATTCGGCTCTGAAAAATTCATTTAGCTCGTTCCAACACGGTTTCCTAAAAGGAAGGTCTACTGCCACGAACCTGATTCTCCTTAACGACTTTATAACCGATGCCATGTGCAACGGTAAGCAGATTGACGTCGTCTATACCGACTATAGCAAGGCCTTTGATCGAATCGATCATAGCATTTTGATAACCAAATTAAATAGCATGGGAATTCGAGGCGATCTACTCAGATGGTTTTCTTCCTACCTTGTCAACAGGTCCCAAGCAGTGGTACTTAATAATTATATATCTAGCTGGGTTCCTGTTCCTAGTGGAGTCCCGCAGGGTTCATTACTCGGTCCTTTGCTTTTCATAATTTACATAAACGACATCGACTCTTGCTTGACTTCTTCTAAACTATTGTGTTTTGCCGATGACATGAAAATTTATACCACAATATCATCCCAGATTGACGTAACGGCACTTCAGAATGACCTACGTCGCCTGGAGGACTATTGTCAAAGAAACAAGCTGGATCTAAATCCAGCTAAATGCTCGGTTATTACTTATTCTCGGAAGCGCTCAATCATTGCTACATCGTATACCTTAGGCGACCAAATTCTACCTAGATCAAATTCTATCCGTGATCTGGGGGTTTATCACGATTCCAAGCTTAGTTTTGAATTACACGTTGATGCAGTAGTCGCCAAGGCATCAAAATCACTGGGTTTCATAATGCGGTTATCCAAGTGCTTCACTCAAGCCAAAACTTTAAAAATACTATACTGTACTTTTGTTAGAAGCCACCTGGAGTATGCGTCTGAGATATGGAACCCATGCTACCACAAATACATTGATCGCATTGAGAGCATCCAAAGAAGGTTCATAAGGTATCTATGTTACCATCAAAAAGTACCGTATCATTCGGAAAACTACCATAACTTATGTAAAAAATATCATATATTACCTTTAGTCAAACGCCGCGAGATTTCTGACTGTGTGTGCTTGTTGAAAATTTTTAATAACACCATAAACTGTAGCGATATTTTATCAAAATTTTATTTCAACGTTCCCGTGAAGTCTAAACGATACAATCCTCCTTTGTGTGCGCCATTTGCTTCAACCAATTATAGGCAAAATTCGTACATTGTGCGTGCAAGCAGAAACTTAAACAAGCTTTGTAAACAGTACGATATAGATCCATTCCAAATTAGTGTGTCGTCAGCCAGGAAGTGCTTAAGTCGAAGCTTTTTCATGTAGTTAATTTGTTATGATGGTTCTTATGCAGTGTGAGCAACATAGTAATTATAGTGTAGTACCTATTAGTAACTTGGTGTGAATGTCCATAGAATTTAATTTTTTTTTTTCTTCTCTGTATTTTATAAGTGGAGACCTGTAATTGGCTTTCAGAATATTGTACTGTTCTTGATCTGTTTGCTTTAGCTGTAAGTCTCCCATGTTATCTAAATAAATAAATAAATAAATAAATAAATTATTATTGTTTCACTAACTACGATCCCATTCATTGCAGTTTTATTGTATTTAACAGCACCTTGAGACACATTCACCGCAGACACATAGATTACATGCAAGTCTCGCATTCGTCGGTCTGACAGGAAATATGCAATACTCAACTAAATTCTTAGACTGATCTTCTTCGCTGATGTTGCTATACGTAAAAATAATACAAAACATGTAAATAAAAGAAACTAAGTTTTTTTTAATTGACTCGCTCCCCCCACTCCCCCCGCTCCATCAGTACTGAGAGAATACTGTCGAACTCTTCAAGGATTACAAGCGTGTTTTTGTGTAAAAACATCGATATTTATAAATGGTGCAATGAGTTGCAGTTCACACAAGGTGAGTCAGTCGTAACTCTAGATCGACAACATGTCACTATATGTATAACAACAAGATGTCACAGGTTAATCTCCGTACAAGGTTTAATCGCGGCCTTGTTCGACAGCGCCTCCGAAAAGCGCAAAACAAAATAAAAACATTAAGATATTTACATAATTAGAAAATAAATCATTTAAAGCAGCGAGCATTGCACGCCCCTCTATAACAGAGTTGCTACATAACTACTAACGGGCTACATGTTAAATATAATTAGTTAATTACACACTGACGGCAATTACACCTAAATACAAAATGTTAGACAGCTTCTACTGGAGTTTACCAACCACCAGTAACTCTGACTACAACTACTTATAACAGGATAATTATGTTGCGCGTGCCCAAAACGGAACAAACGCTATCATCTTGCTGTTTCAGTGCAATTTCACAAATATGTACTGACATTTACATCGATAAGTAGTCGTCATCAGATCCTTGTATCACTTGCTACCGTCGTGTTTACAAAGCACATCAAATTGCCGCTCTCGTTCTGGGCGGAGCGGAAGGGAGTGTCAGACTTGTACTGACTAAAACCTGCTCATGTTCCTTCTTAGCAGTTGTGTTCCAAGGCCGTGGTGTCTCTTCCGAACAGTCCCGCAACCTTGGCAGGCATCGGCCCTTATCATCCCGCCCATGCTGCTGACATCTAACAGAAAGGCGCCGTCAGCACGGCCTGTCGTCATGATGATGGACGCCGAGCTAGCCTATTACTCACCGTCAGCTGACCTGTCAGTGCAATGGAAACCTTATTGTTACTATAACAAACAGGGCTCGGTGGTCAAATGTACGCAACCGTGACTGATGAGTATGGGTGGTACCTTAAAGCGGACCTTGTATAATAATAATAATAATCAGACCCACTTTTAGTAAAAGCCACAGTTTTATTAATGTCGAATGTCACCAGGTTTAATTTCCGGATCAGGCAAGTAACTTTTGAGAGTTTGAACGCGGATTTAAATAAATCTTAACATTAATATTCAGGCCACCTGCTGAACTGTCCCTTCGCGGCCCGACTCAACTTTCCTCCTTTGTATTATAATAATACCAATTGACAAAAGCTCGTATGATAGAGTATTCGATATTTTCATATTCACATAGTAATGGGAACTGCTTGATAAATAAAAAATACAGGCCAAGTGCATGTCGGGCCACGCACAATGTAGGGTTCCGTAGTTGCCCATAAAATATGTGAACCTACTAAACTGATTAACCGCCCTACCTACCTGCCTCCGAACGACGATTTTTGTAGTAAAAATAATACAAACTTACATTTGAAAATATTATAAACTAGAGGACGTCACGCGGTTTCACCCGCGTAGTTCCCGTTCCCGTAAAAATACAAGGATAAAAAGTAGCCTATGTCACCCGGGGATAGTGTAGCTTCCCAACGGTGAATGAATTTTTCAAATCGGTCCAGTAGTTTCAGAGCCTATTCGTTACAAACAAACAAACAAATCTTTCCTCTTTATAATACACACATCAAAAGTGTCTAGGGATCAAGCATTTTTATGCGGATTTCTTGAGATTGAGATGTGGCTTTGTAATAAATTTATGATTTTATAAATTTATATGGATCCTTTTTGGTGCATTTCATAATTTGAATCAGGAACTGTGAATCAAATTCGAGTAAAAGATGAAAATCAGCTGTCAATATTTTCCCTATAAAAACATACAACGCATTGAAGACATTATTAGTGCTACTGTTTCCCTACTACTGATTAAAACCAACGTTATTATGGAGCGGCGACGTCATTTAAGCAGGGAAGAAATGCTCAGAGCCGTGGGAATGATAGAAGCTGGTTCCCGGCAACGTACTATGGCTTTAGCTCTGAATACAAGTCAGAGTGTTATCAGTCGACTTTGGACACGTTACCGAAGCACTGGTACCGTGGCTGAGCGCCATGGAGGACGGTATCGCTGCACCACACGGAGACAAGACCGATACATTCAAATCTTAACTCGAAGAGCTCCAACAATAACCGCCATGATGTTAGCCGTGAGGCTTCATCACTCTTCAGGGAACTTAATTAGCGACCAAACAGTCAGAAACCGCTTGCATGAAGTGAACCTTCATTCCCGAAGACCGCTACGGGTACCACCTATAGCAATGCACAATCGTAGGATTCGATATCAATGGGCTCTTGAACACAGAAATTGGGCAGAAGAACAATGGCGTTTCGTGTGCTTTTCTGATGAGTCTCGTTTTGGTATGAGACCGGATACAAGACGTATACGACACTGGAGAACCCCTGGACGCCAACAGCGATTAAAATCCTGCCAGGAAGTCCATCCTTATAGTGGTGGAACCATCATGGTATGGGCGGGTATTTGGATCGGCGGAAGAACTGAGTTGATTTGGATCAGAGGCAACCTCAACGCTCAAATTTATGCTGAGACGATTGTATCAGACTTCATCGTTCCTTTACAAGTGCAAATCGGTCCCTTATTTCAGTTAATGCATGATAATGCACGACCGCACACCGCAAGAGTTGTAAGACAGACTCTCGCCGCAGCTAACATCAATGTCCTGCCCTGGCCTGCTCAGTCGCCAGACTTGAACCCGATTGAGCATGCATGGGATATGCTACAGAGAAGAGCTCTGCCGAATATGGAGGGTATCCAGTCGCAAGAAGACCTTTTTTTGTTGTTGCAACGAACATGGGCGGCCATTCCACAGCGTGATTTGGATGAACTCATTTTGAGTATGCCAAACCGATGTTCTTGTGTTGTTAGTGTTCGCGGTAGAAACACGGATTATTAATTGTTTAAGTTACCCAATAAAACTTTAAAGAAAACTGTTATTTCAGTCTTTTTTTCGAACTTTAATGTTAGTGGTTCATATGTCAAAAATCCCTTTATTAGGAAAATGGCAAATTTCTTTATTAATGCAAAGGTGACTTGGTTTATCGTTACTGTGACAAACGAAAACACTTTATTTGATGAATCCTTAAAGAAAATTTTAATTAATATCAATCAGGAGAAAAGTTATTGCAAAAATATATGTTGATCCCTAGACACTTTTGATGTGTGTATTAATGTAGATATCGCAGTGGTGGCCCTTCGTCTACGTTAAGGGTACTTTTACTCCCTTTATACAAGCCCCTTTATACAAGCTGTTCGACTATTACCTTGTAAAGTCTAAGTAGCTGTGATAGTTTTCCATTTGATTTAGTTAAAAAAAACTTTTTCACACGCCCAAACACAACCCATTTATGTGGTTCAGGTAGCCACACTTGAGTATAACAAGAATTTGCACTTTAAATCTGTTTGTTTGATTTCGTTTTTTTACCAATGACTATAGAAGCAGATTTTTCATCTGAAGTAAATTTTCCAGCTTTAGTTGTAATATCCGAAAGAATACTGAATACAACCATACACACGTCCCCATAATATTCTATTAAGGAAATATCCTCCAACTCCTAACCGTTAAGGAGTTGTACCTACCATCATTAGCGCATCTACGTAAGATTATGATTATCACACGCAAATGAACAGCTGCAGAAATATATGGAAAATGTAAGTGTACCCAAAAACCATTGTGCCTACTGTTTTGAAACTCAATTGGTTGGTACGCGTCAGTGTGAAGAGACCAGATGGTATGACCATAATGCCATAGAAGTTGGTTAGGCCTTAGGTGTGGGACGCAACTAGCCTCGATACCCTTGCGCCATTCCATCTTCCTGGCACGGTGAGTTGTGCTGGGGCGGCTGCTGCAGGTGCTGAAAACCTCAAGCAGCGTAAATACAACAACTTAATTGGCAGTTATGTGTTTGAGCCGTTTGGGGTTGAAACACTGGGGCCTTGGGGTCCGAGTGCTCACCTAATATTTAAGGAAATTGCAAAGCGGTTGGTCGACTCTTCACTTCACACTTCATCTGAAGTTTGTTTTTCACTTTTTGTTTAGTTAATTTTTAACCGACTTCAAAATGGAGGAGGTTATCAATTCGTCGGCGATCTTTTTTATCAATTCTAATGTGCGCAACCTTTAGTGGGGTAGAAAAAAATATTTGCGGCAAATTTTGAATAACTATGTCTAATGTATAAATAATATCTAATAAATAGCATTCTTATATTAAGACGGACGATTAGCTAGCCCGTTACTCACCGTCCACAGGCCCTCGCCTGCGGTGGCCAGCTGGGACTGAATGTCCTCTCCCTCTCACGTTCCGCCACCTCTTTCGCAGAAGGAGGCGACGGGGCCCCATTCCCTTTCGCCCCGGACCATGGCTTGCACCAGGGCCGGACGCGACAGGTCGCCGCCGCCAATCGCCGCTACGAGAACACGGTGGGCTCCGGCCAAGCAGAGCAGACCCTCGTGCTCTGGGCGGAGCGGAAGGAAGAGTCAGATTTCTGCTGGCGAAAAACCACCCATGTTCTTTCTTAGCCCCCATGTTTCGGGGCCGTGGTATCTCTTGCGAACAACCCTCAGCCCCGGCAGACGTCGTCCCTTTAGGGCACCGTTTTTGTTGCTGATATCTCTTTGAGGCGCGCGTGGAACACGAACGCGCCAACGACAGGGTCTATCGACTATAATATACCTTTTGGAGGGGGGGGGGGGCAATCATCAAATAACGCCTCCTCGCCCCGGACCATGGCTTGCACCAGGGTTGGACACCCTTCCGTTCTGGGCAGAGCGAAAGGGAGTGTCAGACCTCTACTGACTAAAAACCACCCATGTCCTTTCTTAGCTCTTAGCCTTCTGAGGCTGCAGTATCTCTTGCGAACAACCCGCAGCCCCGACGGGACTATAATCTACCTCTGTTTCAAATTTCATCAAGATCCGTTTGCCCGTTCTGACGTGGTTGATTAACAAACATCGATCCATCCTAACTTTAGTATTAGACATACTCAGTGCTTTGCATTACCCTCTTCTTATTTGCTTCAGCGTCAGTAAGTTAACGCAGGGCAATGATTTAATGTACTTTCGTCTAAGCGACGCATTTTAGTTTTCGACAACCACACGAACGAAGTCGCGGGCACAGCTAGTACGTAATAATATGTTACTTTCATAATGTAATATTCTATTTAATGTTGGTTTGTTATTTACATAATACGAGTAAATAACACAGACTAGACCACGAGAACTGTTTGACCGCAATCTAAACGTATATGTTGAATTAAACTATAATAATGACTTGTGATGTACTCGCTAAGACCTTTCATTTGATACCAAACATGTTATAATTATCTCAAATTTTTTTTGAGCTTAGAGTGACATTTAAATTCCGTAATAAAAATAATTGTTAAACACACACACACCCGCGCTATTCTTACGAATCTATTGACACATCATTTATTAAAATACGTTCAGTAGTCTAGACGCTACGGTGGAACATACAAACATACATACGTAGACTGCCAAAATCATTACCCTTCCTTTTGGCTTCGCCGTAGTCGGGTAAAAAGCGTGAAATCAAGAACAGCTGTTGTTGCAGAGTGACGTCGTTCGATTTTGTCATTTGTTTTGAGAATTTTTGGTTTGTTGCCATAGCCCCGGAATACTACCAACTGCAACTGTTACTTCAAACTTCTTCTATAAATAATTTAAAAGCATGCGCAGAAAAATGCCACACACAAAGTGTGTAATCTTGTTTTTAAAAGTTCTGGAAACCCCAAGAATGAGTCATCATCACACCAATTTTGCGAGTTTTGACATTTTGGAAATTTCATGATGTGTTATGCAACAAAATCTGGTTATGAATGTCATTTAAACTCGAATTACTGACGTAGGCCGAAGGTAAACTTCACACCTGACTGCATTGCATCGGTGCACATTGGAATGCATTTAAGGCGATCCACACACGTCACTGCTCTTTCGTGCGGACTGGCGGAAGAGGCGGAGCCGTGCGGAGTGCACGGAGACGTAATAAACGCCGCTTGTCCGCGGGGTAGCCGGCCGGAGCCGTGAGATCCGCTTTCCCGCCCGACCGCGGGAACGGCGACTAGCGATGTTGTCTGATATTAGGCTTGTGGCAGGGTATGGGCTGGACATATTATACAGGTGCAGTGACCAAGCGCTCCCCTGACTCACGCTTGTAATCCCCGAGAGGTTAGGCATAGGCACAGGTGTATAATAAAATTAATCGGTGATCGAAACTGAAAATGCCTAAACTCGCCGCTAAATTTTGGGCTGACTCAATTTAAATATTGTCATCGCGCTAAGAAGAAGATCGAAGCGAATCTAACCAACCGGCCAAAAATTCAATAACACTTTGCGCGAGCTGGGATTTGAACCTATGATCGAATGCTCGCGAGGTAGTACTTAAGGCAGATCATGTGTAAATACAATCGTTAACACTGAAAACGGGATATCTCCCATGTTACTTTTCAGTTTTAATGATAGTGTTAGTGACCACGTCAGTTTACAAACTTATATCATGTGTGAATAGTTTTAGCTAATGTAAAGTTTATATGGTTTTCAAACAGTTTACATATTTATGCATAACAGCATAAATATGTCATTCAAAATCCAAAATATTATATTTGATTGAGAAATCGCCTTTTTCGGCGTCAGTGATGATGCATCTTAATTTTTGATTTTTAAGGTTACATTGTGCAGTAAGGTGTGTGGGTGTCCCACGCGTGGAGGACGTCGGGTGTCCTATATAACGCGCGGCTGCGCAGCACAGAGCATCACTCAACCATTTCTCACTACAACATGAAAACCTTTGTGAGTATCAAAAACAATAATATTTACATTGACAATCGTAATTACCATATCGTAAAGTTTTGTGTACTCTTCATCATGTTTACTACTTATTTGTTTGGAGTTCCTGTTATTTGGGGCTGTTGTTGTTCTGCATCTTAAACCTGTTCTGAGTTTCATCTCTTGTTTAATTTTCTTATAATGTAAGTCTTCTCATTCCCATGCGTTCCATTAACAAAAGTCCCATATTCTCAAAAGAAACAAGTTATGTATATACTTAGCTAGTCAATGTTTAAGGAGATAAATGTGATAAATCCATTGGTGCCTTGTCTTGTCCGCCTGATGTCGGTGCAGGCAACAGAACTAAAGTTTTGATATATATTTTTTTATGTTTGTTCGGGCATAACTCCTACGCTTGTTAAACTATTTCAAAAATTATTTTTTTGTTGGAAAGGGCATACTTCCTAAATGGTTCCATATTTTTTTTATCGAAATCGGACAAGCGGTTTTTGAAAAATCAACAAAACTCCAGCAAAAAAATACATCGTCTACATTAACGATATTTTCGTCTCCGTCGTTTACGAACCGATTTGGAAAATTCTTTTTTTATTCGAAAACATATATTATGCTTTGCTATTGGTCTCATAGTCACCAGGTCCGGATCTGATGATGAAATCTTGGCGAAATCGAAGGAACTCAGAAAAATATACCTACAGCGATTTTGGTATTTTCTCTATAACAAGCTTATCTGTTGGTAGAATGGTTCATATGTAACCGACATCAATACGACCTCGTAAACTTCGGGGATTACAGGCGTGATGTTTTGTTATTCTACTAATAAATACAAAAATTTGCGAAGTCGTATTGATGTCTAAATGATAGCAAATGAATTGGGATTGTTGAAATCCCATGTCTGTCTATTGTTTACATCAGTTCATAACATAACATCACGCCGGTACGTTGTGAAGGGGTAAGCACATGTGAAAAATAAAAACTTTTTAACAAAAAATAAACCAAAAATGAGAAAAATAAACTTTAGAAGAAAAATCGGTTTCTGAAGACGGTGGAAAAAAAATAAATAAAAAAAACAAAAGTCACCGACTTCAGAAACTGATTTTTCTTCTAAAGTATATTTTTCACTTTTTTGTTTTATTTTTTGTCGAAGTCGGTTTAATTTTTTGTTAAAAACATTTTTCTCTCTCACCGCTATTACGCATCGGACGCAACTTTTCTAGTTAGTTTCCTGCCTGCTCCAAAACAATAAATTATCTTCAATATTTCTAAGTTATACCTGTCACTGTCACATCGGTCCTTCCTTCTCCAAAATAAAACTCTCCAGTTCTTTTATGATCTCTAATCCTAGTAGACTTTACAGTTCTAAATACATTTTATTTTCTAAGTACTATGTTGTCACGTGTAGATACGTCAGGAATTTCGAAAATCCGGAAATGTCCGGAATTTTAGCTCGTTGTCTCGAATGTGGGCGGAATTCTAAACCGTCATAATAATAATTTGCATTTTATAAACTGCACGGCTTTTAGAAACACAATGAATAAATTAATTAAAATTCTATATTTTTATGGGTAATCCCACTAAAAGAATAGAATTTTAATAAATTTGTCATGTATTAAAAAACTATAAATTGTTTGTTACAGTTTGTCCTGTGCGCGCTGGCATGTGTGGCGCTGAGCGCTGAGATACGCGAGAAGCGCGGGCTAGGCTGGGAGCAGTCGCACGGGTGGCAGGCGGGGTGGCAGCCCGGGTGGCAGGCAGGCTGGCACCAACCCAAGACCAAGGTCATTCTGGTGAAGAAGGTGGTCCACGTGCCGCGCGAGGTGACCGTCCCGCAGGTGGTGCACGTGCGCAAGCTCATCAGCGAGCCCAGGGTGGTGGTCGTGAAGCAGGAGGTGCCGCTCTCACATGGACACCACGGCTGGTGGTGAGCACGATACTGCAGCTGTGCTGATCATGTACAAACTGTGATTTATTTAATTGTTTTTTGTAAATAAATAACATATCCTTTTATATACTTTTTTATTTATATATTAATTAAAATGAAGTAGCACATCACCATGAGAATACATTTTTTGTTAATATATATTTTATTTTTAAAGAAAATATCAGTTGAGTGTACTCGAAGCTCTGTACGAGGCTGTGTATAAAGTGTTATCTTCCTGAACGTTACGAATTTGCTACGGTCTACGATTGCTACGATTGTACTACGACGTAGCAGGATCTGCACTAAAACCTGTCGTTGTTACAAAAACTAAGTGATGTACATAAATATAGGTTTTAAACCTGAATAAAGCAGAGGCTTTGGTTTATACAAATCTATGAGAACCACAATTTGTATGGCGTTTACTGTGTTTGATAAAATCGTCATTCTCCTGCCCTTATCCCAATTTATGCAACATATTGCGCAACATGTCTTCTTCTGCCATACTTCTCTATTTCTCGTCATGTCAGCAGTCACCTCCTTCCTAGCCATATCATCCTTCACACAGTCCATCCATCGTTTCTTTGGTCTTCCTCTACTCTTATACCCATCTACATTCATACTCAACATTTCGATACTGGAAATATCAAATGACGTAAGCGACATGATCTTTCTGTTGGATTTGCACCGCTCACATCAGCGCCGAAAGTCAAAGATTGTACAGCACGTTCAGTGTCCCTTACGGTATTTCTTATTTCCGGTATCGATTTTCCTCACAACACTTTCTTCATTCCTTCGCATCACATGTCCATACCACGCCAATCGAATACCACACAACTTTTCATTCACCGGCACCACTTTCAGACTTCCTCTTACGTACTCATTCCTTATTTTATCCATTCGCGTCACACCACACATCTCCTTTAGCATTCTCATCTAAGCCACATGCAATTGAATTCCATTTATCCTTTTTGTGGCTCAACATTCTGATCCATTCTATGTTCAATAAAATATGAAACAATAAAGAGCTACCTTTTAGAACAAACTATACAAATTAGATAAATGTTATTGTTCTGTTTACAGATTTTTTGTTAACAATCGTATACCTATGTGTAAAGTTTCATTTAATTTTAGAAACAAGTAAGTAGATAAAACATTTAGCAATGCGTTGCATTGTTAACTGTTGAGCACACAATGCCCACAGGCGCTCTGCTGACTTAATAACCGTCCGAGCATTTTCATAATTGCATTACACGCAACTTAACCTAGTTCCTAAGTTAGAGTATCGGGAAATGGCACTCGGGCTTGTACGCTGACGACTGACGAGTGTAGAATGTGTCTGCATGGAAGCGACAGAGGAGGTCGGGTCTACAGGCGGCCGGGCAAGCGATTTGATTTATTTATTCTGACGACAAAGATATCCACTGTGTTAGGAGCAATATAAGATAAGTCACCTTTATGTACTACTAACACTCTATGGGCTGAAAAGTGTGAAATAAATGTTTTGAATTTGAATATAATTTAGTCTATCTACATTGTGCCAGCACCCACATTAGCAAGCTGTTTCCCTGCCAGACTCTGGCCGGAAAACTATCGATTGCTGAATAAGGTATCCGGCAGTCCCAACGTCCGCTATCCACCAAAGCGGAGACGAGCAGAACGGAGAGGAGATGTGCCAAATTCGACCAATCACAGAAAGGACGAAAGACCAGATGTAAATTGTAAGTAATGTAATTAACCGATTTCCGTACTGTCCTCTCGTCTCCGCTCCTCTCCGGTTTGGTACAAACCGGGCCTAACTGTTGGGACTGCCCCAGTGCTACGCAGCGCATCACTGGCTAAGTAGCGAGGCAGATTTCTTACGCTACATTTCATCGACCTGATAGTGCGTATAAAACTTATCCGATTCATCATCATCTGCCTAGCCTTTTCCCAACTATATTGGGGTCGGCTTCCAGTCTAACCGGATGCAGCTGAGTACCAGTATTGTACATGGAGCGACTGCCTATCTGACCTCCACAACCCAGTTAATACTAGGTAATACGATACCCTTTGGTAAGACTGGATGTCAGACTATCAGGTCATTGACTACCCGTAACGACTGCCAAAGATCCATATATGGCACCCGGGACCAACAGCTTAACGTGCTTTCCGAGGCACGGAGGAAACTCGGTATGTAATGGGCGGTCACCCATCCACAGATCGACCTAGGCAAGCGCAGCTTAACCTAAAGATCGACCCGAGTGGCAGTTCTTATTAAGCCACGAGCTCCTCAAAACTTATCCGATTATAACCGGATTAAAAGTAGTTCATCATTGTTTAAAGAAATATTACTACAATTCACAAGTGTCGGAGCTTTGAACGAAGAGATACCTATTCTGATGTTGGTATAGCTAATCAGTGCCTGTTGAGTTTATGTGTTTATCAGTTTGCATTGCGTCGCAATGTTCTACCGCAAAATCCCACCTTGCCTTCTTCTAGTGCCATGGATTATGGAATTTTCTAGCCAAATGTGAAAGTCCTGGTGGCAGCTCCAAATGTTCAATTGACTCCTAGGTGATGTCTGTTGTAATTGTGGACAATGGACGCCATTTATTATGTAAATTTATACATTTATCTATGCAACGTGGTGCCTGTTAGAAAAAAATCATATATTGAATTTGTATATTTCTATTTAAATATAAGTAAAATTATTATAGAGGTCAGTCGTAGTCACATGCCACCTTGCTAACGGCAACAGCAGCTGACTTATGTATCAATGAAAACGCCATGAAGGAGCATCAGGTATCAGTGGCATACGGCGGTCCTCTATAGTAATTTTACTTACATTTAAATAGAAATATACAAATTTAATATATGAATATCAGACAAGAATTATTTACTACTTTTAAGACCGCGGTTTGTAGTCGGGTTTTAGTTTTTAACTTATATTTTTTTCCCCATACCACCCATACAGTGTAGCGAGTGTTACCGAATCGATTGACATCTAATTTTTTTAAATAAAGGCAGTAGTTTAAGCTTTGCGCCGCTGCAGTGGAACATAGCAATGTTACGATACTACATTTTCATAGAATTGTAACATTAAAACCTTTACGTTTGTCTTTGCCGCATTTGGAGAAAGACAAATACAATCACATCCAGGTCGTTCGTTTCGATTTCCTAATCTTGCAAAACATCTGTCGCCGTATAAAACATGAGTTAGTGCATAACTTTCGATCAGCAGACCACTGCTCACATAGATATGATATTTGATACCACAATACTATGACAGCGACAAGACACGACACAGATCTGGTGCTCAGTAAATTCGATCGTTTTTTCGATAAAAAATCTTGTTTTATTTTGGTTTTTGAGTAAGCAGTTCAAACTTTATATGCGAAACGAGTTAGTACTGCTAAATCGAAGACCATTCGAATCCTAAAGGCCCACAAGCTCTTTTCGATGAAGATCGCGACTTATTAGACTTCTATACCATTCTGCCTAGCTAGTCCGGACATGTGCGATCAGATCATCTGTCACACGGCGCATACACATTTATAATACTTAGACAATTTTTAACCGACTTCTAAAAAAAGAAGGAGGTTCTCAATTCGGATGTTTATATTTTTAAGCTATTGCATAGCTTCTATCTTGGGCCTTGAGCATGGAGACCGAATCCAGAAATTCCGTAACGTAAATAACCTAACACCCCCCACTCCGACCGGCACAGCGGTGATACTGTTTAGTTTTTAGTTTTGCCATCTATCGATGAATAGCAGAACTTTTAATGACTTTTTGTTATATTGATTATGCAAGATAATAATAATAACGGTTTTAAACACCTGCAGAATAGTGAGGAAGTTCATGCAGATCGACGTAAGTGAAATATTTCACAACACACACACACACGCTACGCTGACTTTGGCTAAGGCCCGTTAGCGTAGCTTAAACTAGCCAACGAGCTATGAAACAGAACATGTTTTCCCTAAATAATAATAATAATAATAATGAGGAGGAAGAGGAGGAGGAGGAGAAGGAGGAGGAAGGGCAGGAGGAGGAGGGGGGAGGAGTAGGAGGAGGAGGAGGAGGAGGCTCTCATTAGGCAGCTGGATCAAGGGCTTGATGCAGAGAGCGGTACTCCTGGACACGGCTCGTATTGTTAGGAGGTTCCTTTCTCTGGAGCCCTGACCGGTAGCTTGGACCCTGTTCCCGATACCGGTGGGCTACAGTTTTTTTATATTTTTAAATGTTTTTTTTATTGTTTTTATAGGAAATATTTAAAAATGTAGGAAATTAGTTTACAAATGAATAAAGGATAATAATAATAATACCCTCTTAGCACACTTCTGGAGGGTTCAGGTCTAGGCTATCGGTTGAGGAGAGGTGGTCAGGTTATATCTCACCTTCTTTACATGGATGATCTGAAACTCTTTGCCCCCAACAATTTGCAACTAATAAAGCTACTGACGATAACAGAAATGTTCAGTAGTGGCATCAGAATGGAATTTGGTGTGGACAAATGTGCAGTCATGCATGTGAAGCGAGGGGAGATTATGGAATCCGTGGGAATTCAACTCTCGGATTCCATACAACTTAGATCCCTCTCGTCAACAGAAACCTACAAATATTTGGGTATGTCGGAAGCATTAGGAATCAATATTGCCGACATGAAACAATCGTTGAAGGAGCGCTTCTTTGGCCGCCTGAACAAGGTGCTGAGCAGTCTTTTGTCAGGTGGAAACAAGGTGCGCGCCTTCAACAGTTGGGTCATGCCGGTTTTGATGTATTCCTTCGGCATACTCAAATGGACTCATTGCAGACAGAAATTGTTGCCCTAGATAGGAGGGTCCGCTCACTATTGACTGCAAATCGGATGCATAACCCACGGTCGTCGGTGATGAGACTGTATATCTCACGTAAGTGTGGAGGTCGTGGTTTTTTAAATGCTAAGACCCTACACAACCGTGAGGTATGTAGTCTCAGGGAATACTTCCTAGAAGCCGACGTGGGGATGCACCGAGATGTGGTCTCAGTGGACAAGGGCCGTACCCCGCTCTCCTGGGCTAACGAGAACTGGCGCATACCTAAAGTATTAGACACTAATGACCGCAAGGAGGTATGGCAAAGCAAGGAGCTACACGGACGCTTTTACCGGGCCTTACATGGAACCGCTGTAGATTTCATAGCGTCCGTATCCTAGCTACGTTTCGGTGACCTTTTCGGGGAAACCAAAGGTTTTGTCTGTGCAATAATGGACGAAGTTATGATGACGAACAACTACCGGAAATACATTGTGAAGGATGGCACGGTTGACATATGTCGGGCATGCCACCGTCCTGGAGAATCGATCCGTCACATTATTTCTAGGTTTTCTCGTCTGGCTAATGGAGAATATTTGCATAGACACAACCTCGTTGCCAGGATTATCCACCAGCAACTTGCTTTGAAATACAACCTTGTGGAAACAGAAGTGCCATACTATAAGTATGCGCCCGACCCAGTTCTCGATAATGGTAATATTTCGTTGTATTGGACCTATCGTCACTGACAGGACTACTGAGGACTACTGTTGCCAATAAGCCTGACATTGTGGTGATAGATCGATCGGAGCGTCGCGCAATGATTGTTGATATAACAGTCCCGCATGACGAGAACCTCGTAAAAGCAGAGAAAGATAAGCAATTCAAGTATCTGGATCTGGCTCGCGAGGTTGTCGACATGTGGCACGTGAATACAGCAGACATTGTGCAGATCGTGTCTGCCAATGGCTTAATAGCCAAGAGCCTCGGCGAACATCTAAGGAGGCTCTCGCTTGGTAGCTGGATCAAGGGCTTGATTCAGACAGTAGGTACTTCAGGAGGTTCCTCTCTCAAGAGCCCTGACCACCGGTAGTTCGGACTCTGTTCCCAATGCTCGTGGACCACTATTTTTTATATTTTTAAAGGGTTTTTATATACCTTTTTGTAATTAATATTTAAAAATGTATTTAATATGTTATAAAATGAATAAAAGAATTAAAATAATAATAATAATATAAATAATTATAATTACATAAGTTGATAAAAAATGCGCGCAAATGTTTTTACCGCGGCAGTCTCCGAGTGCCGCACGTCTTTACCGCGGCAGTCTCCGAGTGCCGCACGTCTTTACCGTGGCAGTCTCCGAGTGCCGCACGTCTTTACCGCGGCAGTCTCCGAGTGCCGCACGGTTTTACCGCGGTAGTCTCCGAGTGCCGCACGTCTTTACCGCGGCAGTCTCCGAGTGCCGCACGTCTTTACCGCGGCAGTCTCCGAGTGCCGCACGTCTTTTTTTATGTTTTTTCGGGCATAACTCCGTCGCTTTCTTACCGATTTGAAAAAATATTTTTGTTTTACCGCGGCAGTCTCCGAGTGCCGCACGTCTTTACCGCGGCAGTCTCCGAGTGCCGCACGGTTTTACCGCGGCAGTCTCCGAGTGCCGCACGTCTTTACCGCGGCAGTCTCCGAGTGCCGCACGTCTTTACCGCGGCAGTCTCCGAGTGCCGCACGTCTTTACCGCGGCAGTCTCCGAGTGCCGCACGTCTTTACCGCGGCAGTCTCCGAGTGCCGCACGTCTTTTTTTATGTTTTTTCGGGCATAACTCCGTCTCTTTCTTACCGATTTGAAAAATTATTTTTGTGTTCGATAGGACATAATACTTCCCAAGTGGGACCACTTGTCATCGTCACTTGTTGTCTTGTCATTGTCTCCAAATGATGATCTAATGATGGAATCCCTGAGCAATTGAGAGCAACCCTCAAATTTTATAGGCACTTAGAATATGATGTTTTTCATATATTTTCAAAAGCTGTTTAAGTATTTGTGTCTGATCTGCATAATATCATGTGGATTCGCTGATGAAGACGGAGACAACGACCGACAACGGTTAGGAGTTGATAGAAAATTCTTTCATAATTACATGTACTTATGGAGTGGTATTGTATTATTTCATGGTAAAAGGTTGACAAGAGGCTGTCCCATTCTCACCAAGTCAGGATCTGATGATGGGCTCCAGGAAAATCAAGACCAACTCTCAAAATTTTATAGGTAAGTACTTATGACGTTTTCCATACATTTTTAAAGCTGTTTAAGTATTTGCGTCTGATCATCAAAATAGCATGTGGATTCACTGATGATCAAGGAAGGTACAACTCCTCAACGGTTAGGAGTTGAAAGAAAATTCTTTCAAAATTATACGTACTTACCTATGGAGCGATAATTGTATTCTTTCAGGGTATTTATCACTTCATGTTGATGAGCTGGTGATGGAAAGTATAGGTAATTCCTTAACGGTTAGGAGTTGGAGAATAATTCCTTAATAACATATCATAGGGACGCATATATGGTTGTAGATTATGGAAGGTCCTCAACGGTCAGGAGTTGAAAGCAATAATAAGGGAATCTTGGAGGTTAAAATATTTACTATGCATTTAACATTCAACCAAGAAACCTAACTTCTTGGTTGAATGTTAAATGCATGGTCAAAATTTGTATAGGATTACAACTTAATATAATAGAAAAATAAAAATAAAAACTTTTTTATTGTTATATCCGCATCCCTCATCCACGCGGGAAACCGCTGGATGGAAGAGGAGGGCTGTTTTTACTCCCGGTAATAAAATGATGAAATACTAAATACGCGCAAGCAACTGCTATCTAGTTACAATATAATATATTTAAATAAACAAATCGTTAACTTATGTACAACTACTTAATCTCTACATTTTACGTAATGATAGGCCTCAGCAATTAATTAATAAATAATAACGACAAAATCGAACGGTAACTAGATCACCTTGATACAGTGTTCCATTGCCTACAGCTATTTGCTAAATGCAACAAACAAGCTTAAAACCGAAATTTAATTAGCCCCTAACTCGCGCTAATAAGAACACCACCACCACGTGGAAAAACGTGGTAAAACGGAGAAAACTGGCTCCGTTGGACGTTACCAACCGTGTCTATTTCTGTAGAATAGAGGATGTTTACTGACTTAAAAAAAATGTGATTCTAATTAGTCCGTCTGTTGGATTATCGAAAAATATTGGATACCTACGTATTTTAAGTTTTATCAAACTAATAAATTTTTACGAAGATAATACGCGTCAAAGATTTGAGTCGGGGTTGGTGATGTCACTGACCCACTACTAATGGCTAAGAGTCACACGAGTTTTCAAAGCATCGTCTTCATTGTTTATTTACGTGAAAAAAGAAAAAATAAAATATTATTTTTGTTACTACCCTATTGTAAAAGTTCTAACTTAATAGCAATAATGCTAGCTTAATAGCTTAATAAAAATAATGTGGGGAAGGGCGGAGCGTCTTAATACAGGCATACTACTTGCTTAAATGGATCTCCCAATTGTTACTAGAATAAGTTAAGATTAAGCAATAAACAATTTTATTTTATTTATGGAACAGACATGATTGGCCGGTGGGACACAAGGCTAAAAGCTATACAATACGGAAATGTGTAGACCCGCTACAGTCCATTGTATTTGAAACTTAAGCGACCTCTGAGATGCAAAATTTCATCCACTTCTGTTCATAAAACTAGAAGACTGTAGGAGACAGTACTACATCGTGCACACGTTTATTCCAAAATTGTAATTCATAATGATAGTATTAAAATCTGTTTAGCTTACAATCATATGACATGCACAAGCACTTGACATGAGCTACTATCACCGCGGAATATAATGCACGCAGCGGTTCTGTTAATGTGACGCTGGCATTACCTTGATATTCGATTTCATTCGATTCGAAGTCACGAACAGGTAACTGCTCTAATCGCTGTTCTTCACTGTTCATTACCACATGTCATGTCATTACTGCACGATACTATTACACATTCAACTTGTTCTTACTTCTAGAACGCCTCGAAAAAGGAAAGCACCTATATCTATGTGTTCCTTATAATTCGATTCATAGCATACTTACATGATCAGCACCCGTTGGTGTAGTGGTCGTAAGCGCTACTGCTGGGCCATGAGGTCATGGGTTCGATTCCCAAAACGTACTGAATTGAAAACACTAGTACTGGGCCAACCCTTTGGGAAATTACAGGTATGATGTTATGTTATTAATTAGGGGTAAGTATGTGAACTTACAAGTAAAGCTGACGCGAAAGTTACAGCTGAGCCAATTTAGATTAAAAGTGCTGTTTATCATTGATTAAAAGTGCTAATTATCATTGATTAAAAGTGCTGATTATCAGCCTAGTTTGAATAAATGAGTTTTGAGCCAGCTCCTTCTGCCATCTCATCAGAAACACTTCCAACTTACCGTGTCTTAAAAAGCCCACATTCGCACATCAGTGTATTTAAATGTGCGGAGATGGATACCGATGGGGCATCCCCACTGGGCGCCATCGGTAAACATTGCCGTTGTGCTGGAGACACCTCTCCCATCCTCTGACTACACGCCACTAAATGAGTTCCATCCCCGACAAGCAGGAGTGGCTATTATGGTGTACCTCTCCATACATAACGTTCCAACTCGCTTCCTGTTAACGTCTATAAAGTAGTAGTGCTTGAATGATCGACTCGCCAGCTCACTCATAAACAGTATCAGTTCCGTAAACGTCCGTCAGTATCAGTTCCCCGTGCCGTTAATCCGGCGCTTTTTGCCCGAGCTGTCACTCTCACTGCAACAGCGCAGGCGCAGGTAGTGAGTGCGCCGGCGCGTGCGCGGCTGCTCTAATTAATGGCTCTTCGCGACGTTTCCTACTTCCACACGCACGCGCACGATGCTTGTAACACATGCAGGCATGCTCACATGCATCATCACATGGTCTCATTACCAATATCGATTGTTATCGTATCAAACACTACATTACTTTCCTTATCCTACCTAGCCAACTGGCGCGACCGGCCGTGAGGCATACCATAATGTATACTGTATGGATGTCCTTTTTTAGGGTTCCGTAGTCACTTGGAAAAAAAGGAACCCTCATAGATTCGTCATGTCCATCCGTCCGTATATCACAGCCACTTCATTCGGAATCTATTATGACTACACAGTTGAAACTTGGTAGGTAGATGTATTCTGTGAACCACTTTAAGATTTTTGTACAAAAATAAACAAAATTAAGGATTAAGGGTAAACCCACCCCGTCGGGGCTCCGGGTTGTTCGTAAGAGATACCGCGACCTCGGCACAAGGGCTAAGAAGAAACATGGGTGATTTTTAATCAGTAGAAGTCTGACACTCCCTTCTGATTTGCCCAGAGCGGGAGGGGTTTTTTTGATGATTTAACCCCCCAAAAAAAATAAAGAAAGGGTAAACATGGAACTTAACCCAAAAAAAAAATATTTTCATCAAACCTATTCGGTGTCTAAAGGCATTCTAAAGGCAGATCTGTAAAAATTACATTGAGGTTCCTCAAACCATTTTTCCTCAAAGTTAATCGTTTGAAAGACACTTCCAAAGTCGTAAAATGTGACCCTTCCCCTCTAACTGGTAAAGTAGAAGAAAATAGAGTGAAAATCCAAAAAAATATATACCAATATCCAAAACTTTCAACCAAAATTGGTTTAAACTATATATTAAAGTAAATAGTTTTTGAGATAAAGGGTGTAAAAGTACCCATAACGCAAACGAAGGGCACTTGTTCTCCCCACCAATGCGATCATTTTTTTGTTCTAGACCATACCTGGGAACCCCCTGTTTTTGTAAATACTAGTTTTTCAGGTTATATTTTTACTTAAATTACCTCCATGACCCGTTTACTATTTAAAGCATCCACTAGCACAATGTTTTAAGAGTGCTACATTGAGTTTTTCCGTAAATTGTGATTTTTGACCCCAAAAACAAAGTCGTTTCCCAGCAAACATTTTTGCGTAGGAGTACTTACTTTAATACTTGGTTGACGTTGACGTAAATGTTCATTTATAACACATTTGCTCGTAAATGGTCTCTTATTTCACCAATTTCAGTATCGTAATGTATCTCATTACGTACTTGTGCGGTAATGTAATGTAAATCGCACGGTTTAGGAAGAAGCTCTGTCAAAACGAACGGTACCTACTTTTTTAAATCTTAGCAAAGAGTTTTTATTTCAGTTATGTGGTCAACATTTTATGAACAAAATTAACTTTGGGAGATAAAATATAATAAATAAACATTTAATTCTTTAATTTTATTAATTTCGACAATAAATTACAACCATTAATATCTGTAGCAAAAACAAAAATATTAATTTACTTTATTAATAATACTGGCTGTTTTTTGCCTGTCTGAAAAAAAATCGCATCGCTTATTTGTTAAGAAATAATAATCAATTTTACTAATTGCTCAAATTTTCATAACTGCTTTAATTAAAGATTTATTCGTTTAAGAAAGTCCGAGTTTTATTTATTTCCTCGCAAATATGTTATAAAACGTCGTATGACATACGTGCGCTTTGATAATTACAGCCTCTGCTTTCTTTTAGCCCTCGCCTACGGCTCGGGCAAGTAATATCGCCTCGGCTGTAATTTTCAACTTACCGCACTTATATCATAATGTACTATTACATCCTGTTTAGTACCTACATTTAAAAAACTGCAAATGTAACTTTGTCATTCATACAAACACTATGAAAAACAAACTTATCACAAAATGAGTACCTACCTATTTCGGTCGACGCTAAAACAAGAAATAATACAAATTAAAGGGAGCTTCCCTACTACGATGGAACGGAACCCTTTACGTGCAAGTCCGACTTGCAATTGGCCGTAGGCGAATGGCAAAAATCGAAACCCTTCTAGATGCCATGTCTGTCTGGCTGTCCGTCTGGTGAAATGTTAATTAGCTAATGCATAATTAATAGACAAAAAGCAAATAACACTTTTTGATCGCGGCTTATTGTTCATTCGTCTATCCAGACTTGATTTTTTTAATTCTTAATTTTCATATTGAATAACTTTAAATAGTTTTTATTAATGAAAGGTCATAAGTGGGCGAAGTTTATTATCAGAGTTCCCGTTTTCAGTTGTACTTTCAACCCTCGGGGAAAGTTATAAAAATTCTGCGGGACCACCAAGAAATATCTAATATTCTTTAAAAAAAAACGTATAATTGAATTCGATTCGATAAGATATCGCAGAACATACACAAAAATAACCCTCCTTTTGGGCTTCGCCGCAGTCGGGTAACAGACGAATTGATATAGCCTCCTACTTTTGGAAGTCGATGAAAAACTTGATGAAATAAATAGATTAATAAACAATACCAAATACCTAATTGTTTCGCTCAAATAGACGGAAGTATCGTCAAAAACTTCAATAACTGACCCAAGCGGCTAATGGTCGGGACGAGATGCTTGTGTGCCGAGAGTTAGCAGAAGACAGCACAAGAATACTAACTGTAATGTAAGACTGAGTGCGTGAGACTGCGTGCGACACGTGCGACTGTGCGACAACGCGAGTCCGCGACACCGCCACATCAGCTATTCGTCTCATCGAGGGTGATGTCACGCACTACCCCCACACCGCATGGGTCTATTTACTTATAATAAAACATGAGTTTTCGCAACAATGGCGGCGTTTTTGCGGAATTTTGAAACATGTCGCAGTGCGTGCGTATATAACGGCGGTGCGGCTCCGGTACACGCATCAGTAACTATCAGTTCCTCCACAACCCATACACCTCACCATGAAGACTTTCGTGAGTATCTCGTTATTTGTCTTCATAGTAAAAGGGCTAAGTATTTTAAAATCAAGTTTGAAATAAGTATTTCATATACAAATTATCAGTTTTCTAGCTATAAATTACCTTAAATTGCAAGGAAAATTAGAAACGACTACAAGACTACTTTTCAGAATTTTGCTAGCCGTGAAAAGTTGGAAGTTCCTGCTTTAACGTTGCAGGACTTAGTCGTAGTGCCAGTTTGAAATTCCAAGTGGAACTTTCACATTGTGATCCGGTGCCATCTAGCTATATCTCGTATGCTCCAGATTTGCATCGCTCTGCTGGCGGCTTGCGCGATGGCTACACCCGCACCCGAGGACGGCAAGCGCGACAAGCGCTCGTACTTCGGGCACAGCCTGGGGTACTCCTCCTACAGTCTTGATGCGCCCTTCATCAGCCACGAGCCCCTAGTGTACTCCGCGCCCGCCGCCGTCATCCACGAGCCCGCCATCGTTCATGTCAAGAAGATCGTCAGCGTACCCCGGGTAAGGCGAATTTTCTGCTTTGTTTAAATGAAGATGCTTCTATCTTTTATATTTATTAATTTGTTAGCATGAGTATCATGTTCGGTTTTCCTTTTACAATAAGCAGAGATAGCTTCGTAAATAGGTCAAAGAAGCTTGTTGTTATGTGTGTCTCCATTGGCAGGTGGTGTCGGTGAGGAAGGTGGTGTCGTACCCGGCCGTGGCGCGCTACGTGGCACCGCGTGTCTCCTACTCGTACGCACCCTCCTACTCTTCGGGATGGTGGTAAACTAGTGACCTGCTACAACTTAGAATAATTTGTTAATAATAAATAATCGAAAGTTACGGCAATCTTTTCATAACTAGACCCTCGTACCTCATTCCCAGATCTGGTGAATCTTTTTCATAGCGTAGGTATTTTACTACAGTATCGAGTCGAATATTATGAATCTCTACCTGAGCTAATTATACTTGACCAATGTCCAACCGTGCCCAGAGTTGGTTTAAAGTCTTCCAGGTAGCTAAAGCAGCCCATGTGCGGATGTGAGATTTCCACAGGTAGGGTTTTATTTCCTTATAGAACGTTTGCCGAACGACGAACTTGACGAAACTCTTTCAGCTTTTTAACATACCGGTTTCTATACGGTTGCATACCGTGTAAAGGGCATCCTGTCGTCTAGCGGATGACAAAAAAAACCCACAAGAAATGTAACACTCACGATCTTGTTTGTTGGGTGAAGATGGCCAGATATCGCACAAGATAGAGAGTTTTGCAAGAACAAAGGGCAGGTATTGGTTTGCCGAGTAGTGGAACACAAGATAGGATAAGAAAAATAAATCTTAGACTCAATAGAAATAATGCCATAATACTTTGATCTAGAAATTTATAGGGTAAATCGACAAATAGCCTGAGGCTATTACTATACGTTAACGTCATCTCTTGTGCTCACAGAAATTTAACAAGTATGTACAGTCATAGCACGTGCTCAGGTTATAAAAACGAATGTATTAGGCATTAAGAAGGTACATTAATCAGATGCACGTCGCGTAGCCCGAGTGAGTGTTACACATGCGTAGTGCTGATCTCGTATGCGTGCAGACTGGCCACTGGGCCACTGGGCCGCTGGTGGCACATGTCAGTTTACCACTGTTGCGGGGAACTGGACAACTAGACCAAGACCATGCTCTTACGCCATCGGACATGACACAAAAGCTCTTTTACAAAATGGATGGACACATTTCGTTTGAGAACGAAATTCGAAGTGGACGTCGCGCGTCGTTCTGTCAAACGCTCCATGGCAGGACTTGACCAAAATTGGCTCTATGCAGCGTTCAGAATAGTTGTAATTTGATTTAGGAAATGCAGTAAATTATGAAACTAATCGTGTCTAACAAAAAACATAGTAAGTATTGGTTTTTAGCGCATAGCTGAGTGCATAATTACACGTCTGTGTGTGTCGCACGCACCACCGCGGAAGGAAACGCCGCACCGACGCCGACCACCGCCCACGCCCGCGCTTGCACGGAGCTATATGGAGCTGCTACCACACTGCTACTACCTATCTAGTGCCCTACCTTATATAAATAACTAGCGAACGTCACGCGGTTCCACCCGCGTAGTTCCCGTTCCCGCGGGAATACAAGGATAATAAGTAGCCTATGTCACCCGGGGATAGCGTAGCTTCCCAACAGTGAAAGAATTTTACAAATCGGTCCAGTAGTTTCGGAGCCTATTCGTTACAAACAAACAAACAAATCTTTCCTCTTTATAATATTAGTGTTGCCGTGTAGAAGTGTAGATTAAACTGTTACGAAACGATCTTATAGCCGAAAATGCAGCCAAGCAACCATATATACAGGGTGTAAATTAACCCTTCACACATACATCAACCAAGCATTCTGTACATTATACTAAGTACCCCTACGCAAAAATTTTTGCTGTGTTTTACGGTAAAACTCAATGTAGCACTCTTAAAACATTGTGCTCGGGGATGCTTTGAATAGTAAAAGGGTCATGGAGGTAATTTAAGTAAAGCTATAACCTGAAAAACTAGTATTCACAAAAACAGCTGTGCAAAAGTTGGAACTTTGACCCCCAATATCTCCGTAACTATGGGGGTTCCTAGGTATGGTCTAGAACAAAAAAATTATCGCAGTGGTGGGGAGAACAAGTGTCCTTCGTTTGCGTTAGGGGGACTTTTACACCCTTTATAAGCAATGTAGGTAAGTAATGTTACATCACAGTTTCACAGTACCCCATAAAATGCAAATCTCAAACACCAATGACCTTGAAGTTGTCGGTAGTTAATTAGTATGTAAGTTTACTCCTCGGCAAACACCTGCTTGATCTAAACCGCCGTTTTGCCTACAAATGAGAGTTGAGACAGACGCGCAACCGATTCAGATCACTCTTGGTATTCATGACTGTAGAGCAGCTGTCCCGAGATTGCACGCGCTCTGTGCGGTGCAGCGGTGGTGCGATACACCTGTAGCTTGTCACAGGAAGTGAGCGTGCTGTCACAGTACAGCCACCCCGCGCATGCGCCCTCCCGCCTGGAGCTGCAGCGAGGTGCGCCTGCGCAGTGTGCGCACACCTCGCCGCAGACATGGACGCGCTCGTGAGTTTACTTACTACTAATTGTTTACTATAATTAGTGTACTGTGCCGATACACACTAATTTTTCGATTGAAGTTTTTGTTTAGGAAGTGGGTCAGTGACCATTGTGTCGGCGATATAATGCGTGTTTAGAGGCCAGGCTGTGGACGCTGACAAACCAACTTACATACTAATTGACTTAAATATTAGGAGAGGCCCTATTGAGTCAGCTGCGGATTTACACAGGATGTTTATTGAACCGTTTAACAAGTGTGATGTTGATGGTGTCATTTCAGACGCAACTGATGCTGCTATGTGTGTGCGGAGTGGCGCTGGGCGAGCCGCTGGGCGACGCACTACGCCGGCACAGCCGATACGGCGTGTACGCGGGCGACTACGCACAGTACACGCAGCCCTCGCGTGACTACGAGCCCTACGTATACGCGGCCATCCCGCTGCACGCGCCCATGCCTGTGCTGCGCGTGCTATCGCCGGCACCGCTCGGCCGGGACCGCAAGCACGCGCCCGCACCCTCTGCGCACCACCCGGTGTACGCGCGCGCTCCCTACGCCGACGACTACGCGCCAACCGCGCACGCCGACTATGACGAGCCGCAATACGCGTCGTCTTACGCGTCGCACTACCAGGCACCGCAGCTGTACGCGGCGGCATCAAACGCGCCGGAGGAGCCCACCATCCTGTACGCGCGCCCCAACGCGGCCGGGGGCTACACGTACCACAGTACGCCGCACAAGCCGGCCGGCAAACGCGCGCCCGCCTCCTCCGACTCGCCCTACATCATACGAGTGCACAAGTATAGAATCGTTAAGGAACGGTAGGCAATGCCGAGGGACTTCCAAAATTATATTATTTGCTAGTTTCTGAATTGAGTATTTAAAATTTAGATCGGATTTGTCAAACTGTATGCGTTGAATTTCGTGGTCTACATTACATTGAAGTGATCCCCCTTAAGTATAGATTGGCTAGTTCTCATTCAAATTCTCAAATCTGAAACTGAGTGTCTGTTTCCCAAACATTAATAACCGTGTAAATATATTATTAATTACTTAAATATTTATTCGTGATGGACCTACTATGTTAATTTAAGCCTACATTTAGTTTCGATTGTAAAACTAATTCTTAGTAGAGTGTAAGTTATGTTAGGTAATAAGTTTTGGTCTTTCGCTGTGCTTCCTTCGACTGCAGTAGGTACTTGTATATTATGGTATTAAGTATTTATAGGAAACGAAGATAGTTATTCATAAGAGCAAGCATATTGTATATACCGCCAACCTTTCAGTGTATATCCACAGGTCCTAGGTAGACGTTTAGTGAATTTAACTTGTTCCATACCTTCATAGCTAACATTTAAGCACCATTATAAAATACTGAGTTCCTAGAAAGCGCAGTTTAAATACAAATATTAATTTACTACCTGCTTCTTGTTTTTTTATCAATTTGCCGTTTTCCTCAATAAAACCTCACAACGTCTATAAAATATAACAGGGTAAACAGCCACACGGCTCGTTCCTCCGTACCACAGGAGGCACGTTACGCCATTTATCCTAGTTGTCGGGGTCCTGAAAGTCTAATAACTACAAGTTAAATATAGTAAGTACTTAATAAGCATCATTTGCCTATTGGTTAGCTGTCCTGATTCCTGACTGAAGATGCGTCTTACAATACAGGCTCTATGTTAAACCCCAAAAGTGGCGTGGGATTCTATTGCTTCCAAAAATCAGCAAAGGAAAGTAGAAAGAGTTAACTTTTGTCAATGCACGGCTCAGATAGAGTTTTAAAAAAAGGAACCCGTATAGCTTCTGTCATCAAAAAAATATATACGCTTAGATCTCGATGACCATTTTTAAAATTCAACCAAGATTGGTTTGATCAAGACAGCAGTATTTGAGATATAGCACATTTTCAAAATACCGCAAAGATGACATACTTCAAAGGGAAGCCCCCTACTACGATGATACGGTACCCTTCATGTGCGAGTCCGACACACACTTGGCGGTTTTTTGACACAATGTATTGTTTTATCTGTGGAAAAAAAAAGAATAAATAAATGATAAAAAAGTGAAATACATTGCATAATGAACCTACTTTTTCAGTGCGATAAGTGCCAGTTTTGTAAGAGGAAATGGTAAAAAATAAATGACACAAAGTAGCTAAGTGTGGGTTTAATCCTTATTCCTCTATGGCTCAGCCTACAACTTAACTAACATTTATATGACAGGGCCAATAACAAAATAGTCATTTACTTTAAAAAGAAATAGTGTTTCCTAAAGAACTTTCGTTGTTAGCTGGTGACTGTAGTACTGAATCACGGTCTTGCGTGCGGTAAATACTTACATGATGATAGTCACCCGATCAACCAAGCGCTTATTACGAGTAATTTACACACGCAACTGAATTTATAGACAATGCATACCTATCTATACTGATTAGTTACTTACCTCCTTGCGGAATTTAATAACGATGCTTTTTTATCGTACTGTAGTCAATATGGAGCCCTTATAGTTTCGCCATGTCGTCTCTCCGACCGCACTACCTATATCTCAAAAGACTCTTAGTACTAGAAAGCTGTAATTTGGCATGAATATACAAATGAGTTACGCCGACAAAGTTCTGAAGTATAATCTTGAAATTGTGTTTTTAGGTTATCTCCACATTAAAGTGGGGTGATTTTTTTTTTGCGAAGTCCATGTGTTGAATATCTTTGGATAGGACTTTTAAAAATATTGCGAGTTTGCTCAAACAGGATTCGTTTGTGAAATATTAAGCATTAAATAACTTGACCGTAAATTTGAAGCCTAATAATACATACATGAGAGAGAGGCCATCGTTCTGTCCCTTTTTCGCTTCCGTTCTCCCTCCTTGTCGCGTACTATCGCCGTCTCTGTCTCTCCTCCCGCCACCACCAGCAGTTGCAAACGTCGGTTTGCTTTTGGATTAGACTCATTTGACGTCGTTGTTCCTGTCCTGATAACATCGGAGGTATTTCGCTGTCATAAAGTACTTGTGAAATTTCAAAAAGTTATTAACACTATTGTACAGCGTACAGCTCAACACTAAGGTAAATAACATCTTTCAAACTAACTTTAACTTTTGAACACCTATTTGAAATCAGAATACAATGTTCAAAATCTGTACCTACTGTGAATAATAGTGTGTTTAACTCGTTAACGGTGTTACCGTTCGGTTCAAATAAATGAATTATTCTAAACGTACCCTCCTTTTTTAACTTTTTTGCATAAAGTTATTTTTGTCGTATTCCAGTGTACTTACGAATTGTAATTATAATGAGTGATCAAAATATCTTACCGAACCAAAATATGAGCACTCAAGATATAGATAAAGAAGCTAACTTGCAATCTCGGAAAAGAAAGCGCCGTGTTCGTCATTAGTAGCTCAGCATCATCATCAAGTACTAGTTCAAGTTCTAGTAGTTCTGATAGCTCAACAAACCGTAAGCGTTCTCGCCGTTCGCGTAAAAGAAACAAGCGCAGCCAAAGAGACCGTAAATTTGAAAAGTTATTCGAAGAAGTAGCCGATATTAAGAAAAATTTAATGAATCGGGCTAATGAATTTGATTCCGGGTCATTATATGAACATGATCGTGAAGATTGTTTAGATGATAATGTGAGCCGTCAACTGTATTGCGATAATATATCTATAGATGAACCGGATAATTCTGAGTTAGGCCCGGAAATTTCATTGTCAATAGGGACTAAAACGAAAGATCCTGATATCTTAAGAACACCAAGTGCGTATTTAGACATAATGATCCCGATTGGACAAATGTGAGGTATTCCGAAGTTCAAAAAAATTATAGGCATACCCCCGGTTTCATGGAACTCGATGCAAATGATGAATTGAAACGATATGACGCCTCGCGCTCTTTAATTAATATGGAAAAATCTTTTGGCTCCTTGACTTTCGCCCTAATTAAACAAAGAGAACAGCTGCAAACGGAGCTTCGCTCCTTTTTAAGCTGGACTAGACAAGCAGATAATTTGAACCCTGATACGATTTGTGAAAAAAATAACTGATGTTTTTGTAAATGGTGAGTACGCTAGAATTTCTAGCGATACATTACAAATGATTTGCGGACACCGCGCAGAATGTATACAGCAAAGAAGGGAAACTATTTTGGCTGGTGTCAAGGATCCACTACACAAGACTATGATGAGAAAAATTCCGCCGTCTTGTCACAATCTTTTCTCAGCTGAACAACTTACTTCTACGTTAGAAAAAGCGGGAGGCGTGAATAAAGTATTCTGGCCTCGTGACAAGGATCGCGATCCAAGCACATCCACGGCTCAGCGAAAGTTTCCACTTCCGAGTCAGAGAAAGGTGACCTATAAACATATGGGGCATACCTCTTCAAGGCCGAATAATAAACCTTTCTTTAACAGCGGCAAGCCCTTTCGGGGCCGGGGTGGTAAGCAATCAAATAACCGTATATCCAATGATAATTCAAATACCAGCCGCAAAGCATCTCCTTTATCCCACCGGGATAGGAGAGGAAATTCACGCCGATTCTGACTCAACGAGTTCGTTTCGCGCCGGTCAGCTGAGGTTTTTTCACGACCGGTGGAAGAAAATGGGCGCACCAGATTATATATTAAAAATAATATCCGGTTACCGAATTCCGTTCGTACAAAAACCTCCACTTCACATGCCCAATCTACAGAATTCAGTCCAGTGGACGCCTCATTCTCCAGAAATGGATCAAATTATTCACAAAATGATATCACAAGAGATACTTACAGTCATGCCACTGACTCAAAGTTTCATTTCACCAATGTTTCTGGTACCCAAAGGAGACGGGGATTTCAGACCGATTTTCAATCTCAAAGCCCTAAACCGATACGTCGATGCCTCCACCTTCCGGCTGATCAATATTTTCAGAATCCCAGACTTCCTTCAACCGAACGATTGGATGGTGAAAATAGACCTATCTCAGGCATATTTCCATCTGCCAGTCACAAAGGCTCACAAAAGATTTTTACGGCTAGTTTACCAAGGCCAATTGCTTCAAATGAACTGCCTTCCCTTCGGGCTCAGTTCAGCACCGAAAACGTTTGCCTCCTTGAGCAATTGGATTGCCCAGACTCTTCGAGACCGCGGAATGCGTGTAGTAATTTATTTAGACGACTACTTGTTAGTCAATCAAGATCACGAAACACTGGTGAGTCACGTCAAAACCACAGTGGACATCCTAAAGTATTTAGGATGGATGATAAACTTCGAAAAGTCTATCCTGCAACCAAGACAAGCAATAGAATATCTAGGTATATTATGGGATCCATGGAAGAACATGAAATCACTTCCAGCAAAAAAGTGCTTGAAAATGAGAACCATGATCACTCGCTTGATCAACAAGCAAAAAACATGCCTGAAGGAGTTACAAAGCATCATAGGAATGATGACTTTTTCAAGCTTCGTTGTACCTCACGGAAGGATAAATTTTCGTCAACTTCAAAAACTATGCATCAGCATGTTACACCTGAAACCAACAACACAGACCTCACTGCCGGAGGTAGCCCAGAGGGACTTACGATGGTGGCAAAATTATCTCGAGACTTCGTCTCCTATCCATGTCCCACATCCAACACACTATATTGTCACCGATGCCTCAGACAACGCTTGGGGTGCTTACATAAACAACACCTATGTATCCGGCACTTGGAAAGAACGGGAAAAAATTGCTTCATTGCAATCTAAAGGAGATGCTTGCAATCTAAAGGAGATGCTTGCAATCCTGAAAACGATACAATATTGTGGCCAAAGCTTGCACAAAGCCAGTTTACACGTTCAGTGCGACAACAAGACAGCAGTATCGTATCTGAGGAACGAAGGCGGTACAAAATCTCTAGCACTCATAGACCTGACCTACCAGATTCTACAGCTTGTAGATTCTTACCAGATTCACTTAGCCATTTACCACATTCCGGGTGTATACAACGTAGAAGCCGACAGGTTATCTCGACAGCAGAGACTTCCAGAGTGGCATCTACTCCCTCAAGTAACGCGCCTAATATTTGCCCAATGGGGAACCCCAGTGATAGACTTGTTCGCGTCTCAGCGAGCCCATGTAGTCCCCAGGTACTGCAGTCTGGATCACCGAGACCAACAGGCCGAGTTTCAAGATGCCTTCAGCCAGATCTGGAGCTATCCATTGGCATGGATTTTTCCGCCACCATTCTTGATACCGAAAGTGCTGATCCATCTGAACAAATGTCGAGGAATATTTCTGATTGTGGCCCCGAAATGGGACCAAGTCTTTTGGAGACCGGATCTGAAAAATCGGGCAACAGACCGCCCTTGGACGATCAGGAATCTCTGCCAAGTACTAATGGACACCTCAACCAACAAACCCCCTCACAAGGCCAACGAAATGACATTGGAAGTTTGGAGATGTGGGGGTGGAATGAAAAACTGAGTGACTGGACAACCCAACAGAAGCATCTTCTTATGAAAAGCTGGCGATCGTCTACTGTAAAAACATATAAGCCAGCCTGGGCTCGTTGGATAAAATGGGCTAAGGTTAATCATATATCTGTAAAAGAGCCAAGCGGTTCGGCGCTTGCTAGATTTTTAGCTGATCTTCACCAGAACGATGGACTCTCTTACAACACTATACTTGTCCATAAAGCTGTAGTTTCAACTTTGTGTTGTCCAGAGTTTTCAGAACGGCTAAGTGGGCACCCTTTGGTCAAACGAATATTAAAGTCTATAGCACTAGCAATTCCAAAACCCTCAAAGACTCCAGTTTGGGACGTTAAGCAAGTTGTATCTTTACTATGCCAACAGAATCCTGAAATAGATAAACTCTATGAGGTATCACAGCACACAGCATGCCTCTTACTACTGTGTTCTGGTCGTAGGGTCCATGACCTGACCCTGTTGAGCACAAATTGTAATCATTGCGAAATTTCTACTGATTATATTATCTTTTGGCCAATGTTCGGCTCAAAAACTGACTCCGCAAATTATCGTCAATCAGGTTGGAAGTTAATGATAAATAAAGACAATAAATGCTTAGATCCAGTACATTGGATTTTAAAGTTGATATCCATCGGAGGAAACAGGAGAAATGAAGCTAAATGTGACAATTTATTTATTACTACGTATGGTAAAGCTCGCCCTGCTTCACGTTGTGTAATAGCTAACTGGGTTAAGAAAGTATTAAAGGATGCTGGGATTGAAGCCCCAGCTGGAAGTTTTAGGTCTGCAGTAGCTTCAAAAAGTTGGAATGAGAACTGTTCAATTGATGAAATTCTCTCCAGAGGCAACTGGAGATCAGAAAATACATTTAGGCGTTTTTACTGTAAAGAGGTTAAGAAAACCGACGGTCAAAACTCTGTTACTAATTTATTTAATGCAGTGTGATTCAATAATAATTATTCAAAATGATTTTATGATTTGTTTGTGTATACACAGTATTGAATTAACAAAGCGAGTCGCTTGGTTTCCAGCCATTTGTTACTTATGTTGTACCTACCTATAAAATATGGTTTTTTGTTTTTCTAAAAATAAAACTAATTTATTTTGTAAACCATATTTTTATTTTTTGTACCCCTGTAAGAAAATATCTTTCGTTACAAGTAGGTACTATGCTATGTATATTTCCTTCAATTCCTTCATTCGCCTGCTTTTGCGTTTGGCAAAGGCTTTATTCCTTTTCATTACTGTGTGATTTACATCTTCATTTTAATAGTCACATTGACGTCTCCACCACCACCAGGCGATAACAAACACGTCTCTCATGTATTATTAGGCTTCAAATTTACGGTCAAGTTATTTAATACAAACGTTTTACCTGAAATAAAACGTAAATTAAATTACTTACCTAAATTTGAAGCCTAATAATTTAAATTCTGCCTGGTTCTACAACGACTTCAATGAGTCTAATCCAAAAGCAAACCGACGTTTGCAACTGCTGGTGGTGGCGGGAGGAGAGACAGAGACGGCGATAGTACGCGACAAGGAGGGAGAACGGAAGCGAAAAAGGGACAGAACGATGGCCTCTCTCTCATGTATGTATTATTAGGCTTCTTTAGGTAAGTAATTTAATTTACGGTTTATTTCAGGTAAAACGTTTGTATTATAGTGCAAATTTTTGTTGGACTCAGGTGTGCCAACCTAAACCTATAATACAGAGTGGAGACGATGATACGACAATACTTAAATAAACCCACCGACCATACTAGTTCATAGGAATAATTGTAAACCATAAAAAAACATCTAAATACAAAAATACAAAAAAAAAAAATTAAACAAACTAAGTAAATGGCTTATCCTCTCCAACACTTGCTTTAAACATCATATTCGCAGATTATACACATCGATATCCCCTGGTGACAGATGTAGGAACCAAATTGACTACATACTAATTGGGACAAGATGGAGAAGCTCAGTGACGAACGCCACAACTTTCCCCGGTGCTGACTGCGGCTCTGACCACCAGCTTCTTGTAGCAACAGTCCAAATACGACTAAAGAAGATACAAAGATCTAAAACAGTCCCAAATATGCAAAGTATAGATTTCGATGGCTTCAGAAAAAACTTTGAACAGAGTGTGTTAAACTTTCCGAATGATATTACAGACAGCGACGGTAAATGGGAACAGTTGAAGAGGATGATAGAGAAAACAGCGACTGACAATAAACTTTCAAAACCTGTCATGAAAGAATTTATCACACCAGAGACAGCACAAATCATCCTTGAGAGACGTGAACTTAAGGGGAACGGTTTAATTTCACATGAAGATCAACAGCGGTATTCAGAACTGAGTCGCCAAGTTCAACTGCGCTGTCGGAAAGATTATGATGATCACATCAACGGCATCTCGAACTCGAACAGCACTCCCTGAAAAACGAATCCAGATATCTTTTTCAAAAAGTAAAAGAATTGACTGGAACCCGTAAACCAAAAATATGTGCCATTGAAGATAAAGATGGACGTCTACTTACAGATGTGGCGCACGTGTTAGATCGCTGGAAAAATTACTGTGCGGAGTTGTATGACACGGGAGACTTTACAAACGCTGAAATTACATGGGCAGCAGAAGAACCTGATATCTTGTCTTCGGAGGTTGAGCATGCCATCAAAGCTCTTAAGTGCAAAAAATCACCAGGTAAAGACGGTATAACAGCCGACATACTGAAGAACCTAGGTCAATGGGGCACAAAACTTATCACCGAAATATGCAACACCATTTGGAAAACCGGAAAATGGCCAAAAGACTGGACAGAATCGGTGTTCATACCATTGCACAAGAAGGGCTCTTTCAAAGACTGTGGAAACTACAGGACGATAGCGTTAATATCCCATGCGAGTAAGATCCTCCTCCATGTTATCAATCGACGTTTCAACTACTTTTTAAGCCGACAGATACCCGAAGAGCAGGCAGGCTTTGTTAAGGGCAAAGGAACGCGGGAACAAATACTGAACGTCCGCCAAATTATTGAGAAGAGCAGGGAATTCAACAACCCCGTGATCCTGTGCTTTATAGATTATACAAAAGCTTTTGACTGCGTAAAATGGGATAAACTGTGGAAGTTGTTACTAGAAATGGGGGCTCCTGAACACCTTGTTGCTTTAATCCAGAGTCTATACACAGAAAACCGTTCTTTCGTTAGAATAGGTACCAAATGCTCCAATATGTTCCAAATTAAAAAAGGTGTGAGACAAGGGTGCATATTATCCCCTTCCCTTTTCAACATATATGGAGAATACATCATTCGAAAGACCATCGAACACTGGGAGAAGGGCTTCCCTATAGGTGGAAAAAGAATATCGAATCTCCGATATGCCGACGACACTGTTCTGCTTGCAACATCCATGGAAGATATGAGTGAGCTGTTCCAAGGACTCGAGAGGGAAAGTGGCAACATTGGTCTCGCAGTAAACAGAGCGAAAACCAAGGTAATGATTGTAGATCGAACAGGGAAGCTAACAAATGTCACCTGCAAAATTCCTGGCATCAACGTCGTCGACCACTACACTTACCTTGGCTCACAAATCTGCAGTGACGGCAGCTGTGTCCTTGAGATAAAAAGGCGTATTGGGATGGCCAAGGATGCTATGACCCGTTTAGGCAACATCTGGAAGAAGAGAGGAATTGGTATCAAAACCAAGATCAGACTGATACGAGCGTTAGTATTCCCTATCTTCCTGTATGGAGTGGAAACGTGGACGATTTTGGCCCGAGAAAGGCAAAGGATCGATGCATTTGAGATGTGGTGCTGGAGAAGAATGTTGAGAATACCGTGGACTGCAAAACGCACCAATGCATCGATCCTAACCAAGCTTCGCATTAAAACCCGCTTGTCGACCATATGTCAACAACGCCTTCTCTCATATTTCGGTCACATAGTGCGCAGAGGCGATGAAAGCTTGGAAAAACTGATCGTGATTGGGAACACCGAAGGCAAAAGATCGCGCGGTCGTTCACCAACCCGTTGGACTGATCAGGTGAAGGAATCATCGTCCTCTAAGTTCTACACGGTGGTAAGGGATGCGCTGGACAGAAACCGGTGGAGGCGGATCATCCACTCCAGATGTGACTCCGAAGCTGACCACGATCCTCAGACATGAGGGACCGACTACAGAGAGAGAAATGGCTTATAAACTGGTAATAAAAAAAAGTTGTTAAAAAACTAAAAAACCCGACTGAAAAAACTGAAAAGCAAAAAACAAGCACATTTTAAATTAAACCAAACTAGGAAACAGGCAGGGTTCATTTGAATATTAAATTATGAAATGAAAATAGAATGGACGGGCCTGCTTCCGCTTTGTTTTTTTGCTTTGCTTTGTTCATTCAGTCGGGTTTTTTATTTTTTACCTACTTTTTTTAATTTCAACTTTTTAGTTATTTTGTGTTTGTTTTGTTGGTCGCGTAAACTTATTCGCAGATGATTTAACTTTTGTGTTTGTTTATAGGTTTTGTGACTTGGAATATCTTTTAATTTAAACATATAAGTGTCTTATATTTTTGTAATCTCCTTTTAAAACCCTTCATTTTGATACCCTAATCGAAGGTAAAGGATTTTTTTTTAATCCGCGTTATGCCCCCAAAATCAGAAAATATCTTTGTTTTTTAAATTTTAATGTAGCCAGTGACACTCGCGCCATCAATACGAATCTAACGACTTATATTTTATTCAAATCCCTTCATCCGTTTAGGAGTTATGAGGGAAAAAAGAAACGGACATACAACATACAAACACGCCAAACACATAACCCTCCTTTTGGGCTTCGCCGCAGTCAGGTAAAAAGATGTTAACAATTGGGCATGCCTAATTTTTTTTTTCAAGTGCTGTCTTAAAACCATTTCAAGGGTTAGCTTAGGTGAATTCATGCCTGTTATCAGATTTGAAAAATACATACTATTTCAAAAGTTATAGGTGTTTTAACGAATGACTTTCATTTGACCTTTCAGACCCTCCAACAAAGCATAATAGAACATTCCTTTGTCATTCTATCATTCTTGAAAAAAAAAACATTCGGTTGCGAGGCTGTCAATGTCAACATTTTGTAAGTTATGTTTAGCCAGCTTTGTTGAAGTTTGTTTTTGTGAAATGTTGTGAATTGTTGTAATGGCTTCTTTAAATTATACTAAGGCGGATTCCCGTAACATACCTACGGTCAATAATGCTATGATTGTTGAGTATATGATGTTGTCCACTCAACACAACATAGCGGAAATACGAGGAGCAAAGGCTCTAATGTAAGTATTCTATATCATTGTTTTGATTTATATAAGATTGGTTTATCTCTTGTCATCAATGAACTTATTATATACTAGCGACCCGCCCCGGCTTCGCACAGGTGTTTTTCTCTACTATATTATGCATGTATTATACTTAAAAACCTTCCTCTTGAATCACTGTATCAATCTCAACTGTCAAGGATATGTCACTGGATTTAGATTGACATTGTATTATTTTTTAATTTGTCTGTGGCACAACACCGCACTACATACAGCCTCATAGTGATATTGAGAGCACCTCGAATTTAAAAAATCCTAAAAAAATGTACAACCCCTAAAAAAATAAAATAAGCAAATTAGTTCCTTGAAATGGTCTATATTTTGTAAAAAAAAAAAAAAAAAAAAATCAAGTCATGGCCAATTGCTTTAATACCTACTTTGAGAATTAAGTCGGAATATACGTGAATTGTCCTTTTTTAGGATACATTAGAACCTTTTTTTTTCCGCATCCATCACCGGTTTTTTTTTCAAAATAATATATGTTAATCTACACAATTTAAAGCATTTAAAAAAGTTGTTAAAAAACTAAAAAAACCCGACTGAAAAAACTGAAAACCAAAAAACAAGCACATTTTAAATTAATTTAATTATAATTAATTAATTAATATGCTTTTCGGCCAACCGTGGGGTCCGAGTGCTCATAGCCAAACGCATCAACCCCAAACGGCTCGAAAATAAAGTTTCCACAAAGATAAATTTATGGCGCTTGAGGTTCTCTCCAGCCGCAGCGGAACCATCTGCGTAACACGAAGAGCTTGGAAGATGTGATGGCGCAAGAGTATCGACGTAATATGTTGCGTCCCACACTAAAGGCCTACCCATGTACCAAGGAAACAAAGACATGACGTCCGGTCTTTTGGCATCTAAAACAGCTGGTACGCCGATAAATAGAATGAAAATAGAATCAGTATGGGTTCAGAGCGGGAAAATCAACAGAAGATGCTACCCTGGATCTCACAAGTTCAATAGTCACACACATTAACAATAAGCAGAAGTCTCTTGGTGTCTTCCTAGATCTCTCGAAGGCGTTTGACACCGTTTCTGTCCCCAAACTGACTAACAAGCTGGAACAGATTGGCATACGTGGCATTGCCCTGGAAATCTTTCGTAGTTACTTATCGGGGCGTAAACAGGTTGTGAGGGTGGGACCATTTGTGAGTGATGACCAATCTCTGTTTTATGGTGTCCCCGAGGGCAGTGTACTAGGACCAACCCTCTTCCTCATATATGTTAATGAGCTGTGTCAGTTATCTCTTCCGAACACAAAAAACATTACATATGCGGATGACACAGCTCTCATAACCCATGGCAGGGACTGGTCAGAGACCCGCGAAAGGGCAGGATTGACACAGAGGATGGTCATGCCAACCACCTTCGTTGTTTGGTATCAGGAGCCATGTGTGTGCCAACCTAGTGGCCAACACCTGTGACTGTGCTCAAATTGAACGTTGCGATAGTAAAAAAAACCTTGGTGTTATATTGGACAACCTACTGACTTGGAAAAAATATATTAACTCACTTGTAATTCGAATCAGAAGGTTGATTTTCGTGTTTAAAAACTTCGAGCGGCTGCTGATTTCGAGTGCTTTAGGATGGTCTACTTTGCCCTTGCTCAATCAGTTCTAGGTTACTGCATAACCACATGGGGGGGGGGGGGGACGCACAAGACAACCATGTTGCGGTTAGAGAGAGCGCAGAGAGCAGTTTTAAAGATTTCTCCACTACGACCCTCAGTCCGGTCCAGCCAGGGATCGGTTCTGGGGCCGCCCTTGTGGAACATCGGTTACGACTGGGTGCTGCGCGCCGACCTCCCTAGCGGCGTCAGCGTAGTCTGCTACGCGGACGATACGCTGGTACTAGCTCAGGGTGGGTCGTACGCGGCGGCGGCCGACAATTTGACAAGCGGGGTTGCGATAGTCGTAGAGAGGATCCGGCAGCTGGGTCTCGAGGTGGCGCTTCACAAGTCGGAGGCCATGGGCTTCCATGCACGTGGGAATGCGCTGCCGTCGGGATCCCAGTTAATGGTGGGAGGGGTTCCCATCGGCGTCGAGTGTACTTTGAAGTACCTAGGACTCGTCCTCGACAGCCAGTGGAACTTCGTGGAGCATTTCCGACGTTTGGCTCCCAGACTGGAGCGGGCCGGGGCTGCCTTTAGGTGGCTCTGGCCCAATCTGGGGGGGCCAAACGCCTCCTGCCAGAGGCTCTATGCGGGGATCGTGCGGTCCATGGCCCTTTACGGGGCCCCGGTGTGGGCGCCTGCTTTGAGGAAGCGGGCCGCCCACTACCTGAACGTGCCCCAAAAGGTCATGGCCGTAAGGATGGTACGGGGGTACCGCACGATCTCCCGCGAAGCGGCGAACCTACTTGCCGGATTGCCGCCGTGGGATCTGGAGGCGATAGTCCTCGCACGCCTGCATCAATGGCGCGCGGAGGCGCTGCGCCGGGTAGTCACTCCGCTGCCGCGGCAAATTTCTGCGCGGCGGACAGACCTCCGGTGCGATCTCATGGCGACATGGAGACAGCGACTGTCGCAACCCCGTGCAGGGCACGCCACGATAGTGGCGGTAAGTCCCCTCTTTGAGGAGTGGCTAGAGAGGCGCCACGGCGCCCTCACCTTCCGTCTGACGCAGGTCCTCACCGGACACACAGTGGAGGCACACAGTGGAGGTGTGCCCCGCTTGGGCGGAGCCCCGCCGTGTTCTCATAGCGGCGATCGGCGGCGGCGACCTCTCGCGCCCGGCCCTGGTGCAAGCCATGGTCCGGGGCGAGGAGGAATGGGACGCCGTCGCCTCCCTCTGCGAAGCAGTGATGCTAGCGAAGGAGGTGGCGGAACGCGAGAGGGAGAGAACCTCTCGTCCCAGCCGCCGCGGGAGGCGCTCCGGGCGTCGGGGGTCCCGCGATGACCTCCGGCCACCGTAGATGCGGGCCTGTGGACGGTGAGTGATGGGCTAACTCGCAGTCCGTCCGTCTCACGACGAAAACAGGCCGTGTCAACGGCGCGTTCGTGTTAAACGCGCGCCTCAAAGAGATGTTAGCAACATGGGAGGGGCCCGAAAGGGCCGACGCCTGTTGGGGCCGCGGGTAGTCCATTGGTTATCGAGGCCTCGACATAGAGGGCGAAGAAGGAACATGGGTGGTTTTTAGTCAGTAGAAGTCTGACACTCCCTTTCGCTCTGCCCAAGAGCGGGAGGGGTTATTCGATGATTTTACACCCACCAAAACAAAAAAACAAAAAAAAAAAAAAGGCAAGGAAATAGTATTAGATCGTTCCTTGCTTCGAGGTAAAGTAAAAAAAACGTTACAATGTGTCAATATTGTCAATCTCAAGCCGTCACTGTCAGATGTCAGTGTCAGATTCGATCAAGAAAAGGAAGGACGAAGGTTAGTGGTTAGTTTTATAGAGGCAGTAGCCGGTAACGGCAAGGGGCAACTTGGAAAACTCTTTTTCCATGATTATCACTACTTTTATGTCATAACGTGACTTAAATAATTCAAAATGCCGCGAGTGAAAATTGATTACGTCGTCAGTTTCAGCAGCGAGGATCCGGTGAGTGCAACTGTTTCAGCTTTCAATTGCCTGTCTTTTACATTTGTTTACGTTAAACAACAAACATGCTCCTCTGTTTTGAGTTAACGTAGTTCCCGTTCCCGTGGGAATACAGGGATAAAAAGTAGCCTATGTGACCCGGGGATAGTGTAGCTTCCCAACGGTGAAAGAATTTTTCAAATCGCTCCATTAATTTCGGAGCCTATTCATTACAAACAAACAAACAAATCTTTCCTCTTTATAATATTAGTGTAGATAAGGACGCCCTCAAGTGTTACTAACTAGTACGACTATTTCATTTCATTTACATTCTCATAGTCCAGGCAACATAACATGTTAGGTGCATGTTTCAACTTGTTTGATGGGAGTATGCTACCTAACCTGGTTTGTTATGTCTATAATATATATTGCACACTGTTTATAGGTGCTGTGTAGGATGAAACATATTTCTTGTATGTATTTAAAACTATAGCCTCTCCATATTGTGTGCAGGAGCACCCCGCCAGCAACCTGCTTCTCCGGGAGGTAAGCAAGAAAAAGTGGTTGTGCAAGAAGGGCGAGACCTCCTGCTCTGTTGTGCTACAGCTGCCCAGATCTGTCAAGGTTGGTGAAGTTCTACCTCTCATAATATAGTTTTATACATATCAAGGGATCATATTTTGTAACCTTTTCCATTAAAAAACGAAAGTAACCCTGTTTGTCTGTTATGTTTCCACACCTTAAGGTGGAAGCTCACATCTGGCCCGCGAAATTCTAATTTTCTTACGTTTTTGGCAATTTGCAGGCCAGTGCTTGGTTGTATGTTTATGAAAATTTGATTTGCAACTGTAAAACGTATGAAGTTACCGAATTATAACCATCAAAATTATCAATACAACCCTCCAAGTTCATTTTCATGTCAAGATTGATTTTTGCATGTAAAAGTCATTCTTTAGTAATTTAGTTGTTGTTCTTTAGTAGTTAGTAATTTTGATGGTTGGCAACCAAGCACTGGCCTGCAAATTGCCAAAAACGTAAGAAAATTAGAATTTCGCGGGCCAGATGTGAGCTTCCACCTTAACCACTAAAATTAAGGTCAGTATATAATTTGATAGCAGCTCGGAGAAAGACTTTTCATATTTGTTTTGTGTTTTGCTGTTCTCAACATTTATATAAAAAATAATAAAATACAAAAATACACAGATTAAGTTGTCGGCACTAGCTAGTATTGGAATGTCATTCTGAACATTAATTCAGATTACTGGGGTACACATTGGTGCCTACCACACGGCACTAGTGGAGGTGCTGGTCGGCCGCTCAGAGACCTCCAGCGAGCAGTTCCAGGTGAGAATATTGATAGTTATAAATCTCATAAAATAAATTTCTTTTAACATGAGGAACTGAACATTATTTTTTTATTTTATTTTATTAATTTTAAGAAAACTTACAGCTAAAACATTTGAGTAGTAGAATTAACAAGTAGAAGAAGGCCAATTATTACAAGTTTCCACATATAAGAAAAGATTTAATGTGATTGCATGCATATTATATCTGATAAACTGATAATTATGTTCTGATAAGACGCAGTTTGATTTTATCTACACTACTGTAACAGACAGTAGTAATATAAGTGACATTTTGGCTTGTGTTATGTTTGAAAAAAAAACTGTTATATTATTAGTTTTAGTTTGACTGGCCTGTTGGTCTAGTGGTTAGTGACCCTAACTGCTATGCCGGAGGTCGTGGGTTCGATTCCCACCCAGGAAAAATATTTGTGTGATGAGCACGATCATTTGTTCTGTGTCTGGGTGTAATTTATCTATAATATGTATGTATTTAGAAATATATAAGTATGTTTATCAGTTGTCTAGTACCCATAACACAAGCTCTGCTATGCTTGGGACTAGATGGCGTTGTGTGATAGTTGTGGAATATTATTATTATTATATTATTATTATTATTAGGTTTGCAAAGTAAAATCATCCAAGGAGTTAATGCAAGCAGTAGTATGCAGGAAAATGTGTTCCTTTTTTTGTTCCAACAGTGTTGAGTGTTAAGTACACTGTGGATGTTTATGTAAGGTGTTAGTGCCGAGCAGCGTGTTCATATCGCGCGAGGAATCCCGGCGCGACGTGGCCGTGCAGCGCGTCCGCTCGTTCGGCTGCGACGCGCTCAGTGCGGGCGCGCGCGACCAGCGCTGGGACCGCGTGCGCCTAGTGTGCTCGCAGCCCCACAACAAGCACGCACAGGTACCACACAACCTACCTACAGTCAATAGATGCAGTCACCGACAAATTAATTTGGGAATAATGCAGCAAGATGACGACAGAAATAGAAGAGAGTCCTCCCGCTCAGAGTGTCAGGCTTCAACTGACTAAAATCCACCCATGTTCCTTCTTAGCCCTTTGTGCCGAGGCAGCGGTATCTGTTTCGAACAACCCGCAGCCCCAACGGGATTGGACGAGACCTTAGCTCAGGAATGGGACTATTTCTTAGTTGGTTCTGTTAAATATAACTTGATGGCTTTCCTTGGAAAGAGACTGAACCCCACAAAACGCAAAATTCCCACATTTTTTTACAGATTACATTGAAGGCAATGTAATCTGTAAAAAAATTTGGCAATTTGTAAACACGGAATGCTTGTGGTTCTTAGTAATATACAAAGTTTCGTTATCTGAATAGAGATATAATAATATATTGGTTAGTTCGGTCTGTCGTTCGTGCACGTGGACGAAGCGGAGGGCGCAGTACCCGCAGTACCCGCAGTACCCGCAGTACCCGCAGTACCCGCAGTACCCGCACTGACCGCGCGACTGTTGGCGTTGGACGCGCTGTCGTCGGACGAGGACGACTTCAAGCCCGGCGAGCTGTTCGCCAAACATCGCCAGAGCGCCGCCGCCGCGGAGACACACTCCAACACTAGCGCTAATACTGGTACCGTACTGGACTATTTTATCATTAACAATATACTGTTGTTAAGGCTAACATCCTGGTGTGCAAACCTAGAAAGCACTCTTTAAAAACCGATCCCCGGATAACGGCAAATAGCTCGCCTACTATTACATAGGACTCAAACATAAGTGGCGAAATCACGAATCCCAGTGTGAATGTTCGTTACATCACTTCCATGCACATACAAAATTATGATTTTAGTTAGTCGTGGGTGACATTTTCATGAATATCAACAGCTCTCAAGATAAAAACGAAGTCGAAGTTAAAGGATACTTCCTAACGAACATCATTTTCATGGTTTGCAGGTTTCAATTTTGTATTCAATTAGAGCGCCTTCGATAATTAACCCGTATTCGATATTCTCAGGTGCACAAATAAGACAAGCTACATCACAAGCTCTGAAAAATATAGCCGAGTCGTCGACGAAGCTCACGAAGGCGCCCATCAGCAAGTCCTCCGCTCGGCGCGAACATTCCCCGCCACGCGCGCCAGGCGACCGCGCTCGCGACGCGTTGTTGTACTCGCGACACGACGCCGCACCACACCAGCGTATCGACCAAGTACTCGCGAGACATCGACACGAGAGCGACAAGATAAACGATACTCAGCACAAAACAAAGGATGACGCAAAAACAAAAAATGACAATAAAACAAAAGAAATTGCTAAAACAAAAACAGACGTTAAAATAAAGCACGAGTCCCACATAAAAAATGAGTCTAAGACAAAAGAGGAACCCAAAAAGACCCTTAAAAGAAATGACAAAGATTCCCCGCCAAGGAACCACGGCAACTCCACAGCTGACCACAACAAGGAAGCAAGGAAACGCAGGCGCTCCGGCACTCAGGAGCAGGCAGGCAATCACGGTAAGTCATTGAAGAGCCCATACCCAGGTTGGGTTGACTGGTTCTCTCAGAATAGCATGTTCTACAGCGAGGAGATATAGAATAGAGAGGGTATATCGAGTTTGGGAGCGACCTGAGAAATTAAAACGAACATTGAGAAAAACTATTATGTCTGCAGTCTGCATCTCAGAATGAATGTAGGAATGGGTCATGCGGTACTCAAGAGTAACTCTGAGTTAAAAAATATCTTTCAATATTTCTCGATCTCGCCAAGGCATTCGATGCGATGTTTGTCTTCCTGTTATTGGCTAAACTCGAAAAGATAGGAATTTGAGGTACTCAACTAAAACTGTTTAAGAGTTATTTGTCTGGGCCCAATCAAGATTTCCGTGTAGATAAATACAAATGTACCTTCAGTTACACATGGCGTGCCACAGGGCAGCATCTTAGGACCCACCTTATTTCTGGTGTATATACATATATTAAACTCATCCAAGGTGGGGACCTGGCGCTGTCGTTGTGTTACTTAGTGGGCGTGTATTCCGTCAGCAGCTGGTCCCCTAGGCGCGGGGCTGGCGCCGGGCCCGCGCAGCGCGGCGCCGCACACACTGCTGCGCGGCGCCGCGCTGGTGCTGAGCGGGTACGAGAACCCGCGCCGCGCTCGTGTGCGGGACCTGGCGTTGGCGCTAGGAGCTCGTGTCCTGCGCGACTGGGGACCTGACGCCACGCATCTCATGTGAGTTTACCAATTTCCGTATTGCAGTGACGAAGCGTCGATAATACAAAAGGGCAAGCCGAAGAAAAAAAATGGGATTTTCTATTATTTATTTAGTACCTATATTATTTTAGTTTTTATTTCTGTATGTTTTAAACTCATTTTCGATAACAGCGACTCCTAAAACCGCGAATTGACACTCATGTCGAAAAATCCAAAAAAAATTGTCGGTCCACTTTTAAATTTCAATTTTTGACCGTTGACGAGTTCGAAGTCAGCTCACCTAGATAACCCGAAAGAATAAAACTATATTATATACGTCCGCATAATATTTTGTTTAAGAATTATTTTCCTATTCCTAACCGTTAAGGTTTTATACCTTCCATCAGCTGCTCATTAACATGAAGTGATGACTGCCAAATGCGAATACTTGAATAACTTTATAAAAAACACGTAATACGTGCCTATAAAATTTGAGGGTTGCCCTCGATTACCCTGATATTACAGATCCTGACATGGGGACAATGAACCACCTCGCGGAAATACACACATCAACACGGTCTAGGGATATTTTTAAAAAAGCGAATTACTATCAATGTGTTAATTATTTATATGACATGTATATATTTAAAAGATACGTTATTTAATATTCTACCTTTTTTTTAATAATGGTTAAGGTACTTTGATTAAAATTTCAGGATTTTATGGAAAAAAAATGAAGCATAGACGGAAACCGTATATGAATTAACTTTTAATTTGTGAGTAAAAACTGAAAAAAATAGAAAAATCATTTTATTTGTGTTTATAAACTTGAAGTTAGTAGTCTGAGAAAGCGCCCATAATGTTTATAACACATCGGCAACGATTCGGCATGCTCAGAACAAGGTTGTGTAAGGCTGATTTTTGCTTACTCACCGGCTAGGTGTCTCTGCGGTAGAGATGATGATTAGCGTGGGTATGCTTGAGAGACACACAAATGAAACAAACACTTTTCAGTCACTCAATACAATTTAATCTTAGAGATCATCTATTCCAGGTTCATCACAGGTTATGCTGTTGGTGTTGAAATATTAAGATAAAGGGAACTTACAATACGAGAGGGTCTACCTCGTGTTACCCTTAATAATTCTTCCAGAAACACGCCCGAAAATAGGATCGTTGCTCGTGTCCCGGCGCTGATGGTTAAATTTCCCACTAGGTGACCTCTTGTGTTCAGACGACCAATCGTATTTAAGATGATGTATGCCTCAATAAGTTGAACGATGAGTGACCATTTTTTTTTATTATTTTTCTTTATTTATTTCGACCTTGTCATCCTTTATTTGTAAGGCCGTACCTCTTAATTAAAGGTAGTACTTGGGACCCTGTTCAAAGGAAAGAAAAAAAATCGACATTGAATTCTCACGACCATGAGGTTTTAGACAAAGAAAAAAAACGTGGCCAAATTACTATTTTTCGATACTCACAGCGCGATCAATCAATCCATGGTTTTTGTGTAGAATATGATACAAGCACCGGTCCCTTCTATTTACTGTACATGGTAGTTAATCCAATTCTGGCAATTTTAATATTTCTCAGTCGACACAGATTTTTATCGTTCTGCAAGTCACCGAAATCCAAGACCAAAAAGAAGCTCTCAAATTGTTGCCAGAACCTAGTCTGAATTTCTATCACTATTTATTACACTGGCAACATACCTATGAACATTCCAACAGAGATGATTCTTCGATTATCGTATTTCAAGATAATAATTAATCTATAGTATTTATTGAGTAAGAATGTGTAAGACAAACAATTTATGTAAAATCTGCATTTAATCCGTAGCGCACCCATACGCCATCTAGGACACCAGATATGAAATTCCTGGTTCCAGCACTTATACTAGAGGGCGCTACTTACCCCAATTAGGCATACAGATTTTTAATTGTTACAGTTGTCAATGTCTTGCTGCGGAATATTGTTCCATGTCCCTCTGAGGTGCGCAAAAAGTTGATCTTCTGTAGCCATATTTTCAGGAACTTCCTTCAGAGCTCTTCTTTGCAGCATATCCCACGCATGCTCAATGGGATTTAGATCTGGCGATTGAGCAGGCCAGTCTAAGGCCCTAACATTGTGTGTACGTAACCAAGCTGCTACCGTTCTCGCCGTGTGTGCCAGGGAATGGTCGTGCATGAGCAGGAAATCTTGCCCCATTTGTGTTCTGTGGGGCAAGATTACGGGCCCCAGCACCTGTTGGACGTATCGTTCTGCCGTCATATTGCCCCACACCCAAACGAGATCCGTCTGTCCTCCAAGACGAATTCCTGCCCAAACCATAATTGTTCCTCCTTGGTATGGGTGAAATTCCTGAGGGTTCTGAAGACGGCTCCATCGTCCAGGAACTCGCCAAACACGCGTCCTTCGTGAATCTGGATGGAAGCCGAAGCTGGATTCCTCCGTGAACAGCACATTGGACCATTGCTCACGGCCACAGTCCACGTGGTTCCGAACCCATTCTAATCGTCGTCCACGATTGCCTCTCCGTAAAGGTGGGACCCGGAGTGGTCTACGAGAGCGTAGATTGCTTTCATGCAGTCGCCTTCTTACAGTTTGGTCACTCACAAGCACTTGGTGTTCCACTCGCAGCCTTTAGACCAATTGAGTCGCCGTTGCATTTGGTTGAGGTCGCGCAGTAATTTGCAAAAATCGGTCTTATCTGGGGGTAGTTATGCGACTTGGCCCCCGGTGCCTCTCCGCTACTTCACCTGTTGCACGATAGCGTGTCCACAACCTTGAAATTACATTTTGGTGGGTCCCTATAATTATAAGTAATGTAGAGTAGAGTGATAAACACAGTAGACCAGAAGTGGTGTACATTGGAAAAAAAAAATAGTTGCCAAGTAACCAAACAGCCACCAGCCAGAACACCAGCTTCCACATTTGAATATAAAGGTAAATTCTATAAATGGCCAGCGTTATACTTCCAACACCCTATGGCCTCAGCAACATTACGCTGAACAGACCCAGCTTTCAGCATTCCCACAGCTCGTAACATCTCCGCCCTCGTCAAATGTTGGCGTTTCATGGCTACAATACCTCAATTTTAACTTTATCTTTCGTTTAAAAATTTAAAAAAACTGTAACTAAACGTAATTCGTATTGTTTTCTAAATTTCGCACAAATGAAAATTCCCTCTCCTACACATCAAGACATTTTTATGCCACCGAAACAAAAGAATTTTCAAAAATTTGAATTTGGAATTAGTCTGTGATAAATTACAAACAAATCGGTGTATTTATGATTCAAATGCGGCCAGTACTTTTCGAGTTTTTTAATTGAGTATGAAATATCCCTAGACCGTGTTGATGTGTGTACTTATATTATAACTAATAAAAAAAAAAATGAAAATCGGTTTAGAAATGACGGAGTTATAACGTGCCTCCCATACATAGTCTCGATTCCTGTTGTCATAACCCGAAAATGTTCGGCTTACTGAGTTGCCTACTAAACGGTGCCGCGAGCGACAGAAAAATATTTTTACTGAAGTATTCACTTCGTAGAGTGTAATTTTCCGTAAGGGAAGCTGGTGGGAATCGAGTTATAGGCATGCTACGTCACTGCCATATTGTTACGACCTTGATACTATTATTGACTTATCTTATAAATCCAAAATTTCGATTCTGTCCAGCCAGTGGGCAATCAATTTAAACAAACTCATTATTATTGATGTTAATTATGATAAAAAGCTGTGTTGTAATGTGTACAGTTGCGCGTTTCCCAACACGCCAAAGCTGCGCACAGTGCGCTCCACAGCGGGAGCCGGCGTGCCTGCCGTGCGCGCCGACTGGCTGGAACACGTCAGTCGGCGGCGGCGACTGCTGCCGTGGCGCTGGTACGCGACGGAGACCAAGCACCAGGTGAAGCCCAGCCCTGAACAACTCGTAGACGATGACCCCGAGTCTGACACCGGGCGTCACACGCAGCAAGACTCTGATTCTGGCAAGTTTCATAAATTACTAGCTTTTGCCGCGGGCTAGACTAGGCTTCGCCCGCGTGGATGTCGGAAAATATCCCACGAGAACGTACTACCGTGATTAAAAGTACCCCATTTGTTAATCTAGGTAAACAAATGTCTTCTCACATCGGAGGTGCGGCGCGCGAATTGATATAATTATCATTGCTGGAAGATAACAAATCCTAGAATCTTACAATACGAACGGAAAACATAACGGAACGGAAAATTACCTACTTGAATGCAATTTAACATTATCATTTTCATCATTACAACCATTGTTAAAATGGTGCAACGCAAATGTTGCTTAACCGGGAATTTGAGGGCTTGTTACGGTTTGGTTATGACTCATACACCAATTGTGCCAAGTTTCAAGTATATTAACTTTCATCCCCTATTTAACTCCCTTACGGGTTGAATTTCAAAAAATCCTTCCTTATTCCCTGTCTACATTATAAAGGGAACCTCTGTGCAAAATTTCAGCTTTCTAGGTCCAAGGCTTTGGGCTGGGCGTTGATGAGTCAGTCATTCAAGACTTCTCTTTTTATTTATATATATTTATTTATTTATTTATTTATTTATTTAAACTTTATGCACAATAGTGATACATAGGCGGACTTAATGCCACAAGGCATTCTCTACCAGTCAACCTTAGGGTCAAACAAGACAATATTGTGGTAGGCTACAAACTAACTAGAAAAAAAAAAAAAAAAACAATATCAATTAAAATATATTACTTATATTAATACTAATACACATATAAAAATAACATAAACTAATAAATATTGCAACAAATACCAAAATAAAACATAACTGGTATTTACCATGACTAACTTGTAAAATAGCTATTTGGTCTGATTTAAATAGTGGGAACGTACTTTCCTTTTAAAAGTGAATTTGCTTTCAGCTTTTTTAATTCCCAGGGGTAGCGTGTTCCAGAGTTTAATAGATGAGATAGTGTAAGAATTGGACAAAAAACAGGTGTGGTGTGAAGGAATTTGGAGATTAAGATTTTTGGAAGCTCGAAGATTACGACTATGACAACTGCCCAACACTTTGAAATAACTTTTTAAATAATCGGGAGCTCGTGGATCGTTCATAATCGAGAAAAGCATGCAGAGAGATCTGAGGGACCTCCTGAGTCGGATAGGCAGCCATTTAAGCTGAGAACGGAAGGAAGAAATATGATCGTATTTACGAAGGCCAAAAACAAAACGAATACAATTATTGAGAAGTCGATCCAGTTTATTTAGAAGTTCTTGGGAAATATCAGAATAACAAACATCAGCATAGTCAATAATGGGGAGCACAAGGGACTGAACCAAAGTGAGTTTCGTGCTAGATGGGAGAAAATGCTTGAATCTATAGAGAGACCGCAGTGAGAACGTGACTTTCTGACTTACCTGAGCAACGTGTTTATCCCAACTCAAACTGCTGTCAATGTACAGACCCAAGTCCTTTACGTGGGGTGAAAGAGAAATGACGGAGTTCTCGTACATCAGTGGCACAAGTTGGCTAGTGCTCACATTCCTCAAATAGTACGAGCTACCAATGAGGATGGCCTGGCATTTTTCGACGTTAACAGACACCCCAAATTTGTCAGACCATTCCTTGATAGTACGAAGATCAGCATTGAGTGTTGTAATGCAATTATCAAGGTTGGCAATGTCTGATTGAGCGTACAGTTGCAAGTCATCAGCGTACAGATGGTAAGAGCATTTGAGGATAGCAGTAAGAGAGTTTATAAATAAAGAAAATAAGAGAGGAGAGAGTATACCGCCTTGTGGTACACCAGCTACCAGGTCGCACCAATCAGAGCAATTCTGATCAGCACGTACTGCCTGCTGGCGACCACGAAGATAAGTTGAAAACCAATCCCGTGACAACGATGAGACCCCAATTTGCGACAGAATGGCCAGAAGAATGTCGTGATCAACGGTATTAAAAGCATTGGAGAAGTCTATTAAAACCAACACCGTTAACCTCGAATTCTCTAAACCATCTCTAATATCTTCAGTGACTTTAAGTAGAGCTGTGGCTGTGCTGTGACCAGGCCGAAACCCGGATTGGAAATTGGACAATAGGTTATTTTTAAAAACGTAGGAGGATATTTGATTAAGGGCAACTGCTTCTAGGATTTTGGAAAGGAAAGGGAGAATGGAGATTGGCCTGAAGTGATTGGCTAAAGTAGGACTGGAAATTTTAGGAAGAGGAATAATGTAAGCCTTACGCCAAATTGCAGGAAATACACCAGTCTGTAGAGATGAATTGACGATGTGGGTAATAATTGGAATCAAGTTCTCAATCATATACGATAACATGGTACGACCGACACCATCACAACCCACAGCTTTAGATTTAATTGAATTAAAATATTTAAGGATCTCAGCGCTAGTCACGGGGGAGAATGAAAAAGAGTCGGGAGGAAACGTTGGCTTGGAAGTAATATCAAGGATAGTTGTATTCTTAACGCCAAACGCGAGTGTAGATGATGTTGAAAAGTGTTTATTAAGATCATTTAAAGGCAGATTAAGAGACAACACTGGAGGGAGATTTCGCTATACCAAGTGACTTGAGAAACTTCCAAATATCGGCCGGAGAAGAATTGAGGACATTTTCACAAATGTATCGGCGTTTAGATGCTCTTACCATCTGGTTGCAGCGGTTTCTGTTCAACCTATACAGGTCCCAGTTCTCCCCACTGCGGTCCCGCCTATATTTTCTAAAAGCCCGGTCACGTCGCCTCATCGCCATCCGAACCTCAGGGGTTATCCATGGGGCAGGGGGGCGCTTGACACGAACAGCCTTCAGTGGCGCGTGCGTGTCAATGAGCTGGAGCACATATCTATTAAAAATATCCACTTTCTGATCCACCGAAGACGACTGGGCGATATTAACCCAATCAAGGGCTTGTGCATCACTATTGAGTAGATCTTTGTCCAAGCTTGCGAAATTACGGAGAAAAATAATGGCAGGCCGCTGCTTAGGGGGTTTAATTTTATAAGATAAATAGATCAGATCGTGTCTGGATAAACCAGGCGCAGCGATCTGACCATGGTTGACAACGAGATCCGCAGAAGAAGCAAGCATAAGGTCGAGCCAGGAATCGCTTGAGCCAACATTATGATGAGTTGGACTAAGTTTAAGGAGTGACAGACTCAACGACTCCAGGATCGCACCCAGCCTACGTGATCTAGGGTTATCCTTCAAAAGGTCTGTGTTAAAATCACCCATGACTATGAGATGTTTGTGTTCTGAGGAAATAGATTCGAAGAGAGATTCCAAAGTGGAGAAGTAATCTATAGTAGGAGGGCAGTAAACTACTCCTAGAACGGCTTTAACCCCTGCAACAACGATTTCCAGAAATAAATACTCAGGGTTGCCATTATACATTGGAGACGAGGAATGTAAAATTTTGTAGGAGATCTCACTTCGCAGATAAATGGCAACACCTCCGGCTCTTTTCCCAATACGATCGTTTCGAATTAAAGTAAAACCAGGTAGCTCGTAAAAATGTGAGAGAAGCTCGGGTTTTAACCAACTTTCAGACACCAAAACAGCATGTAAAGAGACGTCAGAAAATAAATCCAATATCTCAGAGTGGTGCTGAGGAATGCTCTGGGCATTGACATGGCATACATTAAAACATTTGTTAAATCGCTGGAACTCATTATTAAGAAAACTATTCACCGACAAAGGATCATCAAGACTTGAAAAAGACGTGGAAGAACAAGAATAAAAAGAGTCATCGTCAGACATAATTATTACCAAATTAAGTAAATAAATATAATATAAATATAGTAAAATAAAATAAATAATATATTGATTGGATTAGAAATAAAATTCACGTAAGAATTAATTGCATAACCTGCCGGCAGACTGTTCACAAAAAAGATCTAAAACAAAATAAAAAAGCGTTTCCGAACGAAACTGATACACGCCGTTGACAACTTGACAGTGACATGAGACATATCGTGATAATGTCTAAATACGTGCAAATAAAAAAAAAAAAACAAATAAAAATGCAAATAAAAACAACATCAGATTGTAAGTCGTAGTGTGGTATTCGATTTATTAAATTAATTTATATTACAAATATTATGTATTTATTTTCCTTTTTATATATTTTTTTATTAATACTTATCGACAAGTTACACTTTACGTGCAGTTTGTTTTATTTATTTTTCATAATCCAAATTATTTTCTTTTTTAATGCTGTCCACACACGTTTCTCCATTCCACATTTGACATTGGCAGAATTGTCGACATCGGCACAATTGCCATTCATAAAAATAGAATAGAATACGTGCAAATACACACTATAATCTAACAAAGAAAATATAAAAAAAGTAAATAAAGCGTCGGTACTCAAGTAAAGTCACTGTGACGTGTTCATACCAATGTCGAATGAACAGAAAACTAGCACTAAAGATGTTAAACATACAAAAAGGAAACAGGATTGTGAGAGCAGACAAAACAAACCAAGTTACTTCTTCTTTGCTTGCCGCCTTGACCGAGTATGAGGCGTCTGAGCCTGCGTCGGCGCCGGGCTAGCGTTATTCGAGGCAAGGTTGGAGTCAGGAGGAACTACTGGATCCAGCGACTTGCCATTCTCCGCTCCCAGCGCGATGACTTCGTCAGCGGTAAAGATCCGGCGAAGTTTACCGTTAGGAAGCTTGACGTTGATGTTTCCGTCCATAGTCCACACATTGGTCACACCGAACAATTTGCGAGCAGTTGTAAAAGCCGATTGCCGCTGACGAGTGAGGAACTCCGATACCACATAACAGGATCCCTTCAGTTTGGCCTTGGTTTTCCAGATCTGATCCCGTATGGTAGACTCCATAAAACGAAGCAGGATTGGTCTAGTGTGACCTTCTGAAGCCTTGCCCAGCCTGTGGCATACCGATAAGGAAGAAGGTGCCAAATCAGTAATACCCAGCTTATTTTGGACAATGGATACCACACTTTCTGAGAGATTTTCATCTTGTCTCTCAGGCACTCCACCTAGCAGCAAGAACTTCTTCCTGTGACGCATCTCAATAACATCAACACTCTTGCTCACCTCAGCAATCTGCAGCTGCAACGCACTGAGGACACACCACACATGCTCCCCGAAGGCAGAAAACTCCTTATGAAGTCCGCTCAAGTCTGCACCAGGTGATGACGCCCTCAGGTGCTCTTCAAAGTCTGCCATGCGCTGGTTGAGTGACGTCATTGCTAAACGCTGAGACTCCGCAATGTCAGCTATAGTGCTCATGATTGTGACTTTGTGTTCAAGTGCAGTGTTCAATGAGGTCAAAGTACAAGTGACAGTTTAAGCCAGCAAGTAAATGCAATTAGCACAGTTTAGTACATGTGTAAATTACTGTCCACACAATATGTGCTTAATAGTAGGAAAGTCTAAGATATCCAATAGAAATATTCACTTAATTATTAAAAAATACTATTAAAATGCAAATAAAATTACAGGAACATATGTTTACTTTTTCTGCACCTACCCCCAAAAAAAAAGCGTAAATATATATATATATAGATAGATAGATACTCGTAGATAGATAGAAGATATATAGATAGATTCTTTTTTCAATCATGAGAAAATTTGGATACCTAGGTAGAAGGTGGTGTTATATCTTTAGGGATATACTGGTGCCAAATCAAAGTCCCAATAAAAGATGTCCGTTTCAACCGCGCGGCCACCTCATAGTATTTGATGAAACTTTGCCAGGAATTAGTGTTAATTTGTTACTTTACACACTTCTTTTCGTGAATTTGTTACAAAAAAAACTAAGACGCTATGACAAAAAATAGTTGGCCGCTAGAACCGCCACTTGCCGTAATCATCGCCCGTGATTACACAGAAACTATATAATGCAGATAGACGAATGATGGATCAAAAGAAAGGCCATAATTTGTTCAATTTGTTACAAAAATAAAAAACGTCAAAACGTAAATAAACAAAAAGTTATGCAATATTTAGTTTTCAGGTTATGAGTAAGTAGTTATGTCACCATAAATATCAAATTAATAGAGGCTAATGTGTATGGACAATTAGTTACTAATTTGTTACAGCGAATAAACAGAAAAAATATATTAGAAAGTAGGTTCAATAATTTGTTAGAGTCGATTTTAGTTGGCCGCTCGGACGGCAATATGCCTAAAATACAATGGCGTTTATCTCGTTATTAAAAGTAGGTTTAAGCTTAGTTAAAGTACTAAGCGACGGGTAACGTAACCTAGTTTGGATAAATACGGCGAATATAACTGCAGCATTCATATTTTAAAAGATATTTACAAAAAACAGTAGTATGAAACCTTAAGAGAGTAGGGTGACCATGCATTTTCACAATGAAGTGAGACTGAATAGTGACTGTTGTAATGTTCGATATTTATATCTTATTTTTTTAGGGCGAGTGCTTATATAAATACATTTTAAGTTAAGGCATCCTGTAGCATACTTCATAAAAGTAAAAGTCAGTTATCGATTAAAATTTCTTTATTCAAAATCAACACAAAGGCAAAACAATCAAGTAATTAAAGTCAACAAGATAAATATAAAAACTTTATAAACTAACATAATATTTATAAATTAACTGACTCGAATATATGACACAGAATGTAGACAAATTTTCTTAGAGGTACTTATGTCGATTTTAAAAGAATTGTCGTCGTAACAAAAATATGTATTGTTATTTAAAAAATGACATTTATAGTGGCCTATTTTTGTGCCTGGTATAAATTCTATAGTACCAACTAAGAAATAGTAATTATCCTTAATGTTAATAGTAATCGGCAGCTCAGTGAGTAAGACTGAGTCTGCAGCTCCGTTTAAATCAAATGTTATGATCTCGCCTAACTTAAGTTCTCCTTTCAACTGTGTGTCACATTTCTGACACATTGTGTTAATTTTTTCATCGAAACAAATTGCTTCTTCTAAACTTGATATTCCAAATAACTTTAAAATATCAAGGTTAATTAAAATAAATACATGGTCTCTTTTCAATTGTATGTAATTACAATTTGTACAGGTTTTCAAGTATTGAGCACTTGTAAAATATTTTATAAATATTTTTTCAAATATGTAAGCCACATTGCAACTGCAGTCTTTATTTTGGAAAAAAGTTTTTGTTATTTCTGATCTACAATTGTAAATTTGCTCTATATCATGTGCTCCGTTCAAAAGCATAAAAATGTAATTAATAACACAATCTCCTTTTAATTCACTCAAAAAGCTTTTGAAAGCAGAACTTCTAATACAGGCTTGACCTATTAAATAAAATGCCGAATCGAAGGCACATGTATTGAAATAACCCGAGCTTTCCTTCAAAGCTAAATTCCCGTTTCTTATAATTACTATTTCATCATCTTTTTTCAGGCGATTATGTGTATTCGATTCTCCTCGCCAGTTCTCCAAATAGGATGGTCTATCACTAAATATAGAATCACTGGAAAAATATAATTCTTTTTGTTTTTGTTGGATTTGTTTTTTAGGATTTACCTTTTCTTTTTTATAAATATTTTTAGTCATGGCACGCCTAGTTCGGCGTGATTTAGATTTTAGTAAAGTCGTGGAACCTAAGTTTTTTAATTGATTTAATGCTAAATGCAATTCTCCTTTGATATAATCGTAATGATGCTGCAAATATTCGTCAATTCGTTGTCTCGCTATTTTTGTTTTAAAAACTAACTGTTTTAAAGTGCGAAAATAGCTTTCTACACATGAAGACGATGCGTTTAAGGTTTCCGATTTGAAATAAGAGCACATTACGTTGCTCCACAAAGGAAGTTTTATAAATAATCTTTTTAAAGTAGGGATGAAAAGTGGTAAATAATATGAACTACTTTTACCAACATAGGAATTTGCAGGGTTACTTTTTTTTTCATTATCTACCAACAGATCGAACCATGCGACAATGTCTCGAACGCCGGCATCATCAATGACAATTTGATCATATTCAAATTCTTCATTTTGATCCACATTTTTAAAATCAGCATACTTATGACTGTTTAACAAATTGTCAAGGTTTTGCTTGCTCTCCTTCAAACCTGAATCATCGTTTTCAAAATCATTTTGATGTAGGCAAAGTTTTATCATTTTTGTAATGATTTCCTTTACAAGTGCAAAGTCTTGACATTCTTTAATGTAGCGGATACAATGAATATAATACATTTTAATTTTTGTGTCAACATTTTCGAAGCAATTCAAATTATACAGAGTCTTTATAAAATGACTGGTATCTAATCTAATAAATGTTTTTGGTAGTTCTTCTTTATTTCCATTCAAAATACTAAAACAACGAAGTAAATAGTCTTTCACACATGTAAAATCACTGAATGTTCTAACATTTGCTGCTACTAACGCAGAAGAATCGTCTGTTATAACTTCGTCAGGATGACAACGAACATTTTTCAACCACTGTAATAACCATGCAGAAACAGACGCAGTGTCATGTGAATCGGTTATCATCTGACATAAAGGTACACACACATCGAATTGATTTATTAATATTATTACGTATAAGAAAAGTCTCTTACTCAATTCATAACCATTTGGTAATTTAAGAGGTTGAAAGATTGAACCTGTAGCATCCAATGTGATAGTTAATCTTTGAAAACAAGATTGATATTCACGGCAGTATTGTTGTTGTTCATCAGTCCAGTAATAAATGTGAATTCGAGGAAAAAAGTGTATATCACGTAAAAAAATTGGTTTGGTCACAGCCATCGTAAGAATGCTCAGAATAACGTTATTGTGTAACCACATTCTTTTTCGTTCTTCGTACTTAATTTTTCGCAATGCATTGAGTGTTGGGATTACTGGTGCTGTATCTGTAATTCCTTGTTTAGACATTTTTGCTGCCAGTTGTTTATGAACCAAAGAAGCTGAATCGTGTTTGAGCTTTTTAGCTAATTTTCGTCTGACCAATGCATTCATTCTATATTTTTTTCTCGGATCATGTTTTTTATTTTTTTCTCCGACTGTGATTTGGCATTGTCCTTCAATAATATTATCTGTTATTTTTTGACACGCTATTTTTGTAAAAGCGCTACATTGACTGCATTGACCTTTTACTAAAATATGATGCTCAGACTCCACTTTGTAACTTTTGAAATTCCATGTGCATGGTAATCTAGAAATAAGCCAAATCTTTTCTCTTAAAATATCCACCCATTTGTACTTAGGCAGTATTTTATATTTTTTAAATGGAGTACATGTTCTCAAGTCATTTCTTTTATACAAGACATTTAATCGTTGCAGTTTTTTCCAGTCATAGATATCTAATTCAAACTTGAAGTTCTTTGTGTCGTTTTCACTATGATGCTGGTTGGACTCGACATGAGAATGTGATATTTTGGATGAGGTTCTCGGGCTATTGCTTGAGGATGATGATAAAGATGACGAGGACAGACATACAGTTTGCTGCTTACATTCAGTGTTTAGAAACTCCCTGAAATTCCTTTTCAGTGACATGTAAAGGGCTGCCGGTGTCATAAGATTATCCAAATCACTTGCAATTGTATCAAATATAGGGTCTCTCAATTTAACATCCAGTAGTTTGTCGGCATATTTCATAAAAACTTCTCTCTGTTTTGATTTCTCAACAATAGGTTTTCGTCCAGCTTTACCCATTTTTGCTGCAATAAAACAATTGATAATATGAATACAAAGGTCAAACATCCGTTGACTGCATCACACACAAAATATACATAGGTACTACCAATTACTGCTATGTAAGTACATACTAAGGGCAAGAACTTTCTATAATTAAGAAAAGTCGACGTTACTGATGCAGCGAGTTATTTTAAAAAGATTTCTTTGATGTTTGTAAATATTAACGATATCATTTTTTTTTATTCCCCATAGTCATTTAACAGCGACAATACATTAATAAAATTTTTAAAAGGAGATTTTTTTCATTTGGGAGCAGCCACCGGATTGTAGAGACCAGTTATAGCGCTTAAGAATCTGTCCCTAAGACAGAAATCCTTACATTGGATATTACGCTCGTCACTAGGGGTTGCCTGGATCTAGGTCTCAAGATTCAAGATGCACGTTGATGCACTTTCACACAGAATGTTCACAGTTAAGTGAATTATCAGTTAATTCTTCCCTAGGGAATCACTATAGCAGTTAATAAGTTTGTTAATTTAAATTTTACGTATTCACTGTTTGAAAACACGAAACGTGGGTGGGCTGAATTGTCACTCTTTTACTATACCTAGACAATTGGCGGGAAACGCATATATAAAAGCAGGCTTGCGATTGGACAGAACTTAAGAGCCCTTTAAATAGAGCTCTGCCATTAGTTAAAAAAAAAGAATACTTAAAAGCCGTGATTTATCCTGTTCTATATTATCCGATTTGAAATTGGCGCCGAATATTACTTTTTAAATAACGAAAGGAGTGTGGTTACCACAATTATATTATACAGGTAAATTAATGTAAGTTATTAAGCTAAGAATATTTTTAAGACTTCTTCGTGATCTCATCATAAAATTGTAAAAATTAAACTTACCGCAGTCGATTTCGATCCCTCTGAGTCTGCAATACACTTTTTGGTGGTGAGTTCTACATTAACAAATCCAATATATAAGTGGGCACAACTCATAGCTAAGCAGTTTTAGACACTTCTGAATTTAGTTTTAATTGTCTCAGTAACTTAGTAGTATGAAAATCACGGGAATTAAATACGTACGAGCACACACTTCAAAATTCAGCACAGTAATGACAATATTCACAACAAAAAATTATGGCTTTTTAAACCCCGTGCGACAAATATTTTTAACAATAGTTTGGGAACAAAAGAGATCCTTTTTCTGGAATCGTTCCCATCATAAAACACCTGCGGAAAGTCAATGAAACGAAAATCTTATCAGTAAATACTTCAAAGAATTAAGAACAATAGACATCAATATGGCCGCAAAACGTACCGCATATTCGTTCAAACAGAGTACAACATTAAAAACATGCCTTTGTACTAATGTGATCATGGTCACCCTACTCTCTTAAGGTTTCATACTACTGTTTTTTGTAAATATCTTTTAAAATATGAATGCTGCAGTTATATTCGCCGTATTTATCCAAACTAGGTTACGTTACCCGTCGCTTAGTACTTTAACTAAGCTTAAACCTACTTTTAATAACGAGATAAACGCCATTGTATTTTAGGCATATTGCCGTCCGAGCGGCCAACTAAAATCGACTCTAACAAATTATTGAACCTACTTTCTAATATATTTTTTCTGTTTATTCGCTGTAACAAATTAGTAACTAATTGTCCACACACATTAGCCTCTATTAATTTGATATTTATGGTGACATAACTACCTACTCATAACCTAAAAACTAAATATTGCATAACTTTTTGTTTATTTACGTTTTGACGTTTTTTATTTTTGTAACAAATTGAACAAATTATGGCCTTTCTTTTGATCCATCATTCGTCTATCTGCATTATATAGTTTCTGTGTAATCACGGGCGATGATTACGGCAAGTGGCGGTTCTAGCGGCCAACTATTTTTTGTCATAGCGTCTTAGTTTTTTTTGTAACAAATTCACGAAAAGAAGTGTGTAAAGTAACAAATTAACACTAATTCCTGGCAAAGTTTCATCAAATACTATGAGGTGGCCGCGCGGTTGAAACGGACATAATAAAAGCGAATTACAATATAATATATTTAAAAAGGTTGTTACATGTACAGAGGTTCTGAGACAAGTGAAGTTGGCATATGGTCGATTCAAATATATATAAAAAAGAAACAATAAACGCCTACGCCAAAGGAATAGAAATAAGACGCATTATCGCGTTATGATGAAAAATCTGGAAGGCGTCAAGCCTGAACAGGTGGCTTAATAACAACTGGCATTTAGGTCGATCCGCAGCGCTTGCCTAGGTTGAACATACTGAGTTTCCTCCGTCTCTCGGAAATTACGTTAAGCTGTCGATTCCGGCTGCTACATATAGATCTTTGGCAGTCGCTACAGGTCACCTAAAAGTCTGACATGTACTAAGGTGTATCGTATTACTGAGTATATCCGAGCGGCTGCTATTATCTAGCCACGAGCTCTTTGCCAATAAATAAATGATAAAACTCCACATCGCAGGCGACGACACGGACGACGAAATAGAGAAAGTTCTCCAAGCCCAGAAGAAGCGGCGACTCGCCGGCTCGAGTTCAGACGATGAGGCTCCCTCACGTGCCGACACTCCTGCCGCCAGCAGTGCGGACGGCGGCAGTGCGGACGGCGGCAGTGCGGACGGCGGCAGTGCGGACGGCGGCAGCACGGACGAGGAGCCCGCACTGAGCCCGAGTGTGTCGGGCGCACTGCCGGACTTCTTCTCTGGCCTCACGTTCGCTATCGCCGCAGCGCCCGGAGAGGCGCAGGACTTGGCTCGCTACGTGTGCGCGTACGGCGGGGAGCTGCGAGAGGTCAGTACTGTGCGCTGCTCCCTATTTCCATCAGCTTTTTATGTGAAATGAAACATCTAATATGCATGCTCAGACCGTAAAACCAACTCGTATGCCGTGACGGAAATGGCATGACACTAGAGCTACTGGTGTATGTTTATGTACCAGGCGCAATGTTTATGGCAGCGCGGTTGTTGTGCGCAGTCGACCGCGGCTTCGTTCCGAACGTTGACGTGTCCAGTGTGTATCAAAATACAATATGGATGAAGAAGTCTTGTATTTACTGAAAAATATCTAAATCTAACTTTAAATGGAAAATATGAAAGTGAAAAAAAGTAAAAAAAAATAAGTACCAAGAAACCCGACTGAAAAATCTGAAAAGCAAAAAACAAGCACATTTTAAATTAAACAAACCTTGGAAGCAGGTGGGGTTCATTTAAATACTAAATTATGAAATGAAAATAGAATGGACCCCGCCTTCTTAGTTTAAAATGTGCATGTTTTTTGCTTTTCAATTTTTTCAGTCGGGGGTTTTAGTTTTTTAACTACTTTTTTTATTTCCAACTACTTAGTTATTTTGTGTTTGTTCTTTCGTTGGTCGCGTAAAATTTTTCGCAGATGATTCAACTTTTGTGTTTGTTTAAAGGTTTTGTGACTTTGAATTTCGTTTAAACATACAAGTGTTATATATTTGTGTAATCTCCTTTTAAAACTCTTCAAAATCGAATCGAATTTTTAAACGAATTTTTGTTTTTTTAAATCCGTGATATGACCCCCAAAATCCGCAATTTTTCTTTGTTTTTAATGTAGCCAGTGACACTCGCGCCATCAAGACGAATCTAACGACGTATTTTTTATTCAAATCCCTTCATCCGTGTAGGAGTTATGAGGGAACGAAGAAACATACATACACGCCAAACACATAACCCTCCTTTTGGGCTTCGCCGCAGTCACGCGCGCGTTCAGCTCGATTAAGTTTGAGATACCCGCTCCGGCGCGAGTTGCCCGCGCACTCACTGCGGCCACTTGTATGAACGAGCTATGGCGCGAGTTGCCCGCGCACTCACTGCGGCCACTTGTATGAACGAGCTATGGCGCGAGTTGCCCGCGCACTCACTGCGGCCACTTGTATGAACGAGCTATGGCGCGAGTTGCCCGCGCACTCACTGCGGCCACTTGTATGAACGAGCTATGGCGCGAGTTGCCCGCGCACTCACTGCGGCCACTTGTATGAACGAGCTATGGCGCGAGTTGCCCGCGCACTCACTGCGGCCACTTGTATGAACGAGCTATGGCGCGAGTTGCCCGCGCACTCACTGCGGCCACTTGTATGAACGAGCTATGGCGCGAGTTGCCCGCGCACTCACTGCGGCCACTTGTATGAACGAGCTATGGCGCGAGTTGCCCGCGCACTCACTGCGGCCACTTGTATGAACGAGCTATGGCGCGAGTTGCCCGCGCACTCACTGCGGCCACTTGTATGAACGAGCTATGGCGCGAGTTGCCCGCGCACTCACTGCGGCCACTTGTATGAACGAGCTATGGCGCGAGTTGCCCGCGCACTCACTGCGGCCACTTGTATGAACGAGCTATGGCGCGAGTTGCCCGCGCACTCACTGCGGCCACTTGTATGAACGAGCTATGGCGCGAGTTGCCCGCGCCGCTTCCCGCGTCCGCATGCCCACTATGGACGCTCAAATGAAGTTCTTATGTTTGAGTACGTCACCCCCCGCGCCCGCCCCGCACCCGCCTTTGCAGTCTGGCCTCACACTTAAGGAAACAAGATTCTTCAAAACGTTACAAAAGATGCTCGAAAACTTTAAGACTCACAATATTTCTCTCTTCGATATTTTGTTTAGAATTTTCCTGCTGGAAAAATGTTACTCCAGCTGGAATACTTTTTCAGTTGTTTTACAAAAGCGCATCAAATTCTTTTATGGAGCGCAGTTAGCGCACATTCACAGCAGACTACACGTTCCATTTGTCACTCTAGGAGTGACTTTCCTGTTGGCGTTGTAAGTTCCTGTGTTCACTCCTTATCACATGTTCTGCATGATATGATAACCACTTGTGTACTTCGTAGATGTCGGAGGTGGAGGAGGGCACCGCTGTGGACTATATCGTGCAGGCGGGCACGACGCGCACGCCGGGCACGACGCGCACGCCGGGCACGACGCGCACGCCGGGCACGACGCGCACGACACTCAGCACGCCGGCACGTCGCGTGCCGCCCGCGTGGCTAGCGCGATGTCACGACGCGCGCGCGTTGTTGCCGCACGACCACGCGCTGACTGACGTTTCATAAAATGTCTTCTACATAACAATCCGATCTCTTATTTGAAAACCTAACTTCCTGTAAGGATCATCTAACATCCCGTCGGGACTGCAGGTTGTTCGAAAAAGATACCGCGGCCTCGACACAAAGGGCTAAGTAGGAACATGGGTGGTTTTAAGTCAGTAGTAGTCTGACACTCCCTACTGTTGTTCGCAAAGCGGGAAGAGTCATTTAAAGATTTCCCACCGTCCACAAAATAAAGTTCTCGTTGCTGATGGTATTATTTATTTAAAGATAACATGTAGTATGTTGTGTGCGCTGCTAGTGTCACTGTGACGTCAGCAGCGTGAGCTTCTCGTTGAGCTGCAACTGCGTCTTGATGAGCTGCGCCAGCGTCACCACCTGTACACGACACACGCACGTCTCATTACTCAAACTCAAAGCATTTATTTCAATTAATTATTTATAGGCACTTTTGAATCAGAATCATTTATTCGTAAACATAGGTAATAATTTTATATAAGCTCTTAAAAATAGGGTGGTGCGCTATGTTTTGCCAATTGACATACAAATTACAAAAAGGACGATTATACAAAAAAAAAACAAAAGAACAATTCATAAAAACAAAACTACGAGTGCAATACGTCATTCCGAAAGCCACCACGCCGAATGCCCGCAACGACGAGCACCGCGAGCACGAATGCACGAGACCCCGAATCACGGAACAACGAATGCACGCCGCAACGCGGAGCCCCGCGCCCCCGCCCCCGCAGCACTCGCCGCACACATCCGGCGCCGCGCAACTCGACGCAGTAACCCCCGGAACGACGCATTGCACTCGCTTTGCTTTTACATAGGAATCATAACAAAACCTAACGAAGTCAATAGGTTTCTAAGTAATTGCCAGAACATTTACAGCTGTTTTTGGAGACAAAACTAATTTTTGACAGTCGCATAAATAATAAATACTATTTAGAGCACAACGACAACTTTATCAATTCTGCTTGGAACAATATTGTTAAAAAAAATATGTGACTGACTAGTGCTGTCTCGGTCGCTCTATGCTGAAGTAACAGAGATAGAACGAGATTTAAGGGCAACTTAAAATTGAGTAGCGTTTCAGAATTCGGCCGTGAGACTAGCATGGCCACGATTATGGATTTTAGTTCTGATAAATTGATCACTGGTTAAAAAGTTATAAAGGTTTATAGTCCTATCTGGGAAGAATCTCCCCAGCTGGCCCAGTTTGAATGGATGGCCATTCAACGAACACGTTTTATTAGTGTGTAAAGTGTAAGTGAGTTGTTCCTGTCAGAAGCAGGTGTCTCACCATGAGCAGGTCCTTGACGCTGGAGGCGAAGGCGGCGGAGAAGGTGTCTGCGGAGAGGTTGGGCACGGAGTTCACCAGCTCCAGCAGCTGGCGCCCCGCCGCGTTGTTCTGCTGGGCGCGCTCGCCCAGCACCTCCTCCACGTACGACAGCACCTGGCGCAACAACACAAGCCTCGCTCATAGGGTACAACACAAAAAATACTAATTAGTACGTCAGATACATTTCCAAAAAATATTGGACACATATTTTTTCTTTTTTCACGTAAACAAAAAATGAAGACAATGGTACATTTTTTAACAGAAAGTGACGTCACGAGCACGGCAACTCATGTTTTATTTTCGTTAATTTTTATTAATTTGATAAAACAAAAAACACGTACTAATCCAATATTTTTCGATAATCTAAGGACTAAACTGAATCATATTTTGTTTAGTCAGTCAACTACCCAATTGACGTGTGCACGCGCACCTTATACAATCATACCTCAAAGATAGGGTTCAAATAACTCAAATAACTAGACTATCAAATCAAACAAAATGTGAACAAACGTTTCAGTCTAAGCCTAAAATGGTTAAGTATGGGGTGCCTCAAGGAAGTATTCTTGGTCCGCTATTGTTCATTATATATATTAATGATCTCCCAAAGACCATAATCCATGATATGATATTATTTGCAGATGACAGTACCGCTATTTTCACTGACGAGGATCAAGATAAATATGAAATGAATGTAAATAATTCCCTTGAGTGCATCATAAATTGGTTAAATGCCAACAATCTTAAAATTAACTTAGAAAAAACTTGTTGTATGTCCTTTGCTAACATAAATACAAAACCAAAGAACCTAAACATAAAATACAAAGGTGAAAATGTAAAAGAAGTAAGGACCACTAAATTTCTTGGCATACATATTGACTCCGCACTAAACTGGAAAATGCAGATTGACCATGTTTGCAAAAAACTAAATCAGTTTTCATATGCCCTCTACAAGTTAAGAAAAGTGACAAATCAGAGTACTTTACTAAGTGTTTATCATGCATATGTAGGCTCCATACTAAAATATGGTATCCTATTGTGGGGTAATTCAACAAACAGAGAGTGTGCTTTAAAAGCACAAAAAAAGTGCATTCGAAGCATATGCGGACTAAGACAGACTAACTCATGTAGACCAGTTTTCAAAAGATTGAAAATCTTAACCCTACCTTCATTATACATATTTGAAGCGGCAATGATGATAAAATGCGATATAGATAAATATGAAACGTTAAAAAGTGCGAGACACAAAAATGAACTAAAAGGTATTAAATGTAGAACGGTGAAATTTAAATCGAGTGTATTTGGTATTGGAGTTAAAATATATAACAAACTCCCAAAGTATCTTAAGAATATTTCAGCGTTCAGAGTTTTTAAATTAAAGCTAAAAGAATTTCTGACATCTAAAGCATATTATTCAATTAATGAATTTTTAAATGATCGAATTATTGACTAGAATTGTTTTCACTAAAACTTGACATGTGTAACTTATTTTTTTTATTAAACGTGTATGTCTTTATGTGTCCTCAATTAATTGTATGAATGAATTTGTAATGTAATATAATTTTTATAATTTAACCAATAATAACATTGACATACTGTATAATAATATGCATAAATATTGTACACCCCATGGGTATGTTACAGTGATACAAACAAAACTATTTGTAAGACCTTATGTTTACCTGTAACAAACAATAAATAAATGAATTATGAATTATTATGAATTACGCGATAGCATGAACACAACCTACAGAGACTTCCCATCACTCGGGTTACCCACTCCTACGACTTGCTATAATTTTGTAATGATAATAACACAAACGAAACAAGTATTTTCATGATTATAAAGTTTAGTACTAAGCTGATTTGTTCTCACGTGTGAACAAAACTAGCGTTTCATCATCGCTTGTTCGTATTTCTGAAAATAGATGATGACTGAGAACCTATATTTAGTTATGCAGCACGATCCGTATATATGAAAACCAAGCGTGCCATTTTTTGACTACCTAACTAATAAGGCGTTATAACGTTTTTGTTTGTTCAATGTCTAGAATGAAGTTGTTGAATTGTAACAGATTAGCTTACTGTGACGGTAACCTCGTTAACTTTAAAATACTTAGGCAAGCACGCGCATTAGGTGCTCTTGCGTTATCTAGGCACAATTCTCTGGCCACAACCACAAATGCGTCAGTCTGTTGACTAAGCCAAAACAACAAACCGAAATTCGAATTTACGTCGTACAAGTTTCAAACCAGGCGTTGTGTAATTTATTTCATTACCACTGCTCTCAAAAACGAAAGGAAGGCAAAGAAAACATCGTGATGAAACCGGCATTTCCTAGAACCAAAAATTTAAAGACATGTGACATCAACCAATCTGGACTAGGGCCGCGTGGTAGATTATAGCCCGTGGTAGATACAGGCCTGTGTCCCAGCAGTGGGGACATTAATATTAAGGTTTTATTATGTGTCTATGTTTTGGGTTTTGAATTTTTGGCATAGTTCGATGACATTGGTGTTTTGTTTGAGTGACGTATAAAAATATATGAAAGTACAACATTCTTTGGGCTGTATTATTTATTATATACTGCATTTTTCTCCTCAACAATAGTTATGGGCCCAGACAACTCCAGGTAGATCCAGAGTACCTAACCAAGAGGAAAAAGTTATAAGAAATAATCAGCGGTACGAATATATTTCTTTGTGGTTGTGAAAGGTGAGTGAATTCACAATATATATACATGATGTCGACGGCGAATGTGCGTATCGAATCACTTAGTAAGGACAACTACGATAGCTGGAAAGTACAGGCTGAGGCACTCCTTGTTAAGAATAATGTCTGGGAATACGTTGACGGCAGTAAGCCGAAGCCGGCGGAACCTGATCTAGCGAAGAATCGGGAGGCAGGTGACGTGAAAGCCAGAGCAGATTTGATTTTAGCGATAAGTCCAAGTGAAATTAGACACGTAAGAGGGTGTTCTACGTCACGCGAGCTATGGCTAAAATTGGACTCAATTTACGCCTCAAAAGGACCTGCCAAGAAGGCCACCTACTTGAAACGCTTAACTTCACATAGGATGACTGAAGGTAGCGATGTCCGGAAACATATAGAAGAATTTTTTGATGCTGTGGATAAATTAAATGACATGGGTGTACAAATACATAAAGATCTGTTATCCATAATGTTATTGTATAGTTTACCACCGGAGTATGAAAATTTTCGTTGTGCTATAGAGTCCAGGGATGAGTTACCAGAGCCAGAAGCGTTAAACGTAAAAATTTTTGAAGAAAATATATCAAGGCACCAGGGTACTATAGAGGAAGCTTCGATTACAATCAAGAAGACTAATAAAAAAGTTATAGATACTGGAAAGAAAACCTTTAAATTCAAATGTTTTAAATGCCACCAACTTGGTCATAAAGCATCGAATTGCACAGTGAAGAAGAAAGAATCGGAAAATGTTTCACGGTGTGTGAGAGATGACGTGGCAGTAGCTGTTGGTGATACTAGTTTTATGTCTTTTAATTGTATTGCAGATAATGCGACGAGTAACGTTAACTGGATCATTGACAGTGGTAGCACATCACACTTGTGTAATGATGCGAGCAGGTTTAAAACATTAAAAACGCAAAAAGGGATATTGAATTTGGCAACTAACTCAAGTGCAGTTATTGCAGGTAAGGGTACGGTAAGATTGTCCACATGTAATAACCGGTCAACCAGGATCATAGCACTTCCAGACACGTTATATGTTCCTAATTTACGGAGTAATTTGTTATCTGTGGCTAAAATTGCCGATAAAGGTTTCAATGTTACTTTTAGTAAAGATTCATGCACTGTTACTGATCATGTTGGTAATGTTGTTTTGAAGTCGGAACGTAAGGGTAATTTATATTACGTAAGGAAAGTTAATGCTTTAGCTTCGATAGTGTCTGAAAGGGAAAGTATAGATGTTCGAGGTTGGCATGAAAGATTAGGACATCTGAATGTGAAGGATCTTACGAAACTTTTGAATCGTTCTGGCGTGAAAGTAAAAATGAAAGAATTGTACAATTGTGATATTTGTGCGAAAGGAAAAATGACAAGTATGCCATTTTTAAAATCTAGTGGGCCTTGTAATGAGAAACTGCGAATCATTTATTTGGACGTTGTTGGACCGATGAAAACTGAGGCAATAGGTGCAAAATATTTTGTAACATTTATAGATGATTGTACAAGATGGTGTGAAGTTTATTTACTAAAAAGTAAAAGTAGTGTTTTAACTGTTTTTAAAATTTATAAAAACTTTGTTGAAAATTTGATAGATAAGGAGATTAAATATTTACAATCTGACAATGGTGGTGAATATTGTGGGATTTTGATGAGTTTTTAAGAAAAGAAGGTATACAAAGAAGGTTGACTGTTCCTCGTACACCGCAGCAAATTGGTGTGGCTAGATGCATGCTGCTATCGTCTGGTTTGTCACAAGGTTTTTGGGCAGATGCTGTAGTAACGGCAAGTCATGTTCGAAACCGATGTCCATCTAGTAGTTTAGACGGCGGGATTCCTTTTGAAAAGTTCTTTGACGCACCTGTGAAGCTCAATTATATGCAAAAGTTTCGAGCCAAGGTGCACGTGCTAGACAAAGAACAAGAAAAGGACAAGTTTGCAGCAAGAAGTGTATCAGGAGTCTTTGTAGGATACCCGAGAGATGTAAAAGGTTACAGAATATGGATACCCGAGAGCAAAAAACTCATAGTAGCGAGAGATGTTAGGTTTCATGATGATGATTGTAATATAAATGTTAAAAATAGCTTGGATTTTTTCTTAGAAGAAAAAGTTGAAGAAGTGAAGGTAAAACCGAAAACAGTCGAAATCGAATTACGTTCAGTTGAAAATAAACAAGATTCAGAGAATCAATCTGGTGTAGATTGTGAAGAGCTAATTATATTACCAAGAGTAATATCTACGGTGGAATCAAGTAACGACAATGATATTATAGGACCTGTGGAGGAACATGAAATCCCTCAACCAGCTAATACGACACTACGAAATGAATCGACGGATGAAAGAGAACAAACACGGATTTTTAAGCGAGCTCCTGGAAGACCAAAGATAGAGAGGGGAAATGTCGGTAGACCACGTAAGATTTATCGTATGGTTGAAGTTGAACAGGAACCTGAGGCTGAACAGGAAAATGAAACTGAAGGGGAAAATTACGTAGATTGTGAAGATTTTTCTGGTCAAGTAAGCTTGAAAGAAGCATTGAGTGGTGCTGAAAAGTATAGCTGGGAACAGGCTATATTATCTGAAATAAAAAGTCTTTTGATTAATGATACCTGGATTCTGGTTAAGAAACCAAAAGACCGAGCTGTAGTGGGCTGTAGATATGTGTTAACGACAAAAATTAATACAGATAAGAGAGAGAAGAAAAAGGCCAGACTCGTTGCAAAAGGTAACAGTCAACGTTATGGAGTTGATTATCACGAGACTTTTTCCCCTGTCGCAAGACTTGAAACAGTCAGGACGCTGATTGCTCTTGCTGTTGAATTAGATATGGAAATACATCAATTAGATATAAACACAGCTTATTTAAATGGTCATCTGAATGAAGAGATTTATATGCAGGTGCCCGAGTTATTAAAAGAGAGTTTAGAGAGGATTGTTGATTCTGAAAATAACGAAAACATTACAAATGGAGCGCATAAAATGTTGACTGATCTAAAATCAGGGGGCGATACGTGTCTTCTAAAGAAATCATTGTATGGCTTGAAACAAGCTGGCAGGCAATGGAACCTCAAACTGGACGAAAAGTTGAAGCAGATGAATTTTAAGGTGTCGAAAAATGAACACTGTTTTTACTTCAAAGAGTTCGGTGACAATGTAAAACTTTTTGTGGTTATATATGTCGATGACATTTTGGTCGCTTCACAGAAAATAGGTTACATTGAAAACTTTAAAAGGAACTGGCTGAAGAGTTCGAGTTAAAAGATTTTGGATCTGTCAAATACATGTTGGGAATTGACATTGTCAAAAGAGACAATGTCATAGAACTTTCCCAACAAAAATTTATTTCAGATTTGTTACAAAAGTTTAATATGGAAAATGCTAAAGAAAATATTAGCACGCCTATGGAGGTTGGACTTAAACTCGCAAAAGGTGAAGGCAATAGTGAAAAATTGCCTTATCGTGAATTAATAGGCAGTCTTATGTATTTATCCATTGGAACAAGACCCCGACATCACAAACAGCGTTATAAAGCTAGCTCAATTTGCAGATTGTGCTACGGAGGCGCATTGGAAGTCGGCAAAAAGGGTGCTTAGATACCTAAAGCGGACTATTACTTACAAAATGGTGTTCAAGAAAACGGGTAAACCAATAATGGGCTATTGTGATGCCGACTGGGGCAATTGTGTGATGGACAGACGTTCATATACAGGTTATGCATTTGTTCTAGGGGGAGCGTGCATTTCCTGGAAATCTCAGAAACAGAAATGTGTAGCGACGTCATCCTGTGAAGCAGAATATGTAAGTTTATGTGAGAGTATGAAAGAGGCAGTATACTTGAACAGCTTACTGACTGAGATTGGTTTGGTCCATTGCATGAATTGCGCTCATCGCATACAGACGTGCACATCAATGCAATACAAAAATAAATAAATTAACGTTTGCTATAAATTCTGACCCAGTTTAAGTGCATTAGCTTGATATATAGAAATCAGCGTAGTAAGCGGTTTTAACACGACAGAATGGACTAACTCGATTATAAAGAGTATATTATAATCTGGAAAATGGACATCAGCCCCTTCAACCAAAGGAGTGGGATGACGCCACGCAGCCCTCCGTCGACACCATCACCGAGACCACCTCAACAAGCCATGCAGCACCAAGAAGAAGCCGTTGAACCAGTTTCTACGCCGGAGATTCAGAACTGGTTGGGGACTATTCATCAATACTTGAATGAGGTATGTGCTATATCATCAGAGGGGAAACTGAATACTGAGCAGAAGCAAAGAGTTAACAATCTCTGCCGTAAAGTTGGACATGGTGTTTCTCAATTGGCTGTTCAATACCAGTCACTAAAATCAAAAGCCTTACAAACACAAACGGCCCTGATAACGATGACTGAAGCCCGAGACCTAGCGGACTGTCTCTCCGAGATGAACCGCACCATTCAAGAGTCCTGTGCGAAACAAGCTGCAAGTACTCAGGAACTTCTACAACTTTTGCCGATATGGTGAAGAAGGGGTCCAGCAGTTTTATTCGTCCAAATAATCTTAGCTCCGTGGCGATTTTTCCAAGCGACAACTCAAAGACCAGTGATGAGACCAAGAAAATGATACAGAAGATCATATGCCCTGGTGAAATGAAACTGAAAGTACGAGGCGTCCGTAAAATAGGTAAAGGAGGACTTATCATCAGCACTGAGACCAAGGATGACCTAGAAAAACTCAAGAAAACAGTTCAAACCGCTTCGTCAGGCCTTACCGTCGACGAACCTCGAAAGCGCAAACCTCGCATTATTGTTATTGGAGTTCCCGCATCAATGACCGAAAACGAGGTTTATAAATGCATCTACGAGCAGAATATAACGGAAAAACTGCCCATGAACCTAGATACATTTCTCAGTTCAATTAAGCTTAGCCATAAATCTGGCAGGAAAGATGCTGAGAACTGTAACTATATAATAGAAGTTTCACCCGTCATTCGCAAGGCCCTCATCACTCAGGACAGGTTATTTATAAACTGGACGTCCTGCCCGGTACGAGACTTCACACTAGTAACGAGATGTTACCAGTGCCACCAGTACGGTCATGCAGCTAAGACTTGTAAGGTCGCTGTCCCTACTTGTGCCCATTGCGGAGAAGAAGGACATACTAGCGAAGACTGCGGGAAAAAAGCCGATGATCCAAAGTGTGCCACCTGTATGCGCTTTAAAAAGCAAGCAAACCACAAGACGGGAGATGCCGCATGTCCGGCGAAACAAGCTGCCGAATACAGGTATATTAACTCAATTGACTATGAAGGCGCCTAAGAGCGCCACATATTTTTATAAATCTTAGACTTATTTTTTAATTATTTTTTTATTTGTTGTTACTTTTAAATAGAATGGAAATTAATTTAATTACAGACATAGACAATTCATTTTTAACTGAGTCAAAGTCATGTGAGGTTGAGGACTGCAAGCAATATCTTTCCCAGTATCAAAAGTCACTAACCATACTAACCCAAAACATACGTAGTGTTTATAAGAACATGGATAGCTTTAATATTTTTCTCCATAGGCTTAACTTTAATTGTGACATTATAGTGCTAACAGAGTGCTGGCTATCTAAGCGCCACGATAATCTACCGGTGATACCAGGATACAACTTAATGTACACTAAAATTAACCATAATCAAAATGATGGTGTTGTTGTATTTGCTAAAGAATCATTAAGGGTTAAAGTCGAAGAACCTACTCTAGAAGACTGTATTAGTAATTGCCTTATCATCAAAATTGGTACAACCACAGCGATAATAGCTTTGTATAGATCACCTTCCACTAGAAACTTAACCTCTTTCAACAGTTCCCTTAACCAGATCCTTCCAGCCCTAAGCCCATTTAAGAACGTAATACTAACAGGCGATATTAACATTAACATTGGCTCAGAAAACTGCGATACAGGGACTGAAGAATACCTTAACATCTGCTCATACCATGGTTTTTTGCCTGCTCACACATTACCTACTCATCAGAGTGGTTCTTGTCTCGACCATATGATGATCAAAACCAGCTATTCATGTATTACGCTTGTTACTAACTCAACAATAACCGACCACCATTCCGTCATACTAGCCGTAAATTTAACGCTGCCTAAGCAAAATCGACCCCAGACAAAGTCCAAATTAAACATAAATAAACTCGAATATGATTTACGCAACATTGACTATAGCGTAGTTTACAATACTGCTGACGCTAACTCGTCTTTATCATACTTAATAAAACATGTCCAACAAGCAATATTGAGTAATACGACAGCTGTGACGGTAAATAATCGTCTTCGTAATATTAAGCCTTGGATTACTCCTGGACTAATTCGCTGTATAAGACACAGAGATAAACTTCATCAGAAAACTAAGAAATACCCTGATAATTTAATCATTGTAACGACCTATAAAAGATACAGGAATTTTTGCAACAATCTGTTGAAGAAGCTTAAAAATAATTACGATAAAAATGAGTTAAATAAAGCAGGTAACAATAGCAAGCAAATTTGGAAACATGTTAAAAACGTCACCTACATGGCTAAACAACGTGAATCAAATTCGAGATTATTGCTTACTAATCCTTCACCACAGATATCCGCCAATATAGTGAATAATTTTTTTGTTAATGTTGGGAAAACTTTGGCCGAACAGATTTCAAAACATTGTGCCCAACCAACTTTCCAAAAATTTAACAACAGCCTGAAATCATTTGCGATGTTGGATACTGACGAAGACGAAGTATCCCGAATCATATCTAACCTTAAAGACGACTGTGCAGTTGGATGGGATAATATAAGCAACAAGATCCTTAAACTCTTTAAGCATATATTGTTATCTCCCTTAACCCATATATTTCGAATCTGTCTTTGCGAAGGAATTTTCCCTAAATGCCTAAAAAAGGCAGTTGTTATCCCTATATTTAAATCTGGAGACAAGGACTTGGTTAATAACTATAGGCCAATATCTTTACTACCTTCAATCTCGAAAATACTCGAGAAAATAATAAACAATAGACTAATTAATTATCTAGAAAAAAACAACTTCTTGTCACCTGCGCAATTTGGGTTCAGAGCCAAATTATCGACCGCTGATGCGGTGCATAGCCTGACCGATTACGTCTCAGAAGAGCTAGACAAAGGAAACCAGGTTTTGGGAGTCTTCCTTGATTTAGCGAAAGCTTTTGATACTGTCTCTGTTTCACTGCTTCTAAGAAAATTAGAGGCCATAGGTATAAGGGGAACGACGCTGACATTACTTACTGACTACCTAGACGACCGATATCAATGTGTTAAGATTGACGACTTTACGAGCGACGAGCAGAAAAATACTGGAATTGGTGTTCCCCAAGGGAGTATATTGGGCCCTACCTTATTCCTGGTATATATTAACGACTTGTGTAAGCTAAATATAAAGCACGGCAGAATCATATCATATGCAGATGACACGGCGCTAATATTTTCTGCTAAAAACAGTAGCGAACTATATGAAAACGCTCAACTCGGTTTTAATACTGTAACTGATTGGCTTCAAAGCAATTTACTAACACTAAATGCTGACAAGACAAAATATATCCACTTTTCCATTCGCAAGTCTCAACTTAACACTACTGACTTTCATATATGTGCCCATCAATGTGGTAACCCGTCAGTCAACGTATGCAATTGTCCTACTATCCTCAAAACCTGTACCATTAAATAACTCGGGGTTATAATAGACGACACTCTCTCCTTTAGGTATCATATTGAATGTCTAGTTAAAAGAGTGCGAAAATTAATATATGTATTTAAAAAAATACGAACGTTTGCAGACCCCCAATTAATCACACAAGTTTATTTTGCCCTATGTCAATGTATAATTAATTACTGTATCACTTCATGGGGTGGTTCGTCAAAAACGATCCTGCTTCCTCTTGAAAGAGCTCAAAGAGCAATTTTAAAGATAGCAAACTTCCTTCCCTTTTTCTTTCCTACAGCTGACCTATATAAATCCTGCAATGTGCTGACTGTGCGCCAGCTTTTCATTATGCACCTAGTATTAAAACAGCACACCATGCTCACGTATAATGCTGGCATTACTAACAAGAGACGGAATGATATAGTATGCATTTCTAATGTTATATCCAAACACGCGTTTGCCGAAAAATTCTTTTCATTTTTAGGCCCATTTTTGTACAATAGATTAAACAGAAAACTAAGTATGTATAAGTTAAACTATTTTAGCTGTAAACAATCAGTAATTACCTTTTTACAACCCTTAACTTATGCACAGACAGAAGATCTACTTGTTGTCTGCAAATAAACTGCTTATACCGTTTTCCTATCTGTAGTTTATATAATACATGTAAGTTTTTAATAAGTTTAGTATTTTATTATATTTACACTAAATGTTAATTTATTTGTTTTAAGTAGTTAAGTATACACCTTGTAGCCTGAAACACAGGTTCAACCTAGTTCAGGCAAAAAAGAAACTGCTCTATTATAACTAGTTATTATTTTATTGTAAATGTGCCACTTCTTATAAATAAACGATTATTATTATTATTATTATTATTATTATTATTATTATTCGCGAGTGGTATTACATGTGGATAATCAAGGGGCATTAGCACTTGCCAATGATCCAGTGCATCACAGTCGGTGTAAACATATTGACATCAAATTACATTTTATAAGGGATGTCTTAAACACTAATAAATATATTACGCTGAGATATCTGTCGACTGATAAGATGGCCGCAGATATATTAACCAAGGCACTGCCTAAGGCAAAGCATTTGCTATGTTTGTTTATGTTAGGTATTTTGTCTTAGGTTTAGTATTTGGTATAGTTCGATGACATTGGTGTTTTGTTTGAGTGACGTATAAAAATATATGAAAGTACAACATTCTTTGGGCTGTATTATTTATTATATACTGCATTTTTCTCCTCAACAATTAATAGGCTGATGATGAAGTGTATTTAGTGAGCCTCACTTGCCAGATAATGCGAATATAAATCCTTTATATCTATACTAATATTATAAAGCTGAAGAGTTTGTTTGTTTGAACGCTAAGATCTCAGGATCTACTGGTTGGACTTGAAAAATTCTTTTTGTGTTGGAGAGTCCATTTATCGAGGAAGGCTTTAGGTTATATAACATCACGCTACGACCAATAGGAGTGGAGCATAAATGAAAAATGTTGCAAAAACGGAAAACGATATTCCTTATTGAGAGCTTCCGTTGCGTGCGCTGCGAAAATGGTTTAAGTTATGCAAATATTGTGTATTAAGGCAATGTTCGTCTTTAAAAGTTCTACGAAAAAGTCCGCGACAGCATATATCTATCTACTAAGATTGACTCACTGTAACCATTTTTTACTATCGAAATGTTAGGTTAAATAGAATTATTTTTTGCGAAGCTTATTAATTTAACCCATATGGTATTAATCTCTATCTAAATAAATATGGTTGTTAGAAAGGAAATTTAATATAGAATATTTGTTCCTTTTACTCTATATACACACATCAAAAGTGTCTAGGGATCAAGCATTTTTATGCGGATTTCTTGAGATTGAGATGTGGCTTTGTAATAAATTTATGATTTTATAAATTTATATGGATCCTTTTTGGTGCATTTCATAATTTGAATCAGGAACTGTGAATCAAATTCGAGTAAAAGATGAAAATCAGCTGTCAATATTTTCCCTATAAAAACATACAACGCATTGAAGACATTATTAGTGCTACTGTTTCCCTACTACTGATTAAAACCAACGTTATTATGGAGCGGCGACGTCATTTAAGCAGGGAAGAAATGCTCAGAGCCGTGGGAATGATAGAAGCTGGTTCCCGGCAACGTACTGTGGCTTTAGCTCTGAATACAAGTCAGAGTGTTATCAGTCGACTTTGGACACGTTACCGAAGCACTGGTACCGTGGCTGAGCGCCATGGAGGACGGTATCGCTGCACCACACGGAGACAAGACCGATACATTCAAATCTTAACTCGAAGAGCTCCAACAATAACCGCCATGATGTTAGCCGTGAGGCTTCATCACTCTTCAGGGAACTTAATTAGCGACCAAACAGTCAGAAACCGCTTGCATGAAGTGAACCTTCATTCCCGAAGACCGCTACGGGTACCACCTATAGCAATGCACAATCGTAGGATTCGATATCAATGGGCTCTTGAACACAGAAATTGGGCAGAAGAACAATGGCGTTTCGTGTGCTTTTCTGATGAGTCTCGTTTTGGTATGAGACCGGATACAAGACGTATACGACACTGGAGAACCCCTGGACGCCAACAGCGATTAAAATCCTGCCAGGAAGTCCATCCTTATAGTGGTGGAACCATCATGGTATGGGCGGGTATTTGGATCGGCGGAAGAACTGAGTTGATTTGGATCAGAGGCAACCTCAACGCTCAAATTTATGCTGAGACGATTGTATCAGACGTCATCGTTCCTCTACAAGTGCAAATCGGTCCCTTATTTCAGTTAATGCATGATAATGCACGACCGCACACCGCAAGAGTTGTAAGACAGACTCTCGCCGCAGCTAACATCAATGTCCTGCCCTGGCCTGCTCAGTCGCCAGACTTGAACCCGATTGAGCATGCATGGGATATGCTACAGAGAAGAGCTCTGCCGAATATGGAGGGTATCCAGTCGCAAGAAGACCTTTTTTTGTTGTTGCAACGAACATGGGCGGCCATTCCACAGCGTCATTTGGATGAACTCATTTTGAGTATGCCAAACCGATGTTCTTGTGTTGTTAGTGTTCGCGGTAGAAACACGGATTATTAATTGTTTAAGTTACCCAATAAAATTTTAAAGAAAACTGTTATTTCAGTCTTTTTTTCGAACTTTAATGTTAGTGGTTCAAATGTCAAAAATCCCTTTATTAGGAAAATGGCAAATTTCTTTATTAATGCAAAGGTGACTTGGTTTATCGTTACTGTGACAAACGAAAACACTTTATTTGATGAATCCTTAAAGAAAATTTTAATTAATATCAATCAGGAGAAAAGTTATTGCAAAAATATATGTTGATCCCTAGACACTTTTGATGTGTGTAGTTTAAACAAATACCTTAGAAGATATCGCAATGTTAAAATGTACGCGCGACAAAATAATACGGCGGTCCGCCGGCCCTCGCGTCCCGATGTAGATACGAGTACGTGGAGATTCTGGCCTCCGGGAAATTCAAATTCAAAATATTTATGGCACCATAATATTTACAAGGTGTTATTGTATAATTTTTTGTTTTGTGAGCACTAGCGGCCCAGTGGTGGCGGCTCCGACTTACGAACAGTTGGTCGTGGGTTCGAACCCAGGCAGGCGCATTACTTTGTGTAATTTATTTCATCACGTGCCACTGCTCTTAAAACGGTGAAGGTGAACGGTGAGGCCTGAGTCCCTGCAGTGGGAACAATATAGGCTGATGGTGATGATCGTATATTTTACAGTAAGAGATAGGCACTTAATAGTAATTCTCACTTTAATAATGTAATCTAAGGTTCAATCAAATACTATAGAGAGGAAAGATAAGTTTTTTGTTTGTTACGATTTAACTCAAAAATTACTCAGACGACTTGGAAAATTCTTTCCAGATTAGAAAGCTAATTGAAAAATATTACTATGTTGGATAGTCGATCTATCGAGGAAGGTTGTAAGTTACATATTATTGTGACGCAGACGAAGTTGCGTGGGTCAGCTAGTAATAAATAAAATTATAAATGGGAAAGTTTGTGCAAGTTAAAAACACAAAAACTACCAAACGGATTTGTATGAAATTTTGCACACCGATAGTTTATAACTGTCATATGATCCTGCACGACCATTATTAAACACCACGGGGGCGAAGCCGCGGGCATAACCTAGTAAATAATAAATACGAATGTCTGGCACTGACCTGATCCAGCAGGCCGGACAGCTTGGCCGCGGCCTCGGCCACCTGCGCCAAGTCCAGCATGGGCTGCACCTGCCGCGACCGCCCGCCGCCGCCCATCGTCTTCTGGCACAGGTTCAGGCCCACAATCTGCAATCATATGGAAGTCTCATATTATACAATCCAATAAAAGTTATAATGCAGATACAAGTATGTCGATAAAGATGGGGGTTTAGCAATTCATATTTTTATCAACTCACTCTACGACTAGTGTGAGTAAAATTGGACTGGTTGCCATGAAATCAGGGCAACCAGTCCAATGTTACTCACACTAGTCCTCCTTATTATATTGCTAAGTTTTTTTTGGTTCTTCTCCACAGGAAACAGCAAATTCGAAATGTGCACCTAGCTTCTCACAAAACATAAGCGACCCTGCCTATGTAGAATTAGGGTAAACCAGAGTGTTATTGCCCACTTTAAGAAAAACATTGTTTAGTGATAGCTTTGTCATTCTTGTTTAATCAGAATGCGCTAGATGGTGCTGAGATTAATTTAGAGAATATTCAAAACTATAATAAAAATATATTTATTTATTTCATTTAAATCAGGTTTATCCCATCATTTGTTAGTATACCTTAAACTATGTTAGTAAAATTCACAATAAATAATAATAATAATAATATAATAATATGTTTGTTTGAACGCTAAGATCTCAGGATCTACTGGTTGGAATTGAAAAAATCTTTTTGTGTTAGTTAGTCCATTTATCGAGGAAGGCTTTAGGCTATATAACATCACGATACGACCAAAAGGAGTGGAGCATAAATGAAAATGTTGCACAAACGGGAAACGATATTCCTTATTGAGAGCTTCCGTTGCGTGGGCTGCGAAAATAGTAAGTTATGTAATAAAAGTCCGGACAGCATATATCTATCTATTAAGATTAACTCACTGTAACCATTTTTTACCATTGAAATGTTAGGTTCAATAGTTATTTTTTGCGAAGCTTATTTAACCCATATGGTATTAATCTATATCTAAATAAATGGGTTTGTTAGAACGGAAATTTAATATAGAATATTTGTGCTGTTTACTCTATATAGTTTAAACAAATATCTTAGAAAATGTCCGCGCGACATAATAATTACGCGGTCCGCTGCGCCGGCCCTTGCGTCCCAATGTAGATACGTGGAGATTCTGGCCTCCGGGAAATTCAAATTCAAAATATTTATTGCACCATAATATTTACAAGGTGTTATTGTATATTGTTTTATGAGCAGTGGTGGCCTAGTGGTGGCGGCCCCGACTTACGAACAGTTGGTTGTGGCTAGTGGCCATATCAATGAGGAGTAGCTCCTTAGTACCACGGTACCCATCTTACATCCATTTTGAGAAGCAGACATAACAGACTTTTCGTTAATATGTTTATTAATTTTAGCTCTCAAAATGGAGGTAAGAACTTTATAGACTGTTGGAAGACACATAATTGGTCTATAATTTTTGGGTTCCACAGTACTACCCGATTTATAGAGCAGTAGAGTTATTCTAGTTGTCAGGAACTCTGTTAGCCACCACAACTCCAAGGCTGACTGGAATAGGGCTGCCAAGCAACCATGCGATCTTGTGAACCATTTAATCCAGAAGTTGTGCAGTTCGTCTGGGCCTGGTGATTTCCAATTAGGCAACGGATGAACTGCACAACCTACATCTTGAAGGCTGATCGTTATTGCCCCCATTTCAGCTATTAGATCGCACTCTCGCCCGACCTCCCGAGTACATTTACCCTTGGAATGACTAACAGGTACTGACCAGATTTAGTGCCAAAATGAACACATGGCATTATCATCCGGTATGCTCTGTAAACCAACCTTTCATCACAAACTGATGCTTATACCTACGGATATGGTTACACACATATACATACAGCTATACCTGATTTATTATTTTAAGGTACCGGGTAATAACTGTGCTGTGATGTTAATCTAATAACTGCAAGCTGTTGGCAAGTGTGGGCTGAGGGTACATTTACATGTTTTTTGTTTTATTTATTTTTTTATAACACATTGTTTTAGTTTTGACTAAAAACTGTTGACACTCTAAAGAAGAGATTATTAAATAGTGAGAAAACGGTAATGAAGTGTTGGTAGCTAAATTTTTTATTTTTTTATTTTATCCTAATGTCTATGAAATCCTTAAGTGGACAATAGCTATATGCCACCCTATTATACAACGTGGAGACGATGAAACGACAATAAGTGAAAACACGGACCATACTAGTTCATAGGAATAATTGTAAACCATTAAAAAAATCCTAACATCAAAATTTAAAAAAAAAAAATTCAAACAAACTAAATGGCTTAGAAGTTGTAACAAAATAGAACGCCATTTAAAAACATGGGTTCACTAACCTCTGTTGTAGCGAGCGGCAACGTAGCGTATCGTCGTGTAGCGATATGACCTTTTGGGTCAGTGGGTCGTCTTATGGATAATAATCACTGAATCACAGATTTTTTTTTTTTATTCGGGGTCGGTGCAATACTGATTCACAGATTATTAATCGAATAATCAGGCACCTCTCGCCCACGTGTTATTTATTCATCACAATCAGGATCACTCACTGTTCAATCACTTACTAAGTAGGTACCTACCTACTTAGCTAAGTAAAATACACAAACACAATAAAAACTTATCGCCTAAATTCGCACAGTTCACTGAACTATTTAATTTAACTAAGATACCTATTAATTGTTCGTGTTCTGTCACTAATGCGTCCAATTTCACACTTACTGTAATAACCGTTGCTAACTACCTATTTCCACGTCCCGGTCCCTGACACACGATGACACGAGTGGCCGGTGGCGGGTAGGTACCTACATCAAGGTGGCGTCGCGGCGCCCGGGCTCCGCTTGCACTCGTGCGCTTACAAAGCGATGACGCATGCAACGTCACAGGACTGTTGCGACAGACTGAACGGTGAGTCGGTGACCGTGCGTGACCTAACTTCGTAGCGTAGTTCTATGCAAGTTTGGACAAGAAAGTGAAGTAATAAACAAACGAAACTAGATATCTCTTTCGCACACACTAAATGTTCTATTAGTGAGAGTGCATAGCAACTTCCGCATGCGTTATTTTTTATCTAAGTCTAATGACATGCGTTATGGCTCTTATTGTACAGGTTTAAGGTATAATTTGCGTGTTAAAATTAATTTGGCTAAAGTACTTAAAGTAGCGAGTTGGCAACCGCACCGATGCGGGGTCGTTAACCTGACAGTGCTTCTGTATTAACAGATACATCGTGTACTAAATAATAAATGAAAAATAATTTTCTGTGACTAAACTACTGGATATTATTCAAATGTTTTTTTGTATATACACTGGGAACATAAATAAATAAATAAATAAATAAATAAATATCCTTGGACATTTCACACAACGCCATCTAGTCCCAAGCTAAGCAACCTAATGCTTGTGTTATGGTAACGAGATGGCTGATAAACTACTTATATACATTTTTTTTTTTTTGTAAATACATACATATTATAGATAGAAAAACACCCAGACTCGGAACAAATACTTGTAGGTCGTACAAATATTTGTTCCGTGCGGGAATCGAACCCGCGACATGCTGCGCAGCAGTCAATCGCTCAACCACTGCGCCAATCGTGTCGTCAAACAAACAAACATACTAAGGTATACGTAGTTTAATATATTGTCGTATCATCGGCACCATCCTGTATATGCAATTAAATATTTTGATTTTAAATATTAGTAGGTAAGTGATATTCTCCATTCGGTTACGATTAGGGCTTTCAGTCTCGATGCATTACTGAGTCCCGGGAAATAAAAACCGAGACTAGGTGTGGTCTCGAAATTCCCGGGAAAAACGAGACTTTCGGGACTTTCAAAACTAGGTTTCTTATTAGGTATGTTAATTAATACACGAAGTTGGTTCGATTAATCGGACCACGTGTTTTTAAAATTCCTGATAATTCGATCAATCGGACTAGGTACGTGAACTTTTTTGGTTTGTTCCAGTTGAATTAAGTACATACAGACTAAAATGGTCCCAGTGTTACAGACCCTGATTTATCATTTAAAGTTCTTCTTGCTGTATGTACCTAACTCTCACAAACAATCTTCTCTCGCGGCGGGGCGTATTGTATATTGTTATTAGGAATAACCTAAATCTAAATAATTAGGTAAAATATCTGATTTCCTAGACATCTAACATTGACATTGAATTACTCATAGAGGTCGGTAGTCGGACTATAAAAACTTGGGATTCCTTTATATTTCGATGAATCGGACCAAGTGCACTGGCACTCCAAAGTCGGACCACGCGGTCCTCAGATTTAGTAGTTCGATTGGCAAGATTCTTAAATCGAACCAACTGGAAAAAAAGTTCACGTAGTCCGACTGATTGGAATATGCGGTCGGACCATGTGTCCATAACCATAAGTATTTAGTTGATATGCTATAAACGTGTATTAATTAACATTCCTTTCAAGTTATCTGCCAACGAACACATTGCAGCTTCACAATGAAATTTATAATATTGTGTAGACAATATCTGTGTTAGTGTGTTTGTCAACAAGGTTATTCTTATTCAATCTTTAAAGATTCTTATTTTTCTTTATGTGTCGATGATCTCAAATTGTGTTAGACCAGTATGTAGCCACCTGCACAGTTCTATCATTTGCGTCGAGTAAATCCTGAAAGGTGCAAGTGGTTGTGCAGGATAGGAGGTGGCGCATATCCTGCAGAGGGGCGCCACATTGGCAATTTGTTTGGGATGGATCAAGGATACCCCATTTAGCCAGATTATATCTACAGCGGCCAACCTGGGCTCGCAATCGGTTAAGAGATTTCCAGATTGGCTACTGCAGTTCGTTTATGGGCGGTAGATGTTCTTCCGGGTTGCTAAAATGTGGAGGGATAGGATGTTTCTTTCGCCACAGTTCGAATCTTTCATCCGACGCACCGTCTTCTAAGGAGATTGATTGTTTATATCTGACGGCTCTTTAAGCCTGAAGGTGGTAGGTAGTTGATGCCCGCACAGGGGTTGGCGGTTGTCTCGTTCCTGTTTTCCCTTTTCGACTTGCTTTCGCGTCGTACATCTGGTGGAGCTATACCTGCAAGCGGATACAACATCGCAAGGGGGGTAGGTCTTAAGCACCCCGTTACAATGCGACAGGTGTCGTTAAGCGCTATGTCAACCTCCTTTGCATGGGTGGATCGATGCTATAATAATGTTTTTATTTGACTCAAGTCTCAAAAGTCTCGTTATTTCCGTGACCGAAAATGTTAGTCTCGAGTCTCGAAAATACCAAAAAATCGACTCGAAATTTTCGAGACCGAGAGTCCCGGGATGAAAGCCCTAGTTACGATGGCAACAAAAACATGTGGCACTGTGAGTCACCTCAGGCTCGTAGCAGGTGAGGCCGACGTCGATGGGTGTGAACATGCAGCCCTGCTTGCCGCGCGGCACGCCGAGCGCCACGCAGACGTAGGCGCGCAGCCCCATGCGCGCGCCCTGCAGCGACGTGTCCAGCGTCACGTGCACGGGCTCGCGGCACTCGCGCGAGTAGTACTCGTGGATCACCGACGAGTGGTTGGTCACCTCATTGCCTGTGGCCCACCACCCTGCAAACAAGCAAATGAAAGTTCATTCTAACTCAAACAAGGGAGATCATTCCAGCTACATGTCTGGCTGTGTTACTGTTTAGGTCTACTAAACTACAAACTGGGGTTTTAAGTGATTGCAGGTGCGATGCAAGGGTGTAACAGTGTCTAAATAAAGCTAAAGATTTAAAAACTGTGTTGGAACTCCTGCTTTTACGAGTAAGCAAATTAGAACACAAACATCATTATCTGCATAGCCTTTTCCCAACTATGTTGCAGTTGGTTTTCAGTGTAAACGGATGCAGCTAAGTATGTGACTTTCTGGCCGCAACTCAGTACTGGGTAATAGAATTTGACCCTTTGGTAAGGCAAAACCAAACGAACCTTCAGAAGAAAAGTTTCTTGATTAACATTCAATTTGCAGCATAATAAATCAATTCAATCAAGTCCTTAGAAACTATATTTACTGCAAATAACTGAGCTGTAGCAATATCATTTAGGTTTAAGTTTAACATACCAACAATGTTCTCTGACGCATTTACTCGTCTGTTCAGCTCATATACGTCCATGGCGTAGTTGAGCTCGGCCTCCACCTGGTCGGCATGTTCCTTGTGTGGAACACAGAAGCAGTTCGTCACTTCCACGATACCTTTGTCGCAGGTACCTGTGCATCACAATAACATAACCTCAAAACTGTTGAACACATCATTTTTCACATAAAAAATACTACATTTTGTTGTTTTATATGATTCATAGTATTAATAACTAGCAGTTTCAAAATCCCAAGTCGGAAAATTCAATAAAAAAAGGCGACTAAAAATGTATCACCAATATGAACACATGACAGACGACATCAGTGGAATGTACGATTTCATGCCGAAATTGTCTTTTCTACCGAATGTAATTGATGCAAAACCAATACTTACCCAACAAGGTACCAATAACTCTGTGCGAATCTGCATTTCGGCGCTCGTATGCGTCTACAATTTGAAATAATACTACAGGGTGAATCTTGACACTTAGGTTGAGCGCCATGTTGATTCGTGAAGGTTTATTTTTTTAATTCTCTGCAGCGTTCCATAACTTATTTGACAGCAAATACTATAGTCATGTAAAAAGTTAATACATATAACATGAACAGCAGGGATCTTCTTTTACAACACTTTTTTATATTTTTGTTTCTTTCAACATCATCAAAATGTCGAATTTTGAGAAACTTCGCACACTTATCAATACGAACCGACGAAAATATTAATCACACTAATATTATAAAGGCAAAAGTTTGTGAGTGTGCATGTTTGTTACTTCTTCTTTTTCTTCTTGGCTGGAACGATTTCAATATTTGATATGGAGTTAACTGACAACCTGGATTAACACAAGATAGTTTTTATCCCGATTTTATCTTCCCGTTAGATAATTTTCGTGTTGTAGTGGGTGAAGCCGCTGGCAACATCTAGTATTTAATATGTTTAACCGATGTGAATCCAACGGTTCGTGTGAAATCTATTGAGTATTCACAAACAAATAATCGAATCGAAACCGAATCGGCCTCACTGACTCTGGCAGGGCCACCATCAGGGATTTTAATTTTGAAAACACAATTTTTTTTTCGTTCACTAGTTCAAAAGATAATAGGTCTTTATAACACATTTGCTCGTAAAGGGTCTCTTATTTCACCAATTTCAATATCGTAATGTATCTCATTACGTACTTGTGCGGTAATGTAATGTAAATCGCACGGTTTAGGAAGATGCTCTGTCAAAACGAACGGTACCTACTTTTTTAAATCTTAGCAAAGAGTCTTTATTTCAGAAAAGTGGTCAACATTTTATGAATAAAATTAACTTTGGGAGATAAAATATAATAAATAAACATTTAATTCTTTAATTTTATTAATTTCGACAATAAATTACAACCATTAATATCTGTAGCAAAAACAAAAATATTAATTTACTTTATTAATAATACTGGCTGTTTTGTGCCTGTCTGAAAAAAAATCGCATCGCTTATTTGTTAAGAAATAATAATCAATTTTACTAATTGCTCAAATTTTCATAACTGCTTTAATTAAAGATTTATTCGTTTAAGAAAGTCCGAGTTTTATTTATTTCCTCGCAAATATGTTATAAAACGTCGTATCCCAGGTAGCAAGATGACGTCTGTGACGAAATAATGACGTCCCACTTTAGTCATTTTAGGGTCCGTCCTTTATTCGTCGAACATGTACGTAAAAATGACGTTATTTTAGGGTCGATTCATAACCAACCCGTGTTAGTCATAAATGATACGTCGTAGCAACGTCTATTTAAGGTCAATTTTGTGACGTCCGGTATTAGTCACGAATGGTACGTCCTGATGACGTCTATTTAGGGTCACCAGTGTGACGTCCGGTATTAGTCACGAATGGTACGTCCTGATGACGTCTAGTTAGGGTCACCAGGGTGACGTTCTGTGTCCCATTTATTTCAGCCCGTGTTGGTCATGAATGGTACGTCCTAGCTACGTCTATTTAAAATCATTCTGTGACGTCCGGTATTAGTCACGAATGGTACGTCCTGATGACGTCTAGTTAGGGTCACCAGGGTGACGTTCTGTGTCCCATTTATTTCAGCCCGTGTTGGTCATGAATGGTACGTCCTAGCTACGTCTATTTAAGATCATTCTGTGACGTCCCGTATTAGTCACGAATGGTACTTCCTGGTGACGTCTATTTAGGGTTACCAGTGTGACGTTTTGTGTCCGATTTATTTCGGCCCGTGCTGGTCACGAATGGTTCGTCCAAGCAACGTCTATTTAAGATCATTATGTGACGTCCGGTATTAGGCACGCATGGTACGTCCTGATGACGTCTATTTAGGGTCATCAGTGAGAAGTTCTGTGTCTGATTTATTTCAGCCCGTGTTGATCATGAATGGTACGTCCTAGCTACGTCTATTTAAGATCATTCTGTGACGTCCGGTATTAGTCACGAATGCTACGTCGTGTTGACGACTATTTAGGGTCTATTGTGACATCAAAGTAATAGTCATGTTAAGGCCACTTCAACAATCTCGCACACTATCATAAACAAACACAAACAGTTTTATACTTTTAATGACCAAGTAGCGCCAAATGACCAACAGGGGACCAACGCCCCGCGTTAACACCTTCATTGGTCTATGCTCGAAGAAGCCCGAAATAAATAAAAATACTCCGGCTGGGCGCTGCTAAGACAGTGCTTCCAACTAGTTTTAGATTTTGGCATTATTTTCACTCGCCTAGCACTGATATTTTATTTTATTTATTTAAATAATAAAAACTAGTTCAAACTGGATCTACCCTACTCAAGAAAAATGCTAACTGATGACTATGCAGCATGGTCTCAGACCTTAGCCTGTTCCGTCAGGAATTATAATATAATATTTAGTATAATTTATTTACAAAAAAAAGTGAAGCTAAGCTAGTTTTCGCCAGTGTTGCCAACCGTACGATTTAAATCGTCCTTTTTGGCACTTGTACGATCGAGTAATCGAAGTCGTACGCAAAATATACGATATTTTCAAATTTATACCCATCATCATAACGAAGTAAAACTAGATGACATATTAAATTAATTTTTGATATTATAAAAAAAAACAAGTAGAAGACTTGAACGAGCTAAACTGAAACTGTCAAATTGTACGTACATAATAAGCAAAAGTTACGATTTCAATCAACTGAAATCGAGAATTGGTAGCATCAGAGCTTACATAATCAAGGTAGAGGACAACTTTTATCCGTATACAAATTCGAGATTTTAAACCTGTATCTATGGAAATGACACCTAATCACGGTTTCATCTGAGTCTTAGAATTTACTTAGGTACTTTTCTCATATCTAAAAATATAAAAATTCAGTTAAATCTTAATCCGAAATGTTGATTCATGTCCCTTAAATGATAAATATCTATTAAAAATTATAAATTACATTCTGTTTTAAAATGATTTACATTGTTTTATTAAAATTTCATTAGGTACTATTTTTTTCCTTGATATGTTACGATCTTCTAAAAAATAAAGTTGGCATCACTGGTTCGCGGGTTCGCGCCACAGACGCGCTGACATTTTGTTTTGTACAACATAACCTACCTACAAAACATGACTATTAAACTTTACGAACATAACGGTCTTTATGAGTATTCCTGCAGTCGATAACTTGCTCGTTTTGTACAAATTGATTGAATTATCTTTGTTCTAAATAAAATTTCTAAGTTCTGTGCATCATACTCTCTCAGTAGACAATATGTATTCAGTCATTCAGTTTTCTGATCCTTCTACTGGTGCCGACTGCCGAAGGAAGTGTGTCAATTGTAAATCGCCAGTGGATGACACCACATAAATGTGAAGTGTATTGGCCCCCTGTACGGGAATCCAAGGCCGTTAATCGGTTAGTTATAGAACAGGCTGAACCTGACGTGGATACATGGAAGCTATATGGTGTCCGGAGAGTTTTTTATGAGACTGGTAAGTACTACATGGTATTAATACGTTTAATGGTCGTATCTGTCTGCATGAAATTTCGGTCAAGGAAGCTGCGGTTTTCTCATCTTTACAATACTTACTTGTTCTTCCTGTGAGATAACAATTGGCAATTTTGACATGCCTTACCAACGTCACTTTTCATTCGTGATAGGTATAGGTACACAGCTTCTATTCTACCATAATCACTTGTTACTTGAACTGCTAATTAAACATATTCGTAATTACCTACGATTAATTAGAATATGCCCCACCCCCAGAGTGACGAACGCACTGTTAGAGCATTGCAGCGACAGAAAAGCTCGTGTTGGGTAATTTCTTTTGTTATGTATTAGGAAGGGGTAAATGTTAACCCGGCTTGGTTTCAAAAGTTGTTGAATGAAAACTTTTTTGTACCTATTCTTTTTTCAAACTATGATTCTTGTGCTTGTAAAACTGCAAACACAACAATTCAATGTTACAAAACCTAAAAATTAACTGATGTTATCACCCGCAGTCAAATTCATAATCGGGAACTCCTGACACTAGGATCTACAAGGACAAGGGAACATGGTGTAGGGTGGTGGGGTGTACCTGTGCAACTTCAGGTGTGTTATGTATTGTAACATTTAAGGTGGAACGATTTTCATACAAATTGCTTTTACCATCTAAGGGCGAAGGGCTAGTATGTTTGTGTATACTGAAATAACTGTGTCAGTTTTTATTTTGGTCTGTATTTGTGACAAATTATATTTGGATAGAGAAAACCATATTTATTATTAGTAATCGTGAAAATAATATTGACATTTTAATTTGAATGTGTGACTAATCACTGAATTTCAGTGTTCGCTTTATATAATACGATACTATAATTTGCCACAAAATAAAGACCAATGTAAAAGCCTAACTAGATACCAGGTTACATACAAATTTATAGCTAAAAAAAGGGGCTAACATGCAATGATTAAATTTGAATTGGGTTTATGAGTATGCTCCTTTACTGTTGTTTGTCTACTACTGTTTGTGCATGTGCATGGCATGGTTATTTTGGGTGGATTTTTGTTCTTTAGACTGCTTAGAAAAAGCTAAGGAAAAACTGAAATTGGCAGAGGTAACGTCTGACGTACAGACAGAAGCAGAGGATACTGAACTAAAGCAACGAAGACCTAAGCGTAAACCCAATCGTTATATTACTTCAAGTGAGGATGAGGACAATAATGACAGCCATAGATGCCCACCACCACTAAAAAAACAATACATAGATGGTAAGATTTTCAAAATTTCAAGATTATTGTGTGAACATGGTATTACAAGATTTTTATTCAGCTTATCGTGTAGGTATTGTTCTATTGTACATTTATATGGTATTTACCAAAAATAAAATAAACAGGGGATTTTATTTAGCTTGCTTTGGATGATTGTTTGTTAAATTATTGTATGATGTAATTACCAAATTCATTATACAGGATGTAAAAAGACCACTAGGTTACTTCTAGGTCAGCGTGCTACATCTTCGACCACATCGTCACTTAACATCAGGTGAGATAGTGGTCAAACGCGAGCCTATCTACAATAAAAAAAAAAAAAAAAAAACCACTCCCAAAAACTTCGGGGAGTTTAAGTACCCATCAATATAATAAACAACTTTTCAACCTTTGAAGCTCAGTTGGTAGTAGCTTTACCTTCTGCGCTGGAGGGCGTGGGTTCGATCCCCGCCGAGAACAAATGTTTGTGTGATGAACACATGTTTTGTTCTCTGCCTGGGTGTTATATTGTATTCTAAGTATGTATTTACAAATAATAAAAAAATTATATAAGTATTATATCAGCTTATCTGGTTCCTTTCTGGTTATTACAAGCTCTGCTTAGATTGGGGCTAGATAGTGTTGTGTGGAATGTGTAAATATTTATTTATTTAACAGTGTGGAAATTAGTGCTAAACGCGCGTCAGCAATTGGTCTGAATAAAAGAACAGAATTATTTTTTTACGGTTATGTACCATAAACAAATATAAACGGTACATATCTTTATTTACAGTACTACGAAATAAACAGTATGTGTCAGAGCCCTCAGGATTAGTAAAGGAAATTGAAGCACAAGAAAAACATAAACGTAAAGCCATACCAACTGATTATTCATCTGATGATACAGTTACTGACCATAGTTGCACAATATTAAAAAAAAAACTTGATTGTACAGTAAAACCAGCAAGTTATCGACAGGCATACTCATCAACACCGAAAAGTAAGTTAATCATAATTTAACTCTTTCCCATTGAGAAGTAAAAGTGATTTGGGCTGCATTAGAATATTATACCTTTTGTAATTTCGACACCTACATGCTCCAATTCATTTTTTTTTTAGTAATTTTTCCCTTAAGAGTCAGGTCAGGGGTCACTGACCGCCGTTAGGTGGTTAAGGGTTAATAAAAAATTAGCCTAGACACATTTTCTTTAATAATATTTATAATTTCTGACATTTAGATGCTGGGACGAACAATGACAACAGTGATTTTCCGAACACATTGTCATCCAGTATTCTGCAAAGTAAGTAGATCTAGGTAGTTTATCAGGGGTGTTCATTATTAGCTACAAATACTGATAGGGCCTAATTTATATGTCATACAATATTTGATTGCATTTTTTTGTGTGCAGGTTTGTTCAAAACTTAAAAAAAATCGTACGAATTTTTATTTTTTTAGTACATCCCGTTATCCTTGAATGTAATTAAATCATAATGAACAACCATATATATTAAGTATAAATCACCATCATCATCATCAGCCTATAATATTCCCACTGCAGGGTCACGGCGTCCTCTCAATGAGAGGGAGTGGGCTATAATCCACCACGCGTGCCCAGTACGGATTGGTAGATGTCACATGCCTTCGATTTTTTGGTTCTAGGACATGCCGGTTTCCTCACGATGTTTTCCTTCGCCGTTTTGAAGAGCAGTGGTGATGAAATAAATTACACAAAGTAATGCGCCTGTCTGGGTTCAAACCCACGACTTACTGTTCGTAAGTCGGGGCCGCCACCACTTGGCCACCGCTGCTCTCAAGCATAAATACTGAAAGATATTTGGGTAGGGACTAACTGAAAGTTATGAATATTTGCAGACTTAGAACAAGACCTTTTCACAAGTGATCAAAGACGAAACGATATCTTCCACGAGAAAGTAATTACATTGTTGTCTCATATTAAGTGTCAAAATGACCAAATTTTATCTATATTAAAATCTACTGAAGGAACTTTAAAAGTAGATTTCAAACTGCCAATAACCACAATTGAGGCCTTGGAAACTACAGAAGAATTACTAAAAAATAAAGAAAACTATGATAACTTGGTATGATTTTATTTCTAATACCTATACTAAGTATTTGATGAACTATTGAATGTTTGCTCGGAAACACAAATTTATTTTGGGTTTATTATTAATTTCATTAACTGTTACTGCACAGCACTAATCAATACTTTGATTCACAGGTTCAATATATAAAGTCTATTGGTGGAAGGGACATCTTCAGCAAAGTTTCTCGAATTCTGAAAACGCTTTTGTGCGACTCTCTAGCAAAGCAGTTCAATTTCTATGGCAAACGATCACAGAAAAAGCCATTCTGTCAATTACGTCTTCGAAACTGTCTTGTTGGTGAGTACTTTTGAATTGATTTGTTGAATTTAACGAACATTTCGCTAAAATTCCTTCTCCTCTTTCGGAGCCACGGACACTTAAAATTTATCCGCGGTGAGAGGTACCGTCATCGAGGGAAAGTTATCAATTCAACTATCAACATCTCGTTAATTTTTGCCATGTCCAGTAAAGTCTGACATGGCCTGCCTTATTTTATTGTGGGCTTATTTAACTAACCACTTTTACATGTATTTGATTACAGAGGCTGTAAAGAAATCTACTTTAGGAACAACTGAAAAAGATATCGAAGATTGCATTAAAGTGTGGCTTAAACACGCACCTGAAAGACACCGCAAAAACGAAAATAAGCAGGTTATATAAATGTTACCTCAAACAAAATATAAGACAAAAGCTGTAGTTGGCCAGCGTCAATTGTTAAGAAGAGCTAAAATAGCAAAAACGGAATTTATATCAGATTTACAAAAAATATATAGCAGTTCATTTTCACATACATCACATTGTAGCTTGCCTTCGACCTCATCGAGCGAGTGCAACATCCACATACAACAAACCATACCAAACATTTCCATGGGCAATGATAATAATTTATGTGAGAATGATGATGACGTTGAAGTTACCAATAATATAGACTCGCCATCTCCGTTAAGAACATTACCTGAAATTGATATTAATTGTAACACTGACTATGACTTGCCAAATCAATTGAAACATTGGGCTACTGAGCATAAAATACCGCACAACGCCATAAACAGTCTCCTCAAAATTTTAAAACCACTATCTCCTATTTTACCAAAAGACAGTAGAACTTTGATGCAAACTCCAACGAATTTAGAAGTAACTGCCTTAGATACAGGAGAAATGGTTTATATGGGAATATTGTCTCAAATACAAAAACAAATTAAACATATTACTTTACCCGACGCTGAAATTAAAATATGTTTTAATATCGATGGATTGCCCTTGTTTAAGAGCTCAAATACTCAGGTGTGGCCTATATTAGGTTTGTTAAAAAATCACCATGATTTCAAACCATTTGTGGTTGCTATCTTCTGTGGGCAGTCTAAACCTTCACCATTAAATCAATTTTTAAAGCTTTTTGTGATAGAATTAGCACAATTACTTGAAGATGGGTTTCATTTTGAAAATAATCATTATACCCTCAAGGTGCACAGTTTCGTATGTGATGCTCCAGCACGAGCTCTTATTAAGTGTACTAAACAGCATGGTGGCTATTCCGCTTGCGACAAATGTGTAGAGCCTGGCGAATACCGAGGGCGAGTTGTTTATGAAAATGTGTCTGCACTCAGGAGAACTGACGAATCATTTCGTTTGCAATCAGATGATGAACACCATATGGGTGAATCGCCACTGATAGCACTTCCTATAGATTTGATATCATGTTTCCCCGCTGAATACATGCATAGTGTTTGTTTAGGAGTAATGCGTAAGCTTTTAAACACGTGGAAAAGTGGACATTTAAGTGTGCGCTTACCTAGTCATTTGGTAAATGTTATATCAGAAAGATTGATTCTCTGTGCAAAAGTTACACCTATTGAATTTAATAGAAAACCAAGAAGCTTAAACGATATAGCTCGTTTTAAAGCAACAGAATATCGAATGATTTTATTGTATCTTGGTCCAGTGGTTTTTCAAAATGTTTTGCCAAAATCTCTTTATGAAAACTTTTTGCTATTTAATTGTGCTATTACTATTCTATGTTCAATTAAACATATGAATAACGTGGGTGTAGACCTGGCTCACGAGTTGTTGACGATGTTCATAAAAAATGCAAAAGTAATATATGGACTCGAGTTTCTAGTATATAACGTACATATGTTATGTCATATATGTGATGATGTACGCGTGCTTGGAGCTCTTGATGAGTTTTCGGCGTTTCCCTTTGAAAATTATTTAGGTGCATTAAAAAACTTGGTGAGGTCACCTAATAAACCTCTGCAACAAATTGTCAAAAGATTAATAGAAATAGATTGTTCCCAGTTCGACGGCCTCTTCTCTGATAAAAAACCGGTTTCGTACTATTATTCTTATTATTCAGGGCCTGTTCCTAACGAAAGTGCGTATAAGTGCTATAAAAAAGTTAATTTTAATGGGTTAACTTTATGTGTTGAGGCATATCGTAAGGCTGATTGTTACTGTCTTACTAAAAATAGAAAAGTTTTTAAAATATTGAATGTGTTAAAAAACTCAGAGGGCAGGCTGTTTTTTTACGGGTGTGAGTTTTTATGTTATGAATCATTCTTTGATTACCCATTTAGCTCGGTCACTATCGACATTTTCAAAGTTAAAGAATTCTCTGATTTAAAAACCCTAGCTGTGGATGTTGTACTCACTAAATGTGTCCTAATTCCAAATGAAAATGATCATAGCTATGTAAGTATTCCACTGCTTCACGCATTATAAACTGTATATCCATTTAAAAAAAAAAAAAAACCTTGCGATACTAAATTCATATCCATACTATGCAGTGATTGCCGCTGCTTGATTGACTACTTTCTTTAATTTATACAAAGCAAAAGCAAACTTACTAATTTTGTTGATTAACATTGAAGTATGCTGTTTACAATTTAGTTGATTGTTCATTGTTAACCCTAAAAATTTTGTATTTGTAACTTCAAATTTTTCATTATTATACAGTTATGGGCACGTAAATTGGCAAGAGTCGTTAGATGCGCAGAACTCGAATTCTAGGTCTCTTTGGTATCAAGTGGGACGCTGGGTATAGGTAGCGCCGATCCGAGCGCCCGATTGGTCGCGTCAGTCGACCCCTGCCTCCCGCAACGCGTCTACATTCCGTCAGTCGACCCCTGCCTTCCGCACCGCGTCTACATTCCGTCAGTCGACCCCTGCCTCCCGCACCGCGTCTACATTCCGTCAGTCGACCCCTGCCTCCCGCACCGCGTCCCTACATTCCGTTAGTCGACCCCTGTCTCCCGCGCCGCGTCTACATTCCGATCGCGCCTGCTTTTTTGTTCCCGATGCGCGAACTTACCCCCACTACGCTAAAACCTTGCCAAGTTACGTCCCCAGCACTGTAGCTTACATTTCGTTTTGCATTGGCTACTCTTTGACGAAAATTCATAATTTTTGTTTTCTTCAAATTTATAATTATTAAGTTGTTATGTTCTAACCAGTTAACGGCTTGTTGTAAAGCATTGATTGTGTCAGCTTCAGTCTTTATTATTTTTGTCAAGTTTAACAATGATAGTACTCTCATAGGCAAACAATGTCACGGGATAGGGTATATTCTGAGGAAAGTCATTTATATATTTAAGGAATAATAAAGGCCCTAGCACACTGCCTTAGGGCAATCCATAAGGCATTTTTCGTTCTTTAGAAATGTTTTATTTCTGTACGTTGTGTTCTATTTTTTAGGTAAGAATACGCTTCTATTTCCATTTTCGATTTATTATATGTCTCTATTTTATAATAATTCTTTGTGTCAATTAGTGTCAATTTGATAATTTTCTTAAGTCTGTTTGAATAACTTTTAAGTTTCGTCACATTTACCTGAGATGGATTTAATCTATGGTGCCACAACATGAGTCTTTTTATTATTTGGCTACACCGTCTATTACCAAGAGTTAGCCAATTTGGATTCATTAATAATTTTCTTTTTTTGAACGTAACCGGAAAACCTAGATTATAAAATAATTGGAATAGTTCGAAAAAGTTTTTGTATGCTACATTAGGGTCTTTAATGAGGTAGATATCAGAAAAAGGAATTGATTTCAAACAGTCTTTGAATTTCATCAAATTTAATAAAGTTATGCACCTTTATATTCCAACTTTTAATTAAACATGTCTTTTTTACTGGAAGTTTTAAAGTTTGTGCGGTGTGATCCGACATATTATGTATATCAAGGACCCTATGAGTACCCTTTCGTGAAATATTATGTGCAAAATTATCGATACATTATCGGTTCATTAATTTGTAAACATAAATTGTACTTCATTATGAGACTAGTAAATTCAAGAGATATCTTGTTTTAAAATATTAATGTTGAAATCACCACAAAGGATTACATTTTTGTTTAAGTCTTAACAGTGTTTTGGTAATATAGTGTTTAATTTTGAGTAGAAAACCTCTAAATTGTTTTTGGTAGGTACTTACCTACTCTATCTAGGCAACTAATGATTGTGTTATGTGGTATTAGTTCAAAATTGCACAAACTTCAACGTCGCTATTACCATGATTAAATAATAAATTGATAGTGATTTTTGTAGAAAATGAAAAGTTTTTTATTTCATGGTACCTATCCATATTCATTTTATATGCACTGTAGGCTTTTAAATGACTAATAAGTAGTTATATTTTTTTGCAGCTTCAAGGCATCATCTCATCACTAAAGTATGACGCAACTTAGACACTTCAACACGTCATCTCAGGACCAATATAAAACCTACTGGTGGCCGTCATTAATCATGACATTAAAACGTCTTATAAGGACGTACCTTGGTAGACAATTGTTTACCAAGGTATGTCCTTAATGACGTTGTCTAAGTTGCGTCATACTTTAGTGATGAGATAACGTCTTTATGCCGTTATTAATGACGTCCACAGTAGATCACTATATGACGTCATAATGCCATTATCAATGACGTCCACAGTAGGTCACTATATGACGTCTTAGTGCCGTTATTAATGACGTCCACAGTAGGCCACTATATGACGTCTTAATGCCGTTATTAGTGACGTCTTAATGCCGTTATTAATGACGTCCACACTAGGTCACTTATGACGTCTTAGTGCCGTTATTAATGACGTCCACAGTAGGCCACTATATGACGTCCTAATGCCGTTATTAATGACGTCCACAGTGGGTCACTTTAAGACGTCTTAGTGCCGTTATTAATTACGTCCACAGTACGTCACTATATGACGTCTTAATGCCGTTATTAATGACGTCTACGTTACGTCATATATTAGTCCTGAGGTGACCAGCCTATACGTCATAAAATGACGTCGTGAGGCTGTGACATATGTACGTCATATTCCAGGGACGTGTGACGTCATAAAATGACGTCAGTTACGTCGAAAATGACTGCGAATGGACGTCATAATCACGTCGAAATGCTACCTGGGATGACATACGTGCGCTTTGATAATTACAGCCTCTGCTTTCTTTTAGCCCTCGCCTACGGCTCGGGCAAGCAATATCGCCTCGGCTGTAATTTTCATATGAAATTGCCGTTTTGTATGAAAAAATTTAAACGATTTTTTTTCATGTATTTTTTATTTGTATTAATCGAAGTAAGTAATCACCCATGCAATCAATGCATCTTTGCCAACGCAGTGGCAGTTTATTGATGCCCTTCTTAAAGAAATCAGCTGGTCGGGAGGCAACCAATTCTTCAAATGCATTTTGTACTGCCTCTCGTGTATTGAATTTTTTTCCCGCCAAGAAGTTATCCAAATTCTGGAAAAAGTAGTAGTCTGTAGGCGCAAGGTCTGGTGAGTAGGGCGGATGACGGAGAGCTTCCAACCCCAGTTCTTGCAACTTGGAGACCGTCTGCTGTGCAGTATGAGGTCGCGCGTTGTCGTGCAGGAGCAGCGGAGACGAGCGATTGACCAATGCTGGTTGGAGATGTGCCCGCTTCTCCATCATTGAGTTCAGTTCTTCACAGTACATATCTGCAGTAATGCTCACCCCGTTTGGTAAGAAGCTGTGATGAATCACACCGGCGCTAGACCACCAAACAGTGACCATCACTTTTCTAGGGGTAAGTTTTCGTTTAGGGCATTGTTTAGGTGCTGAACCAGGATCCAACCAACTTGCTGAGCGCTTGCGGTTATCAAACAGAATCCATTTTTCATCGCAGGTAACAATGCGGTTTAAAATTCCTTCATTTGTGTGTCTGTTGAGCAGTGCAAGGCACTTCCCAATCTATATTACTATACTCTATGGCACGTCTCGACGCGACGTGGGGCACCCATTTGTCAAGCTTTTTTACCTTGCCAATTTGACGCAAATGGACCAATATTGTTTTGACGCTAACATCGAAAGCTGCTGCTTGTGTATCATCAGCTTCCACAATCGCCTTTAATTCGTAATTGTCGACCAAAGTCTTCGGACGACCGCGAGGTTCATTTTTCAGGTCGAAATTTCCAGAACGGAAGCGAGCAAAGCAATAACAGGTGGTGCGTTGGTTTGTAGTGTTAGCTCCGTAAACGTCGTTGATGTTGCGTGCCGCTTGTGCCGCGTTGCTGCCACGACGGTACTCATATTCCATAATTACTCGAATTTTTAACGTACCCATGATGACGAAAAAGATTGAAATGCGATGAAAATGTAACACTAATCAATAAACAAATGACTACTTTTGGAAAAAAAGCCATGTTTTTAAAATAAAATTAATTTGAAATTAGAATTCTTAGCCAAACAAAAATTATTTTGATTTGAAATGGCCAGTACTGCAGAACGGCAATTTCATAGGTAAAGACCTAATATAAGGTTTTATAGGTGGCCCTGCTGGAGAGTTTCCCCAGCAGAGCCAAATTTATATCTCAAAAACTAGAGCACCTAGCGAAGATCTGTTTACTCCTATATTTTGTCGCCAATTTGTCCAAATTTGTCACCAAATATCAGAATTTGCCGTTCTCTGGTTCAAAAGATGTAAGGGTTTATAGGTGGTTTCTCTCGGACTTTTCTAAGGACTTTAGACCAATAAAACTAGAAGTATATTCTAGATAGGTATTAATAGAAATATTTTTTCTTGGCAATTTTTCGTGAACTCTTCGATCTAGCTCTTGGACTATACCTTACTAATTGAGCCCATTAATTAGATCTCCAAAATTAAGTTAAGTCTCGACGAAATCTGTAATTCGGCGACAAATTGCGACAAATTGGCGACAAAATATAAGAGTAAACTCTCTGGGGAGACTCTTTCAGCAGCCACCTATAAACCCTTACATCTTTAGTGACACCTGCCAGAGTTAGTGACACAACTTTATAAATGTAGGTACATGTTGTTATTGGTTTTTTCACCCGAGCAGCGACAGTTCGCTAGTTCAAACTCCAAATTGTTACATAACCTAGGTGCGAGGCGAGCATTAACTTAAACACCACCTGACAAAAACTCGGGTCTATTATGGAGGCGGAAGTGGGCATTACGGCACTGATCCTGTGCCCAGTTCTTTAGGCACAGATCCGCAGTGGTCGATCTAATTTTACGGTTCACTAGTTTTCGACAATTCTTTCTACTAACTTTTAAGACCTATGTATCCTACTTATGGGGATGAAGTTTCATTCACATCGGTTCAGTCATTTCGAAAAATAAGAACTCTGAACGTTTGTAAGAAATGCCGTATGCCGTAAACGCTCATAATACTCGCAGTTAGTTTTTTTGTCAGTGGGATGCAGGGCAGAAGGGCAGGAGAATGATGAATGAGGTACCTACTTTGTAGCATGATTAATTTAAATGTACTGTATTGTCTAGAAAAGGTAAATAATAATTTCATCTTTTCATTTTAGTTTATATTACAAGGGTCTACAAGCTACACAAGTCACAACAAAACTCAATAGTAATAATAGCTCCAATGAGACATCACATTAGTAACTGCGGTAGGTACTCAGAGATATTTAATGAATACTTCAGCTGTCACTTAGTAAAGATTTGACATAACTTTGTATGACAAAACTGTCAAAACCTGTACTAAGTGACGGCCTAAGTAATCATTAAAGCTCTCCTGAGAGCGGCAGTTGGTCTTATTAATATTTACGATATAAAAAATGTCTTATTGAATGTAGTTTAAGATATTTTTTTAAATGCCAACTTGGTAAATACTATCTTATAATCACGAAAGCTTTTGGTTTCAAACAGTTAATATTCAACTATTAACAGTTTCCCATAATTGAGTCAACTTATTAAAATCATCACCACTCTTTTAGGTAAACAGTCCATTTTCATTGTGATGTTCAACTAAAAGGAAGGCTTACTGCTGCACTCAGAGAGCTTTAATGATTACTAGACCATCACTTAGTAAAGGTTTTGACAGTTTTGTCATAAATCTTTACTAAGTGACGGCTTAAGTAATCATAAAATATCTCTGAGTACCGCCTTTAAAGCCATTAACTAGATACTCTAAATATCTAAATTACTAGTATTAAGAACCAACTTTTGGTAGTTTTGTGTCTTACTGCGGTACTCAGAGATATTTAATGATTACTTAAGACGTCACTTTGTAATGAATTGACATACTTTTGTATGACAAAACTGTCATAACCTTTACTAAGGGATGGCCTAAGTAATCATTAAAGCCTCTGAGGGCGGCAGTTAGGCATTAGCATAGTATTTACAAATAAATATCATCCTTTGGTTATTTTTTGTCAGTAGGGGTTGGCACTGTGGTGTGTATACGGATGCCATGCATCTCAGCAATCTCATTCTTCAAGGTTTCAGTTACCAGGCGGTGCTGCTTCACTCGAGACAAACCAATAAATTCCTTAGCTTCCACATTCACCTAAAAAGTGAGAAAATATATATTAATTGAGTCCTCAATATACAGGTTGGAACACCAATTTTGACTGATTTAAAAAAAAAACAGCTGTTTCCTACTACTAAAACTGCAATACCTACTCAGGCAAAATATATGGACCAACTGTTTTCAGAATACTATAGCCAAATGGCAAAAAGTAAAACCCTTATTATAGATTTGTCACGCCTGTCCGTTCTTATGTCAACGTTACTTTATTCTGAAACTATTAAGAATATACAGTTGAAACTTGGTACTATGTGGATGTATTGTGTGAACCGCTTTACGATTTTCATACCAATACTTATAACCCCTTAATCTTTTTTTTATATGTATCCTGAATCCATAGCAATACTTACTGCCGCACTCAGAGACCTTTAATGAATACTTGCCATTAAGTAAAAATAATGTGTTTGCAAAAAGTTTTGAGTTCTTTGTTGTTAATAAGTAACTGACTGGCTCACAAGAAGTGACAATACCTCGTACATAGCACCGCATCCCCCCGAGATGTCCTCGACGCTGACGTACGTGATGCCGGGTAACGACCGCTTGAGCGTCTCCGACAGCTGCTGTTCCTTGGACGCAGTGTTGCGCTCGTACGCACCGCCGCCATCCGCTGCGCTGCCCAGCCGCGCCTTCCGCGCCTGATGACATACACACGCATCAGCAGCAAGCAGCAGTAGCTCGCGTTCTCGGGTTATAGTTGTTAGGAACTGCGAGGGCTAGGGCCAACAACACCGCTTACCAGCTGATTTCTGACAGGTATCAAAATCTTAGCCAAATTACGAAACATTTTGTGGAAATAGTATAACAATTTAGAACGAATGATAAATATTATTTTTCAATAGGTTACGTGCACTACATTCCGTTTTTTATGTCATTTTTTAGGAAAGTAAATGTTATTTCAATGCTTTTTTTGATGCTAATTTTATGGGTTGACCTAGCAAAACCTAAATTGAAAACTAAAAATAAATGATGCAACACGTTCCGCACTCGGCACATCAGCCATCAGCATCAAAAACATAAACAAAGTAATGTCATTGTCAACAAACATTTAAAAAAACATACCAATTGTCTACTGAAAATGTTTTAGATCTACCGGCTTGATTCATTAAAATTCATCTAATAACATCACGGCAGTAACAAATGTCTATTTACTGAATATTAATGATTAAAATCACCAATACAACCGTCTCAGTTCCTAATTTCCTATTATTATGTCCAGTCTCAAGAATTTGGTCGACCCAAACCCAATGACCCAAGAGTAGACTAGAGGTGGGCGTTGAATCAACAAACTCGTTTTTTTAACGAATTTTCATTCGTCAACGAGTTAACTGTTGTTCATCAATGACAAAACAGGTTGACAATGTTAACTGTTAATTTGCGTCAACGCATTTGTTAAATATTATTTTATTCATTGCTGCTGTCCGAATTTCGATGCGGAACGAATACTTCCGTTGTGTCGCGTATTTACATAGAAATTAAATCAAATCAATTTTCAATATATTAGTTGCAACAAAACTGTTATTGATCGAAAATTCGAAACCGTTGATAACATCACCGTCAACTTTAAAAACCTAGCTACTTATTAACTGTCATAATATTCTTCAAAAAACAAAACATTGCGTTGATTCAATGATTGACATACATTGACGCTAAACGCTAACGACTGCAATTTAAAAACCTGTCAATAATTTAACAGCTTTTTAACCTGTTGACCATTGATGATTAACAGTTAAATTACGTTAACCAGAAAACCGTCGGTGACACATCCTTACAGAGTACGTCGTTTAAATTGGGAGGAGCCACAATACCGTTATATAATAGTTATATTAATCACTTTACTCTTTGGGAGATCTTCGGTCTTGCAAAACTTCTGTGTTATAAAAATGTTTGGCCACCCCTATTATCTAGAAAGACATAAACTGTAACTGACGACTGTATTACATTACTTCGAAGTTTGAAATACCGATGTACGGTATACAGAAAGTTTGTGAGTCTGAATTACGTGAGTCATAAATAAAATTTGTAATAAGTAAACTGGCCAAGTGCAAGTCGGACTTGGACGAAGGGTTCCGTACCATTGTAGTAGATATTGAGAGATTTTCCATGTTATTTTAGCACCATAGACTTCTTATAGGTTTTCCTGTAATCTAGCATGGAAATAATTTCTTAATTTTTATTTTATTTTAGGCTCAGTAGCTTCGGAGATAAAGGGGGGGGGGGGAATGGGCGAACAGACAGCCAAACAGACAGACAGACACGAGTGATCCCATAAGTAAAAAGATCCCATTTTTTCCTTTTGAGGTACGGAACCTTGAAAAGAAGAATATAAAGGGTGTAAAAGTACCCTTAACTAATCTGTGCCTTAACGCAAACGAAGGGAATTTGTTCTCCCCACCACTGCGATCATTTTTTGGTTCTAGACCATACCTAGGAACTTTGATTATTTACATGTAAATAATCAAAGCCTGGGAACCCCATAGTTACGGAGATATTGGGGGTCAAAGTTCCAAATTTTGCAAAGCTGTTTTTGTAAATACTAGTTTTTTAGGTGATAACTTTATTTAAATTACCTCCATGACTCGTTTACTATTCAAAGCATCCACTAGTTTTAACAGTGCTACATTGAATTTTATTTAATTTTTTCACATTTGGGAAGCTACACTATCCCCGGGTGACATAGGCTACTTTTTATCCCTGTATTCCCACGGGAACGGGAACTACGCGGGTAAAGCCGCGTGACGTCCGCTAGTTATTTATATAATGTAGGACACTAGATAGGTAGTAGCAATGTGGTAGCAGCTCCATATAGCTCCGTGATGGTGCAAGCGCAGGCGTGGCGTCATCTTTTGCGTTTCGTAAAAGAAATGGCTCAGTACTCTTGATGGTTATAATTCGGTAACTTCATACGTCTTACAGTCGCAAATCAAATTTTCATAAACATACAACCAAGCACTGGCCTGCAAATTGCCAAAAACGTAAGAAAATTAGAATTTCGCGGGCCAGATGTGAGCTTCCACCTTAAATTAAATTATTATTATGTTCACTTGTTTGTTCAATTTATTTGTAGTAGTAGTTTCTTATATAAAACACTTTTCCGTCATTTACAATACCTTGTATTAACAATTGTTAATATTTGATTATGAAAATATATTTGTTATTCGTATACTTATTGTTTATTTTATACCAAAATTTTGACTCACTTCGTCAAATTAACTACCTAGTTTTAAAAAAATGAAGGGTTTTAAAAGGAGATTTCTAAAATATATGACACTTACATGTTTAAAAGAAATTCAAAGTCACAAATCCTATAAACAAACACAAAAGTTAAATCATCTGAGAAGAATTTTACGCGACCAACGAAAGAACAAACACAAAAGAACCATAAAAGAACTAAAAAGTTATAAATAAAAAAGAGTTATTAAATTGTGAAATGAAAATAGAATGGACCCCACCTACTTCCAAGTTTTGTTTAATTTAAAATGTACTTGTTTTTTGCTTTTCAGTTTTTTCAGTAGGGTTTTTATGTTTGTTAACTACTTTTTTTTATTAATATTTAATTTCAACTATCACAACTGTTTTTTATTCATTATGTCAACATTTTGACTGCTGTCAAGTGTCATCTGAAGACGAGGCGGTATGGTCCAAGACCTTAGCCTGCCCATGAAGGGCGAAGAAAATAAAAAATAAAAAAATTGTCAAGTGTCATTGGTGACAGTTTCCGTTTTCAATGAAGTAGGTATAATCTGTAGTTTTTTTTTCCCTGCTCCTCGCTTGTGTTGTTGGTTGTTAAAGTCAAAAACACGTGTAGTTTTATTAAGTTTTAGGAAAAATATGAACGTAGCATAATTCAAAATGCCTCCATATAGGAAAGGACTTCTTAAAAGAAAAGCTGGGTCTGAAGAGTCCAAACAAAATATTCCGGTAAAATCTTCTGAGGAGGTGAGTTAAAATTATGGTTTCGCATTGTTGCACCACGGTTTTTACCCGACTGCGGCGAAGCCCAAAAGGAGGGTTATGTGTTTGACGTGTATGTATGTATGTATGTAAGTATGTATGTATGTATGTCCGTTTCTTGGTCTTCGTCACGCGGCTTGGTCACGAAGGGCTGTGAAGGAACATGGGTGGTTTTTAGTCGGTAGAAGTCTGACACTCCCTACCGCTCTGCCCAAAAGAGTCATTTGATGAACTCACACCTACCTAAAAAAAAGGGGACTATATTTCTTGTCACCAAAATTTATATTTGTCGCCAAGTTGTATCACGTAATAAATAATAGGTTGGGGAAAAAGTTGCTTAATATAATTTACATTTAACTAAAGTATGTAGGTACCATTTTGTTTGATAACTTTTTGCCATCTTGTAGGTAGGGTCATGATCCCATTGCTATAGAAATTTTGGGACTTCTGATCAAAATACCGCGACAAGTGGTTTTGGCAGTCCTCTTGTGATGTTAACCTGACACTCCCTAAAGAATTCTGAAGAGACTGAAACAGGTGGAAATCTGAAGGTGCAGGGTCAGGACTATATGGCGGATGCATTATCACCTCCCAGCCAAACTCTCTTAATTTTTGCTGAGTGGTTAAAGATGTGTGAGGTCTAGCGTTATCATGATGAAAAACCACACCCCTTCTGTTGATTAATTCCGGCCGCTTTCTCTCAACTTCTTGCTTTAATCTCATCAGTTGTTCACAGTAGAGTTCAGAATCGATGGTCCTGCCTTGTGGGAACAGCTCATAATGAATAATGCCCTTCCAATCCCACCACACACACAGCATCACCTTGTTGCGAGTTAACCCGGGTTTCGCCACAGTCTGTGAAGCCTGACAGTCCTTTGACCACGACCTTTTTCGCACGTTCTTGTCATACGTGATCCACTTTTCATCAACCATATCAGCTTCTTCAAAAATGGTTCGGTTTCATTACATCCTAATAAAGAATCACAAATGAGTACACGGTTTATTATGTTTCTTTCAATGAGCTCGTGATGTACCCAAATATCGAGCTTTTTGTGTACCCAGTTTTTTTCAAATGCGCCAAAACTGTTTTGTGGTCAATTCCTAGTTCTTCAGCTACGTCGTAACTACTGATATGCGATCTTGCTCCTCGTTTTCAAAAATGGCATCCATTTTATCCGTAATAGGGCGACCAGCGGGGCTATTGCGTATCTTATAAATGACAGTGGCTAACTTAAAGTGCCTATCAATTACTGTCAAATGGTTCACCTGGTCCAGATTTTGTGAAAAGTTTTTTACAAAGAAACAAAAACAAAATTTCATTACGAATTAGCCAAAACATAAAAAGATGCCGAGCGTCCGTTTCACCGCAAATTATAGAAGAATATTTTATAGAATTGGAGAAATCCTTAGAAGGAGTGCCAATGTGTAACGTTGTAAACTATGACGAAACAAATTTATCGGACGATCCCGGAAGAAGAAAAGTTATAACAAAAAGAGGCGCAAAATACCCGGAGAGAGTCTTAAACCATAGTAAAGCGTCTACATCAATTATGATGGCAGCTGCTGGTGATGGAACTTTACTACCTTGTTATGTCGTCTACAAAGCTAAAAATTTATACGAATCTTGGGTTCAAAATGGGCCGAAAGGTTGCAGGTATAATTGTACTACTTCTGGGTGGTTCGACAGTATCACGTTTGAGGACTGGGTCCGTACTGTCGCGTTGCCATATTTCAATAACAAAGATGAAAAAAAAAATACTCATCGGAGATAATCTTTCATCCCATTTGTCTCTAGACTTGATTAATGAATGCAAAGAACAAAACGTGCATTTTATTTTTCTTCCTCCAAATTCGACACATCTAACGCAACCGCTGGATGTAGCTTTCTTTAGATCAATAAAAGGTGCCTGGAGGGACATTTTATTTCAGTGGAAAAAGACCGATGGCCGTACTTTACCTACTATTCCTAAAAGTGTCTTCCCTAGTCTTTTGAAAAAATTATTAAATCGCATGGCAAACCAAACAAAATCAAATATACTCTCAGCATTCATGAAATCTGGCATAAGCCCTTTAAATAAAATTAAAGTTTTGGAAAGATTACCAGGAAACGCCTGTGGTGAACAATCCTTTGATAGAGATGCTCTTGATGAGACAGTAGTAACCATGTTAAAAGAAATGCGATATGGCACTGGAAATAACAAACCATGCAACAAGAGAAAGAAAATTGAAATAAAACCAGGTCAAAGCGTGTGCACTGATACAGAAGTAATCCTAAGTACTGCTAACAATAGCGACCAGGAAGAAAGTAGCTTTTTGAGCAATGAATCTGATTTGGAAGAAAACCTACAATTATCAGAGAGAATATCTGCATCCAGTACTAATAATGAATCTGAATGTCACGAAGACAGTGAAATTCAACCAAAGTCTACACTTAAGCAAAATTATAAACCTCAACACAAAATTGCAAAACTGATTCCAGAAGATAGAAAGAGGAAATTCGAAAAAAAAGCTTCAATGGCAATGACTAACATGACTAAACCTAAATTGGAACCTACCATCGTTTCAAACACTTCAAATCAACCTAACCAAAAACTAGAAAAACAGAAGAACTATGTCAAAAGGGAACAAAACAAAAGAACTTTATCAAAACCAGGGTGTACGAATAAATTTGAAACGGAACCTATAAATAAAAAAGCGAAATCAAATTTAAAAAAGATTGTGACAAGAAACACACAAAGAAGTTAAACAAGGACAACTTTGTAACGAAGCGATTAAACTAAAACAAGAGTCATGTCATATGGTTGAAGATCAGGAAAATCGCAATGACGAGTACATTTTTAAAAAGCCAACGACTCTAAGAGTGTATAAAAAAAATAAAAACGAAGGAATAAATAAGCCAAATCAGGAAACAAAGGGAAGAGTAGTAAGAATGGACACCGATAATAATTCAGAAGAAGTGACTATTTTTAACGATGTAAGCAACTATGAGCTACTAAATGATCTCGACAAATTCGATATTGAAAATATGCCTTTAATTTTCGACAGTGATTTTGATGTCGTAAAAGAAATAGAAGTAGTGACTCCTCAAATAGAAAAAGAACATACAAAAAGAGAAATTATTAACACAAAGGAGAAACTAGATGTTGTAGACATACGTCTTAAAAATACCACAAGCAATATAAAAATCACTTCAATTGAAAACTTTAATAACAAAAATGTTAAAATAGATTTAAGTCAATACAGGAAGATATCTTTGAGTGATCCACTTAAACCCAAGACAAAGGGGAATGATAAAAAATATTATACCAAAGATGAAGACATATTACGTGATCTCATGGACAGTACCTAAACTTGGATAGGTTCGTAAGAATAATATAAATAGAAATACTCTTTGTTTAAAACTTTGAAGATTAAGAAAGTGTTAATTTTTGAGATAATTATTTTTATAATACTGATTGTTCCTAATTTTTATTTTTATACGAGTGATGGTTCCTAATTTTGTTATTTTTTATATAGATACCTAAACCTAGTCTTTGCTTAAGATGATGAGTAGATTTTAAAAGTGTTAATTTTTGAGATGTTTATTTTATAACGTGGTTCATAATTTGCTATTTTTCTATACAGGTAGTACAGAGTATTACTAAAAGTTATCCATAAGAGATCAATCAAGTGTAATTCGAACCTTTGAGTGTAACAACCTGTTAAGTAAAATATTTATGTTCTTTTATTTCAATAAAAGATTTTGGATTTATTGTATTATTTTTATTTCCAAAAATTTTAAATTTAATGAAGAAAATTAATCTTTTAGCAGAAGGTAACTAGTTCTTTTTTAAATAGTAAAGAGACAACCCTACTAGTTTTTCCCAATTTACCCATGTCTCGTTCCAGGTCACCCCACTTCAAGCATGAATAGGGACAGCCTATATTTTTGTTAAAATATCTAAATTTTAACTAATTCTGGGGATATTTTTAACATTTACGAAAAGTATTAACTGCCGGAAACCCTTGGAAAGAGTTATCAATATTGCATTCGTCCTACAACATCGATTAATTTCAGTGACAAGCTCGATTTTGTCCCTATTCACCCCATTTTACGGTTCCATTTTGTACTAAACCATAACCAATTTGACAGTTAATTCATAGACAATATGATAGCCACTGTGATTTAAAAGATACGCAATAGCCCTGCAGAGCGACGTGAATCTTTGACATCAAAATTACCGGATTGAAAACGCTTAAACCAAATTGTGCAATTGTTTTGTGCTACCCTCACAGACACTGCACTAGGTCCATAAACATCGCAATTTTTTTTCGCGGCTTGCGTTGCATTTTTACCTTTTTTGTAGCAAAATTTTAAAATGTATCGAATTTCTTTATTAGATTCACTCATCTTGACGGTACGAAAAACAAATGAAAATCATAATTTGAATTTGGAATTATGTTCTTTAAAATTTAAACCTTAATGATACCAAAACCAGCCAGATACAAATAGTATAGCCAAAGAGATTTTATTATAAGTTCATACATACTATAATGCGAAAAGACTTTTTCCCCAACCTAATAGATCTCATCATCAGCCATAAGACATCACACTGTTGGACAAAGGCCTCGCCCATAGAACGCCATAACGAACTGCAACGTGCCGATTGTCGGTTCTTTGAGCGATGTGGCCTATCGTATTCTGAGAGCTATGTCGCTCAAAGAAACTCCGTGCATAGCTCTATCCATGGCTCGTTGCGTGACTCTGAGCTTCTCTAAGAGGCCAGCAGTTACGGACTACGTCTTTGTGCCATAAGTCATCACTGGCAACACACATTTGTTATACACCCTCGTCTTAAGACACTGCGGAATTTTGGACGAAAAGATGTCGCGTAGTTTCCCGAACGCCGCCCATCCGAGCCGATCATTTGTTCTGTGTCTGGGTGTAATTTATCTATAATATGTATGTATTTAGAAATATATAAGTATGTTTATCAGTTGTCTAGTACCCATAACACAAGCTCTGCTTAGCTTGGGACTAGATGGCGTTGTGTGATAGTTGTGGAATATTATTATTATTATTATTATTATTCTTCGGGCGACCTCTTTGTCGAAGTTGGATCTGCCTAGTTTAACAGTTTGTCCAAGGTAGACATAACTATCGAAAACTTCGAGAGTATCGCTCCCAACAATTACCGGTACGGGTGGAACACGGACATTCGACATAACTTTCGTCTTGTCCATGTTCATTTTAAAACCCACTTGTTGAGAAACGTTACTGAGGTCTCTGAGCGTTGTGTTAATATCCTCCAGCGATTCAGCCATATGACTATATCATCGGCAAAACGAAGGTGAGTGATATATTCGCCATTGATATTGATGCCGAGTCCATCCTAGTCCAAGAGCTTGAAAACATCCTCCAATGCGTTCGTGAACAATTTCGGAGAAATAACATCTCCCTGTCTCACGCCTCTTTGTAGCTGGATTGGTTTCGTACTCTCGTCCTGTAATCGGATCGACATAGTGGCATTTCTATAACACATGTACTAGCAGTCAAGGGCTAGTACACTATACATACACTTCAGCACTTCGACATACCTATAGACAATACGGCAACGCTGAAGAGATTGTAACACCGCCCATGTTTATTGATATTGAATTGAAGGCTTTTTCATAGTCCACAAACGCTAGACATAATGGCCGATTAAACTCTTCAGTGTTCTGTATAATCTGGCGGAGCGTATGGATGTGGTCTATGGTGCTGAATCCTTTTCGGAAACCGGCTTGTTCGAGAAGCTCGAAGTCATCAAACCGGCGTTCGAGACGGTTCGTAATGACCCTCGAGAACAGTTTGTAAACATGGCTCAGGAGTGAGATGGATCTATAATTCTTCAGTAGGGTGTTGTCACCTTTTTTGAAGAAGAGCACCATCGCACTCCTGTATGACGAAATGTACTCGCGTATGACGGAATTAAACTACTTCTGGAGGACTAAAAGTACTGGCAGTCTCATCTCAGACTGCTCTTCCATTAACCGGATTGTGTTCACTGAGAGCTTTTGAGGCTTTTTCCGGCGTGGGATATTGAAGAACTTATACCCCACTGCATGGACAGTTTCCACCAACCCGTTGTTTATATCGTCCACTGTTTTGCATTTGGTTAGGCACTGGAAGCGATTATGCGGTTCGAGTTGAAAATTTTCGGGATCAGGGCAGAATTAGGGCGGAGCGTGGACTTCACCAGACGTGACCTCTCAAGCTTAACATCGATATTCAATGTGCCTCTGACAATACGGTGATCGCTACCGGTTTTCACCCTGCCAATCGAATAAATAGATCTACCGCCACGAAATATTTTCGTTCTCATAAACAAAGAAGTGTTCCCCGAAATCAATTATGAAATTAATGTTAATAATATGTGTAAAATAAGAGATGGATTACCAACAAAATGATAGTGCATTAGAAGAATATAAACTTCGTTCTTATAATAATAGTTTTATTACATAAATAATAGTTTTGTGCCCAGAATGGTAGATCTGTCACCAATTAAATCGATTAATTGACTTAAAAAATGCTGACAGAAATCCTAACCCATGGCGGCCGACGTCAGGGGCACCCCGAGGTTCGGTCAGTTAATTCCTTTAAACCCTGCAGACAGAAATCTCCGTCGACCTGCTGACGGAAAGTAATTTTTTTTTTACTTTATGTAATTTTCTGGTGTCTTAATATATTATTATGATATATTGGTGATCTCTTTAAATTAGTTTGCTTAAATACTTATTAGGACAAAACTATTATAATACATACAAAAACATTTATTTGGTACTAGACCCCATGATTTGAGGTGATTCATTGTGGAATTGATTTTATATTGTTTGGTGACAAATCTACTATTTTGGGGACGAACCCTATTATTTAAGAAACACAATACTAATTAAATTAGCGATAGCTTAAATGATACACAAAAAAAAAGTGTATTTAAGGAACTCAATATCCTAGGAGCAATGAAAGAACAATGTAGGTAGAAGAATAATGGAAAATCTTTTTTTCTGTACTGTAATAAAGGTATATGAACATGTCATAGCTAGTAAAAGTCATATCATGTAATTTTATGTTTTCAGTCAGAAGATGGATCAGAAGAAGAGTTATTGAAGGGAGAGCTGGATGCTGAGGGGGATGTCACCGACTCGGAGCACGAAGATGAGGCTGGTGCTGCTTCAGATCATGAACAAGATGTAATTTCACAATTGTTCTTTATGTATGCTTACTATAAATATTATGTTGGCACCAAATTCATACAAGGGTGTTCTTTCTGAAGGGTGTTTTGGACTTTTTTGAAGATTCTTTTAGTTTTGAGTGCCACGAACATTAAAGTGACAAGTGAGTACAAAGCTTGCCAAAACTAAGAAGAGAATCCCCATAAAATTATTTCCAAAGTAAAACCATGAAACAAATCAGTTAACAATTTAATTGGCAGAGAACAGTTGAGTAATTGAGCACTCTTTTTCTCAGAGTTGGTTTAAAACAACTAGTATATAACTAGGAACACAAACATACTGAATTTTGTCATCAAATAATGTAGATGGTTGTTAATATCCTCAGGAAGTCCTGTTTGATGACAGTGCGGACTCCACCTTTGGGGAAGATGACCAGGCAGGCATAGCTTCAGAAGGATCTTCAGTAAGTACATACTCACACAGTGATAAAATATTTATTGTTTTAGGTTAACCACTTTTTTGTAATGTGATCTTTATTGTTTTAACACTGTTCAAGTGTAAATACTATACAGTAGTTTGTTACTTATGATTGACTTCACAGGACCTCACAGATTCAGAAGCTGATGATGAATCAGAAGAGGATGATGATGAAAAGCAGGAGAGTGGTGATGATGACGGCAGTGTGGACAGTGGTGATGATGATGAGAGTGTGGACAGTGGGGCAGAGTCCGGAGTCACGCATACACACTCTAGTGCCAGTGACTCGGAAACAGACAAACCTGCTAAGGCTACAAACCAGAAAACTTCCAAAGACACAAAACAGAAAGGTTCTAAGGACATAAAACAGAAAGCTTCTAAAGATACAAAACAGACAGCTGTCAAGGAAGTAAAACAGAAAACAAAAACAAATAGCAAAGCTGATGCCAGTATAGATAGACTAGCAGATACTATTCAGAAAGCAAGTGTAAATATACAACCTGTAGGGCAGAAAGGTAAGTCTGCATTGAGTATTTGTGTCACATATTTCTTGTGGAGTGAAGTCCAACTGCAGGTACCCAGCAAAGCTTAATGATGTGGCTTGTGCAGTCTTAATGAAAATATCTACCATGCCTTGCAAGTGTTGATTGTTATTTATTAAAAAATGAAATCTTTGCATTTCTGTATTTTGTGACAAATTGGTTAGAGGAAACCGCACAGAGGAAAGAGTGGGACTTTTGCCCAGCAGTGTGACAATATTGGCTACGAAAGAAAATGCATACTACAATTTATCACTATTATAAAACAAAGTCCTCCGTCGCGTCTGTCTGTCTGTTCGTGATAAACTCGAAAACGACTGCACCGATGTTTTCACTAATGGATATAGAGTGGTTGTCGAGGAAGGTTTTAGTATACAATTTCACCGACATCCACGCGGGCGAAGCCGCGGGCATCAACTAGTATTGTATAAAATCAGATTTGATTAGCCTAAGAGACAGATGTGTTGGACTTCACTGATTACACACAACTGTCGCTTTAGCCATTCAGAAAGTTGTAAATATGAGCCTCATATTTAGAATAATGTGTTTTGATTCGAGACGAGTACGAGTCGGGCGACACATCGGACGAGGAGGACCGACGCAACACGGTGGGCGACGTGCCCATGTGGTGGTACAAGGAGTACGCGCACGTGGGCTACGACACGCACGGCCGGCGCCTCGTGCGGCCGCCGCAGCGCGACCAGATCGACGACTTCCTCAAGTACGACTGCACGTGTCCATGGACTTGCCTGCCCGTTACCGTCCTTTTATGCCTTGTCGCTGGGACTATTGTAGAGTCATTTTTTTATTGATAATCTTATATACTTCAAGTAGTTTTGAGTTGAGTACGCATCGCCCTCGCAGGCCGTGATCGTGTCCGGGGTGCTACTCACACATGGTATGTTTGCGCAGGAAATGCGAAGACCCGGACTTCTGGCGCACGGTGCGCGACCCCAGCACGGGGCAGGACGTGGTGCTGAGCAAGCAGGACCTGGAGCTGATCCAGCGCCTGCGTGCCGGACATGTGCCTGACGCCGCGCACGACGACTACCAGGTACGTGCCGGCCCTGACCATACGTGTTCCCTGTTACCTGCCTAGTCGAAGAACTTGACAATCTACTGAGTGAAACTTGAAGTCGTTTAATGGTACGGATGTGTGTCGCAGCCGTGGGTGGAGTGGTTCACGCGCGAGGTGCTGGCCACGCCGCTGCGCGCCTTCCCCGAGCACAAGCGCTCCTTCCTGCCGTCGCGCTCCGAGCAGCTGCACGTAGCGCGCATCGTGCACGCGCTCAAGATGGGCTGGACCAAGTCGCGCAAGCAGCTGGCCGACGAGCGGCGCGCCAAGCGGGACAAGCACTTCTACAACCTGTGGGGCTCCAACACCAGCGAGGAGGAGGCGCGGCAGCGCGGCATTCACAAACACATCCCTGCACCGCGCCGGCCGCTGCCCTCGCACGCCGAGAGCTACAACCCGCCGCCCGAGTACCTGCTGGACGCTAAGGAGGTACGTGACACACACAACGCTACGTACACTCGCACGCCGAGAGCTACAACCCGCCGCCCGAGTACCTGCTGGACGCTAAGGAGGTACGTGACACACACAACGCTACGTACACTCGCACGCCGAGAGCTACAACCCGCCGCCCGAGTACCTGCTGGACGCTAAGGAGGTACGTGACACACACAACGCTACGTACACTCGCACGCCGAGAGCTACAACCCGCCGCCCGAGTACCTGCTGGACGCTAAGGAGGTACGTGACACACACAACGCTACGTACACTCGCACGCCGAGAGCTACAACCCGCCGCCCGAGTACCTGCTGGACGCTAAGGAGGTACGTGACACACACAACGCTACGTACACTCGCACGCCGAGAGCTACAACCCGCCGCCCGAGTACCTGCTGGACGCTAAGGAGGTACGTGACACACACAACGCTACGTACACTCGCACGCCGAGAGCTACAACCCGCCGCCCGAGTACCTGCTGGACGCTAAGGAGGTACGTGACACACACAACGCTACGTACACTCGCACGCCGAGAGCTACAACCCGCCGCCCGAGTACCTGCTGGACGCTAAGGAGGTACGTGACACACACAACGCTACGTACACTCGCACGCCGAGAGCTACAACCCGCCGCCCGAGTACCTGCTGGACGCTAAGGAGGTACGTGACACACACAACGCTACGTACACTCGCACGCCGAGAGCTACAACCCGCCGCCCGAGTACCTGCTGGACGCTAAGGAGGTACGTGACACACACAACGCTACGTACACTCGCACGCCGAGAGCTACAACCCGCCGCCCGAGTACCTGCTGGACGCTAAGGAGGTACGTGACACACACAACGCTACGTACACTCGCACGCCGAGAGCTACAACCCGCCGCCCGAGTACCTGCTGGACGCTAAGGAGGTACGTGACACACACAACGCTACGTACACTCGCACGCCGAGAGCTACAACCCGCCGCCCGAGTACCTGCTGGACGCTAAGGAGGTACGTGACACACACAACGCTACGTACACTCGCACGCCGAGAGCTACAACCCGCCGCCCGAGTACCTGCTGGACGCTAAGGAGGTACGTGACACACACAACGCTACGTACACTCGCACGCCGAGAGCTACAACCCGCCGCCCGAGTACCTGCTGGACGCTAAGGAGGTACGTGACACACACAACGCTACGTACACTCGCACGCCGAGAGCTACAACCCGCCGCCCGAGTACCTGCTGGACGCTAAGGAGGTACGTGACACACACAACGCTACGTACACTCGCACGCCGAGAGCTACAACCCGCCGCCCGAGTACCTGCTGGACGCTAAAGAGGTACGTGACACACAACGTGTGTGCTAAGGAGGTACTCACGTACCTCCTTAGCACACACAATGCTACACTACTTACACTGACCGCTGATGGTTTTCAGCTGAAAGAGTGGAACAAGCTGAGCGAGACGCCGTGGAAGCGCAAGTACACGTTCCTGCCTACCCGCCACGCCAGTCTGCGTGAAGTGGGCGCGTACGAGCGGTTCACGCGCGAGCGCTTCCTGCGCTGCCTCGACCTCTACCTCGCGCCGCGCGCCATCAAGATGCGGGTACGCTCTCATTGCATCACTCTGTGCGACTAATCATACCACTACCATCAGATTGCTTCATAAAACATACATCAAAATATTAAAGTTAATACGCATTATCCTTATACGATCACTGCCTCAGCTAACAAAGGAGCGAATGCCCTAGAAACGGCTGAACCGATTTATATGAAACATGACAACCATCGCTAGGAAACCTGCTTTCAAATAATAAAAAATCAATTTTCATAATTTTATTCCACCAATTTTTTGGCGTAACTCATTTGTATATATACGTCCTACAACAACAGACATTCTATTTAAAATCTCTCCATCGAATCTTAATTCCAATTCTTATAAAACAGTATTAAAATATGGCTTTACTTAGTGTTTTAGATGACCTAGACGATTCATTTAACATAGAATGTCGTTCAGTAGGATCACTCGAAACCTGCAGGAGTATACTTAAAGCTTCCATAAACAATACCAGGGTGTTAACATATAACATCAGAAGCTATCAAAAAAACTTTGATGACTTTACTATCGCTCTAAATCGGTTGGACTTAGATATTGATTTTATTATACTCACTGAATGTTGGTTGACTGACGGGACTATTATAGAAGACCTACATGGTTATACCGCTCACAGAACAACAAAACAAGTAAACAAAAATGGTGGTATTGTTGTCTACACAAGAACAGGCCAAAGTTGTATTACTAGTAGTGAATCCAACCTTTCCGATGCCGATAGTATACGAATAAAAATGAACAATGACTTTAGTCTATTAGCTATTTATAGGTCACCTTCTTTCCCAAACGCAGAGAACTTTCTTAATTCCCTAGACTCCACCCTTTTTGAACTTAAAAATCAACAAACACTCATTGTAGCCGGTGACATAAATCTCAACATTAACGACTTAAATAACAGCCAGGTAGCTAACTATACGTGTCTCATGGCATCACACGGCTTATCCCCCGCCATTACCCTTCCAACCAGACAAGGATCCTGTATCGACCACATATTCATCAAAACACCTGGAATACCCCTTGGGCTTGTATGCAGCTTGTCTATCACAGATCATGACCTTGCCCTATGTTGTGTACCTAATAAACCGGAAATGTCCAAAAATACCAAACGATGGCGAGTCAAAACTGACTGGACAGCCGTTGCAAATGAAATTAACAAAACAAACTGGGAATGTGTTACTGACGCAACCTGCGTGAACATTGCGCTAAACTACTTCAACGACAAAGTATCTCAAATCACTAAGAACCACACTCAAAATGTTAAAATTAGTCGTAGAATGACTATCATTCAACCATGGGTTACTCCTGGTCTATTAAGGTGCATGCGGCAACGCGACAAACTTCATATTGACTGCAAAGCCAACCCTGATGAACGCACAAAACGATTAATATACACTAGATACAGGAACTTTGTACACACAATTCTTCGCAATCTCAGAACGTTACACAACAGACAGGAAATTGAAAGTAACCAGAAAAACCCCAGAAAACTATGGGCATCAATAAAAAACATATGTAAGACCAAAAACTGCAACACTCAAAATACATCAACCAATTTAATCGCATCCAGTTCATCCTAGTACATCCCTAGACAATTGCAACCAGCACTTCGTCTCATCATTTCAGCCGAAAGACGTCCACTGCTGGACATAGGCACTTCGTCTCAGTAGGGGCAAAATATGCTGCCAAGATCCTCGACAAACTAGCAAGCACTCGACAATCACTAATAGATTCGCACGTAACACCGAGCGTTAACTCACAATCGTTCTTTTTTCACCCGACAGACGAAGAAGAAGTCGTTAACATAATACATAACCTGAAAATAGATAGCGCACCGGGACCAGATCAGGTAACAGTTCCACTCATCATAAACTGCAAAAAAATCTTAATTAAACCGCTTACACACATATTTAATTTGAGTTTGGAAACAGGTGTCTTTCCCGACGCCTGGAAGGTTGCTGCAGTATCTCCCATTTATAAAAGCGGTCCCAAAGAGTTGCCAGAAAACTACAGGCCTATAGCCTTGCTAAGTATAGTCTCAAAAATATTGGAGAAAATAGTCAATAAAAGGTTGGTTAATTTTCTGGACAAAAATCAAATTATCTCGGAAAGACAATTCGGTTTTCGGCGAGGAAGGTCCACTGAAGACGCGGTGTCACTATTGACTAATCAAGTTTCACAACACATAGAAAATGGTAAACGTTGTATTGGTGCTTTTCTTGATTTAGCAAAAGCATTCGACACCGTGTCTCCCGGACTTCTTCTAAAAAAGTTAGAGGCTAACGGAATAAGGGGTACACCCCTAGCTTGGTTTCGTAGCTACCTAAACTCGCGGTACCAATACACTAGAATAGGCAATCTTCGAAGTAGCTTGCTACCTGTCACTTTTGGTGTTCCGCAGGGCAGTACCCTCGGGCCAACCCTTTTCACGCTGTACATAAACGAACTAGTAAGCCTCCCAATTAGCAACGCTGAGGTGATTTGCTACGCCGACGACACTGCCATCATATTCCACGACTCAAGTTGGGAACGAGTGTATCGCCTGGCGGAACAAGGCCTCTCTCAGATAGCGCACTCTCTAGACACTAATTTTCTGATATTGATTGTCGGTAAAAGTAAATACATTGCCTTTTCCAAAACAAGTGCCTCCAGCCCATCCCGTACTCTGTCCATAAAAATACACATTTGCTCACAAGAACATATCAATGCTTCCCACCACACATGTCCCTGCAAAGTCCTAGAACGTACTGATGAAATAAAATATCTTGGAATAATCTTAGACAACCACTTGACTTACAAAGCCCATATATACGCCCTGTCCGCCAGAGTGCGAAAAATGATCCACGTAATGAAAAAACTCCGTGACTGTACCCCAATCGACGTACTGCGTACGGTTTATTATGCAGTTTGCCAGTCAATTATGCATCTGCATATGGGGACGGGCTGGTAAAACTACATTCATTACTTTAGAGAGGGCACAACGGGCACTAATTAAGGTAGCACTAAAAAAACGATTTAGATTCTCCACAGACCTTATCTACCAGGAGTTTGAAGTTCTTAGGGTACGTCAAATATTCATACTGCAAGCTTTGCTTAAGTATCATGCAACAGTAAGAAAACTACCAGAATACAATAGCTTATTAAACAAGCGGGCATTTAGAGTACCTATACCAAATACCAGATCGGGCCTAGCTAGACGTTGTACAATGTTTTCCTTTCCTAACACCTATAACAAAGTAATTAAAATCTGCGATCTACGAGACTGCACAACCATCACGTTTAAAAAAAAACTAAAATCAGCACTACTAAAATTGTCATACGACGACACCGAAGCCTTGGTATAACACTTGCACAATAACCTTCTACACACAAACCCACACAAATTCACACACAAACACGCACAAGAATCCATACTTACACACACCATGAAACAAGCCAATACATGCAATTTGTTTTTTCATTTTATTTTATTTTTGTTACTTTTTGTTCAGAGCACATTACAGAAGCTCGCTTATGTTCTAATTTATTACCCTGAAATTGTTATTATTACTTTTTATGTCCTTAGATGATGTAACTATTTTAATCTTGTGAAATTCGCACTCCCGAGTCACAAGATACAAGCTATGCTTAGTTTGTGGCTCACCGATTTTGTATTCAACTGTATTCTTTCTTTTGATTAATAAACTTATTACTTACTCTATTAATGCCAAATTACAGCTTTCTTATATTAAGTCTTTGAGGTATAGTGCGGACGGACGGACAGACAACCAGACGGACATGGCAAAACTTGGGTTCCTTATTGACTACGGAACCCTAAAAACGATGAATGGACTGTGAAAGCTGACTGATGAAATGACTATACTTGTATAGAGAAGTATGCATACCTAAATAAATAGCGAGAGCGTCGGCCCCACAGCTGACGATCGGGCCGGCCGCGCTGGTGCCGCAGCTGCCGGCCCCGCGCGACCTGCAGCCCTTCCCCAGCGGCCAGGCGCTGTGCCTGCGCGGCCACGCCGGCCTGGTGCGCTGCGCCGACTTCGACCCGTCCGGCCAGTACATCGTGTCCGGCGGAGACGACGCCACCGTCAGAGGTCACACTTACGTTTCTACTACTTTCACGAGCGTTCAACTATATTCCACCTTATGTTGTAAATATGTTATGGATCGAGTGATAAACTGGGCAATAAACATAATGTCTGGCGACGAAGCGACGAAGCGTGACCTAGTGCAGTAAAATTTGAGGGTTGCCCTCGATTACCCTGAGATTCCATCATCAGATCCTGAAATGGAATCACCTCGGAAGTATATTTTTTAGAATAAAAAAAAATTAAAAATCGGTTCATAAATGACGGAGTTATAACGTTTCACCCCTACATAGTCTCGATTCCTGCCTTGTCATAACCCGATAATATTCGGCTTACTGAGTTCTCTACTAAACGGTTTGCGAGCGACAGAGGTCAAGTGAGCGCGCTCATACGAATTTTAGTTCTAAATTCTGACACCTGAGCACCGGCTTATTTGGCGGTGTCTGTTGCTTTCTTTGTTAAACATGAAAAATGTTAGCATTTTTGAAATATTTTTAATTTTATGTAGTATTAAATGTTTTTACTAAAGTAGGCACTAGGTATAGTGTAATTTTCCCGAAGGGAAGCCGGTGGGAATCGAGTTATGAGCACGCTACGTCCCTGATGCCCGGTCATTATGAAAATGCCCAATATGAGAGTGGTGATCAATGCCCGCATTAATCACCTGGTCCATAACAGATACATAACACTTTAAAGGCAAATGCATCTCTTTACAAAATCACATTATACAATATCATTTGATGATTTCCCGTACGCATAAGAAGAGCCCGTACACACGAGCAGCACTGCAAGTGCGTCCAGCTATATTTGTCGCATCGCTCGGCTTGCAGTGTGGGAGACGTCGTCCGGGCGCTGCCTGCGCAGCATCTCGCTGGACGCGCCGGTGTCGCGTGTGGCGTGGAGCCCGGCGCCCGGGCTGAGCCTGGTGGCGGCGGCGGCGGGCGCGGCGCTGCTGCTGCTGAACCCGGGCGCGGACATCGGCGCGCACCGGGTGGCGCGCCGCACCGACGAGCTGCTGGACGAGCCGCCGCCGCAGCACGACGTGCAAGGTAACTGCGCAGCGATTGTTTCCGACTTCTTACAACTCCTTGTATTACTAACTAGCTGAACCCGGCATGCCTTGCAATGCCCTTTTTCTTTCCTACTACCTGCCTACTACCTACTTACTACCTATCTACTACCTACCTACTACCTGCCTACTACCTGCCTACTACCTGCCTACTACCTACCTACCTACTACCTACCTACCTACTACCTACCTACCTACTACCTACCTACTACCTACCTACTACCTACCTACTACCTACCTACTACCTACCTACTACCTACCTACTACCTACCTACTACCTACCTACTACCTACCTACTACCTACCTACTACCTGCCTACTACATGCATACTACCTGCCTACTACCTGCCTACTACCGGCCTACTACCTGCCTACTACCTACCTACCTACTACCTGCCTACTAACTACCTACCCAAAAACTAAACAAAAAAAGTAGGCGTATCCTATGTTCGTTAAAAAAAAAACATATCTTTCCTCTTTATAATATTAGTATAGTTAAATTCGCACAATAAATTCGATAAATTCGCACTGGTTTACAAAGTTTTTTTGACTAAAGTTATATAAAGTAAGTAAGTAGTTATAAATTGCAATTATTTTTAGTGCAACATAATAGTGGTTTTAAGCTTAATAACTGCGTTTTTTTTTTACGTTCATATAAGTCACTCTTGTTGCGTTAATCAGGCGTTGAAAAGAGGTCTCTCGCGCCCAATGCAAGTCCTAGTCCACTTTAGCAATCAGTGCGAGGCAACAGAGGCTAAATGGCAAATTCTATCGAGCACCAAAAAACATTATATCCTTGCCTTCAAATTCTGCTCATTATTTTTTTTTAAAGTCTTTTATTTTCTTAATCTGATGACGTTAATATCGTCCAATTTCACGACTTTTGCTCTCAAAAAATACATAGTTTCTGTTGATAGATTTGTGTTATTGTTCGATTTTATTGAAGGGCCATTGTTGAAAGACACGACAAAAGAAAAAAAAAACATTAAAACTATCGTAAACTGCAAATTATAAGAATTTCAAAATACACATAAAATGACAGTTTATGTACAGAAACGTTTCCCATATTTTCTCAGTGACCGCCCAGCGGTCGAGGTAGACAGACGTGGGAATATTGTAATTTTTTCCCCGATCGTGTTTTGTTTTGCGGGTGACAAGCCACGCCCACAATCGTCTTCATCGCTCATGTTATGATATGCAGGCTGCTCTACTTAATTATTTTAACCGACCGCAAAGAAAAGAAGGGTAACGTGTTTTTCCAATGATTTTTTTTTTACACCTGTGCGATAGAAATTATCGTAATCGGATACGGGAAATAAGATTCTTTACGCTGAATCGAATTCGGCAGCTATGAAACCTTTTTAAAATTTTTGACATGCGTGACATTTTCATACTAATCGATGGCGCATTATACAAATATGGGGTCAAAACCAAAGATGGTGGTTGCAAAAAAGAGCGAATCTTTCGTCATGGGTGTCATTTCCGTGGTTTTCGGGGTCGCCCGTAACGAAAATGAAAACGAACCGATGAAAATAAAACTGAATTTTCAAGGTGGTGCTGACGAAAATTATCTGTTTTTAGGGATCAGTATCTAAGGAAAAAACGTAACCCTTATAGGATCACTCGTGTGTCTGTCTGTCTGTCACAGCAAATTTGCTCCGAATCTAATAGACCGATTATGTTGGACTATGGTACACATATGTATTTCTATGACCCGAACACGAACGTGTAACAAAAATAAATAAATTTTGAATATGGGAGTCAATTTTGGGGAGCTTGATTTGTTACCGTACCGTGTGATATTATTTCAATTGAAAAGGCTTATTGTGAGGATTTCAAATATATTTTTTAAATAATTTTATGATAAACACTTTTCTACATATTTAAGAAAAAAAGATGAAAATTGACCATCCCCTATTGTCTCTCCTTTGCCTGCCAAAATTTGGAAAAAAATACAGAAATTAGTTCAATACGATTACAGGAAAACCTATTAGAACCTGCTAAAATAACATGGAAAATCACTTGATGTTATGCGTACAAACTTACATTTGTAGTTGCAATGGCCTGGCCAGCCATATAAGAGCACACACTAGGAAATAGCTTGTAAGGGTCGCCGTTACCGAAATCGGTAAGGAGGACTATATAAATGTAAATTACAATGTTAAGTTTGGTCGATGGTACGGAATCCTTCATCTGCAAGTCCGACTTGCACTTGGCCAGTTTTTGTTGTCATGGGTATATTTTCGATGTATTCGCGGGGTCGCTCATAACTCGGCTCTTAGTACGTTCATACATTACAAATCTGCTCACCCTGCGCTGCGCGGATTTGCGTCACCTTTCAATACTCAATACTCAATACTTTATTGCATTCCATAATGTGTACATATAACAGTTGGTATGTTAAAACATAGAATCAATTATGGACCCTGTCGGGCACAGCAAAGTTAATTTTTTATAGTAGAGAGGATGAAGGCGTCTTTTTAATAGAATAACAAAATAAATAATATTAGTTTAAAATAGTATCAGTAAGATAGTCGTATTATTTGCTATGAAGGTATTTAAATATTTAGTTTAAAATTATATTTATGTGTTTTATTTTATATATTTGTGGCGTCTTCATTAATTATTTGTTAATATTATAGGTATTACTTTAGTGAACTTAGTATATAAATAGTGTTTTAAGTTAACTGTAGTGTACCGTTAGCTTTAAGTTTCTCATGGCATACGCTTAGGCTTAATCACGCCTGTGTTTCCGCCATGTACCAGTTCAGTTTCATCAAGTGTTTCAGTTCAGTTCATGTTTCAGTTCAGTGTGTGCGTAACAACACAAAGGAATAAGAATAATAAATATGAAATAAGGATAATAATAAAAGCTCACCTTTAGAATAAATTATGAGGTTCGAATTTATAACTTTTTTTTTTTAAGTCAGTATAGGCAAGTGGAGCAGTTCAACGATCATATCAAAAAAATACAAAGGAGAGCTCCCGCGCCTCCCGCTCACACACTATGTGTTTTTGTTTTTTCTGTGAATTCCAGAGTTTTGCACGGCCGGAACTTCACCTTAGGCTCACCTTATAATTTCGCCGCTGAGTTACACGCACTCCGAGTTCAGCACTAGCTTTATGAAGTGGACTAATGCAACTTTTAGAAAAAAAAAAAATTGTCACAGCGTGCATACTTTTATAAATAAAATTGAATTATCCTTTTTAGGGTTCCGTAGCCAGATGGCAAAAAACGGAACCCTTATAGATTCGTCATGTCTGTCTGTCTGTCTGTCTGTCTGTCTGTCTGTCTGTCCGTCTGTCCGTCTGTCCGTCCGTATGTCACAGCCATTTTATTCCGAGACTATAAGGATTACACAGTTGAAATTTGGCAGGTAGATGTATTCTGTACACCGCTTTTTGATTTTAATATAAAAATAAAAAAATATAAGATTAAGAGGGGGCTCTCCATACATGGAATTGAAACTAAAAAAAAAAATTTCATCAAACCTACACATGAGGGGTATCTATGGATAGGTCTTCAAAAATGACATTGAGGTTCTTAAAATCATTTTTTCTCAAAGTCAATCGTTTCAAAGATAGACACATCCAAAGTGGTAAAATGTGTGTGTCCCCCCCTCTAACTTTCAAAGTAAGAGAGTGACAATTCTAAAAAAATATATATAATGTAGATCTCAACAAAAACTACCAACCAAAATTGGTGTGAACGAGATCTAGTAAGTATTTTTTTTTTAATACGTCATAAATCGTAAATCGCAATTTACCGTTCATTCAATCAACTCAATTATAAAAATTATGTTAACATTATGTTACTTGCTGCTACGGAACCCTTCATGGGCGAGTCTGACTCGCACTTGGCCGGTTTTTTTAATTATCACTATTTTGATGGATAAAAAAGTAGTTAACAAAAATTAAACAAAACTTGAAAGCAGGCATGTTCCATTCTATTTTCATTTTATAATTTAATATTCAAATGAACCCCGCCTGCTTCCAAGTTTTGTTTAATTTAAAATGTACTTGTTTTTTGCTTTTCAGTTTTTTCAGTGGGGTTTTTTAGTTTTTTACCAATTTTTTTTATTTCCATCTTTTTAGATTTTTTGTGTTTGTTCTTTCGTTGGTAATGGCGTAAAATTCTTCGCAGATGATATAACTTTTGTTTGTTTATAGGAGTCTTATATTTTTGTAATCTCCTTTTAAAACCCTTTTTGATACCATATTCGATGGTTACGAAAAAAAATAATTAAAATCTGCGATATGGCCCCCCAAATCCGCAATTGTTCTTTGTTTTTTTTATTATTTTAATGTAGCCAGTGACACTTGCGCCATCAAGACAAATCTAACGACGTATATTTTATTGAAATCCCTTCATCCGTTTAGGAGTTATGAGGAAACAAAGAGACAGGCATACATACATACACGTCAAACACATAACCCTCCTTTTGGGCTTCGCCGCAGTCGAGTAAAAAGAAGGAGTGAAATGAAATCTACAAAAACTATGCAAAAATATTATTTTTTCCCATTTAATTATTTAGAGGAAACTTTTTATGCATCATTAATTATATGACCCACCATAATTTTTGATCACCAGAGACTGACCTACATCCAGAGACAATCTTTGGCAGCCGTTGCTTAACCTTGATCACCCATCCACAGTTAGACCTTGGCAATAGCTGCTTAACCTTGATCACCCATCCACAGACAGTCCTTAGCAAGAGTTGTTTAACCCGTAAATACTTTCAGTATATCTCATAGTAACGTTACGGCTTATCGTTGCCAAAGTATCCATTCTCCCAGCCATCAGCTAAAAGTTACAAAGTGAATAATGAACGGTTTCCATGTCAGTGGACGCGCGGACGGCGTCGTGCGCGGAGTGGCAGCGCGTGTCGCCCGAGCAGTGGGCGCTGGGCGTGCGGCTGCGCGTGCAGCACTTCCGCGCGCTGGCGCACGTGGCGTGGCACGCGCGCGGCGACTACCTGTGCGCCACGCTGCGCCACGCGTCGCGCGCCGTGCTGGTGCACCAGCTGTCGCGCCGGCGCTCGCAGCTGCCCTTCGCGCGCAGCAAGGGGCTGGTGCAGTGCGCGCTGTTCCACCCGTCGCGCCCGCTGCTGTTCGTGGCCGTGAGTGTACGCTACTAGTGCGGCCGCCCGTACCTGCCCGCGCTAACCTGTGCCTCGCCCGCAGACGCAGCGCGTGGTGCGCGTGTACGACCTGGTGAAGCAGGAGCTGGTGCGCAAGCTGCTGACGGGCGCGCAGTGGATCAGCCACATGGCCGTGCACCCGGCCGGCGACAATCTGCTCGTCGCCTCCTACGACAGGAAGTGTGTCTGGTGAGTGTTACTGTAAACGTGTACCACCTGGTGAAACAGGAGCCGATGCGCAGTCATTAGCTTGCAACTTTCCTGCTTTAAGAAAAACAATAGTTATTTTTCGTTAGTCATAGTAAGCACGTGTACATGATGTGTACAGGTTCGACCTGGAGCTGTCGTCGAAGCCGTACCAGACGCTCCGTCTGCACGGCGGCGCAGTGCGCAGCGTGGCGTTCCACCGACGCTACCCGCTGTTCGCGTCGGCCGGCGACGACGACTACATCGTGGTGTCGCACGGCATGGTCTACAAGTACGTATCGCCACAGGTAACTCGGCTAGCGACGCAGTATGTGACGCTCGTGTCTCCCACAGCGACCTGCTGCAGAACCCGCTGCTGGTGCCGCTGAAGCAGCTGCGCGCGCCGGGCCGGGCAGCCGAGCTGTGCGTGCTGGAGCTGCGCTGGCACCCCGCGCAGCCCTGGCTGCTGGCGGCCGGCGCCGACAGTACGCTGCGGCTGTACACCTAGTGCCGCCCACACCTACACCTGCGCCTGTACATCTGAGCGACAAATATAATATACCACTACATCTACCTACCGAGCCTCTTTTGTTTCACAACGACCTAAACACAAATTAAATCATTATTTCCTATTCATTTGATGATTGTATGTAACGCTCGGCGGTGACAAAGACGCCGTCTATAGACATCGGTGTCAAATATACTTTCATAGTTCTTTCTACTAGACAAATATTGTTACGAGCTGGGTATGGGATAAATAAAAGCACTACCAATTGAACACACGAAATAACTTTATTACTTGCAAAACACTTATAGATAATCGCAAAACACTACTGAACACACTTTAGCGCACTTGAAATCTCTTCGAACCTTCCGTTGTCTCGCTTCAAAGTAGACTGCCCCGCTGCGTCCTCTCTCGGTCCTTTTATACCACTAACAAACAAAAGATATTCGAGAAAATTCGCTACTATTCCATAAAGCATCCAGAAAAAACATTAACAAAAAAATAAACTTAAAGATAAATTAACCAACAAAGAAGAAGTTACTTTACGCCGTAGGCATACGGTCGAAATTACAATGCAAGTAGGTACCGCTGACGCCGGGCGCAGTAGTTACCTACAGAATGGAATTAGGTACCTACTAGAATTCACGCGTACTTCTCAGTTATTAAGCGAGGTTTCTCGAAGATTCTAGATGACCGGCATAACACTGCCCCCTCCTTAGACATGCTCGTCCCGAGCATCATTAGTCCCGTGATATCGCGCCAATCGGTCTACATGCACAACCTTAGGCGCACCTCGCGGACCCTTCTGTATTCGGTAGGTGACATCGTTGTTCCTGGTCACAACTCGGTATGGTCCATCCCATTTTGCTTGCAATTTCGGGGACTTTCCTTTGCTCCGCACTGGGTTATGCAACCACACCAGAGAACTTTCATCGAAACCCCTACTGTTTGCCTTCCGATCATAATGGGTCTTCATCTTCTCAGACATCTGTTGTCCGGATTGTCTGATATGCTCATACACATCATTTAACTTGTTACGCAGGTCATTCGCGTAATCCGTTACACTGCGTGGGACATCAGGTGGAGTTCCAGTGATTAAATCTGCAGGCAACCGTAGTTCCCTTCCAAAGTTCGCGAAGGCTGGAGTTACAGTCGTACTTTCGTGAACTGCACTCCGATAGGACAGAAGAAACGGCTGTATGTGCTTGTCCCAATCCTTTTGCCTGCTTTCCACTACTTTTGCCAGATATCTCTCCAGCGTCTGGTTGAATCGTTCCACCATTCCATCAGATTGTGGGTGGTAAGTAGTGGTTCTGGTTTTGTGTGTACCCATCAATCGACAAGTTTCCTAAAAACTTGCGATTCAAAATTCCTCCCTTGATCGCTATGAATTTCTAAGGGTACTCCAAAACGACAGAAGACTTCCTGAACCAATTTATCTGCGACTGTTGTAGCTTCTTGGTTGGGAATGGCGAAGACTTCTGGCCACTTTGTGAAGTAGTCCATGACAACCATGAAGTACTTGTTTCCGCTGTCACTTTCTAAAAATGGTCCCGCAACGTCCAGTGCTATCCGCTCCCAGGGGGCTCCAACGTTGTACACTTTTAACGCACCTCTGCTTCGTGTGTGGGGGTCCCTTCACAGCCGCACAGCTGGTACATTTGCGACGCTAGTCCTCCACATCATCTCGACAGTGGATCCAGTAAAAGCGCTCTCTGATCTTCAGTAGAGTCTTTTTTACCCCCATATGTCCTCCTAAGCATCCATCATGGTAGAGCCGTAAAACACCCGGTACCTTAGCTTTGGGCACAACCATTTGCAGAAGACAGCTGTCTCCTCGAGCGTTTTCCCATTTACGGCACAACACTCCATCCTGGATCATCAAGCTGTTCCATTCTGCCCAATAACTCTTAGTGATGGAACTCATCGCAGCCACATCACTCCACTTGGGCTTCGGAGCACCAGCTTTGATCCACTCGAAGATCGGTTTGATGTCCGAGTCATTCTGTTGTGCCTGTTTTAGGGTCTCCTTCCATTCATCGCTGAGATCCGTTCTAAGCATCCTCACGGGCACTACTTCCTTAGTCTGCTTGCAGTCTTCAGGACAAGATCTTCTTAAGTGCTGCAATGTCTTCACTACGGCAAGCAGCTCCCGTCTCGTTACACAGTAATTTCTTTCCGGTTTGGACAAAGACTTGCTAAAGTAAGCTATGACAACCTCCTGACTCCCTTTCCGTTGAGATAACACGCCCCCAATTCCAGTATTACTTGCGTCTGTGTCGACTATAAAGTCATTTTCAGTGTCAGGATATCCCAAAATAGGAGTATTGCACAGACATCCCTTAATTTCCTGAAATGCGGCGTCGCAGTTCTCGTCCCAACTGAATTGTTGTTTTTCCTCAGTGAGTTTATGTAGAGGTTTCGCAATGTCGGCAAAATTCTTCACAAACCGGCGACAGTAGGAGCACAAACCCAAAAATGCTCTGACCTGTGTCTTGTCTTTCGGCACTGGCCAATCCTTGACAGCGACTACTTTCTCTGGGTCTGTTTGAACACCTTCCCCCGAAACTATGTGTCCTAAAAAGTTCACTTGTTTTCTTAAAAACGAGCACTTTTTCGGACTCAACTTCAGGTTTGCTGTTTGGATCTTCGACAGCTCTCGGTTGAGGTTTTTAAGGTGATCTTCAAACGTACGGCCCACAATGATTATGTCGTCTAGATAGACAAGACATGCGTCTCCAATCAACCCGGCAAGTACTTGCTCCATCAGCCTCTCAAACGTAGCAGGAGCATTACACAATCCGAAAGGCATAACTTTAAACTGCCACAACCCTTTTCCTGTTGAGAATGCAGTCTTCTCCTTATCCTTGGGGTCTATTTCTACCTGCCAGTAACCACTTTTCAGGTTTATTGTAGTAAACCACTTCATTCCCGTCAGCGTATCCAGTGTGTCATCGATCCTAGGCAGTGGATAGCTGTCCTTTTTCGTGACGTTGTTCAGTCGTCTATAGTCCACACAGAAGCGCATACTGCCGTCCTTTTTCTTTACCAGGACCACAGGAGAGCACCATGAACTGGATGAAGGCTCTAGAACACCGTCCTTCACCATTCCCTCAATCATGGTTTCCACTTCTTTTTCCCGTGCAACTGGCAGTCTCCTTGGTCGCTGACGGATAGGTAACTCGTTGCCTGTATTAATCCTGTGCTGAACCAGTCCAGTTCTCCCTATGTCAGCATCACTCGTAGAGAAAATACCTGCGTACTGAAGTAACATCTTCTTAGCCTTGTCCATTTCTCCTTCAGTCAAATGACAGTTTTCTAAAAGCGTTGACACGTCAAATTTTCCAATATGATTTTGATTTCCGGTAGGTAGATCTTGCAATTGACGCATCCAAGCTACTTCCTCGCAAGTGCCGACTAAGGGGCCCTTGTTAATCACCTGCTCCTTGTCACTTGGATTCAGGATGCGTACAGCTGAGATGTTGTTGGCCTTTACCAGAGTTCGTGCCATCTTTCATGGAAACTCATTGTTCACCCTCTCTATCAGAACACTTCGATCTTTGTGTCCAGAATTTTGTGGTAACTTAACTGGCACGATCGTTTCTGATCTGCGAGGAAGAACAATTTCCTTCAAGCAATACACTTTCCCTGATGGTACACCCTCCATGAAGACTTCCTCGGAACCACATTTCAACACTCCTTGGTCAATGTCGATCTCACAGCGATATTTCCGCATGAAGTCCAAGCCCAAGATGCAATCGTCCATGATGTCGGCCACGATGACATTGTGCCGGTAAATTCTATCACCCAATTTTAACTCCACCTCCTTCTTGCCTCGGACGGTTATGTGCTGACCGGTAGCTGTTAACAATTGTATACGGTCGTGGTTATTGAAGTAGTCCCCAAGAAACCGATTCGCCAGGTGAGAATTGACGAGCGTGTGAGAAGCTCCAGTATCCAACGTCAGTAGAATAGAATAGAATAGAATCATTTATTTGCCAATAATGTAGGTATACAGATATGATGGTATTTTGATAAGTGTCCCGATACATTTTGCCTTACGGCATGCAAAAATTATTTAACTTAAAAACATTAATTAAACAAACCAGAAATTTAAACAAACATAAAAAGCGTTCCATTCAGTTAGTAACATTCATTGGTTAGTATCATTCAATTCGAAATTAGGCAAGAATAAAAATAATCACACTATAATGTCAATAAATTAAGTTTTAAAATGTCAAAAAGGAATTTTAATCACAAATGTTAACAAATTGAGAAATAAAACAAAGTGTCAATAAAAACGAATAAATCCAAACGTCATTAAGTTAATTTAAGTATATTTAAACACAAAAAATCTCAATAAAACAAGCTAACAATGTCAACAAATTAGATTTAACAATTACAGAAAATACAATTGTAGATGTCAACAAATTAGGTTTAATAAAGCAGCATAAGCATCGTTAACCGAAAGTGTCATTAATGAAGTCTTTAATTGTGTAGTAACACTTGTCTAGTAGCAGTCTTGTCAACTTTTTTTTAAAAACGTTGGTGGGTAAATCTTTTAAATGTAGTGGTAGTTTATTGTATATTAAGGGACCCATGAATAAGATATTATTTTTTAGTAGAGAAGTTTGGTAACCACCTGTGTAAAGTAGGTTTTTGTATTGTGACCTTAGTGGGCACCTTGGTGGCCAGTTTGCATGGAGTTCCGTTGACTTCGCCGTTGATAGTGAGACTGTTTCCGTCGTGTGCTTGTGAGAATGAGATCCTCGGGGCTCTTTCAAAACCAGCCAGCACCCGCCCCCCAGTCCTGGCATTTACTCGTTTCCCTGCTGTAGCTGGGCTGTCACTTCAGCCACCCTTCCCTGTTGGGGCTGATCTTCCCTTTGTGAGCTACGCTTAGGGCAGCTTGACCGAAGATGACCCTTTTCTCCATAAGTGAAGCACCTAGGGCTGTATCCTTGCGGGCGGTCGCGTACAGTTGACGCGACAACCTCCCTGACGCGGTGCGCACGGTGGTCCTGCCTCACTGCCTCCACTTCTAAAGCATGGGCCAAGCCGTCTTTCAGCGTCTCGTGGTGCCCAAGTCTCACAGCAGCTCGAACTTCCAAGTCGCGAATTCCATCTACGAACGCCTGTACTAGATGTCCGTCGATGAGTGCAGGAGCGGACTGGTATGCTTTCCGAACCAGCTTTTCAACTTCCAGGGCCCACTGTTGTAAGTTCTCGACACTACGTTGAACGCGATCTCTAAGTTTAGCACGAAAAACGTGCTCCAGGTGCGCGTCGCCGTATCTAGACTCTAACGCCTCCAGCAGCTGTTCGTAGGTCACATCCTTGCCGAGTGCCTCAAGAATGGTAAGGGCCTGGTCTCGGAGACCCAAGGTGAGCGCTGTCATGGCTTGCGCTTTGGTCCACCCATTCGCCTTCATAACGGCCTCAAATTGGATTTTATAGGCCGACCACGAAGATGTTCCGTCGAATGGCGGCACTTTAAACCCGCGCACCGAAGGTGCAGCAATCACTGACGTCACAACCCCATCTCCAACCTTAATTTCACTTAAGGCATTCTTCACATCGGCGATCTGAATTTCGGCCTTTGCGATACGGTTTTCGTGCTGCTGTACCTGCTCCTTCATCACGCTCAGCTCCTTGCCAACTGATGCGTGAAGATCCTTTATCAGGAGCATCTGTTCCTCTTGACGCCGGACCTGTTCCTCCTTGTCCCGTTGCATCTGTTCCTGCAACTGACGAGCCTGCTCCTCTTGACGACGAGCCAGTTCGTCCTTGTCCCGTTGCAATTGTTCCTGCAACTTGCGAGTCTGCTCCGCTTGACGGCGAGCCTGGTCTTGCAGCAGCGCCATTAAGGCAGACAAGTCTGGCGCCGCTAATGCAGGGGTAGCTCCGGATGGGCCAGCGACTGGCTCTGACGTAGCCTGGACACCGCCCGGTGTCTGTGTCGGGGAGTCTCCAAATCGCCTTTGGTCCATACCTTGTTGTCGCTGACTCCTAGTACGGATACTATCCGTGTCGTCCTTGGGTAGAATCGGCATTATTTATCCCTCACTTCTGACACCAAATTGTTACGAGCTGGGTATGGGATAAATAAAAGCACTACCAATTGAACACACGAAATAACTTTATTACTTGCAAAACACTTATAGATAATCGCAAAACACTACTGAACACTTTAGCGCACTTGAAATCTCTTCGAACCTTCCGTTGTCTCGCTTCAAAGTAGACTGCTCCGCTGCGTCCTCTCTCGGTCCTTTTATACCACTAACAAACAAAAGATATTCGAGAAAATTCGCTACTATTCCATAAAGCATCCAGAAAAACATTAACAAAAAAATAAACTTAAAGATAAATTAACCAACAAAGAAGAAGTTACTTTACGCCGTAGGCATACGGTCGAAATTACAATGCAAGTACCGCTGACGCCGGGCGCAGTAGTTACCTACAGAATGGAATTAGGTACCTACTAGAATTCACGCGTACTTCTCAGTTATTAAGTGAGGTTTCTCGAAGATTCTAGATGACCGGCGTAACAATATTATCCTCACATCTATACTAATCAAATCAAAATCATTTATTTCAAGTAGGCCAGTTACAGGCTCTTTTAAATAGTCGAACAAATACTAAATTTTAAAAAACTAATAAACTAAGCTACAGTCCCACTCACAAGTCATAATAACTGTCAGTGTACTGTAGTTGCCGATTCCAAAGCGTTGGTCTCATGAGAAGAATGGCAAGAAACTTCATGGACTCTCTTTTAAATCATAATAATATTGTTATAAAACTTTGGTTACATCATTCATATTGAGATTCGTATATTATCATGTGAGAACGATGTGCACGATAATTAATGTCGACAGTAAAGCCAAAACGACGATTCAAAAATAATATAATAATTCAAACAAGCCGTGGCAGCTAAGAGGTGACCCGTCACAACTGACAGCACCCGTTCACGTGCATGACGCATGGATCAGCACCATTCCACTCAACCATTTTAAAGGGAACGAAATGACTCGACACAACCGCCACCATCAGCGAGACATTTAAGTGAGCATGACACACTCTCAATCGCCAGGGCATATCCAAGTCAAATAAAAAATAAGTGTAGGTTTCCAGAGAATTACAGCTTTCTAGTACATAGTAGTCACACAATATGTGCTATGCGACTATATAATACTAAAGAGATTGAATTTATTCATTGCAAAGATAGTTGTACAATCTTCTTCTTTTTCTTCCTATTTAATGCTATCAATTTAAGCGTCCTGTCGTTGTGGAGCATGACCGGCATTGAGCCAAGCATTTTTATCAGCGATTTATTCGTCTAACTTGTAATATGCTTGCTTGCATAGTGTGCGTTTGATACATGTTTTAAATTCGTCTCATTCAGTTCAAGAATGCTTTGTGGAATTTTGTTATAGCATCTCAAACAGTACCCCATGATAGATGAGTCTACCTTTGCGAGTCTGAAGCCTGGCTGAACTAACTGGTCCCTATTCCTAGTAATATAATTGTGTCTGTCACCTCTTTTACTAAAAAGATGCAGATTTTTTCTCACGTACATTATGTTTTCGTAGATGTACTGACAATGCACCGTCATAATGTTAATGTTCTTAAATAGTTCCCTCAGAGAATCGCGCCTACGAAGACCATACATTGCTCTGGTGGTTCGTTTTTGCAGAATAAAAATAGATTCAATGTCTGCAGCTCGTCCCCATAGCAAAATGCCATAAGACATTAGGCTATGAAAGTAACTAAAATAGACCAGCCTAGCGGTATCTACATCAGTAAACTGACGGATTTTTCTAATGGCATATGCTGCTGAACTTAGCCGCCCTGCAAGAGATGTTAAATGAGCACCCCATTGTAGCCGTGAATCAAGCGTGATCCCCAAGAAAACCGTTTCATCTACGAATTCTAGTTTTACGTTATTTAATACTATATCATAATCACTACTTTTAACATTCGGTAAAGCAAATCTTATGCATTTAGTATTTTTTTTATTTATTACTAAATTGTTTGCGGTGAACCAATTATGAATCTGAAGTAGGGCTTTATTTACGTCATCTAGCTTTTGAGCCCGTCTATTTATCTTAAAAATAAGGGAAGTGTCATCAGCAAATAACACCATATTCTGAGGTTGGTTTTTCAATAAATAGGGTAGATCATTAATATATACCAGAAAAAGTAAAGGGCCCAATATTGAGCCTAGCGGAACCCCCATTTTTACTTTTAAACCCTGTGAATTAACACCATTTATTTGAACATGTTGTTGCCTTTCACTCAAATAAGATTTTACTAAACTAAGTGCAAGTTTACCTAGTCCATAATGCTCAAGTTTCAAAAGCAATGTGTCGTGATTCACGCAATCAAATGCTTTTGAGAGGTCACAAAATATTCCTACAGCATCTTGGGACTGTTCCCACGCATTAAATATGTGCTTTAATAAAGTTACACCGGCGTCAGTTGTGCAACGTCCTTTAGTGAAACCGTACTCTTGATCGTGTAAGATTCTGTTGGTGTTAAAATGATTGAGCATTTGGTTAAGCATAACTTTTTCAAAAACCTTGCTAATAACTGGCAACACCGATACAGGTCTATAATTATTAGTATCTTTACTATCAAAAGATTTGAAAAAAGGGCCTTATGTGCCATGACCTTACTGTGTTTCATTAAATCAGGGAAAACTCCTTTGTCTACACACAAATTAAATATTGAAGCTAAGTATGGTGCAATAGTCTCAACTATGGATGTACAAACTTTTTACTAACTTTGATAGACATTCCCCATAGGTCTTCGGTCAGTTTCATTTTTATTTGCCGAAAAGCTTTAATTACCTCCGTATGGTTTATATGTTTAAATTTAAATTCAGCGAAGTTGACGTAATTAATACTGATGGTAAATTTTATGACAATCCAAACCAAATATGTGACTAATTTAATGACTATTATATATCCCAAACAAAGATGACCAATGATACCGGTGAAAACATTCAAATTGACGTGAAAAAAAACACTCCTCAAAATTCTAAAACCATGTTCCTTACTCCAGTAGATGAATCAGACGTCTGTAAAATAATTCACAGTCTGACAAACACCAACTCGACTGGTTATGACGACCTAAGCACGAAAGTGCTAAAAAAATGTGCAAGGAGTGTAGTGTCTCCCCTAACATAGGTACATTATAAACCTGTCTCTGTCAGGAGTATTCCCAGCACGTCTGAAGAGGTCAATTGTGAAACCTCTTTATAAGAAAGGTGTAAAAACGGACATGAACAATTATCGCCCCATAACTTTAATCCCAATCCTATCTAAAATTTGTGAGAAAGTTATGTGTATTCAAATAGAAAACTTTTTAAGTATTTGTAATATTCTTAAAAAGGAACTATTCGGATTTAGGAAAGGTAGTTCCACTACGTTAGCATGCTTTACGCTGATGAAATACATTACGGAAAGCTTGAATCAAAAATCTTAGATAAGTTGCGTGTTCTTGGATATGACGAAAGCCTTTGATTTTGTCTGTCATAAAAGGTTACTCTCAAAGCTTGAGCATTACGGAATACGAGGTAAGGCCAACGACTGGATCAAAAGCTATCTGTCTGAAAGAGTTAAATGCGTGGAAATAACGAAAAATTGTCAAAAAGAAAAAAAAACCTATAGGTCGGAATATAAACCAAATAATTATGGCACGCCACAGGGAGGTATCTCATCCCCACTACTATTCCTAGTGTACATCAACGACATTGTAGAGGCGATAGGCAAAGATTGCATACTATTCGCAGATGACACTACAATAATGACTAAAAGTGACAATAACTTAAACTTAGAACATACAATCGTCCAAGCTCTAGAAAATGCAATAGGTTGGCTAGAAAAAAATAATTTAAAAATAAATATGACCAAAACAAACAATCCAATTTCAAGACATACAATTCAAACATAAGTAGGCTATACATCAATTATAGAGATACTCACTTGACCACTGTCGATAATTGCGTATTATGTATAACCCTCGATAAAAATTGCAATTGGAAAACACACAGATAAAATTCTTACAAAAATAGACCGTTATATGTCTTCAAAAGAATTAGACAAAAAGTTAACTGTGACACTGTAATGCAGGCTTATCATGGCTATGTATCATCTGTACGGCATTATAATATGGGGTAACTTAGTAGACGTTGACAGAGTTTTTAAAGCTCAAAAAAAATGTATCCGAGCAATTTGTGGAGCTCATTTTCTAGACAGCTGTAAGCCACTATTTGAAAAACTTAAAATTCTACCTTTGCCATGTTTATACATTTTTGAAATATGTACTTTTGTTACGAAAAATTACAATCTATTTGAATCCAGCACTGACAGACCAAATAGCCGATCACGACTTCGAATGCCGCCAGTAAAACTGAAACTATTTAAGAAAAATGTGTACTGCATGTCGATTATTATTTACAATCACTTACCCTTACCAAATAGTCTTCAAGACTTACCGTTGACAATGTTTAAAAAAAATTGTTCACACTGTTGCTCTGTAAAAAATATTTCACGGTCAAGGACTACCTAGATGACAAGTCAATAGAACCTATAAGTAATCTGTAAAGTGACTTATCTTATTTTATAGACATTTGCACGCCATGTTATGGCAGGATATGCTGAAATAAAATTACTGTAGCATCTTTATGTAGGTACCATATTCTAGCAAATAAAATATTTTGATTTTGATTCACTGTTGGTGTTCGCGGCGCGTCTATCTTTTTTTCTTGGTCTGAGCTCAGACCAAGTAAAAAGTAAAGACGGAACTCTGCGAACAGCAAAGTGAGGCCGGTCTAACTACGCCTCGCCGTGTACATACACAATACACGCACACGCGTACCACATAAACTAACGCCTTAGTCTTAAACTTTTTATTTGGTCTGTGACGTGTTTGCGTGCAAAGCGTAGTTTGACCGGCCTCACTTTTCTGTTCGCAGAGTTCCGTCTATACTTTTTATTTGGTCTGAGGGTCTGAGTTATAGACATTAAGTCCATTTTAAGAATTTGAAATTTTAACGTGATCAGACATTCTGCGTGGATTCTGATAAAGCGGCCATTTTAGACCCGCTGCTCCTGATGGAACTCAATCGGGCTCGAGGTGTATTCTTAATAGTTGTCCCAAGGTAGTCCCGAGCATTCTAGAGAGCAGACTTGAAGACCAGAGCGACCAAAACTCCGTTCACAAATAATCGATAGTGCGAGTGGATACAAGGACCTGGCAGCCACCACTTCGATTGCAAGAGCTGGTCTTTATAGTAGTTGGTAATGTGGGGATGTCCTTAGATGAGTGGTCTGAAGAACAAAAGTTTCTGCTAAAACAAGGTTGGGGGTCATTAACTTTGAATGTCTATAGACAAGCAGAGCAGCGAGGGTTAAATTGATGTTCTAAGGTCGGGGAAAAGATTTTTCAGACCTTCATTCCTTTTTTTTTTTTTTTTTTTGGTGGGTGGAAAATCATCGAATAACCCCTCCCGCTCTTGGGCAGAGCGAAAGGGAGTGTCAGACTTCTACTGACTAAAAACCACCCATGTTCCTTCTTAGCCCTCTATGTCGAGGCCGCGATAACTAGTGTACAACCCGCGGCCAGACCTTTATACTTCATAAATCGTTTATGTCCATTATGTAATAAGTACAAAGACCGAAGCCCGTTTAAGTTCAAATATTGTAGTAAAGAACGACTTTACATTGTTAACTGGCCCGATAAATGTATCGATAGGTGAGAATAGGTAGATTCAAAATCTCACGTAGTCGGGTTGGAGATTATTACGTCGTCGGTTACTATAGTGGATTATTTTTTACAGTAAAAGTTAAGCCAGGTACTAAGACTAGATTGACTGTTTGGGGTAGGTAAGTCGATTTTGATGGAGATTTTCGTTCTGCGGTTGCTTCCCGAAGCTGGTTGGATAACGAACCTCTTGACGAAAAGATGGCACGGGCTAATTGGAGTTTCGGGTTATAGGCAGGGGCGTAGCTACCGTCGTATATGCCGTAACAATTAAACCCCCCCCCCGGGGGGGGGGGGGGGGGTCCAGGGTCACGGGGGCCCCCGGGGGGGGGGTTCCAGGGTCAGTCAACCTTTTTTTATTTTGTGAGAAATTTTTACCCTTCATAAGGGCCGCCAAACAATGTTATATAAGGTTTATTCTGTTTAGTGTTTAATAATTAGTCATTTCAAAGTTTATTATGTTAGTACCTATTGCATTGCAATGTATTTAGAATTTAAAAATTTAAGCTCCCTGATTTAATTTCGTTTTTAACCCTGAATGAGGCCGAAGGACACAATAGTAGCGTTTTACCTTTAAATAAAACGCTTGTTGTGTCCGGAAACTCATTAGGGGTCATAATTTTAAAGCCTGCCGGTTTTTATTGGTTCCCAAGTTTTTAGGTTTTTGAGGCCACAATGAACGACTTGGCGCGCTGTGGCCACCTGGTGAACGAAAGCGGAAATAAGTCATCATCGTGTTGTAAAAAAAGCGGTAGTTGCATATACCTGTATAGATGTGACACGGAAATGGAAGATGCTAGACTCAAATAATGTTTAATGACCCCGAATGAGTCTCCGGACACAATAAGCGTTTTATTTGGAGGTAAAACGCTACTGTTACATATTTATTGAATAACACACAAAATTAAAATTTAAAAAAAATAAAAGTTTAAAAACTAAAACCCGACTACGACTTAAAAGTAATAAACAAGAAAAATCGTCTATTAATGTAGATAATTTGATTAATTATAGAGGACAGTCGTAGTCGCATGCCACCTTGATAATGGCAACTAGCAGCTGACTTCTGTGTCACTGAGAACGCCATGAAGAAGCATCAGGCATCAGTGGAATGCGACTACGACTGTTCTATAGATAATAATCAAATTATCTACTTACTAGACGATTTTTCTTGTTTATTACTTTTAAGACCGCGGTTTTATAATCTGCGTTTTTGTTCGTAGTCGGGTTTTAGTTGTTAAACTTACTTTTTTACTAGCTGTGCCCGCGACTTCGTCCGCGTGGAATAGTGACTTTTCGGGCAGCATAATATATTGAATTACATATAGGTACCGTCATTTGGGTAGCTAAAACTTTAATTTACAGTAATGCTTCTCTGTATACGATATTTGACGTATGGCCATCGGGGATGAAAGCATACATGTTCCTAGGATTGCTAACCCGTGACAGAGCCAAATACAACTTACCGTGCGAGAAACAATGACGTATTATATATAGAAACGGCGAAAATATTAGAAAACTACTTATACGCGTAAAGAAAGGGAAAGAAAATATGACACCGTACAGCGGGATGCCTGTTGCTAGAGAGAGATAAATATACATCTTCAGTTACGTCACAGGATAAGTAATAGTCTAATTACTTGCTCATTGGTCGAGCGCATGAGTGACGTAGCTATCAGAGGCATATGGTGAAAAAAGGACATTCCATTTTCTTGAGTTAATAAAATAGTTGATTTATCGTACTTACGACCTACTTTACGAATAAAGTAATAAAAATATTAATCTTTAAAATACGTGTCCAATATAACAATGGATTTAGGATGTTGTTAGGGTTGCCCCGGTTTTGTAGTGCATCTGGTATGTTTGTGGAGGCCAGGGTAGATGTATTTCATGCCATCATGCGCAAGCGGCTCGCTTCCTTACTAAGCTGAGTCCGGGGTAGCACTAACAGCATCCTACAGGTCATTGCAGATAAACGACGCAAACATCCTGAAAACATTTATACGTGCCCAAATTGTGTAACACTAAATTAAATAGACCAATTACAGGCATTTTTGAATTGTCAAAAAGTCAGTCAGTCAAACAAAAACAAAGTGAAGCACAACAAGTACATATTATATTCAAACAATATGACAAATTCTATTAACAAAAAAAACACACTACACTGCGCTCCAAAACGCAAATTGTTGACGTTGCTCAAAAGGCTGCCATACTTAAATGGGACTGGGCAGGACATGTCTGTCGCATGCCGAACGAGCTGTGGGCCCGTAAAGCTCAGGATTGGTGCCCTGAAACAGTGACGCGAGGTCGTGGCAGACCACGAAGGAGATGGCGGGACGAACTGGATGTCTTCCTTGAGAATTGGAGAGACATTGCACTGAATCGTGACCGTTGGAAGGAATGGAGGGAGGCCTTTGCTCAGCAGTGGCGTCAACTAACATGGCGGCGCTTCAAAACGGCGAAAATATTAGATAACTACTTTTACGCGTAAAGAAAGGGAAAGAAAATATGACACCGTACAGCAGGATGCCTGTTGATGCCTGTTTCCTTTATGTTTCGCGCAGGTTTACACACACGATTTAAATTAAGATCAAACATAGCGCCGTGCGAGAGTTTGGTGCGTAACTACGCGCGATGTGGCCAATTGGCTTCATTTCATGTTGTCATTTTTGAGGGCGGACAACGTATCTATAGTTTTAATATATCATTGGCGAGAAACAGCTGGATCTACTATTAGATCTACACCCACAACTTTCAGCGTCTGACCTTGGGCTTTATTAATTTTATTGTCATCGCAAAACCTAGGCTGACTGGAAACTGGACTCGTTTAAAACTAAATAGAAAATTGTTTGGAATGAGAGGAATCCGAGGAATGAAAACACTTTCACCTTTTCCACACCCTGTTAAAATCTCTGCTTCTATCAGATTTCGTTGTAAATTGGTCAGTTTTCGTGCCATTGCAAAGGTTTTGGGGGCTTAAATTTCTAAGAACCGTTATGGCTACGCCTACTTCTAATTTTATTTTATGTGCTGGTAGTCCAGGAGCATTGAGGGATTCTTAAAATTCTACTGGGTAGCTTGTAGATTTTCCTTCTTCTTCAGAGAGCCTGCCTCACGACCTTCCTCAGATTCCTGTGATCGAGCTAATCTCATCCTTTTAACATTTCTGCTACATTGGGACAGGTTGGATCTTCATCGAGGCATTCTTACAATAAAATAGTAGGTAGGTACTTACTACTTAACACAATTATTTAGTAAACACTATTATATTATAAATACTTACAGATTATTAAACAAACCCTCAAATCACAACAAGCACCTCAAGCACAAAAGGCCTTTGTCGGAACCCTAAACAGGAAATCATTAAAAAAACATAACATTCATATTGAATTTTATTTAATGTTTTTTCCAATATTAAATGAAGATTAAAATTCAATATGAATGTTATGTTTTTTTAATGATTTCCTGTTTAGGGTTCCGACAAAGGCCTTTTGTGCTTGCGCATACGCTATGTTCAAACAACAATAACTCTTAAAGTATTAAACATACAGTTGTGAATTTTATGTTGCATTGTAGCTTAGCTCAAAAACTGTCGATCTAGTATAAAAAATAAAAAAGTTCTCGGGGTTGTTTTTGTAGTAATTAACCATTATTGGTTGAATTGCATAATTTTTTGTTTTTTTTTTCGACTTTCACATTTTTTTTCAAAAGTTATGGAATTGTGAACACATTGCTTTGTAATGCAGACGGTAGACAATATTATTGCCTTCCGAATAAGCCTATTTTTATCTCAGTATGACTAAAACTTTGAGATATATGATTTTTTTTGTACTCGCATAGAGCATATTTCAACAAAAAAAACAAAATGGCTGCCACATAGCGGGGAAGTGTATTGGACCCAAGCCTATAGTGTAATAGTACTTTAAAATAGCTTATATTTAAGTATTTAGAATATCGCTAGTCCATGTCCGGACACACTGTATATCTCCATTGTGCAGACACCACTTTTCTACAATTTTATTATATGTATAGATTACTAACTTCTCACCTCATTGACTAAAATGAAAAGAAAAGCTAAATTCGTCCAAGTCGGGCAACTCTAAAATTTGATTCTTTTGATTATTAGATTCTGGCGGGAACTTTAAAAAAGAGCGCGTCAAATTTTTTTTCAATTTTCGTTTTTATTAAATATTCACAGTTTTTTGTTTAAAAGTTAGGTAAAAACAATAGTGCTAGGTGTACAAACCCATAAAAATGGTGGGAAATGAGGGGGCGGGGATAACCCGCCCACCTCACATAAACGTCCCCGGCCTGAGCCCGGAGGCGAAGAGACTTTGATAGACTGTGGTGATGGCGGCGGCGGTGAGCATTCTGACTATTCACCATATGTAAAACCTGACTATAAAAGACTATATCCAGAAAATGCCACTTATGTAGACTTTAAAGTGTTTATTGAAGCTTCCAACAATAAGGATAGAATAGGCAATAAAAGTCCTATCTATCTCAATCACATATTTTCCAGCGAAATAAAAGGAGTGACGGCTATACAAAGAATAAACGCAAATAAAATAGCAGTAATATTTAAACAGTATAATACGGCCAATAACTTTATCAACAACAGCGCTTTTCTTAACAAGTATTGCTTGAAAGCATTTATTCCGGCTGCGCAAATAGAAAAAACAGGTATAATTAGATATGTACCAGCAAACATTTCGAATAAAGAACTATACACCAAATTATCATCAATTTATGAAATAATAGCTATAAGAAGATTCACAAAGAAGGTAGGACAGGAGCGAGTACCACTACAAACAGTTAGCATTACTTTTCTATCAAATATTCTTCCGGACAATGTACAATATGATTTGTTTTCATACAGAGTTTTTGAATATGTACCCCCATTACAGCAATGTTTCCGTTGCTTTAAATTTAACCACTCTGCTAGGATATGCAATGGCAAACAAAGATGTTCCATTTGTGGAGGTGAACATTTATATAAAGAATGTGATAGACCAACAGAGATCTGCTGTTGCAATTGCAGCGGGCCTCATCTTGCAATTTCTAGATTATGTCCAATTAAGTTAAATAAAATTTTAGAAAAGAAAAATAAGATTACTTATGCAAGTGCTACATTGACGAAACAACACACAAGTGATAATATTGAATTTCCACCTTTGCCACCTCCAAAAATGAAACCAACTGACAATGTAAATAAGTCTGTAAATAGGTTTGTACATACATCTGTAAATAAGTCTACATCTGTAAATAATACTGTACATAATGTTAATAAATCTAAAGATCTCCCTCCTAAAATAGACATCAAAGCCCAAATAGTTGCCAACAACGATGTACTTATGGCCCTGGTACAGACGTTGGTGGAACTGGGTAATAAGGGAGATAATACGCCTACCACCGTAAATAGTATTAAAGAAACGCTACTTAAAAATCTCAAGTAATGGATCCAAGTTACACATTGTCTAAGCTACGTATTGCTCAGTATAACATTCAAAGTGCTAATAGTAAAAAACCCTTATTGATCCAATTCTTACAAAAACAAAATATTGACATTTGCTTACTTAACGAAACATGGTTTAAAGATAATAGTTTTAGAATACCTGGATATAATATTTACAATAAAAATTCCAAAAATACTCATAATGGTGTAGCAATACTGATTAAGCCATATTTAAAGTACAAAGTTTTAAACACTAGATTTTATGAAGAAATTCAAACTGTTGCTCTGTCCTTATCTACTGTTCATGGTAGCTTGACTATTCTTTGTGTATACTGTCCTCCTTCTAGTGGACATATACGGATCAATAGATTACGTAATATTGTTAATGATCTTCCAAAGCCCATATTTGTCAGTGGTGACTTTAATGCACACCACATTGCATTTGGTTGTCTATCCACTAAGAGCAGAGGTCATGATTTATTTAGTATCATTGATGACTTGGATTTATGTATATTAAATGATGGTAGTTTTACAACTGTTAACAACCCAAGACGAAATCCGTCTGCAATAATTGATGTTAGCTTTACTAGTGCTAACCTCGCATCAATATGCGAGTGGTCTGTACATGATGATGCCATGGGCAGCTATCACTACCCAACAATAACAGAGATTTCACTTCATATAGATAAGTATCATATTAATCCCCCTGTTGATAGGTTTATATATAAAAAAGCAGATTGGGAAAAGTATAAAACTATTTCTAAAACAATATTCAATGATTTAGTCCTAAAATTGTATGATCCTATTTCAAGCTATAATGATTTTTGTTCTCGATTGGGTACTTTAAAAGATATGACAATTCCTAAATTTAATAAACCAAATAATTTTAAAAGCAGACCTCCAGCTCCTTGGTGGAATGACATTTGTGAAAAAAGTGTAATTGCCTCTTACAATGCATTGAAACTATATAGAGGTGAACCTACTATGGAGAACTATTTAGATTATAAAAGAAAAGATGCACTTAAAAAAAGAACCATATCGGAACAAAAAAGAATAGGTTGGGATAACTTATGTAACACATTTAATAGAACTACTCCTATAAGTAAGATTTGGAATCTTCTAAAAATGTTTAAAGGTATAAGAGCTGGCAATAAATCATATAAAGATGAGTTTATTTCTCAATTTCTAGATAAATTATCAGACAACAGCAATCTAAATAATGTTAATAGTTTAGGCAATATTTTCGAATTAAATAATGATAATCGAAATTCAAAATTTTGCTAGATCCTTTTACATGGTCTGAATTTAAAATGAGTTTGTTATCTCGGAAAGACACTACACCTGGTTTAGATGATCTCCCCTATTGTACTATTAAAAATTTAGATGAATCAGCACAAAAAATGTTTCTTAATATTCTGAATTTACTTTGGCATTGTAAATGTATTCCACAATCATGGAAAACACAATGTGTCATTCCGATACTCAAACCAGATAAACCTTCAGAGCTTGCCAGCTCTTATAGACCAATATCACTGTCTTCATGTCTAGGTAAAATATTTGAAAACATGATTAAAAATCGTTTGGATTGGTATATGGAATCTAACGGCTTCATTCCACATGTACAATATGGATTTCGTCGAGGGCGAAGTTGTGCAGACAGCTTCACTTCCTTAATTTCAGACCTGAAACATGCAAAGGATAGAAAGTTACACACTGTTTGTGTGTTTCTAGATGTTCAAGGTGCTTTTGACAGTCTGGATCCAGCTATACTTGTACAAGTTATGTCTAGGTTAGGTGTGCCTGGCCAACTATGTAAATGGATTTATAATTTTTTGAATAATAGAACACTCTATGTAAGACATAATAATACATTGCATGGTCCAAAATGTGCATCTAGGGGTACAATGCAGGGTGCTACACTATCTCCTTTGTTTTATAATATATACACAAGTGAAATATGTAAATTTGTTAATAGTAATGTAGATATTCTGCAGTTTGCTGATGATATTGTTTTGTACAGTAGTAATTATAATGTAGAAATTGCAATTGACAATATTAACAGAGCCTTGTCCCAAATATTTCACTATTACAATAATGTGCTACATTTAAAAAATAATCCCTCCAAAAGCAGTGTTATGATATTTGGAAATGAGAACACCAATTCAAAAGTAGTTTATAACGGAGAACCTATAAATCCAGTAAATTCAAAGAAATTTTTAGGCATAGTAATAGATAGAAAATTAACTTTTGAGGAACATATTAAATACATATCAAGGAATGCTCTAAAAGGCTTAAACGTAATTAAATGTCTTGCAGGTGTCTCATGGGGAGCAGACCCGAAAATATTATCAATTTTGTATAAAAGTATAGTTAGAAGTCATTTTGATTATAGTTCACTAGTGTATATAAATAGTACTCATGTAAATAAACTAGATCTATTGCAGAACAGGGCTTTGAGAACAATTTCTGGTGCAATGTGCTCTACTCCCATAAGGGCCATGGAAGTGGAGACTAAAACTATGCCCTTAATTTTGAGACGCATTCTACTTGCTGAGAGATTCTGTCTTAAATTAATTGCTGCAAATAACAGAAAAATAATAAACAAAATTGTACCTTCTGTAAGTAGAACTCTTGGGCCTCTAACAACAGGAGAGGATCTCTTGAATGGTAGATCCCCAACATTGACCAAAATATTTCTGGAAACAGAAAACAGTTTTACTAGTATTAGAAAACAGTACCCATGGCCATGTTACTCTTTCTCTTATCAGTGTATTTCACATCCCGTTGAAGAATTACAAAATACCATTAATAATAACTCAGATATGTTACAGTTTCTGGCAGATAATAAGAATTATCATGTTATTTACACTGATGGCAGTAAGGGGAGTGATTATGTACGTGCTGCTATATATGATCCACATGCTAAATTCTCTCAAAGCTTTGTTCTGTACAATACATGTACTATATTCACTGCAGAGGCATATGCGGTTTATCAGGCATTAATACATATTCGCCAAATTAGCAATTGTAAATACTTTTTGATTGTTTCTGATTCACTAAGTTTGATAAAAGCCTTATCTAACCTTACAGTTTCATTTAAGTTAAATTATATTCTGTATTTCATCAAAGAAATAATTTATCAATATTATCTTATGCACATAAAGATTGTATTCTTGTGGGTACCTTCTCATCGAGGTATCTCTGGCAATGAAGTTGTTGATAAAACCGCCTACGAAGGTAGTAATGCTATTGATGTTAGAAATGCAATGGACATTCCTATGACTGACTTCCTGCAATGCATTAATGAAAATATATGTAAGTTATGGTTAGAAATGTGGAAGAAAGACCAAGACATCAAAGGAAAATGGTATGGAAGTATACAAGAAAGATTACCTGTTAGACCCTGGTACAATAGATTGAATGAAGCCAGCCGAGACTTTATCACTACGATAAATAGATTGCGCTTTGGCCATAATACTGCTCCGTCACACCTTGCTAGACTTGGCATTATTACAAGCAATACATGCCCGCATTGTGATTACCAAGAAGGAACCATGGACCATCTTATTTTTGACTGTCAAAACTTCTTGCTTGACAGATTAGCGTTGGCTAGTGAACTTAGTGATGTGAATATTAAGTGCAATACTTTATCCCGCCCGCCGCCACTTGAAGAGTTATTAAAAGACAAAAATACTTACAAACCGATATATAAATACATTAAAAATACTATTAAAACAATTTAAAAACGAAGTGATAGTGCAGTGTTCGTTAATAAAATAAGATTTGACCTAAAGGTCCAGTTACCAGGTCATAAAATTCCAAAAAAAAAAAAAAATATTTTGATTATTATGTTCTGTGCTTTGAATGCTTGAAACTGACAGGCTAGGGATTTGAATAAACGTGAAGAAAAGACTAACCGTTATAACGTTGAAGTTTAAAAAAAAATGTTGAACTTTTTCTTCATTGTAGTACAGCCATCAGCGCATTATTTTAACTTAATCACAAACTTTAAATTAATAATAAACTGTAGTATACGAAACAGCTAAAAGTTCATTATTCATCGACCAAAATCATAAATTTCCATAATAGATTATGTTTAATTTTAAGTGGTTACCAGTTGGTTGGTAATGTTATCACTTTAGTTTTGAAATTCAAAATAAATGATGTAGTTTTATATTTTGTTACGAAAATAAAGTTAATCTTACTGGAAACATAGGAACTGACATTATTTCTATCAGACAGTATTTTGGTAGTTATTACAATTCTAATAACATGAAAATTAAACGAACTTATTTTAAACTTGAATAAACATGGACAGCTCTATGACCAACTGACAAACAAAAGTGACAACAAAAAGTCAGACTGTGTTGAGTTCGACACTCCACTCGACTCGAGTTGAATAATGTGTGAGCGTCTGACTGAGTAACCGACGGAAAGTGGTTTCTTTGTATTAACACGATCTAACAATCTATACCTTGCGATTGTTTAGGTGCATTCATAAACGAAATTAGTTTTATCTTATTGCTAGACGGTGATTTTCGAACAACAATTCAGATTCCGGAATGTAAATAATTAAAATGAATCGGTGAACTCTCAAATCTCAACTCGCAAGCCGACTGCGGTGAACGAACGTTATTTTTGTTTCGTTAGATCGTTGATGCCGGACGTAATCAAATACAGTATTTGACTGCTGAAGTTCAACTAGAGAAATATACTAAAATTTATTAAATTGAAAAAAAATATAACGGGCAAAAGCGTAAAGTCGCATGGATATTGTAATGGTGTTTCCGAGGAGTGCGTGATTCAGCAGCAGCGATGTCAGGAGCGACGACGCCGACGGCGACGGAGCCGCCGGCCGCGCTGACGTCGCTGGACGAGCGCGACGTGGAGCCGCGCACGCCCATGAAGCGCCTTGGCTCCACCAGGAAGTTGGCCGCCTTCAACAGTGAGTAGACCACCCACCACCTAACCGCCCCATTGGCGCGACGCTCCAGGTTTAACTATGAGGACAATGCTCCCGTAAACATGATATTTATTTGTGTCAGATACTGATTTTCCTTATTTAATTACTGAATTCGACATTAATTTTCTCTAAGATACAATTATTATTTGTCTGACTTTTCAAAGCACATAATCGAGAGGTTCCAGCAGTATAAATGGATGTGCAGTGGGTCATCTTAGGGGGGACATATCCATGTATAATAATAGTATTAATTTATTGATAGACATACTTCAAAGTAAGTTGACAGTTTACTTGTTAGATCTATCTGCACATGGACAGGGACACTGAACATTCATCATTGCACTGTAAACACTTTGCCTGCACCAATAGTGCTCATCCAGATTTCTATACTGTTGGACAGGTTGAAATTTTGTAACAATGGAGCCAATATCTTGCCACTCAGAGTCATCATAAAGGTGATCTAAAATCTTCCTTCTCTTGGCCCCTTAACTGGTTGGCTCCTTAGCAAAGAACCCAAACATATATAATATATCCGACCCGAGCAGCTGCTTTTAACTAATCCTGAGCCAACAAAAGGTTTACTAAATCAGATACAGATGGAAAACGATAATATTAAATAACAATTTCATGTGAACAAATGTCATGGGCAACAGCTACGTAGTTGGTTTACAAATGGACTAGCTGTGCTTGTGGCTTTTCTTACATGTGCATTTATTCTTTGGCATTTTAAGGGAATTTATAAATCAATATACATGATAATTCTCACAAATCCAAATAGTTCCATGGATGGTGAACAAGAAAAAGCGAGATTTAGAGACCCTTTGTGTTATTTTATACATCTCATTATTTCTTTTAACACAATAACAGGCACCCAATTAATTTGTTATTAAAATATTAGTGGAACTTATGGGTATAAACAAAACAATTGCATGGGTCAATCTTTATGGTGCAATTGTTTGCAGAGGTCAGTTGCTGTATGAGCATCGTCAGCTCAGCATCAGGTATTTAATTAAGCGTTAAAATCTAAGCATGATGTTATCAAATCACACCACTACTGGTGTAGATGTCGCCAAGCTTCGAAACGCGTAAAAATGTGTGCTCGATATCTTCAGGTGATATTTTGCAGCTGAATCAGTGTTTGCCGCGAATATTTTCATGACCAACCGTTCATCAAACTAAAAAACGTCGTTTCGGAAATGCGGGCAGAGAGACTATTGAAAATTTGAAGAAACTTGCTGTCGCTGTGCGAGTGCTAGGCGCCCGGGCGGCAGATAAGGACAACTGCAGATCCGACTCAATAGCTTAATTAAAACCCTTAATAATACCGTGCCAATAATATCCTTGTTCGTATTAGTGCCAGCTATCGATAAATGTAGGTGTTTTGAGTGGCCGCTATTTTAAAAAATATACAGGGTGTTTGGTAGATGGGTGCAAAGCCTGAAGGGGGTGATATCTTAGACCATTTAGAACTTATTAAGCTAAACGTCTTAGACGAAGTCTGTTCCTTGTATTTTTTTTTGAAACTCTAAGGTTTTTAATAATAATACCCTTTTTTTTCAAATAATTGTTAATAGTGTCCAGTAAAAGCTGTTATGTTATTATTTTTTATTTATTTTTTATCTAAGTAATGTGTGATTACTCAAACAAAATAATTCCCAAGCAACTGTGTCATCAGAGAAACATTCTACGTTATATTCAAGTTTAAGAAACTTTTAAAAATCAAGAAAATGTTTTGTTTACGGCATAATAAAAAAATAAAAAAAATAGCCTCAGTTGTTCAAACCTTTTTAAAAACATGCTTGGTTATTGCCCTTTCTTTTGAGGTACTATTTACGCAGATGTCTCATCAACTCTTGGAATTAGGATGTACAAAGCAAATTGAGGTGGAATATTTAATTTTTAAACAGATTAAAATAATGCAACATTTTTGCTAATGCACTATTGTTTTTTGTTAGAACTGGAAACTGATTCATTCTTAGAATTATGGTGCACGCGCACCAATCAAATTCTAGGAACTCGCTAACAAAAGCCGCCGCGCGACGACAACAAACTTGCCCTTTTTTCGACTCTCGGGTAGCGTCTACTGAACTGCTGTTATTCAATAGAAAAATCAGCTTAGTTGCTAAGGATATAAAGGCGTTATCTATTTACACTAGTACTACCTAGTACCCGAGTAGTCGAGTGGACTCGTCACATCTTCGGACCCTCAGTTAGTCAAGTAACGACTGCCCTTGTGACTAGACGTTTTAATTGCAAATTCGTGTTTACACAATTCACCGCATGACGTTGTGCGCTCCTTCACGTGTTGATTTTGGAGGTGTTTAAGGTGTTGAGCCCTAGCTGTGAGCTCCTTCAGTGATTTTGGACTTTTATTTGTGTGATCAATCGACTATGGCTACTTTTTCGAATGAAGAATATGCGGATATCGTCTTCATGTATGGCAGAGCTGACGGTAATGGATCTTTGGCGCGACGAATGTACCAAGAGAGATATCCGAATCGCAGATTACCTAATGTCAGAGTGTTTTACAACACATTTCGTCGGCTTTCTGTAGTTGGAATCCATCGCGCGGAATCTGGATTCAACCCGGGAAGACATCACCCAAGTATCGAGGAAGACATTATTGCAGCTTTTGATGCAGATCCTACTACGAGCGTCAGAGTAGTAGCTCGAAACCTCAACATTTCGGTATGGAAGGTGTGGAATACGATGCACCGAGAAAACAAATATCCTTTCCACGGCACGGGTGTACAAGGTTTGGAAAATGAAGATCCCCCCCGAAGGATTCAGTTCTGTCGCTTTTTGTTAAATAGTGACATTGAAGATGCATGGTTTTTAAAATCCGTCTTGTGGACCGATGAGTCAAAATTTTCGAAAGAAGGAATTACCAATTTCCATAATCTTCATCGATGGACCGACAAGGAGAACAATCCACACTGGAAGAAGCAAGTGTCGTTCCAAAGGAAATTTTCAGTTAACGTGTGGGCAGGAGTAATCGGCCGAACGTTGATTGGTCCCCACTTCCTGCCAGATAATTTAAATGGAGAAAATTACCTGGAATTCCTCCAAAACTATCTCCCAGAGCTTCTGGACGAGACCGAAATACCAATATTGACAATGAGAAGACCACTGATTTTTCAACAAGATGGTTGTCTAGCACACTGGACCCTAAACGTGAGAGAACATTTAAATAATTGTTTCCCAGAGAGCTGGATTGGCAGAGACGGGCCCATCCCTTGGCCACCTCGATCACCCGATTTAACTCCTGTGGATTTTTTCGTTTGGGGACGGGCCAAGGAGCTCGTCTACTCGCACGTTGAAATTTCAACTAGAGAAGAATTAATAGAAAGAATCCAAACGGCTTTTCAAGTCATGAAGCAGGAGATGAAATTAAAAATCACAACTACAGAAGTGAGAAGACGGGCACGCGCTTGTATAAGAAACCGCGGTCAACATTTTGAACATGAACAATAAATTATTTTAACAAAAATGTTGTTTTATTGATCTGTTCGAAAATAACAATTTTCATACTCAATTTGCTTTGTACATCCTAATTCCAAGAGTTGATGAGACATCTGCGTAAATAGTACCTCAAAAGAAAGGGCAATAACCAAGCATGTTTTAAAAAAGGTTTGAACAACTGAGGCTATTTTTTAATTTTTTTTATTATGCCGTAAGCAAAACATTTGCTTGATTTTTAAAAGTTTCTTAAACTTGAATATGGCGTAGAATATTTCTCTGATGACTCAGATGCTTTGGAATTATTTTGTTTGAGTAATCACACATTACATAAATAATAAATAAATAAAAAATAATAACATAACAGCTTTTACTGGACACTATTAACAATTAAATGAAAAAAAATGGGTATTATTGTTAAAAACCTTAGAGTTTCGAAAAAAAATACAAGGAACAGACTTCGTCTAAGACAAGTTTATCTTGATAAGTTCTAAATGGTCTAAAATATCACCCCCTTCAGGCTTTGCACCCATCTACCAAACACCCTGTATAATGGTGGTGGAAATTAGTCTGGCCAGGCTTCATACAAAAATCTTCTGACCCCTTTCGTATCCGTGCTATTAACCGCTGCAGCATGTAGTCATGATAAAAATCATATGAACCCATCAAATATCAACAATTCTGCATGCAGGATTAAGGTAATGTCTGTCATAAAAATATATGTTCACAAGAACCAAAGGTGTGTGCAAAATTTCAGTTCATTTAGTTGGGGGGTTTGAAATTCAGTTGCAAGATCCGACCAACATACCCACAGTATACCAACATACCCACAGTATACTAACAACCTAACTAACGCGGCTAGTTAAAAGAAAGATTATAACAAACAAACAGACAGCTAGAAGCTTATGAAAAGAGTGGCGATCGAGTGAACTGTGATGTTGTGTGCGAGTTCGTGAGTGGGCCATTGTCTCTAAGAGGCAGGCTTAAGTATATTTCCGTCGTGAGGAGCATTTCCTCTGCAGCGGTTAGTATAATGATGTAATGCGGCACATTAGTTGTGTGTCGTCACGCGAGCGCCTTGTTCTTGTTCATTGGCGACTTCCTCCGGTCTCCGTTCGTCAGACGCCGGCACCCACGCAACCACTGCTGGCTTCTCCTCGCTACCAAACAATCACTAACTAAACGATACGCTCAACTAAACTCATAAAGCTCGTGTAATCAGGTGATTCCATTCGCTCGTTACAGCAACCAAAGACACTGTTTGATTACCCGCTGTGCCTACTGCTGCGGCTCGTAAGTCTGTCCAGCTGGAGAGCGTCCTTGCTGATCACTAGTCGACTGTTACGAATGATATCAGCCCATTACTTGCTAGTTTACTACCGAATTCTGCTGACCGGATTGTGGATTGTGACAACTCCAGTATCACAATTTATTGCACTTTGACAGTATTTCAGCAACGCAACGTTGTCCGTGTTGATTTTATATTATTCCGGGCCTTTTTTTCTAGTTTTAGTGTTGGCGTAAAAACCTATCTTCCCTAATCTTAATACTGGTTTTGTTTAGCGTTAGCGTTGATGGATCAGTCCCGCCCGGCATCTCAGCTGCGCGCACTGCACTCAGCGCATTGTCATCTTCATCGTTTCAGCTTGAAATCACCCACTGCTGGTATAGACACTGAATACATAATCGTACTACGTAATAGACAGAGCTCTCCTTTGTTCCACCTCCTTCTCGGTTCCATGAGTCTCTTATCCAACTGTTTCCCGAGACTTTGATGATAATATCTTCAATCCAACGTAGTTTTGGACTGCCTTGGTTTGTTTACCGTTCGGTCAGAACTGTAAGTCTATCGGCCATCTCCTCATCTATCCATCCGTGAATATTCGCCAGGGACAGGGGTCGAAACTACCAGTGGTTCGGGCTACAGAAACGGGAATCTCAATACGAGCCGTATCGAGGAAGTACTTAAATCAGATATTATGACTTTTAGTGGGCGACGAAAATACACGTTTTCTATAATGTGGATGTCGAGACAAAGACCTTTGACACAATATTTGTAAACCATAAAGAGCTGGCTTCCGGTTGGTAACGCGTATCTTGGGTCATTAAACTTTTAAATTGTGAACTTGTATTGTTAATTGACTTGCAATCACGTACGTGCCCGATTCAAAAGTAAAAAAGGATCGATTACACGAGTAAGAAACTGCGATTGAGAAACTGTTATACTGTTTAGTCGACCACAGAGGCACACCCTATGAGCTACAGGTCACTGGACAGCTCGGTGCACCTGTAGTGCTGTGCCCTGGACGTGAACATTTAGAGTCGTGTTCGTTTGAGCATCGAGCACATTGATCGTAGACACGTAAGGCCCACATAATCGGTGACTCATGCCATTATAAACTTCGCTACGCATAAGTAATTAGTGTCTACCGCCAGTGCGCAAGAGGTAAATAAATATAATTCATTAACTAGGTGTGGCTGGCTAGCTGTGTTGTGACGGTGAGCCCTCCGACGTCCTCACAACGATCACCACTCGCCCTCGTCTCGTTTTCAAATTTGACAAGCTTTTATTTACTTACCCATTATATAGGACAAAGTGACGTATCCCTATTACCAATGTCGAACACAATGTTTACTGATAGTTTGGTTGGTTCTGGTTAAAGTGCATTGTTTTATCTATTTTCCTTCACTAAATATAGAGGCAAAAGCGTAACAGTATGCAATGACGTAAACAAAATGTAATAACTACTTTGTCTGGAACCTTTACTATATTTATATTGTTTATAGTAGGAGAGCTGGCCAATTTTTGGGTAGGTAGGTATTTGAGGCAAGCTGAAAACTTGCCACATACCCCTACTAGGTATAATACCCCATTTCGGAACTGCAGACCTGGCTGGTGAGTAGCGGGCACGTAGCGGGCACTAGCGGGCACTAGCGGGCACTAGCGGGCACTAGCGGGCACTAGCGGGCACTAGCGGGGCAATCAACCACTATTCTTTTTTTAATATTTTTTATTCCCAAAAATATGTTTGAGGCAATATACAATTTTATACGATGCAGTGTAATGTTTAATGAATAAAAAAAAATTCTCCGACGATTTAGTCGGGGCTTTAATGTTGCCAGAGGCGTGGAAATAATTTTCAAAAAATTATTTTAAAATGTATGTGAGGCAGCATGAAAAATAGAGTATTGTGTATAACTGAAAAATGAGATTCTCAAAAAGACAGATCATTTTGGTAGGACTTTCTACCTGCCTGGTGATCAACAAATTACTAGTATGAATAGGTTAAGGGTGAAAAACGGTTTATCTTGATTTCCGGCAAAACTACAAGTCCTATGGAAAAAAGTTCAATGGCAAAGTTGTAGGTAATAAAAAGATCTACAACTTTGGATTAACACTTTTTTACATAACCTCAAAATGTGTGTGTAAAATTCAAATAACCATGTTTCTGGTTTTTCATTTTTATCATTTACAAAAAACATTTTTATTTTCACGAAATTTAATGAAAACTTAACTTTTTATGTCACAAACACACCTTATTTTTTTTTATTAAAAATATAAATATTTCACCTTATTATTGACTTAATGTCGAAAAATCAGCCACATTTTCAATTGAAAAAACCGACTTCAAAAAAACAAAAAGTGAAGAAACTAAATCACAAAAAAATTAAAAATAAACCTCCGAAGAAAAATCATCTTCTGAAGTCAGTGGCAAAAAAATGAAATCAAACAAAAACCGGTCACCGACTTCAGAAGCTCATTTTTCTTCTGAGGTTTATTTTTCACTTTTTTGTGATTTCGTTTCTTCAAGTCACTTTTCGTTGTAATTTTATAACTCAAGAACGGGCTCACCTATCCAAACCAAATATTAAGGCTTTATTCGGACTATTTAGTAGATGGTTTATGTGAAGTTAGCACAAAATCGGTCGAGCGGTTCTTCATTTATCAAATTTTTTGTAACAAATAAATTCAATAAATGGCGGATTTTGTTAATGGAGATTTTGAAAATTGAAACTTTTTTCAGTGTTGACAGTACAAGCATGTTGTTATGTTATCTATAAGTCGCGCCGCTATCTATAAGTCGTGTTAGTTACACTATTTATAACTCAAGAACGGCTGAACTGATTTGGCTGAAAATTGGTAGGGAGGTAGCTTAAAACCAGGAGACGGGCATAGGATAGATTTTTTTTGGGTAGATAGTTAGGTTGTAGGTAGGTAGATATGTAGTAGGTAGGTGGGTAGTAGGTAGGTAGGTAGGTAGGTAGTAGATAGGTAGGTAGGTAGGTAGTAGGTAGGTAGGTAGTAGGTAGGTAGGTAGTAGGTAGGTAGGTAGGTAGGTAGTAGGTATGTAGGTAGGATTCTATCAGTCATCATTTCATGTTGATGAGCTAATGATGGAAGGTATAACTCTTCAACGGTTAGGAGTTGGAGGATTATTCTTTAATAAAATATTATGGGGACTTTCAGGTTATCTAGGTGAGCTGATTATTGAAGGTACTACTCCTCAACGGTTAGGAGTTGAATGCAATAATAAGGGAATCTTGAAGGTTAAGGGTAAGGTTTCTTGGTTGATTAACATTCAACCAAGAAACCTTACCCTTAACCTAGCATAGTAAATATTTGTATGTGATACCTACCTATTACAAAAAATCAGCCACATTTTCAATTGAAAAAACCGACTTCAAAAAACCAAAAATAGAAAAATAAACTTCAGAAGAAAAGTCAGCTTCTGAAGTCGATTGGCAAAAAATGAATTAAAACAAACAATTTTTCTGCGCCGATTTCAATAGTACATTGTTATCCAAGGGGCGAAAAAAACTACTTATTTAGTCCCTCGAACTATTAGCCCCCCCCCCCCCGTCTTGGGACTAAATAAGTAGTTTACCCGAGGTAAACACTGTGCTTTTCATTACGAATACGAGGAAAATAAGAACATAAATTAATAACTAAAGAAAAAATTAGTGTTGATCGGATGTTGTCGCTTTCCCGCTTATTTTTTTTTGTCCTCTGGTCGTCCAGCTATACAGCCAGTATTTTTCATGTTCATCATTAAAAAAAAGGCAAGCATGTTTTCGAAATCTATGTTATTGTAGAGAAATAGTTAAAACTAAATTATATTAAAGTCATAATATAATTTTATTCTAAAGTTAATATTATGTTATTTTAATTTTAAATCGCGCTGTAATGTCGGAACATGGCTCAATAAAAATGTGAAAATAGATAAAGTTTTTTTTTTATTAATTTGACAGCTGTCAGTTGAAAGCGATTCTCCCTAGGGCTGAAAAGTAGAACTTTCAACCCGCTCCGCAGGCATGTTATGACCTACTTTCAGAGCATGAGTAATGAAAAAAATTTTTCACTATTAGAAAGCTACATTCACACTGAGTAACATAGGTTACTTTTATCCCTGTATTCCCACGGGAACGGGACCTACGCGGGTGAAACCGCGTGACATCCGCTAGTGTTATATATATTTACGTATAATTATGCGTGGCCTTCTACTTCTGTACAAAATTAGAAATATAATAACAAAATTAGGGATAAGTAGTAAGCATACGATTGCAGTGACATAGCCGTGTGGTGCGCATACGCAGTGATAGCATCCGTGTATACGTTCACATGTTGTACACACACACGCCACATGTGCTGCACAACTGGCGCTTCGTCGTTACTGATTCAAACGAACCTCGGTTGAACATCGAACACTTCCTACAGTTCCCAACTTGCTGTGAACTCGGCGAACAACATTTTTGACTTTTCAAGTATCCGTAGTTATTCCTCAATTCGCACGTATTTACATTTCATAAAACTTTTAACAAAAAATAAAACCGACTTCAGAAGCCGATTTGCCCTATTAAATTTATTTTTCAGTTCAGATCTTTCAACTCCTAACCGTTGAGGAGTTGTACCTTCCATCATCAGCGCATCCCTATGAGATTATGATTATTAGACGCAAATACTTGAACAGCTTTAGAAAATATATGGGAAACGTAAAAAGTGCCTAAAAAATTCGAGGGTTACCCTTGATTTCTCTGGAATCCCATCATCAGATCCTGACTTGGTGACAATGGGACTACCTCGGGAGGATACTCTTTCGAATACGAAATGGAAGTCTGTTAAAAATGGCTGACACCGATATGCCAATAAATCAAGCCCCTAGTCAAATTCACTAATTTTATGGACAACTCACACGTAACAAACATGCCGAAATTGTTTTCATTAAAAAACACCTTATTGTCCCACTTAAACGATACACACTGTATACGAAGGTATCGCATGCGAAGTGGGGAACCCTATGAAACTCACTGCATGCAGGCATAGGTCAGGTTGCTCCATGTAAAACACTGGTGTTCAGATGCATCAGGTTGGACTGGCAGCCGATCCCAACATAGTTGGGCAAGGCGAAGGGAGATCATGACACGATTGCGACGAAGCCCAAAAGGAGGGTTATGTCTTTGACCTGTATTATGCTATGTACGTTTCTTTATTCCCTTGTACGAGTAACCCCTGAACGAATATCGATAAATTCTATGTTCTATGATGATGGAGTGTCAGGCTTCTACTGACTAAAAACCACCCATGTTCCTTCTTCGCCCTCTATGTCGAGGCCGCGATAACCAATGGACTACCCGCGGCCCCGACAGGCGTCGGCCCTTTCGGGCCCCTCCCATGTTGCTGGCATCTCTTTGAGGCGCGCGTGGAACACGAACGCGCCGTCGACACGGCCTGTTTTCGTCGTGAGACGGACGGACGGCGATTTAGCCCATCACTCACCGTCCACAGGCTCGCATCTAGGGTGGCCGGTGGTCATCGCGGGACCCCCGATGCTCAGAGCGCCTCCCGCGGCGGATGGAACGAGAGGTTCTCTCCCTCTCGCGTTCCGCCACCTCCTTCGCTAGCATTCTGCTTCGCAGAAGGAGGCGACGGCGTCCCATTCCTCCTCGCGCCGGACCATGGCTTGCACCAGGGCCGGGCGCGAGATGTCGCCGCCGCCGATCGCCGCTACGAGAACACGGCACGGGCACACCTCCACTGTGTGCTCCACCGTGTCCTCCGGCCGATCCTCGCAATGGTGGCATCCGGGCGTTTCCTCCCGCCTGATCAAAAAACACAACAAACAAAACAAAACAAATCCCTTAATCGACCGAATGGAATTTGCGAGAAAATAAAATCATCCCCACTTTGATGTGTACTAGCGATAACCAAAAAAAAAAATTCAATATTTTACTTTAGCACTTTGCCGGCGTTACTCATTTATATACTCATGCCAAATTACCGCTAAGTCTTTGAGATATAATGCGGACGGACAGACAGACAGACGGACATGGCGAAACTATAAGGGTCCATGTTGCTACGTAACCCTAAAAAAATACGGAAGATTTTAGACGCCAGATTGTGGGGTTCGATTTGTTTTTGAATCTCAGACTTATTGGGAAAATTCTTGTCAGTGATTTTGTGATGATTATTGTTGTCTTTCGCAGCACCGACTGCACCGACAACGACGTGACGCTTTAAACAATTTGGTCAATTTGTGCAGTCGGTGAGAGGCCGGCCGGTGTTGGTTTATCGATTAAGAATGTTTTGTAGGTACTCGAATATTTAGTGAGTCTTTAGGGAAAGTCCTCAAATAGCCCATAATACGTTTTCTTTTACTTGACGTGGCGTTATAACGTTTACAAGAGCCACGTGCTACTTGCGCTGATTGCTTTTGTTTCCAACCTTCCAACAACCTCGCTAAGTCGATTCTAGACGATTGGAAGTGAGAATTATTCAAACTTATTACACGTATGCTATTATAATTAATTGTTTGCAGGTATAAGTATGCTAATTGCTTCGGTTAAAATGAATTGATAATAAGTAGCCTCATAATGCGGTGGACAGCCATTACAATACGTTATAATAGGCGCACGTCAACGTTCAGCATTTAAATATATCACTCTGCTATTGTTTTTAACCGAAATTGTCAGCCTTTTCAGTACCTAGTATGATTAATAGCCGGCTGGACTTCCTTATAGATAGAAGACTTCGTTACTTCTCAATAACACATTTTGAATAAAGACTGTTTATTGCCTGAAGGCTCAAATATTGGTCGGTCGTAGCCGCGGTTCCTTCAGCAACAGTAAGTTGGGTCGGCCGCGTAGACGTATCCAACGCAGTCAAGTAGTTCGTGACTCGTGATCGTGAGCTAGCAATCTAGCAAAGAGCATGACAGCGCTTGCGCTAGCTGCTGACGCGACCGATGTAGCTCGTGGAGCTTACGCATGTTGATACAGTATTCATTTCAGCTTAGTGTCTGGAACTCGAAACATTCAGTTTTCTGATTTAGTGAATTTAGGATGATAAATAGACTTTCCAATCGTCCTGCTTCAGTCTGGCCACATTGTAATAAAAGCAAAATGCTTAAGATGCGCTAAAGATCGTGTTTGGGCGCAGTTGTTGATGCCGTGCTATGTGTGAATCAGAGGCAGGCGGCGCCGGCGCTATATTTAGCAGCCACCGGCTGGCCGCTCGCACCGCCCCCCGCGCTCCGCCGCCGTGGCGGAGCCGTCTGCTGCTGCCCTCTGCCGCGCTCCACAACACTCGTCTGTACTTGCGTGTAGTAACGTGCGCCAACACACTACAGAGGGCGTCACGCGGAACTTTCGTCCTAACGTGAAAGCTCTAGGGTAGCCTGCGAAATTTAATATTTCTTACGTTTTTTGCAAAATATAGTTAGCGATCGTAAATATGACTTTACAGAGTTAGGGTGTGAAATCTTTCACATTACAGCGGAAAAAAAGCTGAGAATAAAACAGTAGGTACCTACCTATGTATAAAAACTAATAAAAATAGAGGTTTAAAAACTAAAACCCGTCAACAAACTGCGGTCTTAAAAGTAGAAAACAAGAAAATAATTCTTTTCTGATACCTATTCATATATTGAATTTGTATATTTCTATTTAAATATAAGTAAAATAAAATTATTATAGAGGACCGCCGTAATCACATGCCACTGATACCTGATGCTCCTTCATGGCGATTTCATTGATACAGAAGTCAGCTGCTGTTGCCGTTAGCAAGGCTTTTGGCTTCGCCGTAGTCGAGTAAAAAACCCGACTGAATAGGTAGCCCGAAACAAGATCATTTAGAAGCAAGGGAAGGACCCGTTGAAATCTAAAACTATTAAATAACTATTAACTATTAACTATCAAACATCAGGGTCCGGCCTGCTACCAAATACTGTAATTTATTTTTGCGACGATGATAAATCAGTGGTCAGTTACTGTGCCTGTTCTAAACCAGCATCAATATTAATTGTACTTGACTGTCGATAGGATAGATTAACATACAGTAGATAGAGAACGATAATGCCGGATTTGCTGAACCCGGAGGCAGATTGCGTCAAACAGCCAACAAGAAAACCTGCATAAAAGAAGACGTACGGTAGGGTGGAGTTTATTTTTTACACTTGTATCGTTAATCATAATCAATGACCCGATAAGAAAGCTTTATTCGTACAAAAACCAAGAATGTTAGACTTATTTTCAGTTGTGCCGTAGACATGCTACATGTTTTACTTGTTCGTAGCCTTAGCTCGGGTATAAAGTTATAAACGTATTATTTTGTAGTGAAATATGACCAATCTGATGTGCAAATGTTGGCAAAATCGGAATTTTTCTTCGTCATAATAACCGCTAGATGCTTGGTTTAGTTCACATCTTTGGGGTCGCTTGCGTCCGTTTGATTGGTGCGATCTATCTGCGGGTGGTCCTCAGGGTGGAGTCCTTTCTCCACCCCTTTTCTCCGTTTTCATAAACGCTGTCACCATGGCATTAACTTCACACTATCATCTCTGTGCGGACGACCTGCAGCTTTATCGCCATCTTAAACTAAAAAATGTAATGAAATGTATGCACGAACCACAGGCTTTCGGGGTCAACAATGTTGGAAATTAGGTCTAGTATCACGGATCGCCCCTTTGAAAGAATTTATTAGCAATCACGGAAATCACCCTGCATACAGTAGTATCGGCCCGTTGTCTATCGGTGAGAGTGTACAGCCGCGTTTACAAGCCGTTGTTATAAGTGGTCCTTCTGGTCGTAGTCGCTTGCGCGCCTTGTGTGGGTGAACGAGTCACCGAGACTCAACGAGTGCGGTGTCGTGCGGCGTGGTGCGGCGCCTGGCGACTGCTCGAGGAAAGCGGGACAGGGGACAGGCGGGACTCCGGCGGCGCACCCTCGCCGGTCGCCCTGCGCCTAATTAACTAGCCGACGATCCGCCGGGTTATAACACGCAGCCGAACAATCATCACTTTTATTTAAACCGCCATATTGTAAATATCTCTTCACCGAAACAAACTTATTTGTATCATTGCCACTCAAAAGTTTTATTCACACGCAGACATTTTGAATTTGGAACGAGCACGAACTATGTACAAAAAATAAATAAAACGTGCTGAATAATACTCGTAACCTCGTACCACTGAATTTCGAAAACTGTTCGAATATCACTATAATTTTTCAACGATTATAAAGGGTGTAAAGTAACCCTTCACACATACGTCAACCAAGCATTCTGTACATCAAACTAAGCAACCCCTACGCATTTTTTTTTGCTGGGAAACGACTTTTTTTTTGGGGTTCAAAAATTTCATTCGCATTTCAAAACATTGTGCTAGTGGATGCTTTGAATAGTAAAAGGGTCATGGAGGTAATTTAAGTAAAGTTATAACCAGAAAAATTAGTATTATCAATAACCCTCCTTTTGGGCTTCGCCGCAGTCGGGTAAAAACAGCTGTGCAAAATTTAGAACTTTGACCCCTTTGAACTTTGGTTCCTAGGTATGGTCTAGAGCCAAAAAAATATAGCAGTGGTGGGGAGAACAAGTGCCCTTCGTTTGCGTTAAGGGTACTTTTACACCCTTTATTATGTACTTCTTTGTTCGCTTATTACTTAGTTATAACTGATTCTTTAAAGTATGTAAGTTGCCCGTATGCCGTATATGCTCACGAAAAAGGCAATGCAAATAATAATACACCGCGAAAGAGTCAGAAATGAAACACCATTAAGTTCCACAGTATAAAAATTGTACCAAGATTGTTAAACTCGTGTTATCGTTCCTCATCAGTATACTGTAGTCCTGAACAATTTTTGATTGGGCATTATAATTATAGGCAATGAATAAGAAAATGAATCGATTCTTGTTTAAAGTACTGGACGTAATTTACATGTACTTAGCAGTTCAAAATTTTGAAACATTGATGGCATTTTGAAATGCTGACCTAACCTTTTATGTTAAATTTATACACTGCGCGGGATGTCTGCTTCTCAGGATGGTGCACTCCCCTCCGCTCCGCGCTTAAGCGGGAGGGGTTATGTGTGATGTTTTTTTTTTAACCCCCCCCCCCCAAAAAAAAAGGTGAGTGCAGTCAAGAAGTATCGCAGTGAAGATCTATCGCAGTAACGGGTATCGAAGTGTAGTGGCTTCGCAGAAACTGTATTTCGCTTCGCAGTAACTTGCATCGCAATATGGAAGTTTACTGTCTAAGAAAATGTGATTCTAATTAGTCCGTCTGTTAGATTATCGTAAAATATTGGATACGTATTTTTTGATTTTGTCTAATCAATAAAAATTGACGAAGAAAGAACGGTCAAAGATTTGAGTGGGCGTGTGTGACATCACTCACCGGTAAAAAATGTCATACTAATGTCTTAGAATATGTTCATAAAAAAAAAGAAGTTCATAAAATGAAAAGTACTCGACCAAACTATGTTACTTTTTTATGGGACCAAATGGCAACTATTCCGCATCAAATTAAAATAGAATCACGAAAATGGGATCATAAATCTCAGCGTAATCGGTGTACATGCATAAAGAAAAAACATACATCGAATTGAGAACCTCTTCCTTTTGGGAAGTCGGTTAAAAAGAAAGAATACGTTGGAAATCTATCTGATGGACTAATTAGATTTTATTATGTTGCCCTATTTTGTAGCATCGTATAAGCATTTATCGATATTTTGTGCGTCGAGATTCCGTATTGATAAATAGTATGCATAATTATCTTTTTTCGCAGTCAATGGTAAAATTGGAGTAAAAAAACTTTAACTAAATATTAAACCAATGTGCTTACCCCTTCACAGAGCGTACCGGCGCGCGGCGGCGGCGTGATGTTATGTTATGAACTGGTGTAAACAGTAGTTAGACATGGGATTTCAGAAATCTCAGTCCAATTGCTATCATTTATTGAGGAGTTCCATTGCCGATCTCCGAAGTACTTCTTCTTCTTCTTCTTCTTCTTTATGGGGTTCAGGTTTCCGCACTTAGTCCTTGAAGTGGACCATTGTGCGTGAGCCATGGTGGCCGATTACTCCAACCAGCCCACCTCCCTCCAGAAGCAGATCAGACTTCCCGGTCTCCTCAGGGCATCCGCAAGGGATCTTGGTGTACCAAGGGTCTCCTCACGAATCTTGGTAACGCCTGTACACTCAAGGAGCACATGCGCCACCGTTTCCTCTGCCTCCATGCATGCTCTGCACAGGGGGCTGTCAGTGATACCTAGGTTGTGGAAGTGTTTATTTAGTGAACAGTGTCCAGTGAAGGTCCCCGCCACCAGACGCAGGCTGTCTCTGTCCAGGCGCAGAAGGCGCCTGGTCAGCTTTGTATCCAGGGATGGCATAGCATCCTTGGATTGCCTACATCCTGGTGTCAAGGTCCACCGTTCCTCCGCTTGTATGCGAGTGTGGTCTTTTAACCAGCTTCTTAGCTGCTTGAAAGGGATGGGCACAATGGGTTCGGGTCCGTACGGTTTTGTGCTGGATCCTCTTCTGGCAAGTTCGTCAGCCGCATCGTTTCCAAGTGATCCACTGTGACCTCTTATCCATTGTAGTGTTACCGTGTTGTGATTTAGTACCGTGATACGTTCTAGTGCCTTGTGGCATTCTAGTATCAGTCTCGACGTGATCTGATTGCTCTTTAGGGATTGAAGGACTGAGGCACTGTCGGAGAGTATTCGAATATTAGTATCCGTAACCTCCCTGGCCTTCCGAAGTACTTCATCAGGCCACGATGAAATGGAACCACTCCAAGAAAGTACTTCATCAGGCCACGATGGAATGGAACCACTCCAAGAAAGTACTCTTCCAAAAACTGCTAATTCTCCAGGATTCCATCATCAGATCCTGATTGACAGGACTCTTAGTATAATCTATGTGGTTCGCGTCATGGTTTTAAACTTTACTTACTCATTGGGTCAATTGATTAGGTATAATCAATACTTAGGTGTTAAAATCAGATAATCAGTCATCCGGGATTTGTAAATTAAATGGAACTCCGTTCCTTCCATGCATGCCTTTTTTTTTGTAGCCATAGATGCGCCAGTGCTGGTTAAAAGCCTCTCCAAATCCCTGGTAGGTACTCTTTTCGGCGCCGACATCCAGCCATCGCAGTGCACATCCAGGTCATCTCGCTTCCTCTTTCTGAGTCCATCCCCTGGCACATGGCACATGGCACCTGGCACACACTACGCGACTTAGGCACTGCATGGCATATAGGTAATATTGCATTGTCTGTGCTGCTTGTTAAGCTCTGAGGCCCAGATCTATTGCTAAACTTGACTCTCACACTATAATAATTTGTAGAGCTACGTATGGTATTCCGAAATACCGCTCACCGAAAGGACGGTTTTCCGATAACACTCTACTCCGACGGTTAGTTGAACGAAAAAATAGTTGGCCGATGAAACGTTTTGCCGATAATATTATTCATCGACGGTTGGTAGTCTGAATGAATCCTTCGCCGATGTAACGGTTCACCGAAAACACTCTTCAACGACGATTGGTTAAACGAACGAATCTTTCGCCGATAGCACTCGTTGTAGGGGAATTCTTTTGCTAAATGGATAGTTTTTCTTTCAAAAAAAAAATAAAGACATTATAACATTAACATAACAACAACAACAACATTTTGACATGAACCTTTTGACATTATTATTATTTTAAACTGACCACATAGCTGGTGGAAATAATGCCTGATTTCTTTTTATTATCAAACCCGTGTTAGTTCTTTGCTGCGTGTGATGTGATCCAACATAATATTTCTTAAACCACTGGGTAATTTCAGCTGCTTTTGTCGGCAATATTTTATTTTGGATGATTTCGAAGGCTTCGGATATCTCAGCGGGCTCAAGAAAAGCGAGGGCAACTAAGTGTCTGATTTTGTGCTCAAATGTGAAATCTTCAGCATATCGCCTTGCGAGACCCTCTGACTGGACATGACGCCAAATGCGTTGCGTCAAATGGAATAGGCATAGCCTGTGGGCGCAGTCTGGAAACTGTCGTTTGACTGCATTGATCACTGTTACTTCAAAATCAGTTAATATATTAGCTGGTGACAAATGGGTATTTAATGTATTGATCGCATATCTTGTCAAAATCTCCAAAAATATGAAATAACAGCTTTCAGTCTTATGTGACAGTAGTGCGTATACCATAGGTAGAAATTTGTTTGTACCACCTGCAGTTCCCACTAAAACATGAATAGAAAAAACTTGACAGAACGGAGTTGGACAATTTGAACTCATCGGCGAAGGATTCATTCGGACTACCAACCGTCGATGAATAATATTATCGGCGAAACGTTTCATCGGCCAATTATTTTTTCGTTCAACTAACCGTCGGAGTAGAGTGTTATCGGAAAACCGTCCTTTCGGTGAGCGGTATTTCGGAATACCATACGTAGCTCTAATTTGTAATGCAGACGGTCACATTCATGCCTATGGTTTACTCATAGCATAGAAAGTATAGAACCATTGAAATATTCCAAAGTAATTCTTGTTTACAAGGTTTAAGGAAAAAAGTTTGAATGACGATCGACCTTGTAAATTGCGCACTGTCTTCGGCATGAATAAGTTGTGTGCAATGCATACAATAGCTGTTGGTGGTGATCCGCGGGCACGGCGGAGTCGCGACGCGGCCGGCGTAAACAATCGATGCGTACGCGCACCTCGGGCTTCCGTCGCGCTCACCTCGCCGCAACCTAATGAGCTGCGCAGCGCACGCTCTGTGCGGTTGTCTCACTAGTCACTGCTACTATAACGCACTAACACTTTTAGTTCGTGTCTTAAAAACGTCTGGAAGTAGTAGAACTTTGCAACAAACAAAACCACGGATCAATCTTTGTTCGCCTGTTCTTGAAATGTATGGTGACTTGCTTATGAACAGCATCGCGTTTTTTATACAGGTTGTAACAGATAAGCGCAATACCTCATACATAAGTAGTGATTCACACCATCAAACTGGGTAGAAAATAAAATTGCACACTTCAGTGTTCACACAAATTGCGTCAGCCGATGCGATATTTACCGACTTCTTCAAAAAACGGGGAGGTTTCTCAATTCGACCGTATACAGGGTGTAAATTAACCTTTCAGACAGCCGTCAACCAAGCATTCTGTACATCAAACTAAGTACCACTACGAAAAAAAATTTTGCTGGGAAACGACTTATTTTTTTGGGATTAAAAATCACATTTTACGGTAAAACTAAATGTAGCAGTCTTAAAACATTGTGCTAGTGGATGCTTTGAATATTAAACGGGTCATGGAGGTAATTTAAGTAAAGTTATAACCTAAAAAATTAAAAACTAAAACCCGACTACGAATAAAAACGCAGAATAATAAAACCGCGGTCTTAAAAGTGTTAAACAAGAAAAATCGTCTAGTAAGTAGATAATTTGATAATTATTATAGAGGACAGCCATAATAGTCGCATGCCACTGATACCTGATGGCGCCTTCACGGCGTTCTCATTGATACAAAAGTCAGCTGCTAGTTGCCATTAGAAAGGTGGCATGCGACTATGACTATCGTCTATAATTTATCCAATTATTTACTTACCAGACGATTTTTCTTGTTTAATACTTTAAGACTGCGGTTTTATTAGTCTGCGTTTTTATTCGTAGTCGGGTTTTAGTTTTTAAACGTATTATTTTATTTGAATTTTATTTTTGTGTGCTATTCAATAAACACATAATAATATGTTACTTTCATAATGTAATATTCTACTTAATGTTGGTTTGTTATTTACATAATACGAGTAAATAACACAGACTAGACCGCGAGAACTGTTTGACAGCAATCTAAACGTATAATTATGTTGACTTGAACTATAATATAATATTCATATTGTGATGTACCTACCTACTTGCCAAGACCTTTCATTTGATACCAAACATGTTAGCTTTATTGATTACTTAGACCTTGACTTAGTAAAGGTTTTTACAGTTTTTTTATACAAAAGTATGTCAAATCTTTAATAAACTGACGGCTTAAGTAATCATTAAATATCTCTGAGTACCGCAGTTATTCTCTCGAATAGTGACCGTGACGGTCAATTGTAATGGATCAGTGCAGGTTTACTTGATTAAAACAGGGATTGCGTAGAAATATTTGGATTTACTCCTTACTCTTCGATGGCTGAATATCAAGTGAGTAACTTCGAATGTACATAGACAGTTGTCATTTCTAAAGTGACAGCTGTCAGAGCGCACGTCAGTTGAATATCGATTCTAAAGTAAAACGACTACAAGTGACATTAGTCTAACAAAACTAGAATAAATATAATAAGGCTAACAACTCGGCCATCCTTACGAGAGTGAGTCCTCTCACTTGATAAGCAACAAATTCCTAACAATCAATTAATAATATACAGGAAAAAAAAATACATAAACAACTCAAGTTAAATTAAACAAATCACAGATAATAAGTTAACAAATAACATAAAGCGATGTACATTAAAATATGTTTGCTATATAGCTTAATTCAATTAAATTCAGGTCATAATCGACTTCAATTTGCACAGTCTGATTTCACTTCATAATCAACGTTAATTTGCACAATCTGTTGTGATCTACGGTCATCTGTGCGATATCAACTGCTTGACACCTTTCGCTATCTGCACTGACCGCTCACAACTCGTGCTCCGCATCATCTAGTTGCATAGTCTGCTATGATCTACGACCATCTGTGCGATGATTATCATCACCATTCGCTATCTGCACTGGACGCTCATAGCCTATGCCTAGATGTAATGATATACTATATTTAGTCTGCTATGGTCTGCAATCATCTATGCAATATCGTAATTTCTTCGATATCAATCATGTCTGCACTGATTGCTCATAGCCTAAGCATAGCATCGTCAAGTCTCCTGTCAAATCAAGTCTATTTAGGTCTACAACTTAAGTAAATCAGTTCATCTTTCAGAAAGCAAGTTACTTTAATTCTAAAATACATGTCGCTGTAATGGCTAATCAATCAGTGATTCTCTTTTTGTATATTGTCATTTAAAATCCTTCTAATCACAATCGTTCTTAGATTACAATATCATACTAAACTTTGATCCGAGTCTAAGTAATTTATTTTATTCGTCACCACTGTTTTCGTTTTCACTACCATCACTAGAAATATTTTTATAATTTAACCAGGGATGAATCTTATCCACTGCTACTACATTTTCATACCTTTTATTGCCTCTTCTAGTCAGGGGGGTGTCCTCAATCAGAAACCTATCATTCTCTAGAATTTTTGCTATTCTGTATGGGCCGTGAAACTTTGATATAAGCTTTTTTGATTTACCTGCATCTTTATCTACAATTGTCCTTTCAACCCTGACAAGGTCACCTATATTATATAACGTCACTCGTTTCCTGTGCTTATCAAATGTCTTCTTTGAATGATGCTGTTGTTCATCTATTTTAGATTTAGCTTCTGTCCTCATTTTGAGTAAATCATTATCACTAACACGACATATTACTTCATTTAACACTTCATTTATTATATTTTCTGATGAATTTAAAACTTTAAAACCGAATAGCAGTTCCGATGGGCTTTTCCCTGTAGCTTTATTCATTGTGGTGTTCATACCTAACTGGATGTCACCGACGTATTCATCCCAAGTGTTATCACTTTTACCGTGGCATTTCGTGCTCAAAGCGTCCAATATGGTCCTATTGTAACGTTCTATTTGTCCGTTCGCTCTAGGAGTGGCTACTGCATTAAGTATATGTTTAACATTTGTACTCTCCATGAATAATTTAAATTTCGAGCTTGTAAAACAAGATCCTCGGTCAGTGATAATACGTGTTGGAGTACCAAAAGTACTAAAATGATCTCTAAAGATTCTTATAGCTGTGGTACTTTTTGTATCTCGTACAGCACTTATGCTTATAAATTTAGTAAAAGAATCAATAACCGCAAGAATATAATTGTTACCTCTCCTAGAGCGAACAATCGGTCCTAAATGGTCGGCGTGAAGTGTATGAAAGGGAATATCTGGTTTTGGTATCGGGTGAAGCATACCTTCCTTACGGCCACCCGGAGCCTTATGGTGCGCGCATTCTAGACATGCTGATACGTACTTTTTGGTAAAACGTCGCATTTTAGGGAACCAAAACGTATCGCGTAATCGACTTAAAGTTTTCTCGTAGCCAAAATGACCTACGTTGTCGTGGTTCATTCTTAGGACTTGCCACCTAACGGCTCTAGGAACTACCCATTTTATTTTGTCACCAACTATTCTGTACACATGATCACCTTTTAGTTGATAGTTCTTATACACATCTGCTACGTAATTGGTATTTTTGTCACGTAAAATCACTTTAATTTTCCCAATTTCTTCGTCGTTACTTTGTACGGTAGAAATCCAATCTTTAACGTCAATATTTAAAACATCGAGTACGTCTGTTTCATCATCACCCGTTATAGGCTCAGTAACAGGAGCACGACTGAGTGCATCTACGTGTGCCATGCGAGTTCCACACCTATATTCAATTTCGCAGTCGTACTCCTGGAACTGTACCCACCACCGTGATATTCTCTATTTAAGTGTTCATCGTTCCATTTCCATGCGAAATTAGACCTGAGTAGGTCAGTTAGAGGTCGTGTGATCACGGCAAAATCTTGTACAAAACGCCTGAAAAAACTGGCGAGCCCTATGAAACGCCTTACGTCATGTACGTTTTTCGGTATTGGGAAATTAGAAACAGCCAGAGTCTTACGAGACCCCGGTCTTATGCCCTGGCCACTAACTTGAAAACCTAAAAAGTCTATTTCTCTATAGAAAAAATTAGAACTAGAACATTCTGAAATCCCTACAAATTGAACATTGACGGTCTCATCTCACTTCTTTTCTCGAAAATCTACTCTAAAAAGAAAGATGACAGTTTTGTTTTAGAGAATTCAACTCTATTTGTGTGTAGTTTTAGCTGTACTCATGTAATCAGCTGTGTTATAGTTCCACGCAGGCTGGACGCATGCACCGCGGCACGGCTTCCGGCGAGCGCGACCGGTCCGCAGCGCCCCGCGCTCTCGCCGTGGAGTACTCACACCGGCCGGTGTCATGGTGTGTGTGCCAAACGTGTTGCCACGGCTACTGATCCCCTAGCAGATGTCTTACGCACCGGTTCCTTATGCAGATATGCAATTTTTGTTAGCGAAATTTCAAGACCGTCCGATCTTTTCGTTGTTTGTCTGAAAAGTGTAGTTGCTGTGTTTTGCTGCTTGATATTCCGTTGCAGCTGTGGAGCTCGTCCAAACAGTTAGTCTAGAGTGTTCCTTGTGGAATGGATCAAAAAATGTAATTACGCGATTCGGGCGTTCGGGTGCGAAACAAATATAAATAATACAATTCATTTATTTCACAAGTTATGTACTAGATATATCTAGTGATTGAAGTGGCCTTTTAGACATAAAATGCCTGTGCTAGGTCACTTCGCTCTTCCGAATGGTAAACCAACAATTTCTTAAAACCTGGAAATTTGGGCACCGATTTGTCTGAATACCACCTACTGTATACCTACATGTACCTATTGGAAAGTCCCTCAATCTAGTTATCTATTTGATTCAATTTTACTAGTTGCATAATATAATATCCACATCCCCGGTGGTTCAGAGCGCAATCGCGTCTGCTCTGGCCGCCCCCCGCCACCCCCCGCCGCACCCCGCCCTCGCCTCTCGCCGGCTGCACCCCCGCTGCAATGATTATTGGTCGGGATAGGGATGCGTCTCCACTGCAGCAAAAGGTAACACCGTGACCGAACATAATATTCCGTAACGATTCGCGGAATAAGCTGTATTGTTCAAATTGACGTCATCACAAAATGTTTCATGCAATTCTCTATTCACCATTGATTGATAGATAGATAAACCATTTATTCAGTGCACAAAAAAAAGCATAGCACACCAGAAGCACATTTTTATAAGATAAAAAATAAAATAAATAGAAGTATAGTAATACAGTACTACCATACCTACTACCATGCCATACTTCAAATAAAATAACGAGATACAAATTGCGGTGTTAATCTTTTTTTTTTTTATCGGGTGGAAAATCATCAAATTTCCCCTCCCGCTCTTGGGCAGAGCGAAAGGGAGTGTCAGATTTCTATACTGACTAAAAATCACCCATGTTCATTCTTAGCCCTTTATTTATGTCGAGCCCGCGGTAACTTCTGAACAATCCGCAGCCCCGATAGGACGGTGTGCCAGCTCAGCATGTGTCAGGCAAACCTGACGCTGGCTATTTGGCTGGATCCACTAGTGCCGCTGCACATCGGTGCTAACTCCGAGACCAAGATTGGTCACAAGGTCGCGTTCTGTCGGTCGCAAAAAGATTTCAATTCGGTAGTTATTATTTAGAAATGGTGTGACGTGATGTGGTCGGGTGTTAGTGAACCGTTCGGAGGTCACGCGGAGGGTGCGGGAGGGGGCGTGTGGGGCGCATCCCGTGGAGGCTGCGCGTCCGGGCGCTCTGCCGCTCCGCCACTCCGCCAGTCGACCGCCGGCGGGCGCGATGTTCCACTGTATAGTGCAGCCGCGCCACGACTGGGGCCCGCCCGACCTCGCCAATGCCTTCCCCGGTACGAGCCGCCACCGCGCACCGCCGCCGCGCGTCGCACCGCTTACTCTCCGTTATGATCTATTAATGGCTGTAAAAACACTTCGTGCTAAATGCGAATAACTAATTATAACTGTGTTTACTAGAAATAAATAACTTGTGGTTGTACCGGAGTGGCAGGCGGCGCGGCGCGGCTCATGTGAATCTGTGTTATTGTTGTCGTTGCACTGTGTTGGATGCGTGAGAAGGCGGACCGTTCTGTTTACGATGTCTCCTTACCGCTTACGAGTTACGAGTATGAGGATGAGATGTTCAGATAGCTCTCTTTGTATAGCTATAGAGATTGTTTTGTATTACTAAAGGACGGTATATTTTTTGTGATCCAAACCCACATTACAATGCCAAGCTTAGCGCAGGTGTGGCGACAAACCTCACTTAGGGGTAGAAAAAGCAGGTAGCTACGATGGTGGTGAATTTTTTTGCGATGCGGACTCATAATTTATTATAGAGAGTCTGAAATGTTGCACAATAGCACAATTTTTGCTCGAATTGAGTAAAGTTAGCTGTATTGTTTGGCAAAGAGTGCAGCATGCACCGTCGGAGTGCGTGGGGCGCCGCCCGGTCGCGTGGACCCTCGCCCTCTCACCGCGACACACAGCACAAGTACGCGCTTTTACTTTTTGTTGGTTGCTTCGCCCTCGCGTATAATCGCTGCGAGGTGATTGAGCTTGTGAGTTGTGAGTCGCACATCAAACCCATTGTGACGTGAACTCGACACGGCTGCCGTGCCACTACACAACTCTACCGCTTCGATCATTTGTTCGCTAGGAACATAAAGAAACTCGATTTCTTCTGTCAGATTATTCAGTCGATTGCTCAATGTTTACTTTTGGTCTTTTGGTTGGTTTAGTTTTTGCTGAGAGCACGGAAATAGAGCTTTCAGTAAATATAGGAATCAGTCCTAACAGACCGCAAGGAAAAAATCGAGCCTTTGGAATTATTTATGAAGGAAAAATAAGTTTCAACCGAGCGGTGTTCACTGTTTAGACAAAGCGGATATAAATAAAGCAGTTATCTTCATGTGGAGTGACGTCGACTCTCAAACTGTCAACCATTACGATCTGTGTGCTACCACCAGCTACACTACATTACTATCCGTGATTGTGTTCAGTCTTGAAATTCAATAAATAGTAGATCGATGGGTGAATGAATATATTATACAGCAAGGGGAGATATTCTGCAAAGCGTATGAGACAAAACTATATTATATAACTTTGTCACGTTTCCGATCTAATAATTATAAGCTATCAAAGTTATACTCTGTTTACAGATGGCGCCATCAGTAGCAAGTTTGAAAGCTTAGAAAGTTTCTCATACAATACTCGTTTGTTAGTATTGTTAACAGCTATTGATTCATAAACACTTATTAAACATAAAAAGGTTTTATGCATGCCTGCTATTTATGAGAATAAGATAAAATGACGGCAAGTAGGCCGACCAGACACATACTACAGCGGTTTAAGTCATGCATTATCTGACATTTAGGATTTCTGTGAATATTCACAAAAATCCTAAATTCTATCAATCTATCATCATCATCAACAGCCTATTAATGTTCCCACTGCTAGGACACAAGCCTCCTTTCTTTTTGAGAGGGTATGGGCTACAATCTACCACGCGGGCCCCGTGCGGATTGGTAGATGTCACACGTCTTCGAATTTTTTTGGTTCTAAGACATGCCGGTTTCCTCACGATGTTTTCTTCACCGTTTTGAGAGCAGCGGTGATGAAATAAATTACACAAAGTAATGTGCCTGCCTGGGTTCGAACCCACGGCTTATGTTCGTAAGTCGGGGCCGCGCCACCACTGGGCCACCGCTGCTCAATCTATACTAATAAATAAAATTTTAAAAATAATAAAAAAAAGAGTAAAGAAGAATGAAAGTACCAAAATTTATAATAACAGTAGTTACCTACTTATTATTGACTGTCTGTCTGTCTGTTTGTTGTGGTTGATAGCCGAAACAGCTGGGCCGATTATGACGTTACTACTTTCACTGGCAGATAGCTGATGTTATAAGGAGTAACATAGGCTTACTCAGACTTTTAATTTAGAAAAAGAATCGTGCGAATATCACCGGGCGTAGCTGGTGCGGGTCGACATTAAAGAAATAATGTTTCATTGCTGACTTGGTACGATTGAGTACAATGACCACCAGGTCCGCAGAACTGGATACACCCGGACGCGGACGTCGCGCGGCGGTGACTGCTGAGCGTTCGAGCTGCTTTGAATTTTCTATGGCAGCAATAATTTTTTCGAAAGTTACATTAGTCAAAAGTATTTTAGTAGTCACAACATTTCCGCCCTCTCTCGGTATGCCCTAGTGACGGAGCGTGTGTCTGTTGCAGACATCCGCATGCAGCTGTCGGAGCAGACGCGCGTGTTGGAGGCGCGCGCGGAGGCGACGGCCGGCGTGGCGGGAGAGCTGCACGACTACTGCCGCCGCCGCGCCGACGTCGAGCACGAGTACGCGCGCGCGCTGGACAAGCTGGCGCGCACCGCCGTGCAGCGGCACAAGGACCAGAAGCACAAGTAACTATCGTCGCCGCATGGCCTACTGCCCAGCCCGGTAGCACACGGAGGTCCCCGTTAACAGGTGGCTGCTATCTCCAGGCGCGAGCAGTGGTCGCTGACGGGCGCGTACTCGTGCTGGCAGGCGGCGCTGGACACGACGCGCGCGCTGGCCAAGGACCACGCGGCGCTGGGCGAGCTGTACGCCGGGCCGCTGGCGGCGCGGCTGCAGCGCGCGGCCGACGACGCGCTGCGCCTGCACCGCAAGTGCCGCGACATCGTGCTGGAGCGCCACGAGGAGCTGGGCGCGGCGCTGCAGGACGCGGCGGGCGCGGGCAAGGCGCACGCCGCCGCCGCCGCCGCCTGGCGCGCCGCCGCGCTCAAGCTGCGCCACGCCTACGACCAGCGCCAGCGCGTCGTGGCCGCCGACCCGCCCAGAACCAAGAAGCTCAAGGCGCTCGACAAGGAGCTCGATAAGGTATACGATGAACGACGGCCGGCCGCATGTACGATCACCATTCAACGCACAAATATTTCGATGAGTTGAAAACGGCACGGTCGGCGGAGTGGCCCAAGCAATGGACTGCTGCGCTGCGTGTCGCGGGTTCGATCTCCGCACGGAACAATTATTTGTATGACCTACAGATAGTTGTTCCGGGTCTGGGTATATACAGTGTGATTCTTTATAATGTGCACATATCGAAATGAGGGAATCTATGCTTAATTTTATCGATGGAAAAAATATTTAAAAAAATCTAAATATTTTTTAATATGTTTTATGGAATTTTCAAAAATGTTGTCCGCTGTTGTGACCCCAATGTAAACAAAACGGTGTAACTTTTAAACTAAATTATCTATCGCGATGAAACAATTTTATGTAAAAAGTTATGAAAAAAAAAATTTTTTTGATCAAAAAACGTGTTTATTTTCAATTGAGGGTAGTTTTTTTCCACAATTTTCATTTTACGAGGACGCCTAATTGCTTCCAATCATTATGGAGTTTGTTTCATCGCGATAGATAATTTAGTTTAAAAGTTACACCGTTTTGTTTACACTGGGGTCACAGTAGCAGACAAAATTTTTAAAAATTCCATATAAAATATTAAAAAATATTTAGATTTTTTTTAATAATTTTTCCGTCGATAAAATTAAGCATAGATTCCCCCATTTCGATATGTGCACATTATAAAGAATCACACTGTATGTGTATGTGAATTTACGCACCACGATACAGGAGAAATTCCTATTATGGGGCAACGTTTTTAAAAAAACAAAAAAAAATCATGACGTATAGTATTCCACGTAAATTACTTTTCAGTTTAGAAATGAGGTATTTTTGAATGGGGTTTTAATTTGGGGTTGTTTTGTTCCAGCGCCGCACGCGGCACAGCGAGGCGCGGGTGCGCGCACTGCGGGCGCGCGCCGACTACGTGCTGAGCCTGGAGGCCGCCAACGCCACGCTGGCGCGCTACTACCTGGACGACATCGCCGACATCGCGCTGTGCATGGAGGTGGGCCACGCCGGCGTGGTGGCGCGGGCGCTGCGCACGGCGGCGCGGGCCGAGGGCGCGCGCGGGGCGGCGGCGGGGGCGGCGGCGGCGCCGCTGGGCGGGGCGGCGGCGGCGCTGGACGCGCTGGCGGAGCGGCAGCGCCTGCTGGACGCGCACGCCGCCGCCTTCGCGCTGCCGCGCCCGCTGCCCTTCGTGGGCCTGGCGCCGGGCGCCGCGGACGCCGAGCTGCGCGACCTGCTGGCGGACGCGGCGGAGGCGCACGACGAGGCCGGCGAGCGCGTGCAGCGCGACCTGGCCGCGCGCCTGCAGCAGCTGGACGCGGGCGCCAGGCAGCTGCGCGCCGAGTGCCAAGAGAACGCCAAGACGCTCGATGCCGCCGAGGCCGAGCTCGTCAAGCAGGTACGTTCGGCTACTATTCCATACTTCGTTTTCTGAATTCATCCAAATACTAATTATAACAAGTTTTCCACCTAATAAATCCAGAAAGTAAATCATTGATAAACTATAGTACGAAGTATTTTTTTTTGGGGAAAAGAATCATTAAAAACACAATAGAATTACGCCGGTCCTATCAAGATCGGAAACTCTCGGGTCTTACTTCGAGAAAGAGGTCAATCCGACTCGGCAGAGCAGCGTTCGGAAAGTTGCGCGGTATGTTCTCGTCGAAGTTAGCGCAGTGTCCCAACACCAGTGTGTGTTGCCAGTCATTACATACGGGACCGAAACGTGCCCGCTCACAATGGGCCACACCAGAAAGGTTAAACTTACCCAAAGGGCAATGGAGAGGGGTTGTTCGAAAGAGATACCGCGATCTCGAATCGATTGCGAACCGGAAGACATAGCGTTGGAGGTGAACCGATAACCTGGTGAAGGATGAGGGAATCCGGTGGATGCGAGACGCACGGGGCTGGTCAATGTGACGACATCCGGGGTAGGCCTATGTCCAGCAGTGGACGTCTTTTGGTTGAAATGATTACGTATATATGAACGGCAATATAAAAAAAAAATGATTTTTGCATGGAAGAAACAGTTAATGAAAACAAACGAAAAAAGAAACTGTAGTTATCAAAAAGCCAATTACAAATCCTCAACAATTTATTATGAATCGTCTCGCACAGATGGAGGGCAGCGACTCGATGTGGGACGTCAGCGGACTGTTCGGTGCGAGCGCAGCAAGCGTGCCGGCCGGGCCGCCGCCCGTGCCCGAGGACCAGGAGGACTACTACCTCGCGGTCAGTACCCGCGTCCCCCGGCCGCCCCCCCCGGCCCCGCCGGCCCGGCCCTCACGTGTGTGTCGCCTTGCAGAAGTTCCGCTCCTACGTGGCCTGCGCCGGGCGCCTGGCGCGCCTGGAGAGCAAGAGCGCGGCCGTGCGCGCGCGCCTGCTGGCGGGCGGCTCGGGCCCGGGCGCGGCGCCCCGCCCGCCCTCCCCGCCGCGGCGCTCGGCGGCGCGGCTGCGGCGCGGCCAGTGGGCGGCGCCGCTGGACGCGCGCCTGCCGCGGGTGCTGACGGCGTGCGTGCGCGTCATCGCGCGCTACGGGCTGCGCCACCAGGGCGTGTTCCGCGTGTCGGGCTCGCAGGTGGAGATGCAGGCGCTGCGGGCCGCCTTCGAGCGCGGCGAGGACCCGCTGGCCGGCGTGCGCGACGCGGCCGACATGAACTCGGTGTGCGGGCTGCTGAAGCTGTACCTGCGCGAGCTGCGGCCGCCGCTGCTGGCGCCGGCGCTGCAGGAGCGGCTGCTGCGCGTGGCGGCGCTGCCGGACGACGCGGCCTTCGTGCGCCGCATGCGCGACCTGCTGGCGCAGCTGGCCACGCCGGCCGTGCTGGTGCTGCGCTACCTGTTCGCGTTCCTGGCGCACCTGGCCGAGCACAGCGAGCACAACATGATGGACGCCTGGAACCTGGCCATCTGCCTGGGGCCCACGCTGCTGGCGGCGTGGGGCGAGGGCGGCGCGCAGGTGACGGCGCAGAACCTGGTGAACGAGCTGGTGAAGCGCATCATCCTGCACCACGCCGACGTGTTCCCGCAGGACATCGCTCCCTACGCGCTCTACTCGCGCTCCAGGTGACCGCTCATGTTCATACTTGTTGGGGTATTCTCGTCGTTGACTGATACCCCGGTAGTTGTTGTAGGAAAGTAGTTAATTCACACCAAACCACTGTTAGGTCAATAGTTTAATTAAGTTACGATTGTTTAGTTATCTGAGCCGCACTTGATACAATGTTATTATTGATCGACCCGCTCTTGGCTAAGTTTTAGTGACGACTGAATTTATGTTAAAATATAATTAATAAAGTACGTTTAGCGTAATTCATTACGTGCGCAAAACGTACTTTTGCTGTATGAGCAATATTGGCTCGTACATGCTCCCGAGGGAAAAATATGTACGCACTCAGATTACCAAACTTGAGTTACAAGTTAAATAGTTTACATGTTATTAAGCAATCAAAACAATAAGCAAAACATAATTCTTAAATAATAATTAATCATAGTTTGAATCGTGTTCCAATTGCTGGTCCACCTCGTATTTTGGCGTAGGCAGGAACCTCCTTTAGTTCTATATCATCTGCTCTTTCTTGAGACCTGTTCGCGTTGGCTGCGGTGTTGTTCTTCTTACGCGCCTGAAGATATCTTCTTATTCGCCAAACTATTATAGCGGCGACGATTCCTCCCACCAGCAAAGAGCTTATAGTGTAGTTGCCGATGTCGTGTCTCTCTCTTCCCTTTTGTGTAGTTATCTGGTCATCTAATAATTTGTGTTCATTAGATAAGTTTAGTTTCGGTAGCACAATCTTTGTGTTTTTGAATGTATTCCACATATCATTTGGCGAGTCAAAGTAGGTACCTCCAAGGTAATTCCAGTATTAGTACTGCTACTAAAAACGTTGTGTGAATAAATTGTGTTGTCATTTTGCTGAAGTATGCAATCCTGACCTAGGGCAAGGAGCCCTGTTTTTGTTATAATGGTTGTTGTAATTCGATTTTCGCAGACAATGCGAGTTGTGCACTCATTGATGCAATTATACAGCCATATGTTTGGTCTGTGTAATTTTATCCATTGGTCAGAGCATTGTTGTGATACCCAATCACATGTAATATTATTTACATTTTGACTGAGTATTTTAGCTTCGCAGGATGCCGTGGTTCCATGCAAGTTTCGGATAGTTGTAGAGGCGTGGCAGATATGATTGTCCGCCGTCATTGTGGTACACTGCTGAAGATCAACCTCTTCCATCTGTATGTAGGTATTTTTTTCGAAGTTAACTCCAATATATCGTGTTGTTGTCTGTATCACCTGACATTGTTTAGCCGTTTCCCATCTAGGCATAGCTATATTGCGATACAAAGTATACTCGTCATCGCTAAGTAACGGGATATGTAATTCGAAGAGTAAGTACTGGTCGGTGAGCCGGGCTTTAACATAAATAATTTTGTAAATATTTTTAATGTTCGACCCATTGCTGTTTTTGATAGGTAATGTTAATCTTTTCGGTATAATACCAGCAATGTAATTGAGTTGTTCAGATAGCTGCTCCGGTGTCCATAATTTCATATCGAGGTGGCCTCTGTAGATGTCTATCAATGCACCTAAGAGCATTTCTTGGTTTCTCCTCAGTACTGAGATAAGTAAACTAGCAGTTAACGCCCCAGCGTTGACATCATTCATTGTTTTCATTCTTTGAAATCTGTTTTCAATCACTGCCGTATTATATTTTGTTTCGTTCATGAATTGTTGAATTACTTCCAGTTGCGTCTTTACAAAGTCTTCATTTTTCTTGATGACGTTGTCTTCTGCCTCGATAATCAGTGTCTGATTTCTTATTAGTTGTAATAAATATTGTTCGTTTGTTTTAATTTTTTCTATGTCCTGAGCGTATTTTTCTGCGAAATCGCTGTCAAGGACACCAAACAGGGCTCGTGCAAGATTTCCTACGCCGTTGACGTAGCCACGTCGCCTCCGCTGTTGATGTTGAGACCGCAATAATGTGTTATACTCGTTCAGCTGGTTCATTTCGAATTTGAGTTGTTGTGACGTGGAGTGACATGGTTCATTAGGCATTGTGTCGCATAGTTGGCCTATATGATTCACAAACTCCTCTACCTTCGTCGTACTTTGCCAGAATGTTGTCAGGTTATAGTATACCAGAAGTTTCCATTCGTCGTGAATAAGTTGTATATTTCCGACGGGGTCAAAGTAAACTGGTTGGTTTTCAGCTAACCGAGTCATTTTAAAATGTTGCGGGGGTGCTGCTAGTCCACATGATAGCGTTGTGAATGCTACTAGTAACATCATAAGCAAGCTGTTTACTCCATTTCGAGTTTTATTAGTGCATTTCTTCGGCTCTTCGTGGTCCGTTTCTGGACTAACTTCTTGTGCCTCAGCTCTTCCGCATGCCTCGTTTATAGGTAGCGGGGCGAGTTTCGTTATGGGTCTTTTAAGTAGCCCGTTTTGTGTCTTAAGCGTGACTACTCGTACTAAGTTGTCACTGCCTGGGTGCAGTTCCACTACGCGTCACATAGCCCATCTGCTTGGGGGTAGATTACTTTCTCTGACGAGAACAAGCTGCCCCTTCTGTATGTTTTCTTTAGTTTGTTGCCATTTGTTTCGGTTTTGTAGTGAATGAAGGTATTTTTTCGACCAGCGACCCCAATAGTGTCGACGCATGAGCTCAATGAGTTTCCAGTTGTTTCTGATGTCTATCGTATTGTTTTCTTCAGGTTCATTGAGTGGTAGTGTTAGTGTTGGACTCCCCGTGAGAAAGTGACCAGGGGTGAGGTATTCCAGATCTTCGATATCCTCTGTTAATGGACACAGTGGCCGGCTGTTCATGCACGCTTCGATTTGTGTGAGAAGCGTTGCAAATTGTTCGTAGGTAAGCTTTTGTTGTCCGATCACCCGTTTTAGGTGTGCTTTCATGGAACGTACAGCGGCTTCCCACAAGCCTCCTGCTGATGGCCAGGATGGAGCGTTGAAGTGCCACTCGATTTGAAGATCGTTAATCTCCTTAAAGAACTCTGACGATTGTATTGTTTTTAATAGTTGGAACTCTTCTTTTAAAACTCTTGCGGCTCCGACAAAGTTAGTTCCGTTATCCGAGTAGATATGTTTAGGGGTGCCCCTTCGGGCGCACATTCTTCTTAGTGCTGCGATGAAAGTTTGCGTTGATAGGTCCGAAACAAGTTCGATATGTACTGCTTTTGTGCACATACATATGAATATGGCTATGTAGCCTTTGCAGGTTTTAATCCCGCGGCCTTTATTTATCTTTATGTCCACATGGCCTGTAAAGTCAACGCCGGTATGCGAAAATGGCCTCGATGGAGTGATCCTTTCTTTAGGAAGGTTGCCCATCAACTGTTCACTTCTAGTTGTGGCGTATCGACGGCATCGAATGCATTGCCGCAGTATTTTCTTGACGGTTCGATTGCCGCTGATGATCCAGTAATTGTTTCTAGTGTCCGCTAGCGTTAATCTTGCTCCACCGTGTAAGGTTCGTTGATGCGCCTTTTCAACAATAAGTTGAGTTAGTCTTCCCTCTCCTGGTAAGAGAATGGGGTGTTTCGTTTCCACTGGCAAGTTTGAGTGGTTAAGGCGTCCTCCAACATGTAAAACTCCATTAGAGTCCAAAAATGGATTAAGTTTCAAAATGGTGCTTCTGTTGGCAAGTTTTTCACCTTTGTTGAGAGAATTTATCTCATTTTCGAAATAATCCCGTTGCACTGATTTGATAATTATAAGTAGTGTGTTGTTTAGTTCGTGCAAGTTGAGTTCATGGCACTCAGTTGACCTTCTTTTGTTTCGTAATGCATCAGCGAAACGTATCACCAAGGTAAGTATTCTTGTAATACGATTTATGTTGTTATGTCGCTCAAGTAATGAATTGATTAATTCATTTTTGATCGACGTGGGTTCCGTACTATTAGTTGTGTAACAGTTTGTTAGGAAGCCCTCGTTTGTACTATAAGTTTCTTTAGAGATAAGGGCTTGTGTTTCTTGCTCCTTAAGCCATTTAGGGCCTTCCCACCACAGAGAAAAGTTGACCAGTTTGGTTGGCGTGAGTCCTCTTGTGGCACAGTCGGCAGGGTTTTCGTTTGTCTTCACGTAACCCCAGTTGATCGCAGGCACGATGTTTAATATTTGCGCGGTTCTATTAGTTACATACTTCTCATATTTATTACTATTTTTCTATGGAATCCGGTACAATTTCGTCCCAAACAATGTTTTGGTAGTTCTCACTCCATAGTTTTTGAAAAAGCAGTTTTGCTTGTAGAGTAATTGGAGCCAGCCAACCGAGTGGGTCGTAGATCTTGCTTATTTCTGACAATAACCTGCGTTTTGTGTATGACGCATTTTTGTTGTCGTTAGGTGCTTCACTAATAAAATGGAATGTGTCGCTTGCGTCATTCCATGCGAGCCCTAATGTTTTGCTGAACTCTTGTTGTTTAAAGTTAAATTCGTTGTTGTTACTTTTCTCTTTCTTTCGTAGGTCTTTGAGAATAGATGGTTCGTTCGCGGACCACTTCCGTAAAACAAAACCACCTTTCTTCAGTAGTTCGCTTAGCTCTTTTTGCAGTAGCTTTGTTGATTCTATAGTATGATGGCCAGTGATGGCGTCATCCATATAAAATTCGTTAAGTAGCGCTTTTTGGGCCAGAGGGAAAGCGTTGCCTTCATCTTTGGCCAGCTGTTGGAGAGTGCGCATCGCTATGAATGGTGCGACTTTGGTCCCGTATGTTAGGGTACACAGCTGCATAGCTTTCAGTGGTTCTCTCTTGGATTCTCTCCAAATTATTTTTTGAAGACATTGTTGAGCTTGATGGATAAGGATTTGACGGTACATTTTCTCAATGTCCGCCGTTAGAACATATTTATAGCTCCGCCATTTTATGATCAGGGATAGTATGTCCTTTTGTAGGTTTGGCCCTTTTTCCATCAAATCGTTTAGGCTGTACCCGGAGTCTGTTTTCATTGATGCGTTAAAAACAGCTCGTAGTTTCGTTGTTGCTGAGCACTCCCTTACTACGCCGTGGTGTGGTAGATAGGCTTGTACTCGACTTTCCGATTCTATCGCTGGTTTCATGTGACCCAAATCGATGTATTCTCGGATGAATTCTTTGTATAGCTTAGCGAAGTGTTCTTGTCTCGCCATTTTCTTTTCCAAATGAAGAAATTGTGCTGTAGCTTGTGGTTTCGAGTTACCCAGGCTTTGTTCGTAGTTAGCGTTCATTGGCATTTTCACCACATAACGCCCGTTGCTTAATCGTTTTGTTGTTTCTGTGTAATATTTTTCACAGAATTCGTTTTCCGTTGTATTTACGGGTTCCGAAGGGATGTCTTCTATTTCCCAAAATTTTGTTAGATTGTCCAGCTCTGTTAGCGTTACTAGACAGTTAAACTGCTTTGTAGCACCGCACAGTATCCAACCCAACTTTGTCTGTTGCGCTACTGGTGAACCATTGTTATGCTTAATTATTCCTCCTAAGATCACGTCGGAGTAAACATCTGCTCCAAGCAGTAGATCGATGGGTCCAGAAATGTTGTAGTCTGGATCAGCTAACTTGATATTGTGAAGATGCGTCCAGTTCTCCGTGTTGATCGTTGAGTTAGGCAAATTGTTGATGAGTTTACTCATCACTAACGCTTCTGTTAGGAATGTATGATCAGAGTGGATAGATTTGCATTCCAATTTTATCATCCCTTTACTCTTGCCCATTATAGTGCCAACACCAGTGACTGCAGCATTCATTTTGTTTCGGGGTAAGTTCAACCGTTGAGCAGCATTTTCTGTGACCAAGCTTACTTGAGAGCCTTGATCCAGTAACGCCCGAAGGATGACGTAATTTCCTTCCTTGTTCTTGACCCTTAGTTGAAGAGTCGTTAAGAGTATCTCTTGTTCACCGTTAATATGATTGGATGTTCTCTCAGCCGCCGTTGATGTAGTCGGCTTTGATTGTTGGCCTTTCAGATTATCATCATGGAGAAGGGAGTGATGTTTGAAGTTACACGTGCGGCATGTTTTCGTTGAATTGCATTTAATTCCGCCGTGACTAAACAAACAATTTTTGCACAAGTTAAGGTTTCTTGTTGTTTGGTTTCGCGTTGCGACATCCATGTTCAAAAATGTAGAACACTGCCTCAGCGTATGTTCGTTTTTGCACAGTGGACATTTCCTCACCGTAGCATGAAAGGTTTTTGTCCACTTTTCTGTGTCTTTAGAGTTCGTTGACTTGTTGTTGTTATAACTTTTATATTGGTTATTGGATGAGTAGTTTTGTTTTCCGCCGTACTTTTTATTACGGGATGTTTCTAAAGTTATGAACTGCATTTCCAGGAACTCCATAAACTCCTCTAAGTCTGGGAGCTCTCTTGAATGTTTCATGATTTTTATGTAGTCAGCGTACGTGACGTCATCCAGTTTGGAGGATAGCAAGTAGACGATAAGTGGACCCCATACTGGAATATTTATGTCTATGTTTTCTAGGCCGTTTAAGCACTCTTTAGTTGTGTCATACAGCTTCTTCATGTTAGTAGAGTTTGGTTTTTCGATGGACGCTTGATTGAGAAGTGTATCTATGTAGGAGGTGAAAAGTAGTCGCTTGTTGTCGTAGCGGTGCTGAATAATGTTTAGGCACGAGTCATAATTCTCAGCACTCACAGGAAGGTGCTTGATTAACTTTTCAGCTTCACCTTTTAATTTAGCTTTTAGGAACTTCATTTTCTGCGTTTTGTTCAGCGTTGGATTGTTGTGAATCATCTCAAAGAATAAATCCCTGAAGGAGATCCAATTGTTGAAAGTTCCGTTGAACTCCGGTAATTCCATACGCGGTGTTGTTTTTTCATAATGGGATGTCTCAAAGATTTTTTTATTTAGCTCTTCCTTTAGGTTGTCGTAGACTTGCTCCCAATGGTCGAATTTTGCTTCATAGTCCTTGTCGTTCCCCTGCAGTAAGTAGCTTAGTTCCCAATGAATCTTGTCGATGGATTCCCATTTAGATCGTAATATGTTGACTTGATCTTGGAGTTGCCACTTCTCTTTCATGTCATCCAGATTAATTTTGGAGACCGCTCGCTTCAAAGCGTTGAAGTTACACATTTGATTACATAACAGCATTGATAGGTGCTTGTCCGTTTCATCCCCGATCTGTTGGTGTACTCCAGTTTTATCAAATTGCGGTGTTCCGGGTGTTTCTAGTATTTTCGGGTTTTGTATACCCGAAAATCCAGGTTCGTTTATCAACTTGTTTCTAAGTTGATTCATCGATTGCATTGTTTCGTCAAACATGCTTCTCGTAATAATAAATATATCCTGCCTAAAGTAGTCGTGATCTCTTTGGGCAGATTCATACTTCTTCAAAATTTCATGGTTCGATCGAAACTCATCCCATAGGGATTGTAAAGCTTCCATGCGCTTGTTTAGGTAGTCTGTGGTTTTTCTACTCACAGTATCCTTTTTATAGTTAGTTTGTAGAGTTTTGATTCTGCTGTTTCGTTATAAGTTCCACGAACTCAGGGTAGTCTCCTTTCGACATTGTTTAGGCCTTGTGGCTGGTAGTGGTTGGCGTGTAGGTAGTGAGTACTCACGAAGATTTCAGCGCTGCAGTAACCGCAATGGATGTTATCCCTGCTGATTATTTCTTAGTTGTAGCAGTAGACGTGATCTCTGCTGGTTCGTTAGTTAGTTGAAGCGGTAGATGTATTCTCCGCCGTAGTGACCGCGTGGACGTTATCCCCACCGATCGTTTCTTAGTTGTAGTTTGTAGCAGTAGACGTGATCTCTGCTGGTTCGTTAGTTGCAGGCACTCAGTGCAGCTCACCCTCCTTTACGTTATGTGCAACGTCTCAATGCTACTGGTGAGACCCGCTTGTGGGAAGCCAATAACACCGATTTGCTAACGTAACTGGGATATACCACGCTAAGCACTCTGCTGATGAGGAGACGCGACGACTCACAAGGTGATATTCCGCGTTATCCGGCTCGAAGGACCAAAAGATGTTGGGGTATTCTCGTCGTTGACTGATACCCCGGTAGTTGTTGTAGGAAAGTAGTTAATTCACACCAAACCACTGTTAGGTCAATAGTTTAATTAAGTTACGATTGTTTAGTTATCTGAGCCGCACTTGATACAATGTTATTATTGATCGACCCGCTCTTGGCTAAGTTTTAGTGACGACTGAATTTATGTTAAAATATAATTAATAAAGTACGTTTAGCGTAATTCATTACGTGCGCAAAACGTACTTTTGCTGTATGAGCAATATTGGCTCGTACAATACTGTTCTTCTATTACTCTTAACCCCTTAGAAAGAAACGATATTCATTTGTCGCAGAAACAACAGAACAAAAATCGATAAAACACATTTTGTATTTTTTCTATATCAATTGGTTGTTTTCGTACATATCTTTGTCTATGGCTAATGTAACCTGATCAAAAAGTGATAAATCCGCTCTAAATCCATCCGCAAAATACCCTAATCTAACATAAACCGTTAATTACATCAATCGTACAAACAAGGAAGGCGATCGAAATCAGATACCGATAAATACTTGAGCGTGACAACTGATCGCTCCATGTCCTGGAACTATCACATTGGGTCACTGGTTGCACAAGTTAGGAAATTAATATTTGTGTTCAAATAATTCAGATCATCGGCGACCCTTCCTACACTTAAAACAGTCTACTATGCACTGGCAAACTCCATTCCAAACTATTATATTACCGTATGGGGAAGTTCTGGAAAGTGCTTAGTGCTTCGTTTAGGAAGTCGCGGTTCTGAAAGTCATGTCACACAAACCAGTCCGGTTTCCGACCGATGAATTGCATGCTCTATTGCAAATACCTAGGGTAAGGCACAGCTTTGTTCTGAACTCAATATTACGAAAACATTCAGAACTTAGTTTCGACCAGTGTTTTAGCAGCCAGAGTAGCCAGAAACGTAGTTTTACCTAACATTTTAATAGAAAAATATGGTTACAGTGAGTCAATCTAAAACGATAGACATAATAATTATGATGTCGCGGACTTTTTTTGTAAGACTTTTAAAGAACGGAGGAACAATTCCTTCATACATGTTGCTTGCGTAACATAAACCGTTTTTGCAGCGCACGCAACGTAAGCTCTCAACAAGGAAGATTTTTTCCCGTTTTTGCAACATTTTTCATTTATGCTCCGGTCCTATTGGTTGTAGCGTGATGTTATATAGCCTATAACCTTTCTCCATAAATGGACTATCAACACAAAAAGATTTTTTTAATTCCAACCAATTGGTACCGAGTTTATCGCGTTCGAATGACAATTTAAATTAAGTCGGCCCAAAATTTGGCGACGAGTTTGGCTCTTTCAGTAGCCTTCATTAGCTTCTGTGATGTGCAAGTAACAGTGTGTCCGGAATCTATTTAGGGACTTCCAGGTCAGCCATGGCAACTCGTGTTTAGAAATGGGATACAGCATATCCGGCGACGTTTCATTCTGAGCTGTATCCACTAACTTTGCATGGGCTGAACGAGCTCACACGGGGCACGCGAATTCACCCGCAACCAGTTGTCCGCATGACGTCAGGCTAAGCACCCCACTTTGACGAGACTAGTAAAAGACTATTGCGAGTGTGCACTGTCGTATCACTTATCCCTAACAAGTAAAAGAGGGTAAGTAAATAAACAATTGAATTTAATAAAGAGATAAGGGGTAGAAAATACAGTGATATCTACAAAACACGGACCTACCTAACTCACGCTCTACAGAAGGTAATAGGAGAGGAATTTTTATAATACATTACTTGGAAGGAGGCTCCGAGGTAGGTCAGCTCTGCATAAAGGCGAGGAGTTCACAGGCGAGTCCTTTAGGGAGGCACCGAGAGTTGTTAAGAAGTAGAAGTGGCGCTTGTAGAGCTCCCGGAGAGTATAAGGCTATACGGGACGGCGTTGTCTCTTTTAGAGAGACCAGATGTCTTCGCGTCGCGATGCTTCTTCTTAAGAAAATATAAACTTTTGTAGACGATGATTCTTCTTCAGAAGTCAGATATTAACTAAAGGGAATTTTTCAGAAATCCCCTTTTATAGGACAATCTCAGCGTGTTTTCCACCCAATTGTTTCATTTCATTCCTCTAGTCTTTCTAGAATTCAAGAACTTGAAATCAAAAATTGTGAGTTACCTGTATTTAAAACGGCCTGTATTATTCAGTCAAAAACTTGGTGTGGATATTGAAAAGAAGTGGTGCTAAACGGCCTACCTCAAGGTAGTGTACCTTGAGGTAGGCCGTTTTTCTGTGCTCTCCAACGACTTTTTTCGAGAGAAGTTGGACCTGAAATCGGCGGTTATGGAGAAGTTCTCTAAGCATGCGAATGAAATTCTGATCGTTCCACCTCACCTCACCTCGGTCTGATCCTTTCTACCTTCCACAACAGCCTTTTGAGGTTGACTGTATCGTAAGCAGATGATAGGTCCACGAATACAGTACCAAACAAAATGAACGAATAATGCCTAAGTGCTCATTGTTAAGCAAACGCTCTGGACCTCATCAAATACCGGTACTACAGTGTTTTATCAAAAACCGATTAATGCAAATGGTCTGTAGCTCTACCATGAGTTGACATAGAAAACTTACTCGCTAACGTTGAACTCGCTAGCGTGCTAACGTGTATCAAATAGATTTCGATAATGCTTGCACCATGAGATTTACGGGGTCTTTCGCAGGCGCTAATGTAAGCTCGATAGATTGTGTCGTCTAGCTAACTTCACTCTACTCATGTTTTGTTCTTTCTTTCCCACTAATAAGAGGAGAGATCGATAAATACACAAATAAACCGACAAAATAGAAAAGTTGACGGTTATTAGACTACTTATAGTATTTAGTGGTTTTTGAATTTTTCTTCCTTATAATATGTCACTGTCGTGTATTCAATTTGTAATCTTGTTTGTTGACCTTGTGTCACAGAGCTGTGTTGTGTTGTTTAACAGTTTACATTAGTAGATTCAAACAGATTATTTAAAACAATGAGGACCCTGTGCCTCAGTTTCAATTGTTGGTAGAGTTCATAGAAAGGTATGTTTCAACTTTCTTCAAATTATTATTATTATTATTTATTATTTTATTACTTTTAAGAAGGCTTACAGACTAATAACATAAAAATAGGAAACAAAAATATATAATGACGTTGCTAATTACAAGCCTCCACAGATATATAATTGACGATTAACTAAAAGTTGAAGTTACGGTTTCTGGTTAGGTTGTCGGTATTGTGTTTTGTTTTGAGAGAACTGCATGGTACCTTTAGTTCTAATGAAACTCGTTGTGTTGACATCAAATCCGTAACATTATTCATACATATGCACAAACCTTTAAAGTATTCTTTAAAGAGTCTATAATGTTTAATAAACTTTCATTCATTTATATTTTGCAATTGGTGTCTAACATGAATTCTCATTTCGGAAAATCATTTCTCGAAATTCACGTTATTCACGTCGTTGGTCTTCAAATTCAGCGGCTACTAACATATTTCATACCAAATAAGCTTTGCAGACATTATTTTGACTGCATTAGACTCAAAAACGTACATAATTTTGTTGTAAACATATGTTTCACACGCCAAAATGCTAGTGAGCTACGTAACCACTATAGTAAGCGAATTATTCGATAGGTTCAGTGAAATTAGTGACTCATGGTACCTTTTTGTATGGTGACAGCTGAAAAACGTTAGTAACTATAGAATAGATTACGTTAGGTTTTTAACCTATCGTCATCTATAGTGCTCATGTTACGGATTATAATTCTTTCCGTGACCGCTAGAGGCGCTGTACGATATTTCATACAAATAATTTATTTACGTAGACGCTTGCGAGATTTGGCTGTGTAAACTCATGGTAGAGGTACTGGTCAATAACCGATATATCCATTTTCTTTTTTTTATAACTCAACAGGTACCACAGTCACGAGTGCAGACTTTAGGTTTCAAGCAGTGCTGTAACACCAATAAATTGGTATAATTCGTTTAGCTCTAAGTAAGAAAGACATGAACTTGACCAGTGTTTAAATTTTTCCACAAAATATACAATATGTCGGGTTTTGTTCCGAAATTCCTCATTATATTAACGTATACAACGAGTATTGTTTGTTCAGCGAGTGTTCGCATGGTAATTGCACCGTGCACCTTTTTGTCGACGTTTTATAAGTGCCCATGTAGGGCTATGGACACGTGGTCCGACCGCATAGTCCGATTAATCGGACTACGTGAACTTTTTTTTTCAGTTGGTTCGATTAATCCGACCATGTGTTTATGAAATTTCTGATAGTTCGATCAATCGGACTATGTGAACTTTTTGGTTTGTCCCTGTTGAGTTACACACAGACTTACTTATCGGAACAAAAAGGTCCCAGTGTTACAGAGCCTGATTTATAATTTAAAGTTGTTCTTGCTGTATCTACCTAACTCTCACAAACTACCAAGAGGCCAGAAACATGAAGGAGATATTGTATATTGTTAAAAGGATAACCAAATCTAAATAATTATGTAAAATATTAGATTACCTAGACATCTATTATTGACATTGAATTATTACTTTATAAGGGTAGTCGGACTATATAAACTTGAAATTCCTTTATATTTCGATGAATCGGACCAAGTGAACTGGTGGTTTGACTGCGTGGTTCGACTCCAAAGTCGGACCACGCGGTCCTAAGTTTTAGTAGTTCGACTGGCAAGATTCTAAATTCTAACCAACTGGAAAAAAAAGTTCACGTGGTCCGATTGATCGGACTATGCGGTCGGACTTGTATCCATAGCCCCATGTAGGCCTATATGAAATAAAAATATTATGATTTGTTTTGTTTTAATGTTGTACCGTGTGCAGCTCGGGCGACGGCGAGGGAGACTTGGATGGCGACGCGGATGGCGGAGCGGGCGCGGGCGCGGGCGCGGGCGCGGGCGCGGGCGCGGACGCGGACGGAGACGCGGGCAGCGCCGACGTGCCCGCCGAGCGCGACGAGCGCGACGCGCACGACGACGTGTCGCTGTACGACATCGACGACGACGACACCGGTAACTGCCTACTCTTGAACCGGCTTCTAATTATCCTTCGTAGTTCACATTGAAGGGTGTAAAATTAACGATGCCTACCTTCCATCATCAGCGCATTCACATGAGATTATGATAATCAGACTCAAAAACATGAACAGCTTTAGAAAATATATGGAAAACGTAACAAGTGCTTATAAAGGGTGTAAAAGTAACCTTAACGCAAACGAAGGGCACTTGCGCTTACCCTGCCACTGCGATATTTTTTTTGTTCTAGACCATACCTGGGAACTTTCTGGTTATGGAGTTATTGGGGGTCAAAGTTCCAAATTATTCACAGCTTTTAGTTTTTCAGAAAATAACTTTAAGTACTTAAATTACCTCCATGACCCGTTTACTATTCAAAGCATTCATTAGCACAATGTTTTAACATTGCTACATCAAGTTTTACGGTAAAATTGATTTTGGACTCCAAAAAAAAATCGTTTAAATTTTTGCGTAGCGGTACAATAATGCTTGGTTGACGGCTTCGTCAAGGGTTCGTTTACACCCTGCATACAAAGTGTTGACGTAACGACGTACGTCGTTTTGATTTATAAAAAAACCTTTAAAAATTTGATTTCTATTCATACTCAGTAAATGTAGTATGAAACGATCGCTTTATCTCTCACATCTCGTTGCAAAGAGTTGTCGTTCGAAAAGTGCTGATTATCAGCCTAGTTTGAATAAATGACTTTTGATTTTGATTTTGTCGCATCGTTTTAAGTGCCGTTTTTCGTGTACAGACGACATCAGCGACGACGACGACGGAGAGAGCGGCGACTGGGGCGAGCGCGACTCCGTGGACTACCGCAGGTGAGTGTGCGGCGTGCGGCAGTGCGGCAGTGCGGCAGTGCGGCAGTGCGGCAGTGCGGCAGTGCGGCAGTAACGCTCGTGTGTTGTTGCAGGTCGGGCAGCGCCGAGCGAGCCGCCGCGCAGGTACTGCCGGGCTGCGTGTGACGTCACCAGCCGGTGCCGATGCACATCACCGTATCGATCAGATATCTCTCATTCCTAAGAGTTTTTTTTCCATTTATTTGGCCATTACACGCCAAATAGTTGATCATTTTTTAAATATTTAAATAGGGTATTTCACCAAAAAAATCTGATAAGTCCGTCTGTTAGATTATCAAAAAATATTGAATACGTGTTTTTACCCGACTGCGGCGAAACCCAAAAGGAGGGTTATGTGTTTGGCGTGTATGTCCGTTTCTTTGTACCCTCAGAACTCCTAAATGGATGAAGGGATTTGAATAAATATGCGTCGTTAGATTCGTCTTGATGGTACGAGTGTCACTGGTTACATTAAAATTAAAAAAGAAAAGAAATATGCAGATTTTGGGGGCCATATATCGTATTTCAAAAAATAAAAAAAAACCTTTACCATCGAGTAGGGTATCAAATTGAAGGGTTTTATAAGGAGATTACAAAAATATATGACACTTAAACAACGTGGCGCTACAATGGTGACATTAATTTTACGTTTTCACAATTTCGTTTCATGAAAACAAAAAAAATCCATGAAACGTTATTATTTGCGGAGCAATACTTTAAAGCAAAGAGATATCCCTTTGTCGGCGAGCGGGCCCCACCCCGAGCAGCCACATCCAATTGTTTGCGTTCCTAGTGCCAGCCTAGCTCGTGTCCTTGACACACTTCTTCACTACTGTGTGCGTGATTACGTCGAGCAATTTTGTGAATGTTTCCGAGAAAAAGACGCTCACCTATTGTTTTATTTATTTATTTTTGTGCTATTATAGTAATTAGAATAAGGTACTGCGATAAAGACGCTTTGTTTTGTTTTAGTTTTCTAATCTAGTAGGTACGATGACATCTCTTGCGATACGGACGCTTTTATTTGTGTTATTAGTGCTTGTGTAAACTTGTGATCGTGATGGCAAATACACATCCGAACTACACAGCAGCTGAATATGCGGACATGATCCTAGTTTACGGAGAATGTCGTCAAAATGCCGCTCTTGCGATAAGGACATATCGCGAGAGATATGGCGGTTCAAGACAATGTCCTACTAATCCTCGCACTATCGTAGGAGCTCTTCAGCGCATCCGCAAAAACCGGCCAGTGGATCCTAGGTCTCAACGCCCTGATCGACCACCTACACGACAAAACCCAATGCAGTTAACTGAAAATGTGCTACAATATTTCCAAAACCAACCCAAAACTAGCCTCCGCCAGAGTGCTAGGCATTTTCAAGTTCATCACAGGACTGTCCATAGGATATTAAAGCGCGAAAAGTGGCACCCATTCAAGTTTAGAAAAGTACATACTCTGCTATCGCGTGATAAAATTGATCGAGTGAATTATTATGGTTTAAGAACTTTATTTCTCAAAAAGAATTACATTCACTTATATGAGAAAAAAACTTATTTCTAAATACATTAGCGACGCGACGGTTACACAACAAAAAAAAATAAAAAATAAAATAGGTTAGATTAGAACACTACCCGAAGATAGCTTAAAATTTTAAATCCGCTAAAATGTGTTTCTTTAGAGATTTTTTAAAAGTATACATGGACTTTTGATCTTTAACATTCCGAGGCAATTTGTTATAAAGCTGTGCTCCTTCATACAGAATAGTACTCCTGCCGTAGTTTGTTCTAGGGGCCCGCAACGCTATGTCATTTGCTTGTCTAGTTCTGTATCTGTTTTTTATTTGTGATTGTTTTGTAAGAGTGATTTGTGTGTGTATGTTTTTGTTTAAAATTTTATTTTATTGTCAGTGGTTACTGAGTAAAATTGAAGAGGAAAGTGCTAGATCGCCAGACCTCACGCCACTCGATTTTTTTTTCTGGGGATGCATCAAAGACGATGTGTACGCGGAGAACTTGGATTCGGTGGAACAATGACGCCATCGAATAATAAATGCGTTTGAGAAATTGAGGGAAATGACTCTGAGTGACAATTTATTTTCAAATGTGCGGGAAAACATGAAACGCCGTTTAACTCTTTGCATCCGCCAACGCGGTGGTCTCATTGAAAATAAGAAAATTTAAAATGACAAATAAAAGCAGTGATTAGTGATGACAGTTATAACCAATAGTAACAAGAGAGGGTGACATGATAAGTGTTTAGACTAAGCACCTCCGCTGTAGGTATCACTTGCGCCGCTCGGTTTCTTTGATTAAACGCCGTCAAAGAATCGGGCCGCTCACGAGTAGGCACAAAACGCGTTGCGCGGTTGCCAGCGCGTGAAGCGACGCGTTGCCGCTCCGACTTAACGTAAGCCAGCTAGGTAAGTAATTTCATGAATGATTTTTTGCAAGGGTGATCCCAATTTTAGTTTGTTTTTTTTTTTTTTCAATTTACGAGTTATTTTAACCTATAAAAATTAATATGATTAATGGGCACTAGCCCTACACGTGTGTTAAATTAATGTCACCATTGTAGCGCCACGCTGTATGTTTAAAATAAATTCAAAGTCACTTATCATATAAACAAACACTAAAGTTAAATCATCTGCGGAGATTTTTACGCGACCAACGAAAGAACAGACACAAAAGAACTAAAAAGTTGGAATTAAAAAAAAGTAGTTAAAAAACTAAAAAACCCGACTGAAAAAACTTGAAAAGTATAAACAAGCATTTTAAATATGAAATGAAAATAGAACCCCGCCTGCTTCCAAGTTTTGTTTAATTTAAAATGTGCTTGTCATATACTTTTCAGTTTTTTCAGTCGGGTTTGTAAGTTTTTTAACTACTCTTTTTTTGTTTTATCAAATTAATAAAAATTGACGAAAATAATACGTGTCAAAGATCATGAGTGGGGGCTTTGACGTCATTTTGTGGGTAAAAAAGTACTAACCTTGTGACGTCATACGACTTCACGCGACTTTTCGAAGAACTGTATCGTCTTCATCTTTCGTTTAAGTGAAAAAACAAAAAATACGTGTCCATTCGTTTTTGCAAACCTACCTGACGGACTAATTATATTTTTTTGGTGAAATGCCCTATTCAAAACATTTAATTGCTTGAAATTTGGGTACATTTATGGATGAAAAAATACAAACAAAAGAGCTTTAGACGTTTTATATATATATATTTTTATACATGTCAATATGCAGACAGGCGTGGTCGATGTCAAAGGAGATCACCCAGATTGGCAAACATATGCGCACGCTGTACTTGATCATTATTTTGCTGCAGTGTCATTGGAGTATCTCCTAAGATATTTTTTTAAATTCAAATATTGTAAGGGCAATTTTGTTCAAAATTTAATACTTGACGAATAACGGATTTATTTGGTATGGGTTACCATGTTTTAGAAACTCCTTCGCAAATAACTCATTATATTAGAACAAAGATGATAACCTTATAAAAAGGTTATAGTGATTCAACATTGTCAGTGCTTTTACAACATTTTTCATTGATGCTCCGTTCCTATTCGTCGTAACTTGATATTATAGCTTAGTTTAGTCTTCCTCGATAAATGGGCTATCCAAAACTAAAATATTTTTTTCCATTTGAACCAGTAATTGGTAAGATTAGCGCGTTCAACCAAACAAATAAGCTGGGTGATGTCCTTTTTATGTAAATGTCATCGCTTAGAAACAAAGGAAGATTGCATTGCATGCTGAATACGTTAATTGTGATTGTTTAGTGTGCGGTCATGCGGTGTGCGCGGCCAGGCGCGGCGCTTGCAATGTCGTCCAGCCGTTACTGAGATTGCATGACGCTTGCTCGTTTATTATGTTTATGTTATTCCAATAAACCGATATATCTTAGTGCGTTACACTGGGTGCTGTGTTTTGATATTTTTGGTGTATTTGCTTATAATATTTACTTTAAGCATCGATATGATATTCCGTAGTAAATGATTACAAACATAACCCTATTGTCCCCGGCCCATAACATAACCCCATTGGCCACGTTTGCTTCTACTTGTCATTGAATTTTAACACAGAACGTTAATCTACACTATTGGAAAAAACTAAGGGATCAAAAAAAAGTTCCAAATTTTAGATATCGATACCTATTTGTTTTTTTTTTAGAATTTTGTAGATATCGATATCAAAGACAAAAGGATCCTTTCCATTTGGAGACCGATATCTCGGTGAGAAGTGAACGTATCAAGGTCTATAAAAAAAGAAATGAAAGCTACACAAACAAAGTATCCGATCCTTATAGTGGTTAAGCAAAAAAATAACCACGCCCATACAAAATAAGTTTTTTTTTGTTTTGGTTTTTCTAAGATTACTCAAAAACCACAGACGATAAAAAAAAATTGAAGTTCTGATTCAAAAATACGCTACGATTTCCTTTTTTTATTTTTTGTACGACCATTTCTCTCGAAGTTACGGAAACTACTTTTGAAAATTGACCAAAAATTTTTGATTCCTTAATTTTTTCCAGTAGTGTATATTAATATTGTATAGAGATAACATTAGGTTTGTGAGTTTGGATGTAGAGAAAACTCAAGATCTAAACTCAAAATCAAAATATTTATTTTACATAGGCCTGCATGGGCACCAATAAAACGTCGAGAAAAACTGTACTGTTCGAGTTGGTCGTTTCTTATGGTGAAGAATCGGCAAAGAACTCCAGTTACTGGTCCGGTTCGAAAATTGTTTCAGTCATTCAGTTCTCTTTGCGGCCAATGGTTCGACGAATAAACCCACCGCAAATTGTGCCGTCATTTTTAAGCCGATACAGGAATCTAGGGAATAATAATCGATGAGTGCAAGTGTCCTTATGGCCTTTAGAAGTTTTAAGTAAAATAAAGAAATATGTGTGTAGTATAGAGTACCTATTTAAAGATATCATACTTTTAAAGAGTTCTCAAAAGCAGTCATGGTTTTTTCCGTAACATCCGTACACAGATAACCTGCTCTATATTCCGTATGTTGTACATAGTGTAGCGCTAAACACGTGCTGACGTCTCATACGCATGCCCTAGTGGGTCCACTATGACGTTAAACGTCATGCATTCTGTCGTCAATGATTTTTAAACAGAAACTTAATGTTCACTTTTTTTATGTTGTCCCGCTTCGTTAGCAATATGTAATGCACTCCTGGAAATATTAAGGGATCAAAAAAAAAAATGGGTAATTTTCAACAGGCCGTAACTTCGAGAGAAATGATCGTAAAAAAAACAAAAGAAGTAAATCGTAGCTCCAAGTGTATAGTTTGGATTTAAAATTTTGTAGCGTCAGTGGTTTTTCGGTAATCTTAGAAAAACCAGAAACAACATTTTTTTTCTAAAAAAACATAGTATATTTTTTTGGTCTATGGGCGTGGAAACATTTTTTTTTGCTTAACCACTATAAGGATCGGATGCTTTGTTCATTTAGCTTTAATTTCTTTTTTTATAAACCTTGATTCCACTTTCGATTGGCCTGTTGGTCTAGTGGTTAGTGACCCTAACTGCTATGCCGGAGGTCGTGGGTTCGATTCCCACCCAGGATAAATGTTTGTGTGATGAGCACGATCATTTGTTCTGTGTCTGGGTGTAATTTATCTATAATATGTATGTATTTAGAAATATATAAGTATGTTTATCAGTTGTCTAGTACCCATAACACAAGCTCTGCTTAGCTTGGGACTAGATGGCGTTGTGTGCAATGATAGTTGTGGAATATTGTGGAATACTTATATCGGTCTTCAAATGGCAAGGGTCCCTTTGTCTTTGATATCGAATATCAGCAACCGGGTAACAGGGCACCACTCCCATGAAAAGTCAATGCACCGTTTTTGAGGAACCCAATTATTGTAACCAAGGGTTGGTTACAAAACACTTTATATTCGCGTAAAAGGCGTATTCAGGTAAAAATGAAGTATCGTTTGGCAGGAAGAGTGAAAGGGAGGTGGCCCTGTTTCAATCTGCAGAGTTACTATTAAAACATTTGAAGTTGTTTGAAACAGAGGTAGATTATAGTCCCGTCGGGGCTGCGGGTTGTTCGCAAGAGGTACAACAGCCGCAGGGCTAAGAAGGAACATGGATGGTTTTTAGTCAGTAGAAGTCTGACACTCCCTTTCGCTCTGCCCAAGAGCGGGAGGGGTAATTTGATGATTTCCCACCGCCCAAAAAAAAAAGTTTTACAATAACCTAACACGAAGGGCTCGCTCACTACACCCATTCGAACCAAACCTCTGCGAGCCGGGCTGCCTCGAGTCCCGAGTTTGCTTCGCTCGCTCTTGCATCCAAAATGACGTAGCAGTAGTAACATTGCCTATTGTGCACGCATACAATCAGAGAGGCTCCACTGGGGACTTAAATACCACAAATCACAGGTAACACATTCATGCAACTCGGCAAGCTTTTTCTTTTTTTTCACGTTCCGTTTTGCCTATTTTTAAGTCACTTCGCACCACAGACAATATGTGGTTATTAGGTGGTGATTAGGTTGTCAATCGCTCATTTTAACTTTCTGTTTTTGCTTTTTATCTAATTTGAGGTTAGGTTAGCTTTCCGAAAAACATGTATTACCTTGTAATATGTTAATCAATCAATCAAATCAAATCAATCAAAATCATTTATTTCAAGTTGGCCAGTTACAGGCTCTAATGAATAGTCGAACAAATACTAAATTTTAATAAGCTAATAAACTAAGCTACAGTCCCACTCACAAGGCATAATAACTGTCAGTGTACTGTAGTTTCCGATTCCAAAGCGTTGGTCTCATGAGAAGAATGGCAAGAAACTTCATGGATACTCTTTTAAATCATAATATTGTTACAAAACTTTGGTTACATCATTCATATCGAGATTGGTATATTATCATGTGACAACGATGTAGCAAGTTGTGCACGATAAGTGTCGACAGTAAAGCCAAAACGACGATTTAAAAATAATATAATAATTCAAACAAGCCGTGGCAACTAAGAGGTGACCAGTCACAACTGACAGCACCCGTTCACGAGCATGACGCATGGATCAGCCACCATTCCACTTAACCATTTTAAAGGGAACGAAATGACCCGACACACCCGCCACCATCAGCGAGACATTTAAGTGAGCATGACACACTCTCAATCGCCAGGGCATATCCAAGTCAAATAAAAAATAGATAAAAAATATAGTTATAATCGGGGACTCACGCTGCCCTACCAACTTTAACCCGTTATATCTACCAACTCGTGCCAAACCATACCAGTAGGGCTATTGCGTATCTTTTAAATGACAGTGGCTATCATATTGTCTATGGATTGACTGTCAAATTGGTTATGGTTTAGTACAAAACGGAACCATTTGACAGTAATTGATAGGCACTAAAGGTTAGCCACTGTCATTTAAAAGATACGCAATAGCCCTGCTGATCCAACCTGAGTCATCAGTAATAATAGTAGCTACTAGTTAGGCTTTTCTTTAAGTAAACGCGCTTATGTAGCTTCACATACGGAATCTAGAGGAGGCTATCTGTGCATGCGTCTCTCGTTACGTTTGGTAAATGATTGCAACCACGTTTATGTACCATATCTAATTATAGATGTAACCGTTGCATGAAAGTTGTAGCAACAGCCACGCGGTTTGGTATTGGCACTTGTTGTCACTTACTATAAGACTGAACTTAGCCGCTAGCCGCTAGTACTCCTGTGCTGGGTGTCATGGCGCGAGTGGCAAGTGCTGGCAGCATACTTGTAACACCCGACGTGTATTGACTAAATTACGATAATTGTTCCGCAAGATGGGTTCACTAATGTTTCACCGAAACTCTTTCGACTAATTTTTAGTTAACAACCAATGTTTTATATTCTTTTTATGTAACAAACCACTTATTTTGCAAATGTTTTATTTTATGAACACTTACTTTACAAACATTCATTTGGCAAATGCTACTCTTTACTAATGTTTCACATGATATTTAATCATTTATACATTTTTCATTTAATATTCTGATTCTTTTGACAGCATCACGTTAAACCTAAAAATATATTTTTACTATAAATCATTTAAATCAGCCGCAAAGTGATCATAAGCGCAGGTTACGTCACGCAAATATCTGATTTACGTAACGTTTCGTTATAAATATAATGTCACAGTGACTACATGTCGGGGAGCCATGTGTACATTTAGCGACGGTGTGTTTCCTGTTGTAAATATTGTATAACAACTGTACCAAAGCGTAGTCGCCGAAACCTCGCTGTGCGGTTCTTCTATGCAGGTTACAGTATGCAGGGTTTAAAGTAACAACCTAACCTGTCCTAGTCTTAAATATTTCAAATATAAGTTTATCCTTTTTTATTTTGTATGTATGTATTAGCTGAACTTGTTAGGCAATTATAGTTTTGCCAATCGTTGCTTGTCAAATGAAAAGACAATGACCGAAACTCGTACCAAGAATTCTCGAGTTTCAAGACCAAAATATTATAGTAATTATTTTCATAATTTTTTACGACATCATGTGGCTGGGATTTGATTTATGAAGAAGGAATTTAATTTAAAGTATAAAAGTATGAATATTGTTTTACTCCCTTTATTTATATGGCGTTCACACAAACACAACCAGTTCAAAAGTCGTTCTGTTAGATCTGTCAGTTGATTTTGACAGTTCGTCTGACTACCATACCTACTTGCCTGGTTTTGAGACTATTTTCGATTTTATAAAATGACTCCGAAACTCGGATTTAGTTTACAAAAATAACTTTTGTAGTAGTTAATACATATAATAAATGTAGACAATAAAAAATTAAGTTTGAAATTGACACAGTTCGGTACGGGAATCCATATATCCATGAACAAGATCTTTTGTAAATTAATTTTCGGTGAAATGGCAGGATACCCGCGAGATATTAATGACTATACATCCGTTTGTGCGTGCCATGGTGTGGTATAAGTTTGTTCCGCCCTTTACAGCGTATTAATGTAAGCGTACTTATAATTAGTTGTATGTAAGTGTATGTATAGCTGGTATGCGGTGGGCGGGGCCTGTTTATGTAAATAAAGGAATTTATTCAGTTGCATGTGTGTGTTTGATTTGTTTAACTGCGCACTAAGTGCACACGGTACGGTCGTGCACAGCGCCCCGATCTGTGTAGGTTCATATGTATTTGTTTAATTCTATATCATGTTCCCTCTGTAAACCTGGATTTTCTGAAGGCTATAGATAGATAATATTAGATAGTTTAAAAGTGATTTTCTTTTCTATCTTTTTTGTGTTTTGTTTAGCTCACCACGACCTGCCGTCGACAAATCGCTCGAACTGCTCGATCGTCTATTGCATAATAATACTCGGAGTTGTTCTGAGTCGAATGGCATTCGTACAGACTAATGTACCCGTCACGTGCAGTTTTGTATTTTTATTAGTAGGTATATAATGATTACGTCGCGTAGCTAGTAGACTGAAGCTGTCCATGTGCAGGTGGAGCCTTCCCCCGCGCCGGAGCCGGAGCCCGGCGCTGCGCCCTCCACGTCCTGCAGGTAACCAAGGCTCCCCCGCCCCCGCCCCCGCCCCCGCCCCCGCCCCTCGGTGTCGGCTCACCTCGTGCCCGTTGCAGACGCCTGGCGGAGAGCACCCCGGACCTGGTGCTGGACCTGCCGGCGCGCGCCGCGGCTGACGCGGCCGACACCTTCGCACACAACCGCGACACGCTCAGGCGCGCGCGCCGCCCCGACGAGCCCGCCGCCCCCGCCGCCCCCGCCGCCCCGGCCGCCCCCGCCGCCCCGGCCGCGCACGGCAGCCCGGTGCCGGCCCGCAACACGGCGCGCGTGGCCGCCAAGTTCGCGGAGCTGACGCTGACGGGCGGCTCGCTGAAGCCGGCGCTGGCCGCCAAGCCCGCGCTGCTGCGCCGGCCCACGCCGCACCCGCAGCACTCGCAGCACTCGCAGCACTCGCAGCACTCGCAGCACTCGCAGCACACACAACACCAGCTGGCGCCCGCGGAGCCCGAGCCCGACCCCGCCTGCTAGCGCGTCCGCTACCACGTCCGCTATCACGTCCGCTACCACGTCCGCTATCACGTCTGATGAATCTCGTTTCGATAGACCGGAGTCGTCCCCGTAGGACGAGCCCGGTGCGCTTGGCTCGGTCGGCTGTATACGTGAGCCCGCGCCGGCCAGCGAGCGATACGTTTGTAAGAATATAATCTTAAACTATGTCATTATTTTTTATACGCACCGCGGAAGAACACGAACGTGGCCGACGGTGCTTTCATTGAACCGCTGTTTATTATCGTGCTGTAGATTTAGCTAGTAGGTATGGACGTATTTTTTGAAGTAATTTTAAGCCGTCGAATGAGGCTAATATTTAGTAGGTGCGTGTAGTGCATCTCTGAACTCTGACGGCCTTATTACAAAAGTGGTTAAACCTGGGTTTAACTTAGACTTAGTATCGCATGCCGTCACTTTCACACTCTCACTTCGATAATATTTAAAAAAAAGTGACGGCATGCGAGATAAACTAAGTCTAAGTTAGACCCAGATTTAACCACTTTTGTAATAAGGCCGTGTCAGTGTTCCGCCGTCGAGTGCGACGAGGCAGGACGTACGGCAGCCGCTGCGTGTTCATTCGCGGCGCAATATACATTGTACTTTGTCGAATGTGCTGTATCGATACCTTATATGATAACCTCGTACTCAATAAACCAGTATTACACAATAATCGTATTTTACTCATATCCTAAACTCCGAATCCGCACCGCAAATACGATCATCGTGGCGATGGTGTTTTTTTTTTAATTTTACAGAATAGATTTATCATAATTTGACATGATAATATTTACAATTCTTATAAAGGTTGTAAAAGTAACCTTAACAAAACCGAAGAGCACTTATTCTCCCCACTTTGTGTCTAGTGGGATCGTTGGGATGATCGCAAATGATCGCTGGGAACCCCCTAGTTACGGAGACATTGAGGGCATGCCGGGTACAGATAGTAATATAAATAATAATAAAATAGTTTATTGGTTTAGCAAGTTTAGGTCTAAACAAAATTTTGTGATTGGATCCTCCTTTTAGGCAGATAATGCCTGTGTTAGGAGAGCCCGCTCTTCCATTTCAAGACGTGAAATACAAATAGCAAAAACATAAATATAAAAAGCTTATTTACTAAAATTAAGATTTATAAATAAATAAAACATGAAATAAACATTAATCTCTTTTCTTAAAATCAAAAGTAGAATGCATGACTGGGTCTGCGGGTCTAAAATGACCGCTTTAACAGAATCCCCGCAGAATATTAGTATGAATCACGTTAAAAATTTCAAATTCTTAAAATGGATTTTATGTCTATACCTAACTGTAAAGTCCATTTTAAGAATTTTACTTTTTTATTATTATTACGATTCTGCTAAAGCGGCCATTTTAGACACCCTGGGTATTGTTGTTGTATGTGTGTATGTATATGTGAGTAAAAGAGTGTGTAGCCTGTAGAGTAGATGTGACAGCGAGTGCATGAGTGTGAGTATGTGAATGTGTCAAGGTTTCAGAAATATTTCAGTATCATTGTAAGTAAGGGTTTGTATCCATTTCATTATTGATTTTTAGTGTCATAGGAGTTTTTGGGAAAGATATTATATATATATATATATTTATTGATTTTGTTGTACAACGCAGCAGATCGTTTACTTAAATGCATATGGCAAGTAAAGTCCTTGTCCTGGGGATGTTAAGTATCAAAGCTTTCCTCCTTTTTAGACGACTGCCCCAAAAAAAGAGTTATATTTTTTTTAGCGTTCATGTTTGTATGTATGTTTGTGAGTTTCTTTATTCCACCATAACTTCAAAACGCCTGAACCGATTTTAATGTGTGTGGTATCGTTAAACTCCTTGCGTTATCCCGGGACATGGGCTAGACAAAAAGTAAAAAAAAAACATAATAAGGTGGCCATAGTTTAGAAATAAAAAGAACTATTAATTTATGTTTATTAAAATTTCGATGGAAAATATAATCATCGTCTAGAACTTGTTAAGTAGATTACAACAATATACCACAGTAGTATTCAATATCTATTGGCTACTAATAATACTACTCAACAAATGAGATAGTGACATTTTAAACCCGGGACTCGATACGAATGAGCTACATATCAATAGATTCTTTGTAATAAAATAAATAAAACTGGCTAGATTTTAACTCCCAAATCCATCTGCGACAGCAGCTAAATGGTTTTTAAGTTTGTATGAAAAATCAATATGCGTGAATAAATTTACTTGAAACATGGTAAGAACATTAATTTAAGGAAAGCATCATACCCACCAAAAACAAAACATGTAAGAAAAGCCAAGCCGCGCAACTCACTTTTACCGTAATAAGTAGTGAGATCTATGTAATACCAAGTCAGTAAATATATTTAATCCCTACTTAAAAAACCTTTGATGTTTTAAATAAAAGATTGACTTGGCCATTGCATCACATTGGCCAATGCGATTTTAACATTTAAAATCGCATTGGCGAATTGAACATTTAAATATACCGTGTTTATACAATGCCTAATTGGTTACTAAAAATTCAGGCTTTTAGTTTTATCCACAACGAAGTTATAGGAGGTCGAAAATGGCCTGAACTGGTTCGAGAAAAGGATAGTACGGCCGTGCCGCTTTATTGCTCGACTTTTCGGGGGCACTGCCGTGCCCCCAGATTTGCAATCATAGGTTTTTCAAAAGTACCCCTTAAAGGGTGGAAATAGAAGATCAGGGTAGATTTTAGTTTGGAAAAATCTGACTGCGAGATTCAACTTCAAACTCCTTGCTAACACAAATGAATTTAAAGCATTACGTTTGTTAAAAAACAAATCTATTGTTTCATGTCGTCGTACGTAATACTATAAATTAAATTAACAAGCGGCCATTTTTACAAAAAAATCATAGATCTTATAATTGTATGTAAATTGCATGTATAGGGTGGAATTTTGTAATACCACCTGGAGGGAAAGTACTCTTAATACTGTAGATAGAAAATTTTACTCAAAGGAAACATTCCTTTATTTTTTAATAAAAAGCAAACTGCATTCAAAGATTTTCGAAAATTCTCTTCTCTCACACCCGGGAATCGAACCGGCTAAAATCTTATGCGAATAACAACGAGTTGAGAGTTGAAGTTCAGAATAAGATTTATAATATTCACCACAACACTTTATTTAAGGTTACTAGAAATGAATTCGTTAAAAGAATAAATTTGTGTATCCAAGAGAATGGAGCCCATTTCGAGCAACTAATTAGTTAGTTTACCATTTTTTGTAAATAATTAAATTAATTTAGGATTTCCTGGTTTTCCTTTCATTTAATTTATCATGTTTGTTAGAGAGATTTCATCCTTATAATTGACCCTAACGAAATTATAGACAGTCGAGTCGCAAGCCACCATTGCTTATGGCAACATTGGCAACTAGCAGCTGACTTCTGTTTCAATGAGAACGCCATGAAGGCGCATCAGCAGGGCTATTGCGTATCTTTTAAATGTCAGTGGCTATCATATTGTCCATGGATAAACTATTAAATTGGATAAGGTTTAGTACAAAATGGAACCATTTGACAGTAATTGATAGGCACTATAGGTTAGCCACTGTCATTTAAAAGATACGCAATAGCCCTACAGGTATCAGTGGCATCCCCTTTAAAAAATGATAATATGGTATCGTTTTGCCTTCAACCAAGCGTGGTGGCTTAAAATTGTTTATAAGGTCACACTAACCAACTCCTTGCCACCATCATTTTCATGCTTACCTTAGCCAGGCCCCGAACATTGGACGATGACGTGCCAGGCGCGTCATGGGCCTGCATCCAGGATGACGCACCTATACATATTAAGTATATTAAATATAGACAGTACCTAATAGAGCGTCATTGGCTTACTGTGATGTTTTATGCGTATTTCGCCGTTATACTGCGTCGATCTGCTAACAGAATAAGTTCTTTGATTGCTTCGATTTCTATTCGTTGATATTCAAAGGAAATATGGCCTCTCAAAAGGTAGGATTTACTTATTTCATTTGGTAAAATGTTACAGGGGTCGTAAACATTTGTGTACACCCATACTTAACACTTGTAGTAGCTCATTTGTTTGTATTAATAAACGTATTATTTGTAGATGTTCAGCAACGAGACGAAATTTTTCCTGATGCAGTCAGGCATTATTCACTGATAAGCACGAACATTACCATAAACAAGATAACAATAAAGTTTTTTTTTTCTGAAAGTAGTCAATCGATTCTGCATATTTTAAAGAATCGTAAATTGGTAATGTGAATAATGAAAATACACTAAATGCACCGCGCTCTAGAGTTACATGAAAATATAAAGTTGTGTAAGGGATCTACATCTGCCGACAAACTGTAATACAGTTTGGCAGAAGTAATATATTTTTCATCCCCCCCCATCTCGGAAAGAGTATTTTTGCTCTTCGATATCTGAGTGCAAAAGCTGTTTTTATCCGTTAGAGGATAAAGTAAATTGAATTTAGAACATCGTGTGCACTAAGTTTGTGAATTCAAAACATCATTAAACCTATTTACTTTTCTCCATGGTGCCGAATTTATCATACAACTTTTTTTTAATTTGTTAGAAAATCAGACTTGGAACCTTCTTAGTGTAGGTACCTACTTTTTATTTGCTTTGCGCGCGCAATTTACTTTTCACGACATACTGTTAAAACCTTAGGTTAAAAATAAAAACAAGAAACTTGTAAACAAGTTAAAAACCTAAAATGAGTGAATTGGGCGACGAGGAAGTTTATTTGACGCTTACAGAATTGACTGAAACTGTTAAAAATGCACAAATGAGCTTTCTCCCTCAACAATCGTTCACGCGAGAAGTATTTGAAACAGTACGATATGTTTAACACGTGGCGACTAGATAAAGGAGCCAAAACTTTTTCAGAAACCGTTTTGCTGGCATATTTTATTGAATTATCCGAGACGACGAAATCAAGCACTTGGAGTACATATTCAATGATAAAAGCAACAATAAAGATGAAAAAAGACAAACATTTCGACACCTATCCTCAATTAGTGGCAGTTTTAAAAAGAGCGTCATTTGGTCATCAACCAAAAAAAGTCGAAGGTTTTCACAGCATCTATCATAATATGGTAGTTAATACCTAAACTGAAATAAAAGTATCTTGTGATTGTAAATGTTTTTTTTTTTGCATTAAGTCATTTCCTCGCTGAGGTGGGATGAAAAGTTACGTGTTGCACTCGAGTGCAAAGATTTTTCACCTCGTATTCTTTTGATTCCCTCGCTAACGCTCAGGATTCTCGCTTGCTCGGTCCTCAAAATTGACCACGCGGTTAAAAATCAACTTTGCACTCTTGTATAACAAATAACTATTGTAACACGGATGTGACCATAAATAAACACGTTTTTCAATTTCAAAAAAAAAAAAAACAAGGGGCTGGTGTCCGCAACTCCACGCTCAATGCGCGTATTTTGCATGCTGGTGGGAATATCACTCGATCCACCCCAGCTCCCCGAGAAAAGCCAGCAACACATTGGTGTTACTGGTAATCAGGAGAGTACCTGGGTCACCGAAGTATTTTGCCCTGTATGGTGCAACCCCCGGACTTGAATAATTTTAGAGTTGTAGCGGGCAAAGCCGCTAGCAACAGCTAGTTAGTTATAACTTATAAGGCATTTTTTCAGTAGGTAACAAGATGGATTGTATTATTGTCTGAAACTAAATGAATAAACATAATAAAATAAATCAGGTATTATTATTGTTGTCTTCGCTTCCTAGGTCTTTGCATCGAATGGAAGTGAACTGCCAAAATTGTTCTGTTTTTCGGTGAATACCGTATGAAGAGGACTTTTGCATTAGCACTGTTGATCAGTTAACTATCACAGCTAATCAGGTGGTTGTTCTGAATATCTGCTCACGCAGACCATCACTGGGTGACTAGTTGCTTTCGTCACTGACTGGTCTGCCCAGTGCCCTACGAGTTCAACTCCGTTAAAGTAGCGTGTGGTTCGTACGAGGGGGTCTACTCTATGAGCATGAAACCCGTAGTTAAAAATTGCCAACACGATTGGACAGTTGTCCATACTCCGGCTGTATTTTCAAAACTCATGAATCCGAATATTATAGGGAGTAAGTAGGGTTCATTTCAAACTTACTTAGTTGTTTCGAATGGGCCCGTATTTTCGTTAACGGACTTAGAGAGTAGCCCCCGAGGCTGTGCGCGAGGTTCCAGGAGAAGAGCTATTGCAGAATAATGGTGAAACGGAATCGAGTAATCGGTGGGATTCGTAACTTTATTAATATTTTGTACATATTATCATCGAACAAGCATAAATTTACATTTAACAGTTAGCTACTAATTTAATAAAATACGCAAATTTCATCACTGGCACGAAGTGTAGACGTAGCAGTAGCACGCGGCGCGGGCAGGCGCGGGGCTGCACCTGCGGGCGGGGTTCACACTGAGTTTGGACTTTAGCCACAGATTAGTGCCTTAGCGTTGTCGGATATTATTAATTTTCTTAGGTATGCAATCATGTGACGCGGCTACTGAAACTTACCAAAGGGTCGTGTCAACCATTTTTTTTTTGAGGATGGGATATCATCAAATGACTCCTGATGAGCGGGACGTGTCGGACTTCTATTGACTAAAACCACCGATGTTCCTTCTTAGCCCTTTGGGCCCGAGGGCGCGGTAGCTCTGTCGAACAACCCGCAGCTCCGACAGGCGTCAGGCGTCGGCTCTTGCGGGCCCCTACAATGTTGCTAACATCTCTTTGAGGCGCGCGTGGAACACGCTTCGCCGTCGACATGGTCTGGTGTCGTCATAGGACGGATGGACGGTGAGCTAGCCCATACTCACCGTCCAAAGGCCCGCGCCTAATTACGGTGGCCGCAAGCCATCACGTGGCACCCCACGCTCTCGCAGTGGCCTGGACTCTTTTCTAGAGGGCTCTTGCCCTCTCACGGTCCGTCACCTCCTTCGCTAGCATCACTGCTTCGCAGTAGGCGGTGACGGCGTCCCATTCCCTTTTGCCCTGGACCATGGCTTATGCCAGGGCCGGTTGCGAGAGGTCGCCGCCGCCGCCAATCGCCGCTACGAGAACACGGCCGGGGTCCGCCCAAGCGGAGCAGACCTCCGCGGGGTGCTCTCCCGTGTCTTCCGGCCGATCCTAGGACCGGAAGCATCCGGGAGTTTCCCCCCTCTACGAAATACTAACCGCACCATTTGCAAATTGTGTGAATTAGAATGAGGTCTCACCTAAAGGGTTATTGAAGCCAATCTAACTAGGCTGTGAGTAATCGTCTGAGCCAGGACTCGTCGTCCGCGCCGGCGCCGTCCCTCGCGGTTGCGGCGTGCGGCGCCGGCGCAGGCGCGGGCTAGTAGCGCAGGCAGTGCTCGTGCAGCCCGTGGTGCAGCGGCGCCGCGTTCTCCTTGTCGCGCGCGTAGTGCGGCGCGGGCGGCGCGGCCGGAGCGAACTCGGCCGCCAGCGCCGGCGCCTCGTACTCGTCGCCCGAGCCGTCCGACGCCTCCAGGTAGCCGAATAGCCGTGCCGCGCCGGCCGCGCGCACCTCGCGCCGCCGCCCCGCGCCGCCCGCACCTGCCCCGCCCCCGCCCCCGCCCGCGCCCGCTGCCCCGCCCGCGCCCGCGTCCGGCGCCGGCGGAGCCACGCTGGGCACGAAGGTGCCGGCCGCGCCCGCGCGCGCCGAGCTCACCGGCACCTTGAGGTTGCGGCTCTCGATGTGGCTGCAGGGAGAAGGAGGCGTTAGATCGTGGTCGTGCGTCAGTGCTGCGGGTTGTGCCTGCGGGTGGGGTACTGACTGGGCGTCGCGCAGGTGGTGAGCCAGCTGGTGCTGGTCGTCCGCGAGGAAGGGGCACTTGGCGCACGCTTTCTTGTTGTGCACCTTGTGCACGTGCGTGGCGAGCCGCTCGGCGCGTGCCGCCTTGTACTCGCACAGCGCGCACGCGAACGGCTTCAGGTGCGTGTTGAGGTGTCGCTTGAGGCACCAGTTGTCCACGCCCGACCACGCGCAGTAGCAGCACGCGTAGCGCCGCTCGCCCTGCGACATTCACAACAACCAATCTTACGTCTCTCCACAATAACAGTACTGAGATGCCCGTGGCCGCCCTTATTTATTTATAACGTGGAGTTAAAATTTTATGAAAAGTAAGGCATTTCAAGATATACCACATAGTTATCTTTTAGCAACAGGATGGTGTGGTGTCAGGTACTCTACCTTGCGGCGGATGGCGGCGGCGGCTGCGGCGGCGGGCGAGCTTGCGGCCGGCTTGTGGTGCGCGCCGCCCGGGGGCTCCGACTTGCCGAGCGGCGCCCGCTCCAGCTTCACGACGGGCGGCGGCCGGTACTCGGGCTGCGGCGCGGGCGCGGGCGGCGGGGGCGGGGCGGGGGGTGGAGGCGCGGGCGCGGGGGGCGGCTCGCCCGCCGGCTTGCTGTAGTAGTGCAGCGCGGGGGGCGCGGGGGCCGCGCCGCTCGGCTTTACGACGGAGGCCGAGCGCCGGATGCGGTTCAGGTCGTAGGGCTGGTCGCGGTGCATGCGCAGGAAGTGCTTCTTCACGTGGTCGGCGCGGTTGAATTGCTTCTGGCACAGGTAGCAGTGGAAGGGCTTCTCGTCGCGGTGGATGTTCTCGTGGCGCGTGAACAGGTCGCGCCGGTCGGTGGCGTAGGGACATGCCGTGCAAACGTAGCGCTTACCATCGCCCAGCCCGCCCCCGGTCCCCGCCCCGCCCGGGGAGCCGTCCCCCGGCGGCACCTGGTCTGCGCTGGGGCGGCGCTCGTGGCGCATGGCCTCCACCTTGTTCTTGAGGCGCTGCAGGTAGCGCGTGAGGTCGTCCAGCGCGGGGTTGTCGCGCAGCAGGTGGTCGGCGGCGGCGGGGTCGGAGTGGTGGTCGCGCGCCAGGTGCGAGCGCACGCCGCGCGCCCAGCCCGACGCGAACCCGCAGCCCGCCAGCGGGCACTGGAAGGCGCGCGCCTGCGAGTGCGTGCCCAGCCAGTGCTCGGCCACGCGCGCCAGGAAGCCCACGCACTCGCAGTCGGCGCACTTGAACAGGCGCTGCGCCGGGTTGTAGGACGCGATACGCGAGTGCGCCCACGCCAGCGGCTCCTCCGCGGCTGTCCAGCGGTCCTCCGCACTCGCGTCGATGCGCGGCGTGAAGTTGGCCTGCGACACACACACACTCCCGTCAACTTTCACAGCACGGACCACGGTTGATTCAGTGCATGGCTAAGCGGTTGGACTGCTGCGCTGCGTGTCGTGGGTTCGAGACCATACATAAATTTATTTATATAATGGTCTATATATAGTCATTACTCTTCACTTCATCAGACAGCTCGTTTCTTGCCATCTCAAAGTCGCACAGTTCATCCTTCGTTTCTTTGGTCTTCCTCTACTATTATACTTCTACACATTCATACCCAAAACTCTCCCCTCGTCATCCGAGTCTATAATCGTACATCCAGATAATATGTAATTTACATTAAGCTTAATGAAATAGAATAAGGTTTCAAGTTGAGACAGTGAAGTTACCTGCAGGATGCCGGGCGGCGGGAAGCCGTTCTGCATGAGCGCGGCCAGGCCCCAGGCCGTGATGTGCTCCTCCGGCCGCAGCTCATCATCCAGCTCGCGCTCGGCTGCCGGGAACTCCACTCCCACCACGCCCACGCCCACGCTCGTCTCCTCGCCGTACAGCTTCTTGGTGATCTCCTTGAACATGTCCTCGCAGTCCAACGTCAGCGACGCCACGCTGCCCACGCCCGCCCCACCTTCCATCCTTCTGCAAACCACTGCTTACATTATTGTAATAACCGAGCCTGGGATTCACTCAAACCGAGCTCCTGTGTGTCAGGCAATCACGACTCATTCTGTCTACGAAACAACTTCTAACTTGTGTGTTACTTGGCGACACTTGGTGTCAAACTGAAGGAAAATCGAGCTCTACCAGCGCTGCGGGTCGGCAAGCCACAGCCACTGAGTGGCTCACGGCCGCGGCAGCACCTCACGGCCGCGGCAGCACGCGGGCTGGCGGGCTAGCGGGCTGGCGAGCTGATGGGCCACACAAGAGACGCGCTAGTGCGTTACTCCCGCGGCCGCGCCGCACTGACACAGCCACTGAGTGCCTCACGGCAGCACGCGGGCTGGCGAGTTTCGCAGAGTGGTCATCAACATTAACATCAACAGCCTATTAATGTTCCCACAGCTGGGCCTCACGCCTCCTCTCTTTGAGAGGGAATGTGCTATAATCTACAATAATTTTATTAATATTTAAATAGAAATATACAAATTCAAGACCGCGATTTGTAGTCGGGTTTTAGTTTTTAAACTTATTTTTTTATTTATTCTTGTTTTACGAAATATTTGTAACTGTTATACTATTTACAATATGCTCTAATTCAGAAATTATTAAAAACGTGAACTTTGGAATTTTATTTGTGATAAAATAACATGCGTGTAGTCCAGTCCACCCGTGACAACAGTCGAGTCTATGAACAGTCGTATCGAGAACTCTGGCGCAGCGCGTTCCAAGTTACGTGACCGTGCTAAAAAGATTACTTAAACCACAGACTGAAGTCTGGGAGGAACTTTTGTCTGAATGGCAATGTAGGTGGGATACTTCCATCAAAGGCCGACACCTCCACCAGTTCTTTCCATCCGTTCGTGAGCGGCTGGCCAGGACATGGCTGGAGGTGGATCACTGTGTTGCCCAATTTCTCACAGGTCATGGTAACTTTAAGAGTAAATTATTTTCCTTCAAGCTTGTTGCCTCGACTTTTTGTCAATGTTCTACATCTGACTGCGAATTTGAACAATCTGCACATCACATTTTATGGGAGTGTAGTCTTTGGCAGAATGAACGTAACATTATGTTAAATAATGTACAGGTCACATCCGGAGTTATTTACTATACGGACCTTGTAGAAACTAGAACAAATTTCCGTGCGTTCAAGCATTTTTGTCATACCTATTATTGGAATCAAATATAGCTCACAATTTAGGACCCAGTAATATTCATGACAATAACATCCGTGGTGCTAGGCAACTGGACTTATCCCAGCAGTTGTAGGTATACGTCCCTGTGTGCCTATTGTCCTTGTTCTTTTCTGTCTCCTGCTGATATGGAGGGAAGTGGAAATAATGTTTTTCCTACTCCTCCGCATTTCTTTTCTGATTAATTTCGTTGCGGGATCCAAGACAGTTAATAAAGCCCAAAAGGAGGGTTATTATTTACATAATACGAGTAAATAACACAGACTAGACCACGAGTACTTTTGACCGCAATCTAAACGTATATGTTGACTTGAACTATAATATGATGTACACATTTGTGATGTACTCGCCAAGACCTTTCATTTCATACCAAACATGTTATGATTATCTCAATTAATTTTTTTTCGTTCTTAGAGTTTGACATTTAAATTCCGTCATAAAAAGAATTATTAAATTTTTTTATAGACTATGTCACCCGCGTTATTCTTACGAATCTATTGACACCTCATTTATTAAAATACCTTCAGTAGTCTAGGCGCTACGGTGGAACATACAAACATACATACATACATAGACTGCCAAAATCATTACCCTTCCTTTTGGCTTCGCCGTAGTCGGGTAAAAATCAGCCATACTTTCAAGCGAAAATTCACCTGTCAAAATATCTGTTTTTTTTTTAAAGTCGGTGTGCGTTTTGTTCGTTATAATCTCTTATTTCTGATGATGTAAAAAAATATACATTGCAATGGTAAATTTTCTCAGAAAATTAGCTGCTACGAAATAACAGGTAGTAAGGGCCAGACCATGGCCAGGCCCTCCTAGCCCCTTTCCACTCCTCTGTTACATACCTTTTGATGGGCTTACATTTTCCGTAGGTCACCGTGGCATATAAAATATCTTAAAATAGCAATAAATAGGCATAAAATAACAATAAATACGCTTATAATTTCTTGTCTGGGCCTTACTACTTATTCAAATCAAAATTAAAACATTTTTATTTCACACACATGGAGACATAAAACGTCGACAAAAAAGTACCTAGTTAAAAAACTAAAAAACCCGACTGAAAAAACTGACATTACAAAAATATATAATACTTATAAAATATGTTCAAAATAAATTCAAAGTCACAAATCATTTAAACAAACACGAAAGTTAAATCATCTGCGAAGAATTTTACGCGACCAACGAAAGAACAAACACAACAGAACTAAAAAGTTGGAAATAAAAAAAGTAGTTAAAAAACTAAAAAACCTGACTGAAAAAACTGACATTACAAAAATATATAATACTTATAAAATATGTTCAAAATAAATTCAAAGTCACAAATCATTTAAACAAACACGAAAGTTAAATCATCTGCGAAGAATTTTACGCGACCAACGAAAGAACAAACACAACAGAACTAAAAAGTTGGAAATAAAAAAAGTAGTTAAAAAACTAAAAAACCTGACTGAAAAAACTGACATTACAAAAATATATAATACTTATAAAATATGTTCAAAATAAATTCAAAGTCACAAATCATTTAAACAAACACGAAAGTTAAATCATCTGCGAAGAATTTTACGCGACCAACGAAAGAACAAACACAACAGAACTAAAAAGTTGGAAATAAAAAAAGTAGTTAAAAAAATTAAAAACCTGACTGAAAAAACTGAAAAGCAAAAAACAAGCACATTTTATATTAAACAAAACTTGGAAGCAGGCGGGGTCCATTCTATTTTAATTACCCGACTGCGGCGAAGCCCTAAAGGAGGGTTATGTGTTTGACGTGTATGTATGTATGTATTTACCCGACTGCGGCGAAGCCCAAAAGGAGGGTTATGTGTTTGACGTGTATGTATGTATGTATGTCCGTTTCTTTGTTCCCTCATAACTTTTATATCTATTCAATTTTTTTTTATTGTTTTGGATGTTGGGAAATCATCAAATAACCCCTCCCGCTCTTGGGCAGAGAAAGGGAGTGTCAGACTTCTACTGACTAAAACCCACCCATGTTAGCCCTTTATGTCGAGGCCGCGGTATCCCTTACAACATCCCGCAGCCCCGACAGGCGCCGGCCGGCCCTTGCGGGCCCCTCCCATATTGCTGACATCTCTTTAAGACGCGCGTGGAACACGAACGCGCCGTCGACACGGCCTGTCGTCATCATAAGACGGACGATCGGCGAGCTAGCCCATCACTCTCCGTCCACAGGCCCGCGTCTACGATGGCCGGAAGCCATCACGTGGCCCCCGACGCCCGGAGCGGCTCCCACGGCGGGACGAGAGGTTCTCTCCCTCTCACGTTCCGCCACCTCCTTTGCTAGCATCACTTCTTTGCAGAAGGAGTTGACGGCGTCCCATTCCTCCTCGCCCCGGACCATGGCTTGCACCAGGGCCGGGCTTTGCTCCAGGGCCGGGGTTTGTATCAGGGCTGGGGCAGGGGCGGGGCGGGCTAGGTATTAGACTAAATGACGCTGCTTTCAAAATCTACATAGCCTAAACACTATAGTGTGTTTGATCTCTTTCCATGCATTAAATTATAGTACACTTCTGGACACATCTATTGGCCCACCTTGTATTTTCAGTTTCGTTTGGTCCTAGCTAAAATTTTATATTAGGTCGAGCAAAAAGTTTTTATGCAGTTTTGAACCTGGCACATTCACAATTTCATTCAATAGTCTTTTTTTGAATTTCGAACACAGAATTTAAAGAAACAAAAGACAATTTGGAGCCTGTTTGTTGATATCAAACAATCGAATAGGTACTAAGAAAACTTGTTTTTATTCGTTTACTTGGATTTAATTCTTGAAAAAGTGATTGATATCTTTGGTTTTGCAACAAACATTACTTATTCTTACCATTAAGGTGAGGTTCTATCAATAATCTATGGATACTTCACCTGAAGTCGCCGCCCAAGCTGTGGCACTTATTCAGGCCGGACACAGCCAAAGAAACGTGAGTGCTCAACTTAATTTAAGGTGGAAGCTCACATCTGGCCCGCGAAATTCTAATTTTCTTACGTTTTTGGCAATTTGCAGGCCAGTGCTTGGTTGTATGTTTATGAAAATTTGATTTGCGACTGTAAGACGTATGAAGTTACCGAATTATAACCATCAAAATTATCAATACAACCCTCCAAGTTCATTTTCATGTCAAGATTGATTTTTGCATGTAAAAGTCATTCTTTAGTAATTTAGTCGTCGTTCTTTAGTAGTTAGTAATTTTGATGGTTATAATTCGGTAACTTCATACGTCTTACAGTCGCAAATCAAATTTTCATAAACATACAACCAAGCACTGGCCTGCAAATTGCCAAAAACGTAAGAAAATTAGAATTTCGCGGGCCAGATGTGAGCTTCCACCTTAAGTCGATCTGCGGTCCGAAATGTTTATCGGAGGTACCTAGAGACTGGCGGATTTGTTCGTCGCCAAGGAAGGCCACGATCTCGGGTCACAACTGAAAGGCAGGATCGATTCATCGTGACGACCAGCTTGAGAAATCGTCACCTTACCTCCATTGAGATACAAAACCAACTTCGCGACTTCCACGGAGTATCTGTGAGCGCTCGAACTGTTCGGAGAAGGTTAAAAGAACGCGATATGGTACCACACAAGCCAGCTAATGGGCCCAAACTAACGCGAGCCCACCGAACAGCGCGCCTTCATTTCGCACGCAGTCATTTAAATTGGACACAGCAAGATTGGAGCCGTGTACTCTTTTCTGATGAGTCTAAAATTGTGTTACATGGCAATGATGGAAGGAAGAAGGTCTACCGACGTAAGGGAGAGCGTTTCGCACAATGCTGCTTTGAAGAGAGGGTTGCTTATGGCGGTGGCTCATGGACTGTCTGGGGCGGTATATCCGCGAGCGGCAAAACTCAACTTGAGGTTGTTACAGGACCACGGCTGCCAACATTAAATGCTGAAAGGTATTTAATGTATACATTCGTGAGTGCTTAGAACCTCACGTGATACCATACGCGGACTATGTGGGCCCAAATTTCCTTTTTATGCATGATAATGCAAGAGCCCATGCGGCCGGCATCGTCAGGGAATATCTTCGGGATGTGAACATCACAGTTATGGACTGGCCAGCCAGAAGCCCAGACATGAACCCCATTGAGCACATGTGGGACGAGCTAAAAAGACGTGTTAGGGCTCGTCAGCCAGTTGCTCAGACGATGCAGGAGTTGAAAACTGCCATAGAAGAGGAATGGGAGATGATCCCTCAAAATTTCATAGAGCGGTTGATAAACTCTATGCCTAATCGTATGAGAGCTGTGGTAGATGCCCATGGAGGCAACACGCGTTATTAAATTAAACTTTTATTTGATAAAACATGTTTTTTATTCAAAAATCAATTGCCTTTAACATGGCGCATATCCGACTTGTTAGGCGTAGCTCCATGTCGTAGGTATTCTGAATTCAAATTTAAAACAATACGATCGAAAAAGATGGTAAAATGTATCAGGTTTAAAACTGCATCAACAGTTTTTGTTCAATCTAGCAATCATATTTCGGTAGGGGCCATCGAAACCTAAACTCTAAGGTGGGCCAATAGATGTGTCCAGAAGTGTAGTTTATCTTCGTTTGCGATAGATGGCGTTGATGCCATTTGCTGAACCGCAGTGTTAGTATCATTATATATACATTATGTAATATATTTATAATGAATAGTCATCAAATAAAGATTGCTCAATTACACAGTATAAAATTGGGTTCCGTAGTCAACAAGTCTGTCTATTAATTATTGCTCAGGCACTCATAGTACTAGAAAGCTGTAATGTGGCATGAACATACAGACAAGTTAAGCCGACAAAGTGGTAAAATAAAATGTCGTAAAATATTTTTTTTTTGGGTATCTCTGGTACCCATAAATGGGATTCGCAAGAAAAAAAAATCAAATATTTTTTCTTGCAAATAACATAGTGTGGGGTGTCGTTGGATAGGTCTTTGAAAAAGATTGTAGTTTAATTGAACACGTTAGATTGAACACTTTTTTAATTCAGGGATTCGTTTGTGAAATATTAAGCTATAAAGTGCAAATTTTTGTTAGCCTTAAGTATAAGGGTTGTGTTTGGGCGCGTGAAAAAAATCCTGGTAGTAGGTAATACATTTAGTGAAATTAAAAGCAAAACTATCACAGTTTAGTAGGCTTTACAAGTTTACGAGTAATTATAGTCGACCAACTTATAAAATGTAGTAAGTTTCTAAACGACGCTCAAGTACGTTGGGGGCTGGGGCAGATTAGTGGACTGCTGACTGAATATAATAGCATTATCGTCAACATAATGTATGTAAGTATGCAGGGAGCACAGGTCTTAAATCTGCAAATGTAAGTTTCTTTTTATTTTTGTAATAAAAAACATTGTTTGGAGGCGGTTTATCAGTTTAGTAAATTCACGTTTCTGATCGGCAACTACGGAACCGTACATTATGCGTGGTCCGACATGCACTTGGTTGGTTTTTAAAACTAAATTAAAATTACATAAAACCCAACATATATTTTTTTGTTCAGTGTGGGACTCGAACCGGGAGATGCAGTGCTACTGTCACTGCGCCAACCATGCCGTTATATAGATGGTGTGGTGTTAGCCCTTTGTGTCGAGTTTGTATCTCATTCGAACAACCCGCAGCTCCGACATCTCTTTGAAACGCGCGTGGAACATGAACGTTCGTCGACGTGGCCTGTCATCGTCATAGAACGGACGGACGATTAGCTAACCATCACGTGGCCCCCGACGCCTAGAGCGTCTGCCGCAGCGGCTTGGGACGGGAGGTTCTTTCCCTCTCACGTTCCGCCACCTCCTTCGCATAAGGAGGCGATGGCGCCCCATTCCCTTTCGCCCCGGACCATGGCTTGCACCAGGGCCGGACGCGACAAGTCGCCGCCGCCAATCGCCGCTACGAGAACATGGTGGGCTCCGGCCAAGCAGAGCAGACCCTCGTGCTCTGGGCGGAGCGGAAGGAAGAGTCAGACTTCTGCTGGCGAAAAACCACCCATGTTCTTTCTTAGCCCCCATGTTTCGGGGCCGTGGTATCTCTTGCGAACAACCCTCAGCCCCGGCAGACGTCGTCCCTTTAGGGCACCGTTTTTGTTGCTGATATCTCTTTGAGGCACGCGTGGAACACGAACGCGCCAACGACAGGGTCTATCGACTATAATATACCTTTTGGAGGGGGGGGGGGGGGCAATCATCAAATAACGCCTCCTCGCCCCGGACCATGGCTTGCACCAGGGTTGGACACCCTTCCGTTCTGGGCAGAGCGAAAGGGAGTGTCAGACCTCTACTGACTAAAAACCACCCATGTCCTTTCTTAGCTCTTAGCCTTCTGAGGCTGCAGTATCTCTTGCGAACAACCCGCAGCCCCGACGGGACTATAATCTACCTCTGTTTCAAATTTCATCAAGATCCGTTCGGCCGTTCTGACGTGGTTGATTTTTTACTACGTGTGTTGACTTTAGTATTAGACATACTCAGTGCTTTGCATTACCCTCTTCTTATTTGCTTCAGCGTCAGTAAGTTAACGCAGGGCAATGATTTTTCATTTCTCATACTCGGAAAGTAGTGTTGGTTTGATCCGAGTAGCGGGTGGCAAATGCTACTTCCCACCTTAGGGCGGGAAAGACTCATAGTAATTGCTTCCCTCCCTAGGGAGGGAAGCAATTTTAAACATAGAACTAAATTTGGTGCAGCGGTCGGCCGCAAAAAAATGCTGCGGTGTTGTGAGTGTTTAAACAGCCAGTATGAATTAAAAAAAAATAAACTAAGCGGGTCCGCCCGCGGCAGGGCCGCGGTGTGTTCCATATTTAAAATTTTAAATAGACTATATAATTTGGCGGGATACTAACTCTTTAAGCGTTATCGAAATCTCGGTAATAGAACAGAGTACGTAGTTATAGCTTATTAAAAATGAGTTCAAGTGATTCTGAAATGTTGACCCCAGATTCTGTTAGAGACGAAGCCAATACAGTTATCGAAAATCTTTTGCCAGAAATTTCAAAGGAAAGATACTTAAATACATACAATGACTTTATGAAGTGGCGAGCAGATAAGAAAATAAAATCATTTTCCGAAAGTGTATTTCTTACATACTTCAATGGACTGTCTGGAAAAATAAAGCCTTCTACGCTATGGAGCAGGTATTCAATGCTCAAGAGTACCTACACTAAAAGTAAAACACAATGTCGATTTGAAAAGATTCCTTAATCTAACATCGTTTCTGAAAAGACAGTCTCAGGGGTTCAAGACCAAAAAATCTAAGGTTTTCACCTCTTACGAAGTGGAAACATTTTTAAATGAAGCCCCTGACGAGATATATTTGGCAGTGAAGGTAAGTTATAACGTTTATCTAGGTTGGAGGTCTTTTACTCTAAAATCAAATGTCGATCCCAACGACTTGACTCTGTTAAGATACCTACATAAATAGGATAGGTTTGCATAAAAAGAGGCAATCATATTATCAATCAAACACACTGACCCAGATTGCGTAGGTAAATTAAGAGTTAGATAGGAGTACATTTCTGGAGTAAAAGATCTCTGCTTGTTATTTTATTTACATAGTTAGATACCTAAAAAGATTAATAGGTATTAATTAAGAAATTATATTTTTCACAGGTGGTATTAATACCTACTTGGTATAAGCGGCGCCTGCAGAAGCAGTGAACTCACTAATTTAACAATTAACGACTTTGAAAATCACGGCCAGTTATTACTCGTAAAATTAACTAAAACAAAAACAAATATTGAGCGTACGTTTGTTGTACGAGAAGAGTTTACACAAATAGTAAAGAAATATCAAAAAATCAGACCTAATGACATAAAAACGGATCGCTTTTTTCTCAACTACCAAAAGGGAAAATGCTATAAACAAGTGATCGGTAAAAATAAAATCTCAGGTATGCCGAAGCAAATAGCAACCTATTTGAATTTGCCAAACTGTGAACAGTATACCGGGCATTGCTACAGAAGAACGTCAGCGACACTATTAGCCGATTCTGGGGCGAACTTGACAATGTTAAAAAGACATGGAGGATGGAAATCCAGCACAGTCGCGGAAGGCTACATTGAGGATTCTGTCCAAAATAAAACTAAAATTTCAAACAAATTAACTGAGACTATAAATTTACGCCCCACTTCGCCTCAACCAACTACTTCAAGGGAGTCTGCGCCATGGATTCCACCGTCTAATCAAATAATGGAGTCTCCTACTTTTACAGAAATTCAGCACAGCCAAAGACATAACATATCAAACAGCGTAAATATTCCAAACGAAAATGTAACTTTAAATTTCACAAATTGTTCAAATTTCTCAATTAATTTTAAATAGGTACCATGTTATTATTTTCAATAAAATTTTTAGAAAAACTACTATTTTTTACTTTCCTTATATTCGAAATGAAAAGTAGAGTGCTTAACACGGGTGAAAGACATCAATTCCTACTCGGACTATAGCCGCCCTCGCTTCGCTCGGGCGTCTAAATGCCTCGTATGGGAATTGATTCCTTTCGACCCTAGTGTAACAATCTACTATAATGTACTTTCGTCTAAGCGACGCATTTTAGTTTTCGACAACCACACGAACGAAGTCGCGGGCACAGCTAGTATATAATTATAAATATGTATATTTAAAAAAAAATGTTGCCCCACACTAGGAATTTCTCCTGTATCGTGGGTGGGTTCACAAAAATTTAAACTTTACATACACAAATACCCAGTCCCGGAACAACTATCTGTAGGACATACAAATATTTGTTCCGTGCGGGTATCGAACCCGCGACACGCAGCGCAGCAGTCCATTGCCACTGCGTCAAACGTCGTCGCATGTATTTATGTCTATTTCTTGTATTTGTATTGTGAATATCACTATGTTTATTCAACAGCTTTATATTTTTGTGAGCATACAAAAGATTTTCATAAATACACTGAGAAGGAACAGTCATTACATTAATTTCCTTAAATTTTTTCTCTGAGAGTGTGTCTCGGACTCAATTTATAAATTGATCTAACCGCCCGTTTTTGCAAAACAAAAAGGGTCTAAATATCAGCAGCCTTAAAAAAAAAATTGAATGCCGTACGATATGCAAATAACTGAAGGACACTAAACGGGCTGTCTCTATCGGTTACATTGCGATTTTGTCTAACTGCGTATGCTGCAGAGCTGAGTTATTATTTTGTCTAACTGCGTATGCTGCAGAGCTGAGTTATTATTTTGTCTAACTGCGTATGCTGCAGAGCTGAGTTATTATTTTGTCTAACTGCGTATGCTGCAGAGCTGAGTTATTATTTTGTCTAACTGCGTATGCTGCAGAGCTGAGTTATTATTTTGTCTAACTGCGTATGCTGCAGAGCTGAGTTATTATTTTGTCTAACTGAGTATGCTGCAGAGCTGAGTTATTATTTTGTCTAACTGCGTATGCTGCAGAGCTGAGTTATTATTTTGTCTAACTGCGTATGCTGCAGAGCTGAGTTATTATTTTGTCTAACTGAGTATGCTGCAGAGCTGAGTTATTATTTTGTCTAACTGCGTATGCTGCAGAGCTGAGTTATTATTTTGTCTAACTGCGTATGCTGCAGAGCTGAGTTATTATTTTGTCTAACTGAGTAGGTATGCTGCAGAGCTGAGTTATTATTTCGTCTACTACTACTTTTTTTTACATCATCAGAAAGTAGAGATTTAAAAAAACAGAAAGCCCTCGCCTTATAATAAAGCAGACATTTTGACGGGAAAATTATTTTGATATTATTATATATTTTTTCGATATTAAGTTAATAATAAGGTGAAAAACTCAATGCCCAATTCTTCAAACGGTGTGCGTGTGGATGATTTGAATAGTAATCGGGTCATGGAGTAATTTGAGTAAACTTATAACTTTCTTCTTCTTTACTGAAAATATATATATAAAAAAAAGTTGTATGGTGATCGTACCTAGTTACGGAGATATAGGGGGTCACTATATCTCCGTAACTAGGTACGATCACCCCGTTACTGCGATCATTCTAGTGGTCTAGTACCACACACACACACACCACCAACCACAATGATGATGATGCCACTACAATGATTGCAGTGACGCGTGACGGGGAGAACAAGTGCCTTTCGGCTTCGTATAAAGCTACTTTTACACACTTTATGTTGTAGCCTTCTAAACGAAATATAGTCAGCAAGTTTTGAGATATATCAAATTTTAAAATACCGCAAACATAACTTTGTCATTTATTAAAATACTAAAAATAAACTTACAGGAGGCTTTCTAGTACGATGATACGGAACCCTTCATGTGCGACTCCGACACGCACTTGGCCGGTTTCTAAAATTTTCCATCAAAAATCTGTAGCCGTTTATTTATTGTAACTTTACTGACGTTACTATAAAGTGTGACTGCAGTAAAGTTCACAATATTGACGTGCTGCAGGAGCTCTTATCATTTGTGATAAGCTGCAGAGACGGACACGCAACGAGAAAGAGCGGTGGTCGGGCGCACCGTGTGTTGTCGGTCATTAGCCCCATCGAACTCGCGACCCGCACCCGCTTGCGTCGCGTCGCGTCCCTGTATCTCATCTCATACTCCGACTTAGCTGTACGTTGTACCAGTTCGTCACTACTTACATTTATTTTGCGCTTATACGCGTTTCTCTAATTGAATGTGGGTACTGACCTATTGCTCAGTAAGTCCGCGGCGGGTCACCAGCACGATACCTGAAACATCGTCACGTCAAACTTCAAGCTTCATCGAGCAATGAGTTTTTTTGTAGCATATCATGAGCTAAATGTATATTACATGTTTTAAGAATAAGAAGATCGGCATAAGATCGGCTACGGGACTTTACAATGATGGGGATTACAAGACTTTAACATTCCGACAGGGAACGTGGAAATGTCTGAGATGAAAGCGATAACGACTCAGTGTTAACATGCAAGGAGAGGCGCGTCGCGCGTCGGCGTCGTGTCTACATTAGCTCGGAATGTTTCATACATTATAGTTCGAAGTGAACAATGGCTTTAGGCTGAGTTCAGAATGGCCGTCCCGCTGGCGCACAAAGTGTGTCCAACAGTGGGGTTGTTGGCGAAAGTAAGGGGTCTGCTGGATGTAGGGTGAAGTCTATCGCACAGTTAAGGGAGTTCAGCGACGTTCCGCGAGCAGCCCCCTCCCTGCAGCTGCACCACTGCGCCCCCCCCAACCCGCCCGCCCTGCGCGCCCCCGCCCGCCCCCGCAGCCCACGCACTCGACCTCACACACCAGCACACACCACACTAGCCACCTGCATCTCATTACTTGACTGGTAGACTCGACTTCCAATTTCACAATTCTTAGTCAGCGCTAAATAGTTGTGGAGTGGAACTACTGAGCTACAGAACCTAACTGAAATTCTAATACTCGATGTGCATACGAGCAGCAAGCCGTGGGGCGCGGGCGGGGTGCTGGGTGGCCGGCGGGAGGGGGGAGTGATGCCGTGCGACTGAGGGGTCGGGAGGGGGGCGCCACAGGTAACATGTGAGCGCGGCACCGCTGGCTGTCGCGGATGTCTGTCTTGTACTTGTTGACACCGCGCCGCCATGCGCCCGTCTGAGCAGAATAGTTACGAGTACACCTGAACAGTCTCATTATAATTTAAATAGCTTAGTTTTGATGTGCGATGATTAGATGCGGTATCTGACAGAGCAACTGCAAGTGTGTTTGGGTTTATTGATCGCGTGTCACAGACTTCCGCGAGGGCGGGTGCGGCGCGTGATCGATCGCGTGGGGGAGGGCGGGGGCCAGGGGCGCTCGGGGTGCTCGGGGCGCGCGCTCACCTGCGGCTGCCGGCGGCGGTCGGCGCGGGGGCGACACCTCAGCACGGCGCGGCGCGCCGGCCGCGACTGACGCCACCCGCCGCCCGCCCATCGATCGCCCTCCCCCTGCGCCACCAGCCCGCCCCCCGCCCGCCTCTTCATTCACGGGCTGGTATTGACCCGGCGCGCGCTGTGTACGTCCACATCGTTCCGCTTTGTCTCACTACGCCTACGCGGAGGCGCGGACCCTGACTTCGCACTACGCACCCGGTGCTGGTCATTACGCCAGCAGTCAGCACTGCGCTCACCCTGGCCACTGGCCGCGAGCTGAGCTGCGGGCGCCGCTCTCTCTCGGCCGACCCACTTCTCACCGGGAGCGGCACGACTGAGTACTGTACGAGTGTGTACTGTATAGCGATCGATCGCGACGGCTCGCCGCTTGTTGCCGTTCCTTGACTTATCAGCACGAACACGTATCAGCTCGACACGAAGGGTTATCAATAAATAATACATAATTCGCTAATAGCTGATATGACATTGAATAACTTAAAACAAAGTCAGTATATCGATATCTTTCAATTTACTGCACACATTTTATATTTACTTAAGTGGCAGTGGGCTGGGCACATTGCTCGCAGATGGGGCAAAAAACTTTAGGAGTGGCCACCGCGAACCGGAAGACGTTGCGTTGGAAGGCCTCCCACTAGGTGGACCGATGACCTGGTCAAGGTTGCGGGGACCCGCTGGATGCGAGACGCACGGGACCGGTCAATGTGGCGACACTTAGGGGAGGCCTATGTCCAGCAGTTTTTTGGCATGAATTTAATGCGGGGGTATTCTGTTAATTACCGATTAGGGTGTTTTTACCCGACTGCGGCGAAGCCCAAAAGGAGGGTTATGTGTTTTTACCCGACTGCGCCGAAGCCTAAAAGGAGGGTTGATTTGAATATTAAATTATGAAATGAAAAAACTAATAGAATGGACCCCGCCTGCTTCCAAGTTTTGTTTAATTTAAAATGTGCTTGTTATTTGCTTTTCAGTCGGGTTTTTAAGATTTTTACTACTTTTAATTCTATTTTTTTCATTTCATAATTTAATATTCAAATGAACCCCGCCTGCTTACAAGTTTTGTTTAATTTAAAATGTGCTTGTTATTTGTTTTCAGTCTTTTCCGTTGGGTTTTTTAGTTTTTAACTACTTTTTAGAGCAATAATAATAATAATCCTCGGTCCTAACATGCTGCTCCGCCCTGCTGTGCCTGCGACGCAGCTGTACGTTTCTCGACTGCATCAATGTCGTGCAGTATCTGAAAGTGAAGACCAACTGGACTCTGAGGGTCGAAAGGTTGGAATCGCGCAACAACATCAACTTTAACTTTATTTGTGGTACTTGTTCCAACCCAACATCTCCAGACCTGCTTGAAGGAGGATTTTTGGCTGAAAGTTGTCGTTTTCCGACGTTTCCGAGGACAACCACGCGATACCTCGTAGCGAAACACGACGTGCCGATGCGACGATACGTGTTTGTTAAAGTTTTAGTTGTAGTTTAATGTTTTATACGTATCAGTTTAGCCAAGGAGAGCGGGGTGAGGCCCTTGTCCACCGCGACATGTCGATGCATCTCCACGTCGGTTTCAAGGAAATATACGCTGAGGCTGCATATCTCACGGTTGTGAAGAGTCTTAGCATTAAGAAAGCCTTAACCCCCACACTTCCGTGGAATATACAGTCTCATAACCGAATAACGCGGGATTCGATATGTCGTCAACAATAATTACATGATAAAAGGCTATCCTTCAATCATTGCATCATTTCAACAACATTGATGGCCAGTGCTTCCGACATACCTGCCCAAATACTTATAGGTTTCAGTTGCTGTGAGAGATCTAAGATATATGAAATCCGTAAGCTGGGTTCTCACAGATTCCAGAATCTCCAGAATCTCCCCTCGTTGACTATGTATCCGTTACTATATATCCATGACCGCAAATTTGTCCCGCCGAATTCCATTCTGATGGAGCTACTGAAAGTAACTGAAGCTTTCAGTAACTCCGGCGCCGCTGGGCGCTGAGGGCTATGTTTGGACTTCATGTTACAGAGAGTTGCAAACCATTTTTTTTAAGCACATAAAAATGAAACCTTCCGTCAATGTGCATTTTAGAGACCATTATGTTAGTTAAATCAAAACCACGCATTTTCGCCTTAGTGTCAGTTAAAGTTGTTAGATTCCTAACGCATCTTTCTCGCGTCCATTTGGACGCGACGCGACAATAGTAAGCTGTTTCCCGAGATCCAGGACGACACAAATGCGAAAAAGTGTATTATGTATGGCGCCAATTCTGTATAATAAGTTGCCAAAACATTGGAGACAATATAGTACCGAAAAATTTTAAAAACCAAGTGACCAAGTGCAAGTCGGCCTTGCACGTGAAGGATTCCGTACCATCGTAGTACAAACTGAAACCAAAAAAACTTTTTTTATCAAACCTATTCGGGGGTGTTTAAAGAAAGGTCTCTAAAAATGTCATTGAGGTTCCTGAAACCATTTTTACTCAAAGTCAATCGTTTGAAAGATAGACTCTTCCAAAGTGGTAAACACATACATACACATTATGTTCATCTGTTGCTGGGGAGTTCGTTCCGCCACTTCTTCTTTCCAGCTAAAACACTAGGAAGCGTTTTGTCTCTAGTATAAGTAAAGTAAATTTTGACGTTCGAAAAGTGCTGATTATCAGCCTAGTTTGATTTTTTGATTTATGTTTTGATAACGTGTACATAGACATACAAGGTACTTAGGTACATATAAACATATAACTCGCAATTGTTGACCAAATTTTTGCAGGCGCATTTAGAGAAATATTAAAAATGTAGGTATTGTTCTGGAAAAGAAAATCAATGTGGGTACTTATATCAATCAATGTAAGTTTCCTCAAGTTACAGAACATCTCAGTAACAAAGACATCGATTAAACAAGGCTTGTTTAATCGATGTCTTTGGATTTTGGATGCTACAGCAGACCGGGTGGTACCTGGAGTGGCTGCAATGCCAGCTTCATTAAACAGGGACTTTACCCATCCTGCTATGACTGTGCGTGAAGCAGGTTTAGGGTTGGTCTTCTCGTAATAACTAAATTTGTTGATTTTGATGCATTATTATTATTATTATTTAAGCCTTTTATTTCAAAAATATTACAATTTAATTTATTACATAAATACTTATCTAAATAAAATTAGAATCAAAATTAAAAATAAAGCACCAAAACCAAATCTTAATCAAAATTAACAGTTAAATTTGAATTAAGATTAAAATTAACAATCAAAATTAAGCCTGACAATCAAAATTAAAATCAACAATCAAAATTAAAAATAAAATTCAAAATCAAAATTAACAAACAAAATTAAAAAAAAAAAAAAAATCATTTGGTTCTTACAAACTAATAAATTCGCGATAGTTTAACATGCATTTTAACAATAATCAACAATAAAATTATAACAAAAAAATAAATTTTCAACAAAATAGACTTGAATAGCTTCATCAAAATACAATAAATTAAATTTGCTACATAATCATTCATTCAATTACTATAGTTGGGTGCCCATTTAAGGGCGAAGGCCTCCTCCATCTTATGCCATTCCTCTCTGTCTTGGGCTATTCTAGTCCAGGTGGGGCCGGCCACGGCCACAATATCATCGCACCACCTACGCCTGGGTCTGCCTCGGGTGCGTGGTGCATCGCGAGGGTACCAATGGAGAACCCTCTCACTCCAGCGTCCATCTGTCGCTCTGGCTACGTGACCTGCCCATCGCCATTTCAACCTGCAAGCCAATTCCACAGCATCTATAATTTTGGTGCATAGCCGTATGTCTTTGCTTCTTTTGCGGTCTCGGAGTTTAATCTCGGAGTTTGATGCATTACATTGTCATTTAATAATGTTATAGTTCTTTTGACCACTTTCACCACAAGTGTAGCACCTAGGGCTGCACTTTTGCGGACGCTGGCGTACAGGTGTTACCACAACTTGCTTGGACAGCTTGAGCGAAGTAGAAGATCCTTTTCATTACCAGTGTAGCAGCTAGGTCTGTCTTCTTGCGGACGGTCGCGTGTAGGTGATGTCACAACTTCTCTGATGTAATGTCTTCGATGGTCTTGTCTTACTGCTTCTACTTCTAGAGCATGTGCTAAGGCGTTCTTCAGCGTCTCGTGATGCCCAAGTCTCACAGCAACTCGAACTTCCAAGTCGCGAATTCCATCTACGAACGCCTGTACCAGATTTCTGAATAAGTGCAGGGGCGGACTGGTATGCTTTCCGAACCAGCTTTTCAACTTCCAGGGCCCACTGCTGAAAGTTCTCGGCATTACGTTGAACGCGATCTCTTAATTGAGCACGAAAAACGTGCTCCAGGTGCGCGTCACCATATCTGGACTGTAACGCCTCCAGCAGCTGTTCGTAGGTCACATCCTTGCTGAGTGCCTCAAGAATGGTAAGGGCCTAGTCTCGGAGACCCAAGGTGAGCGCTGTCATGGTTTGCGCTTTGGTCCACCCATTCGCATTCATAACGGCCTCAAATTGGATTTTATAGGCCGACCACGAAGATGTTCCGTCGAAAGGCGGCACTTTAAACCCGCGTACCAAAGGTGCAGCAATCACTGAAGTCACAACACCATCTCCAACCATAATTTCACTCAAGGCCTTCTTCACGTGGGCCGCGGGTTGTACACTAGTTATCGCGGCCTCGACATAGACGGCGAAGAAGGAACATGGGTGGTTTTTAGTCAGTAGAAGTCTGACACTCCCTTTTGCTCTGCCCAAGAGCGAGAGGGGTTATTCAATGATTCTCCACCCGCCAAAAAAAAAAAAAAAGTCCATCGGCGATCTGAATTTCGGCCTTTGTGATACGGTTGTCGTGTTGCTGTACCTGCTCCTTCATCACGGTCAGCTCCTTGCCAACTGATGCGTGAAGATCCTTAATCAGGAGCATCTGTTTCTCTTGGCGCCGGACCTGTTCTTCTTGATCGCGTTGCAATTTTTCCTCCAACCGACGAGCCTGATCCTCTTGACGTCGAGTCCGTTCCTCCTTATCCCGTTGCAACTGCTCCTGCAACTGGCGAGCCTGCTCCTCTTGACGTCGAGCCTGCTCCTGCTGACGGCGAGCCTGTTCCTTCGTGTCCCGTTGCATCTGTTCCTGCAACTGACGAGCCTGCTCCTCTTGACGACGTGCCTGGTCTTGCAGCAGCGCCATTAAGGCAGACAAATCAGGCACCGCTAATGCTGGAGTAGCTCCGGATGGGCCAGGGACTGGCTCTGACGTAGGCTGGACACCGCCCGGTGTCTGTGTCGGAGAGACACCAAATCGCCTTTGGTCCATAGCCTGTTGTCGCTGACTCCTAGTACGGATACTATCCGTGTCATCCTTGGATAGAATCGGCATTATTTATCGCTCACTTCTGACACCAAATTGTTACGAGCTGGGTATGGGATAAATAAAAGCACTACCAATTGAACACACGAAATAACTACACACAATCGCAAATCACTACTGAACACTTTATCGCACTAGATATCTCTTCGAACCTTCCGTTGTCTTGCTTAAAAGTAGACTGACTCGCTTCGTCCTCTCCCGGTCCTTTTATACCCAAACACACAAAAGATAATCGAGAAAATTCGCAACTATTCCATAAAGCATCCAGAAATAACATTAACAAAAAAATAAACTTAAAGATAAAATAACCAACAAAGAAGAAGTTACTTTACGCTGTAGGCATACGGTCGAAATTAAAATGCAAGTACCGCGACGACGGGCGGCGCGCGGGCGCGGTATTTATGCCTACAGAATGGAATTAGGTACCTACTAGAATTCACGCGCACTTCTCAATTATTAGCGAGGTTTCTCGGAGATTCTAGATGACCGGCGTAACATTATTAACTAGCTGTTGCCAGCGGCTTAACCCGCTACAACCCACGGGAATATAAAATCGGGATTAAAACTATCCTATTTGTTAATCTAGGTTATAAACTATCTGTGTACCAAAGGAGAATGGGCAAAATCGTACGGCACTTGGTCTATCAGCGGCCAGGAACATTTTATTTTTTTTTGGTTTAATATCACCCTACAATAACGGGTTCAAGAAGTTTTATATCTGTAGTGTCATTATTAATGGAACTAAATACATTTTTATTTTAGATATGTAAGCCTGTGATTTAGCGTATTAATTACTAAGATTTAGTCTTAAAAATAAGGAAATAAAATAAAATGACTTGTTTACTTCAATACATTTATTTTACATACATAAACTCACGCCCTTTTCCCATGGGGGTAGGCAGAAACCACAGAACGCCACTTGCTACGATCGTTACATACTCCTTTTGCCTCGTCCACATTCATACATTTAATGTACAATAATAGCACTGAGTTCTGATGCCGGTAATAAAATATCCTCGTCTTGATGTCTAGCCCATGCCAGATACCACACTACACACATAACGTGTGCGCAACAACCGATTGTGCGCCTTCCACTCAAACAACTGCAATAATAATGAGCAATTGCTTCTCTATTTTGTCTTTGTCGGTTAATTACAATATAAGAATAATATATTCTGGACCTTACATGTCTAGATTGTATTCGCACACGTAATAACCAAATATCTTCTTCTTCAATAAAATCTCTGAGCTGACTTATTTGTCGCTCCCGGTATACTTCGATATTGTATAAGCCTTCAATTAAGTGTTCAGCGTAGTAGCTGCGAGCCAACTTGATTTGGTATGTGCCAAGTGCAAACAGAATTAGGTCTTCTTCAGAAAAAACCGGAAAGTCTTCAAAAATAGGTTGGTCGCTGCTGAGTCTTTCAAATGATGCCCTCTGTCTATTTATGTTATGACGGATAACATAGTCCGCTAAGAGGTTCGGTATTTCAAAACGTTCATTAATTATATTTACGAACGATGATGCATGAATACTATCTTGTATTGGTGTTTGGAACGCATTGATGAGTGCCGCTGCGTTTTGAAAGTCCTCAAACATGTGACTTAAGGCGCGATTAAAATATTCTTGCCTAAACAATTTGAAATCTCGCTTGAACCTGCCATTTATAACTTCCACTACCCAGCGGCATAGAGTTACCAGCCTAGTTCTATTGGCCTGTTCAGTAGTAAGCTGGTCTGCACCGCGGTCTTTGGTTTCTGGCATATAGGCACTGTAGTTGCATCGCTCCAAATCGCCACAGACGTCTCTAAACCCACGATCTAAAATGAATATGTCGCCAGCCCGGTAAAACCAGTGAAATGTGCCTTCTTCGTCATTTATAATTCTTTCCAAAATACTGGCATCTGAGTCGGTAGCAGCATAGGGCCCGCAAACATCAATTATATGCCCATCGGAACACACCATTAAGAACGGTTTTAATAGATTTTCGTATTTGTGTAGACTGTAGGTCTGTCGCTGGAACGAAAAGTTGGAGCTCTTCTGTATATAAATATATGTTCCATCCATGATTGTTACTGCCTTCCTTTCTTCTGGAGAAGACTCGGGATTTCCAAATAACGCGTTTGGTACAATAAGATTACGGTCAGCGACCATTCTTCTATTTAAATGGTCGAGTCCCAGGTGTCGTGGCTTAAAATCCAGAGATATAGCATCACGCGCGGTTTTTAAATGCCTTTCTAGAGTCCTTCTACTTATGTTAAAGAGCGTGGCTAATCTCTCGTTGCTATCGGCTAGTTTTGTTTTGGCGTTTGACTCAGACAAAGAAGGCGTTTGTTCCAAGATTGTATTGAATTGATCTCTGCTAACGCCCAATCGAATATGAATCTCATTAGGATCCATATTTGCAATATCTTCAAAGTCCAGAATATTTTTATTTAAAACAGCTTTTTTAAAAAGCTCTAGTATTTGCACAAAATGAGAGCTGTTAAAATCATGTCTGAGATTTGGACTATCAATGAGCTCTTCCCAATCATTTGATGTTAAATGTGCATCACATATTCTGGCACTGTCTGGTATGAATAAGTTAGAATGTAACATAAGAGTAATCCTTACATTCTCAGGCATTCGACGACGTGAAACACTACGGCATCTGTCAAACATACAGTTTGCCGAGGTGCTAGGCACTCGTGAATATTCTTCCACTTGAAGAACACATTCGTGCGGGGCAGGGTTATTGTTTGGCTGCACAGCCCGTTGAGCTCGTTGCCAACAGGGTCGACAAACGTATTCTCGGCCGTTGTATTCAACCTGAAAAGGAAAATAGTTTATAACATAGTATTTAAAACTCACAGCAGTTTCAGTTAAATCATGTGTTGTATAGTAGAACATGCCGAGCTCTTTTTCAACGTGACGAATGAGTCATGCTCATACGCATTGTTAATGAGTGGTTGGCCTCTATTATATTTCGAAGCTAGATAACGTTGGCTCTGTTTCCATATGCACCATGTGTGTAAAAGAGAGAGAAGATCTGTTTTGACTATAACTTAAGTATTGTTAGAAAAGAACCATACGCTTAAGGAAATAACATAATTCACTAAAAGGACGTACATAAAAATACAATCAAAACTGTAACGTGGGCTTTCAATAAAGAGCCCACACTTCACCCAACGATGTTTCGCATATGCACATCGTGACACAATATTATGAGGCCATCACCGCTATAGGGTGCGTACATACGGGTAAAAACAACCAAAAAATAGTCTAAAAATACTTACTTGCTGTGGAGCTATAGCTTCAATAATATATTGAGCATTGGCAGCATTTTCCTCAAAAAGAGCATGGGTTATTTCTAACCTTTCTTCTATTAACCACTGATCGATTGCACAAAACACATATAGGTCGATTTTCTGCCATTTTTCAATAATGTTCCGTTGGCGTACACAAGTCCAGAGTCCAAGTACACAAGCACAAACGTACAGAAGTTCAGAGTTAATAGCCAGGTTATCAGGTTAGGAAGAAACACAGTCCAGAGGGTAGCCAGGGTCAAAACGTTTGAAAAAGAATCCGTAGATGAGCGCACAGTACACAACGTCACAAGGGTAAGCGAAGGACTGCGCCGAGTGACGCACACGCACCCCACACCTCGGCTCTTTTGTTTGCACTCGAAGCTGATTGGGCCGTTCGAACTCAGGTAGTCCATGTAGTAAACCCATTGTTGAGCTGAGTCTTGTAAACGGTATGCTGACAACGTTTTGAAATACTTTTGAAGACATAAACTAATGTTAATAAGTATTTTATAAAATGGGTTTGCACATTTTCTTGCACTTATTATCTAAGTATTTTACCTATATGTATTTTTTTTTCTAAATGAGCTGCAATGTTACGTTCATAGTAAAAGTTAGTCCTTAGTAATAGTACTTTCATTTAATACCTATTTCGTTGTTGGCCGCTCATAGACTATTTTGCTCTTTCTCCTTTCATCCAAATCCGTGCAGTAGTTTTTGCGTGAAGAAGTAACAAACATACACACTCACACAAGCACAAACTTTCGCCTTTATAATATAAGTGTGATTAAATTTGACATCATACCTGCTAATAACTACACATTGTATTTAACTTTTCAGTCCACAGCGCTGAAAAGCTAACCAGGAAAATATTAACCCTCTCCCTGGTTGACTCGGAAGTGCCGTGTTTGTCCGATGCAGAGAACGTCTGGAAAATGATTGGCCCGAGAACCCATTTTCCCGAGAAAGTGGGATAAGCCGCTCTGCAGGTTGGTACGGAATAACCTTATTAATACGTCTACCAATACTGCTGAGCGTGCCCGCCTGCTGGCTGTGGATGAGTGGGAGTCGGGCCTCTGGCTTCAAGCACTACCGTCACCTATTATAGGCACTATGCTAGGTGAAACAACCTTCCGGCTCGCTACATGTTTGCGATTAAGTGCTCCGTGTGGGGCTCCACATCGCTGTCAATGTGGTGAAGCAGTCGACGGCCTCGGACACCATGGCCTTTCCTGCAGTAAGAGCGCAGGTCGGATGGCGCTGCACGCCAGTATTAATGATCTTATCCGATGTGCTCTGGCCACCGCCGATGTGCCAGCTATTTTGGAACCCAATGCCTCAAACGGCGCAAACACAATAACTTAATTGGTAGTTATGTGTTTGAGCCGTTTGGGGTTGAAACACTTGGGCCATGGGGTGCGAGTGCCCACTTAATATTTCAGGCCATTGTAATAGCTGGCCATCACATTGGCCATCGTATTGGCCAATGTGATGCAGTGGCCAAGTCAATCCATTTATTTAAAACATCAAAGGTTTTTAAGAAGGGACTGAATATATTAACTGACTTGGTATTCATGGATCTCACTACTTTTTACGGTAAAAGACTTGAGTTAAGTAAGAGGCTTGGCTTTTTTTTACAAGCTTTGTTTTTAGTAGGATCTCATTTCTTTTTGTAGCATCTCTCATTCTATCTATTTCGTTTACTCGAACGTTTCGTTTACTTCGGTTTATTCGAACTTGGAGCAGTCTTATTCATCCATTTGAAGTACTGCTAAAGTACCCACTCGACAAGCTCAAACGAGTAAAAACTGGACAAAATCAAGTCGTTTTATAACGGAATTCCTATGGCCACCTTCAAGCTCCATCAACAGACCTTGGAAACCATCTAAAGACAAAGTACTCGTCAAGACGAATCAAACGAGTCTAAACTCGATGGGTTATATCGTTTTATGACTGAACTGGTTTGAGAAAAGGTTGGTACGGCCGTGCCGCTTTATTGCTCGACTTGGCAGGGGCACTGCCGTGCCCCCAGATATAGATCGTTGAATTTGACGCGGATGCAAATCGACAGCTTTTATAAAAATAAATTAAATTGAACTTTCTGTTTGTAATTTAAAAAAACAAAAACAGAAAAGTGAAAAATAAACTTCGGAAAAAAATCTGCTTCTAAAGTCGGAGACATTTGTTTGTTTGATTTAGTTTTTACCCGACTGCGGCGAAGCCCAAAAGGAGGGTTATGTGTTTGGCGTGTATGTATGTATGTATGTATGTATGTCCGTTTCTTTGTTCCCTCATAACTCCTAAACGGATGAAGGGATTTGAATTAAATATACGTCGTTAGATTCGTCTTGATGGCGCGAGTGTCACTGGCTACATTAAAATTAAAAAAACGAAGAAAATTGCTGGTTTTGGGGGCCAAATCGTGAATTTGAAAAAATAAAAAAAACCATTACCTTCGAGTAGGGTATCAAAATGAAGGGTTCTAAAAGGAGATTACAAAAATATATGACACCTGTTTAAAATAAATTCAAAGTCACAAATTCTGTAAACAAACACAAAAATTTAAATAATCTGCGAAGTATTTTACGCGACCAACGAAAAAACAAACAAACACTAAAGAACTAAAAAGTTAGAAATAAAAAAAGTAGTTAAAAAACTAAAAAACCCGACTGAAAAGACTGAAAAGCAAAAAACAAGCACATTTTAAATTAAACAAAACTTGGAAGCAGGTCCATTCTATTTTCATTTCATTATTTAATATTCAAATGAACCCCGCCTGCTTCCAAGTTTTGTTTAATTTAAAATGTGCTTGTTTTTTGCTTTTCAGTCTTTTCAGTCGGGTTTTTTAGTTTTTTAACTACTTTTTTTTTTTTAATAAAAATCATCGTTCGGAGGCAGGTAGGCAGGGTGGTGATTCAAATTATTAAGTTCACATATTTGGATGGGCCACTACGGAACCCTACATTGTGCGTGGTCCGACATGCACTTGGCCGGTTTTATTTTTTAAATAAGATGAAATGTAACGTAGGTACCTTAGACGTGGAGTAGGTGCGACAACAATTAAAAACAAAAGCATAATTTGTTTTTTATTGAAATGCGCCTTACTTGCGGGTTTTCCGGGCATTGAATTCACGCAAGATAGTTTATATTACATCTTACGTTTTAACATATCGGACTCTTAGTATAATATCGAGCCTTTCTTGTATCATCTTTGACCTTTTTTCATTTTTTATTAAGAACAGAACTTGAATGAATTTTCGACAAACACACTCACACAGCTCCATAGATTCTCAGTTTACTGAAACTATTGACTTACTTATTAATTATCAAATCAATTGTATTACGTATGCATAGAAGTCGGCCGGCACAATTACTCAAAAAACAAAACATTTGATCGACACAGATTGGCGGGGGGCCCGCGGGGAAGGGGTGGTTTGTGATTGGATGCTGGGCAGCGAGTGGGCAAGCTGGTTATGACTCTAGGTCGGACTCTTACGAATTATCAAATTAGTTCTAGAAACTTTTTTGGTGTGGTTTTTGGTGACGTGAGAGTGAGACGTGATGCCCTAAGGACGGATTTTTTTTGTGCTTCTTCTGGTGCCCCCCCCAGACGTGATGCCCTAGGCAATTGCTTAATTTGAGTAAGGGTTAATCCACCACTGAGTATAATTAAATGGTCCCGTGAGTGACGCACTATAATGAGAACGCTACGGCTACGGTGTAGCAGGTGCCGCTACGCGTCTTGCTACGCGCCGCTACGCAGTCCCTCCACGGCTACGCAGGGGTGCCCACTGTGCTGTGCTACGGGGCAGCGCCATTGTGTCGCCGACGGATCGCTACGAATGCATTAGGTACACGAGTGTGCATGCCAACATAATTCGAAATTTCGAACGCAATAATAATATCCTATTTGCATAACGTTTTCACCAGAATAAGTTTATTAATAATAATTAATTACATTGGAAATTCTGTAAATTGTATCGCAAATAACAAAGAACAACTCAAACACTTCACTTCACCTTTGTTTCATTAATCAAATCATTTACATATTTTCGATCGTCAAATGTTTGTGAGCTGTTTGTGCATATTTTCTACTGTTTTAAGGCCATATGAGCTGATCGCCTTTTTAACCGACTTCCAAAAAGGAGGAGTTTGTCTATTCGTGTGTACGTATTTTTACGGACAAAACGTAATGTTTTAAAATAAAAAAGGAGATAAATACGCATTGTTTGGTATCATTTGAAAGTGCTTCACTTGTACATTTCCAAAATATTGCCCAAATTTAAAGTGACGCCCTCCAGCGGACAAAAAGTCGTGTGTTAAAAAAAAATTAACACCAAATCTGTTTAAATTAAAGAGAGTTAAAAACTAAAACCCGACGACTAAAAGAAATGACGTTTATAGGCACCAAGTAGTTCAACCTAAACACTTTAATGACGTGTGACTGCGGCTTTGTTTTGTTTATAGGCACCAAGTAGTTCAACCTAAACACTTTAATGACGTGTGACTGCGGCTTTGTTTTGTTTATAGGCACCAAGTAGTACCAACCTAAACACTTTAATGACGTGTGACTGCGGCTTTGTTTTGTTTATAGGCACCAAGTAGTACCAACCTAAACACTTTAATGACGTGTGACTGCGGCTTTGTTTTGTTTATAGGCACCAAGTAGTTCCAACCTAAACACTTTAATGACGTGTGACTGCGGCTTTGTTTTGTTTATAGGCACCAAGTAGTACCAACCTAAACACTTTAATGACGTGTGACTGCGGCTTTGTTTTGTTTATAGGCACCAAGTAGTACCAACCTAAACACTTTAATGACGTGTGACTGCGGCTTTGTTTTGTTTATAGGCACCAAGTAGTACCAACCTAAACACTTTAATGACGTGTGACTGCGGCTTTGTTTTGTTTATAGGCACCAAGTAGTTCAACCTAAACACTTTAATGACGTGTGACTGCGGCTTTGTTTTGTTTATAGGCACCAAGTAGTACCAACCTAAACACTTTAATGACGCGTGACTGCGGCTTTGTTTTGTTTATAGGCACCAAGTAGTACCAACCTAAACACTTTAATGACGTGTGACTGCGGCTTTGTTTTGTTTATAGGCACCAAGTAGTACCAACCTAAACACTTTAATGACGCGTGACTGCGGCTTTGTTTTGTTTATAGGCACCAAGTAGTACCAACCTAAACACTTTAATGACGTGTGACTGCGGCTTTGTTTTGTTTATAGGCACCAAGTAGTACCAACCTAAACACTTTAATGACGTGTGACTGCGGCTTTGTTTTGTTTATAGGCACCAAGTAGTACCAACCTAAACACTTTAATGACGTGTGACTGCGGCTTTGTTTTGTTTATAGGCACCAAGTAGTACCAACCTAAACACTTTAATGACGTGTGACTGCGGCTTTGTTTTGTTTATAGGCACCAAGTAGTACCAACCTAAACACTTTAATGACGTGTGACTGCGGCTTTGTTTTGTTTATAGGCACCAAGTAGTACCAACCTAAACACTTTAATAACGTGTGACTGCGGCTTTGTTTTGTTTAAAGGCACCAAGTAGTACCAACCTAAACACTTTAATGACGTGTGACTGCGGCTTTGTTTTGTTTATAGGCACCAAGTAGTACCAACCTAAACAATTTAATGACGTGTGACTGCGGCTTTGTTTTGTTTATAGGCACCAAGTAGTACCAACCTAAACACTTTAATGACGTGTGACTGCGGCTTTGTTTTGTTTATAGGCACCAAGTAGTACCAACCTAAACACTTTAATGACGTGTGACTGCGGCTTTGTTTTGTTTATAGGCACCAAGTAGTTCAACCTAAACACTTTAATGACGTGTGACTGCGGCTTTGTTTTGTTTATAGGCACCAAGTAGTTCAACCTAAACACTTTAATGACGTGTGACTGCGGCTTTGTTTTGTTTATAGGCACCAAGTAGTTCAACCTAAACACTTTAATGACGTGTGACTGCGGCTTTGTTTTGTTTATAGGCACCAAGTAGTTCAACCTAAACACTTTAATGACGTGTGACTGCGGCTTTGTTTTGTTTATAGGCACCAAGTAGTTCAACCTAAACACTTTAATGACGTGTGACTGCGGCTTTGTTTTGTTTATAGGCACCAAGTAGTTCAACCTAAACACTTTAATGACGTGTGACTGCGGCTTTGTTTTGTTTATAGGCACCAAGTAGTTCAACCTAAACACTTTAATGACGTGTGACTGCGGCTTTGTTTTGTTTATAGGCACCAAGTAGTTCAACCTAAACACTTTAATGACGTGTGACTGCGGCTTTGTTTTGTTTATAGGCACCAAGTAGTTCAACCTAAACACTTTAATGACGTGTGACTGCGGCTTTGTTTTGTTTATAGGCACCAAGTAGTTCAACCTAAACACTTTAATGACGTGTGACTGCGGCTTTGTTTTGTTTATAGGCACCAAGTAGTTCAACCTAAACACTTTAATGACGTGTGACTGCGGCTTTGTTTTGTTTATAGGCACCAAGTAGTTCAACCTAAACACTTTAATGACGTGTGACTGCGGCTTTGTTTTGTTTATAGGCACCAAGTAGTTCAACCTAAACACTTTAATGACGTGTGACTGCGGCTTTGTTTTGTTTATAGGCACCAAGTAGTTCAACCTAAACACTTTAATGACGTGTGACTGCGGCTTTGTTTTGTTTATAGGCACCAAGTAGTTCAACCTAAACACTTTAATGACGTGTGACTGCGGCTTTGTTTTGTTTCATGCTTTTTCAGCGTCATTTCTTTTTGTCGTTGTCGGCTTTTAGTTTTTGACCCATTTTTTATTTATGTCCGCGCATATCTCCGTCAATTGTGAACCGATTTTTTTTTGCGTTTGAAAGGGTATAGGTGCTCCCGAGGTGGCCCTATTGTCACCAAGTCAGGATCTGATGATGCAATCCTTGAGGAATCGTAAATTTTGTAGGCACACATAACGTTCTTCATATATTTTCATATGGCTGCGCTGATGATGGAAGGTGCAACTCCTCAATGGTTAGGAGGTAGAGGATAATTCTTTAATAAAATATGGGGACGTATATGGTTGTATTCTTTCAGGTTATCTAGGTGAGCTGATTATGGAAGGTAACGGTTAGGAGGTGAAATCAATAATAAGGGAATCTTGAAGTTTAAGGGTTAAGTTTCTTGGCATAGTAAATATTTGTAAATGATATTAGAACTAAAAAAAAAAAAATACAAAAAAAACGACTTCAAAAACATATAAAAGTGAAAACACAAAAAATAAAACCACAGAAAAGCTTCTGAAGTCGGTGGCAAAAACACGAAATCAAACAAACAAAATCACCGACTTCAGAAGCAGATTTTTCTTGTGAAGTTTACTTCTTCGTGTTTTCACTTTTATTATGTGTTTTTGAAGTCGGTTTTTTTTATATACCTACGTATGTATTTTATTAGTGCCGTATCCATAGAAATCTAAAAAGCAGGCCAAATCGGAGGGGAATGGCACCATATACGACGGGTGTAGGGGGTGCTCCCACCGGCTATCATCATTAGAGGGGCAGCATAGTTTATACCGGTACATTTAGAGACTGAACGAACGCTTTATGAAATAAAATTGCAATCAATATAAGCAGTGTCCTAGAATTATCAGGAGGCACGGCAGTGCCCCCGCCAAATCGAGCCATAAAACGGCAACACACAACTTGAAACAGCTTTTTTTTTTTTTGGCTGGTGGTTAATCATCGAATAACCCCTCCCGTTCTTGGGCAGAGCGAAAGGGAGTGTCAGACTTTTACTGACTAAAAACCACCCATGTTCCTTCTTAGCCCTATATGTCAAGGGTGCGGGATCTCTTACAACATTCCGCAGCCCTGACGGGCGTCGGCCTTTGCGGGCCCCTTCCATGTTGCTGACATCTCTTTGAGGCGCGCGTGGAACACGTGGCAAATCGAGCCTTAAAACGGCAACACACAACTTGAAACAGCTCAGGTCATTTTCGACCTCTTATGTGTGCAGTATGTGTGTGTGTGTACTTACTTGACTATTATATCTTAATCCTTTTAGACAAACTTCGTTGTGGATAAATTGCGCTTGAATTTTCAGTCACTAATTAAGCAATTGTATTAACACGGTATATTTCTTTATTCAATTTGAACCAGTAGTTTAAAAAGTATGACAAGTCATAGTTTCTTTATTTTGTCACTCACTGACTGACTGACTGACCGATCATCAAAACTATAAGGCACGTCCATCAGACACAGAAGCTTAAAATTTTGAATACTATTAGTGTTTAGTGTATAAATCAAGGAAAATCTATTTCAGTGTAATTTCAGTTTAGATACTTTTCTAGATTCACCAACTGCATAAATAACTTTCCAATAAAAATATCTATATTCCCATATAAATATACCTATAGAATTACAAAATTAAAGTTACATTTTCGTTGAATGAATTTCTACGATTAATCTGAAATTTTGCACGTATACGTTCTTATATTGCGCTGGCGATAACCCATTAGAATGAGCTATTTAGCATTGGCAAATGTGATGCGATGGCCAAGCCAATCAATTTTATTAAACCATCACAGATATTTTAAAATCATGGTCAATATAAGATGTTGCTAGGTAAGCTAATTACGTTATAACTTAAGGTAGAAAGTCCCTTTTTTTTTTGGCGGGTGGAAAATCATCGAATAACCCCTCCCGCTCTTGGGCAGAGCGAAAGGGAGTGTCAGACTTCTACTGACTAAAAACCACCCATGTTCCTTCTTCGCTCTCTATGTCGAGGCCGCGATACAAACCGCCGGTGTACAACCCGCGGCCCCGACGGGCGTCGCCCTCCTATAGGTAGAAAGTCCCTTAAGTAGGGACTGAATTAGTTACCTGGCTTGGTATTACATTTATCTCACTACTTTTTACGGTAGAAAAACTGAGTTGCGCGACTTGGCCTTTTTACAAGTTTTGTTTTTAGTGGGATAAAGATTTCTGCCTGCATACTAATTATTAGCGTGTTCGACAAATAAATACGCTCACACGACGAATTATATTGAAGGTTCGACGAATTATAATGAACAAAATACAAGTATGTGAACATTTTAACACTTACTTTTCGACAATAGGCTCTAAGTTGGCAAATGATATCCCTAGTAAATACCATAATAACTTAACAAATACACTTCCACAGAATCAGACTAATAGTCAATTAGTAGAGCTTACACCAACTACCGCTAGTGAAGTAGCAAAAATTATAGATGATCTTGAAGTCAATACCAGTGCTGGTTTAGACGGACTTAATGCAAAGACAATAAAATGTGTCAAAAATCTTATTAAGAATAATTTAAGTAAGTGCATAAATTCTTGTTTACTAGATGGAACTTTCCCTAATAGTCTGAAAATTGCCAAAGTTACACCGATACATAAAGGTGGCAGTAAATCAAATGTTGAAAACTATCGTCCCATTTCTGTACTCCCTATTATATCAAAAGTCTTTGAAAAAATCTTATACACCCGATTACATAAATATTTAGTCTCTATAAATTTCCTTACCGATAAACAGTATGGTTTTCGGCCAAAATCGAACACCTTGTCGGCTACTGTCGATCTTGTCACCAAAATTAAAACCAACATAGATCGGAAACAACTGGCCTTGGGTCTGTTTATAGATCTAAAGAAAGCCTTCGACACTGTAAGTCATGAACTGCTGCTAAAGAAACTGAAGGCAATTGGTGTTACTGGAGCAGCATACCAAATCTTTAAATCGTACCTGATGGATAGATTTCAAGTGGTAAAAATCGATGACAGTCAAAGTAGCCCCCAATTGTTTACATGTGGAGTACCCCAAGGCTCTATTCTAGGCCCATTGCTGTTCTTAGTATATATAAATAATATTACAGACTTAGGACTACGAGGTGATGTGTCACTCTATGCTGATGATACAAGTCTGTTCTATTTTGGTAATAAAATTGATACTCTTATGGAACAGGCACAAGATGACTTACATAGATTGTTTGATTGGTTCCAGTGCAATTTACTGACAGTTAATACTAATAAAACAAAGTACACAATATTTGCTGCTAAAAATAAAAAAATACAAACACCACACACTCTTAGCCTCAATGGTAAAATCCTAGATAAATCAAAAGCAGAAAAATACCTTGGACTTGTACTGGATAGTGACTTGTCGTGGAAAGCGCATATCGAGAAAATAAGAAATAAGCTCTCTTCCTTAACAGGCGCATTGCGCAGTATTGTTCGTTGTCTTCCACCACAAGTTTGCTATATAATTTATAACTCCATGGTGAAACCTCATTTGGACTACCTAATTGAAGTGTATGGCTGTACTTATAAATCCAACCTACAAGTCTTGCAAACAGCTCAAAACAAAGTTATTAAAGTTCTCTTTAAATACAACTACCGAACACCTACACTAAAACTTTACAATAACATAAAGCTCATGAATATTTCACAGATATATAGGTATAATACTTGTATACTTGTACATAAAATTTTAAACAAAAACATACACACACAAATCACTCTTACAAAACAATCACAAATAAAAAACAGATACAGAACTAGACAAGCAAATGACATAGCGTTGCGGGCCCCTAGAACAAACTACGACAGGAGTACTATTCTGTATGAAGGAGCACAGCTTTATAACAAATTGCCTCGGAATGTTAAAGATCAAAAGTCCATGTATACTTTTAAAAAATCTCTAAAGAAACACATTTTAGCGGATTTAAAATTTTAAGCTATCTTCGGGTAGTGTTCTAATCTAACCTATTTTTTTTAGTTGTGTAACCGTCGCGTCGCTAATGTATTTAGAAATAAGTTTTTTTCTCATATAAGTGAATGTAATTCTTTTTGAGAAATAAAGTTCTTAAACCATAAACCATAAAAACCCGACTGAATTGATTGAAAAGCAAAAAACAAGCACATTTTAAATTAAACAAAACTTGGAAGCAGGCGGGGTCCATTCTATTTTCATTTCATTATTTAATATTCAAATGAACCCCGCCTGCTTCCAAGTTTTGTACCCGACTGCGGCGAAGCCCAAAAGGAGGGTTATGTGTTTGGCGTGTATGTATGTATGTATGTATGTATGTATGTCCGTTTCTTTGTTCCCTCATAACTCCTAAACGTATGAAGGGATTTGAATGAAATATACGTCGTTAGATTCGTCTTGATGGCGCGAATGTCACTGGCTACATTAAACTTAAAAAAAACGAAGATAATTGCTGGTTTTGGGGGCAAATCGTGAATTTGAAAAAATAAAAAAAATCCATTACCATCGAGTAGGGTATCAAAATGAAGGGTTTTAAAAGTAGATTACAAAAATATATGACACCTATATGTTTAAAATAAATTCAAAGTCACACATTCTGTAAACAAACACAAAAGTTAAATCATCTGCGAAGTATTTTACGCGACCAACGAAAGAACAAACACTAAAGAACTAAAAAGTTAGAAATAAAAAAAGTAGTTAAAAAACTAAAAAACCCGACTGAAAAGACTGAAAAGCAAAAAACAAGCACATTTTAAAATCTCATATTTGCAGTTTTGAGACCTGCGCTCCCATACATTATGTATAGAAAAATATTTCATACAAGTACTCGTACATTTTATAAGTAAAAAAAGTTAACTAAAGTTACTAATTTTTTAAAAATAAAAGTAGTTATTGTGAGTTATCCATCGCTGATAGACATAATTATGCTGTCGTGGACTCTTTTGAACTTTAAAGAGGAACAATCCCGTCTTATGTTATATTTGCGTAACTTAAACTGTTTACGCAGCGCACGCAACGGAAGCTCTTAACATGAACTATTTTTTTCCTGTTTTTGAAACATTTTAATTATGCTCCGCTCCTATTGGTTGCAGCGTGATATTATATAATTTTTAATCTCCCTCGCTAGATGCACTATCCAACACAAAAATAATTATTCAATTCCAACCAATAGTTCCTGAGATATCTCGCTCCCAAGGGCTGTAACGCTTTTTTTTTGACACGCCCGTGACACTATTGCTACAAACTGTGACAAAAAATCCAAATTAAAAAATAGTAGTTTCACTTCAAAAAATCATCCCCACTTTAATGTGTACTGGAGAAACCCTAATTTTTTTTTTCAATATTTTACTTTAGCACTTTGTCGGCGTAACTCAGCTTTTAGACGGGCAGACAAACGGACATGGCGAAACTATAAGGGTTCCATATTGACTACGGAACCCAAAAAAACTAATGTTTTTAGGCGGTAAAGGTTTAAAGACCAATTCTAGTTGACATACGGATACCCCGGGGCCCACAGGCGTGGATTGCTTAGGGCATCAAATATTCTTAATCCGTCACTGATTATACTCATTTCCAGTCTTAACAAACACAACCAACTTCGCCATTTGAACCGCGAGGAAGATCAACCTCTTTAAAAAAACCCTTCAACCCTATGGTGCGGTGAGTGCCGAGACGATGAATGACTGACAGGAAAGCCAGTTCCAAGCGACCAAACTCGACGTACCAGGCGACCCGTCGTTTTGAATAGCCTTCTTCTGGGAATGGGCGTCACCTCAGTAGTGACCGTTTGTCGATCCTACTCGTGGGAACCAAAATGAATGATCTAAATAATATAAAGCAAACAAACATCTCGAGCACAAAAGTGCTCACTCAACAAATATTCCATAAACACATAAACCTCGGGCTAACTCACTAAATGATATCTTAGTTCCTACAACTCAAGAGCTGGTAAATAATAGTGAGTGTCAATACAAACAAGCCAGGGACATAGACAAATCAAACTGGGAAGAAGTAACGGGAAAGAAAAGATTACGGGCCAGCGCCTGATAGCAATAACGGACTCACAAAACAAACCAAACTGAACACTTACTTATTATCTCAAACTCAACCAATACCCACCAGTAACAGTTTCTCACAACTCGTAGACGACGATACTAAAGACCCAGAGACAGAGCCAAAAGAGACGCCTATCAAGCCTCCGCCAATATTTGTAGATAAAGTACAAAGTATACAACCACTTATTAGCCTAATAAATAATCAAGTGTAAAATAATTATGAACTTAAGATCCTAAACAACGAACAAGTTAAAATACAACCAAAAACACCAGATGCATATAAAGAAATTGTTAAACAGCTTGAATTAAAATGTACAGAGTTTTACACATAAAGTCCAAACAAGAAAGAAGTTTCAAAGTGGTCCTTGAAAATATCCACCCATCAACTGACTTTAACGATATAAAATTAGAACTCTCAGAGCTAGGCCATGACTGTGTCAACATTTGAAATATCAAACAACGAAAAACTAAAAAGCCACTGCCAATATTTATTGTTGAACAAAAAACGGCACGAAAACAACAAAAGTGTGCTCCACAATAAATCTTAAATTGTAAAATAACATTTGAACCCCCTCGCCCTAAGCGGGAGATACCCCAATGTGCTAAAAGCCAACAATACGGCCACACAAAGGCATAATGCCGTCGAAACCCAAAGTGCATTAAGTGCGCTGGAGATCAGCTATCCGTAGACTCCCTAGAAAACAAGATCTAACGAAGTGAAATGCGTTCTATGTGAAGGAAACCACCCTGCTAATTACAAAGGTTTTTTTTTTAATTGGGACAAGCCCGCTACACTATTCCCAAACCACTGTAATTTCTGAAAGCCAGAATCAACAGTGGCGACCACAAGAAAAGCGCCGAGACAATGAAGATCGACGAAGTCCCAGAGAAACGATTTAACTGTCTTGGTTTTTTTTTTTTTTAAAAACGTTGCCCCACACTAGGAATTTCTCCTGTATTGTGGGTGCGTTCACAAACATTTAAACTCACATACACAAATACCCAGACCCGGAACAACCATCTGTAGGTCATACTAATATTTGTTCCGTGCGGGAATCGAACCCGCGACACGCAGCGCAGCAGTCCATTGCTTGAGCAACTGCGCCAACCGTGCTGTCATTTAACATAATGTTACGTTCATTCTGTCAAAGACTACACTCCCATAAAATGTGATGTGCAGATTGTTCAAATTCGCAGTCAGATGTAAAACATTGACAAAAAGGCGAGGCAACAAGCTTGAAGGAAAATAATTTACTCTTAAAGTTACCACGACCTGTGAGAAATTGGGCAACACAGTGATCCACCTCCAGCCAAGTCCTGGCCAGCCGCTCACGAACGGATGGAAAGAACTGGTGGAGGTGTCGGCCTTTGATGGAATTATAATTACAAAGGATGCAAAGTATATAGAGAACTACAAAAAATCAAATCACCAGAAAAACCTGAAATAAATAAGAATCAACGCAACTATGATAGACCAAATCCGACACAAAAGACTGAAAATATAAATAATAATAATAATGTTTCAAAAAGCCACCATTCTCAACACCTGTCGAATCACCCGAAAGTTCCTGACTTCTTCTACATTATCATCCACTTTATCTAAATTACACATTACATCCTTGGTTTCGACCCGCGTGTAAGGTTTCTTAAGTTCTCTTAAATGAGAAGAAACAAAAAGAACCAATAATAATAATAATAATAAGTTTATTAATGCTTCAGTTTTTACATAATTAAGTTGTGTTTGGAGCCACCTTTTAAGCAAATAATGCCTGTGTTAGGAGACTCCGCTCTTCCATAACATATCAATAATTACACGTAATAATGCTAGAATTGAATTACAATTGAAATACTTAAAACTAAAAAAGAAAAAATAAATAATAATAATAATAACGGCGGTGTTGAGAGTATATCTCGAGTATGGATAGTAGTGGGAGTGGGTGTGTGTGTGTATGAGTGTTTGAGGGTGGATGTGGTTGTATAGGTGAGTGTGTGTGTGCGCGTGAGTGTTAGAGTGTATATGGAGTGTTGGTGTTATTGCTAGTGTGTATGCTGCAGAAGTGCCTCCGTGTCATCATAGGTAAGTGTCTTTATATAATTGGTTAAGATTTTTTTACATTCAAAACTTGTTTTATTGTATAGCTCAATTTTTTTCTTTAATTTGTTATAAAGTTTCGCTGACCTTTTACTAAATTGCCTGGTGGCAAATATTTTTTTTTTTTCCACAACTATCACACAACGCCATCTAGTCCCAAGCTAAGCAGAGCTTGTGTTATGGGTACTAGACAACTGATAAACATACTTATATATTTCTAAATACATACATATTATAGATAAAAATATAGTTTTAGTATGTGGGATTTGTGCAACGATATCAGCCCTTCTTTTCTGCTTAAGCACTGGGTCATAAGGTAGGGTTTTAAGTTTTTTTTATGACAATTTGGACAATGTACAGCTTTCTTACGGAAAGAAGATCACTCATTTTGTACAAGATCTCGGTGGGGTATCTTTTCCTTTTAAAGAGCATGATCTTGATCAGTGCTCGTTGGGCTCGCTTAACATATTATATAAAGTTTGTTTTCACTGCTCCTCCCCAGATAGGGATGCAGTATAGCAAGACTGACTGACCCAACGCACTGTAAATCTCGTTTAGGACATTTCTTGGAGGGTCTCGATTTCTGGTAAAATTGTTGGGTACAATATGTCGCAGTGTTTTAAAAATCCAACTCAATCTCCTAACTCTGTTGGCAACTTCCTGTCTTACATGTTTTAAAAGTTTAGTCGGAATATCGTGCCATCCGGGGGCACTATCAGACTTTAGGCCCATTATAGTATTCGATCAATTTCGTTGGGGTCAGTATCTAGGAGGACAAAACTATTACATTGTGGAATTTGTGTGGTGTAATGAATTTTAGGGTGATTATTATTGGATGATGTAATGTTCAGAGTCAACTGTTTACCAACGTTAGCGAAATGTTCGTTTATGAAATTTACCGATTCAATTGGAGATGATTTAATTTTTAGGAGATCAGAGTTGTTATTGTGAGATTTGTTAGAATAAGTGATGTTTTTTTATATTTTTCCAACGCATTTTATTATAACTAACAGACTTGGCTAAAAGTTCCCTTTGTGGACCCTCAAAAACCAAAGCCAAAAGACATATAATTGTCCCCAGACAATGGAAAGTGGCTCAAATCATTATGGTCCTTAAACCGGGCAAAAGCGCTGGAGACGTTAAATCCTACAGTCCTATCAGCCTATTGGCAAAAGTAATGAAGATTGTGTTCTTGAGCAGATTCTCGCCAATCATAAAAGAAAGAAGCTTAATCCCAGACCACTAGTTCGGCTTCAGGCAACAACATGGTACTATTGAACAAGTACATAGGCTTGTAAACGACATTAACAATGCCTTTGAAAGGAGACAATACTGCACAGCTGCATTCTTGGACATCTCACAGGCCTTTGATCGCGTATGGCATGGTGGGCTATTGTTTAAGATAAAAAAAATCGGTGCCAATCGAATACTACAACTTAATTAGGTCGTATTTAGAAAACAGGCATTTCTTTGCAAAACATGGCGAAGAAATAACAACACTGTCTCCAATCCATGCAGGCGTACCGCAGGGCAGTGTAATGGGTCCTCTCTTGTATCTTCTGTTTACTGCAGATCTGCCTACTTCCGAGGCCACTGTAACAGGAGCTTTCGCTGATGACACAGCAGTCCTGGCATCTGACGAACTCCCAGAAAAAGCCACCCGAAAACTCCACAATAGCCTTAACAATATCGCGAAATGGCTTAAAGATTGGCGTATCAAGGCGAATGAATCCAAATCGGTCCAAGTGACCTTCACGACTCGACGTGACATATGCCCTCCAGTCACATTAAACGGAGTTCAAGTCCCCCAACACGATGAGGCAAAGTATTTGGGAATGTACCTAGACAAGAGACTCACATGGAGAAAACAAATCTTTACCAAAAGACTAGCATTGTGACAACAGGTCAGAAAAATGTACTGGATGTTGCACAGGAAGTCTCAATTATCAATGACAAACAAGTTACTCATTTATAAAGCCATAATTAAACCCATATGGTGCTACGGGGTGCAACTATGGGATACAGCGGCAAACTCTAACATAGAAATCCTGCAAAGATTTCAATCCAAAATGCTACGCAGCTAGCTGCTTAGCTATCATGCGTAGCACTACATAACCAATGACAGACTACACCACGACCTGAACATTAAAACAGTCAAGGAGGAAATTAAGGAAAGGATGACTAAATACAAAGCTAGAATCACACACAACCCTAATGTACTTGCAAAGGACATACTAATAGGTCCACTGCAAGCCTTTTACTGCCTTCAATAGTGAAGGCAGTAGTGCAAATCCCACAAGATCTGCTATTGTGAAGAAGTAGACTACTTATTGAGGAGGCGATATTGTTAATGAACAATCTTGCACAAGACCTACAAACACCAACCTAATGCTGAATATCTCCAGATAGATTGCATTATAAAATTTATAAAAAAAAAACCAGTCAACAACTTGAAACTGATTAATATATAATTAATAATATTAATAATAATATGTTATTAATTATTCGTCCAGTCATAAAGCAAGAGATCGTTGTGAGTGCAATATCTTCTTCTTCATACATTAATGCACGACAGTCGACTAGAGCGAACTATTACCTCAGGTCGAGACCTCGTCACCTTGGCTCTGTATTGGCGTCTGGAACACTTGTGAACGCGATGGACCGGACGGTTCCACTCGGTACATATTACGAATTTAACTTTCATCACCAGTTTAACCGCGTAGAGGACGAACTTTAAACCATCTTTCTTGAACGCACTGCCTCTCTATAAAAGGAAAATTTGTTTATACAATGATGACGACAGAGTCAGCAGCGTTGGGTTAACGTTTTTGATTATTTAGTTTAGTCTTTTTAATTTCGTAAACTTATTTTAAATACCTACCTAGTTATGTGCAAATTGAAGCCTCTAATACGATTTCCTCCATAGATATAATAAATAAGGTTTCCTCAACACAGAAATACAGGACAAAACCGTATTATGAATGCCATGTCTCAATAAACTATTAGTAATAAAAATAAAGACTGCTAGTGCCCATTGTCAATGTTGGCGTGATGAGAGCTGCTCAGTGACAACAGCAGTCAGCTCACCAGCTCACCAGCTCACCAGCTCACCAGCTCACCAGCTCCAGCGCGAACATGTAATGCTCTTGCTAGTTAGCCTAATCTCATTCAATGAACTCATTGTATTTTTGTGTAATAAATTCTATTCATGCTTCCGCAATCGTCATTCATTCATACACCAGAAGAGGAACAGCGCCGGTCACGTCCTGCGGCCGGAGCGGCCGGAGCGGAGCGAGCGCCCGGAGCGAACGAGGTCGCAGGTCGCAGGCAGCGCGCAGGCGCGGGCGGCGCGCGGCGCGCGGCCGGGCGCGGCGCGTCAGTCGCGCCCCGACCGCGGCCCGTCCCCGTGCAGCCCTCGCCGCCGCCTCGCCGACAGCCGGCGCGCTCGCCGCATGCCGCGCCCGCGCCCGCGCGCCCGCTAGCGCCGGCGTGGCCGGCGAGCCGCCCGCCGCGCCCGGCTCCCGGGCAGGTGAGCACCGCACACTCCGCACAGGCCGCAAAGGCCGCCCAGCACACCGCGCGCAGCACGGCCAGCGCGCATCGATCGGCGCGCGCCGCTCTGCGCATGTGTGGGGCTCACGTGCTGCGCGACCGCTCGGCGCCCGCCGCCACCGCACAATTATGCAGCCGATATTGACCGGCTGCGGGCTCGCGCGCCGCGGACCCTGCCCGCTCGTTCGGCAGTGGCCGAGTGTAGTAGTGAGTGCCGCGTGTGGCCGAGTCGGGCGCCGCGCGGGCTTCGCGCCGCGGCCCCACGCGCGTGTGTCATCCTAGGGCGTAGCAAGTGTCCGAACGTTCTGTGTAGAATGCATCGCAGATGATAGTTATTGTCCGACGTCGAGTGTTCAGTGATGTAATGTGTGGACGCTGGTGCTCCGCGTTGGTGGAAGTAAGCGCGGCTCGGCGGCGGCTGGCGGCTGGCGGGAGCGGGCGGCGCGCGGCGGGCGGCGGTTGTTTACAATGCTGCGCGGCGCGGGCGGCGGCGCACCGATATAGCGTGGCGCAGTAAACACGCCGCGCGCGCCTCAATGAGGACGCGCTATAAATACTCTGCCCCCCGCGCCCGCGCCCGCGCCTGCGTCGACCGGCGTCCGACCCTCACCTACTACCCTCCAATCGCTGTTTATTTTCGGGTCGGCGCTGATTCCCGTCTTCCGCAGCCAGCAAGCAGCGCCTGCGTCGCCCGCCGCCCGCCCCCCGCCCCCCGCCACCCGCCGCTCGCCACAGCTCTACGACTCATTGATAACAAACGCCCTGCGCTGCGCACTCGACATGCATTACCAACACCACCTCTGTCTGAATTTCTAGAGCGATTCATTAAAATCACTAAATAGTTACTTCCGTGTTCATGTAATTTAGTAGTACACTTATGAGAGCTCGTGGTTTAGTAATAACTGCCACTCGCTTCGATCTCTCTCGGTTAAGCCGCGCTTGCCTAGGTTGGTCTGTGGATGGGTGACCGCCCATTACATACCGAGTTTCCTCCGTGCCTCGGAAAGCACGTTAAGCTGTTGGTCCCGTCTGTCATATATAGATCTTTGGCAGTCGCTACAGGTAGTCACTGACCTGAAAGTCAGTCAACCAGTCTTACCAAAGGGTATCTTATCACCCAGTATTAACTGTGTTGTGGAGGTCAGATAGGCAGTCACTCTATGTAGAATACTGGTTCTCAGCTGCATCCGGTCAGACTGAAAGCCGACCCTAACGTAGTTAGGAAAAGGCAGATGATGATGATGAGAAATCATAATCACCTACACATTGTACACCAACACATTGTACATCAACACATTGTACATCAACACATTGTACATCAACACATTGTACATCAACACATTGTACATCAACACATTGTACATCAACGGTGTAGTATGAGAAAGTTTGAACCATATTGAATACTATTCAATGAATAGTCATCATAACAAAATGTCTGTCAATAGCACAAACTGTGTGCGTCAGCATACCAGCATTGCGTGTGGCGTGTGGCGTGTGGCGCACACACACGAGCAGATCACACTACTGACACTACAGATACTGGAGCGATGGCGTGTGGCGTGTGGCGGCGCTGTGCCTAGCAGACACACAACTGCACACAATCGTTCCCGCAGCACTTTCGAATGATAACAAATTAATGTTTGGATGTCCTTTAATTACGTCTTTTTATACATAGAGTTTATTTGAAATTCCTATTAAGGAGCTAAAATCTGTACGAGAAAAGTTCGTGTGGTGCATCAGAGTGGCATCGAGTAGGCTAGGTGGCAGGTGGTAGGTAGGTAGCAGACGTGGGCGCGCGAGATGGCGCACTTGTTGAGCGCTGCTCGGATGAAGCGTCACTACCGGCTAGCTCGCTAGTTCTGCCTAGTTCGTGTTCAATGCTCCGAGCTGTCAGCTGACGGAACACTCAATTGTATATTCTGAAATCGGTTAACGTATGCCTAGTGTTTGAGTAGGTACCCTAGCTGCTGCAACACGAGTGAGCTTCCTACTTCGTAGTCCAGTTGTAACGGACCTCTTGTTAGCGCGGATGTTGAAGCGGAACTGGAGGTGGGGAACAAGATCAACAATCATTTATTACCCGAATGCTTCAGAAGAAGGGTCTTGGTTTTAATTAAATATTAAATAAAAGCTACTGAACCATATTCAAAAAGTCATTATTAAAAAAGGTACCTCATAATACAGAATTTATTAACCAAAGGCAACCTCACTATAACTCCGCCAAATACTTCGGAAACGGGTACGATTTTACAAAAATACAAACGCATACCACGTGTTCAGAAAATCATTCTGAATACATTTAATTACAATACGATACTTGTACGATCATATACGTACATCGGGAAAATATGAATTGTTTATCAAAAATATTAACTTGCACTCAAAATCGTTCAGGCCAGGTTAGGTAATGTTAGGTTTATATTTATTTAGTAATGTTTATAAAAATCAGATATTACATAATATATATTTTAAGCGTGTTTTGTTCACAACTTGTGGAAGTCATGTCAACACAATTCAGTTTAATATCCGAGATTATAATAAAACTTTGTTAAAGTAAAAACTTGAGATATGTTTAATTGAATGTTTCCATAACATATTATTCGTATTAAATTAGAATTTGTAACATGCTCAATTACGGTTAATTATCGAGATTTTTTTTTTCTTTTTGGCGTGCGGAAAATCGTCAATAACCCCTCCCGCTCTTGGGCAGAGCAAAAGGGAGTGTCAGACTTCTACTGACTAAAAACTACCCATGTTCCTTCTTAACCCTATATGTCGAGGCCGCGGTAACTTCTGAACAACCCGCAGCCCCGAGATCTCTGATTCATATTCAATACAAGCTTAATGCGTAGTGCGTAGCGCCGCGCGTACGATAGAACCACGTAAGGTAGTGAGTGTGTCTTGACGAGTACTTTGTCTTCAGATTGCGTCCAGGGTCTGATGATGGAACTGGAAGGTGGCCATAGGAAATCCGTTTATGAACGTCATAACCCCATCGAGTTTGGACTCGTTTAATGCGTCTTGACAAGTACTTTGACTTAAGATTATGTCCTGGGTCTTAGATGGAGCTGGAAGTTGGCCACAGAAAGGAACTCCATTTTAGAATGTCATAATCCCATCGAGTTTAGACTCGTTTGATCTGTGTTGAAGGGTCTATTGATGAAGTTGGAAGGTGGCCATAGGAATTTCGTTATAAAACGACTTATCCCCGTCGAGTTTGGACTCGTTTGATTCGGTTTGGTCGGCTTTAGCAGTTCTTCAAATCGATGAATAAGACTGCTTCAAGTTCGAATAAATCTAGTATTGGTGATTCATTCTAAGTATCTACAAAAAGATATGAGATCCCACCAAAAACAAAACTTGTAAATAATGAGATCCATGAAATACCAAGTCAGTTAATTTATTCAGTTCAGTTATTGATTTTTTGAATAAATAGATTCAGATTAGCTATAAGAATGGGCTATGGCGATGGCCACATCAAAGATTTTTAATATTGATGGTCACTATAAGATGTAGTTAGGTTAGCTTATTAGGTAATAACTTGAGATGGAAGGTCCCTTAGTAGGGACTGAATAAATGACGACGTTTGTGCGACTTGGCTTTTTTTACAAGTTTTGTTTTTAGTGGGTCGTCATAATATGCACACGTTTCCACGTCACCTTTAAGGTAGTGTAGCGCGTAAATAACGCGCTAAGTACTACCGGACCGGACTAGTATTTCTTATTCAAAAAATTGCATAAATAGAATCGAATTTCGGACGGGGTTTTTAACATTTTGTTAAAAAAAATACCGTAAAAAGGCCTTAACAAGTTTTCATTCACAATATGAGAGAAAATAAAATCCATTCGTTTAGAATGAACGGCGTAAAAGGGGATCCTTTATCAACCATATCATAATGATATAAATCGTCGCCTGCCTGCTTGCCCCACACAAAGCACTTCTTTGTGTTCGGTCATCCGAGTGCGAGTGGGCAGTGGGCAGTTGGGCACCGAGCAGTGCACTAGCAGGAAGCGGACAGTCGGTGGCCAGTGGCGCCTGGTACCAATCATGTACCTGCTGCTAATAAAGGCCCCTTAAACAAGCGTTTAGGTTCCTCATACTACCTACTGACTTAGGTTTTGGGTACAAACACATTCATAATACCCATTTATGCACATCGTCAGAAAATGATAACATATTTAGCGCAAGAGGGATTTGAGCAAAACCTTTCTAGTTTATGTGAGTGCCATTCGAGAATCCTTTCACTAGCGAGCGCAAACGACACTCCTCTCGCCCTCATATTGGCCACACGTCGCCCACACTGTGGTATGCTCGAGTCAGACGCGATGACATTACGGCTACCCTGCTCGGACACCGCTACGTCTCATAGAGTGCGCCGCGTTTGGTTCGGTTTGGCCACGTTTGGCCACGGTGCAGTAACTGAGCTCGTGTTGCAGATGTGCAGCCTGGCAGCGCTGGCGCGAGGCTGCCGGCCCGCTGCCGCCGCCGCCGCCAAGCCCTGCTGCCTGTGCTGGTGCTGCTGTTGTTCGTGCTCCTGGTCAGTAGCCAACCCCCTCACATGGCGAAGCTTGCCGCTGTTGATTCACTGGAAGACTTCGCAATGAAACACTCCTAGAAACGAGGCTGATTTAATTTCCTTCTAATCTAATATAAATACTGTATTGACGGACTACTCCCGTCTCGCGACAATAGTTTTGCTTTAAACGTTAGCTTTTTTACCCTGCATGTATAAAATTATGTCCTTTGTTTCCTCGTAACTCTTAAACGCATTCAACGGATTGGTTATCACACTATATCACACTATCACATCACACTAATATTATAAAGGCGAAAATTTGTGAGTGTGTGAGTGTGTATGTTTGTTACTTCTTCACGCAACAACTACTACTGAACGGATTTAGATGAAATTTCGTACACAGATAGTTTATTACCTGGAATAACACATATGATAGTTATTATCCCGATTTTATCTTCCCGTGGGACAATTTTCGAGTTGTAGCGGGTGAAGCCGCTGGCAACAGCTAGTAATACATACTTACACGTCGTCAATTTGGTGGCGCGAGTGTCACTGGCTCCATTACAATTTGGTGGCGCGAGTGTCACTGGCTCCATTACAATTTGGTGGCGCGAGTGTCACTGGCTCCATTACAATTTGGTGGCGCGAGTGTCACTGGCTCCATTACAATTTGGTGGCGCGAGTGTCACTGGCTCCATTACAATTTGGTGGCGCGAGTGTCACTGGCTCCATTACAATTTGGTGGCGCGAGTGTCACTGGCTCCATTACAATTTGGTGGCGCGAGTGTCACTGGCTCCATTACAATTTGGTGGCGCGAGTGTCACTGGCTCCATTACAATTTGGTGGCACGAGTGTCACTGGCTCCATTACAATTTGGTGGCGCGAGTGTCACTGGCTCCATTACAATTTGGTGGCGCGAGTGTCACTGGCTCCATTACAATTTGGTGGCACGAGTGTCACTGGCTCCATTACAATTTGGTGGCGCGAGTGTCACTGGCTCCATTACAATTTGGTGGTGCGAGTGTCACTGGCTCCATTACAATTTGGTGGCACGAGTGTCACTGGCTCCATTACAATTTGGTGGCACGAGTGTCACTGGCTCCATTACAATTTGGTGGCGCGAGTGTCACTGGCTCCATTACAATTTGGTGGCGCGAGTGTCACTGGCTCCATTACAATTTGGTGGCGCGAGTGTCACTGGCTCCATTACAATTTGGTGGCACGAGTGTCACTGGCTCCATTACAATTTGGTGGCACGAGTGTCACTGGCTCCATTACAATTTGGTGGCGCGAGTGTCACTGGCTCCATTACAATTTGGTGGCGCGAGTGTCACTGGCTCCATTACAATTTGGTGGCACGAGTGTCACTGGCTCCATTACAATTTGGTGGCGCGAGTGTCACTGGCTCCATTACAATTTGGTGGCACGAGTGTCACTGGCTCCATTACAATTTGGTGGCGCGAGTGTCACTGGCTCCATTACAATTTGGTGGCACGAGTGTCACTGGCTCCATTACAATTTGGTGGCGCGAGTGTCACTGGCTCCATTACAATTTGGTGGCGCGAGTGTCACTGGCTCCATTACAATTTGGTGGCGCGAGTGTCACTGGCTCCATTACAATTTTAAAAAACGTATGGAAAATTGCATCTATCAAGAGTTGATCCAGACTATGTGGCTGCTATTGACAAAATCCTGATGAAATAGTACTATCCAAGTATCAAGTACACTTTCACTGATCTGGAGTTCGTCCAGACCTCATGATCAGCAATAGCTCTAGACCAACATAAATAACATGAATGGTAACTGTTGATGATTTGTATGTTTGTTCTATTCCAGGGCTAAATGGTGAGTGCAGAGAAGTCGTTCGCCCCCCCCCCCCTCATGTAGACGTAGGTTTCCCCGCCACCCCGCCACCATGCCGCCCCGCCGCCCCGCCTGCCCGCACTCTTCTCGATCCTCGTTATCGCCGCCGTGAAGTGTAGTCGGCGACAGGAGAGCCGAGAGCCCGAGAGAACCCAATAGAACGATCACACTCGTGACGGCGCAACCAGGCGCGGCACAGGGAAGTATAGCGTGCCTACTGCCTACTGGCGACTGCCTAGCGCGCACCGCTGCACTGCTGCACTGGTGCACTTCTGCACAGGGAGCACGTGTCTAGTCATGACCTTTATAGGTGTAGTGCTCACCATTGGCATACCTCGTGATATGAATTCAGTGCAAGTGTGAAGCCCGAGGCACACATACATACCTAGACATAGTTTCTCTAAACGACATGCGAAATTTTACACAACACCCGCAACCGCTCAAAGATTTTTAGTACTAGAAAGCTGTTATTTGACATGAATATACAGATGAGTTACGCCGACTAAGTGGTCAAATAAAATCGGCTTTTTAGGGTGAATACATATAAGTAGAGATAATTTGTTTTTGCTCGCGATGTCCATTTTGTGGGATCTAATTGGATAGGTTTTGTTAGACTCAAGTGCCCCCATCTTTAAAGCTGAACAGTTGTGTTTTGGTGTGTGAAGAAATTCACGGCGGTAGAAGGTTTTACGAATTTGAAAGGAAAACAACAACAAGTTTACGAGTAATAGTCGATCATCTTATAAAATGTACATATTTTCCAAAACATAATGTATCGGAGCACAGGTGATTAACCTGTCCTCCTATACTGACATAGACAGACATACAGTTTAATAAGTCCACATATTCTGATGGGCAACTACAGACCCCAACATTGTGCGTAGCCCGACACGCACTTGGTCGGTTTTTTTGGAATACTTACTTACAGAGCGATAAACGTATCATCGAATATCGTTCCTTTGAAAACCTCTCATCGATTTCACTATACTGCGACGCTTTGTTAAATCGAAGCTTTGTTACTGCGATGTTTCATTACATCGAAAAACTGTGCTGCGAACGATGTTACTTCGTGAATATCATACTGCAAAGCCTTGTTTCATCAAGGTCTTGTTACTGAGATGTTTTGTTACTAAGGAAACTAATATTGCTTGATACACGTACATTGATTTTCTTTTACAAAACAATACTATATTTTTTGCTTGCGCAGGTCGTTGCAAGGATCAAAGGTTTGCGTCTCGGAACAAACCACAACTGGATTTTCACATAGTAGTAGGAGGCGTCCGCATCGTTTTCAAGTCGATGATGAGGTATCTGGGGTATCTGATGAGGTATCATCCTTGACCGCCGATGAGACTTCGGGCCGCTCATTCATCAGCTAGTCCCCAGATTTATGAGCACTGCAGCTGCTCTTACGTGGTGGCTACCTAATCTGGGAGGACCCAACAACTCTTGCCGTAAACTGTACGTGCGTATTGTGCGGTCCGTGCTCTACGGGGCATCCGTGTGGGCAGACACCCTGATTGACGGCGCGGTACTGCGAAGACTGCAGAGAGCAATGAATGTTGGAGTGATAAGCCTCCTACGAGGCAGCAACTCTCCTGCCTGAATTGACACCCTGGGATATGGGCGCAAAAACCCTTGCATCTCTATGCCGCTGGCGGAAGGCGGAATTAATGTGTGGTCAGCGGCCAGTTCTCCGGGAAATCGAAGTAAGACGAACCGAGCTCCATCAACTCTTAATAGCTGAATGGAGGGGGCGACTTGCGCGACCCACATGGGGGCTTGCCACAATAGAGGTGGTAAGGCCGGTTATGGAGGAGTGGCTGGAACCCAGGGTCGCCCACCGGGAAAGGTAGGCTGATACTAGTCGGGGGTGCGCGCGAATGTACTTGTATCTCCCGGGCCCCCGACAGATGGTATTAGTAGGAACAGTTTCGTTTTTAGTCGGTTAGAGTCAGACATAACCCCCGCTTGGCCCAGGTGGAGGGTATCCGTGAGGATATAAAAAAAGGTATGTTTTGAAAAATAAATCAATGTACTTGTATTATCAATGTAAGTTTTTCTAAGTAACAGAACATCTCAGTAACAAGACCTAGATTAAACATGGGTTCGCAGTATGATATGAAATTCACGAACTTAAATCGTTCGCAGTACAGTTTTTCGATGTATAGAAACATCGCAGTAACAAGGCTTCGATTCAACAAAACGTCGCAGCAACACATTGTTACTTTCAGGGCTCGTTTACGGAGACGCGGGGCGTCGCGCGGCGGATTTATTTACTGAGAGGCGGGTCCACCATAACGAACGCTGCATTTTAAACTAATGAGCGAAAAATCACTTCTCGTAAAATCGTCGTTTTGAAATCGTTAACATTTTCATACATCGCCATGTGCTTGAATTAAAAACGCACAACTTCGCTAAACTACCAATGTCGCCATTCGTACCAAAAACGTTCGTTTACAATACTTTAGTATTTCGAGGTTGCCCGAGATTTAAGATGAAACGAGACTGCAACAGGGCTCCAAAGTCTTCGCAAAGAATGCTATTGGGCAAAGCCAAATGACAAAACTGAACATCGAATACTGCAGTATGATCGCATCGAATACTTCAGTATGGTCGCATCGAATAGTGCAGTATGATCGCATCGAAACCACAGATCCTGAAAGAGCCAAAGAGATTTTATGGACAGTTGTACCTCGACACGGCAGCCCGTTGTCAGTTCAGTTCAGGGCCTGCAGTCTGTACAAAGATAGCGATCGCTTTACGACAAAATTCGGTCGCAAAGCTATAACGATGCGGATTTAAGGTGGACGTGAGCCGGACGCGACCCGCCGGTAATAGCTACCAACTTAAATCCGCATCGTTATAGCTTTGCGACCGAATTTTGTCGTAAAGCGATCGGTATCTTTGTACAGACTGCAGGCCCAGGACTCCAGAACGAAACTACACTGAGAATATCAGACATTAGCCTGTATGAGATAAGAATGTTCCTCCAGCTTAAGAACAACAAGGCGCCGGGGGATGATGGAATCACGACAAAACTTCTGCGAGCGGGTCGAAAACCAGTATAAATTAGTCCTCCAGCAGTTGTTCAATTCCGAAGGTACTACGCCAGAAGCATGGCACAGAAGTGTGGCGGTGCTTTTCTTCAAAAAAAGTGACAACACCGTATTGAAGAATAGGCATGTTTCCTGACAAAAAAATATGATTCTGTTAAATAGATTATTATTTGATTATTATTTGATTATTGTTATTAGTCCGTCTGTTAGATTTTCGAAAAATAATGGATATAGGTACCTACGTGTTTTTAAAATTGACGAAAATAAAGGCTCGAGCAAACCTGATGCATATGCGTAAGCGTAAGCGTAGACGTGCACGCACCATAGAGTTGTAATGTATGGAACTGTATGAGACAGAACACACCGCTCGCTTGGGTAATTTATAATTTCATATTTACGCACAATTTCAATAAGTTTTTCTTTATTATCGGTATTCATTATTAATCAAAACAAAACAAAACAAAACACCTCTTTGTATATAATACAATACAACTGAGTGCAGTCACACGCGTAGGGCAACGCACAGCAAAGGTACGTGCGTGTTCAAACTTGTTCGGTATGTCCTGTCTCATACAGTTCCATACATCACAACTCAATGGTACGTTCACGTCTACGCTTAAGTGTAATCTCCTTTTAAAACCCTTCATTTTGATACCCCACTCGATGGTTATGGTTTTTTTTTAATCCGCGATATTGCCCCTAAATTCGCAAATATCCTTGTTTTTTTAATGTTTAATGTAACCAGTGACACTCGCGCTATTAAGACGAATCTAACGACGTATATTTTATTCAAATCCCTTCATCCGTTTAGGAGTTATGAGGGAACAAAGAAAAGGACATACATAGACGCCAAACACATAACCCTCCTTTTGGGCTTTGCCGCAGTCGGGTAAAAATAGAAAGGACCCCGCCTGCTCCTAGGTTTTGTTTAATTTAAAATGTGCTTGTTTTTTGCTTTTCAGTTTTTTCAGTCGGGTTTCTGGGGGCACGGTAGTGCCCCCGCCAAGCCGAGCAGTAAAGCGGCACGGCCCACAGTGGGCTGAAAATCGGCTTTCATAGACATTCGATTTTTTTTTCGAATTGGTCAAATTTTTTGATTGGAATTGTTTAAAACAATCATGACCTTGAGGTATAATTGGTATGACGTCATAGAACATAGTGGAAGATAGACTTTTGATTTTTTTTCAAAATACTTGTATGGGAATTATCATAAAATCTTCAATATCTCAGCTATCGCATATTTGCGCAAAAGAATTCTTTCACACAAAAAATCTCCTATTTTTTTGCTAATTTTTGATATATTTCACTTTTATGGCAGAGGTGCGATAGAAAAGAAAAAATTAAAAATAATTTTATTATTTTTATTTCTTCATTTATAACGATTATAAATGAATTGTATTACGTATTAGAATAATATAACAAAGAATATATAGCAAAATAGTCTAGGCCATCGTGAGCCGCTTTTTTAATAATTGATTTTTAAACTACCTAGCAGAAAAACAGCATCTTATACATAAAAAAACAATTCTTAAATTGTTGACAACAAATACTCGACTTTATCGGAAGCCTAACCCTTTTAGCCTATAACAATTACCGAGAATTATTGCTAATAGGTACCTACCTATTAACTAATAGGTAGGTGATCACTGATCACCTAATTTAAGTTTTATTATGACAATGAAGGGTTTTTAGGCTGATTACTAATCGTTCTCCAGAGGTAGAACTTACAGAATCACTGTGCCTAATGGGTTATTATCATTAGGGTATAATAACAGTTAAACATATAATCAATATACAACTACAAATATGACTTACATTTAAATTTTAAATAGTTTTATATAAAAAAAAAATAGAACAAAAATAGTACTCTAAATACATTCTAAAAATAAAATTTAATTGATTATTTACAGACATGCTCTAAATTAATACTAACAAAAGTAAAACTAATAAAAAGTTAGTAAATAAACAAAAACATCTTAACCTACTGTTAGTCACAATCACTACATTCTGATTCTGATTCAGATTCGGAATCTAATTGATTTATATCGCAAAATTCGACATCGGGTTCTTGCAGGTTATCCAAAAGATCCCGAGTTTCAGCGAAGAGAGCTTTCCTGTTCTTTACATCCATAATTGGTCTAACTGAAGAAATGAGAGGGTCTGAAGTGAGAAGAAGCATGTTTAGAATGTCTTCATTAGAACATTGTCTGCTCTTTTTTCTTGAATGATGACATCTAAATCTTCGAAAGTCCTTATTACGAGCCTCTGATGCTTCTTCTGAAAGACACCCAATTGGTACTACTGCATTACAAGCTATAATATCTGCCCCATGTACAAGTAACTTGTGCACAGTTGACGACATGTAATACCAGTTATAAAGTGCCAAATACCTCTCTGCTGTCTTTAGGTTGTATATTGATTATATGTTTAACTGTTATTATACCCTAATGATAATAACCCATTAGGCACAGTGATTCTGTAAGTTCTACCTCTGGAGAACGATTAGTAATCAGCCTAAAAACCCTTCATTGTCATAATAAAACTTAAATTAGGTGATCAGTGATCACCTACCTATTAGTTAATAGGTAGGTACCTATTAGCAATAATTCTCGGTAATTGTTATAGGCTAAAAGGGTTAGGCTTCCGATAAAGTCGAGTATTTGTTGTCAACAATTTAAGAATTGTTTTTTTATGTATAAGATGCTGTTTTTCTGCTAGGTAGTTTAAAAATCAATTATTAAAAAAGCGGCTCACGATGGCCTAGACTATTTTGCTATATATTCTTTGTTATATTATTCTAATACGTAATACAATTCATTTATAATCGTTATAAATGAAGAAATAAAAATAATAAAATTATTTTTAATTTTTTCTTTTCTATCGCACCTCTGCCATAAAAGTGAAATATATCAAAAATTAGCAAAAAAATAGGAGATTTTTTGTGTGAAAGAATTCTTTTGCGCAAATATGCGATAGCTGAGATATTGAAGATTTTATGATAATTCCCATACAAGTATTTTGAAAAAAAAACAAAAGTCTATCTTCCACTATGTTCTATGACGTCATACCAATTATACCTCAAGGTCATGATTGTTTTAAACAATTCCAATCAAAAAATTTGACCAATTCGAAAAAAAAATCGAATGTCTATGAAAGCCGATTTTCAGCCCACTGTGCGGCCGTACTATCCTTTTCTCGAACCAGTTCAGGCCATTTTCGACCTCCTATAACTTCGTTGTGGATAAAACTAAAAGCCTGAATTTTTAGTAACCAATTAGGCATTGTATAAACACGGTATATTTAAAATTTCATTCAATTTGAACCAGTAGTTTAAGAATTGTAACTAATTAAAGTTCCTTAGTTTTGTCACTCACTGACTGACTGACCGACTGACTGACTGACTGACTGATTGACCGATCATCAAAAGTCTAAGGCACTTCTAGCAGACATAGAAGCTTCAAATTTAGAATACAATAAGTGTTTAGTGTATAAACCATGGAAAAACTAAAAAAGTATACAATTTCAGTCTAGTTTTCTAGATAATCTAACTGCATAAATAACTTTGTAATCCCATATAATTGTATAGGATTACAAAGTTAAAGTTACATTTTCAGTGAATGCATTTTACGAGTTATTAAATTAAACATACTTCCTAGTTCTGATTGATCTGAAATTTTGCAAGTATATGTATATCGCCTATCAATGCAATATTATGATGATATGGAACTGATCTGATGATGGAGCTCGAAGTTGACCATAGGAACTCCATTTTAGAATATCATAACCCCATCGAGTTTGGACTCGTTTGATTCGTCTTGTCGAGTAGTTTGTCTTAAGATGATGTCCAGGGTCTGTTGGTGGAGCTGGAAGGCCATAGGAATTCCGTTATAAAACGACATAGCCCTATCGAGTTTGGACTCTATTGATTTGTCTTGTCGAGTAGTTTGTCTTTAGATGATGTTCAGGGTTCTGAATAGTTCTGATGATGGAGCTGGAAGGTGGCCATAGGAATTCCGTTATAAAACCACATAACCCCATCGAGTTTGAGCTCATTTGATTTGTCTTGATGAGTACTTTGTCTTTAGTTGGTAACCAGGATCTGAAGATGGAGCTGGAAGGTGGCCATAGGAACTCCGTTATAGAACGACATAACCCATCGAGTTAAGACTCGTTTGATTCGTTTTGACGAGTACTTTGTCTTTGGATGGTCTCCAAGATCTGTTGATGGAGCTTGAAGGTGGCCATAGGAATTCCGTTATTAAACGACTTGACCTTTTCGAGTTTTTACTCGTTTGATTCAGCTTGTCGAGTAGACTAATACTAGTAGTACTTTAGCAGTACTTCAAATCGATGAATAAGACTGCTTCAAATTCGAATAAACCTATGTATTGTTGATTCATTAAACGAAATAGATAGAATGAGAGACGCTATAAAAAGAAATGAGATCCCACCAAAAACAAAACTTGTAAAAAGAGCCAAGCCGAGCAACTCACTTTTACCGTAAAAAGTAGTGAGATCCATGTAATACCAAGTCAGTTAATATATTTAATCCCTACTTAAAAACCTTTGATGTTTTAAATACAAGATTGACTTGGCCACTGCATCACATTACACCCCAAGACCTACAAGTATTTGTTCCGAGTCTGGGTGTTTTTCTATCTATAATATGTATGTATTTACAAAAAAAAATGTATATAAGTAGTTTATCAGCCATCTCGTTACCATAAACACAAGCATTAGGTTGCTTAGCTTGGGACTAGATGGCGTTGTGTGAAATGTCCAAGGATATTTATTTATTTATTTTATTTTTACATTTGCCAATGCCATGGCGATTAGCTATTACAATGGCCTGTTTAACATTGGCGAATGCGATGCGATGGCCAAGTCAATCTTTTATTTAAAACATCAAAGGTTTTTAAGTAGGGATTAAATATATTAACTGATTATTTGGTATTACATGGATCTCACTACTTTTTACGGTAAAAGTGAGTTGCTCGGCTTGGCTTTTTTTTGAGCGGCTGCCTATCTCACCTCCACAACACAGTCCATACTGGGTAATATGATACACTTTGTTAAGTGTAGCAGTCAGACTGTCAGCTCATTGACTACCTGTAACGACTGCCAGAGATCTATATGTGGCAGCCGGGGCCAACAGCTTAACGTGTTTAACAAGGCACAGAGGAAACTCGGTATGTAATGGCTGGTCACCCATCTACAGACCAACCTAGGCAAGCGTGGCTTAACCTAAAGATCCCGAGTGTCAGTTATTATTAAGCTAGCTCTAATATCAACCTTCTAAACACAAAGCTAAGATTTCTTTACGCAGGACAGTATTTAAACTATTTATAATGACGACATTTTTGTAATCTTCAAACGCGCGCAGCTTAGAAATGATAGGATAAAAATAATTGAACATATATATATGTGTATTTAACACATCACAACAAAATAACATGAAAATTAAAAGTGGTCGCTGTAAAAACAAATGACGCCGCTAGCCCATACAAAGTTACGCAAACGTTTATTGAAAAATAGTTGAATGTTAAACATGTTACCGCGGTCGTAGGTATGACACTATCCTGCACCAACTACGCCGCGCGCCGTGCCATCGCCCGTCGAGACATCTACACTGCCTAGACGATCGACTTGTAAACGTACCGCTCTCGCTTGTAACGCGTCGGAGTTGTTACCAGTCGCGGGTGGCGCGTGCGGGAGGAGGCGGGAGGGGGCGGCTGATAGCGGGATACAGTGGGGCGTAGCATAAGTAGTGTGCTAGGCTAGCGGTAGCGGGTAGATTGTACAAAGTCGTCTCCTGTGCAGCCTGGCGGTGCGCGGCTCGGAGGGCGGGCCGGGCAAGAAGCCGGGCGAGTTCGGCCCCGCGGAGCCGCTGCTCAGCGACGGAGACTCACCGTGAGTACCACATCCCACATACCACACACACAATATAGCTAGGGACACGTCTCCACTGTTACTAGGTACTTACACACTGTTATAATAAATTTTACAGTACCTACCGGTATCTAAAACAATAACGCAAGTATCACTTTTGATTCAGAAGACAGTAACAAAAAAGTAAACTATGGTCTTTAAGCTCATGCCTAAGACAAGTAAATACAAGACTTACATCGCGTGAGTCCGATCCGCTCTCTAAAAACATAAGCGTGAATATCGGATTTGAACGCGAGAAATGACAATCTGAACTTGTCTGATGCATCACATGGGATTCGGATGTAGGAGTTTTAAACAAGAGAAGAAAGTAGTGTAGGATTGTGATTTGCGATGCGGTGCAATAAGACGTGCGTTGTGTTGCAGGCCCACGCTAGACGAGATCCGGAGCTGGGGGCAGTCGTTCGACCGCCTCATGCGCAGCGCCGGTAACTACCCCCAACATCATACATGATCATCATCACTCGCCACCCTCAATGCGAAGCAACGAACTATATTATGATTTAACTTACGTGTTCCAGCCGGACGGAAAGTATTCCGCGACTTCCTGCGCGGCGAATACTCTGAGGAGAATATAATGTTCTGGCTCGCGTGCGAGGAGCTAAAGCGAGAGACCGACCCCGACGCCGTCGAGGAGAAGGCGCGCTTCATCTACGAGGACTACATCTCCATCCTGTCGCCCAAGGAGGTGAGCCACCCGGCCCGCGCTCCCTGCGCTCTCTCCCTGCCCCTGCTCACTACTGACTGCCCACCGCTGCTTGCAGGTGTCGCTGGACTCGCGCGTACGCGAGGTGGTGAATCGCAACATGGTGGAACCCACGCCGCACACCTTCGACGACGCGCAGCTGCAGATCTACACGCTCATGCACCGGGATTCGTACCCGCGCTTCGTCAACTCGCCACTCTACAAGGCACTGGCGCGCCTGACGAGCGCCGAGCCGCCGGCTGCGCCCGCCACGCCCGCGCCGGACGTGGAGGCCGCGCCCGCAGCCATCCCTGCGCCCGCCGCACCCCCCGTGCCGCCGTCTGTGCCGCTCATGTCGGCCGCGCGGCCTGCGTCGCCTGCGTCGCCAACGCAGGCCGCGACGATCGCGCCGCCTGCGAAGGAGCAGTCCGCGACGATCGCGCCGCCTGCGAAGGAGCAGTCCGCGACGATCGCGCCGCCTGCGAAGGAGCAGTCCGCGCAGTGACGTCACCCGCACCCTCCCCACGTGTAAATAGACTCGATATACATTCATTTAAACGGGTACTAATTTTGTACATAGCTAGGTTAAGTGTGAGAGTAGGAGCGGCGCGCACCGCCGCGGCCACTTTGCTGGTCCACCGACCCGCGCGCCCCGCGCACCGCGCCCCGCGCCCCGCGGCGTTCTGCGCGCATCTAGTTAGAAGCAATAAAGGTGGACCAATTAAGTTTGCCGAGGAGTCAACGAATAAATAAATCAGTTAATGTAAACGATGCGTTTTATTTCTTTCGAGGTATCGCTTAAATGAGCACAATGGGATTCCTCCCAAACGAATAGACCGGTACCGATTGAAGCATTGAGCATTTAGTTCCTTAAACCTTGGAGTTGGCTATAATGTTAACATTAAAAGATTATAGCGTCACTTATGTAAATAAATAAAAAATCGACCAATGCACCGAACCGTGCCCCTTTTTACCGACGTTTTATAAGTGCCCAAAATCAAATCAAAATCAAAATCAAAATATTTTTTATTTCACATAGGCCTACTATGTGAAATAAAAAATATTTTGATTTTGATTTGATTTTGATTTTAAAGCGTACACGCCTCACCGGCCTCACACAGCCTCAACACTGTCTCTTTAGGGTTTCGTAGCCGAATGGCAAAAAACGAAACCCCTATGGATTCGTCATGTCTGTCTGTCCGTCTGTCCGTACGTATGTCACAGCCTCTTTATTCGAAAACTATTAAGACTACACAGTTGGAACTTGGTAGGTAGATGTATCCTGTGAAGCGCTTTACGATTTTTGTACAAAGATAAAAAAACATAAAAGATCAGATTAATCTATAAAGTTTAGTCTTTTATGTTTTTCTTTACATGGAACTGAAACTAAAAAAAACTTTTTCGTGTGGGTGTCTATACAATTTTTCTCTTTTTCTTAAGTTTATTCATAATGCATACAGCGTGGCCTATACTCCCAGTAGAAGAAGGCAGCACTATCTTATGACCCAGCCGAACAGCATCATCGTCCTTTCTCCTTTTCGCATCTTGCAAGTGTAAATAGCTGTCCGCACTAAGCTGCGCCCGATTGCTAAACCTTTCAGTCTCGATTTTCGCAAACATGTCGCCTAAAAAAACTCCCTAAACAGCGAACAATAATATCACAGATTATCATTGAGGTGTGATGTACTACGTGGTACATTATACCTCAATGCAGATTATAGTCTTCTCCTTTCCTTATCATTTAAATACGGTAAGAATAAATACTTGCAGAAGATACCATTTTTTTAAAGCGGTTGTTATCGCACTGGGGTATAGAAATGTAGTAGTCATCCCCGCCGCAGCATACAGTACCCGCTGTAATGCATCGTATGAGCGATGGATTTCACTTATTCGATGCAATATGTTATCATGGCTCCCAATTTTAATATAATATTCCGCATGTATCCAGCTTAGAAAATTGCTGCCCAAATAAATAAAGCAACTTCATTTGACGTTCTATTCTATTTTTATGAATGGCAATTGTGCCGATGTCGATAATTCTGCCAATGTCAAATGTGGAATGGAGAAACGTGTGTGGACAGCATTAAAAAAGAAAATAATTTAGATTATGAAAAATAAATAAAACAAACTGCACGTAAAGTGTAACTTGTCGATAAGTATTAATAAAAAAAATATATAAAAAGGAAAATAAACACATAATATTTGTAAGTAATATAAATTAATTTAATAAATCGAATACCACACTACGACTTACAATCTGATGTTGTTGCTACGGATAAATATAATTAGGGCACTACAAAGCTTTGGAGAAAAGTGAGTTAGTAAAGAAGGAAAGTTAATTTAATAGGAACAGGGATTTTCAATTCTGAAAGACGGCTGTAAAGATCAAGAGAAGGGTTATTATTAGTACAATTAAAGAAAATATGTTCCAAGGTACCCTCGTTCAAACCACACTCGCAAAGAGATGAATCTCTGACCCGAATTTTGTGTAGAAAAACTGGGGAGCAGCAATGGCCCATGCGAAGCCTGCACAAGACAGAAAGCACCTTCTTGGAGAGTTTTTTATATGGCTTAAAGTTAAACCAAGGCTTTGAGGTAACATTAGGTTGGATCGCAGAGTAAAAAGAACCTTTTGTTTTACTCGAATTCTGCCACTGTATCTGCCATGAGGATAGTAAACTCTTTTTTGGAAGGCTCAGCAAATCATAGCCCTGGCATTGATAGTATTTTAGGTCTACGGACTGGGAATTTACAGCGTCTTTAGCAAGGGCATCAACACATTCATTTCCTATTATGCCGCAGTGGCTAGGAATCCAAACCAGATTAACAGTTTTGTGGTTTTCAGCACAAGATAATAGGGATTTTTTAATTTGGAGCAAAATAGGGCTGTGTAATTTAGACTTGAAGGGATTTTGCTCTAAGGCTTGCAAACAACTCAGAGAATCCGTGAATATAACACCAAAATTTATACTGTGAGCCTCTATAAAAAGGCATGCTTCCAGTATGGCAACACACTCGCCCGTAAACACAGATGACTGGACAGGGCATTTAAATTGAAGAACAATTTTGGAGTTTTGGAAATAAACCGCAGCACCAGTACAGCCAGAATTTGTCAATTTTGAAGCGTCCGTAAAGAACCTTTCAAAATGACACCATCGCTCACCAACGGCAGCATTGAATATGAGAGTCCGCCGAAACAGAATTTTTGGAAATTCCGATATTATAAAAGATTTTTGGTTTGAAACAAATGACATCATAATTAAAGTTATAAATACACACATCAAAAGTGTCTAGGGATCAACATATATTTTTGCAATAACTTTTCTCCTGATTGATATTAATTAAAATTTTCTTTAAGGATTCATCAAATAAAGTGTTTTCGTTTGTCACAGTAACGATAAACCAAGTCACCTTTGCATTAATAAAGAAATTTGCCATTTTCCTAATAAAGGGATTTTTGACATTTGAACCACTAACATTAAAGTTCGAAAAAAAGACTGAAATAACAGTTTTCTTTAAAATTTTATTGGGTAACTTAAACAATTAATAATCCGTGTTTCTACCGCGAACACTAACAACACAAGAACATCGGTTTGGCATACTCAAAATGAGTTCATCCAAATCACGCTGTGGAATGGCCGCCCATGTTCGTTGCAACAACAAAAAAAGGTCTTCTTGCGACTGGATACCCTCCATATTTGGCAGAGCTCTTCTCTGTAGCATATCCCATGCATGCTCAATCGGGTTCAAGTCTGGCGACTGAGCAGGCCAGGGCAGGACATTGATGTTAGCTGCGGCGAGAGTCTGTCTTACAACTCTTGCGGTGTGCGGTCGTGCATTAACATGCATTAACTGAAATAAGGGACCGATTTGCACTTGTAGAGGAACGATGACGTCTGATACAATCGTCTCAGCATAAATTTGAGCGTTGAGGTTGCCTCTGATCCAAATCAACTCAGTTCTTCCGCCGATCCAAATACCCGCCCATACCATGATGGTTCCACCACTATAAGGATGGACTTCCTGGCAGGATTTTAATCGCTGTTGGCGTCCAGGGGTTCTCCAGTGTCGTATACGTCTTGTATCCGGTCTCATACCAAAACGAGACTCATCAGAAAAGCACACGAAACGCCATTGTTCTTCTGCCCAATTTCTGTGTTCAAGAGCCCATTGATATCGAATCCTACGATTGTGCATTGCTATATGTGGTACCCGTAGCGGTCTTCGGGAATGAAGGTTCACTTCATGCAAGCGGTTTCTGACTGTTTGGTCGCTAATTAAGTTCCCTGAAGAGTGATGAAGCCTCACGGCTAACATCATGGCGGTTATTGTTGGAGCTCTTCGAGTTAAGATTTGAATGTATCGGTCTTGTCTCCGTGTGGTGCAGCGATACCGTCCTCCATGGCGCTCAGCCACGGTACCAGTGCTTCGGTAACGTGTCCAAAGTCGACTGATAACACTCTGACTTGTATTCAGAGCTAAAGCCACAGTACGTTGCCGGGAACCAGCTTCTATCATTCTCACGGCTCTGAGCATTTCTTCCCTGCTTAAATGACGTCGCCGCTCCATAATAACGTTGGTTTTAATCAGTAGTAGGGAAACAGTAGCACTAATAATGTCTTCAATGCGTTGTATGTTTTTATAGGGAAAATATTGACAGCTGATTTTCATCTTTTACTCGAATTTGATTCACAGTTCCTGATTCAAATTATGAAATGCACCAAAAAGGATCCATATAAATTTATAAAATCATAAATTTATTACAAAGCCACATCTCAATCTCAAGAAATCCGCATAAAAATGCTTGATCCCTAGACACTTTTGATGTATGTAGGAAGTTTTGGGAATTGAATAATGGGAGAATCTAAATTTTGATGGAAACGAAAAGATTTTAAAAATAGAGGAACTTCTTTGTGCTTCCAATAATTAGATGTAATGAAAGGGAATCTAATGTATGAACTTTTCCTTTATGAGGGTGGGCGGATTTCGTGATAACTCTGGCCCAAAACCTGGATGCTAGATATTGCCTTCTCAAGGCCAAAGGAGGTTCTGCACACTCCACCTGTATTGCGTTAGTAGGTGATGATTTCATACAGCCTAAAATGATCCTAAGACATTGGGCCTGAATCCTGTCCAGTCTTGTCAAAGCCCCTTTGTTACAGGGAATGAGCAGAAAAGAACCGTAATCTGGAACACTTCGTATCAAGGCATTGTAAACCAGCTTCATAGTGTATGGGTGGGCACCCCACCATACACCTGCGAGCACTTTTAAAATAGGAATAATTCTCTCGCATCTATTTACTAAATAATTGAGATGATGCAATCCAGTTAATTTACAATCTAAAAATACACCTAAAAATTTGGCTTTCTTAGCAACTGGTATACAATGATTTTGAATTCGTATCGAAATTTGAGGGATCAGTCTCCTGCGGGAAAATACAACCACAGAACTTTTGGATGCCGATAAACTCATACCATGCGGAATTAACCATTGATTCAAAGAGTCCAGGGAGACACAAAGGGATGACGCAGCAGCTTCAATAGATTTGTTGGTAACATACAAAGCTATATCGTCAGCATATTGTAAAATATGACAGTCATTGTTAAGACATGAGCCAATATCTGTTGTGTACAAATTATATAATAAAGGACTTAAGACATAACCCTGTGGTAATCCCTTCCATGTCTGCCTGACATCAAAATCTTCACCTGGAACTCTCAAAATCAAAGACCGAGACATTAGCATGCTAAAAATACACTGAACCATTCTCACCGGAAATCCCGTCTCTTGCAATTTCTGTCTGAGAATGGGAAGAAGGACATTAGCATACGCAGCTGAAATGTCGAGAAAGGCAGCAACAACAGACTCGTTTTTAGAAAACGACGCTCGGATATCTGAACTAATACTCCAATACTATCCATGGTACCAAACCCCTTCTTGAAACCAAACTGATGGCTCGGGAGTCCCTGGACTCAATAATGAACTCCAGCCGATTCTTAATCAGGTGTTCCATTAGCTAGTACTGATGAAAGGGCAATTGGTCTAAAGCCGTTAGGGTCATCGCTATGTTTGCCTGGTTTCAAAATGGGGATTATTATTTGAGTTTTCCATTGATCGGGGACCCAACCATTGGTGTAAAAATAATTAATTAAATGTAAAAAATAGTTTTTTGCCTTCAGGCCTGCTCGTGATAAAAAGGAGTAAACAATACCATCAATACCAGGGGCAGAGTCATGGACATACCTCAAAACTGAATCAAGCTCCTGGATTGTAAATGGAGCGTCAAAAGGATCCTCTGAATATGAAGAAGACGGTAGATGTATTTCTGCTTCTGATGGCACATAAGGAGGAGCTAATTTATCAAAAAACAGCTCTGCAGTTTCACGGGTAATAGGAGAAGAAATCGAAGGGGAACATCCATTTCTGAATCGGTTAATTCTTTGCCACACCACTGATATAGGGGTGGACGGGGATAAGGAACCGCAGAAATTAACCCATCCAGCTCGTTTCTTACTCCGCAATAATCTTTTGGATTTCGCAAGAGCATGATTATAAGCGCTTAGATTAGAAACAGTCATATCTTCGTTATAAATCTTTTCAGCGTCATTTCTCTCTTTAACGGCCAATGAACATTCCTGATTCCACCATGGAGGGGGAGGAATCAAACTGAGCAGAGTTTTTGATAGGAAAACATGAATCTGCACTAGATATTATGGCTGTCACTAGATTTTCGTAGCAATCTGACACGTAAGTGGGGCTTGGAATAACGGAATCTTGAAAAATTAAATTTGGAAGCAAATCAATTTTATCCTCCAGTGATGATGAATATTTTGCCCAATCGGGGTTGGACAAATTATACCTCATCAGCGGAGGATTCGATTTTTCTAAGTAAGTTTTATCAGCCAAAGAAATTAAAATCGGATAGTGGTCACTACCATGTGTCAAACTGGTACATTCCCAACGACACGATGCCGCAACATCAAGTGAGCAAAACGAAAGGTCTATACAACTCTTATGTTGGCCAGGAAGAGTCCTACGGGTTGAACACCCATTATTTAAGATGCAGAGGTTGAGATCATCCAGAATTTCTACCAAACCTACTCCAAAGGAGTCACATCTTTCAGACCCCCATCGAAAATGATGGCAGTTGAAATCTCCCATAACAAGTACAGGGCCAACTACGTTTTATTTATTTATTTATTTATTTATTTATTTATTTATTTATTTATTTATTTATTTATTTAGATAACATGGGAGACTTACAGCTAAAGCAAACAGATCAAGAACAGTACAATATTCTGAAAGCCAATTACAGGTCTCCACTTATAAAATACAGAGAAAAAAAAAAAAATTAAATTCTATGGACATTCACACCACGTTACTAATAGGTACTACACTATAATTACTATGTTGCTCACACTGCATAAGAACCATCATAACAAATTAACTACATAAAAAAGCTTCGACTTAAGCACTTCCTGGCTGACGACACACTAATTTGGAATGGATCTATATCATACTGTTTACAAAGCTTGTTTAAGTTTCTGCTTGCACGCACAATGTACGAATTTTGCCTATAATTGGTTGAAGCAAATGGCGCACACAAAGGAGGAAAGGTTTTCGAGAATGTCTCTCAAAAGTGGAAGAAAGTTTTGATTGGGGTGAGCTATATAAATAGATAAAAGGGTTATGCCCTCTACTTTACCTGCCACAATACTTACATCTCCTCCAACAGAAGGCAAAGGTACTGTCACAAGTGGAACGCGGTTATTCACGCAGAGAGCCGACCCTCCATAGCCATCAGATCGATCGCATCTGATAATGTTATAATGTGGTAAACGAAAGCTAAGACTAGGAACTAACCAAGTCTCAGCGAGAGCACAGACTAAAGGTTTATATTTATTCAAGAGAAATATGAGATCGTGTTTCTTATGCCACACGCTTCTCCCATTCCACTGAAGGAACACCAGCCGAGCCATTATGTCGGGTGAGAGAAAGGAAATTTATAAGTGAATTGGCAACGTTGGACGGTAATTGTACTGACTTAGAAGTAGACATTAGAGTGTTAAGAAGTTTAAGAAGTAAATCAATAATAGAAGACAAGTTATCAGGAGATTCTAAGAACGGATTATTGAGGGCACAACCATTATGCTGAGACGATGGGGGTGAGCTAGTTATTAGTTGATGAGCTACTTTATCATATGAGGGAGAGAGTGGGGCATGGGTCTTTGGCTTGAGAGTGATGGATTTGTGGTATGACTGAGATTTAGTGATATCAGCATAGCTGCGAGAAGAATTAGGAATAGTTTTACTTGCCTCTGAGTAAGAAAGAACTTTTTCATCCATAACAACCTTTATGGACCTCTGCCTACCATACTCCGGGCACGCCTTGCTGTTGGCAAAGTGGCTGCCAGAGCATAATACACAGAAGGCTTCGCTTTCTGAAATGCCACAACCATCACCGGGGTGATCGTTGCCACACTTGCTGCAGCGAGCTTTTGACCTACAAAGAGATTCTACGTGACCAAAAGGGCAACACCTGCGACATTGTATAGTGGGGTATGTACTGTTCCACTGTTAGAGCAGTATAAAAACAAAAAATTCTCTTCGGCAGAACTTGGCCATCAAAGGTGATGACACAGGTTTCAGTAGGTCTGTAATCTGTTGTGCCGTCTCTTGTTACTCTTCGATTTAGCCTACGAATTTTAAGAATAGGTCCACAACCCTGTGGAACCTTCAAATAGGTCAAAACTTCCTCTTCAGTGAACTCCGTAGGGATGCCGCTAACGACACCCATACGCGTTATATTGAAAGTCGGAATAGTTGCATCGTATAAATTTGAAACGAGGTTAGTATTACAAAGAAAAGCGTTTGCATCCTGAGGGGACGCAAACTCAACGGAGACACGGTTTCTACCAACTCTCTTAACTCCAGTTATATTTGCAATGTTATTATTTGATAAAAAAACGGCCAAACGAAACTGGGTGCAGGGTAGTGCCAGCATTTGGATTACTTTCCTGACGAGAAACATGTATAATATATGGACCTTTATCTAATACCGAGTAACGCAGGCGACCTACTTGAGATCGTGATTGTTTAGTGGGATGGATGGGAGATCATCTAAAATGCTTGGACGTTTACGTGAACTTGACTGGGATGAAGGAGATTGCTGGTCTACATTTAAACGGATGGAATAGGAAGAGGAACTTGAAGAAGAAGAGGAATAGTTTAATGAGGGGGAATTCGGAATGTCAGGAGGGTCAGGAGGTTTTTTTTATCCATTATGGCAGAAAATAGGTGCCGAAAGTATGTGTTTTATTTAGTGAAAATATATGCAGGAATATATACAGAATATACTTATATGCATAAAATAAATATGTAGAACACAAAAACAAGACACAATAGGCACAATATCTGAAAAAAACCGTTAAATTCTAAACACACGTGTTAACCATAGACACACTCTTGCTAGAATCCTTCATTTGTTTCAGTTAATAAAGACAATATCAAGGTATCAACAGCAGTAGCATAACAATACAGGTCTATGATAATAATTCAATTAGGTACCTAGTTGATTATTTTATTATTATAAAGCTGCGCTTATCAAGTTTTCACACATCAGTTTAATATGGAAGTTATAGGGTATTATAGTACCTAGGTATCTACAATAGAAACTTGCCTCATGTCCTAGTCTTAAGCAAGGGAGCTAAATGAGTAGCCAGCGCCCTAAAAGCGCCCTGTAAATCCGAAATCTGTCTAACAATACAAAATCATCCCATTTTCGAAATCGATCAATGCGAGGTTGATAATTATACCTTTCGCAATTCAGATAAGTATATTGTTATCATTGTCGTCATCAGAAGAACTGGATTCCCACAGAATTACTCGAATTAAAGCCATGATACGTTTTTTATAAAATAAACAATTATCTTTTCCACACAAATAGTAGGTTACCTGACGTAAACTTGACAGTTGACTTGAGACTTGACCATAACAATAGCAATAACCAGCCAAAATCGAGCAAATCAAATCAAATCAAATCACTTTTATTTGTTAACATAGGTAAAGAAATACAGATCTTGAGTTTGGTGTACAGAGCGCTATGTTATGCAAGGAGGCGTACAAATATGGTGTGCATCTAGCTCAAATAATAAGAATTAAAATAAAAAAGATGTTGATTTCATGGATAATTAGACTTTCGAAATAAAATAAAACAATTTTAAGTACATATTATTATATAAAAAAAATATTGTGTGATGTCAGATTTAAAAGATGAATTATTTAGTCATAAATGTCAAGAAATAAAAAAATTAAAAAAATTAAGTCAGAATAATTGTTATGTCAAAAAAATAAAAATAAATAAACAACAAAAATATGTCAATATTAATAATCAATTTTAACTCCAAATTAATTCATCATTTAAGTTGTATTTTTTCGAAAAACAGCATTAAATTGAGCTATCATTGAAAAATTCCTCCAGTGTGTAGTAACATTTGTCACTAAGCAAACTATTATGTGCCTTTTTGAATTTTATTAATGGCATGTTTTTAATGGCATCGGGTATTTTATTATAAATTTTAGGAGCATTTCCGAAAAGGCTTTTACGCAATAAGGCTGTTTTACATTTAACGTGACATAGTTTGTTACAATATTGAGTACGCAATGGATTTCTTCTGACTGCCGATAAGCTGACAAATAAATGCGGGTTTTTTTTTACAAACGATGCAGTTTCCATTATATACATTGCTGGCAGTGTCAATATTTTTAGTTTTTTGAAATATGGAATACAGCTATCTGTCGTTTTTAGACCACACATAGACCTCACACAGCGTTTCTGCATCCTAAATACAACTTCCCTATTAGCCGACTGTCCCCAGAAAACAATTCCGTACCGTAAAACAGAAGCTACGAGTCCGTGGTATGCTACTAACAAAGTCTCAATATTAACCTTTTTTGAAAGTTGGAATAGTGCATAAGCAGACTTACTTAGTTTTTTACATATTATGTCAGTATGAGTGTTCCATGTCAATTTATTATCTATAGTCATTCCTAAAAATTTAGCACTATCAACTTCCTGAATTTTATGGTCTTTATATGTTACATTAATGTTAATATTTTCCCGACGCTGATGGTATTGCATGATGTTGGTTTTGCTTAGGTTAATTTTTAAATTATTATCATTAAGCCAGTTTATTATTTTAGTTAAAGATTCATTAATATTATTTTCATAGTTTTTTATGTCATTGCATTCTATTATAGCGGTGCTGTCGTCTGCAAAAAGAACCATCTTATGTTGAATTATTTTTGGGAGATCATTGATGTAAATCAGAAATAGAGGTGGTGCCAGCACGCCACCTTGTGGTACGCCGTATTTTATGGATCTTTGTTTCGAGTAATAAATAGTTTCTAATTTGGTTTTGGGACACAACCGAGAAACTTCAGTGCATTGAACTCTATCAGTTAAATACGACTCTATTAATTTTAGGATATTTCCCCTTACGCCGTAGCCATATAGCTTTTGTAGCAATATCCCATGGTCAACATAATCAAAAGCTTTCGTCATATCAGTAAAAATTGTACAAATTGGATTATTTTAATCAACTGATGTCATAATACTATTAATTAAATCAAACAGTGCCAAGTTAATATTTATGTTTTTACGAAAACCTTTCTGTTCAATGCAAAATAAGTTATATTTTTCAAAATATGTGTACATGGAGTTGTATATAACGTTATCGTTATCGTTAAGTTATGACGTCATATCAACTATTGGTAAAATGGTGCAACGCAAATGTTGCTTAACCGCGAATTTGAAGGTTTGTTACGGTTTGGTTAGGTATAGTTAAAGTAAGTTGGTGCAACCCACCCTTATTATCGTTAGCGTTAAGTTATGACGTCATTACAACCATTGTTAAAATGGTGCAACGCAAATGTTGCTTAACCGGGAATTTGAGGGCTTGATACGGTTTGGTTATCGTTATAGTAATGCGGTGCAATTTTTTTAATTGACAGCGTAAAACATGCAGCCATATTTTCACCTCTACACAATCAACAGTTAGACCCCACCTCCATAAATATCCTCAAAGTAATTAGCAACAATAGCACAGTAAATATTAAACTCACCTTTCGGGGTCAAAATTTTAAAATAAATAAAGGCGTGAAGCAGGGTGACTCTCCTCCATATTGTTTACAAGCACCCATGAAGAAGTATTCAAGAACCTATCCGATTGTTAGGTTCAAAGAAAAAAGCTAGAAGCTTCAAATTTAGAATACAATTAGTGTTTAGTGTATAAACCATGGAAAAACTAAAAAAGTATACAATTTCAGTGTAGTTTTCTAGATAAGCTAACTGCATAAATAACTTTGTAATCCCATATAATTGTATAGGATTACAAAGATAAAGTTACATTTTCAGTGAACGAATTTTACGAGTTATTAAATTAAACATACTTCCTAGTTTCTGATTGATCTGAAATTTTGCACGTATATGTATATCGCCTATCAATGCAACATTATCTCCTATATATTATATATATATTATTATGCTCCTATGTCACGAGCCGCGCGTGTTAATAATATTATAATGGTGTCGGAGGCTTTATTTGGTCAAAACCTGGCGAAATTTATTCAAAGGGCACAAATAGTTATTGAAAATGGGGTGCAACTATGAGCTATGTCATGTTTTACGGATTTTTCTGTAGTTTAATTTAATTTTACATTTTTGTTTTATGTTGTGTCTTATAGCATCGTATTGGATGTATTGTCTGTAATGTTGCTATAACTAGTGGTAAATAAATAAATTAAAAAAAAAAATGATGATATGGAACTGATCTGATGATGGAGTTGGAAGTTGACCATAGGAACTCCATTTTAGAATATCATAACCCCATCGAGTTTGGACTCGTTTTATTCGTCTTGTCGAGTAGTTTGTCTTAAGATTGTGTCCAGTGTCTTTTGATGGAACTGGAAGGTGGCCATATGAATTCCGTTATAAAATGACATAACCCTATCACGTTTGGACTCGTTTGATTTGTCTTGTCGAGTAGTTTGTCTTCAGATGATGTTCAGGGTTCTGAATAGTTCTGATGATGGAGCTGGAAGGTGCCCATAGGAATTCCGTTATAAAATCACATAACCTCATCGAGTTGAGCTCATTTGATTTGTCTTGATGAGTACTCTGTCTTTAGTTGGTAACCAGGATCTGATGATGGAGCTGGAAGGTGGCCATAGGAACTCCGTTATAGAACGACATAACCCATCGAGTTTAGACTCGTTTGATTCGTTTTGACGAGTACTTTGTCTTTGGATGGTCTCCAAGATCTGTTGATGGAGCTTGAAGGTGGCCATAGGAATTCCGTTATAAAACGACTTGACCTTGTCGAGTTTTTACTCGTTTGAATTAGCTTGTCGAGTAGATACTTTAGCAGTACTTCAAATCGATGAATAAGACTGCTTCAAATTCGAATAAACCTATGTTGTATTGTTGATTCATTAAACGAAATAGATAGAATGAGAGACGCTATAAAAAGAAATGAGATCCCACCAAAAACAAAACTTGTAAAAAGAGCCAAGCCGCGCAACTCTGTTCTTTTAGTTTTGGGCCATGCGATGGGGATTAGCAATTACAAAAGCCTGTTTAACATTGGCGAATGCGATGCGATGGTCAAGTCAATCTTTTATTTAAAACATCAAAGGTTTTTAAGTAGGGATTAAATCACAGAACAGAAAAAATTGGAATTAACAAAATGTGTTAGCAACACTGAAACAGTTGGGTGTGATGATTTATGAAAAATGCTGGGAAGGCGGAAAAAATGGCCGGCTACGGACTTAAAAAAACATTGTATTTCTTCAACTGGATTTGTAAAGATCTTGGCTAGAATAATATATTGTTGATTTATATAGTAGTCGTCTAGAACCAGAATATTTTGAATAACAATAGAATAAACACTTATACAGAAGGGCAGCAGTTTTATTACAAGATCTATGGTCCAGTAATGGCATAACAGTCGGTTGCAAAAAACTCACCAACCTACGTTTCGCTGATGATATCATCTTGCTGCCGAGTTGCAAGAGATGCTCCAAGACCTGAGCACAGCAAGCCTTGAGGTTGGACTAATGATGCATCGGTTAAAAACGAAAGTGATGACCAATAGCACTTAAAGTGGGATTGATTAGATGGGCAAGAAATCCACTACGTCAATGTAAAATGATATTCAGTAGTTTGTGAGGAAAAAAAATATGAGTCAAAATCAGAACGTTCCTGTTGCTTCGCACTACAGGAGTACGGGCACTACGTGAGTACGGGCACTACAGGAGTACGGGCACTACGGGAGTACGGGCAGTCGGGCAGTCGAGGACAACTACGGGATGCTATTTGTGCAATTACTATCTACTCGTACGAGGCCGATTTGTTATCATTTGGAATTGGATTTGCTTATAATTTATCAAAGTATAAATGAACGTCCTCATAATCTCTTAATCCGGATTCCCTTCACAATAAACTGTGATTAAACATAATCGATCGATGTCTGGCCAGATTATAGGAGTGGCCGCCCGCCCCGCCCCGCACCACCCACTCCCGCGCACGCCTGTGTGTTACGTGTGTGAGTGCGCATACAACACAATTACAGGTCACACCACAACACATGCATTATCTCAGCGCATACGCTTGTTGACAAACTGAAAAAGGAAATACCCAGAATTTAAGCTCCTAAATCTACTTACCTGCCTAACTAGACCTATCTACCTGACTTTACGCGTTGTTTTTGGAATTGTATCATTAAAAGATAATAAAAGCCGACTAGCCGTAGAACTACCTTTGAATGAATAGTCCAGACCGTAAGGGACCCATGAAAGTCTACTCTTGATCCCATGGACCATTTAGTTTTATTTAGGAAATTGATCTACCGTAATAAGTCCCAGCAATGTTCCCATCAGTGCTGGGTCACAGAGTCACAGACCACCTCGCTATGGATCTGAGCGAGTGGCTAAGCGATTGGACCGCTGCGCTGCGTGTCACGGGTTCGATCCCCGCACGTAACAAATATTTGTGTGGCCTACAGATAGTTGTTTCGGGTCTGGGTGTATTTGTGTATGTGAAGTTTAAATGTTTGTGAACGCACCCACGATACAGAAGACATTGCTAGTGTGGCCAACGTTTTTTTTTTTTTAAAGAAAGAAGAGGTCTGAATAATCATCCATGTACATGAATGGTTATCTCGGCTCTTAATATTAACGTTTGTTTAGCTTTTAATATATCGGGGGGCACGGCAGTGCCCCCGCCAAGTCGAGCGCGATGCAAACACTGCCGTACCATCCTTTACGGGAAATATTTCGCCGCATTTTCAGGCCCCTATTTGAGAACCTCTGGATAAGACCAGAACGCAGTAATTTTCGTCTTCCAGTAAGCTATAAAATCACACTTAAAATAAAAAAAAATCAAGTCTGTAGGTCATTTAGTTCCGAAGTTAAGCGAAAGCAAAGTTTCGCATTTATGACACTCACTCATGATCATCAGAATAGAACTAGTACTTCCCATGAACTCAGAGAGCTGAAATGTCTTGAGTTAGGGTTTAATGGCCACATAATGGGAAAACTATAAAAACTTGCAATTTCAGTCTAGTTTTCTAGATACACCAACTGCATAAATAACTATGTAATCCCATATAACTGTATGGGATTACAAAGTTAAAGTTACATTTTCAGTGAATGCATTTTACGAGTTATTAAATTTAACACACTTTCTAGTTTCTGATTGATCTGAAATTTTTGCACGTATATGTATAACGCCTATCAATGCAATATTATGATGACATGGAACTAATCTGATGATGGAGCTGGAAGTTGACCATAGGAACTCTATTTTAGAATGTCATAACCCCATCGAGATTGGACTCGTTTGATTCGTCTTGTCGAGTAGTTTGTCTTTAGATGATGTTCAGAGTTCTGAATAGTTCTGATGATGGAGCTGGAAGGTGGCCATGGGAATTCCGTATTAAACCACATGACCCCATCGAGTTTGAGCTCATTTGATTTGTCTCGATGAATACTCTGTCTTTAGTTGGTAACCAGGATCTGATGATGGAGCTGGAAGGTGGCCATTGGAACTCCTTTATAGAACGACATAACCCATCGAGTTTAGACTCGTTTGATTCGTCTTGACGAGTACTTTGTCTTTAGATTGTCTCCGAGATCTGTTGATGGAGCTTAAAGGTGGCCATAGGAATTCCATTATAAAAGGACTTGACCTTGTCGAGTTTTTACTCGATTGATTCAGCTTGTCGAGTAGGTACTTTAGCAGTAGGTACTTCAAATCGATGATTAAGACTGCTCCAAGTGCGAATAAACCTATGTATTGTAAATTCTTGAAACGAAATAGATAGAATGAGAGACGCTACAAAAATGATGCGATGCGACGGCCAAGTCAATCTATTTATGGAAAACATCAAAGGTTTTTAAGTAAGGACTGAATATATTAACTGACTTGGTATTACATGGATCTCACTACTATTTACGGTAAATGAACTGAGTTGCGCGACTTGGCTTTTTTTACAAGTCCCACTAAAAACAAATTTTTAGTGGGATCTTATATAGGTACACGTTTCTTCTGTAGGTGACAATCTCGTCGCCAGCTTTTGAACCGACTTAATTAATTAAGATGTCTAACTTGACTTGTTTCCTTTTTGTCAATGTTCTACATCTGACTGCGAATATGAACAATCTGCACATCACATTTTATGGGAGTGTAGTCTTTGGCAGAATGAACGCAATATTATGTTGGATAGTGTACAGGTTACATCCGGAGTTATTTACTATACGGACCTTGTAGAAACTAGAACAAATTTCCGTGCGTTCAAGCATTTTTGTCATACCTATTATTGGAATCAAATATAACAGCTCACAACTTAGGACCCAGTAATATTAATGACAACAATATCCGTGGTGCTAGGCAACTGGGCTTATCCCAGTTGTATACGTCCCTGTGTGCCTATTGGCCTTGTTCTTTTCTGTCTCCTGCTGATATGGAGGGAAGTGGGAATTTCTGTTTTTCCTACTCCACCGCTATTCTTTTTTGATTAATTTCGTTGCGGGATCCAAGACAGTCAAATCATTTCTCTGGGACTTCGTCGAGCTTCATTGTCTCGGCGCTTTTCTTGTGGTCGCCACTGTTGATTCTGGCTTACAGAAGTTACAGTGGTTTGGGAATAGTGAGGCGGGCTTGTCCCATTAAATAAATTGTTTCCTGTTTGTATCTTGCATTAATTTTAACCGACTTCCAAGAAGTCTGCTTCTTTTTTGTATGTTTGTTATCGGATATCTCGGTCATTAATTTAACTTTATTTATTTATTTAGTTCAGACCATAGAATAGATCCATAAAGTTTTAGTATAAACTTAAACTATTGTTAGTAAATAATAATGGTCCCCGTCTCTCCCTCCGCTTACTGCCCTAACTTTTTTTGTCCTAATCACCATTTGTCCGAATGATATTAACTTACCCGAACTAAATATCACATGTATCAGATACCATAATATTGAAATCCCTAAATATATAGGTATTATGACCTCAATCCGTTTGTCATAAATATTACAAACAATAATTTACAAAAGACATGGAACCGTTTTCCATACAAGTTATCTATATCTATACATACATATAATAAATGTGTTGAAAAAAATATTTATTTGTACATCGAAAATATAAAAAAAAAAGGAATCGTCAGGGTGTTTTATAAAGTATAACCAACAGAACTCATTTCGAGCAATTTTGGAATTTTTGTCTGTTTGTCTGTTTCGATGACTTAGCATCACGTAAAATTTACGAAACTAATATCCTAGGTAACTTTTAATACTTTTATACATAAATATTGTGCGTAACTTGGGGTATTACTTAGGCTCATTTTGATTGTTAGCTTGTTTTATGTAATCGGTGCTCTCTATCAAAAGATATTTGAATTTATAGTTTTCAAGAAGAACTTTATCATTATGATCATGAATGAGACATACAACGACATCTATTAAACGAATATGGTACTTATTAATAAATGCCTTTACAAGGTAACTTTAAAAAAGTTATGATAGCAAAACGTGCTCTGTGAGTAGGTATTACGCATACGCATATAATATACGCATATAATGACGCAGCTTTCAAAATCTACATAACTTAAACCCTATAGTGTGTTTGATCGTTTACCATGCATTTAGCCGTTTATCTTCGTCTTCGATAGATGGCGTTGTTCATTTGATGCCATTTTCTGAACCACGGTGTTAATTAAAAATATGTTCCGTGAATAGTTATCAAATAAAAATTGTAAGTATAAAATTGGGTTCCGTAGTCACCAAGGAACCCTTACAGTTTCGGCATGTCCGTCTGTCTGTCCGTCCGTCTGCACTATTGCTCAGGCACTCTTAGTACTAGAAAGCTGTAATTTGACATGAATATACAGATGAGTAACGCCGACAAAGTCGTAGAATAAAATGTCGAAAAATATGTTTTTTAAGGTATCTCCGGTACGCATAAAAGAGGGGATGTTTTTTTTTGCGAATTCCATTATGTGGGGTGTCATTGGTTGGATAGGTCTTTAAAAATATTGTGAAACACTTTTTCGATTAAAGGATTTGTTTGTAAAATTGTAAGCTTTAAAGTGAAAATTTTCTTAGACTCAAGTCTGGCGTCCTAAACCACCTATAAGGGTTGTGTTTGGGCCTGTGAAAAGAATCCTGGTAGTAATAATTATATACCTACAACCAAATTAAAAGTAATGCTATCACAGCTTAGTTTTTTTTATTAAATGTATCTGTATTTAATAAAATATTTTCGTATACATAATGTGTGGGAGCACAGTCAATCTGCCAATGCAAGTTTGTTCTATTTTTATAATAAAAATCATCGTTCGGAGGCAGGTATATTCGAAGATTTTACACCCGCCAAAAAAAAAAAAGTAGTCTAGGTCTGAATAAACCCCGAAAGCTGTTTTTTAATAGCCAACGCAAATTAATGTTGACGCTGCTGGTTCTGGATAAATATTATTTGCTGTATTTGTGATTTAAACCCTAGTGTTTAAACCATTCGTGCGTCGATCAGCAGTGGTGCTTCCACCGCGTACACCTCGTAGATCTCGTGCAAAGTATTGCTTTAATTTTGTCTTGCCAATCAAATCAAATCAAATCAAAATCATTTATTTCAAGTAGGCCAATTACAGGCTCTTTTGAATAGTCGAACAAATACTAAATTTTAATAAGCTAATAAACTAAGCTACAGTCCCACTCACAAGACATAATAACTGTCAGTGTACTGTAGTTGCCGATTCCAAAGCGTTGGTCTCATGAGAAGAATGGCAAGACACTTCATGGACACTCTTTTAAATCATAATATTGTTACAAAACTTTAGTTACAACATTCATTTTGAGATTGGAATAATTATTATCATGTGAGAACGATGTAGCAAGATGTGCACGATAAGTGTCGACAGTAAAGGCAAAAAGACGATTAAAAAATATATATAATAATTCAAACAAGCCGTGGCAGCTAAGAGATGACCAGTCACAACTGACAGCACCCGTTCACGAGCATGACGCATGGATCAGCACTATTCCACTCAACCATTTTAAAGGGAACGAAATGACTCGACACACCCGCCACCATCAGCGAGACATTTAAGTGAGCATGACACACTCTCAATCGCCAGGGCATATCCAAGTCAAATAAAAAATAAATGTAGGTTTCCAGAGAATGACAGCTTTCTAGTACATAGTAGTCACACAATATGTGCTATGCGACTATATAATACTAAAGAGATTGAATTTGTACATTGCAAAGATAGTTGTACAATCTTCTTCTTTTTCTTTCTTCTTCCTATTTAGTGCTATCAATTTAAGCGTCCTGTCGTTGTGGAGCAGGACCGGCATTGAGCCAAGCATTTTTATCAGCGATATAATCGTCTAACTTGTAATATGCTTGCTTGCATAGTGTGCGTTTGATACATGTTTTAAATTTCGTCTCATTCAGTTCAAGAATGCTTTGTGGAATTTTGTTATAGCATCTCAAACAGTACCCCATGAAAGATGAGTCTACCTTAGCGAGTCTGAAGCCTGGCTGAACTAACTGGTCCCTATTCCTAGTAATATAATTGTGTCTGTCACCTCTTACTAAAAAGATGCAGATTTTTTCTCACGTACATTATGTTTTCGTAGATGTACTGACAAAGCACCGTCATAAAGTTAATGTTCTTAAATAGTTCTCTCAGAGAATCGCGCCTACGAAGACCATACATTGCTCTGATGGCTCGTTTTTGCAGAATAAAAATAGATTCAATGTCTGCAGCTCGTCCCAATTTTGAAGCGGATCGCTAAAATAGATTTAAAATTAATCAGTTGCGAACGACGATAAGATAATACCGCGCAGAGTACGCGTCGAGGCGTATAAAATGCGAAGCGCAGCCGTCGCGGGCACCTGCTACCTGTAGAGCCATCATGAAGTACTTGTTGACACTGACGTTGTGCGCGCTGGCAGCGCTGACGGTGGCCGAGGAGCCCATCACGCTGCACTACCACGAGAGCGTGGGCATCCCCGAGGCGGCGCGCATCAAGCAGGCCGAGCTCGCAACTGACTTCGATGGCTCCAGAATCGTAGGCGGATCCGTCACCGGCGCTGGCACGCACCCCCACCTGGTCAGACATTCAACGCTATTCTTTATTTATGTAGAGACAGGCGTGGTCACTAATAAGCTTTACGTCGCAGACGATAGTGACGCGTGACGCTGCGTGTTTCAGATCGGTCTGGTGATCACTCTGACGACGGGCTCCACTTCGGTGTGCGGCTCCACCATGCTCACCAACACCCGCTCAGTGACCGCGGCTCACTGCTGGTGGGACGGACGCAACCAGGCGCGCCAGTTCCAGCTGGTGTTCGGCTCCGGCTTCCTGTTCTCCGGAGGCACCAGAGTCAACACCAACCAAGTGCAGTTGCACGCTAACTGGAACACCAACAACCTCAACAACGACATCGCCATCATCTCCTTCAACTGGGTGGGCTACACCAGTGAGTACCGCACCCCTGACCGCGCTATCACCGCGCCTCCACTCACACTGTGAGCCAGTCTCTTACTGCCGAATGTTTCAGACGTTATCCAGCGCGCGGTCGTCCCCAGCGGCACCCTGCTCAACAACAACTTCGCCGGCACCTGGGCGCACGCCGCCGGCTACGGCAGAACCAGCGACAGTAAGTACACGTCGCTCTCTCACTGTTCTATCGTTGGCATCACCATTACTGACTGAGGATGACTACTGAACATCTGATATTAGTTTACCATGTATAGCATTGATGCACTGATAAAGTCTCCCCAGTAAGACGGTGTCGAGTCTAGGCGCAGCGAGTGATCACATCTGTTTTATGTGCGCAGGCGCCGGCATCGGCAACAACCAAGCCAAGAGCCACGTGTGGCTGCAGGTGATCACCAACGCCGTGTGCCAGCAAACGTACGGCAGCGCGTCCGTGATCGCGTCCACGATCTGCACCAGCGGCGCTGGCGGCGTCGGCACCTGCGGCGGAGACTCTGGCGGCCCACTCGTCATCACCAGCGGCGGCAACCGCGTGCTCGTGAGTCTTACCGTCCAGCCCTCCCTCCCCCGACCACACCACCACCCACTGTACACTTGTCACTGGTCAGCCATCACCTTTCCATTCATTATATTGTAGCACTGCACTTAAGCAATTTAGATACATTCATTCATATCTTTTCCGATTTGATTGCACCTAATTTGCGAAGCTATAGAGGCTCACATATACAATTACCTAACGATCAGACGCGTCTATCTGGTAAGTAATGAATGTACAATGTTCTAACACGATGTCGATCAGACGCGTCTGGTAAGTAATGAATGTACAATGTTCTAACACGATGTCGATGTACAGATCGGAGTGACGTCGTACGGTTCCGCCCGAGGCTGCCAGGTGGGTCTGCCCGCTGCCTTCGCCAGGGTCACCTCCTTCGCGTCCTGGATCAACGCCAGGATCTAAGCCTCGAGCCACGACTCATGACCCACGTGGTCATCGCGTTTTTCAGCAGTACCTACTGCTAATATAACTTTCAAAACATAATACACATTGTTTAATTTATAAATACCAATACCATCAAAAAATGTGTAACCCAATATAACATAACTGTGCAAAATTAAACACGATGACATCATTAATTTATGTTAAAATCTAAAATCATTGTAACAGTTTACAGTTATGCGCCCACATACTGTATTTGAAAACGAATCCAGTTAATAAATAAGACCACCGGGTGCTCCATACTTCCTAAGTACATAATATATCCCTACTTGTGCCCATTGCGGAGAAGAAGGACATACTAGCGAAGACTGCGGGAAAAAAGCCGATGATCCAAAGTGTGCCACCTGTATGCGCTTTAAAAAGCAAGCAAACCACAAGACGGGAGATGCCGCATGTCCGGCGAAACAAGCTGCCGAATACAGGTATATTAACTCAATTGACTACCTATGAAGGCGCCTAAGAGCGCCACATATTTTTATAAATCTTAGACTTATTTTTTATTTATTTTTTTATTTGTTGTTACTTTTAAATAGAATGGAAATTAATTTAATTACAGACATAGACAATTCATTTTTAACTGAGTCAAAGTCATGTGAGGTTGAGGACTGCAAGCAATATCTTTCCCAGTATCAAAAGTCACTAACCATACTAACCCAAAACATACGTAGTGTTTATAAGAACATGGATAGCTTTAATATTTTTCTCCATAGGCTTAACTTTAATTGTGACATTATAGTGCTAACAGAGTGCTGGCTATCTAAGCGCCACGATAATCTACCGGTGATACCAGGATACAACTTAATGTACACTAAAATTAACCATAATCAAAATGATGGTGTTGTTGTATTTGCTAAAGAATCATTAAGGGTTAAAGTCGAAGAACCTACTCTAGAAGACTGTATTAGTAATTGCCTTATCATCAAAATTGGTACAACCACAGCGATAATAGCTTTGTATAGATCACCTTCCACTAGAAACTTAACCTCTTTCAACAGTTCCCTTAACCAGATCCTTCCAGCCCTAAGCCCATTTAAGAACGTAATACTAACAGGCGATATTAACATTAACATTGGCTCAGAAAACTGCGATACAGGGACTGAAGATTACCTTAACATCTGCTCATACCATGGTTTTTTGCCTGCTCACACATTACCTACTCATCAGAGTGGTTCTTGCCTCGACCATATGATGATCAAAACCAGCTATTCATGTATTACGCTTGTTACTAACTCAACAATAACCGACCACCATTCCGTCATACTAGCCGTAAAAACGCTGCCTAAGCAAAATCGACCCCAGACAAAGTCCAAATTAAACATAAATAAACTCGAATATGATTTACGCAACATTGACTATAGCGTAGTTTACAATACTGCTGACGCTAACTCGTCTTTATCATACTTAATAAAACATGTCCAACAAGCAATATTGAGTAATACGACAGCTGTGACGGTAAATAATCGTCTTCGTAATATTAAGCCTTGGATTACTCCTGGACTAATTCGCTGTATAAGACACAGAGATAAACTTCATCAGAAAACTAAGAAATACCCTGATAATTTAATCATTGTAACGACCTATAAAAGATACAGGAATTTTTGCAACAATCTGTTGAAGAAGCTTAAAAATAATTACGATAAAAATGAGTTAAATAAAGCAGGTAACAATAGCAAGCAAATTTGGAAACATGTTAAAAACGTCACCTACATGGCTAAACAACGTGAATCAAATTCGAGATTATTGCTTACTAATCCTTCACCACAGATATCCGCCAATATAGTGAATAATTTTTTTGTTAATGTTGGGAAAACTTTGGCCGAACAGATTTCAAAACATTGTGCCCAACCAACTTTCCAAAAATTTAACAACAGCCTGAAATCATTTGCGATGTTGGATACTGACGAAGACGAAGTATCCCGAATCATATCTAACCTTAAAGACGACTGTGCAGTTGGATGGGATAATATAAGCAACAAGATCCTTAAACTCTTTAAGCATATATTGTTATCTCCCTTAACCCATATATTTCGAATCTGTCTTTGCGAAGGAATTTTCCCTAAATGATAATATTATTATTATTATTATATCTTTACTACCTTCAATCTCGAAAATACTCGAGAAAATAATAAACAATAGACTAATTAATTATCTAGAAAAAAACAACTTCTTGTCACCTGCGCAATTTGGGTTCAGAGCCAAATTATCGACCGCTGATGCGGTGCATAGCCTGACCGATTACGTCTCAGAAGAGCTAGACAAAGGAAACCAGGTTTTGGGAGTCTTCCTTGATTTAGCGAAAGCTTTTGATACTGTCTCTGTTTCACTGCTTCTAAGAAAATTAGAGGCCATAGGTATAAGGGGAACGACGCTGACATTACTTACTGACTACCTAGACGACCGATATCAATGTGTTAAGATTGACGACTTTACGAGCGACGAGCAGAAAAATACTGGAATTGGTGTTCCCCAAGGGAGTATATTGGGCCCTACCTTATTCCTGGTATATATTAACGACTTGTGTAAATATAAAGCACGGCAGAATCTTATCATATGCAGATGACAGGGCGCTAATATTTTCTGCTAAAAACAGTAGCGAACTATATGAAAACGCTCAACTCGGTTTTAATACTGTAACTGATTGGCTTCAAAGCAATTTACTAACACTAAATGCTGACAAGACAAAATATATCCACTTTTCCATTCGCAAGTCTCAACTTAACACTACTAACTTTCATATATGTGCCCATCAATGTGGTAACCCGTCAGTCAACGTATGCAATTGTCCTACTATCCTCAAAACCTGTACCATTAAATACATCGGGGTTATAATAGACGACACTCTCTCCTTTAGGTATCATATTGAATGTCTAGTTAAAAGAGTGCGAAAATTAATATATGTATTTAAAAAAATACGAACGTTTGCAGACCCCCAATTAATCACACAAGTTTATTTTGCCCTATGTCAATGTATAATTAATTACTGTATCACTTCATGGGGTGGTTCGTCAAAAACGATCCTGCTTCCTCTTGAAAGAGCTCAAAGAGCAATTTTAAAGATAGCAAACTTCCTTCCCTTTTTCTTTCCTACAGCTGACCTATATAAATCCTGCAATGTGCTGACTGTGCGCCAGCTTTCCATTATGCACCTAGTATTAAAACAGCACACCATGCTCACGTATAATGCTGGCATTACTAACAAGAGACGGAATGATATAGTATGCATTTCTAATGTTATATCCAAACACGCGTTTGCCGAAAAATTCTTTTCATTTTTAGGCCCATTTTTGTACAATAGATTAAACAGAAAACTAAGTATGTATAAGTTAAACTATTTTAGCTGTAAACAATCAGTAATTACCTTTTTACAACCCTTAACTTATGCACAGACAGAAGATCTACTTGTTGTCTGCAAATAAACTGCTTATACCGTTTTCCTATCTGTAGTTTATATAATACATGTAAGTTTTTAATAAGTTTAGTATTTTATTATATTTACACTAAATGTTAATTTATTTGTTTTAAGTAGTTAAGTATACACCTTGTAGCCTGAAACACAGGTTCAACCTAGTTCAGGCAAAAAAGAAACTGTGCTCTATTATAACTAGTTATTATTTTATTGTAAATGTGCCACTTCTTATAAATAAACGATTATTATTATTATTATTATATATATATTATATATATGTATATCCCGTAGTCCTATAACCAGTACTTGGTCCCATACTACATACAGTGTTGGCTATTGAATGTAGGACATCTGATAGGGTTTGGCCAATCTAACGTTTTTTGTTCAATATAAGTATGAGCTAGAACTCCGTACTACGTTGAATAAAACGGACTTTTCCATGCTGACCCTCCTTTTAACCCGACTGCGCGACGCAAAGGAGGGTAATGTGTTTATCAGTCTATGTATGTATGTACTTATGTGTGTTTGTTTCTATGTGGCGTTCTAGAGACCAAACGCGTAGGCCGATTTTGATAATTCTTACGTCAATCAATTCGTCTTAACCTTGCGAGTGTCACTAAAGACATGACAGTAATCAAAATTCACCACAGCGACAACGAGACGCCATATTGTCAAAATTAAAAAAAAAAAAGATGAACTATGTGAAATGGGGTGTCGTTGAATAGGTATTTTGAAACCATCTTTAGGTTTCTTTTATTATTTTTCATTTTAAATAATAGTTTAGGATATAAAGGGTGTAAAAGCCCCACCACTGCGATCATTTTTTGGTCCTAGACCATACCTGGGAACCCCTTAGGTTACGGAGATATTGGGGATCAAAGTTCCAAATTTTGCACAGCAGCAAGACCAGTTTATCAGGTTATAACTTTACTTAAATTACTTCCACAGCCCCTTTACTATTCAAAGCACCCACTAGCACAATGTTTCAAGAGTGCAACATTGAGTTTTACCGTAAAGTGTGATTTTTTACCCCAAAAAAAAGTCGTTTCCCAGCAATAATTTTTGGGCTAGGGGTACTTAGTTTGATGTACAGAATGCTTGGTTGACGTATGTGTGAAGGGTTACTTTACACCCTGTTTAACGATTTAAAGTTGTTTAATAAAACAATCTTTCTCGCAAATTTTCCTACTTATTGATTTAAGTTTTTATTCCAAGTATATAAACGATATACAAACAAAAAAACAGTGAAAAAGGATTAAGAACAAATCGCACACATAGTTAAAGACTAGCTCAACTCTCAATATCACTTTTTTCAGGAATCGAAAAAAACGTTTTACTTCATTTCTATTTAGTATAAACTTTCTTTACTCTATTCTATTCTATTATTCTTTATGGCAATGGTGCCCCGATGTCGACAATTCTGCCAATGTCAAAGTGTTATGAGAAAACGTGCAACAAAAAAAAAACCCTAGTAAATGGGACAAGAAGCTAAATCCAATATGAATTGGTTGATAATTAATTGAATTTAATGTGAGACTTGTTGACGGGTGTTAGTACACTGAAACAAACAGATAAAATATTGTTAGTTAAAATGATAAATATTTATATGACATTGAATGACACACCACAACCACACTAAAACAATCATAATTTGATATCATTTACTCGGATAAAAAACATCAAAGCCTGAAAGAGCTTTGGGGAAGAATGTGTTAGTAAAGATGGAAAGTTAGTTGGGACAGGGATCTTTAATTTAGGGAGATGACTATACAAGTCATGGGCTGGGTTATTATTGGAGCAATTAAAAAAAATGTGCTCCAAAGTACCTTCATCCAACCCACATTCGCAGAGCGATGTATCTCTGACCCGGATTTTGTGTAGAAAAACCGGAGAACAACAATGGCCTATACGGAGACGACAAATAATAGATATCACTTTTTTTGATATTTTTTTATAAGGATAAAACCAAGGCTTGGGAGTAACATTAGGCTGTATAGCGTGATAGAAAACACCTTTCCGTTTACTTGAATTTTGCCACTGCATCTGCCACGAGGTTAGCAAGCTCTTTTTTGGAAGGCCCAGCAAATCGTAGCCCTGACATTGGAAATATTTAAGATCAACATCTTGGGACGTAACAGCATCCTTAGCGAGAGAATCAACATATTCGTTTCCTCTAATACCGCAATGGCTTGGAATCCAAACCAAGTGAACGGTTTTGTGATTCTTGGCACAAGAGGAAAGAGACTTTTTAATTTGGAGCAGGACAGGACTGTGAAGTTTGCTCTTAAAAGGATTCTGTTCCAAAGCTTGCAAGCAACTAAGCGAATCAGTAAAGATGACACCAAATTGTATGCTATGAGACTCTATAAATAGGCACGTCTCCAATATAGCCACACACTCACCCGTAAAGACTGATGATTGTACAGGACATTTGAATTTTAAAACAATTTTGGAGTTCTGGTAGTATACCGCAGCTCCAGTGCAACTTGAATCATTCAATTTAGAGGCGTCGCCGTCGGTGAAAAATTTATCAAAATTATGCCATCGCTCATCAACCGCCGCATTGAAAATAGAGTCCGCTGAAGGAGACGTTTTCGATATACCAATATTATAGAAAATGTCTGGTTTAAAACATATAATTTCATAATCAAAACTGAAAATAGGAAGTTTCGGAAACTGAATGATAGGAGAATCTAAATTTTTATAGCAACGGAAAGAATTTAAAAATAAAGGGACTTCTTTATGATTCCAGTAATTGGTACTTTGGCATGCAATGTCCAAGTCCACTACCCTTTGTACAAGAGGGTGGGACGATTTGGTGATTACTCTAGCCCAAAATCTTGATGCTAGATATTGCCTTCTCAAAGCCAATGGTGGTTCTGCGCACTCTACCTGCAACGCGTTAATTGGTGAGGACTTCATACAGCCCGATATGATCCGAAGACACTTAGCCTGAATTTTGTCCAGCCTTGCCAAAGCACCTTTGTTGCAGGGTATTAGTAGAAAAGATCCGTAGTCCAAAACGCTCCGGATTAAGGCATTGTATACCAATTTCATTGTGAATGGGTGCGCACCCCACCAGACACCAGCGAGCACTTTTAAAATTGGGATAGTTCTCTCGCATCTACTAACTAAATAATTTAAATGATGTAACCCACTCAATTTAGAATCCAAAAAAACGCCTAAAAATTTTACTTTTGAAGAAACCGGTATACAATGCCCTTGAATACCCACTGAAACTTGTGGGATCAGCCTCCTGCGAGAGAACACAACTACAGCACTCTTGGAGGCAGACAAACTCAGGCCGTGGAGATTTAGCCATTGGTTTAGAGAGTCCAGGGACACACAGAGAGATGACGCAGCGTTGCTCACAGAACTATTAGCAACATATAAAGCCAAGTCGTCAGCATATTGCAGTATTTGGCAATCATTATTGAGGCATGTACCAATATCAGCTGTGTATAAATTATACAGTAATGGACTAAGAACAGAGCCTTGTGGAAGGCCCTTCCAAGACACTCTGACGCCAAATTCTTCACCTGGAACTCTCAAAACCAAAGATCGAGACATAAGCAAACTACAAATGCACTGTACCATTCTCTCCGGTATTCTCAGCTGTTGCAATTTTTGCCTGAGAATGGGAAGAAGGACATTATCATAGGCAGAGGAGATGTCTAAAAATGCAGCGACTACGGATTCATTTTTTGAAAATGATGAGCGGATATCTGTAACCAAAACACCAACACTATCCATGGTGCTGAGTCCCTTTCTAAAACCATATTGAGACTTAGGAAGTAAGTCCCTGGATTCTACAATAAATTCTAATCTGTTCTTAATGAGGTGTTCTAATATTTTTGCAAGGGCAGATGACAAAGCGATAGGTCTGAAGCTATTCGGATCATCAGCGTGCTTGCCAGGTTTTAAAATAGGGATAATTATTTGAGTTTTCCACTGATCGGGGACCCAGCCGTTGGTGTAGCAAAAATTTAAAATGTCCAAAAAATATTTTTTGGCTCTATGACCTGCGTGTGACATAAAAGAATAGACTATACCATCTATACCAGGAGCAGTGTCATGCACATGTTTCAGAACTGAGTTGAGCTCCTGCATCGAAAATGGTGCTTCAAAAGGGTTACCTGAACAAATAAGAGACGGCTGATGATGTTCTGCTTCTGTTGGTACATATGGAGGAGCCAGTTTATCAAAGAATCGCTCAGCAGTGTCTCGAGAGATGGGAGAAGAAATTGAAGGGGAACATCCAGATCTGAAACGGTTGATCTTTTTCCAAACAACTGAAAAAGGAGTAGAGGGGGACAAAGAACCGCAAAAGTCAGCCCAACCAGCACGTTTCTTCCTTCGCAGCAGTCTTTTAGATTTAGCGAGGGCCCTGTTAAAAGCTATTAGATTATCGCTAACCATCGCCCCATTGTACACCTTCTCAGCATCATCCCTTTCCCTAATTGCTGTTGTACAATCCTGATCCCACCAAGGTGGAGGAGGGATTTGACCACGGGCTGAGTTTTTAATAGGAAAACATGAATCTGCACTAGCTATTATGGCAGACTTAAAATTTTCATAACAATTGTTACACATGGAGGGGACTAAGAGAATCAAAATCAGGGAAAACTAAATTTGGAAGTGAATCAATTTTGTCCTCCAATAATGATGAATACTTTGTCCAATCAGGATTAGACAAATTATGCCTCAAGAGTGGAGGACTCGATTTTTCTAAGTAAGTTTTTTCAGCCAAAGATATTATAATTGGATAGTGGTCACTACCATGTGTCAAACTGGAGCAATCCCAATGACACGACGCCGCGATATCCAATGTGCAAAAGGTAAGATCAACGCAGCTCTTATGCTGTCCAGGAAGAGACCTACGGGTTGGGCAACCATTGTTTAAAATACAGAGGTTAAGTTCATCTAAGATTTCAACTAAACCTTCCCCAAAAGAGTCGCAGCGTTCAGAACCCCACCTAAAGTGATGGCAGTTGAAGTCTCCCATAACAAGTACAGGGCCTTCTATGTTTTCCAACGTGTGTTTCAAAATTGGAAGCAAACTTAGATGAGGGTGAGCAATATAAATAGATAAGAGAGTTATACCCTCTACCCTACCAGCCACAATGCTAATATCATCACCTAGAGAGGGCAAAGATATAGTCGCAAGTGAAACCCTATTGTTCACGCAGAGAGCCGACCCGCCATAGCCATCAGATCGGTCGCATCTGAGAATATTAAAAAAGGGTAAACGGAAACTAAGACTCGGGACTAGCCAAGTCTCAGCGAGGGAACAAGCTAAAGGTTTGTATTTGTTCAAAAGGAATGTGAGCTCGTGCTTCTTATGCCACACGCTCCTCACATTCCATTGAAGGAACACCAACCTAGCCATTATTATAAGATGAGAGTGAGTTAATAAGTGAAGTAGCAACGTTGGACGGTAATTGAGTTTTATTGGATGAAGACATTAAAGTTAACAGAAGTTTACTAAGAAGTTCAATGATTGAAGACAAGTTTTCAGGAGATTCTGTGAGTTGGTGGTTAAGACCACAACCATTAGGCTGTGAAGATTGGGGAGTGTTAGTGAGCTGCTGATGAGCTGTTTTATCATAGGATGGAGAGAGGGCAGCATGGGTCCTTGGCTTAAGAAACACAGTTTTGCGGTATGACTGAGTCTGTATTTTTGCAGTGTCTGCATAACTGCGAGTAGAAATAGGAACAGTTTTACTTGCTTCTGAATAAGACATTACTTTCTCAGCCATAATTGATTTAATGGTCTTCTGCCTGCTGTACTCCGGACAGGCCCTGCTATTTGCAAAGTGGCTTCCAGAGCACAACACACAGAAAGCCTCGGTCTCAGCAATGCTGCAACCATCACCGGGGTGATCATTGCCACACTTACTGCAACGGGGTTTGGAACGACACAGGGATTCTACGTGACCAAATCTGCAACACTTGCGGCACTGAATGGTGGGGTAGATATATTGTTCTACAATTAAAGAAGTGTAAAAACAGAAAATTCTTTTTGGTAAAACTTGGCCATCAAATGTGATGACACAAGTTTCTGTGGGCCTGTACTCAGTTAAACCATCTTTTGTAACTTTTCTGTTAAAACGTCTTACTTTAAGAATTGGACCACAGCCTTCTGGGACCTTTAAATAAGACAAGACGTCTTCTTCTGAGAAGTCGGTTGGGATGCCACTTACAACCCCCATACGGGTTATATTAAATGAAGGAATAACTGCCTCAAATAAGTTTGTGCCTAAAACACTGTTTGATAAAAAAGCATTTGCATCCTGAGGGGATGAAAACTCAACGGAGACGCGGTTTCTACCAACTCGCTTAACTGCAGTGATGTTGGCTATGTTATTGTTTGCCAAGAAACGTCCAAATGTAACGGGATGTAAAGTAGTTCCAGCATTAGGTTGTGCTTCTTGACGGGAAACATGGACAATAAATGGACCTTTATCTAAAACTGAGTACCTCACACGGCCTACATGAGTTCTCGGTTGTTTGTTAGGACGATTGGATACATCATCTTCATTACCGGGGCGTTTACGAGTAGACTGGGATGGAAGGATTTGGGACTCAAGGCTACAAACGACATCAGCAAACTGGCTTAACGGGTTGGAGGAGAAACTTGAGTTAGTGGAAGAAAAACCAGACAAAGGGGTAGTAGGGATATTATGAGGAGGGTCAGGAGGTTTATTTTTATCTATATTCATATTGAATAATGATAAACGATATCTTTAAAACAAACACAAAACAAACCTGTTAGCAGGTGACAACAAAACAACACAAAAACAAACACAATAACAAGTCACAATAAACGCAATATTACAATAAAACAGCCAAAATTCTGAACACACGTGTCACTCACAAGCACACTGTGGCGAGAATCTCACTTTCTTTACTCAAAAATGCATGTAATGTTGTCATTATTTTGACAACCTTGTTTGAGCAAAGTCGACCTTGCCGTTCTGTTTCAAGGAGCGGCCGGCAAAGTTTTGCTGGCCGCTCTAACAGGCCGGCAATGTTTTGCCGACCGCTGTTTTGACGTTTCAACGTTTTAAAAAATCAATTCCAAAAAGATTTTATTTAAAACACAGCTGTTTGTACGTCTAAAGGTAAAAAAAAAAAGATTTAAATGAAGTAATAAATGAAGAAATAATCCAGCAGTCAAACACCGCATTAGAATTATCGCAAACTATCAGTAATATCAAACCGGGAAAGTCGGTGTTGAATTTTAGTAACTGTACTTTTCATAATTGTCATTTTAATTAAAATTCTAGTTAATTAATATATTTTTTATTTAAATTACTTGCTAGTTTTATTTAGATTAGGTACTTGCATTTTTGAGTAAAGCACTATACAAACCTTGGCCCACAATGACTGCTTCGCTGGTCACGCCATGATTGCCTCGAGCTAGCCTAGCTACGCTCTAAGCCTTTCAGCTTGGCCATCATTGCAGCCCTTGCCGCCTTGCCGCCTTGCTGTCCTCGCTGTAAAGGCCTCGACCTACGGTCTCGGCCTTTATCTCAGCTCGTCCATCAAGTGCTGCACGCTGACCGCGCTGTGTCGGCCTGGAGCTGCGCTACGCTGCGCTGTCGGCCATCATCAGCGCGACCAGCAAAGTAGTCATCATAGACCGCGGCAGTAATGTACTATATATGTTCTTGTATGTAATTTTACGTGAATATTTATTGTGATAATGGTCTTCCATTAAATAACAGTAACACTTTATAATTTCAGGTTTTAGAGTTAGGTTGGTATTTATGACAAAATCATTGTTTAATATTTTTACTAAATCGAATTGAACTCATATTTTAGGTTTTTTTTACTTAGTGTACTATTAATCTGTATTTATTTGTCAAGTATTAATCAGAAATAATAGTGTACCTACATGATATAATATAATTTATTTTTTGTACAATTATCATAATTAAAGAAATATCTTAACATATAAATCACCTTTATTTAGGTCCCAAATAAAAAAGAAAACTTATAGAAACAAAACTTTAAAAAAACCTCTTTATAAATCCTATAAACCTATGAATAGGTTTGTTAAAACATAAACATACATTTAACATAAATTGTACATAAATATATGTTTTGCTTTTATACAAAAACACTTAGGTATTACTAATTAAACTAGTATTTTTGCTCATTAGTTATCTTTTAAATCAGCGTCGTACCAGACTTTGGTTTTGGTTGAACTTTCGTAAGCTTTACGAAGTAAGGTTTACTTCGTAAAGCTTCCTTAACATCTGTGGCCCAACCCCAAGCTGCAGGGTTTCTTACTTCTTTTTTGTATCTTTGAAAGTTGTCGGTTGCAGCAGGTCGCCACCTGCTGCAATCGGCTGAGATGTAGAAGCTTCAAGATCATAGTCACGTGAAAGGAATTTAGTATTCTATCCCGCATAGGGCATAGAGTTATTACCTGTTTCTTTGTTATTGCTATTTCATCTGATGATGAGCTAGTACTTCACGAGCTAGTACTTGACGAGCTAGATTGACGACGCTAGATGAAGTAGAAGAGCGAGATCTTTTCCTTAAAGTGAGTTCCATCTTGGTAGGTAAAGTATAATACGAATCCTTATCTGAGTCATCCAAATCGCTCGCTGTTAACTGGTGAAATAAAGTATGACTAGATCTCATCTGAGATCTGGCTGACGTTGATTGTGGCGATTTTGAGTTCTCTCCTAACCCCCCATTGTGAACGCTAAGATTTCTTCAATTCCAACGTTTTGTTGAAGGTGTTGCTGTACACTGTTGCGGCTCCATTTCCATGCATATCCGTGCCCTCTGGTTCACTTGGTACAAAATCTCTCATGATCGAGGGGCTAGTTGAAGGTGTCGATGTACTCGGTGTGTTCTCGTGTCGTCGCTCTCGCTCGTTATCATTGCCCACTAGTTCATTTGCTATGGCCTTTTGTCACTGTGATGCTCGTTGAAGGCGACCGCGACGGAGTGCATTCTTGAGGCTCCAATTCTACATGTTGCACTCAAATTCATTTGAACTTGCTGCCATAGCCTTTTTTACCCGACTGCGAGGAAAGGGTAATGTTTTGCGCAAAAGAAGACCCACGACATCATCTTCTGATAAATAAATAACTAAAATGATTTAGCCAGGAAGACTACACTAACTCAAAAAGCACCCTTATCTCAGTTATCTCGAAGTCGACACTTAATAATATTTTTTTTAATCACTGGGACAAATACAACTACAACACAAAATATTCCTATAATCAAACAAACCGTAGCACCTATTATGACAATAATAAGGGCGATTTTAATTTAACCAGCAATACTCGACTAACTCAAATATTACAAAATAATTTCAACAATAATAAACCATTTTTAGTTAGTAAAAAAATAATACATTTCTAAACAAACACTCCACTAAGTCAAAATAGTCAATAGAATCGAGCTGGATGCAACATGTAATAACTTTCGTGCCTATTTATATAAGTATTATTGTAAGTATATTAAGTAATCATGACTGTAATTATTATATTATTATCAATTAGTGATCAAGGTTTGGCATTCAGTTGATACCGCTTTACTAATAGTGATAACACATGGTCAACAACATTTCGTAACAAGAAAGGCGCTTACTAATTTTGAATTGAATATTTACCCTTATTGAACCGCCATATTATTTTGATTTGATAAGCGGGTCTAAAATGGCCGCTTTATCAGATTCGACGCAGAATCTTAGTATGAATCACGTTAAACATTTTAAATTCTAAAATGGACTTTATGTCTATAAGCATAAAGTCCATTTCAAGAATTTTAAATTTTTATTTATTTATTTATTTATAACAACCTTAACTACACTATCATTACAGATCTATAATCCAATGCGACAGAGTGGCCTTACTAACTGAATCTTAAATCTACACCTTATACCTAGTTAAAAAAAAAAAAAAAGAATAAATCTTAATCTAAATAACTTATTACATATAGTGTAACTTTTGCGAATTCACTCAAGTTGCACCACAATACATCAACCCTCTCGTGAACCTCATTCACCACGCGTATGGCTCTAGTGAGAGGAGTTCTCGCCAGTAAGTTGGTCACGGCCGCAGGCACAGCGAGCAGGGGGGGGGCGTTTCCGCCTCCACACGTACCGGTCGGTTTTAACATGATTAATATTACGATTCTGCTAAAGCGGCCATTTTAAACACCCAGCGGATCTAAAATGGCCGCTTTAACAGAATCCCCGCAGAATCGTAATATGAATCACGTTAAAATTTAACATTCTTAAAATGGATTTAATGTCTATAACTATAAAGTCCATTTTAAGAATTTTAAATTTTTAACATGGTTCATAATTACTTCATATTCTGCTAAAGCGGCCATTTTAGACCCGCCGCGCGCCGGTCTCATTTCTGTGCTACAATTTCCAATTTTCTCGGAACTCACCGAACAAGCGAAAAAAAAATGTATTCTTGAGGAGCTGTTATTTGCATAATTCTAAGTTTTGGGTTGTAACATTTCTTCGAAAACACATTTTTCACATTCATATTTAGACTTCTTTCCCGAAAATTTGGGTGAAAACAGTGAAACATGTCATCAACAACAACTCTACGATATCAGGGCAAGTGGAGTCCATGTATGCTGGCAGACTACTGCTGGGCATTACAACGAGATGTCCCTGAAGCAAAATACTGAATGAAATCTTAAGTTACAGTGCTATAAATGTTGCAATACACTTTCATTTTGATCATATAAACTGACATAAATTATAATAATAATAATATTTATATTGTCTCTATCCTTGTCCTAAACATAAGTAGACAAGAGTTTTCTTGTTACATACAAAAAGTGTTTCTTTTTTGTCGACCAGTGTAATGAATCTGATAGCTCATCATTTACCTAATCTAATAATATGTGAACACTGCAACGTATGATCAGCGACCTAGCTCCACGCGTCCACGCGTCCACACGCCGCCGCCGTACCCGTGCTGTGCCCGTGCTGTGCCCGTGCCCCGCATCTCGCACTCAAGGCTGGGTAGGCGTCCGGGCAGTCGCTCCATGTAAAATACTGATATTCAGCTGCAACCGGTTAGACTGGAAGCCGACCCCAACATACTTGGGAAAGGCAGGGCAGATGATGATGATGACCCTCTCGACCGATTTCCGCCGTGGCAGCAAAAACTCAATTCAATTCAATTCAATCATTTATTGCATATCACATGTGTTTCATAAGATCTTAACAATAATATTTAGCTCACATGGACCCTGTCGGGCACAACAATTTTGTAAAATAATAATAGTAGCATTTAAGGTATTTAACAATAATTAGAAATTGTGCAATTTAGAAGTTCATTCAAATAAGCATGCAATGTTACATAATAATTAAAAAACAAGAATTATGTAGAATAGTGAACAGAAGTCGTCAAATAGAATAAAATTATAGTCAAATACATCATGTCATTAAAGAAATAATCAAACTAAGGAAAATACAAACATGTTAGACTCGACAAGGTCAAGTCGTTTTATAACGGAATTTCTATGGCCACCTTCAAGCTCCATCTTTAGATCCTGGTTACCAACTAAACACAGAGTACTCATCGAGACAAATCAAACGAATCCAAACTCGATGGGGTTATGTGGTTTTATAACGAAACTCCTATGGCCACCTTCCAGCTCAATCATCAGAACTATTCAGAACCCTGCACATCATCTAAAGACAAACATTTCTTTTGTAGTTTTAAAATGTTTCTACCAGCGGCTTCTCCCGCTACAACTCGAAAATTATCCCACGGGAAGATAAAATCGGGATAAAAATGTGCCTTATGTGTTAATCCAGGTTATAAACTATCTGAGTACCAAATTTTATCCAAATCCATTCTGTAGTTTTTGCGTGAAGAAGTAACAAACATACACACTCACAAACTTTCGCCTTTATAGTATTAGTGTGATGTGATCAGTGTGAATATATAGTGTGATAGTGTGATTGTCTGCACCAGCCTGTATAATGCCATCACAGTATTTATGGAAATGTATACTTTTGAATCGTCGACGTAAATTTTCGTTCGTTCGTTCTTTGAATAAAAAAGACAATGACCAAAACTCGTACCAAGAATACTCAAGTTGCAAGATCAAAATGTTATAGTAATTATTTTCATATTATTTTACGACATTATTCGGCTGGGATTTGATTTTTTAATCGGGAATTTAATTTCAAGTATAATAAAGTATGAATATTGTTTTGCTCCCTATACATGGCATTCACACAACCAGTTCAAAAGTCGTTCTGTTAGATCTGTCAGTTGACTTTGACAGTTCGGCTGACTTCACATCTTAGAGGTTTCCCTACAATATCTGCTTGCCTAGTTTTGTGGTTATTTTGGATTTTATGAAATTACTCCAAAACTCGGATTTAGTTTACAAAAAGAACTTTTGTAGGAGTTAATAAGATAAATCTAGACAAAAAAAAACACAGTTTGATGTTGATACAGTTTGGTACGGGATTCCATATGTCCATGAACATGATCCTTTAGGGGAGGTTTTATTGTACGAGTACTGGAGATATCCTAAAGAAAATATTCATGCTCGATTGCAAAACTATAAGGGTTCCTTATTGACTACGGAACCTTTAAAACGCTGTGTTCACTACTTGCAGAGACTGGTGTTAGATTTACTGCATGTAAAATTATTGTATTGCGCAATCGTCAGACGAGTGTCAGTTCCACTGCTACTGACCAGTACTGAGCCAGCCGTCTAACGCTTCAGCCCTGGCCTGACCTTCTGTGGGATTTGTTCGTAGACTTTGATCCTTGACTATACTAGTCAGGGTCTATTACAACTTACGAAATTGTTAGTTTAAATACATTGCGATTAGATAATGTTATGTCGAACTATCAATATAAAAGGTTTGAGAACGATGCACACTCAAAGTAGTCACAGAAGCAGCCCTACAATGAAGTACTTGTTGACACTGACGTTGTGCGCGCTGGCAGCGCTGGCGATAGCCGAGGAGCCCATCACACTGTACTACCACGAGAGCGTGGGCATCCCCGAGGCGGCGCGCATCAAGCAGGCCGAGCTTGCCACCGACTTCGATGGCTCCAGGATCATCGGGGGTGTGGCAGCTGCTGTCGGCACCTACCCCTTTCTGGTATGTCTTTAAACTATGACTATACCGAATCTGATATATTGCACATGAGTTCGCTGACCAGGTGGTGTGAGGTGTGTGCAGGTGGGGCTGGTGATCACGCTGAGCTCGGGCGGCACATCGGTGTGCGGCTCGTCCATGCTGAGCAACACGCGCGCGCTCACGGCGGCGCACTGCTGGTGGGACGGCCGCAACCAGGCGCGCCAGTTCACGCTGGTGTTCGGCTCGGCGCGCCTGTTCTCCGGCGGCACGCGCGTCGCCACCTCCAGCGTGCAGATGCACTCCGGGTACAATCCCAACAACCTCAACAACGACGTCGCCATGATCTCCTTCAGCTCCGTGCCCTACACGAGTGAGTAGCGCGCAGCACGACGCGCACCGCACGCGACACACGGCTTACCACGCGCCTCTGTTACAGACGTGGTTCGCGCGGTGGCGCTGCCGAGCGGCGCGCTGCTCAGCAACAACTTCGCGGGCTCGTGGGCGCAGGCCGCCGGCTACGGCAAGACTAGCGACGGTAAGTGCGCATGCAGCTGAGCTGTTTGTTTACGAGCAGTGTGCAATGACGGGTCTGCTCTCCGCAGCCGCCGGTATCTCGCAGAGCCAGTTCCAGAGCCACGTGTCGCTGCAGGTGATCACCAACGCGGCGTGCGCGCAGTTCTTCGGCGCCACCATCACGTCTTCCACGCTGTGCACCAGCGGCTCGAGCGGACACAGCGCGGTGGGCACGTGCAGCGGCGACTCCGGCGGCCCGCTCGCCGTGACCAGCGGCGGCCAGCGCGTGTTGGTAAGTGTGCCAGCTATCACCACACTCTCGTCTCGCATGCACTTGCTGTGTCTCACCGGTTGTAACTTGTCATCAGATTGGGGTGACGTCATTCGGCTCGTCGCGCGGCTGTCAAGTTGGCTTCCCGTCAGGGTTTGCTCGGGTGACCTCCTTCTTGAGTTGGATACAAGCAAGACTTTGAACACAATTAACCATTTATCAACAAATTTTGTACTTATTTTGATTATAAAAAAGTAAAAAAAAGTAGTTAAGTTTTTTTAATATGTTTATGATTTACCAGGGCACAGTGCACAGTGCACAGTGCGGTCTGGATCAAGTGTCCAAAATATATGGAAATGACAGCATCATCATCCCTTTTCCGAACTATGTTGGGATTTACATTTACGTATTTTTACCCGACTGCGGCGAAGCCCAAAAGGAGATTTATGTGTTTGGCGTGTATGTATGTATGTATGTCTGTTACTTTGTTCCCGCATAAGTTCTAAACGGATGAAGGGATTTGAATAAAATATACGTCGTTAGATTCGTCTTGATGGCGCAAGTGTCGCTGGCTTCATTAAAATTAAAAAAAAAAAAAAAAAAACTGACTGAAAAAAACTGAAAAGTAAAAAACAAGCACATTTTAAATTAAACAAAACTTGGAAGCAGGCGGGGTCCATTCTATTTTCATTTCATAATTTAATATTCAAATGAACCCCGCCTGCTTCCAAGACTGTCTTCGAAGACCCACTAATGAGAATATCGTCACTTAAATTCGCTTTTATTACTGGCTGGTTTAGTGTCTAATGTTCACTTGGGTGAAACATCATTTGTTTACACTTGGACTCATTACCTTCACATAGAGTGATAGCGGGGGACATAAATAATAGGTCTTTACCTATGAAATTGCCGTTTTGTATGAAAAAATTTAAACGAATTTTTTTCATGTTTTTTTTATTTGTATTAATCGAAGTAATCACCCATGCAATCAATGCATCTTTGCCAACGCAGTGGCAGTTTATTGATGCCCTTCTTAAAGAAATCAGCTGGTCGGGAGGCAACAAATTCTTCAAAGGCATTTTGTACTGCCGCTCGGGTATTGAATTTTTTTCGATATCCAAATTCTGGAAAAAGTAGTAGCCTGTAGGTGCAAGGTCTGGTGAGTAGGGCGGATGACGGAGAGCTTCCAACCCCAGTTCTTGCAACTTGGAGACCGTCTGCTGTGCAGTATGAGGTCGCGCGTTGTCGTGCAGGAGCAGCGGAGACGAGCGATTGACCAATGCTGGTTGGAGATGTGCCAGCTTCTCCATCATTGTGTTCAGTTCTTCACAGTACACATCTGCAGTAATGCTCACCCCGTTTGGTAAGAAGCTGTGATGAATCACACCGGCGCTAGACCACCAAACAGTGACCATCACTTTTCTAGGGGTAAGTTTTCGTTTAGGGCATTGTTTCAGCTTCCACAATTCGTAATTGTCGACCAAAGTCTTCGGACGACCGCGAGGTTCATTTTTCAGGTCGAAATTTCCAGAACGGAAGCGAGCAAACCAATAACAGGTGGTGCGTTGGTTTGTAGTGTTAGCTCCGTAAACGTCGTTGATGTTGCGTGCCGCTTGTGCCGCGTTGCTGCCACGACGGTACTCATATTCCATAATTACTCGAATTTTTAACGTATCCATGATGACGAAAAAGATTGAAATGCGATGAAAATGTAACACTAATCAATAAACAAATGACTACTTTTGGAAAAAAAAACCATGTTTTTAAAATAAAATTAATTTGAAATTAGAATTCTTAGCCAAACAAAAATTATTTTGATTTTAAATGGCCAGTACTGCAGAACGGCAATTTCATAGGTAAAGACCTAATATTAACATTAGGTCCAAAGATGCAGCATTGGCTCATGACCGAAAAAACCGAAATGGTTACCTTAATATGTTGTCGGCCTTTGGAATATTACCTGGTCACACCTTACCCACCAGAGAACTGAATTGCCTGAACCACTTCATGTTGCGAATTCATAATAAGAAAATATCTGCTTCAATTGGTATTGTACAAACCACAGTCACTGACCACTACACTACGTTTTTATCATTTTCTAAAATAAAAAGCAAAGCGGTCATAAATAAAACTTAAATTAGTAATATAAATTTTGAACAAGCACTAAAATATTTACAACAAAATAATCTTGCCGAGTTGTTATTTTGCAATGATCCAAATCTTTTAACTGACTAACTCATACAGAAACTGACTGATACTATTAATAATAATACGACAATAACAAACATCCCAAATATGTAGTAAACGCATAATTAAACCTTGGATCTCCTCGGGAATATTACGCTGCATTAAAAATCGCAATAAACTGCAAAAAAACTTTCGGTCCAACCCATTTAATGAAATATTAAAAATCACATACTTACCATCGATACAGAATTTTTTGTAATAATCTCATCAAAAAAATAAAAAAGAAAATATGAAAGGGAATTACGCAGTAAATCGGTTACAAACTCTGGAAAAAATTAAAATCTACCACCTACTCAAATAAAGTAAATAGTCAAAGCGCAGAACTGTTAAGTATCTGATCGTCTTCAACTGAATCAGTCAACTTCGTAAACGACTACTTTGTGAATATTGGGAAAGATTTAGCACAGAAAACACAAACTAGGACTACAACAATCACTGCTAATCACGCTAGCATTTCTCCTGCGCAATCAAATTCTTTTGTGCTCTTGGACACTGACCCAAAAGAGGTTGAAGGAATTCTGATGAGTCTGAAATCCGCCATCTTGGCAGACCGAGGCGGGCCCCAAGGCTCCAAAGATCCGCGTCCCTCGCTCAGAGGCGGTGGTGGTGACGCTCCAGCCCGAAGCGAGCGAAAGGGGCGTCATCTACCAAAAGATACTGGCCGAGGCAAGAAGCAAGCTGGTATTCGCCGACTTTGGCACCCCAGATGGCTTCCGTTTCAGAACGGCTGCCACGGGGGCCAAGATGTTTGAGGTGGCGGGGACCAGCAGTGCAGAGAGGGCGGACGCTCTGGCTGCCAAGCTTAAGGAGGTCCTTAACCCCGAGGAGGCCCGGGTATCCAGGCCCATCAAGACGGCTGAAGTTCGCGTGGATGGGCTGGACGACTCTGTGGCCCCGGAGGAGGTGGTGGCAGCCATAGCTCGGGACGGTGGATGCCCGTCAGAACACGTGCGGGCTGGTGACATCCGTGTCAACGCCGGCGGGCGAGGCACTGTCTGGGTGCGGTGTCCGGTGGCTGCGGCGAAGAAGGTCGCCGATGCGGGACGCCTTCTGGTAGGGTGGGTCGCAGCGAGGGTTACCCTCCTGCCGCCCAGGGTCATGCAGTGCTACCGGTGCCTGGAGAAAGGACATGTCCGGGCACGGTGCACCTGCGGAACAGACCGCAGTGGACTGTGTTATCGCTGCGGTCAGCCTGGCCACAAGGCGTCCCAGTGCTCCGCGGAGCCAAACTGCAGTCTTTGTGCAGCTGCAGGGAAGTCCGCAGGGCACAGCAACGCTTGCAGCGCGCCCAGAAATCAAAGCAAGCGTTGGAGTAAGACTGCAGGGGCCGCGAACCCTAGCGAGCCATCAACCGACTCCCGGCCAGTGGCAGGACGGAACGCCGAAGAAATGGAATCGTGATGGCCCCTATCCGTTTCCTCCATGCGAACATCAACCACTGAACCAGAGCTCAGGATCTCTTGGTCGCAGTGGTTGATAAATGTGGCGGTTGGTTGGCGGTATGGTTGCTGAACCATATTTCGTCCCCACCCGGTAAAACTGGGCAGGGGATCTGGACGGCCTGGTGGCCATCATCGACGCGACTCTAGTCGATGTATCCCGTGGTCACGGTTGGATTGCGGCCCTTGTGAACGGGATCGTCACGATCGGGGCATACTTTTCGCCCAATAGGAGTCTCGCTGACTTCGAGAGTTTCCTCGTCGAGTTGGGAGCCGTCAACGGTCGATCCCACCCTCGTCCCATTTTGCTCCTCGGTGATCTGAACGCCAAATCGTCGGCGTGGGGATCCCCAGTCACGTACCCGAGAGGCGAAGCGCTAGAGGAATGGGCAATAACGACGGGCCTGGCCGTCTTAAATCGGGGTTCGGCCTACACGTGTGTGCGGCAGCGGGGCGGGTCGATAGTGGACGTCTCGTTTGCTAGTCCTGCTGCCCTGCACCGCGTTAGTGATTGGCACGTGGAAGCGGAGGTGGATACGCTATCGGACCACCGGTATATACGTTTTGACGTTTCAACCCGGTCTGGGTTGAAACGTCAAAACGTATATGGAGGTCCGGTCCCGGCTGGAGGGCGTAGCAATCGGCCCCACGAAGAGTCGGCCCGCTTTGGGCGCTGAAACGCCTCGACATAGAAGCTCTCGAAGAAGCCACTACCGTCCAAGCCTGGATCCGGGAGTCGACAACCGTCGGTCCCGTCGACGTCGAACGGGAAGCGCAGTGGTTTAGCGATGCGATGACACAAATCTGCGACGCGTCCATGCCACGCGTCTCCTCTCGGTCCGCACGACGCCGCGTGTACTGGTGGTCTGTTGAGATCGAGCGGCTGCATGTCGAATGCGCTGACGTCAGACGTCAGTACACGCGATGTCGGAGAAGACGTCTGCGGGATCCTGACGAAGAAGCCGCGCTGTATGAGGTGTACCGCGCGGCTAAGGAGGCTCTGTGGCTGGCCATCGGCGAGTCGAAGAACGTCGTCAATTTTATAATTAAGTAGTAGATAGTAGTTCATCAACAGCGCACACTTACGTCTCACTTCTAATGTGTTGATGCCCACCATTCCCGCAACAAACAGAGACGGATACAAATATGGGTAGTTGGACCCGTTCTATCATGAGCATGTATTTTTGCTCATGGGGATCCCATACCAGCGCATTATATTCCAATTTGCTACGTACAAAAGAATAATATAATGTTAGTATAGCATTCCTATCTTTAAATTTATTTGCCTGCCTCATAACAAAGCCAAGCGATTGGAAAGCCTTCACACAAATATTAATTATGTGCTGATTGAATGTCATGCTCACATCTAAAGTCAGTCCTAGATCTTTTATTTCGTAGACACGCTCTAGAGGGACACCCGAAACGTGGTAGTTATGCTGGATGGGCGCACGCGAGCGGGTGAAGGAAATTGTTTTGCACTTAGAAGTGTTGAATTCTAAGTGGTTTGCTTCACTCCACTTTACCACCATATCGATGTCCCTCTGTAACGCATCACAGTCCTGCTCACTATTAATACCCAAAAATAGCTTCAGGTCATCTGCAAACATGAGACAGCTCGCCGTTCTGAGCACCCTCGGCAGGTCATTCGCCATAACAATAAATTGTGTAGGCCCCAGGGTGCTTCCCTGACTTACTCCGGACGTTGTTGCGTATGGGTCGGATTTGTGACCAATAATTTGCACATACTGAAAACGGTCAGAGAGATAACTCGAGAAGAGTTGAAGCAACCTTGGGGTAAATCCTATGGCCGACAGTTTCTTTAATAGGACGTCATTTTGGACTCGATCAAAAGCCTTTTTAAAGTCGAAATAAGCCACATCAACCTGCTTATTTTTGTCCATCTCGGTGACGGCATAGTCAACAAAGTTGATGTGGTTTGTAACCGTAGACTTACCGGCTCGAAAACCATGCTGACACTCGGCTAGTTGGGTTCTGATCTGTCCAGAGACGTACCGATTAAGTATCGACTCAAACACCTTGCCGAAAGCGGACAGAACGGCTATGGGCCTATAATTCTCTACTTTTGACCTGGAGCCACCCTTGGGTACAGGGGTGACACGTGAGATTTTCCACTCTGCCGGATACGTTGCTGTTTGCAGGGCTAAGTTATATATAAAAAGAAGCGGCTCTCTAAATATTTCCAAGCAGTCCTTCAGTACAAACGGTGGAATTCCATCAGGCCCTGCAGATGAATGGGCTTTCAGGCGGCGAATTGCTACTGATTATGTCGGCTGAGTCAATCACATCTACAGCGATACGTGATGAACAGAGTGTGTCTGCTACCTGTAGCTCTGGATTAGTTACAGCTAGGACGGGGTCATACGGTGAGATGTCGAGCGGTGTTCCGCAGGGGTCGGTTCTGGGCCCTCCCCTGTGGAACATCGGGTACGACTGGGTTTGAGCTCCCGCCGGGCGTGAACCAGACGTGTTATGCGGACGACACGCTGGTCACGGCTCGGGGGAGCTCGTTCAGGGAGGCAGCGTTGCTGGCCACGGCTTCGGTCTCACAAGTGGTGAGCCGCATACGGCGCCTGGGCCTGGAGGTGGCCCTCAACAAGTCGGAGGTTATTGTTTTTCATGGGCCCCGACGGGCGCCACCGCTGGGATCACACATCGTGTTTGGGGGGACCCGAATCGCTGTCGAGTCAACCATGAAGTACCTTGGATTGGTGCTCGACAGCCGCTGGGATTTCGGCCCCCACTTTCAGCGGCTGGTGCCCGTGCCCAAATTGATGGGCGCGGCGGGCGCGCTATAATCTCCTACGAGGCGGCTTGTGTGCTGGCCGGATCCCCACCGTGGGACCTGGAGGCGAAGACCCTCGCCACACTTTACAAGTGGCGCGAGGATGCCAAGGACCGGGGCGAAAGGCTGGTGGAGCGTCAGATTGCGCAGTACCGGTCTCAGCTCCGACAGGTCATGGTGGCGGAATGGCGGGGGAGGCTTGAGAACCCTACCGCCGGCCTCGCCACAGTCGAGGCGATCCGGCCAGCACTCGAGGACTGGCTCGGAAGGAAGCACGGCTTTTTTTTTTTTTTTTGGTGGGTTTAAAATCATCGAATAACCCCTCCCGCTCTTGGGCAGAGTGAAAGGGAATGTCAGACTTCTACTGACTAAAAACCACCCATGTTCCTTCTTCGCCCTCTATGTCGAGGCCGCGATAACCGTTGGACTACCCGCGGCCCGAGGAAGCACGGCTCTCTGACGTTTCGGGCGACACAGGTACTCTCGGGGCACGGCTGCTTCGGGAAGTACCTGTGCCGCTTATGCAAGGAGCCAGACGCCCGGTGCCACCACTGCGTCCAATGTTCATCCATGAGGATTTCCAAATCGAGAAAAAAAAAATATATGTTAGGTTAGGTTAGGTTAGGTTAGGTTAGGTTGTGTCTTGCCGGCGGACCCAAGCTGGGGCTCGAATATTCGAGTTCCCGGGGGCAGAGGGGAGTGCCCATGCGGACCTCTTTGCAGCCAAGCTGCAGGAGGTCATCGCGGATTCGGCCAAGGTGGCCCGACCGGTCAAGTCGGCGGCCATAGAGGTGACGGACCTTGATGACTCCGTCACCAAGGAGGAGGTGGTGGCGGCGGTCGCAGCGATAGGGGGCTGTGGCGTCGCGGCGGTCCAAAGCCGGGAAATAAGGCCCGGCCGCGGTGGCATGGGCACCATTCGCCTCGAGTGCCCAATCGCAGCTGCCAAAGCCGTCCTTGCCAAGGGACGGCTAACAGTCGGGTTCAGCTCGGGTGCAGTCCGGGCGCTCGAGGACCAGCCTCTGCGGTGCTTCCGGTGCTTCGGCATCGGACACACCCGGCCCCTGTGTCCGTCCACGGTAGACAGGACGGACACATGCTTTCGCTGCGGCAAGGAGGGCCACAAAGCCGCCTCCTGCGAGGCCGCCACGCCACACTGCGCGGTGTGTGCCGCCAGTGGCTGCCCGGCGAAGCACGTCACGAAGGGGAGGAACTGCAATCCTCCCCCTAAGCGGGGCAAAGCGAAGGCGCCGACCGGGCCTGCTGTCGTTCTTGCGGCGGCTGCGGAGGGGGGTGCGATGTCCGACTGATGGATAGGGTCGAACATCGCATCCTTCAGGCTAACACCAACCACTGCAGAGCAGCCCAGGATCTGCTGATGCAGACCATGGCTGAGTGGTTGGTGGACTTGGCGGTGGTCGCCGAGCCTTACTCGGTCCCTGGCTGTTGGCTGGGCGACCGGGACGGCTTGGTGGCTTTGGTGTCGCGGTCTTCCACAGACTCCCCTCCCCTCTCGCTCTTAGAGAGGGGAACGGGATATGTGGCCGCCGCGTGGGGGAACATGGCCCTGGTCGGGGTCTATTTCTCCCCAAACCGCCCTCTCTCGGACTTTGAGGATTTCCTCGAGATCCTCACCGCAGTCGTAGGGAGGGCGGCGCCGCGCCAGGTCGTGGTGTTAGGTGACCTGAACGCCAAGTCGGTGGCCTGGGGCAACCCGGCTGCCGGTTGCAACGTCCGGGGACGCGCTGTCGAGTTCTGGGCGGCCTCATGCGGTGTGTCCCTCCTCAACAGGGGGGCGGTACACACGTGTGTGCGGCAACAAGGTGGGTCGGTGGTGGACGTCTCGTTTGCCACCCCCGCGCTAGCCGCCCGCGTCGTCAACTGGCGGGTAGAGATGGTGGAGACCTTGTCGGACCACCGATATGTGCGGTTCGACATCTCCACCCGGGAGGGGGGGATGGCCCGCGCTGGGCAATCTCCCTTCCCGCGGTGGGCACTCACTCGCCTGGACCGGGAGGCAGCTAAAGAGGCGGCCTTTCTCCAAGACTGGCTGTCGCCCCCTGTCGAGGTCCTGGACGTGGACGCCGCAGCGGTCCGACTCGGGAAGTCCCTGACAGAGGTGTGCAACTCCAGCATGCCTCGGTCTCGCCGTCCGCCCCCCCGTCGTGCCGTCTATTGGTGGACAGAAGAGCTGGCGGAGCTCCGGGCCGTCTGCGTGGCGGCCAGAAGGGCCTACACGCGAAGCCGACGGCGCAGCGCCCAAAACCGAGTCCGGGCAGAAGAGGACCTCCTATACGCCTCTTACCGAGAGGCGACGACGGTCTTCAAGTCTGCAATGGGCGCTGCAAAAGACTCGGCGAGGGCCGAGATGCTGGAAAGTCTCGACAGGGATCCTTATGGAAGACCGTACAAGGCGGCGCGGAACCAGCTACGCCCCTATGGTCCCCCACTGACGGAGACCCTCGAGCCAGCGTTGCTGGATGGAGTGGTCCGATCCCTGTTTCCGCGCAGGGCCGACTTCACCCCACCACCAATGGATCCCCCGCAAGGGGCGGCTTCGCCGGAGGAGGAGGTCCCCCCGGTGACGGCGGCGGAATTCTACGCGGGGGTTCTCAACCTCCGCGCGAAGAAGACGGCCCCCGGACCAGACGGCGTCCCCGCACGGGTAGTGGCGATCGCCGCCTCCCAAATGGAGGACAGGTTTCGGGACCTCTTCAGCGCGTGCTTTACGGCTGGGAGGTTCCCGAAACTGTGGAAGGAGGGGCAGTTATGCCTCCTCCGAAAGGAAGGACGCCCGGTGGACTCCCCCTCGGCATACCGGCCCATCGTTCTGCTCAATGAGGTCGGTAAATTGTTCGAGGGGATTGTCGCCTCCCGGCTTGATTGCCTTTTGCGAGGGGTTGGGCCGGACCTGTCGGACGCCCAATTCGGTTTCCGTCGAGGGCGTTCGACGATCGATGCGCTGGCCCTACTCAAGGGCCAGGTGAAGGAGGCGGTGGAGGCTGGGGACGGAGTGCTGGCGGTGTCATTCGACATTTCAAACGCCTTCAACTCCGTGCCCCACTCGACGATATTGGAGGCGCTCCGGTATCACGGAGTGCCCCAATACTTGCGGAACCTCCTGGCCAGCTACTTGGAGGGCCGAGAGGTCCTCCTCGTGGACAAGACGGCCACGGTGAGGCGGTACGGCGCAGAGTCCGGTGTTCCACAGGGGTCGGTGCTGGGGCCCCCCCTTTGGAACATCGGGTTCGACTGGCTTCTGCGGGGAGCCCTCCTCCAGGGCACGAGTGTCATCTGCTACGCGGATGACACTCTCCTCACTGCCCGGGGGAGGAACTTTGGGGACGCGGCCTGTCTGGCCTCGGCTGGCGGATCTTTGGTTGCAGAGAGGATCCGCCGCCTGGGATTGAAGGTGGCGCTACACAAGACCGAGGCCGTGTTCTTTCGCGGGCCTCGGCAGCGCTGCCCTCCCGACGCTCACATTGTCGTAGAGGGCGTCAGGATAGGGGTCCAGCCCCAGATGAAGTATCTGGGCCTGGTGCTGGACGACAGGTGGCGCTTCGGTCCGCATTTCAGCGGGCTGTCGACGCGCCTGTTGAAAGCCGCGGACGCACTGTCGTGGCTCCTCCCGAACCTGGGGGGTCCCAAGGCGAAATGCCGGCGCCTGTATGCCGGCATCCTGAAGAGCATGGCCCTATACGGGGCCCCCATCTGGGCCGACTCCCTTCACAGGAGGGAGAATGCGACCGCCATCCGCAAGCCCCAAAGGGCCATTGCACTGCGGGTGGCGAGGGCCTACCGCTCGGTGGGCTTCTCGGCGGCGTGCGCTCTGGCCGGCACTCCTCCTTGGGAGTTAGAGGCTTGGGTGCTTGCTAGAGTGTACGAGTGGACAGCGCGCCGGAAGGCGCTCGGGGAGCGCCCCGTCGCCGAAGAGCGGGAGGCCGTGCGGCGGGAGGCGAAGGATGCCATCATCCTCCACTGGACGGAGGACCTCGCCGTCGCCGCCTTTGGCCGCCGGACTTTAGACGCGCTCGGTCCGGTCCTGCGGAGCTGGCTCGAGAGGCCCCACGGTTTCCTCTCGTTCCGCCTGGTGCAGGTGTTGTCCGGCCATGGCTGTTTCGGATCGCACCTGCACCAGATCGGGAGGGAGGAGACCCCAGCGTGCCACGACTGCGGCGCGGCGGAGGACACGGCGCAGCACACCCTCGAGGTATGTCCGGCTTGGTCGGAGCTGCGCCGCGGTCTGACCGCGGTGGTTGGACAGGACCTCTCGCTTCCCGGCGTAGTCAACGCCATGCTGGGGAGCGAGGAGGCCTGGGCAGCGGTTGCCTCCTTCTGCGAGGATGTAATCTCGCAAAAGGAGGATGCGGAGCGCGCGCGGGAGGATGACCCTCTAGCTGCGCCGCTCCGCAGACGAAGAAGGGGTCGGAGAAGGCGCCAACCTCTCCCTCCTCATGGTGGCGATGGGCGGGTAGTCGGCGCGGGGGCGCCTGCGCCCGCATTGCACCCATCACCACTTTCGTCGGTCACTCCCGGACCCGTCCCCCTCCCCACGGGGAGGGTGTGAGGGGTCCGCCCTGAGGGGAAATCGTCGGCGGAGGACTGGACGTCAAGGCTGTGCCAACCTCCCAGTCCCTCGCCACTCAGACGAAGCGGGAGTGCCGCTGGGTCGTTTTAGTGGGTATACCGGGTCAGACCGGGGAGTCCCACATAGCCCCCCATCCCCCGATGGGAGGGTATGCGTAATACATTTTTTCCCAGCGACAAAAAAAAAAAAAAAAAAAGGTTAGGTTAGGTTAGGTTAGGTTAGGTTAGGTTAGGTTAGGTTAGGTTAGGTTAGGTTGGGGGACCACCCCACAGTGCTTGCGTCCACGTCGCGTCCCCTGGAAACGACCCAGTTCTGACCACCGTAACGGAGTGGCAGACTGGGTTGGCCAAAGTGCACTGTGATTTTGTAGCTTATTATATCCTTGCCTTGTTGAGCTACGAACCTGCGGAATCATGTCGATACCTACGCGGGACGCCTGCGGGCGGTTTTTGAAACAAGGCCCTTCTCAGGGCCAACCCAAAGGCCCTTCTCAGGGCCAAACAAAAGGTCCTTCTCAGGGCCAACCCAAAGGCCCTTCTCAGGGCCAACCCAAAGGCTCTTCTCAGGGCCAACCCAAAGGCCCTTCTCAGGGCCAGCCAAAAGGCCCTTCTCAGGGCCACCCTGACGCTCCGGCGTCAGAGACTAGTCGCGCGCCATCTGCGGCTAGTTTCTTTGGAGGGTTGGATGAGTCGTCTGACAACGACTCCCTAATAAGTATGTCGGATGCGGACGACCCTCGGTCGCGAAAGCGGGTCCGCAAGAGCGGTGGGTCCGAGGGCTCCTCGGCCTCGGGGTCGACGAGGTTGCCGAAGGCTAAAAAGCCGACGGTGGCCGCGGAGACCCATGTCGTTGGGCTCGCGGACGCCCAACGCCAGTTGGATCTGGCCCGGCGGTCGCAGCTCCAGCAAGAGCTAGAGGAGCGGGTTGCTGCGAAGGAGAAACGGGCGCACGTCGCCCGGGCCAAGTCTGGGTACGGTGCGTCCCGTGTCGTGTTTGCGGACCATTCTCTGGCCGAACTGGAGAGAATGGCGGAGGAGGACGAGGAGGAGATTGTGGAGGTCGCGTCTAAGTCCTCCAACATCAAGGGGACCTTGCAGAAGGCCCTCAAATGCAGGGCCGCGAGCATGCGCGGTGTCGTCGCAGAACTGGTCCGGCGTAAGGCCACGGACGAGACGCGGCAACTGCAGGCGAGGATAGATCGCCTGCAGTCGGAGGTCAGCCAGCTTCATCAAAAGCTGTCAGAAGCCACGGCCCGGCCACAACTGGCAAACACGAGCCCTGCGGCAGAGGGCCCTACCTCCAACCTTGAGGATATCATCCGCAAGGTTGTAATGGAGGAGAGGGCCTTCACAAGAGCCTGCTTAGCAGGCATTGAGGACCGGCTCTTGCCGGAAAAACGCCTCCGACCACAACTTGAGGCGGATAAGAGGCAGAGCGAGCCGGGGCCGTCCTCCTCAAATGCGGAAGATGCCCTTCCTTCACAGACCCCGACCAACGAGTGGACGGAAGTGGTCCGTAAGGGGAAGGGCAAGGGCAAGAAGTCGGCAACGGCTGACCCTGTCGTCCCCGCCAACACCACTCCCAGCCAAACCGGCAAGGGAAAGGGGAAGGGAAAAGGGAAAGGGAGTGGAAAGGGGCAGCTAGTCCCCCCAAAAACCGCAGCCGTCGTTGTGACACTCACCGCGGAGGCTGCGGAGCGAGGGGAGACTTACATGTCAATTTTGATGCGGGCGCGTGCCGGTGCCGATCCTGCCCAACTGGGGATCGGCAGTGTGTCTTGCCGGCGGACCCAAGCCGGGGCTCGAATATTCGAGTTCCCGGGGGCAGAGGGGAGTGCCCATGCGGACCTCTTTGCAGCCAAGCTGCAGGAGGTCATCGCAGATTCGGCCAAGGTGGCCCGACCGGTCAAGTCGGCGGCCATAGAGGTGACGGAACTTGATGACTCCGTCACCAAGGAGGACGTGGTGGCGGCGGTCGCAGCGATAGGGGGCTGCGGTGTCGCGGCGATCCAAAGCCGGGACATAAGGCCCGGCCGCGGCGGCATGGGCACCATTCGCCTCCAGTGCCCAGTCGCCGCTGCCAAAGCCGTACTTGCCAAGGGACGGCTCACAGTTGGGTTCAGCTCGGGTGCAGTCAAGGCACTCGAGGACCAGCCTCTGCGGTGTTTCCGGTGCTTCGGCATCGGACACACCCGACCCCTGTGTCCGTCCACGGTAGACAGGACGGACACATGCTTTCGCTGCGGCAAGGAGGGCCACAAAGCCACCTCCTGCGAGGCCGCCACGCCGCACTGCGCGGTGTGTGCCGCCAGTGGCTGCCCGGCTAAGCACGTCACGAAGGGGAGGAACTGCAATCCTCCCCCTAAGCGGGGCAAAGCGCAGGCGCCAACCGGGCTTGCTGCCGCTAGCACCGTCGTTCCTGCGGCGGCTGCGGAGGGGGGAGCGATGTCCGACTGATGGATAGGGTCGAACATCACATCCTTCGGGCTAACACCAACCACTGCAGAGCAGCCCATGATCTGCTGATGCAGACCATAGCTGTGTGGTTGGTGGACTTGGCGGTGGTCGCCGAGCCTTACTCGGTCCCTGGCCGTTGGCTGGGCGAACGGGACGGCTTGGTGGCATTGGTGTCGCGGTCTTCCACAGACTCCAAAAGACGCCAACCCAAAGGCTCTTCTCAGGGCCACTCAAAAGGCCCTTCTCAGGGCCACTCCGACGCTCCGGCGTCAGATACTAGTCGCGCGCCGTCTGCAGCTAGTTTCTTTGGAGGGGTGGATGAGTCGTCTGACAACGACTCACTGATAAGTATGTCCGATGCGAACGACTCTCGGTCAAGGAAGCGGGTCCGCAAGAGCGGTGGGTCCGAGGGCTCCTCGGCCTCCGGGTCGACGAGATTGCCGAAGGCCAAAAAGCCGACGGTGGCCGCGGATACCCATGTCGTTGGGCTCGCGGACGCCCAACGCCAGTTAGATCTGGCCCGGCGGGCGCAGCTCCAGCAAGAGCTAGAAGAGCGGGTTGCTGCCAAGGAGAAACGGGCGCACGTCGCCCGGGCCAAGTCTGGATACGGTGCGTCCCGTGTCGTGTACGCGGACCATTCTCTGGCCGAGCTGGAGAGAATGGCGGAGGAGGACGAGGAGGAGATTTTGGAGGTCGCATCTAAGTCCTCCAATATGAAAGGGACCTTGCAGAAGGCCCTCAAATGTAGGGCCGCGAGCATGCGCGGTGTGGTCGCGGAACTGGTCCGGCGGAAGGCCACGGACGAGACGCGGCAACTGCAGGCGAGGATAGATCGCCTGCAGTCGGAGGTCAGTCAGCTTCATCAGAAGCTGGCTGAAGCCACGGCCCGGCCACAACAGGCCAACACGAGCCCTGCGGCAGAGGGCCCTACCTCCAACCTTGAGGATATCATCCGCAAGGTTGTAATGGAGGAGAGGGCCTTCACAAGAGCCTGCTTAGCAGGCATTGAGGACCGGCTCTTGCCGGAGAAACGCCTCCGACCACCGCTTGAGGCGGATAAGAGGCAGAGCGAGCCGGGGCCGTCCTCCTCAAATGTGGAAGATGCCCTTCTTCCATCGCAGACCCCGTCCAACGAGTGGACGGAGGTGGTCCGTAAGGGGAAGGGCAAAGCCAAGAAGTCGGCATCGTCCGTCCCTGCCGCCCCCGCCAACACCACTCCCAGCCAATCGCAGTCGACCGACAAGGGAAAGGGGAAGGGTAAAGGGAAAGGGAGGGGAAAGGGGCAGCTAGTCCCCCCAAAAACCGCAGCTGTCGTGGTGACACTCACCGCGGAGGCTGCGGACCGAGGGGAGACGTACGCGTCCATATTGGTGCGGGCGCGTGCCGGTGCCGATCCTGCCCAACTGGGGATCGGCAGTGTGTCTTGCCGGCGGACCCAAGCCGGGGCTCGAATATTCGAGTTCCCGGGGGCAGAGGGGAGTGCCCATGCGGACCTCTTTGCAGCCAAGCTGCAGGAGGTCATCGCGGATTCGGCCAAGGTGGCCCGACCGGTCAAGTCGGCGGCCATAGAGGTGACGGACCTGGATGACTCCGTCACCAAGGAGGAGGTGGTGGCGGCGGTCGCAGCGATAGGGGGCTGTGGCGTCGCGGCGGTTCAAAGCCGGGAAATAAGGCCCGGCCGCGGTGGCATGGGCACCATTCGCCTCGAGTGCCCAATCGCAGCTGCCAAAGCCGTCCTTGCCAAGGGACGGCTCACAGTCGGGTTCAGCTCGGGTGCAGTCCGGGCGCTCGAGGACCAGCCTCTGCGGTGCTTCCGGTGCTTCGGCATCGGACACACCCGGCCCCTGTGTCCGTCCACGGTAGACAGGACGGACACATGCTTTCGCTGCGGCAAGGAGGGCCACAAAGCCGCCTCCTGCGAGGCCGCCACGCCGCACTGCGCAGTGTGTGCCGCCAGTGGCTGCCCGGCGTGCACGTCACGAAGGGGAGGAACTGCAATCCTCCCCCTAAGCGGGGCAAAGCGAAGGCGCCGACCGGGCCTGCTGTCGTTCCTGCGGCGGCTGCGGAGGGGGGTGCGATGTCCGACTGATGGATAGAGTCGAACATCGCATCCTTCAGGCTAACACCAACCACTGCAGAGCAGCCCAGGATCTGCTGATGCAGACCATGGCTGAGTGGTTGGTGGACTTGGCGGTGGTCGCCGAGCCTTACTCGGTCCCTGGCTGTTGGCTGGGCGACCGGGACGGCTTGGTGGCGTTGGTGTCGCGGTCTTCCACAGACTCCCCTCCCCTCTCGCTCTTAGAGAGGGGAGCGGGATACGTGGCCGCCGCGTTGGGGGACATGGCCCTGGTCGGGGTCTATTTCTCCCCAAACCGCCCACTCTCGGACTTTGAGGATTTCCTCGAGATCCTCACCGCCGTCGTAGGGAGGGCGGCGCCGCGCCAGGTCGTGGTGTTGGGTGACCTGAACGCCAAGTCGGCGGCCTGGGGTAACCCGGCTGCCGGTTGCAACGTCCGGGGACGCGCCGTCGAGTTCTGGGCGGCCTCATGCGGTGTGTCCCTCCTCAACAGGGGGGCGGTACACACGTGTGTGCGGCAACAAGGTGGGTCGGTGGTGGACGTCTCGTTTGCCACCCCCGCGCTAGCCGCCCGCGTCGTCAACTGGCGGGTAGAGATGGTGGAGACCTTGTCGGACCACCGATATGTGCGGTTCGACATCTCCACCCGGGAGGGGGGGATGGCCCGCGCTGGGCAATCTCCGTTCCCGCGGTGGGCACTCACCCGCCTGGACCGGGAGGCAGCTAAAGAGGCGGCCTTTCTGCAGGACTGTCTGTCGCCCCCTGTCGAGGTCCTGGACGTGGACGCCGCAGCGGTCCGGCTCGGGAAGTCCCTGACAGAGGTGTGCAACTCCAGCATGCCTCGGTCTCGCCGTCCGCCTCCCCGTCGTGCCGTCTATTGGTGGACAGAGGAGCTGGCGGAGCTTCGGGCCGTCTGCGTGGCGGCCAGAAGGGCCTACACGCGAAGCCGACGGCGCAGCGCCCGAAACCGAGTCCGGGCAGAAGAGGACCTCCTATACGCCTCTTACCGAGAGGCGACGACGGTCTTCAAGTCTGCGATGGGCGCTGCAAAAGACTCGGCGAGGGCCGAGATGCTGGAGGCTCTCGACAGAGATCCTTATGGGAGACCATACAAGGCGGCGCGGAACCAGCTACGCCCCTATGGTCCCCCACTGACGGAGACCCTCGAGCCAGCGTTGCTGGATGGGGTGGTCCGATCCCTGTTTCCGCGCAGGGCCGACTTCACCCCACCACCGATGGATCCCCCGCAAGGAGCGGCTTCGCCGGAGGAGGAGGTTCCCCCGGTGACGGCGGCGGAGTTCCACGCGGGGGTTCTCAGCCTCCGCGCGAAGAAGACTTCCCCCGGACCAGACGGCGTCCCCGCACGGGTAGTGGCGATCGCCGCCTCCCAAATGGAGGACAGGTTTCGGGACCTCTTCAGCGCGTGCTTTACGGCTGGGAGGTTCCCGAAACTGTGGAAGGAGGGGCAGCTATGCCTCCTCCGAAAGGAAGGACGCCCGGTGGACTCCCCCTCGGCATACCGGCCCATCGTTCTGCTCAATGAGGTCGGTAAATTGTTCGAGGGGATTGTCGCCTCCCGGCTTGATAGCCTTTTGCGGGGGGTTGGGCCGGACCTGTCGGACGCCCAATTCGGTTTCCGTCGAGGGCGTTCGACGATCGATGCGCTGGCCCTACTCAAGGGCCAGGTGAAGGAGGCGGTGGAGGCTGGGGACGGAGTGCTGGCGGTGTCATTCGACATTTCAAACGCCTTCAACTCCGTGCCCCACTCGACGATATTGGAGGCGCTCCGGTATCACGGAGTGCCCCAATACTTGCGGAACCTCCTGGCCAGCTACTTGGAGGGCCGAGAGGTCCTCCTCGTGGACAAGACGGCCACGGTGAGGCGGTACGGCGCAGAGTCCGGTGTTCCACAGGGGTCGGTGCTGGGGCCCCCCCTTTGGAACATCGGGTTCGACTGGCTTCTGCGGGGAGCCCTCCTCCAGGGCACGAGTGTCATCTGCTACGCGGATGACACTCTCCTCACTGCCCGGGGGAGGAACTTTGGGGACGCGGCCTGTCTGGCCTCGGCTGGCGGATCTTTGGTTGCAGAGAGGATCCGCCGCCTGGGATTGAAGGTGGCGCTACACAAGACCGAGGCCGTGTTCTTTCGCGGGCCTCGGCAGCGCTGCCCTCCCGACGCTCACATTGTCGTAGAGGGCGTCAGGATAGGGGTCCAGCCCCAGATGAAGTATCTGGGCCTGGTGCTGGACGACAGGTGGCGCTTCGGTCCGCATTTCAGCGGGCTGTCGACGCGCCTGTTGAAAGCCGCGGACGCACTGTCGTGGCTCCTCCCGAACCTGGGGGGTCCCAAGGCGAAATGCCGGCGCCTGTATGCCGGCATCCTGAAGAGCATGGCCCTATACGGGGCCCCCATCTGGGCCGACTCCCTTCACAGGAGGGAGAATGCGACCGCCATCCGCAAGCCCCAAAGGGCCATTGCACTGCGGGTGGCGAGGGCCTACCGCTCGGTGGGCTTCTCGGCGGCGTGCGCTCTGGCCGGCACTCCTCCTTGGGAGTTAGAGGCTTGGGTGCAGTCGGAGGTCAGCCAGCTTCATCAGAAGCTGTCTGAAGCCACGGCCCGGCCACAACAGGCCAACACGAGCCCTGCGGCAGAGGGCCTTACCTCCAACCTTGAGGATATCATCCGCAAGGTTGTAATGGAGGAGAGGGCCTTCACAAGAGCCTGCATTGCAGGCATTGAGGACCGGCTCTTGCCGGAAAAACGCCTCCGACCACCGCTTGAGGCGGATAAGAGGCAGAGCGAGCCGGGGCCTTCCTCCTCAAATGCGAAAGATGCCCTTCTTCCATCGCAGACCCCGTCCAACGAGTGGACGGAAGTGGTCCGTAAGAAGGGCAAAGGCAAGAAGTCGGCAACGTCCGACCCTGTCGTCCCCGCCAACACCGATCCCAGCCAAGCCGGCAAGGGAAAGGGGAAGGGGAAAGGGAAAGGGAGGGGAAAGGGGCAGCTAGTCTCCCCAAAAACCGCGGCCGTCGTGGTGACACTCACCGCGGAGGCTGCGGACCGAGGGGAGACGTACGCGTCCATTTTAGTGCGGGCGCGTGCCGGTGCCGATCCTGCCCAACTGGGGATCGGCAGTGTGTCTTGCCGGCGGACCCAGGCTGGGGCTCGAATATTCGAGTTCCCGGGGGCAGAGGGGAGTGCCCATGCGGACCTCTTTGCAGCCAAGCTGCAGGAGGTCATTGCGGATTCGGCCAAGGTGGCCCGACCGGTCAAGTCGGCGGCCATAGAGGTGACGGACCTTGATGACTCCGTCACCAAGGACGAGGTGGTGGCGGCGGTCGCAGCGGTAGGGGGCTGTGGCGTCGCGGCGGTCCAAAGCCGGGACATAAGGCCCGGCCGCGGCGGCATGGGCACCATTCGCCTCGAGTGCCCAATCGCAGCTGCCAAAGCCGTCCTTGCCAAGGGACGGCTCACAGTCGGGTTCAGCTCGGGTGCAGTCCGGGCACTCGAGGACCAGCCTCTGCGGTGCTTCCGGTGCTTCGGCATCGGACACACCCGGCCCCTGTGTCCGTCCACGGTAGACAGGACGGACACATGCTTTCGCTGCGGCAAGGAGGGCCACAAAGCCCCCTCCTGCGAGGCCGCCACGCCACACTGCGCGGTGTGTGCCGCCAGTGGCTGCCCGGCGAAGCACGTCACGAAGGGGAGGAACTGCAATCCTCCCCCTAAGCGGGGCAAAGCGCAGGCGCCGATCGGGCCTGCTGCAGCCAGTAGCACCGTCATTCCTGCGGCGGCTGCGGAGGGGGGTGCGATGTCCGACTGATGGATAGGGTCGAACATCGCATCCTTCAGGCTAACACCAACCACTGCAGAGCAGCCCAGGATCTGCTGATGCAGACCATGGCTGAGTGGTTGGTGGACTTGGCGGTGGTCGCCGAGCCTTACTCGGTCCCTGGCCGTTGGCTGGGCGACCGGGACGGCTTGGTGGCTTTGGTGTCGCGGTCTTCCACAGACTCCCCTCCCCTCTCGCTCTTAGAGAGGGGACCGGGATACGTGGCCGCCGCGTGGGGGAACATGGCCCTGGTCGGGGTCTATTTCTCCCCAAACCGCCCTCTCTCGGACTTTGAGGATTTCCTCGAGATCCTCACCGCAGTCGTAGGGAGGGCGGCGCCGCGCCAGGTCGTGGTGTTGGGTGACCTGAACGCCAAGTCGGTGGCCTGGGGCAACCCGGCTGCCGGTTGCAACGTCCGGGGACGCGCGGTCGAGTTCTGGGCGGCCTCATGCGGTGTGTCCCTCCTCAACAGGGGGGCGGTACACACGTGTGTGCGGCAACAAGGTGGGTCGGTGGTGGATGTCTCGTTTGCCACCCCCGCGCTAGCCGCCCGCGTCGTCAACTGGCGGGTAGAGATGGTGGAGACCTTGTCGGACCACCGATATGTGCGGTTCGACATCTCCACCCGGGAGGGGGGGATGGCCCGCGCTGGGCAATCTCCCTTCCCGCGGTGGGCACTCACCCGCCTGGACCGGGAGGCAGCTAAAGAGGCGGCCTTTCTCCAGGACTGGCTGTCGCCCCCTGTCGAGGTCCTGGACGTGGACGCCGCAGCGGTCCGGCTCGGGAAGTCCCTGACAGAGGTGTGCAACTCCAGCATGCCTCGGTCTCGCCGTCCGCCTCCACGTCGTGCCGTCTATTGGTGGACAGAGGAGCTGGCGGAGCTCCGGGCCGTCTGCGTGGCGGCCAGAAGGGCCTACACGCGAAGCCGACGGCGCAGCGCCCGAAACCGAGTCCGGGCAGAAGAGGACCTCCTATACGCCTCTTACCGAGAGGCGACGACGGTCTTCAAGTCTGCGATGGGCGCTGCAAAAGACTCGGCGAGGGCCGAGATGCTGGAGGCTCTCGACAGGGATCCTTATGGGAGACCATACAAGGCGGCGCGTAACCAGCTACGCCCCTATGGTCCCCCACTGACGGAGACCCTCGAGCCAGCGTTGCTGGATGGGGTGGTCCGATCCCTGTTTCCGCGCAGGGCCGACTTCACCCCACCACCGATGGATCCCCCGCAAGGAGCGGCTTCGCCGGAGGAGGAGGTTCCCCCGGTGACGGCGGCGGAGTTCCACGCGGGGGTTCTCAGCCTCCGCGCGAAGAAGACGGCCCCCGGACCAGACGGCGTCCCCGCACGGGTAGTGGCGATCGCCGCCTCCCAAATGGAGGACAGGTTTCGGGACCTCTTCAGCGCGTGCTTTACGGCTGGGAGGTTCCCGAAACTGTGGAAGGAGGGGCAGCTATGCCTCCTCCGAAAGGAAGGACGCCCGGTGGACTCCCCCTCGGCATACCGACCCATCGTTCTGCTCAATGAGGTCGGTAAATTGTTCGAGGGGATTGTCGCCTCCCGGCTTGATAGCCTTTTGCGGGGGGTTGGGCCGGACCTGTCGGACGCCCAATTCGGTTTCCGTCGAGGGCGTTCGACGATTGATGCGCTGGCCCTACTCAAGGGCCAGGTGAAGGAGGCGGTGGAGGCTGGGGACGGAGTGCTGGCGGTGTCATTCGACATTTCAAACGCCTTCAACTCCGTGCCCCACTCGACGATATTGGAGGCGCTCCGGTATCACGGAGTGCCCCAATACTTGCGGAACCTCCTGGCCAGCTACTTGGAGAGCCGAGAGGTCCTCCTCGTGGACAAGACGGCCACGGTGAGGCGGTACGGCGCAGAGTCCGGTGTTCCACAGGGGTCGGTGCTGGGGCCCCCCCTTTGGAACATCGGGTTCGACTGGCTTCTGAGGGGAGCCCTCCTCCAGGGCACGAGTGTCATCTGCTACGCGGATGACACTCTCCTCACTGCCCGGGGGAGGAACTTTGGGGACGCGGCCTGTCTGGCCTCAGCTGGCGGATCTTTGGTTGCAGAGAGGATCCGCCGCCTGGGATTGAAGGTGGCGCTGCACAAGACCGAGGCCGTGTTCTTTCGCGGGCCTCGGCAGCGCTGCCCTCCCAACGCTCACATTGTCGTAGAGGGCGTCAGAATAGGGGTCCAGCCCCAGATGAAGTATCTGGGCCTGGTGCTGGACGACAGGTGGCGCTTCGGCCCGCATTTCAGCGGGCTGTCGACGCGCCTGTTAAAAGCCGCGGACGCACTGTCGTGGCTCCTCCCGAATCTGGGCGGTCCCAAGGCGAAATGCCGGCGCCTGTATGCCGGCATCCTGAAGAGCATGGCCCTATACGGGGCCCCCATCTGGGCGGACTCCCTACACAGGCGGGAGAATGCGACAGCCATCCGCAAACCCCAAAGGGCCATTGCACTGCGGGTGGCGAGAGCCTACCGCTCGGTAGGCTTCTCGGCAGCGTGCGCTCTGGCCGGCACCCCTCCTTGGGAGTTGGAGGCTTGGGTGCTTGCTAGAGTTTACGAGTGGACAGCGCGCCGGAAGGCGCTCGGGGAGCGCCCCGTCGCCGAAGAGCGGGAGGCCGTGCGGCGGGAGGCGAAGGACGCCATCATCCTTCACTGGACGGAGGACCTCGCCGTCGCCGCCTTTGGCCGCCGGACTTTAGACGCGCTCGGTCCGGTCCTGCGGAGCTGGCTCGAGAGGCCCCACGGTTTCCTCTCATTCCGCCTGGTGCAGGTGTTGTCCGGCCATGGCTGTTTCGGATCACACCTGCACCGGATCGGGAGGGAGGAGACCCCAGCGTGCCACGACTGCGGCGCGGCGGAGGACACGGCGCAGCACACCCTCGAGGTATGTCCGGCTTGGTCGGAGCTGCGCCGCGGTCTGACCGCGGTGGTTGGACAGGACCTCTCGCTTCCCGGCGTAGTCAACGCCATGCTGGGGAGCGAGGAGGCCTGGGCAGCGGTGGCCTCCTTCTGCGAGGATGTAATCTCGCAAAAGGAGGAGGCGGAGCGCGCGCGGGAGGATGACCCTCTAGCTGCGCCACTCCGCAGACGAAGAAGGGGTCGGAGAAGGCGCCAACCTCTCCCTCTTTATGGTGGCGATGGGCGGGTAGTAGGCGCGGGGGCGCCTGCGCCCGCATTGCACCCATCACCACTTTCGTCGGTCACTCCCGGGCCCGTCCCCCTCCCCACGGGGAGGGTGTGAGGGGTCCGCCCTGAGGGGAAATCGTCGGCGGAGGACTGGACGTCAAGGCTGTGCCAGCCTCCCAGTCCCTCGCCACTCAGACGAAGCGGGAGTGCCGCTGGGTCGTTTTAGTGGGTATACCGGATCAGACCGGGGAGTCCCACATAGCCCCCCATCCCCCGATAGGAGGGTATGCGTAATGCATTTTTTCCCAGCGACAAAAAAAAAAAAAAAAAAAAAAAAAAAAAAAAAAAAAAAAAAAAAAAAAGGTTAGGTTAGGTTAGGTTAGGTTAGGTTTTTTTTTTTTTTAAACTTCTACCTCCGACTTAATTGGAGCCTATGCTAAGCTGTTCGTTCATACCAGTTCTCGCTTTTATTCCTCTCGCACTTTTATTCCTCATACTTTATCTTTCTTACATTCTATCATCGTTCTGTCTTTAAGGGTAGGACGCCCTTCTACTTGTCCCTATTCTGTTCTATATTCCTTTTATTTATTTTTGGGGGATAACACATCAACGCAGTTTTTATTTATTTTCATCAACAGTACTTATTTACATCTTAATGAGATTACATATGTGTCTACCAACTTAACACTTCCTATTATTTCTATAATATTTCTTAACTCTATTATCCTTAATAATAATTCTTATTCCATAACATAAACTACAGGTGGGTTCACAGCAATCTTATACCTACTGTAACATACAGGCATCTTAACTCTAATTTATGTCTATGGGCAACTTAAGTGTTAATTATTTATTTATATTTGCTTACTTCATAATGTTCTTATTATCTATGTCTAATGCTAATCATTAATATTTTACATAATATTATGTTAGCATTTTTACTTATGCACTTTTGTTTCTACATATGACTTTCTCACATATTTTTACACAGTAATCTAAAAACCGTTCCCTTTTCTTTCCCGCCATTGTTTGCCACACATTTTCGACGTCTAATTTTTCGTTGAGCGCTTGCTCGGCCTCATGTCTCTCTCGGTCGAAGACTGGACAGTTAAATAAAATATGTGGTACCGTTTCATCAACTGCTGGGTCACAGATGCACGATGGGCTCTCCTTACACTTGAAGCGATTCAAGTATGCGGAGAACCCACCGTGTCCCGTCAAGATTTGGGTGACTACATTGTTCACTTGGAACTTTCGGACTATCCCGTACGCCGCCACCGCATCCGGGAAAAAGAGTTTCGTCACCGACGCAGTTTCTCCAGACTTGTATCTCTGGTTCCACACGTCAAGCGTTGCCGAACGAATGCATCGCTTGACGTACGAAACCGGACAGAGATCGTAGTCGGGCTTTTGTTTGGAACTTTCAGCGGCACTTTTGGCTAGTTCGTCGGCCCTCTCATTCCCCTCAAACCCAACATGGGCTTTGACCCAAAACAAGGTAACAGTCTTGTTTTGGGTAGACAGAGATCGCAGGTTTGCCCTTGCCTCTACTGCCAACGGGTGGTGCCGGTCGTAGTTTTGGATGGTTTGGAGAGCCGCCATAGAGTCGCTGAAAATTCCAAACGATTGCGCACTGTGCTTTAAGATTTCCCTGGTTGCGACGCATATTGCCAGAAGCTCAGCCTGGAAAACGGTGGAGTAGTGTGGGAGAGCAAGCTTGCGAGTTTTGGTCTCGGCGTCACCTCTCCGAGCTAGCCGCACGTGCGATATGTCCAGAGACGCGGCTCCGCGCGGGCTAGCCGTTTATGGAATAAAAATTTGGTGCGCGGGAAGAAAAATTTTGGGTTATCCCGAAAAAACCAGTTTTTGGGATAAAAAATTTGGAAAACAACCCCCAATCTGTGCCCAGGACCACGGAACGCGGCCAAAAGCGCAGGGATGGTGGGCGAGTATGCCTGAAACTATGTTATTTTTAGAAAACTGAAGTTAATTGTAATTTAGCTTAGATATTAAATAATTTGTAATAATAATTTTGAAAATTTGTCTAAGTGTAGGAGGGAGAAAAATTTTCGCGTGCGCGGTCAATAAAAAATGTTCAGGGAGTAGGCGGAACACTACTCCAGTCAATATCCGCTGAAAACAGCTCGAAAAACGCGTAATTAGTACTGAAGATATCAACGTTTTGGTAAAAACTTCGCTCGGTTAGGTTAGGTTAGGTTAGGTTAGGTTAGGTTAGGTTTTTTTTTTTTTTTTTTTTTTTTTTGTTTTGGCAGGAGTGGGAAATCCCCACGGACACCTCGACTACCTCAGGCTGTGAGATAGTCGAGGTAGTGCCGGACTCGAACCGGCTAAAACCACACTCCTGCCCCACCAGTGTCCCTCTGACGTGGTCAGAGCCCTTTCGTTACTGGGATTTTGCCTTTATTTAGCGACTTTTTATTGGTAGGTGGCCGAAGACTTCACTCAATGGGTAAGTTTTATCATTTTTAAGTTATCATTTTTTGTTAAAAGTTCCGTTTACGCTATTTTATTATTTTTGGTTTCTTAAATTACTAATTTTATTTTATGATTTCGGTTATACGATGTTTATTAATTTATTATTTTTTTTTTTTTTTTTTTTTTTTTCTATCCTGTTGCCCTTTCATTAAATTGGTTTGTTTCTGTAAATTTTAGTTGATTTTATTTTGATTTGATTTTTTATGTATGATATCATCGTTATATATTTACAATATAATTATTATATCATTAACCTGATATTATTAAGTCTAAACAATATGTAATATAATGTATATAATTTAAATATTCTACCCAGTTCGACACAACTTGACGACTCCACTAGGGTTGGCCTACGGTCCAGTATAATTCCAGCCACTTTCTCATGAAAGTGGCTCCAATTAACATTGTCCATCAAGCCAACCCTAGTGGTTCGCTCAATGCTTCTGCGATCTGGTTGTGTCGGCGTGGCCATTTTATTGTACGCGGAAGTGGGCGCACCGACAACTTTAGCAATACGCTATTGATGCTCTGGCGAATGCGTCCCACTTCCTTCGTTCCGGGCATTCTTCGCTGAAGGCATTGTGCGAGTGCTCCCCCAGATTGGCCCTGGTGCAGTTAACGCACACCGCTGCTTTGCCGGTCTGTTTCTCCGGGCAGTCTGCCCTAAGGTGTGCCCCACCGCAGTGACTGCACAGATCGGCAGGCTCCGTGCACAAGCGTTTGCTGTGTCCGTATGCCAGGCAGCGGGTACACTGCACCAGAGGCGTTTGGTCTTCAACACGCACTCGCTGGAGGTCAATGCGTAGCTTGCCTCCAGCAAGTGCCCGTCTCCAAATTGCTGGGGTAACACTCAGCACAATGCTGCTAACGTGGGGGTTGCGTGACTTCTTCCTAAATCTTATCGCCATTTTCTGCTCCCCGTCGGCGAGGCCTTGAAAGATCTCCTGGTTCTGGTTCTTAAGGGCCCTCAGTACTTCTTCATCGCTGTGAACTAACAGCACGTCCCTAAGAACCAGAAGCGGGTCCCGATTCTTCACGTCCTCGACGACGAGGTTCCCTCCGGCCGCCTTTAGTCGCTCCTTCAGTTTTCTCCTCTCCTCAGTCGTTTCGCACCCCATTATCACCCTTCGGTCCTTGGCCTTTCTCACCCTTTCGACACGCACCCAGCCTTCTTTGGCGTCCACAACTTTCCTGACCCTCTCCAGGATGTCACCGCTGGTGTCGTCCTCCTCTGTTGAGGAGACAACTACGGAGTGCAGAGTGGTTCGCTCCGGGGCCTTCGCCCCGGTGTGGCTCTTATTTGCAGCTGCTGCACTCGCGTATGTTGTCTCCCCCACACTCTCCCTGCCGGCCAGACTATCTCGGAGCCTTTCGAGTTTCTCGGAGTTGTCCTTTAACTCCGAGAGGTGCTCCTTGAGAGCGTTTGTGAGCACAGTCTGGCCGGCGAGGACTTCGCTAAGCGAGGACTGAGGGATGCAGTCAGCGGTGGGCGCAGGTGCTGGTGCGGGTTCGGGTGCGGCCGGGGCCTTGTCCTGCTCAGACTCCTTAACAAGCTCAAAAAGCCTGTTTATTGCCTCGAGCACCGCTGCCTTAATGTCGGTCTTGAGGTTGCGGGAGTTGCCCAAATTGAGCTTTGCCTTGTTTAGGCAAGCTCTCGCCTCCTCAATCCGACTGCGGCACCCAGCAACAGGCTTCTTGAGCTGTGTTAAGGCGTCCACAGGGGCTCGGCGCGTCCGCGGAGTGGCAGCCCCCCCCCGGGGTACGGAAGGAGTATCCTCCCCGAAGGAGATTCTCCTCCTCGCGCTAGCAGGGGAAAGTCCCACTTCCTCCGCGGATCGCGGCGAGCCACTGGAGCTTTGGGCCCTCACGGTACTGGATGGGGTGCGGAACATAGTTAAATACCGAGTGGCAGATACAGATCAGACGGACCCCTGTAAATGGGAGGTCAGTCAGATATCTGCTTGGGAGGAGAGGAAGCTTCACGGACACTGGGAACTGTGACCCTGTAAAGGGGGGACACAGTAAGACAATACACAAATAATCACAAAAATGTTAGATATAATAAATATTGTATACTTAATTGGTAAATTATAGTCAATTGTCAAAATTATTAAAATGAAACACGATACACTCCCTTATAACACATAAATAAACAAAACTAAGCCAAAAGAGCTGAAAACCAAAAATAAAATTATTTTGCCGACCTCTCTCCGTTATCCTACTAGTCACTATAGGGTGGGAGGGTGGGCAAAAAATTATTCAGCTAGGCGCACGTGCGATATGTCAAAAGACGCGGCTCCGCGCGGGCTAGCCGTTTTTAGAATAAAAGCTGCTGTCGTATGAAGAAAAATTTTGAGTTTTCCCCGAAAAACCAGTTTTTTGGGGTAAAAAATTTGGAAAACAACCCCCAATCTGTGCCCAGGACCACGGAACGCGGCCAAAAGCGCAGGGATGGTGGGCGAGTATGCCTGAAACTATGTAATTTTAATAAAACTGTAAAAAACTGTAACTTAGCTTAGATATTAATTAATTTGTTATAAAAATTTGGAAAATTTTTCAAAGTGTAGGAGGGAGAAAAATTTTTCGCGTTCGGGTCAATAAAAAATGTCCAGGGAGTAGGCGGGGGGTTAGGTTAGGTTAGGTTAGGTTAGGTTAGGTTAGGTTAGGTTAGGTTAGGTTAGGTTAGGTTAGGTTAGGTTAGGTTTTTTTTTTTTTTTTTTTTTTTTTTTTTTTTTTTTTTTTTTTTTTTTTTTTTTTTGGCAGGAGTGGGAAATCCCCACGGACACCTCGACTACCTCGCAGGCTGTGAGATAGTCGAGGTAGTGCCGGACTCGAACCGGCTAAAACCACACTCCTGCCCCACCAGTGTCCCTCTGACGTGGTCAGAGCCCTTTCGTTGCTGGGATTTTACTTTTATGCGACTTTTTGTTGGTAGGTGGCCGAAGAGACTTTACTCAATGGGTAAGTTCTGTCTTAATAAATTATCATTTTCATTCAAAATTCTGTTTACGCTATTTTATTATTTATGTTTTCTTAAGTTACTAACTTTATTTTATAATTTCAGTTATACGGTGTTTATTAGTTTATTATTTTTCTATCCTGTTGCCCTTTCATTAAGTTGGTTTGTTTCAGTTAATTTTTGTTGGTTTTATTATGATTTAATTTTGTATGTATGATATCATCGTTATATATTTACAATATAATTATTATATCATTATCCTGATATTATTAGGCCTAAACAATATTTCTAATGACTGCAGAGTTTTTCTTCCCAGTTCGACACAACTTGACGACTCCACCAGGGTTGGCCTACGGTCCAATATAATTCCAACCACTTTCTCATGAAAGAGGCTCCAAATACCATTGTCCATCAAGCCAACCCTAGTGGTTCGCTCAATGCTTCTGCGATCTGGTTGTGTCGACGTGGCCATGTTATTGTACGTGGAAGTGGGCGCACCGGCAACTTTAGCAATACGCTATGGATGCTCTGGCGAATGCGTCCCACTTCCTGCGTTCCGGGCATTCTTCGCTGAAGGCATTGTGCGAGTGCTCCCCCAGATTGGCCCTCGTGCAGTTAACGCACACCGCTGCTTTGCCGATCTGTTTCTCCGGGCAGTCTGCCCTAAGGTGTGGTCCACCGCAGTGACTGCACAGATCGGCAGGCTCCGTGCACAAGCGTTTGCTGTGTCCGTATGCCAGGCAGCGGGTACACTGCACCAGAGGCGTTTGGTCTTCAACACGCACTCGCTGGAGGTCAATGCGTAGCTTGCCTCCAGCAAGTGCCCGTCTCCAAATTGCTGGGGTAACACTCAGCACAATGCTGCTAACGTGGGGGTTGCGTGACTTCTTCCTAAATCTTATCGCCATTTTCTGCTCCCCGTCGGCGAGGCCTTGAAAGATCTCCTGGTTCTGGTTCTTAAGGGCCCTCAGTACTTCTTCATCGCTGTGAACTAACAGCACGTCCCTAAGAACCAGAAGCGGGTCCCGATTCTTCACGTCCTCGACGACGAGGTTCCCTCCGGCCGCCTTTAGTCGCTCCTTCAGTTTTCTCCTCTCCTCAGTCGTTTCGCACCCCATTATCACCCTTCGGTCCTTGGCCTTTCTCACCCTTTCGACACGCACCCAGCCTTCTTTGGCGTCCACAACTTTCCTGACCCTCTCCAGGATGTCACCGCTGGTGTCGTCCTCCTCTGTTGAGGAGACAACTACGGAGTGCAGAGTGGTTCGCTCCGGGGCCTTCGCCCCGGTGTGGCTCTTATTTGCAGCTGCTGCACTCGCGTATGTTGTCTCCCCCACACTCTCCCTGCTGGCCAGACTATCTCGGAGCCTTTCGAGTTTCTCGGAGTTGTCCTTTAACTCCGAGAGGTGCTCCTTGAGAGCGTTTGTGAGCACAGTCTGGCCGGCGAGAACTTCGCTAAGCGAGGACTGAGGGATGCAGTCAGCGGTGGGCGCAGGTGCTGGTGCGGGTTCGGGTGCGGCCGGGGCCTTGTCCTGCTCAGACTCCTTAACAAGCTCAAAAAGCCTGTTTATTGCCTCGAGCACCGCTGCCGGTTAGGTTAGGTTAGGTTAGGTTAGGTTAGGTTAGGTTAGGTTAGGTTAGGTTAGGTTAGGTTAGGTTAGGTTAGGTTAGGTTAGGTTAGGTTAGGTTAGGTTAGGTTAGGTTAGGTTAGGTTAGGTTAGGTTAGGTTAGGTTAGGTTAGGTTAGGTTAGGTTAGGTTAGGTTAGGTTAGGTTAGGTTAGGTTAGGTTAGGTTAGGTTAGGTTAGGTTAGGTTAGGTTAGGTTAGGTTAGGTTAGGTTAGGTTAGGTTAGGTTAGGTTAGGTTAGGTTAGGTTAGGTTAGGTTAGGTTAGGTTAGGTTAGGTTAGGTTAGGTTAGGTTAGGTTAGGTTAGGTTAGGTTAGGTTAGGTTTTTTTTTTTTTTTTTTTTTTTTTTTTTTTTTTTTTTTTTGCTTTTCCCCGTTTCAATGAAAGGGATCTTGTTAATCTAGCTAGTCATTCATTCCAGTTCTCGCATTTATTCCTCTCGCACTTTCATGCTTCATACTTTGTCTTTCTTATATTCATCTTCTCATTCTTAGCCGGGTGGGACTCCCGCTGTTCTATCTACTTTTATTATTTTATTTCTTTTTATTAAGGGTGTTTAACACGACTCTGTTTTATTTTTATTATGGTTCTTACATAAGTTTCTATTACTTGCTATTTTATCTAAGTCTATTTATTTTCTACATACAGTTTTTTGCATATCTAGTTTATGGACAGTCTCTCTGATTTTTATGTTGTTTATACAACATGCACTCAGTTATTTTAGACATTATTATTTACTTCTTAAATATCTAGCATATTTTCTTAATGGTTAGTTTTACATTTATTTCCTTATTTTATATCTAACAATAGCAAGTTTATCCTAATACATTACTTTCTTTTTATTTTCTAACATGGTTTCTTAACTTCTAACACAATCTTATTTTCTAACACAATGAACTCAAATTTTTATAACACAATTTTCTGTACTTAGTTTCGGTTTCTAGACATACGGTTTGGACCTACTTGATTAAGGCTGTTCTAAGGGCTTGTGTAACTTCCTTTCGCTTTGTTGCGTTTATTTATTTTCATTACTATTTCGGCAATAATATAATATATACTTAAGTTATACATATTTATTGTCGTTTCTTATTCTAGGGTTTTTTATAATACTCAACGTCATCAGGGGTTGTTTGGTGTGTGTGTTTGGTGTTGTGTGTGTGTTTTGATATATCTGTATATATTTACTATATATCTGGTATATCTGTGTTTGTTGTGGTTTTTTGGTTTCCATGTTTATGTTCGTTTCGTAGTTGTTATCTACTTCTGTGATGTACTCCCAGTTTGTGTTGCTGTCTTGGTGTGTTCGTGTATGTGTTGCGTGTGTTTCTGTGTGTGTAGCGTGTATTTCTGTGTGTGTTACGTGTGTTGCGTGTACCTTAGGGAGCAGTTTAGGCGTATGCCGTAGTCGTCCGAGCCAGATAATCCCATTTCTTGCGGACCGGGCACTCCACGCTGAAGGCGTTGTGGTCAGTTCTCTGAAACTTAGAGTGTGAGCAGTTGCAGCACTGAGGTACATTGCCCGCGACAAATTCCGCGCATTTTTCGCGAAGGTGCGGTCCCCCGCAGTGACTGCACCTGTCCACACTCTCAGTACAAAATTTTCGGCCGTGTCCAAACTCCAAGCATTTCGTGCATTGGATGAGCGGCGACTGATCCTCCACCCTGACCCTTTGCAGGTCAAGGTAAAGAGCCCCGGCCTCCGTCATCCTCTGCCACGCTTTCGGACTGACCTGGACGACCACGTGCGCTGTTTTGGGGTTTCTAGTCCTCTTCTTATATTTTATGACCATTTCCCTCTCTTCTTGGTCTAAGTCCCTGAATATATTTTCGTTCTGGGAGTAGAGCGCATTCACCATTTCGTCATCTTCACTGTCCAAAAAGACGTCTTTTAGGACGACGAGCGGGTTTTTATTTTTCATTGGTGCTACTACTAGGCCTCCACCTCGGCTTTCAATTCTCTCTTTCACTTTCTTAAGCTCCGCCTCCGTTTCGCACCCCAGTATGACCGTCTGGTTTTTAGCTTTTCGGACTTTGTTTATTTTTAGGCCAGTTCCCCTGGCATCGACCGCCTCCCTCACCCTGGCGAGTACCTCGTCTGCAGTCTCCTGGCTGCCTTCAATGGTAATCGCCATCGAATGAAGTGCCAGTCGATGCCCGGGTTTGGCTGCCGTAACTTTTGCGTATGTCGGCGAGTCAGGTTTTGGTTCACCTGCCGCTTCCCTTATTGCCCCCTGTATCTTGTTGGTGCTGGTGGCGAATTCACCGACAACGTCACCGATTCTGTCCTCGAGAGCAACAGCGGCGCGACCCACGACCTTCACCCCTTCTATCGCGTGGCCTATGCTCTCTTGGACTACGTCGATCTTTACACTGACCTCGTCGATCTTGTCGATGACCTTGTCGATGATGTCGGCACCACTATCGGAGTAGTGCTCCGTGATGTCATCGAGGCCTTTTGCTACTTTCTCCTCTAGGTCTTTGAGCCGCGTGTTTATATTCTCCTCCACCTTTCCCAGCCTTTCGAGAATTTCTACCGGTAATTCGTGTGATGCAGGTGTGGTGTTGGTCTTTTTTTGCGGGACTGTTTTAGGCGCTGTTTCCAGGCTCTTTACTCGCTTACTGAGCTCAAAGAGGATCCGGAGGCTTTTATCTGACTGGGTCTCCAGGAAGATCTTTATGTCTCTCCTCATCTGAGGGTATTCCTTGACTCTAGTTGGTATGTCTTCAAAAGTCTTCATGACCTCCTGGAGAAGTCTGTCATTCGATAATGCAGCGTAGGTGTCCGGCTGCTTTTTGTATACCTCCATGTTGTCAATGGACCTTCTTTTACGCTCTGGTCGACGGATAAAAGTCCTGGCGGCGTCCAGCGCTTGTCCAGGCGGGCCCACTGGGCTAGGGGTGGTGGCGGGAGCGACGGCGCCAGAGGACCCTGCCGTCAACGACGGTGGCGATACGGCTGTTTCCGCCATTGTTCCTCGAACAGCGTCTTTCCTGCCGTAAGTCAGGGATGTCCCCTTCGGCGTTTCGCGTGTTCCCGAGGGTCCCTCGTTTCCCAAGTGGGAAGGTGACGTGGACTCATGTGGTCCTCTGGTACCGGCTCCTGGTCCTTTCGTCACTGGGGTGCGAATTCCGAGAACCATTTTTGTTGATTGATGGGTTACGTGTGGTTATTTAGTCTAGCGTGTCGTGTGGCGTGTGTGTATAGGGCACCGCAATAGGAACGGGGAAAATTGTCAGATGAGTATTGTAAAAATAAAGTAAAATTTAAAATAAAATAAATTTAATAGTAAATTAAAATTAAAATGTAGAAACAAAACCGCACACACAATCTTAAAAACTAAAGCACAGTAACAACAAAAGTTGTAATACCGTCTCTACAAATGCTCTACCCAGACTCACAAAGTGTTTGGGTAGCGGTCAAGAGCTCTATATAAGCTCTGGGTTAATTTACGTCGTTAAAGACTATTTCCGACTTTTTTGCAAAAGTGGCTCTATGTAGAGTCAGTCTGATGAAACCACTGTGTAGAGCCCGCCGAGCCCGTTCCAACGAACCCAAACTCGAAGCACCTAGCCAAAAGGGGGGCGGAGCAATCGAAGTTTAAAATTTCTGGTTTTTATCCAAGATGGTGGCCAAAAGATGGTTAAAGCTGGTTAACTCCACAACCGCTTGACCGAATTTCACCGTGCTTGGGTTCGTCTTACTGGGCTCGATGAGTTCCAGACAATGGTGTAATTTTCAGGCTGAAAAAATTTTTACTCCTGAAAACGCCTGAGAGACAGCCCGCTCAAAGGAGAGTCATCAGACGATTCCAACAAAGCAAACCCCGCCGCTCCACGACCCCCCGAAGCGGAGATATGGGTGTTTTAAGTTCAGCAAAGATGGCGGAACAGCTGTCAAAGTCTGACTTAGACTGGTGATATCTCCACCCCGGAAAGCCGTAGAACCCCCGAGTTTGGACTCTTCGGGCTTGTCCTGAGCCCACTCTTCACGTGAGGTGACCTTCAGGTGACTGAAAATTTTCAGACTGAAACCGCCTGAAATCTATTCAGGACGACAGAGCTCGTCCCCCTGATCAACAATCCAAAAACCGCAACCCTCTACGACCACTGATACCGGAGCTGCGTCAAGTCAAAGTTTTCCAAAATGGCCGCCCAACTGTCAAACACCAACTTAAAGCAGTTACAGATCCGCAACCGTCTATCGGAGAAAGTTGCGGTTTCGAATGTGAAGAATGCTACGATCTCCCCTATACGCTAAAAGTAGTTTCAGCGCCGAAAATTTTCAGGCCTGAAAAACACCTGAAAACCGGACGACGGCAATTCTGCAAGTATCCCAATGGGAAATGTGCAAATGCGGGTCTTCTACGTCCAGTAACTTCGGAGATATTAGCACTTTAATGTTGTAACCAATAAAACCAATATGGCTGAAAAAAGCTATTTACGTCAATTTTGAAGTAACTGGGCGCAAGTTTGGGCTTAAACTAGTCACAAAGCACATTAACAAGACATTCCTGTGGTCAAAAATCAATTATTACTATTTATTCTGAAATTATTTCGAAAAATGTTTAAAAAATCTATAACTTTGTAACCGTTAATCATAAAAATTTGGAAAAACTTTCTAAATTATGGGCAAATTGTGTACTATTGATTTCTAAACTAAAAAATTAAAATTTTCTAAATTTACTATTAAAATTTTCTATTTACATGGTTTTTATGGTTTTTTAATTTCTACCTTAAATCTAAATAAGCTAAAAATCTGGATTTTTCTGTGTGTCCTCTTCTAGTGAGCGCGCAACAGGTAGCAGTTGCAGACTTGTAAAATTTTAGTTTCTTCAGTAGCTATTGTGGTTCAAAGTTACGGTTTTCAAATGTTTATAAAAAAATAAGTAATTGATTTAAAATTCCTGTCATTGCAGATTTCGTCCCCTCCAATCAGCTTCTTTTACACTGCAAAATTTCAGGCCGCTACAGTGTCTCGTTAAGGTTTTTCAGGCCACGTGGTTTTTAGTTTTTCCTGAATAACTCGAAGAGTTGTGATGTCAGGCAAATTAAAAGTGGTTCAGATGAAAGGTGGCGTTGCTCCGCTGTGTTTTTCAAAAGAAAAACATAGGGTTGTCAATCTTGTTTCGCCGCAATTTCGTCGAGAAGCTGCAGTTTCAAGAACTTAACCTCTCAAACGAAGGTTTTTCAGAAGTATCACTGCACAGCACTGAAATCCGGTTTGAAAATTCACTTGGTGGTGTGGGGGCAACTTTTCTGCACACACTGACACTTGATTTGTCAAAATCCGAGCACTTTTGACCTACTTTCCAAATTTTTTACTACGGAGCGACTTTAAAAACGATCCGTCCACCACGGAAGCTGGGGGGGAACTCGGTTAGGTTAGGTTAGGTTAGGTTAGGTTAGGTTAGGTTAGGTTAGGTTAGGTTAGGTTAGGTTAGGTTAGGTTAGGTTAGGTTAGGTTAGGTTAGGTTAGGTTAGGTTAGGTTAGGTTAGGTTAGGTTAGGTTAGGTTAGGTTAGGTTAGGTTAGGTTAGGTTAGGTTAGGTTAGGTTAGGTTAGGTTAGGTTAGGTTAGGTTAGGTTAGGTTAGGTTAGGTTAGGTTAGGTTAGGTTAGGTTAGGTTAGGTTAGGTTAGGTTAGGTTAGGTTAGGTTAGGTTAGGTTAGGTTAGGTTAGGTTAGGTTAGGTTAGGTTAGGTTAGGTTAGGTTAGGTTAGGTTAGGTTAGGTTAGGTTAGGTTAGGTTAGGTTAGGTTAGGTTAGGTTAGGTTAGGTTAGGTTAGGTTAGGTTAGGTTAGGTTAGGTTAGGTTAGGTTAGGTTAGGTTAGGTTAGGTTAGGTTAGGTTAGGTTAGGTTAGGTTAGGTTAGGTTAGGTTAGGTTAGGTTAGGTTAGGTTAGGTTAGGTTAGGTTAGGTTAGGTTAGGTTAGGTTAGGTTAGGTTAGGTTAGGTTAGGTTAGGTTAGGTTAGGTTAGGTTAGGTTAGGTTAGGTTAGGTTAGGTTAGGTTAGGTTAGGTTAGGTTAGGTTAGGTTAGGTTAGGTTAGGTTAGGTTAGGTTAGGTTAGGTTAGGTTAGGTTAGGTTAGGTTAGGTTAGGTTAGGTTAGGTTAGGTTAGGTTAGGTTAGGTTAGGTTAGGTTAGGTTAGGTTAGGTTAGGTTAGGTTAGGTTAGGTTAGGTTAGGTTAGGTTAGGTTAGGTTAGGTTAGGTTAGGTTAGGTTAGGTTAGGTTAGGTTAGGTTAGGTTAGGTTAGGTTAGGTTAGGTTAGGTTAGGTTAGGTTAGGTTAGGTTAGGTTAGGTTAGGTTAGGTTAGGTTAGGTTAGGTTAGGTTAGGTTAGGTTAGGTTAGGTTAGGTTAGGTTAGGTTAGGTTAGGTTAGGTTAGGTTAGGTTAGGTTAGGTTAGGTTAGGTTAGGTTAGGTTAGGTTAGGTTAGGTTAGGTTAGGTTAGGTTAGGTTAGGTTAGGTTAGGTTAGGTTAGGTTAGGTTAGGTTAGGTTAGGTTAGGTTAGGTTAGGTTAGGTTAGGTTAGGTTAGGTTAGGTTAGGTTAGGTTAGGTTAGGTTAGGTTAGGTTAGGTTAGGTTAGGTTAGGTTAGGTTAGGTTAGGTTAGGTTAGGTTAGGTTAGGTTAGGTTAGGTTAGGTTAGGTTAGGTTAGGTTAGGTTAGGTTAGGTTAGGTTAGGTTAGGTTAGGTTAGGTTAGGTTAGGTTAGGTTAGGTTAGGTTAGGTTAGGTTAGGTTAGGTTAGGTTAGGTTAGGTTAGGTTAGGTTAGGTTAGGTTAGGTTAGGTTAGGTTAGGTTAGGTTAGGTTAGGTTAGGTTAGGTTAGGTTAGGTTAGGTTAGGTTAGGTTAGGTTAGGTTAGGTTAGGTTAGGTTAGGTTAGGTTAGGTTAGGTTAGGTTAGGTTAGGTTAGGTTAGGTTAGGTTAGGTTAGGTTAGGTTAGGTTAGGTTAGGTTAGGTTAGGTTAGGTTAGGTTAGGTTAGGTTAGGTTAGGTTAGGTTAGGTTAGGTTAGGTTAGGTTAGGTTAGGTTAGGTTAGGTTAGGTTAGGTTAGGTTAGGTTAGGTTAGGTTAGGTTAGGTTAGGTTAGGTTAGGTTAGGTTAGGTTAGGTTAGGTTAGGTTAGGTTAGGTTAGGTTAGGTTAGGTTAGGTTAGGTTAGGTTAGGTTAGGTTAGGTTAGGTTAGGTTAGGTTAGGTTAGGTTAGGTTAGGTTAGGTTAGGTTAGGTTAGGTTAGGTTAGGTTAGGTTAGGTTAGGTTAGGTTAGGTTAGGTTAGGTTAGGTTAGGTTAGGTTAGGTTAGGTTAGGTTAGGTTAGGTTAGGTTAGGTTAGGTTAGGTTAGGTTAGGTTAGGTTAGGTTAGGTTAGGTTAGGTTAGGTTAGGTTAGGTTAGGTTAGGTTAGGTTAGGTTAGGTTAGGTTAGGTTAGGTTAGGTTAGGTTAGGTTAGGTTAGGTTAGGTTAGGTTAGGTTAGGTTAGGTTAGGTTAGGTTAGGTTAGGTTAGGTTAGGTTAGGTTAGGTTAGGTTAGGTTAGGTTAGGTTAGGTTAGGTTAGGTTAGGTTAGGTTAGGTTAGGTTAGGTTAGGTTAGGTTAGGTTAGGTTAGGTTAGGTTAGGTTAGGTTAGGTTAGGTTAGGTTAGGTTAGGTTAGGTTAGGTTAGGTTAGGTTAGGTTAGGTTAGGTTAGGTTAGGTTAGGTTAGGTTAGGTTAGGTTAGGTTAGGTTAGGTTAGGTTAGGTTAGGTTAGGTTAGGTTAGGTTAGGTTAGGTTAGGTTAGGTTAGGTTAGGTTAGGTTAGGTTAGGTTAGGTTAGGTTAGGTTAGGTTAGGTTAGGTTAGGTTAGGTTAGGTTAGGTTAGGTTAGGTTAGGTTAGGTTAGGTTAGGTTAGGTTAGGTTAGGTTAGGTTAGGTTAGGTTAGGTTAGGTTAGGTTAGGTTAGGTTAGGTTAGGTTAGGTTAGGTTAGGTTAGGTTAGGTTAGGTTAGGTTAGGTTAGGTTAGGTTAGGTTAGGTTAGGTTAGGTTAGGTTAGGTTAGGTTAGGTTAGGTTAGGTTAGGTTAGGTTAGGTTAGGTTAGGTTAGGTTAGGTTAGGTTAGGTTAGGTTAGGTTAGGTTAGGTTAGGTTAGGTTAGGTTAGGTTAGGTTAGGTTAGGTTAGGTTAGGTTAGGTTAGGTTAGGTTAGGTTAGGTTAGGTTAGGTTAGGTTAGGTTAGGTTAGGTTAGGTTAGGTTAGGTTAGGTTAGGTTAGGTTAGGTTAGGTTAGGTTAGGTTAGGTTAGGTTAGGTTAGGTTAGGTTAGGTTAGGTTAGGTTAGGTTAGGTTAGGTTAGGTTAGGTTAGGTTAGGTTAGGTTAGGTTAGGTTAGGTTAGGTTAGGTTAGGT